>BSQW01000007.1:38567638-41067638 GCA_030161315.1 Eutrema japonicum | reverse complement strand
CGCTCAACCGAGCAGAGTCGTCCGAAGATAAAACACTGACCGCGAGAGATGTGATAAGTAGTCGGGACCAGCAGAAAACCGAAGCCATCCTCAGATACCTTGAATCGCCGCCGCCATCGCCAGAGAGAAGCTAGGGCGAACTTTTTACACTTACGATAAACCATCTATAATTCATGTTATCTTAGACCCCGCATATACGCTGGTTTATAATATAATATTTTATAACTCGTGGAAAAAGATTAAAAACAAAAAAGTGGGGAAAAGAGTTCAAAATATCATAAATTTACATTCCTATTTGAATTAGATTTACTTTTTATTATTTAGATTTTTGCACGAATCTAATTAGATTATTAACTTTTTGATATGCTCAAATTAATACTCTAAAAGTACTAAAGCTTTGTCGATTGTAATACTTAGGGGTCGAATCCACAGAGATTCAAGAAAACACACAATAGATTTTAAGGGTTGAATTAAGCAAAGTGATCAATGGAATTGAAAGCAAATACGTACATTAAGCAAGTTGTAATTCGATTGGAAAGAAGATATATTCAGGGTATTTCTCAGGAAATCAATGAATGCAGATAAACTAACTAATCAGGGTTCAGGTTACGTACGGTTCTTGAACTGAAATCACTAAAGTATAATTAACCAATTGTCGTTGCGAGAATTATCTAAGTCTAAATCCTAGAATTCCAAATCTCTTTGCGAATCCAAAAGTCTAAACCAGCTTTTAGTTCAGGTTTGATTTGTTCATAAAACAACTACACCAAATCTCTTTGCGAATAGTTATTTTGCTCACCCTAGGTTCTGTCAGATTACCAATTGCACTGTCGTGCCTAATCGATTAACCTAAGATCTAAGTTCCAGATTCGTCAACCTAGAATTAGCTTTGAGAACAACCTATGGTGAAAAAATAATTCAGATGGTGAATCCCTACTAATCAATTACCAGTAATCAGATAAATCCCTATGAGAAAACCCTGAACCTATGATGGATCTACTCAGACATGGAGAATGAAACAATCAACATAACTGAATAAATCATTAAATTAAACAATAAGAAAGAGTAACAAGAGGGTTCAAAATCTTCTTTCGGACGAACAGAGTTCTGACTTGTCTCCCTCACAAAAGCTCTCTCTCCAAAACCATAGTAAAATAAAGCGTAGCCAACAAAAGTGGTTGAAAAACCGAATTTATAACCTAAAACACGTTTTGGGGCTTCTAGTAATTATTAAAGTCTTCTGTACCAAGGTGCAAACTTCAAACTTGTTAAAAATCATGTTTCTTTTGTCCTGAAGTCGGTATCGGTCGACACCATTAGTGGTATCGATCGATACCAAGCTTGCGTGTCGACTCTTCTGCTCGCCAGACTGGCCTGTCTTCACGAAAACTGGCCTACCTTTTGATCGCACCATTGGAATTGCCTCAAACCACTTCCAAATGAAAGCTAATCCAGTGATCTGTCTTGTATCCAAATTTGAGCTCAATCCATCGGTGGGAAGTTCTTCAACGAATGTCAAACTTCTGACGTCTTTGCATGACTATGCATCTCCATATGCTCATTTTCACCCAAAATAGCTCATTTTCTCCCAAAGTCACCTAAAACCTGAAAAGACTCTAAAAGACTACGAAAACACTAGAAAGACTATAAAAATGACTTATATCATGGCTAAAAATGGGTAAAAACCATGATATATCATTTTTGATTTGTTGGTGTGTAATTGAAATACTACCAAATTGTTTATATAGTAGTGGGAATTATAGAACAACAACAAGGCAGACAAGTTACCAATAAGTGCTCGTGTCTACCCAGTGGATATTATCTTTGTAAACTCGGTACCCCCAGTTTGAACTTCTGAACCGTTCTAGGTATATAGGTTGTTGACCAAAAAAAAAAAGTGGGAATTATAATTCTTTTCTTTTTAGTATTTATAATCCACTGTTTAATTTCCTTAATCTAAAAAAAAAAAAATTAAAGTATTTTTTTATTAACTTTGTCTTTTAGGATAAATTTAATTTTCTATTTTTTGTTTTGTTTTTGTTTAGTAACTTTACCTTTTAGGATTATGAATCGGTTATAACGTTTTCCGAGTTTTAAAAACAAATAACTAACTTTGAATTTTAGGATAAATTTACATTTTGTATTTTTCATTTTTGTTACATGTGAAAAAAAAAGATTAAAAATATCGACACAAAACCACCAAAAGAAAAGCTTTACAATTATTTATTTTGATTCTCTTTTTGTAGTATATGATTTCCAATTAAATTTTATAACTTATTTCAAATATTTTAAGTATTTCTATTCTTATTTTAATTAGGTTTACTTTTTATTATTTAACTATGTATACATCTATTTTCTAAAATCTTGACGAAATGATTGTAGCTTTGGAAAAGATTATTGGACTTTTTCTTTTTTGGTATCTCATTGAGAGGCTACCAAATTGTTTATATAAATGTGAGAAATTACAATTATTTTCTTTATAGGATTTGTAATCCATTATTTAATTTTCTTAATGTAAATGAAAAAAAAAACTAAAGATTTATCTTGTCTTATTTGTAATGGCATAATATATAATAACTTACAAAATAAAATTTATTTTGCTAAATGACTCTTTAAGTAATAATATAGAGATTTTATGTAGGCATCTCTATATTCATAACTCGTATTGTAGAAAAGGAAACACAGATGTTGAGCTCACTTACCTGGTGGAAGATTTAAAAAAATCAAAATAAATGTTAATAGATAATATTTTGAGAGAAAATAGAGAAGAAACAAAAAAACATATATACTATTAAAACAAAAATACTTTTTGTAGCGAAACAGATTTCATTAAGGATATTTTAATAATTTATATGTACTATTAAACATGTTGTCAAACACCATTTATTTTGTATACAATAGAAAAAAATAAAAATAAATAAAAAAATAAAACTAAAAATAAAAAATCTCGGAAAATATTAAATTATACTAGGTTTTAGAGATTGTAAGTTAAATATATCAAACGAGATTGTTTAAATTCTGTTAAATTTTCTTATTTACGCATAAAATCATAATAATATCAAATCATACTAGATTTTCAAGATTTTAAGTTGTAAATATCAAATTTTATGCATTTTAGTCCAAATTTTTAAAACTAAACACAGTCACCAACAAAAATGGCCCACAAATTATGTGCTTTACTATAAACCATTATGCTAAAAAAACAAAAGTATATAAAACCTTAATTAAAAAAATTTGGTTTTAAAACAATTTATGTTATAAAAATTTATTTCAATACATTAAATCTATATTAAAAAAATACTCTGCGTGGGCGCGCATGTGAGAATCTAGGATACAATAAGAGTGGAAGAACATCTCTTATTATATAAAGTTGAACGCATTAACCACTACAAGAAAACACTGTTTTAGCATCGATTTTTGCGACAATTTAATTTCGTCGCAAATTGAAATCGTTTTTACGACGACTTTACGATGATTTTTAAAGTCGTCGTAAAATCGTCGCAAAATTGGGATGAAAAGTTTCGCTAATTAGCGACGATTACCGACGAAGTGACGACGATTATCAAAATCGTCGTAATATTACCGACGAATTAGCAAGGATTATTATAAGTTGAACTTTACATCGATTTCCCAACGATTAATGAGTTAGGTGAGCACGTTTAAGTTCACGGTGTACGGTTAGGTAAACATGTTTAAAGTCGTTGTAAAATCGATGTAAACATGTTTAGAATCGTTGTAAAATCGATGTTAAATCGATGTAAAATCGTAGATAATTCGATGGTAACGAAAATAAAAATCTATATATAGTGGCCAACTTCATAATAAAAATTTCATATTCAGAAACATTTACTTCTTTCTGACCAACTAAAAATGTCAATATACGAAATTAGAAGATGGATGTATAATCGTCTTGATTCGGAGGGATCGCTAACAAAGGAGTTCAGTGATGGGGTGGAGGGATTCATGCATCAAGCAGGAAGTATACATAATATGATTATCAGTGGTAAGATGTACTGTCCTTGTGCCATATGCTTGAATAGGAAATTTATCATTATCTCGAAGGTGTGGTCGCATATATTAAATAGAGGGTTTATGCCGCATTACTATATATGGTATTATCATGGAGAGGGTCATGGGGGAAATGCAGCTAGTAGTAGTAGCAATTATCAAGCATCGAATTTTGATGAGTCAAATAATTTTAATCAATTTGATGATCATGCGGAACAGCATGGTGAAGATAATGATAGGATTCATGACATGGTTACAGATACATTTCATGAAACCGTAAGTACATTTGCACATGATCATCATGATGAGGAACCCAATCTAGATGCAAATGTTTTTATGATATGCTAGATGCTGCAAATCAGCCACTCTACGATGGATGTCGAGAAGGACATTCTAAATTGTCGTTGGCGGCTAGGATGATGACTATTAAAATTGATCATAACTTAGTTGAGGTTTGCATGGATGACTGGGCTGATTTGATTAAAGAGTATTTGCCAGATGACAATTTAGCTGCTGAAACTTACTATGAGATACAGAAGCTGGTTTATAGTCTTGGTTGCCTTCTGAGATGATAGATGTCTGTGTTGACAATTGCATGATTTTTTGAAAAAATGATGATAAGTTGCAGGAATGTCGATTTTGCCATAAGCCAAGATATAAGCCGCAAGGTACAGGTCGGAGTAAGGTACCGTTCCAGCGGATGTGGTACCTTCCTATAACTGATAGATTAAAAAGAATGTATCAGTCTGAGAGGACAGCTGCATCGATGAGATGGCATGCAGATCATTTGCAGACATATGGGGAGGTTACTCATCCTTCAGATGCAAAAGCGTGGAAACACTTTAAGACGGTACATCCAGACTTTGCTAGAGAGAAACGTAATGTGTATCTTGGTCTTTGTACAGATGGATTTAGTCCATTTGGTATGTCTGGTAGGCAATATTCTTTATGGCCAGTAATCTTAACGTCTTACAACCTTCCTCCAGATATGTGCATGCAAAGGGAATTTTTATTCTTGAGTATTTTAGTACCAGGTCCGAAGCATCCGAAGCGTTCCCTTGATGTGTTTTTGCAGCCTCTGATAGAGGAATTGGAGCAGTTGTGGTATATTGGGGTTCGTACATATGATTTTGCAAGGAAAAAAAAATTTACAATGCGTGCGGTGTTTATGTGGACAATAAGCGACTTCCCTGCTTACGGGATGTTATCAGGTTGGACTACGCATGGGCGACTGTCTTGTCCATATTGTCTCAATCGGACAGATGCGTTTCAATTGAAACATGGTCGGAAAACAAGTTGGTTTGATTGTCACCGCCGATTTCTACCAATTCACCATGCATATCGAAGAAATAAGCGGTTGTTTAGAAATAACAAAGATGTTCGTGTTCCTCCTCCTGTTTATATTTCCGGGGAAGATCTAGAAGCAGAAATTGATCATTATGGTGCATTGGAAACAGTCAATCGTGGTGGAAATTGGCACATTCTAACTAATATGCCGAATGGATATGGGGAGCATCACAATTGGCATAAGAAAAACATATTCTGGAAGCTTCCGTATTGGAAGGATCATTTGCTTAGACACAATTTGGATGTCATGCACATTGAAAAAAACTTTTTTGATAACATCATGCATACAGTATTAAACGTGCGTGGAATGACTAAAGACAGCGGTAAGTCAAGGTTAGACTTGCCTGATATTTATTGTCGGAATGAGTTACATATTACAAGAAATGGGAAAGCACATGTCCCCATATTTTGATTGGGTACGGAAGAAAAGTCAGCTTTGTTCAAATGGGCGACATCTGATGTGAAGTTCCCGGACGGGTACGTATCTGATTTAGCTAAATGTGTTGAGAACGGGCAAAAGTTTTCCGGGATGAAGAGTCATGACTGTCACGTCTTTATGCAATGACTACTTCCTTTCGCATTTGCTGAACTTCTACCAGGAAATGTACACGAAGCAATTGCATGTATATAAATTTAAATTAATCACATATTGCGAATTTAAGATTTTATATAATTAATATATATATATATATATATATATATATGAAATGGAAAATTAACATTATTACCTTATATATCATGTGATTGTTATTGTAGGTATTGGAGCATTTTTTCGGGATCTTTGTACCCGCACTTTGTTAGAAGATGTTATTGCACAACTTGATATTAGTACTCCTATTTTGTTGTGCAACATGGAGAAAATATTTCCCCCAACATTCTTTGATGCTATGGAACATCTACCTATTCATCTCCCTCACGAAGCAGAACTTGGGGGACCTGTGCTGTATCGATCACTACTAAAAAAAAGTTGTATAGCTACGGATTATTTCCTAGCTATTATCCATTTTTCGTAGCTATATGGGTTAATAGCCACGGAAAGCTAGGGATTTTGTTCCGTAGCTATAGCTTTGTAGCTAATTGGAATCCGTAGCTTTTTGTGGCAAAAATAGCTACGAAATGTTACGGCGTTTTCCGTGGCTAGTTAGCCACGGATAGTTACGGCATAGGCCATGGCTAGTCAGCTACGAATATATTGGTGACTAATCGGTAGCTTTTTAGAAAAATAAAATAAAATAAAAATATTAACAACAATAATTTATAATATATTAAAATTATCCAAATTAATTTATAAAAAAACAAAAAACAAATTAAGAAAACGGTTTTAAACCACGCTCCAGCCACCGTATCTCCACCGCCGAAACTCCAGCCACGCTCCAGCCTTCCACCGAGTCGCCGGTCTTCCTCTCTGTGTCGCCTCTTCCGTGCCTCCTCCACCGTATCGCCACGTCATCTCCAACCACCGTATCTCCACCGCCGAAGCTCCAGCCACGCTCCGAACTCCTCCTAGACACGCGCCGCTATCTTCAAGCGGAGCCGGGTCCTGAACAGAGCATCTGACTTCCGCCGAGTCGCCGGTCTTCTTCTCCGTTTCGCCTCTTCCGTGCCACCTCCACCTCCTCGCGAGCTCCTCCGGCCAGATCTGCTCCTCCGAGTGCATCGCGAGCTCCTCCGTCTGGCCCCCCTCCTCCACAGTGACTGGATTAGAAACAGTTTACATGAAAATTTAAAGCAATTTAGGAGTTATAAAATGATTATATTTTTTTTTAAATGTATGTGTCAACTTTTTTTGTATATTATTTGATATTTATGTGTAAGATCTAGTTTACAATTTAAGATTTAGAGTTTATGATTAATGGTTAAAGGTTTAGGGTTTAGGGTTAATGGTTTGTGTTTGGGAATTATAATTTTGGATTTATAAAATGATTATATTTTAAAAAATTGTATGTTTTGAATTTTTTGTATATTATTTGATATTTATGTGTAAGATCTAGTTTACAATTTAAGATTCAGAGTTTATGATTAAGGGTTAGAGGTTTAGGGTTTAGGGTTTAGGGTTTGTGTTTGGGGTTTAGAATTTAGGATTTCTAAAATGATTATAATTAAAAACATTATATGTGTAAAATATTTTTGTATATTATTTGATATTTATGTGTAAGATCTAGTTTACAATTTAAGATTTAGAGTTTTTGATTAATGGTTAAAGGTTTAGAGTTTAGGGTTAATGGTTTGTGTTTGGGGTTTAGAATTTAGGATTTATAAAATGATTATATTTACAAAAATTGTATTTTTTGAATTTTTTTTATATTATTTGATATTTATGTGTAAGATCTAGTTTACAATTTAAGATTCAGAGTTTATGATTAAGGGTTAGAGGTTTAGGGTTTAGAGTTTGTGTTTGGGGTTTAGAATTTATGATTTATAAAATGATTATATTTACAAAATTTGTATGTGTTAAATTTTTTTGTATATTATTTGATATTTATGTGTAAGATCTAGTTTACAATTTAAGATTCAGAGTTTATGATTAAGGGTTAGAGGTTTAGGGTTTAGGGTTTGTGTTTGGGGTTTAGAACTTAGGATTTATAAAATGATTATATTTAAAAAAATTTTATGTGTTAATTTTTTGTATATTATTTGATATTTATGTGTAAGATCTAGTTTACAATTTAAGATTTAGAGTTTTTGATTAATGGTTAAAGGTTTAGAGTTTAGGGTTAATGGTTTGTGTTTGGGGTTTAGAATTTAGGTATAAAATTATTATATTTTAAAAAATTGTATTTTTTGAATTTTTTTGTATATTATTTGGTATTTATGTGTAAGATCTAGTTTACAATTTAAGATTCAGAGTTTATGATTCAGGGTTAGAGGTTTAGGGTTTAGGGTTTAGGGTTTAGGATTTAGGGTTTAGGGTTTGGGGTTTGTGTTTGGGGTTTAGAATTTTGGATTTATAAAATGATTATATTTAAAAAATTTGTATGTGTTAAATTTTTTTGTATATTATTTGATTTTTATATGTAAGATCTAGTTTATAATTTAAGATTTAGAATTTATGATTAATGGTTAAAGGTTTAGAGTTTAGGGTTAATGGTTTGTGTTTGTGGTTTAAAATTTAGGATTTATAAAATGATTATATTTAAAAAATTTGTATGATTTGAATTTTTTTGTATATTATTTGATATTTATGTGTAAGATCTAGTTTACAATTTAAGATTCAGAGTTTATGATTAAGGGTTAGAGGTTTAGGGTTTAGGGTTTAGGGTTTAGGGTTTAGGGTTTGTGTTTGGGGTTTAGAATTTAGGATTTATAAAATGATTATATTTAAAAAATTTGTATGTGTTAAATTGTTTTGTATATTATATGATATTTACTTGTAAGATCTAGTTTACAATTTAATATTAAGAGTTTATGATTAATGGTTAAAGGTTTAGGGTTTAGGGTTAATGGTTTGTGTTTGGGGTTTATAATTTTGGATTTATAAAATGATTATATTTTAAAAAATTGTATGTTTTGAATTTTTTGTATATTATCTAATATTTATGTGTAAGAACCATTTTTTCAATTTAAGATTCAGAGTTTATGATTAAGGGTTAGAGGTTTAGGGTTTAGGGTTTGGGGTTTGTGTTTGGGGTTTAGAATTTAGGATTTATAAAATGATTATATTTAAAAAAATTTGTATGTGTTAAATTTTTCTGTATATTATTTGATATTTATGTGTAAGATTTATGTGTTAAGTTTTTTTGTATAGTATAGTATATTATTTGATATTTATTCAGATAGCCACAGATAAATATGTGGCGAATCCGTGGCTATCTCATTTATTTAGCTACGGCTTAGGCATGGCTTATATTTGTAGCTTAATTTAGCCACCGATTAGCTATGGATTCGATCCGTGGCTAATTTAGCTACAGAAATGCTACAGAAATGCTACGAAATCCATATTTTTGAATCCGTAGCTAATTTGTAGCTTTTTCGTAGCTTTTTAAAAATAGCTACGGATTGTTTGTGGCTATGCCGTAGCTATACGTATTTTTTTTAGTAGTAGATGGATGTACCCATTCGAGCGATTCATGGGACATTTGAAGCGGAAGGCTAAAAATCTAGCCAAAGTTGAAGGCTCAATAGTAGCAGGAAGTTTAACAGAAGAAACTTCTCACTTCACGGGGTACTATTTTGGCTCGAAGGTTCGCACACGGAATAGGGCAGCACGGCGATATGATGATGGAGGTGTAGGCCGAACATATGCAAATGAAGGTGTCCCATATATCTTTTCTTCAATCGGTCGATTATGTGGAAGAGTGAAGTTAGTTTGGTTTGCCAATGAAAAAGACCATCATCGTGCACAAACGTATATCCTCTTAAATTGCGAAGAAGTTTTATGATTTCTATGAAATGCCCTAAACCATAAACTTGATCCCATCTCCGATCTCCACTCATTTTCCGTCGTAGGTGCGGCGATTAATAAATTACGAGACATATGTGTCTATGTATCTTGTAATTTATTAATTGCCCCAACTACAGCGGGAAATGAGCGGTGATCGGAAATGGGATGAAGTTTGGGGTTTAGGGGATTTCAAAGGAATCGTCGCTAAATCGTCGCTAACTGTGATTGTCAAAAAATCGTTGCAAAATTAGCGACGATTTAGCCACGAATTATGACGAATCGTCGCAAACTGTGATTGTCACAAAATCGATGCAAAATTAGCGACGAATTTGCCACGATTCATCATAATGCCCTAAACCCTAAACCCTAAGCCCTAAACCCTAAACCCTAAACCCTAACCTATTAACATCTCATTGTATTATGCATCTCTCAATGAAATTGATATTGACTTTAGAGAATTGTTCGGAAATGAAAACTCGGTCAATCACAGTAATATCCACAAACTGAATCATTGTATTAATAATCTAACATGTACGCAAACTCTCTGTTTTACTCATTCTTCAATCTCGATGAACTTATAGATAATTTCATGTTTTTAGGTTTACGGTAAACATGTAAAGTTGTTTTTAGATTGTTGCAATCGACGTTACAGTTTTTGTACCTATACCCTAAACCCTAAAACAGATTTTACAAATTTTCTCACTAATTCGTTGCAAAATTTGCGATGATTTGGCGATGAATCGTCGCTAATTTGTTGCAAACTGTGATTGTCACAAAATTGATGCAAAATTAGGGACGGATTTGCCACGATTCATCATAATTCCCTAAACCCTAAACCATAAGCCCTAAACCCTAAACCCTAACCTATTAATATCTCATTGTATTATGCCAATCACAGTAATATTCACAAACTGAATCATCGTATTAATAATCTAATATGTACGCAAACTCTCTGTTTTACTCATTCTTCAATCTCGATGAACTTATAGATAATTTCATGTTTTTAGGTTTACGGTAAACATGTAAAGTTGTTTCTGGAATGTTGCAATCGACGTTACAGTTTTTGTACCTATACCCTAAACCCTAAAACAGATTTTACAAATTTTCTCACTAATTCGTTGCAAAATTTGCGACGATTTGACGACGAATCGTCATAAAATATGAATTTAATTTACCGCGTGTCGGTAAATTAAACTCCCGCGTGTGGAAAATACAAGAAATTAATATTCCTCACAAAATCGTTGCAAAATTAGCGACGAATTAGCGACGGTCTGTTTGCGACGATTTAGCGACGACTACTAATTCTATATAAACACACGCTCATATTTTCTTCATTCACTCCTTTGTCCAAACGATCCGATCAGCACTGAGGGAGGTAAGTTCTCTCGACCAAATGCATATTTTAAGACTAATGGGACAGGTAGTTTTCCTCTTAGAGATGCAGAACAGCCAGCTGCTTCAATCCCAAGCCGCCTAGCCGGGAAGGACCAACAATGGGCTAACGAAGGTGCTGAAGCTAAGGAATCACAAGAACTAGAAGACTTCACCAAGTTGCTGCACGCACGGGACATCATAACCGTGAAAGCTCATGGAACTACTACCACCTCAGAAAGAGACTGTACTGTGCGTACGGCAGGCCTAGATCCTGATCCTATTGGCGACAGCAGGACCTTTCTTGTTGTTGGGACAGTTGCTCCTAAGCTACTAACTAAGGGATCACACTTTCATCGACAAAGTGACTATAGCCAGCACTTTGGTCAAATCCCTCAGCCCCAATTCAAGAAAACCGACGATGAAGACATTTCCCCCAAAACTGAGGGAAATCTTACCGGAGTTGAACTGAGGAAATCATGCATCGAATCAACCCATGGAAACCATTTCTCTCGACCAACCAACCATGCTGAAGACCCTGGTCGAGTCCCTCAGTTGCACTTCAACCGATTCCAAAACGCACAATTGCAAGCAAAGCCACCCGAGAAGACCCATGTGCCTTGTTCAGTCCAAATGGAGATCAAGATAACTTCACAAAAGCAAATGATTCTCATTCAAAGTCAAAGACTAAATTGGTGGCATGAAGACCATTATTTGATTAGCTAATTATTCTCTTTTTATTTAAATTGTGCATATTTTTCTCTTGTAATTAATTTCTTTGACCTTCAAGATCTTGTAAATGAGACTATAAAAGCTCATAATTTCTCATTGTAAAAATATAGAGATTTTTGGAAAAATAAAGAAAGTAACTTTCTTGTAAAGCTTTATGCTTTGTTTTACTTGTTTATTTTAGTTTGTGGATTCATCCTAAAATACAAGTATAGATCATTAGAGTATTGTGTGAGATTCCTTTACTCTCTTGTTCTTCTTCTTTAGAAACTAAGTGTGAGATGCACTTCTTTTCTATTGAAACTGCGGATTAAGTTTGTTTGTGTGATTCAAACACGCTTGTTCGTCCATCGATTGAGCGAGTCAATCAACTATACATCATCTTCACCTCTATTTCGTCCATCTTCCGCCTTAAAGTTTGTCAACTTTGACACCTTGAGATCAATAAGACAAAGTGGATTCCGAGTCTTATATCATTTTGGTATCAGAGCTAAAAGCTCCTATCATTTTGTTTTGTTTTTGTTTTTGTTTCATCATTTTTATCAAAAAAAAAAACAACTCACTTGGTTTCAATCGATTGAGTATCTCGCCGTTTGCATTTAAATTCTTATTCTTCATTGTTCTTGTTATTTGATTTTTCAAAAAAAAAAAACCAAAAGAAAATTGTTTCAATTTTGCTCTTCTCTTTTAATCGAAAATCCATAAAAATTGTGTTTTTATTGTTTTGATTCGTTGAAAAAAAAAGGTTTCTCCTTTGAAAAAAAAGGTTTCTCCTTTGGTATAAAAATACATATTTATATTCCTCCTTTGGAATACCTTGCGAAAAAGGGTAATTTTTTTTTTATGTTTTTAATTTTAGTTATTATAGATAGGAATGGAACAATTTAGGTCGGTAGAAACGGAATCAAATTAGGAAAAATAGCAGACTGCCCGGGTGTTTATAGATAGTAATTGTTTTTCATTTTTATGCAGATGAGCCATCGTCGTTCACATTACGCTCAGTTTTTGAGAGAGATTGGTGATACATCGAGTACCGGATTGCATGTGTATTCTGAGGCTACGGAGACGGATTTCGTCCAGGCGACGCAAACACATAGTGCTCTCCCGCCCCAACCACCTCATATTCCGCAACCTGGAGGCCGTGCCCCGGCCACATATGCACACATGATGGTTCTTGATTTACTTGCACAGCCGGGCCGTCATAGGCTTAAGAAATTAGATCCGGATCATACTGACGAGTCGGAATGGTAATATATTTTAATTTTTTTTTTACATTTATTATTACATATTTATATTATATTTATTTCTAACAATTTATAAATTTTTAATTTCTTGTTTCAGGTTTGGAGTTGAATCCAAAGTTGGACGCGCCATTTCTGAAATCATCAAGTCATATTTTATCGAGCCTCATACCAATTTTACCCAGCTCCCGTCACACGTCAAGGAGACATGGTTCAAGATGTTTGCGGTACGTATGAAAAAATAATTTTTTTCCCATAATTTGTTTAATTATATTTAAATATATATTTAATTTAATATTATAAAATATGTAATTATTTTTGTTTCTCATGCAGCAAAAATATGACTGGGATCTTTCGATTCATGGCGAGGTTGAAACTTTGTTTCTCGAGAGGGTGAAGCTTCGTATTCAAGGGGTGGTTGGTGAATGAAAGAAAGCATGGAAGAATTCTGGCGATCTAGCGAGCCCCTACACATGGATAAAGTCGTATGGGACGGCTTGGTGCGGTATTGGCTGGATCCGAAGTCCATCATAATTTCGGAGAAGTGTTTGGCTTCCCACAACACCGTTGGTTCGGAAGGGAAACTCAAGGCTTTGCCTCATACAGCCGGGCAAACACCTTTTGCGGGTGTTCGTCTACATATGGTAATTAAATTTATTTAAATTATTTTATTTATGTAATTTACTTCGTCAATAACATAGTTTTTTTCCTTAGGCCGCCGAAGACGGAGGTGTACTCCCTCCGATGACCAAGGTTTTTGAGCGGACGCACCGAAAGAAGGATGGTTCCTTTGTTTCAGAGACGGCCGAGCAGATCTTCAATGAGGTGACTTCCAAGGTCACCGAACGAGAGACACAGCTCTCTCAACAACTATCTCCAGGTGGTTCGTCGGTCATGTCTGGAGGGTTGACCACACCCGATATTGACCGGATCTTCGAGCAGGTATATAGAATAGTTAGTACTATTTAATTTTTAGTTTTAAAATTTTTAAAAATTTCTAATTGTAAATTTAAATATAGGTTGCCCCTAAGAGAAAGGGGAAGGTTGTCGGGATGGGATCTATTCGAGATGTCTCGGCCGACTCTTCATATGCTCCGCGACGACGATCGCCAGAAGATGATCCAGTCGTCTTACGTGACACGATTACGAGTTTTCAGGAGCGGGTTGAGACCGAGGCTACTCGGTCTACGGCATATCAGGCGAAGATTGCAAGTCTTCAGAAGTGGGTTGAACTGGATTCTACGCAGACTGACTCACTCTTCGACATATTGGCAGAAGGGAACCCGACAATGCAGGCCATGTTGCGGGAAAAGCGACGAAGCCGAGCAGAGGCAGAGGCAGCGATAGAGGCAGCGACAGCGGCAGCGACACAAGCAGCAGGCACATCCGGTTCGTCGAGACGTCCCAAAGACGATTTGAATCTCGACGATTACGATAAAGTTCTTGACATTTATGATTTCAAATTCTAATTTTTTTTTGTAAGAAAATATAATATTTTGTTTTTCGAATAAAATATTATTATATATTACTTTTAAAATTTTCATTTTATAATTTCGAAATTAATAAAATTTCAAAAATAATAATAAAAATCATATATATATATATATGATTTATATAAATCGTCGTTAATTTGATGGTAAACAATAGTCCTCGTTGATTCGTTGCTAATTAATCGTCATAAAATTGTTGCTAATTTACAACGATTGTACGACGATTTATTAGCGACGATTTTACGACAACTATAAATCGTCGTATAGTCGTCGTAAATTCCCAACGATTTTATGACGATTAATTAGCAACGAATTAACGACGACTATTGTTTGCCATTGAATTAACGATGAAATATTTACCTTCGAATTTCCATCGTTTTTACGATGTATTTATATTCGTCGTAATTTCAATGTAAAATTTACGATGATTTTACTACAAATATTTACCGATGATTTTGCGATGAATTTTTGTCCCTCGTACTTTCCCGACGATTTTACGACGATTTATGGTTTGCGACGATCAGTTAACGACGATCTCTGTTTCGTCGCAAATTCGATTGGAACCGTGTTTTGCAACGATTTTACAACGATATTGTTCGTTACAAAAATGGTGTTTTCTTGTAGTGAACATGGGCGTGACACGTAGGGTAATTCACGAGATTATGACATGGTTCGTTGTTAATTAAGATTAAGACATGTGTCAAAGTAATTAATAATCTGAATAAAAGGAAAAAACAAAAAATATTAAGTAAATATTTTTTTTAATATTCTAACTCACGAGATCGTGACATGTGTAAAAATAGAAAATAATAATGTAATAATATAAACTTTCCTATTGTTAGTTATTTATCTCTTAAGAAGACAAATAACTAAAACATAAAAGGAAATTGGGTTTTATTTAAATGGAAACTAATAAAATTAATAAAATAAAGTAAAAGAAAAAATGGAAACTACAAAAAAATGTAAACTATAAAATTTATATAAGATTCATATCTATATATATAAAAGATAATGATTCAAAGTTAGTAACTCGCCAGATCGTGACACGTGTCGAGTTAATCTATAAGATTTTGACACGTGTTTAATAAATTTCCAATTAGATATTGACAATTAATATTAACAATAAAAAGAAAAATATAATATAAACTTAATTTGAAAAGTAGCAAACAAAAATAAAAAAAGGAAAAAAATAATAATTAATCCAAAAAGCCAAAGTTCAAAAAAGGAAAAAACAATTGCGTATAAATTAAGGAATTAAGAAAAAAGGTAAATAACAAAATATTGTTATATTACGGAAAAAGCTAAATACCGTTTTCATTTTTAAACAAAATAGCTTTAAGATTGAGGAAATTTTTCTTGAAGGCAAAAGATTTTATAAGTTAAAAAATTAGTATTTCTAATCAGAATAAAGAAATAAAAATTAGTATAAAGCTGCAAAGTTGCTAACTCACCTAATCGGGACACATGGCAATTCAAAGTTGGAAAATTTTAAAATCGATTAATAAAAAATTATAAAATTCGAAAATTTTAATAATCGATTCATAATCTTAAAAGGTAAATGTAATCAAATAAATAAATATATTTTAGTAGGCAAAATTAATATAAAAAGGAAAAAAAAATCTTTAATTTTTCTATATATTTAGATTAAGGAAATTAATCCCAAAAAGAAAAGAATTCTAATTTCTCACCTCTATATAAACTATAATTTGGTAATATGTCAAATTGTCAATTATACACCAAAAAAAATTAAAAGTCTAATAATCCTATCCAAAGTTATTTACTGCATATGATTCACCAATTTTTTCATTCAAGATATATATTTATTTCATCGGAAAGTTCGTTTCTAAAGTTATGAATTATATATATTTTTACGGGTGATCTAATTTTGTTTTCTATTTTTCCGTTTTTAATTTTTTTTAACGGGTTATAAAAGATTAAATTGCAAACCCGCATATATGCGGGCACTTATCTAGTATAATATAAAATTAGATTAATAATAGTTTGTTATCATGTTTGATAATTCTTTTATAAGAATCAAATGACAAAAATTCGAATATTTGAATTTTGTTTTTGATACCCTCTCATTTAGGGGTTTCAATTAGGGCCAAAGCCCGAGGGCCGGCCCGGTCCGGCCCTGAAAAATAGCGGGCTCGGGCCTAGAATAAAAGCCCAAAAAAATTGGGCCTTCCTGGCTAATGTGTTTGTCGGGCTTAGCCCGAAATGCCCAAAACTATTTGATTACGTATGTCTTATTAAATTTGGATTCGCTTATCATATGATTTCAAATCGTATAAAAAAAACGTATCATTATAGAAGAAGGAAAATCTAAATTAACTATATACTTGGAAGACGATATGTTGGAACTGACTTTTTATGAAGACATGAATGTTTTAGAATGGTGGAAGTGTCAGTCACAACGTTATGATGAGTTAGCTCGTATGGCATGTGATGTTCTAAGAATTCTGATAACTACAGTGCAATCAGAGTCTACATTTAGTATTGGTACGTATGTTTTGGATAAATATAGAAATCGTCTTTTACCAAGAAACGCTGAAGCACTGATTTGTACATGCACTTGGTTTGATGGGTTTACATTTCGTGATCCATGTATCATTATCATTCATCCATATTTACTTCATATTTTTAAAATATTTATCTATAAACTTTTAATGATATTTCTATATGATTTATACCTCTCAAAGCTTAATATTATTTTATTTTTATCTGTAGCTCTTGATGGTGATGAGGATTTAGAAAACGATGAAGGATATTCTAATGTAAACTCTACTACCTAGATTTGAAGTGTTCTGATTTTATGTTTTATTTGGTAATACAATTTATTTGAATTTTATTTGTTTTTTATCAAAATTTTGCTTTTAAATTAAATTGGATTTGATATAATACATTTCAATTTAGATTTATTTTGATAAATATTTGGTTTTAATTATTTTTTATTTGAGAATTGTGAATTTTTGTGTTTGTAAAGAAAAGCCCGAAAAGTCCTAGAGCCCTGTCCGGGTTTTGGAATAGGCCCGATTTTTTTTTCTGGCCGAACTCAAATATATGCGGGCTTTACGGATTTCGGTCCGGGCTAGCCTGATTGACATTCTTACTCATTCATATAGAGAAAATGGTTACCATGTTTATTATAAGTAATATGAATCAATTTCAAATTTTCTTAATTGTGAATTATAAAATATTATTTCTAGATAACTAAACACGAGTCTTAATTTAGAACCTAATTATACGGATTATATTTACGCAAGTTATCAATTTTAAAGTTTAATATAGTTTTCTTCTACCCGCGTATCATACGGTACCTAATCTAGTGAATTATAATTTGAGATGAAGAGGATTTTCAGAGTATGAAATATTATCCATTACGAAAAGTGTAATTTTTCCGTCACATGTTGTTTTATGTTAATTATTTCACTTTCCTATTTTTGCAAAGTTTGTTCTTTTGTATTTTATTTTTTTCACTTTCCTATTTTTGTTTTGTTAAAAACGTTATTTTTCACTTAAACCGATATTCCAAAATCCAGACCTCTATCGGTTCATAGTCAACTCAACATTTCCAATAAGATAAATAAAAAAAGAAATCGTAAATAACCAAACAAAAACCGAATTGGAAATAGAATCAAATATCAATTTGTTTGCCCACACTTTTGGACTTCAGAGGCAGAAGAATGGGAAAAGGGAGAATCGACCACACCTACAAGAGAAGTTGAAATTAAGAGAAAAGTGATGCTAACAGACTTAATATAGGCTCTAGAGGTTGGGACTGAAGAGCCTTATACAAACAAAAGATTGTCCAATAGTACTTGTGACCACATTTCACCTCTTCACAAAACCAATTGATAGGCTCTTTTGCTAATCCATACATTTCTTATTGTTGAATTGTTTTCAAAACGTAAGTTCTATTTATTAACTCTTCGAAATAATAAGTATAGAAAGTCGTAAATCTATATATCCAACACATTATTAAACTTCTCATGGAAGAGAATACTGATATTCTTTTTTTCTCCAAATATGAACTAATTAAGTTTTTTTTTTTTTAAACTGATATTCTTTTAACTTTATTTGTCTATATTCAGACTAGGACAAAAGAATACTGATATATCTAACCAAACAGTAGTGGATTAGTAGTTCTCATTTGTTGAGGAGTTATCTTGTTGGTTTAGGTCAGGATTTGATTCCTCTCAAGCGTGAAATTATTTAACCACTCTCATTTACCAATCGAAATGGTGTCATGTTTTAGACTCATTTAAAAACTGAGTGAATGATCTATTCGACGGCTACACTCACCTTAAGGAGATTAGTTAGGTGGTAAAAGTTCGGATTACCTCATAGTTATAAAAAAGGAATACTGATATATCCATATTTTAGGGTATTTGACCATGGGTTAGGGTATTTGACCATGGGTTTTAAGTGTTTATTTTTTGAGAAAAGAGTGTTTTAAGTGTTTTTGCAGGAGTTGTATATGGTTTTAATTAGCCTAAAGTCTAAAGATATAGCCTAATTACTAGTCCGAAGATACATTATTCGTTCCTCGCGCGTGAGACAATTTGGCTAAACCTACTAAACCCTAAATTCTACCACATGCATAGGATAATGAAGTCCATTACTCCTTTTTTACTTTTATTCTCTTTGTATACCTTCACAAATGTGTGTATATATATATTGTTCATCATTCTTCGTCGCCTAACACATTCACACACACACAAAAAATGTCATTTCCTTCACTTTTCTATGCATTCTTCTTGATCTTATTCTCATCGTCATCACAAGTTGCTCACAACATGAATATAAGCCCATCACCGGCTCCAAATCCGGCTTATTATGATGATAACGACAAAGCCTTAACCGTCTTCGACGTGACTTCGTTTGGAGCCATCGGCGATTGCACGACGGACGACACGTCAGCATTCAAGATGGCATGGGACGTGGCATGTATGAGCGCAGGTGTTGAGTCAGCCATGCTTCTTGTCCCTTACACCTTCTGTTTCTTGGTGAAGCCAACCAGTTTCAATGGCCCTTGCAGAACCCGCCTTGCATTACAAGTAAGCTGTTTTTATAATTAGATAGATCTTAGACCGAAACCAAAACTAATATCCAGACCTGTACAAAACCGGATATTTTTGTCATTTAAAACATTTACAGTTGTCAACTAGGAACCACATCGATTTTGGCAGATGCTGGATATCGCTTCTTGATATGGCTGGGATAATTAATCGAACCGAACCGAGAGCACCGAGATTTTTGGTTAGGTTTCGGTTTTCTCGGCTGAACCGATCGGTGGATTTTCAATTGGGGTTCGGTTATCTGAGAATTTTGGTTCATTCAGGTCGAACTGATCGGTTTCTTTATAGAACTAACCAAATTATACCAAAATTAGACAGGTTTATACCAAAATTAAACATGTTTTCACTAATACATGAATTAACCGAACTCAATTATTCGAATTTAACCGAAAATAACTGAATATATCCGAGAATAACCGAGAACAGAATGGATTATCGGTTAATTTCGGCAGTCTTCAAATCACTTCCGTTAACTGATAACCGAACTAACCGACTCCGTTCGGTTCGGTTAACCGAAGTCCTAGCCCTACTTCTTGCCATTTCATAATCATATATTTTGTGTTTTTACAGTTTCATGTAGGTGGTTTTGTGTTTTGTCTTCTTTATAGATCGATGGGATCATTGTGTCGCCAGATGGACCGAGGTCATGGCCGTGGAACTACAAGAGGCAGTGGATAATGTTTTACAGAGTGAATGGACTATCAATTCAAGGCTCTGGTCTTATCAATGGCCGTGGCCAGAAATGGTGGGACCTTCCTTGCAAACCTCACAAGGGTCTTAATGGAACGACTCAACCCGGTCCTTGTGAGAGTCCTGTGGTTAGTCATTGTTTCACAATCACGTTTGTTATACATATATGCCAGATTTATTGAGGTATGGGTAAAGAAAATGTCATTTTGATGTTGATATCAGGCGATTAGGATATTTCAGAGTTCAAAAGTGAGAATCAAAGGGCTTAACTTCAAGGACAGTGCTCAGTTCCATGTAAGGTTCGACAATTGCAGTGACGTGGTTGTAGATTCCGTGACCATCAAGGCACCAGCTTCTAGTCCTAACACTGATGGAATCCACATTGAGAACACACATAACGTTCAGATTCGCAATTCCGTGATTTCCAACGGTACTTTTCCCCACGATTTTTTAGTTGTTTAACATGTAAATTTGTTGATTTTGATCCTTTTTATGGGTGTTTTTGATTCGGTTATAACAGGAGATGATTGTATTTCAATTGGAGCCGGCTGCTTTAATGTGGATATTAATAATATTACGTGCGGTCCAAGCCATGGGATTAGGTACCTTTTTCATAATTTCCATTAAATTCTTTTCCATCTTCTGCCAAACTCTATGTGCCTCTCATAGAGTAGGCTTAGATTCTCGGCCTTTTGAGCTCACGAGCCTCTTTTGTGAACGTTTTTCTCTAACCAGATTACTCGTAGAAGTGAAAACATAGCCTAAAGGGCTATGGAAAGTTTTGTGGGGATTTTACTTTAGGTTTGTAGTGATACAACGAACTTATGGGTATATGTTGCAGCATAGGCAGCCTTGGAGTCCACAACTCGAGTGCATGGGTCTCGAACATAACCGTGACCAACTCAACCATATGGAACTCGGACAACGGTGTTCGGATCAAGACATGGCAAGGAGGGTCAGGCTCTGTTTCAAAAATCGTGTTTCGTAACATTTGGATGGTGAATGTTCGTAACCCTATAATGATAGACCAATACTACTGCCAAACCAAGAACTGTGCGAACCAAACCAGCGCAGTCATTATCAGCGATGTTCTGTATGCAAATATCAAAGGGTCTTACGATCTGAGAAGCCCACCGATGCATTTTGGTTGCAGCGACTCTTTCCCCTGTAATAACTTGAGACTAGAGAATGTTGACCTGTTTCCTTCCACAGGCCAGCTTTTGAAAAACCCGTTCTGCTGGAACGCGTATGGAAGCATGCAGCCGATTACAGTCCCACCTGTTTATTGCCTGCTTGAGGCACTTCCGGACTGCTGACACAAGAAGATGTGTTCATCGCTGTTCACCAACTTGGAATCAGATTCAGAACACATATGAACACAAAAATGTAAGGGTAGATTCGATGTCAGTAAAGAGTATCGAAGAAATTAGTCTAAAGGTTAGCTATTGTCCTGAAAGTCTACAACTTTTTAGAATACACACTACATTCAGTTGTGATAGGCTTACAGAAGTCAATCTAGTTAGTATCATATATAACAAAAGATACTTAGCAAGTAGGAAGTGTTAATGTGAACGTAAAACAGAAGAAGACCGTAAACGCCACTCACAAAGTGAATTTTGTGAAAATGGATCAGTAATTGTCCAGAAAGTTTGCAGCTTTACCGAATTCTCAGTTCATTAATTCGCACATATATTGTTTGATCAAGCAAACACTTTTGGAGAAGGAAATGAAAGAGATGATGCATATATGTAGAGGAGATAGTAGAGAAGCGAACTTATATTCCATTTATTGATTGGCGGATTTTGGTGGGGAGACAAATCAGTCCATGACGCACATATCATGAACAAGAATTAGCCTCATTTGGGATAACATTACTTGCAAATAGAAGCGAGTACCTCCAGCAGCGAAGCAGTGAATCTCATCTGGGTCTTCTCATCCACAGCAACGAAAAGAGGAACATGAACAAAGAGCGAATTGGTCTTATTCTGCTCTGCAAATCTCAGTGAGTGGTAATAGACATAGTTGCACACAAATCGACCTGCATCATCTGATGTTATCACCTCAAAGCCCTTCTTCTCCAACGCCTTTGTTATCTCTTCAACAGGAAGAGTAGTCTGAAAATCATACACAACTCTTCCATTGGAAAATTCTGGAGATCACAAGGTCAAGAAACACAGCTCGAGGAGGTAGTGCCGACATACCTTTCTTACAGTTGAGATGGGACCATCAGAGGGAACAATTGGCAAATTCTGCAGACCACAAGAATGTTTCATAGAACTAAACAACTAATCAAACAAGAAAAACCAAAGTAGAGTGAAACAAAAACCTGAGGCTTCCAACCCAATTCATCGGGGCAACGAAAAGTCGCTTCATTCACAGCTTGTTGTTCAATTGCAAATTTCGTAGCTCCACTATTAACTCCAAAGTGAACCTAAAGAGACATCAGAGCAGTTTCCTCAGCATGGAGAATCAAATCAGGGTACTCAATGACTTGTCTTAACTAACTAACCCAGATGGTTTTTCCACAGCTCACTGACTCTGATTCTTTCGTGTTGACCGCGGATTGTAGCAACTGGTAAAGCGACGCGAGAGATCCTTGACCAGCAGTCTCAAGCACAGTACAGCTTCCAAGAACCACGTCTTTCGACTGACTATTCTTCTGTAAATATTCTTTCAGGTTAGTTGCTATTTCCTCCGTTGGGTTTTCTGCAACTCCATGGAACTTCTTGAAGCCTGTGATGTTAATTGTCACAGCCGTTGGTCCTTCAGAACCCATCAATACAACTGAAAAAACAAAAAAGCTGTTGCTGTCAAAGACACTGACACTTAACTCTTTCTTAACAATCTAAAGACAAAACAGATTCAGAACAATCAGTTCTATATCAAGACAACACTCAGTGCATAAAAACACCAAACGAAATCACAAATGACGAAACGAAACCAGATCCCAACAAGTTTAACTTGATTAGCAACATAAAGGTTATGGCTTTTTCAACATAAAAGGATAAAAGTTTGCAGCTTTTTCTAATTTCCGCAAGTAACGAAACAACCCAACTGATTCAGACGACGAAAAGGACAAACTTTTCAGAGGTCTGATCATCAAATTAGTGATGGATTACAGCAGATTGCAATTTTTTAAATACCCAATTCAGAAAAACGGAAAATTGGATCAAACCCATTTCAAAAGATACGCAAATAAATGATCAAAAACATAAAAATCGTAACTTTTACCTCCGAGAAACAGATATTGAATCCTAAACGAGGAACACAATGAGAAGCTTTCTGTGGTCTTCGAGTGAAATCGATTGCTTGTAAAATCTGTGAGAGAGACGAGAGGAAATGTGACTCAACCACCAGTCTTTGTCCTTATCCAATCAATGGAAACCTAACTTTAATCATTCTCCGCTATGGACGGAAGTTTGATAAAATCATAGAACAAGACAAGAGACATGGAACATACATATGTTTAATATTCTTTATTGATATTATAAAGGCCAAAAAACAAAAGTGGTAGGTCACTTCCTAAAGAAGATAATAAGAACAAATTAGAATAGAGAGAAACAATTATTGCAAGATGATAATTGAGAGATTCAAAGTGGTGATGCCTGTATATTGCACTGATATGCGTGAACATCACCTGCAACATTCTAGACTTCTAGTACTATGCACACACACACGCGATTAGAGATGGACATCTCAACTAAACCAATAGAAGTTGAACCGAAATAACCGAATCAAGAATTTTCTAATCCGATATGCCTTCCAAGCAGTAGTACACAGTATATGGAGGGAAATAAACTCAAGAAAACATGGAGAAGATTCGAGCCCCGCAGTTCGTCTTATCAAATTCATCGATAAACAAGTGCGAAATCAGCTATTATCCATTCGGGTCGTGGGAGACAAGCGCTACGAGGTAGGGTTCCAAGTTTAGTTTGTTTTTAAAGTTGTATAGCTTTACTACACTTTCTTTTCGAAATTTCAAAACAACGAGGCAATTGATGTAACAAACAATTTTTGTTTGAAACATTACATTCAAAAAAAAAAAAAAAAAAAAAAACCGAATCAAAACCAAAATTGAAGCCTTCCTATTTAGTCTCACCAATAATCTCTACAAGTACACTCTCCGTTCTTGAAATGATGGAACCAGTTTGCATCTCTTAGAATGATCTCTCTCTCTGTCACTTTAGAAATCAGTTTAATGGCGGCGTGGCAATCTCCACAGACTCTAAGGTTTTTTATGACCCGAATGGGAACTCCTTCGGGTAGCTTTAAGAGTCCATAAGCCACTGCGAGTCTCTCGCTGTGACATCTCAGGTTGTCCACTTTCTCTTCCTCGTCTACATCATGCAACACATGGCTGCAATCAGGACTATAACCAGCTTCCCTCAATAATCCATCTGTTTTTTCCAACATCATCGATATCATCGCTTCTTCGGGATGGTTTCTGATACCTCCACGAGTGAAATTGTGCACTTTCTTATCTACCTCAATCCAGCTACAACCAGGGAATTTACTTACATTCTTTGTCCTCATGTTTTTTCTCAGTTCTGCAACATCTCCCCACTTAGCTCGAGATGCGTTTATGCTGGATAGCAAAACGTATGGACCAGCGTTTTCTGGTTCTATCTCGAAAAGTTTATTTGCAGCAACTTCGGCGAAATCCAGTCGTGAGTGAGTTCTACACGCTCCCAACAGAGAACCCCAAACTGTAGCATCTGGCTTTATGGTCATACTTTCGATCAGTTTCATTGCCTCGTCTATCCGTCCTGCACGCCCAAGCATATCAACCGTGCAAGAATAATGCTCAACCATTGGCGTCACGCAAAACCTCGATTCCATTGATTCAAATATCTTAAGCCCTTCCTCAACTTTTCCAGCATAGCTACATGCTGTCAGAATTGCAATTATGGTGACTTTGTTTGGCATTGTACCAGACGATGGCATCTCATGGAAAACCTTAAGAGCTTCCTCTCCTAAACCGTGCGATGCGTAACCAGAAATGATTGAATTCCACATGATAATGTCCTTTGAGGGAAACCGGTCGAATACTAGCTTAGCTTTCTCAAGCTCACCACATTTGACATACATCGTCATCAAAACAGAGGCAACATACACATCAACATCAAACTGGCATCTCACCACGTGAGCATGGACCTGTCTACCATATTGGAGACTTGCTAAGGTGCCACAGACCGAAAGAATGCTAATCAGAGACGGAAAACTCGGTCTGACTCCTTGTCTCTGCATTTCAGCAAACAAATCAAGAGCCTCCAATTCAAAACCTTTTCTTTCATAAGCTTTGATCATTCCTCGCCAAGTCGCATTATCTCTCTCCTTCATTTGATCGAAAATCCTCCTCGCTTTTGCTATCTCTCCTTGCTCTCCAAACCCAACAATCATAGCATTACACGCGTTAACCGGCTTCATCGGCATAGCCTCAAAGAACTGCTCTGCGTCCTCGATTCTCCTACTCAGGGTATAGCCCAAAAGCATGGAAGTCCATGAAATTTCCGTTTTCTCCGGCATCACTTCAAACAGCTTCCTAGCAACATCCACCCGGCTATTCTGTCCGTATCCCGTAACCATTGTGGTCCAAGTAATCACATTTCTATCTCGCATCTCGTCGAAAATCCCCCTTGCCTCATCAACTCTTCCTTCTTTACACAACCCACCAATCATGTTAGTACTTGCTACAACATCTTTCACAGGCATCATATCATACAGCCTACGTGCGTCATCAATACGCCTATCGTCAATAAAACCACCAAACATCACAGTCCAAGAAACCTCATTCTTCTCCGGCATTGTCCAAAACAACGATTCCGCTTCAGCAACCATACCTTCTTGCACATAACCTTTAACCATCGCGGTCCACGAGACAACATTCCTCTCTGGCATCATCTCAAACGCAGTCCTCGCTTCGTCAATCATCCTGTTCTTAATATACCCTGAAACCAACCCATTCCACGAAACGATGTTTCTCTCAGGCATTTCATCGAACAGAAGGCGTGCTTCTCTTGGCATTCCGTTTGCGAAATACCCAGAGACAATGGAGTTCCAGGAACCGATTTTTTTAAAGCGTAACGAATCGAAAATCTTCCTAGCTTCATTGATTTGGCCGATCTTTGAGAGACGAGAGATTTCAAAACTGCAATTGACTGATGTAGCTGTGCAGTAGCTTCTATGTAGGATTAACTGAACCCTCTTCATTCACGAAGATTCAAGGAACTGCTCAAAACCAACACAAAAGATCTACGGCTGACAAATTTTGGACAGAGCGTCCACTTAGGGTTCTTAGAGTTTCGACTTTTGACTTGGAAGAGAAGGAAAAAAAAACCCTTAATTATTTATTGGTCTGAATCTGAATGTTCGATTCCGGAAGTTTCTGTTATGTTTTGTTTGTTTATGTTATTGACTTATTGTGTTCGATTCAGGCCCGTCTGTACTTATATATTCATCTATATATAAATGAGCCTTAGGCAAAAAAAAATATTAGATAAAATAAAATATTTTGGGTTCTTTTTCAAATATATATATATTTTTAAAATATTTTGGGTCTTTTGTTTTGAAGAATTTTTTTAAAATTTTTTTGATCCATTATAAATGCCCATGTTGCCATGAATCTGAACCGGGCCTGATTCGAATTGAAGACTTGAACTTTTGAAAAATGGGATTTTTGTAATGTTCAATGTTTTTTTTTTGTAATTTTCGCTGATGAAGACTGTGAATTATGAGTCGAACCAAAAAAAGAAGTCTGTAAGTTTTTTTTTTGTGTTTTTTTTTGTTTTTAACATCGTCGGTCGTTCGTAATTATTAGTGATAGCAATTTGCTATTAAATCATGGGTGAATTTAACGAATAGCCTTGCTTGACCATTTAATTATCTAGCTATGTATAAATTAAAATTAGGTATCTAGGAAAAGAGTTACATGAAGTAACTATACCGTACATCAATTGTCCTGATCCCGTGGAGAGGGCAGCAAGACAACAAAGGGTATATGAAGGAGAGACGAGAGGCCTTATGGCTGAAACCGCAACATTCATGACGGCTGCAGCTATTTTCCAGTTTCAGAACAACACAACTAATATGTTCGCTATTGGTGAATCATCGGGAAACAAAGATCATGGTGATGACTTGTTGCTCCCTTTGAATCCAACTGAACCTACACGCCTAAAACCTGCAAAAAAGAAAAGAGGCCGCCCTCCGACAAAGACGACAACAATTAATAATCCTAAACTGCTGATTAGAGCCTGCTCCCGGAAGAGAAAAATCCATCAAATCCAAAATCTCCTAGAGCAAGGAACTATGCCCAGAACAAAACCATCCCACCAGGAAGTCAGAATCTGAGCCAAAGACAAATTAAAACACTCCATCTCAGCGAAACGACTCTCATTGTGAAGTCCTCTTCCTTAAATGTTTTGATTTGGAACTGTTGCGGGTTGGTGATAAAGGATTTTTGTTAAGTTCATATCATTTCCTCTATACTTGTCATTGTAGCATAAGAGGTGTCAATCCATATAGGTTAAGATTAATGCACTAGGAATGTATGGAACTTCTTACGCTAGAGCAAATATTTTGGGTTTTTATATTTTTATGATTTTAAACTAAGAAAGTAAAATGCAAAAAAGAAAACAAAGATATAAATGTTGGATCATAGATTAAACAAGCAAATAAATGATTAATAATCAAATAATGATGACAAAGATTGCATTAAATACTATCCTAGAACATGGAATTCACAAATATGACTAATCCATTACCATGACACTAATCACTTCACTAATCATCTAATTGACATAAACTCTCGTTTGCAATTAGATAATCAATGAGCATTAATCTTCAATTCCAATTAGTTCACTAATTACCCTAGATATCAACTCTCGTTGGCTAGGGTGTGAAAAGCTCACAAAAGGCTTGGTTCAAGCATTTCATCGAACACCTCTCGGGCGTGAAATGCTTAAGCTCTAATTTTGATCTCCCAATCTAAACTAGCATTAAGATCAACCTATGTGAAGGATCTAACAAGATGCAATCCAAATCATCATCATTCATGACACTAATGCACACAATCTATGCCATTCCTTAGGCCTAGAACACTTAAACAAGACTAATCCACTCTCATGGTCTTAATCCCTTTGTTAATCAATTAATCAAGATCATTTGTGATTTGATGATTAACAAGCATTAATTACAAGTTCTATTAACCAAAATAAACCTTAGACATCCATTCTCATGAGCTAAGATATGCAAATCCCTTATTATGTTCTTTGGAAATTTCATCAAACGCTTGGTGTGCATGATTTCCCCTTTGATCTAGATTTAAGTTTCTCAAGCTAAATCTAGTATTAAGGACACTAAATAAGGGAGGAAAACAAGAATTAAGAACATAAACAACACAAATCAATCATCAAACCATCCAAATCAAGCAAACCATGATCCAACAAAAAGTCTAAAATCTAAAGAACATGAAGAACAAAAGAAAAAAAGAAAAAAAGACATAAAAATAAGAAAATTGCATAAATAAAAGATAGAGTTGAAGAAATCTTCTCTAGAGTGGTGATATCCTCATATTTTACCCTTCTCATGCATTCATCTAGCTTAGGTTTCATCTCATATGCATGGGGTTTCATAACATTTCTTATTCGTTTTGTCTCATTTAGAGTATTAGGTGTTTGAATTAGGTCATAGTGAGTCTTTGCATGTTTTGGAGTGTTTTTCTAGGTAATTGGAGGCACTTGGTGATGTTTGGAGATTTGGGGCTAAAGGGAAGAGAGAATCCATCCGGAGCGCCCGAAGTAACTGCTCAGACGGAGAGTCTCCAAGCAGATTCAGCCTCGATAACCTTCATGAGAGTTGTAGCCCAGAGAGTTAGCTATTCAAAGGAGTTTGAATTGGGTTATTTGGACGTATGGATAGGGAGATAAGATGGATTTACTGAAGGTATATCCGTCTGGCCGAGAGAAGATGACACCGTCCAAAGAACCGGCAACACGAAGGCCTTCCGGTATGAATAAACTCAAACTGTCTTCATAAGAGTTGTATAGGGACAAGTTATCTGTTTACATGAGTTAGATTCAGGTCATTCGGATATTAGGTTCAGGAGTTATGGCCGATTCACTAAAGACATATCCGCCAACCGAGACAGTTTCGCTCAATACCGAGTTGTTGTACCGAGGAGTGACATATGTATTCACCAAAGCAGAAATACCGACGTCACAAGTCGGTACAACACGTCGGTATTAAACCAGAGGGGAAATCCCCTTAGTACCGAGATGTTGTACCGAGGAGTGAAGTCGGTATTGACCCTCAGGACTGTTTCTCACCCAAACCAGCCGAGCTCACCCGAGGTGTCTGAACGAGCTTGCCGAAAGAGGGGTCTATAATCCGAATTAGCCTCGGTTGTCGTCACGAAGGTTGTAGCCAAATGAGTTAGCTGACTACAGGAGGCGGTTACAGGTCATTCAGATATGTGATTAGTTAGATACGGTTGTTTTACTGAGCGTATGTCCGTCTGGCCGAAGCCCCCAGACATGCTTGAAACAACAGGCTGAAAAGGGTCTCCAATCAGAATTAGCCTCTGTTGTCTTCACAAAAGTTGTAGCACAGTGTGTTATCTGTCCACATGAGGTTGTTTGAGGCCATTCGGACTTGTATTGCATGAGATATCGTGGTTTTACCGAAGGTTCTACACCACCACCATCCGCATAAACCCAGGTTCAATACCGATGTTCAATACCGAGCAGTGACCTCGGTATTGAGCTACTCAAGACCAGATTTGACCCATTTTGAACCGGGTCAACCCGGTTCGTCCCCTTTCACTATTTTAGCCCAAAAACCCCTATTTTCATGTTTGATCTCTTTTCTTATCTCTTTTCTAGACTAAAAACCTTGTTATTGTGATTTGTAATAGGGATCATACACTTTTTATGCAAGTTTAAGTTTATATCTTTGTTTCTTTCTTTAATCTTTCACCTTCCTATTCTCTAATTATGATTAACATCACCTCTTTCATGAGAATTGGTGTATTCTTCATGATTAGTGAGTAGTTCATTTTAGAGCTCATGGATGAGGTAGATTAGAGGAATTTCGTGATAGATCTAGGATGTCTAGGGCTTAGTTTACATCTTCCCTCACTTATTTAGTGTTCATAATATTAGATTAGGCTTGAGAAAGCTAATCTAGACCATAGGGCATTTCATGCACACAAGGTGTTCGATGAAATGCCCTAAGAACTAAATAAGGGATTTTGCTTGCTTAGCCTATGAGAGTAGTTGACTAAAGAGTATTAGGGCCATTGGAACCTATGTTTAATGCTTGCTAATCATCTTATCACAAACGAGAGTTTGTTCTTGATTTGGTGATTAGCAAAGTGATTAAGACCATGAGAATGGCTTAAGCTTGTTTAGGTGTTCTAGGCTAAGGGAATTGCTTGTTTGTGTGTATTGACATCTAGATAGATCATGAAAGGACCCAAAATCCATAACCTCATCCAAGAGCTTGCCTTTATATCTTTCTAATCTCGTTTAGCATTCGTTTACTTGTGTTCTTGCTTTGAATTTGAATCAATAGGTTTTTAGAAAACTAAAACCACCTTTGTTTGCTTAACTTAAGAAGATTTATGTATTCCTAGTGATTGAAACTTAACCATTTGATTCGATACCTCTTATGATACATAGGCATTTTGAGTAATTGATACACGGCAAAAACCTTGTATCAAGTGGCATTTGTTATGAAGAGCAATCAAAATCCCTCCAAAAGAGAGCTTGGGTCGTGCCCAACCCTTCGGAGAAGAAGACTTAAAGAGAAAATTAGGTTTTAGAGTATTTAAAGAGGTCTTGGGCGAACCGGGTCAACCCGGGACAAACCGGTTATTGACCCGGTCAAATCTGGGTCGTGGTCAGATCTGGGCTCCATACCGAATGGGTGAGGGTCGGTATGGAGTGCCTTTGCTTGATATTGCTTCTTTGAGCATAACTCGTTTGGGCGCCATACAGACATGTCCCTGCTAAATCTGATGTATCTTTCAAACCACAATCAAAATGGCTTGCCACCACATCCAGAAGATAGCTAACTCAGTTATCTACAACTTCTATGAAGACTTTCGAAGCTAAATCCGAGTGTAGGTTCTTCATTTGGCATGATCTTTCAGTCACTTCGGCTGGATTCGATGAGGATGAATTTGGACTTGTGACACTGGGTGGACATTGGCCGGTCCTGTGGGCCGAATTTTCCCTGTCCATGATGAGGTTCAGCACCGGACGGTGATGCCGGGTCGTGGCTGGTCGGTATGGATTACACCGGGCAAGGACACCGGTTGGAAGTGGGCCGGTGTTGGTCGAACGTTCGGCGGCCAGACAGACATACTCTCTGTAAATCAGACATATCTCATGAACCACATATCCGAATGACCTGAAACTACCTCCTGTAGTCAGCTAACTCACTTTGTCACACCTTTCATGAAGACCATTGAAGCTGAATAAGATCGAGAATCCTTCGTCCCGCCAGTTCTTTCAGACACTTAGGAATGGTCATTTTGCTCCATTACTCCAAACTTCTCCAAAATGACTCCAAGCACCTATAAAACACTCCAAATGATGCAAGACTCATTAGGACTTAATCCAACCTAGCTAGACTCTAATTTATACCAAAACACTAAGGAAAACAATGATTATGCATGTATGTGACTCAAAACGCTAAGTAGAATGCATGCTAAAACAAGTAACATATTAGAATATCAACTCCCCCAAACTTATTCATTTGCTTGTACTCAAGCAAACAAACAAGAACAAGGTGAGAGAGAGGTTTGAAAATGGGAGCTCAAATCCACAAGTACCATTAAAAGAATTCAAACTCAATGTCCAAGTTGCTAGCTCTAAGATGCGATCAAACAAGTCTACTCAAAAAGAGCTACCCATATCCTTCCCTACACGAATCAAGCTCAAGTCTCAACCTACACAAGCACTCATATCATCCAATCCTTTGACATTCATTTAATCGTTCAAGTGAATCATTTTTATGCAAGACAAGTGAATTCATTTGGCTAGGGTAAAGGTCTTGAGATTAAGATGTTCTCAAATGTATGAGATTATTCCGATGCAAGGGATCTCTCAATGAATGAGCAAGCTTTAGCAAAATGCTAAGAGTAAAAGGCAATCTATGCATACAAGGATATACTTACATCTACCCAATGCCTAAAATGTCTCTAACCCTAGCATCTCTACCCATGAAGCCCCAAACATAAGCTACCATTTTCCCATAAGGCAATTTTACCTTCATGTCCCATACGTTTACTTCTTCTTCCACTTCATCTCTTCTCACTTGGAGAATTTATTCTTCTCCATTGAATCTTGTGGATTCGTGCTTCTGTTGTTGTTTTCCTTAACTCTTCTTTTCTTTCCTTTTCTTTGCCTTGCCTCATCTTTCATCATTTGATGTCGTAGCCAATTTTTGGCTTCTTCATTTTTCATTGAACTTTATGAGGCTATAACTATTGCTAAGAGCTAATCTCATTAACTTGCACCAACCACATCACACTATTGCATTCCCTTTACACCTTCACGTTCTCTCTTTTGAACTCACTTCCTTCTCATGCACAATCCCATTAGTCACACATTTTTATTCATACCAAACCCGAAACTTCCCTTTCCAACGAGCTTAACCTAGTCTAACCCTTGATGTCGGGCTAGATCTACATGCAAACCTATCATTGTCGCCCTAAACTCAACACTTTTTGCCAAGGTTACTCGAAAAATCAGGCCTTACATTCGCACACTAAAGATTTTGGCTTGAAAGGAGGGTAGGTTAAAGGTATGGTTAACCGCTCCAATGAGGGGAATTGGCTATTTAGGCTAGTAAGAGAGTGGTGACAAGGATAAGAGAGCCCTAATATGTATGTGGTAACCATGAACTCACTATGACATGCATGAACATGATAATTTCAATGTCAAAATTAAGGTTTTCACTTAAGTAGGATTGGAATCAAATCAAAACTTGCTTTAGCTAAGACCCTTGTGATGAAACGCGAGATCAAAATCTGGTTCATCCTTGATTTCAAACACGAGATCAAAAGCATCAAATAACTAGCAACGAGGGCATTGAATCAAGCTCCTAAAATGGTATTCTACATGGATAATCGTTTCTCCCAATGCAATATGCAATGCACCCTACATGAAATCTAGACTTAATCCTACATATGGGATGCAACTAAATGATTTCATTTTCAAAAAATTTCAAACTTTTTCAAATTTTTTGAGATGAATGATATGCGTGAGACTCAATTGTATGCAAAAGGGAAGATAATAAATTAAAACACAAGGTCAAATGAGACAAACCCCTCCCCCAAACTTGAATTTCACCGTCTCGATGCAACAAAAGTCAAGGAGAAGGTAAAAATATGCAATATATTGACAATGAAATGGAGTGAGAATCATACCTTGGAATTGGATCGAGGAGGAGAGGAGTGTGACAAGTTATGGCTCAAACCCTCCTTTCATCACACACCACGACCTTGGACCCAAGAGACCATTCTTAGACCGATCCGACCCAAATTTGGCATCCTTTTTTGGTGAGGATCGTGGGATCCTCTTTATTCGTGCTTGTTTTGTGTCTCAAGCTCGACGAGGGATAGGCTTGAGGAAGTCCCCAAGGATGCGTTTAACATCACTAGCTTGATGGTTGGTTCTTCATTATCACTCCCTTCATGAAAATTGCAAGAAAAGTGAAAAGATTAGCAACAAAAGAAAATAAAAAGGCCATAGTCTCAAGAAGATTCAAAATCCCAATGATCAATGCTAAACCCCAATGGCAACGGCGCCAAATTGATAAATGATTTTTTTAAAGTTCATATCAATTCCTCTATGCTTGTCATTGTAGCATAAGAGGTGTCAATCCATAGAGGTTAAGATTAATGCACTAGGAATGCATGGAACTTCTTAAGCTACAACAAATGTTTTGGGTTTTTATATTTTTATGATTTTAAACTAATAAAGTAAAATGCAAGAAAGAAATCAAAAATAGAAAATATTGGATCATGGATTAAACAAGCAAATGAATGATTAAAAATCAAATAATTATGACAAAGATTGCATTAAACACTATCCTAGAACATAGAATTCACAAATATGACTAATACATTATCATGGGCACTAATCACTTCACTAATTACCTAATTGACATAAACTCTCGTTTGCAATTAGATAATCAATGAGCATTTATCTCCAATTCCAATTAGTTCACTAATCACTCTAGACATCAACTCTCATTGGATAGGGTGTGAAAAGCTCACAAAAGGCTTGGTTCAAGCATTTCATCAAATACCTCTCGGGCGTGAAATGCTTAAGCTCTAATTTTGATCTCTCAATCTAAACTAGCCTTAAGATCAACCTATGTGAAGGATCTAACAAGATTCAATCCAAATCATCATCATTAATGACACTAAGGCACACAATCTATGCAATTCCTTAGGCATATAACAATTAAACAAGACTAATCCACTCTCATGGTCTTAATGTCTTTGTTAATCACTTAATCAAGAACATTTGTGATTTGATGATTAACAAGCATTAATTACAAGTTCTATTAACCAAAATAAACCTTAGACATCCATTCTCATGAGCTAAGATATGCAAATCCCTTATTTTGTTCTTTGGAAATTTCATCAAACACTTGGTGTGCATGATTTTCCCTTTGATCTAGATTTAAGTTTCTCAAGCTAAATCTAGCATTAAAGACACTAAATCAGGAAGGAAAGCAAGGATTAAGAACATAAGCAACAAAAATCAATCATCAAACCATCCAAATCAAGCAAACCATGATACAACAAAAAGTCTAAAATCTAAAGAACGTGAAGAACAAAAGAGAAAAATATATAAAAATAAGGAAATTGCATAAATAAAAGATAGAGTTGAAGAAATCTTCTCTATAGTGTCATTTTTTATGAAGAGCAATCAAAATTCCTCCAAAAGAGAGCTTGGATCATGCCCAACCCTTCGGAGAAGAAGACTTAACAAGGAAATTAGGTTTTAGAATATTTAAAGAGGTCTTGGGAGAACCGGGTAAACCCGGGACAAATCGGGTATTGACCCGTCAAATCTGGGTCGTGATTATATCTGGGCTCCATACCGGATGGGTGTACTGGATGGGTGAGGGTCGGTATGGATTATCTTTGCTTGATATTGCTTCTTTGAGCATAACTCGTTTGGGGGCCAGACAAATATATCTCTGCTAAATCTGATGTATCTTTCAAACCACCGATCAGAATTACTTGCCACCACCTCCAGAAGACAGTTAACTAAGTTATCTACAACTTCTATGAATACTTTCGAAGCTAAATACGAGTTTAGGTTCTTCATTTGGTCTGATATTTCAGTCACTTCGGCTGGCTTCGATGAAGATGAATTTGGACTTGTGACACCAGGTGGACATTGGCCGGTGCTGTGGGCCGGTATTTCCCCTTTCCATGCTGAGGTTCAGCACCGGACGGTGATGCCGGGCCGTGGCTGGTCGGTATGGATTACACCGGGCAAGGACACCGGTTGGAAGTGGGCCGGTGTTGGTCGAACGTTCGGCGGCCAGACGGACATACTCTCAGTAAATTGATATACTCAAATTAATACCCTAAAAGTACTAAGCAGTAGTTGCAGTAAAGTAGGGGTCGAACACAAGGACTCACAGAAACACACAGTAGATTATATAGATGAGAATCCAGCTAAGCAATTTAGTTGAAACAGAAAGCAATAAACAGTAAACGAGTTGTAAATTCGATGGGAGAAATATAGGTTCAGGGTATTTCTCAGAGAATCAATGAATGCTGATAAACGAACTAACAAGATTCATATTTAGCGCGGTTCTTGAACTCAAATCACTAAGCTATAATTATCCAACTATCATTGTGAGAATTATCTAAATCTAAACCTCAGAATCCCAAATCTCTTTGCAAATTCCTAAGAATAAATCAGCTTTAAAGTTCAGGTTTGATATGTTCACAAATTAATTAAACCAAATCTCTTTGCGAATAATCAATTTGCTCACCTAAGGTTTTATCAGGTAATTAATCGCACTGTCGTGCCTAATCAATTATCCTAAGATCTATATTCCAGATTCGTCAACCTAGAATTATCTTTGAACACAACCTAAGGCGAAGAACTAATTCATATGGTGAATCCTAACAAACTAATCAACCTAGCATTCAGAGAAAACCCTCATGAGAACCCTGAACCTAAGGTGGATCTACTCAGACATAGAGGATGAAAACAACATGATTGAATAGATCATCAAAGAAATCAATAAAAACAAGAGTTCAGAGTTGTCTCTCCAAAAACCAAAGTAGAATCAAGAGTAGAATAAAGCATAGCCTAAACAAGTGGCTGAAAACCTAATTTATAAGCTAAAACACGTTTTGGCCCTTTTCTGTAATTAATAAAGTCTTCTGGGTTTAGGGAGAAACTCTGCAGGCTTTAAAAATCGCGTATCTGCTTTCTTGCAGTCAGTGTTGGTCGACACAAAGCGGTGTCGGTCGACACCAAACATTGTCGGTCGACATCCTGCTTCTTCTGCTCGCCAGACTGGACAGTCTTCATGAAAACTGGGATAACTTTTGATCGCACCGTTGGAATGGCCTCAAACCACTTCCAAATGAAAGCTAATCCATTGATCTTACTTGTGTCCAAATTTGAACTCAATGCAACGGTGGAAAGGTCTTCAACGAATGCCAAAATTCTGATGTCTCTGCATGACTCTACATCTCAATATGCTCCAAAATGCTCCAAACGTACATAAACATGTAAAAGACTCTAAAAGACTCCAAAATACCAGAAAGACTCCATAAATAGGACCTATATCATGGTCTAGAAGGGGGTAAAAACCATGATATATCATAAATCAGCCATATCTCACGAACCACATATCCGAATGACCTGAAACAACCTCCTGTAGTCCGATAACTCACTTTTATATGCCTTTCATGAAGACCATTGAAGCTGAATCAGATCGGGAATCCTTCGTCCCGCCAGTTCTTTCAGACGTTTCAGAATGGTCCTTTTGCTCCATTACTCCAAACTTCTCCAAAATGACTGCAAGCACCTATAAAACACTAAAACTGATGCAAGACTCATTAGGACTTAATGCAACCTAGCTAGAATCCAATTTATAACAAAACACTAAGGAAAACAATGATTATGCATGCATATGACTCAAAACGCTAAGTAGAATGCCTGCTAAAACAAGTAAAATATGAGAATATCAGCTGGGAAACCCCGCTACAATTCGTCGTATCAAGGAGCTGCATCACTTAATAGCTCCAAATATAATATTCCTCATGGAAACAAAGAACAAGGATGACTTTGTTTCAAAAACTATGGTTTGTTTGGAACACTATTCTCATGTTTTTGTCTCTTCGTATTGCCCGTGAGGAGGTGGTCTAGCTCTGTATTGGAATCAAAATATTGAACGTACAGTTCTCTATGCATGCAAAGACTACATAGACACGTCTATAACCTACGAAGGAAAACTTTTCTTCTCAACCTTTGTATACGGTGAAGCTGATCAAACTAAAAGAAAAGATGTCTGGAATGTTCTTACTGCTTTTGCTGAGACCAGAGACTCACTATGGTTTTTGACTGGAGATTTCAGTGATATTTTAGATAATTCAGAAAAGTCAGGTGGACCTATTAGAGCGGAAGGCACTTTCGGTGTTTTCAGAACGTTCATTTCTCAATGCGATCTATATGATCTCACACACCAAAAATCCACTCTCTTGGCGAGGAGCTCCCCACAATCACCTAGTCCATTGTCGCCTTGACCGAGCGATGTCCAACAGTAATTGGGATTAACTTTTTCTTTCAGGATGCTGTAAATATATGAATTTTTAGGGGTCAAACCACTGACTTGTGGTGTCTTTCTTTGAACCATCGTCTCCACGCAAGAATAACATCTTCTGATATGATCGCAGGATGCGTGATAATGCTGAGATAAGTAATTTGATCAAAAAAACCTGGCTAGCAAATTCCAATGCCTCTGTCGAACAAAAAAATTCACAGGTTCGAAGGGCAATCTCCCTCTGGAATAGACAAAAAACATGAGAATAGTCAATAGGCAATTATAGAGGCAAAGGAAAAGCTGGAAAAAGCTATGTCATCCAGAGTTGCTGAAGAGTATCAAATCTTCGAAATAAACCAGAAACTGAAAAAAGCTTATAAGGCTGAGGAGAAATATTGGAAACAGAGGACTCAAACTCCGGATACTTCCATGATGTAACTTGAGGAAGACGAACTATATTAACAAATTTTCTGTTATGGAAGACAATAATGGCAGAGTTGTTTATGAGGAACCTGAGATTGTCCAAATTATCAATAGCTATTTTCAGGATCTCTTTGTATCTCGCAACACCAACTGCTCGGAAACTATTTCCCGAGCTCTCCAGCCGTGTATCACTCCAGAAATAAATGAATCGCTTATTGCCGATGCAACAAAAAAATATATATGCTCTGCCCTCTTCTCCATCCATCCCAATAAAGCACTAGGTCCCGATGGATTCTCAACCAGCTTCTTCCAATCGAATTGGTCAGTGGTGGGATCATCTATAACTGAAGAGATCCAACACATTTTTAAGGACGGTATCATCCCAAGATCTCTAAATAACACACATGTTAGACTTATTCCAAAGATTCAAAGTCCAAAATCAGTATCGGACTACCGCCCTATTGCTTTGTGTAATGTATACTACAAGATCATTTCAAAGATCCTTACCCAAAAATTACAGCCGGTGCTCTCATCCATCATATCTGAAACTAAGTCTGCGTTTGTCGCGGGAAGGGCGATATCTGATAACGTTTTAATAACACACGAAACCCTCCACTTCCTCAAGGTTTCAGGAGCAACTAAGCATTGTTCTATGGCGGTTAAAACCGATATGAGCAAAGCCTATGACAGGCTTCAATATGATTTCATCATGGTGGTTCTAGAGAGATTAGGCTTCCACGGCAAAATGGATCAATTTGATATTTCAATGCATCTCTACTGTATCCTATGAATTCTTAGTCAACGGTGCAACACAATGAAAACTTCTCCTACAACGAGGCATCCGTCAAGGAGACCTTCTATCCCCGTTCATTTTCATTCTCTGCGGGGAAGTCCTCTATGGCATGTGCAAAAAAGCACAAAGCAGTGGCTTACTACCTGGAATGAGTATCTCTCGTGGTAACCCGAGTATTAACCATCGTTTATTCGCCGACGACACCATGTTTTTCTGTAAAGCAAACCCTCAATGCTGCAAAGCCTTATTGGATATCTTGCAACTATACGAATCAGCATCCAGCCAGGTTATTAATAGCAAGAAATCTTTAGTAATTTTCTCAAGGAAAACCAAACAAGAGACCAAGGATCGAGTAAAACGTTCACTGTGAATTTTGAAAGAAGGTGGCCAAGGGAAGTATTTGAGACTCCCAGAGAGTTTTGGTCGAAGGAAGAAATACCTATTTACTCCATTAGTTGATCGAATCAGACAGAAATTGAACAGTTGGTCCACAAGATTTCTATCGAACGCTGGGAAGCTTACAATGATTAAATCAGTCCTCTCTGATATCCCCACATATTTTGATGACTTGTTTCAAACTCCCTTTAAGCCTTTGTAAGATAATTCAATCTGTTTTAACCAGATTTTGGTGGGATTCAAATTATGGGCAGAAGAAAATGTGTCTCACATCCTGGAAAACTTTAGCTAAATTAAAGAGAAACGGAGGTCTTAGCTTCCGTGAAATCCAGAGTTTCAATGATTTTCTTCTAACTAAGCAGAGTTGGAGGATTCTTTCAAACCCCTCTTGCCTCTTAGCTCAGATCTTGATTGGAAAGTACTACAAAGATAAATGTTTTCTAGAGACACATGTTTCTTCATCTGCATTACATGGATGGCGCAGCATCCTTATAGGCAGAGACCTTCTCAAATTACAACTCGGTAAGGCAATTGATAAATAGAATTTTATCCTACTTAAGAATCAATCCTAAATACACATGTCATTGTAGTGTTTTAGGTGTCAATCCAATCTAGGGTCTAGTTCAATGCAACGAGAATACAAGACACTCTTTAATTCAAGCAAACAAAGTGGTTTTGGTGATTAAGCTAGTGAACTATCAATTAAAAGACAAGTGACAAGAGCTAAAGACAACGGTGAATAAAACAATGACAAAAGGCGAATTCAAGAATACGGTTATTGAGATAGGACAATCCAATGGCTAATTAATGATGTTCAATGCTTAATGAAGACTAATCCCTAGGCAAATATCACTAATCTTAACTAATCATCTCTCAAGGCATTAATTACTTTGCTAATTACTAATTCAAGATCAAATTCTCATTTGTGAATCACTAATTAGCAAGCTTTAAGTCTATCATTCAAGATCAACCAAATAATCACTCTAGACAACTAATCCCTTAGACTAGAAATGAATATCTCTTGATTAGTTCATCAAGGCATTTCATCAAACACCTTGTGTGCATGAAATGCCTTTTGATCTAAATCCACTTTCTCAAGGTAGATCTAGCTTTAAAACCACTAATCAAGAAGGGAAATCATATAATCTAATCATAGACATCATTAATCATCCATCAAATTACCCTAAATCTACCAAATCCTCAAATCCTAAAAGACTACTCACTAGTCATGAAGAACACACCAAATCTTGTGAAAGAGGTGATGTTAATCATGATTAGGGAATAGGAAAGTGAAAGATTAGAGAAAGATGAAAATATATAAACTCAAACTTACATAAATCAAAGAGATCTTTAGGAAAAATACCAAGAACCTTAAAAAGACAAGTCTTTGTTCTAGAGAGAAAAGAGAGAGAAAAAATGGAAAAATGGAAAAATGGATAAAAAGTGAGATAAATCTAAAATTCAGATCTCTAAAATATAAAAAGGTGTTTGCTGAGTTGGGTCGGATCCGGGTCAACCCAAGACAAACCGGGTATTGACCCGGCCAAAACTTGGATACGTCTTCAGTGAATTGGTCATAACTCCTTAACCTGTTATCCGAATGACCTGAATCCAACTTCTGTAGATAGCTAACTCGTCCCTCTACAAATCTTATGAAGACCGTTTGAGTTGATTCATATTGGAAGGCCTTTGTTTTGCCGGTTATGTGTATGGTTTCGTCATCTCTCGGCCAGACGGACATACCTTCAGTAAATCCGTCTTATCTCCCTATCCATACGCCCATATAACCCGATTCAAACTCTTGTGTAAAGCTGATTCACTACTCTACAACTTCTATGAAGGAAGTTGAAGCTGAATCGGATTGTAAGGTCCCCGGCTAGCCACATCTTTGAGACACTTCGGACGATGTCGTCTTCTCTCGGCCAGACCGACATACCTTGAGTAAATCCGTCTTATCTCCCTATCCATACGTCAAAATAACCCGCTTCAAACTCCTGTGTACATCTAATTTACTCTTCTACAACTTTTATGAAGGCAGTTGAAGCTAAATCGGATTGTAAGGTCTCCGTCTAGCCACATCTTTGAGACACTTTGGACGAGCTCGGGTTGTTCGGGTGAGAGATGTCCAACACTGAGGTTACACATCGGTGTTGGACCTCGGTGCTAAGGTTTTTTTCTCCTGGTAACTTCAGAGAGGCAATACCGAGCTGTTACACCGATGTGTGAAATCGGTGTATTCCCCCTGATGCTTCAATACCGATGTCACACATCGGTGTTGAATAAACTGCCTCAGCCAGACGGACATGTCTTCAGTAAAACGGCCATATCTTCCAAACCACTAGTCCAAAACCACTAGCTAACTCCCTCCTCTATAGCCGTTAGGAAGGTCATCCAAGCTGATTCATATCGGAGGGTATCCGTCCAGCCACATCTTTCCGGTGTATCAGATGGATCTTGCACTCTACTTTGGGCCCACTCTCCAAATATGCCCAAATAGCCTCCAATCAACTAGAAAGTACTCCAAAACATGCAAGAACTCACTAAACCTAATGAAATCTGTCCTAATCTCTAAATGAAACCTAAATACAAGACAAAACCATGATTATGCATGCAAATGATACAAAACTCTAAGTGAGATGCATGCTAAAACATGCAATATATGAGTATATCAATTCCCCCAAACTTAAATCTTTGCTTGTCTTTAAGCAAACAAGAATAAAGAAATGGAGAAGACTAAAAATGGGAGATCAAATCCAAATGTGCCATAAAAAAGAATTCAACTCAATGTCCAGGTTACTAGCTCTAAGATGCGATCAAACAAGTCTACTAAAAAAGAGTTAGCCATATCATTCCCTAAACGAATCAAATTCAAGCCTTAACCTACAGAAGCATTAATATCATCCAATCCCTTAACATTCATTAATTGTTTCAAGTGAATCATGCTCATGCAAGGCAAGTGAATCCATTTGGCTAGGGTGAAGGTCTTGAGATAAAGATGATCTCAAATGTATGGGATTATTCCAATGCAAGGGATTTTCTCAATGAATGAGCAAGCTTTAGCAAAATGCTAAGAGTAAAAGGCAATCTATGCATACAAGGATAGACTCACATCTACCCAATGCCCAAATCGTCTCTAACCCTAGCATATCTACCCATGAAGTCTTCATCCTAAGCTACCCTTTTCTCACTTTGCCTTTTTGCCTTCATGTCCCATGCGTGAACTCCTTCTTCCACTTCATCCTTTCTCACTTAGGGAATTTCTTCTTCTCCATTGAATCTTGTGGTCTCGTGCTTCTTTTTGTTGTTTCTTTAGTTCTTCTTTCTTTCTTTTTCTTTGCCTTGCCTCATCACTTACCAATTGATGCTTTAGCCAATTTTTGGCTTTTTCCTTTGTTTCTATGAGGCTATAACTATTACTAAGAGCTATTCTTGATAACTTGCACTAACCACATCACAATATTAAATTCCCCTTTCACCTTCACTTCCTTCTTTTGAACTCACTTCCTTCTTATTCACAATCCCATTAGTCACAGAATTTCGTTCACAATCAAGCCCAAAACTTCCTTTTCCCACAAGCCTAGCCTAGTCTAGCCTTTGATGTTCGGCTTGATCTACATGCAAACCTATCCTTGTCGCCCTAAACTCAACACTTTTTGCCAAGCTTACTCAGAAAATTAGGCCTCACATACGCACACTAAAGATTTTGGCTTGAAAGGAGGGTAGGTTAAAGGTATGGTAAACTGTTCCAATGATGGGAATCAGCTACTTGGACTAGCAAAAGAGTGGTGAAAAAGATAAGAGAGCCCACGTATGTATATGGTAACCATGAAATCACTATGCAATGCACAAGCATGATAATTTTAATGTCAAAATTATTGTTTTCACTTAGGTAGGATTGAAATCAAATCAAGACGTGCTTTAGCTAAGACCCTAGTAATGAAACGCAAGATCGAAACATGATTCATCCTTGATTTCAACACAAGATCAAAAGCATCAAACAACAAACAACAAGGACATTGGATCAAGCTCTAAAAATGATACTTACAAGGATAATTCTATCATTGCTCCTAATGCTCATGAAAAGCTACCTAAAATGCTATGCATCTAGACTCAATCCTATATGGAATGCACATTATTTAAAAAAATTCAAATTTATTGAAATGCATGATATGCATGAGACTCGAGATGCAAAAGGCAAAATAAGATCACCAAAAACAAATTTAGATAACACACAAACCCTCCCCCAAACTTAAAATACACAGTCCCTTGTGTAATATAACCTTAAGAGAGAGTTAAACAATGCATGAAAGAAAGAAAGAAGATATGATTCTAAATGTTATCTACAAAGTTTGGAGTATTACCTTGGAAATGAATGGAGGGAACGAGAGGGATCACATCAATCTTTCACACCTTTGTCCTTAAGTTCATGACCATTAGACCATCAAGAACCTATTCACACTAAGAAAACCCATCAAAAAGAACAAGAAAACATAAAAAGACAAAGAAACGAAAGTATGTACAATTATAAGCCTGGGGTGTCTCCCAATATCACTTTGTTTAAAGTCACTAAATTTGACTTTGGTTAACCTTTTAGGCGGGTGAGAGGGGAGTGTGAGCACTCCATGGTGGATCTTTGAGCTCGAGTTTGAGCATCTTGCTCATTACCTCTTCAAGACCGGCTTCCCCTTTTTCCTTGAGCTCGAGTGTGAGAATCGCCTTGACCGAGGCAAAGGGTTTGGATCGGCCTTTGCATTTGATCTTGTACTCAATCACTCCATCATTGTGCTTCCATGGAGTGAGAGTCATCATAGAAGGTTTGCTTGGCTCGGACCTATACCCATCAAGCTTGCTTGGTTCATTCTTAGAAAAGGAAAAAGGGTGATGCGTGTCTTGTTTCTTCATTTTGGCTTTAGTGCCTTCACTCTTCTCTTGCCTCTTTTTAGTCTCACTCACGTCCTTCATTGTGGTGGGAGGAGGAGATTCCAAGCTAGCTCTATCAATTTCCAAAGTTTCATCACCCTTACCATAACCAAAAGCTCTTTCTCCATAAGATCCCTTCTTCTCAAAACTAGCCTTCGGGGGTGAAACCACATCCATTGTTGCAAAACTACCCACATGCTCAACTCTTGGAGCTTCAACCTCATCATCCTTGTAAACCATCACCTCTTTAGCATCGACCTTAGAACCGTAGAGAAGGTTAGAGATCTCATCAATTGCCTTTTCATGCTCATCAATACCACGGCTTGTTCCTCCTTCTCCATGCTAGCAATCATCGATTCTTTGTATTGAGAGCCGTGGAGGACTTCCTCAATCTCTATTAGAGACTCCTCATCCTCATCAATCAAATGCTCCTCCACTTGGCTCTCATTACTTTTTCCTTCGAGATTCTCCATGGGTTTACTAGAAAGGGAACGTCCTTGAGCATTTTGATGATCTAAATGCATGATCCTAGAAGATAGGGCTTCAAATTTTTGGTGTAGATTATCATAAGAGCAATCAACCTTGTCATGAATCTCGGCCACCATCTTATTAAACTCATTCGCTCTATTAGCTTGTCCGATTAGGAGTTGTTGAAGCATGCCTTTCATTTCAAGTTCTTGTTGTGTACCCAAATCCACATTATCCTCCTCAAACCGTGTAGTGGCATCAAAATCCCCATCAAAGTGAGCGGATTTTATAGAGGCATTGATGAGCTTGTCTATCAATGTGGATTGCTTGTCCACTCTTTTGTTTAGAGCCTGCATTTCCTTAGTTCTCCTTTGCTCCTCATTATCACTCGCGGTCCTTGTAGCCCGAGCATACTCATCACCATAATTCTCTTCGCTTTGGGCAAATTTCTCCACTAGTAGCTCTCCTTGTTCCATGGTGAGGTTTGTAAAACGCCCATTGCTAGCCCCATCCAAGATCCATTTGTGCTCTTGATCAATTCCCAAATAGAAGATACTAAGGATGGCTTCCTTCTTGAACCCGTGATGGGGACAATCTCGAGTATATCCCTTAAGTCTTTCCCATTCCTTATGGAAGCTTTCATGCATGTTTTGCTTGAAATTCGAGATGTCCCTTCTAGTTTGAACCGTTCTTTGTGTGGAGTAGAACTTGTTGAGGAAAATCTCCTTGCAATCATCCCAAGAATTTACCAAGTGAGATGGCAACGTTCTCTCCCATTGGCTTGCTTTTCCTCCAAGAGAAAATGGAAACAAGATGAGCCTGATGCTATCATGAGGCACTCCTCCGATTCTAAACGTGTCACACAACCTCTCAAAGGAATCCAAGTGATCATAAGGGTTCTCCACTTTCATCCCCAAGAATCTAGACACTTGAATCAACCTAACCAAGCTTGCTTTGATCTCATAGGCCCTGGCTTCAATTGGAGGAGGGTGGATCCCATATCTCGATCCACGACAACAAGGAGTGTCAAAGCTTCCAACCGTTGGCTTCTCCTTCGGAACTTGGATCGGATTTTATGCCAATTCTTGAGGTTGTGGCATTTCTTGAGGTTGTGGGGCTTGAAGAATGTTCCTTTGGTAGTCCATCTCCAACACCTCAAGTGACCTTGTCTCTCCATCACTTTTCCTTTGGACTTGGTACCCTCTTTGATCGTCTGTATCCAATGCTTTAAGTGATCTTGTCTTTCCATTGCTCCTTTTTTTTATTTGGTACCGTTGAAAGAACAAGAGAACTAAGGAAGACAAGTTAGTGACAATGTACAAGAGAAAAATTCATCATCTCGATGAGATGCATGTTCTTAGTGATGTGCATTAACATAATATAAATAAAAGCTTGATCTCAAAAAGAATCTAAATCCTATTGACTAAACTAGAACCCCAAATTGGCAACGGCGCCAATTGATAAATATAATTTTATCCTACTTAAGAATCAATCCTAAATACACATGTCATTGTAGTGTTTTAGCTGTCAATCCAATCTAGGGTCTAGTTCAATGCAATGAGAATACAAAACACTATTTAATTCAAGCAAACAAAGTGGTTTTGGTGATTAAGCTAGTGACCTATCAATTAAAAGACAAGTGACAAGAGCTAAAGACACTAAACGGTGAATAAAACAATGATAAAAGGCGAATTCAAGGATAAGGTAATTGAGATAGGGCAATCCAATGGCTAATTAATGATGTTCAATGCTTAATGAAGACTAATCCCTAGGAAAATATCAATAATCTTAACTAATCCTCTCTCAAGGCATTAATTACTTTGCTAATTACTAATTCAAGATCAAATTCTCATTTGTGAATCACTAATTAGCAAGATTTAAGTCTATCATTTAAGATCAACCAAATAATCACTCTAGACAACTAATCCCTTAGGCTAGAAATGAATATCTCTTGATTAGTTCATCAAGGCATTTCACCAAACACCTTGTGTGCATGAAATGCCTTTTGATCTAAATCCACTCTCTCAAGCTAGATCTAGCTTTAAAACCACTAATCAAGAAGGGAAATCAAATAATCTAATCCTAGACATCATTAATCATCCATCAAATTACCCTAAATCTACCAAATCCTAAAAGACTACTCACTAGTCATGAAAAACACACCAAATCTTGTGGAAGAGGTGATGTTAATCATGATTAGGGAATAGGAAAGTGAAAGATTAGAGAAAGATGAAAAGATATAAACTCAAACATGCATAAATCAAAGAGATCTTTGGGGAAAATTCCAAGAACCCTAAAAATACAAGTCTTTGTTCTAGAGAGAAAAGAGAGAGAAAAAATGGAAAAATGGATAAAAGTGAGATAGATCTAAAACTCAGATCTCTAAAATATAAAAAGGTGTTTGCTGAGTTGGTTCGGACCCGGGTCAACCCGGGACAAACCGGGTATTGACCCGGCCGAAACTTGGATACGTCTTCAGTGAATCGGTCGTAACTCATGAACCTGATATCCAAATGACCTGAATCCAACTCATGTAGACAGATAAATCGTCCCTCTACAACTCTTATGAAGACTGTTTGAGTTGATTCATATTGGAAGGCCTTCGTTTTTCCCGTTCTTTGGATGGTATCGTCTTCTCTCGGCCAGACGGACATACCTTCATTAAATCCGTCTTATCTCCCTATTCATACATCCAAATAACCCGATTAAAACTCCTGTGGTACATCTGATTCACTCCTCTACAACTTCTATGAAGGCAGTTGAAGCTGAATCGGATTGTAAAGTCTCCGTCTAGCCACAGCTTTGAGACACTTTGGACGAGCTCGGGTTGTTCGGGTGAGAGATGTCCAACACCGAGGTCACACATCGGTGGTGGACCTCGGTGCTAAGGTTTTTGTGCTCCTGGTCACTTCATAGAGGCAATACCGAGCTGTTGCACTGATGTGTGACATCGGTGTATTCCCCTGAGGCTTCAATACCGATGCACACATCGGTGTTGAATAAACTGCCTCGGCCAGACGGACATGTCTTCAGTAAACCGGCCATATCTTCCAAACCACAAGTCCAAATCCCCTGATTCCAATTCCAGTGGCTAGCTAACTCCCTCCTCTATAGCCGTTAGGAAGGTCATCTAAGCTGATTCATATCGGAGGGTATCCGTCCAGCCACATCTTTCTGGTGTATCAGATGGATCTTGCACTCTACTTTGGGCCCACTCTCCAAATATGCCCAAATTGCCTCCAATCAACTAGAAAGTACTCCAAAATATGCAAGAACTCACTAAATCTAATGAAATCTGTCCTAATCTCTAAATGAAACCTAAATACAAGACAAAACCATGATTATGCATGCAAATGATACAAAACTCTAAGTGAGATGCATGCTAAAACATGCAATATATGAGTATATCAGCAATCAGGTATGATCCATGGATATCCATGTCTCAGCCGCTACGACCAATATGACCTCCAAATGAAAACACCCAAGACTTAACTGTCTCGGCTCTTCTGACAGAAGATAACTCATGGGACATATACAAAATCAAAGAAATCTTACCAGACTACGCTCAATACATCCTCTGTCTCAGACCAAGTCGGAGAGGAGCTGTCGACGCACATGTATGGATTCCGAACAAATCAGGATTCTACACTTCAAAGTCTTGTTATCATATAGCCATGTCAGAGAAAGTAGTTTCGGAGGAATCCTTCTCTCCGGATATAAAATGGAACACATCAATTTGGGCGGGTAATTAGTTCTCCCAAAAGATGAAGGTTTTCCTTTGGAAAGTGGCTCAGAAAGCCCTTATAGTGGGAGAGAACTTACTAATTTGAGGCCTGTTAGAGAACTCTACTTGTATTCACTGTGGCGACTTGGAAACAACAGAACACCTACTCTTCCATTGCAATTTTGCACAACAAGTTTGGAGGCTAGCTCCTTTTAAATGACAAGTTGAATCTCTGCTCATCCCTGATTTTGCAACATGATTAGAGATCTCAAAACAGATGGTTTGTCTTCCACCAACAAGAATAGGATCGAGTCCTCTATTTCATTGGCTTTGTTGGGCAATATGGTCTTCACGGAACCACATCTTGTTTGAAAACAGAGGCTTCTCGCCGGAGGAAACACTTCTCAAAGCTCTATCCAATGCCTGTGAATGGCAACTAGCTCAACTAACTGTTAAACCTCTGATATCCAATTCAAACGGCTTCATCCCTCCTCCAGAACGACCAACGACATTTATTCACACCGACACGGCTTAGAACGAGTTGTCAAAATCAGCAAGATCTGGGTGGATCTTCTATAACTCATCAAACAGTGAATTAGGCAGAGGTAGCTTAGCTGAATCCTTTGTGATTTCTCCTTTCATGGCAGAAATTCTAGCAATTAGAGAAGCTCTTCTCCACACTCTCAACTTGGGCTTTACCGATATCTGCATAAAATCTGATGCTCATTATCTCATCCGAGAAATCAACTCTCGGGAACAAAATAAAGAGCTATACGGACTCCTTTATGATATCAACAACCTTGTATCTTTGTTCCCTTCTATCTCTTTTGTTTTCATTCCGCGTTTGTCAAACATAGAGGCATATGCTCTAGCTAAATCTACTATACAATAATTCTCTGTAACTCATGCTTATTTGTAACTCCTTTCAGTTTTAATGAGAATGATGTTAAAAGAAAAAGGTATCTAGGTAAGAGAAACAAAAATTAAACCAAAAATATTTTTCACATTTTAAGTAATTACACAAAGTAACATTGACATGAAAACCTTTTTCCGATGACGTAATCCAGCGACACGGTTCATCAACCATCCACCGACGATGCTCATCCAAAATCGATGAAACTATTCATCCTCGGAAAAAATAAAACCGTATGTGATTTTAGTGGATAAATATTTGATTAACATGATAACTAATATGGTATCGCGATAAGTTTACGGTTATCCGATAATTCTATAATGTTAACGTTCTAACAATAACATCTGATATATGTAACGTGCTAACAATAATATCCGATACTTATAATATCCAATAACTAATACGAATAACTGTAGATTGTTAGCGTAATAACAATAATATCCGATACATGTAACTTGCTAACAATAATATCCGATACTTGTAACGTGCTAAAAATATTATCCGATACTTGTAACGTGTTAATATATATTTGAATATTATGTGTATCAACGGTGAAAAATAATAAAGTACACCGATAATATTTTTGTTAATGTATAATTTATAGAAAAAAATAACCAATAATAATGGCGAAGTTAACATGCTAACATTGATGGTAAATTTGTGTTAATGTATAATTTATAGAAAAAAATAACCAATAATAATGGCGAAGCTAACATGCTAACATTGATGGTAAAATATTAACATGCTAAACAATGCTAAAACAACTGGAGAAAATAATAGTAGCTAACAAATAGACAAGTGATGGCCCGACACCAGTGACTACAACATTCTGCCACTCTAAACCCAAAAAACTCATAATTCAAATCAAATTGCAACAAGAAAGTAAGTAATTCTTCAGTTTTCTTACCATATTAAAATAACCTATTGTGAGGAAAACGAGAAAGACACAAACTTTATGTATTCAATCGTCTTCGGCCGAGCATCGAAAATGTCCCTTCTTCATCTTGGTCGACACACTACGTAATGGAGCTTGAGAGCTATGGAGATCAAAGCCCAAAAGTGATCATAAATCATGTAAAAATGGGTTTCATCTGAAAAAGAAACAATGATGGTTGTTAAAAAAATCAGCGGATTTCGCCAGCGATAGAGAAGGTAGAGGAGAGAAATAAGTGAGCAAAGAGATAAGCAAAGATAGAAGAAATAGAATACAAAAAAATCAGATCTTCGTAGGAGAGAGAAGAGGGAGAAGAGGAAGAAGAGATAATAAAAATAAACAAAAGGGGTATATAGTATTTTTTTTTGCGCAAACACTATTCAAAAAGGTATCAGAAAAGTCACCTAATTTTTATATTATCGAGGGACATGCATTGCAATTACTCTTAAATCATTTTTCGGGTTAAAAATACTTCACAAATTCCACTTTGTTAGTTTTTAATTTTATAAATGATTTTTTTTACAATTAAAATCGTATAAAAAATACAAGTTTTTCGTTTATACTAGCTAACGGGCTTGCACCGTGCGGATGCGACAAATGCTTAATAAGTAAGACGTTAGAATTAAAACAATATTTTATTTAGTATATGTATATTATATTTTGTTTATCGGAGTTTTTATTAATTTATACTAAACTGGAAATTTGAATAGACCTACCGTCGAAAAAAATCTAAAATCGATATGTGGTTACAAATTATCTATGTTATCTGTTGATAAAGCCGAGTTCGAGTGAGCCATTTATTAACGTAATCTCCCACAATATCCAATACATGCAATCCCATTGACACCCTAGAAAGAACATGAATCAATTTGATATTTATAACATTTCATCCAATATAACCCTCAGACTCCACACACATATCTTCTAGATCGATTGTGATCCTTGCTGTTTCCGAGGTTATGTTGGAGATATTGTTTTAAAGAACCATCTAGATAAAAAGAGAGCTAGCAACCATGGCCGGTGTTTTGACGCAGTCTTGAAAACGTAGTTCGCATCCTTGGTCCGTGGATAGACGATTCAAGTCAAACCAGACCAAATTATCGAAAAATCAAGCCCAAAAGGCCAAAAGGTTTCTAGAAGACAATTAAATCATGAATATATCAAGAAGTTGTCTAGATACAAAGAACCAATCACCATAGCTAAATATTTATGAACATTCTCTCTTTTATGATTTTTGTAATTAATTTGATTAATTTATCACCTATGTATTTATGTAATTTTTTTTTTGGCCACCACGTTTTGTAACTGTATAAAAGATTCTTCACTCTCATTATAATATTCATAATTAAAGTTGAAAGAAATAGAAAAGCCATTTGGCTCTCCTTTTAGAATTCTCTTGGATTAGAGATTTGTTTTTGTGTTCTTGTCATGTGAAGCCCTTGGTGAGATTCTATTGCCTTGTATGATTGCGTTTTTGGGTTGTTTGTGAGACTCAAACAGTCTGGTTCATGTGTGTGTTGTGAATTCAACGACAAAACCTCCATAATTCCATCATGACATAGTCTTGAAAACGCAGTTCACATCCTTGGTCTGTGAACAAACGATTCAAGTCTAACCATACCAAATTGTCAAAAAAATTAAACCCAAAAGCCCAACAAATTTCTAGAAGACAATCAAATCATGGATATATCAAGAATATGGCTAGATACAAAGAACCAATTACCATTAATGGTGATAGCTAAAAATTTGTGCATTTATTTTTTCTCACATTGCCTTTCGCCATCGTGGATCTCGTAATGCTTCCGCAAATGTGCGTGGTTCAACCTCATAAAGAGGTGTAACAAAGGCACAATTATTGAGTTAGGTAACTGGTTTCCGTTGTCCCGTTGAAACACGAGTTGGAGCTAGTGGCGGGGTGGAGCTGTTGGCGGAGCATGTGCTTATGCCGGTGGTGGAGCTGTTGGCGTGGATGATGACAGTTCTATTTCAGCGGTTGTCAAAGATGATGGGGCTTGCTGTTGGGCCTGTAAAGCTATGTGGGCCCTTAAAAATTTTGGACTTTTGTTGTAAGAGTTGTAGCTACGGACTGTGCTGCCGGTGATAACGCATAAATGGTAGTTGTATTCCTGTTTGGTTCCGTTCTCGGTAAAATGGGAGGAGAAGGAAGAGCACGGACTGTTGTGACTATTGGATTATTCGCTTGTGATGTTTCTGCAATGTCAAGCTCTGATGTAGACATATGAGTTATTGGGTTAGACATGGAGAGTGGAAAACTGTATTCATGAAATACTACATGTCTAGATGTATATATTCTAGATGTAGTTCGATCTAAACAAAAATATGCAATTTTTGTTGTCGAGTAGCCTAAAAAGATACACAATGAGGATCTAGAGTCCAATTTGTGTGATGCATATGGTCTTAGCCATGAAAAGCATATGCAACCAAACATACGTAATTTTGAATTTTTTTTCGTTTGACCAAAAAGACTTTGAACAAGGGTTTTAAGTGAAAGAGTCTATGTTGGCATACGATTAATTAAATAAACTGCAGTAGCTATTGCTTAATTCTAATATGACTTTGGCATTGAAGCGTGAGATATAAGAGGGCAAGACCGGTTTCGATAATGTGACGATGTCGACGCTCGACTATGCCATTATGCTCCGTCGAGTGAGGAGGAGTGGTGAAGTGAGAGATGCCGTGACTAGAAAGAAAGGCGGCTAGTGCGACAAATTCTCCACCATTATCCGTGTAAAATGTTCATAGATTTGATTGAAATCGGTTTTCAACCAACGCCTTAAACTTTGTAAATACATCTAAAACTTGTGATTTTTGTTTTAAAGGTCTAGTGAAATGACCAACAAAAAATAACATAGTATTTGAAACCATCGATTGAAATAATGGGAGAAGACCAAACATCAGAAAATATGATGGGCAAATTGCTGTTTTTACCCCAAAATTTCGTTTTTATGACAAAAATATATTGTCCTTTCAATCAAATGATGCGCTACACTTTCGGGGGTGGAAAATTACAGTCACCCCCTTATGATCAAACAAAAAATGCGAAACCGCTATTACTATTTTTACCTTTGCGACACGTCAGACTTCTATAGAGGTCTGACATTTAGACTCTAATAGAAGTATGATTGATTTTTCTTACCAGACTTCTGTCAGACGTATTCGAGAAGTCTGATACAGATTAAAATAGTAAATTTAAATTCAAAAATTAAAAAAAAAAAATTGTTAAAACTTTTTTCTACAATAATTAAATATAGACGATTTTGATGTATAGAAATTAATATTTCATAAAATTGAATCAAATTAAACAAGGTTAGTTAATTATGCATATACCTCAACAAAATATCAGACTTCTCGAAGAAGTCTAATACAGATTCAATTAGTAAATTTAAATTTAAAAATTGTATAAAATTATTTTGTTAAAAATTTCTTATACATAAATTAAATATAGACGATTTCAAAGTATTAAAATTAAATTTTGTAAAATTGAATCAAATTAAAAACATGTAAGGCCAAGTAGGTTGTAAACCTCAAAACATGCTTTGTAATGGAAACATTTACATATAACTTTAGGGTTAGATTCATGGTTTACCAAATTTACATTTGAAATTTTAAATTTGCACATATGTGTTGTAATGTGCATATATTTCACGAATTTGATGCTTCCCAGAAGTTATGTTTTAATATTGTCACTCATAAGTGCTAAATATTAGATTTAGGGTTACTCGGACTTATCGGAGAAGTCTGAGAGAATCAGGATTTCTCAGACTTCTCAGAGATTACTAGACTTCAATTTTAATCTGATTTTTTAAAAGTCAATTACAAAACTACCCTCTCGTTGACCATATGAGTTTCATCAGACTTCTAAAGCAGTCTGAGTATACAACTCAGATGGTGGTTTTCGTGGTTTCTCAGACTTCTCAGAGAATAGGGGTTTCTCAGACTTCTCAGAGAAGTCTGAAACGTATTTAATTTGAAAATTTAAATTTAAAAAATATTAAAAATTTAGTTTTTAGAAATTTTTACTACATAAATTACACATACTCATTGTTGCTGTATATAAATTAAAAGTTCATAAAGTCTGAAATGATACTTTCATTTAATTTGAGTTTGTACGAATTAGACTTTAGAAGAAGTCTGAAATTAGACTTTTCCGAATTCGACTCTTTTAGAAGTCTGAATTTCGACTTGATTTTAAATTGAGACTTCAGATTTCAGCACTGCATAATTTATATAGAAAGGCAAATATATAATATTATTTACACTTCATTAGATACAAATTGACATAATTTAATAAATTACATATACATGTTATATATAAGTATACACTGCATAATTTATACAACTTTACATTTATATGTTTTAACAATAACAGTTTCATCGATTTATAAAATTGTATAACAGTTTCATCAATTTATTTTTGACTCTCATAATATTTCTCATAATTAAGTTTTGATGGCAAAGATATATTAATATTTCGATATAAAATCAAACATTTAAATTACTATTTTATCATATCAATTTTTGTTAACTTCTCAACAAATACATTTTTTACATGATCAATGATTTATATAAATATTGTAAACAGTTGTAGTCCATAGTCAATGATATTTTTCCATATATTATAAAAATCAAAATAGAAATGAAACATAAAAAGTCAAATTTATGCCTTCAAAGTTTAGTAATTTTTAAAAAATTAAGAGCTTGCATTATTATTATTTTTTTTTAAATAAGAGCTTGCATTAAATTTTGAAATATTTATTGGATATTTCCTGAGTTTGCATCAACATCTAAATACAAAATATTTAGAAGTAATAACAAAATATGTTTATTTCTTAATCTAAATCTTATTAATGCACTCAAAATTTACTCTATGATTGTATATATTCTTTAAGTAATTATCTAATATATTTGAAATTCACAATCGTACTGAAAAGGTAAATCATGTATTCTAAATTTTAAAATATAATAATTGTTGATTTCCTTAAAAATAGTATTACCTTTAACAAAAGAGCATATTCTTTAATAAAAAAAAAGCAACCAAAACAGAATATCTGCTTATTTTTTACGTGATACGTTTGCTATTTATTTGGGATATGTTTCCATATAATTCAAAATATACGAGATATCTAATTAATTACACCGAAAAATATTCATAGAAAACAATAAAATCGACAATCATCTAGAAACGTATTGAGTACTCATCCATTCACTATATGAAGAAGACATCTCGACATACTCCATCATCTCAAACATATGAACGTTTCTAAGATTTTTATTTTATTTGCTTTGTTTCTAAACAGTTTCTATCTTCTGTTTGTGTGTTTTCGTCATCCGATCTACAAAAAAAAAAGATTTCATACCGGAAAGATCATGTAGAATTTTATAACTTTCTTCTTTCTTAATCACTTTTCTACCATTGACTAAAATATTGATTCTTACTCAGTTTGTGTTTCCAATTCAATAGGTATATGCCAATGATGGATGAGAAGAAGATTTTAACCCGTCCTGTTTTGGACGTTAGTTATGCTATTGGATTATGATATGTTCACTATAAGTCTTGAAATTTCTAAGTTAAGCTCATCACCAATCTTCCATTATCTCTGTCTATATATGTATGTATGTATGTATGTATTAATATGTTTGATATTGGATTTCTCAGAAACGGACAAGATTCGAATGATTTTTTGGAGCTGCAAACATTCAGTTTCTTTCCATCAACACATGTTTGTTTCTAATCCCAAATCAATCAATGCATATCTAGAAATCCTTTGTCTCTATTTCCGCCATTTTTCTGTTATCTATCAGTTTATGGATACTAAGATTTAAATCTTGAGATGTTGTTTCTATGTATTGCAGTAGATGTGAGTGTCTATGCAAAGGATTTGTTGATTAGATGAATACCAAAAATTCTTAGATTTACGAAACAAGGAAATATATATTGGTGATGACGTACGGTCCCTCTGCTTTCTTTGTTTATGCGGTCTAACCATTGTATTAGCCAGAACCTGGCAAGATCAAACAAATAGGTGCAGAAGGAGTCTTAACCTCTTTACAAGACGCCATAGATTCTCTTCAGCAGAAGCATGTTGGTCTGTTTCAACAATAATATAATAGCTTGGTTTATCAATCGCCGCTTCGGTACTACTCGAGCTTTTATAAAGTTTTTACTCTTTGACATTTGTTCAAATCTGATCAATTTCTTTGGGAAGATCATTTGTTTAATCAAAGCATCTGCAATAATCCTCGAATGTTCTTACTTTAGGACATTGGTCAGTTACGGAGCTTGGAAAGATTGAATCCTCTTCTGGAGAAAGATTTACGAGGCTGAGCTAGCGAAACTGGGAGAAAAAGAAGAATAATCAAGAACAAAAAAAGAGGGACCTCTCGGGTTGCTTCTGGATAAGACAATGATGAGAGATCGAACTTTCTTACAAGAACTTTTCCTATATTTAAACTTAATAATATATGAAGCTTTATTGGATGAGTTTTGGTAGTGTTGCATTGAGAATGGGAAAGTTAGGAAGATTAAGAATGAAAATGCTAGAGTGATACACTACTCAATGACATGGTGTTTTTTTTTTGCTTTTTTCGAATTTTTTCAAGTTATTTAAAACTATTTTTTTTTTTGCTTCATTTTTTATTGTTTTACAAAAGTTTAGATGATAGTTATTTTAATCAAATAAAGTCCATGTTTCCTATTTTCATTATATTGGAGAGACAATGCATGAGTGACACAAAATTTGTGGAGAAAACTGACTACTACTAAGACCTTTGCAACGACCAAAACCATTGTCATTTTTACCGTAAAATTGAATCCAGTCAAAGCACTATTTTGTAGTTGTAGAATTCCAAATTTTCTATTTTGATCATAATTACAAATTTTTGTGAGTAAGAAATATTTTTTCTATTGATGTTGCGAATTAAATTGATTAATAGCAAATGGATTTCGTTTAAAACCCAAGACATATCCTCCTTTTTATGTTGTGAAATTATCTGATCACTTGCAATTCTCTTTCGTGAGTTAGTAAAATTATTTATAGGATTGATTCATATCTTTTGTTCTTTTTTTAATCGTTGTGAGAATTTTTTTTAACCTCCAATGATGCGGTTAAAAATTTATGTGGCATAATATTTTTCTAGATTAGATATATGTCACGGCTTCAATCGATTATTAGACTTTACCGAGCGATAAAGTCTTGAATAACTCATCCTCATATCTCCATTTCAAATGTGTTTTCGTTTAGGTTATGATTGGAATATAACTTTGAGAGTATCTCATCCTCACAAAATAAAAAAAAAATAAAAAAATAATGGAGAACACAAGAAAAAAATTGACATATGAAAATGACATCATCACAATCAACTCCGATAAGAAATATCATTTAGTAAACTTACATGTAAAATATGAAGATTGAAAGGAAGAAACCTTGAATTTTTGTATTAGGTATCCTGATTTTTACTGTAAGAGAAGGAATTTTGATCATAGTATCTAATGAAAGTAAAAACAACCTAAGAAATAGTGGTAATCAGAGAATCTTGATGGTGATCCCTTAGTGATTAGTACTTTGAGTTTATATATTCATTTTGTTAACAATTATGGTATCTCGACTAGAAAGGTTTAGCTTGATTTTTCATTAATATTACAAAACCAACAGTTGGTAAAAAAAAGGTTTAGCTTGATGCAGTCTCAGTCAAAAGATAGTTGTTATGGTTAGAAAAATCTCTCTAATGGGTGTTACATTCTTTTTTTTTTGTTTTTGGCTGGAAATGGTTTCAAGTGCTTTTGTATTAGTGGTTTCTTGGAAGAATGAAAGGATAGAGTTGAGAAGTTTCTTGGAAGAATTAAAGTGCTTTTGTATTACAAAATTTGGCTGGAAGTGAAAGCGATTAGTTTGAGCTTGATTTTAAAATTTTTGTTGATGTGTCACTCCCACCAATTATTCAACTCGAAGTTCCTCGATCTCATTGAGAGGTGGTTAGTACGGACTTTAACTTTATGTTTGTAATGTACTTTGAAAAAAAATTGTAAAGAATTTGATTTTAAGATAAAGGTTAGTGATTTTAAAAATTGTCTTAATTTGTTGGCTTTTAAAAAATAAACCATCGCGGGAACAAAAAAAAAACATTCAGATTTTAGAATTTTGTTCATTCTTTATTCATGCATTATAAAACATATTATAGAATACTAAAACATTCACATTTTAGAATTTTAGCAAAACTATAGAATACTAAAATTATACTATACTATTAAAAGAGGGTAACATTTTGTACCCAAACAAGAAAACCTTTGTATTAGGTTATTCTTTTTGTGTATAACTACTATTCCAGTTGCCAAACAAGTCAAAATAATACAAATGATATTTTAATTGATATTTGAATCATACATGTCATTCCAAAAATATAATTGTCTATACAAAATAGAAAATATAAAAACAAATAAAAATTGTCGCATACCCTCATTGTGGATAAATGTTTTAGAAAACTATATAATATATTTTATACCAAAAATAAATTTGTTAACATATCTCAAACTTTTACATCGACAAATACATTTTATCGAAAAAATAGAACTAAATATCAAAAAACAAAAATAATTAACTCCCGTTACTTTTATATTGAACTCCTGTTCTATAGCAGATTAGAAAAAATAAATTATATCTAAACACCAAAATAATTATGTGTCTCATATGACAAAAAATATATATACAAAAAATTATATCTAAACACAAATTATATTACAAAATTTGATAAACAAAACAAAAAAATTCCGGTGTGGGCGCACGGGTTAGACTGTGTGAATTTTTACTTATTATTTTTAAGAGTTGTAACAGTGTTAAACATTAGTTAGATAAATTAAAACTGTAAAGATTTTATAATAAAATAAAACTCTTCAAAGTGTCACACGGAAAAACAATAAAGATAGCGAGTTAGATATGAAATTACAAATAAAAAAATCGATAAGTTTGATTTTGAATTTAAATTTAAATTCTCGCACGAAAAAACAGTAAAAATAGCGATAAATGAGCGATTTAGATATGAGATTACAAATAACAAAATCAATAATATTGAGTTTGAATTTAAACTCCAGTATAAGAAGGAGACGGATGACGATAGTTGAGTTGAAATTTTGAACGGTTCTAATGTATCACAAAACGGGTAAAGGTCTAAGCGATTAGTTTGAGTTTCTTTTTTTTTTGCTGATGTGTCTCTTCCACAATTATTCTCAACTGGACGTTCCTCGATCTGATAGAGATGAGATTGGTAAGGATTATAACTTTAGATTGTTAACGTACTTTAAGAAATTGTTGTAGAGAATTTGACTTTAAAATAATGTGTAGCAATTTAAAAGAAAAAATTAAGGTTTTATTTTGTTGGCTTTAAAAAATTAACCATCAGAGGAACAAAAAAAATTAAGTTAGGATATGTGAATTTTTAGAAGAATTTTATGGGTTTTAAAAGTGTTAAACATTGACTGGGTCAATTAGAACTTTAACGAAAATTTAAAATAAAGTAATAGTTTATAAAGTTTCATAATTAAAGTAAAATAAGTATTTCAAAGTCACAAGAAAAAGCAGTAAAGATAGCGAGAAATGAACGATTTAGATATAAGAGGGAGATGGATGACAAAGTTGAGTTGAGATGTTGAACGATTCAAATGTATAATAACAATACGGATAAAAGTCTAAGCGAAAAGTTTGAGCTTGATTCAAATTTTTTTTGATGATGTATCATTACCACAATTATTCTCAGCTGGATGTTCCTCGATCTGATAGAGAGGTGATTAGTATGGACCTTTATTTTATATTATTAATGTATTTTTAAAAAAATATTGAAGATAATCTGACTTTAAATTAATAGGTAGCTATTTAAAAGAAAAAAATAAGGTTGGATTTTGTTGGTTCTTTAAAAATTAACCATGGTAGGAACAAAAAGACAAAGTTAAACTGTGTGAAATTTTAGAAACATTTAACGGGTTTTAAATGTGTTAAACATTAACTGGATTAAATAAAACTTTAACGATAATTTAAAATAAAGTAAGAGTTTATAAAATCTCACAATTAAAGTATAATAAAAGTATTCAAAGTCTCACATTTAAAAAGCAGTAAAGATAGCAAGAAATGAACGATTTAGATATGAGATTACGAATGAAAAACCAATAAGATTGAGATTAAACCCGAGTATAAGAGGGAGAGGGATGACAAAAGTTGAGTTGAGATTTTGAACGATTCGAATGTATAATCAAAATACGGATAAAAGTTTAAGCGATAATTTTGAGGTTGATTCAAAAATATTTTGCTGATGTGTCATTCCCACAATTATTCTCAGTTGGATGTTCATCGATATGATAGAGAGGTGATTAGTATGAACTTTAATTTTAGGTTATTAATATATTTGAAACAAAATGTTGTAGATAATTTGACTTTAAGTTAATAGGCAGCGATTTGAAAGAAAAAAATAAGGTTTATTTTGTTGGTTTTTTAAAAATTAACCATGGTAGGAACAAAAATACAAAGTTAAACTGTGTGAATTTTTAGTAAAACTTTAAAGATTTTATAAGTGTTAAACTTTGATTGGATAAATTAAATCGTTAAAAATTATAAAATAAATAAAATTTTCTAAAATCTCGCACTTAAAATAAAATAAAACTTGAAAGTCAGAGACAGAAAAACAGTAAAATATATGACATGGCTAGAAAAGAACGATTTAGATATGAGATTATAAATGATGAACTGATAAGATAGAGTTTGAGTAGAAAACCGAGTATAAGCAAGAGACGGATGACAATAATTAAGTTGATATTTGAACGGTTCTAATGTATAATCACAATACGGTTAAAATAAAATAAAAGTTTTCAATTGTTCACGTAGAAAAACAGAAAAATGAACGATTTAGACAAGAAATTACAAAAAAAAAACCGATAAGATTGAGTTTGAGTAAAAAACCGATTATAAGCAAGAGACGAATGACAATAGTTGAGTTGACATTTTGAACGGTTCTAATGTATATTAATCACAATACAGTTAAAATAAAGTAAAAGTTTTTAAAGTCTCACATAGAAAAACAGTAAAGATAGCAAAATTGATCCCGCTTTAGACATGAAATTACAAATGAAAAACTGATAAAATTGAGTTTGAGTAGAAAACCGAGTATAAGCAAGAGACAGATGACAATAGTTGAGTTGAGAACATCTAATTTTACAACATAACATATTAAAAATGTTACATACAAAAAAAATTAGATATCTAAACACCAATATTATCCGTAACCTCTAAACCCGTTACAATAAGTAAACAACTTATGAAAACTAAACCCACAAAGGATTTTTTATGTCTAATCAGGAATTGTTGTGTTTTATATTACAAAAATTATAGATACAAAATCAAAGTATTGTTAAACCCAAAATAAATATGTCACATATTACAACCTGTTCGTCCGCAACACCAATTATACTAAACACAATAAAGACAATATATATTACAAAATTTCATAAACCAAATAAATAAAAAGTTCCCGTGCGGGCGCACGGGTTATAATCTAGTACTCATTGTTGCTGTATATAAATTAAAAGTACACAAAGTCTGAAATGATACTTTTATTTAATTTGAGTTTGTACGAATTAGACTTGAGAAGAAGTCTGAAATTAGACTTGAGAAGTAGTCTGAAATTAGACTTTTCCGAATTAGACTTTTCCGAATTAGACTCTTTTAGAAGACTAAATTTCGACTTGATTTTAAATTGAGACTTCAGATAAGTCTGCTAAACCGAAAAAATTAACCTAACCAGAAATTTTATCTCATCATATATAAAGGAAGTAACCCTAATTATGTAAAAAAATCTTACCTCTCTCAAACGGCGCTCTCTCTCTCTCTCCCTCGCCTCTCTGCGCTCTCTCTCTCTCTCTCTCGCCTCTCTCTCTCTCTCTCGCCTCTCTCTCTCGCCCGCTAAAGCTCCACCGGCGACTTCTCTCCGCTCCACTCTCTCGCCGTTAACCTACGGCCTCTCCATTCTTGCCGGTTATCGTAGTGGTAAGCCGTCGGTCTTCTTCTTCTTTCTTCATCTCTTCTGACCCATCTTCATCTCCCCGTCTTCATCTCTTTCTCACTTTTTTATCCTATTGTTGCAGATCTAAGGTCAGCTTCTGGAGAAGGTCTCGACGACCACTGATTCAGAAGATCCATCTCGGATCTGGAGAGGGAATCTCTGCGAGAGGTTTTGTTTCTCCAGAAGCGGGAGCTTGGCCTGTCGTCGCTGTCGGGAGGGCGAAATCCATTCTCTTCTCCGATGATGGGCTGCGAGGTAGAGCTAGCGTTGGGGGATGCGAGGCAGAGCGAGCGGTGGAGGATGCGAGGCAGTGTTTCATTGTTCGTCTTCCTTTTTGTGTGTGTGTAATGGGGCAGAGATGTGTCATCAGAGGATCGGTGGTGGGAATGAGAACGAGAATCGCATATGAAGTGATTATAGAAGATTCGATCATCGTTGGTTCTGATATCTATGAGGTAAACCGGGTTTCTTGGATCGGAAATCAGACTGATTCATGGACTTATATAGGCTAATGTTACACTATTTTGTTGTTGTCAAGAGTTGTATTTACAGATGGAAGAAGATGTGAGAAGAAAAGGGAGGGAGAAGAAGACAGAGATTCGAATAGGGATCGGTGTAAAGAGTCGAATAAAAAGAGCGATTGTTGATAAGAATGCCAGGATTGGTACAAACGTTATGGTAACTATCACTAATATTCAATTTTACCTCTCCTGAGGGTATGATTTGAATTTAGCAAACAAACAGAAAAGTAAAAAATCAATTTCCATAGCTTAGTTTCTATACGATTAATTTGAAGAAGGAAACAGAGAAGGAATCATCGTCATACTTCGAATCGCAGTGATCCCAAACGAGTCCATCATCTGAATTTTTTTCTTTCTAATTTGCAAAATTCATCATTTTTCAATGTAAAATCATTTGATTTTTAAATGTATAAAAAATGAAATTTATATGGAAACGTCAACGAACCTGTTAATTCAACGAAAATGAAATCTATTCTTTGTTTCTTCCCTGAGTTTCATCGGGATTTGCTTATTGTGTTCTTACTCTGTCTGTGCTCTTTTATCATTTAGGAAAAGAAAGTTTATTTGGATAAAGCTGCTGAACTAAAGGCAGAATATAACAAGTCACTGGAGAACGATGCTAATGAGGAAGTATGTAATTTTTTTATCAATGGTTTGTGTTTCCTTATTACATGGACTCTTGAGTCCTAAGATTATATGGTGATTCTTTCAGGAGGAGGATGAGGAGAAGCAATCTGATGCTGATGTTGTTCGACATAACGCTTGATGGTCACTGTTATTATTGTAACAATGTAAAAAAAATCTCTTCCCCAACGACGATGGAACAAAGGAAATGTTACTAGGATCGAATAGATGTAACAATGTAAAAAATATTAATCACTTACATTAGTCAAAGTTAATTTTTGATGCAATTTAACCTTAGACCAAAAGACAAGGAAGAAGCACAAAAATTTCAAATCAGAACTAGCACACGTAATTAATCAAATTAAAAAAGGGAAGAAAAAGAAGTAACTAATCTTGTGTCTATATAATACAACTCCATCACTTAAGGCAGCACATTTTATAGATACTCAAAGCCACCAACATGCATGTAAACGCATTTCCATCTCTAAGGGAAAAAAAAACAGCAATTGAAGTCTGATAAAGACGCATCAGACTGCATAAGAAATCTGATAAGAAAAATGCATTTTCAGATTATACCTGTCTCCATCGAAATGAACGCGATCCGCCTCCTCCAAGTATCTAGCAAGGTCAGGATTTACCGCTCGTAAGGAGGCCATGTATCGGTTAAAATCGTACATCGTATATGCGTACGCTGCGTTTTTCACCAAGTACAAAAGATGTTTTCCCCCGAACTTTGTGAGTATCCACCACAAAATGCCAAATCTAGTCTCTCACAACCCATTCACCAAAATTAACAGGTGCACCATTATCTGTAAAAACAATCATGGAAAAACAACATTAGCGATCTTAATAGAAATATCAGACTTCTTCGCGAAATCTGATTCTATTAGCTACATTGCCAGAATTATTAAAAACATTATTTAAAAATAATTACCGAACATAAGCATGTAAAACTAACGCATAAGGAACATATACAACTAACACACATATAAAAAATTTAAAATCAACGAAATTCATCACAAATATACAAAAAAAAAACGGTTTTAAAAAATTTGTCAATCCAGACTGCCACAGAAGTCTGACAAACAGTACGTCAGACCTCTATTGCAGTCTGAAAAAGAGGGTATTTTTGCAATTAGAATGTTACAAAGCAGACTGCGGATGCCGTCTGACGAAAAGTTATCAAAGCAGACTTCTATCGCAGTCTGACAAAAAATGTATATTTGCAATTGACCCAAACTTTGACTTTTTTGTCAGACTGCATTAGATGTCTGAGAAAAAGAAAAAGGTATTTATGCAATTGACCAAAATTTTGACTTTTTTGTCAGACTTCACGGAGAAGTATGACGTTTGTCAGACTTCTCCTGCAGTCTGAAAAAATTATGGGGTAGTTTTGCAATTGACCGAAGTTTGACTTTCATTCCCAGACTTCCAGGGCAGTCTGAAAAAATACTTCAGGCTGCGATAGAAGTCTGACATAAATTGGTGTATTTTTTGCGTTGACCAAAATCTTCGATATCAGACTTCTTTAGCAGTCTGAAAGATTTCATCATTTTCAGACTGCCATAGAAGTCTGAAAATTTTTCCCTCCTATTCAGACTGCCAAAGAAGTCTGATACGTTTTCCCCCATTTTGGTCAACATTTGAAAACTTTCGGTCAATTACTACCAGTACCCTGTTTTTTTTTCAGACTTCTGATTCCGTCTGAAAAAACAGTCAATTTCCGGTCAAAATCGCTCATTTTTCCTTCATACTGGATATGAAGTCTGAATAAAAAGTCAAGTTTTCGATCAATTGCAAAACTACCCTATGCCTCGATTAGAGGATTTTTCTTGATTTTTTTTGTTTTCAAAGGAAATTGCCAGACTTCAATTTTAATCTGAGTATTTAAAAATCAATTGCAAAACTACCCTCTTGTTGACCATGTGGGTTTCATGAGACTTCTAAAGCAGTCTGAGTATACAACTCAGATCTGAAAATCGACGATATGCAAAAATTCTTACCTATATCCGTTTAGAGTTTGTTTTCACCCTCGTCGAGCGCCCATAACGTCTAATATCACAGAAATCCCGCAAGCTCAGTCGTGTTTTGCTGTTTTTATGCCATAAAAAATGATTACGGTAAGTTTGAATCGGAAAATCGAGGGGAAATGGAAGAAAACGGAGAGGAGAACTCGCGAAAAGGAAGTCCGAGCTCTATTCTTGGGCTTTAATGGCGAAAAATGGGTTTGTTACTGCATTAACTCGTCGACGATGGTGGTTGTCGTGGAGGCTGAGAGTTGATGGAAATGGTATTTCCGTAATTAAGTTAGATCTGAAATGTTTTTTTGTCTTTTGAAAAAAATGTTAGACTCTAACAGCAGTCTAAAGAATGGCATTTGTGTGAATACCCAGATTCTTAAAGGGTAATTTGTGGGATTCTGAAAAAGAGGAGAGGAAGGAGGCATTTTTAGCTTTGACTTCAAATTGTAGGGTATTTTTGCAAATAGGCCAAATATGATATCAAATGGTTTTGTGGAAAGAAGCATTAATGTAGAAAAATGGAGCTTGTGCATTTTATTGATAGAACAAGTTGTACAAGGCTTGTCTAATGAAATGTTTGAAGACAAAGGTAAATTAAAATTGGAAATAATAGCTTTAAGAATAGGTAATGATGGATGGCCTAATCTAGAATGCTAATCAGACATGGAAGTTTTAATAGTCGAAGCATAAGCTAAAGAGGGAGAATTTCATGATCTTTGTTTTAGCCACTCATAAGTTCCATCATTAGGTTTGCCTTCTAAATGAAGTGCCGCCATAATCAGATCACGAACCTGAAAATACGTCGGAGTAAAGGTCAATGCAACACCATTAGAAGAGCATAATTGAAAGAATGATATTAAATTTTTATCAACCGATGGAACGAATAGTAACCAGTGTGAGAAATTGCTTGACTAGATCCATCACAAAGAAGAACATCCTCGCCAATGTTGTATGGTGCATGAAGAAAAAGATTGACAAGGTCTGAATCATGTGATGGGAGGCACCACTATCCACGAGCCATGTAGAAGAATCAGAGCCAGAGGTCATTGCTACATTTTCCCTTAGCTGCCATGATTGGTGAAGATTGGATGGTTGTCATGGCTGAATTTGTTGATGAGATTGCCACTATAGTGCCGAGCCACGAACGATACGATATTCAAGACAATATTTGGCGTTATGTCCTTTTGTTCCACAAGCTTGACAACGACCGAGATGTGGTCGTGACATGCGATTGTTGTCGTTGGAGTGATGATTGGGTTGGGAGTTGTTGTTCCTGTTATTGTTGTACCGCCAGTTGTTGTTCTGATTTTGCTGTCGCAGACGAGCATGAGCCGCATTTGCTGTGATTGGGCCACCGAAAATATATTCTTCTTTGCATAGTAACATCACTTCTCGGTTGAAAAAACGCTCATGGAGTTATGAGAAGGATCGCGTAACATCTTTACCATTTACTGCATTTATTTCTGGTTTATAACCCTAACTTAAACCAACGAGAATTTGCTCTATCATATCCTCTGGATCAATAGGCTTCCCAAGCAATGCCAAATCATCTCCTTTCCCTTTGATTAAACACATATATTCACTTATTGATTTTGTACCTTTAACATATATTTTGATTTGGTATTTGAGTTGGCCAATGTGACCACGAATTGGTTTCCAAAAAGTTATTGCCTAGAGATTCCAGATTTCAGAAGTTGTTGTAGCTGTGGACACAAACGATTCAACTGGTTGGGAAATTGCGCCGAGTTGGGCACTATAGAGCCGTCGATCTTGTCGCCCCCATGGAGAAAAACCAGGATTAGGCCATATTTGCCTTTCAATGGTGATCGTTAGTTTTGGAGCAGTTGTGGATTCATCAAGAAATCCATGAAGTTTGTGACCTTCGAGAAGGGCACGGATCTGTCGGCTTCACATGATGTAATTCAGATTGGTGATCTTGGTGATATTCGATATGTTTAACAAAGACGAGACTGTTTGACGGGTTCTCATAATTGAAAACCGTGGTGTTTTCAGCCTAGGAGGTGCCGTGAGACATGTTGATGGCCAGAAAAATCAATGGCAAAGAAGATACAGAGAAAGAGAAGGAAAAATATGAAGCAGAATGAAGAAGGAAAAAAGAGAATTTTGGAGAATTTTTCACGTTACTGCTTTGATACCATATTGATTTATGGAATCGAATGAATTGTATTATCAGAGACAAATGAGCTTTATACAAGAGGAGATGAGCAAAGGAATGAAAGAGGATTATACATGAAGTAAATGTATAGATATGAAAATATAATTATATATATATCTTTCTATATCTTATAGTTTCCACTGTCTCAAAGTTGCTTCTTTAGTTAGGGATGTTGACTTATGGAACTGCCGCGAACGCCAACTTCATAAATCAATGTGCATCTGATGGTTGAAGCTCAATGCAAGATACCAACAAAAAAATAAATACTAATCTCTTAGTTTGTACTAAAAGAAAGAAAACATGGATACACAGAGGAGAGAGAGAGAGATTGAGAGAGTCTCCTAAATAATTTTATGGCTAAAGTTTCTTAGAAAAGCTAAACTGGAAATTCATACAAAACATATTGGTGATGGTCTCGAAAAAACACGGAAAAAGAAAAAAAATGTACGAAGGAGAATATCTACAACATTTGTGGTTGAATCAACAGCCCTATAAACTTCAAATTCATGCCAATAAGCTATGTAAATGAGCTTCACATTTTAGAAATAGAATATTTACAAAACCGAATGAGAAATTCATTCAAAAAGGATAGATGGATCGTGTATTCTTGTACATAAGTCAAATTTCTGATGGGTGTTGAAGTGACAAGAAACTAAGCATCAAGTGACATGAAAGCAGAACTGGATATATGTTTTTGTGTGAAAAAACACTCAAACAAAATAATCAACTATGGAACTTTGCAAACGCCGATCGGTCTAAACAAAGTGCATTTGTGCTATAAATGAGTACATACGTCCTTGAAACACATTATGTTATTTCTCATAGATTTCACGTTATCTTCATTTGGTCCATAAACGCCGTCATCTCTATCAACTTTTTTGTAAAAAAAAATTATACTGCAATTTGTTTTATTGTCTATGTCAACACTTGGTCATGCATGACATTTTAAACATAATTTGAAGGCATAATTCTCTTTCATTGGCTTTTCATTGCATAAGGAACAACAAAAATCTCTAAATTCTCCCAGTTGAATATCTACTAGACGCAATTGCTCACTGATTGAGTCAACAAAGAGAAGTTGTTTTCGAAATTCATCTGATGGAAGACCAAAAAATGAAGATGAAAACTATCAAAGAGTTGATCTTGTCGCCGCCATGGAGCAAAATCAGGATTTGGCCATGTTTTTCTTTCAACGGTGATCGTTGGTTTTGGAGCCGTTATGGATTCATCAAGAAATCCATGAAGTTCATGACCTTTGAGATGGGCACGGATATGTCGGCTCCACATGATGTAATTGAGATTATTGAGCTTGGTGATGTTTGATATGCTAACAAAGATGAGAGTGTTTGACGGGTTCTCATAATTGAAAACCATGGTGTTTTCAGCCGATGAGGTGCCGTGAGACATGGTGATGGCTGAAAAAATCAACGGCAAAGAAGATAAAAAGAAAGAGAAGGAGAAAAACAAAGCAGAACGAAGAAGGAAAGAAGAGAATTTTGGAGAATTTTTCCCGTTGCTTCTTTGATACCATATTGAGTAATGGAATTGAATGAATTCTATTAATAGAGACAAATGAGCTTTATACAAGAGGAGATGAGCAAAAGAAGGAAAAACAAATATACATGAAGTAAATGTATATATATGAAAATATAATTACATATATATATCTTTCTATATCTTATAGTTTTCACCGCCTCAAAGTTGCTTCTCTAGTTAGGGATATTGACTTATTGGAACTGCCGCGAATGCCAACTTCATAAATCAATGGGCATCTGATGGGTGAAGCTCAATGCAAGATACCAACCACAAAAAACACTAATCTCTGAGTTTGTACCAAAAGAAAGAAAACATAGATATGCAGAGGAGAAAGAGAGACCGAGAGAGTCTCCTAAAAAATTTTATGGCTAAAGGTTTTTAGGAAAGATAAACTGAAAATTCATAAAAAAACATATTGGTGATGGTTTCGAAAAAATACCGAAAAGGAAAAATGTACGAAGGAGAATATCTACAATATTTGTGGTTGAATCAACAGCCCTAGAAACTTCAAAGTCATGCCAATAAGCTCTGTAAACGAGCTTCAAATTTTAGAAATATAATATTTTCAAAGCCGAACGAGAAATTCAGTAAAACGACAGTTTTAACGACGCAAATAAGACATAATCAGCTGCAGAGAAAAGCAGTTAGATTATGGAAATCAAGATTCAAAATATTGCCTTATATCGTATATAGAATAAACCATTGCGCCAAGTTTAATTCCATAATTTTTCTTCTACCTATAAAGTTATGGAAATTTTTAAGCCGAACACCCAATAAAGAAGAAAGTTAGGGGACGTACTCGATTCCTTTATTTTTTTTCTATATAATAAGTTGCGGATGTTTTTGATCAGTTACCACCATAATGTTATAGCATACACAAAATTAATAATAAGAGAGTTGTTGTTAAAGTGTCGTTGAGTTCAAGCAAAAAGAAGCAAACCACTAAGTCGCAGAAGTACCAAACCCACAATAACCGTTCTTCCTAATCTTTGGTAGTTTCCATCTTCATTTTTTTTAACTTCATTCAGATGAATTTCGGAAACAACTTCTCTTTGCTGACTCAATCAGTGAGCAATTGAGTCCAGTAGACATCAACTGGGAGAACTTAAAGACTTTTGTTGTTCCTTATGCAATGAAAAGCCAATGAAAGATAATCATACCTTCAAATTCTGTTTAAAACGTCATGCATGACCAAGTGTTGACATTGACAATAAAACAAATTACAGTATAAAAATTTCTTATGAAAAATGTTGATAGAGACGACGGTATTGATGGACCAGACGAAGATAACGTGAAATTTATGAGAAATAACATAATGTGTTTCAAGGACGTACGTAGTCATTTATAGCACAAATGCATTTTGTTTAGAGCGATCGACGTTTTTCAAAGTTCCATAGTTGATTATTTTGTTTGAGTGTTTTTTCACACAATTTCTTGTCACTTCAGCACCCATCAGAATTTTTGACATATGTACATATGTACAAGAATACAAGATTGATACCTCATTTTTGAATGGATTACTTGGACTCAGAAAAATCGACGTTGAACACACATGTTCATAATCAGAATTCTGTTTATGAATCCCCTTGAAGATCGACTTTGAATCAACTAGAAAAAACACATATTTAAAGGCGCATTTGTACTCATATTGAAAAGACCAAAGCGTTGAAATTGATAAGACATATCATACATAACATTTCTAATGCATTTTTATATAAAGAATTTGCACTTACATGTCAAAAACCTATGGTTTTAATGTTTTTAAAAATACAGTGTGAGTATAATCAAACCTAAAAATAAACTTAGAAATGAGCATTATATTTTCTTTGTAAATCTCTGACATGCATTAGTCTGTTCGGCTACACAGCCAAAGATGAAACTTTATTGCATCAAATATTATCTCAATAGAAGAGTTCAGTTAAGATACTCAGTATGACAATTCATGACAAGAACTTGGGATTTCAAACAATCTTAATTGGAAGGTTACAAGTATCACCAATTATTGTAGCCCATAATTTAAAGATTTTAAATCATTGAAAAGTTAGACACAATCTTCTTTTGAAGGTCAAAACATTTGCATCTACCCTTGTCAAAGCCTTTGCATAAACATCAAATATCACAAGTAATGAATCGCTCACAAAATCACATGTTGTGAACCTATCATCAAAGAACCTTCATCGGTGTAACCAAATTGCGCATAAATATTATTAGTTAAAAACAAAGATGCATTTTTTTTGAAGATTTTGAAAAGATTTATACAATCAAACTAAGCATAGATGTACTAATGAGTAACTTGGTAAATATAATGACAAACAATAAGAAACTACAAAACATCAACATGTTCACCGGTCAAGTTGCATTTATACTTAAAGTTGCTTATATTCCAATGGATAAATCAATCATATCAACTAGCTAAAGACATAATACAAATTTTATGAACATACATTCACACATCCTCTTTTAACTTAATTGAAAAAGACAACATGGCAATTATTGATTTTATTTTCTTATTATTTGGATACAGTCTGAGACAACAACTTTTATTTAACCACCTATAGCCAAATGTAAATATAATCAATCGTTAAACTTTGTGATGAAGAGACTACATTTATCTTCGAATACAAACATCAACCGAATATAATCATACAGAATACACTAGATAGTTAAACCGATCTCAATCCAGTTCATACAAATGGCTGATGCGGTCATCAAATCATGCACCAACCATGGAGGAGACCGCATGGAGCCAAGACAAGCCGAGAAGGTCAAGGAGACCAAAATAACGCCAAAGAAGCCTAACCAAGGTCAAACAATTAAGATACTCAAACCAAACTCCTATGAAGAAGATAATATATGATAGAAAATAGCCCATAAGCAGCCCAGTTCAAGAGATGGCCGAGTTCCATCTCAAACTCGGCCTAAGCACGTTTAGCTCACCCGAGAAGACCCACGAGCTTTGTTAGTCCAAACGACGTCCAAGATCAACAGGTCCATCACAAAGAACACTTGGGATAAAATCTTAGCTCAGTTAGATAATGCCTCAAAGTATAATCAACCCAATATCAGTTCACAGGAAGGAGATATTTAGTTTTCTAATAGGGTGAACTCGAACCTTCCCGATTTGGACCTACGGGCACTCTTTGGAGGATTCCAACCAAACCAGAAGAAGATAAGTTTTGAAATGACTTGTTCTGGAATCTTGATCCATCATAAGACCATTGAGAGTTGGATTCACGTCAAAACCTGTTCAGACTTGGAAGTTATTGATTTTAAAATTTGGTGGACATTTTTCGGATCCAATTACGCGTCTTGGCCAAAGATCGTATTACACAACCCAACTCAGCAAATATCTCGATCCAAAACCACTTGAAGAATATTATTGGGTCTCTCATGGTTCCATAAATCCCAAGATCCAAAGTAATTTCCATCGGATCTTCAAGTTATTCCCCATTTCCCAAAATGGGTCGACTTGGTTCTATACATAGAAAGTTCTAGACCCGATTGTTTAGGAGCTTTCAGACTCATGTGTGGTGACCAGGAGACTTCTCTTTTCACTCAAGAGCTTCACCACACGAGCCTAGATGCACCAGCATTCAGAGGATGAGGTGAATCCCCTTGTGCTCACACTTTCCATTCTTGGAGTCAAATCAATTTCAAGGTATTAATACTCAAACGGCTCCTTCTTAATCTATTTGTGCACATATTGAAAACCATCGAAGTGACTAAGAAGGTTTCAAAGAAGCTCACTTATCCATTCAAACCGTCCAGATACAGAAGGCGACATCATCTCTCCTTATTTGGCCAAAATCCTCTCTTTAATGCTCCAACTGCCATTTTCTTTTAATTCGAAAATTCTGCTTCTTTCTTTAGCATTTTAGAACGTGTATCAGATCATTATATAAGCTCTCGTAGTCCCTCATTTGTATTCAACATTTGTCTCACGAAAATATTATTACAAACTATTTCTTTTCAAAGCTTTTGTCTTTGAGTTTGTCTTGTCGATCATTTGAGCCTTGTGAGTGAGTCACTTGTTTCTTTTGTTCTTGTCTTTTGATTCTGAGTGTGTGAGACACTTATGATCTATTGATCCATAGACGACTTATATTGTTTGAGTGATTCAAACTCTCTTGTATCGTCCATTTGATTGAGCGAGTCAATCAACTATCTATATGTAGAGATGTCAGACGGGCCAGCCCGCATCCAAATAGCCCGACCCGATGCAGTTTTAATTTTTTTTCGGGCATCGCGGGCTGTCCCGTCGTGGGCAGCGGTCCCAAAATGATGTGTCCAATCCTGACCCGCCTATATTCTACGGGTTTGCGGGCTGACCCGCAGGTTCGTTGTTTTTTGTTTTTTTTTCACCTCGGGGTTCTTTGTCTTTATGGGTACAATCTTCGTTCCGTTTGAGTTTTAATAAGAAGAAATATTCGTTATGTTTGAGTTTTAATAAGAAGAAACAAAAAGTATAACATATTTGTTTCAAAAAAAAAAGGAAATATGAAAGTAAAGAATGTAATTCTATCATCCGAACAATTGCTTGTTGAAATTCAAACAAATTCAAACTGAAACACTAACAATCCAAGAAGCAACATTTCAACAATCCGAGAAGCAAGACAATAAAAAATCCTAGAAGAAAGACAATAAAAAATCCGAGAAGCAAGACAATAAAAAATCCGAGAAAGAAACATAGTTCTTCAACTTTCATCTTCGTCCTCATCTTCATCTTCGACCATGGATTGGAAAGATGGTAGTGTCTCATCTTCTTCACCAGAGTTTTCTTCGTCCTCTACATATGTGAGTAACATAAGTTAGTAAACTTTATGTTAGTAAACTTAATAAGTTATGATCAAATAAGTGTAAAAGTTATTAAAAGGATTTGTTTACCCTTTTCATATGCTTCAAATCCCGTAGCCAATTGCGACTGCATATCAAAGCTTGCACGTTTTTGGGAAGAAGCCGACTTCTGTACTTGTTCAAAACACGAGCTCCAATGCTAAAAGTGATTTCACCATATCTTTTTCCATTATCTCTCCAATAATGCAGAATGTCTAAATTGATCATGTTTCAGGGCGGTTCTTCAAGATACATTTCCATAGAAGACTTCCCACTAACAACAACATTTGACTTGCGAAACACAAGGAAATCCTGAAAGCAAAAAAAAAAAAAACCACCATAATGTGTTCATCAAAGCATCAAGGAGACAAAAACATTAAGACCAATAAACTTCACGTCGACAATATGATTCTAAATTGAACTCAAAAGAGGATAATTATATGAACCACACTCTATATACTTCACGTCGTTATATGATCTCACGTCGACAAAAAGTGATTTCACTTCAATATACTTCACGTCAATATACTTCAATATAATTATATGATCTCATGTTGACAAAAAGTGATTCACGTGACAATATACTTCATAAGTCATAATGATAACCATGATGACAAAAAGTGATTCACGTCAACATAGTTTAATTTTTTAAATTTGGACAGAGAAACAGCTAACTCAATTCAGATCATGAGACACATAAATAACATAAGAAAGGTACTTGCATCGTAATTCATAAAACTCCCTTTTTGTTTTCCATATTTGCTTGACAAGATCTCATATCAAGCTTTCCAAAACAATATTCTGCAAGTGAAAGCTTCAACCGTGGATCACAGACAATAGCCATTGCAAAAATATCACTAACTTCTTCCCAATACTTATCAAACTTCTCCTTCATCTGTACGATCATTTGTTTGACAATTAAATATGTGCTTGATTCATTCACTTTCAGCCAGTTTTAATTTTTCCATACATGCATGAAGTACAAGTTCGAAGTTGGATATGTCGAACCTGACATAAGCCGTGTGATCTCATCAAATAGCTCCAAAAAATCAGAAATCTCCTTTGCTCGAACCCATTCTTGATATGTAGGAAAGAACTTGTAGGTTTTCCCATCAATCATTTGAAGGTTAGAAAAAGCAGCTCGGTACTCGATAGCCATATCAAGAATTTTGTAAGTTGAATTCCATCTTGTTGGCACATCCAAAAGCAAACATTTATTCGGATCTAAACCCACATTCTCCACACATTTTCCAAACAGTATCTCACGACATTCAGATGATGTAACATACTTGATACTCTCTCTGATTTTATGCAAGGAATTGCCAATAACTTTCAGCCCGTCTTGAACAATAAGGTTAAGTATGTGAGCTGACCATTGAACATGGAAAAACTCCCTTTTACACAACAAATCCTTCCGCAAAACAAGGTGACATTTCAAAATGCCTTGCATTGAATCATTGCTTGTGGCGTTGTCTAATGTGATGGAAAAAACCTTTTTGTCAATTCCCCATTCTCTCCAAGACACAAGAAGCTCCATTGCTAAATGCATACCTGTATGTGGTGGTGGGAGGGCACAAAATGCTAGGATTTTGTTGTTCAACTTCCAGTTTCGGTCTATGTAATGTGTCGTGATACACATGTAGCCTTCATTAGTGATTGCGGACCACAAGTCAGAGGTAAAGCTAATCCGTCCAGGAAGACTAGCTAGTTCCCTCTTCAACTTAGCTGTCTCATTCTCATAGAACCAGTACATATCTTTTGCGGGTGTATTACGGGAAATAAACTTAACATCAGCATTCAAGTATTTTTAAACTTCTCTAACTCTTTCATACTCAACGTACGCAAATGGCAGATCATGCTGAATAATTGTCCTAGCTACCATCTCACGGAAAACAAAGTGATCAATCTTCCGTGCTTGTAGTTTAGCCTCTGCGTTTATCAGCATGTTACCAACATCACCATTTCTGGGCTTGAGACTGCATTTGTTACGATGCCTTCTTACACAATTAGTACCGTTCTTGTGAGAGTCATGCTTATACTCCTTCTTACAATGCTTACACTGTGCTTTTTGTTCGCCATCTTTCTTAGTAATCACTACAAAATCATTCCACGCATCTGGCCACGTCCTATTCTCAGTTTTCTTTTTCTGATTTGATGACTTTACTTTGTCATCATCATCTAATCCATCTTCAGACTCAACAATTTTTTTCTTTTTCTTACTCGGCTGACTTGACTCAGCCTCAAAAAAAATTTTCCTCCTCCTATTCACCTCAGATTCTCTGCCTTTGACATCACTCACCTCAGCCTGATTTCTCTTTTTGCCACCATCAACTGTATCCTGAAACAGATTTTTAGTCATCTTATTCGGCTAAGATGCATTGCCATCCTTTAGTTTTGCCACAAAGTGATTTCTCTGTCTCGATTCAGGGGTGATATCTATATCAGCATCATCCTCATCGTCGTAAACCTGTATGAGCCTTCTTTTATGCACTGTATGAGGTTGTGATCCATTAGAATTCTCTTGTCTTTCTTCAGTGTTTAGAGATGCAACAAGTCTTTGAGACTGAAAGTCTAGCGTGTTCAATTAGGCACAATCTTCAGAGTTCCATCAAAAAGAAAGAAATAACATAATGAAATTCAGTTATGAAATTACACAAAGCTATCTTAATTTGCGGTCGACTTCTTATCTTTTCATAAGCTGTTCATACTAAAATATGTTTGCATACACCAGTTTATATAATGTAATAACTTATTTAGCCTAAGTTGAAAGTGCATATTTTAGTATGAACAGCTTATGAAAAGCGAACTTATTTACTAACTTATTCAATAAGATCCCATTTATATGAACTGGTTTACAAAAAGTCAATTGGTTTACAACTTCTTTATGAACTAATTTATTCAATAAGATCCATTTATGATCTCATAATATCAAAAAGTCAAACTGGTTTATGAAAAGTTAGTACATAAGATGGTCGATGAACAGCTTATGAAAAGTGGGATATTATGAGATCATTATATGAACTGGTTTACAAAAAATCAAAATGGGATCTTATTTAATAAACTTCCACTTACAGGCTGTGAGGAATTACGTTAAGCATTCAAATTATTGAATAAATTTTCACTTACATGATGTGTGAGATTACGGTAAGAAACAAACTATACCACAAACTAGTCCACAAACTAACTATCCCACAAACTAGTCCTTTTGTTTCCCCTAACGTTTTTTAGTAGTGAATGATTGAACAAGAGGAGATGTGAAGTGATACGCCTTAAACCTATGTCTCCGTCTCTAAAACTCTCTCACGATCACGATCACGTCTCAACCGAGTTTAAGTTGTCTTTAGGCTAAGTTAGGTTAACAATAGTAGGGTTTACCGTAAAAGTGACTCTAATTGGTACAAAAGGTTTCAAGTAATTGTAATTGTAATTGTAAAGAAACCCATCTATTCAGCCGAATTTAATAATCAGCCGAGTTTCCTGTTTTTGTAGACTTATAATTGTAAAGAAACTCATCTATTCAATCTTAAAACAACATGTGCAAGACTAAAAGAAACAAGTAAAGATGAGAAGACATGTACGAGCCTTCAGATGAATGCTAAAATCATGAGTCAACAATAGCTCTGAAAGCAGCAGACAATGGCTTACAAAGAATCTCCATGACGGAATTCTACTCTTCTCTCTTGACTATCCTTTGCTCATAGGCACCAAAACAAGACAATACAATTTTAGGGACAAAGATTCATATCCATGGAAAAGTCAATTTTTAAAATCAAGAAACGAGACAATATCAATTTTAGTACCTTGTAATACTCCTCGAAATCAAGAGTCAACCAAGTGCCATTCTGGATGTTTGAATCAAAGTAAGCATCAGATTTGAGGACTTTACAAACATTTGATTTGCTATTTTCTAATTGATTTCTCTACGACAGTGAGTCTGTGAATGACCTCCTATGTGTCGTCTTCCTCTTCCAATTCTTTTTTTTTGTGGTAAAATCATCTTCTTCTTATTCTCTTCCAATTCTTGTTGATTCCGTCGTCGAGTTTCAGTTTTATGAACCTATGAATGTATCAGCTCAATTTTCCAGAGAACCACATCTAAATCTACCGGTTCTTTGAATCACATCGAAATCGACATGAAATCGCATATGCCCATGAAATCGCATCGAAATCGACATGAAATCGACATGAAATCGCAGTTGTGCATGAAATCGCAGCTGTGCATGAAATCGCATCATAATCGACATGAAATCGCATCGGAATCTAGAATTCGTGAAAACAATGAATTTTGCGGTTTAGACTGCATACCCACAAACCCAGGACGGGTCAACCCGCACAACCCGACTTCCCGCACGGGTCAAGCCCGCGAGGCTCACTTTTTTTTAGACAATTTTTTTTGTGTCCAGGCCCGCTCCGGTGCGGTTCTACTTGGGCTGAGCCCGCGGGTCAAAGCCCAAATTGACATCTCTATCTATATGTCATCTCCATATCTATTTCATCCACTTTCCGCCAAAGTTTTTCAACTCTTGACAACCCTGTGATCCATAAGATTTGGTGTGACTCCGATCTTATATCACTGGCTCATTTGTTTATCTTGGATCAACAAAATTGACTATGAGAACTGATAGTAGGATTTTTACTAGTCAATTACTCAAATCCCACTCATGTCATTGTAGTATTTGAGGTATCGAACCGAGGAGGTTAAGATAAATACACTAGGAATGCATGAAACTTCCTAAGCTAGAACAATGTTTTTGGGTTTTTATGTTTTTTAAACTAAGGAAACAAATGCAAGAAAGAAAACAAAGATATAAGTGTTGGATGATGGAATGAATTATCAAGAAGATGATTAATGAGCAAACAATGATGTTTAAGATTGCATTGAACACTATCCTAGAACATGAGATTCATAATTTTGACTAATCCACCGTCGTACCACTAATCACTTTGTTAATCACCAAATCAAGAACAAACCGTCGTTTGTGATAGGATGATTAAAAAGCATTGACCTCCAATCCCACTTAGTTCACTAATCACCCTAGACATCAACTATCGTTGGCTAGGCACGAAAAGCTCACAAAAGTTTCGTTTCAAGCAATTCATTTAAACTCTGGCTAGGAGTGAAATGCCTAAGTTCAAGACTCGAATGAATAAATCTAATCTAGCACTAACACCGTTTACTCGAATCTCTCCCTAATGCATGGGATGAGACCAAAAATTCTAGGGTGTAGCTCTAGATTGGTTTGTCACGCCAACTAGAACTACCTAATCTAGGTGTAGTTCTAGACTTTGGTTTATCTCATCAAATCTAGCATTGAGAACCAACCTAAGTGAAGGACCTAACAAAGATCAACCTAAATCATCATCATATAATCATCAAGACAATTGACTAACGATGCCTAACACACAATCAATGCTAATCCTTAGGTTAAGATCACTAATTATGACTAATCCTCTCTCAAGGCACTAATCACTTTGCTAATCACTTAATCAAGATCAAACTCTCATTTGTGATAAAATGATTAGCAAGAATTTAGATCAACATTCAAATCAACCAATAAACACCTTAAGCAACTACTTTCATAGGTTAAGAATGTTTATCTCTTACTAAGCTCCTAGGGGAATTTCATCAAACACTTGGTGTGCATGATTTTCCCTATGATCTAGATTGACTCTCTCAAGCCCAATCTAGCACTAGGATCACTTAGAAAGAAAGGAAAGCAAGGATTAAGAACATAAACATCAAGAATCAATCATCAAATCATCAAAATCAAGCAAAATCCAAAATCCAACAAAAAGGGGCCTAAAGCCTAAATATGAAGAACAAGATAGAACACAAGGGAAAAAGAGACATAAAGATAAAGAACAAAGATTAAATAAATATAATATATAGATAGGTTGAAGAATCCTTCACTAGAGTGGCATGAATGATGTAGATCCATCCAAAATCATCTTAGAAAGAGTTTGGGATAAAACCCAACTCTAGAGAAAAGGAAACTTGACATGAAAATTAGGGGTTTTATAAAGAAATGGGGCGGACCGGGTCGACCCAGGACAAACCGGGTACCGACCCGGTCGAAATGGGTCAAATCTGGTCTTGTGTATAATCTTCGCTAAAACCGTGATATCTCCTGGTATACATGTCCGAATGGCCTCAACCACCTCCTGTGGACAGCTAATACACATGGCTACAACGTTTGTGAAGGCCACCGAGGCTAAATCCTATTGGAGACCATTTGTCCAGCCAGGTCTTTCAAGCAAGTCGGGTAGCTTCGTTCATACGGACATACTCTCAGTAAAGTGGCCATATCTAACGAACCACGTATCCGAATGACCCAAAACCACCTCCTGTAGTCAGATAACACACTTGGTTACAACTTTCATAAAGACATCAGATTAAACTGGGCATGGGAAGGTCTTCATTTGGCCTGATCTTTGAGACCGACCAGAACCGATCGCGCTCCTTTGGGACGGTCGGATTTTCTTCTCCGGGCCGGTCAAAATCTCGGGGAATCCCTGTCCCAGGACCAGCTAAAACCGACCTTGCTGATTGGGGTCGGTCGAAAATTTCTCGGGGGAAGTTTTAGCTTCTCGGCCAGACAGACACGCTTTGGTAAATTTGCAATAACTCCCGAACCCTATGTCCGATTGTTTTGAATCTAACTCCTGTGTAAAGCTGATTCACTCCTCTACATGTTTCATGAAGACTACATGAGTTGATTCGGATCAGAGCGCCTTCCTTGAGATACATCTTTGAGACCCATCGGATGAGCTTTGCACTCGACTTAGGTCCCAATCTCCAAACTTGTCCAATTGCCTCCAATCACCTAGGAAATGCTCCAAAACATGCAATAATGTACAAGACCTTATGCAAAATGTCCTAATCCCTAATTTAAGACCCAAATACAAGACAATACCATGATTATGCATGAAATCTACTATAAACTACACATGAAATGCATGATAAAACAATGCAATATATGAGTATATCAAGAATGACCACAATCGAGAAAGATTTCGTTAGGTACTAACTTCTAAATAGCCATAGAGTGAGTCGTGATCAAGCTCTTTCGTTATCTCCAAATCCAAAAATGCAACCACGTTGAATGACGACAATGATCTGATACAAGCCGGTGCTAACTTGAGAGACATATTGTGTTTCAATCCCGGTCAAGAGCATGGATAAGTGAAGCCATCATATCGGGCCTTACATTTTTAAACGTCAGTTGAACCTGCCATGGTTCAGACACTCGACGACACTATTGGACTTAGAACTTTTTCCGATACTCTTTCTAATCCCATCCACCTAAAGCCATACAATAATCATACTTTAACCAAAATAAGTGTTCCTCTTTTTACCACATACTTGCAAGACAAATCTGAAACCGTATTAATTGTAGTTTAATCCTTATTTGTTGTCTCACTTTTTTTTCATTCTTATTTACGTGCCTTGTCTTTCCTTAAGGTTTTAATTTAATTTTATCATCTTCCCTTATTTGGTATTGTACTTTGTTTTGTTTTTCTATCTTTAGTCAGTTTTAAACATTACTTGTGTTCCAAGTGAGAGACTTAATTTTTGCATGGTGCAACTACCTTGTTCATCACTTTTCCTTCCCATAACTTTTGCGTGTGTGCGCTAGGCCTGGAATCGGATCTGTGATCCAGGAAAATTGGAGTATCCTTATCCAGAGGATCCGCCATTTTCCTATCTGAATCTGGATCCGAGAACTCCGGATATCCGGTGTGACGAATATCCATGAAAAATCCTATATCTACGGATATCCGGATCCGGGTTTTAAACTTAAAATTTTAAAATCTTCATTCTTAAACCTTTAACAATAAAGAACGATAAAATAACATATGAACTATGTTTAACACATCACTAAGCAAAAAAGATGATCAAGTAGCAAAAGATTTTAAGTCATGTATGTTTAATACATCATGTATCAAAAGCTTGATCAAGTAGGATGTATCGTCAAGTCCAAGAACCATTCATCTTCAAAAGCCTTCCTTCATACTCTGAAATATGAGTTTTATATTAGATGGAAATATGAAAACCACAAGAAAAAAATGCAATGGTTAAGTATTAATAGTCAAAAGAAAACCATATATTATTTAAAGTTTGTTTCATCTCTACAGTATATCAAATATTGTCAAAAATAAATATCCAGTTTGGTCAATGAGTTGCAATACCTATATTCGCAATTCAAGTCTGATCATGGCTGAATTTTCAAAGTCTTCACTTCTATAAGAGATAACAATCAAAAATACTTAACAAAGCTTTCAAAATCCAAAGCTACAATAAATAAAACAATACATGATTCGATATTCTCAAGCTCAACTACTATTTTTTCTGCATTTAAATCTTCATCATTATCCCGATACCAATTCTGAGTGAAAATAAGGGCTTCAAAGGTTAGTGGTGTTAACGAACTGCGAAAGCGATCTAATATCCGACTACCTGTACCAAATGTAGATTACGATGCAACAGTTGACACATGTATAACAAGCAAATCTCTTGACATCAGTGATAAGACTTTATATTTAGAACATGTTACTCTCCACCAATGTAATATATTAAAGCTTGGATTATTTCTATTCTCCCGAACATCATCCATATAAGACTCTAGCTCTGATTTTATATCACTCTCTTCACTTTCCTCAGCATCATCAAACATGGCATGCATCATCGAATGTCTCTTCTCTTTTTCCTTAGAACTTGACAATGGTTTTCCTTTTTTGGGAAATTTCAATGATTCTTGCGACTCTAGCTCTAATTTATAATATTCATATAATATGTCAATCGCTTTTGTGATCTTGCCAATCAAGCAGCTAGCCTTAGATGCAGGGTAAGTTCCTTCAATCATCCACTTCACCATATCATTTTCTAAGCCATAGTTTTCTTGTGTCCATCCTCCATCATGTCCATCTTCATTATCATCCAACCCACTCCGAAAATCTCTTTCATATATGTATTACCAGTCACATATTTAGACCCATAAATATTCACGTTAGCATCATAAAAATACTACAAGATAAAGGATAATGGACTAATGTAACACCAATCAGCATCACAGGGTGTACCTCCATAAATTTTAATAAGTTCTGGCACGTACTTATCATCTTCTAGCTCTAGCATATCAAATCATTTCTTCAGTTCCACAGCATATTGTAACATCAAAAATGTTGAATTACATCTTGTTTCAACATCTAAGCAAAGACCAGCTTTACATTCAACTTTTTGAATCTCCAAACACTCTTTAAACCTCTTCAGCCTATTAGGAGAAGATCGAACATACCTAACAGCTGGTCGGATCTTCAAGACTGAATTATGCGCCTCCTGAAGACCATCTCTCACAATCAAACCCAAAATATGGGCACCACATCGCATATGAAGAAATTATGCATCCAATATACTAGTTCCCCATGAATTCAACTTTCTTTTCAAGTACTTTATTGAAAGATCATTGGAACTAGTATTAATTATCTACAATAATGGTGAACACTTTACTGATTCCCCAAAAAATCAGGCACTTTTCAACCATTTTACCAAATGTTTCTCCAGCATGATTATCAATTAAGCATAAATTAATGATTCTTTTGTGTAACTTCCAATTTTCATCCATGTAATGAGCAGTTAAGAACATGTAGTTCATATTTTGTATGTATGTCCAGCAATCTGTTGTCAAAGAAATACTACCTTTATAGTTCCTAAGAAGGTTTCTAAGTCTGCTCATTTCCTCCTCAAAAATCACCAAACAATCTTTAGCCACTGTTTTACGACAAGGGATATCAAAACGAGGTTGAGCAATGCTCATAAATCGTTTAAATCCCTTATGTTCAACAAATCTAAAAGGCAAATAATCCATAATAATCATTTCTACTAATACCTTACGAGTTTCAGGCAGACTGAAAGCTAAGAAAGATGGTACTTTACTTCCTGAACTCCCATCTGTTTGATTCTGGTGAAGTGAAGTTGATTGTTTCAACTTTTTACCATCTACTTCAGCATCAGAGACTTCTGGACATAACATTTTGCATGCACGTATGTGATTTAACATTGCACTAGCTGTGGAACCAGACTTAGTTCTACAACAAATCAATTGAGAATAATGCATACACTTTTCCTTATCAGGAATATCATATTTCGTAAAATGCAACAAGACTTTAGACCTTTTTTTTTGTTACCTCAGAAGTTGTTGAAGATTCAGTCTCTCAGGTTTTTTTAATGAGTTTCTGGTTAAGAGCTTTCCGCAACAGCACCACAACTTGCTGTGGATTTTTGAGCTTCTGGTTTAGAGTTTTCAATAGCAGCATTCACTACAAGAAAACACCCGGATTTCCGACGGCATTTCCGACAGAAAACCGAGGGCATAACGAGGGCGTTCCGAGGGATTAATTTCCCTCGGAAATCCGTCAGACTTTTCCGAGGGATTTCCGACTGCTATAATCCCTCGGAACGGCCGTCGGAAATCCCTCGGAAAATTTTAGTCGGGGGAATAAGATTTCCTCGGCTAAAACCGTAGTCCGTCGGAAATCCGTCGGAAATTTTGTTTCTCTCGGCTTGCACTGAAAGAAATTAAAAAGTAAAGATATGATTATAAGCAGATAAACATATTAATAATTAAAAAAACATATTAATAGAATGCAAAAACCTTCATAATTACCTGTAAGAGCTAGGAAGGCGAGAGAAACAAAAACTGCAATTACAATGACGCTCTCAAATTTCAAGCTACCCATCTCTCTCTCTTTCTCTCTCCTTTTTTTCTTCTTCTTAATTTCTAATATGACTTTCTACGCAACTCATTATCCCTTGTATTTATAGAACTGGTGGGGAGAGGAGAGAGCCTGGCTCAGACTAACGTTTATTTTTTTGGGAAATTAGGTAAATTAAAAAGAGTAAAATTAAATCACTAGCCATGTGCTAGGATACATACACAATAATAAAAGGATTGGTCAATTTTAACCTTATTAAGATACTTCTCTCAAAAAAATTCCGACGGATTTCCGAGGGAAATTAATCCCTTGTAATGTCCGTCGGAAATCCCTCAGAAAATTTTAGCCGGGGGAATAAGATTTCCTCGGCTAAAACCGTAGTCCGTCGGAAATCCGTCGGAAATTTCTGAGGGATTTCCGACGGATTACGGTTTTAGCCGAGGAAATCTTATTCCCCCGGCTAAAACTTATACCGGGGAAGTTTTAGCCGGGGGAATAAGATTTCCTCGGCTAAAAGTGTAATCCGTCGGAAATCCCTCGAAAATTTCCGACGGATTTCCGACGGACTACGGTTTTAGCCGAGGAAATCTTATTCCCCGGGCTAAAACTGTAAATCCCCCGGCTAACCGTAAATCCCCTCGGCTAAACCGTAAATCTCTCGGGCTAACTGTTAATCCCCCAAAGCTAAAACCGTAAATCCCCCCGCCTAAAACCGTAAATCCCCTCAGCTAAATCCGTAAATTATCCCCTCGGCTAAAACATTAAATCCCCCTGGCTAACCGTAAATCCCCTCGGCTAAAACCGTAAATCCCCCCGGCTAACCGTAAATCCCCTTGGCTAAAACCGTAAATCCCCTCGGCTAAAACCGTAAATCCCCTCGGCAAAAACGTTAACCCCCGGCTAAAATAGTTAATCCCCGGGAAAGTTTTAGCCGAGACATTCGAAAATGTCTCGGCTAAAACTGAAAATCCTTATATCCGTCGGAAATCCCTCGGAAATTTCCGATGGATTTCCGATAGATTTAAGTATTTAAGGAATCAGTTTTAGCCGAGGCATTCGAAAATGTCTCGGCTAAAATTAAAAATCCTTAAATCCGTTGGAAATTTCCACGGTTAAAAATGATTCCTTAAATACTTAAATCCATCGGAAATCGGTCGGAAATTTCTGAGGAATTTCCGACGGATATATCAAATTTTATAAAATCCGACGGTTCAGGGTTTTAAACCTCAAATTTGCACGTTTTTGAAGTGGTTAGGTCTTCGTAGATGTAGAACTAACAAATATACACTAGTTCATGTGAAATGTTTTTAAAACTCATACGTTTTAAACTATTTAGTTAAAACCCAGAGCAAAAACGTAAATGTCCTTAGATGGTCTATGTATTTTTATGAATGCTTGATATCATTCATCGATCAATTTTTATAAAATCCTAAATAATTTGTTTTGATTGGTTTTTAAAAGTTTTTCTTATAAGTATGTAACACTAATGGTTATTAAACATTAAAATTTAACAAAATTTTCATTTTTAAACCCTAAACCCTGAACCCGTCGGAAATCCCTCGGAAATTTCTGACGGATTTCCGACGGATTTATTAATTTTTCCCCGGGAAATTTAACCGCGTAACGAAATTCATCAAAAATTGAGGCGGTTAAATTTTTACGATTTTCGACGGGAAACCGACGGTACGGTCCGTCGGAAATGACGGTACGGTCCGTCGGAAACGACGGTAATTAATTATATCGATCAACGATTCTTCTTCTCTTTCATTCTCTTCTTCTTCTTCTCTTTCATCTCTTCTCTCTTCTTCTCTCTCAACCGTAAATCTTCTTCTCTCCTTCTTCTCTTTCATTCTCTTCTCTCTTCTTTCTCTCTTCTTCTTCTCTCCTCTTCTTCTCTCCTCTTCTTCTCTCTTTCTCTCCGATCTCTCTTCTTCACTCTTCTTCTTCTTCCACCTCTCCTCCGCCGCCGCCACCGATCAACCTCGCCGGAGATTCTCGCCGCCTCTCCTCCGCCGCCGTTCAACCTCCTCTTCCACTATGAAAGAAACCCTAAATTTTTTGTGTATATAGATGTGTATTTAGATTTTTGGATTTGTGGTTTTAGATCTAGATTGATTTGTGGAATTAGATTTAGGTTTATTTGTGGATTTTTGTTTTGTGTAGTGTTAGATTGTTGCATGTGGATTTAGATTAGCTTGTTAGCTTAGGTTAATTATTTATAAATTTTCAAAAACGTTTTTGATAATTATATATATATAAAAGGTTTTTCAAATTTTATTTATATTAAAAGTATATTTGAAAAACATTTTGTAAAATTTATATCTATGAAAAAATGTTTTTTATATATATGTAATTTTAAAAACGTTTTTACATAATTTATATATATGAAAAACGTTTTTACAAAATTTATATATATAAAAATGATTTGTAAAATTTATATATATGAATAAAAAACGTTTTTTGTATATATGTGTTTTAAAAAACGTTTTTTAAAATTTATATATATGAAAAACATTTTTGTTATATATATGTATTTTTGAAAATATATTTATAAATAGAATTTGATAAAAGGTTTTTGTAAAATATTTTTAATAAATAAATTTTGGAAAAAAAATTTCAATACATACATATTTTAAAAACGTTTTTCTTAAATTTAATTTATAAAAACTTTTTAACAAATTTTTATATATGTATTTATTTTTTAAAAACTGTTTTACAATTTTTTATATATGTATATTTTATAAGTGTTTTTAAAAGTATTTATTTTATGTTTTTTTTAAATGTATTGATTTTTTTACAAAATATTTATGATTATTTTGATATTTTTTTCAATGATTCGGTTTTTATTGTTGTAGGTCTTACGGGCAATTCGCTAGTGACCGTGCCGGCGGTTAGGAAAGGTCGTCGGCCGGGGTTGGGTAAGGTTGAGACCCAATCCGCTTCTTTTTTCGTCCGGTTTCTCGATGGATGAAGACCTTATCCCGCAAAACGAAGAGCTCACGGCGAAGGTCACGGTTAGGCGTGGGCATTCGGGTACCCGTTCGGGTTCGGGTCGGTTCTTTCGGGTATCGGGTCTTTCATGTATTGGGTTGAAGGACCCATTCGGGTATTTATAAAATTCGGTTCGGGTTCGGGTTCGGGTTCGGTTCGGGTATTTTCGGGTCGGTTCCGGATACCCGAAATATAGGAAAAAACTAAAAAAATACTAAATTTGATTAAAATTTGGTTAAATTTTGACAAATATAATTAAGAATTTTCAAATTTTTTATTATTTTAGATATTTCGGTTATTTCGGTCTAACAATAATTGATATTTTTGGGTTTTATAATTATAATTTTGGGTAATTGGGTTATATCAAGTCTAAATATAATTAATATTTTGGGTATATAATTATATTTCGGGTATTTCGGGTACCCATTCGGTTCTCGGTTCGGTTCGGGTTCGGTTTCGGTTCTTCAGGTATCCGAGTCTAAGATCCGTTCGGGTATTTTGTCGGTTCCGAGTTCGGTTCGGTTCCCTTTTTTCGGGTCGGGTTCGGTTCGGTTCTTCGGTTCCGGGTATTTTGCCCAGCCCTAGTCACGGTATTGGAGGACAAGCAAACGAAGTGGGCGGATTTTTTCAAGAAGAAGTTCCCGGACATGCCGCCGGATCTATTTTGATTATGTTTTTTTATGTAATTTCAATTTTCTAAAACTTTTAAATATTTATGTTTTGTAAGATTTTATTTATATAATTAATTTTCGTTTTTAAAAATCATTTAATTTATTTAATTTAATTTAATTAATATATAATTTAATAAATATTAATTATATATATCATAAATATTAAAAACAATTGCAAAAAGCCGTCGAAAATTCGTCGGTAAATAAGCCGTCGGAAATCCTTCGGTAAATAAGCCGTCGGAAATCCGTCGGTAAATAAGCCGTCGGAAATTCGTCGGTAAATAATCCGTCGGTAAAAAAGCCGTCGGAAATTCACCGTCGGAAATCTCTCGGATTATCGTCGGAATTATTCCCGACGGACAACTCGTCGGAAATCCGTCGGTAAATAAGCCGTCGGAAATTCGAAATTTCCGACGGATTTTCTTTTCCGACAAGATAGAACCGACGGAAAAAATCCGTCGGAAACCCGTCAGAAATGGCCGTTTCCGACGGGATACCGACGGAATTTGTCTTTAGTTCTAGCGTGTTTTTTTGTAGTGATTACAACTTGTTGTGGATTTTGTAACAGCGTTGTCGATAGATTCCTTCTAAACAATCTAAATAAAGAACAACCAGCTCATTATAAACATAAAAGACAAGATAAACAATCAACGTTGAGTTCGCCTAGTGGTTAAGGAGGAGTGGGTATGTGCCTATCCTACCGGCCTTGTGTTCGATTCCCGTTGGGAAGGGTCTCCTCCGAAGGAGTGACTTTAACATAGTTTGGGCCCCATTCCGGGGATGTACGGGCCTACGGGTCCAGAACCTCGGCGATTCAAAAAAAAAAAAAATTTAATCCATCCAAATGTCTAATAACCCCACTAAGAAGGAACTTAGAGCACACAAATAGTTTTTTCTAATTTATCAAAAGAAGAAAGAAAAAATTAGCAAAAGTTGAATACAGAGAGACGTGAAGTTACCTTACAACATTAAAGAGACTACGATAAGTTTCGACAAGCAAAAAAATGGTGAAGATCGGAGAACCGGTGACTAAGACAGTGCGTAGAAGAAAGTCGCCAGATTTAGGGATTGAAAGATATCGAAATAGCGATTGTAAGTGGCTAGATTTAGGGATTTAGTTTTTAGGTTCGTGTGTGAAAAGAGTAAATGAGATATTTTGATGATTATTAGGCTAAGTGTTTGAGAGTAAACCGGGCTTTATTGTGATTGTATTTGAAGCTTTAAAGTTGGTCTATGTTTTAATTGGGTTTCAATTAATCTCAAAACAAATGAGTACATGTATTAAAACAGGATATCAGATATCCGATCCCAAAATTGCTTATTATCTGGATCCGGCATATATGTTATTTTATTATCCTGATCTGGACGATCCGGATATCCTAAATTTTGAATCGGAGCAGAGCAGATCTCGGATAATAAATCCAGCCCTAGTGTGCGCTATTTAAAAAGTTTTTATGAATTTTATCAAATCATATATAGAATTTATTTATTTGTTTGAATTAAGTCCTTAAGCTAATAGCCTAATAGAATTTTATTTACTATCTCGTTAGAATTTTATAAAATCAGAAAACTAGATCTTTGGGATTTGTTGATCTACCAAATCTACAACCACTTAAAATAGGCAAATATTTGTAAAACAATTATAATCATGAACCAATAGGCATTCATATATATAGATATGTTTTGTAATTCTTACTTAATATTTAATACTATTTATTTTAATTGATTTAGCTTAGCTAAGAATCGTTGGAGAAAAATTATAATTAAAGAAAGTTTTGTAGTCAAAGAATTACAAATACATGAATCAAAAAAAAAAAATACTAGACCCCATTCTCCCAAACCTTTTTTCTTCCTTATATTTAACACCAATCATTTAAGAGATTATGGTGTATAGTTTGGATGATATAACATATAGTTATTGTAGAGTTCAACCAGTCTACAACTCCGAAGATCCAACTCACAATCGTCACAGTAATCAAAAATCTTTGTCAAATGAGTCACAATATCACAACATACCAAACCTAAGTTATCTTCGATTACAAACATCAACTGAATACAATCATAAAGTTTGAAGTAGACAAAAAAAGAAAGATAACAACAATGACATTGAACTATGTGGACTCAGAGGCAAGAAGATTTGTTGATTTAGTGAAGGTGATTAAACAACCAAAAGTTATGGGATAAACCATAAACTTGTTGAAAATATCCTAGAGTCAATGGATGTTCCTTCATTGACTGGTTAGAGAACATGGAAGTATCGATCTGGAATGGTTAAAAGATGTTAAACGGGAAAAACAAAAAAATCTCATGAGTTTTAGAGAATATAGCATAAATGTTTTTGATTGTTTGCATGCGGCTTATAACATTGAACAATCATGTTTTTTCGTATGGGACCAATGTTGCGTGCATAACCATTAAGACTAGGTTAGATACCCTTTCAATCGCTCCAAAAACTATTTTAGTTGCATCTTTTAAAAATGTATCATGCGCATAATATTATTCAAAAATATATTTTGCCACGTTTCTATGAACTCAACAAAAAACCATTGTTTGAATTGCACTACCAGATGATTACATTTTAAAGATGTTTTATATAAAAAGCAAACAAAATTGCAATGCATGTCCGATATGATTAGAGAAAAATACATACATTTTGCCAGTGCGTTTTCAAGTGCAAGTTTGCTTTACCCGATAATGAACCAAAACATTTGAATATACACCTGTCAAAGCCTTTGTAGAAATATCAAATATCACGAGTAGTGAATCACTCACAAAATCACATGTCGTCAACCTATCATCGAAGAATATGTATCACTCTAACCAACTTGCCTATAAATATTATTAGTTGAAATAAAAGATGCATTTTTTAAAGGTCATGAAGAAATTTATACAATCAAACTAAGCATAGATGTAGCAACGAGTAGCTTGGTAATTATAATGAAAAATAATAAGGATGTACTAACGAGTAACTTGGTAAATATAACGAAAAACAAGAACTATAAAACAACATAATGTCCACCGTTCTAGTTGCACTTATTCATGAAGTTGTTTCTATTCCAATGCATAAATCAATAATATCAACTAGAGAAGAACATAATACAAATTCTATGAACATACATACACACATCCTCTTTTAGATGAATTGAGAAAGAGAAAACATGGCAATCATTGCTTTTGTTTTCTTGTTATTTGGTTACAATCTAAGACAACATATTTCATTTAACAATTTATACCCAAATGTATTTATAATTAATTTGTCATTAAGTTTTATGATGAACAAACTTTTTATCATGCAACAACATTAGGGAAGTGAGATCACATACGGTAGAATAATCATCTAGCTATATTGTAAAACTGTAATGAGTATTAGTTGTCCACTTAATGAAACATACTTTCAAGTTAATAGAGGGTATTTGTGGTACATGATTTTAGCATCAATCCAATCTATTTTCCAAAATATGATTATGAGGCTCATCTAAGAATACATGAAATTTGAGGCTTCTATTATGAGACTACATGTGGAAAACAAATTGCAAAATATTATTGTTAATTTGTTACTCATTTGAAATTACAAAATAACCAATCACTATAGTCGCAAAATGGTATTAATCCAACGCTTACGTTGGAGGCCACTGGTTGTCGAAAAATTGGTAAGTCGCGAAATTGCAACAATTTTTCCTTGAATTTTTTGTATTCTAATATGGTGGCAATATAGTTGTAAAAATAAATCGGTTAATACCGTGGAAAATATGTAAATATTTTCAAGTTGAATAAATTCCATACATATACATCAAACAACTGAGACACTTGTGGCTCACTGTGTTCAATTTTCATCCAACATCTTAAATAAATGGTGATAAGAAATAATTTTGTTTTATGTAAATAAATAAAAATAACTCATAGTAAATACCAATATATCGTGACTCAGGAGAGGACGTAAGAGTGTGGCATGTGCCCCATGTTTTTTTATTTCTTAATTTTTTAAATAAAATTGAAAATATTATTCATTCTAAACCGACAAAAAGAAGAAATGTCTTATGTTTGTCGTCGACAAAATTGCTACATTTCTTTGTTTTATAATAATTTTAATAAATTTAAAAAACATCTTTAGCCCAAACAGAAGAAACCAATTGAAATGCACAATAATTTGGGTCCAACCCAATTAAACATTAAACAAAGTGTTCAACCCAATAATTTTATTAGTCCAAACACAAAAGAAAAACTCTATTTTACTTCTTCAATTATGTGTGCCTCATATTTCATATCACTATTTTTACGGTTTTTGAAAATCAAAGCTTTCTAATTTCAAAAATGGTAAAGACTACTTTATACAACAGAATGGGCGATCAATTTCTAAACGATTGTATGATTTGTTTTATTGAAAAAGAGCACTTTGATAAAGTGACAAATGAGGTAGTGATGAAAATATTTCAAAATATGGAGGATTGCATGATAATTTTGTAGGATTTTGTTTTTAATATTTTTCGTCACATGACATATCTTTCACATATTTTTGTTTGGTTGTGAATTTTTGTAATATTACTACTACTATATTTTTGATAAATTATTTTATTAATTACAATAAAAAATAACTATGTGCCCCAAGCTAAATAATTTTCTAGATTTGTACATGTTGTGACCTATCAAAACAATTTCTCCCACATTAGTTACAAAAATGTTTGACAAAGCTTCAAAGTCTATATAAATAAGAGTGGTAAGCTTCTGTAATGTGTTATAAACTGATTATTTATGGTTTATTATGTTCAATGTTAATCTGACATATAAAATTTTGTAGATTTATACACAAAATATGTTCATTTACATTAACCAAATAATGATAAGAAGCAACCTAGTTTTAGGTGAATAAGTGAAATTATATCATAGTGATACCACTATCTTGTGATTTTTAAAAATAAATTATTTCAAATCATCGGTTACAAAAAAAATTGGCAAGACTTCAAATTATATATATAAGAGTGATGCATCTTTGTAAATCTTTGTACATTGCTTATTTGTGATCCATTTTGTTTTTTGTTAATCCTACATGTAAAATTTTAAAGAAGCATGCACAAAATATGTTCTTCTATATCAATCAAATGATGATAAAACAATGATTGCATTTGACATATTTTACGTGATCAAAATTGTTCGTCTGGCAGATAGAAAAATATCAATTGAGAAAATTGAATTCTATGTTGGTGATGGTATTTCTTTTAACTTATCATTTTTTTATGATGACAATAAGGATATTATGTATTAATTAATATATGTGGAGTATGATGTCATATTATCCGTATGGCGTTTTTAACTTATCATTTTCTTAAAAGAAAAAGAGACAAAGCAATAATGACATTACAACATGTGGACTTAGATGCAAGAATAATGATAATGTATGCAAGTGAAAATGCTGAAACAATCAAGAATGTGGGATGATCCATAATTTTTTTCAACTTTTATATCTTAATGTAATTTCAAGTGACTTCATTAATTAATTAAATAACCAAGATAGCCAAAGAATAATATTTAAAAGTGATCCTACAAAGCTAGTCATAAGTAATGAGATTAAACTATCCAAAAAAGTTGGTGAAACACATTTCATACTTTGACATTTTGAATCCAATATTAAGGATAATTTGTGCACACAATCACACATCTTCCATATATGTGGAACAACTATAGAAAAAGAATCGAATGTAAAACATATATGATGATCACTAGGGGAATAAACATGTAAACATATAAGAGTGTTAAGAATCCCATTGGCTTATTGATGTCTTTATCGTTCTCGATGAAATCTAAATATATATTTTTCATGTCAATGTTGGGTATCGATTCAGGCGCTCCCAACAACACTTCAGTTACATCTTCTAGAAATGTATCATATGATTTAATCTATTCAAATATACATTTTTCACTTCTCCACAAACCGAACAACAAACATTGTATGAGTTGCATTACCAGATTACCAATTGATTACCTTCGTACAAGTATTTTGTATAAAATTGCAATGCATGATCAATGAGAGGAGAATTCAAACATTTGGCTAGTGCATTTACAAGTACAAAGCTCGTACAAAGAAAGCTGTTGGGATATGTGAGAAAAAACAGTTAACTTTACACTTATCAAAGCTATTAGAGAGGTAACACATATCAGAAGTAATAAAGTATTCAGAAACAACAAACATAATTACATGTTACATCACTACAGCCATAATGTGTACAAACATCAATATAGTAGACATATATGGTGTTTTTAAAAAAAGATTATGTAGAAATGTCTACAACCAGACTAAACATATATGCATTAACTAGTAACTTGTAGAAAAATCGAACACAATAAGAAAACATAAGACATCAACATGTCCACAACTCTAGTTGCATTTATTACTAAAAATGTTTTTGTTCCAAAGTTCTACCTTATAAATATCAGCCAACTAAAGACATAACACCAAAATTATGAACTTTCATACACACATCATCTTTAAGCTTCGTTGGAGAAGAAAGAATCTAACGAACCATACTCTTATTTTATTGTTATTTTGGATATTAGGTGAAACAATAAATTACAGTCAACCATACTTTTATTTTATTGTTATTTTGGTTGTCACTAAGCCAGAAATTAGTTATGTCGTTCATACTCTGGCGCAATTTTTACAACAACCTCGTCAAAAGCATTTGGAGGCTGCGTTACGTCTGGTTCGCTATTTGAAAGGAGTTCATGGTCAAGGGATACTTCTAAGTTCGAAGAATGATATGCAAATTTCAGCATACTGTGATTCTGACTGGGCGGCATGTCCATTAACATGGCGTTCTCTTACAAATTATCTCATTAAGTTGGGTGATTCCATTGTGGCGTGGAAGACGAAGAAGCAAAATGTTGTCTCTCGGTCCTCTGCAAAAGCAGAATACCGTGCGATGGTTATGACGCTTGTAGAGGTGAAATGGACAAAAGAGGTGTTGTAAGCATATGGTGTTCAACAAAATGATTTGATGTATTTGTTCTGTGATAGCAAATATACTATTTACATTGCCGCCAACCCCGTTTTTCACGAACGGACGATGCATGTTAAGGTTGATTGTCATTTTGTACGGGATATAGTTCAAGATGGTTCACTTATCACTCGGCACGTTCAGACGACGGATCAACTTGCAGACATTCTAACCAAGCCGTTAGTTGCACGACAGTTTTCTTATTTACTTGGCAAGATGGGCGTTGGAGACTTACACGCTCCATCTTGAGGGGGAGTATTAGGATATAAGATATTATATTTTGGTATGATTTGAGAGATTACCTTAAATCTCATATTCGTGTATATTCTCTAGAGTTTATAGCCGACTATATGAGGTGTATATATAGTTGTATTATGAATTGATGAAATACAAGAATGCATTTAGCTATTCTGGCATTGCTCTCCCAAATATTTTCATTGGATGCAATTACTCTTTACTCTCATCATTGTACAAATTTTCAAGAAACTGTGACTACCAAACTGTTCTTTTTATTTTTTCTAGTGATTTGATTACAATTATAAAGTTTGACAGATAAAAAAAACTTCCAAATTTGATTCTCACCGACGGCAGAAGAAATGGAACGGAGTTGGTGGCTTAGAGTATCGCATCAAAAGCAGTTTCATGGCCACAATGGCATTAGCTGTCTCGGTGTAATGAATCCCATCCCAGTTTATGAAACGAGACCCTTTGTCACATACATTAGAGCCTCTATGCCCACATGTTATGTTCACATTGTAGTTGTAAGGAGCCCCTCCGTATCCGCAACACGCCATTAATGGTCTCTCAAAACCTGCATTGATCTAACTTTAAGTTAAAGTTTATTACCATCTCATTCAGTCTCAAAGATGAAATAAGTAAAGCTCATTTACCGTATTTGTTGGATTTTGCAATGAGGCTGTAATTGATAGCGTATATGTCAATATAGATTATGGTGGCGTCTCTCAGTTCGGTCCTCAGCTCCTCACACATATGATCTAATCTTTGGTTAAACAAGTTTGCTGCCGAGTTATAACTGTCTAAGTAATGGCGCAAATCAAGGAAATCACGTATGTTTAGGAACGCAATTACAGAGATATGATCTCATGTATTTAGTAAAGAGATTGTGCAGATTAGGGAAGTAGATTTCGATCATTGTAATATATAGAGTTGTACTTTTACCTCTTTCAAGAGATGATACAAAGAGAAATTTGATCCAACTTCGTCTTCGATCTATCATTTCATGGTATCAAGAGCCTGAAACAATTTTTTTTTTTCCAAACCACTTTACAATGACGAACAAGAACACGAACCAAAAAACGAACCCGACAGATGACAATGATCAAATTCAGACTAATGCGACACCGAATCCGACTCCGATCGACACAAACACGAACCAGAAGATCTTGGTGATTGATCCGACAGACCCAAAAAACATGTCGACTTCACCTCCGATGAAAACAAACATGAACCGAACGATTTTGGCGGTGAGACAGGCGCTTTCCCCATCCGATCTGACAAATACCGAGCATATAGGAGAGACCCCGAGAAAACCGACTTCGTCTTCTGTTGCTCATGTTGTGCGAGTACCAAGTTCTCATAACAATGAAAAAGCGAATTATGTTCTCACAGATATTGATCGTGATGGAGTGAGTGGCTTGAGCGATAGCCAATGGCGATCAATGGTCAATCTCTTAAATGCGAACACAGAGAAACTGATTGGTAAGATTTATGTTCCATTTTGGATTATGGATACTGGAGCTTCACACCATTTGACAGGAAAGTTTGACATTCTTACAAATGTAAGAGATAAAGCGCCGGTAATGATCATCTTGGCATATGGTAGAGAACGAATCTCTGTGAAAGAAGGAACGGTCAAACTTGGGCATAATTTGATTTTGCATTCGGTTTTCTACGTTGAAGAAATGCATTCAGATCTGATTTCTCTTGGACAATTGATGGATGAGAATCATTGCGTCGTGCAGTTGGCTGACCACTTTCTTGTGGTTCAAGATCGTAGTTCAAGGATGATAATTGGAGCGGGTAAACGCGTGGGAGGAACCTTTCATTTTCGTAGTATGGAGACAGCGGCTTCTGTCACTATGAAAGATGAGAAATCCTTTGAGTTGTGGCACAAGCGAATAGGTCATCCTTCCACTTTAGATGAATGCTAAGTATCTACAAAATCTCAATATACAAAACACAAAATATATGAGGCTAATTAGCAGAGCTTCACAAAATAACCGAATTCAAAAAAAAGTTGTTGAATTTTGCCTCTAAGAGTGAAAACCAAAGCAAATAGTTAAACCGAAACAAAACCAAAATTTATATATAAACCGTATTGGTTTTGATATTTAAAACTCGAAAACCAAAAAACTGAAACCGTTTTTTTGTATTACCAAATCTTACCGAGCTGAATAAATCAGAAATTTATTAACTTTTAATATTTTAACTCTATATCTATATAGGATGAATTTAGTGAATATTAATAGATAATCAATTAATTAGTTATCTAGTAATGAATAATTTAAAATTAAGTAAAGAGCAGAGAGAAACAAAATTAAATCCAAAAAAGTCCTTTTCCTTTCTTTTTATTACATAAAAGCCATTGATATCATTATTAATCGGTAACACTGTTCACACAATATCAGTGACACTGTTCACCCCAATATCAGTGATAATTGTGTTTTATACATATCTATTTAATTATCACGATAACTCATATTTATTATCACGATAACTCATATCCGATTATCAAGATAACTCATATCGATTACTCATATTATCAAGATAACTCGTATTGATAACTCATATTATCAAGATAACTCATGCTTAATTAGAGATATCTATTTGATTATCAAGATAACTCATATTGATAACTCATATTATCAAGATAACTCATATTTGATTATGATAACTCGTATTGATAACTCATATTATCAAGATAACTCATATTTATAGATAACTATTTGATTATCAAGATAACTCTTACACTACAAGAAAACAGGTGGAAATCCGACGGAAATTCCGACGGCAATAATTCCGTCGGAAATTTCCGACGACTTTCCTACGGATTTCCGACTAACTTCTCATCCGTCGGAAATCCGTCGGAAATCCGTCGGAATTCCGTCGGAAATATTAACCCGTCGGAAATTCCGACGGATTTCCGACGACAATAATCCGTCGGACACTTTTCGACAGATTTCCGACGACTTTTTGACGCATTCTGATGTTGCCGACATACTGCCGACGGATTTCCGACGACGTTTATCCGTCGGAAATTTCCGACGGATTTCCGACGGATTGCCGACGGATTTCCGACGGATTTCCGACGGATATCTGACAGATGCCGACAGATGCCGACATGGTTGCCGACATGGTTGCCGACATCGATAATATCTACTTTATATCCGTCGGAAATCCGTCGGAAATCCGTCAGAAAATGGACAAAATTTTCCTTATAAAAACGTTTCCACCCTTCATTTATAATCACAACAAAAAAAAATCTCTGTTATCTAATTCCTTACGAAAATGTCTTCTTCAAATCCTTATAATTATTTTCGATCATGGATGGACAAGCCTCATCAAATTCCGGACACGGGCCTAGTTACGGAGGAATTCAAAAAAGGTCTACAGGAATTCATGGCATTTGCGGGTATGCAGAAGAAAGCAAAAAAAACCGGTAAAATCTATTGCCCTTGTACCAATTGTGGGAATCGTAGATTTATCGTGATAGATGAAGTATGGTCACATTTGTATTGTCATGGGTTTATGTCGGGTTACAAGATTTGGTATTATCATGGAGAAAATGATACAATGGTGGATAATTATGCTAGTACTAGTGAACATTATATTGGGGATAACACTAGCTTAGAAGAACCCGCAATGGAAGAACAAAGTACTGTAGGTCATGTTCAGATGGTGAACGATGCATTTCGTGAAAATATACCATCGGTTGCTGAGTATGGAGATAGGGGAGAAGAACCTAATTTAGAAGCTCGGAGATTCTTTGATATGTTAGACGCTGCTAAACATCCGTTATATGATGGGTGTAGAGGTGAACATTCCCTTTTATCAACTGCAACAAGGATGATGGGTATAAAGACGGATTTCAATTTGAGTGAGGAGTGCGTGGATGCAATCGCTGATTTTGTGAAAGAAATTTTGCCAGAAGATAATCTTGCACCAGCATCATACTATGAGATACAGAAACTTGTTCAAGGTCTAGGATTGTCGTATCAGATGATAGATGTATGCATAGACAACTGTATGCTCTACTGGAGAGAGGACGCAGATCGTACGACATGTCGTTTTTGTTGTAAACCTCGGTATAAGGAAACAGGTGGAAGAGTGCCAGTGCCATATAAACGGATGTGGTATTTACCGTTAATAGAGAGATTGAAGAGGTTATATCAGTCAGAGCGCACAGCAGGAGCAATGAGATGGCATGCAGAGCATACAACAGATGGACAAATCGCCCATCCGTCAGATGCAGGAGCATGGAAACATTTTCAATCCATTTATCCCAGCTTTGCGTTTGAGGCAAGGAACGTATACCTTGGATTATGTACCGATGGTTTCAGCCCTTTTGGGAAGCACGGCAGAAAATATTCTTTGTGGCCAGTAATTGTAACACCTTACAATTTGCCGCCATCTTTGTGCATGCGAAGGGAGTTCTTGTTCCTTAGCATTCTCGTTCCTGGACCAGAGCATCCGAAGAGATCACTTGATGTGTTTTTGCAACCATTGATTTATGAGCTGCGAATGTTATGGGACCAAGGTATTGAAGCGTTTGATGTTTCTTGTCACCAAAATTTAATCATGCGGTCGGTACTTTTGTGGACTATTAGCGATTTTTCAGCATACGGCATGTTATCAGGATGGACAACGCACGGAAGGTTATCGTGCCCGTACTGTCAAGATAACACTGATGCGTTCCAATTGAAGCACGGACGGAAAACGTCTTGGTTTGATTGTCATAGGCGATACCTACCTAGCGATCATCCTTATCGTCGGAGCACCACATTGTTTAGGAAGAACCGGAAAGTATTTGACGGTCCTCCTCCTGAGTTAGATGGTGAGTATTTGTTGACTCAGTTTAGAGATTTTGGTGCAGAGAGGACCGTTGATTGTGGTGGTAACGGACATCATCCTGTTGATGGGTGTGGCAACGTTCATAATTGGCACAAGAGGAGCATTTTCTGGGATTTGCCTTATTGGAAGAACCATCTTTTGAGGCATAATCTGGATGTCATTGCACATTGAGAAGAATTTTTTCGACAACATTATGAACACCGTTCTCAATGTCAAAGGGAAGACGAAGGACAATCTGAAGTCTAGATTGGACTTGCCAGACATTTGTTCTCGTAGAGCACTACATGTGACAGAGAACGGGAAGCCTCCGGTCCCGGCTTTTCGTTTCGATGAACCTTCAAAGGCCGAGTTTTTTTACTGGATTACCGAAAGTGTTAGATTCCCGGACGGATACGCATCTAACCTTCGGAACTGCGTTGATCATGGAGAAGGGAAGTTTACTGGGATGAAGAGTCATGATTGTCATGTGGTGATGCAGCGCCTCCTTCCATTTGCCTTTGCATGTCTTCTACCACGTAATGTCCACGAAGCAATTGCAGGTACAATCATGAAATTATTTATTTACTACTTTATACAATATATACTTCATTATTTAATTATTCATTTGTTATCCATATATTGCAGGGATTGGTGCCTTTTTCCGAGATATATGTTCTCGCTCTCTTACATCAGACGGTATCCGAAATCTTGGGGCTAATATACCTGTAATCCTTTGCAATTTGGAGAAGATATTTCCTCCTTCATTCTTTGATGTTATGGAACATTTAACAATTCATCTCCCTCGAGAAGCAGAGCTTGGGGGCCCGGTTCAGTACCGTTGGATGTATCCTTTCGAACGGTATATGTTACTTCTAAAGAAGAAGGTGAAAAATTTGAGTAGAGTGGAGGGTTCTATCGTCGCACAGACCATCAATGAAGAAACCTCACATTTTGCCGAGTCCTACTTTCCATCACAAGTCAAAACAAAGAGTCGTAGAGCAGCTCGACATGATGACGGAGGCGTCCTACCTTTCTATCCGGTCGATGTACCTCATATATTTTTACAGATTGGACGACTTAGTGGAAAAGGCAAGAAGAGGAGACTTTCACCACAAGAGCGAGAGCATTTGCATATGTATATTCTCACAAACTGCGACGGAGTTGATGAATATGAGAGGTATTATATATTGAACATAATTATTAATTACGTATTGGGTTTTTGATTATATATATATATGTACTAACGTGATAATTGTTTCAATCTCACAGGATGTATATGGCTTATCAACGTTTTGCATTTCCTGACAAAACAGAGGACGAGCTAATCGAGCTCAAACAGGAAGAGTTCGGACGTTGGTTAAGAGATTATGTAAGTCTTTTAATTGCCTTGTTTTTAGCAATCATCATATGTAATGAAAGATTTAATTATTTGAAGTATTTTTATTTTAATTGTGCAGGTGACGACAGAGAAGGCTAACGGACAAACATTTCCCACGTGGTTAGAAGAAATTGTGAGATTTCCACTAGCAACCGTGCAGTCACATGTGATGTATAGCACACGGGGGTACGCTTTTAAGATTCTTCGGGATGATAGGAGTGCGACAACTTCAGATTACGGTGTATCAACTCAGTCAGGTGATCTTGTATACTATGGTGTCGTACGTGAGATTTTCGATGTTCAGTACCCGGGAATGCTCGGTCTAAGATGTGTTGCATTTTTATGCGACTGGAACGACCCATTAGTAGGAAGCGGTGTGCGACACGACCAATTTGGTGTTACATCATTACATAGCAGAAGAAAACTCCAGAGATACGAGCCATTTGTACTTGCATCACAAGCAGACCAGGTTTGTATTTCTTTTACGTTAATTTTTAATTAAGTTTTGTTGCATTCCCGTGGTTAAATTTGTACATAGTGTAGGTATGCTACATTCCCTATCCGCGGGTGACAAACAAGCAAGACCCGTGGGTTACAGTTACATCGATAAACCCGAGAGGTAGAGTTCATGGGATGTCTGATCATGAACCCCTCCAACAAAGCTCCGTAGGTTTGGGTTCAATCGAGCATTCCCTTGAGGTCGACCTTGTCGTTGATTTCACCATACAGTCAGACGATCGAGTATTTGAGGATTCAGAAGAAGAATTTGACGAATTTGGGGAACCTTCCGATTCAGGAGAATCAGATTACTCATCATCGGATTGACAGTAGTTTTAATTATAAAATTTGCACCGTAAAATATGTACATATATTTGAACTAGAATTGTAATGTGTAATATATCAGTTATGTCGAAGTTTTATAAAGTTAGACATTTGATTAAGTGTAACAAAATCGGAATTTTGCAACAACAAAAAATATTATAACTTCTATATAAATTCTATATAACGGATTAAGCTGCCTCGGATAAAACCTGGGTTATATCCGAGGGATTGATTTTTCAGCCGATGCAACTCAATCCGTCGGAAATTTCCGACGGATTGAGTTGCATCGGCTGAAAAATCAATCCCTCGGATATAACCCAGATTCAACTCAATCCGTCGGAAATCCGTCGGAAATTTCCGACGGATATTTAAAAATCTTGTTTAGGGTATAGGGTATAGGTTTTTTTTTGTGGCAAAAGTTTACAAACACTTGTATGATGTATATAAAATAGGTTAACCTTGTATATACATCAAGAAAATGTGTTATATAGATTTTAAAAATTTTGATGGAAGTGTTTGTATAAGTTATAGTATAAGATATAGTTGATATATGTGAAACGATATGTTTTGATGTTGTATAATTTTTAAACTAATGCAAACCCTATAATATTGATGAACTTAATATATTTATTGAATGAAACATGTAAATAACATGTCCCTAAATCATATAAAGAAACCCTAAACCCTAAACCCCAAATATACCCTAAATCCCTCGGAAATCCGTCGGAAATTTCCGACGGATTTCCGACGGATATGAAAAAATAGACACGTGCTTGTTGACTGACCAATCGACAAACATGCAAGGAATATACCTTATCCGTCGGAAATCCGTCGGAAATTTCCGACGGATATGAAAAATTAGACACGTGCTTGTTGACTGACTAATCGAGAATCCTTATCTTCTCCAATCCGTCGGAAATCCGTCGGAAATTTCCGACGGATTTCCGACGGACATTGATATTTTCGAGTAGACCGCGGGAATATCAACCGCGTAAATGAAATTATTTTTCAAAATCCGACGGATTTCCGACGGATTTCCGACGGCCATCGAATTATATCGACGAAACGTAAGTTTTTTTCCTTATTTCTCTCATCTTCCTCTCTCTCTTCCGTCGCTTCTTCTTCTTCTTCTCTCAAAATCTTCAATTCATCAACTCCTCATCTTCAATTCCTCAATTCTTCTCCAACAAAACCATGTAAGTTTAATTAATTCCTTTAATTTTGTTTTATATCATTTTAGTTTTAGGGAATATATTAGTTAGGTTGTTAGAATTTTATTTATGTGAATTGTTAAGTGGTTATAATAGAATTTGTTATTTAGAATAATATTAGTGTTATGGTTTATGTGTTTAGATTGTTGATTTAGAATTGTTAAATCTAGATATTGTTTGAATTTTTAAAAATATTTGTATATATTAAAATCGTTTTTAAAATATTGTTGAAGTAATAAAAACGTTTAGAATATTGTTTAAGTAATAAAAATCGTTTTTAAAATATTTTTATATATTAAAAACGTTTTTAATATATTTGTTAAGTAATAAAAACGTTTTCATAATATTTGTATATATTAAAATTGTTTATAAAAATGTTTTTAGTAATAAAAACGTTTTTATAATATGTGTATATATTAAAATCATTTATAATATTTAAGTTGATGTTAAAATATTTTTTAAATTTGAAAAACGTTTTTATAATATGTGTATATATTAAAATCTTTTATAATATTTTATAACTAATAAAAACGTTTTTAAAATATTTCTATATATTTAAGTTGATGTTAAAATATTTTTTTAATAATAAAAACCTTTTTCAAATATTATTTTAAAAATAAAATTGTTTTAAATATTTTTTATAGTAATAAAACGTTTTCTAAATATTTTTGTATATTAAAACTGATTTTAAAATATTTTAGCAAATTTTGAAAATTTTTGAAATATTTGAATTTTTAGTAAACTTTGAATTTTTCGGAAAATTTGAATTTCCAGAAAATTTGAATTTTTCCTAAATTGTTTTCCGGAAATTTCAAAAAATTTTGTAACTTTTGAATTTATTGTTAATTTACTTACAATTTTACCGTTTTCCGCAGGGATCACGACGAAGTTCTTCAGTTGAGAGGCGGCAACCAAGGACGCCGTTCTCGGGGTTCTCGGTGTACGCCTCCTCCGGGACCAACGAGCTCGGGAACTCACATCCCTGATTCCCAGCAATCCGCTGCTCGGAGCCACCTTGAGATCGAGGAGCTAGTCCGGCAGCCTAACCGGGGCCATTGAATTCGACTCGACCCGAAGTTTGAGGACGGCACTTGGTAAGAAAATTTGTGTACATTATTTCAATTTATTTAGATTTTTAAACTTAACATATTTATATATTTTCATAATGTTTTCAGGTTTAAGTTGTCGACTCAGATCACCAAGTCGATATTACGGATGCTCCACAACATGTTGGACAAACCGTACGAGAAGTATTCGGACATGCCTGCCGAGGAGAAAGACGTGTGGCACCGGACTTTCGCGGTACGTTCTTTATTGATATATTATTTATTTTGAATTTCATTTTGTCAATTTTTCTTTTTGATATGTAACAAAATTTTTTTTAAAATTGTAGCAAGAGTTCACGTGGGACTCTCATCATACGCGCAAAGTCATTGACACATTCGACAAGTATGCCGCAAACTCGTACTCGAAGCACATGTACGAGTGGAAACAGAAGTGGAAGCATAACAAAGACAAGCCGAAGGACCTTGACGACGACGTCTGGAAAGGCTTCTGTGAGTACTGGAGTAGGCCTGCGACGAAAAAGACCTCCGAGCAACAGTCGAAGAACCGAAATAGCCAACGAGGCGGGAAAGGGGTCTACATCCACAACGCGGGCGCAAAGACCATCGAACGGGAAGCGATGGAAATGGTAAGTTTAATTTAAATTTTTTATTGTTAATTCTGTTTTTTTATATTTATTTAACTTAACAAATTTTCGCAGGCGAGAGCATCTGGTTCCGAACCCGATTATCTTCAACTCATCGAGAATAGACACACCAACAAGAAAACCGGTCAGATACAGGACTTGGGGATGCGGGATGTTGTCGAGAAGAGCAAGAAGACGAAGCTGGACCGTGAACTATCATCGCAGCTCACTATCGAAGGATCGTCGTCCTCGAACTCTTTGTCCCGGGAAGAGATAAACCAGATTGTACTTGAGGTAAGTTTTAATTTCATTTCGTTTTTTTTTTTCGTTATTTATTTATTATCGGTTTAAATTATTCGCAGCAAACCCGGCAAGTGAAAGGTCGATTCGCTGGGTTAGGCACCCTTCCGACCCAGGAATCTTCTTCCTCGTTTCCTCGTTATCCTTCGGAGTACCGGGTAGAAATCGAGAGGCTCACCCAAACGGTGAAAGACCGTGACCAGCAGGTTGAAGAGCTACGGACGGAGCAACAGACTACCACCAAAAAGCTCTCCTGCTTGGAGAAGATGATGGAAAAATGCTTCTCGCATATGTTTCGGGATAATAATCCCGACGATGGAGATTCTCCAACCGTCTAAATATTTGCTTTTAATGCTTTTTTTTTGAACAATTTATTTTAATGTGTAATGACTTTTTTTTAATTTTGTTTAATGAATTTATATATTTATTATTTCTATTTTTAATTTATATTTCAAATTTCTATAATTTTAATATATAAATTTCCAAAAAATAAATAATTAAATAAAATTCAAAATACCAATTCCGTCGGAAAACCGTCGGAATAAGTTCCTGTAACATCCCGATTTCTTGTATATGCGGAGAGGTTTATAAGAATTGATTTGGCTACCTATGACACCAAAGTGCACTTAGCTTTTCCGATCACTTGCCGGAAAGAACTCCAGAGTTAAGCGTGCTTGAGCTGGAGTAGTTTAAGGATGGGTGACATTCCGGGAAGTTATTCGCGGTATCGTGTGAGTGAGGACAAAACACGGGGAAATATCACGTGGTGATTGCAGGTTCAGTAAACAAGTATTACAAGCCTCACGGATTAACGCACCGGCCGTCGGACAAGGGTGGGGCCCACGGGCCGAGAGAAGGCATGGGGCCCACGGGCCGAGAGAAGGCATGGGGCCCACAGGTATGGGTGGTCAGGGCGTTATAGTTACCGTCGTAAATCCTTCGGAACCTATTTCCGACGAAGAACCGACGGACTTCCGAGACAACTTCCGATCAAATTATCCGTCGTAACTCCGTCGAAAATAGTTACCGTCGGAAATCCATCAGAAATATCTTCCGACGGATTTACGACGGACTTCCGACAAATTCATTCGATAATCATCCGTCGGAAATTCTGTCAGTAATATATCCGTCGGAAATCCGTCGGAAATTTCCGACGGCTTTCCGACGGCATTTACGACTGAATACCCGTCGGAGTATCCGTCGGAAATTCTGTCGGTAATATATCCGTCGGAAATCCGTCGGAAATTTCCGACGGATTTCCGACGGCATTTACGACTGAATATCCGTCGGAGTATCCGTCGGAAGTCCGTCGAATATCCGTCGGAACGGACGCGGTCGGAAATGTCTGACGGCTTTCCGACGGCAACAATCCATCGGAAATTTCCGACGGATTCCGACGGATACCATATTTCCGAAGAACTGTAACCGACAGCTTAAATCCGTCGGAAATACCCCTGTTTTCTTGTAGTGTTATATCTAATATAAATATATGTTTTTGATGAAGACAATGAATTTCCTTGGCGGTAGAGACCATTACCGCCACCGTCATCGCCTTCTTCACCGCTGATGTCTTCTTCACCGCCGATGTCTTCTTCACCACCACCATCTTCTGGTTTGTCAGCGGAATTGAATCGAAACCCATGAGCCTCACCACATATCCTCGCTCAACTTCTCTAGCTCAAGTCATCATCTTAATTGGGTCCAAGGGAAAGCCGGTGAGGATCATGTACATGTCGAAGCTGAGTTATCTTCGGCTAACTAACTTGAGATTCATCGGAGAAATTTTGGATTCATCGTATAATATCATTAACGAGTCAAGCAAGTCAAGTTAACAAATAACATCGTTAACGAATCAAGTTAACAAGCCAAGTAAACGTATGACATCGTTAACGTGTCAAGTTAACAAGCTAAGTTAACGTATAACATCATTAACAAATAAAATTAACGTATAACAATGCTCGAAATTAACGTATAACATCGCAAACAAGTCAAGTTAACGATAACTCACCTCCTCTCCTTCACCACCACACCTTCTCGTCTCTTCCACCGGCGACGGTTTCTTTTGATCGGCGTTTTCATCACCGCAATCACTACCACCAATTCACCGTCGATTTTTACACCACCACCATCTTCATCAGTGTCACCGTTTTATTCGTCGGCGTCTACTTCACAAACATCGTCGCCGTCGTTGTCCTCTTCGCCGCCGACGTCTTCTTCACGACCAACATCTTCACGACCACAATCTTCATCAGTGTCACAGTTTTATTCGCCGGCGTATACTTCACCAACATCGTCCCCGCCGTTGTCCTCTTCGCCGCCGACGTCTTCTTCACGACCAACATTTTCATACCATTTTTGTTATTTTTTCAAGTTGATAGGGGTATAATTATATTTTACACATGAACAGTTGCCATTAAACAGTTGTATAATGTGTCAGTTAATTTTTCAATCTTCTATTACCATTTTATGCAATTTCTCTATATATATTAGATATAAATAATCATAGTAAATAATTAAATACTAAATAGTCTAGGGTTGGGACGGATCGGATATCCGAGATTTTTTGAGATATCTGGATCCATATCTGAATCCGAGTTTTACTTATCCGGATCCAGATCCAGAGTTTCTGGATATCCGGACTTTAGATATCCGCTTAGATATTAAGATATATGCGGATATCCGTAAAAAATAATAATAATAAATTATAAATAATGATAAATTTAAAATTTTCTATAATATTTTGTAAAAAAAAAAATCAGTTATTATAAAAAAATATTTAAATTTTATTTAAATTATTTATATATATATATATTAATCTTAATATATTAAAATTTTATTAATAAAATATAAATTTTTAATATATTTAAAGGACCCGGATCCGGATATGCAGACCTTATAATTTAACTATCCGGATCCATATTTGGTTTTGACAGTTCCAAGACTTTACTATCCAGATCCGTCTTTCTCAGATATCCAGATTTTCAGAGCGAAATCGAAATTGTTCAACTCCTACTAAATACATCAATTTATAGTTTAAAGTTATTTTCTGATTAAAAATTCAAACTGAATCCGAATCGAAAACCTAAAGAAACCAAATCAAAACTGCATTAAAACGAATCGAAACCAAACCAAATTATATATAATTTTTATATGGTTTTAGTTTCTATAAAAAAAATAATAATAAAAACAAACCGAACCGATTTAAAACCGGTTTACCCACCCCCCCCCCCCCCCCCTTGACTTAACCAACCATAGGATGACTTGATACTCTACATGGGACCCACTTTGTCCTGCTAGATTTCAATGTTAGGGATCAAATGCTCATATGCCTTTCTTGCCTTACCAAATTCACAAAAATCTCGATTATAAAAAAAAAAATAACTAAAATAATCTTTAAAAATAGTGGTTTTACTAGAATAACTTTGTTCCCAATTTTTTAAAACTAAACTAACTTTCAAAAATTGGTAAAAAATATTTAAACACATATTTTCGTTTTAATAACTAAAATATCATTTTGATTTATTTATTTTACAAAAAACTAATTAAAATAAAATTAAAAAATAACTTATTCTTGTTTTTTCTCTCTCATTCACGATATTTTCACTCTCTCTTCTTCTTCCTCTTCTCTCTCTCTCATTCACGATATCTTCTTCTTCTTTCTCTTCTCTCTCTCTCTCAATCACGATATATATTTCTCTCTCTCTCTCTTCTCTCTCTTCTTCTCCATCTCCTCTCTCTTATTCTTCCTCTTCACTAAATTCGTCACATGCGTTATTCCATGCCGCCGCCAGCGGCCAACTCTCTTCTAAAGTCACTGCCGGCGAACCTCCTTCTCACCCTTACATCCTCCTCCAAAGTCGTCGCCCCAAAATCGGCACTAAAAAAACTCTCGTCTGCCGCCTTCGAGAAGATTTGTCTGCCGCCATCCACTAGTGTTGCCCCACCGCCATTCCACCAGATCTGCTGCGCTGCCGAACAATATAATTATTTTTTGGTTGATTTGCTGCTTCATGAGGTACGTCCCCACTTGTTTGACGAAATTCCTCTAATAATGGTAGATTTTCATTAATGGTAGATTTATTTTTCAACTGATGACAAATTTGTTGTCAAATGATGGAAGATTTGTTATTGTGTAGATTTTATTATAAATTGATGGTAGATTTATTTTTAAAATGATGGTAGATTTATTATTGAATTTTGCTAATAATGGTAGATTTATTGGTAGATTTTCATTAATGGTATATTTATTTTTTAAATCGTGGAAGATTTGTTGTCAAATGATGGAAGATTTATTGTTATGTAGATTTTATTATAAATTGATGGTAGATTTATTTTTGAAATGATGGTGGATTTATTATTGAATTTTGGGGATTTATATGGAAACATATTCATCTCCAGTAGGTTACAGGCGACAGGCGACGGGCGACGGGTTTGAAGAGTCATTAGGCGACGCGATGGAAGGGGAGTCGAGTTGCCGGCGAGGAAATGGAGATTTGTTTATCACAAAATTTGTGTGTAGATTTGTTTACTTGAATTGTGGTAGATTTGTAATTTGTTTACTTAGTGGTAGATTTAATTTTAGAGTTTGGTAGATTTATTTGAATTGTAACAGATTTGCTTGTATGGTTTGGTAAATTTAAGGATTCATTTTCGACATGTATATGGGCGTCGCGAACACAGACTAGGCTCCGCCCATATTTATGGCATTTGAATTTTTTTGTGATGATTCTGAAATATCAGGTCAGTAATTCCTTTGATATCGCATGACGGAATAGTTATTTTCAATGGATGGTAGATTGAGTTTCATTTGTTTTATTTTCAACTGATGGTGTTAAATTGAAGGTATTTCCGACAGGTTCCTGGGCTTCGCGACGGTGCCAAGTCTCCTGCGACATTTCCGTCTTCGATTCAACGTATTCTTCTACGAGTAAAATTAATGGGAGATTTGGATTTGGTAAATTTGTATTTGAAATTATGGTAGATTTTCTTTTGATTTGATGGTATATTTGTTTTTTAATTTGTACAAATGATAATTGGATTCTAAATAATTGTAGATTATCCAGAGATCAGACCTTCCGTGGTAAGTCATTTTCATGTATGTGCTACTTCTAATTAAATTATGTGATCTAATTATAAACTAGTTTAAATGTGTGTTCTAAGAGTTTGTTTTGATAGTTTTGTATGTTCTAATTCTATGTGTTTGAAATTATCACAATACTTGAAAGTCAAACATAATTTTTTCATACATAACATTAGCAATACCCATAGTTTGAAAGAAACGTAAACAATACATCACCAAACACACGAAATCTAGCAAAACGTAAACAATTCTTCATGTAACCTTAACCAAAAACACAATAAGTGTAGCAAAACCAAACACAAAATCATGAAGTCTACAACACCAAACACATAAACATAACAAAAGTTGATCACTTCTTAGTACTATTCCCACGATATTGTAGACTTATTTAATTACGATTTGGCAAATTTGTTGCATACGATATGGTTGACTTGTTTCATACGATATTGTAGACTTGTTTCATACTATGTGAGTTTGGATATTGATGCCTCTAATAACATTTTAATGTGGTCTACCACAGGTGTAGATGTTAGAGATACATGAAAGTGTGTTTCCTATTAGTCCTCACAAACTATTTCACCAAGTGGATAGAAGCTAAAGCCTACCAACAAACAACCGAGGTCGAAGTACATAAGCTCATATGGAAGCACATCATCTGCAGACACGGGCTCCCATACGAGATCGTCATGGACAATGGAACTAACTTCACTTCCAAACGCTTCACCAACTTTTGCAAAACCTGGAAAATAAAGCTCACCTCGTCAAAATCGGGATACCCGCAAGGGAACGGTCAGGTTGAACCCGCAAACAAAACAAACGTGAGCAACCTCAAAAAGAGACTCGACTCCAAGAAAACTAGGTGGTGTGACGAACTGCCAGGAGTCCTTTGGGCCTGCAGAATCACACCACATCGAGCTACCCAGGAAACACCCTTTTTCCCTTAGCCTACGGCATGGAAGCAGTCGTACCCGCCGAAGCGTCACTTTCGAGCCTCCGAAGGGTACTTTTCCCCGGAAACAAAGAACTGAACGATGAAATGTTAAGAGTGTTAAACTGAAGCTTAATTAGCTCAATTTAGCTTTAGGTGAATAGTATCTCGGATGAATAGTAAAAAACATAAACATATATTTATTTAGTGGATAAGATTGTTTAGGCATTCTTTTGCCACTTGCTTACTTGTATCTATTTATGTGGTTGTTGTTTACTCTTGTGATTAATGAGATGAGATAAGCACAAAAATCCCTCTCTCTCTCTAAACTCGTTTCTCTCTCTCTCTTGTTCTTCATCTTGTTCTTGATTCAGATCTCTCTTATTCTCTTAAATCTACATGGTATCAAAGCAGATCGCTCTATAGGACCTGGTTTCCGCAAGAATCCTACTCGTTTTCCTTTGTTCTTCAAGAAAAGAGATGGAAAACAAGAAGATGATCACTGTTCCGATTACTTTCAAGGGGGATAATTACCTTCTATGGTCTAGGATCACAAAGACTGTTCTGCGCAGCTGTGGTTTGTGGGAGCATGTAGAAGACTCTCAAGTGTTGTCTACGGACAAGGAGGATTCCAAGTGGATCCAGGATGACCAGTTTGTGTTGGCTGTTCTTCAGAGCTCTTTGGAGCATACAATCCTTGCAGCTTACTCATATGTTGAAACTGCAAAGGTACTGTGGGTTACTCTTATGAGTGTGTATGGGAATACCTCTAATATCAGTAGAATATTTGAGGTATAGAAGATTTTGAATGATCTCCATCAAGAGCAGAGGTCATTCAAGGAGTTATTTGGACACTTCAGGGGATTGTGGGCAGAGCTGGAGACGCTGAGACCGCCTACCACTGATCTGAAGGAGTTGAATGAGAGGCGTGAGTAGGATCAAGTCTTTGGACTCCTCCTCACTCTGAATGGATCGTTTAAAGAACTGATCATGCACATTCTAAGGTTTGAAAAGCTGCCCACCTTGAATGAGGTGTGTATGATGATCCAAAAAGAAGAAGGATCAAGAGGTCTCTTTCAAGAGACAAGTGAAGTTGCTTGTGTAGGTCGGAGTGCTTATCAAGCAGAAAGAAAGCGTGTTACCAGTGTTAGGTGTGCATTTGCAATATCAGGGGACACACCAAAGAGAAGTGTTGGATGCGTTACCCTTATTTGATCCCAAAGAGGCTGAAGAAAATGGGGGAGACGACTAGGGGTGTTGCTGCGAGGGCTATGGTTGCTGCTTCTGATGATGTGATTAGGAAGTCAGACTTGGAAGCTCTCATCACATCCATTACAAAGCTAAAAGAATCTGGTAAGGGTTTATTTGCTCCAAAAATGCATAAGCCTATTATAGTTGATTCTGGAGCTTCAGACCACATGATTAGTGATGCTAAGCTTATTAGCAATGTTACACCTCACTCTGGAAAGGTTACCATTGCTAATGGAGAGGATGTTCAATTAGAGGAATTGGAGATTTAGAGCTGTTCAAGAGGAACACAAAAGCTCTGTATATGCCTGAGTTCTCTTCAAACTTGTTGTCGGTGCATAAAGCAACACAAGATTTGGATTGTTTGGTTGTGTTTAGTCCTGATGAGATGTGGTTTCAGGACACTAAGTCGAGAGAAACCATTGGCGAAGGATGCGTCAAGGATGGTCTCTATTTATTGAAAATGTTGATAGTGTTGCAAGTTGCTCAGCGTTAAGCTCTGTTGTCTCCAGTTCTGTGTGGCATGCTAGGTTTGGTCACCCTCATGCTAGGCTTGATCTCTTTTCCAGAAGAACATCAAGCATTTCTCAGCAAGATTGATCAACACAGAATACCAACGAGCTATGAAGAAGCTTGTTTGAGTGAAGTGTGGGTTAAGGCTATGCTGGAAGAAATAGATTCCATGAGGAAGAATGGAACTTGGGATATGGTTGATCTACCTGATAACAAGAAGCTTGTGGGGTGTAGATGGGTGTATACAATTAAATACACAAGCTCTGGAGAGATTGAGAGGTACAAAGCTCGGCTTGTTGCCAAGGGGTATACACAAAAATATGGAGAGGACTACACAGAAACCTTTGCTCCAGTAGAAAAACTTCACTCTGTGCGTGTGCTTCTCTCTATTGCTACTAATCTCTCATGGGATCTATGGCAGATGGATGTCAAAAATGCCTTTCTCCAAGGAGATTTGGAAGAAGAAGTGTATATGGTGCCTCCTCAGGGTTTTCATGATGCGGCCAATAGTAGCAGAGTTTGTAAACTCAAGAAAGCTATATATGGTCTTAAGCAGTCTCCAAGGGCGTGGTATCAAAAGCTGAGTAGGTGTCTCCTTGAGAAAAGGTTTCGTAGGTCATAGGCAGATCACACGTTGCTCACAACTCATGGGGAGAAAGGTATTGTTGATGTACTTATATATGTGGCTGATATTGTCATCACAGGTGATAGTGTTGATGGTGTTAAGCATACAAAAGACCTCCTCAAGGATTCCTTTGACATCAAAGACTTGGGAGAATTGAAATACTTCCTTGGGATTGAAGTTTGCAAACTAAAAGAGGGGCTGTTTCTATCTCAGAGGAAGTATGTTCTGGACCTCTTATCTGAGACAGGGAAACTTGGCTCTAAACCTTGTAAAACGCCTATAGAAGAGAGCTACAAGGATGAGCCTAAGGGGGAGCCTATTGCTGATATAAAGCAGTACCAAAGAATGGTGGGTAAGCTGATTTATCTCACAATTACTACACCAGATATATGCTTTGCTGTGAATCAAGTAAGCCAGCATATGCAAGCTCCCACAAGACACCATTGGAAGATGGTTGAGAGGATCTTGAGATACTTGAAAGGTTCACCAGGCAAAGGCATATGGATGGGTTGCAATTCCAACACGAACATTGTTGGATATTGTGATGCAGATTGGGCAGGAGATAGAGTTGATAGAGAGTCTACAACTGGTTATTGCACGTTTGTTGGAGGAAATGCAGTCACTTGGAAGAGTAAGAAGCAGAAAGTGATCTCTCTCTCAAGTGCAGAAGCTGAGTATAGAGCAATGAGAAATATCACAAAGGAATTAGTTTGGTTAAAGGCGCTCCTCAAAGATCTTGGAGTGGAGTCACCTGGACCGATTGTGTTGCATTGTGACAATCAAGCAGCAATACACATTACTTCCAACTCAGTGTTTCATGAACGAACTAAGCACATAGAAGTGGATTGTCACTATATCAGAGAGAAGGTACAAGCTGGGATCATTCTTCCCTCCTACGTAAAGAGCTCGGATCAGGTTGTTGACATCTTCACCAAGGCGACGACTTCAAAGGTGTGTGATGAGCTTTATTGCAAGATAGGTTTATTGGATCTCCATCAGCCAATCTTGAGGGGAAGTGTTAAACTGAAGCTTAATTAGCTCAATTTAGCTTTAGGTGAATAGTATCTCGGATGAATAGTAAAAAACAGAAACATATATTTATTTAGTGGATAAGATTGTTTAGGCATTGTTTTGCCACTTGCTTACTTGTATCTATTTATGTGGTTGTTGTTTACTCTTGTGATTAATGAGATGAGATAAGCACAAAAATCCCTCTCTCTCTCTTGTTCTTCATCTTGTTCTTGATTCAGATCTCTCTTATTCTCTTAAATCTACAAAGAGATCGACTAGACATTATCGACGAAACTCGAGATCAAGCACTAGTCCGTATTCAAAACTACCAGAACGCAGTTGCACGCTACTACAACTCCAATATACGAAACAGTAAGTTCGAAGTAGGCGACCTCGTGCTGCGAAAGGTGTTCGAAAACACCAGAGAAAGAGGTGCCGGGAAGCTTGGGACCAACTGGGAAGGTCCCCACCAAGTCACCGAAATTATACGCACTGGCGTCTACAAACTCACTAAACCTAACAGCAGAGTACCAGAAAAGAGATCGTGAAACGTAATGAATCTTAAAAAATACTACCGCTGAGTACCAACAATAATCGAACTATGTTGGCTTGATCCCTTGACGGGGTACATAGGTAGCTCGCATCGTGAGTCCAGCCACCATCACTAAACACGCTCGTTATTCTATCAAGAGCTCGAATCGACTCTTACTTGTAAAAATATATCGTCCATGCGACAAAATCACTTTTAGCTTGTAAAGTCATCCCACTTAATGATAAATATCTTTCCTTTTATTCCACGCATGCTCGCAGCCTTTCGCGAGCCCGGGTCAATCTCCACTTGTACAAATCACCTCATTTACAAAATCGTTTTACTTCATAATAAAAATCCTTATTATTCAAATTCACAACTCGCAGAACATTACGCATGATCCCCATAAAAGAAAATGAGACATCGTACAGACAACAAACTATACAAACAAAGACTGTGATCTCATACACCGATCAAGCAGCTCGCGGCTCGTAGTCTGCTAAATAAACATGATCTCCCAAAACGATCATACTCCTCATAGCTCGCGGTTAGCTATACAAAAATGATATCCTAGAACATCCAAAATAGCTCGCAGTTTGCAGTCCGTAAAATGATCTACCATAACAATCATAGTTCTCGTAGCTCGTTAAACATGTACGACATCTCACAAGCAGTTATCCAGTTTGCAGTAATCCGCCTGCTAAACAAACGCGACCTCACACATCGACTGCAAAGTACACAGCTCGCAACTCGCTATATAAAATCATCTCACAAACGGTCCAGAGTCTATCGTCAAACTTAACTTAGTCTGATCAACTCGAATGCTACTCCGCACTACGATCACGATCTTCGAGATAAGACCTCTTAAAACGGTTCGAAGTCCTCAAGGATAATAATTCTCCACCTAACTCAGCCCTCGCCGAAACATCTCGCACCACAGCTAACATGTCGCGCACTCAGTAGAATCTCAAAATTATCTAAGGCAGAAAGGCGCCGCAAACAAACAACGAGTCGATCACCAGACGATCAAACAAAACCTCGACGAGCTCGATATACTTTGACCAGCGGTCCGGATCAAAATCTCGTTCCAAACTATAAACGAGCGTGAGCATCTAAAAGCATAACCACATTGCCTTAAGATATTCACAGTTAGAATCAAATAAAACAAAAAGAGGGAATCGAACTGGTGATCGATCGACTCGGTGAACCGAACTCCCGATCCGAACTCTAACGTGATAAGTCAATTACTGAACAATCAAACGAACCTTGTCAAACCCAATATGATCCGATTCGATCTCTCCGGACTCCAACAAGTTGATCTCCAATGATCAAACAAAATGCCGACAAAATAAGCATACCATTTGGGCTTCTCTTACTTGTAAAAATCCAAAACATCTCTCTTAAAACGAAGGCACGAGTGGTAAGGCGAGAAATAATAAAAAGCAGAAAATCATAAAGGATGAAAGCCTTCCCAGGCACGAGTACCGAAACAAATAAAAGGAGTTCATAAAGGATAAAACTCCTCCCAGGCCCGAGTACAAAGCAAATAAAATAAAAGCCCTTCAAGGCATCAAATCCATAAAGCAAAAAAAAAAACATAAGTAAATATACGACGAGCTCATTCCTCTCGAGTTCGTTCTCCACCACCAACCTCTTCAGCCACTTCGACCTCTGGAACGGGCTCCTTGGGGACTCCGTCGACAGCGTCCTCACCCTGAATAGCTACCTCTTCGCCCTTTTCAGCCAGAACAGAAGTTTCACCTATGGCATCATTTCTCCCGAACTGATTCAGACCATCCAAGAGTTGAGTAATTGGGTCAATCTCCATCGGCACCACCGAGCCCTCGGAGATCTGGGGAAGCTCGAGCTTCCCAAGAGAAAAATCGAAGACTTTCGCTGCTTCGTATGCCTCGTTAAATCCTTGAAAATTTCCCTCAAGACGAGCTAGCTCAGCATCCAGAGTTATGTCACCCTTGATGATGTGTTTCAGGAGCTCGATGTTCGACTCCACCTCTTAAAGATGTGCCTCGCAAGTGACCTCCAGTTTCTTCTTTTCCCACTTGTCCTTGAGAGATTGTAACAGCTCGAGGTATGTCTTAGCAAGCTCCTGTTTCCCAGCACGAACAGCCCAGTGAAGCGAAGCAGCCTGACTTGCTGCCAATTCACGATTCTGCTCGGCAAACTGATTAGTCCGCCTGATTGCCTCAGCACCTGTAGCTTTCGCACTACGGAGCTGAACTTCGAGCTTAGTCTCTCTGTCTTGGGATGCATTGAGACTAGAACTCAGGTCGTGCACCGTCTTCTTCATTTCCTCAAGCTCCCCGAGCGAAGGCACATCTTTAACCCGCCGTTCAAAAATGGCAGCATACTCATTGGTAGCCTCAAGAGCCTGCAAACAATGAAAATCATTAAAACCAACAACAACAATGAAAAGATAAAACAGGCAATAAAGTAAACGACTTACTCGCCCGTGAGCAACGACCATCTTCACATAAGCTTCGCATTCGGCCATGTCTCTAATGGCCTGGATAGCGCACTTTGCCGGTTTGCAGTGCCTCAGCAGAAAAACATCCCATTCCGGATCATCCACGATAGGACACCCTTTGGTGTGTTTAAACTGCCAATTAAACGCTATGTTCCAACTAGAGCCCGATCCGTTCCCACTAGAGCCCGATCCGTTCGAAGAGCTCAATTTTCCATCAGAACCATGAACCCCGGTTCTGGCCTTCTTCACCACAGGGCAGAGTTTCGCTTCACTCTCTGAGCCCCGAGACGTGGTGCTCACGGAAAACACTTGAGTAGAGCGAGATATAGTATGTTCGTCCCTTATAGGTATTAGCCAAATATGTAAACAAGATATTTAGCCTTTATTGTAATTAGTATTTACCATAATTACTTTCCTCCTCTCTTCTATAAGTATACGTAAACCACTCATTAATAAGATATACATTTATCTGGTATCAGAGCAATTGCTCCTAAAAGACCTAAAAACTCAAAAAAATTAGCCGCCATGGCTCCCATCGATGCTCCAATCTCCACCGATAGTATTCCCATCACCACAAACACAGTCCTCAACATCAATATGTCCAATGTCACTAAACTCACAAGCACCAACTATCTCATGTGGAGTCTCCAAATCAATGCTATTCTTGATGGTCATGGCCTTGTCGATCATCTCGACAACTCCATCACTGCTCCGCCTGCCACCATCACAACCGACACCAAAGGTACGAAATCTGGACCAAACTCTCCTCAACATATGCAAATCCGAGCAGAGGCCATGTCAAACAACTCAAAGATCAGGCAAAAACTCCACCAAAGGTACGAAAACAATTGATGAATATATGCAAGGCATGATGACTCGCTTCGATCAAGTTGCCATTCTCGGCAAACCCTTTGATCATGAAGATCAAATCGAGTACATCCTCACTGGTCTTCCTAATGAATACAAGATGGTAGTGGACCAGATCGAAGGCAAGGACTCTCCACCAACGCTCACAGAAGTTCATGAGCGACTCCTCAATCTGCTGCTGTCGCTAACGCTTCTCCGTTTCATGTGTCTGCCAACACTGTTCAACAACACCCCAACAACAATAGGAACTACAACTCCAACAACAACCGCTACAACAATCGTTGCAATGAAAACAACACCAACAACTGGCAGCCACAACAATTTCAAAACCGAGATGATTCAAGAGTCTCAAGGCCATACATAGGCAAATGTCAATTTGTAATATCCATGGACACAGTGAACGTTTATGTCCTCAGATTCCGTCTCTGCCATCGTCCGCAAATCAGATGCCTCCAAGCCAATTTCGTCCATGGCAACCTCGTGCCAATCTCGTCGCCAATTCACCTTACACGGCAAACAATTGGCTTGTCGACTCTGGCGCCACACATCACATAACCTCTGATCTCAATAATCTCTCACTTCATCAATCATACAATGGAGGTGACGATGTATTATTTGCGGATGGTTCCAATCTCTCCATCTCTCATACGGGTTCCACATCTCTTCCCTCTCATATTCGACCATTGCATTTGGATAAAATATTATGTGTTCCCGATATACGAAAGAGCCTTATTTCTGTATATCGTCTTTGTAACACCAATAATGTTTCTGTCGAATTTTTCCCTGCCTCCTTTCAGGTGAAGGATCTCAGTACGGGGGTTCCATTACTCCAAGGCAAAACTAAAGATCAGTTGTATGAGTGACCGGTGTCGAATTCTCAAGCAATAGCGTTAGTCTCGTCTTCTGGTCCGAAAACCGACCTTCACTCATGGCACTCAAGATTGGGTCATCCAGCTTCTACCGTTTTACACAAGATTATTTCTGATTTTTCGATTCATGTTGCTTCTTCAAAACGTTTGTCTTGCACCGAGTGCCTTATCAATAAAAGCCAAAAGCTACCTTTCACTCATTCATCCATTGTGTCTCATCATCCCCTTGAATATGTCTACACGGACGTATGGACATCACCAATCCTCTCCGTCGATAACTACAAGTACTACATTGTTTTTATTGATCATTTCACTCGCTATACGTGGCTGTTTCCATTGAAGAGAAAATCAGATGTCAAACTTACCTTCATCGCCTTCAAATCACTTGTTGAAAATCGTTTTCAAACCCGCCTTGGAACGCTCTTCTCAGATAATGGTGGGGAATTCATCGCATTACGAGCTCATCTAGCTTCCAATGGGATCTCACACCTTACTTCTCCGCCACATACACCTGAACATAATGGTTTGTCAGAACGGAAACATCGTCATATCGTCGAAACTGGGCTCACGCTCATGTCCGTCGCCTCAGTTCCGAAGCCTTATTGGCCATATGCTTTTGCTACTGTCGTGTACCTCGTCAACCATATGCCTACACCAGTGTTGTCAATGCTCTCCCCGTACCAGAAACTGTTTCACCAACCAGCAAATTATCAAAAACTTAGGATTTTTGGCTGCTCGTGCTTTCCGTGGTTACGACCGTACAGTGCTCATAAGCTTGATGATCGTTCTTTGGAGTGTGTTTTTCTGGGTTATTCAACAACGCATAGTGCGTATTTGTGTCTCCATCTACCCACTGGCCGACTCTATACCTCACGGCATGTCAAATTTGAGGAATCACTTTTCCCCTTTCGTGATTCACCTTACTCACGGGTCTCCACCATTGGAGAAGCCAACGCCTCTCCAATTCAGCCATCCGTGACACCGATCCAGCTCAGAATTCCTCCTTCGGCCACTCGTAATGAACCCCCGCACTCAGACCTTCACTCCGATCAACCACCGCCATCACTGACTCTGCTCACCAACGACGTCGACGTACAAGTATTACCATCGATATCTCACGCTCCTTCTTCTCACTCCAATTTTTCTGAGCCCACAGCTCCTCCTGAAAATGGGTCTCCACCCACGGCCCAGCTAATCCCAATTTCTTCCGAGCTCACTGCTCTTACACAAACTGAGTTGCCACCAACAACTCAGGACGAACTACTTGTAAATCAGCCCAGTCCTCTCCAAACCAATTCAATAAACCCTACTACAAACCATCAATCTCAAACATCATCCCAAATCGATACTCAACCACCAGACCACAATGTCCACAAAATGAAAACAGAGCCAAAAATAATATCCAAAAACCGAAAAAAACAATTTCTCTTGTTGTTGCAGGTCCCATGTCGCGAATCACGGAGCCACAGACCATAAATCAGGCTCTCAAAGATACAAAGTGGAGTCGCGCTGCTTCTGATGAATTCGATGCTCATCACATCAATCACATGTGGGATCTCGTCCCATCGCAACCAAACCAGAACCTTGTTGGTTGCCGCTGGATTTTCACAACCAAATTTCACAGCAATGGTGTTCTAGACCGATACAAAGAGCGACTCGTTGTAAAAAGGTACACACAACAATATGGTCTCGATTATGCCAAAAATTTCAGTCCGGTAATCAAGACGACGACTATAAGACATGTTCTTGATATCGCTACATCCAAATCATGGCCAATTAAGCAGCTCGATGTCAACAATGCATTTCTACAAGGAGAGCTCACCGAAGAAATCTATATGTCTCAAACCCCGGGATTTTTTGATCAGGATAGACCATCTATGTATGTCGACTTCGTAAACCTATTTATGGTCTTAAACAAGCTCCACGCTCCTGGTATATGGCTCTCCGACAACACCTTCTTGCCAACAACTTTGCACAATCTCTTGCCGATACATCCTTGTTCATTCACACTACCGGTAACAGTCTGACATATGTGCTCGTGTACGTCGATGATATCATTGTCACTGGTGACAACAACTCTCACATCTCTCAGGTACTCACCAACTTCGCCAACCGCTTCTCGATTAAAGATCCTACGAATCTTCATTATTTCCTTGGTGTTGAGGTCACTCGATCTGCCTTAGGACTTCACTTAATGCAAAGCAAATACATTGCCGATTTGCTTGCCAAGCACAACATGTCCGATGCCAAGCCTATCTCCACGCCACTACCGACATCTCCGAAACTCACTATACACACTGGTACTCCTCTCCAGGATCCATCTCAATACCGCTCACTCGTTGGTAGTTTCCAATATCTCGCTTTCACACTGCCCGACTTATCATTCGCGGTAAACAAGCTCTCTCAATACATGCATAAGCTGACACAAGACCATTGGACTGCTACCAAGAGAGTATTACGATACCTTGATGGCACACAGACACATGGGATTCAAATTCATAAAACCTCTCCATCAGCACTACATGCCTTCTAAGATGCCGATTGGGCTGGCGACACGGATGACTTTGTTTCGACAAATGGGTACATTGTCTACATGGGCTGAAATCCAGTTTCTTGGTCTTTTAAGAAACAACGCGGAGTTGCACGCTCGTCAACAAAAGCGGAGTATCGCGCTGTTGCTAGCACCGCAGCTGAGGTACGTTTGATCTGTTCCTTACTCACAGAGCTCCAAATTAGTCTTCCAGTGGCTCCGATAGTTTATTGTGACAACATTGGTGCCACATACTTATGCGAAAATCCCGTATTTCACTCAAGGATGAAACATATCGCGCTAGATTACCACTTCGTACGAAATCAGATTCACGCGGGAATTCTTCGAGTTTCACATGTCTCCACAAATGACCAGCTCGCGGATACCCTCACCAAACCGCTCTCGCGTTCGCAATTCCAACATGCATGCTCTAAGCTTGGAGTCTTCAAGAACCCTCCAGCTTGAGGGGGCGTATTAGCCAAATATGTAAACAAGATATTTAGCCTTTATTGTAATTAGTATTTACCTTAATTGCTTTCCTCCTCTCTTGTATAAGTATACGTAAACCAATCATTAATAAGATATACATTCAACATTTATAGTAGGGATCTCCTGAGCTACGTCATCTCCGCCGACGACGGGAATCCTCGCCTCTACAACGGCATATGTAGTTCCCATAGCCTCGTTCAGGGCAGTCCTCAGATCGTCGGCACGAACTGCGACCGAACTCCCAGACGGAGCCCTGCTCCTCTCCTTGTCGAGGAAACGAATTGAAGGTCTCATCGGCATCTTTTCTTTCGCTTTACAAACTAGTCTATGCGAAGAATTGGCTGATGAACTAGCGTCAGAAGCGTCATGAGCCCGACTTCCTAGCAAAAACAAAGAGTTTGATTTCAAATATCCGATTGCAACCTATAAAAGAAACTTTCATAGTTTACCTTGGCAAGAAGGGTCGATATGAACAGCTCCGTGAATAGCTAAGGTAACAGAAGGGGGCACGCTGTCTGCTAGGAACGATCTGATAGGGCGAATGACACGGAGAGCAGACTGTATCCTCGACTTCGTAAACGAGAGCCAACGGATCCGTCCTTGACGCAACTTGTTAACAAACTCTCGAAGATTTTCGTCTTCGGCAATCTTACCAGGAGAACCTGCAAAAAAAAAACCATCATCAGTAAAATCCTCCAATAATCAAATCTGCTAAAAAAAATGGAAGCTCATCAAGAGGGTCCACAAGCTCCTGAGATTTTTGCCTAACCAACGGTAGACGTCCAAATCGATGGGATCCTTCTGAAGTCGAAATCTCCAACCGATTCTTGAGAAATTTTAAAAAGAAATAACTTTTCTCTCCAATGATCATCTCTCGCCGGAATCCCTTCGAAAACCTTCCGATGATGGCGTGGAGATAAATAAAAAGTCCCCGCAAACGCACTATTATGCTTAATGGAGCACATCTTGTGGAGCTGAAAGGGATGTTTTCTTCCTGGGCCCAAACCGTAAGAGCAAGCGCATGTCGGACGAAGTTAGGGTTCATCTGGGCAAACGCCATCCGGAGTTTCGCTAATAACCAGAGAAGGTACTCTGGAATGGGAAACGAAAGGCCGCAGTGCTCAAAGTATGTCGTATACGCTGCGCAGTAGCCAGGCCTCACGGTCTTGGGAGTCTCATCACGACGAGGAATGACGATCTCGATTGATTCCGGAACGTCGTAGATAAGATTGAGATTTTTGAGATCGCGTTGAGTAACTATCGATGCCATGTGTGGACTAAAACGAGCCATCACAGCAAAGAAGAAAGTTTCGGAAAGCAAAAAACATCAATGGAGTATCAGAACAAAAGAAAAATCAATTTTCCAAAAGCCTAGATACTAATTGCTTGAAAGAATAGAGACCGATAGAGAAAGAGAAAGAGAAATCAACAAAAATCCGAAAACTGAAAATTTAAAAGGAAAGGGAAGTGAGAAGTTACATTGATCAAAGTGGGAGCGTGTGCAGTTAATAGAAGACGTGGAAAGGTTGATTTATACGCAGTCATTACTGATGTTATCGAGATCACAGTGATCTCTCGCCTCCTTTAATATTGACTGTCTATCTGCCTTAACTGATGTGATCGCGAGATCTTTTAAAAGATTTGGTATTATCTTACCAAAGAATAATTAACCCTCGCATCATGAGCATCTCGACCGTTCGACATCATCTCTTTCCCCATCTGAACCGTCGGTTCATCATCATAAACGAGGCATCCAATTTAATAAAAAAATAAGCGCATTTTCAAAAATACTCCCGCCCTTTGAGTTCGCTATCTTACTCAAAGGACTGGGGGGAAATTATTGGTGTCAAATTTAGCTCCTAAATCCATCCCATGAAAAGCCCATTAAAGGCCCAAGCGACAAGTTCTCTCAGACAAAGGAAGAGGCCCATTTTCCCTTTAAGAGCCCACATCAACGAAGTAGATAGACGTTGCGAAGTGCACCAAGAAGATAGTAGGAGATCATGATCGAGTCAAAGACGAGATCAAGGAAAATTCCGAAGATCTAGGAAGTAGGCGTAGCCCGTCGACCCAGAGATCGCGGAGCCCTCAAAAGAGAAGAACGGATTATAAAAGGAGCCTCTTAGAGAATGTGAACGCCATCTTTGATTCATTAAACTTGAGCTGCTCTACGAGCTCTTCTTCATTTGTAAACCCTTATTAAAATCAATAAAAATCAAGTTCGTTGAATCTTATCTAATTTACATCGTTAAGTTTCTTCAAAAAAAAAACCATCTTCTCTCATCTCATAAATCACTATAAAGTCTTGAGTGTGGATCTTGGGATCCACAGTGACACAACTTATCAAGTTAGTTGTGCCACTCAAATTCTCGTCTTTTGATGTTCCAATCAGACAAAAGGAGTTTTAGTCATGTGCTCCAATAAAGATTGAGAAAAATTCAAAATTAATCATATGTATCAATCGTGTTTTGATGATTGATCATTGTCGTTCTGAATTGGGTTAATCTCATAATCACCATTTTAAATTTCTGCGTTCAGCTAATTATCTTGATCAAACTCATCGACATACTTGATCTGAATCAAGCTTATATCACTTGTTATGGATCATAAAAAGAAGAAGGAATGTGGTTATAGAATTGAGAGGTGAAATCTGTTTTTTTCCAGTGGTTTTGATGATAATTTTGATTACAGAAATCCGGAAAATTTCCAGGGGTTGGCATGATACACGCCCCGATTGCATTGCTACCAACGCCATACCCAGAAATTTACTGGAAGCAAGCTTGTGAAGTTGCTCCCATTTTCAATGAATTGGTTGATCGTGTGAGCTTGGATGGGAAATTTATACAGGGTAGTCTCTCCATGTTCGCTAATATAAAGTCTCTATCTGCTTTGCATTAAGTAGCTGTTTCGCACATCTTGTCTAATAACAACCATGCCCTTTGATTGATTATCTATGTTGTAGAACGAAAAAAACTGACATCTTTACATCTAAACTTCTCGACATTCACTCCAAGTTGCTAGAAAGCAACAAGACAGAGGTTTTTTACATCATCTCTGGTTTCATGTTAATCTCCATTCTTTGGGTTAGCTATAATTTTATGTTTGAGTTTGAGAACAATGCTTAATCTATTCCCTGTTTGATTATCTGGTTATTGAATCTTGATTTTATGCGAATTAACCTAAGGCCTAGCGTTTTCATCCATCGAATTTACATCGTTTACTTGTTATTCCTAGGTTTAGTTCATCATTAAACCACAAACAACTTCATTCGGTTTAGATTTACTTTACTCTTGCATTATCGTAGTGTTTCACTTGGTCTATGTGGATTCGATCCCTAAAATACTATTTCGTTTCGATGTACACTTGCATTAGGACAATGGTTAAAACTCTATGTTATCACCCACCCTACAAACAGAAATGACTAGTTTTGTTTTTTTTTCTTTTACTTTTTTTGTTTACCAAACAATGTTAGTTTTAAATAAGACGTAGGTATTGCATTTGGAAAATCCACGGTTACCCTTATTGTTTTTCCCCAAATCAATTTGTGCAAAATCAATTCCAAAACAAACCCAAATTAGTTTTACCCTTACTTTTTTCTCCACCATCAATCATGGTTGTTGTTTTGTTACAGAAAAAAGTACAAAACACTAGAAAATTTTCTTTTCTCTCTCTTCCTCTCTCTTCCTCTCCTTGCCGTCTAAGGTTTTTTCTCTTCTGGATCTTGCCTCTCTGGAGCCGGTGGCTCTCTCAGCACCGGCGTCGGTATTTGCTCCCTTAGATTTGTCTTCGTTTCCTGTTTTTCGTTCTGTTCAGGTACCGCTAGATCTGGTTGAGCGGTGGAGAGGGTCTGGGCGGTGGTCCTTGCGCGATGGCGGCTCAGGCTCCGCGGCGTCGTGATTTCTGCGGTGGAGGAGGGGCGCTTACCTCTGTGGTCGTTGTTCCTTGCCCCTTCCGCCTCGTCCTCCTGCTGAGATCTGATTTCTTCTGTCGTTGGCTGGCGTTTTTTCTCCGTCTGGCGGTTTCCTCGGTGAGTCCATGTGCCGGCTGTGACGTGCTCGATGGCTTAAGCGGTCGTGGGGTGGTGTTTGTCTTCTCATCCCGTTTCGGTCCCTCCCAAATCTCGGTTTGTAAATCGGTGTCCCCAAGGCGGCAGAGTGGTGGCAACGGTAGATCGGACCTCTTCGGGCTCGGCGGCGGCTAATCGGACCTTGAGGACGGGCCCTAAGTCCGGCAATGGGTGTCGACAGTGGCTCTTGTCTTATGGCAAGCCTCGGCGTGGTGGCTCGCGTCTCTCCCGGCAAGCGTGGCTCCACCGGCGGTGTCTCCCTGCGATGGCTCAAGGCGGGTGGCTCGGCGGTAGCTTCTTTCGGCCCGTTCAGCGGTGAAGCTCCGGTGCCGTCTTCCATCGGTGTGGTCTAGGTTTCTCGGCGGTGTGTGTTCTCGACAAAGGTGCGGCAGCTTCGCATTTGTGTTTTAGGTCTCGGCTTGTGTTGGCTCTGGGAGTGATCTAGTGTAGATGGTGGAGCGATTCCGGACGTGATTGTTGAGGCACCGGTTTGTTGTTGCGGCTAGTTTGTAGCTGTGGGGGCTGGTTCCTGAGGAGATTCGTTTTCTCGGGAATGGCGGTCGGAGGTGACTCTTCGATTGCCCGCTCGGACTCCCTTGTCGACGGTTGCAAGTTAGTTCGTTACGGATCCCGGAAATCCCGTTAGTTCTCGGAGAAGCTGTAGGCATCTCGCTCTTGATGTTTGAGGGCTGACCTCGGGAGGATGCTCGTGGGAACAAGGATGAGAACTCTAGTTCTTCGGAGCTGCGGCAAAAACGGGATGGTCCGCGTTTCGGCGTGTGACTGCTGCTTTTTCGTCTGGTTTTGTTTCGGTATTTGTTTTTCTTATCTCGCTGGCCGTTTTCTTAGCATTTCGCTTTTGTCTACTGTAATTTTGTCGTTGTCTCGTTTGTTCGTAGTTTTCTTTTCGGTTAATCTGTTTTTTTGTAATCCCTGTAACTTCTGTCAAAAATTGAAAACCGGTAATAAAATCTTAACATTTTTACCAAAAAAAGTACAAAACACTAAATATGTGAAGAATGCATTGACCGAAAGAAACACAACGGTAACGTGAAATAGACTTCCACTTTGGAGATCACAATGCTCATGTCTCCTTTGCAAAATGAAATTTATAGGACAATCTCTTCTTCTCCTTCTCAAAGCATATGTCAATTATGAAGAGATTTTTTTAGTTAATAGAAGCTTTATATGAGTTTTCACTACCGTTAATAACACATTTTTCATCGATCACAATATCTTTTCACACAATTTTTCTAACTAATTTGTAATATATTTTAACCCAAAAAAAGTAATGTAATATATTTGGTAGATAAAAAGAGTATCAAATTTTCTTTTCTTTTTTTAAAATATAATTGTCAACCATTTACTATTAAAATTCTGCAAACATTTTTTCTCTAATTTTTTGTATTACTGTAAGTAGTGATTTTTTAGATTGTCTGAAGTGGGGACGGTCCAGGCGGATGATGTAAACTTCTGATTTTTGTTCGTATGATCGAATTTCTGGAGTCGATCCGACCTCTTGAGAGTAGTACATAACCTTTACCACGATATGGTCATGAATCCTTAGACCACCCACATCCAAGACACAATGTCTTCCGCAAGATACAATGTCTCCCCAGAAGTGATGACGTGTCGCGACGTGATTCGTTGCGACAATAAAAAATTAATTTTTTTTTTTTTTTCAAGCGGAAGACACAAGGCCCCACCATGCTCTTCCTCTCTGCTACAGATGCTCTTAGATGATAGAAAGCTATAGTTTTTTTGATTTGATAGTATTTTGGTTGGTGTTAAAGTCATGGTTTTTATTAGATTAAAAGGTAAGGCTCACTAATATTTTTGTCTTTACTTTAAACAATACTCTCTCCGTTCTAAATTAAATGAAGTTTTAGAAAGTTTTTTTTTCTACAATTAAGTGATGTTCTCACTAACCAATACAAAATTAAATGATTTTTTATTATTTTTGATCAATTACATTTTATAGACTATTTGTTCATTGGTTCAGATGAATAATAAATGAGGTTTTAATATAGAAAAAAACAAAAATTAATTGTTTCTTTAATTTATGTGCATACTACTAAAACACCACTTAATTCAGAACACAGAGAGTATAAAACTTATCTCGGATTATTAGGGAAATAAAATTTTATTTAGTTAAAAAGTTAAGGTAAGACTTTTTTTTAAAAAAGGTAAGATTTTTTATTTAAAATGTAAGACTTTTTTTTTTCTTTATTCAAAGGACTACAATACAAAATGGATTACATCAAAGGTATAAGAACCATACTAATTTGTCACAACTCAACAGAGAGGAAAAAAACAAAAAGATTATAAGTCCAGTGCAACTGTACCAAGAAACATGTAGCCTTGGCTTCTTTGTGGATGTTACTAACATTTCTGAGCCGCTCTCAATTTATTTATGTTTCACCGTGTTCCCATCATTGCTCTCCCTCTGCACTTTTAATCAGATTCACAATTTCTGCTTTTGTCTCCATTAAGGCTCCTATTTTTCCATCAATCTTCTCCAGCTTCATTTTCAGCTTACCAATGTCATTACCCTTCTTCTTGGTTTCATTAAGCTTCTTCACATCTTTGTCTTTCTTTTCTTCTTCTTCTGTCTTTGCTTTTTTACCCTTGGAAGATGATGTGACGTCCTTCGCTTCAACTTCAGTATTAGCTTTCATCTCTTCTTCATCCTCTATCTTTTTTGTTTCCTTTGATTCTTTCTTCTTGTTCTTCTCTTTGTCTTTCTTCTTTGTTTTCTTCCCCTCTTGATCACCCTCTCCCACTTCTCCATTCTTATTCTTCTTGTCTTCTGGCTTGCCTTCCTCTGCCTCAGCTTCTGGTTCTTCTAATATAATATCTCTAGATAACACTTCAGTGTCAAGGTTTTTCTCCTTCTTCTCGACTTTGTTCTCTTTTTCGTCCTTCTTCTTCTTTGGCTCTTTTCTCTTTTTCTGCTTCGTTTCTCCTTCATCTTCTGCTTCTTTTTCACATACCTCATCCGTTTCCTTCTTCTTCTTCGCTTTATATTTATTCTTCTCTTTCTTTTCCTCCTTATGATCTTCTTCTTTCTTCTCCCGATCTGTTGCATCATCTTCTTTCTTCTTTCCTTTATCTTCTTCGTCAGGCTCATCCTTCTCTCCCTTTTTCATCTTCTTGTCATCTTTCGGTTTCTTTTCTTTATCTGCCTTCTTCTGTTTTTCCTCTGCACCTGATTCATCCTTCTCTTTCTTCTTGTCTTCTTTATCCACTTTTACATCACTGTCTATAACCTCCATAGCATGTTTGTTCTTCTCTTTCTTCTTCTTTTCTTCAACTTCTTCCTTAGGCTCATCTTTCTCTTCCACTTTCTTCTCCTTGTCTGCACCATTCAGTTTCTTTTCTTTCATCTTCTTGTCTTCCTTACTCTTGGATTCTTCTGTCTTATCCGCACCTGATACTTCTTTCTCTTTCTTCTTCTTTTTACCTTCTCCTTCTTCTTTTAACTCCTTTTGTTGCGATCCATCCTCGTGATTCTTCTCTTTAACCTTCTTTTCCTTCTTGTGTTCCTTATCTTGCTCTTCCACTTCCATATCTCCATGGCCTTCTTCATGTTTCCCATGTTTCTTGGAAACATTTTCTTCATCTTTCTTCTTGTCATGTTTATCTTCTTCTACCTTTGAGTCATCCTTCTTGCACTTTATCTTTTCTTTTTCCTTTTCCTTCTTTGATTTCCCTCCACTCTCTTCTTCATCTTTCTTCTTGTCATGTTTATCTTCTTCTACCTTTGAGTCATCCTTCTTGCACTTTATCTTTTCTTTTTCCTTTTCCTTCTTTGATTTCCCTCCACTCTCTTCTTCATCTTTCTTCTTGTCATGTTTATCTTCTTCTACCTTTGAGTCATCCTTCTTGCACTTTATCTTTTCTTTTTCCTTTTCCTTCTTTGATTTCCCTCCACTCTCTTCTTCATTGTTCTTTGTTTTAACTTTCTCAACAGACTTGGCCTTTACTTCCATCTCCACCTCAACATTCTCTCCCTTCTCGTTTGAATCCATTTCCTGCGTCTTCATTTTTATATTAAGTTTCTCTTTCTTGACATTTTCTTCGTTCAATGACATAATTCCCTGATAGACAAAAAAAAAACACTTTTATTGTAACAAAGTTCACAATAGAAAAGAGCTACAACTGTTGGCAAGAGTAATGGTTTCTCCCTACAGTCCAATTCGTTTTTCTGTGGCCAACGATAACGTATAAACCAAACCAATCAAATACTTTAAATAAATTAGTAGTCGCGTCAATGGACCACGCGAAAGTTTGTCCATCCACGAACAAAAATATTTATAAAGACTTGAAAAAAACATTTGTAAGATTTTTATATTTATTAATGCTGTGAATGAGGGTGGAAACATATTTTTAGGGGATTGTCTGCAAATTTCCAACGAATCTAAAGTCAAACTGACCAGCAACCAAATCATGTTCGTTTCATGCTTTAACAAAAAGTTTGGACGACCAAATCGAACAAGTTTAAGCCTTTTGTTTTTGTTATTTCGATCTTTGGTTTTTAATATACCGAGACATTTGGTTTTATTTCTTGTAATTTACGATTCTTGACTCAGCTAGACAGAATAAGTATAAGCCTTTCTTTTTTGTTCTCACTTCTCCTAGTAGTAACAATAGAAACAGATATTCCAGATAGAAAGTGAGACCAAACAAAAGAAAATCTACCAAGTAAAGAGAAGTAAATCATAACCCAAAATTTCAGATCTATCAGAAAACTGGAAATTCAAGGAATATTCATTGGAACAGAATACTTTTAACAACAAAATACTTTTGGGACAGAGATTATATAGAGGGAAACGAATTTATGTACCTTATATTTTCCGAAGTTGTAGCTTTTAAATGTTGTAGTTATGTTTTCGAGAAAGACGATCGAACTGATCTGTATTGGATCTGAGATGAGTTTTGGATATATATATATATATAATGAGTCACACGGAGGTGACGCTGTAAACATACGCGTTGGTGCCACGTCTTTCTTCTTTGCACAGTTCTTTGCGTTGTCTTTAACACTTTTTGCTGTCCTACTTGGTTAAACCTTTGACATTTGTGACCTCCTACTTCTAATTTTTAGGATAGTTGTTGGTTTTAGTTTTGAGAGCTTTGCACGTATTAACACTTTCTCAACTTTTTATAAAATATATTTAATATTTTTGAAACATATTGATAAATATAGCATTAAGACCGCAAGAATCAGTATAAGATTTCCGGCTGATTTTATCTTTTTGAGTTTAGTTACTTTCTCTTTTCAGAGATTGGTGTAAAAGTTTTTTTGGAATTGCTTTGAGTTGTGTTTAGTGTCTAAAAATCTCTTGTATGAGTTTATGTTTCTCTTATCTAGAGCTTTGTTTCCTATTTGTGGGCTTTTGAGTCTGATATCATTACATCTTTAAATCTCTATATTTTGTCTATATTTTGAGAGTTTTTAACATCTTTAAATATTGTTTTTTTTGTAGCAAGAATTTAATTGGAGGTCTACCGACACGAAAACTGTAACGCCCGTGTTCCGGAAGAGTTAATTATTGTGGAGGAATAATTAATTCGGGTTGTTCCGGGGGGCGGTATCGATCGATACTGGCAGGCATCGATCGATACCAGCCGGGTTTTTCTCGGGGTTATCTTCTTCTCTTATCTTCTTCGAGTATAAAAGGTTATCCTTAGAAGGATAAGACCATAGTTGGTCGTGAAAAAGAAAGAGAGAGCGAGAGAGAAAGAGAAGGAGAGAAAGAGAGAAAGGAAGCTTTGTTAAGCTTGGATCTTGCGAGATCGAGTGAGAGTTTGAGCTTGAGAAGCTCGAAGAAGAGGTTAGAGGAGCTTGGTTTCGACGTGAGCTTGTAGGAAGCGAGGGAGGTCGTTTTAGAGCTCGTTTCAGCTGTTTTAAGGTGAGTTGTGACCAAAGGTGATCAATTAAGCTTGTGTGGTGATTGTTTAAGCTTGGTTGACGGATTTGGTGGCTTGTGTCTGTGGCGATTCCTGTGTTAGGTCTCGTGAGTATCGACCGATACCAGGTGGGTATCGATCGATACTAGACCATAGGCGGTGGTCTCGTGTTGTGGTTGTATCGATCGATACCAGGTGTGGTATTGGGCATCGATCGATACCAGTCCCTTGTCGGGACTTGTGTGTTGTTTGGGCATCGGTCGATACTATGGGAGTATCGATCGATACCAGTTGCGTCTGGTGTTGAATGTTTAATTTGTTGTTAATTAATCATTGATAATTGTTGCTTGTGCTTATTGGTAGCCTGTTGTTGGGATGATCAATCTCACTCAGCATTTGGTTAGCCAAATGTTGATGCATCACTTTTGTCGATGCAGGTAAAGATAAGGCGTGATCGTGGAATCAAGGCGGTGAAGAGGGGATGATTAGGACCCGGGGCTTGCTTTTGTTGTTTGGGTATCGATCGACACTAGGGGAGTATCGATCGATACCAGTTGTTGTTATATAAACCGTTAGCTTGTTTAAGCTGTAGTACTTGCGTTGTACTGTTTGTTTAATATTGTTAATTATATGTTTATTTTCTTGCAAAAAAAAAAAAAAAAAAAAAAAAAAAAAAAAAAAAATGCGGTCCTTTCAATTATGGTATCAGAGCCCATACGGTTCTAGGAGCCTAGGTGGTTCTAGAATAGATTGGGTGTTGTGTGGGGTCGTAGAATCATCCTCTTGAGCCTTGTGAGATTCCACGGTAAGTATCTTTATTGTGATGATTGATTTTCGTTCTCTGAGCCTGTGCTTCTGCACGTGTGCAGATGGCTAGAGGACGTGGTAGAGGTCGTGGCCGTGGTAGAGGTCGTGGCCGTGTGCCGGAGGAGCAGGTCGAGGATTCGCGTGCGAGTCAGATTGGGTCTGAGGGTGCGGCCGGTGTGAGTGCCGTTGGGGCTGGCGTGAGCGCCAGTGTGGCTGGTGTTCCAGCGGGTGCTGCGGAGGTAGCAGCGGGTGATGCTCGGGCCCGAGATGATCGCATAGCGGATCTGTTGACGAGGTTGTTGGAGCGGTTACCAGAGAGGGTACCGGCTCAGGCTCCTGTAGTCCCGGTAGTTGTGGAGGTTCAACCTCAGGTGGCAGCTGCGGTTGCTGAGGAGCTCCCGTCCTACCTTAGGATGGTGGAGCAGATGCAGAGGATTGGCACGGGGTTCTTCTCTGGAGGTGCTAATCCTGAGGACGCTGATGCGTGGTTGAGAAGGGTGGAGAGGAATTTCCTCTCAAGTAGGTGTCCCGCGGGATACCAGGTGGACATTGCGGTCCATTATCTGGAAGGTGACGCGCATCTCTGGTGGAGGGGTGTGGCATCACGGAGAGTTCAGGCCGCGATGTCTTGGGCGGATTTTGTGGAGGAGTTTAACTCCAAGTATTTCCCTCAGGAGGCGTTCCACCGGATCCAGTCGAGGCTTGCGAGTTTGACTCAGGGGGATCGGTCAGTACGCGAGTATGAGGTGGAGTTCAACCGGCTCGGGTCTTGTGTTAGACGAGCGGCTGAGAGTGAGTCGGACCGTGTTCAGAGGTTTCTGATGGGTCTTCGGGTCGACTTGAGGAACCGTTGCATGGTGAGGGCTTTTTGCACGGTTGATGAGTTGGTTGAGACTGCGGCCTTGCTTGAGGAGGGTCTGAAGGACGAGGTGGTAGCGGTTACACCGAGCTTTCAGGCAAGATCTGTGCAGCAGCAGTCCGGTCCAAGCAGAAGCAGTAAGCCGATGCAAGGACAGAAGCGGAAGCGAGAAGGCGCTTCGAGAGGTAGTCGGGGTGGTCCGGGTTGCTTCGGGTGTGGGAGCATGGATCACCGAGTGGCGAACTGTCCTCAGAAGGGCGGGGTGCGGGTGGATTCTCGAGTGTGCTATCACTGCAAGGAGCCGGGTCACCTCAGGCCTCAGTGTCCCCAGTTGCGGCAGAGTGAGACCACGGTGGTGCAGCCCGTCAGGCAGGTGGCATCAGCGCCTCGAGTGTACTCCATCGCCGAGTCCGGAGAGCCGAGTTCCAGGCCGATCACAGGTATTTTCTTAGACGCATCTAAGTTTAATTCTGTGTTGGGGAACGTCGTGCTTGTCGGGGTGTTAAGGTTCTCGGCACATGTATATGTGCAGGGACCTTGTGTGTTGGAGGTGTAGAGTGTCATGTGTTGTTTGACACGGGAGCATCGCATTGCTTCGTTTCCCCGGAGTTGGCCGAGAAGGCTAATTTACGGAGCGAGCCCGGTGTGAGTTTGGGTTTCGTGGAGGTTGCCGGAGGGAAGCTCCTGAGGATTCACGGTCGTGTGCGGGACGTGGATGTTCAGGTAGCAGGAGAGTCCATGGCTGCCGATTTGATTATCTGCTCCGTGGAGCTGTACGATGTCATCTTGGGCATGGATTGGCTCGGGAAGTTCAGAGCGCATCTGGACTGTCACCGAGGGCGGGTCGAGTTCGACCGAGGAGAAGGGAAGTGGGTGTATCAGGGTGTGAGACCGACTTCCGGGAGTCTCGTGATCTCGGTTGTGCACGCGGAGCGTCTGATCGAGAAAGGTTGCGAGGCGTATTTAGCTACGATTTCCTTGCCGGAGGCCGTCGGAGAGGCCAGGGTGCAGGATATTCGGGTGGTTAGTGAGTTCCAGGATGTGTTCCAGTCGTTGCAGGGGTTGCCACCGTCTAGGTCGGATCCCTTCACGATCGAGTTGGAACCAGGGACGGCACCGATATCCAGGACTCCTTATAGGATGGCTCCAGCAGAAATGGCCGAGCTGAAGAGGCAGCTGGCGGAGTTGTTGAACAAAGGGTTCATTCGTCCGAGTTCTTCACCGTGGGGAGCACCGGTGTTGTTCGTGAAGAAGAAGGACGGGAGTTTTCGGTTGTGTATAGATTACCGGGGACTTAACCGAGTCACAGTGAAGGACAGGTATCCTCTTCCTCGGATTGATGAGTTGTTGGATCAGTTGAGAGGGGCTACTTGGTTCTCCAAGATTGACTTGGCGTCGGGATATCATCAGATTCCCATCGATGAGGTAGATATTCGGAAGACGGCTTTCAGATCTCGTTATGGCCACTACGAGTTTGTGGTGATGCCATTTGGGTTGACGAATGCACCGGCTGCATTTATGAGATTGATGAACAGCGTTTTCCAGGAGTATCTCGATGAGTTCGTGATTATCTTTATCGATGATATCTTGGTGTATTCGAGGAACCGGGAGGAGCATGAGGTGCATCTGCGTGTGGTTCTTTCGAAGCTGCGGGAACGGAAGTTATTTGCTAAGTTGAGCAAGTGTAGCTTCTGGCAGCGGGAGATTGGTTTTCTGGGTCACATTATCTCTGCGGAGGGAGTATCGGTAGATCCAGAGAAGATTCAGGCCATTAGTACGTGGCCGAGGCCGAGGAATGCCACTGAGATTCGGAGTTTTCTTGGGTTGGCAGGGTATTATCGGCGGTTCGTCAAGGGTTTTGCGAGTTTGGCCAAGCCTATGACGAAACTGACGGGAAAGGACGTTCCTTTCGTGTGGTCCTCGGAGTGTGAGGAGAGTTTGACGAAACTGAAGGCCATGTTGACTAGTACTCCAGTATTGGCGTTGCCAGTGTCGGGCGAGCCTTACGTGGTTTACACCGATGCGTCGGGGATGGGCCTTGGTTGTGTGTTGATGCAGCAGGGGAAGGTTATTGCCTATGCTTCGCGGCAGCTGCGGAAGCATGAGGGCAACTACCCTACCCATGATCTGGAGATGGCTGCAGTGGTTTTCGCTTTGAAGATTTGGAGATCCTATCTTTATGGCGGAAAGGTTCAGGTGTTCACAGATCATAAGAGCCTGAAGTACATTTTCACTCAGCCTGAGTTGAATTTGAGGCAAAGGCGCTGGATGGAGCTAGTGGCCGATTATGATCTGGAGATAGCTTACCATCCTGGTAAGGCTAATCTGATTGCGGATGCGTTGAGTCGGAAGCGGGTGGCTTTGGCTCGGGAACGCGAGGTTGAGTCCTTGGTGAGCGAGATTAGCACATTGCGTTTATGTGTTGTATCTCAGGAACCTTTGGGCTTAGAGGCGGCTAACCAGGCAGATCTTTTGAGCAGAGTTCGGTTGGCTCAGGGAAAAGATGAGGTTCTGGTTAAGGCTGCGAGAGCAGAGGGTTCTGAGTATCAGGTATCTGCGAACGGCACTATCCTTGTTAATGGGAGGGTATGCGTACCTTTGGATGAGGATTTGCGGCGAGAGATCCTGAGTGAGGCTCATTCCAGTATGTTTTCGATTCATCCAGGAGCGACTAAGATGTATCGCGATATCAAGCGCTACTATCATTGGGTCGGGATGAAGAAGGATGTGGCTAATTGGGTTGCGTCGTGCAACGTGTGCCAGTTAGTGAAGGCGGAGCACCAGGTCCCGAGTGGTTTGTTGCGGAGCCTACCCATTCCAGAGTGGAAGTGGGATATGATCACGATGGATTTCGTGGTGGGGTTACCAGTTTCTCGGACCAAGGATGCTGTTTGGGTCATCGTTGATCGATTGACCAAGTGTGCGCGTTTTCTGGCCATTAAGAAGTCTGATGGGGCGGCAGTTTTGGCTAGGAGGTACGTGCAGGAGATTGTGAGACTGTATGGAGTACCGGTGAGTATTGTTTCAGACCGGGATCCTAAGTTCACATCGGAGTTCTGGAATGCGTTTCAGGCAGAGATGGGCACGAAAGTGCACTTGAGCACGGCGTATCATCCTCAGACAGATGGGCAGTCAGAGAGGACCATCCAGACTTTGGAGGATTTGTTGAGGATGTGCGTGCTGGATTGGGGTGGTCACTGGGTGGATCACTTGAGCTTGGTGGAGTTTGCGTATAACAATAGCTACCAGGCGAGTATTGGGATGGCTCCATATGAGGCTATGTATGGGAGGCCATGTCGTACCCCTTTGTGTTGGACACAAGTGGGGGAGAGGAGCACTTTGGGTGCGAGTTTTGTTCAGGAAACTACGGAGAAGATCCGGGTTTTGAAGCTGAACATGAAAGAGGCCCAAGATCGGCAAAAGAGTTATGCCGATAGGAGGCGGAAAGAGCTTGTGTTTGAGGTGGGAGATAGTGTGTATCTCAAGATGGCTTTACTGAGAGGTCCGAACAGGTCCATTGTTGCGACTAAGTTGAGTCCGAGGTATATGGGGCCGTTTCGGATTGTGGAGCGTGTTGGACCGGTAGCGTATCGGTTGGAGTTACCCGCGGTTATGCAAGCATTTCATAAGGTCTTCCATGTGTCGATGCTGAAGAAGTGTTTGCATAGGGGTGACGAGGTATTGGCTGAGATTCCGTCAGATCTCGAGCCCAATATGACCGTTGAGGCGAGACCTTTGAGAGTTCTCGAGCGGAGGGTCAAGGAGCTTCGTCGGAAGAGGATTCCGATGATGCGAGTTCTGTGGGACTGTGACGGGGTGCAGGAGGAAACTTGGGAGCCAGAGGCTAGGATGGAAGCAAGGTTCCAGAAGTGGTTCCAGAAGCAAGCTGCGGCTTGAGTTCCATCGAGAGGTTCCAGTTTCGGTTATAGCTGTATGCTATGTGTATTTCATTTTGTATTTCCGTTGTGTAGAACGATGTTACATTATGATGTGTAATAAGATGAGTATTTCTTATTATTGGTGATTTTGGGAGTCACGGTGTCGCATTGCGTTTGGGGTAAAAGCGTTAATGCAAGAGAGTGATAAGATGGATATTCTTATTGCTGTTGTGGGCGGTGCGATGACCGGGTTATTGGTCATGCACGGCAGATATTCCGGGTATGGAATATGGGTGATGCCGGTGTTGCCTTGCGAGGATTTACACGGATCACGAGAGGTAGTTCAGTCGAAATGCTTAGTGATATGTGACTTATTGCTCGTTGAGAGGACTGGTTCCTCTGGTGCCGATAGCTCGCAGGACTGTGTGTCTTGAGAGTGTGAGTGGCGATGTACCCAGACTCGGGAGGTTTATAGCCTAGAGTAATACGTGATACCGTGGATTCGTAAGGAGTATATCGTAGACGTATGATATATTCCCTAGAATTGAGTGGTATGGGGTATCGAGACTCTTGTAGGTTATATTCTTGAGTGGAGTGGTACGGCAGATACCCAGAACTCGGAGATGCTGCGGTGTCTTGGGTGATGTGGTATGGTTGATATCCTGCGGGATATGGCTGATGCTCGGAACTCGGAGATGCTGCGGTGTCTTGAGTGATGGGGTTGGCGTGTGTTTGAGCAATAAGTACATATGATGCCGCGGTGTCATAAGCATAGAGACTGAGTGGGAAACCTCGGAGGTTAGTTTTGGACCTCGTGTGAGTATTGCGTTGGCCGGGTTGGCCAAGGGTTGTGTAATCGTTGCGACGATTAGGGTTCATTGGAGATGGACGGTTCATGGGAGATGAACGGTAACGAAGATTCGAGGACGAATCTAAGTTAGTGGGGGAGAATTGTAACGCCCGTGTTCCGGAAGAGTTAATTATTGTGGAGGAATAATTAATTCGGGTTGTTCCGGGGGGCGGTATCGATCGATACTGGCAGGCATCGATCGATACCAGCCGGGTTTTTCTCGGGGTTATCTTCTTCTCTTATCTTCTTCGAGTATAAAAGGTTATCCTTAGAAGGATAAGACCATAGTTGGTCGTGAAAAAGAAAGAGAGAGCGAGAGAGAAAGAGAAGGAGAGAAAGAGAGAAAGGAAGCTTTGTTAAGCTTGGATCTTGCGAGATCGAGTGAGAGTTTGAGCTTGAGAAGCTCGAAGAAGAGGTTAGAGGAGCTTGGTTTCGACGTGAGCTTGTAGGAAGCGAGGGAGGTCGTTTTAGAGCTCGTTTCAGCTGTTTTAAGGTGAGTTGTGACCAAAGGTGATCAATTAAGCTTGTGTGGTGATTGTTTAAGCTTGGTTGACGGATTTGGTGGCTTGTGTCTGTGGCGATTCCTGTGTTAGGTCTCGTGAGTATCGACCGATACCAGGTGGGTATCGATCGATACTAGACCATAGGCGGTGGTCTCGTGTTGTGGTTGTATCGATCGATACCAGGTGTGGTATTGGGCATCGATCGATACCAGTCCCTTGTCGGGACTTGTGTGTTGTTTGGGCATCGGTCGATACTATGGGAGTATCGATCGATACCAGTTGCGTCTGGTGTTGAATGTTTAATTTGTTGTTAATTAATCATTGATAATTGTTGCTTGTGCTTATTGGTAGCCTGTTGTTGGGATGATCAATCTCACTCAGCATTTGGTTAGCCAAATGTTGATGCATCACTTTTGTCGATGCAGGTAAAGATAAGGCGTGATCGTGGAATCAAGGCGGTGAAGAGGGGATGATTAGGACCCGGGGCTTGCTTTTGTTGTTTGGGTATCGATCGACACTAGGGGAGTATCGATCGATACCAGTTGTTGTTATATAAACCGTTAGCTTGTTTAAGCTGTAGTACTTGCGTTGTACTGTTTGTTTAATATTGTTAATTATATGTTTATTTTCTTGCAAAAAAAAAAAAAAAAAAAAAAAAAAAAAAATGCGGTCCTTTCAAAAACAGTGAAGACAGAATTTCTAAAGGAGGAGGCCACTCAATTCTCGCGCAACATGTACGAGTGGAAGCAGGTTTGGAGAAATGGTAGAGATAAGCCAAAAAGTTTGAACGCGGAAGTGTGGAAGGACTATATCACGTATTGGGAAGCCCCCGGCACCGAAGCTCTCTCAGTGACTAACTCCAAAAACCGGAAGAGACCCCGAGACGGGAAAGGGGTCGCTGTCCACAACAACGGGGCGACCAGATTCAAAAAAACCGAAATTTGAAATTGTATGTATTTTGGTGTTTTTATTTATTTTTAAATATCGTTTTTAATATATTTATTAGTGACTAACGATTTTAGTTGTTTTCTAGACGCAAGAAGACGGCGAACCTCCGAATCACATGAACTTGATGGTGAGGACGCACACCAACAAGAAGACCAAACTAATTCAAGATGGTGTCATTAGGGAGATCGTCGAAAAGGTGACGAAGCCGCATGAAGAGATCATTAGCCAGAGATCGCAGGACGGCTCCACCAGTTCCAACGACCTCACTCGAGTCGAGATCAACAACCTAGTGCTTGGGGTAAGTAATAATTATAGATTATCATTTCAATTTAGATAATTATTTGTTAAAAACTAATGTTTTGTATTGTTTTTGTAGGAGATACCCATTAAAAATGTCATCGGCCAGGGTTGGGTAAGGTTGCGACTTCGGTCACAACTTCGTCGGCCAGGGTTGGATAAGGTTGCGACCGAAGTCGCAACTTCGTCGGCCAGGGTTGGGTAAGGTTACGACTTCGGTCGCAACTTCTTCGGCCGGTTTCTCGATGGACGAAGACATTATCCGGCAAAACGAATAGCTCAAGAGGAAGGTAACGGCTTTGGGGGACGAGCTCACGACTGACTAAGCAAAGAGATCGTCCATGGCAGATTTCATGAAATCTAATTTCCTGGATTTCCCGCCGGATTTAGTTTGATTTTGTTTTTTGTAATTTTCTGACAATGTTGAAAACCTTTAATAATTATTTAAATTTATAAGAAATTAAAGTTTTATTTAATTTTTCATTTTCGTTATTTAGAGATATTTATTTACTAATTTATATAATATTTTAATAAATTAAATCTTCTTATAAAAATCAATAATAACCCCTCAGAATCCCCTCGGCAATTCATTCCTCAGAAATCCGTCGAAAATATTCCCCTCGGAAATCCGTCGGGAACGCCATAATTTGGAGAATATAGATATGTTACGTCCAAACGCCGTAATTCACCGGTTTGAATGAGTATTTGGTCTCGTCGGGATTGATTAACGAATTTGCATTTATTCATCTTTGACCTTAAACTTCATCCTGATGGGTCTTTCAGTCCGGTTCTTCACCTCATCATTGTCTTTGACTTCATCAACCCTTTTACCATTAGTCTATTGGACTTGTTTTACCGGATTATAATTTTCACCCCCACACCTATTATTAAATTTGGGCTTGCATTAAACCTTTTCACCTTTTCGAATGGGCTCTTTTTTTCTTCCTATTAGGGTTTGTAATTAATATGTTGATATGGCCCATATTATTAAATTGCTTTTAAAATTGTTAGCAAACAAAAAAATAGTTTAAATGATATTTTTAAGACATATTTACATAGATTGGCACTTAATTTAATTTTTCTTATTAATATAACGTATAATATATTTTTTCGTCTTTTAGCATGTAAATGACGAAAATATCTTTCTCTATGTCTACTCGTGTACCGTTCACATGCATACATGTCGTACTGTACATAAGCTAAATTACCATGAATCATGAATAGTACCAAAAGTGCTATAAAAACTATGAACAATAATTTAAGTGCTAAAAAACTATGCTAAATCTAAAAAGTGTTAATTCTTGTAAAATACATTTTTTAAACTAAAAACTAAAGACTTATTTGTATGACAGGTCACTTAATTTGGAAACCTTTAGTATTTTGTCTCTTTTATTTTTTTGTTTTTTTGTTTTTTTGTTTTTTTGTTTTGTCTTCTTTTGTGTAAGATTATGATGTTGCCTCTGTTTTTTATTGGTATGTGTACTATACATGTTGAGGCGCGCGATACTGTACATAGGTAAGACTGGAAAGTCAACGTGTATATAGTATCCTAAATGTTTTTTTTTTGTCATCTGTTGTTACATTAAAATTTTATGAAATGATTACAAGATCCAGATGTCGAAAGTAATGATATCAGACTCAAAAGCCCACAAATAGGAAACAAAGCTCTAGATAAGAGAAACATAAACTCATACAAGAGATTTTTAGACACTAAACACAACTCAAAGCAATTCCAAAAAAACTTTGCGAAATTGCTCCTACGCCTCAATTGGCCCGAACCGCCAACACGTTCTCGATCAAAATCACCGTAAGACCTACAAAAATAAAAAACAGAAAACTTTTCTAAACAAATCTCAAATACTTTTCTAAAAAAATCAATAAACTTAAAAAATACATTTATAAAAACGTTTTTAAAAATACATTTATAAAAAACGTTTTTAATAAACAAATATATAAAAAACATTTTACAAAATAGAATTATAAAAAACACTTAAAAAAAATAAATTTATAAAAAAACGTTTACAAAAAACATTTTTAAAAATTATATTTATAAAAACATTTTTACAAAATAGATTTATAAAAATATTTTTAAAATTAACAACAATTCTAAGCACAAATTCAAAATAATTCAATCTATCTAAAATCTAATCAAAACATTCAACATAATTTTATCAATCTAACCACAAAACTATTCCAATCTTAGCACATATAAACAATCTAATCCATAAAACTACACAAAATTACAATCTAACAACCTAATTCAATAATCTAACCTAATTCCAAAACTAACATGCAACACATCAAACCGAAAAAAAGAACAGAACATACTCACATAATCGGCGGCGGTGTCGAGCTCCAGTGGGCGAGGAAAAAGAAGAGAATAAGAATGGAAGAGTGAAGAAGACTCGGCGGAGAGAAGAAAAGAAGAGAAGAAGAAGAAGAGAGATCGGAGAGAAAGACAAAAGAGGGAAAGGAAGAAGAGTGAAGCAAGAATCGGAGAAGAGAGAAGAAATTGAAAGAGAAGAAGACTAATCACAAAAGATAAGTATAAAGGTTTCTGATGGACACGTGCCCTCGGGAATTTGTCAGAAATCGAATTAATAAACCGCCAAAATTTTGCCCAATTAAGCAGGCGAAAGTGGAGCAATAACTTGGGAATTGGAATAGAGTAGTGACCCTGATGTCATAACTCAAAGCTTTGCCCCCCGCTCTGGTAGCTCCGATATACGAAGGCTGGCGGTGTAATATTGATGGTTCTTGGAAGGAGACATATAGTTTCTCCGGAATAGGTTGGTTTTTTTTTCAGGAAGGAGTCGAAGGGACTATAATGGGAGCAAGAAATCTGCGAAGAAGCATCTCCCCCCTACATGCAGAATTGGAAGCACTCATCTGGGCTATGCATTGTTTGCTCGCAAACCAGAAGACGGAAATAGTTTTCGCAACAGACTGCTCCGAGTTGGTGAAGATGGTGTCTACACCCGAGGATTGGCCGGCATTTGCATTACACCTAGAGGAGTTCGTGAAGAGTAAGGAGGCTTTCACTTTTTTCTCAATCTCACTCATCCCACGCGTGAAGAACACAAAGGCAGACAACCTAGAAAAGAGTGCTCGTGTCTACCCAGTGGATATTAATTTTGTAAACTCGGTACCACCGGTTTGGATTTCCGAACCGTTCTAGGTATCTAGGCTGTTGAAAAAAAAGCAAGAATCGGAGAAGAGAGAAGAAGACGAATCACAAAAGATAAGTATAAAGGTTTCTAACGGACCCGTACCCTCGAGAATCCATCGGAAATCGAATTAATAAACCGCCAAAAAAATTCCCAAATTTTGTTTGGCGGGTTATTTGTTTGGGTAAATTTCAAGGTTCGTCGGAAATCCCTCGGAAATTTCCGACGGATTTCCAACGGACCTTGAAATTTTCCATGTTTTTCATTTGAAAATGCTAAGTTTCCGAGAGGTTTCTGATGGTTGCGTAATCCCTTGAAATTTCTGAGGGATTTCTGACGGTTTTAGTGTATAGGATTTAGATTTTGAAGATTTTATAAAACTTAGGGTTTAATAGCCATTATTGTTACATACTAATAAAAAAAACTTTCAAAACCAAACAAAACAAGTTATTCTGGATTTCGTAACAATAGATCGACGAACGAGTTCAAGCTTTCATAAAAACACATAGAACATATAAGAACACTTACGTGTTTGTGTAGGGTTTCAATTAAAAACTACAAAATATTTGATTCTTAAAAATATTTCATAGAAAGTAGTTCTAATATGTTATTTCTACTTTTATCAAGAACAAACATCTTCAAAATCCGTCAAATTTGAGGTTTATTATCCTAACCCGTCGGAAATCCCTCAAAAAATTTCGACGGATTTCCGAGGGATTTCCGACGGATTCAGAAAATTTTAGTTTTAGCCGGAGATTCCAAATTCTCTCGGAAATCCGACGGATTCAGATATTCCATTCTAGCCGGGAAATATTTTATTAAAATGCCAAGTATATTGAAATTGAAAAACATGATATAATAATTCAAAAAAAGTTTATCAATCTCTGTTTCGAAATATATAAAAATACATAGAGAAATAAAAGTTATTACATAATTAATTACTCTGAGTCCAATGAATAATCTGACGTAGCTGAATCGGAATCCTCGTCAAATTCGCCGATCTCTTCCTCAGAATTCTCAAATACCTTGTAATCCCCGGCCATGGTGAAATCAACAGCGAGATCAACTTCAAGAGAATGCTCGATCAAACCTAAGTTACCAATTGCGTTTTCCTGCAAAGGGTCGTGATCGGAAACACCATAAACTCTTCTCCTTGGGTGTATCAACGTAACAGCAATCCAAGGGTCTTGCTTGTTCCTAACCCGGGGGTATCGTGGAAACATGATCCGCTTGTGAAGCAAGAATGAAATGATCGTATTTCTGAAATCGTTTTCGAGAAATGCATCCGGACGTAGACCTTCAACTGGATTATACCAGTCGCAGTAGAACGCAATGCACCTCAAGTCAATCATTCCCGTATAATGGACCTCCAATATTTCGAGGAAGAAACCGTAGTAGACAAATTCTCCAGATTAAGACGATATATCAGAATTATAAGTTGTCTTTGAGTTTCATTCCCGATGAGCCTTAAAAGCATACCCTCGGGTGCAATACATCGGATAAGACTTTGCAATAAACGTCGGGCCTTTCACCATCTCAACCAACGACGTCGAAAACGATATCCCTCTAGCAGTCATCTTATCAACCTGTAAAAATTACATGTGGACAATAATCAACACAATGTTTATATAAGGAAGTACAATTTAATTATATAATAAAGCATCGTTTAACACTTACATAATATTTCAACCAACCACCAAAGTCATTCTACTTGACGACATCAAGCTCATCCTCTCTGTAATTTGGATACCAATCGCGTATTTGGGCCATGAATATCTTGTGCATGAACAAATGCATTAGAAAATAGCATTAGTAAACTTTGTTAACTAATTAAAAAAATTAGATACCTCTCATATTCCAAAACGTCGTCGCAGTTTGTCAGAATATACATATGCAAGTAACTTTGTTCCTCCGCTGATAGTCGCCGATCCTTTCCTTTTCCATTTACTTATCCAATATTAGTAAATATATCGGAGACATAGACAAGATAACTAGGTCTTTTCCCTCCATCATCATGGCGTACGGGGCGTCTAATTTTTGTTTGGACTTGCGCTGGAAAGTAGTAACCAGCAAAGTTGGAAGTTTCTTCATTAATGCTACGCGCGACAATAGAACCCTTAACTCTAACAAGATTTTTCAACTTCTTCTTTAGGTGGAACATATACCACTCAAAAGGGTACATCCATCGGTATTTAACCGGCCCACCAAGTGCTGCTTCTCGATGGAGATGAATAGGAAGATGTTCCATAACATCAAAAAAGGCAGAAGGAAATATTTTTTCGAGGTTGCAAAGGAGAACCAGTATGTTTATCCCCATATTTCGGATACCGGCTGATGTAAGTGATCTCATGCATATATCCCAGAAGAAAGCACCGATCTCTGCATATATAGTAGACATACAAAATTAAATAACTCCGGATTAACAAATAAAAATATGGTAACATACATAATAGTATAAATGTACGTACCTGCACTAACTCCATGAACGTTTCTAGGAAGAAGACCTACAAATGCAAATGGAAGAAGGTGCTGCATGACAATCATGACTCTTCATCCCAGAAAATTTCCCTTCTGAACTATCAACGCAATTACGAAGGTTAGATGCGTATCCGTTTGGAAATTTGACACTATGCTTGATCCAATCGAAGAACTCTTCCTTTGAAGTCGCATCCAACTGGAAAGCAGAGGGCAGTGATTTCCCGTTCGCCATTACATGCAACTCCTTACGGGAACATATATATGGCAAGTCCAATCTGGCCTTCAAAATATCTTCCGTCTTTCCTTGCACATTTAGAACAATGTTCATGATGTTATCGAAAATGTTATTTTCAATATGCATCACATCTAGATTATGGCGCAGCATATGGTCCTTCCAATATGGTAAATCCCATAAAATACTCTTCTTGTGCAGTTTGTGGTACTCGCCACAACCGTCAACAGGATAATGCTCATTACCCGCCGCATGAAACTGTCCTTTCAACACAAAAATATATCTCAACTGAGTCATAATATAATTTCCATCTAACTTAGGAGGTGGACCATCAAAAAACATTTTGCTCTTTCTAAACAATGTTGTGCTCCGATGATATGGATGATCATGCGGTAGAAATCGTCGATGACAATCGAACCAAGAGGTCTTTCGTCTGTGCTTCAATTGAAACACATCAGTGTTATCTTGACAATACAAACACGCTAACCTTCCATGCATCGACAATCCAAATATCATACATAATGCTGGGAAATCACTTATGGTCCACATAAGTACCGCACGCATAATAAAATTTTATTTGAGGGAAACATCAAATGTTTCAACACTGTTTTTCCATGATATTTTGAACTCATAAATTAATGGCTGCAAGAAAATACCAAGGGATCTCTTAAGATGCTCTGGACCGGGGACGAGGATCATGAGAAACAAAAAATCTAGTTTCATGCACAAAGTTGGCGGCAAATTGTTAGTTGTGACGATTACTGGCCACAACGAATATTATCTCCCATGCTTTCCAAAAGGGTTGAATCCATCCGTAGATAACCTGAAGTATACGTTCCTTGGTTCACACGTAAAACTAGGATAAACCTTTTGAAAATATTTCCATGCTTCTGCATCTGAGGGATGCGCAATCTCTCCATCTGAGTTATGTTATGCATGCCATCTCATAGGCTATGCCGTGCACTCAGATTGATATAACCTCTTCAACCTATCAGCTAGGGGCAAATATCACATCCGTTTATGTGAAACATGTACTCTTCCACATGTATCATGATACCGAGGTTTGTGACAAAACCGACAATTCAACCTGTTTTCGTCCTTTCTCCAGTAGATCATATAGTTGTCGACGCACACATCTATCATCTGATACGATAATCCAAGACCAGCTACAAGCTTCTGAATCTCGTAGTATGAAGCCAGTAAAATATGTTCTTCAGGTAAGATATCTCTCACAAAATCAACTATCGCATCAACACAATCCTTGGCTAAGTTGAAATCCATCGTTATGGTCATCAACCTGCTTGCAGTTGATAAAGGCGCTATTCCATCTCTACATCCTTTGTATAATGGTTGCTTAGACGCATCTAGCATATCAAAAACTTACGCGCTTCTAAATTTGGTTCCTCTATCCTGTTACCATCCTTAAGATGATACGATGTTATGTTTTCACGAAACGCCTCATTCACCATCTGAATAGTACCTGCGTTTACATATACTTCCGGTATTGGTTCCTCTAACCTACTCGATGTACTACCAAACCTATCTGATGTGCTACCATAATATTGCACCGTTGAATCAGTTTCTCCATGTGTATACCAAATCTTGTAACCAGACATAAATCCAATCCCATATAAATGCTTCCATACTTTTCTAATAGAGACTGATCTATGATTCCGACATTTAGTATAAAGATAATACATTTTACCGTATTTCGATGTCATGTTATTGTTTGACGCAAAGTTCATAAACTCCTCCACACCTTGTGAGAACTCATCCGTCAATTGCCCCGTCACGGGATCACGCGGAGGTTTGTCCATGCACAATCGAAATTAAGACATTGTGTAAGTTTTGTTGTTGTGTGTTTGTTGTGAATGAGGAGGAGAAATATTCAGCGACTTTCCGACGGATTTTAAACTTCAAACTGCTATTACAACAGATGCATTAACGGATATATAGCCGTCGAAAATCGGTCGGGATTTTCTGACGGACAGCCAATAGTCGGAAATCTGTCGGGAAATTCCGACCATTTTTTGGATGACCCTTGATTTGTCGAAAATTTCTGACCGATTTCCGAAGAACCTAAATTCGTCTGGAATCGGTCGGAAATCCGTCGGGAATTTCCGACGGATCAAGGGTCGTCGAAAATGTTGTCGGAAATTGCTGTGTTTTCTTGTAGTGCACTTGAGATCAAAATACTAATCCAGTTTACTCCCCAAATCTTGTTCAAATCCGCCTCTTGAATCCGTTTGATATTCTCGAGTAACAAATTTTATGTTTATTGTTTGATAGTCCCTCGGCTCTTTTGTTATTAAAGATAAACCGAATTCCTCCGTTTATTCATATTTACAAATTTTGACCATTGTAATTCCAGCTACAATAATAGAGTTTCGATATTGTCACGACTCACATGAACCAGAACCAAATTAAGATGTTTTTCTAAATGTTTTTGCCAATTACGGAATTAAGATGTTATCGATCGGTTTCTCCTTACAAACCGAAGTGAAATCAAAAATCAAAAATCAAAAAAAAATTGTTCGGTCTGTATGGTTTTCAGTCCGTTGAGGTTTTATGTCCAGGCCTAAAAACTACTGTCATCAGATGCCATTAGAAGCTTTAACAGTTTTTTTAAAAAAGTTTTGAGAATCTTGTATTACAAAATTAACTATCCTTAGTTTTTCTTTTACGTTAACCGTAGAGATTCTAAACAGAACTTAAACTAAATCCATGAAGTTCATAGAAATTCGGGTTTTCTTATCACTAAAAACGTCTACGAGTGGCTATCCTGACCTAGTCCCACAAGACGAATCCTAAAAACCCGGATTTTCACATGCTACATGGAATAGTCTGGCCTTGGGCATTAAGATCTTTGGTTATGACTTATGAGAAAGAAAAAAAAAAGGCAGAGGGTTCAGTATCTTCACAAATCCTTGTTAACTTGCAAGAAACCAAAAACCTCCTTTCTTAGTTTCAGCTGACTCTAAAGTCCCCAAATGACGATTATATTGGTCTCTTTAACACGAAACTACATTGATTCTTGTTAATGCAGTACATTTCAGGCATAACAAGAAGTTAAAAAGCAAGTTGTTTTATATCAACTCTTGTTCTCTACTTGAATTTTATTTTAGTTGTATTTCTTAGAGATATGATATGATCTCTATTTTGCTGGGTTCCATTTTGGGTAAGTTTGTAAGGATAAGTATTAGTATAATTTAGTAGTTTGTATCTTTTACTCTTTTTTGGTATAAAATCTTAACATTAAAACCAAAAAAGTTATTTTATATCATTATATCGTAACTTTTCGTGCAAGAAACAAGAAATTTACAAATACATTTTAGAAAATTCAAAATGAGATCAGATTCCAATTACAACACACAAAAGTGATAAATATATCAAAATTTATCACCAACCTTCAAAATTTAGTCAAATTTCGTTAAAAAATATAGATAAACTTATCTGGCAAGTCCTTAAAATGCATGACTCAGACATGCTTTTTTTAGAAGCATAATTTTTTTTTTGTTATGTTCAAGGGCCTTTTTTAGAAGCATATTAAAGATTAAAGACCACGAACAAAACCAATTTCTACCAAAATATGATATAAGTGTGTCTTCTTTTCCTTCTAAACGAAAAAAAGAAAAAAAAATACAAATTCATAGAGAATCCATTAAAAAATGGCTTTTCTTCGAAGAATCTCCGTGATGATCACATCTTTGATCATTCTCTACACAATTCCATCAACCACATCGATCGCACCAGACGCACCAACAATGATTCTAATCGACAGAATATGCCTCGACACAGTGAACGCGTATTACTGCGAGCGATCGATCATCCCGAAACTCGAGAAGCCCCATTCCGAAATCACGGATATAGCGAAAATTGCAGCTTTTAACGCATTGTACATCTCCAAAATAACAACTTCTTTAATCAGATATGATTTTCTTCCCAAGGCAGCCAATCCTCAGGACAAGGCTCAGCTTCGTACTTGCCTTGCGACGTACAATGGCGTAGACAAGTATCTCGAAGGTGCTTATCAGGCAGTGCTTCGAAATGAGTATTCGGAAATGAGACGTTATCAATCATATGTGCTTGGTCAGCTCGACAAGTGCAAGACAAATTTCGATCCAATGATGCGTAAATTTTTTTGGGCCAAGCTAATGATCAATATCTCAATATTAGCAGCTCGTAGGCTCCCTGCCCTCTAATCAAAGCCGATCCTGAAATAAATAAAAATATTTTGTGGGCCATTAATTAAATGTTTTCTTATGTAATGCTTGCATAAATATGTGTGATCTCTATGATTTAAAAAATATATTTATATCCACATAAATTATATATACTAGATTAGGACCCGCGTAATGCATATACGCGGATTTATAGTTTAATATTTTATAACACATGACAAAAAAACTAAACGAAAAAATGGAAAAAAAAAATCTCTCAAGAAAATAAATAATATAAAGTTAAAATTGCCAACACGAAACCACCTATAGAAAAACTTAAGAATTATTTATTCATTTTGATTCTCCTATTTTTGATTCTATTGTTTGGTTTTTAATCAAATTGTGTCACATATTTTCAAACATTTAATTTTTCATGTTCTTATTCGAATGCAATTTATTTGGTATTATTTAAAAACACATATATTTATTTTATCATACAGAACTATAATGGGGGGTTTTTTTTTTAATTAACTTTGCCTTTTAAGATGAATATAATTTTTCTATTTTTTTTGTTTTCTAATAACTTTACTTTTTAAAATTATAAATCGGTTATAAAATTTTATTTTTCATTTTTGTTTAGTAACTTTACATTTTAGGATTATGAATCATTTATAAAATTTTCTTTCATTAATTGTTAATATTATATGTCAAAATCTAATTGAAATTTATTTTTCACGTGTGAAAATATGTTCAATTAATTTGACACTTGTTACGATTAGGTGAATTTACAACTTTAAAACATTCAACTTTATATAATAAAATATATATAGTGCACTTATTTTTATAGCTGAAGTTAAAACTCAACATATGTCTCATTGAGCTCTTCACAAGAACTCTTTTTCAATCAAGTTCAACTTAAAAAGATGAGAACTTTTTTATAGTTCGTTGAGCGTAGCTCTTGTTATGTTCAACTTTGTATCAAAATATTTCTTTATCGGTTTCTCCACATGCATACTCGTAGGGCATTCCATGGATTTACCTTCATCAGTAATTATAGATAATATCGTTGAGATTAGATCGTGTTACTAAAGAAATTCTAATGTTTTGTAAAAGTTCCTTGACACTAAGTTTCGAGATGCTCTGTTGCTTCGATTAAATGCTCAAAACAACTGGAATTCATTCAAAAGATTCTTTAAACACAAAAAGAGAAAGAAAAAAAAAGAAAGAAAAAAAGAGAAAAAAACAAATGCCATTAAGAGTTTGATTTGGTCAAAGCATATACATGATCAATTCATTGTGGTTAAGTCACCGATATGATGATTGATACGCTTTCAAATTCTCCATTATATCACTTTTGTCCGTTGCGATTTCAAGTCAAAGTGATGATATGCGCAACTCTTTTTCTAAATAAAGACATATAGAAAAAAAACACACAACACAATAAAAAAAGCTCTCAGTCTCTTCATCTTCTAGTTTTTTGCCTCTCGAGAGTATTCACAGAAATAGTGTTCGTGAGATTCTGTTATTCGTTGTTGTGGAAAAGGGAAACAACGTAGTTGTATTCTGGAAATCTTACCGAACGAAACCATCACACTACGAAGTGTTTAAAATTTTAAAGTAAGAAATTTAATGTCTCGCCTCTGCAATTCTTTTTCACCATTCTAATTTAGTATTGTATTTTCCATTTCTATTTTTCCATTAATTTATAATTAGGGTAAACGATCTATTTACTCTTGAGAAGTTTTATATAATAACAGATCCCTCCAGAGTTTAAGCCTAGTTCTATTTCCCCATTGAACCAAAGTTCGAAACTTATTTCCCCATCGAATCAAAGTTCGAAACGTATTTGTCCACGAAATCAAATTTAATTGATTTGCTTTCGGTTTCGAGCGGTTTCTAATGTAAACCGTAAACTGTAACCGAGTTAATGACATAAACCCAAATCAAACCAACCCACCCAGATCCAATCTTCTTCTTTTCCTCCTCACCACCATTTTTACCCTCACCCTAGAAGTCGACATTTCTCGCCGGAATTTTTTTCTCCAGTCCACCTCCTGATTACTCACCATATCCATGGTTTCCCTTCATCGAATCCTTCTCGATTCCAGTCCAGAATCTGATTCTATCTCTCGCTCAAAATGGAGTCCTTGTTGATCCCGGGGATCACTAAGTATGTTTACAGGGTGATTAGGAGATGAGAGGTGAGATTTTCGTTAATTAGAGCAGTTTAACCACTATTAAGGCAGGCCGGGAGAAAGATGAGTAGGCCGGGGGCCGTGTTTGTTTTTATTGATAGTGAGAGAAATGAACAATTTAGAATTACGAACTGGTTCCGAAGGACGTCCAGTTCGGCGTTCTAAACCGTTGCCTTGTTACAAAGAGAGAGAGAGAGAGAGATCGGGTAACTTCGTAGGTCCAAAAATGGCCGAAAACAAAAGTCCTCCTCATTAATGACATCGAGGGGTATATATAGCCGAGGTTGGCTTCCTGCTCCCCGGGATCTCGGGGCCACGTGGCGCCTTCGGCCTCTTTCGCGGGTAAGTTGGCCTAGGAGGCGTGTTCCGGCTTTCGAGGATGGGGGTCATGATGAGCTCGGCGTGGCGTGTTGCAGAGCAGCGCACTGTTTGACCAACTCCTCCACGTGTCTTCTTCTCCTTTCTCAAGTCTGCAGGGTTGGTGAGATGTCGAGGTCAGCCCATACTCCTGCTCAGACAATACACTGTTCGACCAACTCCCACTTGCCTTCTGCTCTTCTGACATTCCTGCCTTGAAGTGTCAGACCGGGCCCGAGGTGCGTCGCTTTCAGGCCGGCGACCGAGCTGAAGAGGGGACTTGCGGGTCGGTGCTTTCAGGCCGGCGACCGAGCTGAAGAGGGGTCTTGCGGGTCTGTGCTTTCAGGCCGGCGACCGAGCTGAAGAGAGGTCTTTCCTAAGATGGGCCTAACTAATTGGGGGTGCTAGGCCCACCTCCAACAGTCCTGAAAACAAATCCTTCGTTTTCCCTTGGAGTGAAGCCACAATAACCCTCGAGGATGTAACTGTGATTCTGGGTTCGTCTGTCTTTGCTCCTCTCGAAAGATCAGAGATGGAAGAAGCCGCTAAGAAACTGGAGAGAAGCTCGGTGCTCTTCTGATACCTCCTGGTCTCTCTAAGTGCTACTGTTCCGGGACGGAATCTATATGGCTTCTTCACTCCTCCGGTCGCCGGATCCGATATTCTCGCCGCATTCGTCGCGAGCTGCTTCCTTGGCGCCTTGCCTCCGGTGGATTTCCTTGCCGTCTGCTTTGTACGAGCCATTTAGTTAAACGAAGATAAAGAGAATTCTTTGTTTTTTGCAATGAGAATTTGTGTATATGGAATCTTAATAATTTTAAATTTTGATAATTTTGAAGATGATGATATTCAATTTCAGATTCAAAGTTTCAGATTCTATTTTGTTTCTTCTATGTTCTTCATAATTTTTGAATTCTTCTCAAATTTAACAATCGGCTTAATTGTGTTTGTGAGTGAAGAAGAAGAAGATTGGGTTAGCGGGTGAAGAAGAAGAGGATGGGTTTAGGTGGTTTGGTTTAAGGGGTTCAAACTAGGTTAATTATGGATTTCTTTGGTATTAGTTTGGTTAATACTTAATTGGTATACAGTAAACCGACTTAAATCGTGGTTCATGAGGAAATAAATTTCGAACTTTAAATTCGTGGGCAAATAGGTTTCAAACTTTGATTCGGTGGGGAAATAGATTTCGATCTTTGATTCAGTGGGTAAATAGAACTAGCGATCTGGGGGGGGATCTGTTATTATATGAAACTTCTTAGGGAGAAATAGATCATTTACCCTTATAATTATCAGTTGTCATCTTGTTGTAGTAATTGAGGTTCCTAATTGATAAGTTCAAATGTAATACTCTAAAGTACTAACAACTTTGTCGATTGTAGTATTTAGGGGTCGAATCCATAGAGACTCAAGAATCACACAATAGATTATATAGGTTCGAATTAAGCTAAGTAAATCAATTAAATAAAAAAGTAGTAACGTAAATCAAAGGGTTGTAAATTCAATGGAGAGGAGATAGGTTCAGGGTATTTCTCAGAAAATCAAAAAATGCAGATAAACTAATTAGTTAGGATTCAGGTTAAGCCCGGTTCTTGAACTCAAATCACTAAGCTATAATTAACCAATTGTCGTTGCGAGAATTATATAAGTCTAAATATCAGAATTCCAAATTTATTTGCAAATCCTAAAGATTAAACTAGCTTTAAGTCCATGTTCGATATGTTCACAAAACAACTAAACCAAATTTCTTTGCAGATAGTTATTTTGCTCACCCTAGGTTCTATCAGATCATCAATTGCACTGTCATGCCTAATCGATTAACCTAAGATCTAAGTTCCAGGTGATCAATCCAGAATTAGCTTTAAGAACAACCTATGGTGAAGAACTAATTCAGATTATGAACCCTAACTTACTAATTAACCTAACATTCAAAGAGATCCCTTATTGAGAACCCTAAACCTAACATGAGATCTACTCAGACATTGAGATTGAAACAAACAACATGATTGAATAAATCTCTTAAATTAATAATAAAGGAGAAATAAAACAAGGGTTCGAAATCTTCTCTCGGACGAACAGAGTTTCAGACTTGTCTCCCTCAAAGCTTTCTCTACCAAAATCAAAGATAGAATAAAGCTTAGCCACAAAAGTGGCTGAAAACCCTAATTATAAGCTAAAACAAAAACACGTTTTGGGGATTCTTGTAGTTATTAAATTCTTCTGGAACAAAGTGTAAAATCTTCAGACTTGTAAAAAGTCGCGATCCTTCTCTTCATGCGATCAGTATCGACTGATACCATAAGTGGTATCGATCGATACACAGCTTCTGTGTCGACTCTTCAGGCTGGTGTCGCTCGACACCAGAACTTCAACTTGATCCTTCAGCTGCATGATCTTGCTTGGCTCCAAAATGCTCCAATATCTCCAATTTAGCTCTAAACGTACATAAACCTGTAAAGACTCGAAAAGACTCCAAAAATACTAGAAAGACTCTATAAATAAGACCTATATAATGGTTAAAAGCGGGTAAAAACCATGATATATCAACTCCCCCAGACTTAGCATTTGCTTGCCCTCAAGCAAACATAAAGCTAAACAAGAAAAAGAAGTTTGAAAAACACGGAGACTCACTTGTTCTTGAAACATTACAATGACCCTTTTTCTTAGTACTCCACATATCACCTAACCAGTTACAAATCTAACCACCATGTACTTCTCCGTAGACATTCGCAGCTTCCCAGACTCCACACATAATTTCGCAGCATTATCCAATAAAGCCATCATCGCCAGTTTCATCGTTGTAATCAACGCCAAGAACCTGTTAGACTCTTTTCCATACAATATCAAGATAAAAGAACCACCCAATTTTCACACTTTTTGGTATTGTTTCCTCTCCCCAGACTTATTTCACATCATGTTCTTTTGCATATACATATTAAGGTTTGAGACGGGAGTATTGATGGTGTTTGCTACCAAATCCCCGGTTCTCCCCTCTCTACGTATCAAAGGTGTAGGCGGATAATGGTATCACAGGAAATTTTCCTAACCTCGCTTCCAACCTTTGTGTGATCATTCCTTCTAAGTAGGATAATGGGATCGCTGGAAATTTTCCTAACCCTCTACTCAGAAGAAAATCATTTCATATTTTCATGCTTTTATTTATTAACTTATAACAAGGGAGAGGAATGCCATTACTTTCTACACATGGGTTCCTTTGTCAGATATGAGTGAGGAATCAAGCTCTATTGGCATCGACCACATCGATGAAGTGCAAAGAATTAGCTCAGGCTTTAATGGACTCTGCTGGACACATGGTTGTCTTCTAGTTAACTGGTCAGCCTTTGGATTTTTCATTAGTCTGATCCAGAACTGATTCTGTAACAACGGTCACTTAGAAGCAAGGTCAAAACAATAGATTCAAGAAAAAGATCATAGTCTCCAACAGGTTTTGACTCAATAAAACGATTTTGACTCAAAAACGACTGACTCTAAGAAAAACAAACACACTGTCAGCAACTACCTCCCCCATACTTAAACAACACTGTCCCCAGTGTTATCTAGTCTAGAGTCGGTAAAAGAAATCATAAGAGCTGAGTGGAGGCGTGAAAATCAAAGAAGTTACCGGAGTGGCGTAGGAGTGTCGACCGACACACATCACTAATATCGATCGATACCAGGCTTAGGTCGACACATGTAATTATTTTCATCGATTTGATAAGCTCAAATCCTTTGTTGCGCAAGTGGTGTCGATCAATACCATTACTGTTATCGCTCGACACATCATCTTTGTAACTGATTCACGCAAAACACAAGACACAAAACAAAAAACAAAATGAAATAAAAGAAATATGTACATACTCACCAGTGGGTTGCCTCTCACCAAGCACTTGTTTTACGTCATTAGCTTGACTTTACGCCCATGTGTTAGTCAGGATAAGAATGAGAACTTGCTCCAAAACAAGCTCCACAACTAGACATCTCTAGCTTCAGAATTCTGCTCAACATACCCTTCAAAACATCATTTCATTTCTCTTTCAACTCTGAAGTGAGAATTGCTCTAACCTTAGAGAATGGTTTCGAAGTTCCCTTGCACTTCACCTCATATTCAATCGAATCTCCATCACAATTCTGAGGGGTTAAAATCATATAGGCATCACCCTTGACTATTTTGCTCTTCACCTTCTTCTTTGTCTTAGACATTTTTATGTCTCTCTTCGTGATGATAGAAGGACCATCTAAAACGTCTATGAAATTTGGCTCACCATAAGGCTCTTCCAAAAGATCAACCATCAACGTCTCTCCTGTAACAACGGTGATGCAAGAGACATGTTTGGGAGCTCTTCCAGAAGGAATGGCTTTGTATGAGACCTCTTTGTCAATGTATGAGAACGAAATTCTCTTACTGGGCGTGTCTATAACTGCACCAACTGTAACCATGAACGGTCCTCCAAGAATCAAAGGAATATTAGAACTGTCGCTCATCTCCATAATCCGAAAATCAGTAGGAACCAGACAATCTCCTACTTTAACAAGCAAATCAGGGATGGTACCATAAGGAATTGAGGTTGAAGAGTTCGCGAATGCGAGAGTCATCTTAGCAGATCTAATATCACCAATTCTCAACCTCTCTGCAATTGCCTTTGACATGACATTTACACTAGACCCTAAATCAACGAGAGATTCTTTGAATTCAACTCCAGAGATAGAGCATGGAACTGAAAATTTTCTTGGGTCTTCTCTCTTAGTCAACTGCTTCATTGGTGGTGGTGTGCTTCTTCCCTTTATGAATAGTACTTTGATCTCTTCTAGAGTTTCTCTGCAATCTTGGAAGTAACCAAGCAAATGGCAGTTTTCCAAAGCTTCTTCAAAAGACATCGTATGGGGAATCCTCTTTACCCTCTTCTCAAAAGCCAGCAACTTCTCTGCAGTAATGGGATCTCTGAGATATCTAGGTGGTGTAGGATATGACACATTAGGCTTGTAAACATTCTTCTCAACAATCTTTGGTGTTTTCACAGTTTCTAGCTCAATCTGCGAGGGGTGTCGACCGACACCAGATTGGTGTCGATCGACACAAGGCTTCTGTGTCGCCTTTTCAGGTTGGTGTCGATCGACACCAATAGTGGTGTCGCTCGACACAGGTTGGTGTCGATCGACACAAGCAGTGGTGTCGCTCGACACAACCGTATCAGGCTCAAAATCACCTTCAACCTCTCCTAACTCCACGAATTTTTCTGCATTCAAACCCCTTTTCTACCACTGCAGTGACCTCTTTAACACTTCTTAAGGTGATTGCATTGACGTATTCATTATGTGAATGAACCATCTTTCACGTGACAGCTGCTGCAGTTTGAGCTATTTGAGTTTCCAGCATCTTCTGATGAGTGTTGAGAGCCTCGATTTTTCCATGCAGGTCTGTATACATGGCATCCATCTTCCCATTGAAATATATTGTCATCTTCTACTGTCCCTGAAGAAGTTGTTCAAGCATAGAATCAACCTTACTCTCTAGGGTTTTAGCAGGTAGAGGTTAATAAGAAGAATTCCCATAGGTTCTAAAACTAGCTAGGTTGACTTCAGATTTGTATCCTCCTTGCTTAGCATTGTTGGTGAAGTTTCGGTTGTTGTTTTGCTGGTGTTGATACATTTGACCTTGAAATCCAGAACCACCAATGTAGTTAACACATTTCACTTCATCCTCATTGAAATTCTCAAGCTCATCAGCAAAATAAACAGCCTTCATCGTCTTTCCCATCAAGAGATTGTGCACTGAATCCAATTTAGCTTAAACCTCATCAATCTGCGATCCATCCATACTCCATGTATGCTTTCTTCGCTCAAAGTCTGCATTATAGGTGCTATTACTAGATGTCAAGTTCTCAATAAGCACATAAGCATCGTCAAGATATATGGTATTGAAGTTCCCATTACTCGCAGCATCTAAGGCCATCTGATACATCCGATCAATCCCTCTGAAGAAAATACCCAGAAGTTAAACCTTAGTGAACCCGTGATGTGGACAATCCCTCTGATATGATCTGAATCTCACCCAAGCAGCTTTAAACGCCTCAGTCGCTCCTTGAGAAAATTGTGAGATCTTATTCCTAAGCTCCTCAGACATTGCATCATCATAGAAATTGTTCAAAAAGGCATTCTTAGTCTCCTCCCAGGTAGTCAGTGATCCAGGCGGCAAATGATTAAGCCAATAAGCTGCATCACCACCAAGAGAGTATGGGAAGAGCTTACAGAAGAGGAAATCATTGGACACTCCATTGTATTTGATGCTAGTAACCAAGTCCTCAAACCTCTCAATGTGATCCATGGGGTGTTCATGAGAAAGACCATGAAAAGGGTGTTGACCCACAAGAGTATAGTATGCAGGTTTCAGCTCAAAGTCATTCATCGGAAAGGTAGGAGGGCGAATCGCTGATCGATTGGCATAGAACTGATCATGCCTGTTGTACTCACCAATCGTCATACCACGATTAACCACATCATTCCCAACATTCACAACAACTGCATGGACAATGATGTTTCCATCCCCATCAAGTCGTTGCCCTCTCTCATTGCACAATTGACCCTCTTGGTCTCTCAAAGTTCCAACATCATCACGAGTCAATACCACTGGGTAATTTATCCCTGATGGCCTCTTTGTTTTCCTGTTAGCACGTTCCAAATTTGCTAGCTCCTTGTTGAAAAGATTAACTAGCTGAGTGCTCTTGTTCCTCCTGGTTTCGCGAGTGGGCATACACCTGAAACACAAAAGACAAGACACGTAAGTAACAAAAAAGTAAAATAAAACGATGAGTATCGACCGACACTGGGTGGTGTCGCTCGACACTATCAAACTTAGTCAAAATTCTTGACTAAAATCTAATGGCGAATTAAGAATCCTCGGCAACGGCGCCAAATTTGAGTCGCGCTGCTTCTGATGAATTCGATGCTCATCACATCAATCACACGTGGGATCTCGTCCCATCGCAACCAAACCAGAACCTTGTTGGTTGCCGCTGGATTTTCACAACCAAATTTCACAGCAATGGTGTTCTAGACCGATACAAAGAGCGACTCGTTGTAAAAGGGTACACACAACAATATGGTCTCGATTATTCCAAAACTTTCAGTCCGGTAATCAAGACGACGACCATAAGACATGTTCTTGATATCGCTACATCCAAATCATGGCCAATTAAGCAGCTCAATGTCAACAATGCATTTCTACAAGGAGAGCTCACCGAAGAAATCTATATGTCTCAACCCCCGGGATTTGTTGATCAGGATAGACCATCGTATGTATGTCGACTTCGTAAACCTATTTATGGTCTTAAACAAGCTCCACGCTCCTGGTATATGGCTCTCCGACAACACCTTCTTGCCAACAACTTCACACAATCTCTTGCCGATACATCCTTGTTCATTCACACTACCGGTAACAGTCTGACATATGTGCTCGTGTACGTCGATGATATCATTGTCACTGGTGACAACAACTCTCACATCTCTCGGGTACTCACCAACTTCGCCAACCGCTTCTCGATTAAAGATCCTACGGATCTTCATTATTTCCTTGGTGTTGAGGTCACTCGATCTGCCTTAGGACTTCACTTAATGCAAAGCAAATACATTGCCGATTTGCTTGCCAAGCACAACATGTCCGATGCCAAGCCTATCTCCACGCCACTACCGACATCTCTGAAACTCACTATACACGCTGGTACTCCTCTCCAGGATCCATCTCAATACCGCTCACTCGTTGGTAGTTTCCAATATCTCGCTTTCACGCGGCCCGGCTTATCATTCGCGGTAAACAAGCTCTCTCAATACATGCATAAGCTGACACAAGACCATTGGACTGCTGCCAAGAGAGTCTTACGATACCTTAATGGCACACAGACACATGGGATTCAAATTCATAAAACCTCTCCATCAGCACTACATGCCTTCTCAGATGCCGATTGGGCTGGCGACACGGATGACTTTGTTTCGACAAATGGGTACATTGTCTACATGGGGCGAAATCCAGTTTCTTGGTCTTTTAAGAAACAATGCGGAGTTGCACGCTCGTCAACAGAAGCGGAGTATCGCGCTGTTGCTAGCACCGCAGCTGAGGTACGTTTGATCTGTTCCTTACTCACAGAGCTCCAAATTAGTCTTCCAATGGCTCCGATAGTTTATTGTGACAACATTGGTGCCACATACTTATGCGCAAATCCCGTATTTCACTCAAGGATGAAACATATCGCCCTAGATTACCACTTCGTACGAAATCATATTCACGCGGGAATGCTTCGAGTTTCACATATCTCCACAAATGACCAGCTCGCGGATACCCTCACCAAACCGCTCCCGCGTTCGCAATTCTAACATGCATGCTCTAAGCTTGGAGTCTTCAAGAACCCTCCAGCTTGAGGGGGCGTATTAGCCAAATATGTAAACAAGATATTTAGCCTTTATTGTAATTAGTATTTACCCTAATTGCTTTCCTCCTCTCGTGTATAAGTATACGTAAACCACTCATTAATAAGATATACATTCAACATTTATAGTAGGGATCTCCTGAGCTACGTCATCTCCGCCGACGACGGGAATCCTCGCCTATACAACGGCAGATGTAGGTCCCATAGCCTCGTTCAGGGCAATCCTCAGATCGTCGGCACGAACTGCGCCCGAACTCCCAGACGGAGCCCTGCTCCTCTCCTTGTCGAGGAAACGAATTGAAGGTCTCATCGGCATCTTTTCTTTCGCTTTACAAACTAGTCTATGCGAAGAATTGGCGGATGAACAGAAAAGAAATAACTTTTCTCTCCAATGATCATCTCTCGCCGGAATCCCTTCGAAAACCTTCCGGTGATGGCATGGAGATAAATAAAAAGTCCCCGCAAACGCACTATTATGCTTAATGGAGCACATCTTGTGGAGCTCTTCCAGCCTGAAAGGGATGTTTTCTTCCTGGGCCCAAACCGCAAGAGCAAGCGCATGTCGGACGAAGTTAGGGTTCATCTGGGCAAACGCCATCCGGAGTTCCGCTAATAACCAGAGAAGGTACTCTGGAATGGGAAACGAAAGGCCGCAGTGCTCAAAGTATGTTGTATACGCTGCATAGTAGCCAGGCCTCACGGTCTTGGGAGTCTCATCACGACGACGAATGACGATCTCGATGTATTCCAGAACGTCGTAGATAAGATTGAGATTTTTGAGATCGCATTGAGTAACTATCGATGCCATGTGTGGACTAAAATGAGCCATCACAGCAAAGAAGAAAGTTTCGGAAAGCAAAAAACATCAATGGAGTATCAGAACAAAAGAAAAATCAATTTTCCAAAAGCCTAGATACTAATTGCTTGAAAGAATAGAGAGCGATAGAGAAAGAGAAAGAGAAATCAACAAAAATCCGAAAACTGAAAATTTAAAAGGAAAGGGAAGTGAGAAGTTACATTGATCAAAGTGGGATCGTGTGCAGTTAATATAAGACGTGGAAAGTTTGATTTATACGCAGTCATTACTGATGTTATCGAGATCACAGTGATCTCTCGCCTCCTTTAATATTGACTGTCTATCTGCCTTAACTGATGTGATCGCGAGATCTTTTAAAAGATTTGGTATTATCTTACCAAAGAATAAATAACCCTCGCATCATGAGCATCTCGACCGTTCGACATCATCTCTTTCCCCATCTGAACCGTCGGTTCATCATCATAAACGAGGCATCCAATTTAATAAAAAAATAAGCGCATTTTCAAAAATACTCCCGCCCTTTGAGTTCGCTATCTTACTCAAAGGACTGGGGGGAAATTATTGGTGTCAAATTTAGCTCCTAAATCCATCCCATGAAAAGCCCATTAAAGGCCCAAGCGACAAGTTCTCTCAGACAAAGGAAGAGGCCCATTTTCCCTTTAAGAGCCCACATCAACGAAGTAGATAGACGTTGCGAAGTGCACCAAGAAGATAGGAGGAGATCATGATCGAGTCAAATACGAGATCAAGGAAAATTCCGAAGATCTAGGAAGTAGGCGTAGCCCGTCGACCCAGAGATCGCGGAGCCCTCAAAAGAGAAGAACGGATTATAAAAGGAGCCTCTTAGAGAATGTGAACGCCATCTTTGATTCATTAAACTTGAGCTGCTCTACGAGCTCTTCTTCATTTGTAAACCCTTATTAAAATCAATAAAAATCAAGTTCGTTGAATCTTATCTAATTTACATCGTTAAGTTTCTTCAAAAAAACCATTTTTTCTCATCTCATAAATCACTATAAAGTCTTGAGTGTGGATCTTAGGATCCACAGTGACACAACTTATCAAGTTAGTTGTGCCACTCAAATTCTCGTCTTTTGATGTTCCAATCAGACAAAAGGAGTTTTAGTCATGTGCTCCAATAAAGATTGAGAAAAATTCAAAATTAATCATATGTATCAATCGTGTTTTGATGATTGATCATTGTCGTTCTGAATTGGGTTAATCTCATAATCACCATTTTAAATTTCTGCGTTCAGCTAATTATCTTGATCAAACTCATCGACATACTTGATCTGAATCAAGCTTATATCACTTGTTATGGATCATAAAAAGAAGAAGGAATGTGGTTATAGAATTGAGAGGTGAAATCTGTTTTTTTCCAATGGTTTTGATGATAATTTTGATTACAGAAATCCGGAAAATTTCCAGGGGTTGGCATGATACACGCCCCGATTGCATTGCTACCAACGCCATACCCAGAAATTTACTGGAAGCAAGCTTGTGAAGTTGCTCCCATTTTCAATGAATTGGTTGATCGTATGAGCTTGGATGGGAAATTTATACAGGGTAGTTTCTCCATGTTCGCTAATATAAAGTCTCTATCTGCTTTGCATTAAGTAGCTGTTTCGCACATCTTGTCTAATAACAACCATGCCCTTTGATTGATTCTCTATGTTGTAGAACGAAAAAAACTGACATCTTTACATCTAAACTTCTCGACATTCACTCCAAGTTGCTAGAAAGCAACAAGACAAAGGTTTTTTACATCATCTCTGGTTTCATGTTAATCTCCATTCTTTGGGTTAGCTATAATTTTATGTTTGAGTTTGAGAACAGTGCTTAAAATATTCCCTGTTTGATTATCTGGTTATTGAATCTTGATTTTATGCGAATTAACCTAAGGCCTAGCGTTTTCATCCATCGAATTTTCATCGTTTACTTGTTATTCCTAGGTTTAATTCATCATTAAACCACAAACAACTTCATTCGGTTTAGATTTACTTTACTCTTGCATTATCGTAGTGTTTCACTTGGTCTATGTGGATTCGATCCCTAAAATACTATTTCGTTTCGATGTACACTTGCATTAGGACAATGGTTAAAACTCTATGTTATCACCCACCCTACAAACAGAAATGACTAGTTTTGTTTTTTTTTCTTTTACTTTTTTTGTTTACCAAACAATGTTAGTTTTAAATAAGACGTAGGTATTGCATTTGGAAAATCCACGGTTACCCTTATTGTTTTTCCCCAAATCAATTTGTGCAAAATCAATTCCAAAACAAACCCAAATTAGTTTTACCCTTACTTTTTTCTCCACCATCAATCATGGTTGTTGTTTTGTTACAGAAAAAAGTACAAAACACTAGAAAACTTTCTTTTCTCTCTCTTCCTCTCTCTTCCTCTCCTCGCCGTCTAAGGTTTTTTCACTTCTGGATCTTGCCTCTCCGGCGCCGGTGGCTCTCTCAGCACCGGCGTCGGTATTTGCTCCCTTAGATTTGTCTTCGTTTCCTGTTTTTCATTCTGTTCAGGTACCGCTAGATCTGGTTGAGCGGTGGAGAGGGTCTGGGCGGTTGTCCTTGCGCGATGGCGGCGCAGGCTCCGCGGCGTCGTGATTTCTGCGGTTGAGGAGGGGCGCTTACCTCTGTGGTCGATGTTCCTTGCCCCTTCCGCCTCGTCCTCCTGCTGAGATCTGATTTCTTCTGTCGTTGGCCGGCGTTTTTGCTCCGTCTGGCGGTTTCCTCGGTGAGTCCATGTGCCGGCTGTGACGTGCTCGATGGCTTAAGCGGTCGTGGGGTGGTGTTTGTCTTCTCATCCCGTTTCGGTCCCTCCCAAGTCTCGGTTTGTAAATCGGTGTCCCCAAGGCGGCAGAGTGGTGGCAACGGTAGATCGGACCTCTTCGGGCTCGGCGGCGGCTAATCGGACCTTGAGGATGGGCCCTAAGTCCGGCAATGGGTGTCGACAGTGGCTCTTGTCTTGTGGCAAGCCTCAGCGTGGTGGCTCGCGTCTCTCCCGGCAAGCGTGGCTCCATCGGCGGTGTCTCCCTGCGATGGTTCAAGGCGGGTGGCTCGGCGGTAGCTTCTTTCGGCCCGTTCAGCGGTTAAGCTCCGGTGCCGTCTTCCATCGGTGTGATCTGGGTTTCTCGGCGGTGTGTGTTCTCGACAAAGGTGCGGCAGCTTCGCGTTTGTGTTTTAGGTCTCGGCTTGTGTTGGCTCTGGGAGTGATCTAGTGTAGATGGTGGAGCGATTCCGGACGTGATTGTTGAGGCGCCGGTTTGTTGTTGCGGCTAGTTTGTAGCTGTGGGGGCTGGTTCCTGAGGAGATTAGTTTTCTCGGGAATGACGGTCGGAGGTGACTCTTCGATTGCCCGCTCGGACTCTCTTGTCGACGGTTGCAAGTTAGTCCGTTACGGATCCCGGAAATCTCGTTAGTTCTCGGAGAAGCTGTAGGCATCTCGCTCTTGAGGTTTGAGGGCTGACTTCGCGAGGATGCTCGTGGCAACAAGGATGAGAACTCTAGTTCTTCGGAGCTGCGGCAAAAACGGGATGGTCCGCGTTTCGGCGTGTGACTGCTGCTTTTTCGTCTGGTTTTGTTTCGGTATTTGTTTTTCTTATCTCGCTGGCCGTTTTCTTAGCATTTCGCTATTGTCTACTGTATTTTTGTCGTTGTCTCGTTTTTTCGTAGTTTTTTTTTCGGTTAATCTGCTTTTTTATAATCCTTGTAACTTCTGTCAAAAATTGAAAACCGGTAATAAAATCTTAACATTTTTACCAAAAAAAGTACAAAACACTAAATATGTGAAGAATGCATTGACCGCAAGAAACGCAACGGTAACGTGAAATAGACTTCCACTTTGGAGATCACAATGCTCATGTCTCCTTTGCAAAATGAAATTTATAGGACAATCTCTTCTTCTCCTTCTCAAAGCATATGTCAAGTATGAAGAGATTTTTTTAGTTAATAGAAGCTTTATATGAGTTTTCACTACCGTTAATAACACATTTTTCATCGATCACAATATCTTTTCACACAATTTTTCTAACTAATTTGTAATATGTTTTAACAAAAAAAAGGTAATGTAATATATTTGGTAGATAAAAAGAGTATCAAATTTTCTTTTCTTTTTTTAAAATATAATTGTCAACCATTTACTATTAAAATTCTGCAAACATTTTTTCTCTAATTTTTTGTATTACTGTAACTAGTGATTTTTTAGATTGTCTGAAGTGGGGACGGTCCAGGCGGATGATGTAAACTTCTGATTTTTGTTCGTATGATCGAATTTCTGGAGTCGATCCGACCTCTTGAGAGTAGTACATAACCTTTACCACGATATGGTCATGAATCCTTAGACCACCCACATCCAAGACACAATGTCTTCCGCAAGACACAATGTCTCCCTAGAAGTGATGATGTGTCGCGACATAAAAAATTAATTTTTTTTTTTAAGCGGAAGACACAAGGCCCCACCATGCTCTTCCTCTCCGCTGCAGATGCTCTTAGATGATAGAAAGCTATAGTTTTTTTGATTTGATAGTATTTTGGTTGGTGTTAAAGTCATGGTTTTTATTAGATTAAAAGGTAAGGCTCACTAATATTTTTGTCTTTACTTTAAACAATACTCTCTCCGTTCTAAATTAAATGAAGTTTTAGAAAGTTTTTTTTTCTACAATTAAGTGATGTTCTCACTAACCAATACAAAATTAAATGATTTTTTATTATTTTTGATCAATTACATTTTATAAACTATTTGTTCATTGGTTCAGATGAATAATAAATGAGGTTTTAATATAGAAAAAAACAAAAATTAATTGTTTTTTTAATTTATGTGCATACTACTAAAACACCACTTAATTCAGAACAGAGAGAGTATAAAACTTATCTCGGATTATTAGGGAAAGAAAATTTTATTTAGTTAAAAAGTTAAGGTAAGACTTTTTTTAAAAAAAAAGGTAAGTTTTTTTATTTAAAATGTAAGACTTTTTTTTTCTTTATTCAAAGGACTACAATACAATATGGATTACATCAAAGGTATAAGAACCATACTAATTTGTCACAACTCAACAGAGAGGAAAAAAACAAAAAGATTATAAGTCCAGTGCAACTGTACCAAGAAACATGTAGCCTTGGCTTCTTTGTGGATGTTACTAACATTTCTGAGCCGCTCTCAATTTATTTATGTTTCACCGTGTTCCCATCATTGCTCTCCCTCTGCACTTTTAATCAGATTCACAATTTCTGCTTTTGTCTCCAATAAGGCTCCTATTTTTCCATCAATCTTCTCCAGCTTCATTTTCAGCTTACCAATGTCATTACCCTTCTTCTTGGTTTCATTAAGCTTCTTCACATCTTTGTCTTTCTTTTCTTCTTCTTCTGTCTTTGCTTTTTTACCCTTGGAAGATGATGTGACGTCCTTCGCTTCAACTTCAGTATTAGCTTTCATCTCTTCTTCATCCTCTATCTTTTTTGTTTCCTTTGATTCTTTCTTCTTGTTATTTTCTTTGTCTTTCTTCTTTGTTTTCTTCCCCTCTTGATCACCCTCTCCCACTTCTCCATTCTTATTCTTCTTGTCTTCTGGCTTGCCTTCCTCTGCCTCAGCTTCTGGTTCTTCTAATATAATATCTCTAGATAACACTTCAGTGTCAAGGTTTTTCTCCTTCTTCTCGACTTTGTTCTCTTTTTCGTCCTTCTTCTTCTTTGGCTCTTTTCTCTTTTTCTTTTTCTGCTTCGTTTCTCCTTCATCTTCTGCTTCTTTTTCACATACCTCATCCGTTTCCTTCTTCTTCTTCGCTTTATATTTATTCTTCTCTTTCTTTTCCTCCTTATGATCTTCTTCTTTCTTCTCCCGATCTGTTGCATCATCTTCTTTCTTCTTTCCTTTATCTTCTTCATCAGGCTCATCCTTCTCTCCCTTTTTCATCTTCTTGTCATCTTTCGGTTTCTTTTCTTTATCTGCCTTCTTCTGTTTTTCCTCTGCACCTGATTCATCCTTCTCTTTCTTCTTGTCTTCTTTATCCACTTTTACATCACTGTCTATAACCTCCATAACATGTTTGTTCTTCTCTTTCTTCTTCTTTTCTTCAACTTCTTCCTTAGGCTCATCTTTCTCTTCCACTTTCTTCTTCTTGTCTGCACCATTCAGTTTCTTTTCTTTCATCTTCTTGTCTTCCTTACTCTTGGATTCTTCTGTCTTATCCGCACCTGATACTTCTTTCTCTTTCTTCTTCTTTTTACCTTCTCCTTCTTCTTTTAACTCCTTTTGTTGCGATCCATCCTCGTGATTCTTCTCTTTAACCTTCTTTTCCTTCTTGTGTTCCTTATCTTGCTCTTCCACTTCCATATCTCCATGGCCTTCTTCATGTTTCCCATGTTTCTTGGAAACATTTTCTTCATCTTTCTTCTTGTCATGTTTATCTTCTTCTACCTTTGAGTCATCCTTCTTGCACTTTATCTTTTCTTTTTCCTTTTCCTTCTTTGATTTCCCTCCACTCTCTTCTTCATCTTTCTTCTTGTCATGTTTATCTTCTTCTACCTTTGATTCATCCTTCTTGCACTTTATCTTTTCTTTTTCCTTTTCCTTCTTTGATTTCCCTCCACTCTCTTCTTCATCTTTCTTCTTGTCATGTTTATCTTCTTCTACCTTTGAGTCATCCTTCTTGCACTTTATCTTTTCTTTTTCCTTTTCCTTCTTTGATTTCCCTCCACTCTCTTCTTCATCTTTCTTCTTGTCATGTTTATCTTCTTCTACCTTTGAGTCATCCTTCTTGCACTTTATCTTTTCTTTTTCCTTTTCCTTCTTTGATTTCCCTCCACTCTCTTCTTCATTGTTCTTTGTTTTAACTTTCTCAACAGACTTGGCCTTTACTTCCATCTCCACCTCAACATTCTCTCCCTTCTCGTTTGAATCCATTTCCTGCGTCTTCATTTTTATATTAAGTTTCTCTTTCTTGACATTTTCTTCGTTCAATGACATAATTCCCTGATAGACAAAAAAAAAACACTTTTATTGTAACAAAGTTCACAATAGAAAAGAGCTACAACTGTTGGCAAGAGTAATGGTTTCTCCCTACAGTCCAATTCGTTTTTCTGTGGCCAACGATAACGTATAAACCAAACCAATCAAATACTTTAAATAAATTAGTAGTCCCGTCAATGGACCACGCGAAAGTTTGTCCATCCACGAACAAAAATATTTATAAAGACTTGAAAAAAACATTTGTAAGATTTTTATATTTATTAATGCTGTGAATGAGGGTGGAAACATATTTTTAGGGGATTGTCTGCAAATTTCCAACGAATCTAAAGTCAAACTGACCAGCAACCAAATCATGTTCGTTTCATGCTTTAACAAAAAGTTTGGACGACCAAATCGAACAAGTTTAAGCCTTTTGTTTTTGTTATTTCGATCTTTGGTTTTTAATATACCGAGACATTTGGTTTTATTTCTTGTAATTTACGATTCTTGACTCAGCTAGACAGAATAAGTATAAGCCTTTCTTTTTTGTTCTCACTTCTCCTAGTAGTAACAATAGAAACAGATATTCCAGATAGAAAGTGAGACCAAACAAAAGAAAATCTACCAAGTAAAGAGAAGTAAATCATAACCCAAAATTTCAGATCTATCAGAAAACTGGAAATTCAAGGAATATTCATTGGAACAGAATACTTTTAACAACAAAATACTTTTGGGACAGAGATTATATAGAGGGAAACGAATTTATGTACCTTATATTTTCCGAAGTTGTAGCTTTTAAATGTTGTAGTTATGTTTTCGAGAAAGACGATCGAACTGATCTGTATTGGATCTGAGATGAGTTTTGGATATATATATATATATAATGAGTCACACGGAGGTGACGCTGTAAACATACGCGTTGGTGCCACGTCTTTCTTCTTTGCACAGTTCTTTGCGTTGTCTTTAACACTTTTTGCTGTCCTACTTGGTTAAACCTTTGACATTTGTGACCTCCTACTTCTAATTTTTAGGATAGTTGTTGGTTTTAGTTTTGAGAGCTTTGCACGTATTAACACTTTCTCAACTTTTTATAAAATATATTTAATATTTTTGAAACATATTGATAAATATAGCATTAAGACCGCAAGAATCAGTGTAAGATTTCCGGCTGATTTTGTCTTTTTGAGTTTAGTTAGTTTCTCTTTTCAGAGATTGGTGTAAAAGTTTTTTTGGAATTGCTTTGAGTTGTGTTTAGTGTCTAAAAATCTCTTGTATGAGTTTATGTTTCTCTTATCTAGGGCTTTGTTTCCAAATTGTGGGCTTTTGAGTCTGATATCATTACTTTCGACATCTGGATCTTGTAATCATTTCATAAAATTTTAATGTAACAACTATATACATATTGACTTTCCAGTCTTAACTATGTACAATATCGCGCGCCTCAACATGTATAGTATACATACCAATAAAAAACAGAGGCAACATCATAATCTTACACAAAAGAAGACAAAACAAAAAAAACAAAAAAACAAAAAAATAAAAGAGACAAAATACTAAAGGTTTCCAAATTAAGTGACATGTCATTCAAATAAGTCTTTAGTTTTTAGTTTAAAAAATGTATTTTACAAGAATTAACACTTTTTAGATTTAGCATAGTTTTTTAGCACTTAAATTATTGTTCATAGTTTTTATAGCACTTTTGGTACTATTCATGATTCATGGTAATTTAGCTTATGTACAGTACTATGTGTATGCATGTGAACGGTACACGAGTAGACATAGAGAAAGATATTTTCGTCATTTACATGCTAAAAGACGAAAAATATATTATACGTTATATTAATAAGAAAAATTAAATTAAGTGTCAATCTATGTAAATATGTCTTAAAAATATCATTTAAACTATTTTTTTGTTTGCTAACAATTTTAAAAGCAATTTAATAATATGGGCCATATCAACATATTAATTACAAACCCTAATAGGAAGAAAAAAAGAGCCCATTCGAAAAGGTGAAAAGGTTTAATGCAAGCCCAAATTTAATAATAGGTGTGGGGGTGAAAATTATAATCCGGTAAAACAAGTCCAATAGACTAATGGTAAAAGGGTTGATGAAGTCAAAGACAATGATGAGGTGACGAACCAGACTGAAAGACCCATCAGGATGAAGTTTAAGGTCAAAGATGAATAAATGCAAATTCGTTAATCAATCCCGACGAGACCAAATACTCATTCAAACCGGTGAATTACGGCGTTTGGACGTAACATATCTATATTCTCCAAATTACGGCGTTTCCGACGGATTTCCGAGCGGAATATTTTCGACGGATTTCTGAGGAATGAATTGCCGAGGGGATTCCGAGGGGTTATTATTGATTTTTATAAAAAGATTTAATTTATTAAAATATTATATAAATTAATAAATAAATATCTCTAAATAACAAAAATGAAAAATTAAATAAAACTTTAATTTCTTATAAATTTAAATAATTATTAAAGGTTTTCAACATTTTTAGAAAATTACAAAAAACAAAATCAAACTAAATCCGGCGGGAAATCCAGGAAATTAGATTTCATGAAATCCGCCATGGACGATCTCTTTGCTTTGTCAGTCGTGAGCTCGTCCCCCAAAGCCGTTACCTTCCTCTTGAGCTCTTCGTTTTGCCGGATAATGTCTTCGTCCATCGAGAAACCGGCTGAAGAAGTTGCGACCGAAGTCGTAACCTTACCCAACCCTGGCCGACGAAGTTGCGACTTCGGTCGCAACCTTATCCAACCCTGGCCGACGAAGTTGTGACCGAAGTCGCAACCTTACCCAACCCTGGCCGATGACATTTTTAACGGGTATCTCCTACAAAAACAATACAAAACATTAGTTCTTAACAAATAATTATCTAAATTGAAATGATAATCTATAATTATTACTTACCCCAAGCACTAGGTTGTTGATCTCGACTCGAGTGAGGTCGTTGGAACTGGTTGAGCCGTCATGCGATCTCTGGCTCATGATCTCTTCAAGCGGATTCGTCACCTTTTCGACGATCTCCCTAATTACACCATCTTGAATTAGTTTGGTCTTCTTGTTGGTGTGCGTCCTCACCATCAAGTTCATGTGATTCGGAGGTTCGCCGTCTTCTTGCGTCTAGAAAACAACTAAAATCGTTAGTCACTAATAAATATATTAAAAACGATATTTAAAAATAAATAAAAACACCAAAATACATACCATTTCGATTTCGGTTTTTTTGAATCTGGTCGCCCCGTTGTTGTGGACAGCGACCCATTTCCCGTCTCGGGGTCTCTTCCGGTTTTTGGAGTTAGTCACTGAGAGAGCTTCGGTGCCGGGGGCTTCCCAATACGTGATGTAGTCCTTCCACACTTCCGCGTTCAAACTTTTTGGCTTATCTCTACCATTTCTCCAAACATGCTTCCACTCGTACATGTTGCCCGAGAATTGAGTGGCCGCCTCCTTTAGAAACTCTGTCTTCACTGTTTTCGTGTCGGTAGACCTCCAATTAAATTCTTGCTACAAAAAAACAATATTTAAAGATGTTAAAAACTCTCAAAATATAGACAAATAAATAATTAAATTAAAATTTACCGCAAACGTTCGAAACCAAACATCTTGTTCGTCTAACGGAATATCCGAGAATTTCTTGTACGGTTTGTCGAGGATGGAGTGCAACATCTTCAAAACAGATATGCTAATGCCATTCCCAAATATTCTAAACTTATAAAAAATAAACAAACGATGATTAAGAATCGGTAATTAAAAAAAATATTATTAATTAGATAGAAAGAAAAGTAAAACTTTACCACGTAGATCCCGGAATGTGCAACCTCGAATCGAAAACTTTGAGTAATTCTCGTCCCGACTGTTGTAGTAGCTCCTCAACGGTAATGAGCGGACGAGAAGTTTCACTATGACTGTCCAGAATAGTAAGTGCAGGCGACGGACTCGGACTCGGATTTGCGAAAATGCTCCTACGCCTCAATTGGCCCGAACCGCCAACACGTTCTCGATCAAAATCACCGTAAGACCTACAAAAATAAAAAACAGAGAACTTTTCTATACAAATCTCAAATACTTTTCTAAAAAAATCAATAAACTTAAAAAATACATTTATAAAAAACGTTTTTAAAAATACATTTATAAAAAACGTTTTTAATAAATAAATATATAAAAAAACATTTTACAAAATAGAATTATAAAAAACGCTTTTAAAAATAAATTTATAAAAAAACGTTTACAAAAAAACATTTTTTAAAATTATATTTATAAAAACGTTTTTACAAAATAGATTTATAAAAATATTTTTAAAATTAACAACAAATCTAAGCACAAATTCAAAATAATTCAATCTATCTAAAATCTAATCAAAACATTCAACATAATTTTATCAATCGAACCACAAAACTATTCCAATCTAAGCACAGATAAACAATCTAATCCATAAAACTAAACAAAATTACAATCTAACAACCTAATTCAATAATCTAACCTAATTCCAAAACTAACATGCAACACATCAAACCGAAAAAAAGAACAGAACATACTCACATAATCGGCGGCGGTGTCGAGCTCCAGTGGGCGAGGAAAAAGAAGAGAAGAAGAATGGAAGAGTGAAGAAGACTCGTCGGAGAGAAGAAAAGAAGAGAAGAAGAAGAAGAGAGATCGGAGAGAAATACAAAAGAGAGAAAGGAAGAAGAGAGAAGCAAGAATCGGAGAAGAGAGAAGAAATTGAAAGAGAAGAAGACTAATCAGAAAAGATAAGTATAAAGGTTTCTGATGGACACGTGCCCTCGGGAATTTGTCAGAAATCGAATTAATAAACCGCCAAAATTTTGCCCAATTAAGCAGGCGAAAGCAGAGCAATAACTTGGGAATTGGCACAGAGTAGTGACCCTGATGTCATAATTCAAAGCTTTGCCCCCCGCTCTGGTAGCTCCGATATACGAAGGCTGGCGGTGTAATATTGATGGTTCTTGGAAGGAGACATATAGTTTTTCCGGAATAGGTTGGTTTTGTTTTCAGGAAGGAGTCGAAGGGACTATAATGGGAGCAACAAATCTGCGAAGAAGCATCTCCCCCCTACATGCAGAATTGGAAGCACTCATCTGGGCTATGCATTGTTTGCTCGCAAACCAGAAGACGGAAATAGCTTTTGCAACAGACTGCTCCGAGTTGGTGAAGATGGTGTCTACACCCGAGGATTGGCCGGCATTTGCATTACACCTAGAGGAGTTCGTGAAGAGTAAGGAGGCTTTCACTTTTTTCTCAATCTCACTCATCCCACGCGTGAAGAACACAAAGGCAGACAACCTAGCAAAGAGTGCTCGTATCTACCCAGTGGATATTAATTTTGTAAACTCGGTACCACCGGTTTGGATTTCCGAACCGTTCTAGGTATCTAGGCTGTTGAAAAAAAAAAGCAAGAATCGGAGAAGAGAGAAGAAGACGAATCACAAAAGATAAGTATAAAGGTTTCTAACGGACCCGTACCCTCGAGAATCCATCGGAAATCGAATTAATAAACCGCCAAAAAATTTCCCAAATTTTGGTTGGCGGGTTATTTGTTTGGGTAAATTTCAAGGTTCGTCGGAAATCCCTCGGAAATTTCCGACGGATTTCCAACGGGCCTTGAAATTTTCCATGTTTTTCATTTGAAAATGCTAAGTTTCCGAGAGGTTTCTGATGGTTGCGTAATCCCTTGAAATTTCTGAGGGATTTCTGACGGTTTTAGTGTATAGGATTTAGATTTTGAAGATTTCCTAAAACTTAGGGTTTAATAGCCATTATTGTAACATACTAATAAAAAAAACTTTCAAAACCAAACAAAACAAGTTATTCTGGATTTCGTAACAATAGATCGACGAAAGAGTTCAAGCTTTCATAAAAACACATAGAACATATAAGAACACTTACGTGTTTGTGTAGGGTTTCAATTAAAAACTACAAAATATTTGATTCTTAAAAATATTTCATAGAAAGTAGTTCTAATATGTTATTTCTACTTTTATCAAGAACAAACATCTTCAAAATCCGTCAAATTTGAGGTTTATTATCCTAACCCATCGGAAATCCCTCAAAAAATTTCGACGGATTTTCGAGGGATTTCCGACGGATTCAGAAAATTTTAGTTTTAGCCGGAGATTCCAAATTCTCTCGGAAATCCGACGGATTCAGATATTCCATTCTAGCCGGGAAATATTTTATTAAAATGCCAAGTATATTGAAATTGAAAAACATGATATAATAATTCAAAAAAAAGTTTATCAATCTCTGTTTCGAAATATATAAAAATACATAGAAAAATAAAAGTTATTACATAATTAATTACTCCGAGTCCAATGAATAATCTGACGTAGCTGAATCGGAATCCTCGTCAAATTCGCCGATCTCTTCCTCAGAATTCTCAAATACCTTGTAATCCCCGGCCATGGTGAAATCAACAGCGAGATCAACTTCAAGAGAATGCTCGATCAAACCTAAGTTACCAATTGCGTTTTCCTGCAAAGGGTCGTGATCGGAAACACCATAAACTCTTCTCCTTGGGTGTATCAACGTAACAGTAATCCAAGGGTCTTGCTTGTTCCTAACCCGGGGGTATCGTGGAAACATGATCCGCTTGTGAAGCAAGAATGAAATGATCGTATTACTGAAATCGTTTTCGAGAAATGCATCCGGACGTAGACCTTCAACTGGATTATACCAGTCGCAGTAGAACGCAATGCACCTCAAGTCGATCATTCCCGTATAATGGACCTCCAATATTTCGAGGAGGACACCGTAGTAGACAAATTCTCCAGATTAAGACGATATATCAGAATTATAAGTTGTCTTTGAGTTTCATTCCCGATGAGCCTTAAAAGCATACCCTCGGGTGCAATACATCAGATAAGACTTTGCAATAAACGTCGGGCCTTTCACCATCTCAACCAACCACGTCGAAAACGATATCCCTCTAGCAGTCATCTTATCAACCTGTAAAAATTACATGTGGACAATAATCAACACAATGTTTATATAAGGAAGTACAATTTAATTATATAATAAAGCATCGTTTAACACTTACATAATATTTCAACCAACCACCAAAGTCATTCTGCTTGACGACATCAAGCTCATCCTCTCTGTAATTTGGATACCAATCGCGTATTTGGGCCATGAATATCTTGTGCATGAACAAATGCATTAGAAAATAGCATTAGTAAACTTTGTTAACTAATTAAAAAAAATTAGATACCTCTCATATTCCAAAACGTCGTCGCAGTTTGTTAGAATATACATATGCAAGTAACTTTGTTCCTCCTCTGATAGTCGCCGATCCTTTCCTTTTCCATTTAGTTATCCAATATTAGTAAATATATCAGAGACATAGACAAGATAACTAGGTCTTTTCCCTCCATCATCATGGCGTACGGGGCGTCTAATTTTTGTTTGGACTTGCGCTGGAAAGTAGTAACCCGCAAAGTTGGAAGTTTCTTCATTAATGCTACGCGCGACAATAGAACCCTTAACTCTAACAAGATTTTTCAACTTCTTCTTTAGGTGGAACATATACCACTCAAAAGGGTACATCCATCGGTATTTAACCGGCCCACCAAGTGCTGCTTCTCGAGGGAGATGAATAAGAAGATGTTCCATAACATCAAAAAAGGCAGAAGGAAATATTTTTTCGAGGTTGCAAAGGAGAACCAGTATGTTTATCCCCATATTTCGGATACCGGCTGATGTAAGTGATCTCGTGCATATATCTCAGAAGAAAGCACCGATCTCTGCATATATAGTAGACATACAAAATTTAATAACTCCGGATTAACAAATAAAAATATGGTAACATACATAATAGTATAAATGTACGTACCTGCACTAACTCCATGAACGTTTCTAGGAAGAAGACCTACAAATGCAAATGTAAGAAGGTGCTGCATGACAATCATGACTCTTCATCCCAGAAAACTTCCCTTCTGAACTATCAACGCAATTACGAAGGTTAGATGCGTATCCGTCTGGAAATTTGACACTATGCTTAATCCAATCGAAGAACTCTTCCTTTGAAGTCGCATCCAACTGGAAAGCAGAGGGCAGTGATTTCCCGTTCGCCATTACATGCAACTCCTTACGGGAACATATATATGGCAAGTCCAATCTGGCCTTCAAAATATCTTCCGTCTTTCCTTGCACATTTAGAACAATGTTCATGATGTTATCGAAAACGTTATTTTCAATATGCATCACATCTAGATTATGGCGCAGCATATGGTCCTTCCAATATGGTAAATCCCATAAAATACTCTTCTTGTGCAGTTTGTGGTACTCGCCACAACCGTCAACAGGATAATGCTCATTACCCCCCGCATGAAACTGTCCTTTCAACACAAAAATATATCTTAACTGAGTCATAATATAATTTCCATCTAACTTAGGAGGTGGACCATCAAAAATTTTTTTGCTCTTTCTAAACAATGTTGTGCTCCGACGATATGGATGATCATGCGGTAGAAATCGTCGATGACAATCGAACCAAGAGGTCTTTCGTCTGTGCTTCAATTGAAACACATCAGTGTTATCTTGACAATACAAACACGCTAACCTTCCATGCATCGACAATCCAAATAGCATACATAATGCTGGGAAATCACTTATGGTCCACATAAGTACCGCACGCATAATAAAAATTTATTTGAGGGAAACATCAAACGTTTCAACACTGTTTTTCCATGATATTTTGAACTCATAAATTAATGGCTGCAAGAAAATACCAAGGGATCTCTTAAGATGCTCTGGACCGGGGACGAGGATCATGAGAAACAAAAAATCTCGTTTCATGCACAAAGTTGGCGGCAAATTGTTAGGTGTGACGATTACTGGCCACAACGAATATTATCTCCCATGCTTTCCAAAAGGGTTGAATCCATCCGTAGATAACCCGAAGTATACGTTCCTTGGTTCACACGTAAAACTAGGAAAAACCTTTTGAAAATATTTCCATGCTTCTGCATTTGAGGGATGCGCAATCTCTCCATCTGAGTTATGTTATGCATGCCATCTCATAGGCTATGCCATGCACTCAGATTGATATAACCACTTCAACCTATCAGCTAGGGGCAAATATCACATCCGTTTATGTGAAACATGTACTCTTCCACATGTATCATGATACCGAGGTTTGTGACAAAACCGACAATTCAACCTGTTTTCGTCCTTTCTCCAGTAGATCATATAGTTGTCGACGCACACATCTATCATCTGATACGATAATCCAAGACCAGCTACAAGCTTCTGAATCTCGTAGTATGAAGCCAGTAAAATATGTTCTTCAGGTAAGATATATCTCACAAAATCAACTATCGCATCAACACAATCCTTGGCTAAGTTGAAATCCATCGTTATGGTCATCAACCTGCTTGCAGTTGATAAAGGCGCTATTCCATCTCTACATCCTTTGTATAATGGTTGCTTAGACGCATCTAGCATATCAAAAACTTACGCGCTTCTAAATTTGGTTCATCTATCCTGTTACCATCCTTAAGATGATACAATGTTATGTTTTCACGAAACGCCTCATTCACCATCTAAATAGTACCTGCGTTTACATATACTTCCGGTATTGGTTCCTCTAACCTACTCGAAGTACTACCAAACCTATATGATGTGCTACCATAATATTGCACCGTTGAATCAGTTTCTCCATGGGTATACCAAATCTTGTAACCAGACATAAATCCAATCCTATATAAATGCTTCCATACTTTTCTAATAGAGACTGATCTATGATTCCGACATTTAGTATAAAGATAATACATTTTACCGTATTATGATGTCATGTTATTGTTTGACGCAAAGTTCATAAACTCCTCCACAGCTTGTGCGAACTCATCCGTCAATTGCCCCGTCACGGGATCACGCGGAGGTTTGTCCATGCACAATCGAAATTAAGACATTGTGTAAGTTTTGTTGTTGTGTGTTTGTTGTGAATGAGGAGGAGAAATATTCAGCGACTTTCCGACGGATTTTAAACTTCAAACTGCTATTACAACAGATGCATTAACGGATATATAGCCGTCGAAAATCGGTCGGGATTTTCTGACGGACAGCCAATAGTCGAAAATCCGTCGGGAAATTCCGACCATTTTTTGGATGACCCTTGATTTGTCGAAAATTTCTGACCGATTTCCGAAGAACCTAAATTCGTCTGGAATCGGTCGGAAATCCGTCGGGAATTTCCGACGGATCAAGGGTCGTCGAAAATGCTGTCGGAAATTGCTGTGTTTTCTTGTAGTGCACTTGAGATCAAAATACTAATCCAGTTTACTCCCCAAATCTTGTTCAAATCCGCCTCTTGAATTCATTTGATCTTCTCAAGTAACAAATTTTATGTTTATTGTTTGATAGTCCCTCGGCTCTTTTGTTATTAAAGATAAACCGAATTCCTCCGTTTATTCATATTTACAAATTTTGACCATTGTAATTCCAGCTACAATAATAGAGTTTCGATATTGTCACGACTCACATGAACCAGAACCAAATTAAGATGTTTTTCTAAATGTTTTTGCCAATTACGGAATTAAGATGTTATCGATCGGTTTCTCCTTACAAACCGAAGTGAAATCAAAAATCAAAAATCAAAAAAAAATTGTTCGGTCTGTATGGTTTTCAGTCCGTTGAGGTTTTATGTCCAGGCCTAAAAACTACTGTCATCAGATGCCATTAGAAGCTTTAACAGTTTTTTTAAAAAAGTTTTGAGAATCTTGTATTACAAAATTAACTATCCTTAGTTTTTCTTTTACGTTAACCGTAGAGATTCTAAACAGAACTTAAACTAAATCCATGAAGTTCATAGAAATTCGGGTTTTCTTATCACTAAAAACGTCTACGAGTGGCTATCCTGACCTAGTCCCACAAGACGAATCCTAAAAACCCGGATTTTCACATGCTACATGGAATAGTCTGGCCTTGGGCATTAAGATCTTTGGTTATGACTTATGAGAAAGAAAAAAAAAAGGCAGAGGGTTCAGTATCTTCACAAATCCTTGTTAACTTGCAAGAAACCAAAAACCTCCTTTCTTAGTTTCAGCTGACTCTAAAGTCCCCAAATGACGATTATATTGGTCTCTTTAACACGAAACTACATTGATTCTTGTTAATGCAGTACATTTCAGGCATAACAAGAAGTTAAAAAGCAAGTTGTTTTATATCAACTCTTGTTCTCTACTTGAATTTTATTTTAGTTGTATTTCTTAGAGATATGATATGATCTCTATTTTGCTGGGTTCCATTTTGGGTAAGTTTGTAAGGATAAGTATTAGTATAATTTAGTAGTTTGTATCTTTTACTCTTTTTTGGTATAAAATCTTAACATTAAAACCAAAAAAGTTATTTTATATCATTATATCGTAACTTTTCGTGCAAGAAACAAGAAATTTACAAATACATTTTAGAAAATTCAAAATGAGATCAGATTCCAATTACAACACACAAAAGTGATAAATATATCAAAATTTATCACCAACCTTCAAAATTTAGTCAAATTTCGTTAAAAAATATAGATAAACTTATCTGGCAAGTCCTTAAAATGCATGACTCAGACATGCTTTTTTTAGAAGCATAATTTTTTTTTTGTTATGTTCAAGGGCCTTTTTTAGAAGCATATTAAAGATTAAAGACCACGAACAAAACCAATTTCTACCAAAATATGATATAAGTGTGTCTTCTTTTCCTTCTAAACGAAAAAAAGAAAAAAAAATACAAATTCATAGAGAATCCATTAAAAAATGGCTTTTCTTCGAAGAATCTCCGTGATGATCACATCTTTGATCATTCTCTACACAATTCCATCAACCACATCGATCGCACCAGACGCACCAACAATGATTCTAATCGACAGAATATGCCTCGACACAGTGAACGCGTATTACTGCGAGCGATCGATCATCCCGAAACTCGAGAAGCCCCATTCCGAAATCACGGATATAGCGAAAATTGCAGCTTTTAACGCATTGTACATCTCCAAAATAACAACTTCTTTAATCAGATATGATTTTCTTCCCAAGGCAGCCAATCCTCAGGACAAGGCTCAGCTTCGTACTTGCCTTGCGACGTACAATGGCGTAGACAAGTATCTCGAAGGTGCTTATCAGGCAGTGCTTCGAAATGAGTATTCGGAAATGAGACGTTATCAATCATATGTGCTTGGTCAGCTCGACAAGTGCAAGACAGATTTCGATCCAATGATGCGTAAATTTTTTTGGGCCAAGCTAATGATCAATATCTCAATATTAGCAGCTCGTAGGCTCCCTGCCCTCTAATCAAAGCCGATCCTGAAATAAATAAAAATATTTTGTGGGCCATTAATTAAATGTTTTCTTATGTAATGCTTGCATAAATATGTGTGATCTCTATGATTTAAAAAATATATTTATATCCACATATATTATATATACTAGATTAGGACCCGCGTAATGCGTATACGCGAATTTATAGTTTAATATTTTATAACACATGACAAAAAAATTAAACGAAAAAATGGAAAAAACAAAATCTCTCATGAAAATAAATAATATAAAGTTAAAATTGCCAACACGAAACCACCTATAGAAAAACTTAAGAATTATTTATTCATTTTGATTCTCCTATTTTTGATTCTATTGTTTGGTTTTTAATCAAATTGTGTCACATATTTTCAAACATTTAATTTTTCATGTTCTTATTCGAATGCAATTTATTTGGTATTATTTAAAAACACATATATTTATTTTATCATACAGAACTATAATGGGGGTTTTTTTTTAATTAACTTTGCCATTTAAGATGAATATAAATTTTCTATTTTTTTTGTTTTCTAATAACTTTACTTTTTAAAATTATAAATCGGTTATAAAATTTTATTTTTCATTTTTGTTTAGTAACTTTACATTTTAGGATTATGAATCATTTATAAAATTTTCTTTCATTAATTGTTAATATTATATGTCAAAATCTAATTGAAATTTATTTTTCACGTGTCAAAATATGTTCAATTAATTTGACACGTGTTACGATTAGGTGAATTTACAACTTTAAAACATTCAACTTTATATAATAAAATATATATAGTGCACTTATTTTTATAGCTGAAGTTAAAACTCAACATATGTCTCATTGACCTCTTCACAAGAACTCTTTTTCAATCAAGTTCAACTTTAAAAGATGAGAACTTTTTTATAGTTCGTTGAGCGTAGCTCTTGTTATGTTCAACTTTGTATCAAAATATTTCTTTATCGGTTTCTCCACATGCATACTCGTAGGCCATTCCATGGATTTACCTTCATCAGTAATTATAGATAATATCGTTGAGATTAGATCGTGTTACTAAAGAAATTCTAATGTTTTGTAAAAGTTCCTTGACACTAAGTTTCGAGATGCTCTGTTGCTTCGATTAAATGCTCAAAACAACTGGAATTCATTCAAAAGATTCTTTAAACACAAAAAGAGAAAGAAAAAAAAAGAAAGAAAAAAAGAGAAAAAAACAAATGCCATTAAGAGTTTGATTTGGTCAAAGCATATACATGATCAATTCATTGTGGTTAAGTCACCGATATGATGATTGATACGCTTTCAAATTCTCCATTATATCACTTTTGTCCGTTGCGATTTCAAGTCAAAGTGATGATATGCGCAACTCTTTTTCTAAATAAAGACATATAGAAAAAAAAACACACAACACAATAAAAAAAAGCTCTCAGTCTCTTCATCTTCTAGTTTTTTGCCTCTCGAGAGTATTCACAGAAATAGTGTTCGTGAGATTCTGTTATTCGTTGTTGTGGAAAAGGGAAACAACGTAGTTGTATTCTGGAAATCTTACCGAACGAAACCATCACACTACGAGGTGTTTAAAATTTTAAAGTAAGAAATTCAATGTCTCGCCTCTGCAATTCTTTTTCACCATTCTAATTTAGTATTGTATTTTCCATTTCTATTTTTCCATTAATTTATAATTAGGGTAAACGATCTATTTACTCTTGAGAAGTTTTATATAATAACAGATCCCTCCAGAGTTTAAGCCTAGTTCTATTTCCCCATTGAAACAAAGTTCGAAACTTATTTCCCCATCGAATCAAAGTTCGAAACGTATTTGTCCACGAAATCCAATTTAATTGATTTGCTTTCGGTTTCGAGCGGTTTCTAATGTAAACCGTAAACTGTAACCGAGTTAATGACATAAACCCAAATCAAACCAACCCACCCAGATCCAATCTTCTTCTTTTCCTCCTCACCACCATTTTTACCCTTACCCTAGAAGTCGACATTTCTCGTTGGAATTTTTTTCTCCAGTCCACCTCCTGATTACTCACCATATCCATGGTTTCCCTTCATCGAATCCTTCTCGATTCCAGTCCAGAATCTGATTCTATCTCTCGCTCAAAATGGAGTCCTGAAAACAAATCCTTCGTTTTCCCTTGGGGTGAAGCCACAATAACCCTCGAGGATCTAACTGTGATTCTGGGTTCGTCTGTCTTTGCTCCTCTCGAAAGATCAGAGATGGAAGAAGCCGCTAAGAAACTGGAGAGAAGCTCGGTGCTCTTCTGATACCTCCTGGTCTCTCTAAGTGCTACTGTTCCGGGACGGAATCTATATGGCTTCTTCACTCCTCCGGTCGCCGGATCCGATATTCTCGCCGCATTCGTCGCGAGCTGCTTCCTTGGCGCCTTGCCTCCGGTGGATTTCCTTGCCGTCTGCTTTGTACGAGCCATTTAGTTAAACGAAGATAAAGAGAATTCTTTGTTTTTTGCAATGAGAATTTGTGTATATGGAATCTTAATAATTTTAAATTTTGATAATTTTGAAGATGATGATATTCAATTTCAGATTCAAGGTTTCAGATTCTATTTTGTTTCTTCTATGTTCTTCATAATTTTTGAATTCTTCTCAAATTTAACAATCGGCTTAATTGTGTTTGCGAGTGAAGAAGAAGAAGATTGGGTTAGCGGGTGAAGAAGAAGAGGATGGGTTTAGGTGGTTTGGTTTAAGGGGTTCAAACTAGGTTAATTATGGATTTCTTTGGTATTAGTTTGGTTAATACTTAATTGGTATACAGTAAACCGACTTAAATCGTGGTTCATGAGGAAATAAATTTCGAACTTTAAATTCGTGGGCAAATAGGTTTCAAACTTTGATTCGGTGGGGAAATAGATTTCGATCTTTGATTCAGTGGGTAAATAGAACTAGCGATCTGGGGGGGATCTGTTATTATATGAAACTTCTTAGGGAGAAATAGATCATTTACCCTTATAATTATCAGTTGTCATCTTGTTGTAGTAATTGAGGTTCCTAATTGATAAGTTCAAATGTAATACTCTAAAGTACTAACAACTTTGTCGATTGTAGTATTTAGGGGTCGAATCCATAGAGACTCAAGAATCACACAATAGATTATATAGGTTCGAATTAAGCTAAGTAAATCAATTAAATAAAAAAGTAGTAACGTAAATCAAAGGGTTGTAAATTCAATGGAGAGGAGATAGGTTCAGGGTATTTCTCAGAAAATCAAAAAATGCAGATAAACTAATTAGTTAGGATTCAGGTTAAGCCCGGTTCTTGAACTCAAATCACTAAGCTATAATTAACCAATTGTCGTTGCGAGAATTATATAAGTCTAAATCTCAGAATTCCAAATTTATTTGCAAATCCTAAAGATTAAACTAGCTTTAAGTCCATGTTCGATATGTTCACAAAACAACTAAACCAAATTTCTTTGCAGATAGTTATTTTGCTCACCCTAGGTTCTATCAGATCATCAATTGCACTGTCATGCCTAATCGATTAACCTAAGATCTAAGTTCCAGGTGATCAATCCAGAATTAGCTTTAAGAACAACCTATGGTGAAGAACTAATTCAGATTATGAACCCTAACTTACTAATTAACCTAACATTCAAAGAGATCCCTTATTGAGAACCCTAAACCTAACATGAGATCTACTCAGACATTGAGATTGAAACAAACAACATGATTGAATAAATCTCTTAAATTAATAATAAAGGAGAAATAAAACAAGGGTTCGAAATCTTCTCTCGGACGAACAGAGTTTCAGACTTGTCTCCCTCAAAGCTTTCTCTACCAAAATCAAAGATATAATAAAGCTTAGCCACAAAAGTGGCTGAAAACCCTAATTATAAGCTAAAACAAAAACACGTTTTGGGGCTTCTTGTAGTTATTAAAGTCTTCTGGAACAAAGTGTAAAATCTTCAGACTTGTAAAAAGTCGCGATCCTTCTCTTCATGCGATCAGTATCGACCGATACCATAAGTGGTATCGATCGATACACAGCTTCTGTGTCGACTCTTCAGGCTGGTGTCGCTCGACACCAGAACTTCAACTTGATCCTTCAGCTGCATGATCTTGCTTGGCTCCAAAATGCTCCAATATCTCCAATTTAGCTCTAAACGTACATAAACCTGTAAAGACTCGAAAAGACTCCAAAAATACTAGAAAGACTCTATAAATAAGACCTATATAATGGTTAAAAGCGGGTAAAAACCATGATATATCAACTCCCCCAGACTTAGCATTTGCTTGCCCTCAAGCAAACATAAAGCTAAACAAGAAAAAGAAGTTTGAAAAACACGGAGACTCACTTGTTCTTGAAACATTACAATGACCCTTTTTCTTAGTACTCCACATATCACCTAACCAGTTACAAATCTAACCACCATGTACTTCTCCGTAGACATTCGCAGCTTCCCAGACTCCACACATAATTTCGCAGCATTATCCAATAAAGCCATCATCGCAAGTTTCATCGTTGTAATCAACGCCAAGAACCTGTTAGACTCTTTTCCATACAATATCAAGATAAAAGAACCACCCAATTTTCACACTTTTTGGTATTGTTTCCTCTCCCCAGACTTATTTCACATCATGTTCTTTTGCATATACATATTAAGGTTTGAGACGCGAGTATTGATGGTGTTTGCTACCAAATCCCCGGTTCTCCCCTCTCTACGTATCAAAGGTGTAGGCGGATAATGGTATCACAGGAAATTTTCCTAACCTCGCTTCCAACCTTTGTGTGATCATTCCTTCTAAGTAGGATAATGGGATCGCTGGAAATTTTCCTAACCCTCTACTCAGAAGAAAATCATTTCATATTTTCATGCTTTTATTTATTAACTTATAACAAGGGAGAGGAATGCCATTACTTTCTACACATGGGTTCCTTTGTCAGATATGAGTGAGGAATCAAGCTCTATTGGCCTCGACCACATCGATGAAGTGCAAAGAATTAGCTCAGGCTTTAATGGACTCTGCTGGAAACATGGGTGTCTTCTAGTTAACTGGTCAGCCTTTGGATTTTTCATTAGTCTGATCCAGAACTGATTCTGTAACAACGGTCACTTAGAAGCAATGTCAAAACAATAGATTCAAGAAAAAGATCATAGTCTCCAACAGGTTTTGACTCAATAAAACGATTTTGACTCAAAAACGACTGACTCTAAGAAAAACAAACACACTGTCAGCAACTACCTCCCCCATACTTAAACAACACTGTCCCCAGTGTTATCTAGTCTAGAGTCGGTAAAAGAAATCATAAGAGCTGAGTGGAGGCGTGAAAATCAAAGAAGTTACCGGAGTGGCGTAGGAGTGTCGACCGACACACATCACTAATATCGATCGATACCAGGCTTAGGTCGACACATGTAATTATTTTCATCGATTTGATAAGCTCAAATCCTTTGTTGCGCAAGTGGTGTCGATCAATACCATTACTGTTATCGCTCGACACATCATCTTTGTAACTGATTCACGCAAAACACAAGACACAAAACAAAAAACAAAATGAAATAAAAGAAATATGTACATACTCACCAGTGGGTTGCCTCTCACCAAGCACTTGTTTTACGTCATTAGCTTGACTTTACGCCCATGTGTTAGTCAGGATAAGAATGAGAACTTGCTCCAAAACAAGCTCCACAACTAGACATCTCCAGCTTCAGAATTCTGCTCAACATACCCTTCAAAACATCATTTCATTTCTCTTTCAACTCTGAAGTGAGAATTGCTCTAACCTTAGAGAATGGTTTCGAAGTTCCCTTGCACTTCACCTCATATTCAATCGAATCTCCATCACACTTATGAGGGGTTAAAATCATATAGGCATCACCCTTGACTATTTTGCTCTTCACCTTCTTCTTTGTCTTAGACATTTTTATGTCTCTCTTCGTGATGATAGAAGGACCATCTAAAACGTCTATGAAATTTGGCTCACCATAAGGCTCTTCCAAAAGATCAACCATCAACGTCTCTCCTGTAACAACGGTGATGCAAGAGACATGTTTGGGAGCTCTTCCAGAAGGAATGGCTTTGTATGAGACCTCTTTGTCAATGTATGAGAACGAAATTCTCTTACTGGGCGTGTCTATAACTGCACCAACTGTAACCATGAACGGTCCTCTAAGAATCAAAGGAATATTAGAACTGTCGCTCATCTCCATAATCCGAAAATCAGTAGGAACCAGACAATCATCTACTTTAACAAGCAAATCAGGGATGGTACCATAAGGAATTGAGGTTGAAGAGTTCGCGAATGCGAGAGTCATATTAGCAGATCTAATATCACCAATTCTCAACCTCTCTGCAATTGCCTTTGACATGACATTTACACTAGACCCTAAATCAACGAGAGATTCTTTGAATTCAACTCCAGAGATAGAGCATGGAACCGAAAATTTTCTTGGGTCTTCTCTCTTAGTCAACTGCTTCATTGGTGGTGGTGTGCTTCTTCCCTTTATGAATAGTACTTTGATCTCTTCTAGAGTTTCTCTGCAATCTTGGAAGTAACCAAGCAAATGGCGGTTTTCCAAAGCTTCTTCAAAAGACATCGTATGGGGAATCCTCTTTACCCTCTTCTCAAAAGCCAGCAACTTCTCTGCAGTAATGGGATCTCTGAGATATCTAGGTGGTGTAGGATATGACACATTAGGCTTGTAAACATTCTTCTCAACAATCTTTGGTGTTTTTACAGTTTCTAGCTCAATCTGCGAGGGGTGTCGACCGACACCAGATTGGTGTCGATCGACACAAGGCTTCTGTGTCGCCTTTTCAGGTTGGTGTCGATCGACACCAATAGTGGTGTCGCTCGACACAGGTTGGTGTCGATCGACACAAGCAGTGGTGTCGCTCGACACAGCCGTATCAGGCTCAAAATCACCTTCAACCTCTCCTAACTCCACGAATTTTTCTGCATTGAAACCCCTTTTCTACCACTGCAGTGACCTCTTTAACACTTCTTAAGGTGATTGCATTGACGTATTCATTATGTGAATGAACCATCTTTCCCGTGACAGCTGCTGCAGTTTGAGCTATTTGAGTTTCCAGCATCTTCTGATGAGTGTTGAGAGCCTCAATTTTTCCATTCAGGTCTGTATACATGGCATCCATTTTCCCATTGAAATATATTGTCATCTTCTACTGTCCCTGAAGAAATTGTTCAAGCATAGAATCAACCTTACTCTCTGGGGTTTTAGCAGGTAGAGGTTAATAAGAAGAATTCCCATAGGTTCTAAAACTAGCTAGGTGACTTCAGATTTGTATCCTCCTTGCTTAGCATTGTTGGTGAAGTTTCGGTTGTTGTTTTGCTGGTGTTGATACATTTGACCTTGAAATCCAGAACCACCAATGTAGTTAACACATTTCACTTCATCCTCATTGAAATTCTCAAGCTCATCAGCAAAATAAACAGCCTTCATCGTCTTTCCCATCAAGAGATTGTGCACTGAATCCAACTTAGCTTAAACCTCATCAATCTGCGATCCATCCATACTCCATGTATGCTTTCTTCGCTCAAAGTCTGCATTATAGGTGCTATTACTAGATGTCAAGTTCTCAATAAGCACATAAGCATCGTCAAGATATATGGTATTGAAGTTCCCATTACTCGCAGCATCTAAGGCCATCTGATACATCCGATCAATCCCTCTGAAGAAAATACCCAGCAGTTGAACCTTAGTGAACCCGTGATGTGGACAATCCCTCTGATATGATCTGAATCTCACCCAAGCAGCTTTAAACGCCTCAGTCGCTCCTTGAGAAAATTGTGAGATCTTATTCCTAAGCTCCTCAAACCTTGCATCATCATAGAAATTGTTCAAAAAGGCATTCTTAGTCTCCTCCCAGGTAGTCAGTGATCCAGGCGGCAAATGATTAAGCCAATAAGCTGCATTACCACCAAGAGAGTATGGGAAGAGCTTACAGAAGAGGAAATCATTGGACACTCCATTGTATTTGTAGCTAGTAACCAAGTCCTCAAACCTCTCAATGTGATCCATGGGGTGTTCATGAGAAAGACCATGAAAAGGGTGTTGACCCACAAGAGTATAGTATGCAGGTTTCAGCTCAAAGTCATTCATCTGAAAGGTAGGAGGGCGAATCGCTGATCGATTGGCATAGAACTGATCATGCATGTTGTACTCACCAATCGTCATACCACGATTAACCACATCATTCCCAACATTCACAACAACTACATGGACAATGATGTTTCCATCCCCATTAAGTCGTTGCCCTCTCTCATTGCACAATTGACCCTCTTGGTCTCTCAAAGTTCCAACATCATCACGAGTCAATACCACTGGGTTATTCATCCCTGATGGCCTCTTTGTTTTCCTGTTAGCACGTTCCAAATTTGCTAGCTCATTGTTGAAAAGATTAACTAGCTGAGTGCTCTTGTTCCTCCTGGTTTCGCGAGTGGGCATACACCTGAAACACAAAAGACAAGACACGTAAGTAACAAAAAAGTAAAATAAAACGATGAGTATCGACCGACACTGGGTGGTGTCGCTCGACACTATCAAACTTAGTCAAAATTCTTGACTAAAATCTAATGGCGAATTAAGAATCCCCGGCAACGGCGCCAAATTTGAGTCGCGCTGCTTCTGATGAATTCGATGCTCATCACATCAATCACACGTGGGATCTCGTCCCATCGCAACCAAACCAGAACCTTGTTGGTTGCCGCTGGATTTTCACAACCAAATTTCACAGCAATGGTGTTCTAGACCGATACAAAGAGTGACTCGTTGTAAAAGGGTACACACAACAATATGGTCTCGATTATTCCAAAACTTTCAGTCCGGTAATCAAGACGACGACCATAAGACATGTTCTTGATATCGCTACATCCAAATCATGGCCAATTAAGCAGCTCAATGTCAACAATGCATTTCTACAAGGAGAGCTCACCGAAGAAATCTATATGTCTCAACCCCGGGATTTGTTGATCAGGATAGACCATCGTATGTATGTCGACTTCGTAAACCTATTTATGGTCTTAAACAAGCTCCACGCTCCTGGTATATGGCTCTCCGACAACACCTTCTTGCCAACAACTTCACACAATCTCTTGCCGATACATCCTTGTTCATTCACACTACCGGTAACAGTCTGACATATGTGCTCGTGTACGTCGATGATATCATTGTCACTGGTGACAACAACTCTCACATCTCTCGCGTACTCACCAACTTCGCCAACCGCTTCTCGATTAAAGATCCTACGGATCTTCATTATTTCCTTGGTGTTGAGGTCACTCGATCTGCCTTAGGACTTCACTTAATGCAAAGCAAATACATTGCCGATTTGCTTGCCAAGCACAACATGTCCGATGCCAAGCCTATCTCCACGCCACTACCGACATCTCCGAAACTCACTATACACGCTGGTACTCCTCTCCAGGATCCATCTCAATACCGCTCACTCGTTGGTAGTTTCCAATATCTCGCTTTCACGCGGCCCGACTTATCATTCGCGGTAAACAAGCTCTCTCAATACATGCATAAGCTGACACAAGACCATGGGACTGCTGCCAAGAGAGTCTTACGATACCTTAATGGCACACAGACACATGGGATTCAAATTCATAAAACCTCTCCATCAGCACTACATGCCTTCTCAGATGCCGATTGGGCTGGCGACACGGATGACTTTGTTTCGACAAATGGGTACATTGTCTACATGGGCCGAAATCCAGTTTCTTGGTCTTTTAAGAAACAATGCGGAGTTGCACGCTCGTCAACAGAAGCGGAGTATCGCGCTGTTGCTAGCACCGCAGCTGAGGTACGTTTGATCTGTTCCTTACTCACAGAGCTCCAAATTAGTCTTCCAATGGCTCCGATAGTTTATTGTGACAACATTGGTGCCACATACTTATGCGCAAATCCCGTATTTCACTCAAGGATGAAACATATCGCCCTAGATTACCACTTCGTACGAAATCATATTCACGCGGGAATGCTTCGAGTTTCACATGTCTCCACAAATGACCAGCTCGCGGATACCCTCACCAAACCGCTCCCGCGTTCGCAATTCCAACATGCATGCTCTAAGCTTGGAGTCTTCAAGAACCCTCCAGCTTGAGGGGGCGTATTAGCCAAATATGTAAACAAGATATTTAGCCTTTATTGTAATTAGTATTTACCCTAATTGCTTTCCTCCTCTCTTGTATAAGTATACGTAAACCACTCATTAATAAGATATACATTCAACATTTATAGTAGGGATCTCCTGAGCTACGTCATCTCCGCCGACGACGGGAATCCTCGCCTATACAACGGCAGATGTAGTTCCCATAGCCTCGTTCAGGGCAATCCTCAGATCGTCGGCACGAACTGCGCCCGAACTCCCAGACGGAGCCCTGCTCCTCTCCTTGTCGAGGAAACGAATTGAAGGTCTCATCGGCATCTTTTCTTTCGCTTTACAAACTAGTCTATGCGAAGAATTGGCGGATGAACTAGCGTTAGAAACGTCATGAGCCCGACTTCCTAGCCAAAACAAAGAGTTTGATTTCAGATATCCGATTGCAACCTATAAAAGAAACTTTCATAGTTTACCTTGGCAGGAAGGGTCGATATGAACAGCTCCGTGAATAGCTAAGGTAACAGAAGGGGGCACGCTGTCTGCTAGCAACGATCTGATAGGGCGAATGACACGGAGAGCAGACTGTATCCTCGACTTCGTAAACGAGAGCCAACGGATCCGTCCTTGACGCAACTTGTTAACAAACTCTCGAAGGTTTTCGTCTTCGGCAATCTTACCAGGAGAACCTGCAAAAAAAAAAAACATCATCAGTAAAATCCTCCAATAAGCAAATCTGCTAAAAAAATGGAAGCTCATCAAGAGGGTCCACAAGCTCCCGAGATTTTTGCCTAACCAACGCTAGACGTCCAAATCGATGGGATCCTTCTGAAGTCGAAATCTCCAACCGATTCTTGAGAAATTTTAAAAAGAAATAACTTTTCTCTCCAATGATCATCTCTCGCCGGAATCCCTTCGAAAACCTTCCGATGATGGCGTGGAGATAAATAAAAAGTCCCCGCAAACGCACTATTATGCTTAATGGAGCACATCTTGTGGAGCTCTTCCAGCCTGAAAGGGATGTTTTCTTCCTGGGCCCAAACCGCAAGAGCAAGCGCATGTCGGACGAAGTTAGGGTTCATCTGGGCAAACGCCATCCGGAGTTCCGCTAATAACCAGAGAAGGTACTCTGGAATGGGAAACGAAAGGCCGCAGTGCTCAAAGTATGTTGTATACGCTGCACAGTAGCCAGGCCTCACGGTCTTGGGAGTCTCATCACGACGACGAATGACGATCTCGATGTATTCCAGAACGTCGTAGATAAGATTGAGATTTTTGAGATCGCATTGAGTAACTATCGATGCCATGTGTGGACTAAAACGAGCCATCACAGCAAAGAAGAAAGTTTCGGAAAGCAAAAAACATCAATGGAGTATCAGAACAAAAGAAAAATCAATTTTCCAAAAGCCTAGATACTAATTGCTTGAAAGAATAGAGAGCGATAGAGAAAGAGAAAGAGAAATCAACAAAAATCCGAAAACTGAAAATTTAAAAGGAAAGGGAAGTGAGAAGTTACATTGATCAAAGTGGGATCGTGTGCAGTTAATATAAGACGTGGAAAGTTTGATTTATACGCAGTCATTACTGATGTTATCGAGATCACAGTGATCTCTCGCCTCCTTTAATATTGACTGTCTATCTGCCTTAACTGATGTGATCGCGAGATCTTTTAAAAGATTTGGTATTATCTTACCAAAGAATAAATAACCCTCGCATCATGAGCATCTCAACCGTTCGACATCATCTCTTTCCCCATCTGAACCGTCGGTTCATCATCATAAACGAGGCATCCAATTTAATAAAAAAATAAGCGCATTTTCAAAAATACTCCCGCCCTTTGAGTTCGCTATCTTACTCAAAGGACTGGGGGGAAATTATTGGTGTCAAATTTAGCTCCTAAATCCATCCCATGAAAAGCCCATTAAAGGCCCAAGCGACAAGTTCTCTCAGACAAAGGAAGAGGCCCATTTTCCCTTTAAGAGCCCACATCAACGAAGTAGATAGACGTTGCTAAGTGCACCAAGAAGATAGGAGGAGATCATGATCGAGTCAAATACGAGATCAAGGAAAATTCCGAAGATCTAGGAAGTAGGCGTAGCCCGTCGACCCAGAGATCGCGGAGCCCTCAAAAGAGAAGAACGGATTATAAAAGGAGCCTCTTAGAGAATGTGAACGCCATCTTTGATTCATTAAACTTGAGCTGCTCTACGAGCTCTTCTTCATTTGTAAACCCTTATTAAAATCAATAAAAATCAAGTTCGTTGAATCTTATCTAATTTACATCGTTAAGTTTCTTCAAAAAAACCATTTTCTCTCATCTCATAAATCACTATAAAGTCTTGAGTGTGGATCTTAGGATCCACAGTGACACAACTTATCAAGTTAGTTGTGCCACTCAAATTCTCGTCTTTTGATGTTCCAATCAGACAAAAGGAGTTTTAGTCATGTGCTCCAATAAAGATTGAGAAAAATTCAAAATTAATCATATGTATCAATCGTGTTTTGATGATTGATCATTGTCATTCTGAATTGGGTTAATCTCATAATCACCATTTTAAATTTCTGCGTTCAGCTAATTATCTTGATCAAACTCATCGACATACTTGATCTGAATCAAGCTTATATCACTTGTTATGGATCATAAAAAGAAGAAGGAATGTGGTTATAGAATTGAGAGGTGAAATCTGTTTTTTCCAATGGTTTTGATGATAATTTTGATTACAGAAATCCGGAAAATTTCCAGGGGTTGGCATGATACACGCCCCGATTGCATTGCTACCAACGCCATACCCAGAAATTTACTGGAAGCAAGCTTGTGAAGTTGCTCCCATTTTCAATGAATTGGTTGATCGTATGAGCTTGGATGGGAAATTTATACAGGGTAGTTTCTCCATGTTCGCTAATATAAAGTCTCTATCTGCTTTGCATTAAGTAGCTGTTTCGCACATCTTGTCTAATAACAACCATGCCCTTTGATTGATTCTCTATGTTGTAGAACTAAAAAAACTGACATCTTTACATCTAAACTTCTCGACATTCACTCCAAGTTGCTAGAAAGCAACAAGACAGAGGTTTTTTACATCATCTCTGGTTTCATGTTAATCTCCATTCTTTGGGTTAGCTATAATTTTATGTTTGAGTTTGAGAACAGTGCTTAATCTATTCCCTGTTTGATTATCTGGTTATTGAATCTTGATTTTATGCGAATTAACCTAAGGCCTAGCGTTTTCATCCATCGAATTTTCATCGTTTACTTGTTATTCCTAGGCTTAATTCATTATTAAACCACAAACAACTTCATTCGGTTTAGATTTACTTTACTCTTGCATTATCGTAGTGTTTCACTTGGTCTATGTGGATTCGATCCCTAAAATACTATTTCGTTTCGATGTACACTTGCATTAGGACAATGGTTAAAACTCTATGTTATCACCCACCCTACAAACAGAAATGACTAGTTTTGTTTTTTTTTCTTTTACTTTTTTTGTTTACCAAACAATGTTAGTTTTAAATAAGACGTAGGTATTGCATTTGGAAAATCCACGGTTACCCTTATTGTTTTTCCCCAAATCAATTTGTGCAAAATCAATTCCAAAACAAACCCAAATTAGTTTTACCCTTACTTTTTTCTCCACCATCAATCATGGTTGTTGTTTTGTTACAGAAAAAAGTACAAAACACTAGAAAACTTTCTTTTCTCTCTCTTCCTCTCTCTTCCTCTCCTCGCCGTCTAAGGTTTTTTCACTTCTGGATCTTGCCTCTCCGGCGCCGGTGGCTCTCTCAGCACCGGCGTCGGGATTTGCTCCCTTAGATTTGTCTTCGTTTCCTGTTTTTCATTCTGTTCAGGTACCGCTAGATCTGGTTGAGCGGTGGAGAGGGTCTGGGCGGTTGTCCTTGCGCGATGGCGGCGCAGGCTCCGCGGCGTCGTAATTTCTGCGGTTGAGGAGGGGCGCTTACCTCTGTGGTCGATGTTCCTTGCCCCTTCCGCCTCGTCCTCCTGCTGAGATCTGATTTCTTCTGTCGTTGGCCGGCGTTTTTGCTCCGTCTGGCGGTTTCCTCGGTGAGTCCATGTGCCGGCTGTGACGTGCTCGATGGCTAAAGCGGTCGTGGGGTGGTGTTTGTCTTCTCATCCCGTTTCGGTCCCTCCCAAGTCTCGGTTTGTAAATCGGTGTCCCCAAGGCGGCAGAGTGGTGGCAACGGTAGATCGGACCTCTTCGGGCTCGGCGGCGGCTAATCGGACCTTGAGGATGGGCCCTAAGTCCGGCAATGGGTGTCGACAGTGGCTCTTGTCTTGTGGCAAGCCTCAGCGTGGTGGCTCGCGTCTCTCCCGACAAGCGTGGCTCCATCGGCGGTGTCTCCCTGCGATGGTTCAAGGCGGGTGGCTCGGCGGTAGCTTCTTTCGGCCCGTTCAGCGGTTAAGCTCCGGTGCCGTCTTCCATCGGTGTGATCTGGGTTTCTCGGCGGTGTCTGTTCTCGACAAAGGTGCGGCAGCTTCGCGTTTGTGTTTTAGGTCTCGGCTTGTGTTGGTTCTGGGAGTGATCTAGTGTAGATGGTGGAGCGATTCCGGACGTGATTGTTGAGGCGCCGGTTTGTTGTTGCGGCTAGTTTGTAGCTGTGGGGGTTGGTTCCTGAGGAGATTAGTTTTCTCGGGAATGACGGTCGGAGGTGACTCTTCGATTGCCCGCTCGGACTCTCTTGTCGACGGTTGCAAGTTAGTCCGTTACGGATCCCGGAAATCTCGTTAGTTCTCGGAGAAGCTGTAGGCATCTCGCTCTTGAGGTTTGAGGGCTGACTTCGCGAGGATGCTCGTGGCAACAAGGATGAGAACTCTAGTTCTTCGGAGCTGCGGCAAAAACGGGATGGTCCGCGTTTCGGCGTGTGACTGCTGCTTTTTCGTCTGGTTTTGTTTCGGTATTTGTTTTTCTTATCTCGCTGGCCGTTTTCTTAGCATTTCGCTATTGTCTACTGTATTTTTGTCGTTGTCTCGTTTGTTCGTAGTTTTTTTTTCGGTTAATCTGTTTTTTTATAATCCTTGTAACTTCTGTCAAAAATTGAAAACCGGTAATAAAATCTTAACATTTTTACCAAAAAAAGTACAAAACACTAAATATGTGAAGAATGCATTGACCGCAAGAAACGCAACGGTAACGTGAAATAGACTTCCACTTTGGAGATCACAATGCTCATGTCTCCTTTGCAAAATGAAATTTATAGGACAATCTCTTCTTCTCCTTCTCAAAGCATATGTCAAGTATGAAGAGATTTTTTTAGTTAATAGAAGCTTTATATGAGTTTTCACTACCGTTAATAACACATTTTTCATCGATCACAATATCTTTTCACACAATTTTTCTAACTAATTTGTAATATGTTTTAACAAAAAAAAAGTAATGTAATATATTTGGTAGATAAAAAGAGTATCAAATTTTCTTTTCTTTTTTTAAAATATAATTGTCAACCATTTACTATTAAAATTCTGCAAACATTTTTTCTCTAATTTTTTGTATTACTGTAACTAGTGATTTTTTAGATTGTCTGAAGTGGGGACGGTCCAGGCGGATGATGTAAACTTCTGATTTTTGTTCGTATGATCGAATTTCTGGAGTCGATCCGACCTCTTGAGAGTAGTACATGACCTTTACCACGATATGGTCATGAATCCTTAGACCACCCACATCCAAGACACAATGTCTTCCGCAAGACACAATGTCTCCCTAGAAGTGATGATGTGTCGCGACGTGATTCGTCGCGACAATAAAAAATTAATTTTTTTTTTTAAGCGGAAGACACAAGGCCCCACCATGCTCTTCCTCTCCGCTGCAGATGCTCTTAGATGATAGAAAGCTATAGTTTTTTTGATTTGATAGTATTTTGGTTGGTGTTAAAGTCATGGTTTTTATTAGATTAAAAGGTAAGGCTCCCTAATATTTTTGTCTTTACTTTAAACAATACTCTCTCCGTTCTAAATTAAATGAAGTTTTAGAAAGTTTTTTTTTCTACAATTAAGTGATGTTCTCACTAACCAGTACAAAATTAAATGATTTTTTATTATTTTTGATCAATTACATTTTATAGACTATTTGTTCATTGGTTCAGATGAATAATAAATGAAGTTTTAATATAGAAAAAAACAAAAATTAATTGTTTTTTTAATTTATGTGCATACTACTAAAACACCACTTAATTCAGAACAGAGAGAGTATAAAACTTATCTCGGATTATTAGGGAAAGAAAATTTTATTTAGTTAAAAAGTTAAGGTAAGACTTTTTTTTAAAAAAAAGGTAAGATTTTTTATTTAAAATGTAAGACTTTTTTTTTTCTTTATTCAAAGGACTACAATACAAAATGGATTACATCAAAGGTATAAGAACCATACTAATTTGTCACAACTCAACAGAGAGGAAAAAAACAAAAAGATTATAAGTCCAGTGCAACTGTACCAAGAAACATGTAGCCTTGGCTTCTTTGTGGATGTTACTAACATTTCTGAGCCGCTCTCAATTTATTTATGTTTCACCGTGTTCCCATCATTGCTCTCCCTCTGCACTTTTAATCAGATTCACAATTTCTGCTTTTGTCTCCATTAAGGCTCCTATTTTTCCATCAATCTTCTCCAGCTTCATTTTCAGCTTACCAATGTCATTACCCTTCTTCTTGGTTTCATTAAGCTTCTTCACATCTTTGTCTTTCTTTTCTTCTTCTTCTGTCTTTGCTTTTTTACCCTTGGAAGATGATGTGACGTCCTTCGCTTCAACTTCAGTATTAGCTTTCATCTCTTCTTCATCCTCTATCTTTTTTGTTTCCTTTGATTCTTTCTTCTTGTTATTTTCTCTGTCTTTCTTCTTTGTTTTCTTCCCCTCTTGATCACCCTCTCCCACTTCTCCATTCTTATTCTTCTTGTCTTCTGGCTTGCCTTCCTCTGCCTCAGCTTCTGGTTCTTCTAATATAATATCTCTAGATAACACTTCAGTGTCAAGGTTTTTCTCCTTCTTCTCGACTTTGTTCTCTTTTTCGTCCTTCTTCTTCTTTGGCTCTTTTCTCTTTTTCTGCTTCGTTTCTCCTTCATCTTCTGCTTCTTTTTCACATACCTCATCCGTTTCCTTCTTCTTCTTCGCTTTATATTTATTCTTCTCTTTCTTTTCCTCCTTATGATCTTCTTCTTTCTTCTCCCGATCTGTTGCATCATCTTCTTTCTTCTTTCCTTTATCTTCTTCGTCAGGCTCATCCTTCTCTCCCTTTTTCATCTTCTTGTCATCTTTCGGTTTCTTTTCTTTATCTGCCTTCTTCTGTTTTTCCTCTGCACCTGATTCATCCTTCTCTTTCTTCTTGTCTTCTTTATCCACTTTTACATCACTGTCTATAACCTCCATAGCATGTTTGTTCTTCTCTTTCTTCTTCTTTTCTTCAACTTCTTCCTTAGGCTCATCTTTCTCTTCCACTTTCTTCTCCTTGTCTGCACCATTCAGTTTCTTTTCTTTCATCTTCTTGTCTTCCTTACTCTTGGATTCTTCTGTCTTATCCGCACCTGATACTTCTTTCTCTTTCTTCTTCTTTTTACCTTCTCCTTCTTCTTTTAACTCCTTTTGTTGCGATCCATCCTCGTGATTCTTCTCTTTAACCTTCTTTTCCTTCTTGTGTTCCTTATCTTGCTCTTCCACTTCCATATCTCCATGGCCTTCTTCATGTTTCCCATGTTTCTTGGAAACATTTTCTTCATCTTTCTTCTTGTCATGTTTATCTTCTTCTACCTTTGAGTCATCCTTCTTGCACTTTATCTTTTCTTTTTCCTTTTCCTTCTTTGATTTCCCTCCACTCTCTTCTTCATCTTTCTTCTTGTCATGTTTATCTTCTTCTACCTTTGAGTCATCCTTCTTGCACTTTATCTTTTCTTTTTCCTTTTCCTTCTTTGATTTCCCTCCACTCTCTTCTTCATCTTTCTTCTTGTCATGTTTATCTTCTTCTACCTTTGAGTCATCCTTCTTGCACTTTATCTTTTCTTTTTCCTTTTCCTTCTTTGATTTCCCTCCACTCTCTTCTTCATTGTTCTTTGTTTTAACTTTCTCAACAGACTTGGCCTTTACTTCCATCTCCACCTCAACATTCTCTCCCTTCTCGTTTGAATCCATTTCCTGCGTCTTCATTTTTATATTAAGTTTCTCTTTCTTGACATTTTCTTCGTTCAATGACATAATTCCCTGATAGACAAAAAAAAAACACTTTTATTGTAACAAAGTTCACAATAGAAAAGAGCTACAACTGTTGGCAAGAGTAATGGTTTCTCCCTACAGTCCAATTCGTTTTTCTGTGGCCAACGATAACGTATAAACCAAACCAATCAAATACTTTAAATAAATTAGTAGTCCCGTCAATGGACCACGCGAAAGTTTGTCCATCCACGAACAAAAATATTTATAAAGACTTGAAAAAAACATTTGTAAGATTTTTATATTTATTAATGCTGTGAATGAGGGTGGAAACATATTTTTAGGGGATTGTCTGCAAATTTCCAACGAATCTAAAGTCAAACTGACCAGCAACCAAATCATGTTCGTTTCATGCTTTAACAAAAAGTTTGGACGACCAAATCGAACAAGTTTAAGCCTTTTGTTTTTGTTATTTCGATCTTTGGTTTTTAATATACCGAGACATTTGGTTTTATTTCTTGTAATTTACGATTCTTGACTCAGCTAGACAGAATAAGTATAAGCCTTTCTTTTTTGTTCTCACTTCTCCTAGTAGTAACAATAGAAACAGATATTCCAGATAGAAAGTGAGACCAAACAAAAGAAAATCTACCAAGTAAAGAGAAGTAAATCATAACCCAAAATTTCAGATCTATCAGAAAACTGGAAATTCAAGGAATATTCATTGGAACAGAATACTTTTAACAACAAAATACTTTTGGGACAGAGATTATATAGAGGGAAACGAATTTATGTACCTTAGATTTTCCGAAGTTGTAGCTTTTAAATGTTGTAGTTATGTTTTCGAGAAAGACGATCGAACTGATCTGTATTGGATCTGAGATGAGTTTTGGATATATATATATATATAATGAGTCACACGGAGGTGACGCTGTAAACATACGCGTTGGTGCCACGTCTTTCTTCTTTGCACAGTTCTTTGCGTTGTCTTTAACACTTTTTGCTGTCCTACTTGGTTAAACCTTTGACATTTGTGACCTCCTACTTCTAATTTTTAGGATAGTTGTTGGTTTTAGTTTTGAGAGCTTTGCACGTATTAACACTTTCTCAACTTTTTATAAAATATATTTAATATTTTTGAAACATATTGATAAATATAGCATTAAGACCGCAAGAATCAGTGTAAGATTTCCGGCTGATTTTGTCTTTTTGAGTTTAGTTAGTTTCTCTTTTCAGAGATTGGTGTAAAAGTTTTTTTGGAATTGCTTTGAGTTGTGTTTAGTGTCTAAAAATCTCTTGTATGAGTTTATGTTTCTCTTATCTAGGGCTTTGTTTCCAATTTGTGGGCTTTTGAGTCTGATATCATTACTTTCGACATCTGGATCTTGTAATCATTTCATAAAATTTTAATGTAACAACTATATACACATTGACTTTCCAGTCTTAACTATGTACAATATCGCGCGCCTCAACATGTATAGTATACATACCAATAAAAAACAGAGGCAACATCATAATCTTACACAAAAGAAGACAAAACAAAAAAAACAAAAAAACAAAAAAATAAAAGAGACAAAATACTAAAGGTTTCCAAATTAAGTGACATGTCATACAAATAAGTCTTTAGTTTTTAGTTTAAAAAATGTATTTTACAAGAATTAACACTTTTTAGATTTAGCATAGTTTTTTAGCACTTAAATTATTGTTCATAGTTTTTATAGCACTTTTGGTACTATTCATGATTCATGGTAATTTAGCTTATGTACAGTACTATGTGTATGCATGTGAACGGTACACGAGTAGACATAGAGAAAGATATTTTCGTCATTTACATGCTAAAAGACGAAAAAATATATTATACGTTATATTAATAAGAAAAATTAAATTAAGTGCCAATCTATGTAAATATGTCTTAAAAATATCATTTAAACTATTTTTTTGTTTGCTAACAATTTTAAAAGCAATTTAATAATATGGGCCATATCAACATATTAATTACAAACCCTAATAGGAAGAAAAAAAGAGCCCATTCGAAAAGGTGAAAAGGTTTAATGCAAGCCCAAATTTAATAATAGGTGTGGGGGTGAAAATTATAATCCGGTAAAACAAGTCCAATAGACTAATGGTAAAAGGGTTGATGAAGTCAAAGACAATGATGAGGTGACGAACCGGACTGAAAGACCCATTAGGATGAAGTTTAAGGTCAAAGATGAATAAATGCAAATTCGTTAATCAATCCCGACGAGACCAAATACTCATTCAAACCGGTGAATTACGGCGTTTGGACGTAACATATCTATATTCTCTAAATTACTGCGTTTCCGACGGATTTCCGAGGGGAATATTTTCGACGGATTTCTGAGGAATGAATTGCCGAGGGGATTCCGAGGGGTTATTATTGATTTTTATAAATAGATTTAATTTATTAAAATATTATATAAATTAATAAATAAATATCTCTAAATAACAAAAATGAAAAATTAAATAAAACTTTAATTTCTTATAAATTTAAATAATTATTAAAGGTTTTCAACATTGTCAGAAAATTACAAAAAACAAAATCAAACTAAATCCGGCGGGAAATCCAGGAAATTAGATTTCATGAAATTTGCCATGGACGATCTCTTTGCTTTGTCAGTCGTGAGCTCGTCCCCCAAAGCCGTTACCTTCCTCTTGAGCTCTTCGTTTTGCCGGATAATGTCTTCGTCCATCTAGAAACCAGCCGAAGAAGTTGCGACCGAAGTCTTAACCTTACCCAACCCTGGCCGACGAAGTTGCGACTTCGGTCGCAACCTTATCCAACCCTGGCCGACGAAGTTGTGACCGAAGTCGCAACCTTACCCAACCCTGGCCGATGACATTTTTAACGGGTATCTCCTACAAAACAATACAAAACATTAGTTCTTAACAAATAATTATCTAAATTGAAATGATAATCTATAATTATTACTTACCCCAAGCACTAGGTTGTTGATCTCGACTCTAGTGAGGTCGTTGGAACTGGTGGAGCCGTCCTGCGATCTCTGGCTCATGATCTCTTCATGCGGCTTCGTCACCTTTTCGACGATCTCCCTAATGACACCATCTTGAATTAGTTTGGTCTTCTTGTTGGTGTGCGTCCTCACCATCAAGTTCATGTGATTCGGAGGTTCGCCATCTTCTTGCGTCTAGAAAACAACTAAAATCGTTAGTCACTAATAAATATATTAAAAACGATATTTAAAAATAAATAAAAACACCAAAATACATACCATTTCGGTTTCGGTTTTTTTGAATCTGGTCGCCCCGTTGTTGTGGACAGCGACCCCTTTCCCGTCTCGGGGTCTCTTCCGGTTTTTGGAGTTAGTCACTGAGAGAGATTCGGTGCCGGGGGCTTCCCAATACGTGATGTAGTTCTTCCACACTTCCGCGTTCAAACTGTTTGGCTTATCTCTACCATTTCTCCAAACCTGCTTCCACTCGTACATGTTGCGCGAGAATTGAGTGGCCGCCTCCTTTAGAAACTTTGTCTTCACTGTTTTCGTGTCGGTAGACCTCCAATTAAATTCTTGCTACAAAAAAACAATATTTAAAGATGTTAAAAACTCTCAAAATATAGACAAATAAATAATTAAATTAAAATTTACCGCAAACGTTCGAAACCAAACATCTTGTTCGTCTAACGGAATATCCGAGAATTTCTTGTACGGTTTGTCGAGGATGGAGTGCAACATCTTCAAAACAGATATGCTAATGCCATTCCCAAATATTCTAAACTTATAAAAAATAAACAAACGATGATTAAGAATCGGTAATTAAAAAAAATATTATTAATTAGATAGAAAGAAAAGTAAAACTTTACCACGTAGATCCCGGAATGTGCAACATCGAATCGAAAACTTTGAGTAATTCTCGTCCCGACTGTTGTAGTAGCTCCTCAACGGTAATGAGCGGACGAGAAGTTTCACTCTGACTGTCCAGAATAGTAAGTGCAGGTGACAGACTCGGACTCGGATTTGCGAAAATGCTCCTACGCCTCAATTGGCCCGAACTGCCAACACGTTCTCGATCAAAATCACCGTAAGACCTACAAAAATAAAAAACAGAAAACTTTTCTAAACAAATCTCAAATACTTTTCTAAAAAAATCAATAAACTTAAAAAATACATTTATAAAAAACGTTTTTAAAAATACATTTATAAAAAACGTTTTTAATAAATAAATATATAAAAAAACATTTTACAAAATAGAATTATAAAAAACGTTTAAAAAAATAAATTTATAAAAACGTTTACAAAAAATATTTTTTAAAATTATATTTATAAAAACGTTTTTACAAAATAGATTTATAAAAATATTTTTAAAATTAACAACAAATCTAAGCACAAATTCAAAATAATTCAATCTATCTAAAATATAATCAAAACATTCAACATAATTTTATCAATCGAACCACAAAACTATTCCAATCTAAGCACAGATAAACAATCTAATCCATAAAACTACACAAAATTACAATCTAACAACCTAATTCAATAATCTAACCTAATTCCAAAACTAACATGCAACACATCAAACCGAAAAAAAGAACAGAACATACTCACATAATCGGCGGCGGTGTCGAGCTCCAGTGGGCGAGGAAAAAGAAGAGAAGAAGAATGGAAGAGTGAAGAAGACTCGGCAGAGAGAAGAAAATAAGAGAAGAAGAAGAAGAGAGATCGGAGAGAAAGACAAAAGAGAGAAAGGAAGAAGAGAGAAGCAAGAATCGGAGAAGAGAGAAGAAATTGAAAGAGAAGAAGACTAATCAGAAAAGATAAGTATAAAGGTTTCTGATGGACACGTGCCCTCGGGAATTTGTCAGAAATCGAATTAATAAACCGCCAAAATTTTGCCCAATTAAGCAGGCGAAAGCGGAGCAATAACTTGGGAATTGGCACAGAGTAGTGACCCTGATGTCATAATTCAAAGCTTTGCCCCCCGCTCTGGTAGCTCCGATATACGAAGGATTGCGGTGTAATATTGATGGTTCTTGGAAGGAGACATATAGTTTCTCCGGAATAGGTTGGTTTTGTTTTCAGGAAGGAGTCGAAGGGACTATAATGGGAGCAACAAATCTGCGAAGAAGCATCTCCCCCCTACATGCAGAATTGGAAGCACTCATCTGGGCTATGCATTGTTTGCTCGCAAACCAGAAGACGGAAATAGCTTTTGCAACAGACTGCTCCGAGTTGGTGAAGATGGTGTCTACACCCGAGGATTGGCCGGCATTTGCATTACACCTAGAGGAGTTCGTGAAGAGTAAGGAGGCTTTCACTTTTTTCTCAATCTCACTCATCCCACGCGTGAAGAACACAAAGGCAGACAACCTAGCAAAGAGTGCTCGTATCTACCCAGTGGATATTAATTTTGTAAACTCGGTACCACCGGTTTGGATTTCCGAACCGTTCTAGGTATCTAGGCTGTTGAAAAAAAAAAAAGCAAGAATCGGAGAAGAGAGAAGAAGACGAATCACAAAAGATAAGTATAAAGGTTTCTAACGGACCCGTACCCTCGAGAATCCATCGGAAATCGAATTAATAAACCGCCAAAAAATTTCCCAAATTTTGGTTGGCGGGTTATTTGTTTGGGTAAATTTCAAGGTTCGTCGGAAATCCCTCGGAAATTTCCGACGGATTTCCAACGGGCCTTGAAATTTTCCATGTTTTTCATTTGAAAATGCTAAGTTTCCGAGAGGTTTCTGATGGTTGCGTAATCTCTTGAAATTTCTGAGGGATTTCTGACGGTTTTAGTGTATAGGATTTAGATTTTGAAGATTTCCTAAAACTTAGGGTTTAATAGCCATTATTGTAACATACTAATAAAAAAAACTTTCAAAACCAAACAAAACAAGTTATTCTGGATTTCGTAACAATAGATCGACGAAAGAGTTCAAGCTTTCATAAAAACACATAGAACATATAAGAACACTTACGTGTTTGTGTAGGGTTTCAATTAAAAACTACAAAATATTTGATTCTTAAAAATATTTCATAGAAAGTAGTTCTAATATGTTATTTCTACTTTTATCAAGAACAAACATCTTCAAAATCCGTCAAATTTGAGGTTTATTATCCTAACCCATCGGAAATCCCTCAAAAAATTTCGACGGATTTTCGAGGGATTTCCGACGGATTCAGAAAATTTTAGTTTTAGCCGGAGATTCCAAATTCTCTCGGAAATCCGACGGATTCAGATATTCCATTCTAGCCGGGAAATATTTTATTAAAATGCCAAGTATATTGAAATTGAAAAACATGATATAATAATTCAAAAAAAAGTTTATCAATCTCTGTTTCGAAATATATAAAAATACATAGAAAAATAAAAGTTATTACATAATTAATTACTCCGAGTCCAATGAATAATCTGACGTAGCTGAATCGGAATCCTCGTCAAATTCGCCGATCTCTTCCTCAGAATTCTCAAATACCTTGTAATCCCCGGCCATGGTGAAATCAACAGCGAGATCAACTTCAAGAGAATGCTCGATCAAACCTAAGTTACCAATTGCGTTTTCCTGCAAAGGGTCGTGATCGGAAACACCATAAACTCTTCTCCTTGGGTGTATCAACGTAACAGTAATCCAAGGGTCTTGCTTGTTCCTAACCCGGGGGTATCGTGGAAACATGATCCGCTTGTGAAGCAAGAATGAAATGATCGTATTACTGAAATCGTTTTCGAGAAATGCATCCGGACGTAGACCTTCAACTGGATTAGACCAGTCGCAGTAGAACGCAATGCACCTCAAGTCGATCATTCCCGTATAATGGACCTCCAATATTTCGAAGAGGACACCGTAGTAGACAAATTCTCCAGATTAAGACGATATATCAGAATTATAAGTTGTCTTTGAGTTTCATTCCCGATGAGCCTTAAAAGCATACCCTCGGGTGCAATACATCGGATAAGACTTTGCAATAAACGTCGGGCCTTTCACCATCTCAACCAACCACGTCGAAAACGATATCCCTCTAGCAGTCATCTTATCAACCTGTAAAAATTACATGTGGACAATAATCAACACAATGTTTATATAAGGAAGTACAATTTAATTATATAATAAAGCATCGTTTAACACTTACATAATATTTCAACCAACCACCAAAGTCATTCTGCTTGACGACATCAAGCTCATCCTCTCTGTAATTTGGATACCAATCGCGTATTTGGGCCATGAATATCTTGTGCATGAACAAATGCATTAGAAAATAGCATTAGTAAACTTTGTTAACTAATTAAAAAAAATTTGTCGCAGTTTGTCAGAATATACATATGCAAGTAACTTTGTTCCTCCTCTGATAGTCGCCGATCCTTTCCTTTTCCATTTAGTTATCCAATATAAGTAAATATATCGGAGACATAGACAAGATAACTAGGTCTTTTCCCTCCATCATCATGGCGTACGGGGCGTCTAATTTTTGTTTGGACTTGCGCTGGAAAGTAGTAACCCGCAAAGTTGGAAGTTTCTTCATTAATGCTACGCGCGACAATAGAACCTTCACTCTAACAAGATTTTTCAACTTCTTCTTTAGGTGGAACATATACCACTCAAAAGGGTACATCCATCGGTATTTAACCGGCCCACCAAGTGCTGCTTCTCGAGGGAGATGAATAGGAAGATGTTCCATAACATCAAAAAAGGCAGAAGGAAATATTTTTTCGAGGTTGCAAAGGAGAACCAGTATGTTTATCCCCATATTTCGGATACCGGCTGATGTAAGTGATCTCGTGCATATATCTCAGAAGAAATCACCGATCTCTGCATATATAGTAGACATACAAAATTAAATAACTCCGGATTAACAAATAAAAATATGGTAACATACATAATAGTATAAATGTACGTACCTGCACTAACTCCATGAACGTTTCTAGGAAGAAGACCTACAAATGCAAATGTAAGAAGGTGCTGCATGACAATCATGACTCTTCATCCCATAAAACTTCCCTTCTGAACTATCAACGCAATTACGAAGGTTAGATGCGTATCCGTCTGGAAATTTGACACTATGCTTAATCCAATCGAAGAACTCTTCCTTTGAAGTCGCATCCAACTGGAAAGCAGAGGGCAGTGATTTCCCGTTCGCCATTACATGCAACTCCTTACGGGAACATATATATGGCAAGTCCAATCTGGCCTTCAAAATATCTTCCGTCTTTCCTTGCACATTTAGAACAATGTTCATGATGTTATCGAAAACGTTATTTTCAATATGCATCACATCTAGATTATGGCGCAGCATATGGTCCTTCCAATATGGTAAATCCCATAAAATACTCTTCTTGTGCAGTTTGTGGTACTCGCCACAACCGTCAACAGGATAATGCTCATTACCCCCCGCACGAAACTGTCCTTTCAACACAAAAATATATCTCAACTGAGTCATAATATAATTTCCATCTAACTTAGGAGGTGGACCATCAAAAAAATTTTTGCTCTTTCTAAACAATGTTGTGCTCCGACGATATGGATGATCATGCAGTAGAAATCGTCGATGACAATCGAACCAAGAGGTCTTTCGTCTGTGCTTCAATTGAAACACATCAGTGTTATCTTGACAATACAAACACGCTAACCTTCCATGCATCGACAATCCAAATAGCATACATAATGCTGGGAAATCACTTATGGTCCACATAAGTACCGCACGCATAATAAAAATTTATTTGAGGGAAACATCAAACGTTTCAACACTGTTTTTCCATGATATTTTGAACTCATAAATTAATGGCTGCAAGAAAATACCAAGGGATCTCTTAAGATGCTCTGGACCGGGGACGAGGATCATGAGAAACAAAAAATCTCGTTTCATGCACAAAGTTGGCGGCAAATTGTTAGGTGTGACGATTACTGGCCACAACGAATATTATCTCCCATGCTTTCCAAAAGGGTTGAATCCATCCGTAGATAACCCGAAGTATACGTTCCTTGGTTCACACGTAAAACTAGGATAAACCTTTTGAAAATATTTCCATGCTTCTGCATTTGAGGGATGCGCAATCTCTCCATCTGAGTTATGTTATGCATGCCATCTCATAGGCTATGCCGTGCACTCAGATTGATATAACCTCTTCAACCTATCAGCTAGGGGCAAATATCACATCCGTTTATGTGAAACATGTACTCTTCCACATGTATCATGATACCGAGGTTTGTGACAAAACCGACAATTCAACCTGTTTTCGTCCTTTCTCCAGTAGATCATATAGTTGTCGACTCACACATCTATCATCTGATACGATAATCCAAGACCAGCTACAAGCTTCTGAATCTCGTAGTATGAAGCCAGTAAAATATGTTCTTCAGGTAAGATATCTCTCACAAAATCAACTATCGCATCAACACAATCCTTGGCTAAGTTGAAATCCATCGTTATGGTCATCAACCTGCTTGCAGTTGATAAAGGCGCTATTCCATCTCTACATCCTTTGTATAATGGTTGCTTAGACGCATCTAGCATATCAAAAACTTACGCGCTTCTAAATTTGGTTCCTCTATCCTGTTACCATCCTTAAGATGATACGATGTTATGTTTTCATGAAACGCCTCATTCACCATCTGAATAGTACCTGCGTTTACATATACTTCCGGTATTGGTTCCTCTAACCTACTCGAAGTACTACCAAACCTATCTGATGTGCTACCATAATATTGCACCGTTGAATCAGTTTCTCCATGGGTATACCAAATCTTGTAACCAGACATAAATCCAATCCTATATAAATGCTTCCATAATTTTCTAATAGAGACTGATCTATGATTCCGACATTTAGTATAAAGATAATACATTTGACCGTATTCCGATGTCATGTTATTGTTTGACGCAAAGTTCATAAACTCCTCCACAGCTTGTGCGAACTCATCCGTCAATTGCCCCGTCACGGGATCACGCGGAGGTTTGTCCATGCACAATCGAAATTAAGACATTGTCTAAGTTTTGTTGTTGTGTGTTTGTTGTGAATGAGGAGGAGAAATATTCACCGACTTTCCGACGGATTTTAAACTTCAAACTGCTATTACAACAGATGCATTAACGGATATATAGCCGTCGAAAATCGGTCGGGATTTTCTGACGGACAGCCAATAGTCGGAAATCCGTCAGGAAATTCCGACCATTTTTTGTATGACCCTTGATTTGTCGAAAATTTTTGACCGATTTCCGAAGAACCTAAATTCGTCTGGAATCGGTCGGAAATCCGTCGGGAATTTCCGACGGATCAAGGGTCGTCGAAAATACTGTCGGAAATTGCTGTGTTTTCTTGTAGTGCACTTGAGATCAAAATACTAATCCAGTTTACTCCCCAAATCTTGTTCAAATCCGCCTCTTGAATCCGTTTGATCTTCTCGAGTAACAAATTTTATGTTTATTGTTTGATAGTCCCTCGGCTCTTTTGTTATTAATGATAAACCGAATTTCTCTGTTTATTCATATTTACAAATTTTGACCATTGTAATTCCAGCTACAATAATAGAGTTTCGATATTGTCACGACTCACATGAACCAGAACCAAATTAAGATGTTTTTCTAAATGTTTTTGCCAATTACGGAATTAAGATGTACTTATCGATCGGTTTCTCCTTACAAACCGAAGTGAACTCAAAAATCAAAAATAAAAAAAAAATTGTTCGGTCTGTATGGTTTTCATTCCGTTGAGGTTTTATGTCCAGGCCTAAAAACTACTGTCATCAGATGCCATTAGAAGCTTTAACAGTTTTTTTAAAAAAGTTTTGAGAATCTTGTATTACAAAATTAACTATCCTTAGTTTTTCTTTTACGTTAACCGGTACCGTAGAGATTCTAAACAGAACTTAAACTAAATCCATGAATTTCATAGAAATTCAGGTTTTCTTATCACTAAAAACGTCTACGAGTGGCTATCCTGACCTAGTCCCATAAGACGAATCCTAAAAACCCGGATTTTCACATGCTACATGGAATAGTCTGGCCTTGGGCATTAAGATCTTTGGTTATGACTTATGAGAAAGAAAAAAAAAAGGCAGAGGGTTCAGTATCTTCACAAATCCTTGTTAGCTTGCAAGAAACCAAAAACCTCCTTTCTTAGTTTCAGCTGACTCTAAAGTCCCCAAATGACGATTATATTGGTCTCTTTAACACGAAACTACATTGATTCTTGTTAATGCAGTACATTTCAGGCATAACAAGAAGTTAAAAAGCAAGTTGTTTTATATCAACTCTTGTTCTCTACTTGAATTTTATTTTAGTTGTATTTCTTAGAGATATGATCTGATCTCTATTTTGCTGGGTTCCATTTTGGGTAAGTTTGTAAGGGTAAGTATTAGTATAATTTAGTAGTTTGTATCTTTTACTCTTTTTTTGGTATAAAATCTTAACATTAAAACCCAAAAAGTTATTTTATATCATTATATCGTAACTTTTCTTGCAAGAAACAAGAAATTTACAAATACATTTTAGAAAATGCAAAATGAGATCAGATTCCAATTACAACACACAAAAGTGATAAATATATCAAAATTTATCACCAACCTTCAATCTAGTCAAATTTCGTTAAAAAATATAGATAAACTTATCTGGCAAGTCCTTAAAATGCATGACTCAGACATGCTTTTTTTAGAAGCATAATTTTTTTTTTGTTATGTTCAAGGGCCTTTTTTAGAAGCATATTAAAGATTAAAGACCACGAACAAAACCAATTTCTACCAAAATATGATATAAGTGTGTCTTCTTTTCCTTCTAAACGAAAAAAAGAAAAAAAAATACAAATTCATAGAGAATCCATTAAAAAATGGCTTTTCTTCGAAGAATCTCCGTGATGATCACATCTTTGATCATTCTCTACACAATTCCATCAACCACATCGATCGCACCAGACGCACCAACAATGATTCTAATCGACAGAATATGCCTCGACACAGTGAACGCGTATTACTGCGAGCGATCGATCATCCCGAAACTCGAGAAGCCCCATTCCGAAATCACGGATATAGCGAAAATTGCAGCTTTTAACGCATTGTACATCTCCAAAATAACAACTTCTTTAATCAGATATGATTTTCTTCCCAAGGCAGCCAATCCTCAGGACAAGGCTCAGCTTCGTACTTGCCTTGCGACGTACAATGGCGTAGACAAGTATCTCGAAGGTGCTTATCAGGCAGTGCTTCGAAATGAGTATTCGGAAATGAGACGTTATCAATCATATGTGCTTGGTCAGCTCGACAAGTGCAAGACAGATTTCGATCCAATGATGCGTAAATTTTTTTGGGCCAAGCTAATGATCAATATCTCAATATTAGCAGCTCGTAGGCTCCCTGCCCTCTAATCAAAGCCGATCCTGAAATAAATAAAAATATTTTGTGGGCCATTAATTAAATGTTTTCTTATGTAATGCTTGCATAAATATGTGTGATCTCTATGATTTAAAAAATATATTTATATCCACATATATTATATATACTAGATTAGGACCCGCGTAATGCATATACGCGGATTTATAGTTTAATATTTTATAACACATGACAAAAAAACTAAACGAAAAAATGGAAAAAACAAAATCTCTCATGAAAATAAATAATATAAAGTTAAAATTGCCAACACGAAACCACCTATAGAAAAACTTAAGAATTATTTATTCATTTTGATTCTCCTATTTTTGATTCTATTGTTTGGTTTTTAATCAAATTGTGTCACATATTTTCAAACATTTAATTTTTCATGTTCTTATTCGAATGCAATTTATTTGGTATTATTTAAAAACACATATATTTATTTTATCATACAGAACTATAATGGGGGTTTTTTTTTAATTAACTTTGCCATTTAAGATGAATATAAATTTTCTATTTTTTTTGTTTTCTAATAACTTTACTTTTTAAAATTATAAATCGGTTATAAAATTTTATTTTTCATTTTTGTTTAGTAACTTTACATTTTAGGATTATGAATCATTTATAAAATTTTCTTTCATTAATTGTTAATATTATATGTCAAAATCTAATTGAAATTTATTTTTCACGTGTCAAAATATGTTCAATTAATTTGACACGTGTTACGATTAGGTGAATTTACAACTTTAAAACATTCAACTTTATATAATAAAATATATATAGTGCACTTATTTTTATAGCTGAAGTTAAAACTCAACATATGTCTCATTGACCTCTTCACAAGAACTCTTTTTCAATCAAGTTCAACTTTAAAAGATGAGAACTTTTTTATAGTTCGTTGAGCGTAGCTCTTGTTATGTTCAACTTTGTATCAAAATATTTCTTTATCGGTTTCTCCACATGCATACTCGTAGGCCATTCCATGGATTTACCTTCATCAGTAATTATAGATAATATCGTTGAGATTAGATCGTGTTACTAAAGAAATTCTAATGTTTTGTAAAAGTTCCTTGACACTAAGTTTCGAGATGCTCTGTTGCTTCGATTAAATGCTCAAAACAACTGGAATTCATTCAAAAGATTCTTTAAACACAAAAAGAGAAAGAAAAAAAAAGAAAGAAAAAAAGAGAAAAAAACAAATGCCATTAAGAGTTTGATTTGGTCAAAGCATATACATGATCAATTCATTGTGGTTAAGTCACCGATATGATGATTGATACGCTTTCAAATTCTCCATTATATCACTTTTGTCCGTTGCGATTTCAAGTCAAAGTGATGATATGCGCAACTCTTTTTCTAAATAAAGACATATAGAAAAAAAACACACAACACAATAAAAAAAAGCTCTCAGTCTCTTCATCTTCTAGTTTTTTGCCTCTCGAGAGTATTCACAGAAATAGTGTTCGTGAGATTCTGTTATTCGTTGTTGTGGAAAAGGGAAACAACGTAGTTGTATTCTGGAAATCTTACCGAACGAAACCATCACACTACGAGGTGTTTAAAATTTTAAAGTAAGAAATTCAATGTCTCGCCTCTACAATTCTTTTTCACCATTCTAATTTAGTATTGTATTTTCCATTTCTATTTTTCCATTAATTTATAATTAGGGTAAACGATCTATTTACTCTTGAGAAGTTTTATATAATAACAGATCCCTCCAGAGTTTAAGCCTAGTTCTATTTCCCCATTGAAACAAAGTTCGAAACTTATTTCCCCATCGAATCAAAGTTCGAAACGTATTTGTCCACGAAATCAAATTTAATTGATTTGCTTTCGGTTTCGAGCGGTTTCTAATGTAAACCGTAAACTGTAACCGAGTTAATGACATAAACCCAAATCAAACCAACCCACCCAGATCCAATCTTCTTCTTTTCCTCCTCACCACCATTTTTACCCTCACCCTAGAAGTCGACATTTCTCGCCGGAATTTTTTTCTCCAGTCCACCTCCTGATTACTCACCATATCCATGGTTTCCCTTCATCGAATCCTTCTCGATTCCAGTCCAGAATCTGATTCTATCTCTCGCTCAAAATGGAGTCCTGAAAACAAATCCTTCGTTTTCCCTTGGGGTGAAGCCACAATAACCCTCGAGGATGTAACTGTGATTATGGGTTCGTCTGTCTTTGCTCCTCTCGAAAGATCAGAGATGGAAGAAGCCGCTAAGAAACTGGAGAGAAGCTCGGTGCTCTTCTGATACCTCCTGGTCTCTCTAAGTGCTACTGTTCCGGGACGGAATCTATATGGCTTCTTCACTCCTCCGGTCGCCGGATCCGATATTCTCGCCGCATTCGTCGCGAGCTGCTTCCTTGGCGCCTTGCCTCCGGTGGATTTCCTTGCCGTCTGCTTTGTACGAGCCATTTAGTTAAACGAAGATAAAGAGAATTCTTTGTTTTTTGCAATGAGAATTTGTGTATATGGAATCTTAATAATTTTAAATTTTGATAATTTTGAAGATGATGATATTCAATTTCAGATTCAAAGTTTCAGATTCTATTTTGTTTCTTCTATGTTCTTCATAATTTTTGAATTCTTCTCAAATTTAACAATCGGCTTAATTGTGTTTGCGAGTGAAGAAGAAGAAGATTGGGTTAGCGGGTGAAGAAGAAGAGGATGGGTTTAGGTGGTTTGGTTTAAGGGGTTCAAACTAGGTTAATTATGGATTTCTTTGGTATTAGTTTGGTTAATACTTAATTGGTATACAGTAAACCGACTTAAATCGTGGTTCATGAGGAAATAAATTTCGAACTTTAAATTCGTGGGCAAATAGGTTTCAAACTTTGATTCGGTGGGGAAATAGATTTCGATCTTTGATTCAGTGGGTAAATAGAACTAGCGATCTGGGGGGGATCTGTTATTATATGAAACTTCTTAGGGAGAAATAGATCATTTACCCTTATAATTATCAGTTGTCATCTTGTTGTAGTAATTGAGGTTCCTAATTGATAAGTTCAAATGTAATACTCTAAAGTACTAACAACTTTGTCGATTGTAGTATTTAGGGGTCGAATCCATAGAGACTCAAGAATCACACAATAGATTATATAGGTTCGAATTAAGCTAAGTAAATCAATTAAATAAAAAAGTAGTAACGTAAATCAAAGGGTTGTAAATTCAATGGAGAGGAGATAGGTTCAGGGTATTTCTCAGAAAATCAAAAAATGCAGATAAACTAATTAGTTAGGATTCAGGTTAAGCCCGGTTCTTGAACTCAAATCACTAAGCTATAATTAACCAATTGTCGTTGCGAGAATTATATAAGTCTAAATCTCAGAATTCCAAATTTATTTGCAAATCCTAAAGATTAAACTAGCTTTAAGTCCATGTTCGATATGTTCACAAAACAACTAAACCAAATTTCTTTGCAGATAGTTATTTTGCTCACCCTAGGTTCTATCAGATCATCAATTGCACTGTCATGCCTAATCGATTAACCTAAGATCTAAGTTCCAGGTGATCAATCCAGAATTAGCTTTAAGAACAACCTATGGTGAAGAACTAATTCAGATTATGAACCCTAACTTACTAATTAACCTAACATTCAAAGAGATCCCTTATTGAGAACCCTAAACCTAACATGAGATCTACTCAGACATTGAGATTGAAACAAACAACATGATTGAATAAATCTCTTAAATTAATAATAAAGGAGAAATAAAACAAGGGTTCGAAATCTTCTCTCGGACGAACAGAGTTTCAGACTTGTCTCCCTCAAAGCTTTCTCTACCAAAATCAAAGATATAATAAAGCTTAGCCACAAAAGTGGCTGAAACCCCTAATTATAAGCTAAAACAAAAACACGTTTTGGTGCTTCTTGTAGTTATTAAAGTCTTCTGGAACAAAGTGTAAAATCTTCAGACTTGTAAAAAGTCGCGATCCTTCTCTTCATGCGATCAGTATCGACCGATACCATAAGTGGTATCGATCGATACACAGCTTCTGTGTCGACTCTTCAGGCTGGTGTCGCTCGACACCAGAACTTCAACTTGATCCTTCAGCTGCATGATCTTGCTTGGCTCCAAAATGCTCCAATTTAGCTCTAAACGTACATAAACCTGTAAAGACTCGAAAAGACTCCAAAAATACTAGAAAGACTCTATAAATAAGACCTATATAATGGTTAAAAGCGGGTAAAAACCATGATATATCAACTCCCCCAGACTTAGCATTTGCTTGCCCTCAAGCAAACATAAAGCTAAACAAGAAAAAGAAGTTTGAAAAACACGGAGACTCACTTGTTCTTGAAACATTACAATGACCATTTTTCTTAGTACTCCACATATCACCTAACCAGTTACAAATCTAACCACCATGTACTTCTCCGTAGACATTCGCAGCTTCCCAGACTCCACACATAATTTCGCAGCATTATCCAATAAAGCCATCATCGCCAGTTTCATCGTTGTAATCAACGCCAAGAACCTGTTAGACTCTTTTCCATACAATATCAAGATAAAAGAACCACCCAATTTTCACACTTTTTGGTATTGTTTCCTCTTGATATGCTCAATTTAATACCCTAAGATACTAAAGCAGTTGTTGTAGTAAGTGTAGGGGTCGAACCACAAAGAACTCAAAAATCACTCAATAGATTCTATAGATCAGAAACAAGCTAAACCAGATGATGTAATTGAAAAACAGGGTTGCAAGTAAAACGTTTGTAAATTCAATTGGGGGAATGTAGGCTTAGGGTATTTCTCAGGAAATCAATGAATGCAGCTAAGTTACCTAACAGGATCCAGATTAAGCACTGTTCTAGAACTCAAATCACTAAAATATAATTAACCAACTCTCGTTGCGAAAACTATCTAAATCTAAATCCTAGAAATTCCAAATCTCTTTGCGAATCCTAAAATCTAAATCAGCTTTAAAATCAGGTTTGATATGTTCACAAATCAATTAAACCAAATCTCTTTGCGAATAATCAATTTGCTCACCTAAGGTTCTATCAGGTAATTAATCGCACTCTCGTGCCTAATTAATTATCCTAAGATCTAAGTTCCAGATTCGTCAACCTAGAATTAGCTTTGAGAACAACCTAAGGCGAAGAACTAATTTAGATAGCGAATCCTAACAGATAATCAACCTAGCATTCAAAGAAATCCCTATGAGAAAACCCTAAACCTAACAGGTGATCTACTCAGACATGGATATTAAATTCATAAACATGTTGAATAAATACTCTTATATTAAATCAGAAAGAGAAACAAGGTTTTGAGATCTGATCTCGGACGAAGGGAAACCAGACTTGTCTCTCACCAAAATCTCTCTTAAACCTAAACAAAAATAAAGCATAGCCTAAACAATGGCTGTAAAATCCTATTTATAACCTAAATCACGATTTGGGGCCTTCTTGTAATTATCAAAGTCTTCTGGGTGCTTTTGCAATTCTCCAAGGCTTCATAACTAGTCGCGGCCCATGAAATCTCGATGAGTGTCGATCGATACCAGGGGGTATCGATCGATGCTCGGTGCTCAGATCGGGTTCTTAGTCATCAGACTTCAGTCTCGCTCCAGAATGCTCCAGAAAAGCTCCAATAATTCCAATTAAGCTCCAAACGTGCTATAACCTGTGAAAGACTCTAAAAGACTCCAAAACACAAGAAAAGACTCTATAAAAGGACTTATATTATGGCCTAAACAGGGTAAAAACCATGATATATCAACTCCCCCAGACTTAGCCTTTTGCTTGCCCTCAAGCAAATAGAAGACTAAACAGAGAAAGAGGTTTGAAAACGCGGAGACTCACCTGTTCCTGGACCATCGAAATGACCTTCTTTCCAAGCACCCAAATGTTACCTGATCAGCTTTTGATCTGACCACCATGTACTTCTCCATAGACATTTGCAGCTTTTCCAGACTCCACACAAAATCCCACAGCATTGTTCAAGTAAAACCTTCATCGCCAGTTTCATCGCTGCAGTTAATGTTCAAGAACCTTCTAGATTCTTTACCAGACAATATCATGACAAAGGAACCACCCTTTTAACACTTTTTGTATCAATTTCTCTCCCCCAGACTTATTTCTTATTATGTTCTATTTTATTTTATTATTATTTTTTTTTTCAGCTTAGCATATACACATCAAGGTATGAGACGCGAGTATTGATGGTGTTTGCCACCAAATCCCCGGTTCTTCCCTCTCTATGTATCAAAGGATGTAGGCGAATAATGGCATCATAGGAAAATCCTAGCCTCGCTTCCAATCTTTTGTGTGATCATCCCCTCTTAAGTAGAATAATGGGATTGCTGGAAATTTTCCTAACCCTCTACTCAGAAGAAAATCATTTCAATCTTTTATGCTCTTAATCTATCAACTTATTTCAGGGGAGAGAGATACTAAAACTAAACACACGGGTTCCTTTATCAGATATGAATGATGAATCAAGCTCTATGAACACTAACCACATTGATGAAGTGCAAAAATTTGGCTCAGGCTTCAGAAGAACTCTGCTGGAAACATGGATGTTTTCTAGTCAACTGGTCAGCCTTTGGATTTTCATTAGTCGATCTAGAACTGATCCTGTAACACTGTGCACTCAAAAACAAAATCACATCAATAGGTTCAAGCACAGGATCATAATCTCCAACAAATTTTGACTCAATAAAACAGTTTTGACTCGATAAAACGACTGACTCTATAAAACGACTGACTCTAAGAAAAACGAAAACAATGTCAGCAGACACCTCCCCCAGACTTGAACAACACTGACCTCAGTGTTATCTAGCCTAGAGTCAGTGAAAGAAACAAAGAAAAAGGATAGAACGAAGAGAAACAAGAAATTACCGTTCTGGAACAGTCGGTGTCGATCGACACACAGCATGGTATCGATCGATACCACGCTTAGATCGACTTGTTGAACTTTCATCCGCGATTGGTGTCGATCGATACCAATGGGGTATCGATCGATACTTAGGCGATTTCGAATTGCTCCTTGTTCATCCTGACACAGACTCAAAACAAATGAAAAAGCAGAAGGAAAAACGACTCAAGGACAGACTCACCAGTGGGTTGCCTCCCACCAAGCGCTCGTTTAACGTCAATAGCTTGACTGTAACGCCATTCAGGCTGTTGGTGCATCATCCAGAGGCATTATCTGCCCTGTTGGAATCTCGGCTTGCGCCCAATAGTGTTTCACTCTTTGTCCATTGACAGTGAATTCCTCGCCTTTGCGATTTATCAGCACTACAGCACCATGTGGTCTGACCTCTTTGATTGTGAAGGGACCTGACCAACGTGAACGCAGTTTACCAGGAAACAATTGCAAACGAGAGTTATACAGAAGTACCTGGTCGTTCGGCTCGAAGTGTCTGGAGATGATCTTCTTATCATGATAAGCTTTGGTTCTCTCCTTGTACAGCCTCGAGTTCTCATAAGCATGGTGCCTGATCTCATCCAGCTCGTTCAGCTGAATCAACCTCCTCTCAGCAGCAGGCTTGATGTCGAAGTTCAGCATCTTCGTTGCCCATGCAGCCTTGTGCTCAATCTCTACTGGAAGGTGGCATGCTTTCCCATACAGCATTTGGAAAGGTGTAGTACCCAGCGGTGTCTTGAAGGCAGTCCTGTATGCCCAAAGTGCATCATCCAGCTTTGTAGACCAATTATTCCTAGAAGCATTCACTGTCTTCTCCAAGATCTCCTTGATCTGCCTGTTGGAGACTTCAACTTGCCCACTTGTCTGAGGGTGATATGGAGTAGCCACACGATGGTTTACACCATACTTCTTCAACAACCTCTCGAACACCTTGTTGATAAAGTGAGAGCCACCATCACTTATCACAATTCGAGGTACTCCAAAGCGAGGGAAAATGATGGTCTTAAACAGCTTAAGAACCACCGCAGAGTCATTCTTCTCACTAGCTATTGCTTCCACCCATTTAGAGACATAGTCCACAGCAACCAGGATGTAGTTCTTCTTGTGTGAAGATGGGAAAGGACCCATAAAGTCAATGCCCCAGCAATCAAAAACTTCAACCTCAAGGATGAAATTTTGTGGCATCTCATGTCTCTTACTGATCTTCCCTCTCCTCTGACAAGCGTCGCACTGTGAGACGAAAATGTGAGCATCCTTGAACATGGTAGGCCACCAGAAGCCTGCTTGAAGAGCCTTGGATACTGTCTTGAAGGTGGCAAAGTGTCCAGCATAGTCTGATCCATGGCAATGAAACAAAACATCTGAAACCTCTGACTCAGCAATGCATCTCCTGTATATTCCGTCAGAACAATGCTTGTACAAGTAAGGTTCATCCCAAAAGAATCTCCTTATGTCGCGCATGAACTTCTTCTTGTCATACTTCTTGAGGTGGTTTGGCTTTGCATCTGCAGCGAGATAATTTGCAATATCAGCGTACCATGGAGTATCAGAATCTGCGGCAGCGACGAGATGGTGGTTAGAAACGACTGAATGATCGATGATGAAAACAGCGTCTGAATCGTCAGGGTATCGACCGATACCATCATGGTATCGATCGATACCGGAACCTGCAACTCGTGGAAATTGCTGATTCTCGGCCAGACTCATCTGATACCCAGTTTCAATGAAGTAGATGGCTTCCTCAGGTAGTTGATCATCAATGGGGACGTCCTCATCGATCCGCATCCGCGAGAGATGGTCAGCAACTCCATTCTCTATGCCTTTCTTGTCCTTAACCTCAATGTCAAACCCTTGTAGCAAAAGAACCCAACGACAGAGACGAGGCTTGAGATCCTTGTTATTCATCAGATACTTGAGAGCAGCATGATCGGTATGAACAACCACCTTGCTCCCAATCAAGTAAGATCGGAATTTCTCAAAGGAGAAAACAACAGCAAGTAGCTCCTTCTCTGTGGTGCTGTAATTCCTCTGAGCATCATCTAAAGTCCTGCTGGCATAGTAGATGACGTGCAGCTGCCTGTCTTTCCTCTGACCCAGAACTGACCCCACAGCAAAGTCACTGGCATCACACATGATCTCGAAAGGCAGAGTCCAATCAGGAGGTTGCACAACAGGAGCACTCACTAAAGCCTTTTTGATCTCCTCAAAGGCTGCAAGACAATCAGTTGTGAAATCAAATTTGATATCTTTGCATAGCAGAGCAGTGAGTGGACGTGCTATCTTGGAGAAATCCTTGATGAACCTCCTGTAAAACCCAGCATGACCAAGGAAGCTCCGAATATCCTTCACAGAAGTAGGTGGTGGGAGACTTGTCATGACCTGAATCTTGGCTTTGTCAACTTCGATTCCAGCTTCAGAGACTTTGTGCCCAAGTACAATGCCATCCTGAACCATAAAATGACACTTTTCCCAGTTAAGGACCAAGTGTTTCTCTTCACACCTCTGTAGCACCTTGCACAGATTAGCCAAACAGATCTTGAATGATGACCCATATACTGAAAAATCATCCATGAACACCTCCATGAAGTCCTCGATCATGTCTGTGAAGATAGACATCATGCACCTCTGAAAAGTGGCTGGAGCGTTGCACAATCCAAATGGCATTCTCCTGTATGCGAACGTGCCATAGGGACACGTGAAAGTGGTATACCCTTGGTCATCTGGATGGATAGGAATCTGGAAGAAACCTGAATATCCATCAAGGAAGCAGTAGTAGGGATGACTGGCCAACCTCTCCAACATCTGGTCAATGAATGGCAATGGGAAGTGATCTTTCCGTGTGGCCGCGTTCAACTTCCTGTAATCAATGCACATTCGATGTCCAGTGATAGTCCTTGTGGGAATCATCTCATCCATGCTGTTCTTCACCACAGTTATCCCTCCTTTCTTAGGAACAACGTGCACTGGACTGACCCAAGAGCTATCTGAGATGGCATAGATAACTCCTGCATCCAAGAGTTTCATGACCTCTTTCTTAACCACCTCCTTCAGGTTTGGATTCAGCCTCCTTTGATGCTCAACTGAAGTCTTTGACTCGTCCTCAAGATGAATCCTATGCATGCACAGGTTCGGTGAAATACCTGAAATGTCATCAAGAGAATAGCCAAGAGCTTTGCGATACTTGCGCAGCTTGCTTAGCAGTAAAGTGACCTCTGCGTTGTTCAAAGAAGAATTAAGGATTACAGGGTACGTGGAATTAGGACCAAGAAATCCATACCTTAGATTCGCAGGGAGTGGTTTGAGTTCCACTTTAGGAGCGTTCTCCTCGCTCCAATCTCCAAGCCCAGCAGCTTGCATAGTTCTTTCGGCCAAACTTCTTTCTGGCCGTTGGGTATCGATCGATACCATCAGAGTATCGATCGATACTGGTCGTGCTGAATCGAGTATCCTTCCGTATTCAGCAGCAGCATCGTGTGGCTTAACCTCTGACTCAGCCGAACAGGCCAATGCTCTCTCCAATGGGTCCTCAGGATGCATCTCTAAGAAGTACTCCTCAGCAATATCACAGAAGGTATCAACGAAGAAAGTCCGCCCATCGATGGTTGGTCTCTTCATCATCTTCTCCATGTTAAAATTCATGACCAACTCACCAATGTTAAGAGATATCTTCCCATTCCTGCAATCAATCAGAGCACCAGCTGTTGCTAGGAATGGCCTTCCCAAGATGAGAGGATCTCTGGGTTCCGAATCATACTCCAAGACAATGAAATCAGTTGGGATTAAGCAGTTCCCAATCACAATCGGAACATCCTCGAGCAATCCTTCTGGAAGTCTAATTGAACGATCAGCGAGAATCAGCGAGATTCTAGTAGCAGTGAAGTCTGTCATTCCCATTCTCTTAGCAACCGAGTATGGCATGAGGTTGACACTTGAGCCAAGGTCACAGAGAGAACGCTCAAACCTGTCAGTAGCGATTGTGCAATCCAAGACAAAGCTCCCTGGATCTGGAAGTTTCGTTGGAATCCTGTTGCTTAGGATTGCACTGCACTCATGAGTGATCATCAGACAGCCTTCTTCAAGGTTCACATTGCTGGACACCATCTTCTTGACATACCTCTTGAAAGCTACAGAGGTCTTGATAGCATCGATGAAGGGAAGTTCAACAACCAGCTTGTCCAAAATTTCCTTGCATTTAGCATCCTCTACTTCCTTCTTAGTCTTCCCAAGAGCTCTGGGATAGGGTACCCTCGGGATGTAGACCCTCTCTGGTGCTGCTTTAGGTTTCTCCTTCACAACCTCAACTTCTGCATCGTCTTCAGGTTCGGTATCGATCGATACTGGGGAAGTATCGATCGATACACGGGAATTTGAGTTTTCCCGTCTGAGAATCGCGATCGGTGTCGATCGATGCTGAGTAGTGTCGATCGATGCCTTAGCGATTTCAGTGTCTTCATCGTCAGACAACTCGAAATTTACAGTAGGCTGATCCACTTTTGCCCCTGATTTGACCTCCTTACCACTTCTCAAGGTAATGGCATTGATGTGTGCCCTTGGGTTCTCTCCTTTTCCTGGTAGAAAACCTTCTTGTCTTCTCGAATTCTCTGAAGTCTGAGCTACCTGAGTTTCCAGCTTCTTCTGACCAATACCCAGAGAATCGATCCTTCCACTCAGATCTTTGTACATGGCGTCCATCTTACCATTGAAGGTCACTGTAATCTGCTGCTGTCCTTGAACGAGTGTTTCAAGCATGGCTTCAATCTTGTTCTCTGATGTCTTAGCAGTCACAGGCTCGTAAGAAGGACTTCCGTAGTTCCTGGTGTAACCACTGATCTGGGCAGGTTTCTGGTTGAATCCTCCTTGCTGGAAGTTGTTGTTGAAGCCCCGATTGTTGTTGAACTGGTTCCTCTGTCCTTGAAAACCAGAACCACCAATGTAGTTCACGTCTTCTGCTTCATTCTCATTGAAAACCTCAACATCCTCAGCAAAATGGACAGCTTTTGTTGTCTTTCCCAGCAGAAGACTGTGCATAGAATCTAGTTGAGCCTTAAACTCAGCGATCTGCGATCCATCTTGATTACCAGCCAGCTTCTTGCGCTCGAAATCTGCACTCTTTGTGCTGCTGCTAGATGCAAAATTCTCAATCAACACATAGGCGTCCTCAGGATAGTTGGTGTTGAAGTTCCCATTGCTTGAAGAGTCCAGAGCCATCTGATACCTCCAATCTATTCCTCTGAAGAAGATACCTAGCAGCTGCACATCAGAGTATCCATGGTGTGGACAGTCTCTTTGGTACGATCTGAATCTTGTCCAAGCAGCCTTGAACGCCTCAGTAGGTCCTTGAGAAAAAGTGGAGATCTTATTCCTCAGATCTTCAGATCGTCCATCATCATAGAAGTTAATTAGGAAGGCTCTCTTGGTGTCTTCCCAATTAGTCAGTGATCCAGGAGGTAGCTGCCTCAGCCAGTAAGTAGCCTCTCCACCTAGAGAGTAGGGGAAAAGCTTGCAGAAGAGATAATCGTAGGACACTCCATTGCTCTTGATGCTAGTGACCAAGTCCTCGAATTTCTCTACATGATCCATTGGATGCTCATGAGGCAGACCATGGAAGAGATGCTGTCCTACTAGAGTGTAGTAGGCAGGCTTCAGCTCAAAGTCATTCCGCTCATACGCAGGGGGACGAATCGCAGAGCGATTGGCGAAAAATTGCTCTGGCCTGTTGTGTTCACCAATCGTTCTACCACGATTAACCACAGCATCCCTTGCGTCCCTAGCGGCATTCTCAGCGACAACAGGAGCAGGTGGAATGACAATCCCCTCTCCATCCAGACGTTGTCCTTGCTCATTGCACAACCGACCCTGTTGGTCCCTGTAAGCTCCAGCAGCATCACGAACCAACCCAACTTGATTGTTGTTCATCTTAGCTGACTTCTTTGCTTTCCTGTTTGTGCGTTCCACTTGTGCTAGCTATTCCAGTGATAGATCAACTAGCGGAGTGCTCTTTTTGCTTCTGGTTTCAAGATTATGCATGCACCTGAAATCACAAGTAAAGAGCGTAAGTAACTGAAATTTACGACGGGTATCGACCGATACTCAAGGGTATCGATCGATACTCGGGCGATTTAGACGAATTTCCTAGCTAAAATCTAACGGCGAATTGAGTTCCCCGGCAACGGCGCCAAAATTGATATGCTCAATTTAATACCCTAAGATACTAAAGCAGTTGTTGTAGTAAGTGTAGGGGTCGAACCACAAAGAACTCAAAAATCACTCAATAGATTCTATAGATCAGAAACAAGCTAAACCAGATGATGTAATTGAAAAACAGGGTTGCAAGTAAAACGTTTGTAAATTCAATTGGGGGAATGTAGGCTTAGGGTATTTCTCAGGAAATCAATGAATGCAGCTAAGTTACCTAACAGGATCCAGATTAAGCACTGTTCTAGAACTCAAATCACTAAAATATAATTAACCAACTCTCGTTGCGAAAACTATCTAAATCTAAATCCTAGAAATTCCAAATCTCTTTGCGAATCCTAAAATCTAAATCAGCTTTAAAATCAGGTTTGATATGTTCACAAATCAATTAAACCAAATCTCTTTGCGAATAATCAATTTGCTCACCTAAGGTTCTATCAGGTAATTAATCGCACTCTCGTGCCTAATTAATTATCCTAAGATCTAAGTTCCAGATTCGTCAACCTAGAATTAGCTTTGAGAACAACCTAAGGCGAAGAACTAATTTAGATAGCGAATCCTAACAGATAATCAACCTAGCATTCAAAGAAATCCCTATGAGAAAACCCTAAACCTAACAGGTGATCTACTCAGACATGGATATTAAATTCATAAACATGTTGAATAAATACTCTTATATTAAATCAGAAAGAGAAACAAGGTTTTGAGATCTGATCTCGGACGAAGGGAAACCAGACTTGTCTCTCACCAAAATCTCTCTTAAACCTAAACAAAAATAAAGCATAGCCTAAACAATGGCTGTAAAATCCTATTTATAACCTAAATCACGATTTGGGGCCTTCTTGTAATTATCAAAGTCTTCTGGGTGCTTTTGCAATTCTCCAAGGCTTCATAACTAGTCGCGGCCCATGAAATCTCGATGAGTGTCGATCGATACCAGGGGGTATCGATCGATGCTCGGTGCTCAGATCGGGTTCTTAGTCATCAGACTTCAGTCTCGCTCCAGAATGCTCCAGAAAAGCTCCAATAATTCCAATTAAGCTCCAAACGTGCTATAACCTGTGAAAGACTCTAAAAGACTCCAAAACACAAGAAAAGACTCTATAAAAGGACTTATATTATGGCCTAAACAGGGTAAAAACCATGATATATCACCTCTCCCCAGACTTATTTCACATCATGTTCTTTTGCATATACATATTAAGGTTTGAGACGCGAGTATTGATGGTGTTTGCTACCAAATCCCCGGTTCTCCCCTCTCTACGTATCAAAGGTGTAGGCGGATAATGGTATCACAGGAAATTTTCCTAACCTCGCTTCCAACCTTTGTGTGATCATTCCTTCTAAGTAGGATAATGGGATCGCTGGAAATTTTCCTAACCCTCTACTCAGAAGAAAATCATTTCATATTTTCATGCTTTTATTTATTAACTTATAACAAGGGAGAGGAATGCCATTACTTTCTACACATGGGTTCCTTTGTCAGATATGAGTGAGGAATCAAGCTCTATTGGCATCGACCACATCGATGAAGTGCAAAGAATTAGCTCAGGCTTTAATGGACTCTGCTGGAAACATGGGTGTCTTCTAGTTAACTGGTCAGCCTTTGGATTTTTCATTAGTCTGATCCAGAACTGATTCTGTAACAACGGTCACTTAGAAGCAATGTCAAAACAATAGATTCAAGAAAAAGATCATAGTCTCCAACAGGTTTTGACTCAATAAAACGATTTTGACTCAAAAACGACTGACTCTAAGAAAAACAAACACACTGTCAGCAACTACCTCCCCCATACTTAAACAACACTGTCCCCAGTGTTATCTAGTCTAGAGTCGGTAAAAGAAATCATAAGAGCTGAGTGGAGGCGTGAAAATCAAAGAAGTTACCGGAGTGGCGTAGGAGTGTCGACCGACACACATCACTAATATCGATCGATACCAGGCTTAGGTCGACACATGTAATTATTTTCATCGATTTGATAAGCTCAAATCCTTTGTTGCGCAAGTGGTGTCGATCAATACCATTACTGTTATCGCTCGACACATCATCTTTGTAACTGATTCACGCAAAACACAAGACACAAAACAAAAAACAAAATGAAATAAAAGAAATATGTACATACTCACCAGTGGGTTGCCTCTCACCAAGCACTTGTTTTACGTCATTAGCTTGACTTTACGCCCATGTGTTAGTCAGGATAAGAATGAGAACTTGCTCCAAAACAAGCTCCACAACTAGACATCTCCAGCTTCAGAATTCTGCTCAACATACCCTTCAAAACATCATTTCATTTCTCTTTCAACTCTGAAGTGAGAATTGCTCTAACCTTAGAGAATGGTTTCGAAGTTCCCTTGCACTTCACCTCATATTCAATCGAATCTCCATCACACTTCTGAGGGGTTAAAATCATATAGGCATCACCCTTGACTATTTTGCTCTTCACCTTCTTCTTTGTCTTAGACATTTTTATGTCTCTCTTCGTGATGATAGAAGGACCATCTAAAACGTCTATGAAATTTGGCTCACCATAAGGCTCTTCCAAAAGATCAACCATCAACGTCTCTCTTGTAACAACGGTGATGCAAGAGACATGTTTGGGAGCTCTTCCAGAAGGAATGGCTTTGTATGAGACCTCTTTGTCAATGTATGAGAACGAAATTCTCTTACTGGGCGTGTCTATAACTGCACCAACTGTAACCATGAACGGTCCTCCAAGAATCAAAGGAATATTAGAACTGTCGCTCATCTCCATAATCCGAAAATCAGTAGGAACCAGACAATCTCCTACTTTAACAATCAAATCAAGGATGGTACCATAAGGAATTGAGGTTGAAGAGTTCGTGAATGCGAGAGTCATCTTAGCAGATCTAATATCACCAATTCTCAACCTCTCTGCAATTGCCTTTGACATGACATTTACACTAGACCCTAAATCAACGAGATATTCTTTGAATTCAACTCCAGAGATAGAGCATGGAACCGAAAATTTTCTTGGGTCTTCTCTCTTAGTCAACTGCTTCATTGGTGGTGGTGTGCTTCTTCCCTTTATGAATAGTACTTTGATCTCTTCTAGAGTTTCTCTGCAATCTTGGAAGTAACCAAGCAAATGGCGGTTTTCCAAAGCTTCTTCAAAAGACATCGTATGGGGAATCCTCTTTACCCTCTTCTCAAAAGCCAGCAACTTCTCTGCAGTAATGGGATCTCTGAGATATCTAGGTGGTGTAGGATATGACACATTAGGCTTGTAAACATTCTTCTCAACAATCTTTGGTGTTTTCACAGTTTCTAGCTCAATCTGCGAGGGGTGTCGACCGACACCAGATTGGTGTCGATCGACACAAGGTTTCTGTGTCGCCTTTTCAGGTTGGTGTCGATCGACACCAATAGTGGTGTCGCTCGACACAGGTTGGTGTCGATCGACACAAGTACTGGTGTCGCTCGACATAGCCGTATCAGGCTCAAAATCACCTTCAACCTCTCCTAACTCCACGAATTTTTCTGCATTCAAACCCCTTTTCTACCACTGCAGTGACCTCTTTAACACTTCTTAAGGTGATTGCATTGACGTATTCATTATGTGAATGAACCATCTTTCCCGTGACAGCTGCTGCAGTTTGAGCTATTTGAGTTTCCAGCATCTTCTGATGAGTGTTGAGAGCCTCGATTTTTCCATTCAGGTCTGTATACATGGCATCCATCTTCCCATTGAAATATATTGTCATCTTCTACTGTCCCTGAAGAAGTTGTTCAAGTATAGAATCAACCTTACTCTCTGGGGTTTTAGCAGGTAGAGGTTAATAAGAAGAATTTCCATAGGTTCTAAAACTAGCTAGGTTGACTTCAGATTTGTATCCTCCTTGCTTAGCATTGTTGGTGAAGTTTTGTTTGTTGTTTTGCTGGTGTTGATACATTTGACCTTGAAATCCAGAACCACCAATGTAGTTAACACATTTCACTTCATCCTCATTGAAATTCTCAAGCTCATCAGCAAAATAAACAGCCTTCATCGTCTTTCCCATCAAGAGATTGTGCACTGAATCCAACTTAGCTTAAACCTCATCAATCTGCGATCCATCCATACTCCATGTATGCTTTCTTCGCTCAAAGTCTGCATTATAGGTGTTATTACTAGATGTCAAGTTCTCAATAAGCACATAAGCATCGTCAAGATATATGGTATTGAAGTTCCCATTACTCGCAGCATCTAAGGCCATCTGATACATCCGATCAATCCCTCTGAAGAAAATACCCAGCAGTTGAACCTTAGTGAACCCGTGATGTGGACAATCCCTCTGATATGATCTGAATCTCACCCAAGCAGCTTTAAACGCCTCAGTCGCTCCTTGAGAAAATTGTGAGATCTTATTCCTAAGCTCCTCAGACCTTGCATCATCATAGAAATTGTTCAAAAAGGCATTCTTAGTCTCCTCCCAGGTAGTCAGTGATCCAGGCGGCAAATGATTAAGCCAATAAGCTGCATCACCACCAAGAGAGTATGGGAAGAGCTTACAGAAGAGGAAATCATTGGACACTCCATTGTATTTGATGCTAGTAACCAAGTCCTCAAACCTCTCAATGTGATCCATGGGGTGTTCATGAGAAAGACCATGAAAAGAGTGTTGACCCACAAGAGTATAGTATGCAGGTTTCAGCTCAAAGTCATTCATCTGAAAGGTAGGAGGGCGAATCGCTGATCGATTGGCATAGAACTGATCATGCCTGTTGTACTCACCAATCGTCATACCACGATTAACCACATCATTCCCAACATTCACAACAACTGCATGGACAATGATGTTTCCATCCCCATCAAGTCGTTGCCCTCTCTCATTGCACAATTGACCCTCTTGGTCTCTCAAAGTTCCAACATCATCACGAGTCAATACCACTGGGTTATTCATCCCTGATGGCCTCTTTGTTTTCCTGTTAGCACGTTCCAAATTTGCTAGCTCCTTGTTGAAAAGATTAACTAGCTGAGTGCTCTTGTTCCTCCTGGTTTCGCGAGTGGGCATACACCTGAAACACAAAAGACAAGACACGTAAGTAACAAAAAAGTAAAATAAAACGATGAGTATCGACCGACACTGGGTGGTGTCGCTCGACACTATCAAACTTAGTCAAAATTCTTGACTAAAATCTAATGGCGAATTAAGAATCCCCGGCAACGGCGCCAAATTTGATAAGCTCAAATGTAATACCCTAAAGTACTAACAGCTTTGTCGATTGTATTATTTAGGGGTCGAACCCACAGAGACTCAAGAATCACACAATAGATTATATAGGTTCGAATTAGGCTAAGTAAATCAATGAAATAAGAAAGTAGTAACGTAAATCAAAGGGTTGTAAATTCAATGGAGAGGAGATAAGTTCATGGTATTTCTCAGGAAATCAGAGAATGCAGATAAACTAATTAGTTAGGATTCAAGTTAAGCCCGGTTCTTTGATAAGCTCAAATTAATACCCTAAAAGTACTAAAGCTTTGTCGATTGTAATACTTAGGGATCGAATCCACATAGACTCAAGAAAACACACAATATATTTTAAAGATTGAATTAAGCTAAGTGATCAATGAAATTGAAAGCAAATACGTAAATTAAACAAGTTGTAATTCGATTGGAAGAAATATAGGCCCATGGTATTTCTCAGGAAATCAATGAATGCAGATAACCAATAAGTCAGGATTCAGATTTAGCGCGGTTCTTGAACTCAAATCACTAAAATATAATTAACCAACTGTCGTTGCGAGAATTATCTAAATCTAAACTTCAGAATCCCAAATCTCTTTGCAAATTCCTAAGAATAAATCAGCTTTAATTTCAGGTTTGATATGTTCACAAATCAATTAAACCAAATCTCTTTGCGAATAATCAATTTGCTCACCTAAGGTTCTATCAGGTAATTAATCGCATTGACGCGTGCCTAATCAATTATCCTAAGATCTATGTTCCAGATTCGTCAACCTAGAATTAGCTTTGAACACAACCTATGGTGAATAACTAATTCAGATGGTGAATCCTAACTAATCAATTACGAGTAATCAGAGAAATCCCTATGAGAAAACCCTCAACCTAAGATGGATCTACTCAGACATGGAGAATGAAAAAATCAACATAACTGAATAGATCATTAAAATAAACAATAAGAAAAAAGTAACAAGAGGGTTCGAAATCTTCTCTCAGATGAACAGAGTTCTGACTTGTCTCCCTCACAAAAGCTCTCTCTCTCAAAAATCAAAGTAAAATAAAGCGTAGAATAAAAATTAGCCACAAAGGTGGCTGAAAAACCTAATTTATAACCTAAAACACGTTTTGGGGCTTCTAGTAATTATTAAAGTCTTCTGGGGCAATTTACAGTATCTCGAGACTTCAAAAAAGTCGCGTTTTCCCTTTTCACCTGTGCAGTATCGATCGATACAGGTTCACAAAAACTGGCATAACGTTTGATCGCACCGTTGGAATGACCTCAAACCACTTCCAAATGCAAGCTAATCCATTGATCTGCCTTGTAGCCAAATTTGAGCTCAATCCATCGGTAGAAAGTTCTTCAACGAAGGCCAAACTTCTGAAGTCTCTGTATGACTATGTATCTCCATATGCTCATTTTCACCATAAATGACTCATTTTCTCCCAAAGTCACCTAAAACCTGAAAAGACTCTAAAATACTAGAAAGACTCTATAAATAAGACATATATCATGGCTAAAAACGGGTAAAAACCATGATATATCATTCTTGAACTCAAATCACTAAGTTATAATTAACCAACTGTCGTTGCGAGAATTATCTAAGTCTAAATCTCATAATTCCAAATTTCTTTACAAATCATAAAGACTAAACTAGCTTTAAGTCCAGGTTCGATATGTTTACAAAACAACTAAACCAAATTTCTTTACAGATATTTATTTTGCTCACCCTAGGTTCTATCAGATCATCAATTGCACTGTCGTGCCTAATCAAGCAACACCAGCCTGAAGTCTGATCCAAAATACTCCAATATCTCCAATTTAGCTCCAAACGTACCTAAACTTGTAAAGACTCGAAAAGACTCCAAAAATACTAGAAAAACTCTACAAATAAGACATATATCATGGTTAAAAGCGGGTAAAAACCATGATATATCACTAATCTCTTAAATCTTTAAAATCGTTTATGCTACAACAAGACAACAAGAACAAAAATCGTGTAAGAACCTCAATTACTACAACAAGACAACTGATAAACATAAGAATAATTGAAGAACAGAAAATACAATATCAAATTAGAATGGTGAAAATAAAGTGCAGAGGCAAGACGTGGAATCTCTTTCCTTAAATCTTTAAACGTTTGTAGTGTGATGGTTTCATAGCGGTAAGATTATGCGTTGTTTCTGTTTTCCGACACCGAAGAACATAATCTGACGAATATTATTTTTATGGGTATTCTCGAGAGAAAAAAACTAGAAGAAGAAGAGACTATATATGAGATATTGTTTTTTTGTTGTTGTGTTGTGTGTTTTTTTCTTCTAAATGTCAATATTCCTTTATATAGAAAAAACGTTAGCACATATCATCACTTTGCCTTGAAATCTCAACGGAAATATGAATGGATAGTTTAAAAACGTATCAATCATCATAATCACCATATAAATTAATCACGTATATGCTTTGACCAAATCAAAATCTTAATGGCAGTTGGTTTGTTTTTTGTTTTTTGTTTTTTTTTCTCTTTTTTTCTTTTTTTGTGTTTAATCAAAAACAACATAGAATTAGTTAATGGGCATAAAGCCCAATCAACAAATATAAACCCAAGTCTAAATCTAAATATCAAATGTGAGATTTTTTAACACTTTTGACACTTACTCAAAATTTAAAAGTTTTTCAAGTTTTTTGAAGCTACTTATTTTGAGATTCCATTTCTGATTCACAACAACTTTAATTTTGAGATGTGATTACACTACGCTATAATGTTCAGGGTGACTATTCCATCATGCCCGAAATCCGAAAACTCATTAGAAAATGGTTAAACCCACTTTGTAAAAAACGAGCTCTGACAAGTATAACAAGAAATAATAATAAAAAGTAAGATTTCCATCGTAATTAGGGGTGGGTATTTCGGTTTAATTTTGGGTTCGGTTTGGGTTTGGTTCGGTTCGGTTGATTTGGGTTGAATAAAACTCTAGCCGAATTCAACCGAATTAAGTTTGGTTCGGTTTGTGTTCGGTTTGGGTTTAGTTCGGTTTTGTTTAGTTCGGTTTGGGTTTAATTCGGTTTGGTTTAGTTCGGTTGGAATTCGGTTTGGTTTTAATTTGGTTTTTAAAAAATCAACTTATAAAAACAAGAATTCTACGAAGCCATAGAAAAATCATTCCCTAAATGTCTAAAACCAAAATGAAACTATCCCACTTAATCAAAATAAAAAATAAAATAAAATAAAAAATTCGTAGCTTCGTCTTTCTCATGCCATCAAAATGAACATGCAAGTGTGCAACAAGTCAATAACTTAAATATAAGTTAATTATACAAGCCAATATTTATTCATCTCTTATATGAGCCATTATAGGTTTATAGCATTAATATAAAATTATTATAAAAAATCATTAACCTTAGCAAAACTAAGAAAAAATGGAAGTTGAAAACAAAAAAGGAAAAACGTGGGTTTAGCCGTTTATGACATTTAGCCTAGAAAATATGTATTTATATTTTTAATATTATTAAATAACTAATTAACAAAAGCATATTGGGTTATCGGTTCGGGCTAAGAAAAACTTCAACCGATTGGGTTATATATAGAATATGGTTTTGTTTGAGTCGGTTGAAATTCGGTTGGTTCGGTTTGTTTGCCCACCCCTCGTAATGTTTCGTGCAGAAAAGAGAAATATTCAAATACTTAACATTCAGAAAATGAAAAGTTACATCAGATTACAAGGCTGCGACGGAAAGGACAATTGGCTATCACCCGAAATGTAAGATCATCAAATTAACACATCTATGTTTTGTTGATGATCTCATGGTATTCATAGACGGATAGCGACGATCAGTGGAGGGTATTATTCTGGTTTTTGATGCATTTGCTAAATTATCTGGATTACGCATAAGTATGGAAAAATCAACTCTCTATCTAGCTGGGCTACCTATTGCTAGACATGAAGAGATTACACAAAGTTTTCCTTTCTCGCTGTGGGACAGCTCCCAATACGATATCTTGGACTACCCCTACTTACAAAACGAATGACTGTCGTCGAATACACACCTCTTTTGGAGAAGATATGATCTCGTATGAGCTCATGGACAGCGAGCCCCTCTCGTATGCGGGAAGACTCCAACTTCTGAGCTCAATTATAGCAAGTACTACAAACTTCTGGTTATCGGCCTATCGCCTTCCAAATAGCTGCATCAGAGAGATAGAGAAACTATGTTCAACGTTTCTATGGTCAGGTCCAGATTTAAATCCAAAGAAAGCGAAAGTGGCGTGGATTGAGGTGTGTAAGCCGAAGCAAGAAGGAGAATTGGGTTTAAAATCGCTGAAGGAGTTGAATCATGTGAGCTGTTTAAAGCTAATTTGGAGGATTGTGTCTTCTCAAAACTCGCTTTGGGTGAATTGGATTAAAATACACTGCTAAAGAGGAAAACGTTTTGGGAGATTAAAGACAACACCAGTATGGGGTCTTGGATGTGGAGGAAGCTTTTGAAATACAGAGATGTCACGCAACAGTTTCCCAAAATCGAAGTAAACAATGGTCAGGAGACTTCGTTTTGGTTTGATAAATGGTCTGATTTGGGAAGAATATACGACAGCACATGAAGCAGATGGTATATTGATATGGGTATTTCTTCTGATGCTACAGTTGCAGTCGTAAAGACAACTCACCGACGAAAAAGACACCGAGTTGGAGAATTAAATCAAATAGAGGAGGAGATCGAGAAGCTATCTTTGCGCGATGGAAATGATATCTTTCTTCGGCGAGGGTCTAGGGATATATAGAAGATGCGATTCACAACTCATGGCACAAGAAATCAGATCCGATTAGCACAGCCAACAAAAGACTGGCACAAAGACGTCTGGTTCCCTCACGCAACACCAAAGTACGCGTTCCTTCCTTGGTTAGCGATTAATAATCGACTATCAACAGGAGACAGGATGAATAATTGGAATGCGGGGTAGAGGATTGATTGTGTATTTTGTGGGAACGTAGAGGAGACAAGGAACCACCTATTTTTCCTGCAACTACTAATCTGATGTTTGGAGAAAGCTAATGGATGGCGTTCTGGGAAGCCGATACACCTCGACTTGGGATCAACTAATACTGATGCTATATGATTCCAGCTACGATCATCTGCATCAATTCATCATCCGGTATATTTTTCAAACAACCCTCTATCATATTTGGCGTGAACGAAACGGAAGGAGACATGGTGTGAAGCCAACGCTTTCATCTTGCCTCATCAGCATCATTGATAAAGTGATTAGAAATAAGTTCATCTCCATACGACAGAGAGGTGATCGCGCGTTTGACGACAGACTCCAGCTCTGGTTTGCCACACGCACTCCATAGTCTCTAAAGCTCTCTCAACACATTTCGACTTTTTCAACAATTTCTGATCCTAGGAAAATATTGTAATTTCAAAATTTAGTAACATTCATTGTACAAACACTTTTTTGTTGAATAAATTTTGCATTCAATTCAAAAAAAAAAAAGTTACATCAGATTCTAAGTAAAAGAAACAATGTGTCACAAAGTGATAAATATATCAAAACTAATGACCCATATAGTCAAATTTTATTATATCAAGATTGATTTACATACAAAGGCACTTTGTGCACTTATTGTTACAAAATAGATACTTATTGCTAAAAACTGTCATTATTGAATTAGTTCGCCCTAGGTGGTTTCTCTCCCAGGCATGTCTCCCGAGGTAGCCGCACAACGCTCCTTTCAACGGCGTCTCTCTCCTCCCGACGAGCCCCGCCTGCCGAAGCTGTATCCCTCGGTCCGTCTCAAGTTCCACCGGAAGACTCTCATGTTTCCTTCTGTCGGGTTGTTTCCTCGCTGCCGGCGAGATATTTTTGAAGCTACACCGATGACCGGCTCCACGTCGCCACCCTCTGTGTCGTCGTCTCGACGAAATCTCAGCATCTTCCCGGTTGCGTCCTGCCTCAACAGACTCTCGCACCCACAGAAAATACTTTCTCCGGCACCGATGAGGTTTGCGCATCTGCCGGAGCCACCGGATCCGCCGGATATTCTTGTAGCTTTGTCGCCGGAACCACCATGTCCATCCTCCTCCTCCGTTATTCTGGCTCTGAAGAGCATATATGTCGCTGCCTACCCCGCTCTTTACTTTCCGACGACTCAAAGCCAGTGCTCGTCACTCGCTGTCGCGGCATTCCTCTCAGTTGCTAGCCCTTCGAGATTCATAGGCTCTAGGTTTAGTTTTATGGTCTTTGATTCGTTCGCCTTTGATGGCGTCTTTGGTGTCATTTTTCGATTTGGGTTTGTCGGAGTTATTACTCTTGTGGGTTTGCCGTTGTTTCTTTCTACTCTCCCTTCGTCTGATGTTGGAGGACGGTATCTCTCGTTGGGATTAGATAGGAGTTGTCGTCAAGCCTCCATGAGTGTTTCGCCGCTGGTTTCCCTGATTTTGTCACCGGTTCATGCCTCTCATATTCCCCTTCGGTTCAGCCACCGGTATCAGCTGCCTCCGCCAACCTACCAACAAGCTCGCTACTCAATCATCGAAGTTAAGTGTTTGCTCGAGCCTTCTCTGCCGGATTTGATGTCGTCTTCGCTACGCCTTCCTTTGATCAGCCTCAGACAGTTTCGAGGACAAACTGATTCCAAGCTATCAAGGGCTTCGCCGGCTAAGCAATCGCCCGGTCCTGCTTCCTCCGTCTCCTCCAAGACGTGTACATATCCGGCTACTCTTTATCGTGGGCTCGACCCAATATGACGATGTGGTTCGTTTGTCCGGTGTTTCTTAGGTTACTCACCGTCGCTCCTCCTCCCCTTCGGTTCAGCCACCGGTACCAGTTGTCTCCGCCACCCTTCCCCCAACATGCTCGTTGCTCAATCATTGAAGCTAAATGTTTGTTTGAGCATAATCTTTGGACCCCAAAATCCTCTCCGAGAGGTGTCATTATCTCGAGCTTAATGTCGGGAAACCTTGTGAATTTCTCTACCGACTTGTCTTCTTGCGTAGCGATCTGCACGGGACCAAAAGAGGCAAACGATTTCATTTTTACGAATATCGGAGGTAGGGGTTCTCCTTCAACGTCACATTCGAAAGTGACTAATCTCAAACTCTCCGGCCTTGCCGTGAAGGTTATTTTGACGCATTTGGGGCTTGTCCCAAATTCGTTGTCTATCTCCCATGATGATCTATGTGCTCTTTGTTTATTTGCTTATAATTTGTGTTATGTCAATCTTAGAGGATGGTTAATTTTTTTTCTTTGTACTTTGGAAGTTTAAATTAATGAAGAAAGTGTTGAACAAAAAAAAAAAATACTTATTGCTATTAGAGCACTTCTTACACTATTTAAAGCTGTGTAAAACCAATTATGCCCTCAAGTTAAAATTAGTTTGTCGATAGTAACTTACTCATTTATTCGCTGGCGGTGTTATTGTGGCGGAGAAGAATACTTCCCGTGAATGTTATTCCGGCGACAAACAGTAAGCAATCTAACCAAAACCTGCTAAAATCGAAGACGATGTCTTCTCTTCCTTCCGTTCTCGCAAATTCCACCGCTCTTTCCGTCCAAATGCTTCGATCTATAACCCAATTTCTGATTACAGCTTCGAAATTTGATCTGAGTGCGGTCGATCCTTTGTGTTCTTATTTTGCAAGGAAATTTCTAATCGGAGTATTCTAGGCAAACTGAAATTGGGAAGAGAGAATCAGTTCCCGTCTGGCTCTGATTGCAGAGTGATTCAGATGAAGCATGTAGGGATGGCGATTAAGAACTGGATTTCAGATTGTGGATTGCAACTTCGTGGACGAAAGATGATTATCTTTTTTTTCCGGATTGGTGTATATTCTCTGACACAATCTATCTCACTGTCTCCTATGTCGATAGATCCTTGTTCATAAAGCCTATTAACAGACGAAAGCTTCATCTTGTGGGGTTTTTTTTGCAATGCTTATTGCATCGTAAGCATCTTAATCCTCTTTACTTTTCGGTGTTTACATGCTTTGGGGAGGTAAGTTCGAGACTTTTAGGAATTGTGTTCGTTCTTGACAAAGGTCACTTTCCCAAATACTTTGTCCACGCTCTTGAATCGGATCAAAATTCATGTAAATTCATGTAAATTTACAAAATTCATGTGAATTTGTGATAAAGTTGTTTTAGCTTATGTGTAATGAACTGAGGGAGAGATCGTGAGAGATGATTTAACAAAATATTCTTAGTTAACCAAATACCATGACATGTAACCCAATGGAAATTTCTATGATTTAATGTTCATTCATGTACAATTCTAATTTAGTGGATACGATACCAACTTGGATGAAAGAAGTCGTATACTAGCTTGGATGAATGGTGGACTAGTTGGTGTGGACAACGCACAATTGTGTCGTGGACAACGCACAATTGTGTCACGGACAACGAATGGTGGACAAAGTTGTGTGAACAAAGAACCGTAACTAGTTAGCATGGACAAAGTATTGTGGATTAGGTGGCTGATATGCTCAAATTAATACTCTATCTAGATACTAAAGCAGTAGTTATAGTATAGCTATGGGTCGAACAAAAGGACTCACAGAAACACACAATAGATTATATAGAAGAGAATTATGCTAAACCAATAGATGTAATTGAAAGCAAAACGTAAATTAAAAGAGTTGTAATTCGATGGAGGAAAATATAGGCCCAGGATATTTATCAGAAAATCAATGAATGCAGACAAACCAACTAACATGATTCAGATTTAGCGCGATTATTGAACTCAAATCACTAAAGTATAATTACCCAACTGTCGTTGCGAGAATTATCTAAACCTAAACTTCAAAATCCCAAATCTTTTTGCAAATTCCTAAGAATAAATCAGCTTTAATTTCAGGTTTGATATGTTCACAAATCAATTAAACCAAATCTCTTTGCGAATAATCAATTTGCTCACCTAAGGTTCTATCAGGTATTTAATCGCATTGTCGTACCTAATCAATTATCCTAAGATCTATGTTCCAGATTCGCCAACCTAGAATTAGCTTTGAACACAACCTAAGGCGAAGAACTAATTCAGATGGTGAATCCTAATAAACTAATCAAACTAGCATTCAGAAAAAACCCTTATGAGAACCCTGAACCTAAAGTGGATTTACTCAGACATGGAGATTGAAAACAACATGATTGAATAGATCATCAAAGAAATCAATATAAAACAGGAGTTCAGAGTTGTCTCTCCAAAAACCAAAAGAAGAATCAAAGTAATGAAAGCTTAGCCATAAAAGTGGCTGAAAAACCTAATTATAATGCTAAAACACGTTATGGGGCTTTTTGTAAATAATAAAGTCTTCTGGGGCAATTATGCAATTCTTCAACTCTTGGAAAAGTCGCGGGTCGTATCTGCTGCGATGGGTATCGATCGATACTAGGCATTATCGATCGATACTGATGCTTCAAATCGGGTACTCAGCAACACGATCTTCTGCTTTACTCCAGAATGCTCCAGAAAGCTCCAATATCTCCAATTATGATCCAAACATGCTAAAACCTGTAAAAGGCTCTAAAAGACTCTAAAATACTAGAAATACTCTATAAACGGACTTATATCATTGTCTAAAAGTGGTAAAAACCATGATATATCAACTCCCCCAGACTTAGCCTTTGCTTGCCCTCAAGCAAATAGAAGACTAAACCAGAGAAAGAGGTTTGAAAATACGGAGACTCACCGATTCAGGAACCATCGCAAAGATCTTTTTCCCAAGCACCCAAATGTCACCTAACCAGCTTTTGATCTAACCACCATGTACTTCTCCGTAGACATTCGCAGCTTTTCCAGACTCCAAACATTATCTCGCAGCATTGTTCAAATAAAGCCCTCATCGCCAGTTTCATCGATGCAGCCAATGTTCAAGAAACTTCTAGATTCTTTACCATACAATATCATGACAAGGAACCATCCAATTTCACACTTGTTGTATCACTTTCTCTCCCCAGACTTATTTCTTATTATGTTCTCTCTTTTTTTTGATCTGTATATACACATCAAGGTCCGAAACGCGAGTATTGATGGTGTTTGCCACCAAATCCCCGGTTTTTCCCTCTCTATGTATCAAAGGTTTAGACGAATTGTGGTATCACGGGAAATTTTCCTAACCTCACTTTCAAATTTGTGTGATCATTCCCTCATAAGTAGAATAATGGGATCGCTGGAAATTTTCCTAGCCCTCTACTCAGAAGAAAATTATTTTATCTTTTATGCTCTTATTTATCAACTTATAACAGGGGAGAGAGATATCATTACTTTAAACATATGGGTTCCTTTGTCAGATATGAATGATGAATCAAGCTCTGTAAACACTAACCACATTGATGAAGTGCAAAAATTTGGCTCAGGCTTCAGAAGAATTCTGCTGGAGACATGGATGTTTTCTAGTCAACTGGTCAGTCCTTGGATTTTTCATTAGTCGATCTAGAGCTGATCCTGCAACACTGGTCACTCAAAAACAAAATCAAAACAACAATTCAAGCACAGGATCATCATCTCCAACAAGTTTTGACTCAATAAAACGTTTTTGACTCGATAAAACAACTGACTCTAAGAAAAACAAACACAATGTCAGTAGACACCTCCCCCAGACTTAAACAACACTGTCTCCAGTGTTACCTAGCCTAGAGTAGGTAAAAGAAAACAAAAGAACATAATAGAATTAAGAAAAACAAGAAGTTACCGTGCTGGAACATCTGGTATCGATCGACACACGACCTGGCATCGATCGATACCAGGCTTAAATCGACATGATGAACCGTACATTCGCGATTGGTGTCGACCGATACCAATGTGGTATCGATCGATACTCAGGCGATTTCGAGTTTTGCTCATTGTTTATCCTGACACAAACACAGAACGAAAAATAAAAAGAAAAATAAAATTGACTCAAAAGCAGACTTACCAGTGGGTTGCCTCCCATCAAGCGCTCGTTTAAAGTCAATAGCTTGACTTTGGCTCAGGTGATCAGTCAGGAGAAGATTGAGAGTTTACTCCCATGCAAGTTCCACAGCTAGATACTTGCAGACTCAGAGTTCTGCTCAACATGCCCTCCATAAATTCCTTTCCTTTCTCTTTCAGCTCTGAAGTAAGAATAACTCTAGCGTTAGAGAATGGTTTCGAAGTTCCTTTGCACTTCACCTTGTACTCAATCGAATCCCCATCACACTTCTGAGGGATTAAGGTCATAGAGGGAGCACTCTCGACTCTTTTGCTCTTCGCCTTCTTCTTTGTTGCCTTAGCTGTTTTGACGTCTTTCTTGGTAATGACAGAAGGACTATCTAGAACGTTGATGGTATTAGGTCCGTCAGGAGGCTCTTCCAAAAGATATGTGTGGGAGTTCCTCTAGGGATGGCGTTGTAGTACACCTCCTTTTCAATGTATGAGAACGAGATATGTTTGCTGGGTGTGTCCATAATGGCACCAACCGTAGCCATGAACGGTCTTCCAAGAATCAACTGCGTACGAGATTGTGCGCTCATCTCCACAACCTAAAAATCAGTAGGAACCAAGCAATCTCCTATGTTAACCAGTAAATCAAGGATTGTACCATATGGAAGTGAGGTGGAAGTATTGTTCGCATATGTGATGGATGACTTGGGAGATCGAATAGCAGCTCCCAATCTCTCTGTAATTTCCCTTGACATGACATTGACGCTCACCCCTGAGTCAACGAGAGACTCTTTGAATTCAACTCCAGAGATATAGCATGGAACTGAAAATATCCCTGGGTCTTCTCTCTTGGTAAACTGCCTCAGCGGTAGTGACCTGCTTCTGGCTTCGAGGAAGAGTGCCTTAATCTCGTCCTCAGTTTCTTTGCAATCTCGAAAGTGACTCATCAGAGGCATGTACTCTAGAGATTCTTCAAAAGTCAGTGTGAGGGGAATCCGTCGTACCATATTCTCAAAGCCACGCAGCTGCTTTGGAGAAATGGAGTCTCTGAGGTGTTTGGGTAATCGAGGTTATGGAATCTTAGGTTTGTAGACATGTTCCTCAACCATCTCTGGCTTCTTTACAATTTCCGGTTCAGACTGCGAGGGGTGTCGATCGACACAAGTAGGGTATCGATCGATACAAGGCTCATGTGTCGTTTCTTCAGGTCGGTATCGATCGATACGAGAAGTGGTATCGATCGATGCTTGCTCTCTGGAATCGTTTCTGGTAGAACATTGGACGTGTGTTGATCGATACAAGGTAGTATCGGTCGACACATGGGTGGTGTCCGAAATCTTTACTATTTGAGTTTCCAGCATCTTCTGATGAATACTGAGAGACTCAATTTTCCCGTTCAGATCTGTGTACATATCGTCCATCTTCCCATTGAGGTTTAGTGTCATCTTTAGCTGTCCCTGAAGAAGTTGTTCAAGCATGGATTAAATCTTACTCTCAGAAGTTCTGGGTGGTGCGGGTGGGCGTTGATACCTTTGATCTTGAAATCCATCTCCATCAATGTGGTTAACAAATTCCACTCCATATTTTCCAGCAAAACGAACAGCCTTCTGCTGCTTGTCCATCAACCAATCTAACTTAGCATTCACCTCAGCAATCTGACTGCAATCCAAGTTTTCAGCTTGCTTCTTGCGCTCCATGTCTGCATTCTTGGTACTATTGCTAGAAACCAAATTCTCAATAAGCACATAGGCATCGTCATGATACCTCGTATAGAAATTTCCATTGCTCGCAGCATCTAGAGCCATCTGATACCTCTAATCGATTCCTCTGTAGAAAGTACCTAGCAGTTGAACCTGAGTGAAACCATAGTGCGGGCAATCTCTCTGATATGACTTGAAGCGAATCCAAGCAGCCTTGAATGCCTCAGTCGGTCCTTGAGAAAACTGAGAAATCTTGTTCCTGAGATCCTCGGATCGTGCATCATCATAGAAGTTGTTCAGGAAGGCAGTCTTAGTCTCTTCCCAAGTAGTCAGTGATCCAGGAGGTAACTGCTTCAACCAGTAAGTTGCATCTCCACCAAGAGAGTATGGGAAAAGCTTGCAGAAAAGGTAGTCATAGGAGACTCCATTGCTCTTGATGCTTGTAACCAGATCCTCAAACTTCTCAATGTGATCCATAGGGTGTTCATGAGGAAAACCATGAAAAAGATGCTGACCCACAAGAGTGAAGTATGTAGGTTTCAGCTCAAAGTCATTCCTCTGAAAAGGCGGAGGACGAATCGCTGACCTATTGGCATAGAACTGATCATGCATATTGTACTCACCAATCGTCCTACAGCGAGCAACCATAACATTCCCTGCATTCGCGTTCCCAGCGATATTCCCAGCGACATCAGGAGCAGGTGGAATGATGTTCCCCTCTCCATCCAGACGTTGTCCTCTCTTGTTGCACAACTGACCCTCTTGGTCTCTCAAAGCTCCATCAACATCCTGAATCAGAATCATCGTGTTGTTCATCTCTGCTGGTTTCTTTGCTTTCCTATTTGCACGTTCCAAATCCACACCTGAAACACACTAGGCAAAACACGTAAGTAACAAAAAAAATACGTTGAGTATCGACCGACACTGGGTAGTGTCGATCGATATCAACAAAAAGAAAACGACGAGTATCGACCGATACTAGGTAGTATCGATCGATACCGACGAACTTAGTCGAAATTCTCAGACTAAAATCTAATGGCGAATTGAGTCCCCGGCAACTGCGCCAAATTTGATATGCTCAAATTAATACCCTATTTAGATACTAAAGCAGTAGTTATAGTATAGCTAGGGGTCGAACACAATGACTCACATAAACACACAATAGATTATATAGAAGAGAATTAAGCTAAACCAATAGATGTAATTGAAAGCAAAACTTAAATTAAAAGTGTTGTAATTCAATGGGGAAAAATATAGGCCCAGAGTATTTCTCAGGAAATCAATGAATGCAGACAAACTAACTAACATGATTCAGATTTAGCGCGGTTCTTGAACTCAGATCACTAAAGTATAATTAACCAACTTTCGTTGCGAGAATTATCTAAACCTAAACTTCAGAATCCCAAATCTCTTTGCAAATTCCTAAGAATAAATCAGCTTTAATTTCAGGTTTGATATGTCACAAATCAATTAAACCAAATCTCTTTGCGAATAATCAATTTGCTCACCTAAGGTTCTATCAGGTAATTAATCGCACTGTCGTGCCTAATCAATTATCCTAAGATCTATGTTCCAGATTCGTCAACCTAGAATTAGCTTTGAACACAACCTAAGGCGAAAAACTAATTCAGATGGTGAATCCTAATAAACTAATCAACCTAGCATTCAGAGAAAACCCTTATGAGAACCCTGAACCCAAAGTGGATCTACTCAGACATGGAGATTGAAAACAACATGATTGAATAGATCATCAAAGAAATCAATAGAAAACAGGAGTTCAGAGTTGTCTTTCCAAAAACCAAAAGTAGAATCAAAGTAATGAAAGCTTAGCCATAAAAGTGGCTGAAAAACCTAATTATAATGCTAAAACACGTTCTAGGGCTTTTTGTAAATAATAAAGTCTTCTGGGGCAATTATGCAATTCTTCAACTCTTGGAAAAGTCGCGGGTCGTGTCTGCTGCTATGGGTATCGATCGATACTAGGCAGTATCGATCGATACTGATGCTTCAAATCGGGTACTCAGCAACACGATCTTCTGCTTTGCTCCAGAATGCTCTAGAAAGCTCCAATATCTCCAATTATGCTCCAAACGTGCTAAAACCTGTAAAAGACTCCAAAATACTAGAAAGACTCTATAAAAAGGACTTATATCATGGTCTAAAAGGGGTAAAAACCATGATATATCAGTGGCGTGGACAAAGTATTGCGAAAGTGAATTAAAGAGAGCCACGAATGGAATCTTAGATAAATTTTTAGCCAAACCAGCACCACAACGGAAAGGATGAATTCCTTGAATTTGACCCACTGAAAAGGATGAACCATTGGATTAGAGCATCCAAGAAAATTGTAGTAGAACTACTCCACCAAAAGCTTCATTTGACCCGGATCACTGATCTTCGTATTATTATCCGTGCGAAGATGATGAATGATGTTTGTGAGTAGGTTGAACTTTACTGAGTTGTGGAAAAATCTGGTATTAGCATTTCCAACATCTAGCCACTTGATCCTTGATTTTTACTTAAAAAGGACTCTCCAGCCTCAACCCATAAGTTCTAAGAAGTTATGGCTTCCAACTCTTCTTCAAATTGTTGATGGTTTGGTGTTGTTAAGACCCGAGCTTGAAGCAATTCTAAGTTTTACAAAGCATGGTTTGGTGTTAGTTCGCATGGATCTGTACATCACTAAAATGCCTACGATTAAGAGATTGTCAACATCCTTTGGCATCTCTTAATCTTCTATATAACATCACCATTGGAGGACATGTAAATGAGGAATCATTCCAAGCTTCCTCCATGAGTTCTTTGTAATATGCATGAGTAGTGAGGAAAGTGAAAAATATGAAAGGGGATTTTCTTCTCTCCACAACTTGAGATATATTCACCAAACATGGTGAGTGATCTGACGACCCTGGCGCATCAAACAACACCACTGACAAAGGATATTTATCCAACCAATCCTCATTACAGACAACTTTCACTACAAGAAAACACCCGCATTTTCGACGGGTTTTACACCGTCGGAAAATTCCGACATAATTCCGAGGGGAAATCGAGGGGATTCTGAGGGAAGATCGACGAACCCATATTCCCTCGGAATTCCGTCAGAATATTCCGACGGCCATAAGTCCGTCGGAAATTCCGTCGGAAATCGGATGGGGAATTTCTGACCGATTTCTGACGGATATATATATACTTGCCTTTGTAAATACTTCTCCCCTTGTATATATGTTTCTTGCTTTGTTTGTAAACGGATATATACGTTACCGCTGGATTACAATTTGATTACATAGAGTGCGCTTTGTAAACATTCCTTTCCTTTTCTTCACATGTCCTTGTTCCTAGGTTGTTCCAAATTTTAATTCGTGTGTTTCCTGTCTCTGGTATTTTGAAGATTCATGTGTATATAGTTGCAGAGAACAAACAAACATTTTTCTATAAATACTCGTCCCCTCATTCACAACAAAGACATATAAAAACAAAATTATAACCCAATATATAAAATCTTATTTTAGATCGTGGATGGACAAACCTCCGCGTGGTTCCGCTACAGGGGAATTGACGGATGAGTTCGCACAAGGTGTGGAGGAGTTCATGAACTTTGCGTCAAACAATAGCATGACTTCAGAATACGGTAAAATGTATTGTCCTTGTACTAAAAGTCGGAATCATAAATTAGCACTACAAGAAAAAGGCACGTTGGTAGCGCGAAAAAATGCTACCGTAGCCTTTGGTAGCGTATTTTAAAACGTTAGGTTCGCCGCAGCTACAATAGACCCCCCTCCCTATCGTAGCATTTTTTTAAATACTACGTTAGTCTGACATATGACAGCGCAAATTAAAAGCTATAGAAATTAATTTCCTAGCGTCATATTCGTGCTATTCTTAGATTTTTCATATCATATTTTTAATGCTGTAATTTGTTTTATAGTGAAAATTCTAAAACGCCATTGATTATTTATTAATGGCGTTTTTGTCGTGATGTAAGATAATCTATATTAAAAGATTAAAAATGTCATTGATTATTGTTTCATGGCATTTTTCTCGTGCTGTAACCTAAATTATGATGACAAATATAAAATGCAACGGAATATTTGTATTGTGCTATTTATATTGCTATATATTGAGATGATATTAACTAATTACTATAATTAACACTAATTAAAGACAATTATATCATAGAATATAAGTAGATTTTCAATTAAAATTCCAAAACAACAAAGTCATAACATACAAAACATGAAATCTTAAACAGACCATGTAACCATCAAACATAGATTTCTCTAAACTAAACCCTAGAAAATGAGAATCAATCTTTTAGTCATCGGCTCTCATGTGTTTGAGGGACACCGGCTTTGGTGATGATCCAAGCTGCCATTGGTAGTCTCTATATAGTTATCTAATGGCTGATGTTCGCCAATTGAGCCTAAATATTTCAAATGAAACATGTCTTCAGCAACATGACCTGTTCAAAAAAAATGAGAATCAAGAAGATAAACTCGATATCAGAACACGAGGTCTTTGAAACAAAGGATCAGGCTTTTTTCAAAAGGGTAACCAGATCCCAGATAAATAACACAATGAACGAGCTTGACACTTAGAATGGCAAGATATATCCCAGAGAGATATAAAAACAAAAAAACGAGATATACAAATTTTGTTCCAGCCAGATCCAAGAAAGTAAAGATAAATTTTGAATCTCTTAGGATAAATCATCTAAGCTTATTATTATTATAAACCAAAACTGGAGAATCATCAAGTACTTAGCTCCATATCGAAACGAAACATCACACAAACACACAAATCCAAACAAATCCAAGAAGAAGAAGGATCAAAAGTCATATAAAACCCCGATCCATCATCACCAGCATAACTTGGCGATAAAATCAGATAAATCTCTATTAGTGTTCTTCATCAAAGAGAAATGCAATGAACTCAACCTTTCTCGTTAATGGTCAAAGTGTTTGTTACAATGTATGTATAGTCAACATACTGACTTAACCACAAGATAACCAAACTGGTTAAACATAATTAGAGATATAAACCGGATATTCCAGAATCCTTAATCTAATCTATGTGGATGCTATATACATGTTAATAGCCCCCTTCAAGATGGAGGTGCAAAGATATTTCTAACTCCCATCTTGCCTATTAACTCCCGAAACGGAGCAGGATGCAAAGCTTTGGTCAATGCATCAGCCAATTGATTACCTGTCTTGACATACATAGTCTTCAAAAATCCAGCATCAATGGCTTCACGAGTTTTATAGCAATCAAGATCCACATGCTTAGTCCTTTCGTGAAACACTGAATTGTTAGCAATATGAAGTGCTGCAGTGTTATCACAATAGAGGTAAGCGGGTGGAGTGAAAGGAATTTTCAGATCAACTAAAAGCCGATACAGCCATATCATCTCCTTTGTAGCTAATGCCATAGCCCTGAACTCTGCTTCAGCTGTACTACATGAGATGGTATCCTGTTTCTTCGATTTCCAGGACACTAATGAATCTCCAATAAACATACAGTATCCTGTAACTGATCTTCTAGTATCAATGCAAGCAGCCCAATCAGAATCTGAAAAACCTCTCAAATCAAACTTAGTATCAGCAGGATAAAACAAGCCTTGCCCCAATGTTCCCTTCAAGTACCGTAACAATTTATGAACAACATTCATATGGATATCTCTTGGATCATGAGAAAACTGACATAAAGTGCTGACGGTATAAGAGATATCTGGTCTTGTATTCTGCAAATACATCAACTTTCCAACTAACTTCCGATAGGAGGAAGGATCAGTCAAAGGTATCCTTGCATCCTTCGACAACTTCACACTCGGATCTAAAGGTATAGAAGAAGGCTTACTCCCCAGGAAACCAGTAGTTGAAAGCAACTCCAAGATGTATTTCCTTTGACAAACTGATATTCCTTCGGTTGATCTTGCTATTTCTAATCCCAGAAAGTACTTCGCTGGACCAAGATCTCTTAGCTTAAAGTGAGATTTCAATTCTTCCTTAAATGCAGTCACAGCATCATCAGCATTACTGACGATTAAGATATCGTCAACGTAAATCAACACTCCAAGAAAATTGTCTGATTTAAGCTTGATGAATAAAGTGTGATCGGTAACAGATTTCTCAAATCCCATGCTAAGTAAAGTAGAAGAGAGTTTGAGAAACCATTGCCTAGAAGCTTGCTTAAGGCCATATATGGATTTGTGAAGCTGACATACTGCATTAGGTAGTAAAGTTTCACCTTGTAATTCAGCATACCCTGGAGGAACTTTCATATATATCTCTTCATCAACGTCACCATTCAGGAAAGCATTTGAGATATCAAGTTGGTTTACTGACCAGTTCATCTTGGCAGCCAGCAATAGAAGCATACGGACTGAGGATTGTTTAGCAACAGGGGAAAATGTTTCTTCATAATCTAAACCTTCTTGTTGTGTATATCCCTTTGCAACTAGACGTGCCTTATATCTCTCAATGCTGCCATCTGCATTATATTTGATTGTAAACACCCATTTACAACCAATTGCCTTCTTGTTTGGTGGTAAGACAGTGATACTCCATGTATGAGTCCTTGTCATTGCACCAAGTTCAACCTTCATCGAGTCACACCATACCTCAAAATCCTTTGCTTCAGAATATCTTTGTGGAATAAAGGTGTTGGTGATAGTATTAATAAAAGCACGAAAAGGCTCAGATATAGATGAGTAAGAGAGATAGTTTGTAATGGGATATAGAGTAGTACTAGTATTATTATAGCAATGAAAATCCTGGAAGTGTTTTGGTGGTTTCTTTTGTCTATGAGACTTAGACTCAAAAGGAACCAAAGTCTCGGAAGATGACACATCCTGATGAAGATGTGCATCAGAAGATGGTTGCACAAGAGGCAAATGTCCATCAAGGGAAGCAGGAGAATGAAAATGAGGAAAGAAATCTTTGATAACATCCGTGATGTTAGAGGATACCAAAGGAAAAATATCCTCATGAAAAATGACATGTCTTGAAACAGAAACAGCATGTGTCTCTATGTCTAGGAGCTTAAACCCCTTGTAACCAGCTGGGTAACCTAGGAATATACATGCTCTAGCTCTTGGTTCAAACTTATGTCTATGCTTAGGAGATGTAGAACTATAACATAAACAACCAAAACTTTTCAAATATTGATAATCTGGTGTTTTGCTAGTTAGTTTCTCATAAGGAGACTTGTTTGCTAGGACTGGAGTTGGTAATCTATTGATCAAGAAAACAGCTGTCAATACACAATCTCCCCAATATTCTAAAGGAACATTTGATTGAAATAATAGGGCTCTAGCTACATTCAAAATATGTTGATGCTTTCTCTCTACCACAGAGTTTTGTTCAGGTGTTTCAGGACATGAATGATATGCAATTATACATTTTTCATTGAATAGAGCAGTAAAATTTAGCTCATGAGCATTATCTGATCTAACAGACCTGACTTTTGTTTGAAATTGAGTTTCAACCATCGCAATGAAACTAGGAAATATATGCAAAACATCTGATTTAGACTTCATCAAATAGATCCATGTAGCTCTACTATAGTCATCAACAATAGTTAAAAAGTATTTGAATCCATATACCGTAGGTACCAAAAAGGGACCCCATGTGTCTATATGAACTAGTTCAAATGAAGCTTTGCATATATTCTGTCTAGATTTGAATGGTAGATATTTTTGCTTTGACAAATGGCAAATATGGCAAACACGAGATGTTTCATTATTAGCCTTTTTATTCATATTCAATTTCAACATATCAGAAAGTGTATCTATTTTAGATTGAGATGAATGACCCAATCTCGTATGCCATGTGTTTATATCCACTATGACACTAGAACAGATAGGTGGAAATGAACATATGGTAGTGGTACCTTTTAATGAAACATAATGATCAGACTCATGAAAATCCAAGATATAAAAATTGCCAACTTGACTACCTTGACCAATCATCAACTCCTGTGTAAGATCTTGAACAAACCATTCATCAGATGTAAAACTAACTTTAGAACGTAATGTCTTTGTTAATACACTAACACTGATCAGGTTGAATTTAAATTCTGGTATGTAAAGCACATTATGTAGAGAGATAGCATCAGTCAATTGAATGAATGATATGCCCTCTATCTTAACAGTGTAACCATTAGGTAGAGTAATAAAGCATCTATCTAAAATGCTATATTCTACATAAATTTCACTATTATGAGTGACATGGTGTGTAGCCCCTGAATCAATTACCCAAGTTCTAAAAGACACTGCTGGTTCTGTAGATATAGAAGAAACAAGCATGTCGTAATAGGATTTTGAATAAAGATCCATAAATGTACCTGAAATCTGTGAAATTACAGGTAAAAAATTTGAAGTTGAATCACAAGTCTTGTCAGGTATGGATTCCACAGATGAAGTTTGAAGCTTAGAACTAAGATAAGAAATCATAGTCTGAATTTGGTCTTTGGACATGTCTCCATAAGAGGAATTTGATCTTTCAACCTTCTGCTCAGGCTGTGTTTGGTACTGTGTTGTTGCCAAATTAGCAGTACCTATGGTTTGTGGTTTCTTCCATTTTGGACCAGATCCTGGAGGATATCCGTGCAGCTTGTAACACTTGTCAACTGTATGACCAATTTTGTGACAGTGAGATCACTTTGGTTTCTGAAAACCACTTTGAGCCAGTAGTATCTGAGAGTGATCAGAGACAGGAGAAGTTTGAACTTGAAAAGCAGCATGATTGGAGAATGTTGTTTGAGTTATTCCACCAGCAAGGCGCTGACTCTCATCTTGATCAAGCATGTTATATATCTCTGTCAAACCAGGTCTCGGCTTCATGTTCAGAACCTGTCCACGAATATTAGCAAAATTATCATTCAATCCCATAAGAAATTGAATGATCCTGCTAGTTTCAGCATCTTCCAGCAACTCTTTGACGTGATCACAGCTACATCGCTTCACAATGGTAGTTTTTGTGTTAGCCAACTGTTCCCAAAGTGTCTTCTTCTTCGTGTAGTACGCAGACAAGTCAAGAGTTCCTTGTTTGAGAGAAGTAATAGCTTGTTCAAGCTGGTATTTCCTCAGAAGATTACTGACTCTGAACCGTAAGAGCAGATCGTTCCACATTTCCATCGCATCTTCATAATAGAGGATACTATCATATATCTCTCTGTTTACCACATTCAAGATCCAAGCCTTGACCATACTGTTACATCTACTCCATATCGTAAACAGATTATCATCAATATCTGGCCTAGGGAGAGATCCATCAACGAAGCTAATCTTATTCTTTGCATCTAAGCTCATTCTCATAGCTATCGACCAGTTGTTGTAATTTGTTCCATCGAGTATATGAGTAACAATGGACAGACCTGGATGATCTGCGGAATGAAGAAAGAACGGAGAATGGATATTGGCATATGACTCCACTTTCGAAATGGATCTAGTACGGTGAGTCGCAAATCCCGGATGCGGAGTGAGTTCGATATCTTCCTCAAGTGGTTGATTTGGATTCGGCGTCAATTCCGGTGAAGATGCTTGACCACGCGCTATCCTTCCTTGTTTCACCATTGAAGACGAACGAAGCGTAGATATGAAGATGAACTCAGAAAATGAAACTCGCAGAAGTGATTCAGGAGCTCAGAAGTTCAATCGTCACACATATTTCGATTCGAATCAAGATTTAATCGGTGAGAATCAAAGGATTTAAGAAAATTCGAGTTCAAATGAAGAAGAATCAGAGAAATTTGAGCGAAGAAAGCTCTGATACCATATTAGCGTTCTTCATCAAAGAGAAATGCAATGAACTCAACCTTTCTCGTTAATGGTCAAAGTGTTTGTTACAATGTATGTATAGTCAACATACTGACTTAACCACAAGATAACCAAACTGGTTAAACATAATTAGAGATATAAACCGGATATTCCAGAATCCTTAATCTAATCTATGTGGATGCTATATACATGTTAATAATCTCTGAATATAAACAAAAAAAAGCACTTGCGCTACATGATGTTGGTGGATCCTTTTGCAGATCCTTCAATTCCTTCAAGATCCGCTTCGACGCCATATCCAAAACCTACGATCTAAACCCAAAAAAAAACAAAGATTCCAAACGGATCAGAGAACCTATAAATCTGTAAGGATTATAAACAAACAGATCCAAAAGTTATACAGAAAATACCTTTGGTTTCGAGTATTCGGATTGGCGAGGTTTTCGCCTATTTCTTCTTGTATTAGGAGGAGGAGGAGAAGAACCAATAAGAAGAAGACTTGGGGAAAAGAAGAAATCGTGGTGGACGAAAGAGGAAGAAGGTATAAGAAGAGAAGAGGAGTAGATAAGACGAGTTCTTTGGAGAGACATGGGATGGATCGAGAGATAACCACCGTGAGAGGGATCAAGAGAGAAAGAAGAGAGAAGACGAAAGAGTAGGAGAAGAAAGAAAGAGTAGGAAGGAGACGGCGGCTGTAGAGGAGGAAGGAGACGAAAGAGTAGGAGAAGAGGAGAAAAAGAAGGAGTTGATTAATGTCCGTTGGATTGAATATCATCAACGGTTGATATTAAAACAAAAGTTGAATCCTTGTGATTATGGATTAACCAATCAGAAGCTTTCATTAGGTAATATAGTTTTTTATTTAATTTTGATGTTTAAATCTAAAATCTAAGATTTATAATTCATAATTTAAGATTTAGGAATTGGGGTTTTTAGATTTAAAAATGAATATATTTGATTTTAAAATTTATATTTTTTGTAATTCACAAAGAGGAAAAATATGTTTCAAACGTTAATCATAAAAACTATACTCCAACACTCTAAATCCTAAACCCTATACACTAATTCAAACTTAAAGAATTATTATGTTTAGACACTAAATCTAACCCTAAACCCTATACACTAAATCAAACTCAAAAATTCTTCAATTATTTTTTATTTTAAATTTTGTGTTGTGTATTGTTACCCTAAACCTTAAACCTAAACCCCAAATATGTTTTTACAATATGAAACAATAATTTTATTGTATTTTCTTTTCTTAATTGACAAATGGAAAAATATGTTTCAAGTGCGAATCATAAACCCTATAATCCAATGCCCTAAACCCTAAACCTCAAACCCCGAACCCCAAACCCTATACCCTAAACCCAAACCCCAAACCCTAAATCATAAACTCTAAACCTTAAACCCAAACCCCGAACCCCAAACCCTATACCCTATACCCTAAACCTAAACCCCAAACCCTAAATCTTAAACTTTAAACCTTTAAGTTTAAACTCTTAATGATACAAATTAAATCATAAACCAAAAAACAAAACAATAATTTTAAAACTTTAAACCAATAATTTAATTATTATATATACTCAAAACTAAAATCCAACACTTATAATGTAAAATATATCAAAAATTAAAAATCTTGATATTTTTAAGCCTGAATCATCAGACATAAAAAATGAATATTATATATCAAAAAACTAAAATTGGATATATATGATGTTAAAATGATATTATGTTCTTAGTATGAAACAATAATTTTATTGTATTTTCTTTTATTAATTGACAAATATGAAAAATATGTTTCATGTGTGAATCATAAACCCTATACTCCAATGCCTAAACCCTAAATCAAATATTCAAGATTTATACTTTTAATTTTTGTTTAAAAAACAATATTTCTAGATTATGTTATACTTTTAATTCTCGTTTGGTCCCGTAAGTGGATTTTCCAAACTCTACTTTAACCAAAAAAACAAAAACATGAACTACAAAAGAGAACATGTCAACACATATAAATACGTGATGCTTTTCCATTAAAGATAAACATAAAGTTTACACATAAAAAACATGAACTTAACCATCTTACAAAATGTGGCTAATTCTAGAATCCTACAATAGAAAAAGAACCATAAGTTGTAAGGAAGAAAAAGAATCCTAGATAAGAGTCCATCTTCAACTCTTTGCATTGGTCCTCGTTCAAGATGTTTGCAGTGAAGACATCATTGTACGTAGAAGCCACTTTTTGCTTCCTCAGCTAGAACAACAACACTTGAACATCCCTATTTTACCAACTCTGTAGAAACGCTTCCCGGTTTGCTGGGTTTGAAATGGCGCATAGCGATCTAAAGAGACAGGGCTGGTGCTAAGCGCTACGCGCTATAGCGATCGTAGCGGTGTGCTTTGTGTATTTTTTTTTTTTTTTTTTTTAGTTGTAACATATCGCAAAACGTAATGAATAAAGAGAAAAAAATACCAAAACTTCAATCCAAAAACTTCAATCCAAAACTTCAATCCAAATCATAAAAAAGAAAGCAAAGAGAAAAACAAAGATAATCGTTTGAAAAAATACCAAAACATCAATCCAACACTAAAAATCTAGATCATCATCACTACCAAGTTCATAAGAATCTTGGTAACCCAAATCATTTGTTCCTAAATCTTCTTCGATCTCATCATCATCAACCAACGACATAACACCATTTCTTTTGTCAACTGTAGCTGAACTTGAAGCAACATCCTTGCCTTTATGAACTGTAGCTGAATTTGAAGCAACACCCTTACCTCTAGTACGATAGCTAGGATCTTCCGCTCCTGTGGCCTGGCTAACCACTCTCCATGTCAAGTCATCATCTTCAAACACAAAATCATCATTGTCTTCATCAGAAGAGTTTCCGTCCATTCTTCCAAGTAGCCACTCATTGCTTTCATCAATTTCGTGCAAGAGAATAGGATCAGTGGTATCACTTCGCTTGTAACGACGTTGCAAAGCACGATTATATTTCACAAAAACCATGTCATTCAATCGACTTTGGGCCAATCGATTCCTTCTCTTCGTATGAAGCTGTTAGAAATAAAAATTATAAGCTAAATAATCTTGTGAAATATAATTCAAAGTATATAAGTATTTGAATTCAGATTACTTACAAGTTGAAAAACACCCCAACTTCTCTCACAACCAGTAGCACTACAAGTGAGACTAAGAACCTTTATGGCAAAGTTCTTGAGGTTTGGAGCTGAAGATCCATAACACGACCACCACTCCGCTATTAAAATGAAAACATTGTTAGCTTCCATATAATATTATTATATTCAAAAACATATCATATTGAAATTTTGTTACCTGGTGATTTTTTCGATCTTTGCCTGATTGCCATATTAATACCGAACAGACCATTAGCATTTTTAAATGCATCCAACTCATCCATTATTTTGTCTTGAGTGTCCTGATCGGGAACCAGCCTTTGAATGCATTGATACAAACCATTCTCAACTTCCTCACAACGTACATCATCATGATGTTCATACTGGATCGCGGGGTTTAGAAAATAACCCGCTGCATGCAAAGGTCGATGAAGCTGACAATCCCATCTTTTGTCAATGATCTCAAAGATTTTTTTGTACTGCTCCTCTCTCATATTGAAACTCTTTGAAATAGCCTCTTTTGCTTTATCCATGGCCGCATAAATATACCCCATAGGTGGTTTTTTCTCTCCATCAACCAGCCTAAGTACACTAACCAGCGGACCTGTCACTTTTAGAGCATATAGAACATTCCTCCAAAAACTATCTTGCAACAAATATGTTTTTACTTTCTTTCCTCCAGCTTCTTTTTGCCATTTGGAAGCACTCCACTCTTCAGAAGTAACCATCTTCCTCAAGTTGTTCTGTTGCTTGTGAAATTGTGAAAGAGTGATGAAAGATGTAGCAAATCTAGTGACAGCAGGCCTATGCAGATTGTGTTGTTTTGTGAACCTCCTCATCATGTTCACAAGAGGGACATGACTATAAATATAGCCATTCATGTAAATACACTTCTTCAATGTATTCTTCACCTGTGGGAGACTTCCAATGTCTTCCAACATCAAATCAATGCAATGTGCAGCACATGGAGTCCAATAGAGATTTGGTCTTTTCGCCTCTAGTAATTTCCCTGAAATTTATATTCACATACGAAGATTAGATTCTTATATCTTTGGAAAAAAAGAAAAAATAATATATGTATATCTTACCAGCTTTTATATAGGCCGATGCATTGTCCGTTACCACTTGGACAATATTTTTCTCTCCAACTTCCTCAACCATATCATCAAGCAACTTAAATAATAAATTTCCATCTTTGACGACTTCAGAGACGTCTTTTGATTTAATGAAAATGGAACCCTTAGGAGAGTTAACAAGGAAGTTAATAATATCCTTCTGTACGACCGAATCGCGCCATCCATCAGACATAAGTGAACACCCTTTAGACACCCACTCTTTCTTATTGTCCTCTATTAGAGCAAGAGTATTATCGACTTCTTTCTTAAGAAGAGGAACTCTTAACTCATACATACTGGGTGGCTTCAATCCTGGACCATATTGCCCTATCAACTCAATCATCTCTCCAAAACTATCGTAAGTGACAGCGTTAAATGCAATACCAGCATCATTAAACCACCTAGAAATGCCTAGACAGACCTTGTCCCTTAATTCTTTATCACACGCACCAAAAACTCCTCTTCTATCCTTTCTTCCTTGCATTATATCTGGAGGAGTGGAAGTCACATACCTGTCTAATGGACCTTTGTGTTTTCGCTTTTTAGGCTGAATTTTGTTGCTTGGTCCATCTTCCATCTCTTCATCAACGTCATATTCATCAATGTTTTGAGGAATTGCATTCATCATTTGAGCCGCTTTTTCTGCCGTCTTTTTAGCTGTATAATTCGATAATTCATCGCGCACGTGTGGTGGACATGTTGGACATTCTTTTACGTCCTTATAACCTCCAATCAAGTGACGTTTTAGACGAGATACTCCTCCCTTAGTCACTTGACAACAGAAAATACACTTCCAATAGTTGGTTTGTGTTTGTTGTATTCCATATTTTCTTCCCGGATCAACATCTCTAGCCGAATCAGGTGTTTTACCCGGATCAGACATGGTGAATCTGTGATTGGTGGAAGAAATAAGTGATTACGTGAAAGACAAGAGAATACCAGAGAGGAGACGTAAGTGACCCTGAAAGACAAGAGGAGACGTGAGAGGAGACGTGAGAGGAGACGTGAGAGGGTGAGAGGAGACGTGAGAGGATGAGAGGAGACTGAATCGTTTTATTATTAGGTTAGGTTAGTTTACGGCAACCAGTTAGAAAACTTGTATAGGGTTTTTCACGTCAAAAGGAATTTTTATACATTTAAATAATAAATTAACATTGTGATTTTACACTTGCTATATTATCGATCAACATTGTGATTATACTAAACAATTGCTATATTATCGATCAACGCGAAGCCGTCGCTTCTGTCGCTCTTTGCTTCACCGCAATAGCGGTTGATAGCGGTAAAAGCGGTCGCTCTTTGTAATTCGCTCTGCTACTGTGTATTGAGGCGTCGAAGCCCTCGCTACCTGTCGCTCCGCGCTATAGCGTTTGTAGCGTGCGCTATTTCAAACCCAGCCGGTTTCTACCACCTATCGAAGACAAATATGATGTTTTCCAAAGAATTATAAGAAATCTCAAGTGTCGTAGGATAGGAATAATACCTAATTCTTTGTATCCAGTCCAGTCACTTTTCTCCCACCACTGTCAAGGATACCAATAAATCCAATTAAACACGTCCACCTGGGGTGATACTTCATGGGGTTACGAAGAATAACCTCAAGATAACTAAAGTAATGGAACACAATATTTAAGAGATAGCATAAAGCCTCAAACATTTGCTTTTTCTTAACCTCAAGAAGGTTTCTCACAATTTAAGAAGCAAGCAATTGTCAAGTATGGTTATATCAACATCCATAATAAAAAGAAAATCCAAGGCAGTCTGTCAAATTTAACTCTAGAGAAACGAATTGTACCGCTTCTGTCCACTCAGAAGAGCCATCACTGGATCGACCGCCCATCCTTGTCCACCTACATATGTACCCATTTTCCCCGAGGTCCTGTCCGCTTTCTCTAAGCCAAGTACTGCCATCTTCATTACTACCAAACTCATTCACATTCTCATTCAACAAATCGATGCCCCAATCCTTTTCATTAGCAATCCCATTGTCTACAGTAATGAAAATGACAAGGTGAAAACAAAAAATATCTATCAGAGAAGACATCTCCATTATTAAACATGGTATGGGCTCTACACTCAAATAAGAATGCAGATAAACCTACTACGAAAAAGAAGTAAATCACACCTCTTTTAGGCGGAGTATCACGAGACTGAGGGCCATTAAGCCTTGGAGTGCAACGAGGATAGAATTTCTCTTGCTTGGACACAAACCGTGACCTGCCAAAACCCACAATTAGTCTCTTATCATTTGAAAACAAAGAGACTCGCATAAACTACATCAGAAACTTCCTAAGCAGCCATTAAAAAGGAGACTAAGACCACCTTACCACCTTTTAAATTAAAAAAACTACCAAAATCACATTGATTTTGTTTAGCAGAGAGGGTTCATGAATAAAAAATTGTTAGCCGAATTGAAATGAAGAGACCACTGCACATTTCGCAGATGAATTTCGGGAGGAAAAAAAGCAAGGCATAAGCATTAGTAAGCTCACTGATTCTTTGTTCAATTGGAATCTTCAAAAGAACGGATACCACATCAAAACCAAAGAGTAGTTCGTGCTCAGAGGAAGAATCGATTGGAAAAAAACATAATTGACCTTACAATGGAAACGAATTAGAGAGCGAAATCAAGTCCATATCTACATTGCACAATCGAAAAATAACTTACTTGGAAGATGCAAATGGCATTGCACATGAGGAAATTTTGATTCCGGCTCCATGTGCGCTCGTTTTCTGATCGAAACGCCGTTCCTCCGACTTCTGGAAACCCGCCCCAGAGCGGTAGATCGGTGCTAGCATATCTGCACGGAAGGGTCGGAGCCGATGCATCCGACGGAGGAGAAACTGAAAGTCGCATGTTGCTGAAAGAGATCGACAGAGGCTTTGAACTGAAGGATAAGAAGCCTGAGCTCGGAAGCGCTTCTGGGCACAGAGCAGAACAATCAACGGTAGGGGAAGAAACAAGGCGGAGCAGATGGAGGACATGGCGGCAGCGGCGATGGAGAGAAGAAGGATGAAGAATATTGAGAGAGAGAAAGATGAGAAGGTTTTAGAGAAGGGAAAATATGAAATTGCAATGTATGCTGTTTGATGTTGGAATCCGAATCTCGTCCTCGTCTGAAAAAATCAAATCAATGGAAGAAGCGATTAGAGAAAGAAGAAGACTGTTACTCAGATAATCTTTATCATCGTCTCCGATCGTTGTAGCAGCGACGAAACAGTGAGGTTGTTCAGATCTCCTAGGATTGGTCTCATCGTCGTCTTCTTCCTGGTTTAGAGAAGACTTGGATTCGTGGCAGAGAAGGAGATTGGAGAGGGCGAGATTCGCCAAAAAAAATAGTAGAATGAGGAACGTCTGTGTCGATATATTTGCCAAAATTTTTTTTTAGTTTGGCGCATAAACAAAAATTAGCTAACTATTTTGCCTCTAAAATGGCTAAGTATTTTGCTTCCAAAATTATCTTAGCTATAATAATGATTTTTGGTTTCCCGCATAATGAAATTATGTCCTAGCACGAATTTAATACTACGATAGAGTTGGTATCCGATTTTGGCAATTTTGGTAGCAGTTGGTGAATTAGTGCTACAATGGTCAGCTACCAACGTGCCATTTTCTTGTAGTGTAGTCTCAGTTATAGATGTAAGGAAGCACTTATATAGGAATGAATTTATGCCTGATTTCAAGATTTGGTATACCCACGGAGAAACCGATTCAATGGTGCAATATTATGGTAGCACATTTGATAGGTTTGGTAGTACTTCAGGTACTAGTTTAGAGGAACCAACATCGGAAGTAGATGTAAACGCAGGTTACACTCAGATGGTGAATGATGCGTTTCGTTAAAACATAGCATCATATCATGTTGAGGATGGTAACATGATAGAGGAACCAAATTCAGAAGCGAAGAAGTTTTTTGATATGCTAAATGCGTCAAAGCAGCCATTATACAGAGGATGTAGAGATGGAATATCGCCTCTTTCAACTGCAAGTAGGTTGATGACTATAAAGACGGATTTCAACTTGGGCGAAGATTGTGTTGATGTGATAGCTGATTTTGTGAGAGATGTCTTACGTGAAGATAATATTTTACTGGCTTCATACTACGAGATTCAGAAGCTTGTAGCTAGTAGTGGATTACCTTATCAGATGATAGATGTGTGCATCGACAACTGTATGATCTACTGGAGAAAGGATGAAAACCGGTTGAAGTGTCGTTTTTGTCACAAACCTCGCTATTAGGATACATGAGGCAGAGTACATGTTCCACATAAACGGATGTGGTATCTTCCCCTAGCTGATAGGTTGAAGAGGTTATGTAAATCCTAGCGCACGGCATGGCCTATGAGATGGCATGCATAACATAACTCAGCTGGAGAGATATCGCATCCTTCAGATGCAGAAGCATGGAAACATTTTCAAGAGGTTTATCCTAGTTTTGCGTGTGAGCCAAGGAACGTATACCTCGGGTTATCTACGGATGGATTCAACCCTTTTGGAAAGCATGGGAGGAAATATTCGTTGTGGCCAATAATCGTCACACCGTTCAATTTACCGCCATCTATGTGCATGAAACGAAAGTTTTTGGTCCTCACGACCCTCGTCCCCGGTCCAGAGCATCCTAAGAGATCGCTTGATATTTTCTTACAGCCATTAATTTATGAGTTGAAAATGTTGTGGAAAAATGGTGTTGAAGCGTTCGATGTTTCTCTGCAACAGAATTTTATGATGCGTGCAATACTTATGTGGACCATAAGTGATTTTCCAGCATACGGTATGCTATATGGATGGTCGACGCATCGAAGGTTGGCGTGTCCGTATTGTCAAGATAACATTGATGCGTTCCAATTGAAGAACAGACGTAAGACTTCTTGGTTCGATTGTCATCCACGATTTCTACCGCATGATCATCTATATCGTCGGAGCACAACATTGTTTAGAAAGAACAAAACAGTTTTCGATGGTCCACCTCCTGAGTTAGATCCGAATTATTTTATGAATCAGTTCAGAGATTTTGGTGCCGAGAAGACAGTTTCATGCGGGGATAATGGGCATTATCCCGTTGACGGTTGTGGAGAGTACCACAATTGGCACAAGAAGAGTATTTTCTGGGATTTGTCATATTGGAAGGACTATTTGCTGCGCCATAATCTAGATGTGATGCACATTGAAAAGAATGTTTTCGACAACATCATGAACACTGTTCTAAATGTGCAAGGAAAGACGAAAGATAATTTGAAGGCCAGATTGGACTTGCCAGATATTTGTTCCCGTAAAGAGTTGCATGTAATGGCAAATGGAAAATCACATCCCCTTGTTTTCCGGTTGGATGCGACTTCAAAGGAGAAGTTCTTCGATTGGATTAACTACGGTGTCAAATTCCCAGACGGATATGCATCTAACCTTCGTAATTGCGTCGATAGTTCAGAAGGGAAGTTTTCTTGGATGAAGAATCATGATTGTCATGTTGTCATGCAGCGCCTCCTTCCATTTGCATTTGAATGTCTTCTTCCTATAAACATCCATGGAGCTATTGTAGGTATACATACATTTAAACTATTATGTATGTTGCCATATTTATATTTGTGATGATTATACGTAAGTTATTTAATTTTGTATGTCTACTATATATGCAGGGATCGGTGCTTTCTTCCGGGATCTATGCACGAGATCATTTACATCAGACGGGATCCGAAATCTAGGGGAAAACATACCGGTTCTCCTTTGCAACCTCGAGAAAATATTTCCTCCTGCCTTTTTTGATGTTATGGAACATCTTTCTATTCATCTCTCTCGAGAAGCAGCACTTGGTGGGCCGGTTCAATACTGATGGATGTACCCTTTTGAGCGGTATATGTTCCACCTAAAGAAGTAGGTGAAAAATCTTTCTAGAGTCGAGGGTTCTATTGTCGCACAGAGCATTAATGAAGAAACTTCCAACTTTGCTAGCTACTAATTTCCAGCGCAAGTCCAAACAAAAAGTAGACGCCCCGCACGTCATGATGATAGAGGGAACATAGTTAGTTATCATGTCTATGTTCCTGATATATTTACTCAGATTGGACGACTAAGTGGAAAAAGCAAGGATCATCGACTATTAGAGGAGGAGCAAAGGCACTTGCATATGTATATTCTGACAAACTGCGCTGACGTTATAGAATATGAGAGGTACATAAATGTTATTTATTTATTGGTTAACAAAGTTTACTAATGTTATTAATTTTCTAATACATTTGTTCATGCACATGATGTTCATGACCCAAATACGCGATTGGTATCCAAATTACACAGAGGATGAGCTTGATGTCGTCAAGCAGAATGACTTTGGTGGTTGGTTGAAATATTATGTAAGTGTTAAATGATGATTTATTATTATATAATTAAATTGTATAATAATTTTTATATATAAACATTGTGTCGATTATTGTCCACTCGAAATTTTAACAGGTTGGTCAGATGACTGCACTCGTGAATGATTTTCCGACGTGGTTAGTTGAGATGGTGAAAGGCCCGACGTTTATTGCACAGTCTTATCTGATGTATTGCACCCGAGGTTATGCTTTTAAGGCTCATCGGGAAGGAAGCTCAAAGACAACTTGTAATTCTGGTATATCGTCTCAATCTGGAGAAGTTGTCTACTACGGTGTACTCTGCGAAATATTAGAGGTCCATTATCCGGGGATGCTCGACTTGAGGTGCATTGCGTTCTATTGCGATTGGTATAATCCAGTAGGAGGTCTACGCCAGAACGCATTTGGTGTTACATCTGTCCACTCTCGAAGGAGACTTCAGAAATACGATCCTTTCATTCTTGCTTCACAAGCGGATCAGGTTTTCTACATTTGATACCCCCGGGTTAGGAACAAGCAAGACCCTTAGATTACTGTTACGTCGATACACCCAAGGGGAAGATATTATGGTATGTCAGAGCACGACCCTTTACAGGAAAACGTAATTGGTAACTTAGGTCCGATCGAGCATTCTCTTGAAGTTGATCTCGTGGTTGATTTCACCATGGACGGGAATTACTAGGTATTTGAGGATTCAGAGGAAGAGATCAGCGAATTTGACGAGGACTCCGATTCAGCTACGTCAGATTATTCATCGGACTCCGAATAATGAATTTTAGGTAATATATTTTATTTCTCTATGTAAAGTTTTCACCTTTTTATGAAATAAAAACCTAGCTTTCTTCCCGTAAATTAAACATAAATATACTAAAGTGTCCCTAAATATTTTTCTAACCGTAAATCCCCCCGGCTAAAACTGTAAATCTCCCCGGCTATAACCGTAAATCCCTCCGGCTAAAACCGGAAATCCCTCCGACTAAAACCATAAATTCCCATGGCTAAAACCGTAAATCCTCCAGGATAAAACCTTAAATCCCCCCAGCTAAAACCTTACCTTCTCTCAGCTAAAACCGGGGGGTTTTCGGTTTTAGCCGGGGGGGAGGGGGTTACGATATTAGCCGAGGACCCAAAATTCTCTCGGCTAAAATTGAACAGGCTGAATCCGTCGAAAATCCCTCGGAAATTCCCAAGGGATTTCCGACGGATTCCGCCTGTTCAGTTTTAGCCGAGAGAATTTTTGGTTTTAGCCGGGGGGGGGGGGGTTTACGGTTTTAGCCGAGGACCAAAAATTCTCTCGGCTAAAACTGAAAAGGCGGAATCCGTCGGAAATCCCTCGGAAATTTCCGAAGGATTTCCGACGGATTCCGCTTGTTCAGTTTTTGCCGAGAGAAGGTTTCGGTTTTAGCCGTGGGGGGGGGGGAGGTTTACGGTTTTAGCCGATGATTCAAAATTTCCGAGGGATTTCCGACGTTTTAGGGAATAAAACCTCAAATTTGCCAGATTTTTAAGTTGCTAGGTCTTCATAGATGTAGAAGTAACAAATATACACTAGTTTATGTGAAATGTTTTTAAAAATCAAACGTTTTAAACTTTTTAGTTAAAACCTGGACAACCCCGTAAATGTCCTTAGATGTTCTATTTGTTTTTATGAATGCTTGAACTCGTTCATCGAACGATTTTTACAAACTACCAAATAACTTGTTTTGATTGTTTTCAAATGTTTTTCTTATTAGTATGTAACACTAATGGTTATTAAACACTAAAATTTATGAAATATTCATAATATAAACCCAAAACTCTAAACCCGTCGGAAATCCCTCGAAAATTACCGAGGGATTTCCGACGGACATCAATACTTAAGTGTTTTACACCCGAAAAATGCAAAGTATAAAACATCAAATTACCAAGGCACGTCGGAATTCCGTCGGAAATATTCGATAGATTTCCGACGGATCCTGAAAATTTTACCCGCGAAATTAAACAGCCGAACAAAAAAAAATAAAAATCTAATCGGTTAATTAAATTTGATTTCCGACGGATTCCCAAGAGAGGTAGTCCGTCAGAAATCTTTATAAATATCTTCGACCTTCGATCTTCTCTCTCAATCTCCGCCGACTCCTTAATTCTGATCTCTTCCTTACTCTCTTCTTCTTCTTCGTCGTCTCTTTTTCTTCCGAGTCTTCTTCTCTTCTTCTTCTTCTTCTTCTCTTCTTCTTTCAAGTCTTCTTCTCTCCCCGACCTTCTCTCTCAAACCCACAAATGTAAGTCGGTTAATATTTGTTTTTTGTTGTTGTTAGATTAGGTTGATCTTTTGAGTGAAACGGAGGATGCCATGGCGGATGTGGAGAATTCAAGGATGGAGAAGGAGGAAAAGGTGACCGATGGGGATGGGTCTACTTCGGTTAAGTGAAACCAGGTGCTTAAGTCGAAGAACTCATTGAGGGGTGCAGGTTCAAAAAAAAGATTTTTACAGGGCATGATATCTCCAAAGAAGAAGGCAGTCCCAAGACCCTCGGGACGTTTCGGGGCTGAGCATCAGGCCATCGGTAGACCGGCATCGAAATCAAAACCTGATCCCAAGGCATCAAACTCGGAACCACAAAAATGAAGAGTATGCTCTGGTTTTCAGCAGCTTTGTGGGACAAGGGGCATGAGTGCTACTCGCGGTTATCACGAAAGCAGGGGAGGATAGTATGTCATTTTTGGAATAAAAAACAATCTTTTGTTTCGGTTTTGTTATGTTTTCAGTTTTTCTTTGTTTTTAGTAATGAAGCTACGGTGATATTCGGTGACTTGTATGGCTGTATGGTTCTTCTTTATAATTATGATTTTGAATTTCTTCTCATCTTAGGAACTCACTCAGGTCTTCTCTTGTTAATCGTAGAAGAGAATCAATGGTGTTCAATTTTGGACCAAGACGGGCCAAATTTGGAGGCATGTGTGCCCCAGGTCCGAGGAATGGGTAATTACCGGCGTTGTTTAAGGGTTTTTAGACGGGCCAACGGGATGTCAAGAGGGTATGCTGATGACGGAAACTTACTTCCTGTTATCAATGGTGAATCCTCGACGGTATTTGTACTAAAAGTATTGGCCACAAAAGAAGAAGGGAAAAAACAAAATAAAAAACGGACAGTACGATGGATCTTCATTTGCAGATATTACCTTATGGATAATTATGAATGGAACTTTGAGGCATATCTACATATGTTATTATGGAACTCACAATGGTCTTGGTGGTTGCGGAAGAGGACGTGGAACGGTTTTCTGAGTAATGAAAGGAGATCGGATTCGATGTCAACGAGATTTGATTTAACATATCACGAGAATCATTTCAAGCAGCTAAAGTCTCGATTTCGGACTCATTCAAGGATGTACAAGGACAAAAAATTTTGCGGTACGAGCATCTCAGAAGAAGAACCAGGAAATCGTATGCCGCTAGGCTTTACAGTATGGATTGGGATCTCTAATTTCATCGAGCAAGAGAATAAGGTGCACCAAGATCTTACGGGGGTGCGACGATACTCCCTTGGGCTCTCGGTTTTCCAGGATAAAGAGAGCAATCCGGTGAATCTGTCTGGATTTAGGTTTTGGTATTTTTTTCAGGTTTTTTTGGGACATATTATTGTGAATTCGGTTGTACAGTGTCGTTCCAATGGAGTTTTCAATTTTATTACCAATAACTATCTAGAGATTGATATATCATGGTTTTTACCCCATTTAGGCCATGATATAAGTCCTTTTTATAGAGTCTTTATAGTATTTTGGAGTCTTTTTAGAGTCTTTTACAGGTCATAGCACGTTTGGAGGATTATTGGAAGTATTGGAGCTTTCTGGAGCAGTTTGTAGCAGAGCTAAAGATCGTGTCGCTGAGAACCTGAATTCACGTCGAGCATCGATCGATACCCCTTGGTATCGATCGACACTCAGCGCAGCAAGACACGACCCGCGAGTTTTCCAAGACTTGAGGAATTGCAAAAGCGCCCAGAAGTCTTTAATAATTACAAGAAGACCCCAGATCGTGTTTTAGGTTATAAATAGGAGTTTTCAGCCACCTGTTTAGGCTATGCCTTTTGATGCCTTTTCATGCCTTTTTATGCTTTATTTTATAGTTTGATTTTACTTGGGTTTTAGAGAGACAAGTCTGAATCTCCCTTCGTCCGAGATCAGATCTCTAAACCCTTCTTTCTATTCTATTGATGATTTATTCAAACATGTCTTTTGATTCAATTGCCATGTCTGAGTAGATCCACTTTAGGTTTAGGGTTTTCTCATAAAGGATTTCTTTGAATGCTAGGTTAATTATCTGTTTAGGATTCACCATCTGAATTAGTTCTTCACCTTAGGTTGTGTTCATAGCTAATTCTAGGTTGACGAATCTGGAACTTAGATCTTAGGATGATTGATTAGGCACGAGAGTGCGATTAATTACCTGATAGAACCTAGGTGAGCAAATTGATTATTCGCAAAGAGATTTGGTTTAATTGATTTGTGAACATATCAAACCTGTTGTTAAAGCTGATTTAGACTTTAGGATTCGCAAAGAGATTTGGAATTCTTAGGATTTAGATTTAGATAGTTTTCGCAACGAGAGTTGGTTAGCTATATTTTAGTGATTTGAGTTCAAGAACTGCGCTAAATCTGAATCCTGTTAGTTAGTTAGTCTGCATTCACTGATTTCCTGAGAAAAACCCTGAGCCTATATTTCTCAATTGATTTACAACTCCTTTAATTTCTGCACTGCTTTTAATTACAACTGTTTGGCTTAGCGTAATTCGACACTATAGAATCTATTGTGCGTTTCTGTGAGTCTTCTGTGGTTCGACCCCTAGCTATACTATTACAACTGCTTTAGTACTTTAGGGTATTAAATTGAGCATATCAATTTTGGCGCCGTTGCCGGGGACTCAATTCGCCATTAGATTTTAGTTTAGAATTTCGACTAAGTTCGTCGGTATCGATCGATACTCTGTAGTATCGGTCGATATTCGTCGTCTTCTTTTGTTGGTATCGATCGACACCACTTGGTATCGATCGATACTCAACGTATTTTTCTGGTTACTGACGTGCTTTGCCTAGTGTTTTGTTTGCAGGTGTATGCCTGTTCGTGAAACCAGAAGCAACAAGAGCACACAGCTAGTTGAACTGTCATTGGAACAGCTAGCGTTTGTGGAACGCACAAACAGAAAGACCAAGCAAACATCAGGGATGAACAACCCAGTGGTTTTAAGAGCTGATGAAGCTGGAATTCTGAGAGACCAAGAGGGTCACGTGTGTAATGAGAGAGGGCAGCGACTTGATGAAGCTGGTAACATCGTTGTCCCTGCTGCGGTTGTTGAGATTATCGCGCCAGCTGGGCGCACCAACGCAGGGAATGCTGTGGTTAATCGTGGAAGAACGATTGGTGAGTACAACAGGCCAGAGCAGTTTTTCGCCAATCGGTCAGCGATTCGTCCTCCTGCTTATGAGAGGAATGACTTCGAGCTGAAACCTGCTTACTACACTCTAGTAGGACAGCATCTCTTCCATGGTCTTCCTCATGAACATCCAATGGACCATGTAGAGAAATTCGAGGACTTGGTCACTAGCATCAAGAGCAATGGAGTGTCCTACGACTATCTCTTCTGCAAGCTCTTCCCCTACTCTCTGGGTGGAGAAGCTACTTACTGGCTGAGGCAGCTATCTCCTGGATCGCTAACTAATTGGGAGGACACCAAGAGAGCCTTCCTGATTAACTTCTACGATGATGGAAGATCTGAAGATCTGAGAAATAAAATCTCCCAATTTTCTCAAGGACCTACTGAGGCGTTCAAGGCTGCTTGGACAAGATTCAGATCGTATCAGAGAGATTGTCCACATCATGGATACTCTGATGTGCAACTGCTGGGTATCTTCTTCAGAGGAGTAGATTGGAGATATCAGATGGGTCTGGACTCTTCGAGCAATGGTAATTTCAACACCAGATACCCTGAGGATGCTATTGTGTTGTTCAAGTCTGGGGGAGGTGTCTGCTGACATTATTTTCGTTTTTCTTAGAGTCAGTCGTTTTATCGAGTCAAAACTGTTTTATTGAGTCAAAATTTGTTGGAGATGATGATCCTGTGCTTGAACCTATTGATTTGATTTTGTTTTTGAGTGCACAGTGTTACAGGATCAGTTCTAGATCGACTAATGAAAAATCCAAAGGCTGACCAGTTGACTAGAAAACATCCATGTCTCCAGCAGAGTTCTTCTGAAGCCTGAGCCAAATTTTTGCACTTCATCAATGTGGTTAGTTTTCATAGAGCTTGATTCATCATTCATATCTGATAAAGGAACCCGTGTGTTTAGAATTATGGTATCTCTCTCCCCTGAAATAAGTTGATAGATTAAGAGCATAAAAGATTGAAATGATTTTCTTCTGAGTAGAGGGTTAGGAAAATTTCCAGCGATCCCATTATTCTACTTAAGAGGGGATGATCACACAAAGGATTGGAAGCGAGGCTAGGATTTTCCTATGATGCCATTATTCGCCTACATCCTTTGATACATAGATAGGGAAGAACCGGGGATTTGGTGGCAAACACCATCAATACTCGCGTCTCATACCTTGATATGTATATGCTAAGCTGAAAATAATAAAAATAATAAGAACATAATAAGTGATAAGTCTGGGGGAGAGAAATTGATACAAGAAGTGTAAAAAAGGTGGTTCCTTTGTCATGATATTGTCTGGTAAAGAATCTAGAAGGTTCTTGAACATTAACTGCAGAGATGAAACTGGCGATGAAGGTTTTACTTGAACAATGCTGTGGGATAATGTGTGGAGTCTGGAAAAGCTACGAATGTCTACGGAGAAGTACATGGTGGTTAGATCGAAAGCTGATTTGGTGACAATTGGGTACTTGGGAAAAGGGTCTTTTCGATGGTTCAGGAACAGGTGAGTCTCTACGTTTTCAAACCTCTTTTTCTGGTTTAGTCTTCTATTTGCTTGAGGGCAAGCAAAAGGCTAAGTCTGGGGGAGTTGATATATCATGGTTTTTACCCCATTTAGGCCATGATATAAGTCCTTTTTATAGAGTCTTTATAGTATTTTGGAGTCTTTTTAGAGTCTTTTACAGGTCATAGCACGTTTGGAGGATTATTGGAAGTATTGGAGCTTTCTGGAGCAGTTTGTAGCAGAGCTAAAGATCGTGTCGCTGAGAACCTGAATTCACGTCGAGCATCGATCGATACCCCTTGGTATCGATCGACACTCAGCGCAGCAAGACACGACCCGCGAGTTTTCCAAGACTTGAGGAATTGCAAAAGCGCCCAGAAGTCTTTAATAATTACAAGAAGACCCCAGATCGTGTTTTAGGTTATAAATAGGAGTTTTCAGCCACCTGTTTAGGCTATGCCTTTTGATGCCTTTTCATGCCTTTTTATGCTTTATTTTATAGTTTGATTTTACTTGGGTTTTAGAGAGACAAGTCTGAATCTCCCTTCGTCCGAGATCAGATCTCTAAACCCTTCTTTCTATTCTATTGATGATTTATTCAAACATGTCTTTTGATTCAATTGCCATGTCTGAGTAGATCCACTTTAGGTTTAGGGTTTTCTCATAAAGGATTTCTTTGAATGCTAGGTTAATTATCTGTTTAGGATTCACCATCTGAATTAGTTCTTCACCTTAGGTTGTGTTCATAGCTAATTCTAGGTTGACGAATCTGGAACTTAGATCTTAGGATGATTGATTAGGCACGAGAGTGCGATTAATTACCTGATAGAACCTAGGTGAGCAAATTGATTATTCGCAAAGAGATTTGGTTTAATTGATTTGTGAACATATCAAACCTGTTGTTAAAGCTGATTTAGACTTTAGGATTCGCAAAGAGATTTGGAATTCTTAGGATTTAGATTTAGATAGTTTTCGCAACGAGAGTTGGTTAGCTATATTTTAGTGATTTGAGTTCAAGAACTGCGCTAAATCTGAATCCTGTTAGTTAGTTAGTCTGCATTCACTGATTTCCTGAGAAAAACCCTGAGCCTATATTTCTCAATTGATTTACAACTCCTTTAATTTCTGCACTGCTTTTAATTACAACTGTTTGGCTTAGCGTAATTCGACACTATAGAATCTATTGTGCGTTTCTGTGAGTCTTCTGTGGTTCGACCCCTAGCTATACTATTACAACTGCTTTAGTACTTTAGGGTATTAAATTGAGCATATCAATTTTGGCGCCGTTGCCGGGGACTCAATTCGCCATTAGATTTTAGTTTAGAATTTCGACTAAGTTCGTCGGTATCGATCGATACTCTGTAGTATCGGTCGATATTCGTCGTCTTCTTTTGTTGGTATCGATCGACACCACTTGGTATCGATCGATACTCAACGTATTTTTCTGGTTACTGACGTGCTTTGCCTAGTGTTTTGTTTGCAGGTGTATGCCTGTTCGTGAAACCAGAAGCAACAAGAGCACACAGCTAGTTGAACTGTCATTGGAACAGCTAGCGTTTGTGGAACGCACAAACAGAAAGACCAAGCAAACATCAGGGATGAACAACCCAGTGGTTTTAAGAGCTGATGAAGCTGGAATTCTGAGAGACCAAGAGGGTCACGTGTGTAATGAGAGAGGGCAGCGACTTGATGAAGCTGGTAACATCGTTGTCCCTGCTGCGGTTGTTAAGATTATCGCGCCAGCTGGGCGCACCAACGCAGGGAATGCTGTGGTTAATCGTGGAAGAACGATTGGTGAGTACAACAGGCCAGAGCAGTTTTTCGCCAATCGGTCAGCGATTCGTCCTCCTGCTTATGAGAGGAATGACTTCGAGCTGAAACCTGCTTACTACACTCTAGTAGGACAGCATCTCTTCCATGGTCTTCCTCATGAACATCCAATGGACCATGTAGAGAAATTCGAGGACTTGGTCACTAGCATCAAGAGCAATGGAGTGTCCTACGACTATCTCTTCTGCAAGCTCTTCCCCTACTCTCTGGGTGGAGAAGCTACTTACTGGCTGAGGCAGCTATCTCCTGGATCGCTAACTAATTGGGAGGACACCAAGAGAGCCTTCCTGATTAACTTCTACGATGATGGAAGATCTGAAGATCTGAGAAATAAAATCTCCCAATTTTCTCAAGGACCTACTGAGGCGTTCAAGGCTGCTTGGACAAGATTCAGATCGTATCAGAGAGATTGTCCACATCATGGATACTCTGATGTGCAACTGCTGGGTATCTTCTTCAGAGGAGTAGATTGGAGATATCAGATGGGTCTGGACTCTTCGAGCAATGGTAATTTCAACACCAGATACCCTGAGGATGCTATTGTGTTGTTCAAGTCTGGGGGAGGTGTCTGCTGACATTGTTTTCGTTTTTCTTAGAGTCAGTCGTTTTATCGAGTCAAAACTGTTTTATTGAGTCAAAATTTGTTGGAGATGATGATCCTGTGCTTGAACCTATTGATTTGATTTTGTTTTTGAGTGCACAGTGTTACAGGATCAGTTCTAGATCGACTAATGAAAAATCCAAAGGCTGACCAGTTGACTAGAAAACATCCATGTCTCCAGCAGAGTTCTTCTGAAGCCTGAGCCAAATTTTTGCACTTCATCAATGTGGTTAGTTTTCATAGAGCTTGATTCATCATTCATATCTGATAAAGGAACCCGTGTGTTTAGAATTATGGTATCTCTCTCCCCTGAAATAAGTTGATAGATTAAGAGCATAAAAGATTGAAATGATTTTCTTCTGAGTAGAGGGTTAGGAAAATTTCCAGCGATCCCATTATTCTACTTAAGAGGGGATGATCACACAAAGGATTGGAAGCGAGGCTAGGATTTTCCTATGATGCCATTATTCGCCTACATCCTTTGATACATAGATAGGGAAGAACCGGGGATTTGGTGGCAAACACCATCAATACTCGCGTCTCATACCTTGATATGTATATGCTAAGCTGAAAATAATAAAAATAATAAGAACATAATAAGTGATAAGTCTGGGGGAGAGAAATTGATACAAGAAGTGTAAAAAAGGTGGTTCCTTTGTCATGATATTGTCTGGTAAAGAATCTAGAAGGTTCTTGAACATTAACTGCAGAGATGAAACTGGCGATGAAGGTTTTACTTGAACAATGCTGTGGGATAATGTGTGGAGTCTGGAAAAGCTACGAATGTCTACGGAGAAGTACATGGTGGTTAGATCGAAAGCTGATTTGGTGACAATTGGGTACTTGGGAAAAGGGTCTTTTCGATGGTTCAGGAACAGGTGAGTCTCTACGTTTTCAAACCTCTTTTTCTGGTTTAGTCTTCTATTTGCTTGAGGGCAAGCAAAAGGCTAAGTCTGGGGGAGTTGATATATCATGGTTTTTACCCCATTTAGGCCATGATATAAGTCCTTTTTATAGAGTCTTTATAGTATTTTGGAGTCTTTTTAGAGTCTTTTACAGGTCATAGCACGTTTGGAGGATTATTGGAAGTATTGGAGCTTTCTGGAGCAGTTTGTAGCAGAGCTAAAGATCGTGTCGCTGAGAACCTGAATTCACGTCGAGCATCGATCGATACCCCTTGGTATCGATCGACACTCAGCGCAGCAAGACACGACCCGCGAGTTTTCCAAGACTTGAGGAATTGCAAAAGCGCCCAGAAGTCTTTAATAATTACAAGAAGACCCCAGATCGTGTTTTAGGTTATAAATAGGAGTTTTCAGCCACCTGTTTAGGCTATGCCTTTTGATGCCTTTTCATGCCTTTTTATGCTTTATTTTATAGTTTGATTTTACTTGGGTTTTAGAGAGACAAGTCTGAATCTCCCTTCGTCCGAGATCAGATCTCTAAACCCTTCTTTCTATTCTATTGATGATTTATTCAAACATGTCTTTTGATTCAATTGCCATGTCTGAGTAGATCCACTTTAGGTTTAGGGTTTTCTCATAAAGGATTTCTTTGAATGCTAGGTTAATTATCTGTTTAGGATTCACCATCTGAATTAGTTCTTCACCTTAGGTTGTGTTCATAGCTAATTCTAGGTTGACGAATCTGGAACTTAGATCTTAGGATGATTGATTAGGCACGAGAGTGCGATTAATTACCTGATAGAACCTAGGTGAGCAAATTGATTATTCGCAAAGAGATTTGGTTTAATTGATTTGTGAACATATCAAACCTGTTGTTAAAGCTGATTTAGACTTTAGGATTCGCAAAGAGATTTGGAATTCTTAGGATTTAGATTTAGATAGTTTTCGCAACGAGAGTTGGTTAGCTATATTTTAGTGATTTGAGTTCAAGAACTGCGCTAAATCTGAATCCTGTTAGTTAGTTAGTCTGCATTCACTGATTTCCTGAGAAAAACCCTGAGCCTATATTTCTCAATTGATTTACAACTCCTTTAATTTCTGCACTGCTTTTAATTACAACTGTTTGGCTTAGCGTAATTCGACACTATAGAATCTATTGTGCGTTTCTGTGAGTCTTCTGTGGTTCGACCCCTAGCTATACTATTACAACTGCTTTAGTACTTTAGGGTATTAAATTGAGCATATCAGAGATCTATTTTTTACTAAAAAAGAATGTTTCTCCCGTTATGAGAGCGGAATTAAATGGGAAGGATAGCGGTATTCCTTCGGCCTGTCTAGAGGATGGATCAGGTCTCGTGCTTCCAATTGGATCTTCAATCCTAGAGGGGAAGCTTCCTAAACCTTACATATAGATTAATCCATGAGAATTCTTAGTTGGAATTGCCAGGGACTTGGGAGTAAGTATACAATAGGTTATCTTAGAGAGGTGTGGAAGAAACATAAACCCGAATTTTTGTTTCTCTCAGAAACTAAACAAGAGTATTCTTTTATGCAAAAATTTCAGCTTCATTTCGGATATAATAAATTGTTCACGGTTGAGCCGTGTGGTGCGAGCGAGGACTAGCTTTATATTATGATGATTCGTTCAATGTTACGGTTTTATACTCAAGTAATCGAATAATTGATATCGAGGCAACAATACACGGGAAAAAAGTATTCTTATCATTTATATATGGTGATCCGGTACCAAAGAAAAGAGACCAAGTTTGGGAACGGTTAACACGGACGAGTCTAACAAGAGCGAATCCTTGGTTTATAATAGGGGATCTAAATGAAATAACGGGGAATAACGAGAAACAAGGAGGGAATTTAAGACCCGCTTCCTCCTTTGTCTCATTTAACCTGATGATACAACACTGCGGTTTTCTGGAATTTCAATGTTTGGGTAATACATTGTCTTGGCGCGGAAGACGAAACTCGAAAATTGTGCGATGCCGACTGGATAGAGCCCTAGCAAATGAGGATTGGCATGAGATATTTTCCCATTCCTTTGTAGAATATTTAGCAATGGTTGGATCGGATCATAGGCCGATTGTCGCCACTATAGAGGATAAAATACCCAGGAAACGGGGTCAGTTTCGGTTCGATAAAAGGTGGATTGGTCGAGATGGTCTTATGGAAACAATAGCCAAGGGCTGGGAAATTAACACAGCGGGAAGCGGGACTCCTTTTATAGAGAAAATACAGAATTGCCGAAGAGAAATATCCAAATGGCGGAAAAATAATTTGCCATATGGCAAAGAAAAAATCAGAGATTTACAACAAGCATTAGAGGAAATCCAAAACGATGACAATAGTACAAACGAGGACCTCATGGATATCACGAGGAAACTGAAAGAGGCTTACCTGGATGAGGAATTATTCTGGCAACAGAAGAGTCGAACCTTATGGGCAACGGTGGGGGACAGAAATACAAAATTTTACCACGCGCAAGTTAAGCAACGCAGGGCGAGAAATCGAATCACGGGACTCCACGATAAATCAGGAGCTTGGGTTACCTCGGACAAAGATGTCGAACAAGTTGCGGTAAACTATTTCGAGGAACTTTACACATCCACTTCACCGACAGATTTTGAGGAGGCCCTTAGGGAGATCCCATCATTAGTTTCGGAACAAAATAACGATATGCTAACGGCAATGGCCACGGAAGAGGAAGTTCGTCGAGCACTTTTCATGATGCATCCAGAGAAGGCTCCGGGCCCGGACGGAATGACGGCTCTATTCTTTCAGCGATCATGGCATATAATAAAGGCAGATGTAGTAGAGTTGGTTAACGGTTTCTTAGCAACGGGATCTTTTGATCAAAGGTTGAACATGACAAATATATGTCTAATACCAAAGACGGGAAGACCAACACGTATGACGGAATTAAGACCTATAAGTTTGTGCAATGTGGGGTATAAGATCATCTCGAAAGTGTTATGTCAGAGGTTAAAGAATTTGCTTCCGGATCTGATTTTAGAGACTCAATCAGCCTTCGTATCTGGGCGACTGATATCGGATAATATTTTGATTGCCCAGGAGATGTTTCACGGACTACGAACCAATAAATCTTGCAAAAGTAAGTTCATGGCAATCAAGACGGATATGAGCAAAGCTTACGATCGAGTTGAATGGACTTTCATTGAACACCTATTGAGGAAATTTGGTTTCGCGGAAAAGTGGATTTCATGGATGATGTGGTGCATACAATCGGTACAATATAAAGTACTCATCAACGGCAATCCCAAAGGACAAATAACGCCCTTCAGAGGATTGCGGCAAGGCGACCCTTTATCTCCGTACTTGTTCATTCTCTGCACGGAGGTCCTGATAGCCAACATACGGAAAGCAGAAAGGGAGAAATCGCTCACGGGGCTAAAGGTAGCGAGGGCAGGTCCAGCGATTTCACACCTACTCTTTGCGGACGATAGTCTTTTCTTCTGCAAGGCTACGGTACAAGAGTGTCACACTATATTACATATACTTAAGCAATACGAGATGGTCTCAGGGCAACAAATTAATTTTTCAAAATCTTCATTAAATTTTGGATACACGGTTCCAGAAGCGGTACAGGACGAGTTAAAACATTTGCTAGGAATCCAAAATATGGGAGGGATGGGTACTTATATGGGTCTGCCGGAAAGTCTCGGAGGGGCAAAATGTAAGATTTTCAACTTTGTTGTCGAAAGACACAATGATAGAGTCAACGGGTGGACATCCAGACTCCTGTCTAAAGGAGGTAAAGAGGTTCTACTTAAATCGGTAGCCACAGCTATGCCGACTTTTGTCATGTCATGTTTTAGGTTACCCAAGTCTATTACTGCAAAACTAACCAGTGCGGCAGCGCGATTCTGGTGGAGCTCAGAAGGTCAATAGAAAGGAATGCATTGGATGGCTTGGAAGAAGATGTGCCGGAATAAATTAGACGGCGGAATTGGTTTTCGATCAATAGAGGAATTCAACACAGCATTACTAGCAAAACAGCTATGGCGATTAATAGAACAACCGGAATCGCTATTCGCACGGGTTTTTAAGGGGCGGTACTATCGGAACACAGACCCTTTAGACCCTATTAAGTCGTACTCCCCGTCCTTTGGATGGAGGAGTATCACTTCGGCTAAATCTCTGGTTACAAAAGGGCTTATTAAAAGAGTTGGTTCAGGAGGCACCATATCAGTATGGAATGACCCATGGATACCATCCTCTCCCCCAAGGTCAGCAACATGCAAAGGGTACAATTATTACCCAAATCTCAGGGTCAATCATTTGGTTGATCCAGCAACACAAACGTGGAATCTTGAATTGATAAACGCAATCATCGAACCGGCAGATGTGGTACTTATACACGGAATACACATCAGTAATATATATCGACCAGATAAGCCTGGTTGGCACTATACGAAATCAGGAAAATATACGGTAAAGTCGGGATATCAGGTTGCCCAACAAACCACAGACAACGGCGACAACTACTTCTACGGTCCAGATATAAAGAATTTACAAGCACATTCATGGAAATTGACTTGTCCACCGAAACTGCAACATTTTATATGGCAAGCAATCTCGGGGTGTCTGCCGGTCACAGCGAACCTCCGCGCTAGAGGAATAAATTGTGACACGCAATGTGCTAGGTGTGGTGTGGAGGGGGAATCGATTAACCATGTATTGTTTGAATGCCCACCAGCGCTACAAACATGGGCACTCTCCCATATTCCATCGGCCCCGGGAGTTTTCCCGGTGACCTCGGTTTTTACAAATTTTGATCATCTCTTTTGGAGACTCCCGGAAGAGGAAAGGAATTTAATGTTTTCATGGATTTTGTGGAATATTTGGAAAGCAAGGAATGACAAGTGTTCTCAAATGTGGATCGAAATCCACAGGAGATTCTAAGGACAGCGGAAACAGAAATGGCAACTTGGGAAGCGGCACAAAATAGTGAACCTCACATACCTTCCCAACAACCGGGTCTCAATACGGGACTAAATGAACAAAATGAATACAACGGCCTTACATGCTATATCGACGGGTCATGGAAGGAAGGGGATAAATTCTCTGGTTTAGGATGGTATTGTTTTCAGGAAGGAATTGAAGGAAAGATTATGGGATCCCGTAATCTACGAAGAAGTCTATCACCGCTACACGTGGAATTGGAAGCGCTCATCTGGGCGATGCATTGCATGATTGCAAACCACAAGACGGCGATAGCCTTTGCTATAGACTGCTCAGAATTGGTGAAGATGGTGTCTACACCGAAGGAGTGGCCGGCTTTTACGCTACAGTTGGAGGAGTTCACGAGGAGCAAGGAGTTTTCACTTTTTTCTCTATCACACAAATCCCACGCACGAGCAACATAGTGGCAGACAAGTTAGCACGAGGTGCACGAGTCTACCCATCAGATTTCAATTATGTAAACTTGATACCCCGATTTGGTTCTCCGAATAGGGTTTGATATCAAGGTTGTTGACAAAAAAAAAAAAAAAAGATTAGGTTGATTTTTGTGGAATTTGTGGAATTAGATTAGGTTGTTAGATTGTTAATTAGATTAGGTTGTTAGATTACGTTGATTTTTGTGGATTTGTGGTTTTTTTTGTGTGGATTATGTTGAATTTGTGTTCATATTTTATATTAGTTTTTAGATTAGTGAATGTTGAAATTTTTAGAATTATTAGATTTAATTAAATAACGGTTTTTGTAAATATATTTTTTATTTTGTGAAAAATATTTTTAATACATATAATTTATAAAAAACATTTTTTATAAATATATTTTTTAAAAGCGTTTTTATAATTATAATTTTTAAAAACGGTTTTTATAAATATATTTTTAAAAAACGTTTTTATAAATATATTTTATAAATATATTTTTTAAAAACATTTTTATATATTTATTTATTAAAATAGTTTTTAGAAATTGTATTTATAATAAACCTTTTTTATATATGTATTTTTGAAAAAAAAATTTTAGTTTCTTAGAAAAATATTTATGATTATTTATATGTTTTTTAAATAATCGCGTTTTTATTTTTTGTAGGTCTTACAGTGGATTCGATCAAGACCGTCCTAGCGGTTCGAGGCAATTGGGGCGGAGGGATACTGCCGCAGGTCCTAGCCAGAATAATGTTCCGGACACAGAGAGTGTAGCTCAACCGAGGATCATGACCATTGAGGAGCTCGTTCAACAGCTGGGACGAGAACTACTCAAAGTTCTCGATCCGGAACTCCTCATTTCGAGATCTACTTGGTAATAATTTTTTTTCTTAATTAATGATTTTTTGGGTTTGATAACCGTTTTTAATTTGTTTTTTCATAGGTTTGGAATCTCCGGGAATGGCATTAGCAAGTCGATTATGAAGATGTTGCACAACATCCTCGACAAACCATATACAAAATTTTCCGATATTCCGTCAGACAAGCAAAACATGTGGTTTCGTACATTTGCGGTAAGTAAATCTTTATTTATTTTTTTGTAATATATTTTGAGATTTTTTTAACATCTATATTTCTATTTCTTTTTTGTAGCAAGAGTTTAATTGGAAGCATACGATCACAAAGAAGGTGGAGACAGAATTTTTGTCGGAGGCTAGGACGCAATTCTCGCTCCATATGAACGAGTGGAAGAAAGCTTGGAAAAAGGGAAAGATAAGCCAAAAGGCTTTAACAAGGATGTGTTTACGGACTACATCCCGTATTGGCAAGAGCAGAAGACCGCAGCTCTATCTCAGACGAACTCCAAGAACCGGAAGAGTCGCCGAAACGAGAAGGGAGAAGCTATCCACAACAACGGGGCAAAGAGCTTCAAGACAACCGAAATCGAAGTGGTAAGTATTTTTGCGGTTTTTAGTTCTTTTTTTTTATAAGAAAACGATTATCTTTAACGGTTTTATTTATTTTGTAGACGGATGAATACGGCGAAGTTCCCAATCACCTGCAAGTGATGGTGAGGAGGCACACCAACAAGAAGACGGGCCGAATTGACGATGGAGCCGTCAGGGAGATCGTCGAAAATGTGACGTAGGTGCAAGACGAGATTCTCATCCAGAGATCGCAGGACAGCTTCACCGGATCCAACGAAATCACTCGGTCCGAGATGAACGACCTAGTCCTCGGGATAAGTAAAAATATAGATTATTTCAATTTAGATAATTATTTGTTAATAAAAAATTCTAATATTTTTTTATTATTTTCGTAGGAGGTACCTGTTAAAAAAGGTCGTCGGCCGGGGTTGGGTAAGCTTGCGACCCAACGTCCATCTTCTTCGGCCGGTTTCTCGATGGATCCATACCTTATCCGGCAAAACGAAGAGCTCCCGGAGAAGGTCACTGCTTTGGAGGACAAGCTCTTGACTCAGATAACGAAGAGCGACAAGATGAACTAGTGGTTCAAATCGAAGTTCGATGATTTCCCGACGTTTTGATTTCTTTTTTTTGTGTGTAACTTTTCAACTTTCAAAAACTTAAAAAAATTATGTTATTTTGTAATATTTTTAATTATATAATTAATTTTCCATTTTCGTTTTTTTAAATTATTTAATTTAATAAATAAAATTATTTAATTTTTAAAAAATTACAAATTTTTAAATACCGTAGGAAATTACCGACGGATTTCCGAGGGATCGAGGATCGATCGATCTAAAAATGTGATCGATCGATCTAAAAATGTGATCGATCGATCTTCGATCCGTCGGAAATTTCCGAGGGATTTCCAAGGGATTTTAGATCGATCGATCGTTCGGATTTCCCTCGGCTTCTAGGTCCTCGGAATTCCATCGGAAGTATTCCGGACGGACTAGTCCTCGGAAATCCATCAGATTTATCTCCGGCGGATTATGCCTCAGAAAGCCGTCGTTAAATTCGGTCTCGGAAATCCGTCGGAAAATTCGGCCTCGGAATTTCCTTTTCCGACGAGATAGAACCGACGGCCAAAATTCGTCGGTAATCCCTCGGAAATGGCCATTTCCGATGGGATACCGACGAATTTATCGTCCGAAACGGGCTGTTTTCTTGTAGTGTTTGTCCAACTTCCTTAATATCGGATTCAAAGGTTGGCGGTTAGACAAAGTGTAGAAACAGCCTCTGCTAGCCATATCAAACAAGCTATTTGAGACTAAGCACTCTCTCAACTCTGCCATTCCTTGTCTCGAAACTATGTACGGATAAAGAGAGTACATCTTCTATGTGGAAAGTATATGGTTAAAGTCTCCCAAAATGAGCCAAGGTGAATGAGAAAAAAGAGGAGATGAACTGTATTTCACTAAGGAAGCCCACAATTATATACTCTTCTCCTCTAGGTTCCTTTCATAGATAAAGGCCACGATAAAAGTTTGGTTTGTGGCCGGATTCAAAACCCCGCATAGCATTAACTGGTCTGCCCTTGCATAAATCACCATCGAAATAGATGAGTCCCAAAAAATTATGATCCTGCCATTCTCCGCCTCCGCAGAGTGATTACTATCATATCTCCAACCCGGAAGAAATCTTGTCATCACTGGATCAAGATTAAAATCTTTTACCCGAGTTTCCAAAAAACTGCCTACTAAAGATCTATTTGCGGTTATCCACCGAGATACAACCTTCTGTTTGCTCTGGCCATTTATATACCAACAAAAAAGCATATGGGATACAAAAAGGTAACAAATTACCTAAGCTTCCACTATTGAAGCCTTCCGCCGTTGCGAATGACCTCTTAGTAGCGCTGAGTTCAAAGAACTATCTGACATAGCGATATTAGTAAACAAAAGAGGTGGTTCAACCTGCGACTCCTGAAGAACCAATTGCCTCAGTCTCTTCCTCACTTTCTTCCTACATTTAGCAGACAATGATGCTACCAACTCAGGAGATATCTCTAAGTTTTTCAACCTTAACTGTGACAACTTAATACCCTCCTCTTGTTCATGACACTTAGAAGAGGCCATAGAGTCCGCGCCACACTTCTAGCCCCTGAAGAAGGAACCAGAACATGCTTGGAACGACTAGCCACATCTTCATTAGGGGTCCACCCAGATCTGGAAGGATCAGAAGTCCCCACCGGAACATAACGACCCGAAACACTCTTGAGTCTAGGAGTAATTAATAGCAGGCAAGATTAGAGGAACATACTCAGCAACAACATGTTTCCCCTTTCTGGAGACCGCTGTCCAACCATCTTGACTTATGCCCTTCCCAACACCAACACACAACCCCGACTTCAAAGGAAGACTCTTAGTCCTTACCAAGGAATAGGGAATCACATGAAGCTTAGAACTAAGGTTTCTTACAACTGGAACAACAACAGATTTCAACGACGGAAAAACAAGAGCTTTCTTAGGAACCAAGACTGTACCAGCAGCAACAATAGCTTTCTTGTGCACCGAGACTGAACCAGCTGCAACCTTCTTCAACTTACTAACCGGAAGATGACAACGAAGCGGCAAATGCCCAAATTCTCCGCTAGAATCACATTTCGGAGGGACACGAAGATATAATCGGTGTTGAAAAAAATATAGTATGTTTGTTCAAATTAGTAGGGGTTGGCTGACCCCTATTATCCAAGTTGATCCGTTCCTAGAGTCCTCTTATTACCATTTCAATTATGATCGGCTAGTGTAAACACTTTAAATGATTAGCATATATAAGTTCATATCATATATATAAAATATATAAGTTCACATCATCATATGATACGTGGAATATTCCTACCTTAGGTTTGACGATCCCTGTTTATAACTTACAAGAAAAAAAAAAAAAATCTTGATGGTTCAGTGTCTTCACTCCTTTGTTAACTTGCAAGAAACCAAGAAGCTTTTTTGTTAGTTTCAGCTCTCTAAAGTCTCCCAAATGACGATTACAGTGGTCTGTTTAATACGTAAGACTAATCCATGTTAATACATTTCAGGCATACCAAGAAGTTAAAAAGAAAGTTAATTTATATCCTTTTTATTGAGATTTACAGTATTATTCAAAAAAAAAAATTAATTTATATCCGCCAGCCTAGAATTTATATTGTAACTTTTCGTGCAAGAAACAAGAAAATATATAAATACTTATCTATTAAGAAAATGAAGAAAATGAAAAGTGTGATAAAATTGAGTGTAGAAAAAGTTGTGTTCTAAAAACGGTTTAGGCGGCCGTCTAGGCGGTTTAGGCGGCCGTCTAGGCGGTGCCTAGGTGCTAGGCGTTTATAGATGATGACGATTACCTCCTAAGCGTTGGCATTAAGCGCTATTGTTATTAAGCGGTTCTAGGCGGCTCTAGGTGGTACTAGGCGGCTCTAGGCGGTACTAAACGACTCTAGACGGTCCTAGGTGGTTGTAGGCGTTTCATCAAAATTCTTAATCAATTAATATTTTTTTTTGTTTGGTACAGTTTTTGAATTTGTAACTATATTTAATTAGATCTATAAGTTTTAATTTCATAAATACATATTATAAAATTGTAAATATTGTTTTTTATGAATATAGTGAATGTTTTTCTCTAATTTTTATTTATGATTTAATATTTTTGATTTTCCAAATGAATGTTTTTGTCTAATTCAAATTTATAATAATTTTTAATGTTTTACATTTGATATTTATAAGATTTCTTTTGGTTTTTGTGTGTAATTTAAACTTTGAATATATGTTTAAGATTTATAATATTTAAAGTTTATTATTTATGAACTAGCCATAATATTTTATATGAAGCACTCTATAAAAAATATATAATATATTGATTTATTTTGTAAACGCCTAAAACGCCTAATAATCGACTAGGCTCCAATTACGTGTTTTAAGCGTTAAGCGTTAAGCGTTGTATGATCGCTTGCTGACCGCCTGCCGGCCGCCTAACGCTTTCTTGAACACTGAAAAAAATAGAATCCTGATGATACATTACATCGTTTACACATGTATATATATTGCAATTACAAGAGAGATAAAATCCTAATACAGAGGCTACAAATCTACAGAAGTTATGAATAAGAGGATTTCTAGCAATGACGAGAATTTCTAGCACAATCAAAAGGTTTCCATCATTATATCATTCAGAATTAATAACAGATATACGATTGATTGATAAGTCAACAAACTTGAAGATGGACTAAGCCGGTGGTTTGCCACCAGATGAATTTTCTTCAAAATCTTATAAAAGTAATAGATTGGATTTAAAGATCAACAATAGACAGCAATTATTGTAAAAACCATTTTTTGGTGAATAAATTTTACATACTTCAAAAAAAAAAAAAAAAAAAAAAAGAAAGATAAGTCAACAAAATCTTCAATAAGTGAGACAGATACTAACTAAAACAAAACTGCGTCACAAAAGTGATAAATATATCAGAATTTATGACCAACGACAACGTACCAATCTAGTCAAATCGCGTCAAAAAATATATAGATCAACTTATCTGGCAATTCCTTAAACTGCATGATTTAGAAATACTTTTTTTCGGAAAACATATCAAAGAAAAACCAAGTAATTGCACCAAAATATTATATAAGTCGAAATGAAGTCATAGAGAACGTATATTTACACATGCAATTAACAATGGCTTTTCTTCAACGAATCTCCGTGATGATAACATCTTTGATCATTCTTCTCCATATAGTCCCATCAACCACATCAGTCTCTCCAGACGCACCAACAATGATTCTAATCGACAGAATATGCCTCGACACTGTGAACATGTATTACTGCGAGCAATCGATCATATCGAAACTCGAAAACCCCCACGCGGAAATCACGACCATAGCAAAAATCGCAGCGTTCAACGCGTTGGACATCTCCAAAATAACAACTTGTATGATCAGAGATGACTTTCTTCCAAAGGCAGATAATCCTCTGGCCAAGGCTCAGCTTAGTACTTGCCTTGCGACGTACAATGGCGTAGACAAACTTCTTGAAGGTGCTTATCAGGCAGCGCTTCAAAATGATTATTTGGAAACGAGACGTTATCAATCATATGTGCTTGGTCAGCTCGACAAGTGTAAGACAGATTTCGATCTTTTGGTGCGTAAAAATTGGTGGGCTAGGCTAATGATCAACATCTCTATATCAGCAGCTCGTAGGCTCTAATATACATTTGTAACTTTTTGAAAGTTTCAATGACTCAAGTAACCATTATTGTATAACTGAATCATTATCAATATAAATTCAATCTACATGAGAAGACAATCACTCAGACTTATTCCTACTATCAATTCCTTTAGTCACAAATGCAATATTTCCACCTTTCTTTTCATTGTTTCCATCCAATTACCATAATGATCAAACCAACAAAGACTAAATGGCCTTAATTAGTGTATTATCTGTAGGTCATTGTTCAAAACCATGACCAGAAAGTTGACAGTCTTGTGATTAATTTGCCTCTTATCTTATATTTTTGCGAGGATGATATTTCAAGATTCTTTTTTTTTCCTTACTAAAATCATATAGAAGCTCATCAAAATCAATATCATCATGTTGATGGAAATATTCTTTTACAAATATATGTTTGTGTATATTGTCACTACAAGAAAACAGAGTGTTTTCCGACGGACGTAATTCCGTCGGAAATGTCAGACGGATTTTCGACGAAATTCGGACGAAATTAACATCCTTTGGAAAATAGTACCCGTCGGTAATCCGTCGGAAGTTTTCGACGGCGTTCCGATGATATGCGTCCGTCGGAAAATTTCCCATGGATTTCCGAAGGATGTTATCACCCTTTCGAAAAACCAAAAAAAAATATGTTAAGTAACATCCGTCGGAAATCCGTGGAAAATTTTCCGATGGATGACAAAAAAGTGGTTTAGGGTATAGGGTTTAGTTTTTTTTAAAAAAAATTTTAGAGAAACAATTGTATGATGTATATACAATAGCTTCAACTTGTCAAATTTCAAAATACATGTGTGTTATAGACTTTATAAAATTTGATGGAAGTGTTAGTATAAGTTAGAGTATAAGGTATAGTAGATGTTATGTGAAATGTTTAAGTTTTATGTTGTAAAATTAATAAACTCATAGAAAGTCTTTAACATTGATAAACTAACAATTTTTTGAATGAAACATGTAGATTAGCGATAGTTAAACCATATCACGTAACCCTAAATCCCAAATATACCCTAAATCCGTGAGAAATCCATGGGAAATTTTCCAACGGATTTTCGACGGATTAGTGTAGTCTCGGCAATCCGTGGGAAATTTCTGACGGATTAGTGTAATCTCGACAATCCGTGGGAAATCCGTGAGAAATTTCCAACGGATTTCTGACGAATATGGGTTTAGGGTATATTCTCATATCCGTCGGAAATTTCCGACGGATTTTTGTTTTTTCAAGACCGCTGGAAGATTGACCGCCTAAACCAAAATTAATTTAATCATCCGACGGATATAGCCGTCGGAAATCCATAGATTCATTATCCACACCTTGTCTTCTTCCTCATTTCTCTCTTTCTCCTTCTCTCTCTTACCGTTTTTCTTCATTTTCTCTCTCTAAAATCAGACGATTTTGGTTGCTATCACTTCCAATCTCTCTAAATCTTCATTCTTCATCATCAATCATGGATCATGTGTAAGTGTTTATATTTTTTTTTTGTAAATCTTGTTACTTTTGATAGTTTTTAGAGTTTATTAGATTTAGGTGGTTAATTTTGATAGTTTTTTTTAGAATGAAATTTGTTGTGTATTTGTTTGGTGGAATGAAATTTGTTAGGGTTTATGAGATTAGAATTGTTAGATTAGTATTTTAGTAAATTGTTTTTAATTAGAAAATTTAAAACATTTTAGTATTTAGTATTTGTTAGGGTTTTTAGAAATTTTTAGTATTTAAAAATTAGAATCGTTTTTTTCAAAATTTTGTACTAATTAAAAACGTTTTTATAAATTTTTAATTTTTATAAAAACGTTTATAGGTTATTTTATAAAATGTTTTTAGAAATTTATACAATAAAAACATATTAAAAACGTTTTTAGAATTTTAATGAAAGTTTTGAATTTTATGGAACATTTGAAAATTTTGAAATTTTAGGAATTTAAATTTTTGTTTTTGAAATTATTTGAAATTTAGAAATTTAATGATTTTTTTGAATTTTTGGATATTTTTGAATTTTCGAAAGTTTTAGAAAAAAATTCAAATTATTTTTTGAAAATTTTGGAATTTTACAATTCAATGCACGAACGTTATTATGTTTTTTTCGCAAGAATAACGAGGACTCTCTCCGTTTAGGCTCCCATGGACGCAATCGTTCTCGGGGTACGCCTCGTAGTGGATCGACCTCGGGAATTGAAGTCCAGGAGTCCGAGCAATCCGATTCCGGCCAAAGAATCTTCTTCTTCGGGTCCTCGATATGCTTCAGAGTACAAGGACGAAATCGAGAACCTCATCCAAACGGTGAAAGACCGTGATGCGAAGGTCGAGGAGTTGGAGTACGCACACAACTCAACCCAGGAAGAGTTCACAGATATGAAGAATATCATGAAGGACGCATTTTTATGTTTTATGAATTTTTTTGTTTAATGAATTTATTTTGTTTAATAAATTTATTAATTAAGAATTTTTTATATTTATAATTGATTTTTTCATTAATTAATTAGATTATTATTTAATATATTTAAAATTTTTGAATTAATAATTAATAAAATAAATTTATTAAATAATTAAAAAAAATTTATTAATTCCGTCTGAAATCGTCCGTCGGAAATACATCTGTCGGAAATACGACGGAAAATTTACAACAGATTTCCGACAGAAATACATCTGTCGGAAATCCGTTAGAAATACAGCCGTCGGTAATCCTTCAGAAATATTCCGACCAGTTTTCGACGGCTGAAATCCGTCGGTAATTTTCGACGAACTGGAATTGACGGATTTTATCCGTCGGAAATCTGTCGGAAAATGCTATTTCCGATGAATTTTCGACGGAAACTGCGGTCGGAAAACGTCTGTTTTCTTGTAGTGTGTTGACCAAAATAAGTTAGTTTATTTTGAATTACAAAACTAAACGTAACCCTTTTACAAATATATATTCTATGAGATTTAGTTCAAAAATTTGCATTGGAAATAATATGGATAAAGATAAGATTTAGTTTAAAAATTTGTATTGAAAATATAAAACGACACTGTTTGTGAAATAAAAAATGAAATCTTAAAACGACACTATTTGTGAAACGGAAAAAATATATGTTTGGGTTCACGTTTGTTTTAATTTTTTGGCCAGCCAAGAATTTTAATTCAAAATTGATTTGTCTTTTTTTTTAATGCACAATTGATTGAGAATCAATTTGAATTACGTAAGTAAATTAACCTTCGCATCTCTCCATTATTGCGTGGATTTAATGGGCAAAATTATGAGATTTCATAAAAAGGCTCTTGTCTTTCTCATTCTCATGCATTCGATTAAAACGAGAAAAACATCCCTCACAAGTTCTTTAATTGTGTGTGTGAGTATGAGTACTCATAAGAATTAGGGTTCGTAAGCAGGGGCGGATCTATGAATTTTTTAGTATGGGGCACAAATTTTGTTTTCTCTTATAAATTTGATTATAATAAATTTTATAATGACTAAAATTTAAAGTAAAAAATTTAGTTTAAAAAATAACAGAGAAATCAAGTAGAATTGAAATGATAAATGAATATGAAGGGACAACTCATTGAGGATTCGACCAAAAAACTAAATGAACTTATTTAATTGCTTATACAAGAACAATTTGATAAAATCAGCATGGGGCACTTGCCACACCCTCATCTAATGTAGATCCGCCCCTGTTCGTAAGCTTTGTTCTCGAGTGTTACGAAACAAAGAAAATGTGCAGTTGTATCCTAAAATTCTTAGACGTAATCTAATCGTCACATTACAGACGTTTAAAGAATTAAGGAAAGAAAGTCTAGCCTCCCTCGCCTCGTAATCGTATATGCGGTATCCGTTTTGTAATTTTGTATTACTAATTTTCTGTATATTTATTCATATTATCAGATTGTGCCAACGGTAGAAAGTCGGGTGTTACAGAAAAACTGACTAATTCAACCAATTAAATCAGAGATTTCCTTATGAAATTAGACAATTTTATAAATTTATTGGCGGCAGTTGCTCTCACCTCCTTGTACTTAAGGGGTTTGATTTTTTTCGTGACGGTTCAAGAAAATATTCATAATTCTTTTTGTTTTGTAAAAAAGAAACTATGTTGATTTGTTTCTAAATTGCTCCCATATATGGCAATTCAATGCATTTTGAAGTGATAAATGAGACTTTGTTTTTTCATTGGCAGAATACAAAATAAAATTGTTAAAATCGAGTATTTTCATTTATTGTCATTTCAAATGTTGCCTATTGAGATTACAATATTGTACTGTTTCTGTGTGTATTTCAATATAATTTATGTTTTTATCACTTATGTTTTTGCATCATTTAACTTGCAAAGTTGTCGGTTCTCTTGTTCGGCATATGGGCGATGTTTTCACAGAGTTGAAGGATCATGAAGACAATATCATAGAGATATTAAAACAAGAGGAATCAAGTTTCTGCAAAATCATTGTAATGAGTGAATTTTAATTCTGATAGTGAAACGATTCCTTTCTCTGCTACTTTCGTTTCTCTTAATGCATTCCTTTTTCTGCTTTCTATGTTACTTTTCTTTCTCTGTTAAACTAATGTTTTCCTTTTTTTTTTCGACGAATAAATGATTATATTAATTTGAATTTGAAAAGTCTGAATACGAGGTATTTGTTAACCAACAAGGATTTAACCCGCGCTAATTATAGCGCGGAGTAATTTAAAAAAAAAAATTGTTTTGGAATTTAAGAAAATTGTTTTATATGAATTTTACAATATAGCTAACTAATGATTATATATATAACTGTCAATTTGTAATAATTTGTCTATTTAACCCGTTTTGCAGTGAATTAAAATATTATTCGAGCTAACCCGCAAAAACTTATAATCTTGAAAACATAACTCTAATATGCACCGTTAAATGATTCTAGTTTTTGTGGTTAGTTTACGAACTTTTTAAAAAAATAGTTTTATTGTGTCTAACTTCTTAAAAAATTAGTAAAATATTTTTCAATTTTTGTTTTGATATATATTCAAATAATATATAATAATTTATAGTGAAAAATATAGCAAGATTTTGAATAGATTGTTTTTTCTTTGAATATATATGAATTGATTATTATTTTAAAACATATAGTATTAAAAATAATTAAGAAATTAAATAATAAATAACATCTTTAATGCAAAATATACATTTTCCATATTCTAATCAATAATTTTAAAAGACTATTATATCCTTTCCTATTTCAATTATTCTTTATTATTTGTAATGGTATTTCATGTAATAACTTACAAAACAAAGTTCATTTTTAAAAATATCTTCTTAAATAATATTATAGAGATATGGTAGATAAATACAACCCGAGAAAAAAATATTGTTCAGAAAGCCTTTTTGTGCTAATAAATGTGCATCTTTATTTGATTGTCTTTTAACATGTGTCAATGAATGAAATTTAAACGTTGAACGCCAAAAGTTTATGTCGTTAACTAAGTTTAGAATAGAAAAATCTTCATTTGAACCTTGCAAAGTATCAACTAAGTTTTTGCAGTCTTTTTCGAAACAGATTGAGTCATAACCGAGGCTCCATACGCATTGTAATGCATTTAAAAGTGCTTTTTCTTCTGCTTCAAGGCATGAATTTGCCTTTTGTAAATTTGATGATCCCCAGAATTTTGCAAACACTTGATGATCACGAAGAATCCATCCACCTATTATTCGTCTTGTTGATGGATTGTAAGCTGCATCGTAATTACATTTTAAAATTCCTAAACTCGGTCGTCTCCAAGCATGAGTAATTTGATTGTCACGACCACAAAAAGGTGGTTGTTTGTTGATGTCTTTATCTGTTGTCGAGCTCATTATCCATTCTTTCACATCAGCTATGGCATATGAAACATCCATTCTTGGATTAATGCGTTTTTTTCGAAAAATCAAATTGTTTCTCGATTTCCAAATTTTCCACATTAGCCAAAAAGGCAATAATTTTTGATACTATGTTAAACCTGTTTCATTTTGGCAGTCTAGAATAGCAGTAAAATTATCTTCAAGATTATTTGATGGTGACGATAAAAACGATAATGGCAGATTCGAAAGCCGCCATGTTGAAATCGATAGTGGGCATGCAAATAGCATATGGTTAATGGTTTCCAGAAGAGAACAACATCTTTGACATGTACTAACAATACACACACCACGTGTAATTAATCGAGAAGCTGTTCCCAAAACTCCAGATAATGATTTCCATAAAAAATGCTTAAGTTTTGGCATGATTTGCAGCTTCCATATTCTGGTTTTCAGTAGCGGGTCTCCATTAGGTATTGGTGGTAGGTCATTATCCAAATATTGAATATGTCTTGCAAGCCAGTAACCCAATTTTACCGTATAAATTCCTGAATTTGTATAATTCCAACTAACTTTATCTTCTATTCTATGTTGGCTGAGGTATAAAGAAAGTGCTAGTTCACGATCCCCATTTGTTAGATTTTCAGACAATGCGTTTTCATCCCAAGAACGAGTATAGCCATTATTCATTATTAAATTAGACACCTTTTTCCGAATTGTTATTATTTGATGTTGCAGGTCTTGGTGGGTGGGTTGGAAGCCAATTATCTTTGTAAATCCTTGTTTGACAACCATCGCCAAGTATAGTACGAGTTCCCTTTTTCAACAAGTTGATACCCTCTAAAAGAGAAGCCCATCTAAAAGAATGGTAAGGCCGAGGTTTGGCATCAAATAAATGATCATCTTTGAAGTATCTGGCTTTGTAAAGTCAAGAAAATAAGCATTGTGGGTTAGTTAACAGTCTCCAAGCCTGTTTAGCTAAAAAGGCATCATTAAATTTTGCCAAGTCTCGAAAACCCAGACCACCATCTTTTTTTGAAAATTGTAATCTTTTCCAAGCTATCCATGGAATTCCTCTTTCTTGTGAGCTTTTTTCCCCACCAAAAGCGCATCAGCGTACTTTCTATCTCTGAAACAACTTGTTGAGTTAACTTAAAATAGGACATTGAGTATACCGGCATGGAGATGGCTACTGATTTTAACAAAATCTCTTTTCCGGCTGGCGATAAAAACCTTGCCTTCCAAGAAGATGTCCGTTCTTTAACTCTGTTTATTACATTATTGAACATCTCTTTTTTCTTTCTTCCAAATTGTTCTGGTAATCCCAAATACTTTCCACCGCCTCCATGATTGTGAATTCCTAGCACTCTTTTTAATCTCTCTTGTTTGTCTCCTGATATACGAGATCCAAAAGTGATCAAAGACTTTTCCTGGTTTATTTTTTGTCCCGAGCACTGGTCAGATATTCGGAACACCTCTTTTATAGCAAGACAGTTTTTCTGGTTAGCTATACAGAAAAACAGAGAATCATCGGCAAAAAGTAGATGTGTGATCGCCAGAACTCCGTTACTATTATTTCTCTACTAAAACTAATGTTTTCTTTTATATTTTCCCCTTTTCTGCGAAAACTAATGCTTTCTCTGCTAAATCTAGGTCCTGGCCGAGACCAGCAGCAATACAGTAAGTCATCTTTTTGTTTCAACACACTGTTAGTCACTTAAAATTTTTGTGTCATTATAAATTTTGTTTTTGTTTTTGCAGATCTTTGATGGGCTTTTGTTGCTGTTAATCTTGTGAGCTCTCTGAAGGTTATAGAAACGAAGGATCATGCTTATGTGAGATTAAGTGTGATGGCAAATATGATTCTTTTAAGGGAGAATAACTAAACTAACCTTCAAAACTGTCTTAATTAATAGAACAATGCAAATCTTTCTAAATTACTAGAATAACCTAGGGTATCGATTTTGCCCTTTTGGCATTTGTTGACAAAAACGTAATTACGATATTACCATTACTATTTTAAATCCACATCAGCGCGCTCATATAAATAAGTCTACCGTTCTTTGACGGTAGATTTAATTATTGTTGATAGATATATTTTCGGCTGTTAGCCTTATTTTTCGACAGGTCGACTTATTTTGGGCCAATAGACTTATTTCGGGAAGGTAAACTTATTTCGGTAAACATATTTTTATGAGGTGGTAGATATGTTTTTGGGCGGTAGATTTATTAATTTTTTGGTAGATTTATTTTTAATGACGGTAGATTTGTTAACAGTTGGTAGATTTAACGAGCAATCGGTTGACTTTTTGGTAGACATTTGACCAAATTGGTAGATTTATTTTCTTTGATGGTAGATTTATCTCCTCCATGGTAGACTTCTTTGTAATGGCGGCAGACTTATCATCGGATGGTTCGTTTTTTGGTGACGGTAGATTTATTATAATGACGGTAGACTAATATTGTCGTGGTAGACTTATTCTTATAACGGTAGATTTATTTTTAATGAAGGTAGTTTTATTAAAGGCCGGTACATTTATTTATAAAACGGTAGACTTATATAAACTTTATGGATACACGAAATTGGTATACTTATCATAAGTTGGTAGATTTATCTGAAGTTGGTAAATATATCTGAATTTGGTAAATATATCTGACATTGATCATTTTTTTGACGGTAGACTTATTAAAAGTGGAGATTATCAAATGACGATTTTTCCCACCAAAGATCTTCAGATTTGCAAAAAAAAACCATGCACCCACCTTCATCTAGGGTTGCGCCGCCAACCCAGAAAAACTATGAAGTATTTTCCAAGATGTTGAAGATCTTCAACATCCTCTCTTCTTCATCACGATAGTTCCGACAACTTTTATCTTGCAATTTTTGTTTTTCTTCATCATCTCTTCATCATCTTCAACCATGGTAGTCCACATTAAAATGTTATTAGAGACATCAATATCCAAACACACATCGTATGAAAACAAGTCTACCATATCGTATGAAATAAGTCTACCATTTCGTATGAAACAAGTCTACCATATCGTATTAAACAAGTCTACCATATCGTATGCAACAAGTCTGCAAAATCGTAATTAAACAAGTCTACAATATCGTGGGAAAAAAACTAAGAAGTGATCAACTTTGGTTATTTTCTGTGTTTGGGGATGTAGACTTCTTGATTCCGTGTTTGGTTTTGCTACACTTATTGTGTTTTTGGTTAAGGCTACATGAAGAATTGTTTACGTTTTGCTAGACTTCGTGTGTGACGATTCCTACAACACTGAGACATAAACCAGATTTTAAAAGCCACCTTCTCTATCACCAATTTCATCTTTTGAGAGAGTGAATTCATGGGATCTAGCTAACCGACCAAAAGAAGAGCTAGCGGAAGTCGGGAACAACCATGACGGATCTACAACTTGACGAATCCCGATATGTATCTCTCCAACTCAAATCAACAAAGCTACAAAGTGCTCGGCCTGAAGCTTGACCAAATCGACGGTGAGACGAGACGAAACAAATCAGAAAATAAGTCTATCATAAAATTCTTAAATGTCTACCACAACGTATCAAATATGTCTACCACAACGTATCAAACAAGTCTACCACAACGTATTAAACAAGTTTATCATCAAGATTTTAAACAAGTCTACCACAACATATTAAACAAGTCTACCACAACGTATTTAACGATTTCACCACTAGGATGAGTACCACCCGCAAATCTAATACTACAAGTTGGTAAATCTGGAAGCATGCAAAACAAAAAAAACAACAAGAACCAAATCTTGGGGATATATGCGGATATGGCAAGGAAATAGATTTCCACGTGGTAGGGTTGTGTGTTGTGAACTGACTATTAAAGGAACCAAAACTATAAGTTTGCTCTCAATATATGAAGTGTAGTCTGAATGATTTCGTGTTATTGAACCAAGATGAGTAAACTGGCTTTTATAAAAGCCTTACAACGATTAAAGAGAAACTTCATGAATGAAAAACGGAAACAAACTTCAACAGAAAATACTTATTCAAGCTCCTAAAAACACGCTTGACTTATTCATCTTCAGACTTTATCAAACATCCAACAACTATACCCTCGAAACTAAAACCCTATCAAGTTGTGATTTGATGATGAAGGTAAGTACGCGATAAGACAGAAAGTAGGGATCACGCCTCTCAAAGATGAAGTGGGGATCTCACGGAGGTGAAGTTTCAGCGCATGAAAGAAGTCTACCACAACGTATTAAAAAAGTTGACCACAACGTATTAAACAAGTCTGCCATCAAGATTTTAAACAGGTCTACCACAACGTATTAAACAAGTTTACCACAACATATTAAACAATTTTACCACAAACGTATTACACAAATCTACCAAATCGTTGAAAACAAGTCTACCATATCGTATGTCGGGAATCAACCATGTTTTCGCCGAAAAGAGGCGACGGAGCAGATCTGTCGGGAATCAACAACGTTTACAAGCAAATCGGCCACCATTCAAATAAATCTACAAAACCCTAAAATTAAATCGGCCACCAAGTAAACAAATTTGAAATTATTAAAGTAAACAAATCTACACACAATTTTTTTCATATACAAATCATGACTTCCCTTCTGTCGCATCGCCCATTGACTCTTTCGACCCGTCGTTCGTCGCCCGTCGCATACTGGAAAAGAAGAAAAAAAATTCCAGATAATAAGTCTACAATGTATCAAACAAGTATACCACAACGTATTAAACAAGTCTACCATCAAGAATTTAAATAAGTCTACCACAACGTCTTAAATATGTCTACCGCAACGTATTAAACAAGTCTACCGCAACGTATTAAACAAGTCTATCACAACGTATTAAAAAAATCTACCACAAACGTATTAAACAAATCTATTAAATCGTTGAAAACAAGTTTCCCATATCGTGTGTCGGGAATCAAATGCGTTTTTGCCGGAAGGAGGCGATGGAGCAAATCTGGTGGATCTACAACTTAACGAATCCCGATCTGTATCTCTGCAACTCAAATCAACGAAGCTACAAAGCCCTTGACCTGAAGTTTTACCAAATCGACAGTGAGACGAGACGAAACAAACCAGAAAATAAGTCTATCATAAAATTAGTAAAAGTCTACCACAACGCATCAAACAAGTCTACCACAACGTATCAAACACGTCTACCACAACGTATCAAACAAGTCTACCGTTAAGATTTTAAACAAGTCTATCATCAAGATTTTAAACATGTCTACCACAACGTATTAAACAAATCTACCGCAATGTATTAAACAAATCTACCGGAAATGAAAATGTACTAATAAATCTACCAACATTAGGGAAATTTTATTGAACAAGTGGTGGGCATACCTCATGAAGCAGCATATCAACCAAAAAACGATTAATCCAATGAAAACAATGTTGAAGAACACACCAAAACGAAGAGGGAAATCTCGTCGGAGATTCGTCCGCCGTCGCGAAGCCCAAACAACCTTGTTCTCTACAAATCTGGAAGAAACTGGCGAGCCCCCAGTACGCAAATCCAAGCCACCCTGAGCCACCTTTACCACCGGTGCTCACTCTCGTGCCGCTGTAAACCCTATACATACCATACCTTCATCGACGAAGACTTTCCCCAAACCGGGATTGAAGAGCAATCGACAAAGAGGAACAAAGGAAAGAAACTGAACAAGGAAAAGTAAAGACCCTCTCATGGTGCCGACGAGATCCGCCATCACCGAACAGAAGATGAAGATGAGGCGGCTAGGGCGAACTCGATTTTTGGAGAGAGACTTCGCTCAGAGTCGAGAGATAATGTTTTTTGATAGGAGAGAGAATTCAATTAATGTTAATTATGGTTTTGTTTTTAATTATTTTTCTTTCTTTTAAAAAATCGAAGTTGGTTTAAAAAACAAAAAACTTAAATCGATTTTTTTTCAAAAAAACAAATAATTCGAAAATAAAATATGTAATGGCATTTTTGTTATTCAAACGAAAAAACAGACTTGAAAGTCTTTTGACAACTTTTGAAGGGTACTTTAGTTATGAGAACTTTTGTAAGAATTATTCTAGTAATATATATACTTTTGAAGGTTATTTTAGTTAATTTTCTCTTCTTTTAATTGTATAATCGACAAACCCAGCCACTTTGGGACAAAGATTAAGATAACAAATTACGACTTTGTTGGTAAAGATTTATATGCTGCATTGAAGAGTCTTTTGATCGAGCCTATCAATAGTTGTATTTATAGAGTACTACGAAAACAGTAAGGTAAATAGGTTTGATATAAAATATTGGGGTTCTTGCTTGTATGGTCAGTTTATGAAAATATAGTTTGTGTATCACTTTACAAAAACTGGAAAAATAAGTAACATTTCGTGTACTGTACACACTTTAACTTTTCAGTCGTACCATGCACAGTACTGCGCGAATCAACGCTGTACAGTACACACACTAATAACAAGCAGGGGCAAAACCGTCTTTTCCAAAGAGAAAATGTTACTTAATTTTTCAGAATTTGGAAAGTGTTAGAACTCAAAATATGTTTTGATTAAATGACACTTAATGCAAATATCTCTAAAATATTTATTTAACAAAAACATTTCTTTGTTTTATTGTTGATGACTAAATAAAATTTCCCAATTTCATTTAAAAAACATATGAACCTATGAGGGGATGTTATTATTGTTTTATTGATCTCAATTGATTAATTAATCTTATTTTTTCTAAAATACAAAAAACAAATACACATATGAGAACTGATTACAAGTTGATCGATTGATTTAGACATATACACAGGAATTTGCTAGTAAAAGTTGCTTTCCTAACAAATTCTACGAATATGACTGCCCAAATTTGAGAAGGGTGAAAGGAAAAAGCGAAAAGAAATAGGTATCAAGATGTGGTGCATCTCCTATGATATTTTCAGGACCTCAATTTCCTCTTAGTAAAGGTATATATATATATAAAATAATGATTCAAAGTTAGTAACTCGCAAGATTGCGACATGTGTCGAGAATGATTCAAAGTTAGTAACTCGCAAAATTGCGACATGTGTCGAGTTAATTCATTATAAAGGAGAATGATTCAAAGTTAGTAATTCGCAAGATCGTTACACGTGTCGAGTTCATCTATTAGATTTTGACACGTGTACAAAAAATTACCAATTAAATTTTGATACATAATATTAACAATAAAAGAAAAAATGTAATCTAGACTTAATCATAAAAGTAAAGGTAGCAAATAAAGGAAAATAAAAGTTGTTTTTAGATTAAAGAAATTTATCTTAAAGTTTTGACACATAATATTAACAATAAAGGAAAAAAATATAATTTAGACTTAATCCTAAAAATAAATTTAAATTTAGCAAAAAAATAAAAATAAAAGTTGTTTTTAGCTTAATAAAATTTTTCTTAAAGTTTTTTAAAAAAATGAAAAGTTATGTTTATCATAAAGCAATAAAACAATAGATTGATATCATAAAAAGGAAACTAAACAAAGAAAAACTAAACCAAAAATTATCTTAAAAGTTAAATTTAAAAAAGAATAAAAGTTTTTTTTTTTTGATCTTTGAAATCTTTTTTTGTTTTTTATTACATATTAGAATAACTATTACAAGAACAAATTTTCAACTACCACAAGAATCCACACAGACTAAACCCACACCGAACGGCTCTCCTTACACCACACTGAAAATTTCCTTATAAGCTTTTCACCATTAATAACCAGCACAAATCGCATCTTCTGGGAATTGAACCCCAAACTTCTTGGTGTAGTTCTTGGTGTAGAAGCATTAATTAACCTTTAGTCGACCACTGGACTAAGGGGCTTCCACAAAAAAGAATAAAAGTTAAAGTTAAAAAAAAGGAGATTAAAAATTTTCTATTTTGATTAAGAAAATTTAAAAAAGGAATACAATCCTATAAGGAAAAGGAATTCTAATTCATAACCTCTATAAAACCAATTTGATATTTGCTTTTCAATTTTACAACCAAAAAAACTTTCACTCACATATTTCGTCCATAAGGTGCATCCTCTTCGTTATCTAAACTAGAGGTAATCTTCCGTATAATCGAAATTATGATGTATGTTATGAAAAATCTTCTTTATATACACCGCCTCAAATATTTTCGTTATCTACACCCGACATTGTGTTGTACGTTATCTAAACTAAAAGCAAAATTATGATGTACGTTATCGAAATTATGTTAGAGAGACATGTCAAGTGAATTGATCAGATTTTGAAACATGTTTAATAAATTTTCAATTATATTTTGATATATTTTTAATAATTTTCTAATTATATTTTAACACATAATATTAATAATAAAATAATATTTATAATCAATTCATAATCTTAAAAGATAAAAGAAAAATTAGTAGTTATGTTTAGATTAAGAAAATTAAACAAAAATTATAAATAAAAGCCAATTTTTTTTAAAATACACAAAAAGCCATATTTCATATTAGAATAAGGAAATTAAACAGTATATAACAATCCTGAAAAGAAAATGAATAAAATCCAAAAAATTTTAAAAAGAAAAACTATATTTCAGTTTAGAATAAAATTTTTTTATTATATAAAGCTGAATGTTTCAATGTTGTTAACTTACCTGATCGCGACACATGTCAAGTCAAAGATGTAAAAACAAAATCGATGAATAAAAAAAATTTCAAAATTCGGAAAATTTAATAACCGATTCATAATTGGTAATTGTACAGAAAAATAATTAAAAAAATTTATCTTGAGAGGCAAAATTAATATAAAAAAGGAAAAAACCTTAGCTTTTCCATTTATATTAAAGAAATTAAACCTAAAAGGAAAAAACATTATAATTTATCACCTCTATATAAACCTCTAATTTTCATTTAGTTTTTCCATCGTTTCTAAATTTATATATTATATATTTTCATGGGTGATCTAAGTTTGTTTTTTGTTTTTCGTTTTAGTTCTTTTTTCACGGGTTATAAAATATTTAATTACAAATCCGCATATATGCGGGTACTTATCTAGTATATATAGATTATATATATATTTAATTACAAATCCGCATATAAAATCTACGAAATTGATTGGTGGTCATTCATTTGAATTCTTATTTATGTATTATTGTGTATAAATAATGGACTTCAAGCAATACAAAATCACACTTCGACCATTAGTTTTTTTTTAACGTCAATAAGAAATAGTTACAATGAAAAAAAATGATAGTTTAAAAATTAGAAGCAACAACTTTCTACAAGGTAGGATAAATACTATTATTTGTGTTGTTAGGAATTTGAAGAGGTGTATGACCCACGTGAAGAATATACTCCATGCATATAATATTTGTTTATGTATTTAACAAAGTTTTATGCTCCAAATACTTCGTAGATGGAAAAAGCCAAGAAATTAGTGGTACAAGATCAAAAACTAAAAAAAAGTTATAAATTTGACCAAGTTATGAGTTTTGATGAAGAGTATTCCAAATTTTATTGACAATGTCAACATCGGTATTCCAACTGCTCATAATATTGGGATCGATATCACTACAAGAAAACAGGGATATTTCCGACGGTCAAATCTGTCGGAAATCCGTCGGAAAGGGTCTTTTCCGACGGATTTCCGACGGATTTAAGCTGTCGGTTACAGTTCGTCGGAAATATGGTTTCCGTCGGAATCCGTCGGAAATTTCCGAAGGATTTGTGCCGTCGGAAAGCCGTCAGACATTTCCGACGGATTTCCGACCGCGTACGTTCGACGGATACTCCGACGGATATTCAGTCGGAAATGCCGTCGGAAATCCGTCGGTAATTTCCGACGGACTTCCGACGGATTTGTGCCGTTGGAAAGCCGTCAGACATTTCCGACGGATTTTCGACCGCGTACGTTCCGACGGATTTCCGACGGATATATTACCGACAGAATTTCCGACGGATGGTGATCGAATGAATTTGTCGGAAGTCCGTCGTAAATCCGTCGGAAGATATTTCTGACGGATTTCCGACGGTAACTATTTTCGACGGAGTTACGACGGATAATTTGATCGGAAGTTGTCTCGGAAGTCCGTCGGTTCTTCGTCGGAAATAGGTTCCGACGGATTTACGACGGTAACTATAACGCCCCGACCACCCCTACCTGTGGGCCCCATGCCTTCTCTCGGCCCGTGGGCCCCACCCTTGTCCGACGGCCGGTGCGTTAGTCCGAGAGGCTTGTAATACTTGTTTACTGACCCTGCAATCACCACGTGATCTTTCCCCATGTTTTGTCCTCACTCACACGATACCGCGAATCATTTCCCGGAAGGTCACCCATCCTTAGACTACTCTAGCTCAAGCACACTTAACTCTGGAGTTCTTTCGGGCAAGTGATCGGAAAAGCTAAGTGCACTTTGGTGTCATAGATAGCCAAATCAATTCTTATAAGCCTCTCCGCATATACAAGAAATCGGGATGTTACAGTAACTTATTCCGACGGTTTTCCGACGGAATTGGTATTTTGAATTTTATTTAATTATTTATTTTTTTTGAAATTTATATATTAAAATTATATAAATTTGAAATATAAATTAAAAATAGAAATAATAAATATATAAATTCATTAAACAAAATTAAAAAATTCATTACACATTAATATAAATTGTTCAAAAAAAAAGCATTAAAAGCAAATATTTAAACGGTTGGAGAATCTCCGTCGTCGGGATTATTATCCCGAAACATATGCGGGAAGCATTTTTCCATCATCTTCTCCAAGCAGGAGAGCTTCTTGTTGGTAGTCTGTTGCTCCGTCCGTAGCTCTTCAACCTGCTGGTCACGGTCTTTCACCGTTTGGGTGAGCCTCTCGATTTCTACCTGGTACTCCGAAGGATAACGAGGTAGCGAGGAAGAAGATTCCTGGGTCGGAAGGGTGCCTAACACAGAGAATCGACCTTTCACTTGCCGGGTTTGCTGCGAATAATTAAAACCGATAATAAATAAATAACGAAAATAAAAAAAAACGAAATGAAATTAAAACTTACCTCAAGTACAATCTGGTTTATCTCTTCCCGGGACAAAGAGTTCGAGGACGTCGATCCTTCGATAGTGAGCTGCGATGATAGTTCACGGTCCAGCTTCGTCTTCTTGCTCTTCTCGACAACATCCCGCATCCCCAAGTCCTGTATCTGACCGGTTTTCTTGTTGTTGTGTCTATTCTCGATGAGTTGAAGATAATCGGGTCGGAATTCCGTCGGATTTCGAAAAATAATTTCATTTACGCGGTTGATATTCCCGCGGTCTCGAAAATATCAAAGTCCGTCGGAAATCCGTCGGAAATTTCCGACGGATTTCCGACGGATAAGGTATATTCCTTGCATGTTTGTCGATTAGTCAGTCAACAAGCACGTGTCTAATTTTTCATATCCGTCGGAAATCCGTCGGAAATTTCCGATGGATTTCCGACGGATAAGGTATATTCCTTGCATGTTTGTCGATTAGTCAGTCAACAAGCATGTGTCTAATTTTTCAGATCCGTCGGAAATCCGTCGGAAATTAGGGTATATTTGGGGTTTAGGGTTTAGGGTTTCTTTATATGATTTAGGGACATGTTATTTACATGTTTCATTCAATATATATATTAAGTTCATCAATATTAAAGGCTTTGCATTAGTTTAAAAATTATACAACATCAAAACATATCATTTCTCATAAATCAACTATATCTAATACTATAACTTATACAAACACTTCCATCAAAATTTATAAATTCTATATAACACATTTTCTTGATGTATATACAAGGTTAACCTATTTTATATACATCATACAAGTGTTTGTAAACTTTTGCCACAAAAAAACCTATACCCTATACCCTAAACAAGATTTTTGAATATCCGTCGGAAATTTCCGACGGATTTCCGACGGATTGAGTTGAATCCGTCGGAAAATTCCGACGGATTTCCGACGGAGTCAGCTGCCTCGGATAAAACCTATTTTAGCCGATGCAGCTGACTCCGTCGGAAATCCGTCGGAATTTTCCGATGGATTTCCGACGGATATTCAAAAATCTTGTTTAGGGTATAGGGTATAGGTTTTTTTTTGTGGCAAAAGTTTACAAACACTTGTATGATGTATACAAAATAGGTTAACCTTGTATATACATCAAGAAAATGTGTTATATAGAATTTATATAGAAGTTATAATATAGGTTAACCTTGTAACCAAATGTCTAACTTTATAAAATTTCGACATAACTGATATATTACACATTACAATTCTAGTTCAAATATATGTACATATTTTACGGTGCAAATTTTATAATTAAAACTACTGTCAATCCAATGATGAGTAATCTGATTCTACTGAATCGGAAGGTTCCCCAAATTCGTCAAATTCTTCTTCTGAATCCTCAAATACTCGATCGTCTGACTGTATGGTGAAATCAACGACAAGGTCGACCTCAAGGGAATGCTCGATTGAACCCAAACCTACGGAGCTTTGTTGGAGGGGTTCATGATCAGACATCCCATGAACTCTACCTCTCGGGTTTATCGATGTGACTGTAACCCACAGGTCTTGCTTGTTTGTCACCCGCGGATAGGGAATGTAGCATACCTACACCATGTACAAATTTAACCACGGGAATGCAACAAAACTAAATTAAAAATTAACGTAAAAGAAATACAAACCTGGTCTGCTTGTGATGCAAGTACAAATGGCTCGTATCTCTGGAGTTTTCTTCTGCTATGTAATGATGTAACACCAAATTGGTCGTGTCGCACACCGCTTCCTATTAATGGGTCGTTCCAGTCGCATAAAAATGCAACACATCTTAGACCGAGAATTCCCGGGTACTGAACATCGAAAATCTCACGTACGACACCATAGTATACAAGATCACCTGACTGAGTTGATACACCGTAATCTGAAGTTGTCGCACTCCTATCATCCCGAAGAATCTTAAAAGCGTACCCCCGTGTGCTATACATCACATGTGACTGCACGGTTGCTAGTGGAAATCTCACAATTTCTTCTAACCACGTGGGAAATGTTTGTCCGTTAGCCTTCTCTGTCGTCACCTGCACAATTAAAATAAAAATACTTCAAATAATTAAATCTTTCATTACATATGATGATTGCTAAAAACAAGGCAATTAAAAGACTTACATAATCTCTTAACCAACGTCCGAACTCTTCCTGTTTGAGCTCGATTAGCTCGTCCTCTGTTTTGTCAGGAAATGCAAAACGTTGATAAGCCATATACATCCTGTGAGATTGAAACAATTATCACGTTAGTACATATATATATAATCAAGAACCCAATAAGTAATTAAAAATTAAGTTCAATATATAATACCTCTCATATTCATCAACTCCGTCGCAGTTTGTGAGAATATACATATGCAAATGCTCTCGCTCTTGTGGTGAAAGTCTCCTCTTCTTGCCTTTTCCACTAAGTCGTCCAATCTGTAAAAATATATGAGGTACATCGACCGGATAGAAAGGTAGGACGCCTCCGTCATCATGTCGAGCTGCTCTACGACTCTTTGTTTTGACTTGTGATGGAAAGTAGGACTCGGAAAAATGTGAAGTTTCTTCATTGATGGTCTGTGCGACGATAGAACCCTCCACTCTACTCAAATTTTTCACCTTCTTCTTTAGATGTAACATATACCGTTCGAAAGGATACATCCAACGGTACTGAACCGGGCCCCCAAGCTCTGCTTCTCGAGGGAGATGAATTGTTAAATGTTCCATAACATCAAAGAATGAAGGAGGAAATATCTTCTCCAAATTGCAAAGGATTACAGGTATATTAGCCCCAAGATTGCGGATACCGTCTGATGTAAGAGAGCGAGAACATATATCTCGGAAAAAGGCACCAATCCCTGCAATATATGGATAACAAATGAATAATTAAATAATGAAGTATATATTGTATAAAGTAGTAAATAAATAATTTCATGATTGTACCTGCAATTGCTTCGTGGACATTACGTGGTAGAAGACATGCAAAGGCAAATGGAAGGAGGCGCTGCATCACCACATGACAATCATGACTCTTCATCCCAGTAAACTTTCCTTCTCCATGATCAACGCAGTTCTGAAGGTTAGATGCGTATCCGTCCGGGAATCTAACACTTTCGGTAATCCAGTAAAAAAACTCGGCCTTTGAAGGTTCATCGAAACGAAAAGCCGGGACCGGAGGCTTCCCGTTCCCTGTCACATGTAGTGCTCTACGAGAACAAATGTCTGGCAAGTCCAATCTAGACTTCAGATTGTCCTTCGTCTTCCCTTTGACATTGAGAACGGTGTTCATAATGTTGTCGAAAAAATTCTTCTCAATGTGCATGACATCCAGATTATGCCTCAAAAGATGGTTCTTCCAATAAGGCAAATCCCAGAAAATGCTCCTCTTGTGCCAATTATGAACGTTGCCACAACCATCAACAGGATGATGTCCGTTACCACCACAATCAACGGTCCTCTCTGCACCAAAATCTCTAAACAGAGTCAACAAATACTCACCATCTAACTCAGGAGGAGGACCGTCAAATACTTTCCGGTTCTTCCTAAACAATGTGGTGCTCCGACGATAAGGATGATCGCTAGGTAGGTATCGCCTATGACAATCAAACCAAGACGTTTTCCGTCCGTGCTTCAATTGGAACGCATCAGTGTTATCTTGACAGTACGGGCACGATAACCTTCCGTGCGTTGTCCATCCTGATAACATGCCATATGCTGGAAAATCGCTAATAGTCCACAAAAGTACCGACCGCATGATGAAATTTTGGTGACAAGAAACATCAAACGCTTCAATACCTTGGTCCCATAACATTCGCAGCTCATAAATCAATGGTTGCAAAAACACATCAAGTGATCTCTTCGGATGCTCTGGTCCAGGAACGAGAATGCTAAGGAACAAGAACTCCCTTCGCATGCACAAAGATGGCGGCAAATTGTAAGGTGTTACAATTACTGGCCACAAAGAATATTTTCTGCCGTGCTTCCCAAAAGGGCTGAAACCATCGGTACATAATCCAAGGTATACGTTCCTTGCCTCAAACGCAAAGCTGGGATAAATGGATTGAAAATGTTTCCATGCTCCTGCATCTGACGGATGGGCGATTTGTCCATCTGTTGTATGCTCTGCATGCCATCTCATTGCTCCTGCTGTGCGCTCTGACTGATATAACCTCTTCAATCTCTCTATTAACGGTAAATACCACATCCGTTTATATGGCACTGGCACTCTTCCACCTGTTTCCTTATACCGAGGTTTGCGACAAAAACGACATGTCGTACGATCTGCGTCCTCTCTCCAGTAGAGCATACAGTTGTCTATGCATACATCTATCATCTGATACGGCAATCCTAGACCTTGAACAAGTTTCTGTATCTCATAGTATGATGCCGGTGCAAGATTATCTTCTGGCAAAATTTCTTTCACAAAATCAGCGATTGCATCCACGCACTCCTCACTCAAATTGAAATCCGTCTTTATACCCATCATCCTTGTTGCAGTTGATAAAGGGGAATGTTCACCTCTACACACATCATATAACGGATGTTTAGCAGCGTCTAACATATCAAAGAATCTCCGAGCTTCTAAATTAGGTTCTTCTCCCCTATCTCCATACTCAGCAACTGATGGTATACTTTCACGAAATGCATCGTTCACCATCTGAACATGACCTACAGTACTTTGTTCTTCCATTGCGGGTTCTTCTAAGCTAGTGTTATCCCCAATATAATGTTCACTAGTACTAGCATAATTATCCACCATTGTATCATTTTCTCCATGATAATACCAAATCTTGTAACCCGACATAAACCCATGACAATACAAGTGTGACCATACTTCATCTATCACGATAAATCTACGATTCCCACAATTGGTATAAGGGCAATAGATTTTACCGGTTTTTTTTACTTTCTTCTGCATACCCGCAAATGCCATGAATTCCTGTAGACCTTTTTTGAATTCCTCCGTAACTAGGCCCGTGTCCGGAATTTGATGAGGCTTGTCCATCCATGATCGAAAATAATTATAAGGATTTGAAGAAGACATTTTCGTAAGGAATTAGATAACAGAGATTTTTTGTTGTTGTGATTATAAATGAAGCGTGGAAACGTTTTTATAAGGAAAATTTTATGCATTTTCCGACGGATTTCCGACGGATATAAAGTAGATATTATCGATGTCGGCAACCATGTCGGCAACCATGTCGGCATCTGTCGGAAATCCGTCGGAAATGCGTCAGAAATTTCCGACGGATGAACGTCGTCGGAAATCCGTCGGCAGTATGTCGGCAACATCAGAATTCGTCAAAAAGTCGTCGGAAATCTGTCGAAAAGTGTCCGACGGATTTCCGACGGGTTAATATTTCCGACGGAATTCCGACGGATTTCCGACGGATGAGAAGTTAGTCGGAAATCCGTCGGAAAGTCGTCGGAAATATCCGACGGAATTATTGCCGTCGGAATTGCCGTCGGAAATACACCTGTTTTCTTGTAGTGTATCGCCGACTCTCCAACATCACAATCTTTAGGAATGTCTTCATTTTGAATCAATTTAATCAGTGAAGATTGATCAAATTTATCACATCGTCCCATTGGATTGAAGAAATCAGAACTCAAAAGAAAGATTTCCAAAGGTAATAATTCATCAGTTGACACTTTCAAATGATCAAATCGTTGATTTCTTAATTTTTTGCATTTTAGTTCTTAAAATTATATATTAACAATTAATTGTTTTGCTGTATTATAGTTCTTAGAATTTATATATTTCAGAATTAATTGGGCTCATGTTTTATGTTGACTGCACCCCATAAACTCGCACGTTAATTAGGCCAATATATCCCTTAATTTCTTCCAAAGACGAATACTAAGAAACAAAAAAACATAAATATAAGTTATAAGGAAAAAATACTATAAAACCTTTAAGAAAATCTGAAAGAAGAATTTAATCATAAAGAAAAACATTGATTGATATTAAGAGATGATGAGTTACCACCATTGTAATCATTTATGTCCACCTACACCATGTATACAAATTGAAAAAGGTGATATACATACTTAAACAAGGCCCACGATCATGGTACATGGAGCTCAAAAACTATCTACACACGGTTGGATTTATCAATTAGTTAACGACTCTCTCTTTGTTCTCAAAAATGAAACATGCAAATCATATCTTCTGGTATACGTAGATAACAAAATATCTTTGGAACGCAATAAAGAGAGTTTTCCGCTACTATGAAGGTTAAACGAGACATGAAATCTTCTTCAAATTTGATAATCATTTAGTTCTTCATTGGTTATGTGATGTGGATTGGGCTGGAGACACCGATGCTTATGTTTCAACCAATGCATGTATAATATATCATATATATAGATCATGTGATAGCGTGGTATTCTAAGAAACAAAAAGATTTGTGAGATCATTAATAGAATCAGGATATATAGATGTTGCCTATAAAATTTTAGAAATACGATGGATATGTTCACTACTCAAAGAAGTCCAACTCACAGTGTAGGAACATCATGTTGTGTATTGTGCCAACATTTGTAGAAACAAGTTTATGTGCGGATCTGGAGGATGAAACATATTGCGTTAGACTACAATTTCATCCGTGAACACATTCAAGCAGGTCTTCTCTGTGTGACTCATGTCTCACTAAGGACCCGTTCGTCGATGTCCTAACAAAACTTCTATCTCGCCAAATATTCACATATATAAGCAACAAGATTGGAGTCACCGAAGTACCTCCATTTTGAGGGGGCGTATCAAGGAAAGAGTATCACAATCCCTTTAATTATGTCTTCATGACTGTCTCAATCTTTATCCATTTAATTTTATCATGACTGTCTTAATCTTCTTCTTTAATTATTCTATATATTCTCTTCAACTTTGTATATAAGAACACAATACTCTTTATATTGGTGATCAGATATAAAAGAATCATTCATATATAAAAATATAGTTATTCTGAATTAAAAAGTGTATATTAATTGGAAGGCAAACAAAATATATAGAAAATTATTCGTAGCCAAAAGAAAAGTATATATATTAAGGTAAGTAGCAATCAAATTGATTTGTACATTAAAGTTTGACAAAATCAACCTTTAAAAGATGTTCCAAACCAAAACAATAAATTGAGTGGACAAAAATAAGAATTTGAATGAGGGTATAATTTATGTTTTATATAAAGGGAAAAAACTAGAATAACATCTATATATTGGTTAATTACTAGACTAACATATATTTATTGGGAAGGAAAAAACGTGTTTTTGGCCCATTATACCATTATTTTTTTTTGTTAGGAAAAATGTTATTACGACACTGCCATTACGAAATTATTTTCACATAAGCAAAAAATTGAGTTATTTACAAAAATGCCACCGCGTTTTTCAGATTAAGTATGCGGACCTTTGTTGTAGATTTAATAAATCGACAAGTCTGCGCAGACTTGTTATGCAGACTTAATAAATCTGCGCAGATCTGCAGACTTAATATGAAGATTTATTTTTCAATGTTGCAGACTTATTATGCGTGTTGCAGACTTTTCGACGCAGACTTGATGAGCTTTGTTGCACACTTATTAAGTTTGTGCAGACTTATTTTGATTGCAGACTTATTACGCAAATCTATTCCATTTGTCGCAGACTTAAGTTCATTTGCAGACTTATTATGCAGACTTATAAAAAAATCTGGAGCTGTTTGTTGCAGACTTTTGGAAAATCTGCGACAAAGAGACTAAGTCTGCGACACCTAAAAGGTCTTACTGAAATAGCATCGCTTGTCGCAGATTTATTTACAATGTCGCAGATTTGATGCTCAACGTCGCCGACTTATTTGTAAATTGCTTACGTGGCATTAAAAACAGCATACTTATTAGACTGTGTTGCAGACTTGTTTTCTGACTAGAATAGCACTTTGTTTGTCGCAGACTTGTTATGCAGACTTAATGATTGTGTTGCAGACGTAACGAATTTGTTTGTCCTAGACTTTCGTTGCAGACTTATTGAATGTGTTGCAAACTTATTTCGAACTTTGAGGAGTAAGTTAATTTTCCTAATAAGGCCAGTAAAAAGTATTAAATTTACAAAATATACCAATGCACCATTAGGGTTATGTGCGGCCGTCGTCAACCTTTTATGCAACCTGAAAAATTTCTTCATCGCCGCCGTTCTCCATCGTCGTCGTCGATCCTGTTCTCTGTCGCGATCATGTTGCAAATTATATTGTTGCAAATTATATTGTTGTTTTTTCTTTGTCATTTGTCACAGACTTATTTGTTTTGTTACATTTTTGTTTTCCTTTGTCGGAGACTTATTATGTGTGTTGCAGTTTTGTTTTCCTTTGTCGTACACTTATACGTTTTGTTTTCTCTTTGTCATTTGTCGCAGACTTATTTGTTTTTCTCCGAACTGTGTGAATTTATAGATGGGATTTGATCAAATTTATTAAATTAGGGGAATTAGAGTCATGTCTTGGAAAGGTACTTAGGTTGATCAAAAATGCACTTGGAACTAACATAAATGTGATTTTATTCCAATGTTTAAAAGTGTAACTTAATGAAAACCGAAACAGAAATTAAAACCGAGCTTAGAGGACGACTCGGGCTAGAGTTTAAAGATCTAAAAACAAGTCTGCAACAAATGAAACAAGTCTGCAACAAAGGAAACAAGTCTGCGACAAATGAAACATGTCTGCAACAAATAAAACAAGTATGCAACAAATGAACCAAGTCTGCAACAAATGAAACAAGTCTGCGATAAACAAATCTGTAACAATAACAACAAAGTCTGCAACAAATGAAACAAGTCAGCAACAAATGAAACAAGTCTGAGACAAAGGAAACAAGTCAGCAACAAAGGAAACAAGTCAGCAGATTTATTTGCTTATGGCAGACTTATTTGTCTCGTGACCTGTTCATGTTCGTCTACAGAAACCAAATCTGGGTTTTACAAGATGAATATGCTCAGAAAATGAAATGCTAAAAACCTTTGGTTAAAGTCACGGTTCAACATCCAAGCGAGAACACAACCTAGATCGAAAGGTTAAAGGCTTGCGGTTACCTCTCTTGGTGGAATCAATCCACGTGGAGGCTAGGTTTCGGCGCGGCGGCGGGTTCTGGCGGCGGGTTCTGGCGGCTAGGGCGGTGATGCGGTGGCTACGGGTCAAAGACGGAGTTAGGTTAGGGTTTGCCCAGATCGAAACCTAGACATAGACTGAACCTAGGGTTTAGGGTTCACGTGTTTACCTCTCTCGGTGGCTCGGCAGATGACAGCGGCATTTCCTGGAGTTTCTGGCGGCGTCGCGAGGCTCGACTGCACCAGAATCGAGCTTGGCGGCGACAAGGACAGGAGGCGAGGTGAGGCGAGATTTTTGTTTTTTCCGTCAAAATAGATTTAAGGGAGAGAAGAGAAATTTTTTTGAGTTTTATATATATATTTTTTTTTGAAAAAAAAATAAATCAAAATGGCATTTGTGTAAATAAGTGATTGAAAATGGGTTTTCTGTCTTTTGACAAAAGAGTTGTGTTATTCTAGTCAACTCAATTCTAAGGGTGTTATTCTAGTAATTACATGAAATAGTAGTGTTATTCTGAGTAATTTTCTCTTATATAAATTAGCACTATTTGTAAAGATATAATGCGGTGCAATAAAACCCCACAATAAAAAAACTGCATCCGCCTTAGTTTTAAGGATCTTTCATTTTTGAAAAATCTTCTATTGGTGGTCCAAAAAATATTGTCGATTTAAGGTTCAATATATGAAATTGGAAAGAGAGTTAGCAGAGAAGAGTGGAAAGATTTGGAATTTGACTTTAGAGAATGAATTTCAAACATATGTATTGTGGATCCTAAAACCCAGATTCAAGAATTTGGAGTGATTTGTAAATAGAGGAAAGATAAGCAAAAATCTTGGAAAAAGTACAACGATGTATAAAGACGAGATTCGATGAATTGGATTTGTATTGATCAAAGTATAATAATACAAGGTGTTTTAGAGAGCTCCAGGAGCTTACAAGTCTAGAATGAGTAAAAGAGTGAATAATGAATGATGCTAAAACTAAGAATCATGTCCTTTTATAGCATGTCTCGTGCTGGGTACGCTCCGCATATTTTGGACTGACGAGTTGGGTATGCTCCTCGTATTTCAGGCTAACGTGCTGGTCGTTCCGCGTACTTTGGGTTAACGTGCTTCGCCAAATCCTGAGGATCTCGGGGTCTTCAAGGATAATGATTGACTTGTTCAAATCTTCTCTGTTGAACTCCAAAGATCTCGGGATCGTTAAGCTGACAGCTCGTCTCGAGCTCTTAGCAAGCTCTTAGCTCAAACTCGTAACAAGCTCTTAGATCAAGCTCGTAGCTCTTAGCAAGCTCGTACCTTGAGCTCGTAGCTTGTAGCAAGTTCTAGCTCGTAGCAAGTTCTAGCTCGTAGCTCTTAGCATGCTCTAGCTCGTAGCAAACTTGTTGGCAGGCTGACAACTTGTAACTTGCCATATCATTATCTGATCGTACATGATTTATTAGGACTGATGGATCATTTATGTTAGTTTTTACATATGATTTTGGTTAGATTTTTGTGGGCAGGATTTAGTGCTAAATCCAACACCAACAATTTCTCCCCAGCCCTTCAAGCGAAGTATCGAGCTTGAAGAGCGGGAAGTGCTTTGAAAAGAGCACGATTTTCCTTTTTTTTGTCTAGATTGTTTTGAGGCAGAAATGTATGTGCATTTGATGATGACATCTTTTATCTGTTTGTCCCATTCGAATCGAGTTGTTAGCTTCGGGATGAGGTAATTGTGCTTGTTTTTAGTTCCAGACGAGAGTCCGGACTGCTTGGTCGAAGTATATCAAACTCAAAAAGGTTTCATTTGATCATTTGATGATCGACCCGTCGTTTTGTGTCGTGTTTATAGTTCGGATCGAGAGATCGATCCGGACCGCTTGGTCGAAGTATATCGAACTCAACAAGGTTTCGTTAGATCATTTGATGATCGACTCGTCGTTTTGTTTTGCGGTGCCTTTTTGCCTTAGATAATTTTGAGATTCTCATGAGTGCGAGACCGGTTAGCTATAGTGCGAGCTGTTTTGGCGAGGGATGAGTTAGGTGGAGACGTATTATCTTTGAGGACTTTGAACCGTTTTAAGAGGTCTTATCTCGGAGGTCGTGATCATAGTGTGAAGTATCATTATGGACCGTTTGTGAGATGGTTTTATATAGCGAGCTGCGAGCTGTGTACTTTGCAGTCTATGTATGAGGTCGCGTTTGTTTAGCAAGCAGAGTGCTGCGAACTTGGTAACTGCTATGAGAAGTCGTACGTGTTTAACGAGCTGTGAGATAAGAGAACTATGATCATTCTGGCAGATCTTTCTGCGAGCTGCGAGCTATTTTGATTGTTTTAAGAGATCGTATGTGCTTAGCGAGCTGCGAGCTATTTTGATCGTTTTTAAGAGATCGTTTTTGTATAGCTAACCGCGAGCTATGATAAGTATGATCATTTTGGGAGATCTCATTTACTTCGCGTATTGTGAGCTGTGAGCTGCTTGATCGGTGTAGGAGATCAAATTTGTTTAGCGATCTGCGAGCTACTTGATTGTTTTAAGAGATCAAAATGATATCTTTACTGATGGTAAATAATTTATAAGTGGGGTTGACTCAATAGTTTGTGAAGAATGGTTGAGTATGTTGGTGTGGTGGCTGAACTCGTGCGATGAGCTGCCTACGTACGTTGTTAAGGGATCAAGCCATTACGTAGTTCGATTTGACAGTGATCTCAAACGAGATATGTTCGTGACTTCGTACGTTTCATTGATTGACTCGAAGTTTACTTTTTGGAGATATTGATCAACGAGTTTGCTTTCAATAGTGTCTATTAGTACCGAGCTTTCGCAGAAGTTCGGTATTAGATGTCGTACTCGTCTTGATTGTCTGGGACTGTGTAAAATGGTGCATAGTGGTTTGGTGTTAGCAAGCCTGCTTCGAACTATTGTTCGAGTTTGTTTTGTTCCTCCTCATAATTTATGAAGGAGGAAGCTCGATGCAATGCATCTTTGAGTGATATCGGGTGGCATACTGTCAGTTCTTGCTTGAATTCGGAAAAAACCATAGTCCTTATTTCAGAGCAGTCATTGCTGCTCCCTCATTGAGGTCGGCGATCCTAGACTTAATTTCTTTGAATATGTTTATGTAGGATCGCAACGGTTCCTTGGGTCCTTGTTTTAAGGTCCATAGGTCGGTTTCAGTAGCTCGGGACTCCATAAACATTGAGTACTGTTTTAGGAATACCGAGATGAGCTGTGTGAAGTTGTCTATGGAATTTTCTTCCAATCTCGCAAACCATTCAAGCGCGGGTCCGACTAGTTTTTCAGCGAAACATCGAAAGAATCCTGCTTCTTTTTCTTCATCATTTAGATGAGCTCGAGCTACAGCGAGCCGAAAGATTCTGTCATGAGCTCTCGGATCGGTATTTTCTGCGTACTCAGGAAATCTGATTTTGCCCATATCTCTTATTCGAGCTTTTGCAGTTCTATTGGTAAAGGGAGTTCTACGAGTCTACTCAATTATACGATCTATATCAGGTGCCGATTTATAGCCATATGGACAATAGAGTACATACGCTGGAGCTCAACATTATTTCTTTCGATATATTGTTGCAGCGTTTTCATACTGGTCACGCTGAGCGGATTCACACAAGGTGGTCGCGCTGTAAGGGGCTGTTGGGTAGTTCGATTCTGAGAACTCCTGAGATTCGGGTAAATCAATTGGAGTTGGGACTCTGTGAGGGGTAATCTTGTTGTGTATGTCGAGTTCGACGCTGGAGTAGGTCCAAAGGTTTGCGAACTCGGGGTGAATGATGAGGCTCCATAGTATTGAGCTTGGGGTTCAGCATTACGCGGTAGCAGTGGTAGAGATGGTGGAATATTGTGAGTTATGTTCTCCGTTTAATTTAAACAACTTGGGTTCGTCATTTGATGTTGCGAACTCGTCAGCGGACTGGATAATGGGTAAATATCAGTATGCGGAGACGTAGCGAGCTCCGTCGACAAGCTGGGCTCACCCGGGATGTGCTCAAAATCAAAGTGAGTTCTAGGACGAGCTCTTTTTTGCGTCGTGCTCCCAATTTGTTGTTCGGGTTCTGAGTTATGTAACTCGTCATCAGACTGAATATTGGGAAAATATCAGTACGCGGGGACGTAGCTAGCTGCGTCAACGAGCTGGGCTCACCCAGGATGTGCTTAAAATCGAACAGAGTTCCCGGATGAGCTCTTTTTTGCGTCATGCTCTCGGTTCATTGTTCGGGTCTGCACTTCTTGCTTGTGCAACTTGTGCAAGTTCTTGTCAGACTGCGGCCAGATATTTTTCGTTTTGTGCTAGGATAGCTAGTTGTTCCTGGGCAAAATTTGGACATGTCTTTCGCAAAAACAGTTTGAGGACGTGGCGAATTAGACCGGTTACGTTCAGTTCGAAAGGTAACTCTATCGGCGGCGGGTTGCGTTCTCGTCATCGTACTGAATATTGGGTAAATATCAGTACGTGAGGACGTAACAAGCTGCGTCGATGAGCTGGGCTCAACCAGGATGTTAATCCTATTAGGAGGATTCACCCTCGGATCTGCGTGTTGTTGTACCACAACGAGTTTCGTGGATGTCAGATCGGTCTGGATCGGGGTGGTTACGTTCGATCTAATTGTATGGCTCTTGGTCGAAGGGTTCAACATATCAAGATCTGCTGAGTTCCCTGATCCGATCTTTGATTTGGAGGGTTCCAAATTATTTGGATCTATTTCGTTCTAACTGGCCTGATATCGGGCTTAAGAGTTAGAGATTCTTTGATATCTTCCCCACAGACGACGCCAAAATGTGGATCCTAAAATCCACACTCAAGAATTTGGAGTGATTTATAAATAGAGGAAAGATGAGCAAAAATCTCAGAAATAAGCACAACTATGTAAATAAGCCGAGATTCAACGAATTGGATTTGTATTGATCAAAGTATAAGAATACAAGGTGTTTTAGAGAGCTCCGAGAGCTTACAAGTCTAGAATGAGTAAAAGAGTGAATAATGAATGATGCTAAAACTAAGAATCATGTCCTTTGATAGCCTCACTCACGATGGGTACGCTCCGTGTATTTCTGACTGACGTGCTGGGTATGCTCCGCATATTTCGGGTTAACGTGCTTGGTCGTTCCGCGTACTTCGGGCTAACGTGCTTCGCCAAATCCCGAGGATCTCGGGGTCTTCAAGGATAATGATTGAATTGTTCAAATCTTCTCTGCTGAACTCCGAAGATCTTGGAATCGTTAAGCTGATAGCTCGTCTCGAACTCTTAGCAAGTACTTAACTCGAGCTCGTAACAAGCTCTGAGCTCGAGCTCGTAGCTCTCATCAAGCTCTAGCTCATAGCTCTTAGCAAGCTCTAGCTCGTAGCGAACTTGATGGCAGGATGACAACTTGTAGCTCGCCACATCAGTATGTGATCGTACATGTTTTATTAGAACTGATGATACCTTTATGTTAGTTTTTACATATGGTTTTGGTTAAATTTTTGTGGGCAGGATTTAGTGCTAAATCCAACACCGACATGTACTCTTAAAACCCTAGCATAAAATATGAAATGGTATTCTAACAATTTATAAGGCTTAAGCGCTTAATGGAGGGAGTGAACATCTTTCATATACTGATACATGACTTATTAGTCTCTAGGATGTATCAATATCCCAAATACGATGTCGTAAGGAGCTTATCAATCCATAATTGGGATTTATCTTAATCACTAAGAATGCTAGGAGCTTATGCAAGTTAACCTAAACAAGAGTGGTTTGTGATTAATTATCAATTAGAAACAAGTGAATAGCATAGCAAACAAGATGTCATTCAAATAACAAAGGCGAATCCTAAGATGGAGTTATCGACTTTAGGTAATCCAAGCACAATTCATGGTGTTCTTTCACTCAAATAAGCTTTTCCTAGGCAATAGATCTCTAATCTTGATTAGTTCTTTCTCAAGCAACTAATCACTATAATAATCACTCAATCCATTAGCAAACTCTCATTTGTGGACCAATGATTAGCAAGCATTAATAATAATAACAAGATCAACTAAAATACACCCTAGACAACTAATCTCTTAGGCTAGGAGCATAAATCCCTTGAATAGTTCATCAAGGCATTTCACCAAACACCTGGTGTGCATGAAATGCCTTATGATCTAGATCTATTTTCCCAAGCTAGATCTAGCATTAAGGGCACTATTCAAGAAGGGAATAAGGATAATCTAACCCTAAACACCCTAAATCATGCATTGGATCACCCAAATCTACCCTATCTCAAGATACTAAAAGACTACTCAAGACCCATTAAGAACACCTCAAAATCGATGGAGATAGGAGATGAATCCATTGATGGGTGAAGAATAATCAATAAGAAAAGAAGATAGATGGAAGAGATTCAATGAGATAAACACCTAAATGCATAAACTTCAACGATATCTCTTACAAAATCCAAGTTCTCTCTCAAAGGGGAAGGGTTTTTGACTAACAAAAAACATGATAAATAAAATTAGGGTTTTAGAGTATTTATAATAAAAAGATGGGAACCGGGTCAACCCGGAACAAACTGGGTTTTGACCCGGACATTTTTGGGTCGGAAATCGATCCCGGCCGGGATGGAGCCGGGACATGGAGCCGGGATGAGAGGTTGTTGCCGAGATGTTGTGGTGCCGGGCGACTTTGGTCTGGGATGGGAGGCCGGGATGAGAATTCTTCGGTGAGGAAAGGTGATGCCGGGGGACTTCAAGCCAGGACGGAACGCCGGGATATCCCCTGCCCGAGGGAAAGTTTCATGCCGACTCTGTGGGGAAATCTTGTCTCGGGCGGTGCTGAGGGGAAATCTCCGAGGGAGACTATGCAACATCGGGCAAGGCTGGGCCGGTGTATGGGTCCAGGATTCTCCCTGCCTGAGGGGAAATCTAATGCTAGCTGAGGGGAAATCTTATCCCGGGCCGGTGCATGCATCCGGTGAAGAAAAAGCTCATCGGCCAGGCAGAGACGTATTGAGTAAATCCGCGGTAACACCTAACAAGATGTCCAAATGGCCTGAATCCAACTCATGTAGACAGATAACTAACTCCTCTACAACTCCTATGAAGTGCTTCAAGGCCGATTTATACCTTAGGGCCTTCGTACATCTACATCTTTCCGGAGTCTCGGATGGGATTTGTACTCCACTTAGGTCCAATTCTCCAACTATGCCCAATCACCTCCAATCACCTAGGAAATACTCCAAAACATGTAAGAACTCACTAGACCTAATGCAAATATCATAATCTCTAAATGAGACCTAAATGCAAGACAAGAACATGATTATGCATGCGAATTACACAAAACTCTAAATGAAATGCATGCCAAAACATGCAATATATGAGTATATCAATTCCCCCAAACTTAAACATTTGCTTGTCCTCAAGCAAACAAGAATAAATAAAGGGAGAAGACTATAAATGGGAGCTCAAATCCAAAAGTACCATAAAAAGAATCCGAGCCCAATGTCCAAGTTGCAAATGTTTTGATGCGATCAAACACTTTACTCAAAAGTGACTAGCCATACTTATCCTTGCATGACTTAGATTCGAACCTCAACCTGCACAAACTTTCATATCTTCCAACCTCTTGACATTGATTAGGTGTAATAGGTGTGAATCATGTTTATGCAAGATCAAATGAATTCGTTTGGCTAAGGGTAAGGTTATGAGATGAATGTGATCTAATTATCATGCATGGGTAATTAGGTACAAGGATCTCTCATGAAATGAACAAACTTTTAGCAAAATGCTAAAGGTAAAAGGCAACCTATGCATACAAGGGAGAATTCTCATCTATCCAAATGCCTAGAATATCTCTAACCTAAAGCTTCTAACCCGTTATGATATCCTAAGCTACCCTTTTTATCTTGGGGCATTTTGCCTTCACAAACCCACATGCTTCTTGTCTTTTCATTTCACCTTCTTCTCATTCGGGGTTCACTTCTTCTTCCTTGTTCCTTCATGGTTTGGTGCTCCTTTGTTGTGATCTAGCTCTTCTTTTCTTCTTTTTGGTTCACGCCTCTTCTCATTCTTTGATTCTTTGGCCTTTTTGGCTTTCTTCTTTTTCCTTCTATCTTTTGAGGCTATCTTATCTTTTAGAGCTAGTATTATGATTTTTGCACCAACCAATCTACACAAATCCGATCCCTTTTTTTTCCTTTCTCCTCTTCTTATTTTTCATTCCACAATCCATTCTCAAACGTTCACCAAGTCTAAAACTGTTCCCCCAAACATGAACCAAGAACCGCCATCCTAACTAGCCTATTCCTAGTTTAAATCCGATATGTTGGAGATAAATCTACATGAGAATTCCCTCTTGTCGCCCTAAACCTAACACGTTTTGCCAAGTTTGTTCGAAAGAAAGGCCTCACAATTCACACACTAATAACAATGGCTTGAAAGAAGGCTAAAGTTAGGGTAGGGGAAACCATTCCAATGATGGGATATGGCTACTTGGATAAGCAAGAGTGGCAAAAAGGAGAAAGAATCTCCGTGTATGTATAGGTGATCCATGAATTCATTCTAGATTGCACAAACATAATATTTACAAGTCAAATTTATGGTTATCACTTACATGAGGTTGAATTCAAGTCAATATTTGTTTCAATCAAAGCAAGAACAATAAGACATGAGATCAAGGCATGGTTCGTTCTTAATTTCTATACGAGATCAAAGCATCAAGTAACTAGCAACAATGGCATTGGACTAGGCTCTTAATAAGGTACCTCACAAGGACGAATCTATCATTGCTCCTAATGCTCATGCAAAGCTACCTTATATGCTATGCATCTAGACTCAATCCTATATGAAATGCACAAAAGTTTAAAATTTTCAAACTTATTGGAAATGCATGATATGCATGAGACTCAAGATGCAAAAGGCAAAATAAGAACACCAAAAACGATGTTAGATAACACACAAACCCTCCCCAAAACTTAAATTACACAGTCCCTTGTGTAAGAGAAGCTTAAGAGAGAGCTAAACAATGCATGAAAGAAGGAAAGAAGATATGATTCTAAATGCTATGTACAAAATTTGGAGTGTTACCTTGGGAAAAGGATGGAGGGGACGAGAGGGATCAAGGGACGCCATATTCCATCACCTCATCCTATGCACTTTAGTCCATAATTTCATGCCCATAAGACCATCGAAAACCTACTTGCGCTAAGAAAACCCATCAAAAGGAACTAACAACGAAAGAAAAGCTTAAAATGAAATGTATATACAAGGATAAGCTTGGGGTGTCTCCCAATAGCACTTTGTTTAGAGTCACGAAGTTTGACTTTTGTTACCCTTTTAGGCGGGTAGTGGAGGAATGCAAGCACTCCTTGGCGGTCCGGTAAGCTTGAGTTTGAGAACTTTACCCATTAAGCCTTGAGGACCGGCGTGATTTGGCTCCATAATCTCCGGTGTGAGGGTTGTTATGGCCTTGGCAAAAGGCTTGGGACGCCCTCTACATTTGACCTTGTACTCAATCATCCCTTCTTCATGTTTCCATGGGATGAGAGTCACGATCAAAGGTTGGTCTAGCAAGGGTCCAATCCCCTTGAGCATGCTCGGTTTCCTCTCCTCGGACATAGGCCTTGTCTTCTTCTTAGCAACCTTGCCACTTTCAACCTCATTCTCCGTCGTGGTGTGAAAGAGGGATCTCAAGCAATATCCATCTAAAGCAAGGGCTTCTTCAACTTTTCCAATACTCACTATCGCACAAACGCCCACATACTCAACCTCCCGGGTTTGGGCTTCATTGTCCTCACAAATAATAGTCCCACAAATGGCGGTGGGAGAAGGCATCATTGTGTAGAAATTCTTGTCATCCACGTTCTTAAGAACAACCCTCTTGTTTATGAAGTCCAACCTTGCACCGGTTGTGTTGAGGAATGGAGTCCCGAGGAGTAGAGGGAGCTTTATGTTTGGTGCCATCTCCATTACAACGAAGTCCGTTGGTACAAGAAACTTTCCAATCTTTAAAGCAAAGTCTTCAACCATGCCAAGAGGTTTCTTTGTGGAAGAGTCTCCAAATGTGATGGTGGAGGGGTAATCGTTCAAATTTTCTATCCCAAGAATTTTGTCATTTCCAAGGTCATGACATTCACGGTTGAGCCCGAGTCACACAAAGCATCATCAATTTCCAAGCTTCCAAGAGTGCAAGATATTGAGAATTTCCCAGGGTTTCCAAGCTTTGGGAGAGTCTTCAATCCTTGCTGTGCTTGGAGGCACTTTCTCTTGTGCCTTATTGAGGAAACGACCGGGAAATGGAAGTGGAGGCTCATATGGGGGAGGTGAAGTGCGAATAGGCTCTCTTTTTGACCCAAAAAGTATCTTTACGTTTTTCACTCTAGCCGTGTCCTTGATGGACTCCTCAACCTTGTTATTCTTCTCTTCAACCAACACCATAACATTCTCATGCCCAAGGGCCACCTCCCCACCTTGTTGCTCAATGTCCTCATTGAGGCTAGAGACTAACCCGAGGAACTCCTTAATAATGTGATCTTGCTCTTTAAGAGTGGAAAAGGTGTTGCATGACTCTTTAGAGGTTAGTATGGCCTTCCCATTTGAAGAGCCTTGAGGATGATGTGTAGAAGGGGCGGCATTCCTTTGCTCCATTAGTTGCACCTTTGAGCTCAATGCCTCAAACGTCTGTTTTCTTGTAGTTTGTTGACCAAAATAAGTTAGTTTATTTTGAATTATAAAACTAAACGTAACCCTTTTACAAATGGTTAAAGATATGGATAATATATTCTATATAATATATTATAAAACTGTTTTATATATTCTATGAGATTTATTTCAAAAATTTGCATTGGAAATAATATGGATAAAGATAAGATTTAGTTAAAAATTTTGTATTGAAAATATAAAACGATACTGTTTGTGAAACAAAAAATGAAATCTTAAAGCGACACTATTTGTGAAACGGAGAGAATATATGTTTGGGTTCACGTTTGTTTTAATTTTTTGGTCAGCCAAGAATTTTAATTCAAAATTGATTTGTCTTTTTTTTTAATGCACAATTGATTGAGAATCAATTTGAATTACGTAAGTAAATTAACCTTCGCATCTCTCCATTATTGCGTGGATTTAATGGGCAAAATTATGAGATTTCATAAAAAGGCTCTTGTCTTTCTCATTCTCATGCATTCGATTAAAACAAGCAAAACATCCCTCACAAGTTCTTTAATTGTGTGTGTGTGTATGAGTACTCATAAGAATTGGGGTTCGTAAGCTTTGTTCTCGAGTGTTACGAAACAAATAAAATGTGCGGTTGTATCCTGAAATTCTTAGACGTAATCAAATCGTCACATTACAGACGTTTAAAGAATTAAGGAAAGAAAATCTAGCTTCCCTCGCCTCGTAATCGTATATGCGGTATCCGTTTTGTAATTTTTTATTACTAATTTTCTGTATATTTAAAAATATTATCAGATTGTGCCAACGGTAGAAAGTCGGGTGTTACAGAAAAAACTGACTAATTCAACCAATTAAATCAGAGATTTCCTTATGAAATTAGACAATTTTATAAATTTATTGGCGGCAGTTGCTCTCACATCCTTGTACTTAAGGCGTTTGATTTTTTTTCGTGACGGTTCAAGAAAATATTCATAATTCTTTTTGTTTTGTAAAAAAGAAACTATGTTGATTTGTTTCTAAATTGCTCCCATATATGACAATTCAATGCATTTTGAAGTGATAAATGAGAATTTGTTTTTTCATTAGCAGAATACAAAATAAAATTGTTGAAATCGAGTATTTTCATTTATTGTCATTTCAAATGTTGCCTATTGAGATTACAATATTGTACTGTTTCTGTGTGTTTTTCAATATAATTTATGTTTTTATCACTTATGTTTTTGCATCATTTAACTTGCAAAGTTGTCGGTTCTCTTGTTCGGCATATGGGCGATGTCTTCACAGAGTTGAAGGATCATGAAAACAATATCATAGAGATATTAAAACAAGAGGAAACAAGTTTCTGCAAAATCATTGTAATGAGTGAATTTTAATTCTGATAGTGAAACGATTCCTTTCTCTGCTACTTTCGTTTCTCTTAATGCATTCCTTTTTCTGCTTTCTATGTTACTTTCCTTTCTCTGTTAAACTAATGTTTTCCTTTTTTTTTTAGACGAATAAATGATTATATTAATTTGAATTTGAAAAGTCTGAATACGAGGTATTTGTTAACCAATATGGTGGATTAATACAACCCGAGAAAAAAAATATTGTTCAGAGGGCCTTTTTGTGCTAATAAACGTGCAGCTTCATTTGATTGTCTTTTAACATGTGTCAATGAATGAAATTTAAACTTTGAACGCCAAAAGTTTATGTCGTTAACTAAGTTTAGAATAGAAAAATCTTCATTTGAACCTTGCAAAGTATCAACTAAGTTTTTGCAGTCTCCTTCGAAACAGATTGAGTCATAACCGAGGCTCCATACGCATTGTAATGCATTTAAAAGTGCTTTTCCTTCTGCTTCAAGGCATGAATTTGCCTTTTGTAAATTTGATGATCCCCAGAATTTTGCAAACACTTGATGATCATGAAGAATTCATCCACCTATTATTCGTCTTGTTGATGGATTGTAAGCTGCATCGTAATTACATTTTAAAATTCCTAAACTCGGTCGTCTCCAAGCATGAGTAATTTGATTGTCACGACCACAAAAAGGTGGTTGTTTGTTGATGTCTTTATCTGTTGTCGAGCTCATTATCCATTCTTTCACATCAGCTATTGCATATGAAACATCCATTCTTGGATTAATGCGTTTTTTTCGAAAAATCAAATTGTTTCTCGATTTCCAAATTCTCCACATTAGCCAAAAAGGCAATAATTTTTGATACTCTGTTAAACCTCTTTCATTTTGGCAGTCTAGAATAGCAGTAAAATTATCTTCAAGATTATTTGATGATGACGATAAAAAAGATAATGGCATATTCGAAAGCCGCCATGTTGAAATCGATAGTGGGCATGTAAATAGCATATGGTTAATGGTTTCTGGAAGAGAACAACATCTTTGACATGTACTATCAATACACACACCACGTGTAATTAATCGAGAAGCTGTTCCCAAAGCTCCAGATAATGATTTCCATAAAAAAATGCTTAAGTTTTGGCAAGATTTGCAGCTTCCATATTCTGGTTTTCAGTAGCGTGTCTCCATTAGGTAATGGTGATAGGTCATTATCCAAATATTAAATATGTCTTGCAAGCCAGTAACCCGATTTTACCGTATAAATTCCTGAATTTGTATAATTCCAACTAACTTTATCTTCTATTCTATGTTGGCTGAGGTATAAAGAAAGTGCTAGTTCAAGATCCCCATTTGTTAGATTTTCAGACAATGCGTTTTCATCCCAAGCACGAGTATAGCCATTATTCATTATTAAATCATACACATTGTTTTCCGAATTGTTATTGTTTGATGTTGCAGGTCTTGGTGGGTGGGTTGGAAGCCAATTATCTTTGTAAATCCTTGTTTGACAACCATCGCCAAGTATAGTACGAGTTCCCTTTTTCAACAAGTTGATACCCTCTAAAAGAGAAGCCCATCCAAAAGAATCGTAAGGCCGATGTTTGGCATCAAATAAATGATCATCTTTGAAGTATCTGGCTTTGTAAAGTCAAGAAAATAAGCATTGTGGGTTAGTTAACAGTCTCCAAGCCTGTTTAGCTAACAAGGCATCATTAAATTTTGCCAAGTCTCGAAAACCCAGACCACCATCTTTTTTTGAAAATTGTAATCTTTTCCAAGCTATCCATAGAATTCCTCTTTCTTGTTAGCTTTTTTCCCACCAAAAGCGCATCAGTGTACTTTCTATCTCTGAAACAACTTGTTGAGGTAACTTAAAACAGGACATTGAGTATACCGGCATGGAGATGGCTACTGATTTTAACAAAATCTCTTTTCCGGCATGCGATAAAAACCTTGCCTTCCAAGAAGATGTCCGTTCTTTACCTCTGTTTATTACATTATTGAACATCTCTTTTTTTTTTCTTCCAAATTGTTCTGGTAATCCCAAATACTTTCCACCGCGTCCATGATTGTGAATTCCTAGCACTCTTTTTAATCTCTCTTGTTTGTCTCCTGATATACGAGATCCAAAAGTGATCATAGATTTTTCCTGGTTTATTTTTTGTCCCGAGCACTGGTCATATATTCGGAACACCTCTTTTATAGCAAGACAGTTTTTCTGGTTAGCAATACAGAAAATCAGAGAATCATCGGCAAAAAGTAGGTATGTGATCGCCGGAACTCCGTTACTATTATTTCTCTACTAAAACTAATGTTTTCCTTTCTATTATTTCTCTACTAAAACTAATGTTTTCTTTTATATTTTCCCCTTTTCTGCGAAAACTAATGCTTTCTCTGCTAAATCTAGGTCCTGGCCGAGACCAGCAGCAATACAGTAAGTCATGTTTTTGTTTCAACACACTGTTAGTCACTTAAAAATTTTGTATCATTATAAATTTTGTTTTTGTTTTTGCAGATCTTTGATGGGCTTTTGTTGCTGTTAATCTTGTGAGATCTCTGAAGGTTATAGAAACGAAGGATCATGCTTATGTGAGATTAAGTGTGATGGCAAATATGATTCTTTTAAGGGAGAATAACTAAACTAACTTTCAAAAATGTCTTAATTAATATAACAATGCAAATCTTTCTAAATTAATAGAATAACCTAGGGTATCGATTTTGCCCTTTTGGCATTTGTTGACAAAAACATAATTACGATATTGCCATTACTATTTTAAATCCACATCAGCGCGCTCATATAAATAAGTCTACCGTTCTTTGATGGTAGATTTAATTATTGTTGGTAGACTTATTTTTCGACTGTTAGACTTATTTTTCGACCGGTCGACTTATTTTGGGCCAATAGACTTATTTCGGGACGGTAAACTTATTTCGGTAAACATATTTTTATGAGGTGGTAGATATGTTTTTGGGCGGTAGATTTATAAATTTTTTGGTAGATTTATTTTTAATGAGGGTAGATTTGTTAACAGTTGGTAGATTTAACGAGCAATCGGTTGACTTTTCGGTAGACATTTGACCAAATTAGTAGATTTATTTCCTTTGATGGTAGATTTATCTCCTCCGCAGTAGACTTCTTTATAATGGCGGCAGACTTATCATCGGATGGTTCGTTTTTTGGTAACGGTAGATTTATTGTAATGACGGAAGACTAATATTGTCGTGGTAGACTTATTCTTATAACGGTAGATTTATTTTTAATGAAGGTAGTTTTATTAAAGGTCGGTACATTTATTTATAAAACGGTAGACTTATATAAACTTTATGGATACACGAAATTGGTAGACTTATCATAAGTTGGTAGATTTATCTGAAGTTGGTAAATATATCTGAATTTGGTAGATATATCTGACATTGATCATTTTTTTTGACGGTAGACTTATTAAAAGTGGAGATTATCAAATGACGATTTTTCCCACCAAAGATCTTCAGATTTGCAAAAAAAAAACCATGCACCCACCTTCATCTAGGGTTGCGCCGCCAACCCAGAAAAACCATGAAGTATTTTCCAAGATGTTGAAGATCTTCAACATCCTCTCTTCTTCATCACGATAGTTCCGACAACTTTTATCTTGCAATTTTTGTTTTTCTTCATCATCTCTTCATCATCTTCAACCATGGTAGTCCACATTAAAATGTTATTAGAGACATCAATATCCAAACACACATCGTATGAAAACAAGTCTACCATATCGTATGAAATAAGTCTACCATTTCGTATGAAACAAGTCTACCATATCGTATCAAAGCTATCCAGATTAAGGTTTTTGGTTAAGGTTACATGAAGAATTGTTTTTGGTTAAGGTTACATGAAGAATTGTTTACGTTTTGCTAAACTTCGTGTGTTTGACGATTCCTACAACACTGAGACATAAACCATATTTGAAAAGCCACCTTCTCTATCACCAATTTCATCTTTTGAGAGAGTGAATTCATGGGATCTAGCTAACCGACCAAAAGAAGAGCTAGCGGAAGTCGGGAACAACCATTACTGATCTACAACTTGACGAATCCCGATATGTATCTCTCCAACTCAAATCAACGAAGCTACAAAGTGCTCGGCCTGAAGCTTGACCAAATCGACGGTGAGACGAGATGAAACAAACCAGAAAATAAGTCTATCATAAAATTCCTAAATGTATACCACAACGTATCAAACATGTCTACCACAACGTATCAAACAAGTCTACCACAACGTATTAAACAAGTTTATCATCAAGATTTTAAACAAGTCTACCACAACATATTAAACAAGTCTACCACAACGTATTTAACGATTTTACCACTGGGATGAGCACCACCCGCAAATCTAATACTCCAAGTTGGTAAATCTGGATGCATGCAAAAAAAAAAAAACAACCAGAACCAAATCTTGGGGATATATGCGGATATGGCAAGGAAATAGATTTCCACGTGGTAGGGTTGTGTGTTGTGAAGTGACTATTAAAGGAACCAAAACTATAAGTTTGCTCTCAATATATGAAGTGTAGTCTGAATGATTTCGTGTTATTGAACCAAGATGAGTAAACTGGCTTTTATAGAAGCCTTACAACGATTAAAGAGAAACTTCATGAATGAAAAACGGAAACAAACTTCAACAGAAAATACTTATTCAAGCTCCTAAAAACACGCTTGACTTATTCATCTTCAGACTTTGTCAAACATCCAACAACTATACCCTCGAAACTAAAACCCTATCAAGCCACGTACGTGTTGAAACCTTGTCACACATTCTTTTTCTTCTTTAAAACTTTTCTCCTGATATAGTTGTTTTTCGTTTGTGATTTGATGATGAAGGTAAGTACGCGATAAGGCAGAAAGTGGGGATCACGCCTCTCAAAGATGAAGTGGGGATCTCACGGAGGTGAAGTTTCAGCGCATGAAAGAAGTCTACCACAACGTATCAAACAAGTCGACCACAACGTATTAAACAAGTTTACCATCAAGATTTTAAACAGGTCTACCACAACGTATTAAACAAGTCTACCACAACATATTAAACAAGTCTACCACAAACGTATTAAACAAATCTACCAAATCGTTGAAAACAAGTCTACCATATCGTATGTCGGGAATCAACCACGTTTTCGCCGAAAGGAGGCGACCGAGCAGATCTGTCGAGAATCAACCACGTTTACAAGCAAATCGGCCAGCATTCAAATAAATATACAAAACCCTAAAATTAAATCGGCCACCAAGTAAACAAATTTGACATTATTCAAGTAAACAAATCTACACACATTTTTTTTCATATACAAATCCTGACTTCCCTTCCGTCGCATCGCCCATTGAATCTTCCGACCCGTCGTTCGTCGCCCGTCGCATACTGGAAAAGAAGAAAACAAATTCCAGATAATAAGTCTACAATGTATCAAACAAGTATACCACAACGTATTAAACAAGTCTACCATCAAGAATTTAAACAAGTCTACCATAACTTCTTAAATAAGTCTATCGCAACGTATTAAAAAAGTCTACCGCAACGTATTAAACAAGTCTATCACAACGTATTAAATAAATCTACCACAAACGTATTAAACAAATCTATTAAATCGTTGAAAACAAGTCTCCCATATCGTGTGTCAGGAATCAAATGTGTTTTTGCCCAAAGGAGGCGATGGAGCAGATCTGGTGGATCTACAACTTGTCGAATCCCGATCTGTATCTCTGCAACTCAAATCAACGAAGCTACAAAGCCCTTGACCTGAAGTTTTATCAAACCGACAGTGAGACGAGACAAAACAAACCAGAAAATAAGTCTATCATAAAATTAGTAAAAGTCTACCACAACGTATCAAACAAGTCTACCACAACGTATCAAACACGTCTACCACAAGGTATCAAACAAGTCTACCGTTAAGATTTTAAACAAGTCTACCATCAAGATTTTAAACAAGTCTACCACAACGTATTAAACAAATCTACCGCAATGTATTAAACAAATCTACCGGAAATGAAAATGTACTAATAAATCTACCAACATTAGGGGCATTTTATTGAACAAGTGGTGGGCATACCTCATGAAGCAGCATATCAACCAAAAAACGATTAATCCAATGAAAACAATGTTGAAGAACACACCAAAACGAAGAGGGAAATCTCATCGGAGATTCGTCCGCCGTCGCGAAGCCCAAACAACCTTGTTCTCTACAGATCTGGAAGAAACTGGCGAGCCCGCAGTACGCAAATCCAAGCCACCCTGAGCCACCTTTACCACCGGTGCTCACTCTCGTGCCGCTGTAAACCCTATACATACCATACCTTCATCGACGAAGACTTTCCCCGAACCGGGATTGAAGAGCAATCGACAAAGAGGAACAAAGGAAAGAAACTGAGCAAAGAAAAGTAAAGACCCTCTCATGGTGCCGACGAGATCCGCCATCACTGAACAGAAGATAAAGATGAGGCGGCTAGGGCGAACTCGATTTTTGGAGAGAGACGTCGCTCAGAGTCGAGAGATAATTTTTTTTTGATAGGAGAGAGAATTCAATTAATGTTAATTATGGTTTTATTTTTAATTATTTTTCTTTATTTTAAAAAATCGAAGTTGATTTAAAAAAAAAAATTAAATCGATTTTTTTTTAAAAAAACAAATAATTCGAAGATAAAATATGTAATGGCATTTTTGTTATTAAAACGAAAAAAACAGACTTGAAAGTCTTTTGACAACTTTTGAAGGGTACTTTAGTTATGAGAACTTTTGTAAGAATTATTCTAGTAATATCTATACTTTTGAAGGTTATTTAAGGTAATTTTCTCTTCTTCTAATTGTATAATCGACAAACCCAACCAATTTGGGCCAAAGATTAAGATAACAAATTACGACTTTGTTGGTAAAGATTTATATGCTGCATTCAAGAGTCTTTTGATCAAGCCTATAAGAGCAACAATAGTTGTATTTATAGAGTACTACGAAAACAGTAAGGTAAATAGGTTTGATATAAAATATTGGGGGTTCTTGCTTGTATGGTCAGTTTATGAAAATATAGTTTGTGTACTACCACTTTACAAAAACTGGAAAAATAAGTAACATTTTGTGTACTGTACACACGTTAACTTTTCAGTCGTACCATGCACAGTACTGCACGAATCAACGGTGTACAATACACATACCAATAACAAGCAGGGGCAAAACCGTCTTTTCCAAAGAGAAAATGTTACTTAATTTTTTAGAATTTGGAAAGTGTTAGAACTTAAAATTGTTGTTGTTAACTTGAAATAACTTAGAGACTAAGTCAAGTATATTTAAGAGTTATCTAGATATACATGTCTAAGATTTAGGAGTTATCTAAATTTATGTGTTTCCTATTTGGATTAGGAATTATCAAGTCTTATATAAGGAGGTGCTAAGATGTGGCATAACTTATGTGATTAAGAGCTTAAGGTTTTGAGTTATTTTTTTTAAGACTAATAAGACAGTTCTTCTTATTAAATCCTTGAGTTCATAATATCGAGATTCTATATTTGGTATCAGAGCGTTAAGACTTGTGCGAAGATACAACGATGACAAACGGAGATGAGAAGGAGGAGGTATTACCGGCCGAGACATCAACAATGTCGAAACCGAAAGAAGAAACAGGGTGTGTCTCCCTCCATCATGTGTCCCATGTTGAACTCAACTAATTATACTGTGTGGACCATGAGGATGAGGATTCTGCTCAGGGTTCATAAAGCTTGGGAAGTAGTTGAAAAGGGCAACATCGACGAGACAAAGAATGACATAGCCATAGCTCTAATGGTCCAATCAATCCCCGAATCTCTTGTCCTTCAAGTCGGCGACCTAGAAACATCCAAGGAAGTATGGGAAGCGATCAAAACAAGATATCTAGGAGCAGACAGAGTTAAAGAGGCAAGAATGCAGACCCTAATGGCAGAATTTGACCGACTTAAGATGAAATACACGGAGAAGATCGATGATTTTGTTGGAAAATTGTCAGCAATTTCATCAAAATCAGCTGCACTAGGAGAAGAAATAGAAGAACCCAAGATGGTGAAGAAGTTTATGTCAAGTCTTCCTCGAAAGAAGTACATACATATTGTAGCATCTCTTGAACAAGTGCTGGACCTCAATAAAACAAGCTTCGAAGACATCATCGGTCGAATAAAAACCTACGAGGAAAGGATCTGCGAAGAAGAAGAAGAGCATCAAGAAGATCATGACAAACTTATGTATACCGATGCTGACTCTTCAAAACAAACTTCTCAGTATAATTACGGTGGAAACAGAGGAAGAGGACGAGGAGGTCGCTCTCCCTGGAGAGGTAGAGGACGTGGTCGATTTGGTAATCAACAAGGATGATACAAGGAGTATGAGTCAAGGATCACTTGCTATCGATGCGATAAAAAAGGTCACTACGCGTCAGATTGCCCTGACAGATTGCTCAAACTACAAGAAGCGATGGAGAAGAAAGATGAAGATACTCAAGATGCTGATGAACTAATGATGCATGAAGTAGTTCTGCTCAATGAGAAGAATGTCAAACCAAAATTATTTGAAGCCAATCTAGACACATGTAATGTGTGGTATCTAGACAATGGAGACAGCAATCACATGTGTGGAAATCGGAACTTCTTTATGCATCTCGAGGAAACAATTACGGAAAACGTGAGATTTGGTGATGACTCTCGGATAAATATTGAAGGGAAAGGGTCAATACGGTTTGTGTTCAACAATGGTGAGAGGAAAGTACTGAAGAATGTTTACTTTATCCCGGAGCTAAAGAGTAACATCATAAGCTTGGGTCAAGCCACAGAAGCTGGATGTGAAGTAAACATGAAAGACGATATTCTTAAGCTATGTGATCGGAATGGTATTCTACTTGTGAAGATTAATAGATCAAGAAATCGTATATACAAAGTATCTCTGGATGTTGATAACATCAAATGTTTACAACTAATGAGGCTAAGCGAGTCAAATAGGTGGCACGCGAGATTGGGACACGTCAATTGGGAAACCATGAAGTTGATGGTGAATAAAAAACTTGTGAGAGGTTTACCAAGAATGAAGATCGAGAGAGAGACGTGTGTGTCATGTTTGTTCGGGAAGCAAACACGACAAACCTTCCCACAAGTCACCTTATACAGAGCATCCCAAGTCCTAGAGCTATTACATGGAGACCTATGTGGACCCATTACACCTCCTACGCCAGCACACAAGAGATACGTGTTTGTGATTATCGACGATTACTCTCGATACATGTGGACCGTACTGTTAAAAGAAAAGAGTGAAGCATTTGACAAGTTCAAGAAATTTAAGACCGCAGTAGAGGAGGAGACAAAAACCACTATTAAAACCTTTCGTATGGATAGAGGTGGAGAATTTACATCTCATGAATTTCAGGAGTTTTGTGGAAAATATGGTATTCAAAGACATTTAACTGCACCATACTCTCCTCAACAAAACGGAGTTGTGGAAAGGAGGAATAGGACGTTGCTCAGTATGACGAGAAGCTTATTGAAACATATGGAGATACCAAACCATATGTGGGGAGAAGCTGTTAGACATGCCACTTATTTGATTATTAGAGTGGGAACAAGATCTCTGTCTGAAACAACTCCGTATGAACTCTTCAAAGGGAAGAAGCCAAATCTTGAACATCTTCGAGTATTCGGTTGTGTTAGTTATGCAAGGACAGAGGCTGTGGGCAGGAAGAAACTCGATGATAGGTCAAGAACGTTGGTGCATCTAGGAACAGAGCCCGGGTCCAAAGCTTATAGATTGTATGATCCAGACAAGCGGAAAATTGTCATTAGCAGAGATGTCGTTTTCGATGAATCAAAAGGTTGGAGGTGGCGAAATCAAGGAGAAGAAAACAATAAAGAGTCTGGAAACTTTGATGTATTCTTTGGAGAATTTGGGAACAGAGGAATTAGAAGAGACGATGTTGCTGTGGAATCTGTGAAAACGGAAAAAACACCCGAGCTATTGATACAAGAAACGAGAACGAAGAAAACAGAGGAGAAACAGAGGAGAGGGAAATCGAATATGATGAGAATCGCGATGATGAAGAAGTGACTGACGGGAACAATGACCCAGACAATAGCGAACTAAACCATGATCAACTTACCAGACGACAATCAACGAGACCAACCAAGAGACATGGGTACTTAAGTGATTATGTTTGTCTTGCCGAGATCGAAGGTGAACAACTCTTACTAGTGATAAATGAAGAACCCTTCGATTTTCAAGAAGCTAAGGAATCAAAACACTGGATTCTAGCTTGTGAAGATGAGATATCTTCTATAACAAAGAACAAAATGTGGAGTTTAACTGACCTACCGATTGGAGCAAAGGCAATTGGACTCAAGTGGGTGTTTAAAATCAAACATAACCCTGATGGAAGTATTAACAAATATAAAGCAAGACTTGTTGCAAAGGGATACGTACAAAGACATGGTATTGATTTCGACGAAGTGTTTGCTCTGGTAGCCCGTATTGAAACCATTTGATTCATCATTAGCTTATCGGCTTCAAAGGCTTGGAAGATACATCACCTAGATGTCAAAACCGCATTTCTACATGGAGAATTAAAAGAAGAAGTATATGTCACACAACCAGAAGGATTTGTGATAAAATGGAGTGAGGACAAGGTATACAAGCTAAACAAAGCACTCTATGGGTTAAAACAAGCACCAAGGGCGTGGAATGAGAAACTAAACAAAGTTCTCAAAGAATTGGGTTTTAGTAGATGTACGAAGGAGTCATCACTTTACCGAAAGGAGGAGAAGGGACATCTCACTATTGTTGCCGTATACGTAGATGACCTCTTGGTCACTGGATCAAATTTAAAATTGATAGTTGACTTCAAGACAGAGATGGCAACAGTTTTCGAAATGAGTGATCTTGGGAAATTGTCTTACTACTTAGGCATTGAGGTATCTCAATGCGAGGCTGGTATAACAATGAAACAAGAAAGATATGCATCGAAGATTCTTGAAGAGTTTGGTATGAAGGAGTGTAATGCAACCCATATTCCAATGGATCAAAATGTGGCGTTATCCAAGAATGGGAAAGAAGAATGCATCGATGAGAAGAAGTATCGAATGAGTATTGGGTGTCTCCGATATCTTTTTCATACCAGGCCGGACCTTTCGTTTAGTGTAGGAGTACTCAGTCGTTACATGCAAGAGCCAAAGGAGTCACATGGAGCTGCATTAAAACAAGTTTTGAGGTATCTACAAGGAACTCTGTCATATGGTCTTGTCTTTGGACGATCGAATTGTACTGGACTAGTTGGCTACAGTGATAGTAGTCACAACGTCGATGTGGATGACGGAAAGAGCACAACTGGTCATGTTTTCTACTTTGATGGATGCCCGATTACATGGTGTTCACAAAAACAAGAAACAGTAGCCTTATCATCTTGTGAAGCTGAATTTATGGCAGCTACAGAGGCATCAAAGCAAGCATTGTGGCTTCAAGAACTTTTCGCAGAGATAACTGGTAAAGATTGTGAAAAGGTGACCATTCGTGTTGATAACAAATCTTCAATAGCTCTAACCAAAAATCCAGTATTTCACGGCCGCAACAAACATATACACACAAGGTACCATTTTATTCGAGAATGTGTGGAGAATAAGCAAGTGGAGGTTGAGCATGTTCCAGGTATCTTACAAAAGGCTGACATCTTGACGAAAGCACTCGGACGAACCAAGTTTAAAGAAATGAGAAGACTCGTTGGAGTTCAAGAAGTGAAGGAAGGAAGGTTATTTCAAGCTTAAGGGGGAGAATGTTGTTGTTAACTTGAAATAACTTAGAGACTAAGTCAAGTATATTTAAGAGTTATCTAGGTATACATGTCTAAGATTTAGGAGTTATCTAAATTTATGTGTTTCCTATTTGGATTAGGAATTATCAAGTCTTATATAAGGAGGTGCTAAGATGTGGCATAACTTATGTGATTAAGAGCTTAAGGTTCTGAGTTATTTTCCTTAAGACTAATAAGAGAGTTCTTCTTATTAAATCATTGAGTTCATAATATCGAGATTCTATAAAAATATGTTTTGATTAAATGACACTTAATGCAAATATCTCTAAAATATTTATTTAACAAAAACATTTCTTTGTTTTATTGTTGATGACTAAATAAAATTTCCTAATTTCATTTAAAAACATATGAACCTATGAGGGGATGGTATTATTGTTTTATTGATCTCAATTGATTAATTAATCTTATTTTTTCTAAAATACAAAAAACAAATACACATATGAGAACTGATTACAAGTTGATCGATTGATTTAGACATATACACAGGAATTTGCTAGTAAAAGTTGCTTTCCTAACAAATTCTACGAATATGACTGCCCAAATTTGAGAAGGGTGAAAGGAAAAAGCGAAAAGAAATAGGTATCAAGATGTGGTGCATCTCCTATGATATTTTCAGGAGCTCAATTTCCTCTTAGTAAAGGTATATATCTATATATATAAAAGAGAATGATTCAAAGTTAGTAACTCACAAGATCGCGACACGTGTCGAGTTAATAAATTAAATTTTGACACGTGTCGAGTTAATATAAAAGTTTTTTTATATTAAGAAAATTTAACTTAAAAAAATATATAAAAGAGAATGATTCAAAGTTAGTAACTCACAAGATCGCGACACGTGTCGAATTAATCAATTAGATTTTGACACGTGTGGAGTTAATATAAAAGTGTTTTTTAGATTAAGGAAATTTAACTTAAAATTAAAAGGTAGAGTTTAATTTAAGAAAAATGAAAAAAGAGACTTCATTATAAAGTAAAGTTAACAAAAAAAAATAGAACATAAACTTAATCCTAAATGTAAAGTTAGTAGAAAAAGGAAAATAAAAATTATTTTTAGATTAAGAAAATTTACTTATTAAGGAAATTTAACTTAAAATTAAAAGTTAGAGTTTAATTTAAGAATAATGAAAAAAAAGACTTAATCCTAAAAGTAAAGTTAGCAAAAAACAAAAATAGAAGATAAATTTAATCATAAATGTAAAGTTACCAGAAAAAAGGAAAAATAAAAATTGATTTTAGATTACAAAAATTTATCTATAAGGAAATTTATCTTAAAATTAAAAGCTAGAGTTTAATTTAAGAAAAAGAAAAAAATAGACTTAACCCTAAAAGTAAAGTTACAAAAACAAAAAAATATTTATGATTATATTAAAAGTAAAGGCAAATATCTTAGAGATGCTGTATAATATTAGTTTTTTTTTTAGATTATTACGCTGAAAAATATGATGTACGTTATAGTTTCTCAATATTTTGTAGTTTATATCTTATCATACCTACATATAGAGGTGGTGTATAAAACAAAAATAATTCATGTACATTATTGGTGTATATAAAAAAAACAATTATGTTGTACGTTAATGCAAATATTTTATTTTTTTACAGGAATATCAAGAGAGAAACAATAAATGCTGAAATTCTAAATAACAATAGAGACTATTTAACATTAGATAGCATAAACAGAAAGCGCTCTTATCGTCGTACCGTAGTTCGTCTAATCAGAAAGTGGAAGGCAAGAAATTTGAAAACAAAACAATGAGCTCATAGGAATGAATTTACTCTTGCTTGATGAGAAAGTCAGTATATTTGTAATTTTTTTAACAAATATATTATCCTAATTTTATAAACTTATTATCTAACTTTAATCTAAATTATTTTTGAATACAGGAAAAATACTATTATAATTCAATATAATTAACTCTTTTTGTTTGTCGGCTTCTTCTGGAACTAAATTCTATATGAATCGTGATTTTGGTTATGTTACTGCGTTTCGAGAAAGGTATTTTCTTAGCTTTTATTGGTTTCAAATTTACTAATTCACTAAAAAAATTAAAATCGATTAATAAAAAAAACTTAAAAATTCTGAGAAGTCAAAGTTGAAAATTTTATCTTAAAAGATATAGTTACTAAAAAAATAAAATTAAAAAGTTAAAATTTAAATTTATCTTAAAAGGTAAAATTAATATAAAAAAAGAAAAAACATTTCTTAGTTTTTTCATTTAGATTAAAGAAATTAATTTTAAAAGGAAAGCAATTATAATTTCTCAACTTTATATAAACCACAATTTGGTAGTGTGTCAATTACACACCAAAAAATTAAAAGTCCAATAATCTTATCCAAAAACTGCATCTTTTAACCAAATTTTTCTTTTGATGTGTATATTTATTTCATCGTAAACTGTGTTGCTAAATTTATGTATTATATATTTTCACGGGTGATCTAATTTTGATTTTTCGTCTTTAATTTTTTTTAACGGGTTATAAAATATTAAATTACAAACCCGCATATACGCATTGATGTAGAACTTTTGATGAGAAACCCACACCAACCTTTAATGAATGTAGAGAGAACTAACGTGAATGCATGATTTCTATAGGTTGGAGTTCATAGTACATTCCATGATTATGAACGTCATTGGACTACAATGAGAAAGTGATTGTTAGGTTCTGAGGAGATTTGGTTTACAGGTCGTTACTCATTGCAAGGTTGATGAGGATTTGAGAGTTCCCGTTTTTTCAAACCTCTTCTTCATTCTTGGTTTTTTGTATGCTTAAGGGCAAGCAAAAGACTAAGTATGGGAGAGCTGATAAATTGGGTTGGTTTTTAACCTTTGTTTTGTGTCTTTTACGAAGTCAAAGTTTGTTTTAATATTCTTTTAGTCTTCTAGTCTTTTATCGAGTCTTTTCAGGTTTTGGGTCATTTTGGGTGCAAATGAGCCGTTTTAGGTCATTTTGAATCAGATATATAAAAGAATGATTCAAAATTAGTAACTCGCAAGATTGCGACATGTGTCGAGAATGATTCAAAGTTAGTAACTCGCAAAATTGTGACATGTGTCGAGTTAATTCATTATAAAGGAGAATGATTCAAAGTTAGTAATCGCAAGATCGCTACACTTGTCGAGTTCATCTATTAGATTTTGACACGTGTACAAAAAATTACCAATTAAATTTTGATACATAATATTAACAATAAAAGAAAAAATGTAATCTAGACTTAATCATAAAAGTAAAGGTAGCAAATAAAGGAAAATAAAAGTTGTTTTTAGATTAAAGAAATTTATCTTAAAGTTTTGACAAATAATATTAACAATAAAGGAAAAAATATAATTTAGACTTAATCCTAAAAATAAATTTAAATTTAGCAAAAAAAGAAAAATAAAAGTTGTTTTTAGATTAATAAAAAATTTCTTAAAGTTTTTCTAAAACAATAGATTGATATCATAAAAAGGAAACTAAACAAAGAAAAATTAAACCAAAAATTATCCTAAAAGCTAAATTTAAAAAAGAATAAATTTTTTTTTTTTGCTCTCTGAAATCTTTTTTTTTTTTTTTTTATTACAGATTAGAAGAACTATTATAAGAACAAATTTTCAACTGACAATATATCCGTTCCACAAAAATCCACACAGACTGGACCCACACCGAACGGCTCTCCTTGCACCACACTGAAAATTTCCTTATAAGCTTTTCCCCATTAATAACCAGCACAAATCGCATCTTCTGGGAATTAACCCCAAACTTCTTGGTGTAGAACCATTAATTAACCTTTAGTCAACCACTGGACTAAGGGGCTTTCACACAAAAAAAAGTTAAAGTTACAAAAAAGGAGATTAAAAATTTTCTATTTTGATTAAGGAAATTTAAAAAATGAATACAATCCTATAAGGAAAAGAAATTCTAATTCATCACCTCTATATAACCAATTTGATATTTGCTTTTCAATTTTACAACCAAAAAAACTTTCACTCACATATTTCGTCCATAAGCTACATCCTCTTCGTTATATAAACTAGAGGTAATCTTCCGTATAATCGAAATTACTATGAAATATCTTCTTTATATACACCGCCTCAAATATCTTCGTTATCTATACCCAACATTATCTTGTACGTTATCTAAACTAAAAGCTAAATTATGCTGTACGTTATCGAAATTATGTTAGAGAGACATGTCAAGTGAATTGATTAGATTTTGAAACATGTTTAATAAATTTTCAATTATATTTTGATATATTTTTAATAATTTTCTAATTATATTGTAACACATAATATTAATAATAAAATAATATTTATAGTCAATTCATAATCTTAAAAGGTAAAAGAAAAATTAGTAGTTATGTTTAGATTAAGAAAATTAAACAAAAATTATAAATAAAAGCCAAATTGTTTTTAAATAAACAAAAAGCTATATTTCATATTAGAATAAGGAAATTAAACAGTATATAACAATCTTGAAAAGAAAATGAATAAAAGCCAAAAAAAATAAAAAAGAAAAACTATATTTCAGTTTAGAATAAAAAAAAATTATTATATAAAGCTGAATGTTTCAATGTTGTTAACTTACCTGATCGCGACATATGTCAAGTCAAAGATGTAAAAACAAAATCGATGAATAAAAAAAATTTAAAAATTCAAAAACTTTAATAACCGATTCATAATTGGTAATTTTACAAAAAAAAAATTAAAAATTATCTCAAGAGGCAAAAGTAATATAAAAATGGAAAAAACCTTAGTTTTTCCATTTAGATTAAAGAAATTAAACCTAAAAGGAAAAAAATTTATAATTTATCACCTCTATATAAACCTCTAATTTTCATTTAGTTTTTCCATCGTTTCTAAATTTATATATTATATATTTTCATGGGTGATCTAAGTTTGTTTTTTATTTTTCGTTTTAGTTCTTTTTCACGGGTTATAAAATATTTAATTTCAAATCCGCATATATGCGGGTACTTATCTAGTATATAGATAGCTTATATATATATTTTACTATAGCTTTTTTTTTTTACTAATGATTTCTAAAAGTTTTGGTGCTTTTATGCCGTTTTTAGTGTTTTGCTAGAGTCAAAAGTCATTTCAGATTATTTGGACAAAAAAAAAAAAAAATGAGGCAAAGCAAGCATTTTCAGCATTTGACAGCTTTGAAGTGTTGGAAATTTGATATTCGTTGGAAGACTTATCACCTTTGGATCAAGTTCAAATTTGGAGAAATGATAGAGAAAAAAGTTACCTTTCATTTGGAGGTGGATTGAAATCAATCCAATGGTGCAATCAGAAGATATGCCAAATTTAGTAAAGACATACCATTCTGACAAGTAAACGGAGGAAGTCCATTAAAAAGCGAAGACACCGACTAATATTATGAGGCGATAGATCGATCTCTAGGGAAATCGATCGATCCATAGCCTGATTTTTATGGAAATTTTCTAGATTCGTCTAGATTCATCTTGATATAAGAGGAGAAGCCCAATCCGACCTGTATGTGTGTGTGTATATACGTCCCTTAGAAGACATCCACTATCACATCAACTATACGATTTTAAGTTCAAAAGTTTTCATAATTTTAAGTTCTTTGTTCTTTGTATTTTAAGAGATATACGATTTCATCCTCTTCATAGATAAATTTTAGGGAGAACGATCTATTTGCCCACGAAAAATTCCATATATAGCTAGATCTCTTATGAACTATGTCCTCTGTATATTTTTTCACGAAATGAAAGTTAAAGACGTAAATCGCCCCGAAACCAAAGTTCGAGGCTTAAATCCCCACAGAAAATTTTAAAACTAAAATCCCCATAGAGCTCGATTTAAGATGGTTTACTGTTTTGTAATTATGGTTAACCATCTAAAACTCGACTCTTAACCGATACGACACGATTAAAGTTATTAAACCATGAATTAGACCCGATTTACTTACCCATACCCGACAAAACATAAAACTCCAAAAACCCAAAAATTACAAACCCTAAATCATAAATCTCCAAATCAAAAATCCCCAAATTCTTAGAACCCTAATAAAAAAACGAAAGCATCACCGAGAGAGAAGATTGAAGTTGTGCTCGACATCAATGTCTCTAGTCACTCGAGATTTTGGCGAAGATGACTTCGATGAAGAAGCAGTGGATAGAGATGATTTCGAAATCGAGTAGATGGTGGAGGAATTTGTCGATTAGCCTTCGATCCACCACGACGTGATTCCAGAGAGTGATGACGAGGGAGAGAAATCTCAGAAGACGCCGACAGCAAAGACCCACATCAGATGTGGTCATGGGAGATTGTAAAAGCACCAAACATTCTTAAACGACGTGGCTTTCAAGGAGTGTGTTCACGACTATGCATTGAGAACATGTCGAAATGTGAAGCAATACATGTATGATAAGGATAAGATAGCATTTAAGTGTGTTGGTGGTGATTGTGAAGGTGTTGGATATTTGTGGAAAATTTATGCTTCAAGTCTACCTAAAGATCCTTTGTGGAAGGTTAGGGTCTTTGAAGAAAAATATTGTTGTGTGCCTAATGGAGAGTGTGAGATGCTAAAGGTGCCACATATATCTAGGTTGTTTCTAGACAAAATCCGTGATGAACCGGAATACTTCATGCCCATGAAGATTGAAGAAACTGTTCTAGAGAAAAGGGGAATCACCGTGTCTAGGCCTCAATGTCATGCTGCTAGGAAGACGACATTGAGGTGGATTGATTGTGAATACGATCTTCAGTTTTCCCGTTTAAGAGATTATGCGGCTGAGTTAGTTCACTCAAACAAGGTCTCAACAGTGGTGATTGATACATTGACAAATGCATACGGTAAAGAGGAGTTTAACAGGTTCTACATGTGCTTTAATTTCATAAAAAAACTTGGAAAGAGACATGTAGGCCATTGATAGGAGTTGATGGCACCTTCCTCAAACACAAGATCAAGGGACAGTTATTGGTTGCATTAGGAAGAGATGCAAATAATCGTATATATCCAATAGCATGGGGTGTTGTTCAAGCAGAAACTACGGATAATTGGTGATGGTTTGTGAAGAAGTTAAATGATGACTTAGGTCTGAATGATGGTGATGGTTTTATCATGATCTCTGATAAGCAAAAGGTAATGTACTTTTATCTTTCTGTTTTTCTATTTGCTGTTTTTGTCTTGCTGTTTTATGTTTTCAGTTTACTTTAACTTGTTTGTGTTTGTGTTTCAGGGCTTGATTACAGCTGTCTAGTTAGAGCTACCGAAGATAGAGCATATAAAGTGTGTTAGGCACATCTATGCTATCGTAAAGAAGAATCATAGGGGTAAAAAAGACATATATGCTAACCTAAAGAAGAATCATGGCAGCCGATCACAACTGTAGGTTTCACAACAAAAAAACGCAAGGTTCTCAAGCTACTCTAAATGAGGCTCCTTCTAAAAAAAAACAAAGTCAAGCTTCTCAAGCTCCTTCTCAAGCGCAGCAAAGTCAAGTTTCTCAAGGTGAACCTTCTCAAACTTCTCAAGGGATGCAAAGTAAACTCTTCCCATGGATAACATGGGAAGAATAAGGAAGATGGGTCTGTTTTTCAAATTTTAGATGGTGATCGTGTCAGATTTTAATGTTCTCGGGGTCAGTTTTTAAATGATTTTGGTTGGTCTGTTTTTCAGTAACTCTAGGAGTTTGTCGGCTCTGTTTTTCAAGCTTTTGTTTTAAGCTTTTGTTTAATCACATTGTAACCATTCGGCTGGTGTTTTGTGACTTTGGAATATGAACTTATTGTCTACTATTTGTTATGTGTTTTGTTATTGACTCCATGTTTGAAAATATAACCAAATAAAACGTCATTAAACACAAACAAAGTTGTACACAAGTTTAAGACAAATACAGTCATCTTCTTCTTCATACCATAACACATATACAACAATAAAAAAACAACAATCATCTTCTTCATACCAAAAAAGACACAACAATCTTCATCTTCTTCATACCATTTTTCTTCAACCTACTAGTGCCATCTTCCCAACCACGATCATACAACCAATGCCCACTAGCAACATCATCTTCTTCAAACCAGATTTCGCTTCAACCAACACGTCTTCAACCCTATCAAATATGTCATTTTCGAGCTTCATTTGCACTTTTTCAAACACCATCTTCTCATAAACCACCTCATCTCTTGCAACACGTTTCATCTCTTTCTCAAGTCTCGAATTTTTGAATTGCAATGTGTCAATCTCATCTAACAGTGCCTCATCGACCCATTTGAAGATGTGAGGATCATTCACAAGCTACAATTCACCATCGACAACTATAAGAACCAACTCACGATTCAAATCAACATCTCACAAATCATAAAAGCATTGAGATTACCTTCTTTGAGAAAGCATAAGCACACCGGTAGTACCACCGGTAAGGGTTGTGCTCGGATTTCGATATCAATTCCAAGATTTGTTCAGCACACCAACACCTTTTAGGAACACCCATGATTCTTCCAGTTCTTGGACGAACTGATCCACTCGAACCTCCAGAGACATTACTCGAAGATCCAAACATCACTTTTTGGACAAATTTACAAAATCGATTCTAGGGTTCTTAGATTTTTCAATTTTCGATTTGGGGATTTCTGGGAATTTAGTGATTTGAAGTTTAGGAAAATACGGGTGGGGTTTTAACTCGGGTCGGGTTGCAGACGTTTGTATCGGTTTGTTTTCTTTTTTGGTTTGGGGGTTAAATGGTTTAGTTTCGGGTTTATCTCACAACGACATCCGTGGGGGTTTAAGCCTCTAACTTTGTTTTTTTGGGGGGGGGGGGTGGGATCTGGCTAGATTTGGAATTTTTCGTGGGTAAATAGATCGTTTTCCCTAAATTTTTTGAACCATATTGTTTCTATTCTGATTTATTGATAATGCAATTCTTTTCGACATGCTTTTTTTTCTTGTTGCAAATCTTATTAATTTCTTTGGACCTTGAGAATCGCTTATAGTTTGAATAGTAGTTTGAGAATTTAATCTACACCATTCATTAGATCTCATTGGACACCAGCCATTAAATAAAATCCTATCCAACATATCAGATTATAAAATCTACGAAATTGATTGGTGGTCATTCATTTGAATTCTTATTTATGTATTATTGTGTATAAATAATGGACTTCAAGCAATACAAAATCACACTTTGACCATTAGTTTTTTTTTAACGTCAATAAGAAATAGTTACAATGAAAAAAATGAGAGTTTAAAAATTAGAAGAAACAACTTTCTACAAGGTAGGATAAATACTATTATTTGTGTTGTTAGGAATTTGAAGAGGTGTATGACCCAAGTGAAGAATATACTCCATGCATATAATATTTGTGTATCACTACAAGAAAAAAGGGCTATTTCCGACGGTCAAATCCGTCGGAAATCCGTCGGAAAGGGTCTTTTCCGACGGATTTCCGACGGATTTAAGCTGTCGGTTACAGTTCGTCGGAAATGTGGTTTCCGTCGGAATCCGTCGGAAATTTCCGACGGATTTATGCCGTCGGAACGCCGTCAGACATTTCCGACGGATTTCCGACCGCGTACGTTCCGACGGATATTCGACGGATTTCCGACGGATACTCCGACGGATATTCAGTCGTAAATGCCGTCGGATATCCGTCGGAAATTTCCGACGGATTTCCGACGGATATATTACCGACGGATTTCCGACGGATACTCTGACGGATATTCAGTCGTAAATCCGTCGGAAATCCGTCGGAAATTTCCGACGGATTTCCGACGGATATTAAGTCGTAAATGCCGTCGGAAATCCGTCGGAAATTTCCGACGGATTTCCGACGGATAAATTTCCGACGGATTTCCGACGGATACTCCGACGGATTTCCGACGGATACTCCGACGGATAAATGCCGTCGGACATCCGACGGTAACTATTTTCGACGGATAATTTGATCGGAAGTTGTCTCGGAAGTCCGTCGGTTCTTCGTCAGAAATAGGTTCCGAAGGATTTACGACAGTAACTATAACGCCCCGACCACCCATACATGTGAGCCCCATGCCTGCTCTCGGCCCGTGGGCCCCATGCCTTATCTCGGCCCGTGGGCCCCACCCTTGTCCGACGGCCGGTGCGTTAATCCGGGAGGCTTGTAATACTTGTTTACTGACCCTGCAATCACCACGTGATCTTTCCCCGTGTTTTGTCCTCACTCACACGATACCGCGAATAACTTCCCGGAATGTCACCCATCCTTAGACTACTCCAGCTCAAGCACGCTTAACTCTGGAGTTCTTTCGAGCAAGTGATCGGAAAAGCTAAGTGCACTTTGGTGTCTATAACGCCAAATCAATTCTTATAAGCCTCTCCGCATATACAAGAAATCGAGATGTTACAGTAACTTATTCCGACGGTTTTCCGACAGAATTGGTATTTTGAATTTTATGTAATTATTTATTTTTTGGAAATTTATATATTAAAATTATAGAAATTTGAAATATAAATTAAAAATAGAAATAATAAATATATAAATTCATTAAACAAAATAAAAAAAGTCATTACACATTAAAATAAAGTGTTCAAAAAAAAGCATTAAAAGCAAATATTTAAACGGTTGGAGAATCTCCGTCGTCGGGATTATTATCCCGAAACAAATGCGGGAAGCATTTTTCCATCATCTTCTCCAAGCAGGAGAGCTTCTTGGTGGTAGTCTTTTGCTCCGTCCGTAGCTCTTCAACCTGCCGGTCACGCTCTTGCACCGTTTGGGTGAGCCTCTCGATTTCTACCCGGTACTCCGAAGGATAACGAGGAAGCGAGGAAGAAGATTCCTGGGTCGGAAGGGTGCCTAACCCAGCGAATCGACCTTTCACTTGCCGGGTTTGCTGCGAATAATTAAAACCGATAATTAATAAATAACGAAAATTAAAAAAAAATGAAATGAAATTAAAACTTACCTCAAGTACAATCTGGTTTATCTCTTCCCGGGACAAAGCGGTCGAGGACGTCGATCCTTCGAGACTGAGCTGCGATGCTGATAGTTCACGATCCAGCTTCGCCTTCTTGCTCTTCTCGACCACATCCCGCATCCCCAAGTCCTGTATCTGACCGGTTTTCTTGTTGGTGTGTCTATTCTCGATGAGTTGAAGATAATCGGGTTCGGAACCAGATGCTCTCGCCTGCGAAAATTTGTTAAGTTAAATAAATAAAAAAACAGAATTAACAATAAAAAATTTAAATTAAACTTACCATTTCCATCGCTTCCCGTTCGATGGTCTTTGCGCCCGCGTTGTGGATGTAGACCCCTTTCCCGCCTCGTTGGCTAGTGCGGTTCTTCGACTGTTGCTCGGAGGTCTTTTTCGTCGCAGGCCTACTCCAGTACTCACAGAAGCCTCTCCAGACGTCGTCGTCAAGGTCCTTCGGCTTGTCTTTGTTCTGCTTCCACTTCTGTTTCCACTCGTACATGTGCTTCTGTTTTAACAATTTTTTAAATATATAGAAATATTTGAAAAACGTTTTTATTAGTTATAAAATATTATAAAGGATTTTAATATATACACATATTATAAAAACGTTTTTCAAATTAAAAAAATATTTTAACAATTTTTTAAATATATAGAAATATTTGAAAAACGTTTTTATTAGTTATAAAATATTATAAAGGATTTTAATATATACACATATAATAAAAACGTTTTTCAAATTAAAAAAATATTTTAACAATTTTTTAAATATATAGAAATATTTGAAAAACGTTTTTATTAGTTATAAAATATTATAAAGGATTTTAATATATACACATATAATAAAAACGTTTTTATTACAATATTTGAAAAACGTTTTTATTACAAATTTAAAAAATTTTATAAACAATTTTAATATATACAAATATTATGAAAACGTTTTTATTACTTAACAAATATATTAAAAACGTTTTTAATATATAAAAATATTGTCTAAACGTTTTTATTACTTAAAGAATATTTTAAAAACGATTTTAATATATACATATATTTTTAAACAATATCTAGATCTAACAATTCTAAATCAACAATCACGTGTCTAATTTTTAGATATAAAAATATTGTCTAAACGGCTTTCCGACGGATTGGAGAAGATAAGGACTCAGTCAACATGCACGTGTTCCGACGGATTTCCGACGGATAAGGTATATTCCTTGCATGTTTTTCGATTGGTCAGTCAACAAACACGTGTCTATTTTTCATATCCGTCGGAAATCCGTCGGAAATTTCCGACGGATTTCCGACGGATTTAGGGTATATTAGGGGTTTAGGGTTTAGGGTTTCTTTATATGATTTAGGGACATGTTATTTACATGTTTCATTCAATAAATATATTAAGTTCATCAATATTAAAGGGTTTGCATTAGTTTAAAAATTATACAACATCAAAACATATCGTTTCACATAAATCAACTATATCTTATACTATAACTTATACAAACACTTCCATCAAAATTTTTAAAATCTATATAACACATTTTCTTGATGTATATACAAGGTTAACCTATTTTATATACATCATACAAGTGTTTGTAAACTTTTGCCAAAAAAAAAAAACCTATACCCTATACCCTAAACAAGATTTTTAAATATCCGTCGGAAATCCGTCGGAAATTTCCGACGGATTTCCGACGGATTTTTAGCCGATGCAACTGAATCCGTCGGAAATCCGTCGGAAATTTCCGACGGATTTCCGACGGATTCAGTTGCATCGGCTAAAAAATCGATCCCTCGGATATAACCCAGATTCAACTCAATCCGTCGGAAATCCGTCGGAAATTTCCGACGGGTTTCCGACGGATATTTAAAAATCTTGTTTAGGGTATAGGGTATAGGTTTTTTTTTTGGCAAAAGTTTACAAACACTTGTATGATGTATATAAAAAAGGTAACCTTGTATATACATCAAGAAAATGTGTTATATAGAATTTATATAGAAGTTATAATATTTTTTTTGTTGCCAAATTACAATTTTGTTACACTTAATCAAATGTCTAACTTTATAAAACTTCGACATAACTGATATATTACACATTACACTTCTAGTTCAAATATATGTACATATTTTACGGTGCAAATTTTATAATTAAAACTACTGTCAATCCGATGATGAGTAATCTGATTCTCCTGAATCGGAAGGTTCCCCAAATTCGTCAAATTCTTCTTCTGAATCCTCAAATACTCGATCGTCTGACTGTATGGTGAAATCAACGACAAGGTCGACCTCAAGGGAATGCTCGATTGAACCCAAACCTACGGAGCTTTGTTGGAGGGGTTCATGATCAGACATCCCATGAACTCTACCTCTCGGGTTTATCGATGTGACTGTAACCCACGGGTCTTGCTTGTTTGTCACCCGCGGATAGGGAATGTAGCATACCTACACCATGTACAAATTTAACCACGGGAATGCAACAAAACTTAATTAAAAATTAACGTAAAAGAAATACAAACCTGGTCTGCTTGTGATGCAAGTACAAATGGCTCGTATCTCTGGAGTTTTCTTCTGCTATGTAATGATGTAACACCAAATTGGTCGTGTCGCACACCGCTTCCTACTAATGGGTCGTTCCAGTCGCATAAAAATGCAACACATCTTAGACCGAGCATTCCCGGGTACTGAACATCGAAAATCTCACGTACGACACCATAGTATACAAGATCACCTGACTGAGTTGATACACCGTAATCTGATGTTGTAGCACTCCTATCATCCCGAAGAATCTTAAAAGCGTACCCCCGTGTGCTATACATCACATGTGACTGCACGGTTGCTAGTGGAAACCTCACAATTTCTTCTAACCACGTGGGAAATGTTTGTCCGTTAGCCTTCTCTGTCGTCACCTGCACAATTAAAATAAAAATACTTCAAATAATTAAATCTTTCATTACATATGATGATTGCTAAAAACAAGGCAATTAAAAGACTTACATAATCTCTTAACCAACGTCCGAACTCTTCCTGTTTGAGCTCGATTAGCTCATCCTCTGTTTTGTCAGGAAATGCAAAACGTTGATAAGCCATATACATCCTGTGAGATTGAAACAATTATCACGTTAGTACATATATATATATAATCAAAAACCCAATACGTAATTAATAATTATGTTCAATATATAATACCTCTCATATTCATCAACTCCGTCGCAGTTTGTGAGAATATACATATGCAAATGCTCTCGCTCTTGTGGTGAAAGTCTCCTCTTCTTGCCTTTTCCACTAAGTCGTCCAATCTGTAAAAATATATGAGGTACATCGACCGGATAGAAAGGTAGGACGCCTCCGTCATCATGTCGAGCTGCTCTACGACTCTTTGTTTTGACTTGTGATGGAAAGTAGGACTCGGCAAAATGTGAGGTTTCTTCATTGATGGTCTGTGCGACGATAGAACCCTCCACTCTACTCAAATTTTTCACCTTCTTCTTTAGATGTAACATATACCGTTCGAAAGGATACATCCAACGGTACTGAACCGGACCCCCAAGCTCTGCTTCTCGAGGGAGATGAATTGTTAAATGTTCCATAACATCAAAGAATGAAGGAGGAAATATCTTCTCCAAATTGCAAAGGATTACATGTATATTAGCCCCAAGATTGCGGATACCGTCGGATGTAAGAGAGCGAGAACATATATCTCGGAAAAAGGCACCAATCCCTGCAATATATGGATAACAAATGAATAATTAAATAATGAAGTATATATTGTATAAAGTAGTAAATAAATAATTTCATGATTGTACCTGCAATTGCTTCGTGGACATTACGTGGTAGAAGACATGCAAAGGCAAATGGAAGGAGGCGCTGCATCACCACATGACAATCATGACTCTTCATCCCAGTAAACTTCCCTTCTCCATGATCAACGCAGTTCCGAAGGTTAGATGCGTATCCGTCCGGGAATCTAACACTTTCAGTAATCCAGTCAAAAAACTCGGCCTTTGAAGGTTCATCGAAACGAAAAGCCGGGACCGGAGGCTTCCCGTTCCCTGTCACATGTAGTGCTCTACGAGAACAAATGTCTGGCAAGTCCAATCTAGACTTCAGATTGTCCTTCGTCTTCCCTTTGACATTGAGAACGGTGTTCATAATGTTGTCGAAAAAATTCTTCTCAATGTGCATGACATCCAAATTATGCCTCAAAAGATGGTTCTTCCAATAAGGCAAATCCCAGAAAATGCTCCTCTTGTGCCAATTATGAACGTTGCCACAACCATCAACAGGATGATGTCCGTTACCACCACAATCAACGGTCCTCTCTGCACCAAAATCTCTGAACTGAGTCAACAAATACTCACCATCTAACTCAGGAGGAGGACCGTCAAATACTTTCCGGTTCTTCCTAAACAATGTGGTGCTCCGACGATAAGGATGATCGCTAGGTAGGTATCGCCTATGACAATCAAACCAAGACGTTTTCCGTCCGTGCTTCAATTGGAACGCATCAGTGTTATATTGACAGTACGGGCACGATAACCTTCCGTGCGTTGTCCATCCTGATAACATGCCATATGCTGGAAAATCGCTAATAGTCCACAAAAGTACCGACCGCATGATGAAATTTTGGTGACAAGAAACATCAAACGCTTCAATACCTTGGTCCCATAACATTCGCAGCTCATAAATCAATGGTTGCAAAAACACATCAAGTGATCTCTTCGGATGCTCTGGTCCAGGAACGAGAATGCTAAGGAACAAGAACTCCCTTCGCATGCACAAAGATGGCGGCAAATTGTAAGGTGTTACAATTACTGGCCACAAAGAATATTTTCTGCCGTGCTTCCCAAAAGGGCTGAAACCATCGGTACATAATCCAAGGTATACGTTCCTTGCCTCAAACGCAAAGCTGGGATAAATGGATTGAAAATGTTTCCATGCTCCTGCATCTGACGGATGGGCGATTTGTCCATCTGTTGTATGCTCTGCATGCCATCTCATTGCTCCTGCTGTGCGCTCTGACTGATATAACCTTTTCAATCTCTCTATTAACGGTAAATACCACATCCGTTTATATGGCACTGGCACTCTTCCACCTGTTTCCTTATACCGAGGTTTGCGACAAAAACGACATGTCGTACGATCTGCGTCCTCTCTCCAGTAGAGCATACAGTTGTCTATGCATACATCTATCATTTGATACGGCAATTCTAGACCTTGAACAAGTTTCTGTATCTCATAGTATGATGCCGGTGCAAGATTATCTTCTGGCAAAATTTCTTTCACAAAATCAGCGATTGCATCCACGCACTCCTCACTCAAATTGAAATCCGTCTTTATACCCATCATCCTTGTTGCAGTTGATAAAGGGGAATGTTCACCTCTACACCCATCATATAACGGATGTTTAGCAGCGTCTAACATATCAAAAAATCTCCGAGCTTCTAAATTAGGTTCTTCTCCCCTATCTCCATACTCAGCAACCGATGGTATATTTTCACGATATGCATCGTTCACCATCTGAACATGACCTACCGTACTTTGTTCTTCCATTGCGGGTTCTTCTAAGCTAGTGTTATCCCCAATATAATGTTCACTAGTACTAGCATAATTATCCACCATTGTATCATTTTCTCCATGATAATACCAAATCTTGTAACCCGACATAAACCCATGACAATACAAGTGTGACCATACTTCATCTATCACGATAAATCTACGATTCCCACAATTGGTACAAGGGCAATAGATTTTACCGGTTTTTTTTGCTTTCTTCTGCATACCCGCAAATGCCATGAATTCCTGTAGACCTTTTTTGAATTCCTCCGTAACTAGACCCGTGTTCGGAATTTGATGAGGCTTGTCCATCCATGATCGAAAATAATTATAAGGATTTGAAGAAGACATTTTCGTAAGGAATTAGATAACATAGATTTTTTTTGGTTGTGCTTATAAATGAAGCGTGGAAACGTTTTTATAAGGAAAATTTTGTCCTTTTCCGACGGATTTCCGACGGATTTCCGACGGATATAAAGTAGATATTATCGATGTCGGCAACCATGTCGGCAGCCATGTCGGCAGCTGTCGGATATCCGTCGGAAATCCGTCGGAAATCCGTCGGCAATCCGTCGGAAATCCGTCGGAAATCCGCGACGGATGAACGTCGTCGGAAATCCGTCGGCAGTATGTCGGCAGCGTCAAAAAGGCGTCGGAAATTTGTCGGAAAGTGTCCGACGGATTATTGTCGTCGGAAATCCGTCGGAATTTCCGACGGATTTCCGACGGGTTGATATTTCCGACGGAATTCCGACGGATGTCCGACGGATGTCCGACGGAATTCCGACGGATGTCCGACGGATGAGAAGTTAGTCGGAAATCCGTCGGAAATCCGTCGGAAATTTCCGACGGAATTATTGCCGTCGGAATTTCCGTCGGATTTCCACCTGTTTTCTTGTAGTGTATGTATTTAACAAAGTTTTATGCTCCAAATACTTTGTAGATGGAAAAAGCCAAGAAATTAGTGGTACAAGATCAAAAACTAAAAAAAAGTTATAAGTTTGACCAAGTTATGAGTTTTGATGAAGAGTATTCCAAATTTTATTGACAATGTCAACATCGGATTCCAACTGCTCCTAATAGTGGGATCGATATCGCCGACTCTCCAACATCACAACCTTTAGGAATGTCTTCATTTTGAATCAATTTAATCAGTGAAGATTGATCAAATTTATCACATCGTCCTATTGGATTGAAGAAATCAAAACTCAAAAGAAAGATTTCCAAAGATAATAATTCATCAGTTGACACTTTCAAATGATCAAATCGTTGATTTCTTAATTTTTTGCATTTTAGTTCTTAAAATTATATATTAACAATTAATTGTTTTGCTGTATTATAGTTCTTAGAATTTATATATTTCAGAATTAATTGGGCTCATGTTTTATGTTGACTGCACCCCATAAACACGCACGTTAATTAGGCCAATATATCCCTTAATTTCTTCCAAAGATGAATACTAAGAAACAAAAAAACATAAATATAAGTTATAAGGAAAAAAATACAATAAAACCTTTAAGAAAATCTGAAAGAAGAATTTAATCATAAAGAAAAACATTGATTGATATTAAGAGATGATGAGTTACCACCATTGTAATCATTTATGTCCACCTACACCATGTATGCAAATTTAAAAAGGTGATATACATACTTAAACAAGGCCCACGATCATGGTACATGGAGCTCAAAAACTATCTACACACGGTTGGATTTATCAATTAGTTAACGACTCTCTCTTTGTTCTCAAAAATGAAACATGCAAATCATATCTTCTGGTATACGTAGATAACAAAAGATCTTTGGAACGCAATAAAGAGAGTTTTCCGCTACTATGAAGGTTAAACGAGACATGAAATCTTCTTCAAATTTGATAATCATTTAGTTCTTCATTGGTTATGTGATGTAGATTGGGCTGGAGACACCGATGCTTATGTTTCAACCAATGCATGTATAATATATCATATATATAGATCATGTGATAGCGTGGTATTCTAAGAAACAAAAAGATTTGTGAGATCATTAATAGAAGCAAGATATATAGATGTTGCCTATAAAATTTTAGAAATACGATGGATATGTTCACTACTCAAAGAAGTCCAACTCACAGTGTAGGAACAGCATGTTGTGTATTGTGCCAAAGTTTGTAGAAACATGTTTATGTGCGGATCTGGAGGATGAAACATATTGCGTTAGACTACAATTTCATCCGTGAACACATTCAAGCAGGTCTTCTCCGTGTGACTCATGTCTCACTAAGGACCCGTTCGTCTATGGCCTAACGAAACTTCTATCTCGCCCAATATTCACATAAATAAGCAACAAGATTGGAGTCACCGAAGTACCTCCGTTTTGAGGGGGCGTATCAAGGAAAGAGTATCACAATCCCTTTAATTATGTCTTCATGACTGTCTCAATCTTTATCCATTTAATTTTATCATGACTGTCTTAATCTTCTTCTTTAATTATTCTATATATTCTCTTCAACTTTGTATATAACAACACAATACTCTGTATATTGGTGATCATATATAAAAGAATCATTCATATATAAAAATATAGTTATTCTGAATTAAAAAGTGTATATTAATTGGAAAGCAAAAAAATATATAGAAAATTATTCGTACAAAAAAGAAATGTATATATATTAAGGTAAATAGCAATCAAATTGATTTGTACATTAAAGTTTGAAAAAATCAACCTTTAAAAGATGTTCCAAACCAAAACAATAAATTGAGTGGACAAAAATAAGAATTTGAATGAGGGCATAATTTATGTTTTATATAAAGGGAAAAAACTAGAATAATATATATATATTGGTTAATTACTAGACTAACATATATTTACTGAGAAGGAAAAAACGTGTTTTTTGCCTATTATACCCTTATTTGCTTTTGTTAGGAAAAACATTATTACGACACTGCCATTACGAAATTATTTCCACATAAGCAAAAAATTGAGTTATTTACAAAAATGCCACCGCGTTTTTCAGATTAAGTCTGCGGACCTTTGTTGCAGACTTAATAAATCGACAAGTCTGCGCAGACTTGTTATGCAGACTTAATAAATCTGCGCAGATCTGCAGACTTAATATGAAGATTTATTTTTCAATGTTGCAGACTTATTATGCGTATTGCAGATTTTTCGACGCAGACTTAATGAGCTTTGTTGCACACTTATTTAGTCTGTGCAGACTTATTTTGATTGCAGACTTATTACGCAGATTTATTCCATTTGTCGCAGACTTAAGTTCATTTGCAGACTTATTATGCAGACTTATAAAAAAATCTGGAGTTGTTTGTTGCAGACTTTTTGAAAATCTGCGACAAAGAGACTCAGTCTGCGACACCTAAAAGGTCTTACTGAAATAACATCGCTTGTCGCAGATTTATTTACAATGTCGCAGATTTGATGCTCAACGTCGCCGATTTATTTGTAAATTGCTTACGTGGCATTAAAAACTGCATACTTATTTGACTGTGTTGCAGACTTGTTTTCTGACTAGAATAACACTTTGTTTGTCGCAGACTTGTTATGCAGACTTAATGATTGTGTTGCAGACGTAACGAATTTGTTTGTCCTAGACTTTCGTTGCAGACTTATTGAATGTGTTGCATACTTATTTCGAACTTCGAGGAGTAAGTTGATTTTCCTAATAAGGCCAATAAAAAGTATTAAATTTACAAAATATGCCACTGCACCATTGGGGTTATGTGCGGCCATCGTCAACCTTTTCTGCAACCCAAAAATTTTCTTCATCGCCGCCGATCCTGTTCTCTGTGGCGATCATGTTGCAAATTATATTGTTATTTTTTCTTTGTCATTTGTCACAGACTTATTTGTTTTGTTGCATTTTTGTTTTCCTTTGTCGGAGACTTATTATGTGTGTTGCAGTTTTGTTTTCCTTTGTCGTACACTTATACGTTTTGTTTTCTCTTTGTCATTTGTAGCAGACTTATTTGTTTTTCGCAGACTTATTTATTCTCCGCTACTTAACCATTTCAGAGCTTGTCTTTTCATCTATCCCCGGCGCAACAAGACCTTCTATTTCTATTTACAGGGATTGTTTTTTTTTCACCGAACTGTGTGAATTTATAGATGGGATTTGATCAAATTTATCAAATTAGGGGAATTAGTGTCATGTCTTGGAAAGGTACTTAGGTTGATCAAAAATGCACTTGGAACTAACAGAAATGTGATTTTATTCCAATGTTTAAAAGTGTAACTTAATGAAAACCGAAACAGAAATTAAAACTGAGCTTAGAGGACGACTCGGGCTAGAGTTTAAAGATCTAAAAACAAGTCTGCAACAAATGAAACAAGTCTGCAACAAAGGAAACAAGTCTGTGACAAATGAAACATGTCTGCAACAAATAAAACAAGTCTTCAACAAATGAAACAAGTCTGCAACAAATGAAACAAGTCTGCGATAAACAAGTCTGCAACAAATGAAACAAGTCAGCAACAAATGAAACAAGTCTGAGACAAATGAAACAAGTCTGCAACAATAACAACAAAGGAAACAAGTCAGCAACAAAGGAAACAAGTCTACGATAAATAAAACAAATCGGCAACAATAACAACAAAGGAAACAAGTCATAAACAAAGGAAACAAGTCAGCAACAAAGGAAATAAGTCTGCTACATACACAATAAGTTTGCGACATACGCAATAAATCTGCGACTTATTTGTTTGTCGCAGATTTATTTGCTTATGGCATACTTATTTGTCTCGTGACCTATTCATGTTCGTCTACAGAAACCAAATCTGGGTTTTACAAGATGAATATGCTCAGAAAATGAAATGCTAAAAACCTTTGGTTAAAGTCACGGTTCAACATCCAAGCGAGAACACAACCTAGATCGAAAGGTTAAAGGCTTGCGGTTACCTCTCTTGGTGGAATCAATCCACGTGGAGGCTAGGTTTCGGCGCGGCGGCGGGTTCTGGCGGCGGGTTCTGGCGGCTAGGGTGGTGCTGCGGTGGCTACGGGTCAAGGACGGAGTTAGGTTAGGGTTTGCCCAGATCAAAACCTAGACATAGACTGAACCTAGGGTTTAGGGTTCGCGTGTTTACCTCTCTCGGTGGCTCGTCAGATGACGGCGGCATTTCCTGGAGTTTCTGGCGGCGTCGCGAGGCTCGACTGCAGCAGAATCGAGCTTGGCGGCGACAAGGACAGGAGTTGAGGCGAGGCGAGATTTTTTTTTTTTGTCTGAATAGATTTAAGGGAGAGAAGAAAAAAATTTTGGAGTTTTATATTTTTTTTTTTTTGAAAAAAAAAAAATCAAAATGGCATTTGTGTAAATAAGTGATTGAAAATGGGTTTTCTGTCTTTTGACAAAAGAGTTGTGTTATTCTAGTCAACTCAGTTCTAAAGGTGTTATTCTAGTAATTACATGAAATAGTAGTGTTATTCTGAGTAATTTTCTCTTATATAAATTAGCACTATTTGTAAAGATATAATGCGGTGCAATAAAACCCCACAATAAAAAAACTGCATCCGCCTTAGTTGTAAGGAGCTTTCATTTTTGAAAAATCTTCTATTGGTGGTCCAAAAAATATTGTCGATTTAAGGTTCAATATATGAAATTGGAAAGAGAGTTAGCAGAGAATAGTGGAAAGATTTGGAATTTGACTTTAGAGAATGAATTTCAAACATATGTACTGTGGATCCTAAAACCCAGATTCAAGAATTAGGAGTGATTTGTAAATAGAGGAAAGATAAGCAAAAATCTTGGAAAAAGTACAACGATGTATAAAGACGAGATTCGATGAATTGGATTTGTATTGATCAAAGTATAAGAATACAAGGTGTTTTAGAGAGCTCAAGGAGCTTACAAGTCTAGAATGAGTAAAAGAGTGAATAATGAATGATGCTAAAACTAAAAATCATGTCCTTTTATAGCATGTCTCGTGTTGGGTACGCCCCGCATATTTTGGACTGACGTGTTGGGTATGCTCCTCGTATTTCGGGCTAACGTGCTGGTCGTTCCGCATACTTTGGGTTAACGTGCTTCGCCAAATCCTGAGGATCTCGGGTCTTCAAGGATAATGATTGACTTGTTCAAATCTTCTCTGTTGGACTCCGAAGATCTCGGGATCGTTAAGCTGACAGCTCGTCTCGAGCTCTTAGCAAGCTCTTAGTTCAAACTCGTAACAAGCTCTTAGCTCAAGCTCGTACCTTGAGCTCGTAGCTCGTAGCAAGTTCTAGCTCGTAGCTCTTAGCATGCTCTAGCTCGTAGCGAACTTGTTGGCAGGCTGACAACTTGTAGCTTGCCACATCAGTATCTGATCGTACATGATTTATTAGGACTGATGGGTCTTTTATGTTAGTTTTTACATATGACTTTGGTTAGATTTTTTTGGGCAGGATTTAGTGCTAAATCTAACACCAACAATTTCTCCCCAGCCCTTCAAGCGAGGTATCGAGCTTGAAGAGCGGGAAGTCCTTTGAAAAGAGCACGATTTTCCTTTTTTTTGTCTAGATTGTTTTGAGGCAGAAATGTATGTGCATTTGATGATGACATCTTTTATCTGTTTGTCTCGTTCGAATCGAGTTGTTAGCTTCGGGATGAGGTAATTGTGCTTGTTTTTAGTTCGAGACGAGAGTCCGGACTGCTTGGTCGAAGTATATCAAACTCAAAAAGGTTTCATTTGATGATCGACTCGTCGTTTTGTGGCGTGTTTATAGTTTGGATCGAGAGATCGATCCGGACCGCTTGGTCGAAGTATATCGAACTCAACAAGCTTTTGTTAGATCATTTGATGATCGACTCGTCGTTTTGTTTTGCGGTGCCTTTTTGCCTTAGATAATTTTGAGATTCTCCTGAGTGCGAGACCGGTTAGCTATAGTGCGAGCTGTTTCGGCGAGGGCTGAGTTAGGTGGAGACGTATTATTTTTGAGGACTTTGAACCGTTTTAAGAGGTCTTATCTCGGAGATCGTGATTGTAGTGTGAAGTAGCATTATGGACCGTTTGTGAGATGGTTTTATATAGCGAGCTGCGAGCTGTGTACTTTGCAGTCGATGTATGAGGTCGCGTTTGTTTAGCAAGCGGAGTGCTGCGAACTTGGTAACTGCTATGAGAAGTCGTACGTGTTTAACGAGCTGTGAGCTAAGAGAACTATGATCGTTCTGGCAGATCTTTCTGCCAGCTGCGAGCTATTTTGATTGTTTTAAGAGATCGTCTGTGCTTAGCGAGCTGCGAGCTATTTTGATCGTTTTTAAGAGATCGTTTTTGTATAGCTAAACGCAAGCTATGATAAGTATGATCGTTTTGGGAGATCTCATTTACTTAGCATATTGTGAGCTGTGAGCTGCTTGATCGGTGTATGAGATCATATTTGTTTAGCGAGCTGCGAGCTACTTGATTGTTTTAAGAGATCAAAATGATATCTTTACTGATGGTAAATAATTTATAAGTGGGGTTGACTCAATAGTTTGTGAAGAATAGTTGAGTATGTTGGTGTGGTGGCTGAACTCGTGCGATGAGCTGCCTACGTACCCTGTCAAGGGATCAAGCCATTACGTAGTTCGATTTGACAGTGATCTCAAACGGTATATATTCGTGACTTCATACGTTTCATGGATTGACTCGAAGTTTACTTTTTGGAGATATTGATCAACGAGTTTGCTTTCAATAGTGTCTATTAGTACCGAGCTTTCGCACAAGTTTGGTATTAGATGTCGTACTCGTCTTGATTGTTTGGGACTGTGTAAAATGGTGCATAGTGGTTTGGTGTTAGCAAGCCCGCTTCGAAATATTGTTCGAGTTTGTTTTGTTCCTCCTCATAATTTATGAAGGAGGAAGCTCGATGCAATGCATCTTTGAGTGATATCGGGTGGCAGACTGTCAGTTCTTGCTTGAATTCAGAAAAAACCATAGTACTTATTTCAGAGCAGTCATTGCTGCTCCCTCATTGAGGTTGGCGATCCTAGACTTAATTTCTTTGAATATGGTTATGTAGGATCGCAACGGTTCCTTGGGTCCTGGTTTTAAGGTCCATAGGTCGGCTTCAGTAGCTCGGGACTCCATAAACATTGAGTACTGTTTTAAGAATACCGAGATGAGCTGTGTGAAGTTATCTATGGAATTTTCTTCCAATCTCGCGAACCATTCAAGTGCGGGTCCGACTAGGTTTTCAGCGAAAAATCGAAAGAATCCTGCTTCTTTTTCTTCGTCATTTAGATGAGCTCGAGCTACAGCGAGCCGAAAGATTCTATCATGAGCTCTCGGATAGGTATTTTCTGCGTACTCAGGAAATCTGATTTTGCCCATATCTCTGATTCGAGCGTTTGCAGTTCTATTGGTAAAGGGAGTTCTACGAGTCTACTCAATTATACGATCTATATCAGGTTGCGACTTATAGCCATATAGACAATAGAGTACATACGCTGGAGCTCAACATTATTTCTTTCGATATATTGTTGTAGCGTTTCCATACTGGTCACGCTGAGCGTATTCACACAAGGTGGTCGCGCTGTAAGGGGCTATTGGGTAGTTCGATTCTGCGAACTCCTGAGATGCGGGTAAATCAATTGGAGTTGGGACTCTGTGAGAGGCAATCTTGTTGTGTATGTCGAGTTCGACGCTGGAGTAGGTCCAAAGGTTTGCGAACTCGGGGTGAATGATGAGGCTCCATAGTAATGAGTTTGGGATTCAGCATTACGCGGTAGCGGTGGTAGAGATGGTGGAATATCGTGAGTTATGTTCTCCGTTTTATTTAAACAACTTGGATGTTGTTCTCCGTCAATGGATGTTGCGAACTCGTCAGCGGACTGGATAATGGGTAAATATCAGTATGCGGAGACGTAGCGAGCTCCGTCGACAAGCTGGGCTCACCCGGGATGTGCTCAAAATCAAAGTGAGTTCTAGAACGAGCTCTTTTTGCGTCGTGCTCTCAATTTGTTGTTCGGGTTCTGAGTTATGTAACTCGTCATCAGACTGAATATTGGGAAAATATCATTACGCGGGGACGTAGCGAGCTGCGTCAACGAGCTGGGCTCACCCAGGATGTGCTTAAAATCGAACTGAGTTCCCGGATGAGCTCTTTTTTGCGTCATGCTCCCAGTTCATTGTTCGGGTCTGCATGTCCTGCTTGTGCAACTAGTGCAAGTTCTTGTCAGACTGCGGACAGATATTTTTCGTTTTGTGCTAGGATAGCTAGCTGTTCCTGGGCGAAATTCGGACATGTCTTTCACAAAAACAGTTTGAGGACATGGCGAATTAGACCGGTTACGTTAAGTTCAAAAGGTAAATCTATCGGCGGCGGGTTGCGTGCTCGTCATCGTACTGAATATTGGGTAAATATCAGTACTTGAGGACGTAACAAGCTGCGTCGATGAGCTGGGATAAACCAGGATGTTAACCATATTCGGAGGATTCACCCTCGGATATGCGTGCTGTTGTACCACAACGAGTTTCGTGGATGTCAGATCGGTCTGGATCGCGGTGGTTACGTTCGATCTAATTGTATGGCCCTTCGTCGAAGGGTTCAACATATCGAGATCTGCTGAGTTCCCTGATCCGATCTTTGATTTGGAGGGTTCCAAATTATTTGGATCTATTTCGTTCTAACTGGCCTGATATCGGGCTTTAGAGTTAGAGATTCTTTGATATCTTCCACACAGACGACGCAAAAATGTGGATCCTAAAATCCACACTCAAGAATTTGGAGTGATTTATAAATAGAGGAATGATGAGCAAAAATCTTGGAAATAAGCACAACTATGTAAATAAGACGAGATTCAACGAATTGGATTTGTATTGATTTAAGTATAAGAATACAAGGTGTTTTAGAGAGATCCGAGAGCTTACAAGTCTAGAATGAGTAAAAGAGTGAATAATGAATGATGCTAAAACTAAGAATCATGGCCTTTTATAGCCTCTCTCACGCTGGGTATGCTCCGTGTATTTCGGACTGACGTGCTGGGTACGCTCCGCATATTTCGGGCTAACGTGCTTGGTCGTTCCTCGTACTTCGGGCTAACGTGCTTCGCCAAATCCCGAGGATATCGGGGTTTTCAAGGATAATGATTGACTTGTTCAAATCTTCTCTGCTGAACTCCGAAGATCTTGGGATCGTTAAGCTGATAGCTCGTCTCGAGCTCTTAGCAAGTACTTAACTCGAGCTCGTAACAAGCTCTGAGCTCGAGCTCGTAGCTCTCATCAAGCTCTAGCTCATAGCTCTTAGCAAGCTCTAGCTCGTAGCGAACTTGATGGGAGGATGACAACTTGTAGCTCGCCACATCAGTATGTGATCGTACATGTTTTATTAGAACTGAAGATACTTTTATGTTAGTTTTTACATATGGTTTTGGTTAAATTTTTGTGGGCAGGATTTAGTGCTAAATCCAACACCAACATGTACTCTTCAAACCCTAGCATAAAATATGAAATGGTATTCTAACAATTTATAAGGCTTAAGCGCTTAATGGAGGGAGTGAACATCTTTCATATACTGATACACGACTTATTAGTCTCTAGGATGTATCAATATCCCCAATACGATGTCGTAAGGAGGTTATCAATCCATAATTGGGATTTATCTTAATCACTAAGAAGGCTAGGAGCTTATGCAAGTTAACCTAAACAAGAGTGGTTTGTGATTAATTATCAATTTGAAACAAGTGAATAGCATAGCAAACAAGATGTCATTCAAATAACAAAGGCGAATCTTAAGATGGAGTTATCGACTTTAGGTAATCCAAGCACAATTCATGGTGTTCTTTCACTCAAATAAGCTTTCCCTAGGCAATAGATCTCTAATCTTGATTAGTTTTTTCTCAAGCAACTAATCACTATGCTAATCACTCAATCCATTAGCAAACTCTCATTTGTGGACCAATGACTAGCAAGCATTAAGAATACACCCTAGGCAACTAATCTCTTAGGCTAGGAGCATAAATCCCTTGAATAGTTCATCAAGGCATTTCATCAAACACCTGGTGTGCATGAAATGCCTTATGATCTAGATCTATTTTCCCAAGCTAGATCTAGCATTAAGGGCACTATTCAAGAAGGGAATAAGGATAATCTAACCCTAAACACCCTAAATCATGCATTGGATCACCCAAATCTACCCTATCTCAAGATACTAAAAGACTACTCAAGACCCATTAAGAACACCTCAAAATAGATGGAGATAGGAGATGAATCCATTGATGGGTGATGAATAATCAATAAGAAAAGAAGATAGATGGAAGAGATTTAATGAGATAAACACCTAAATGCATAAACTTCAAAGATCTCTCTTACAAAATCCAAGTTCTCTCTCAAAGGGGAAGGGTTTTTGACTAACAAAAAGCATGATAAATAAAATTAGGGTTTTATAGTATTTATAATAAAAAGAGGGGAACCGGGTCAACCCGGAACAAAATGGGTTTTGACCCGGACATTTTTGGGTCGGAAATCGATCCCGGCCGGGATGGAGCCGGGATGAGAGGTTTTTGCCGAGATGTTGTGGTGTCGGGCGACTTTGGTCTGGGATGGGAGGCCGGGATGAGAATTCTTCGGTGAGGGAAGGTGATGCCGGGGGACTTCAAGCCAGGACGGAAGGCCGGAATATCCCCTGCCCGAGGGAAAGTTTCATGCCGACTCTGTGGGGAAATCTTGTCTTGGGCGGTGCTGAGGGGAAATCTCCGAGGGAGACTATGCAACATCGGGCAAGGCTGGGCCGGTGTATGAGTCCGGGATTCTCCCTGCCTGAGGGGAAATCTAATGTCGGCTGAGGGGAAATCTTGTCCCGGGCCGGTGCATGCATCCGGTGAAGAAAAAGCTCCTCGGCCAGGCAGAGATGTCTTCAGTAAATCCGCGGTAACTCCTTAACAAGATGTCCAAACGGCCTGAATCCGACTCCTGTAGACAGATAACCAACTCTTCTACAACTCCTATGAAGAGCTTCAAGGCTGATTCATAACGGAGGACCTTCGTATAGCTACATCTTTCCGGCGTCTCGGATGGGCTTTGTACTCCACTTAGGTCCAATTCTCCAACTATGCCCAATCGCCTCCAATCACCTAGGAAATACTCCAAAACATGCAAGAACTCACTAGACCTAATGCAAATATCATAATCTCTAAATGAGACCTAAATGCAAGACAAGAGCATGATTATGCATGCGAATTACACAAAACTCTAAATGAAATGCATGCCAAAACATGCAATATATGAGTATATCAATTCCCCCAAACTTAAACATTTGCTTGTCATCGAGCAAACAAAAATAAAGAAAGGGAGACGACTAGAAATGGGAGCTCAAATCCAAAATTACCCTAAAAAGAATCTGAGCCCAATGTCCAAGTTGCAAATTTTTTGATGCGATCAAACACTTTACTCAAAAGTGACTAGCCATACTTATCCTTGCATGACTTACATTCGAACCTCAACCTACACAAACTTTCATATCTTCCAACCTCTTGACATTGATTAGGTGTAATAGGTGTGAATCATGTTTATGCAAGATCAAATGAATTCATTTGGCTAATGGTAAGGTTATGAGATGAATGTGATCTCATTATCATGCATGGGTAATTAAATACAAGGATATCTCATGAAATGAACAAACTTTTAGCAAAATGCTAAAGGTAAAAGGCAACCTATGCATACAAGGGAGAATTCTCATCTACCCAAATTCCTAGAGTATCTCTAACCTAAAGCTTCTAACCCGTTATGCCCATATCCTAAGCTACCATTTTTATCTTGAGGCATTTTGCCTTCTCAAACCCACATGCTTCTTGTCTTTTCATTTCACCTTCTTCTCATTAGGGGTTCACTTCTTCTTCCTTGTTCCTTCATGGTTTGGTGCTCCTTTGTTGTGATCTAACTCTTCTTTTCTTCTTTTTGGTTCACGCCTCTTCTCATTCTTTGATTCTTTGGCCTTTTTGGCTTTTTTCTTTTTCCTTCTATCTTTTGAGGCTATCTTATCTTTTAGAGCTAGTCTTATGATTTTTTCACCAACCAATCTACACAAATCCGATCCCCTTTTTTTCCTTTCTCCTCTTCTTATTTTTCATTCCACAATCCATTCTCAAACGTTCACCAAGTCTAAAACTATTCCCCCAAACTTGAACCAAGAACCGCCATCCTAACTAGCCTATTCCTAGTTTAAATCCGATATGTTGGAGATAAATCTACATGAGAATTCCCTCTTGTCGCCCTAAACCTAACACGTTTTGCCAAGTTTGTTCGAAAGAAAGGCCTCACAATTCACACACTAATAACAATGGCTTGAAAGAAGGTTAAAGTTAGGGTAGGGGAAACCATTCCAATGATGGGATATGGCTACTTGGATAAGCAAGAGTGGCAAAAAGGAGAAAGAATCTCCGTGTATGTATAGGTGATCCATGAATTCATTCTAGATTGCACAAACATAATATTTACAAGTCAATTTTATGGTTATCACTTACATGAGGTTGAATTCAAGTCAAGGTTTGTTTCAATCAAAGCAAGAACAATAAGACATGAGATCAAGGCATGGTTCGTTCTTAATTTCTACACGAGATCAAAGCATCAAGTAACTAGCAACAATGGCATTGGACTAGGCTTTTAATAAGGTACTTCACCAGGACGAATCTATCATTGCTCCTAATGCTCATGCAAAGCTACCTTATATGCTATGCATCTAGACTCAATCCTATATGAAATGCACAAAAGTTTAAAATTTTCAAACTTATTGAAAATGCATGATATGTATGAGACTCAAGGTGCAAAAGGCAAAATAAGAACACCAAAAACGATGTTAGATAACACACAAACCCTCCCCAAAACTTAAATTACACAGTCCCTTGTGTAAGAGAAGCTTAAGAGAGAGCTAAACAATGCATGAAAGAAGGAAAGAAGATATAATTCTAAATGCTATGTACAAAATTTGGAGTGTTACCTTGGGAAAAGGATAGAGGGGAAGAGAGGGATCAAGGGACGCCATATTCCATCACCTCATCCTATGCGCTTTAGTCCATAAGTCCATGCCCATAAGACCATCGAAAACCTACTTGCGCTAAAAACCCCATCAAAAGGAACTAACAACGAAAGAAAAGCTTAAAATGAAATGTATATACAAGGATAAGCTTGGGGTGTCTCCCCATAGCACTTTGTTTAGAGTCACGAAGTTTGACTTTTTTTACCCTTTTAGGCGGGTAGTGGAGGAGTGCAAGCACTCCTTAGCGGTTCGGTAAGCTCGAGTTTGAGAACTTTACCCATTAAGCCTTGAGGACCGGCGTGATTTGGCTCCCTAATCTCCGGTGTGAGGGTTTCTATGGCCTTGGCAAAAGACTTGGGATGCCCTCTACATTTGACCTTGTACTCAATCATCCCTTCTTCATGTTTCCATGGGATGAGAGTCACGATCAAAGGTTGGTCTAGAAAGGGTCCAATCCCCTTGAGCATGCTCGGTTTCCTCTCCTCGGACATAGGCCTTGTCTTCTTCTTAGCAACCTTGCCACTTTCAACCTCATTCTCCGTCGTGATGTGAAAGAGGGATCTCAAGCAATATCCATCTAAAGCAAGGGCTTCTTCATCTTTTCCAATACTCACTATCGCACAAACGCCCACATACTCAACCTCCCGGGTTTGGGCTTCATTGTCCTCACAAATAATAGTCCCACAAATGGCGGTGGGAGAAGGCATCATTGTGTAGAACTTCTTGTCATCCACGTTCTTAAGAACAACCCTCTTGTTTATGAAGTCCAAGCTTGCACCGGTTGTGTTGAGGAATGGAGTCCCGAGGAGTAGAGGGAGCTTTATGTTTGGTGCCATCTCCATTACAACGAAGTCTGTTGGTACAAGACACTTTCCAATCTTTAGAGAAAATTCTTCAACCTTGCCAAGAGGTTTCTTCGTGGAAGAGTCTCCAAATGTGATGGTGGAGGGGTAATCGTTCAAATTTTCTATCCCAAGAATTTTGGTCATCTCCAAGGTCATGACATTCACGGTTGAGCCCGAGTCACACAAAGCATCTATCAATTTCCAAGCTTCCAAGAGTGCAAGATATTGAGAATTTCCCAGGGTTTCCAAGATTTGGGAGAGTCTTAGGCTCAATCCTTGTTGTGCTTGGAGGCACTTTATCTTGTGCCTTATTGTGGAAACGACCGGGAAATGGAAGTGGAGACTCATATGGGGGAGGTGAAGTGCGAATGGGCTCTCTTTTTGACCCAACAAGTATATCTACGTTTTTCACTCTAGCCGTGTCCTTGATGGACTCCTCAACCTTGTTATTTTTCTCTTCAACCAACACCATAACATTCTCATGCCCAAGGGCCACCTCCCCACCTTGTTGTTCAATGTCCTCATTGAGGCTAGAGACTAACCCGAGGAACTCCTCAATAATGTGATCTTGCTCTTTAAGAGTGGAAAAGGTGTTGCAAGACTCTTTAGAGGTTAGTATTGCCTTCTTATTTGAAGCGCCTTGAGGATGATGTGTAGAAGGGGCGGCATTCCTTTGCTCTATTAGTTGCACCTTTGAGCTCAATGCCTCAAACTTGCTATTAAGATCATTGTAAGAACAAATGACCTTGTTAGTGGTCTCCGTTTGGCCCTAATTAGTTGTTGGAAAATGGAGGCCAAGTCAAGCTCTTGCGGTTTAGACGTAGGTGCTTGACCTTGGGGCACAAACCCTTGTTGTTGACCTTGAAAACCGGGTCGGGCTTTTGGTTGGAATCCACTTTGGTTGCCTTGGAATTTGTTTCTTGGGACATACCCTTGTTGGTTGGAGTTAGAAGGTTGACCTTGAGATTGGAATTGACGTTGTGGAACTCCTTGAGCTTGAGTAGATTGTTGAGGGTAGAGTTGGTCTTGTGTATTCCTATAGGTTTGGTTGAACCCTTGTCTTTGGAAGTTACCTTGGTTCCCCACGTATTTCACTTCCTCTTGTGTTTCCACGGCTTCCTCTTGATAGCAAGCTTGATTGTTCTCGTAGTCACCAATGAAATGGACTGCCTTTTGAGACTCTTTTTGAGAGGCAAGAAGCTTGTCTATCATAGAGGCTTGCTTATCATACTTTTCATTAAGAGCTTTCATGTATTTGGCTCTCTTGTTCTCATCAAAGTCACTTGTGGTCGTTGTGGCACGGTCATAATCGTCGCCATAGTTGCCATCACTTTGAGCCAAGTTCTCTACCAACTCCATTGCATCCTCCACGTCCTTAGCTAAGAAATTACCATTCGATGCCGTATCAAGTAGCATTTGAATCTTAGGTAAAGCGCCTCGGTAGAGAGTACTAAGAAGTGAGGCGTCGGAGAAGCCATTATGTGGGCATTGAGAAGTGTAGCCTCTAAATCTCTCTCAAGCCTCGTTGAAAGACTCAATAGACCGTTGTGTGAAACTTGAAATCTCATTGCGAAGTTTGGCGGTTCTAGCCGGTGAGAAGAATTTGGCTAGAAAGGCCCTTTTGGAATCATCCCAAGAAGTAATAGAACCTTGAGGTAAGCTTTTCTCCCATTGGTGAGCCTTGTCACCCAAAGAGAACGGGAAGAGACGAAGCTTGAAACCATCTTCGGATACTCCGTTAATCTTGGTGATACCACATATCCGGTCAAATAGGTCAATGTGATCTAGAGGATCCTCCATTGACAACCCATGGAACTTGTTGGCTTGAAACATGTTGATTAGCCCGGGTTTGACCTCAAAGTTGTTGTTTTCAACCGGAGGTGGTTGAATCCCTTGACGGTTTTGGTGTGCATTTGCCGCATCACCTTCTCCAACAACATTCCTAGCTCTAGGCGGGTGGTTAGGATGGTGATGGTTTCCATTGCAACCACCTCCTTGATTGTTGCCGTTTCCATCCCCATTCCCACCGTTCCTTTGGTGGGGAATGGGTTCATTGATGTTCCCAAGTGGAACATTCTCAAAGTGCTCCATGTCGTTACCAACCTCTACTTGAACTCTCACACGGTTCCTTCTTGCTCTTGAACCCCTCTCAAGTTAATCAATATCGTCCCTTGGTTGTATGATATTGGTATTGCCACGGGAACGGGTATGCATACACCTAGAGAGAGCAAAAGCAATGGGAAATGAAGATGATTAGTAGCTTAGTAGAAAATAATACTTAAGCTCACTAAAAACCTAAATCTCAATGTCAAAACAAATCCCAATATGGCAACGGTGCCAAATTGATACACGAATTTTTAGTCTCTAGGAGGTATCAATATCCCCAATACGATGTAGTAAGGAGGTTATCAATCCATAATTGGGATTTATCTTAATCACTAAGAATGCAAGGAGCTTATGCAAGTTAAGCTAAACAAGTGTGGTTTGTGATTAATTATCAATTCGAAACAAGTGAATAGCAAAGCAAACAAGATGTAATTCAAATAACAAAGGCGAATCCTAAGATGGAGTTATCGACTTTAGGTAATCCAAGCACAATTCATGGTGTTCTTTCACTCAAATAAGTTTTCCCTAGGCAATAGATCTCTAATCTTGATTAGTTCTTTCTCAAGCAACTACTCACTATGCTAATCACTCAATCTATTAGCAAACTCTCATTTGTGGATCAATGATTAGCTAGCATTAAGAATAATAACAAGATCAACCAAAATACACACTAGACAACTAATCTCTTAGGCTAGGAGCATAAATCCCTTGAATAGTTCATCAATGCATTTCATCAAACACTTGGTGTGCATGAAATGCCTTATGATCTAGATCTACTTTCTCAAGCTATATCTAACATTAAGAGCACTATTCAAGAAGGGAATAAGGATAATCTAACCCTAAACACCCTAAATCATGCATTGGATCACCCAAATCTACCCCATCTCAAGATCCTATAAGACTACTCAAGACCCATTAAGAACACCTCAAAATCGATGGAGATAGGAGATGAATCCATTGATGGGTGATGAATAATCAATAAGAAACGAAGATAGATGGAAGAGATTCAATGAGATAAACACCTAAATGCATAAACTTCAAAGATCTCTCTAACAAAATCCAAGTTCTCTCTCAAAGGGGAAGAGTTTTTGACTAACAAAAAGCATGATAAATAAAATTAGGGTTTTAGAGTATTTATAATAAAAAAAAGGGAACCGGGTCAACCCGGAATAAACTGGGTTTTGACCCGTACATTTTTGGGTCGAAAATTGATCCCGGCCGGGATGGAGCCGGGTAGGCCCGGCCCAACAAAAATGGTAGTCTGAGACCAAAAACAAATGTGGCCCTTTGTAAAATATATAAAATAAAAATTGTAAGACATAATTCCAATTTAATTTAAAAACCATTGGAAAAAAAGAAATAAAATAACTTGATATACAAAATGATAAGTATAAAAAAAATTTTTGTGGCCTTATAAAAAATGGAAACATCAATTTTGCCGAGATGTTGTGGTGCCAGGCGACTTTGCTCCGGGATGGGAGGCCGGGATGAGAAGTCTTCGGTGAGGGAAGGTGATCCCGGGGGTCTTCAAGCCGGGACGGAAGGTCGGGATATCTCCTGCCCGAGGGAAAGTTTCATGCCGGCTCTGAGGGGAAATCTTGTCCCAGGCGGTGCTGAGGGGAAATCACCGAGGGAGACTATGCAACATCGGGCAAGGCTGGGCCGGTATATGGGTCCGGGATTCTCCCTGCCTGAGGGGAAATCTTGTTTCGGGCCGGTGCATGCATCCGGTGAAGAAAAAGCTCATCGGCCAGGCAGAGACGTCTTCAGTAAATCCGCGGTAACTCCTTAACCAGATGTCCAAATGGCCTGAATCCAACTTCTGTACACAGATAACTCACTCATTTACAACTCCTATGAAGATTTTCAAAGCTGATTCATACCAGAGTGGATTCGTCCAGCTACATATTTCCGGCGTCTCGGATGGGCTTTGTACTCCACTTAGGTCTAATTCTCCAACTATGCCCAATCGCCTCCAATCACCTAGGAAATACTCCAAAATATGCGAGAACTCACTAGACCTAATGCAAATGTCATAATCTCTAAATGAGACCTAAATGCAAGACAAGACCATAATTATGCATGCGAATTACACAAAACTCTAAATGAAACGCATGCTAAAACATGCAATATATGAGTATATCATATACATGTTTTTGTAAATATTTTTTTTTCTTATTTCAAAAATGAAAATCAATATTCTTTGGATATGCATGTGAATGGTTGGCATGTTTAGAGTAAAAGAAAAGTGGAAAGTTTTTTAACACTTAGTTACTCTAAAAAGCACTAATCAAAGTGGAAAAACAAAAACTGTGGAAAAATAAGATTCTCTCCATTAACCCTATCCAGAGCGTTATGTTGTCTACCACATGATGATAGAGTAATGGATAAGATTTTGATTTTTTTTGTTAAATAAATTTTGGTTATAAATATCGTAATGGGAGGATTAAGTAATCTTAGAATCTATGTTTATTATTAATTTGACCTATTTTTATTTTTATTACTAAATTAACTTGCTATACTGAAAATACTCTTATGGACTTTGTCGAGAAAAATGCATTTACAAAACCGTCATTACTTTTTCAGCGCGCAAAAAAACCAAAAGTCTATCGTTCTTTGATGGTAAATTTGTTTGATATTGGTCAACTCAAATTTTTATCTGTAGATTTGTTTGATGGATGGCAGATTTGTTAGATGGATAGTAGATTTGTTTGAAAAATAGTAGATTTATTAAATCTTGGTAGATTTATTAAATCTTGGTAGATTTATTAAATCTTGGTAGATTTATTTTTGTAGACTTATTTTAACAACGCGGTAGATATATTTATGTGTGGTAGATATATTGTCTTTGATGGTAGATTTATTTATGAGTTGGTAGACTTTACGACCAAATCGTTGACTAACGGTAAATGTTTGACTTTTTGGTAGATTTATTGACCATGGTGGTAGATTAATCTTACAAATCGGTAGATTTATTTCTTTTGGTGGTAGAGTTAATCAGTGTGAATTATTTCTTCGTGACGGTAGATTTATTTATTTGACGGTAGATTTGTATTGGTAACGGTAGATTTTTATTGGGTTGGTAGATTTATTTATAATGACGGTAGATTTAAAACCGTGTAAAATCTTTGTGACTTTGCTTTGTAACGGTAGTAGATTTAATATTAGTGACGGTAGATTTAAAAAAAATTGGTAGATTTGTTTGTAATGGTGGTAGATATAAAAACGTCCAACATCTCGGTGATTTCATTTTGCTATGGTGGTAAATTTAATATTGATGACGGTAGATTTAAAATTATTTGGTAGATTTATTGTTAATGGCGGTAGATTTAGTAATGTTTTGGTATTTACTCAGATAACCTCAGTTGGTAGACGTATTATTTTGCGTTGTGGTAGACTTTTGGTGGTAGACATTTGACTTTTTCCAGAATGCGAAATGACGTTTTTGCCCTACACTAGAACTCATATTTACAAAAAAAACAAGCACCCAAATATGCTAAGTATGAGAATTTTTAAGTGTTTGATGGTAGATTTATTGTAATGATGGTAGATTTATTTTCTTATCCTCCCTTTTTTTGGGGTTAATATTAACCTTGAACTTATGTCCTATTGGTTCTCTTAAACATTCACCTTATGTCCTTTTGGTTTTCTTTTGTGTAATAACTATCTTTTAACTTAGGGTTTTTTTGTTCTTATTTGTGTTTATTGTGGTACATTTAACTCAAATTACTCTAAACCTTGAACATTACAATGTCAAATGACACATCAAAAATTGTAGTAGTGCTTTTATGAAATATATTTTTGGAATCACAATTAATCCTCAAGTCTAAAAAAGTATTAAGAGATGGGTCTGTGTCAAATATGGCATATGAGCTTTGTAATTATTTGGGTTTGTGCTCGATTGTTTTCAGTATTGGTTTATAGAATAGATGTGTTTTTTTGTCTATATTATTGGGTTGAGTCATGTGTTCTTGGTTAAAATCTCACTCACATTGATTATACATATTAAGCAAAGTGAAAGTAAAAAAAATGAATGATAACAAACATGTTAGAAAAGATGAAATGTTTGACACATGACTCAAGCGTTTTGCAACAATTATAATTTGAAAACAATGCCATCATCTAAAATTCAATTATCATTTGTACAAATTCAAATATAGATCTACCATCAATACAATAATATATCTACCATCATTTCAAAAATAATTAAATCTACCAAATACAAATCTACCGTAGAAGAACATGCCGGGAATCTCGTCGGAGACCTGTCCGCCGTCGCGAAGCCCATAACCTGTCAGAGAAGAACCAACAAATGCCATCATTCATATATAAAGTTCAAATATGTGACTAGCAAATCTACCATCATATAAAAAGATAACTCTACAATAATTAACAAGCAAATCTACCATCAAATAATTAATATAACTCTACCATCATGAACAAACTATTTCTCACCTCAAATTTCAGAACCGTTACCACCGGAATTTTCAAACGGTGGTAATATGACCGAAGTAGAAGCCAGGTACGTGTCGGAGAAGAAGAAAGAATAAGTCAGCCGTTAACAATAAGTCTACCATTACGTTAACAAAATCTAGCAAACAAATCTACCACATTATATATATACAAACTACCGTCATATAAAAACAAATCTACCGTCATCTATATACATACTATCGTCATATAAAAACAAATTTACCATCATATATAAACAAACCTATTGTCATATATAAACAAATCTACCGTCATATACAAACAAATCTACCTTCATATATATACAAACTATTGTCATATATATACAAATCTACCGTTATATATAAACAAATCTACCAAAACCAAACCACATTTGTCAGACTAATAAATCTACCATCATGCATTACAAAATCTACCACCAAAGATATACAATATTTAACATTTTTCACCGGAAAATCCTTGCTCTCACGGGACATTCAATAGACGGAAACACATATTAAACAAGTTATATGTAGTTCGCCCTAAAGAGCTCTCTCTCAGGCACTACACCCAAGGCATCCATAACCGCCTCCACCAAGATGAATCTCCTCTGTCGACGTTCCTCCGTTCTCGGGGTCGGTCAAAGCTTCCCCGAAGAACCGTTCTCTCACTCCGTCGGTTGGCCCGTGTCACCGGCGAGATCTCTACGTCTACTCTCCATGGTTTTTAAGGTTGGTCCAATGTCGGTTCGTCTGGTCTCAACTTCTCCCACGCCGACCCCGGCAGAGCTACTCGTTTGTCCTTCTTACCGTCGGGTGCTGTGTACTCCGACTCCGCTGCCACCAGAGCCTCCGGATCTGCCAGATCCTCCGAACAGTCCGCCTCTTGCTCAGTTGACTATCACCGGCTCCCTCCAACCCTCCTCAGCTTCTCAACCTCCGATAAAACAAATCATAAACTATCTCGTTCGAGCCTCTAATCTACATAGTTCTCCCCCTCTATTATTTTTTGTACTGGTGTTGCCAAGATTTTGGATTGTGTGGTCTTCTTCAGGCGACGTGGGTAGAGATCCGCCAAAAACCACCATCTCCGATGTCACAACCTTCGATATGTACAGATCCAACTTCTCCTTGCTCAGCTCGTGTCTTTATGCCGACGAGATTTCAGATCGAGTGGGTATTTTAATGGGCCTTAATACTCTCCTATTGGATCTGCTTTCAAAGCCCAGTCCAGTAGGAATCACGGTTATGTTTTTTTCCTCCAACTTGACAGTGGAGAGATCCTTATTGGTCGCAGGTGTCAACGGTAATTTTTTTGCCGTAAATATCTCGATGTCTCACACCACTCCGACGAGTTTTCAATGTGGGCATAGCCCAATATCCCTCTCATGGTTTTTAGCCCGCACTTTAGTCCATCAAAGCTCAAGGTATATGCCGAGTTCTTAGACTCCTTTGTCGTTAATGTCTCGGGTTTTCTCGTGATAAAGCTGCCACAGTCACCAATTTCCTCCCTTTGGGAGAAATCGTTTCCACCTTCCTCCTTTATCTGGGAGAGATCTTTACCACCTTATTCCCTTCGTGGGGAGAGAATCGTTCCACCATGTCTCCTTTCTATGAAAGGTGTTATAACGCCCCGACCGCCCCTACCTGTGGGCCCCAACGACATCTCCCGGCCCGTGGGCCCCACCCTCGTCCGACGGCCGGTGCGTTAGTCCGGGAGGCTTGTAATACTTGTTTACTGACCCTGCAATCACCACGTGACCTTTCCCCGTGTTTTGTCCTCACTCACACGCTACCGCGAATCACTTCCCGGAAGGTCACCCATCCTTAGACTACTCCAGCCCAAGCACGCTTAACTCTGGAGTTCTTTCGGGCAAGTGATCGGAAAAGGTAAGTGCACTTTGGTGACCTAGGTAGCCAAATCATTTCTTATAAGCCTCTCCGCATATACAAGAAATCAGGATGTTACAATCACCCCCACTCATAGAGCGCAACGTCCTCGTTGCGCACCAGGATCGTCACCCTAGACGGTGTGGGCCCACCTGACTCCACACACGTGTTTGGGTTCGGCTCTGATACCACTTATAACGCCCCGACCGCCCCTACCTGTGGGCCCCAACGACATCTCCCGGCCCGTGGGCCCCACCCTCGTCCGACGGCCGGTGCGTTAGTCCGGGAGGCTTGTAATACTTGTTTACTGACCCTGCAATCACCACGTGACCTTTCCCCGTGTTTTGTCCTCACTCACACGCTACCGCGAATCACTTCCCGGAATGTCACCCATCCTTAGACTACTCCAGCCCAAGCACGCTTAACTCTGGAGTTCTTTCGGGCAAGTGATCGGAAAAGGTAAGTGCACTTTGGTGACCTAGGTAGCCAAATCATTTCTTATAAGCCTCTCCGCATACACAAGAAATCAGGATGTTACAGGTGTTTTCTTCTCGGATTCAGTGCCGGGAAGAATTTCCAACTTTGTCACCATTTTGTTATCTTGCGTAGCGGTCTGTACGGGGCCAGAAGATGCAACCGAGTTTGTTTCGACAAATTCCGGAGGTGAGAATTGGTTTTTAAAGTCACAACATAAAGTGACTACGTTTCAACATTCCGGCTCTGACGTGAAGTTATCGACGCATTCGAGCTTTGTCTCCAATTCGCTGTCAAGCTATTATGAAGACTTTTCTACTTTAATTTCTATCGTTTTTATGCTCTATTGTAGTTCTCCAAGAGGATGGTTAATTCCCTCTTTTGTAGTATTGGAAGTTTAAGTTAAAGAATTGAAAGATTGCACAAAAAAAAAACAAGTTATATGCAAAAAATAAAATTAGGGTTAGGTTTCACCGCGGCAAAAACAAAACTATGAAATTAGGGTTCGCCGCTGCCGCCAACCGCTCTTTCTCCTCCAATTGTCGCCGATCAACGGCATATGACTCGCCAGAACCCTCGACACACCTCTCCCAAAGTCCATCTCCTTCACCGTAACCATCCTTCGTCGTGGTTCTTCTTCTTCTTCGTGGAACTTTATAGAAATTTAAAATGAAGCAAGAGGATGAAGAGACTACTGGAAACGCCTCACTCCTCGCCGGAATCGCGTAGGAATCCAACCATCGCCCCAAATGTCGTTGTCACCTATCGCCTTTTGTCGAGAGGATTTTTTTTTTGTAAACCAGTTTTTTTGTTTAAATTTTTTTTCATATCCTTTTTTATTTCATTAATTATTTTTGTTCAAAAAAAATAAATCAAAAACAAATAATTAATGGCATACCCGTAATATAATACAACATTTGGATAAAATGGACATTGACCAACTTTCTAAGGTTAGTCTAGTAAACATGGAGTTAGTCTAGTAATATTCTTTATGAACGAGGTTACTTTCATGAATTTTCTCATATCACAATTCATATTTATAATTCATGTACATCTATACGATTTATAGAGTAACATATAGTTAGGGGTGTCAATTAGGGCCAAAGCCCGAGGGCTGACCTGGCCTGGCCCTGAAAAATAGTGGGCTCGAGCCTAGAAATAAAAGCCCAAAAAAAATCGGGTCTTTCGGGCTAGTGTGCTTTTCGGGCTTAGCCCAAAAAGCACGGAATTATTTGATTACGTATGTCTTATTAAATTTGGGTCCGTTTATCATATGATTTCAAAACGTATGAAAAACGTACCAGAAGAAGAAAATACTAAATTGACTATATACTTAGAAGACGATATGTTTGAACTGACTTTTTATGAAGACATGGATGTTTTATAATGGTAGAAGTGTCAGTCACAACATTATGATGAGTTAGCTCATATGGCATGTGATGTTCTAAGCATTCCGATAACTACAGTGGCATCACTGATGTTGGTGCGCATGTCTTGGATAAATATATAAATCGTCTTTTACCAAGAAACATTGAAGCACTGATTTGTACATGCACTTGGGTGGATGGGTTTACATTTCATGATCCAAGTACCATTATCATTTATCCATATTTACTTCATATTTTTAAATTTTTTATCTATAGATTTTCAATGATATTTCTATATGATTTATACCTCTAAAAACTTAATATTATTTTACTCTTTTTTTTATCTGTAGCTCTTGATGGTGATGAGGATTTAGAAGACGATGAAAGAGATTCTAATCTCAACTTTATTACCTAGATTTGAAGTGTTTTGATTTTATGTTTTATTTGGTAATACAATTTATTTGAATTTTATTTGTTTTTTGGTCAAACTTTTGTTTTTAATTTTAATTGGATTTGATATAATACATTTAAATTTAGATTTATTTTGATAAATATTTTGTTTTAATTATTTTTCATTTGAGAATTGAGAATTTTTGTGTTTGTAATGAAAAGCCTGAAAAAGTCCGAAAAGCCCTAGAGCCCTGTCCGGGCTGAGCCGTGCTTTAGAATATAGGCCCGATTTTTTTTCGGGCCAGGCCAGACCGAACTCAAATATATGCGGGATTTACGAGTTTCGGGCCGGACCAGCCCGATTGACATCCCTACCTACATATAGTTTAACGATAATCGTACAATTTATTTTGGAATGACAAGCTATGTCGCTCTTGAAAAGTTTTATATCACACTAAATCCTCGAAAGTTGGAACATATGTTTATTTTCCCACCGGATAAAACTTATCCATCTATTTCCCCCTTAGATTGAACTTGTCTTTCTCAGTCTCCCTAATTATAAAATAATGGTTAATTAATGGTTAATCAAGCATAAACCAAGTTTACCCATTTAAACAAGAATCTGAACCAAATTAAACCCATTTATGATCCGGAAAACTCAAAAATCATGACCCGACAAACTCTAATACAATTACCCAAGAAACTAAAAAAATCCCTAAATCAAAAACACTTCACAAAAAAATTCCAAAATTTAAGATAGTGGTGGTGTCAATGGCGTTACTCCTTCAAACTGGGGAAGAAGAAGTCCCAGAAGATCCAGATTACGTACCTTCGATGGAAAACGAGGCTGAAGACAATGATGCAAACGACGACGACGAAGACGCAAGGGAACGGGAGGAGTTTGAAATCGAGCAGGTCGTAGCTGGGTTTATTGATGAACCACATATTCGTCATGTCGTGTATCCCGATAGAGACAATGATGAAGAGAAAGAAAAAGAAAATGGCCATCAGAGAGTCTCTAATCACATCCGACACGGTGATGGCCAATTATACGACAGTCAAGTGTTCTACAATGGATATGCATTTAAAGAGGCGGTTTTGGATAATTCTCTGAGAACAGGAAGAACCATTAAAAAATAATAGTATGATAAGACATAAATTGGGTTTTATTGCGCCGACGGTGATGGGTGTCAATGGCGTATATATTGCTAAGTTTCTGGCAAGTCGGAGAAGTGGCATTTTAGGGTTTTCAAGCAATTGCATTCGTGCATCCCGAATGGAGATTGCGAGATGTTAAAGGTGTTCGATTTTAAGAGAATAAGGTGGAATGATGAAGAGAATGGAACTAGAGTAGAGAAAATAGAGAGAATAGAGAGAATAAGTCTCCAAGAGTTAGTTTATTGATACATGTTATATCTCTCTTTATAGAGAATCAAAAGAGAGCTTACAATCATAAAACTGACTTTAATTTGAAAAAGAGCCGTTGGAGAAGAAATAGAGCTGTTGGAGGAGAGAGAGGAATTTAATCCACATGAGCTTTTGTCCTGGAGGCTCTGTGTTGACGACTGTGTCCTCGACACAGGGACTTGCTCAAGGTCCTGAAGATCTTGTGTTGACGACTGTGTCCTGGACACAGAGACTTGCTCAAGTTCCTGAAGATCATGTGTTGACGACTGTGTCCTCGACACAGAAGCTTACTTCACTTTTCCTTGGTCAATACTCCCCCTCAAGCTTAGCCGTAGAGACAATAAAAAGGCTAAGCTTGGAAACCCCAGAACATCACCTCATTAAAAACCTTAACATAGAAAACCACTTGGGACAAAACCATGTTAAGGGAAAAAGAGTGTGAAGTCCATGGATTAGGGAACCTGAGATCAAGGGTGTGTAAGGTCCACCAATTCTAGTTTGCCGTAGATGTTGTTGCAAACTTTTAAACTTGCGACCTTTGTGAAGATATCCGCCAATTGGTCTTCACTCCTTGTGTAACATGGCAAGATAACTCCTTCTTCAATCTTCTCACGAACCTTGTGGCAATCAATCTCAACATGCTTGGTTCTTTCATGGAACACCGAATTAGTGGCAATGTGGATCGCGCCTTGGTTATCACAATGCATGGTGATCGGTCCTTCTTGCTCAATACTAAAGTCTTTAAGAAGAGCTTTGAGCCAAGTCAATTCACTAGTTAGCTTCCTCATAGCTATGTATTCCACTTCCGCACTTGAGCAAGATACAACATTTTGCTTCTTTGTCTTCCAAGTCACCACATTTCCTCCAATGAAGGTACAATAACCGGTTATATACTTTCGATCTATTCTATCACCAGCCCAATCCGCATCACAATACCCAACAATCTCGGTGTTATCATTCATTTCCATCCATATACCTTGGCCAGTGCTTCCTTTGAGATATCTAAGTATCCTTTCCACCATAGACCAATGATAACCTGTGGGTTCTTGCATATGTTGACTCACTTGGTTGACTGCAAAACATATATCCGGCCTCGTAAGGGTGAGATATATCAATTTTCCCACAAGTCTTCTATATTGAGGGACATCCTTAAACTTCTCATCCGATTTCTCCCCCTTTCTATTGACCTTGTAGCCATCTTCAAGTGGAGTCTTGGCTGGTTTTGAGCCAAGTTTTCCAGTTTCACTCAAGAGATCAAGTGTGTATTTCCTTTGAGAAAGGAACAAGCCATTCGGTGATCTACACACTTCAAGCCCAAGGAAATACTTCAACTCTCCAAGATCCTTGATATCAAATGTGGTGTTGAGGAAGGACTTGGTGAATTGGATACCCTCTTTATCATCACCGGTTATGATAAGGTCATCCACATACACAAGAACCACAACAAGGCCTTTATCACTTTTTAGAGTGAACAAGGTGTGATCCAAATGAGATTTCCTAAAACCGTGATTAGTGAGTGTAGAGCTAGGCTTGTGGTACCATGCTCTTGGTGATTGCTTCAAACTATAAATGGCTTTCCTTAGCCTTAATACTTCTCCAGGTTTACAAAGATCTCCAAGCCCGGGTGGAGGAGTCATGTAAACTTCTTCTTCAAGTTCCCCTTGAAGGAATGCATTCTTGACATCCATTTGCCATAGATTCCAAGAGAGGTTAGTAGCCAAAGATAAAACTGCCCTCACCGTGGGTAACTTAGCCACCGGAGCAAAGGTATATGTGTAATATTCACCATATGTTTGTTAGAAACCTCTTGCTACCAATCTTGCCTTGTACCTTTCTATGTCACCATTACTTTTATACTTGATGGTGAACACCCACTTAGAGCTAATCGCTCTCTTTCCTTTTGGAAGAACTGCAACATCCTAAGTGTGGTTCCTTTCCATAGCTCCTCTTTCATCTCCTATTGCATCAACCCAAACCTTCTCATCTTTAGCCTCTTCATAATTATTGGAAACTCGATTTTGCTCAATCTTCCCAAGGAATGCTTGATGGTCGGTTGGCAAAAGGGCAATAGAACAAGTAGCTTGAATTGGATGAGCCATGGCTTCATTGTTGTAATATACCACATTATCCACCCATTTGGAGGGAAACGTGGGCCTAATGCTTCTTCTAAGTGGTTGAGCCACTTCTTCGACCACTTCTTCGACCACCTCTTCCACTTCTTCTTGTGGTGTAGGCACATTTTCTTCCATACCCAACTCCCCTTGCTCTTGAGCCTGATCTTGGGATGGCTCCCCCTCTTGATCATACTCATGATCTTGTGGTATAGTTGGGATTGATTCTTCTTCATTTGAGTTACTGTTAGATTCATCCCCATTTGCATTTTCTTGCCTTGGTGGTTCATCATTTCCCAAATGATCAAGTAAGAACCTCAAATTGTAGCTAGGTCCGACGGTGACTTCGAGAGATCCTTTAGACCTTCCCAATCCTTCTTATCATAATATCCTTGTCCTTCAATGAACTTGACATCTCTAGACACAAGAAGTCGATTGTTGATCGGATAAAAGCACTTGTAACCCTTTTGAGTGGTTGAATATCCAAGGAAGATGCATTTTGTGCTCTTGGCCTCTAACTTGTTTCTTTGTTCACCTGGTACATAAACAAAGCACACACAACCAAAGACGCGTAAGTTTTCAACAAATGGCTTAGAGTTGTTAAGTACCTCAAATGGTGATATGTCCTTTAGGACTTTTGTCGGAGTTCGGTTGATAAGGTAGCATGAAGCTAGAACCGCATCTTCCCAATAACTCTTTGGCACATTTGTGTGGAACATCATTGATCTAGCCACTTCCATAAGATGTCTATTCTTCCTCTCCGCCACTCCATTTTGCTGTGGTGTGTGAGGGCAACTTGTTTGGTGTAGAATGCCATGCTTAGCTAGGTGCTCTTTGAATCTAGCGCTTGTGTATTCTCCTCCATTATCGGACCTAAACACTTTTATCTTGGCATTGTATTGGTTAGTCACATAGGTTTGAAAGTTGATGAATGCCTCAAACACTCTATCCTTAGATGGTAGTAATGTGATCCAAGTATACTTTGATTTCTCATCTATAAAGGTCACAAAGTACTTGTTTCTATCCCTAGACATGCAAGGAGAGGTCCACACATCCGAATGCACCAAATCAAAACAATGCTCATAGATAATAGAAGATTTAGGAAACACAACTTTGCAATGTTTGCCAAGAATACATGCCTCACAACTAGTGTGATCAAACGATATATTAGGCAACATTAATTCAAGTGCTCTTCCATGAGGATAGCCTAGTCTAGCATGCCAAATTGCATCAACATTAGCTACATAACAAGAATTAAAAGATAAAGCATCCGAATTTTGTGGTGGCTCTTCGAGAACATAAAGTTCATCTTTGGATCCACCTTTCCCAAGTAACTTCCCACTTTCAATATCCTGAAAATGAACATCATTAGGACCAAAGATAACATAGCAATTAAGGTCTTTAGTAGCTCTCTTAACCGATATTAAGTTGGATTTAAACCTAGGAACATACAACGCTTCACTTTTCTTGTTAAATAGTTCTAAATTTCATTTTCCTTCTATAGGGATTCCATCACCATTAGCAATCTCTACCTTGCCCATAGCTGGTTCAATCTTGTCTAAAAGCTTAGGATTACTAATAATATGATGAGAAGCACCCGAATCTACAACAAGTTTACTACTGGGTTTATGAGAATAGAGAGTGATACCGGAGTTGTGGGTTTGGAATGCTTTGATGAAAGCTTCAAAGTCACTCTTCCGCACAGGGTCCACGGAGGCTGCCATGGCTGCTCCTCCTTGAGGTGTGGATGTACTTGCTTGCTTAACTTCACCACCTTGAGAAATATTTGCTCTTGGTGGTCTCTTGTATCCTTCGGGCTTTAAGTGAGGATGAAGAGTCCAACACTTATCCATAGAGTGGCCGGGGAGCTTGCAATGCTCACAAGACTTTGAACTCCTCTTGTCATGCCTATCATGCTTGTAGACTCCTTTGTTGGCTGTCACAAGCTCGGTTTTGCCTCTAAAGAGACCAATTTTTCCTTGCTCCTTCTGGAATCGTGCACACACCTCTTCAAGGTTTGGCAACTTGCCATCTCTAAGGATATGCTTGATGAGATCATTATAGATAGGATCCAAGGTGAGGAGAAGGCCAAAGACTTTGTCTTGCTCGCGCCTCTCATTGAGGATCTTCACATCCAGGGTTAATGGTCTAAGCATCTCTAACTCGGACCATAGAGTTTGGAACTTCCCAAGGTAGTCGGTGAACTCCTTGCCATCTTGATGAAGGTCATTGATAGACTTCTTAATTTCAAAGATTCGGCTTAGATTTGATGTATTTCCATACACACCCTTGAGAGTCTCCCATAGATCCTTTAGGTTCTAACAATAGGAGTAAGCTTCCAAGATAGACGTGTCTAGAGAAGATTGAAGGAGACTAAGCACGGCTTGTTGATCGTCCTCCCACTTCTCTAACTCTTCTTGTAGAGCTTCTTCTAGCTCTTCATTAGACATGGACTCCATGTCTTTGCCCTTCTTCTTGAGGGTCTTCTTTGGGCATTCGCGTGATTCGACATGCTTCCAAAGTCTTCTACCACCAATGGCGGTTTTAGTGGTTCTAGACCACAAGAGATAGTTGTTTCCCTTGAGAATAGTAGGAAAAACCAAGGGTTTTGAGTTATCAGTGACAAGAACACTAGAACTCATCCTTAAAGAAACTGAAATTTCGTTTAGGAATTTCGTCGAACACCTTGTGGGCGTTTTGAAAGAAACTGAGAATTTTGAAAGATAATGAGAATTTTGAAGATTTTGAAGTAGAACTAGAGAAAAACAAAGAGAGAATAGAAGAATTAAGATCGTTGCTCTGATACCATGTTAGATTTTAAGAGAATAAGGTGGAATGATGAAGAGAATGGAACTAGAGTAGAGAAAATAGAGAGAATAGAGATAATAGAGAGAAAATGGAGAGAATAAGTCTCCAATAGTTTATTGATACATGTTACATCTCTCTTTATATAGAATCAAAAGAGAGCTTACAATCATAAAACTGACTTTCATTTGAAAAAGAGCCGTTGGAGAAGAAATAGAGCTGTTGGAGGAGAGAGAGGAATTTAATCCACATGAGCTTTTGTCCTGGAGGCTCTGTGTTGACGACTGTGTCCTCGACACAGAGACTTGCTCAAGTTCCTGAAGATCTTGTGTTGACGACTGTGTCCTCGACACAGAGACTTGCTCAAGTTCTTGAAGATCATGTGTTGACGACTGTGTCCTCGACACAGAAGCTTACTTCACTTTTCCTTGGTCAATAAAAGGTTCCAGTAATTACAAGGTTATTCCTTGACAAGATCAGAGACGAACCATATTACATGGTGCCTATGAAGTTTGAAGAAACAGTTATGGAACGATGGAAAATTAGTGTTTTAAGGCCTCAATGTCAAGCTGGTAGGAGTAAAGCATTGAAGTGGATTGAAAAAGAATACAATGAGCAGTTTGGGCGTCTCCGAGACTATGTGAGTGAGATACTCGATTCAAATATGGGATCTAGTTTTGAACTCGACACTCTAAAAAATGTTGAAGGTGAGGATGTTATGAAGACAAATCCAGAGACTTGGTGTAAGGCTTTTTACAAGTTAGGAACCTTATGTGAAGATGTGGAAAACAACTCCACAAAATCTTTCAACAATACAATTGTCAAAGCAAGAGAGAAACCTTTTGTGCCTATGTTAGAGACCATTCGGAGGCTTGCAATGGTACGTATTTCTAAAAGATCTATTATAGCTGCTAATCACACAGGGAAATGTACACTGTATGTGTCTAAGTATCTAGCAGTAGAGCATGAAAAAACTTCAGCTTGAAGAGTGCATCGCAGCACAAATGGAACGTGGGAATCTGATCTTAGCGGTTGTTCTTATCGTGTAAGCATGGAAAATAAGACTTGTAGTTGCAGGAAGTGGGAGATAACTGGAATCCCTTGTGAGCATGCATATGGTGTTATCCTTACCAAGAAACTTAAGGCTGAGAACTATGTTAATGATTGGTTTCACACAACTCGTTGGAGGAAAACATATGCTGATGGTCTGAATCCAATGAGAGGTGCAAGATTCTGGCCTAGGGGATATGCTCCCTTAGTGAGTGTACCTCCTGAGCCACCACAGCCTGGCCGAAAGAAGAATAAGAAGAATAAGAAAGATAAAAGGAAAAAGTTGAAAAATGAGTCTCCTTTGAAGAAGAAACCAAAACAATTGAAAAAAGTAATGCACTGTGGAATATGTGGTCAAGGTGGTCATAATGCTAGGTTTCATAAGGAGGATAAATCTTCCAAGGTATGTCTATGGTTTGTTTATGCTTTTGTTTTTCTGTCTTTTGTTTTTGTTGCTATTTTTGTGTCTTTTGGTTATGTTTTGTCTATTTTTTTGTCTTTGATTATGCTTTTGTTTCTGTTTTTTTTGTCTTTTGGTTATGTTTACAAGATTCTCAACCTGGGCTTTCTCAAAGCATTCTGACGCAAGGCTGATTTGGATATTAGAGATGGTGAAAACTACATAAAGAAGTGTCTTTATGCTTTTGGTTTTGGTTGTGTCTGTCTCACGTTTAAGACAATTTATGCTTTTGGTTTTGTTTGTGTTTGTCTCAAAGATGTCTTATGTTATCATATTGGTTAAGACAAGTCGACTTGTTTTGTGTATGTTTCCTTATTGGTTTGACATTGATATGACATGACATTGGTCGATAACAAATGAAAGAGTTTGATTATGTCTTGTTGTTGTTGTTTCTTTTCTGTCTTGTACAAATGAAAGAGTTCAAGAACTGAAAGAGTTTCATTATGAAAACACAATACAAGTGAAAGAGTTTAAGAAACATAGATGTGTTGCATACAACAAGAGACTCAACCAATTTGTTTTCTTAAACTCAGAATACAACACATGATTTGTACAATAAAACACAAACCATACAACAAGAGAGTCAACCAATTAGTTTAAGAATGCCAACCATGATCATAAATCCAAGAACTAGAAGAACCATCATCTTCTTCATACCTGATTTGGTTTCCCCAAACTCATTTTCAATCCTCTCAGATATTAAACCTTCTAGCTTCGTTTCCATCATCTCAAAGACCTTGCTCTGAAGCTCAATACTCTTGGCCAGTAACTATTTACTCTTTTTCAACTCTTCAATCAATAACCACACATCTTTTCTTATCTCATTTGCTATAGTTTCATGTGATGCTCGAATCTTTCTCGTGCTTTCTTTACTCTTTAGTTAGATTTATATAGCTCGATTTATGAACAATACAATATCTTTTGTTACCGAAGCTTAATTAGGGTTTTTATTGATACGTTGTGAATCACATGAAATTCCACAGGATTACGAAGAACACAAACTTGAGATGACAATTCCGAATAAATTCCTATTATTATCTTGAGAAAAAAAAAACACAATCGTAGGAGGAAGATTTGATTCAGCACCAAAGCAACTAAATATCATCTCCCAAACTCCAGAAGTAATTATACATCACATTAACTTTCAAAAAATAAAAAAGTCATGTGTCGGGAAAAAAAAAAAGACATGAAGAAAACACCAAAATTGAGATAACATTTCATAATTAAACTGGAAAAAGCAAAGAACAAAACAATCGAACAAGGAAGAAGACGAAAGAGATAAATCGTAACTGAACGGAGTACTTAACGGCGAGGCTAGTCACACTATCACCACGAGAAATCCGATGAGAGATGGCGAATTTCCAGATTCCATTATCTCTCCAGAACGAACCAGATGAGAAACATCGAATCGAAAATTTTGTAAGGCATGCAGTCGCAATTCAACCGATTTTCGATTTTAATTTCCGAAAATTCGAATTAGGGTTTGTCGAATGATGAGAAGTTTTGATTTTGGGATTTTCGTTGATAGTCAGGTTTGTATATCAGAGGTTACATGTTGTAATATTTGGGTCTTCCGGTTTTTTTTTTTGTTTAGAATCTAGTGTAAATGGTTTACGCTTGATTAAATCATCAATTAACCATCGATTTAAAATTAGAGGGACTGAGAAAGACAAATTCAATCTTAAGGGGAAATAGATAGACAAGTTTTATATAGTGGGAGGAAATAAACAGAAATTTAAACTTTGGGGAGATTTAGTGGGATATAAAACTTTTTAAGGGAAATAGCTTGTCATTCCATTTATTTTAATATAATATTTAATTTATTATATTGTTTTTGAAATTAATAAAATATGTTTTTCTCAATACTTTTTAATTACTCTCAACTACTACTACCATTCACATTTAAAATATTCCTTTTTTTATTCACTATTTTACTCCAATTTTTTTTTTTAACATCTCCACTCTTTTACTCTAATTATCATTTTTTTTCCCTCTCAATTACTCATTTCTTAATTACTCCAAATTACTCTAATGTTTACCGATCACAACCTATATATCTTCAAAGGGAGACATTTATGGAGACTAATATATGACTACTAAACAATAAATAACTTGTTTTCACGGACTTCTATGATGCATTATTAAAAAATAATATTTACATTTTTGTAGGAAATCAAATATTTGGTTGAGATGTATTAGGGAGTTGAGTTTTAGCAAATGCAGCAGGTGCAACAAATGCAGCAGTTGTATGTGTAGCAAATGCAGTAGGTGCAGCAAATGCAGCGGCTGCAGGTGCAGCAAATGCAGAGGTTGCAGAAGCTTAATGAATTCGCAGTTCTAACAATATTAGGGAGTTGGGCTAAACAATTAGTATTGGGCCTTATTATGACGGTTTGTATAGCTTGGCCGTCAAGTGTTTCTAGGGTTTGTGTCTTGTATATATACGTTGTGTAAGCCGTTGATATCAATAACACAATATTCACAAGTCTTACTTATCTTTACATGGTATCAGAGAAAAATCGTTCTGAGACCTAAACACCGCTCTCTTCTTTTGCTATCTCGAAGTTCGACATAGCTCCCATGTTTGTGTTCGAAGTTCGAACCAAGTTTAAGTCATGGTTGATGATGATGAGTTTTCCGCTACCAAGAGCGAAACTACAGAAAATCGTAACACTGAAGCTGTCACGCCCTACTCCTTGTATGGCTCCGACAACCCTGGTGCTCTAATTTCATCGGTGATGTTAACTGGAGAAAACTATAATGAGTGGTCGGGAGAGATGACCAATGCTCTTCGTGCAAAACGGAAACTAGGTTTCGTTGAAGGAACCATACCGAAGCCACTAGCACACGATCCTAATCTCGAGCTTTGGCTTTCGGTAAACTCCATGATTGTTGGGTGGATTCGCACATCAATTGAGCCGCGAGTCCGATCATTGGTGATGTTTATCACGGATTCTCACAAGTTGTGGGAAAACCTTAAGAAGCGTTTCTCTGTGGGAAACAAGGTGCGTGTACACCACTTGAAAGAGAAGTTAGCAATGTGCCGACAGAATGGTGATGAGGTGATCGATTACTACGCACGGTTGTCAAAGATTTGGGAGGAACTCGACATGTACAAGCCACTTCCTACTTGTACGTGTAGTGCTGCTCTTGAGTATGAGAAGGAACGTGAAGAAGAAAAGATGCATCAGTTCGTGATGGGGTTAGATGAAGCTCGATTTGGTGGTATGTGTCAAGCTATCATCGCATCAGATGCATCTACTGACATTGGTGAGATTTATGCAAAGGTGGTTCGTGAGGAGCAACGTTTGAACTCCGCCAAGGAACGTGAATCGCAACAGAACGCAGTAGGTTTCGCTGCCAAACGAGACTTGTCTTTTCAACAGACGGTCTCACATTCGTCTTCTGGTTCTAGAGGGCAAGATCAGCGTGGCTCTCAATGTGCTCATTGTGGCAGAAGTGGTCATACTAAAGAGAATTATTGGCAGTTGGTGGGTTTCCCGCCATGGTGGGAGTACAGATCACAAAACAGAGGTGGTGGTAGAGGAAACAGAGGCGCTAGTCGAGGAGGTGGTCAAGGAGGACGTGGTTCTTATACTTCATATCGCATCAAAAATTCTGGGGTACAAGCAACGAACGCTCACGCAACCACATCCAATTCATCATCGTTTCCAGAGTTTACTCGGGAACAGTGGCGTGCTCTGTCCCAAATGATCAGTGAGAAATCGAATCCTTCATCTGATCGTCTTAATGGTAAGCCTCGTCATGGTGATTTGATCCTAGACACAGGAGCTTCTCACCATATGACGGGAGATTTCTTTTTACTCCAAAATACATCGTGTATACCTCCATGTCCTATTGGTTTTGCGGATGGAAATAGAACATTTGCTACTCATATGGGTGTCTTCCCGTTATCCGATCAGATTACCCTTGAGAACGTGTTGTTTGTGCCTAATCTAAATTGCTCATTAATCTCGGTTTCGAAGCTATTACGATACACAAACTGTTTTTCAGTTCTAAGTGATACGTTGTGTGTTTTACAGGATCGTTTCACGAGGACCCTGATTGGAGCCGGTGAAGAGCGAGATGGGGTTTACTATTTTAAGGATGTTATGGCTGCAAGGGTTCATCGTGTGTCTAGTTCAGTTGTTAGCTCGGTTGATCAGTATTGTTGGCACCAGAGGCTTGGACATCCATCGTTTTCAGTTTTATCGTCATTACCTAATGTTTCCTCTTCAAATAAATCTGTTGTCCCTAGTCCGTGTGACACTTGTTTTAGGGCAAAGCAAACTATAGAAGTTTTCTTCGGAATTTTACATAAATCAAAAGAGTGTTTTGCTTTGATTCATTGTGATGTTTGGGGTCCATACCGAACCCGTGCTTCGTGTGGAGCAGTTTATTTCTTAACAATCGTTGATGAATATTCACGCGCTGTATGGACTTACCTACTCCTTGAGAAGTCCGAAGTTCGATCGGTTCTGCAAAACTTATGTGCAATGGCAACAAAACAATTCGGTAAAGACATAAAAGTACTTCGAAGCAATAATGATACAGAGTTTATCTGCCTTTCGCGTTTCTTTTGTGAGAATGGCATTATTCATCAAACCTCATGCGTTGATACTCCACAGCAGAACGGTCATGTCGAAAGAAAACACATACACATCCTCAACGTATCGCGTGCTTTGTTGTTCCAAGGATGCTTACCTATTAAGTTTTGGGTAGAAGCTGTGATGACTGCAGCTCATCTCATCAATCGTACTCCGACTGATGTTCTTCACGGTCGGTCCCCATATGAAGTCCTTCATGGCGAAAAGCCACAGTATGATCAGTTGCGTGTATTCGGAAGTCTGTGCTACACACATCTTCGTGCTCGGGACAAGGACAAATTTGGTCCCAGAAGTAGACGTTGTGTCTTCGTTGGGTACCCTTTTGGTCAAAAAGGATGGAATGTGTTCGATTTAGATAGTGAAAAGTTCAGTATTTCCCGAGATGTTGTGTTTCATGAGAATGAGTTCCCTTTCTCGTCAAAGTCGGATTCAACGCCTCTGGTTAAGTCATGATGCACCTCTTCGTCTCAGGTGAACGATCATGACAGGTTAATTGAACCAGAGACGGTGCGAAACGACATGTGGAGCTCGGATCTTCTTCTCTCTATCGACGATGCCAACGAAACCTCCGGTATTGATGTTTTCGATACGGTGGTTTCGCTTACATCAGATCCGACACCTACATCGATGGAGGCTACATCTCCGATTCGTCCTGCAATATCAGAATCTCCAGTCGAGGTTCGACCTACAACATTGCCATCTCCAGTTGAGGATACTCAGGTCACGACATTGACATCTCCAGTTGCGAATACTCAAATCGCGACTCCACCTGCTGAGATTGAAGAGTTGGGACGAGGTCAGAGAGCACGCATTCCCTCAGTTAAACTCAAGGGTTTCGTTTCCTATAATGCAGTATGTACTCAAGACCCCCATCTCGCTCCCATCTGCTATATATCATCGTCCTCCGAAACAATCCAAGGTAAGATAATGTATCCACTTGATGCTTATATCTTTGATATAATTGTCTCACCGTCGCATCAAGCTTTCCTCGCAGTCGTGACCGCCGGTGTTGAACCAAAGCACTATAATGAAGCTGCGAAGTATGAAGTATGGCGTGGTGCCATGAAACAGAAAATTGTTGCCCACGAAGACAGCAATACTTGGGATATTGAGTCGCTTCCGCCTGGCAAAACTGCTATTGGTTCTAAATGGGTTTACAAGATTAAGTACAACGCCGATGGTACAGTTGAACGCCATAAGGCGCGTCTTGTCGTAATGGGAAACAATCAAGTTGAAGGAGAAGACTTTGATGAAACATTTGCTCATGTTGTTAAGATGGCTACAGTACGTGGTCTTATGGGTATTGTTGCCGCAAAGGAATGGGAAGTGCATCAGATGGACGTCCACAATGCATTTCTTCATGGTGATCTTGAGGAGGAAGTCTACATGAAATTACCCCCCGTATTCACTCACTCTGATCCTACTAAGGTCTGTCGTTTGCGTAAATCGTTGTATGGGCTTCGTCCTCGCTGCTGGTTCGCTAAGCTCTCTAAAGCACTTTTGGATATTGGTTTTGAGCAATCGTATTCTGACTACTCGCTCTTCACTTACTCACGAGGTAAAACAGAGGTTCGAGTATTGGTTTATGTAGATGATTTGGTGATCGCTAGCAATGACCTTGAGAAGTTGACAAAATTTAAAGCATATTTGGGAGAATGCTTCCATATGAAGGACTTGGGAAAACTTAAATATTTCCTTGGAATTGAAGTAGCACGCTCAAATGAAGGTATATTCATGTCTCAGCGCAAGTACATTCTTGACATTGTCGCTGATACAGGCCTCCTCTGTGCCAAACCAGCTTCGACACCGATTGAACAAAACCATAAGCTTGCCTCGGATGATGGTATCCACCTCGCTCATCCTCTTCCGTATCGTAGGCTTGTGGGTCGCATGGTTTACCTTTCTATAACTCGTCCTGAGTTGTGCTACGCCATTCATTTGCTTTCTCAGTTTATGAAGGAGCCGCGGGAAGCTCACTGGGAGGCTGCTACATGGGTGGTACGGTTTCTCAAAGGCTATCCTAGACAAGGAATCATTCTTCATGCCGACATTGATCTTCAGTTGTCCGTATATTGTGATGCGGATTGGTCATTGTGTACTTTGACTCGTCGCTCCCTCAGTGCCTATGTCGTATTGCTTGGTGGTTGTCCGATTTCCTGGAAAACGAAGAAACAAACTACGGTTAGTCATTCGTCAACTGAAACGGAATATAGGGCCATGGCTTTTGCTACTAAGGAAATCAAGTGGATTGTTCAGCTGATGGAAGATCTTGGCGTTCCCATCACTAAGCATGTTCCGTTTTATTGTGACAGTCAAGCCGCTATCCACATTGCTGCTAATCCAGTGTTTCATGAACGGGCTAAACATATTGAACGAGATTGTCACTGCGTTTGTGATGCTGTGAATGATGGACTTATTTCTACTGTTCACATTCGTACCAAATATCAGATTGCTGACATTCTTACCAAGGCTCTTGGACGACCTCAATTCGATGTATTGTTGCCCAAGTTGGGTGTTTGGGATGTCCACACTCCAACTTGAGGGGGAGTATTAGGGAGTTGAGATTTAGCAAATGCAGCAGGTGCATGTGCAGCAAATGAAGCAAGTGCATGTGTAGCAAATGTAGCAGGTGCATCAAATGCAGCGGGTGCAGGTGCAACAAATGCAGCGGTTGCAGAAGCTTAATGAATTCGCAGTTCTAACAATATTAGGGAGTTGGGCTAAACAATTAGTATTGGACCTTATTATGACGGTTTGTATAGCTTGGCCGTCAAGTGATTTTAGAGTTTGTGTCTTGTATATATACGTTGTGTACGCCGTTGATATCAATAACACAATATTCACAAATCTTACTTATCTTTATAAGATGCATTATTGTTATGCAAGAGGGACAATTTCAGTGTTACTTGGCATTAGTAAGACATGCTTGGCTCTATTCAAGAGAGACTAATGGATATTCATGTTATGCTCTGGTTAATTTTTAGAATTTTTTCCTGTTTTTAAATGTGACACGTGAAGAAAGTCTACAATCATACCAGGCTATAGGTAGACCAGTTTGGCTTCATACCGGATTTGGAGATGAACATCGGCTTTGGCTATGCTCTATGTTCTGCTCTGTCTTTTTAGCAAAAGTCTGTTTTTTTTTCTCTTTGTGATTTTCAGATCTTGGTTTTTACTTACATTCATATGAAAAACCTCTATATTTCATTGTAGACAAAGAGACATTATAATTTATTTGGCTGATATCTATCAATAGGAAGTATTATTGAGTATGTCAAAAATATAATTTTTAAAACGAAGTGGTTTTTAATTCTATAAAACCCATAAATATAAAATTCAAAACGAAGTCGTTTAATGTTAATAAAAACCCTAATTTTCTGCTATATATATTTCATCGTGGCCGCCTCATTTTCATCGATAGGGTAGACGATCTATTTCTCCACGAACTATACCCATATCACACCAGATCCCCACGGAACTATGACCTCTGTATATATCCCTACAAAATAAAAGTTAAAGATCTAAATCCCCCCCAAAAAAAAGTTCGAAACTTAAATCCACACAGAACGAAAGTTGAAAACTAAAACCCCCATACAGATCGGTTTAAAACGGTTTACTGTTTTGTAATTGTAGTTAACCATCTAAAACCCGATAATTAACCGATTATGACCCGTTTACGACCCGATTAATGTTATTAAACCACGGTTTACTTACCCACCCGAGAAAAAAAAAACCCAAAAAATTACAAACCCTAAATCAAAATCCCCAAATCGAAAACCCCCAAAATCTTAGAACCCTAAATAAAAAAATCCCTAAATCAAGATTTCGATCAAAAATCCCCAAAATCTTAGAACCATAAATCAAAAATCGTGGTCAATGGCACTAGTCATTCGAGGTTTTTGCGAAGAAGACTTCGATGAAGAAGCAGTGGATAGAGATGAGTTCGAAATCGAGTAGTTGGTGTCGGAATTTGTCAATGAGCCTTCGATCCACCACGACCAGATGGCTGAGAGCGATGACGACGGAGAGAAATCTCAGAAGACGCCGAGAGAGAAGACCCACATCAGACGTGGTGAAGGGAGATTGTACAAGCACCAAACATTCTTCAACGGCGTGGCTTTCAAGGAGTGTGTTCTGGACTATGCATTGAGAACAGGTCGAAATGTGAAGCAACAGAGGTACGATAGAGATAAGATAGCATTTAAGTGTGTTGGTGGTGATCGTGAAGGTGTAGGATGTAGTTGGAAAATTTATGCTTCTAGTATACCTAAAGATCCTCTGTGAAAAGTTAGGATCTTTGAAGATAAACATAGTTGTGTGCCTAATGGACAATGTGAGATGCTAAAGGTGCCACATATAGCTAGGTTGTTTCTAGACAAAATCCGTGATGAACCAGAATACTTCTTGCCCATGAAGATTGAGGAAACTGTTTTAGAGAAATGGGGAATCACCGTGTCTAGGAATCAATGTCAGGCTGCTAGGAAGACGGCATTGAGGCGGGTTGAATGTGAATACGGTCATCAGTTTGCCCGTTTAAGAGATTATGCGGCTGAATTAATTGACTCAAACAAGGAGTCGACAGTGGTGATTGATACATTGACAAATGAAGAAGGTAAAGAGGAGTTTAACAGGTTCTACGTGTGCTTTAATACCATCAAAACAACTTGGAAAGAGACATGTAGGCCATTGATAGGAGTTGATGGCACCTTCCTCAAACACAAAATGAAGGGACAATTATTGGTTGCTTTAGGAGAGATGCAGATAATCGTATATATCCAATAGCATGGGCTGTTGTTCAAGCGGAAAATACGGATAACTGGTGCTGGTTTGTGAAGAAGTTAAATGATGACTTAGGTTTGAATGATGGTGATGGTTTTATTATGATCTCGGATAGGCAAAAGGTAATGTCTTCTGGTTTATTGTGTTTTCTGTTTTGTTTTCGGGTGTTTTGTGTTTTGGTTTACTTTAACTTGGTTGTTTGTGTGCTTATGTTTGTCTTTCGGGGCTTGATTACAGCTGTCCAGTTAGAGCTGCCAAAGATAGAGCATAGAATGTGTGTTAGGCACATCTATGCTAACCTAAAGAAGAATCATGGGAGTAAAAAGGACATGAAGCCTTTGATATGGAGTTTGGTTTGGAGCTACAATAACGCAGAGTTTGAACAACGATTGGATAGGATTCGCTGCTATGACATTGGCGTCTATAATGATGTGCAGAAGACAAATCCTAAGAGCTGGGTAAGAGCATTCCAGAAGCTGGGAAATTACTGTGAAGATGTGGAAAACAACTCCACTGAGTCTTTCAACAACACAATTAGAAAGGCAAGGGATAAGCCATTTGTGCCGATGCTAGAGATGGTTAGAAGACTTGCTATGGCACGTATTGCCAAGATATCTGCTATATCTCATGACCACAAAGGTAGTGTTTTAGTGTTTCTGGTTTTAATGTTTTAGAGTTTTAGAGTTTTCTGTTTTTAGTGTTTTAGAGTTTTCTGGTTTTGATGTTTTAGAGTTTTCTGGTTCTGTGTTTCTGTTTCTGATTAGTGTTATATACTTTCTGGTTTATGTGTTTGTATTTCAGGGATTTGTACGCCATATGTTATGGGATTTCTAGCATCTGAGAAGAAGAAAGCTGATGAGTGTAGAGTGACTTCAAGCACAAATGGTGACTATGAAGCAAGGCTGAGTGGTTGTTCTTACCGTGTCAACTTGGAGAAGAGGACTTGCAGCTGCTTGAAGTTTCAGATATGTGGCATCCTTTGTGAGCATGCTTATGGAGTGATTATTCACAGGAAGAAAGACCCTGAATACTACGTATGTCACTGGTTCCGTACAACAATGTGGAAGAGGAACTACACGGATGGACTTGTTCCAGTGAGAGGTGCTCCATTTTGCCCTTCAACAGATGCTCCTAATGTACACATTCAGCCTGAGCCGCTACAACCTGGGAGAAAGAAGATCACTAAGGCTGATAAAAAGAGGAAGAAAGGTGTTAACGAGTCTCCAACGAAGAAGCAAGACAAAGTGAAGAAGAGAATAATGCATTGTGGCATATGTGGTACAGCAGATCACAACTCAAGGTTTCACAAAAAAACTTCTCAAACTGATGCAACTTCTCAAGCTGATGCACCTTCTCAAGCTGATGCTCCTTCTCAAGCTCTTTCTGAAGCTGGTGCTCCTTCTCGAGGTCTTTCTCAAGATGCTGCTCTTTCTGAAGTTGTTGCTCCTTCTCAAGCTCCTTCTCGAGGTCTTTCTCAAGGTGAATCACAAGCTGCTCAACCTACTTCTCAATGGCAACAAAGTCAAGCTTATCAAGGTAAACCTTCTCAAAGTAAACTCTTCCCATGGATAAGATGGGAAGACTGATGAAGGTGGGTCTGTTTTTCAAGGTTTAGGTGGTGGTGGTGGGTCTGTTTTTCAAGCTTTAGGTGTTGGTGGGTTTTTTTTTCAATCTTTAGGTGTTGGTGGGTCTGTTTTTCAATCTTTATGTGGTGGTGGGTCTCATTTCGGGTCAGTTTTTATATGTTTTTGTGCAACTCAATGAGATTGTCGGATTTAAGCTTTTGTTTAAACAAGTTGTAACCATTTGGATGGTGTTTTGTGACTTTGGAATATGAGCTTGTTGTCTCTACTTTTGTTTAAACAAGTTCAAAATTTTGAGAGAAGGCAAGTTGAGACAAAAGTAGAAATTGAACATCACTAAAATCCAACAATCAACTTGTTCTTCAATACAACAATCACACACATACAACCTACTACTCACATAATCCGAAAATGAAGACTAAAAGTAGAAATTGAAGACAAAAGCACACACATACAACCTGCTAGTCACATAATCCGAAAATGAAGACTAAAAAAACTGAAAAAGACACAACATACAACCTGCACTCATCACCATGTTCTTCATTCCGAAAACACACACATACAACCTGCACTCATAACCATGTTCTTCATTCCGAAAGCACCATTTTCTTCAACCTACTAGTGCCATAATCCCAACCACGATCATACAACCAATGACCACTTACAACATCATCTTCTTTATACCAGATTTCGCTTCATCCAACACGTCTTCAACCCTATCAAATATGTCTTTTCCGAGTTTCATTTGCACTTTATGAAACACCTTCTTCTCATAAACCACCTCATTTCTTGCAACATGTTTCATCTCTTGCTGAAGTCTCGATTGCAATGTCTCAATCTCATCTAACAGAGCCTCGTCAACCCATTTGAAAATGTGAGGATCATTCACAAGCTACAATTCACCAACGGCAACTATAAGAATCAACTCACGATTCAAAGCAACATCTCACAAATCATATGAAGCATTGAGATTACTTTCTTTGAGACAGCAAAAGCACACCGGTAGTACCTCCGGTAAGGATTGTGCTCGGATTTCGATATCAATCCCAAGATTTGTTCACCACACCAACACCTCTTAGAAACACCCACAATTCTTCCACTTCTTGGACGAACTGATCCACTAGAACCTCCAGAGACATTACTCGAAGCACCAGACATCACTGCTTGGACGAATTTTCAAAATCAATTCTAGGGTTCTTATTTTTTTGAATTTTCGATTTGGGGATTCTGTAAATCGACACGATTCGCGTGTTTTGTGAAGATACGGGTCGGGTTTTAAGTCGGGTCGGATTGCATAGGTTTTGGATCGGGGTTTTTGGTTTGGTTTAGGGGTTTAATGGTTTAGGTTCGGGTTTAGGTTCGGGTTTAGCTCACAAACCGTGAAAACCGACATCTGTGTGGATTTAAGTTTCGAACTTTTTTTGGGGGGGGATTTAGAGATTTAACTTTTATTTTGTATGAATATATACAGAGGTCATAGTTCCGTATGGATCTGGTGTGATATGGGTATATTTTGTGGGGAAATAGATCGTCTATATATATTCCGAAAAAGTCGCCATCGCAATTTCTTTCATTGGTAAGTGTTTCAATCTATTTAAAATATTTTGTTTCAATCTATTTCTTTCATTGGTAGATCTGCTTTCCGGCGCCGGTGGCTCCCTCAGCACCGGCGCCGGTGGCTCCCTCAGCACCGGCGCCGGCCCCTTTACCTCCTCCTTGTCTTGTCTTTTCCGGTCTGGCTTCAGATTTGGTGTTTCCCTCCTGTTTTCGGTTGCAGCGGCGTGGGTTGAGCCTCGACGGTGGTTCCTCATTCGACGGTGGAGCAAGCTCAGCGGTGTCATTGAGTTTGCGGTGGCGGTTGCGTGCTTCCTCGTGGACAGCGCTCTATCCGGCGTTCGCCTCGTCCTTCTCCGCCGATGTCTCCTTCCTCGTTTTGCTCTCCGGTGTTTCCCCACCGGTGGGTTCGGCTTTTCTTTCAGAGCTCGTCTTCTGCTGCGTAGGCGTGCGCTCTAGCTTATTCCGGTAGTGGGGTGGTGGCAGTCAACCTCTCCGCCGAGTAAGAACTCTCTAAAATCTCTGTTTCAGATCTTGTCTAGGAGGTTGCGGAGGTGCCAATTTTTCTAGATCTGAGTCCCCTGTACCGGCGATGGCGTTGTTGGGCCTAGAGGACGGGTCGCTCGCCGTCTTTTGGCTTTGGTGATTTGGTCTCGTGGCTGGCCTCGGAGTGGTGGCTCTCGTCTCTCTCGGCGGGTGCGGCTCCGCCGGTGGTGTCTCTCAGCGGTGGCTTTAGGCGGGTGGCTCGGCGGATGCTTCTTCGGCTCGTTCGGCGGTTAAGCTTTGGCGTCGTCTTCCATCAGTGTGGCATGAGTTTCTCGGCGGTGCGTGTTCCGGCTTAGATGCGGCGGCAACGCGTCTGTGCGAGAGGACTCGGTTAGAGTTGGCTCCGGATTTAGTCCGGTGTAGGAGGTGGACCTGATCCTGATGTGAGATGTCGAGGCAATGATTTGTTGTCGCGGCTAGCTTCTAGTTGTGGGAGCTGGTTCCCAAGGAATTTCTCTTTCTCGGGAATGGCGCTCGGAGGTGACGCTTCGATTGCCCGCTCGGACTCCCATATCGACGGCAGTTAGTCCGTTACAGAAACCGGAGATCCTGTTAGTTCTTGGAGAAGCTGTAGGCGTCTCCCTTGTGCTTAGAGGACGAGCCTCGGGATGATACTCGTGGCAACAAGGATGAGAATTCTAGTTCTTCGGAGCTGTGGCAAGAATGGGATGGTCCGCGTTTTGGCGTGTGACTGCTGCTTTCGCGTATGGATTTGTTTCGGTTTGCTTTGTCTTATCTCGCTAGCCGTTTTTTCATAGCCTTTCTGTGTTGTTGTTGCATGTTAGTCGTTGTCAGTAGTTTTTTCGGTTATTCTGCTTTCCTAGTTTCCCTGTAACTTCTGTCAAAAATCTAAAAAGCTGGTAAATAAATCTTAACATTTATACCAAAAAAAAATAAAAATCAATAAGCGAAAACGGATTCAAAGACGGGGTTATGGATATAAGATGACCCAAGTTCAATTCATGATGATCATTTACTCAACCAAGCTAATCCCTAGGCATAAGACCCATAACTTCACTAATTCTCTTTCAAGCAATTAATCACTATGCTAATCACCTAATCCATTAACAAACTCTCATTTGCGGATCATTGATTAGCAAGCATTAAGTTCAAATCAACAAGATCAACCAAAAATACATCCTAGACAACTATTATCATAGGCTAGGAGCAGAAATCTCTTGAATAGTTCATCAAGACATTTCATCAAACACTTGGTGTGCATGAAATGCCTTATGATCTATACCTACTTTTTCAAGCTAGATTTAGCCTTAAGAACACTAAACAAGAAAGGATATAAGAATTTCTATCCCTAAACACCATGAATCAAGCATAGGAACATCCTAATCTACCCCATCTCTAAACCCTAAAAGACTACTCAAGACCCATCAAAAACAACCCAAAATCGATGGAGACAGAGATTGAATCCATGGATAGATGATGAATAATCAAGATAGAAAGAAGATAGATGGAAGAGATTGATAGAAATCAACACTAAATTTCATAAAACAAAGGATCCTTCTTACAAATCTCAAGTTCTCTCTTAAAGGTGAGGGTTTTAGACTTAAGAAAAGGTTAGCAAATAAAATTAGGTTTTTAGAGTATTTATAATAAAAAGAAAGAGAACCGGGTCAACCCAGAACAAACCGGTTGCTGACCCAGTGGATTTGGGTCACATTTCAATCTCGGCCGGTGCGCGTCCGGTGTAGTGGGCCGGTGCTAGAAGTTTTTTCCGAGAGGGAAGCAACACCGGTTGGTTTCAGCCGGTGCACGAGTCCGAGAAACTCCCTGCCCAAGTCTTCATGCAATCCCGGACGCGTGAGAAGAGTTGTGCAGGGTCGGTGTATGCAGCCGAGAAACCTCCTGCCCGATGGAGACAAAGCTTTCACACTGGGCGAGATGGAGCCAGGACGTGCAGCCGAGAAACCTCATGCCCGAGGGAAAATCTGAGTGAGACCAAGCTTTCACACCGGGCGAGATGGAGCCGGGACGTGCAGCCGAGAAACCTCCTGCCCGAGGGAAAATCTCATACCGGCTGAGGGAGATTCTTGTGCCGAGCCGGTGCTGAGGGGAAATCCGATGGAGAAATAATTCCGAGCTTTCATGTTTCTAGTCGTCGCTTCAAGATCCCGAGCTAAGTGCGAGCTCCTCCAAAATATCCGAAAGTCTCCAAAGTACCTAATAAGGACTCCAAAATATGCAAGAACTCACTAGACCTAATTAAAATGTTATAATCTCTAAATGAGACCTAAATGCAAGACAAGACCATGATTATGCATGTAATTTACACAAAACTCTAAATGAAATGCAAGCTAAAACATGGAATATATGAGTATATCAGTTAACTATACCCTAATCCACTGTCGTGCTCATAGGGCAAGCCGCACTCTAGTTCATAGACCTAGCGGTTAGCTCAAGCCTAAGCAATAAACACAACAATAAGCGAAAACCACAAAAGATAAATCCCTATTTGTGTCTAATTCAATGATTTTATGGATCCCTTCGAAATCGTAAATCTAACTATGGAACTACTCAAACATGGTAACATAAAACAAGGAAGGAGATGAAAAACTCATAATATAAAAAGAGAGAAAGGGTTTAAAACTCATAATTTTTGCTCTTGATCATAGGCGATCGCCCATGCATCGCAAACCTGTTGAGATGAAGGGTACTGCCATCGGTACCAACAACCGAGAACCCAAGCACCGCCTCGTGCTTACGATCTAATTCCCAAAGAGTCTTTGGAAGACATGATGCACACGCTACTGAGAAACCAGCAGGAATCCTCATTCGAGCTCGATGCGAAGTTGGAGCATATCAAGAAGGATCTTGGTGGAAAGTGTGACGCTATCTACGTTCAAGTGCAAAGACTTGAGGATAAAGTAAGGCAGTTGGAGGATATACAGCTGCAGCAAACCCACGAGATCGAGAAAAACCATATTTTCATCGACCATGTCAACAAATCCATGAAGCTCATGGAAGACAACTTTGAAGAGAAGCTCATGAACTTGCGAGTAAGACAAACAGGGTTGAGACTTGCGAGTAAGACAAACAGGGTTGAGAGAAGAGTGAAAGAAGTTGGCAACCAAGGGAGAGAAGTTTATTCATCCATCCATGTTCTCCACGAGGGGCAGAAGCAAACAGCGGAAGAAATCCAAGACATTCGTTTTGCAATGGATGGAAGATACAATGACCTTCTTGGCAAAACCATGGGTTTTGGAGATATGTCCTCAGATCTTTCAGGTGAAATTAAGACGCTTCAGAAGCGCCTATCCAACGTCGAAGACACTGTCGACCTCACCCTTGGAACCGGGTTGGAGGAAGCAAGACGGGATCTGACAAATAGCTGCAATGCTATGACTCTCCTAGCTGAGGCAGAAGAACGCCAAAGAGTTCAAGGGGACATGGAAAATCAGTGCATGATGATAAGACTAAGAGAAACCGCGAGGATTCGAGGGAGAAAACCACGCGAGGGAACCCCAATTTCGAGACGAACTCTGGCCTCAGAACATGAAGATTGGGAAACTCGACCCATAAGCGAAGAGATGCTAGATGATTTCCGTTCCATTGTGAATGAGATCCCAATCCACATGTCGTTCGATCAAGCTTGGAAAAAGTACCCAGCAATTAAGGAGTTCTTTTGGTACAACAGGGAAGATAAGCACACGATCGAAGATCTATTCGACGAAGCTAGGAAGACGCTGTCTAAGCCCATAACATTGCACAAGCTCGAAGAACCAGGATGCTTCGTCGTTCCATGCGAAATCTTCGGCTCCAGCTTCAACAATGCTCTGTGTGATTCGGGAGCCGCAATAAACCTTATGTCAGAGGCGGATGCAAGACGTTTGAAGATCGACAGCATGAAGACCTCGAGGATGAGAATCGGGTTTGCATATGGCTCAACCACCACAACGGTCGGCATGATCGAGAATCTCCCTTTTAAGTTTGGAAATTGCATTGTCTCGCTAGATTTTCAAGTGGCGAGAAGCCATGGAATAAATAATGAACCTCTACTTCTTGGAAGACCATTCTTAGCAACAGCAGGAGCCATTATGGATTGGCCGAATAGGAGAATGTGTCTCGCGAACGTCGACAATGAGATCTTCCACCTACCAGCACCTCCCGGTTTCACCTCGAAACACATTCGTTACACGATCGAAGGGAAAAGAGGGTGCGAGGTACATAATCCTCTTGATGACTATCAAAGCATGGATGAAGGTAAAGAGGCTATGAGAAAGAGATCAAAACGAGCTAAGGGGAATGCGAGCCTTTTATATCTATCATCCGCCTAGAGAACTCAAGAAGTCGAGCTAACGACATGAAACAAACGCTTGGTGGGAGACAACCCACCGGTACGTATTTATTTATTCGTTTTAAGTTTTTAGACCATTAACTTAATAAATTACGGTTTTTGCTTTCTTAGTTCTCTAATTATTCATAAAAAAGAGGAAATCGATTGATGCAAGGTGTGCATCGATCGAAGCCAAGGGGTCCGAGAATTCAAAATCGATCGATGCAGAATGTGCGTCGATCGATGGAGGGCGAGCAGACAAGCCGAAATCGACCGATGCGACACTCTGCATCGATCGATACCGACCCAGGTAAGTCAGTTTTGATTTTTTCTTGATTTTCTTTCTTTGAGTATGTTATACCTTCTTCTTGGTTTATTTTCACACCGAGATGGTGTGAAGTAAGTCTGGGGGAGGGTCTTTGTTGGTTCTAACATTTTTTTCTTTTTTTTTTTTTATCTCATGAGTCATTTTGATATTTTTTCTAGAGTCATTTTATTGAGTCAAAAACTTGTAGGAGATTATGATCATGACTTTTGAATGTTTATGTGATTTGCATCTAATTGACCATTGTTGCAGGGCTAGTTTTAAATCAGACTAATGGAAAATCTAAAGGCTTCACGGTTAATCATAGGCATCCATGTTTCCAGAAAAAAAAACAAAAAACTTGAGCTAATTTATGCGCTTTTCTTTTTACCTCATCATCGTGATTGGTGTCTTCAGAGCTTGACTCCTCATTCGTATATGACGAGATGACATGTGTTAAAGTACGGTACTCCTATCCCTTATTTAAAATAAAAAGCAGAAAAGATGAAATGATTTTCTTTCGAGTAAAGGGCTAGGAAAATTTCCATCGATCCTATTATTTTACTTCAAAAGAGATGATCACACTAAGGTTGGAAGCGAGGTTAGGAAAATTTCCAGAGATACCACTATTCGCCTACAACTTAGAATAAAAGGGTGGCACTAAAATGAACCGGGGATTCGGTGTCAAACCATCAATACTCGCGTTCCATCGGCCATTAACCCTACGGAAAGGAAATGAGAAAAGAATAAGTCTGGTAGAGGGAAAAAGTACTGAAGGTTGTGTTGTTGTCTCGTCACGATATCGAAAGGGAAAGAGTTTAGAAGGTTTTTGGCACTATAATTTTTGATGAGACCCAGCGATAATAGCTTTGGGTTGTTCTGCGGGACGTTGAGTTGAATCTGGGAGGCTGTGATGCTTGCAGAGCTCTGTAGCCAAGAGAACATTCTCTACTAGGAGTCTACCCTGGATGAAAGCAGATTGATTTGAAGATATCAAGCCAGGGAGGACCACTTTTAATTTGTCAGCCAACAACCGAGGATTATCTTGTAAACAGTGTTGCAAAGGATAATTGGTCTGAAATCTGAGATAGATGTTGCATTCTGCTTCTTTAGGATCAACACAAGATTAGTATAGTTCCACTGCTTTAAGAGCTTCCCTAAGTTTAAAAAAAAAAACTCCAACACCGCAGCGGTAAGATCAAGCCCAACTGAAGTCCAATTTGCACAAAAGAACTCCACACCCATTCGGGCCATGGGACTTGTTTTATGGAAGAGAGAACAAAATTTGCTTGATATCTTGAGACGTGAAGGGAGCCAAAAGGGAAGATATGGCTTCATCTGAAACATTTATGAATCAACAGAGATTCTAATACGAGAAGGTTTGCAGCAGAAGGAGTGGCATGGCTACCCAACAACTGCTCATAAAACCCAATAATGTGATCTTTAATCGAACCAGAGGAGTCCAGAACTGACTCATCTTCCTTTACCAGAAAGTGAATGTGGTTAAAGGCTGCTCTAGATATGATGGATCAGTGGAAAAAAGAGGAGTTACTATCACCCTTCGCAACCCAACTGGCTCTTGCTCTTTTACGAAGGAAAGATTCTTCTGCATTTGCAAGAATAAGCCATTTTCTGTGAGCTTCTCTCTCTTCCATGGAAATAGATGGAGAAGGAGAAGCTAGAAGAGATCTCTGCATATTGAGCATAACGTCGTGAGCAAAGATTTGAAACTCAAAATTTGAGTAATTCAATTTGCTGAAGTTTCTGATGATTCCCTTGAGCTCTTTGAGTTTCCTAGAAAACACAAACATATTTGTCCCAGAGAAATCCAAAGATGACCAGCATTCCTTAATAATAGTAGTGAATTCATCATTCTTCACTAAGAAGTTCGAGAACCTAAAAGGCTTTTTCCTTTTCTCCTTCATAGAGTCTAGGAAAATGCAGCACATGCAATGATCAAAGGTGTCTACCTCCCAAAAATACCAATAGAATTCGGAAACTGCCTCAACCAAGTATCATTCAAAAGAATACGGTCCAACTTCTTTGATATAGGCTTTGCGGGTCTGTTATTTATCCAGGTGAAAGTGGAGCTCAGAAAGAGAGATCTTGAATACCAACTTTAAGGAAACAACATTGAATTTCTCTCATGGATCTTGTGGACAAGAACGAGTCACCTATAGAGTGCTCTCAGCCAACTAAAATTTGATTAAAGTCCCCAAACACAATACATGGTTTGGAAGCAATTAAAGGGTTATCGGCAGCTAAGATGATTTCCTTCCACAACAACTTCCTTTCTTCTTCAATGTTAGAACCATACACAAAAGACACTGCGATTTCCACACTTGAACCACGAAATTTCACAATGCAAGAAATCATTTGGAGAGATTTTGAAATAACTATCACTGAAACACTTTGATGAGCAAAAGATCAACCCAAAAAAGCCCTATCAAAAACAGCCTGAGCTTTCTCCGGTTTGACATGAGTCTCGATAAGACTCCCAAAAATAAGCTTATTACGCCTCTTCCACTTCTTAAAACAACTCGGCTTTATTTTATCATTAAACCTTATTAAATTCCAGCAAAAATATCCATAGGAAAAGGGGTCAGAGCTTTGAAGGGCCTACAGCCCTGGCTTGAATAGTCGACTGCCGAAGCTGTCGATTACTTACTACTGTAATAAATCGATCCTTGGGATTAACTAGATCAGGTGAATCTTCAGACCCAGAAGACGAATCTGATGAAAAGTCTACATAAATAGATTTGATAGGAGTGATTTGATCCAGCCCTATTTCAACACTAATAGATTCAACAAAAGTAGAAGTGCTAGGAGGAGAGACCTGTTTTGGAATTAAGACATTCTCGAAAGATAAGCCTTTTCATGTCCCAATTTGAAGAGAATCTTTAAAAACAACATCTAGCATAGCTTTTGGCGGCTGAGAAGTCTCAGAGGGTTCTCTAATAACGATTCATTTATTTGGAGAAGCAACGATCTTTTCAACATAGACCTGACCTTTGCCTCTTGGGTTGCTCCTACAATTCATTTGCCTTTGTCAACAAAGGCAGGGGCTTTTGAAGAAGTCTTTGCCTCTCCCGTCGATTTCCCTTTATCAGCAATATAAGGATTGGACGTTTTGCCATTATTTCGGGGACGGTTTTTAGAGGAATGTTTCACTGAATTGCAGCTTTTGCAGGTAGGAGGAGCTGGTGGACATTTGGATATCGTATGACCGACCTTTTTACAGTGGGCACAAAGTGCGGGAAGCCAAGGGCTGGAGACCAAAACACGAGATACTTGATCTGATTCAAAACGAACGTTTACTGCCTCTGGCAAAGGCTTTCGGGAATCAATAATTGTATAGACTTTAGAAACCTCTAAGTTTGTCATGTTTAGGGTTGATGGATGAGGATAAATAGGATGCCCAACCAAACCAGCGATGTGCTCTAAACCTTCCTCGGAGAAGAATTGAAAACGAACTTGTCGGAATTCAAGCTCGGGATTAGATGGTTTCAGACCCGGTGACCACTTAGCCACGAACATGATCTGCCCTTCTACCTGCTTGAGGCCTTGACGGATAAATCACTAGAATGACCTTAATGGTCTAAATCAAATTCACCTCTAACCCCTTTTTCCCAAAACCTTATAACCTTACTAACATGTGTTATTCCCATTTTACCATTACATTAAATATTAAACAAATTAAATAAAACAAAAAAAAAAAAAAAATACAGAAAAAGAAAAAGAAAAAAAAATCAACCAATCGCGAGCTCTCTTCTTCCCTTCTTCTCCTCTTCGCGTTCTGCGTCCGACGTCCGACTCCGTCGTCTTCCTCAGCAAATCGGCTCTGACTTGGTATTCAGGTGCGTGTTTGCTCCTTTTTTCTCTTTCTTGTGTCCTCTTCAATGATACATTGATCTGAAACACTGAGTATCAATTTAGAGATTGAAATTGAAATTGGGTATTCAATCAAATTCAAATTGGGTATTCAATTAGGGGATTTCCAAGTAATAATGAATAACCCAAGAGTATATATAGGAGTAAACTTGTTTTCGTAGTCTAAAAGAAGCTTATGTTGATACCGTATGAAATTGTAGAGATTTAGAAGCTATGAATCTGAATCGGAGCTGGTAATGTGTTTGGTATTACTAGTTTACTGGTATTACTAGTTTACTGGTATTACTAGCTAATGTTTTTAATTTCGTACAACTGGTATGACTAGTCATTGGTATTACTAGCTAATATTTTTAATTTCGTACAACTGGTATGATTAGTCACTGGTATGACTAGTTAATTTGGTACAACTGGTAAGACTAGTCACTAGTATGACTATTTAATTTGGTACAACTGGTATATCTAGAATTACTGAGTTGTAATATATACTAATGTTGTTAAATTTTTCTATTTTCAGGACACAATGAATAGGAGTAAGTTCACAGTAATAGATTTTGATTATGGGGGATATTATTCAGGCGGACAATGGATTCTAGGAGAAGATCCCAACTATACTTTATAGATAAAAGAATCGTTGGAGGAGTTAACTTTTTGTGTGTTGGTTAGTAGAAAATGCAGGAAGATTAATGTTGATGAAGATACGACGAAGCTGACGCTAACTTACATTCCATTTAGAGCGGATCAGAATAAGGCTGGTATAATCTTGGATGACGAATATGTTATAACATATGTAATGAGATACAAAGATGATTGTGCTAGTGTTTTGCATGTGGAACTCTTGGAAGGAGTCTCGCAAAACAAGAATTTTGAGAAACGTTCAAGAGAGGATCGAGGAAGTGGAGTTGATGTATGGAATGAGGAGATTGTGAGTAATAGTAGAGCTAATGATTGTATGATGATTTCTCGTAACACAGAATCTGAACCAATAGAACAGTTGCTATTGGACAATGCTCCTCATGATGCAGATTGTGAAAATGATCAACATGAAGAAGTTTCTTACGATGTTGAAGTTACACCTAATGCACAAGCAAATGAGGTTGTCCATCATGAATGGGATGATGGTATTGACATGACTTTAGGTCAGGAGTTTTAGAGTAAACGAGCAGTGCAAGATTTAGTTGAGAGAGATGTACATCTGAATTGTTTTGAGGTTGCTACAGTGAAGTCGACAACCGTATTATACGTGCTAAAATGTCGTGATGGTGCTTGTTAAAGGTCTCTACGAGTTGCTAAGTATAAGAATTCAGATCGATGGTCGGTTAGAACTTACAAGAAGAAGCATACATGTTCTCGGATAACTACAAGTACAAGCACCCAGTTTTCAAGAAAAGGCACACCGGGGTTGGTTGCATCTGTTGTGCATCAGTTCTATCCAGGCCAATTCAACACTCTGAAACCTAAACATCTTGTAGGTTTGGTTCAAAGAGAACTTGGTGTCAATGTTTCTGTAACTACTGCTTGGAGAGGGAGATACAAAGCTATTAATGATTTGCGCGGAAGTCCGGATGAAAGTTTTACGAGGTTGCCTTCTTATTTACACATGTTGGAGGAGAAAAATCCTGGTACTGTAACATATGTGGAATGTGATGAGGAACAAATGTTTAAGTACGTATTTATCGCGTTGGGGGCGTGCATAGAAGGGTTTAGAGCTATGAGGAAAGTTATCATTCTGGATGGAACGCATCTTAGTTCAAAGCATCGTGGAGTGTTTATTGTTGTAATGGCTCAAGATCCAGACCGTCATCATTATCCCCTTGCTTTTGGGGTAGTTGATAGATAGAATAATGCAAGTTGGAGTTGGTTTCTGAATAAGTTGAAAACAGTGTTGCCGGAGGATCCTGAAATTGTGTTTGTTTCTGATAGAAATCAGAGCATCATCAGGATGATATGCGAAGTTTACCCGCATTGTAAGCACGGGTATTGCATACAACATTTGTCCCAGAATGTCCAATCACACATTTACGGTGTTAACAAAGAAGAAGTTACAGCGAAGTTCAGAGAGATGGCTCATGTTTATACAGTTTGTGAGTTCACACCGCTCTATGATTCTTTTAGGAAGAGGTACCCTAAAGCAGTCGAGTATCTAGAGGAAAGTACAAGTGAGAACAAATGGGCAAGGTGTTATTTTCCAGGAGAAAGGTACAACATAGATTCCACGAATTGTGTTGAATCTATGAATAATGTTTTAAGAGAAGCAAGGCAATACGCGTTATTACCGATGCTTGATGCTATTGTTGGGAAAATTACGAAATGGTTTAATAAATATAGAAAACTTTCGTCTTAAGTTCCGGTGACAGAGATGATGGTGCCTCGTATTGCCAAGGAACTGCACCAAAGATGTCAGGATGCAAAGTTGTTACCGGTGACCGAGCTGAACTCGTTTACTCTTGTTTACAATGTGCTTGGACGTGATGGCAGAAATTATATGGTGGATTTGACAAATAAAACATGCAGCTGCAAGCATTTTGATATTGGAAGGTACCCGTGTGTACATGCTATAGCGGCTGCCATCATGTACGCGAAGTCAGGGAAGCAACTCGAGTTGCATGAGTTATGCTACGTCTATTATTTGATGGAGCAGTGGTCATTGGCATATCATAGGAAAATTTATCCAGTGCCTCATATGTCTGAATGGAATGTTCCCGAGGAAGTTAAAGCATCTTGCGTCATACCTCCTCCTTATACCAAAACAAAAGGAAGAAATAGAGTAAATCGGTACCCATCAGTTGGAGAACCTCGAAGAAGAAGAAAGCATGTTGGCATGGCTTATTTGGTGATAATCCTGGAACCAGTACCTAACTCGTTTGTGTAATTCCTTTGTGTAACTTGTTTGGGTTGTTGGATGTTAATTTTTGTCTTGGTACAACTACGTAAAACTGATTTTATATATGTTATACTAGTACCTTTGAGAATACTGGGTAACACTGGTATTTCGGGTTTAGTGTTATTTTGGAATTTTAATTTGAATTGAAAAATTCACAAAAAAAAAGAACAACAAATACGAAATAGTAAAATTTACGATACAGAAATAACTATTAAATGTTAAAAAAAAATGTGTATTTGGTTTATAAAATACATTTATACCATAATGATTTTTTATTAGAAAATTTACACAAGAACCACCTTATACTATTAGGATCACTTTGTCAAGATGAACCACCTTATGATGTGAAATAAAATTAAAAAGGGTTTTATGTAATATTAATGCACAAAGTCCTTGGAAACATACTTTAATTGACTAAAATCAACTGTAAAACTAGAAAACACATTTTAAGGGGTAGGTAATACTAAATTAATTTGAAAACACCCAAAAGTACAACTATTTACAAATTAGTAATACTAGATTACTAGGGGGATAACTATGTGTTAATTTTCGCATGCCCAATTTTTTTTCCCGTGCCCAATATTTCGTTTTCGCGGGTTTTAGAATTTTTTGGATTAATCCGGGCCCAATTAGTAATACTAGATTACTAAAACCATTTTTCTCATATTTTTTTTTCACTTTCTCTCTCTTCCCCTTCCGGATTCCTCTCGACGGCGACTCCATTCCCGAAGAGCTTTCTCCCCTTTCTCTGTTGCAGCGACTTCTCGTTTTGGTAACACATCAAGTAGCTCTTTGTGGTATGAATTTACATTGTTCTTCAGGGTTCAAGTGCAACAGCTCGGTTTGGCGAGCCGTAGGGTCGGTAAACCCTAAAAAAGAGATTTATGTTTGTTCTTGATTGGTTAACATCTTGTTTAGGGTTTAGGGATTTATGTTTGATGTTCTTGGATTTGTTTAGGGTTTATAGATTCTGGATTCATGTTATAATCGATATAGGGATTCCATTTTCTGAATTTCGAATTCCTGGGTAATACTGAACATAGTAATACTTAGTAATACTGAACCAAGTTTGTTTCCATGTTACAGATTTGGACCCGAGCTATAGTGACAATAAGCGGAACAAGAGGTTAATCGACAGGCTTTACTACCTAGCCGACGCTGACATGGACATTCTGCAAGAGACATGGACATTCCGGCAAGAGACATGGACATTCCGGCAAGATTTCCATGTGGTGGACCAATCATTGAGGTGACCCTTGAAGAAGAGGTTGCTAATTTAAGGAGGGAGGTTGATGAACATCGTGAGAAGATCCGAAGCCTGCGTATGGAGCTGAACAACAATGCTGAAGAGATTGCAAGGCTGAAGGTAAGCAAACGTTAAACTTTTGTGCATTAAGCAAATGTTAAAAATCTCTATCTATATCTATATCTTTGTTTAAGAGATTGCAAGACTTATTTGTTTAACTTATCTATAACTTTGACTTTCGAACCTTGCATTCATGTTAAAATCGATATCTTTGACTTTCGAACCTTGCGTTCTCCGGAATCCACAACATGCTCAGTTGTTTGGCCTTCACGCTCCTCATCGGCATGAGCCTCTTTCGAACCCTGCATTCCAAAACCGAAATACTAAGTATTACTAAGAAATACTAAGTATTACTAAGAAATACTAAGTATTACCGAAACAGAAATACTAAGTATTACCAAAATGTGACTTTCTTGTTTTTCAAAGAAAAAGTGTTTTTACCTCATCCTGGTGAGCCTCCTCATCTGATACCTTCTCAGGTTGTTGGTCTCCTCCGCCAGCCGCAACTTCTTCTCTTGAATCCACAACGGGCTCCGTTGTTAGGTCTTTCGAACCCTGCATTCCAAAACATAGTATTACCGAAACATAAATACTAAACATAAATACTTAGTATTACCGAAACATAAATATTAAGTATTACTGACACTTAAATACTAAGTATTACCTTATCAATTATGCCACCATCATTAGCACCACCTCTAACGTCTTGAGCCTCATAAGCATGATTGTCATTCAAATTATATTATGGATCCTCATACATCCTCCTAGCATCCAGTTGCTCCTTAACATAAGATTCAACCTCTACGAGTCTTGATTCTAACCCATCAAACTTGTCTGTCATCTTCTTCAAACATTCTTCCACATCCTTCTTTATGCTCTGTACGAGCTCCACCAATCCAGTTGCAGGCGCATTCACCAACCCTTCAATGGCCAAAGTCTCCTGGTTTACCTCATTCTCGGCTTCCTCTCCTAGACTAATAGCCATATCCTGCTTGAACATCTCTTCAAAACATATAGGCTTGTCTTTATCGACACACTTCGTCCAACTATTCACAACGACATCATCGACATCTTCTTCCTCGATGATTCGCCCCAAAAGAGATTTTTCGGTAGAGGATGGGACCAAGATACTTTGAATGTCATGTGAACATAAACAAGAAATACAGTTTATAAACATTTCGGACTCCAAATAATTATTGTGCAAAGGATTACTAAGGATAACTAACCTTAGTGTTACCAAGGGTTTCATATATTTCGTCTAGAGTAAATCCTTTCATAGTACTTTTTTTAAACATTGTTTTGCATATCCTAGGACACCTCTTATCTGCCTCTAGAATATCTTCTCGGAATTTCTTCTTCAACTCCGGAATTGCCTCAAACGCTAGAAGCTACACAAAACACATATAGATAGGTTTAGCTTCAATCGTAAGAACTAGTAATACTCAGTAATACCTCATATCATATTTACCTCCAAAGGAATAACGAAACTTGGAATCGTCCATTGTGTACCTTGGACGACCCCTCCAAAGTGATTCATAGTGTGAGAGATATCTTTCATGATGTAATCAGAAGACAGTCTTCCCCATGGAAATCTCTTACACAACTGAAGATCATGCACGACTCTTAGAAAGAAAGGCTCCACAGAGGGTGCTTCTACTCCTGTCTTGGTCTGCCCTCTAATTATGCTTGATAAAAAGTAGAGGACCGCCATATTCAACCTATCTTCAGAAGCTCTCATTTTCAGAAGCTGTTCTTTCACATCGGAATATCTAATTTTAGTTCCCGCCCCAAAATACTTCTCCACGAAAGCCATACTACCCAGTTCAGAGTAATTGGTTGGATAGTTCCTACAGTTTAATCCCGAGATAAGGGTATGCTCCCTTAGACTGTAACGGATGGGCACGCCAATCACGATCAACCAAGCTTCCTACTTCTTATATGTGCGCGCCGTTCGCACAAGAAGCATCCACATGCCCTGAACCTTGTGGTGGGTTTCCTGGTGAATGTGGAAGAAGTGTTTGAATTGAGGGTTATTCAAAAACCAACTCTTCTCCTCTGCTTTAAGCGGATGCTTTAACCCGGTCATAAGTGTCTTCACCGCTTGACTGACATAACACCTCGTCCCGACCTTGATTTTTTTCATATACTCCCTCGGCTGGAACCATATATCCAAAGGTTGCAGTGGTTCGGTTTCATCTTCGGAATCCTGCAAGACATATGTATAGAGTGTTTTTTTTTGTTATAGAAATTTTGGTTCCGGTATTACTGCTCCAGTATTACTGGTCCAGTATTACTGGTCCACTATTACTAATCCAGTATTACTAGTCCAGTATTACTAGTCCAGTATTACTAGAAACCCAGAAACTTACAAGTGTCTAATCCCATAAATTTCAACTTCCGGTACTAGCTAAAAATATTAGATTTACTTGAGACCATCAATAGAGAATGTATTATCTTTAAGTTTGGAAAAAATAGTATGTTCCTAATCAATTTGAACCCAAATTCGATAAACAAAAGGATGAGTTACATACCGTTGCATGTGCTTCAATTGAAATTGTACGCTCGGATACCGTTTCTTTGTCACTGGAATCCGATTTTTCCTTCTCTGAAACCGTCGGGGTCTCGTCTTCATGAACAATCCTCCTAGATTGTCTCTTCTCCTTCTCTGGAACCGTATCTCCTAAACCATAGTTCACATTTTTTGTTCTTGTCATAGTGTTACCAAGATATACAGAACTTAGTCGATTTGATCTGGGAAAGGAAGGATTTTGATTTTGGTGGGAAATATCGCTGCAAATCGCGAAAAAGAGGATCAAAAAGAAGAAGGTAAGTTTTCGGTAAATCGCAAAAAAGAAGAAAGTAAATCGTCGGCTATGTTTTTTTCTGTTTTCAGGTCGGATTTTGAGTGGGTCGAGCTTAGAGTGGATTTGGGTGTGGTTGGGTCGTAAATATTTTTTACTTTCAGGGCATAGATTAGTTATTTACCCATTTTCGTTAAAAAAAAAAAACAAATTCAGTTTTAAAACGAGGTTATTCTGGCATTGTTTTGCAAACCGAAGGTCATCGCAGCGATTGATCCGGTCTTGACTTATGATTCTTTGTCTCGCATAAGGGCAAGGAACGCGGAAAAGGAAAGCTTTTCCCTTCCATTTCTGAAACTAAGATGTCTCGGCGTTGATTGCTCCAAATACTGTTTAAAATAGCGTGAAGAGCTCCCCTTGAAGGAGGGTCTTCATAGAACTGTCCTAGAATGAATTCTCAAGATTTCTTATTTTTTTCGATGACACTGTTTGGAATTGTCACACATGACTCACTAGATTCCAAAGTAAAGGGAATCCCTTTTTTTTATCTAGAGGATTCTGGGTTGAATCCCGAAGAGGCTCTGATTCGATTGTATTTGCAGTATCTGCTGGTCCCAAATCCGTAGGAGGAGTGGAAGCATTAACATTTGCTGTAGTAGAATCGTCTGGAGAGGTTGCTGCTGCATCTTCTGCGGGAGCATCGAGAGCTGGATTTTGCTCGGGAGAGGAAATACCCAGATCTGAAATGGGCACAGTTTTCGAAGTCGATGAAGGAAATGAAATCTGTGTTGGGACCGAAGTATATGAGTCTCGCTGAAGGATGCCGGTATCGAGAGAGCCATGATGGACATGAGAATCTCTCGACGGAGTATCGATCGGAGCGGAGGTAGTCGCCGGAGAAGCAAGTACCGTTTTGAGCTTAGAAGAAGAAACATATCCAGTGAGGAGTCTGTTAGGAGAGTTTTTTGTTTTTTGTTTTCCTCCCCATGGGGGTGGTGAGAGCCGACGTCGAGATTGACGCCGGTAGGAAGAAGTAAGTGGTTTAGGTAATCTCTCTCTCTCTCTCTCTCTCTCTCTCTCAAGTCACATACCTACAATTTTCTCCCAGTTAAGTTGTGGAAACAAAAAACGAAATCGTAATAAGATAACCATTGGTACAACATAGTCAGACACAACGATAACGTATTACAATCCATGAGACAACGATCGGGGAACACATGTGAACATGTAATTCATGTGGGGACAAGAAAGATTCTCGGAATAGATCGAACAAGACTCTGTTTCCATCATCAAATTCTTCAAATCCTCTTTATCCATCCTCCCTCCAAGGACCAGTGTTGGACCAGTCTCATTAGCACAGCCTTTGAACGAAGCCTCTCGTCATCCGACAAAGAATCAGAAAAACCAAAACTGTCTGGAAAGTTATCTTGACGAACACGATAATGACAAACCCGATGAAACCAAAACCTATGTTTGTCGCAGTCGCTGAGATAAAAGAAATTTTTAGAAATCGTGTAAATTTGAGATTGAACAGTATAGTAATTGTTGAGAAAGTGAGGTTGACTATAAAGGCATGAAATAACAAATTCTTTAATGCTTGATAAGATTGATATGAACAGTTTGAAAATACACTAACGATATAATTAAACACGATAGAAGATGCTTTAGTCTTGCACTAGCAAAGTTGTAATAGAGATGGTGGAGAGACGTGGTCTTGGAAAGGTAAAGAGGATGTTTCAAGCCAATATTTCTCAACAAAAGATACTTGGAACCACACTCGAACCATATCAAATAAGGTAGCCTGGCATAAGAGAGTATGGTTCGCAATGTTGAACCATAATCAAATCTCGTATAAGTTGTATAAAGCCAAAGTTGTATAAAGCCAAAGTCACATTCGTATAAGTTAGTTATTTACTTAAGAGTCACGAATTGACCTTCGTATAGTTGTGTCTCTTCATATAGTTGTATCTCTTTATACAGTCATGTTGTTTCAAACACAATGGTTCAGTTTGTATAAGTATAGATCGAGTCTGATCTTTGTAACACAAGGAAGAGGATAATACAATCAAATTAATAAAAGTTTTTTTATTACATTCATACTCTATTTTTTCTTCATAACCGTAACACACCAAACACCAACATGGTATCAGAGCTTTACGATTGAGAGGACAAAAGAGAAAGCACTAGTTTACAACTCATCGCAAGAACATAAGCAACAAGAAGATATCGCATACGTTAATCGCAAATAAGCCGAGACGATGCAAGGCTCTTCACATCAAGTGATCCCTATATTCGATGGGGAGAAGTACGACTTCTGGAGCATTAAGATGGCAACCATATTCAGGACTAAAAACTGTGGTCCGTGGTTGAAGAAGGCGTGCCGGTCGAACCGGTACAAGAGCAAGAAATCCCTGAAACTGCAAGGGAAAAATCGCTTAGAGAAGAAGCGATGTCGAATGATACGATGGCATTGCAAATTTTGCAAACTGTCGTGACTGATCAAATATTCTCACGCATTGCGGCAGCATCAACATCAAAAGAGGCATGGGACGCATTGAAGGCTGAGTATCAAGGTTCTCCTCAAGTCCGATTGGTTAAACTTCAATCGTTACGAAGGGAGTACGAAAATTTGAAGATTTATGATCACTAAGACATTAAGACATTCACCGACAAGTTAATTGTTTTGGAGAATCAATTCACAATACATTGTTAGCATTATACAGAAGACCGACTATCAACTCATACAGAAGATACTCATTTCTCTCCCTATCAAGTTCGATAGCATTGTTAGCGTTTTGGTGCAAACTCGTGATTTGACTTCACTAACAATGACAGAGCTTATCGGTATTTTGAAAGCACATGAAGCAAGAGTAGCTGCAAGAGAAGAAAGCACTAATGAGGGAGCATTTAATGCTCGCACAAAAGGAAGAGAATCCGGTTTCAAACGAGACAACACCAAGAGCCGTTTCAATCAAGGCAAGAAGTGGTGTGAGTTTTGTAAGAGAAGCACAGAAAATGAGTGTTGGAAGAAACCGAAGAAAAACGATCATGGCAAGAATCAAAGAAGTAACAAGGAGTGTTACAATTGTGGTAAGATCGGCCACTACTCAAATGTGTGTCGCTCAAAGAAAAAAGAAAGAGTGCATGTAAGTCTCGAAGATGACGACTTGGTTAAAGACTATATGTTGTTTAGTGCAAGTGAAGAAGCAAGAACAACATTAAGAGAAGACATTTGGTTAGTAGACAGTGGGTGCACTAATCATATGACAAAAGAGGAGAGATACTTTTCCAATATCGACAAAAGTATCAAGGTTCCGATCAAAGTCGGAAATGGAGAGATAGTCATGACAGCCGGTAAAGGAGATATTACCGTCATGACAATTTCTTGCAAGAAGGTCATCAAAAACGTTTTCTTGGTACCTGGCTTGGAGAAAAAATTGTTGAGTGTTCCTCAAATTATTTCAAGCGGCTATCGAGTATGTTTTAAAGACAAGAGATGTATCATTCTAGACATGAATGGTAAGAAGATCATGGATATTCCAATGACTCATAAAAGCTTCATAATCAAGTTAGGTTCCGTTGAAGAAGAAGCCATGAATACGAGTGAGCAAGGAGAAATGGAAAAATGGCACAAGAGATTAGGCCATGTAGGCAACACACGGTTGCAACAAATGCAAGACAAAGACTTGGTAAATGGATTACCAAATTTTAAAGTCAACAAAGAAGTATGTGAGGCGTGTAATCTTGGAAAGCAATCACGCAAAAGCTTTCCAAAAGAATCTCAAACTAAGACGAGATAAAAGCTTGAGATTGTTCATACGGATGTGTGTGGATCAATGCAGCACCATTCATTTGATGGAAGCCATTACTTGTTGTTGTTTTTGGATGACTATACTCATATGTGTTGGGTATACTTCCTAAAGCAAAAATCTGAGACCTTCTTAATGTCCAAGAAGTTCAAAGCGATGGTGGAAAAACAATCAGATTGCACCATCAAGATGTTAAGATCCGATGGATGTGGTGAGTTCACTTCACAAAAATTCAACCATTTTTGTGAAGAAGAAGGAATCAATAGGCAAGTTACATTGCCTTATTCACCACAGCAAAATGGTGCAGCTGAACACAAGAATAGATCCTTGGTGGAGATGGCGAGAACAATGCTTGTTGAGCAAGGCTTACCGCTCAAGCTATGGGCAGAAGCGGTATACACCTCGGCTTATCTACCACTACAAAAAACAAGGCGATTCCCGACCGGATTTCTGACAAAATACCGATGGAATAAACCCGGTCGGAAACTGGTCGAAAATTCCCGACAGTTTTTGTCCCGTCGGAAATTGGTTGGGAATTCCCGACCGATTTCCGACGATATAGAGACCGATCTTATATGGTCGGAAATCGGTCGGAAATTCCGATTTAATATTTTTTACAAACAGAAAATAAACGTGTTGTTATACATTTAAAACATGTGTTCTCACCCCGTCGGTAATCTGTCGGGAATTCCCGACCATTTGTGGTTTCGAAACCTCAAATGGTAAAAGTTTGATTATTTTTATGATTGCTAAGGTTAGATATGATATATTGAAATAATTCAATGTTAAAATATCTTAATAATCATTCTTTTTAAGCTTTTAATCAAAACCCGACAAGAAACCGATAAGTGTGAGTATAAGTTATATGTATCGTTATGAAAGGTTACACTCGTTCTCGAATCGATTCATATAAATCGTCATATGATCCATTTTATGTTTACCTATTAAATTAGTTGTTATTAAATTAAATAAGATTAGTAGATGTTTCTTAAACCCTATATGGTTTTTAAATTTAGGATTTCATACCCTAAACCCTATATGGTCGGAAATTGGTCGGGAATTCCAACCAATTTCCGACGGGATTTATAAATGATATTTTTACACTTAGCATTTTATACTTAGAATTTTTCGGAAAATATTCATATATAGTCGGAATTTGGTCAGAAATCCCGACCATTTGCCGACGAGATTGAGCATTTTTTGGAAAATCTTCATATACGGTCGGAATTTGGTCGGAAATCCCGACCAATTTCCAACGGGAAGTATAAAACGAGTCAGACAAAAGCCTTCCCGATGGATTTAGTTTGAAAGCTCTTCATGAAAGTCATGAGAAATTGAGTTAGCTTTCCAACTCAAGTAGATTCATGTTATTACGATCAGCGGTTCAGGAGATACGGGTGATTTATTGAAGATATGTCACTGTCGGAAAATGCAGAGCCAATCCAAAGCAGCTTAAAGATCATGTCGGATGGAAATCTTTCCGTACCCAGTTTAATCTCAAATCTTGTAGACAGATTTAAAATTGAGTTATCTTTCCAATGAGAGTGGTTTCAGCTCATTCCTAGTATTATTCCAGGAGTTATCGTCGATTTAGTGGACACATATCAGCATTTTTCGGAAAATCTTCATATATGGTCGGAAATTGGTCGGAAATTTTATGGATTTCCATACACATTAATTAATTGTACGGATTTTTTATTGATTGTACATGTTTTATATGCATTAATTAATTGTACATTATTATAGGGTTTAATTAATGAAGCATATAGTATTATTTTCTAAGTCACATTTCTAATTTCTATATTTTTTGGAAAAGTATCCGATTCGTTCGGTAATTAACGTGTTGGTTTAATTAGCGTGTTGATATTACAAACATTTAATAAACGTGTTGATATACATTTATAACATGTGTTTTTGCACAGTCGGTAATCGGTCGGGAATTTCCGACGGATTCACGACCATTTGGGGTTTCGAAACCTCAAATAACAAAACAATTGATTATGTTTATGTGTGTTAGGATTGGGTGCTCTGGTTGTAGCCCCATCGAAACTTTGATTTTTGGGGGAAACCACATGGAACTTGTAACTCATGATTTTTCCCCATCTAAAGAGTTTTTATGGTCATTTCCCCATTTAAAGTTTCAATCATGTATTTTACCCCATTGACGTTAAATTCTAACGATTACCGTCTAATCGAAAACAAAACAAAAGAAATTGAAACCCTGTGTCGATTTAAACAAAAGAAAAAAAACAAACGATTCTTCTCCAAATGAAGGTTATCGATTCTGTGTCGATTTAGGGTTTAGAAATTGAGGAATCCTTCGGGTTTTGTGTCAATTGAAGGTTATCGACGTTTCTTCAAGCTTCAGACATGACCAACTTGTCGTCAGGTTCGAGCAGCTCGTCTTGTAGAAGGTCACGAGGAGGTAATGGCGGGGTTCCGACGAACTGTTGGTGTGGGCGGTCTATCCACGAATTGGTTTCGAGAAAGGATACAAACCCATTTAGAAGGTTTTACAGGTGTGCATATGCTGCGGAACAGAGGGTAAACTAATTTTTTATCCTTTGATTTTTTCAATAGAGAATTTTAAATCCTCTGACCCGATATAACCATGCTTTGCGTCTTGTAGTTGGAGGGAGACGACCATGTGTTTCAATGGGTGGACGAGACTTTGCTAAACGAGAAAAGGTTGGTGGATGTTAAAACTAAGAAAGTCGAAGAGGAGGTTAAGGAGATGAATATAATCATGGAGGAGAGCATTGAGCTTGAGAAGAAGATGTTTGACAAAATAGAAATGGATTTAGAAGGGAGGATCAGTGAGAGGATTGAGTTGGCAGTCTCTGATGTGAAGTGGAGTCTTTGGAAGACAATGTGTGTTCTTGTTGTCATTGGTTTCATCATCATCATTGGTGCTAGCAAACTGTTTGGGTAACATTCTATGGAAATGTATTGTAGGTAGGTAAGGCTTTAGACAATGCTCTAGACAATGTGTCGTCTTGTGTGTTCTTTTGTTTGAATTTGTTTTGCGGCAAGTAAGATTGTAATGCAAGGGTAAGTTTAAATTTGAAATTTTGGGTCATCTGTTTTTTTGTTTTTATGAGATAGTGAAAGAAGAAAACATATCATAGCCAAACCACATTGGTCTTACAAAGATAATAGGAACAAAACACCGAACATTGTTCTAAGAAGGCCAAAACATTTACTCATCTTCTTAGAAGAACAAAAAGAAACAAAATAAAGCATACTTATAACCTACTTATAGCCGAAATCTTCTAAGGATGCCAAAAATTTACTTAGCAACTTCTAGGCGTCGTCTACTTGTGACATGGGCTGTGTAGAAGATTCACCATCCACCTGCAATTAGAAGCATTAAACAGTATATGTTAAACAACCAACAAGCCCAACAAAATGAAAAACAACAATGTCAAAGAAATACAAACCTGTTTGTCTTTTCTCCTTGACCAAGTACGTGTGTCTATCTCCGCCACATTTCTTACAGTGCATTACCCTCTTTTTCTTCACTCTCTCGGCACCTGCTTCTCCCTCCGTACCTGTCTTCGAGTTATCTTTCTGCCTCTTACCCTTCTTTTTGCTTGGAGACTCGTTTTTGCCTTTTTTTTTTTTTTTTCTTTTCTCCTTCTTGCTCTTCTTGGCCCTATCAGAGTTAATAGCAACCAAAGAGATGTCACCAGTAGCCCAATAACCAGGTCCTCTTACTGGATTAATGTTCTCAGCATAAGTGTCTCTCCAACGGCTAGTCATAAACCAATCAGACACATACTCCTCCGGTTGGAGATTGTAATTCAAGATTACACCGTAAGCATGCTCACAAGGAATTCCACAGATATCTCACTTGCAACAGGAGCATGTTTTGTCTCTCAAATTCACAACCTCTTGATCATAACCGAGCCTAACCTCATACTTCCCCAATCCTACTGAATGAACAATGCTTTTCTTCGCCTCTTTCTTCTCTGCTTCCAGAAACTTAGTCACATAAGGTGTGTGTAACTCCATGTGTCTGTTTGCCTCGGCCCTTCTTCTATGTATACGCTCCATCGCAAGTCTTCTAATAGTCTCTAACATTGGCATCACTAGTTTCTCTCTGGCTTTGACAATGTTGTTGTTGAAAGATCCAACCGTGTTATTCTCCACATCATCGAGACACTTCTTCTCATTCTTGTAATACGCTAAGCACCAAGTTTCTGGGTCTCTCTTCATCATATCATTGAAGACGCCCAAATCCCACTCTTTAAGCCTTTTAAAGTGTTTGGTATATTGTGTCGGGAAAAGGCTACATTGGTCAATGATCTGAGTTCTAATCTTCTTTGGCATCCAAGCATCTAAATCTTCTCTGACCTTGTCTAAAATCAATCGTGCAATAACAGGATCTTTCAAAATCTTACATTTTCCATTTGGCTTGCAAGAATGCTTACCAGGAATACCATCACTACCATCATACACTGTAATTTCCCAAGCACCCTTTTTCTTGTTAACTGAAGCAAACACTCGCCACACACAAGGAGAATCAGCACATTTGAAAGCTATTTTATCATTATCCCACCTATATTGTTTAATGTTTCACTACAAGAAAACTGTCAATTTCCAACGAAAATTTACGACCGTTTTAAATCGATGTAACTTTACATCGACATTACGACGACATTACGACGAAATATGTGTTCGATGTAAAATCGTCGTAAATATATGTCGTCGTAATTTCGATGTAAATTTACGACCATTTTACGACGACATTACGACGACAATATAAATCGTCGTAATATCGATTTAACTTTACATCGATATTACGACGAATATGGCTTCTGCATATTACATTGATATTACTACGTAATATCATCGTAATGTCGTCTTGGGTTAAGGAGCAGACAGTTGTATTCCCACTTCTGATGATCTGGCCAACAAAGAACTCTGGGGGTCTAGTTTTCTACATTCATAAAGACCAACCACCATAAGTGAAAGATACATATAATTGGACATCCTTATATTACGATTTACATAAATGTCTAATTCTATGAATCATTCACCTATGGTAGTAATGAAGACTGTCTTTACGTGAAAACAAGATCCCACAGGATTCTTTGTTGGCAAGATCATCAAGAAGTGGGAACACAATGATCAGCATAAGAACCCAAGGAAACGTGGATATGTATATATTTAGTGTGTATTTTTTTTTGAGTTACCATTGAAGGTGTGGAAGGTATTTATAGAAATTTTCTAGAAATTACCAACGGATTTGCAACGAAAATTTACAACGGTTTTACATCGAATAACATTACAACGACTTTACATCGAATATACGACGAAATTACGTCGAAAATATTTGATGTAAATAATTAGGTGACCTATAAGAAACCGTGTTTTACCAAATTCTCAGAGTCGACGTGAAATCGTCGTGATACCGATGTCACTATTTACGTCGTAACATCGTCGTAAAACTACGACGATCTAGTTTTAATTTACATGTTTGGTTTATCAACGTATATCATGTTTTACATAACTTCTAATCATAGTATAAACATGATAATCCATCGTATAATCGTCGTTGTTGAATCTGTTGTTAAATATTAAAGGTATTAGATGCACAAATATACTTCGTTCTTACTTCCAGGATATGTGTATTGTGATTTAGGGTTTAGGATATAGATTTAATCTATTACAACGAAATTATGATGGATTCGTCGTAAATTCGTTGTAAAAATTACAACGAATTTACGACGAATCCGTCGTAATTTCGTTGTAATACTTAAAATTTAGGGTATAGGGTTTGATTTACATGTTTGATTTTTTTTATCTTATATCTTGTTTTACGTAAGTTCTAATCATAGTATAAACAAGTTTAAGTTTTTACAAAATCATTTACATGATTTAAGTCATCCATGTTACAAATATATACTTATAAGAACGAACGCTATACATTATTATGTAAGATATGGAAACGACGACAATATAGATTCAATCGTCGTTATTGAATTTGTTGTTAAATATACTTGTTTGATTTTTTATATAGATGCACAAATATACTTCGTTCTTACTTCCAAGATATGTGTATTGTGATTTAGGGTTTAGGATATAGATTTAATCTATTACAACGAAATTACGATGCACAAACAAATATACTTCGTTCCAATCGTCGTTATTGAATCTGTTGTTAAATATTAGAAGTATTAGATGCACAAATATACTTCGTTCTTACTTCCATGATATGTGTATTGTTATTTAGGGTTTAGGGTATAGATTTAATCTATTACAACGAAATTACGACGGATTCGTCGTAAATTCGTTGTAAAACTTACAATGATTTTACGACGAATCCGTCATAATTTCGTTGTAATATTTAAAATTTAGGGTTAGGGTTTGATTTACATGTTTAGTTTTTTTTTATCTTATATCTTGTTTTACGTAAGTTCTAATCATAGTATAAACAAGTTTAAGTTTTTACAAAATTATTTACATTATTTAAGTCATGCATGTTACGAATATATACTTATAAGAATGAATGCTATACATTATTATGTAAGATAAGGAAATCGGTGACGATATAGATTCAATCGTCGTTATTGAATCTGTTGTTAAATATTAGAAGTATTAGATGCACAAAAATACTTCGTTCTTACTTCCAGGATATGTGTATTGCGATTTAGGGTTTAGGGTATAGATTTAATATTTTGCAACGAATTTACGACGGATTCGTCGTAAATTTGTTGTAAAAATTACATCGATTTTACGACGAATCCGTCGTAATTTCGTTGGAAATCGAAATATTTAATTTACCGCGTGGGAGAAAAATTTCGATAGGTTGAATTTTCGGTTTTAATATTACGACGATTTTACGACGGAATCGTCGTAAAATCGTCGTAAATTACCAATGATTTTACGACGACCACAAAATCTATATATACGTGACCAGATTTTTCCTCCCTCACAATCTCACACAAACTCACTCTCTCTCTAAAACTCTCTCACCTCTCTCTACCTATGAAAAAGGTAAAAAATTTATTTTTTGGTTTTTTAAATTATATTATTGTTTGTGAGGATTTTGAATTGTTAGTTAGGATTGTAATTTTTATTAGTTAGGATTGGACTTATTAGTTAGGAATGAAGTTATATTATATTGGAATTGAGTTAATTTTAAATATTTTTTATATATGGCGCCACGTAAGACACACTTTTGGCAGTTTCTCGAGACGGGACCGAGTGCTAATTCGCAACTCCCGTCATCTTCTGCGACACCGTCCGCTGTTCCGGATTCTTTTTCCGAACCAGCGCCGCCTCCAGAAGCAGGTGCTCGACCGCCGTTGTTGTATGCGGGATTGACTGTCGAAGATATTTTGCAGTCGCCGGGGCATGATTCTTTAGATCGGTTAGATCCGCGACGGCTCCCGAATAGTTTATATTAAGAATTTTATTTTTTATTTTAAATTTTATTTTATATTTTGAATAGATTGATAAAATTTTAATTTATAAATATAATTTTATTGATTATTTTTTTAATTTTAATTGAAAAAAGAAATAATATTATATATATATATATGTATTACATCGAGTTTACATCGACTCAACATTTACATCGATTTTACATCGTTCAATAATTTACGACGAATTTACATCGAATATTTTACATCGATTTACCAACGCATTTACAGCTACCTATTACGACGAATTGTCAAAACAAAAATTGTATAATTCGATATAAAATCGATGTAATGTTTCATCCTATTACGACGAATTAACGACGGATTGTCGAAAAAAAAATTGTATAATTCGATGTAATGTTTCGATGTAAAATCGATGTAATGTATTCGTCGTAAAATCGATGTAAATTTTCATCGATTTTACGACGAATAATATACGACGATTTTACGACGATTTTAGTCCTCCTTAATGTTACGACCAATTTACGACGATTTCCGATTAACGACAATCATATTACGACGAATTGTTATTCGTCACTAATCCGTCGTAAACCATGTTTTACAACCAAATTACGACGATTCTGTTAGTTGTAAAAGGGCAGTTTTCTTGTAGTGTTTGTGCCTTCTTTGAGAGCATGATCGAGCACCGCCTCTTTTACAGCTAAGCTACTAGCAAAGAATTGCTCACGGTGGAAGGTTCCTTCTCATGTCCTTCTTATATACCGGTTCGATCTTTTCACAGGAACAGCTTTATCTTCGCTTTCAGGAATCACGTGGTGCGGGACCACAACTTCATCCCTAAACTGTGATACAGCGTCTTCGATCTTTAGCTGGAATTTATCCATAATTTCTTCTTCAAATTCACCCACAGATTCACTATTTGTGCTCTCACTTTCTTCTACACACTGGTCGTCGAAATCTGGATCACTAGGATCACTCTTTTCGTCCATAATTTTCTGAAGCAGCTCACTGAAGGAAATTTTGTCACTAAGACAACAACAGAAAAGGAGAAGTCATCGTTATCATCTTATCATCATCCCAAATTCAAACAGAATTCGAAAACCCAATCCAAATATAAATCGAAATCCAAAACCCATACCTCATCCTTTGTGATTTTCTCTTCAACGTTCCTGAATTTGGAGAATAAGGGTTTATGTTTATGTTTTTGTTTTTGTTTGGAGAATTAGAGAACAATCGTGAATTGTGACTTAGGGTTTATGTTCCTTTGTGATTTTTTTTCCTATTTTTTTAAACAAAAAATAATTACAGATTTAATTTGGGTAAACGGTTTAACTTAATCGTAAACCGGTTTAGTTGTCGATTAGATGGTAATCGTTAGGATTTAACGTCAATGGGGTAAAAACATGATTGAAACTTTAAATGGGGAAATGACCATAAAAACTCTTTAGATGGGGAAAAATCATGAGTTGCAAGTTCCATGTGGTTTCTCCCAAAAAATCAAAGTTTCGATGGGGCTACAACCAGAGAACCCATTAGGATTAGATAAGATGTTTTGAAATAGTTGAATGTTGATATATTTTAAAAATCTCTCTTTTTCATCTTTTAATCAAAACCCTATAACAAAACGAAAAATATTTGTATAAGTTCTATGTTTCTTTATGAAAGGTTAATCTCGTTTTCGAGTCAAGAGGCGTTAATGACCCAAAAACACGATACACTTTGGTTTATGTTGATCTATTAAGTTATTCGTTAAATTGAAGAGGTGTTAATGACCCCTAAACCCAAAATTTTCATAAAATTTTGATTTTGAAACCCAATAATTTTTTGACTGTTACTAAATTTTTCGAGGTTTATACTTAGCATTTTTCGGTTTTAGTCTTCAAAATCTCAAAAAATTAGTAACGGTAAGAAATTCGTGGGAAATTCCCGACCGATTTCCGACGAATCTGGAAAAAAAAACCCGGGGAATTCAGAAATTTCGTGAAATTTGGACGGTTATTTAATTTTCATTCCCGACGGATATGTCCGTCGAGAATGTCTAATTAAATATCAGATCTTCTTCTTCTTCTCCTCATTTCTCTTCTTCAATCCTATTCTCCAAAAATCGACGACGCCGACCACTCTGTCGCCGTTGCTCGCCGCCACCGTCCTTGCTCTCCGCCGCCCTTCCTCTTCTTTCCTCTTCTTTCTTCTTCCTTCCTCTTCCTCTTTTCCTCACTTCTCTTCTCTTAACCATGTAAGTTTTTTTTTCTCTTGGTTTAGATTTCGATTTAGATTGTTAGTAAATGGAATTTTTGTTAGATAGTTAGGTTGTCTATAGATTTGGTTGTTAGATTTCGATTTAGATTGTTAGTAAATGGAATTTTTAATTTTTAGAATATTAGAATATTTTTTTGCATTTTACAAGTGATTTTTAATAATTTTAATGTTATATAAACGTTTTTGGCAATAAACTAACAAATTTTGCGTTTTTATTTTTAGAGGTTGTACGAGGGTTACAATGCTCGCCGCAGTTGTTCGTTTCGAGGGACGTAACCACGTCAACATAGCGGTGGTTCGTCTCGAGGGCCACAACAACGACTTCAACAAGATGGAAGGGGAACGGGAACCGGAATTGGTAACAGGAACGGAAAGGGTAATGGGTTGGGGAACGGGAACAAGAACTAGAACGAGAACGGGATTGGGAAATTAATTTTTATGTTTTTGTAATTTGAAATAATTTTATTTAATTTCAAAACAATTATTATATTTATGCACAATTTAATTTTTAATTTTCATTTTCGAATTATTAATTTAATTTAATTTTAATAAAAAAACACTAATTTCAATTTTTTTAATTATAGTTTTTTTTAAATTCCCGTCGGAAATTGGTCGGGAAAATCCCCATCGGAAAGCAGTCGGGATATATGCCCGTCGGGAATCGGTCGGAAAATTTCCGACGAATGATATATGTCGGAAATCAGTCGGGATATATGCCCGTCGTGAATCGGTCGGAAATTCCCGACCGATTAATATCCGTCGGAATTCGATCATGAATTTCCGACCGATTTCCGACGGATTTTGATTTCCGACGCGATAGTCCAGACGGGTCAAATCGGTCGGAAATTGGTCGGGAAAGCTGTTTCCCGACCTAATTCCAACCGATATGCCCGTCGGGAATCGGTTGTATTCTTGTAGTGTACAGAACCATCTACCATCAAAGGCAATTGAAGATGATGTGACGCCTATAGAGAAGTGGTGTGGACACAAGCCAAACGTGTCACACTTGAAAATATTTGGGAGCATATGCTACGTGCATATTGCGGATCAAAAGAGGAAAAAGTTAGACGCTAAGGCAAAGCGTGGAATCCTCATTGGCTATAGCAATCAATCCAAAGGCTATAGAGTTCTCATTTTAGAGAATGAGAAGATTGAAGTGTCAAGAGATGTTGAGGTTGTAGAAAATAAGAAGTGGGATTGAGATAGGCAAGAAGACTTTTGTCTTATCCATAAATGATATTCAAGCATCAAGAGATCAGACCGAAAGTACCTCCAGCCATGTTTCTCTTCAAGATGGTGACAATGATAACAATGAAGAAGGAGACACTTCTGAGCCACAAAAGAAATACAAGTCCATGAGTGAAATCATGCAAATAGCACCAAGAGTGGAGGATGAAGAAGCGGCGCAAATAATAGAAGCTTGCCTTCTCGCACATGAAGAACCACAAACTTACAATGAAGCTTGTGGCAGTAAAGAGTGGAGAAAGGCCATGAATGCAGAAATTGAAATGATTGAGAAGAACAAGACATGGAAACTAGTAGACAAGCCGGAGAAGAAAAATGTGATAAGCGTGAAGTGGATCTATAAGATCAAAACGGATGCAAGTGGCACTCCGATTAAACACAAGGCGAGGCTAGTAGCAAGAGAATTTTCTCAAGAATATGGAGTTGACTACCTTGAGACATTTGCCCCTGTTTCAAGACATGATACAATACGAGCTATACTTGCATATGCGGCTCAAATGGAGTGGAGATTGTATCAAACGGACGTAAAGTTTGCCTTCTTAAATGGAGAATTAAAAGAAGAAGTATATATTACACAACCACCTGGGTTTGTGATAGAAGGAAAGGAGAACAAGGTGTTAAGGCTATACAAAGCCTTATATGGTTTAAAGCAAGCCCCACGGGCATGGTATGGAAGAATATACTCATACTTCATTCAAAACGGTTTTAAAAGAAGTATGAATGATGCGGCTTTGTACATTATGAAGCAAGGAAGAGATGTGTTGATCGTTAGCCTATACGTTGATGATCTCATCATCACAGTGATATGCTCAATTTAATACCCTAAAAGTACTAAGCAGTAGTTGCAGTAAAATAGGGGTCGAACACAAGGACTCACAAAGACACAATAGATTATATAGGTGAGAATTAAGCTAAACGATCAATGATATTGAAAACAGAATGTAAATTAAAACGGTTGTAAATTCGATTGGGAGAAAGCTAGGTTCAGGGTATTTCTCAGGGAATCAATGAATGCAGATAAACTAACTAACAAGATTCAGACTTAGCGCGGTTCTCGAACTCAAATCACTAAGATATAATTAACCAACTCTCGTTGCGAAAACTATCTAAATCTAGATCCTAGGAATTCCAAATCTCTTTACGAATCCTAAAGTCTAAATCAGCTTTTAAATCAAGTTTGATTTGTTCACAAAACAACTAAACCAAATCTCTTTGCGAATAGTTATTTTGCTCGCCTTAGGTTCTATCAGGTAATTAATCGCACTCTCGTGCCTAATCAATTATCATAAGATCTAAGTTCTAGGTGATCAATCTAGAATTAGCTTTGCAAACAACCTATGGTGAAGAACTAATTCAGATGGTGAATCCTAATAACTAATCAATCTAACATTCAGAGATAACCCTTATGAGAACCCTAAACATAACAAGAGATCTACTCAGACATGGAAATTGAAACAATAAACATGTTTGAATAAATCATCAAATAAAACAGAAAGAGTAACAAAAGGGTTCGAAATCTTCTCTCGGACGAACAGAGTTTCAGACTTGTCTCCCTTCAAAAAGCTCTCTCACAAAACAAAAGTAAAATAATGCATAGCCATGAAAGTGGCTGTAAAATCCTCTTAAATAACCTAAATCACGTTTTGGGGCTTCTTGTAAATAACAAAGTCTTCTGGGCAATTTTGCAATTCTTCAACTCTTCATTAAAGTCGCGGGTCGTGTCTGCCTCGATGAGTATCGACCGATACTAGGCAGTATCGATCGACACTGATTCTTCAAATCGGGTACTCAGCTACACGAACGTCTGTTTTGCTCCCAAATGCTCCAGAAAGCTCCAATATCTCCAATTATGCTCCAAACGTGCTAAAACATGTAAAAGACTCTAAAACACTACAAAATAATAGCAAGACTCTATAAAACAGACTTATATCATGGCTTAAACGGGGTAAAAACCATGATATATCACGCCGGAAGCAATGTACATCTCATCAACACATTCAAGGAAAATATGAAGAAAGAATTTGAGATGACGGATCTTGGATTGTTGAACTACTTTCTAGGAATGGAAGTAATCCAAGATGATGGCGGCATATTTCTTTCACAAGAAAAATATGCAAACAAACTTATTGATAAGTTTGGGATGAAAGAAAGCAAGAATGTGAGCACTCCACTTACACCACAGAAAAAAGGAGTAGAAGATGACAAAGAATATGGAGATCCGACTAAGTATAGGAGCATTGTTGGAGGACTTTTGTATTTGTGTGCATACCTGATGTGATGTACGCAAGCTCATATCTCTCAAGATACATGTCATCACCACGTATGAAGCAATATCAAGAAGCCAAAAGAGTGTTAAGATACGTCAAGGGAACGTTAAGTTTTGCAGTCTTTTTTACAAGCGTGGAAAAACCAAGACTAATAGGCTACTCGAACAGTAATTGGGGTGCCTCTAATGAAGACAAGAAAAGCACATCAGGTTATGCGTTTACTCTTGGATCGGCTATGTTTTGTTGGCAGTCAAACAAGCAACAAACAGTGGCTCAATCAACGGCAGAAGCAGAATATATCGCCGTATGCGGAGCAGCAAATCAAGCCGTATGGTTACAAAGGCTTCTGAAAGAGTTTGGACTCAAGTTTAAAGAAGGAGTTCCCATCTTATGCGACAACAAGTCGGCAATAGCAATTGGAAAGAATATGGTGCATCTTAGAAGAACAAAACACATAGAGATCAAGTATCACTATGTACGAGAAGCTGAGCACAAGGGACTCATTCAAATGGAGTATTGCAAAGGCGAAGATCAACTTGCAGATATCTTCACAAAGGCGTTAAGCGTTTCAAGGTTTGAAAATCTTAGAATAAAGCTTGGAGTGAAACCGAGATATGATTAAGGGGAAGTGTTGAACCATAATCAAATCTCGTATAAGTTGTATAAAGCCAAAGTCACAGTCGTATAAGTTAGTTACTTACTTAAGAGTCACGAATTGACATTCGTATAGTTGTGTCTCTTCATATATTTGTATTTCTTTATACAGTCATGTTATTTCATACACAATGGTTCAGTTTGAATAAATATAGATCGAATCTGATCTTTGTAACACAAGAAAGAGGGTAATACAATCAAATTAATAAAAAAATTTTATTACATTCATACTCTGTTTTTTCTTCATAACCGTAACACACCAAACACCAACACGCAAATACCTTTTTGCACTTGGTTCACGATACATAATCGATTATTGACGGGAGATTGTATGATCAATTAAAATGTGGGAGCAACGTCTTCATGTATCTAGTGTCGCAACCACATGGAGACTCACAACCACTCATCGGAAATCTGGATATCGCTTATACAATAAATCTCTTTCGAGCAAACTTCTCCGTCGATTGACACATCATCATCAACTCCATCTCCAACAACAATTATGACCAGATCAAAAAAATTATAATCCGATGTCTTCCAATAACGATACACAGTGTACGGAGAAAATAATGCAAAAAAACATAGCAAAAATTCAAAATCTGCAGTTCACACCTTATCAAACTCATCGATAAATAAATACGGAATCAGCTACTATATATTCGAATCGTTAGAGACAAACTCGTTACGAGATAGAACTTAGTTTGCTTCTAAGAAGCAAAATTATATAACTTTTTTTTTTTTTTCATGAATTAATTTAAGATTACATTCAAAAAAAATAAAATAAAATTAAACACTATATATTGTATTCTCATGTATAGTAACGATATACTTTACAATATAGCAGGAAACATTGTTCTATATTGCAACACAATCTCATATAGTATTTAACTATATAGTTCAATAAACAAAAGTGATATATAGTCATAAGAGTCGGTAGCAACAAAGCTTGATATGCATATTGGTCTCTAAGCTGCAGATGGAGCTTTGACGTACTGAAGCACACCAGCCTCAGACAAAGCTTCGACAAACTGCTTCTTATGGCGATCTCCTCCCTTCTCGCCGATAAGGTTCTTGTAATCAAGAGACTCGTCGTTGTAAATGTCCCACCATTTCTTGACCAGCATCTTGATGTCCTCTCTATCCATATTCTGTTCTTTTCCAGTGAATCTGCAGATACAATAAAACAACTATCAGAAAATATCATTTGAACAAACTAGTTAAATTTAATATGGATCTATATAACACCGTCTTTTGCATTCATATAAAATTTCGACTAGATATATGAATTAAGAAGACCTATGAATTTCGACTAGATGATATATCAATTAGGGCATATGTTTGTTACTTCCAAATTAATTATCATTCGAGGACAAAAAATTCAAACTCATACACTAACCTCATTTTTCCCCCAAAAAAATTTCATACATATTATATACAACATACATAAAATATGCTAGTAAAAAGATAACTTTAATAATGATTTGTCAAACATGTTTCTAATATAAACTTTAAAGACACTTTAAAATACATTTAAATTAAATTTGTAGTATTTAGTTTAGTACTGCCACAAGATTTCAAATTTTGTTTTTTTGTTAAATTTCAAATAAATAGTTTCAAGAAAACATAAGATATATCTATTAAACTATATAGATGAATTTTACCTTCAAATATAACTATACAATGATTACTAATTAGTTGAACTTGTAATAAATTACCTCCAAGGCTTAGAACCAGTAGCACAGTAATGAACAACTTTGACTTGTTCAAGGTCTACATTCTCTGGATGCCTCCAAAGCATAGCCATAACCAAGTTATAAACTCCTGGTATTGGAGTGTATATGTCCTTGAAGTACATGTTCAAGAAATCCTATAACAAAAAATATATACAATTAATGAATTATAATATGTTCTCAGTTGTATATATATAATAAGGAATTAATTAATAATTTCTTCTAATCACCTGTTCAGCAAAAGGAGTGGGAGGCACGACTTTGAGAGTTTCCAAGAGATTATGATAAGTGGAGAGGTTAGGCTCGTAAACGAACATACCGGCGTTGAAATACAAAGGCGGCTTAGGACCAAGCTCTGCCTCTGGCCATGTAACCTTGTCTGGACACTGTTGGCAATAACCGAGCTTGTTTTGTGGTGTGTGGCTCCATGTCTTCTCGCAGAAACAGTCCATGACTGCGTAGAATTGGCTGTTTAGGAGATCAAACAAGTGGTCTATGTTGTCGAACACTTGTATGTCTCCGTCCAAGTATATCATCTTGCTGTACTCCACAAACTGCATCCACATGTTTTTTTTATTATATAGTTTTTTTATATGCATATGTTAATAGAGAACAATAGTTTTCGTCCAAGAATATAGAGACCATTGTTTACGAAAACAAGAGTTGTTAAGAAAATACCATATCTTATTACCAAAATTAGTAACATATGTCATATTAATTAAAAACAAAAAAAAGAAGAAGATAAGACTAAAAATAAACACTATACGTACGTAAGTTCCGAACTCTTTCAACAAGTGGAATCAAAATTAATTACATATGAATAAAAAAGAAGAAGATAAGACTAAGTTCCGAACTCTTTCAACAAGTGGAATAAGCCTTTAGATATTCTAGTTTAAAGAATAAACCTCCCAAAAATTAAATTATAAATTCTAACTCAATATTAAAAACCTGGCGTATTATGTTAACCTAAACTTCTTTAGTATTAAAAATACAAAAATTGCATAAATTTTTAAAAATTTATCAACTAATTAAAAATATGTATTTTGATAAAAAACAAAAAATAGAAATAGTAGAGTTTTAGAGCATTAACAATGGGACCTCATTAAAAAAAAAAAAAAATCAAAAGTAAAAAGAAAGAAAAAAGACGGTGTCTGAAATGAGAGATAATTTTTGTTTTTGACACATTCTTCTCACCGATGTGATATTGTGATTGGTCCAGCATTTTTTGTTTTTAAATTTAATTATTTAAAAAAAAAATAATATATTTATTTTGAGTGTCTCAGGGATGTTGCTGCCCTTAGTCTTTAATAAATTTATCAAACAGTAAAAACAGAAATATATTAGTCATAAAATACAGAAATTTGCTATTCATAACAAAAACAGCTTACTACTTATATATATTGATATGGCTATCTTTAATATTTGTCAACGAAAAGTATATACGTATTTGTATGCATACCTTCCATATACGAAGCTTAGAGTAGTTGATAACATAGTAAGCCATGGCAAACTTGGTTTGATTCTCCGGTGGGTAAACCGGCTCGATTTCTTTAACGACACAGCCTTGATCCACCAGCTGTTTCCGGTGATCCTCCGGTACGTCCGGCAATACGGCCACGACAAGAGGATACTTGGTCTTATTTTTCCTTAGCCCTTTAGCAAGACCCACCACTCCTTTCACGAAGTCTCCGTTTCCGGCGAGAAAAGTCACGTAAGCCCTCTTTTCTCCGCCGTTAACGTTGGCTGAGACGACCGGTCCGGTGAGTTTGTTGTTGATCTCAAGTGCCATGATCTTGTCTTTGGAAGTGAAAAACTTTTGTGTTTGTTTTTGTGAGTTGTATATATTGAGTTTTGAGTGTGTGAGTTATGATCGTTTAGTGGGAAGAAATGTTGCTATATATAGGATTTTGTTTGTGATTTTGGGTTAATTAATCAAAGATTAATTATTAATTACTTTGGATAATACAATAAGGACCGACTATTTTGATCTAATGGCTATTAAGCAAGATGGTGATATCCAACGGTTGTGTATAACCGCGTGAAGCGTCGTTACGAGAGGGTCCCACTCAATTCAGGTGATGCCACGACGTTACATAAAGACACGTGTCCGTATCTAGACTGTTCGACTCATCAAGGTTTTTAATTGATCCTGTGGTGGGTAATCTGTCACTTGTCACTGGGTTCCACTCAGATACTACTATTGTCATCGTGTGGGATATTCTGATTGGTTATTGTGATGACACGTGGTAACGTGAAACATATTTAGCGGTGATCACCGCCACGTTTCACCAGAAAAGTCAGTGGGACCCATTAACCGTTTGGTCTTATTGCTATTCTTAATTTCTTATGGTAGTTTGTCCAACCTATGACCGACCGGGCTATTTTGGTCAATTTTACGTTACAAATCAAATATTTAATTTTTTTTTTTTGCTAAAATAAATTAAATATTTAATTGAATGACTCAAAAGGGTTTACCGTTTACCTTTCAAATGTAATCCAAAATTGATAATACTTTTCCATTTTTATAATGTGTATGTGTATTAAACTTATAAAAAGAAAATTAAGAAAACAGGTTTAAAAAGTTGAAATTTCTTTTAATTTTTCGGATTAGCGTTTATAAGTTTTGTAAGATAGGATGCATGCCATGTTTACTGATAATAGTGTTGAGGAACAAATGATGATAATAGTGTTGAGGAACCCAACGTAGATGCGAAACGATTTTATGATATGCTATATGCTGCAAATCAGCCACTCTTCGATGGATGTAGAGAAGGTCACTCTAAATTTTCGTTAGCAGCTAGGACGATGACAATTAAAACTGATCATAATTTAGCTGAGATTTGCATGGATGATTGGGCTGATCTTATTAAAGAGTATTTGTCTGCCGAAACATACTATGAGATACATAAGTTGGTTTTTAGTCTTGGGTTGCCTTATGAGATAATAGATGTATGTGTTGACAATTGTATGTTTTTTTGGAAAGATGATGATAAGCTGCAGGAATGTCGATTTTGCCAAAACTCGAGATTTAGGCCGCAAACTTCTAGGCGTAGTAAGATATTATACCAACGGATGTGATATCATCCTATAACTGATAGGTTGAAACGATTGTATCAATCTGAAAAGACATCTGCATCGATGAGGTGGCATGCAGAACATTCATAGACAGAAGAAGAAGTGACTCATTTAGGGTTTTAGATTGAAACGTTTTAAGTCCAAATCGTCGTAATATCGTCGTAATACTCATTTAGGGTTTAGGGCATGAGTATTACGACGACATTACAACGGTTTGGATTTAAACGTCGTAATGTCTTCGTAATACTCATGTCCTAAACCATAAATGAATATTACGACGATATTACGGCGATTTGGACTTAAAACGTCGTACTGTCGTCGTAATATTCAAAACCAAAAATTTGAATCTGATTATAGTGTTAATTATATATGTTGTATAGGATTAGTTTTTCATCGTTTATCTTGTTTTAACTACTCATTGTATAAAAATTTTGAATTATCACAAAAATAATACTTATATACTTCATGCATACTTATAAGAGCAAATGTTACATATACATTATTATGTAAAATAAGGAAGTATTCCATAAATTAGATTTAGTCGTTGTTATTGAATTTATTGTTTACTATGAGAAGTCTTGGATGCACAAATGTACTTCCTTATTTGTAACTTCCTTATTTGTAACTTCCTTATTAGAAAATGTTAATACACGACGAATTTGTGTATTGCTAAATATGATTTAGGTTTTAGAATTATTTTATTATGACGATTTTACGACGGATCCATCGTAATGTGTCGATGGTACATTACGACGGATCCATCGTAATATCGACGTAATAAAAAATATTAAATTTACCGCATGGGAGAAAAAAATTAAATTGGTTAAATTTTTGGTTAAAATAGTACGATTGAATTACATCGAATTCGTCGTAAACTTGTCGTAACAAAAAAAAAATTACCGCGTGGGAAACATTCAGATTGGTTGAATTTTCGATTTCCATATTACGACAGATTTACATCGGAGTCATCGTAATTTCGATGGTACATTACGACAGCCACAAACTCTATATATACAAGCCCAAATTTTCTTCCTTCGCTCACAACTCAAAATCTCTCTCTACAAACTCTCTCTCTCTCTCTACAAGGTAATTTTTTTTAATTACATTTGTATTAGTTAATTAGATAGGATTGTATAGGATTGAAATTATTGGATTATATTCGTTAATTTTTTATTTATTAATTTATATGATTTTTTAGATATATATGGGGCCACGTAAATCTCACTATCGCCACTTCATGACTGGCGAGTCGAAACCGAGTGCTAATTCGGCGTTCCCGCCATCTTCTGCCACACCGATCGCGGTTCCAGATTCTGAATCCGCACCAGCGCCGCCACTGCAACCTCCACCTGCACCAACTCCTCAACCCCCATTGATATATGCGGAATACACGGTCGAACACTTTTTGCGGCAGCCGGGTCATGATAGTTTACCCCGGTTAGATCCGCAACGGCCGCCGGGAACTTTTTGTTACGTAACTTCAATTTTTTTTAATTAACTTTATTTTATTTACTAATAATTATAGTTTTATTTCTCATGTTTGATCACGATACCAAAGTCGGACGGAGTGTGTCTGACACAATTAAATCCTATTTTATGGAGCACCACCAGAGCCTATACTACCTAGGAAAAAAAAACAAATAGACAAATTACGTTTCCAAGGATTAAAGAAAAACACGAGTCGCCGAAAAAGAAAACAATAAAAGAAACACTTGGAAGGAAAGGACGCATTGTACGTTGTTCGTCTTGCGGTGAAATTGGCCATAATGCAGCTGGTGTAAGAAATATCCAAAGGAAAAGACGAAGAAACAAAGAACTACTGAGGTATATATGATCCACTTTTTGTTGTGTTACTTTTCTGGTTCGTTTAATAATTGTTTAAATTTGTGTTCCTTTTCAGGTTGGGTCATCATCGTTTCAAGTACCGGATACAATCTCACTCACGCAACCATCGCAAAAAAGCACCACCATGAAGGTTTATGAGTGAAATTTAATAGTTCTTTGAACTTGTGTTCCTTTAGTTTCGTTTGTTATTTTATGGTTTTGTAAACATGAATGGTGGTTTTTGTGATTTTAAAAAGCAAGATAAGATATGTTTATCAAATTTGAGAGACATGGCAAGAGACATGGCACTGGAATTTGACTGAGTTATGTCGAAAGAAAAGAAGAGAGAGGATTGTAAGAAGAAGAAAAAAATGGCGAAACCTAGCATATGGGATAACATCTAATTAAGGACTTTAAAGGAAAAATAAAGAAGAAGAACAACATTCGATGATATCTGAGATGTCTAGTGAAACCTTATTTGATGTTCTGTTCGAAAGAGACATAGACGGTCATAGAGAAAAAGCTAGAAAGAAAGAGAGAGAGAGAGAAAGAAAAAGTGAGACGTAAATGAACACAAATGAATCAAATTTTGTTTTTCCAAGTTTTGTAATTTGTTTTTTTTTTTTTTTGCAAGTTCTGTAATTTATTTGTTTTTTACATTTTATGGATCAGGTTAAGGGTTAACGTGTTGGATTATCTTAATCGTTGTTTTTAAATGCAATTACCAATTTATTAAACTTAACTACAATTTCTAGTCGATATGTTGTAATTATAAGAGAATATAAAGTTTAAGATGTTTAGTAAATAATAAATTTGTTCGAGATGTGTAGAAAAGAGGCGAAAAATCTATGGTGTATATCGAAAAAGCTGTATAGTATATATAGTTTACGAGAGTATCCCAAAACTGAGATAATAATTAGAGTATTTCAAAGCCTCTTACTGGCCCAGAGTTTTCTTGTTCAAACCCAAATCCCAACACGAACAAAATATAGGCCAAGATCGAGGAGGAACCTGAGAAGAATCGCAGATTCGCGCATAGGGGACAGATATGCTTCAATGTATATTTCTCCTCTCCGATTCCGGGTAACTGATCTTCAACCTTTTTCTTTCCAGATCGACGTTGATCAGTCTGAAATTCGACTTAATTTCATTCGGTTTTGTGTTCACAGAGAGGTAATGCTGGAGAAGCAACTTACGGGTCACCGTGTAGATCGATCCATATGTGCTTGGTTCTGGGATCAATCTATTTCTCAAGGCGATTCCTTTAAGGTATATATTTTCATAGCTTCTGTTTTGATTTGTCAAAGTTTCAATCTTTGGTCATCTCATTTTCATGGCTTTAGTTTGGTCCAAGTTTCAATATTTTTGCTCTTGATTTTAGTATGTGTCTTAGTATGCTTTGTTTTTTGGATAGTCACTTCCAGTGATTGCTTCACCAACACATTACCTTTTTCAAATCGTTCGCGACGGCATCACGTTCTTAGCTTGCAGTCAAGTTGAAATGCCACCATTGATGGCAATCGAGGTGAATCTTTTTTACCTCTTTTCTCTCCTTTTTAGAATGGTGGAATGTAATTCAGTGGCGTGTTTGTAACCCTGTGAAATTTAGTTCCTTTGCAGAGTCGCTGATGTTCTGTCTGATTACCTTGGTGGGCTAAACGAAGATCTCGTTAAGGATAATTTCATCATTGTCTATGAGGTATCTTTTGTTAAAAAAATTGCATTTTATAAGCCAGCCACTTTATTTCTTCTTTTTTGTTAACCGAAACTATAGTGGCTATTATGGTTTCTGCACTTTATCAGTCTAGCTCCTATGTGCTGTGTTGTTGGCTCAATTGTTTACTTCGATTTACCATTTGTGCGCTTTTTGTGACCAAAAAAAGAAGAGAAGAAGAAGACATTTTGGGATAAATTTACAGCGTTTTTTCGAGTGTTTAATCAATTCTGTAGTTGTGGATTCCTTCTTTTTGAACTGGAGGATACCAAAACTATGGCAACCATTATATTTTTCTGCACTTCATCAGTCTAGCTACTCTGTGTGCCTTGTTTCTCTTGTGGCTCATTTGTTACTTCGATTTACCATTTGTGCGCATTTTTCCGAGTCTTTAGTTAACTCTTTAGTTGTGGATCCCTTCTATTTGATCTGGAGAATATATTTTAATCGTAAAGGTTTGTAGTTTGTATCATTCTTGTTTATCTATGTTAGTATCGTAATGTCCTCATATTTCTCTAGTTTCATTATTTTTGTATTGCTTTTGGCAAAGTAGACAATTGTAACATTTTTCACATTATGAGTTATTGAGAAACAAAATGGCGCAGTGCTTCGAAATTTTTAAGGAGAATACATCATTTTGTTGATGCTTACTGTGTTGGATTATCCTTATTTTCCTGTGTAGTTGTTTCGTTGGTTTGCATTAACTGAGAGATTGACAATGTGAGATTAATAGCTTTCTTGTGTATGTCAAAGTTTCCTTTTTGCTATGGCCTCACTCTCTCTTTGACTGAGATGATCAAACTGGTGACCTGTAGCTTTTGGATGAGATGATGGATAATGGTTTCCCTCTCACAACAGAACCGAGCATCCTGAGGGAAATGATAGCTCCACCGAATCTAGTCAGCAAAATGTTGAGTGTTGTAACGGGAAATGCTTCCAACGTTAGTGATACGCTCCCGAGTGGGACTGGCTCTTGTGTTCCATGGCGACCGACAGATCCAAAGTACTCTAGCAACGAAGTCTATGTCGACCTTGTTGAAGAAATGGATGCAATCGTAAACAGGTTTGTACCTGAAGAAGATTCACAAAATCTTCATTTAACCTTCAAGACTCATCTCATTCAAATCTTACTTTTGTAAACACTGATTTAGGGATGGAGAATTGGTAAAATGCGAGATTTATGGCGAAGTCCAAATGAGTTCCCAGCTCACTGGTTTTCCAGATTTGACATTGTCGTTTGCAAATCCGTCGGTCCTAGAAGACATGAGGTTTCACCCGTGTGTCCGCTTCAGACCTTGGGAATCTCATCAAATTCTCTCCTTTGTCCCTCCAGATGGACAGTTCAAGCTCATGAGTTACAGGTTCGTTGTTTCACAGACAAGATTTATTCTTACACCTTAACTTCTTCGTTTATAATGTCTTGGTTTCTCTGATGGGCAACTTAGGGTGAAGAAGCTGAAGAACACACCTTTGTATGTAAAGCCTCAAATAACATCAGACTCCGGTACATGTCGAGTTAGTGTGTTACTGGGGATCAGAAGCGACCCGGGAAAGACAATTGAGTCGATAACATTGAGTTTCCAGCTTCCTCATTGTGTTTCATCTGCAGATCTCTCATCAAATCATGGAACTGTAACCATCCTCTCTAACAAGGTAATATGTTGTCGGTCTTTTGCTCTGAGTTCACCTTCCTGATTTTGGAAACTTTCCTTTTTGATTGGGGACTATGTTTGCAGATATGTACATGGACAATTGGGCGAATCCCAAAGGACAAGACTCCATGTTTATCGGGGACACTAGCGCTGGAAACTGGTTTAGAACGGCTTCATGTGTTTCCGACATTCAAACTCGGGTTCAAGATTATGGGCGTTGCTCTCTCTGGCCTAAGAATCGAGAAACTTGATCTTAAAACTCTCCCTCGTTTGTACAAAGGGTTTCGTGCTCAGACACGCGCTGGAGAGTTCGACGTCAGATTGTAGTTTTCTGGTACGGTTGCTTTTCCGGTCAAACTCTTGAGACTTTTGGGCTCCTATTAATCGAATTGTTTTTTTCTTTGTTTAAACAAAAAAATCGATACATGGTATGCTTTTTGTAATTAATTTACGATTTTATACGGTTTCGATTCTTAACAATATGAAATTGAGGAAATTATTACGAAAGTTTGAGAAGATAGTTTATCAAGAAAATATTTTCTTATTCTGTATTCAAAATGGGTCATGTGTCGATCTAATTTGATTTCGATACAATGTGTCAATTTTTTTTGACCATAATGGGTCGATGGATCAAATAAGTTATGGGTCATGGGTCATGGATCAATTTGTAATGGGTCATGGGTCAAATGGGATGACCTGTTGCACCATCATCATGACATCATAGCAATATTACCTATCCTACCATTTTTTTTTTTTTTTTAAAAAGCAACAATCCATCATTTTCCGCCAAAAAGTGATTCTGCATTTTCTCGCCAAAAACGCGATTCCACATTTTCTCGTCAAAAACGTTATTCCGCATTTTTCCGCCAAAAACGTGATACTGCGTTTTCACGCCAAAAACGTGATTTCACATTTTTCGCCAAAAATGAGATTTCACATTTTTCCGCCAAAAACGCGATTCGGCATTTTTCCGCCAAAATGCGATTCGACGTTTTCCCGCCAAAAACATGATTCTATGTTTTCCTGCAAAAAATGTGATCTAACATGTGATCCAGTCTTTTCTTTTTTGTTTGTTTTTGTTGCCTTTATTGATATTTTCATCTTGCCCTAGGTCGTTCGGAACCCGAGTTCATTTGCAGATAGTTTGTATAGAAGATTGCTTTGGTACTAAAAACAATTTGGATTCTCAATTGTTGTTAATGAAATATATGAGAATAAGAAACGTACACGGGTGATTGCGTATAGGGACCAATTTCGGTGGATGAGTATCATATGGACAAATTTCGGTGGATGAGTACTTTACATGAATTTTGAGATTGATATATGAACTCTCTCTTTCTCCCCTTTATCTTCTCCTTCGATTCTTTTTACAGCTAGTGGACTTCCATCTGCTCGTTTGTGGACTAAGTGTCGATATATCGTGGACAACATATAGTTCACAAGTGATATGAACATCAAATTCGTGGACAACGTATTGTGGATAATGTATCGTGGACATACGTATTGTGGATAATGTATTCGTGGACAACATATGGTGGACATACACTTTTAGTAGTTATCATTTGCATATTCTTGAATATATTTGTAAAAGATAAAAAAAAAATCAAAATCATTTAAAACAAAGCATCATCTTCTTTTGTAATCAGAGATTAAATGAAAAAAATAATAATAAAGTTTTTGTAGTTTTATTACATATTTGTAAAATTTATAGTATTTGTGGACTATAGAGAATAGTCAATTTATCGTGGAAGGCTTGGCCGAATTTATTGATTTTATCTTAGAATGAGAAATATGGGTTTTGATTTAAGATCCTTTTGAACCGTGTTTACTGGTGTTTCGTACATCTCCGCTTGAGCTGTGTTCACTCGTAGACTCGTGGACAAGTTTCAAATGATGGTAGAGTCATTGGGAAAGCCGGGGTCAATTCAATCGATTTCAAAGGAATAATCAATGAAACATAGTAATGTGTAAAAACAGATTCATCTTCTTGTTGCTGTTTATGCTCTTGGGAACATAGTTTCATGAGTGTCTGGTTTGTGACTTTGACATTTTCTCTGTCAGATTAGTTAGGTTTTTATCCCTCTTGGCGGGTTTTGATTTTGATCTCATGGATACTACTTTTGATGTACGATTGATAATCTAATGATAAAAATGTTTATTTGGATTGTCCACAGGGGATCGTATGCGCAATTGGGGCGCACACCAGGCTTGTATTCTGTGCGGGGAACTGGACAAAACTCGCAATCACCTATTCTTTGCTTGCTCGTATTCCTTTACGGTGTTGTCTGAAATCGTGGGGCGACTCTTAGCACAACGTCATGATCCAGACTGGGAGGAAACGGTTTGGGCTCTATCATCTCACCAGGGGGATCGGAATACCTTGATTCTCATTCGACTATGCTTCCAAGTTACAATCTACTCGATTTGGAGAATACGAAACTCGAGAATCCACCACACGGCCTACAACTTCGTCGACCAGCTGGTACGGAAGATCGAAAAGCTTATCCGGAACCGGATTATCTCGCTGAACTACCACTACAAGAAAACACGCTAGAACTAAATATAAAAACGTTTTATATACATATATATATATTTATATATATATATATATTTTACAAAAAACGTTTTTAATATATAACTAAATTTTATAATACATATATATATAAAAACGTGTTTTAAAATACATATATATATATATATATATATAAAAGGGTTTTTCATATATCTAAATTTTATAAAATGTTTTTCATAAATATTTTCATATATATAAATTTTCAAAAACGTTTTTCTTATACATAATTTTCAAAAACGTTTTTTAAAATTTATAGATATATAACTTAAGCTAAAAATCTAATCTAAATCCACATGCAAAAATTTAAAGAACTATATCAATCTAGATATAAATCCAACCTAAATCTAAAACCCCAAACACCAAATTAAACCAACCAACAATCTAAAAACGCAAATTCATCAACAAATCTAAATATAAATAAAAAGGTCTTACATAGGGTATTGGCGGTGGAGATTTCGGCGGCGAGGATGAGCTCCGGCGGCGAGGCGGCTGAAGAATAAGAAGATTGAAGAAGAGATCGAGAAGAAGAGGGGAGAAGAAGAGGGGAAGAAGAAGAGAGAAGAAGAAGAGAGAAAAGAATAAGAGAGAAAAAGAAGAGTGAAGAAGATTGAAGAGAGAAGGAGAGAGTTATGAGAAGAAGATTGAAGAGAGAAGGAGAGAGTTACAAGAATGAAGAGATGAATCACTTTTGGAAATTAAATTACGTCGTTTCCGACGGCCCGACCCGTCGGTTTCCCGTCAGAAATCGGAATAAATTAACCGCTTCAATTTTCAACGATTTTCGTTACGCGGTTCAATATCCCGAGCAAAATTTATAAAGGCCGTCGGAAATCCGCCGGAAATTTCCGACGGAATTAGGGTTTAGGGTTTAAAAATTAAAATTAGATAAATTTTCATGTTTAATAACCATTTGTGGTATTTACTTATAAGAAAAACTTTTGAAAACTAATCAGAACAAGTTAAATACGATTTTGTAAAAATCGATCGATGAACGATATCAAACATTCATAAAAACACATAGAACATCTAAGGACATGTACGGGATTGGTTCGGTTTCAATTAAAAAGTTTAAAATGTTTGATTCTTAGAATTGTTTTACAGAAAGTAGTTTAGATTTGTTACTTCTACACATATGAAGACCAAGTGTGTTCAAAATCTTGTAAATTAGAAGTTTAATACCCTAAACCGTCGGAAATCCATTTCAACGGATTTCCGACGGCCTATGATATTTTGTAAAATGCTAAGTATAAAACTTGGTAAATGCCTCGGCTAAAACCGAAAATACTAGCATCCGTCGGAAATTTCTGACGGATGCTAGTATTTTCGGGTTTAGCCGATGCATTTTCAGTTTTGGCTGAGACGGCTTGGTAAATGCCTCGACTAAAACCGAAAATACTAGCATCCATCAGATATGCCCATTTTTGGTTTTAGCTGAGACATTTTCAAGTTTTGGACGAGGTTTTGTAAATGTCTCGACTGAATTTTTCATGATTTTCACACGAAAATGCTAAGTGTTAAAAATATTTAATATTTTTAAAGGATTAATGAATACAAAAAAACTTTTTGTGACACTTTAGTATTTATATATAATTCCCGGGAAGAAAACTAGGCTTCGGGTTTTAGGCGGGGTTCAGAAATTGTCTCGGCTAAAAATTATCCGGTAATGACATGTCTTTAGTAAATCAAACGCATTTCTTTAAATACTGATGGGAATGACCTGAAACCACTTCCACTTGACAGATAGCTCAATTGCTTATAAGTTTCATGAAGCTATCCCAAGCTAAATCAAAAGGCAAGGCGGTCATCCGACTAGATCTTTAAATATCCGTCGGAAATCCCTCGGAAATTTCCGACGGATTTTTAATCATTTCTTCACTAATTCGACCATAGGTCTTTAACCATGGCTCGGAATGAGATGAATCCAATTCTCAAGTGAAGCTAACTCAATTTTCTATCTTGTGGCCGAATTTCAGATTAAACTGGGCAGGGAAAATATTCAGTCTCACATGATCTTTCAGCCCCTTCGGATTGTAGCTGTATTTTCCGGTAATGACATGTGTTCAGTAAATCAAACGCATTTCCTTAAATACTGATGGGAATTACCTGAAACAACTTTCACTGGAGAGATAGCTCAATTTCTTATAGGTTTCATGAAAAGATCCCAAGCTAAATTAAAAGGCAAGGCGGTCATCCGACTAGATCTTTAAATATCCGTCGGAAAGCCCTCGGAAATTTCCGACGGATTTTTAATCATGTCTTCACTTATTCGACCATAGGTCTTTAACCATGGCTCGAAATGAGATGAATCCAATTTTCAAGTGAAGCTAACTCAATTTTCTATCTTGTGACTGAATTTCAGATTAAACTGGGCAGGGAAAAGATTCCGTCTCACATGATCTTTCTGCCCCTTCGGATTGTAGCTGCATTTTCCGGTAATGACATGTGTTCATTAAATCAAACGCATTTCCTTAAATACTGATGAGAATTACTTGAAACCACTTTCACTGGAGAGATAGCTCAATTTCTTATAAGTTTCATAAAGAGATCCCTAGCTAAATCAAAAGGCAATGCGGTCATCCGACTAGATCTTTAAATATCCGTCGAAATTCCCTCGGAAATTTCCGACGGATTTCCAACGGATTTTTAATCATGTCTTCACTAATTCGACCATAGGTCTTTAACCATGGCTTGGAATGAGATGAATCCAATTCTCAAGTGAAGCTAACTCAATTTTCTATCTTGTCACTGAATTTCAGATTAAACTGGGCAGGGAAAAGATTCAGTCTCACATGATCTTTCAGCCCCTTCGGATTGTAGCTGCATTTTCCGGTAATGACATGTGTTCAGTAAATCAAACGCATTTACTTAAATACTGATGGGAATTACCTGAAACAACTTTCACTGGAGAGATAGCTCAATTTCTTATAAGTTTCATGAAAAGATCCCAAGCTAAATCAAAAGGCAATGCGGTCATCCGACTAGATCTTTAAATATCCGTCGGAAAGATTTACGGTTTTAGCCGGGAGGATTTACTGTTTTAGTCAAGGGAGATTTACGGTTTTAGCCGGGGGGATTTACGGTTTTAGCCGAGGGGGATTTACGGTTTATGGGTAATCCGTCGGAAATCCCTCGGAAATTTCCGACGGATTTCCGACTGATTATGGTTTTAGCCGAGGAAATTTTATTCCCCCGGCTAAAACATATACCAGGCAAGTTTTAGCCGGGGGAATCAGATTTCCTCGGCTAAAACCATAATCCGTCGGAAAGCCGTCGGAAATTTCCCGAGGGATTAATTTCCCTCGGAAATCCCTCGGAAATTTCCGACGGATTTCCGAGGGAAATTAATCCCTCGGAATGCCCTCGTTATGCCCTCGGTATTCCGCCAGAAATTTCCGTCGAAAATCCGAGTGTTTTCTTGTAGTGTACTCCAGGATACCTCACTTACATGATCTTCTCCAACGCTGGTTCGAAGTTACGCCTCATTGAAGTCTACCTCTCGGCGTAGATATTTCAAAAGCTATTGGTGTTATTGCAATTATCTTGTAATTCCGCTTACTTGCTTCGAGATACTGTCGTATTAGCTCCATCTTGTACATAATTCTTTTGAGTGATCAATAATTTTAACATTCAATCAAAAAAAAAAGGTTATTTGTATCGTATAGATTTGTGTTTATCATTATTGGTAAAGATGATGGATACATGATTGTTCTTGTTCGGTTTTGCAATAAATGATTCTCTAACAATCCTATTGTTCTGCTTGTATCAAAAGGAATTCCTATTGAGTTTTGGTTCATTCAGTTCTTGAAAACTTGTTCATCAAAGTATGGAGGAGACTCTCGTAGTTATGGCTAATCAAGAACATAGCTTTCACTTTGACATGCTTTCCAAATAATATTTTTTCTATTGCAAATGCTTGCTCAAATTTCAGGAAATTAGTAGAATCCCATTACATTAATGGAACTAATTGGATGAACCATTGTGTCACGAGAGTATGAGTCACATATAGTTGTTGTTGTATGCAATGGTACCACCTTGGAGAAGCAATGGTACCACTGTCAGAAAGCCTGCTTCAATCCATACAAGGATTTCTGTAAACGACAAACATGATTGGGAGGAAGAGAACCTGATTGTGCATGTGTATATCCCTGAGGAAGACTCATGTAGATTTCCTCATCCAAGTCACCATGGAGGAATGCATTGGTAACATCCATATGTGTGAGAGTCCAGTTAAAGGAGGAAGCTAATCCCAATACAAGTTTCACACTAGCAAGCTTTGCAACTAGTGAAAATGTATCAATGTAATCGATGCCTTCTTGCTGAGTATAACCTTTGGCCACCAATTGTAAAGTTTCAATACTCCATGTGCCTTTGATTCAAGAGCAACAACTTCACATCCATAGCCATAGGAAAATGAGGATGAGTCATGGCTTGCTTAAAGGTTTGTGGTTGTGTTTCAGTTGTGCAAGAAAGAACAAAAGACTGATAGGAAGGATTGAATTTAGAATAAGAGAGAACAAAAGAGAGAGGATACAAAATGTCAGAAGGAGTATAAAGTTGAGTGAAAATGCAGTGGTAGTTAGATAAGTAACCTGGAGCCTTCACTTGTTATTTAGGTATGCCAAGGGGTAGTGCTACTTCTTCCGTACCAGCAGTTACGGTCTCTTGTGGAATAGATGTAGCACTAGAGTGTGATCCAGATGATGCATGATTTTGTGAAGTAGTGATACTAGCAGGAGCAGGAACATTAGTATGAAGAGGAACATGATTAGAAGATACCTGCAAATCATCATCAATAGCAACAGTAACAGGCATGGGTAATATGGTTTTGCAAAATATATCAGAATCATGAACAAATGATGAAGCATTATTATAAGGAAAATTATGTTCATGGAAGATGACATTATGAGAAATGCTCACAACATTGGAGTCTAGATCTAATACATTATATCCTTTATAGCATGGTGGATAATATAAGAAGATACATGGTCTAACTCAAGGTGTAAGTTTATGTCTATCCTTAATGAGAGTGGACACATAACAAAGACAGCCAAAATGACGTAGAAATGAGTATTCAAGTTTCTTTTTGAATAACAATTCATAATGAGACAATTTACCTAAAACAAGAGATGTAATTTTATTAATCAGGAATAAAACAGTAAGAACACAATCAGACCAATAAACCAATGGAATATTTTAATGAAACATTAAAGCTCTTGAAACATTTAACAAATGTTGATATTTACGTTCTACTACTGAGTTTTGTTGAGGTGTGTATGCACAAGAATGATGGTGGATGATGCTATGTTCTTTAATGAGTTGAGTAAAATCTAGTTCTGGTGAATTGTCACTACGGATATCTTTGATAACAACATGATATTGGATTTTAACATGTTGAAGAAACGCAGAAAAAATGCCAGCAACATCACTTTTATTTCTTAACATGTAAATTCAAGTGACTCTTGTACAATCATCTACTATAGTAAGGAAGTATTTGAAACCTTCTACATACTCAATAGAAAATGGATCCCAAATATCTAAATGAATTAGATCAAAAAGAGAATCAAACAAATGATTATTAGACACAAATGGCAACCTCTTTTGCTTAGCTAAGGTACATACTTCACAATGAATTATACTAGACATAGACAAACGCATAGAACATGTAATATGTTGTAACTTGGCAGGAGATGGATGTCCAAAGCGTTGATGCTAGAGATGTCCATCTTCTAACAAGGATCCATAGAAGTTGGTAGAGAAAGAGATAACATCAGTTTTGAGAATGTAAAGACTGTGTATAAGGATGCCTCTACCAATGGTCAAGTCCTGAATATGGTCCTGAATAAAACATGAATCAAAATAAAAGTGAGCAGGACACTGTTGATGTTTCAAAAGAGTACACTTAGCAAATTAAATTTGAAAGTGGAAACATATAGAACATCATGTAAGACAAGTGAATCTGAAATATGCACAGTGCATGTGTGACTAATGGGAACTCTATTGCCATTAGGAAGTGAGACTGTAACTCCTGTTACAAGTAAAGTTTCACTAAACACTGTTAGATTTGAACATACATGGATAGTGGCTCCACTGTCAATTATCCAAGCACTAGTAGGAAGGATATTATAAAGAGTAGAAAGACATTGGTGTTGAAAGGTAAAAGATTGATTTTCATAACGGAGATTAGAAGAAGGAAATGCAAAAGAAATATTACTAGATGTAGACATAGCAACCATGAATCCATTTTCAGTAATTGTTGCTTGATGAGCAGTAGGTACTGGTTCTGGAAACTGGACATGAGCACTGAGTTGTTGAAGCAATGATTGAACTTGATCCATAGAAAACTGAGTAAGATTTTTATGAGAGACTACTAGAGCTGATGTAGTCACTGCAGATGCTACAACACCAGGTTTTGAGAATGAAGATTGAAACTAAGATTGATGTGGAAAGGCAGGACGAGGACCATTTTGAAATTGACCATGAGGCTGGAATTGAGTTTGTTGGTTAGGACCCTTTTGAGACATCTTATGACCAGGAGGATATCCATTGAATTTGTAACACTTCTGAATAGTGTTACCAGTCCTTCCACAATGAGTACAAACTGGTCTTTGCCGAGGTCTATAAGCTATTGCATAAGATGTATTATCAATAGGACCATTGTAATAACCAACTTTTATATTCTCAGAAGATCCAAGAAAATAACTAGAGTTAGCATCAGTAGGTGTAAAAGCTTGAAAAGCAACATTCTCCATTTTAGTAGATGGTTTTATGGATTTATGCCTCTCATCTCGTTCAACCATGTTAAAAACTTCCTCAATAGATGGAATAAGCTTCAACATCAGGAAGTGTCTACGAGTAGGTTCATAAACTTCATTTAAACCCTTGAGAAACTTAGTAACACGATTTCTCTGCTGAAGTTGCTCCCATAAACCAGTTGTATTGCATTCACATTTGCCACACGTACATATAGGCAATTCGACATAGTTTTTATACTCTTCCAATAGAGTGGGAAGTTCAGTGTAGAATGTTGTGGACCTTGCTGGATCGAACTCAAACGTTGTTCTATCTCATAAAACCTAGGTGCGTCATTCTGCTTAAAGCGAGATAACAAACTCTTCCAAATTGCCTCAGTGGTGGACATAAAAAGCAAACTCTAACCAATCATTTTAGATACAGAGTTCAGAAGCCAAGTCGCTACCATATCATTACAACTAAACCATGAACCAGCATCATGATGAGTATCAGAAGGTTTAGGGATAGTACAATCAATGAAGCCGAGCTTGTTCCGGACATTTAACGCCATACGAACATATCGACGCCAAGAATGAAAATCAGATCCAGATGTTAACCGATCGAAGACAAGAACCAGGCCTGCATGATCAGAGGCATGCAGAAAATACGGATTCTCGTATTAATCCGTAGAGAGACGAAGGTTATCCGTCGAGTTCAAGTTCATTGTGGATTGAGTAATCGTTCCCATTTCTGAGGTTGAAATTAAGACCGACGAAGAAGTTTCGAGTCGAGATTGATTGTATCAAATAAGATCAACAACGAATCTAGGTCATGAAAGGAAGGAAAATTGGAATCAAGATAACGAAAGATAAGAAAGAAAATCGAAAACAACGAGAAAGAATCTAGAGAGGTAGTCGAAACACAACTGAGAAATTGATAAACTCATAGCTGGATCGAGGCTCTTGAAGCTATTAGAGATGGTGGAAACAAAAATATATATTTTTGTTGTTAGAGATGCTCTGATACCATATTAAGGGAACATTCACTTTCTCATTAATTAGCAAAATGAATGTACATAGTTTTTATATATACATGATTAAGCTAAAGGAGACTTAGCGATTGGCGTAAACTATACAAACTAAACCGAAAATAATCATCTATACATCTAATATCCTTCGCCGCCGATATTCCTAAATTCCAACCAGATAATAGAGACCGAAGAAGACAGAATGGTGAGATTGCCGAGAGAGTGAATTGAATCGAAGGGGAGAGAGAGAGAGAGAGAAACTGAGTTGAATCTTTGCTTTCACGGCGTCAACTGTCTCCTCAAGTATGAGGTTGCCATTATTGACTCCCGAGATGCTCTCCGGTGTACTGCAAGCAAACCTTAGAGAAGAAAGAGATGAAGGCAGAGAAAGAAGAAGGAAGAAGGAAGAAGGAAGAAGGAGAGCGAAGAGATTCAAATCTTGACATGTTTTTCAATCTTCTGTCATTCAAATTACATGGTTTGAGGAAGAAATTATGGGAGGAGATAAAATCTGCTGTTATGTTAATAATCAAGATTTTGTCGGCGAAGAAGGTTTTGGTGTTTAGAGAAAGAAAAAAAATTATTTAGGGGCAAAAGAGACATTCATTTTACACAAAAGTGTGCCAATAGTTGTAAGTGACTTTCTATGTAATTAAGAAATATAAATATAGATATAATGCTTACGAATATATATATTAAATAATTTTATATATAATCATTCATAACTCTACCAATCACTTAAAATGTATAAATTATTCAAAGCATACAACTTCAACATCATACTATTTATGTTGCTTAATTCTACTGCTCTACCATCATTTATACCCATCAAGCCCTAATACTATTATACGATATACAAATGATTAAGTTAACCGAACTGTACAAACCAGATAAACCAAATGATACAAATGTTATCACCCGTAGAAAGTACTAAACGATGATTTTGTTCAATAGAAAACGTGACCGGTCGTGCACAAAGAAGACCCATTTCAGAGATGATGTCAAGAGCGTACTTACGTTGACATAAGTAGATTCCAGAAGGACTCCTCGCAACCTCAAACCCAAGAAATATTTGAGGACTCCCAAGTCTTTCATCCGAAAACAAGAGCTAAGATAGCTGTTGAAAGCTGTAAATAGTTCACAAGAACTTTCGAAGATCACCAAATCGTCAACATAAATGAGCACATATATATATGTCCATTGTAACGATTGTAGGTGAAGAGAGAGTAATCTGAGCGACACTGAGTAAATCCGTATTCCAACAAAGCGTTGGTGAGCTTATCGAACCAACATCGAGGTGCTTAACGGAGACCATAAAGAGATTTATGAAGACGACAAACCTGATTGGGATCGGCAATTCGAAATCCCGGTGGAAGCTTCATAAAACCTCTTCATCCAGATCCCCGTGAAGAAACGCATTGTGTACATCCATTTGGTGTACTTCCTAATTCTTAGTTACGCTCACTTCAAGGCAGATTCCCACTGTTGTAATCTTAGCAACATGAGAAAAAGTTTCAGCAAAATCTTCACCCTCAATCTGTTTGTTACCGAGAATGACTAAACGTGCTTTGTATCGCTCGATAGTATCATCAGCTTTGTATTTGATGGTGAATACCCACTTACACCCAATTGCTTTCTTTCATAGAGGGAGCTATTCTATAGTCCATGCAGATTCTCATCCAAGGCTTCGATTTCATCTTTCATAGCATAGCGAAATCGTTCGTCTTGGACTGCTCGAGAATAGGATTTTGGAATCATTGTGCTGGAAATGGTATGAAGATAAGCACAATGAGACACCGAAAAATGAGCACTAGAGAGATACTTGTCAAGCGGATAAGCATAAGTACTAGATCCCGCAAGAGAAACATCAACTTCTCCCATAACCGTATGTAATATGAAATCCTTATATTTTGGTGGAAGCCGCGGTTCACGTTTACCTTGACCAATAACAACTGAATTAGTAGTCAAATAAGGATTGAGAGTGTAGGCAACAGAATTCTCGTCAACATGAGCCACACCAGCAGAGTTCTCGTCAACAACAAAAGAGTTCTCAACAGCAGAGTTTTCGTCAACAACAACAAAGTTCTCGTCAATAGGTGGAGCTGCAGGAGGAACAATCTCTGAATTGGCCAAGTCAGAAGACACATGAATATCTTCTATGAAAAAATCATCAAGATAATTATCCTCTAAAAGATTGAGACGTACCGCTGATTGAGGAGAAGAGAGTACTACTGGTGAAAGAGATGTAGGAGGTGTAGCAAAGGGAAACTGATTTTCACAAAAAAATCACATCTCTGAACACTGATAGTTTCTTAGTTTCCTAGTCATACACCCGCCAACCCTTTTTACCAAAGGAGTAACCCAAAAATATCGACTTGTTTCTTCGACGAGCAAACTTGTCTCCTCTGTGGCGTTGGTTATGAACGTAACACAAAACCCGAAAACCCGAAGGTGAGATAAAGGAAGTGGTTGAATATGCGTCCACAGATCATTAGCATCTCCTGAGTGGTTAGAGAGGTGCGAAGATTCTCATCAATCGTCAACTTCAACCACGAAATCACCATGGCGTTATTTTTCCACCAATCTTCAAGATCTTCAGAATCGGCGGCATGTTCAGGTATGGTGACATAGACAAATCCAAATTTCTTTCTTCCTTAAGTGCAATACGAATGTTCGTGGCCCATTCATCGTAATTGGGTCCACGAAGTAGAGGATGGGAGATCACGCTACCCGCATTATCACATGATGACAAATCATAGGGATCGATGGTTCGTCTTGTTTTGGGGCGAGTCACGGTAGCAACAACGGTGTTATTATCATCCGTCATGAGGATAAAGAAACTATAAACAATAGAAAAATCAAATTTAGAGAAGGTCAATTGAAAAAAGAGAATGAAAATCAGAAATCGGCGAAAGCCTAGGATTGATAATAGCTAAAATTTTGTATGATTCGGCTATCTCTCTGATACCATGTCAGGAACCAAGACATATTAAATGTTTTCTGTTATGATTCCATATGACATAAGCTACATATTTATACATGGAATTAAACCTAGTTATGTGCAACGTAAAAGACTAAATTACCCATTACACAAGTATATATAAAGATATCGTTAACAGAATTCAAGTGTTCAAATTGATGAAGATACAAAGGTTTGGTGAGTAATCTGATGCAACGACATCTAGTAATTTGGCACCAACATAACAACACTTTTGAATTATCATTACGATTTGGGTTTTATGTTTTAATTATTACTAGACTTTAATCCATCCGCCCGCACGTGATATTTTTATGAAATTTTCTAATATAATATGTGTTTATTTTGTGTTTAGATATAATTTGTTTTTATAGATATAATTTTTGTAATATGAGACACATATTTATTTTGTGTTTAGATATACTTTTTTTGTAGACATAATTTTTGTAATATGAGACACATATTTATTTTGTGTTTAGAAATAATTTGTTTTTGTATATTTAATTTTCGTAATATGAGACACATATTTATTTTGTGTTTAGATATAATTTGTTATCAGTTTTATTTTTGGTATAGGATATATTATATAGTTTTCTAAAATTTCAATCCACAATGAGGACATGCGGTAATTTTTTTTTTTTTTATGTTTTATATTTTGTATGGAAAATTTTATTTTTTTGTATGATATGTATAATTCAAAGTTAGTGATTTTAGCTACCAAAAATTTTCCGATTTTGTAATATATATTTTCGTAATGAAAAACTGTAAAACAATGAGAGGCTGGAATTTTCTGTATGTCCAATATGAAACCCTTAGGCAAATATTTATACAAAGCAAAAGAAGATCTAATTAATTTACCTAGTATCTACGATTGCCTTTATCGAAATAGGCAAATATACAAAAATATATGATGATATTGCTTCTGCAGCAAGTAGAGAATATACGATCCTCCAACAGCCCCCCTCAAGTTGGAGCATATGGGTTGAAAATGCCCAACTTGACAACGAGTGATTCGAAGTCTCGCCGACCCAAAGCTTTGGTGAACACGTCGGCAAGTTGCTCTTTTGTATGCACCTTCTTCGTAACGATCGTCCCATCTTGAATGGCATCCCGTACCGTATGACAATCATGTTCAATATGTTTCGTCCTTTCATGAAACACAGGATTCTGCGCAATATGCAAAGCTGCTTGATTGTCACAATGTAGCACCATGGGCTGTGTTTGAACAATTCCCAAGTCAATAAGAACATCACGCAGCCATTGTAGCTCGCCAACAGCGAGAGCCATACTACGGTACTCTGACTCCGCCGAAGACTGAGACACCACATTTTGCTTCTTAGTTTTCCACGAGATTGGTGAGTTCCCAAGCGTAACAAACCAAGCTCCTACCGAACGTCTAGTCAATCGACATCCAGCCCAATCAGCGTCGCACCAACCGCGCAATTGAAGATCACAATCAGATTTCAATAAGATCCCTTGTCCCGGAGTTCCCTTCAAATAGCGAACAACACGCAGTGCACTCTCCCAATGTTCCGTCCTCGGCTCTTGCATAAATTGAGCAAGAACGTGAACAACATAAGTAAGATCTGGTCGAGTAGCCAGCAAGTATATTAATCTTCCAATGAAACGACGGTATCTCTCTGGTTCTTCAAGAAAAGGTGTCTTTGACAATGCGAGCTTTTGTTGCTGTTCAATCGGAAATGCAACAGGTTTTGCTCCAAGGCACCCAACTTCACTTATGATGTCTAGAGTATACTTTCTATGACACAGAAAAATACCTTCAGGATTTCTTGCAACCTCGATTCCTAGAAAGTACTTTAAAGAGCCCAAATCTTTCATTCGAAAACATTTGCTCAAGTATTCCTTAAATTCTGAGATAGCTCTAGAATCATTTCCTCCAATGACCAAATCGTCAACATACACAAGAATGTATATTTCGGAACCTCCATTTCGTCGACTAAACAAAGAATAATCGGAATATGATTGCTTGAAGCCATAATCGATCAGTGCAGTGCGCAGCTTCGCAAACCAACAACACGTGGCTTGGTTCGGCCCATATAATGATTTTCTAAGACGACAAACTAGCTTCTTATCCCCTGCACGAAATCCAGGAGGCAATTGCATATACATTTTCTCTTCTAAGTCTCCATGGAGGAATGCATTATGAACATCCATTTGATGCAACTCCCATTTCTTAGCTGCAGCTACTTCGAGAAATAGTCGAATCGTTGACATCTTTATCACAGGCGCAAAAGTTTCCGAATAATCGACTCCTTCTATTTGTCTATTACCAAGTACAACCAATCGAGCTTTGTATCGTTCAATTGTTCCATCAGCCCGATACTTGATTTTATAGACCCATTTGCACCCGATAGCCGTCTTTCCCGCTGGAAGTTCAACAATATCATAAGTTTTATTCAGCTCCATAGCTCCGACCTCATTCTGCATTGCATCTCGCCAGATTTTGTGAGCAACGGAGTCCCTAAAAAAAACTGGTTCTGTTTCTGCAGTTACCGCAGCCAAAAACGCTCTATGAGCAGGTGAGAAACGCTTACTATCAAGGTAATGGGAAATCGGGTGAAAGATTCGCTCATCCATGCTTTCTAAAAATGAAATTTCTATTTCCCCATCGACACCATCGGTTTCAACAACTGTGTTCAAAACAAACTCCTTCAATTTCTTTGGAATTTATTTCAGTCGCATTCCACGACCCAAATTATCAGAAGTGTGTTCCACACACGAACCATTGTGTGCTACACACTCGTCTGCAGTTTGTGTCTCAACACACGAACCATTGTGTGCTACACAATCGACTGCAGTTTGTGTCTCAACACGACACTGATTTTCTAGTGATGGAGTCGCATCATTGCCATTTCCATGGCTGTCTGGTTCTCCTGTCGTATCTTTTACATCATCACTTTCCCGTCGCTCATCAGTTAGTGGATTTTCTTCATCGAGAACCCCTTCATCCACACGTTCCGGTGAAATTGCAGGATCATCATCGAGAATACCAAAATCACTAGGATTCAGATTGAGATCACTGGATCCTGCTAGTAATTCATGTCGAAGAGGAAACACATCTTCCACAAAGACTACATCCCGAGATACAAAGATCTCCTCGGTTTCCGAATCGAACAAGTTCCATCCTTTCTTATCAAAGGGATAACCCACAAACAAAAAATGCTGCTACGAGATTCAAACTTATCTCCCCCTCGTCGCTGATTGTGTGCAAATGCTAGACACCCAAACACTCTCAGGTTATCATAAGATGGAGGAGCTCCATATATCAACTCGTAAGGTGTTTTTCCCTTTAGCAATCGCGTTGGAGTTCGATTGATCAAGTATGCCGCTGTCAAGATACTTTCTCCCCAAAATTTGACTGTCAAAGATGATTGAAACAGCAACGCTCGAGCTATGTTCAAGATGTGCCTGTGTTTTCTCTCCACCCTGCCGTTTTGTTGTGGCGTTCCAACGCAAGACATCTGATGACGTATTCCTTGTTCTCTTAACTCCGATGTGAGACAAGTGAATTCTGTTCCATTATCACTTCTCACGATTTTTATGTTTTTCCCGAACTGTCTTTGAGCCATTGCTACAAAGTTTCTAAGCGTTTGTCGTACTTGGGTTTTATCGCGAAGGAGAAACACCCAAACTCCTCTTGAGTGGTCATCGACAATTGTCAATAAATAAAACGAGTTGCACAGTGTTGGACTTCGATATGGTCCCCATAAGTCGCAATGAATCATATCAAAAATTTTGTCGCTTTTATTATCACTTGAATGAAATACTTCACGACAATGTTTGGCTTTCAAACAAGTATCACAAACTGAAAAATCCCTACTCCTACTACCAACAATAGGAAGCAAATCAAAAACACCATTTGACGGATGTCCGAGTCGTTGATGCCACACATCCTCGGCTCCGTCCTTATTCAAATGCAAAGCTCTAAAACTCGTTAAGCGACGAAAGAAGTACAATCCATATCTAAGCTCCCCCGCTCCACTCAACTTCCTCGTTATACGGTCCTGGATCACACAACCCTTCTTAGCGATTTGCAATACTACATCTAGATCCGCAACAAGCTGAGAAACTGATATCAAATTGCATCTTAATTCTGGAACAAACAGCACATTCTTAAGAGCAAAATCATCATCAAAAACCACTGTTCCTTTCTCTCGAGACAAGCTTTGTTTTCCATTTGGAAGGCCAATGACACACATCAACATATACTTTCGATCACACAACATGTCACTGTAGCCGGTCATGTGATTCGATGCCCCTGTATCAAGAACCCAATCATGAGAGAAAGACTTACCACTCAAACGAGGTTTGGTTCCTTGTTTTTCCTCCAAAAGCTTGATCAATGTGCTCCATTGTTCATTGTTCAGGCATGTGTATCCACTTCGTTCTGCGTCAACACTGGTTTCACATGTGGTTTGAGCCACTACAGCGAGAGCTCGAGGTATTCCACCACGTCCTCTACCAATTCCACGTCCGCCACCGCGTCCTCCACGCCGTGATTTATCTTCTCACCACTCTGGGAATCCGATGACTTGATAGCACGTCTCCGCAACATGACATGTTTTCTTGCAAACCGTGCACATGAGTTTGGATTTATCATCATTTCCATTCCCCATTCTACCACGTTGTGCCACGAAAGCCACCTGCGATGTCTGTTGCTCTCTTCCACGCATCACCATATTGATCCTCTCAACTGATTTCACTTTTGAGTAAACCTGATTGAGATTGGGCAGTGGATCCATACTAATAATCGAAGTACGAACCCCTCCATAGATCGCATCATCAAGTCCGAGAAGGAACTGATGAATTCGATCCTCTTCACGTTTTTTTTCGAGGCCCTTGTTCAGATTTCAGGTACATCCACTGCACTTACACTCCAACGTCGTCTCATAGTTCAGCAAATCCTCCCACAAAACCTGCAACTTTCCGTAGTAATCAATCACGGTCATGTTTCCTTGTCGGCAGAACGCCAATTCTGCCTTGATCTCTTGGATTCTCGGTCCATTGCGCTCGGAGAATCGATCTTTGATCTCCTTCCACAGTTCCACGGGATCTTCTTTATTCGCCAAAGTTCTCCTCACCTTTGGCTCCACCGTGTTCAGAATCCACAAAGTTACCATCGATTTTGCAGAGATCCAATCTTCATGCTCTGCTGCATCTTTCGCCGGCTCCGTTACACTTCTGTCAACGAATCCGAATTTCTTCTTGACTCGCAGCGCTGTTCTCACTGCTTGAGCCCATTCATCAAAGTTGTCTCCATTAAACTGAACCTGTGCGATCACCGCACATGGATTCTCAGTCGCCGCAAGCTGGTATGTTGCGGATATTCCTTTCATCTCTGTTTTCTCAACCAAAGCCATCATTACATTTTTTTAGAGTTTTGGCTTTGATACCATGTAAAACAATGAGAGGATGGAATTTTCTGTATGTCCAATATGAAACCCTTAGGCAAGTATTTATACAAAGCAAAAGAAAATCTAATTATTTTACCTAGTATCTACGATTGCCTTTATCGAAATAGAAAAATATACAAAATATATGATATTGCTTCTGCAGCAAGTAGAGAATATATGATCCTCCAACAAAAACATTACGAAACATTAGCAGAAAAACATTATCAGAAAAACATTATCAGAAAACATTATCGTAATGAAACCTCCGTTCTTTGGTTTATATACGTCTTTTGTCAAAAAGGCTTAACTTGAACAATCTCTATAATATTATTAAATCGGTTTGTTCTTTAGTCCATCACATTGCATTCATTTCACGATATGATGGGTTGGGTGTTTTGGGGTTTGGAGGCAGCAATCCTCTTGAGCAATTTGGGCTATTTATAAAACACGATGATGACGACCAAGAGGAAGACGAAGCTGACCACCTTCTTGCTTTTGTCGATCCTCGTGGCAATGAAGAAGTTGAAGAGGGTGAATTCGATTAAGTCCGTTGTGGTGTACAAATGAACCAGATTCCCCGTTGGAGAGTTTGTTTGTAAAATAACATGATCACAAATTATTTAACAGATGCAAATGGATTTTTTATCCACGCTGACACTTGAGAACACTTACGACCAATTTTGGACCAATATGATCAAATTCAAACACCGACATAGGAGTGATTTAAAAAGATTATGATCCATAGCTTTAAGAAATTAGAAATAATACCGAAAGAGACAAGTTGCATATCATTGGATTGTTCGCGTTAGAGATTTAATTGCGATTGTGTGAAAGGTATTGACTGTTAAACCACCGGATCCATCGAGCTCTCAGAATAAGAAATATTTACACGAAGACTAAGAGGGCTTGCTTAGCCCGGTGGTCTAAAGATCATACCCATCATCTTTTCCGAAAGCTTGCATAGATGTTTTTTCTGTGGAAATTTCGAAGAATAGATGAAGCTTTGTCGATCTTGTGCTATTATTGTGGTGATGGTGAGTTTTTTATATAGATGATAGAGGGATAGATGATATTGGTTTGTGGGTCATGTGGAAGATTTTCGTGAGTTTCTATTGGATGATTTGGATTTTTGTTTTGTGATAAGTTTTTATTTTATATATATTTATTGAGTGGTGAGTTAGAATGTTTGTGATTGGTTGATTTAGATTTTTATTTGTTGATACGGTGTTATATATATATATACTAATTGAATTATATATGTACATGTATATATCCGATTATTATATTTAGTGGACCTGTTATTCGGTATTTGAAAAGGGAACACCATTTGTGAATAATTGTTGCATATGACGTCTATTTATTGTGTGATTAAGTGAGGTTTATAGGGTACGAATTATTTGTTTTAGACCTTAACAAAATAAAAAATTATAAGACGTCGTATAAATTGGGTGTTAACATGTAATCTCATTGGAAGTTTAATTGGTTTTTTTAATACTGATTTCAAGATTTTTCGTAGGATTTTAGATATCAATTTTTTGTTTTCTGAGTAATCAGGACGATTGAATATACTAGAACATTCCCAATATTTTTATTTCTTAATGATCTCCTTAAAAGTTCCAAATAAATAAGATGTATGTAATATCATGTTAACGTTTGTACTCTTAGACATTGTGTCTCAACCTACGTCTATCGAAACATCAAGTTACATAAATTATATATATGATTCTTTTTGTGTTTCTATTGGCTGCATCTAATTTGTTAACATTGGTATGGTCTTCCTCTTCTTTTTCTTCTTCCACCCTATTTGTAGGTACATTCATTATCTTGAATACATATATTTGTTTTGTAAATGATTCAGACATTCCGTGTTCAATAATATAACTTTGACATACTTTGAAACCCACACAGGGTGCAAGCCATATCACTAGTTATTTATTATTAAATAAGTTAAAGTTATCCAATTCTTTACATAATTTGTATCCGTGTTTTAAAAAAAAGAAGTTATTTCCTATTCCTAATCGATATAGGATTTGTTAGAGCATATTTGATACATCATGAGTTTATAACTCGTTTCAATGGAATTATGAACATGGGCTTATTGGTGAAGATGCTCTATAGAAAGTCCATGAGGAAATTAATCCTTTATCTAAATTTGTTATCACTGCGAAGAAATAAGGTGATGTGGCTCAATTTATGAACCATAATCACTCACCCAACAATTTGTGGCATCAAATTACTCGTGAACATAAGGGTTTATGGTGTATTTAAATTGAATTTTTGCAGTGAGGCATATTCCTCCGTTGACATAGTGGAGATATGATTATGGAGCATCTAGAGGAAATGGGAAGAAGAAGATGTGTCTATGTATATCAGAGAAAAGTGGTGGCTCATTTGGATATTGATATTGTCTTTTCTAGTAGTTTTAAAAATTTCTTTTGTTTAATCTCTAATCTTGTGATAATTTTTTTATCAATTAATTGAATTTTTTTATTAGTTATTGGATCTTTACTCTATCAAAATATCAATTAATTGATAAAAAAAGAACACAAGATTAGAAATAAAACAGAAGAAACTCTTAAATTTACTCAAAAATATAGAATCGTCACCCAAATAAGCCCTTGCATTTCTCTGGCCTACATAGACAAGTCTTCTTCTTCCCATCTCCTCTAGATATGCTAACTCTATTAATGGATGAATATGTTTAATTGGAAAAATCTAATGTAATCACACAACAAACTCTTCCGTTCACGAGAAATTTGCTTCCACAAAACGTTGGATGAGTAATTATGGTTCATAAATCGAGCCACATACGCTGATTTATTCACACTAATCACAAATATTCTTCACACTAATCACAAATATTGATGAAAAATTAATCTCATGGGGGGGGGGGGGGGGGTTCTCCAGTGAAACTTCACCGACAAGCTCAGGTTCATAATTCCATTGAAACAAGATATAAACTCGGGAAGTATCGAATATATAAGCATCCTCTTCTTGGTCTCTTTTCTCTTTAATATCACCAGCATATTCACATGAATAATTATGTTGGTTATATTATGTTGGTGACCAAAAGAAGAGGATGATTAAATATTCGATACATCCTGAGTCTAGAACTCGTTTCAATGGAATTATGAACATGAGCTTATTGGTGAAGATGCTCTATAAAAGGTCCATGAGGAGATTAATCCTTCATCTAAATTTGTTATCAGTGCGAAGAATTCAGGCGATGTGGCTCAATTTATGAACCATAATCGCTCACCCAACAATTTGTGGCAGCGAATTACTCGTGAACAGAAAGGTTTATGGTGTGTTTACATTGAATTTTTGCAGTGAGGCATATTCCTCAGTTGACAGAGTTGAGATATGATTATGGAGCATCTAGAGGAAATGGGAAGAAGAAGATGTGTCTATGTAGATCAGAGAAATGTGGTGGCTCATTTGGATATTGATGTTGTCTTTTCAAGTAGTTTTAAAATTTGTTTTTGTTTAATCTCTAATCTTGTGATAATTTTTTATCAATTAATTGAGATTTTTTATTAGTTATTGGTTCTTTACTCTATCAAAATCTCAATTAATTGATAAAAAAAGAACACATGATTAGAAATAAAACAGAATAAACTCTTAAATTTACTAAAAAATATAGAATCGTTATCCAAATGAGCCCTTGCATTTCTCGGGCCTACATAGACAAGTCTTCTTTTTCCCATCTCCTCTAAATGCTCCATAAACATATGCTAACTTGATATATCATGGTTTTACCCGTTTTAAGCCATGATATAAGTCCTTTTTGTAGAGTCTTTCTAGTATTTTGGAGTCTTTTAGAGTCTTTTCAGGTTTTAGGTACGTTTGGAGCATTATTGTAGATATCGAAAATGTTTGGAGCATTTTGGAGTCAAGCAGAGATCCTGTAGCTGAGACATCGATTTATCGCCCGAGTATCGATCGATACACTTATTGAAGATTTGAGGAACTGCAAATTGCCCCAGAAGACTTTATTATTTACAAGAAGGCCCAAAACATGTTTAGTAAAATTCATTCAAACTTTATTCTACTTTGGTTTTTGGTGAGAGAGCTTTTGAGGGAGACAAGTCTGAAACTCTGTTCATCCGAGAGAAGATTTCAAACCCTTGTTTTACTCTCTTCTTTATTATCTATCCAAGTATTTATTCAGTCATGCTTATTATTTCAATCTCCATGTCTGAGTAGATCTTCTGTTAGGTTTAGGGTTCTCATAAGGGACTTCTTTGAATGCTAGGTTGATTAGTTGTTTAGGGTTCATAATCTGAATTAGTTCTTGACCTTAGGTTGTTCACAAAGCTAATTCTGGATTGATCACCTAGAAATTAGATCTTAGGTTAATCGATTAGGCACGAGAGTGCAATTGAGAAACCTGATAGAATTTAAGGTGAGCAAAATAACTATTCGCAAAGAAATTTGGTTTAGTTGTTTTGTGAACAAATCAAACTTGAACTAAAAGCTGGTTTAGACTTTAGGATTCGCAAAGAGATTTGGAATTTTAGGATTTAGACTTAGATAATTCTCGCAACGAGAGTTGGTTAATTATACTTTAGTGATTTGAGTTCAAGAGCCGTGCGTAACCTGAACCCTGATTAGTTAGTTTATCTGCATTCATTGATTTTCTGAGAAATAGCCTGAACCTATCTTTCTCCCATTGAAATTACAACTCGTTTAATTTACGTATTTGCTTTCAATTTAATTTATCACTTAGCTTAATTCAACTTTTAGAATCTATTGTGTGTTTCCTTGAGTCTCAGTGGATTCGATCCCTAAGTATTACAATCGACAAAGCTTTAGTACTTTTAGGGTATTAATTTGAGCTTATCAAATTTGGCGCCGTTGCCGGGGACTCAATTCGCCATTAGATTTTAGTTTGAGAATTTCGACTAAGTTCGCCTTAGTATCGATCGATACTCTAGTGGTATCGGTAACGTGTCGTGAATTTTTGTTACTTATATTCTTCGCTTTTGTGTTTCAGGTGTATGCCTAATCGCGGAACCAGAAGGAACAAAAAAACTTCGCTAGTTAATCTGTCATTAGAGAAGCTAGCACTTTTGGAACACACAAACAGAAAAGCAAAGAAGCCAGCAGAGATGAACAACAATCCTATGGTTTTGGTTCAAGATGCAGCTGGTGCTTACAGAGACAGAGAGGGTCATTTGTGCAATGAGAGAGGGCAACGATTGGATGGAGAGGGGAACATCATTCCACTTCCTGTTGTTGTCGAGGAGGTTGTTGCTGCGATTCCAGGGAATGTTGTGGCTGATCGTGGTAGAACAATTGGTGAGTACAACAAGCCTGATCAGTTTTATGCCAATCGATCAGCGATTCGCCCTCCTGCTTTTCAGAGGAATGACTTTGAGCTGAAACCTGCATACTACACTCTTGTGGGACAGCACCCTTTTCATGGTCTTTCCAATGAACATCCCATGGATCATATTGGGAGGTTCGAGGACTTGGTCACTAGCATCAAAAGCAATGGAGTGTCCTAAGACTACCTTTTCTGCAAGCTCTTCCCCTATTCTCTAGGTGAAGATGCGACTTACTGGCTGACGCAGTTGCCTCCTGGATCACTGACTACTTGGGAAGAGGCTAAGACTGCTTTCCTGAATAATTTCTGTGATGATGCAGGATCCGAGGATCTTAGGAACAAGATTTCCCAGTTTTCTCAAGGACTGAATGAGGCGTTCAATGCTGCTTGGACGAGATTTAGATCGTATAAGAGAGATTGTCCACATCATGGGTACACTAATGTTCAGCTGATGTGTTTCTTCTTCAGAGGGATTGATTGGAGGTATCAGATGGCTTTGGATGCTGCGAGCAATGGGAATTTCAATACCAGGTATCCTGATGATGCTTATGTGCTTATTGAGAACTTGGCGTCTAATAATATCACCAAGAATGCAGACTTTGAGCGAAAGAAGCAGAGTAGGAACATGGATGGATCGCAGATTGCTGATGTTCAGGCTAAGTTAGATTCAATGCACAATATCTTGCTGGGAAAATCGATGAAGGCAGTTCATTTTGCTGAGAAATTCGAGAATATCAATGAGGATGAAGTAGAGGATGTTAACTACATTGGTGGTTCTGGTTTTCAGGGTTAGAGAAATCAATACAACAACAACCGAAACTTCAACAACAATTTCCAGCAAGGAGGATTCAAATCTAATGCTAATACAAGTGGTTTTGGATCAAATCAGTTTAGCCAGAAACCTTCCCAGAACAGTGGTTACACCAGGAACTATGGGAATTCATCTTATCAGCCGGTACCTGCTAAAACCCCAGAGAGCAAGATCGAGTCTATGCTTGAACAGCTGGTTCAAGGACAGCAGTAGATAACAGTGGATTTCAATGGTAAGATGGATGCTATGTACATAGATCTGAGTGGAAGGATCGATGCTCTTGGTATTCATCAGAAGAAGCTGGAAACTCAAGTGGCTCAGACTTCAGAGTATGTGGAAAGGAGAAAACCCAAAGGCACACATCAATGCAATCAACTTGAGGAATGGAAAAGAGGTCAATACATGAGTAAAAGTTGGCCAAACTACAGACAATTTCGTCGATCTCGACGATGAGGATTCTGAAATCCCCAAGGTATCGATCTACACTAGCCAGCATCGATCGACACCGGTCAAGATACTTTCACGAGACAACTCAGAGTCCCGTGTATCGATCGATACCACACCTGTATCGATCGACACTAATCCTGCACTCGATACAACACCTAAGGTTACCAAGGAAATACCTGAAGCGGTTGCAGAGAGAGTTTACATACCGAGGATACCTTATCCCAGAGCTATTGGGAAGTCTAAGAAGGAGGTAGAAGACTCTATATGCAAGGAAATTTTGGACAAGCTGGTTGTTGAACTTCCTTTCATCGATGCTATCAAAACTTCTCCGGCTTTCAGGAGGTATGTCAAGAAGATGGTGTCTAGCAATGTGAACCTTGAAGATGGATGTTTGATGATTACTCATGAGTGCAGTGCAATCCTAAAAAACATGATTCCAACGAAGCTACCAGATCCACGGAGTTTTGTTTTGGATTGCACGATCTTCACAGACAGTTTTGAGCGGTCTCTTTGTGACCTTGGCTCAAGTGTCAACCTCATGCCATACTCAGTTGCTAAGAGAATGGGGATGACAGACTTCACTTCAATAAAGATCTCACTGATACTTGCTGATCGCTTAGTTAGACTTCCAGAGGGTTTATTCGAAGATGTTCCTATCAAGATTGGGAATTGCTTGATCCCAACTGATTTCATTGTCCTAGAGTATGATGCAGAACCTAGAGATCCTCTTATCTTGGGAAGGCCATTCCTAGGAACAGCTGGTGCTCTGATTGATTGCAGAAGTGGGAAGATCGCTCTTAACATCGGTGATTTGGTTATGACTTTTAACATGGAAAAGATGATGAAGAGACCAACCATCGATGGACAGACTTTCTTTATTGATACCTTCAGTGACATAGCTGAAGAGAACTTCCTGGATATGCATCATGAGGATCCACTGGAAACAGCATTGGTCTGTTCAGCTGAATCAGAGGTCTACTTGGGTGATGATGCTGCTGGATACTCGAAGATGTTCGATACAACACCACCAATATCGATCGATACTCCGCTAGTATCAATCGATATCCTGCGGCCAGATAGAGAGTCGGCCAGCAAGCTGCTGGGCTTGGAGATTGGAGCGAGAAGAAAGCTCCTAAGGTGGAACTCAAACCACTTCCAGCGAATCTGATGTATGATTTTCTTGGTCCTAATTCCACATACCCATTGATTATTAATGCTTCTTTGAACAACGCAGAGATTGCCTTACTGCTGAGCAAGCTGCGCAAGTATCGCAAAGCTCTTGGCTATTATCTTGATGATATTTCAGGTATATCACCGGACCTGTGCATGCATATGATTCATCTTGAGGATGAGTCAAAGGCTTCAATTGAGCATCAGAGGAGACTGAATCCAAACATGAAATAAGTGGTCAAGAAGGAGGTCATGAAACTCTTGGATGCACGAGTTATCTATGCCATCTCGGACAGTTCTTGGGTCAGGCCAGTGCACGTTGTTCCTAAGAAAGGAACGATAACTGTGGTGAAGAATGAGAAGGATGAGATGATTCCTACTAGGACTATCACTGGGCATCGAATGTGCATTGACTACAGGAAGTTGAATGCATCCACACGGAAAGATCACTTCCCATTTCCATTTATTGACCAGATGTTGGAAAGGTTGGCTAGTCATCCCTACTACTGTTTTATCGATGGGTATTCAGGTTTCTTCCAGATTCCGATATATCCAGATGACCAAGGGAAGACAACTTCCACATGTCCCTATGGCACATTCGCATACAGGAGAATGCCATTTGGATTGTGTAATGCTCCAGCCACTTTTCAGAGATGTATGATGTCTATCTTCACGGACATGATTGAGGATTTCATGGAGGTGTTCATGGATGATTTTTCAGTGTATGGATCATCATTCAAGGACTGTTTGGATAACTTGTGCAAGGTGCTACAGAGATGCGAAGAGAAACACTTGGTTCTTAATTGGGAAAAGTGTCACTTTATGGTTCAGGATGGCATCGTGCTTGGGCACAAGGTTTCTGAGGCTGGGATCGAAGTTGACAAGGCCAAGATTCAGGTCATGACAAGTCTCCAACCACCGACTTATGTGAAGGATATTCGAAGTTTCCTTGGTCATGTTGGGTTTTACAGAAGATTTATCAAGGACTTCTCCAAGCTAGCTCGTCCACTCACCGCTCTATTATGCAAGGAGATCAAATTCGATTTCACACCAGATTGTCTTGCAACCTTTGAGGAGATTAAAAAAGCTTTGGTGAGTGCTCCTATTGTGCAACCTCCTGATTGGACTTTGCCTTTTGAGATCATGTGCGACGCTAGTGATTTTGCTGTTGGATCAATTATGGGTCAGAGGAAGGATAAGAAGCTGCACGTCATCTACTATTCCAGCATGAGATTGGATGATACTCAGAGGAACTACAACACCACAGAGAATGAGCTACTTGTAGTTGTTTTCTCCTTTGAGAAATTTCGATCATACTTGATTGGGAGCAAAGTGATTGTTCATACTGATCATGCTGCTCTCAAATATCTGATGCAGAATAAGGATCTCAAACCTCGCCTATGTCATTGGGTCCTTTTGCTCCAAGGTTTTGACATAGAGGTTAAGGACAAGAAAGGCATAGAGAATGGAGTCGCTGACCATCTTTCGAGGATTCGGATCGATGCAGGCGTGCCTATTGATGATCAACTACCAGAAGAGTCCATCTACTTCATTGAAACTGAATTTCACATGGGTTTTGCCGAAACTAAGCAATTCCCACGAATTGCAGGTTTTGGTATCGATCGATACCCCTATGGTATCGGTCGATACCCTACGATTTCTGAACCGGTTTTGACTGTTGAACACCTTAGTGCTTCTGATGATTATCTAGTCGTTGCGGCTGATTCTGATCAACCATGGTATGCCGATATCGCCAACTACCTCGCTGCAGATGCAGAGCCAAAACACCTCAAGAAATATGACAAGAAGAAGTTTATGCGTGACATAAGGCGATTCATTTGGGATGAACCTTACATGTACAAGCAATGCTCAGATGGTATCTACAGGAGATGCATTGCTGAATCAGAGGTGCCTAATATTTTATTTCATTGTCATGGATCTGAGTATGCTGGACACTTTGCTACTTTCAAGACAGTGTCCAAGGTTCTTCTAGCAGGGTTCTGGTGGCCTACTATGTTTAAGGATGCTCATGCCTTCGTTTTGCAGTGCGATGCGTGTCAAAGAAGAGGGAAGATCAGTAAGAAACATGAGATGCCACATAATTCCATCCTTGAGGTTGAGATTTTTGATTGTTGGGGTATCGATTTTATGGGTCCCTTTCCTACGTCATATGGGAACAAATACATCTTGGTTGCTGTGGATTATGTGTCTAAGTGGGTTGAAGCCATTGCTAGCAGAACCAATTATTCTTCGGTGGTCCTTAAGCTGTTTAAGGCCATCATTTTCCCCCGATTTGGAGTACCTTAAATTGTGATAAGTGATGGTGGCCTTCACTTTATCAACAAGATTTTCGAGAGGTTGCTGAAGAAGTATGGTGTAAACCATCGTATTGCTACTCCTTATCACCCTCAGACCAGTGGACAAGTTAAGGTTTTCAATAGGCAGATCAAGGAGATTCTAGAGAAGCCAGTGAATGTTACCAGGAAGGATTGGTCTGTGAAGTTGGATGACGCACTTTGGGCTTACATGACTGCTTTCAAGACACCACTTGGGACTACACCGTTTCACTTGCTGTATAGAAAAGCGTGCCAACTTCCAATAGAAATTGAGCATAAGGCAGCATGGGCTACAAAGTTGCTGACTTTCAACATCAAGTCTGCTGCTGAGAAGCGATTGATCAAGCTGAATGAGCTAGATGAGCTTAGGCATCTTGCCTATGAGAACTCGAAGCTATACAAGGAGAGGACTAAAGCGTACCATGACAAGAAAATCATTTCCAGACACTTTGAACCAAATGATCAGGTACTTCTGTATAACTCTCGTTTGCATTTGTTTCCTGGTAAATTGCGTTCTCATTGGTCAGGTCCTTTCACAGTCAAGGAAGTTAGACAGCATGGTGCGATTGTCCTGACAAATCCTTCAGGCGAAGAGTTCATTGTCAATGGACAGAGGGTGAAACACTATTGGGCGAAAGCCGAGATTCCAGAAGGACACATAATGCCTCTTGATGATGCACCCACTGCCTGAATGGCGGTACAGTCAAGCTAATGACGTTAAACGAGCGCTTGGTGGGAGGTAACCCACTGGTGAGTCTGTATATACGTCTTTTTCTTTTTCGTTTTTGTGTCTTGTGTATTTCGTGAATCAGGCAAACGAGGAGAAACAGAACTTGCATCGACGAAATCGCCTTGGTATCGATCGATACCATACGCACATGTAAGTTCTCCTTTAAAACCCTCGAGTTTTATTTCTTCTCAATAGTCTCCATCGTTCGATACACATCCGAAAATCCTCTCCCAAATCATCAATCTCTCAATCTTTCACGAATTTGAGCGATTTCAAAGTCTAACTTTATTGTATTTTTGTGCTCTTCCTATTTCTATCATCCATTCTCTCGATCTGCAAGGTATGACACACAATTTTCTCTTTTTCACTCCATGGACACAAGGTTTGGGATTTTGAAATTTTGCCTCTTAGAACTTGATTTACCGGAATAATATGCCTTACCTAGGTTGTTCTAGAGGAATTTCGAACCCATCCTTATGATTGTATGCTTGAAATTTTGGATTTAATGAATTTTGAGATCCTGGTTCGAAATCGCCAGGGTATCGACTGATGGTATCGATCGATACCCTACGTGCAGTAATGAGATTTTGAGAAAATTGTTGCTGATTGTTGCTGTGATTGTTGGGCTTGGCGCTTATTCTGTGTTTGTTGTGTTCTTTGTCTTTGATTGCAGATGTCTACTCGGAAGAGAAATCGAACAGATGATGCGTCAAGCTCAAACCCACCACCTAAGGAATTCGGCATGTGTCAACGTGTTAAAGTCTGGGACGGTTTACATTGGCGAAGGGGTGTAGTGAACGGTACCCTCGGAAACGACCACTACAGAGTGCGGATTGATGGAGAGTCCGCAAATATTGAGCTTCCGCATACTTCCTTGCGCGAAATCCCTCCACCACCAGTGGCCCAACCATCACCACCTCCTGCTGACCCTGTGGCTCCTAGTGTCACATGTAAAGCTCCTTGGCCTAAGCGGAACGAGAAGGCTAGGATCCCTTGCAACAGAGTTTGGGAGGGAACAGATAGAGAGATCGCTGAGAGTACAGACTGCATCTACATGCCTGTCTCTGACAACTGGGACGAGTATGATACGTTGCATTACAACGGATGGCATGGCATTGATGTGCAGCCCACTCGATTCGTTGATGGAGTCACCATGCGTCGCTCTGGCTTAGACGGTGAACTCCACTGTTTGCTTGGGAGGATTGGTCTGGGCACTATCTCCACACAACAGTATGACCTATTCCCAGACTTGGTTCGTCAGTTCATGGCGACAGTCCGCGTCTACTACCAGGACGAGGTCCTCAGAGATGCGCAGGAGGGTACATTGACCTTCATGATTCGCGGTGTGAGATACATGTTACCACTCCCTGATCTTTATGACATTTATGGCTTTCAGAGAGCCTTTAGGAGAGTTGCGCTTCCTGTCTCACACCCTGACGTGCATACCTTATGGACGCATTTTGGGACTGGTGCTTATAACTCTAAGACATCCACTCAGATGGATGTGCGTCACCCAGTTCTGCGTTGCTTGGTTAGGATTCTGAGCAACACCTTTCTGTGTAAGATGGAGCCGAACAAGATGAGAGTCTCTGAGCTCTTGGTGCTGGCCTTAGCTATTATGGACATCATTCCAGGCGAGGATTATGAGTAGCCTGAGCTGACAGAGGTCAACATGGGAGCTGTTGGGAGTCTTCTCACTCATAGCTTCCAGCACTTTGGGATCAGTACTGCGAGCTGCTCCATATCCACTACACGCGTTCTCATGGATGATCAACACTTGCAGATGCTGAGGTGGCTGAAACCTCAGCGACGTTGGTACTTCTCTACCGCAGATGGAGATTTTCTGGTTCAGCTCCCCAACAGAGTGCTGACGGACATTGGTGACACTCCACAGCAGCTGCGATTTGAGCCTACTGAGGATCTGTTGATAGCTGCGCCTGTCACTCGACGTCGTGCACCACTCTCTAGAGCACCTGCTACTACTGAGGATGAGCCCGTACCTAACCTTGCTGGCGGTCGATCTCGACGTGTACGTCATCCTCCATCTTCTGCGAGTACTCTTCCGCCACCACCTGCACTTCCTATGGATACATACACCTTTCAATGGTACGTGGTTGAGAGTTTCCAGAGCATCTGGAACGCCATTTCGACACTCTCTCGGTGCGGTTGCATCGCTCCATCTCGCCCACGCTCACCATCAGGAGAGGTACCATCTCACACAGCTGGAGATGATGATTCTGATGAGGATTAGTCATTTGTTCTATCTGGTACACTTTTCTTTTTCTTTTCTTTTTATTTTCTTTTGAATTTCTGAGTTTGTTTTGTTTGCTTGTTTTGATTTTGAACATTGTGGATTATGCATTATGATATCTTATTGCTTTTAACCTGTGTTTGAGTGATGTAACAGTGCTAACCATGTCACATTCGGATCCCTTGACATAATTGAAAGCAACATTTGTCACTTGTCGTTGAGAAGCGTTCAGTGTATCGACTTACTCCTAGTATCGATCGATACAGGCCGTGTGTCGGTCGATACACCGGTCCCAGAACGGTAACTTCTTGTTCTTTTAAATTCCACTCAGTTCTCTTAATCTCTTTTACCAACCTTAGGCAAGATAACACTGGGGACAGTGTTGTTTAAGTCTGGGGGAGGTAGTTGCTGACATTGTTTTTGTTTTTCTTAGAGTCAGTCGTTTTATAGAGTCAAAACTTGTTGGAAATGATGATCATGTGCTTGAGCATATTGTTCTGATTTTATTTTTGAGTGAACAGTGTTACAGAATCAGTTCTAGATCGACTAATGAAAAATCCAAAGACCGACCAGTTGACTAGAAAACATCCATGTCTCCGGCAGAGTTCTTCTAAAGCCTAAGCCAAATTTTTGCACTTCATCGATGCAGTTGATGTTTAAAGGGTTTGATTCATCATTCGTATCTGACAAAGGAACCCATGTGTTTAAAGTAATGGTATCTCTCTCCCCTGTTATAAGTTAATAAATAAGAGCATAAAAGATGAAATGACTTTCTTCTGAGTAGAGGGCTAGGAAAATTTCCAGAGATTCCATTATTCTACTTGTGAAGGAACGATCACACAAAGGTTGAAAGCGAGGTTAGGAAAACTTCCAGTGATACCACTATTCGCCTAAGCCTTTGATACATAGAGAGGAAAGAACCGGGGATTCGGTGGCAAGCACCATCAATACTCGCGTTTTTGACCTTAATGTGTATATGCAGATCTAAAAAGAGAGAAAGAACATGAAAAGAAATAAGTATGGGGGAGAGAGACAATACCAAAAAGTGTGTGAATTTGGTGGTTCTTTTGTCACGATATTGTATGAGAAAGAATCTAGAAGGTTCTTGAACATTAGCTGCAGCGATGAAACTGGCGATGAGTGTTTTATTTGGACAAAGCTGCGAGATAATGTGTGGAGTCTGGGAAAGCTGCGAATGTCTACGGAGAGGTACATGGTGTTTAGATCAAAAGCTGGTTATGTGACATTTGGCTGCTCGGGAAAAGGATATTTGCGATGGTTCATGAACAGGTGAGTCTCCGTGTTTTCAAACCTCTTTCTCTGGTTTAGTTTTCTGTTTTGCTTGAGGGCAAGCAAAGACTAAGTCTGGGGGAGTTGATATATCATGGGTTTTACCAGTTTTAAGCCATGATATAAGTCATTTTTATAGAGTCTTTCTAGTATTTTGGAGTCTTTTAGAGTCTTTTTAGGTTTTAGGTACGTTTGGAGCATTATTGTAGATATCCAAGCATTTTGGAGCATTTTGGAGTCAAGCAGAGATCATGTAGCTGAGACATCAATTTATCGCCCGAGTATCGGTCGATACACTTATGGTATCGATCGATACCCGTCGAAGAAACAGAAGGATCACGACTTTATTGAAGATTTGAGGAACTGCAAATTGCCCCAGAAGACTTTATTATTTACAAGAAGGCCCATAACGTGTTTAGTAGTATTTATTTAGGTTTTAGAGCCACTTTGGTGGCTACGCTTTCAGAATTCATTCAAACTTTATTCTACTTTGGTTTTTGGTGAGAGAGCTTTTGAGGGAGACAAGTCTGAAACTCTGTTCATCCGAGAGAAGATTTTGAACCCTTGTTTTACTCTCTTCTTTATTATCTATTCAAGTATTTATTCAGTCATGCTTATTGTTTTAATCTGCATGTCTGAGTAGATCTTCTGTTAGGTTTATGGTTCTCATAAGGGACTTCTTTGAATGCTAGGTTGATTAGTTATTTAGGGTTCATAATCTGAATTAGTTCTTCACCTTAGGTTGTTCTCAAAGCTAATTTTGGATTGATCACCGAGAACTTAGATCTTAGGTTAATCGATTAGGCACGAGAGTGCAATTGAGAAACCTGATAGAATTTAAGGTGAGCAAAATAACTATTCGCAAAGAGATTTGGTTTAGTTGTTTTGTGAACAAATCAAACTTGAACTAAAGCTGGTTTAGACTTTAGGATTCGCAAAGAGATTTAGAATTATAGGATTTAGACTTAGATAATTCTCGTAACGAGAGTTGGTTAATTATACTTTAGTGATTTGAGTTCAAGAGCCGTGCGTAACCTGAACCCTGATTAGTTAGTATATCTGCATTCATTGATTTCCTGAGAAATACCTTGAACCTATCTTTCTCCCATTGAACTTACAACTCGTTTAATTTACGTATTTGCTTTCAATTTAATTGATTACTTAGCTTAATTCAACCTTTATAATCTATTGTGTGTTTCCTTGAGTCTCTGTGGATTCGATCCATAAGTATTACAATTGACAAAACTTTAGTACTTTTAGGGTATTAATTTGCGTTTATCATAACTATATTAATGGAGGAATATGTTTAATTGGAAAAATCTAATGTAATCACACAACAAACTATTCCGTTCACGAGAAATTCGATTCCACAGAACGTTGGATGAGTAATTATGGTTCATAAATCTAGCCACATACGCTGATTTCTTCACACTAATCACAAATATTGATGAAAAATTAATCTCATCTGGGGGGGGGGGGGGGGGGGGGGAGAGTTCTCTAGTGAAACTTCACCGACAAGCTCAAGTTCATAATTCCATTGAAACAAGATATAAACTCGCGAAGTATCGAATATATAATATTCCTCTTCTTGGTTTATAACTCGTTTCAATGGAATTATGAACCTGAGCTTGTTGGTGAAGATGCTCTAGAGAAAGTCCCTAAGCAGATGAATCCTTCATCTAAATTTGTTATCACTGCAAAGAAATCATGCGATGTGGCTCAATTTACATACCATAATCGCTTACCCAACAATTTGTGGCAGCGAATTACTCGTGAACAAAAGGGTTTGTGGTGTTTTTACATTGAATTTTTGCAGTGATGCATATTCCTTCGTTGAAAAATTTGAGATATGATTATGGAGCATCTAGAGGAAATGTGAAGAAGAAGATATGTCTATGTAGGTCAGAGAAAGGAGGTGGCTCATATGGAAGATAATCTTGTCTTTTCATGTATTTTTAAGAATTTCCGTTGTTTTATCTCTAATCTTGTCATATTTGTTTTATCAATTAATAGAGATTTTTATTAGTTGTTGGCTATTTACTCTATCAAAATCTCAATTAATTGATAAAAAAATAATTCAAGATTAGAAATAAAACAAAAGAAATTCTTGAAAGTACTCGAAAATATAGAATCGTCATCCAAATGAGCCACTGCATTTCTCTAGCCTACATAGACAAGTATTCTTCTACCTATTTCCTCTAGATGCTCCACAAACATATCCTAACTCTATTAATGGAGGAATATGTTTCATTAGAAAAATCTAATGTAAAGACACAACAAACTCTTCCGTTCACGAGAAATTCGCTTCCACAAAACGCTGGATGAGTAATTATGGTTTATAAATCGAGCAACATACCTTGATTTCTTTACACTAATCACAAATTTTGATGAAAGATTAATCTCATGGGGGGAGTTTCTCTGGTGAAACTTCACCAACAAGTTCATGTTCATAATTCCATTGAAACAAGATATAAACTCACGAAGTACCGAATATATAATCATCCCCTTCTGGGTCACTTTTCCCTTCAATATCACTAGCATGTACACAAATGAAAAATTTATGTTGGTTATATTATAGAAAAAGGTGACCAAAAGAAGATGATGCTTATATATTCAAATTTTTTTGTGTTTATAACTCGTTTCAATGGAATTATGAACCTGAGCTTGTTGGTGAAGATGCTATATAGAAAGTCCCTGAGGAGATTAATCCTTCATCTAAATTTGATAAAAAAGGACACAAGATTAGAAATAAAACATATGAAACTCTTAAAATTACTCAAAAATATAGAATCGTCATCCAAATGAGCCACTTCATTTCTATGGCCTACATAGACAAGTCTTCTTCTTCCCATTTCCTCTGATATATCATGGTTTTTACCCTGTTTAAGCCATGATATAAGTCTGTTTTATAGAATTTTTCTACTACTTTGTAGTGTTATAGAGTCTTTTACAGGTTTTAGCACATTTGGAGCATAATTGAAGATATTGAAGCTTTCTGGAGCATTTTGGAGCAAAGCAGACATTCGTGTAGCTGAGTACCCGATTTGAAGAATCAGTGTCGATCGATACTGCCTAGTATCGGTCGATACTCATCGAAGCAGACACGACCCGCGACTTTAATGAAGAGTTAAAGAATTACAAAATGGCCCATAAGACTTTATTATTTACAAGAAGCCCCAAAACGTGATTTAGTCTATTTAATAGGATTTTACAGCCACTTTCATGGCTATGCTTTATTTTATTTTGATTTTGTGAGAGAGCTTTTTGAAGGGAGACAAGTCTGAAACTCTGTTCGTCCGAGAGAAGATTTCGAACCCTTTTGTTACTCTTTCTGTTTTATTTGATGATTTATTTAAACATGTTTATTGCTTCAATTTCCATGTCTGAGTAGATATCTTGTTAGGTTCAGGGTTCTCAATAGGGTTTTCTCTGAATGCTAGGTTGATTAATTATTAGGATTCACCATTTGAATTAGTTCTTCACCATAGGTTGTTTGCAAAGCTAATTCTAGATTGATCACCTAGAACTTAGATCTTATGATAATTGATTAGGCGCAAGAGTGCGATTAATTACCTGATAGAACCTAAGGTGAGAAAAATAACTATTCGCAAAGAGATTTGGTTTAGTTGTTTTGTGAACAAATCAAACCTGATTTAGACTTTAGGATTCGCAAAGATATTTGGAATTCCTAGGATTGAGATTTAGATAGTTTTCGCAACGAGAGTTGGTCAACTATATCTTAGTGATTTGAGTTCAAGAACCGCGCTAAATCTGAATCATGCGAGTTAGTTTATCTGCATTCATTGATTCCCTGAGAAATACCCTGAACCTATCCTTCTCCGATTGAATTTACAACCGTTTTAATTCACGTCCTGTTTTCAATACCATTGATCGCTTAGCTTTATTTTCACATATATAATCTATTGTGTGTCTCTATGAGTCCTTGTGTTCGACCCCTACTTTACTGCAACTACTGCTTAGTACTTTAAGGGTATTAATTTGAGCATATCAAATTTGGCGCCGTTGCCGGGGACTCAATTCGCCATTAGATTTTAGTCTGAGAATTTCGACTAAGCTCGTCGATATCGGTCGATACTCGTCGTTCTCTTTTCGTTGATATCGATCGACACCACCCAGTGTCGGTCGATACTCATTGTGTTACCGAGTTACTAACATTTTTGACTCTTGTTTTCAGGTGTATGCCTAATCGTGAAACCAGAAAGAATAAGAGCACTCAACTAGTTGATTTGTCACTTGAGCAGCTAACACTTTTGGAACGCACAAATAGAATAGCAAAGAAACCAGCAAAGATGAACAACAATCAAGTGAAGTTGGTTCAAGATGCAGCTGGTGCTTACAGAGACCAAGAGGGTCGGTTGTGCAATGAGCAAGGACAACGTCTGGATGGAGAGGGGAACATCATTCCACCTGCTCCTGTTGTCGCAGGGAATGTCGCTGGGAACGCGAACGCAGTGAATGCTGGGAATGATGGGGTTAATCGTGGTAGAACGATTGGTGAGTGCAATAGACCTGACCAGTTTTACGCAAATCGATATGCGATCCGACCTCCTGCTTTTTCGAGGAATGACTTTGAGCTGAAACGTGCATACTACACTCTTGTGGGACATCACCCTTTTCATGGTCTTTCCAGCGAACATCCCATGGATCATATTGAGATGTTCGAGGATTTGGTCACTAGCATCAAAAGCAATGGAGTGTCCTACGATTACCTCTTCTGCAAGCTTTTCCCATACTCTCTTGGTGGGGAAGCAACTTACTGGCTGAATCAGTTGCCTCCTGGATTGCTGACTACTTGGGAGGAAACTAAGAATGCTTTCCTGACCAACTTTTATAATGATGCAAGATCCGAGGATCCGAGGAACAAGATCTCCCAGTTTTCTCAAGGACCTACTGAGGCGTTCAAGGCTGCTTGGACAAGATTCAAATCGTATCAGAGAGATTGTCCACATCACGCATACTCTGAGGTTCAGTTGATGTGTTTCTTTTTCAGAGGACTTGATTGGAGGTATCAGATGACTTTGGATACTTCGAGCAATGGAAACTTCAACACTAGGTATCCTGATGAAGCCTATGTCCTGATTGAGAACTTGGCGTCTAGCAATAGCACCAAGAATGCTGATTATGAGAGGAAGAAGCTAGCTGGTAACATGGATGGCTCACAGATTGCTGATTTTCAAGTAAGTTGGATTCTATGCACATTCTTCTGATGGGTAAGACACAAAAGGCTGTTCACTTTGCTGAAGATGTTGAGGTGTTCATTGAGGATGAAGTAGAGGATGTCAACTACATTGGTGGTTCTGGTTTTAAAGGCCAGAGGAATCAATTCAACAACAACCGAAACTTCAACAACAACTCTCAGCAAGGAGGTTCAAATCAGTTTGGTCAGAGATCATCTCAGAACAGTGGGTACACCAGAAACTATGGAAATTCATCCTATCAACCTGTACCCGCTAAGCTTCCAGATAGCAAGATCGAGTCTATGTTTGAACAACTGATTCAAGGACAGCAGCAGCTCACAGTGAATCTCAACGGAAAGATATATGCTGTGTACAAGGATCTGAGTGGAAGGATCGACGCTCTCGATACTCATCAGAAGATGTTGGAAACGCAAGTAGCTCAGACTGCAGCAACTGTCAAGGGAAAGACGACTAAGGCACATAAGGAGTACGTCAATGCAATCAACTTACAAAGTGCAGAAAATGTTGAAACCTCTATCGAAGGTGATTCCGAATCCGATTTATCAGTATCGATCGACACCACTGCTGATGTCGATCGATACCAACCTGAAGAAACGATACATGAGCCTTGTGTCGATCGACACCAACCTTGTATCGATCGACACCCCTCGGAGGCTGAACCAGAGATCGTGAAGAAACTAGAGATGGTTGAGGGACGTGTCTACAAGCCTAAGAAACCAGATCCTCGACCACCTAAGCATCTCAGAGATCCCATTTCTCCAAAGCAGCTGCGTGGCTTTGAGAAGATGGTACAAAGAATTCCACCCACACACACTTTTGAAGAAGCTCTAGAGTGCAGCCCTCTGCTGAGTCACTTCCGAGATTACAGAGAAACTGAGGAAGATATTAAGGCACTATTCATCAAAGTCAGAAGTACACCGCCTCCACTGAAGCGTTTGACTAAGATGGAAGACCCAGGGAAATTTTCAATCCCATGCTCCATCTCCGGAGTTGAATTCAAAGACTCTCTGGTTGATTCAGGGTCTAGCGTTAACGTTATGTCGAAGGCACTCGCAGAGAAGCTGCAAATCGACGACATAAGATCTACTCAGATGGCTCTCACATTCGCGAACTCTTCCACCTCAGTTCCATACGGTACAATCCCTGATTTGATGGTTAAGATAGGAGACTGTCTAGTTCCTACCAATTTTCAGGTTGTGGATATGAACGAAGGTCTAGCAACCCTTTGATTTTTGTGAGACCGTTCATGGCTACGACTGGTGCAGTTATAGATACGCCCAGTAAGAGCATCTCGTTTTCATACATTGACAAACAGGTCTCCTACAAAGCCATCCCTAGAGGAACTCCAGCACATATCCCTTGCATCACCGTTGTTACAGGAGAAACATTGGTAGTTGATCTTCTGGAAGAGCCTTATGCTGAGCCAACTGTCATGGAAGTTCTGGATCGTCCTCCTATCATCACCAAGAAAGTCATCAAAAAGATTAAGGCAAAGAAGGAGGTGAAGAAAAAAAGAGTCGAGAGTGCTACACAAGTCACCTTAATCCCTCAGAAATATGATGGATATTCGATCGAGTATAAGGTGAAATGCAAAGGGCCCTCGAAACCATTCTCTAAGGCTAGAATTCTTCTTACTCCAGAGCTGAAGGAGAAAGGACAAGAGGTTGTGGAGAACATATTGCGCAGAACTCTGAACCTGGAGATGTAAAGTTGTGGAGCCTGTTTTGCTGCAAGCTCTCATTCCCATCCTGACTGAACGTCTGTAAAGTCAAGCTCGTGATGTTAAACAAGCGCTGAGTGGGAGGCAACCCACTGGTGAGTTTGTTTTTGAGTGTTAGGAAAATTTCCAACGATCCCATTATTCTAATTGGTGAGGAATGATCACACAAAGGATTGGAAGCGAGGCTAGGATTTTCCAATGATGCCATTATTCGCCTATGCCTTTGATACGTTGAGAGGGATGAACCGGGGACTCGGTGGCCAACACCATCAATACTCACGTCTCATACCTTGATGTGTATATGCAAAGCTAAAAAAAAAAAAAAGAAAGAACATAATAAGAAATAAGTCTGGGGAGAGAAATAATACCAAAAAGTGTGAAAAGGGTGGTTCCTTGTCATGATATTGTATGGAAAAGAATCTAGAAGGTTCTTGGTATTAATCACAGCGATGAAACTGGCGAGGATGGCTTGATTGAACAATGCTGTGAAATAATGTGTGTAGTCTGGGAAGCTGCGAATGTCTACGGAGAAGTACATGGTGGTTATATCAAAAATTGGTTGGGTGACATTTGGGTGCTTGGGAAAAGGGTCATTGTAACGTTTCAAGAACATGTGAGTCTCTATGTTTTCAAACCTCTTTCTCTGGTTTAGTCATCTATTTGCTTGTTGGCAAGCAAATGCTAAGTCTGGGGGAGTTGATATATCATGGTTTTTACCCTGTTTAAGCCATGATATAAGTCCGTTGTATAGTGTCTTTCTACTATTTTGTAGTGTTTTAGAGTCTTTTACAGGTTTTAGCACGTTTGGAGCATAATTGGAGATATTGGAGCTTTCTGGAGCATTTTGGAGCAAAGCAGACGTTCGTGTAGCTGAGTACCCGATTTGAAGCATCAGTGTCGATCGATACTGCCTGGTATCGGTCGATACTCATCGAAGCAGACACGACCCGTGACTTTAATGAAGAGTTAAAGAATTGCAAAATGGCCCAGAAGACTTTATTATTTACAAGAAGCCCCAAAACGTGATTTAGGTTATTTAATAGGATGTTAAAGCCACTTTCATGGCTATACTTTATTTTACTTTTGTTTTGTGAGAGAGCTTTTTGAAGGGAAATAAGTCTGAAACTCTGTTCGTCCGAGAGAAGATTTCAAACCCTTTTGTTACTCTTTCTGTTTTATTTGATGATTTATTCAAACATGTTTATTACTTCAATTTCCATGTCTGAGTAGATCTCTTGTTAGGTTCAGGGTTCTCAATAGGGTTTTCTCTGAATGCTAGGTTGATTAATTATTGTGATTCACCATCTGAGTTAGTTCTTCACCATAGGTTGTTTGCAAAGCTAATTCTAGATTGATCACCTAGAACTTAGATCTTAGGATGATTGATTAGGCGCGAGAGTGCGATTAATTACCTGATAGAACCTAAGGTGAGCAAAATAACTATTCGCAAAGTGATTTGGTTTAGTTGTTTTGTGAAAAATCAAACCTGATTTAGACTTTAGGATTCGCAAAGAGATTTGGAATTCCTAGGATTGAGATTTAGATAGTTTTCGTAACGAGAGTTGGTCAACTATATCTTAGTGATTTGAGTTCAAGAACCGCGCTAAATCTTAATCATGCTAGTTAGTTTATCTGCATCCATTGATTCCCTGAGAAATACCCTGAACCTATCATTCTCCAATTGAATTTACAACCGTTTTAATTCACGTCCTGTTTTCAATACCATTGATCGCTTAGCTTTATTTTCACCTATATTATCTATTGTGTGTCTCTGTGAGTCCTTGTGTTCGACCCCTACTTTACTGCAACTACTGCTTAGTACTTTTAGGGTATTAATTTGAGCATATCATGCTCCATAAACATATGCTAACTCTATTGATGGAGGAATATGTTACATTGGAAAAACCTACTGTAAAGACACAACAAACTCTTCCGTTCACGAGAAATTCGCTTCCACAAAACGTTGGATGAGTAATCATGGTTCATAAATCGAGCAACATACCTTGATTTCTTTACACTAATCTCAATTTTGTTGAAAGATTAATCTCATGGGGGAGTTTCTTTAGTGAAACTTCACCGACACGCTCATGTTCATAATTCCATTGAAACAAGATATAAACTCACGAAGTATCAAATATATAATCATCCCCTTATTGGTCACTTTTTTCTTTAATATCACCAGCATATTCACATATGAAAAATTATGTTGGTTATATTATAGAAAAATGTGACCAAAAGAAAAGGTTGATTATATATTCGATACTTATTAAGTTTATAACTAGTTTTAATGGAATTATGACCCTGAGCTTGTTGGAGAAGATGCTATAGAGAAAGTCCTTGAGGAGATTAATCCTTTGTCTAAATTTGTTATCACTGTAATGAAATCAAACGATGTGTCTCAATTTACGAACCATAATCGCTTACCCTATAATTTGTGGCAGCCAATTACTCGTGAACAAAAGGGTTTGTGGTGTATTTACATTTAATTTTTGCAATGAGGCATATTTCTTCGTTAACAGAGTTGAGATATGATTATGGAGCATCTAGAGGAAATGGGAAGCAGAAGATGTGTCTATGTAGGTCAGTGAAATGTGGTGGCTCATTTATATGATGATGTTGTCTTTCCAAGTAATTTAAATAATTTTCTTTGTTTTAACTCTAATCTTGTGTTCTTTTTTATTAGTTATTGGGTCTTTACTCTATCAAAATATCAATTAAATGACAAAAGGAACACAATATTAAAAATAAAACATAAGAAACTCTTAAAATTTTTCTAAAATATGTAATTCTCATCCGTACGAGCCAGTGCATTTCTATGGCCTACATAGACATGTCTTCTTCTTCCCATCTCCTCTAGATGCTCCATAAACATATCATAACTCTATTAATGGAGGAATATGTTTCATTGAAAAAATATAACGTAAAGACACAACAAACCCTTTTGTTCACGAGAAATTCGCTTCTACAAAATGTTGGATGAGTAACTTTGGTTCATAAATCGAGCCACATACCCTGATTTCTTCACACGAATCACAAATTTTGATGAAAGATTAATCTCATGGGGGAGTTTCTCTAGTAAAACTTTACCGACAAGCTCATGTTCATAATTCCATTGAAACAAGATATAAACTCGCGAAGTATCGAATATATAATCATCATCTTATAGTTCACTTTTCTCTTTAATATAAGCAGCATATTCATATATGAAAAATTATGTTGGTTATATTATAGAGAAAGGTGACCAAAATAAGAGGTTGATTATATATATATTTGATACTTTGTGAGTTTATAATTCGTTTCAATGGAATTATGAACGTGAGCTTGTTGGTGAAGATGTTCTAGAGAAAGTCCCCGAGGAGATTAATCATTCAGCTAAATTTTTATAATTGCTAAGAAATCAGGTAATGTGGCTCAAATTATGAACTCTAATCGCTCACACAACGTTTTGTGGCAGCCAATTAATTGTGAACATTAGGGTTTATGGTGTATTTACATTGAATTTTTGCAATGAAGCATATTCCTCCGTTAACAGAGTTGAGATATGATTATGGAGACTCTAGAGGAAATGTGAAGAAGAAGATGTGTCTATGTATGTCAGAGAAAGGCGGTGGCTCATTTGGATGATGATCTTGTCTTTTCAAGTAATTTTAAGAGTTTCTCTAGTGAAACTTCACCGACAAGATCAGGTTGATAATTTCATTGAAACAAGATATAAACTCGTAAAGTATCTAATATATATTAATCATCTTATAGTTCTTTTTTCTCTTTAATATAAGCAGCATATTCACATATGAAAATTATGGGTTTTATATTAAAGAGAAAAGTGACCAAAAAAAGAGGATGATTATATTTTCGATACTTCGTGAGTTTATAACTCGTTTCGATGGAATTATGAACGTTATCTTGTTGGTGAAGATGCTCTAGAGAAAGTCCATGCGGAGATTAATCCTTAAGCTTAATGTTTATCACTACGAAGAAATCATGTGATGTGGCTCAATTTATGAACCCTAATCCCTCACACAATGTTTTGTGGCAGCCAATTACTCGTGAACACAAGTGTGTATGGTGTATTTACATTGATTTGTTTCAATGAGGCATATTATTCCGTTAATAGAGTTGAGATATGATTATGGAGACTATAGAGGAAATGGGAAGAAGAAGATGTGTCTATGTATGTCAGAGAAAGGCAGTGGCTCATTTGGATGATGATCTTGTCTTTTCAAGTAATTTTAATAATTTCCTTTGTTTTATCTCTAATCTTGTGTTCCTTTTTCTTATCAATTAATACATTTCTGTGTCGATGAGTTGACGACAGGTTAATCCCAGTTTATGTTAAAGACCGCATAATCGTTGTTACGGGAAATTGACGCATCCAGTCATCCTCAAATTAATGTTTTCATATAAACTGAAAAGTGACGCATATAGGATATTAGGATTCATACTCTACGATTACGATCGGAGAGGTATTTTACAAGGTAAGGCAGTTTGGATTGCAGAATCTTTTTATTAAATTCCAGTTCTAGTAATTTATAACTTACTAGGTGAGTCCACGCGCTAACGCGAGTATTTTTATGTAAAACATTTTTGGTATTTTTTTGAAAAAATATTTTTCGTAACAAATGCATATCTAGAGAGACATCATGCTAGCTGATATTTCGTAACAAATGCATATCTAGAGATACATGTAACCTCCTCCGACTGCTGCTGCTAAAGCTGGATTCCCCAACAATCTGGTTACATAAACCGGATGGCATTGGTTCCCTAGCATGAACGGCGATGCAACCATTCCACCACCGGTAAATACATGTTGCCCTTGCGCTTGATGTTCTTGGGGCTGACCCTGATTAGCCATCGCACCTAAACTAATCTTCACCGGACCCGCTTGGTAATGCCCATTTCCCGAGGATGCATGCCCCATTGAAGCAAGTTGGCATGTCGTCGTTCGATTAAGAATCCTCTTCTTCGGCTCCTTTAGCACCTCTCTTGCTCCTTTCCTCGTCTGAAACCTTTAATATTGCCCTTTGTAATTCAGGAGATTGAATCCGCGATCATTACTATTCCAAAACGAATCATCGTTGGAAGAACCTTGTTTATATGTTATATATATTTTCTAATTTGTGTTTAGTAAAATATGATTAAAAAAAATTAGTTTAACGAATACAACCTAATTCGAGATAGATGTCATTTGATGAATTTATTTTATTACTGTATAATTAATTTGTGTTCTCCAATTTTCTTTATTATTAAACTAAAATAAATATAAAATAAAACAATTAGTTTATAATATTGTGATGAGCCCATGTGTGTTTACAAATAAAACAGTTTTTTATAATATTGTGATGAGCCCATGTGTGTTTACAAATAAAACAGTTTGACTTTCATCTTCTTGTAATCTATTTACCTTCTTTTCTAGGGTTTGCATCCGTCTCCCCCAAACTTCGAAATCATTCACTACGTATTACCACTATGTATTACCACCATGTTCTAGTGCGGTCACTGATTCATATAATTCTTTATCACCATCAAAGAGTCTTATGGCATAACAACTTTTTTGAAAATTTTATGTGTAACACTTCTAACGGTTCGAATAACTTCATAGCTCATATAATTTCTTTTGTGATTTATCATCATTCGTAGATAATTTAGCTCACATGCTGATGAATGAATGTTAAATGTCTTATCGGTGCTCTTTCATCTTAGTCGTGTTTTTTTATCATAAAAAATATTTTATATGTTAGACTGTTTGCATGCCAAAAAGTAGCAAAATTTCCTTTTTGTGCAACCATAAGATAAAATCTATAAATAACATAATTAAAAGAATCAACACTTATTTAAGAGAACAATTTAACATAACTTAATTTAGATAGAATTTGTTATATGAATAGAATATCAACCATTGAGTGGCTATTTATATTTGTTTTCTTTATATATATTAAATGTTTTAAATTAATTTTGTCTTCTTGTTTTTCGTAGATATATGAATATCATGAATTTAGACTTGTTTTAGTTATTTGTTTTTACTTTAAAATACAATGAATTTGGCAAGGATTGTGTTAAAGACATAATTATTGTAAATATGTTCTTTAACAAAAAAATATTGTTAGTAAGTTGAAAATATTTTTATATATTTTTAAATTAAATAGAAGTTGGAATGTTTTTAAAGTTATTATGGTTTTTTAATCTTGAATTTATTGAGAAATAAAAAATAAAAAAAAATTTGACTAATGAGGGGGGGGGACAAGTGTCAAAGCTAGAGAGCACCCCTTCTCTCTTTATAAGGTAGATAAGTACACTTTATAGTTGTTATGATGATTTAAGGTAGAATTCCGTAGACTAAAGTAAAATAGGCGTTTAAATTGAATTGCTGACATGATCTCTTTGCCTTTAATTATGTATAAGCAAAAAATGCGGAAACATAAATTGCGAAGAAAAACGATAATTAAGTGAAGCCGAGATGATATCTTTCCTTAATTCAAAATATCTCCCACAGTGTAGAAGTTTTATGAGATAATGAATCCCATGATACATCCACATGGAGACTACGATCGCATCACTCGATCGTAGAATATGCGAACTTATGATCTACGGTATTAATTCGTAAAAATGAAGTCATAATAAAATTGGTAGTCTTATGTACTTAACCAATGATTCCGTATGATATCCAGTTTGCATCACTGTATCCTTCCAAAATTACAGGTTCTTTCCCACAGTGCAACACATAACTTTTAGTGTATCGTACGTAGTTTAATACTCTAGTTATTGGTTTCCAGTGTTTGTGACATGAATTACTTGTGTAGCGACTTAGTACGTTTACCACATGTGCTAGATCGGATCTAGTATAGTTTGTTAAGTATATAAGACTACCAATTACCCGTGCATACTCTACTTGTGACACAACTTCACCTGAATTCTTAGTCAAGTGAACTTGAGAGTCGACTAGAGCTTTTGCAGTCCCATTTGAGTAGTTTTTAAACCGTTCAAATATCTTTTCAACATAGTGAGCTTGAGACAGAATGATTCTGTCAGAAGTTCTTTTGATTTTAATCCCGAGAATGACATTTGTTAGACCCATGTCTTTTAGGTCAAACTTGCCACTTAGCATTTTTTTTAGTTTGTTGGATAATGTCCTTATTGCTACCAATAATTAGCATGTCATCTACGTAAAAGCATAGTAATATATACCCACTAGAAGTAGTTTTTATGTAGATGCATTTATCATATTCGTTGATGCTGAAACCATTTGCCATCATTGCGTCGTCAATTTTTTCATGATATTGTTTCAGAACTTATTTAAGTCCATATAATGACTTCACAAGTCTACAGACTTTGTGTTCTTACCCCAGGACTACAAATCCTTCGGGTTGTTTTATATATATATTTCATCTTCTAATTCACCATTTAGGAAGACATTTTTAACATCCATTTGATGGATTTCCAAATTTCATAAGGCTGCAATCCCAATAAGCATTCTGATTGAAGTCATTCTCGTTACTGGAGAATAGATGTCAAAGAAATTCAGACCTTCTTTTTGTCGGAATCCTTGCACCACAAGTATGGCCTTGTACTTAACGATTAAGCCATCAGTCTTCAATTTTTTTTTGAAGATCCATTTATACCCTAGTGCTTTAAACCCTTCAGGTAGATCGGTGATTTCATATGTATGATATTGCAGAATGGAGTCGATCTCACTGTTGACATCTTCCTTCCAAAAAGGTGCGTCAGGTGTATTCAAAGCTTCAGTAAATGTTCTTGGTTCGTTCTCTATGAGAAGGACCATCATGAATTCAGAACCAAAGGATTTTTCTTTATGAGCTATTTTGCTTCGTCTAGGTTCATTTTCTTCGTGTGCTTCGGTTACCGAAACGTCAGAAGTGCTAGCCTCATTTGTAGAGGTGGTAGCGTCTTTCTCTTCCCGAGTGCGTTTTGGATTTTGTTTATTCTTGCACGGAAAGATGTGTTCAAAGAAAGACGCGTTCCTTGATTCCATTATTGTATTTATATGGATATCCGGTATGTCTGATTTTTGAACAAGAAACCGATAAGCACTACTATTGTGTGCATATCCAATGAAAAAATAATCAACGGTTTTTAGGTCTAATTGAGACTTTTTAAGGAGGTGGTACTTTCAGGTATTTGTACGAAGGTACTTTACCTTTTCAGAGTTCATATGGCGTGTTGACAGTTACTTTGTGCGGTATTTTGTTGAGGATATAGTGTGTGGTGAGAAGCGCTCCCCCCACCCTCCCCACAGATTCTGGGGTAACCCAGATTCCTGCAACATTGCATACATCATTTCTTTAAGAGTTCGTTTTTTTTTGTTTCGCAACTCCGTTAGATTCTGGTTAGTATGGAGTTGTGGTCTGATGTATAATGCCTTTTCTTGACAAAACGCATTAAAAGGTCCATCGTATTCACCTTCCCTATCACTTCTAACTATTTTAATAGTTTTTCCGAGTTGATTTTCAATGTTGATTTTCAATTTTGATCTTATATGCTTTAAATTTTTCCAAGACTTCATTCTTACTACGTAGTAAGTATACGTAACAGTATTTTGTGCAATCATCTATGAAGATCAGTAAATACTTTTTATCTCCTCTAGTTTGTACTAACTTTAAGTCGTACAAATCAGTATGTATTAGGCCTAGAGGTTCTGTGGTTCGTTCCACACGAGGTGATGGAGTTTTTGTGAGTTTTTCTTGTACACATGTCTCACATTTATTTTTACTTAATTTGCATTCCGAGATTAGATTCAAATTAATTAATCTTTGGATAGATTTATGATTCACATGTCATAACCGTTCATGCCAAATATCGAAAGACTCAATCAAGTAAGAATATGCATTCTTATTAAATGAATTGGAAGAGGCTACATTATTTTTGAGGACTATCATTACACACATTTTGATCATATCCTCCCTAACAAACCCCTTCCCAATAAAAACTCCATTTTTCCTTAAGATCAGATGGTCATAGTCAATGTTAACTGTGAATCCATGCTTGTTGATCATAGTCCTAGATCAAATTCTTCCTCATGTCTGGCATGTGCTTCACGTTGGTCAGAGTGAGTTCCTTGCTAAAGTCATATTCAATACCACGTTGCCAATGCCTTCAATTTTGGATTGAGACACATTCCCATCAGCAGGTGAGCATCATTATTGCTCTTTTTGTAGGTGAAGAACTGGTCTCTGTCAATGCAGTTGTGAGTGGTTGCACTAATGTCATACCACTATGTCTTGGGATTCTCCTCAGCCATGTTAACTTATGTGACCACCGCACAAAGATCAGCTTTAGTCAGGTTGGCTTGAGCTTTGGAATCTCTCAGCTTGCTGCGACATTCTGCAGACTTGTGCCCCTTTTTGTTGCAGTAGCTGCAGTGCCCAACGAACTTCTTCATGGGAGCTTCCTTCTTGAAGGAAGTGGAAGATGAAAGAGCAAACTCATTGTGTCCACCTTTCTTTGGAACAAATTTCCCGTTGGATTTGCCTTTACCTTTGTTCCTATACTCGGAAACGTGAGCATTGTGGGAGTGGAATAACTCAGGTTTGGCAGGCAGTGCATATTTTCCATCGCGCTTCAAGGACTCATTTTTCAGCCTGGATATCAGATTTCCCAAGGTCAAAGACTTTTGGTTGTGATCAAGATAGTTTTTGAAGTCTATAAGCCAGGGGGAAGCTTGTCGACGAAGCAATTCACTGTGTATGTTTCATAGATCTTCATTCCTTCCTCTGCTATCTCTTGACAGATCATTTGAAGTTCATTCACTTGTTCCATGATGGTCCTTGAGTCCACCATCATGTATCAATGAAATTACGCCATAGTGTATCTCCCAAAAGATACATTGAACGATTTGTACTTCTTTTCCAAGGCCTCCCAGAGAGCCTTAGAAGATTTGGTCTCACTGTAAACGTTAAACAACTGGTCCACCAAGCGAATTTGTATGTTGCCTTTGCACAGGAAATCCCTGTGGTCCCATGCCTCAACACTTGCTAGAGCACGTTTGTCGGTATTCCCAAGAGGCAACATTGTTTTGTCCTCAGTGAGATACATGTCAAGGTTAAGCGTGCACTAGAAGAAGTGCATTCTTTGCTGCCACCATTTGAAGTTGGAACCACCAAACTTTTCTGTTGTGAGTAGTGCACTTACAACGCTTGGCACCGAAGGTACAATCGTTGGCAGGGACTCGAGTGGCAGACCATTCCCAAATGTTTGGGGCGTCAACACACTCGTTTCATCATTTGCTCCGTTGGTCGATTTGTCAACGTTGTTAGACATCTGTTGAGGAAAAACAGAAACTGAAGTCATTTTTGTATACCATATTTAGAAATAGCGATTGAATGTATAAGTCACTAACTGGTGCGTTCTGTGGAGATCGCTATAAAACGTTCCCATAATAGATTTTGAGTTTTGAGTTTTTTTTCGTTCTCAAAACTCGAAAGAAACGTTTGCGGATATCGCTAGAAGGCGTTCCGAAAATCACTTTTAAACATTTAGGGAAGTCGCTATAAAACGTTCCCGTATATTGTTTGAGATTGTTTCGATCTGTTTGAAAACGTTTCGCGAAACTCGCCAATGGCCTTCGCTTAAATCGTTTTGATCTGTTTGAAAAACGTTTTGCGAAACTCGCCAATGGCCTTCGTGGAAATCGTTTCTCAGAATATTAATATTGTTTTTCCTTGAGACTTGGAAACGATCAGCGTAGTCGCTAAAAAGCGTTCGCGGAAGACGTTTCCGATAGATTTTAACACTTTTTAAAAAAAAATCGTAAAAAACAAAATGTCCCAATTTTTTTATCTGATTCAAGCTATATGCATGAAGCGGATATTTTAAATTAAGAGTGTAGAAGCAAAAATGCAGAAACAGAAATTGCAAAGAAAATACGAATGAACTTTGTAGAAAAACGCTTTAGAAAACCGATTAAGGAAAACGATGATTCAGTGGAGGCGAGTTGATATATTTCTTTAATTCAGAATATCTCCCGCAGTGTGGCGGTTTTATGAGAATTAATCCCAGGATACATTCACTTGGATACTACGATCGCATCACTCGCTCGTAGAATCTGCAAACTTATGATCTACGGTATACTCTCGGACTTACGTTTTTTTTAAGAAGAAAAAGACGAGAGATATTGAAGGTTTATGTGAAGTTTTGCTTTTTCGTAAGCGTTAATGAATGAGGAGGTCGATGACTGTTTATATAGCCAAGTGACGACCGGAAAGGGAGGTGAACGTGGGCACGTGAACGAGCGTTGCTCGGTCTGCGCATTGGGCGAGATATGGCTAGATTATCGGGAGTGATCTTTGACTCAGCAAGTCACGTATCACTTCAAGATTAAACGAAGATCTTTTCGTTTGGGCAAAATATGTGTGGTTTTGTTTAAGTAATTGGCCCAAAAACGTTAACCAAAAAAACATCTTTTAGTGGGTCTGGGCCAACAAGACCCAAGGCCCGAGTTCGAGCACAGCTCGCGCGTGGTTTCTTTTTTTTTCTCCTTCACACACCATTTGAGAAAAGACACTACTATGTCTATTTTTTTACTCCTCCAAAGTTACTTAAACTTTCAATGTGTGACTTTTGACATCTCCTCACTTGTGTTACACATTTGACAAATTGATTTATATAAAGCCCAATGGCTTATTAAAATTTGGTCCAACACCTTTAGCCGTTAGTTTGCTAACAAACACAATCCCAATCCTCAAATTTTTCACTTTGGTCCTCAAGTATCGATATAAAACTGTGTACCTCTGAGGCTCTTACGATTAGCTTACCACTAATAAAAAAACAGCGTATAGCCACGGAAACAAGGGTTACAAATTTTTTTAAAGGAAAGTAGGTATTTTGACATTCTGCCTTTTTCTATCGTTTTTTCAGGCAAAATAATAGATGAGATAGAATATGAATGTGTCTCTTTAGAGTTGGCTGCTTGGTACTTTGGCACAACAAAATTGATTGGAGAAAAGTTAATAATCATCTAGTTGAGAAAGATAATCATCTTGACGAAGTATAAGACGTCTGTTCCTTAATAGGCTGAGGGAACTCACATGTTTCCTTTTCATCTCACATGTTTTCTCTTTCTCTTTCATCTCAAACTTCTACTTTTCGGTTCTTTCAAACTCTCTCTTGTAATGTATTTGGAAATTGAATCAGAAACCAAACATGATGCAAGACTCGGATTCCACCAAGTGCTTACTCAAAATAATCAAGTCTTAAAGCCGAGATGATGGTTGCTAGAAGGTGGATTTGTAACCGGTTGTTGTCTGATTCCACAAACAATGAGAACAAGAGTCTCAATCCCAAGGGCTATTCCTCGAGAGGGATATAAGTTTCAACACGAAAATTAAATAATCTGATTCCATAAACTATTTAAGACTCGCAAGAACATAATTTGATTCAAAGACAAAGTGTTTGAAGCAAAAACAATATTGAATTTCTATTGATTAAAAGCGTGTCTACAAAAGATGAATGAAGAGAGCTTACATAAGGCTCGTATATAACAGAGACCTAACGTCATAAAAGCTATAAAAAAAGAAACAAATAAATCAAAGGAGAAATGTGATCTTTTCGCAATTGATGAGTTCTAGCCGTTGGGCATTAAACGCGAAGCTTCTCTTGTGACGGCTGAAGAAGTCGTGATGATCCTGAGGTCTTCTGGCTTGAATGGACGTCTAGGATCCTCTAGATAAGATGTAGGGTCGAGATTTGATGTAGTAGATAAGCGCTGATCATTATTTCCTGTGGAAGAAAAGTAAACTTCTCTGAAAAAGGAAAGTTTCTTCAACGCAACGTTTTGGCTGGTCTGATGCAATCTTGAGCGTGTTATGGTGTGATCAGGTGGTTCTAGACCCTTAGTAGCTTCAGTGGAATCCAGTAGACGTGAAGGTGAGAAATAGATGTGAAGAGATCTCGCAATTTCCTTATTTGTCTTCAAAAGGACTCGCAAGAAGGAATTGAAGGTCTTGGGCGGTTCTAGGTCGATTCAAGTCGGGTCTTCAACTGGTGGACTCCATATGAGGCTCCAATAGGTGGGTCGGGTCGCGGATGGATCAGGCCTTGGACTGAAAACCCCCGAGGATATTAATCCTTCATTTAAATTTGTCATCACTGCGAAGAAATCAGGCGATGTGGCTCAATTTATGAATCATAATTGCTCACCCAACAATTTGTGGCAGCGAATTACTCTGTGAACATGAGGGTTTATGGTGTATTTACATTGAATTTTTGCAATGAGGCATTTTACTCCGTTGACAGAGTTGAGATATTGTTATGGAGCATCTAGAGGAATGGGAAGAAGAAGATATGTCTATGTAGGTCAGAGAGAGGCGGTGGCTCATTTGGATGATGATCTTGTCTTTCCAAGTAATTTTAAGAATTTCTTTTGTTTTATCTTTAATCTTGTGTTCCTTTTTTTTTATCAATTAATGCAGATTTTTATTAGTTATTTGGTCTTTACACTATCAATATCTAAATTAATTGAAAAAAGGAAGACAAGATCAGAAATAAAAAAGAAGAAACTTATAAAAATTACTCGAAAATATAGAATCCTCATCCAAATGAGCCATTACATTTCTCTTGCCTACATAGACCGGTCTTCTTCTTCCAATATCCTCTAGATGCTCCATAAACATATCATAACTCTATTAATGGAGGAATATGTTTTACTGGAAAAAATCTAACGTAAACACACAACAAACCCTTCCGTTCACGAGAAATTCGCTTCCCCAAAACGTTGGATGAGTAACTTTGGTTCATAAATCGAGCCACATACCCTGATATTTTCGCACTAATCACAAAATTTGAGGAAATTTTAATCTCATGGGGGAGTTTCTCTAGTGAAACTTTACCGCAAATCTCATGTTCATAATTCCATTGAAATAAGATATAAACTCGCGAAGTATCGAATATATAATCGTCCTTTTCTTGGTCACTTTTCTCTCTAATATCACCAACATATTCTCGTATGAAAAATTATGTTTTTTATATTATAGAAAAAGGTGACCAAAAGAAGTGGATGATTATATATTCGATACTTCTTGAGTTTATAACTCGTTTCAATGGAATTATGAACTTGAGCTTGTTGGTGAAAATGCTCTAGAGAAAGTCCATGAGGAGATTAATCCTTCATTTAAATTTGTTATCAATGTGAAGAAATCAGGCGATGTGGCTCAATTTATGAACCATAATCGCTCACCTAACATTTTATGGTAGAGAAATACTCGTGAACAGAAGGGTTTATGGTGTATTTACATTGATTTTATGCAATGAGGCATATTCCTCATTTGACAGAGTTGAGATATTATTATGGAGCATGTAGAGGAAATGGGAAGAAGAAGAAGTGTCTATGTAGGTCAGAGAAAGGCGGTGGCTCATTTGGATGATGATCTTGTCTTTTCAAGTAATTTTAAGAATTTCCTTTGTTTTATCTCTAATCATGTGATCTTTTTTTTTTATCAATTAATGGAGATTTTTATTTGTTATTGGTTCTTTACTCTATCAAAGTCTCAATTAATTGATGAATAGGAACACAAAATTTTAAATAAAACATAAAAAGTCTTAAAATTACTCGGAAATATAGAATCGTCTACATAGACATGTCTTCTTTTTCCCATCTCATCTAGATTCTCCATAAACATATCATAACTCTATAAATAGAGGGATCTGTTTCATTGGAAAAATCTAATGTAAACACACAACAAACCCTTCCGCTAACGAGAAATTCGTTTCCAGAAAACATTGGATGAGTAATTATGGTTCATAAATCGAGCCACATACTCTAATTTCTTCACACTAATCACAACTTTTGTTGAAAGATTAATCTCATGGGGGAGTTTCTCTAGTTAAACTTCACCGACAAGTTCAAGTTCATAATTCCATTGAAACAAGTTATAAACTCGCGGAGTATCGAATATATAATCATCCTCTTCTTGATCACTTTTCTCTTTAATATCACCAGCATATTCTCGTATGAAAAATTATGTTGGATATATTATAGAAAAAGGTGATCAAAACAAGAAGATTGTTATATATTCGATACTTCTTGAGTTTATAACTTATTTCAATGAAATTATGAACCTGAGCTTGTTGGTAAAGATGCTCTAGAGAAAGTCCAGGAGGGGATTAATCCTCCATCTAAATTTGTTATCACTGCGAAGAAATAAGGCGATGTGGCTCAATTTATGAACCATAATCGCTCACCCAACAATTTGTGGCAGCGAATTACTCGTGAACAGAAGGGCTTATGGTGTATTTACATTGAATTTTTGCAATAATGCATATTCCTCCATTGACAGAGTTGAGATATGATTATGCAGCATCTAGAGGAAATGGGAAGAAGAAGATGTGTCTATGTAGGTCAGAGAAAGGCGGTGGCTCATTTGGATGATGAAATTGTCCCTCCAAGTAATTTTAAGAATTTACTTTGTTTTATCTCTAATCTTGTATTCCTTTTTATCAATTAATTGAGATTTTTATTAGTTATTGGGTCTTTACTCTATCAAAATATCAATTAATTGAAAAACGTAACACAATATAAGAAATAAAACAGAAGAAACTCTTAAAATTACTCAAAAATATAGAATTATCATCCGAATGAACCACTGTATTTCTCTGGTCTACACAGACATGTCTTCTTCTTTCCATCTCCTTTAGATGCCCCATAAACATTTTATGAGTATATTAATGGAGGAATATGTTTCATTAGAAAAATCTAATGTTCAATTTTATAATCATCCTCTTCTTGTTCACTTTTGTCTTTACTATAGGCAGCATATTCACATATGAAAAATTATTTTGGTTATATTATAGAAAAAGTGACCAAAATAAGAGGATGATTATATATTCGATACTCCGTGAGTTTATAACTCGTGTCAATAGAATTATGAACTTGAGCTCGTTGGTGAAGATGCTCTATAGAAATTCCCTGATAGTTGCATAATTTAGTCAAGTTTAGCATTCATTCAAGTTAGTTTGTACATCCTTATAGCATTCATTTAATGGTTTTGATTTATTTTGTATTCATTTTAGAGTTAGAGAGTTTTATATTAGTTATTGCATGGTTTGGTGCATTGTGATGTGTTTTTAGGTACATTTGGAGGTTATGGAGGCTTAGTGGAGCTTAGAAGTAAGCCATAGATCGAGCGAAGTTTGTGTGGAGCAAAGGAGATGATCAACATAAGAAGAAGAAAGCCGGCTAAACGATATCGTGCTGTGGTATCGGGCGGTGGCGCCCCGATATCTACAAAAGGAGCAGCATCATCTCACCCGAGCATCCATCGGCATGTGGCATCGTCCACCGGTGCCCGATGCGAGTCGTCCGGACTTTCTACTAGTAATCCCATCGGTCGGTGGAATCGATCCCCGGCGCCCGATACGTGCTTACCCGTCGTCTTGGCTGAACCCCATCGGCGTGTGGTATCGGCCACAGGTGCCCGATGCAACCTATTTTAGACCCAAACCACCGGGTCAATACCCGGTTTGTTCCGGGTTAACCCGGTTTGTTATGGATTGACCTGGTTTGTTTCGGGTTGACCCGGTTTATTTTGGGTTGACTCGGTTTGTTCCGGGTTGACCCGGTTTCGACCCAAAAATCTATAAATAGTACAAGATCTAATTTAGTTTGCAAGTTTTTTTCTATCTTTTTCTCTCTTTGTAAATTTGTTCATTCTTTGATTTTGAGATATTTTGTAAGATATATCTTGAGGTTTTAATGCAATTTCTTAGTTTATCTTCTTAATCTTTCTTTTATCTTTCACTAATCATGTTTATTAGCACTATCCTTATGGGTTTTGTTGGTTTCTCCATGATTAGTGAGTAGACCTTTTAGATCCATGGAATGATGTAGATTAGGGTGATGATGAGAATATATCCATGATGTTATGGCTTAGTTTAGATAATATCATTTCTTATTAAGTTTTATTACTGCTAGATTAGCCTTGATTTGGTTGATTTAGAACTAAGAGAATTTTTCGCCCGGAAGGTGTTCGATGAAATTCCCCAAAGAACGTTTTAAGAGATTTACTTACTTAGCCCTTGGAAATAGATATCTAAGGAGTTTATTGGTTGATTAGATCTTGAGCTTAATGCTTGTTTATTGATTGATCACAAATAAAAAAATTGTTCTTAATTAGGTAATTAACAAAGTGATTAATGCCATGGAAGTGGATTAGTCTTAATTAGTGATCAAAACCAAAGGATTGGCATTATTTGAGTAATTGGCATCATGGACTAGCTCTAGGATAACCCAAAATCAGTAACTTCATCCTTGGATTTGTTTTATTATTGATCTTAATCTCGTTTAGCTTCTTTTCTTAGTTATTCATTATCTTGTCATTAATTTGATTAGGATAATTAGAAAACCTTTATTCGATTAGCTTAGATTAAGCAAAACTCTTGCATTCTTAGTGTCTTGTTCTTTGTGCCTCCTTGGGTTGATCCCCAAATACTATAATGGCGTATGTATTTGGGTAGTTGATATCGATCAAAAATCCAAATATCAGTCCTCGAGGAGATTTATCCTTCATCTAAATTTTTATCACTACAAAGAAATCAGGTGATGTAGCTCAATTTATGAAACATAATCGCTCACCTAACGTTTTGTGGCAGCCAATTACTCGTGAACAGAAGGGTTTATAGTGTATTTACATTGAATTTTTTCAATGAGACATATTCCTCTGTTGACAGAGTTTAGATATGATAATGGAGCATCTAGACGAAATGGGAAGAAGAAGATGTGTCTACATATGTCAGAGAAAGGCGGTTGCTCATTTGGATGATGATCTTGTCTTTTCAAGTAATTTTAAGAATTTCTTTTTTTTATCTCTAATATTGTGTTCTGTTTTTTTTTATCAATTCATGGAGATTTTTATTAGTTATCAGGTCTTTACTCTATCAAAATCTCAATTAATTGATAAATAGGAACACAAGATTAGAAATTAAAAAAAAAGAAGTGAAAATCTTAAAATTACTCGAAAATATAGAATCGTCATCCAAATGAGCCATTGCATTTCTTTGTCCTACCTAGACATGTCTTCTTCTTCCCATCTTCTTTAGATGCTCCATAATCATATCGTAACTCTGTTAATGGAGGAATATGTTTCATTGGAAAAATACAATGTAAACACACACCACAAACCCTTTCGTTCACCAGAAATTGGTTGCAACAAAACGTTTGATTAGTAACTATGGTTCATAAATCAGGCAACATACCTTGGTTTCTTCGCACTAATCACAAATTTTGATGAAATATTAATGTCATGGGGGACTTTCTCTAGTGAAACTTCACCGACAAGCTCATTTTCATAATTCCATTGTAACAAGCTATACACTCGCGAAGTATCGAATATATAATCACCCTCTTCTTGTTCAATATTCTCTTTAATATCACCAACATATTCACATATAAAAAAATATGTTGGTTATATTATACAAAAGGTGACCAAAAGAAGAGGATGATTATATATTCGATACTTCGTGAGTTTATAACTCGTTTCAATGGAATTATGAACATGAGCTTGTTGGTGAAGATGCTCTAGAGAAAGTCCTTGAGGAGATATATCCTACATCTAAATTTGTTATCACTGCAAAAAAATCAGGTGATGTGGCTCAATTTATGAACCACAATTGCTCACACGTTCGTGTCAGCCAATTACTCGTGAACAAAAGGGTTTATGGTGTATTTCCATGGAATTTTTGCAATGACGCATATTCCTCTGTTGACAGAGTTGAGTTATGATTATGGAGTATCTAGAGGAAATGGTAAGAAAAAGATGTGTCTACGTAGGTCAGAGAGAGGCAGTGGCTCATTTGGATGATGTTCTTATCTTTACAAGAAATTTTAAGAATTTTCTTTGTTTTATCTCTAATCGTGTGTTCCTTTTTTTATCAATTAATGGAGATATTTATTAGTTATTGGGTCTTTACTCTATCAAAATCTCAATGAATTGATAAAGAGGAACACACGATTAGAAAAAAGAAGATAAACTCTTAAAATTACTCGAAAATATAGAATCGTCATCCAAATAAGCCACTGCATTTCTCTGTCCTACCTAGACATGTATTCTTCTTCCCATCTTCTCTAGATGCTCCATAATCATATCCTAACTCTGTTAATGGAGGAATATGTTTAATAAAAAAATTACAATGTAAACACACCCCAAACCCTGTCGTTCCCCAGAAATTGGTTGCAACAAAACGTTTGATGAGTAACTATGGTTCATAAATCGGGCCACATTCCATGATTTCTTCGCACTAATCAAAAATTTAGATGAATGATTAATGTCATGGGGGGGTTTCTCTAGTGAAACTTCACCGACAAGCTCATGTTCATAATTCCATTGTAACAAGATATAAACTGGTGAAGTATCAAATACATAATCACCCTCTTCTTGTTCAATATTCTCTTTAATATCACCAGCATGTTTCTATATGAAAAATTATGTTGGTTATATTATAGAAAAAGGTGACCAAAAGAACAGGATAATTATATATTCGATAATTCGTGAGTTTATAACTCGTTTTAATGGAATTATGAACATGACATTGTTGGTGAAGATGCTCTAGAGAAACTCCCCAATGAGATTAATCATTCATCTAAATTTGTTATCACTGCAAAGAAATCAGGTGATGTGTCTCAATTTATGAACCACAATCATTCAACCAACCTTTTGTGGAAGGAAGCCAATTACTCGTGAGCGGAAGTGTTTATGGTGTATTCACATTGAATTTCTACAATGAGACATATTTCTCCGTTGACGGAGTTGAGATATGATTATGGAGCATGTATAGGAAATGGGAAGAAGAAGATGTGTCTATATAGGTCAGAAAAAGGCGGTGGCTCATTTGGATGATAATCTTGTCTTTTTAAGTAATTTTAAGAATTTATTTTGTTTTATCTCTAATCTTGTGTTCCTTTTTTATTAGTTATCAAATCTTTACTCAATCAAAATATTAATTAATTGATAAAGAGGAACACAATATTAGAAATAAAAAAGGAGAAACTCTTAAAATTACTCGGAAAAATTGAATCGTCATACAAATGAGCCACTGCGCTTCTCTGTCCCACCTAGACAGGTCTTCTTCTTCCCATCTTCTCTATATGCTCCATAATCATATGATTATTAATGGAGGAATATGTTTCATTGACACCACAAACCCTTTCGTTCACCAAGAAATTGGTTGCAACAAAACATTTGATGATTAACTATGGTTCATAAATCGGGCACATACCCTGATTTCTTAGCACTAATCACAAATTTTGATGAATGATTAATGTCATGGGGGAATTTCTCTAGTAAACTTCACCGACAAGCTCATGTTCATAATTCTATTGTAACAAGATATAAATTGGCGAAAAAACAAATATATAATCACCCTCTTCTTATTCAATATTCTCTTTAATATCACTAGCATGTTCACATATGAAAAATTATTGGTTATATTATAGAAAATTTTGACCAAAAGAAGAGGATAATTATATATTCGATACTTCATAAGTTTATAACTCGTTTTAATGGAATTATGAATATGACATTGTTGGTGAAGATGCTCTAAAGAAACTCCCCAAGGATTTTAATCCTTCATCAAAATTTGTAATCACTACAATGAAATCAGGTGATGTGTCTCAATTTATGAACTACAATCGCTAAACCAACCTTTTGTGGAAGCCAATTACTAGTGAGCAGAAGGGTTTATGGTGTATTCACATTGAATTTCTACAATGAGATATATTTCTCCGTTGACAGAGTTGAGATATGATTATGGAGCATGTATAGTAAATGGGAAGAAGAAGATATGTCTATATAGGTCAGAGAAAGGCGGTGGCTCATTTGGATTAAAATCTTGTCTTTTCAAGTAATTGTGAGAATTTATTTTGTTTTATCACTAATCTTGTGTTCCTTTTTTATTAGTTATCAGGTCTTTACTCTATCAAAATCTTAATTAATTGATAAAGAGGAACACAATATTAGAAATAAAAAAGGAGAAACTCTTAAAATTACTCTTAAAATTGGATCGTCATACAAATGAGCCACTGAATTTCTCTGTCCTACCCAGACATGTCTTCTTTTTCCCATCTTCTCTAGATGCTCCATAATCATATCCTAACTCTGTTAATAGATGAATATGTTTCATTGAATAAATACAATGTAAACACACCACAAACCCTTTCGTTCACCAGAAATTGGTTGCAAAAAAACGTTTGATGAGTAACTATGGTTCATAAATCGGGCCACATGATAACACCGGTTTTTGACCATTTTTATGGGTCACTTTCATATTATTTTGCAGGTGTTTTAACTCAGTTTTCAATGGTTTTCAAGTAATTTTCATATTTTAGAGATTTGAAAGACGTTTCAGGTCACTTGGAATAAAAGAGTGTATTTCGGAGTAAAAATACGTTTTTGGATAAACTTGGACCGTCAAGAAATCTTGTAGCTAATGGAGACCTTTTGACCGTCCGATTATCCCCAAATTCGGACAGAACAAAGTAGAGACAACCAGATTACAAATGCAATTGGATTGGAGGTAATCCAATGGTTGGATACTTAAATATACCCGAAGCACTGAAAGGAGATGAACCTGCACCGAAGAGAAGCCCCCCGCGCCTGGAGGAGCTGGAGCCACGGCCAGGAGGCATTTCTCCACTCCTGGAGAGTCTCCACCGCCAAGAGGCATTTCACCACTCCCATAAAGCCCGCACCTGCGGTCAGGATCCTGCGCGACCAAATCGACTAGTTTCTTCACCAAGGCCAAAACCGTCATTTTACACCAAACCCTAAACGAAGATTAGCTCTATAAATACTTATTTTATGCCTCTTAGACCTACATGTTACATTCTTATTTCGCTTGAAGGCAGAAGCGAAGCTCTTGTGACTTGTGCACTTGTTTTCTTTGGTTTGGAGCAAATGATTCTCGATTCGTGTTCTTCGATAGAGAGCTTTCTTCATCCCTTTTTACATACTGTTTTTATTTGATTTATTGAATATGATTACCTCAGCTATGGCTGAGTAATCTACTTGTTGGGAAAAAGGGGATTGAAGGGGAATTTATGGTTCGATTCTTATTAGGTTTTCAGTCTAGGATACCGATTAGGGTACTTCGTTCTATCCTTGTTGTTAATGCGTTGCCTGACTAACCGTCTTAGGAACTGATATTAGGTGTTTTAGAGCCACAACAGTGCTGTATCTAATCGCTTGACCTATGGTAGACGAGGAAAGCCGTCGTATGATTTCGAAAGTATACTTACGGAGGAATTGTGGGCGTAAACGACCTTTGAGAGTATCATTCACTACTTGCGCGGGCGGAAACGAAAGCTACCGTCCGAGTACTGAAGTTAGTAGGTGTATAGGAATACGGAAGTAGACTACACGCAGCGTACATGTTCCAAGGTCAAGAACCCAAAGTCGACAAAAGTCGCTTTAGAAATCTTAGAAATTTCCTTGTAAAAATCGGCCATAAACCCTAGAAAATTCCCGATTGCCCAAGGCTTCGTTAATTGATTTACAACCTCGAAATAATTATTGCTTGCTACTGTTCATTTAGATTAGATTTATTTATTCGGTTAGTTTAGCTTAGTTTAGTCTCGTTCGCTTTCTTATTCTCTCGCTTAGTTTAGTTTAGTCTAGTTTAGTATAGTTTAGATTCCTAGTTTCGAGTTCGTGACAAAACCCTATAAACATATATTCGCCTTAGGTTTATTTACTATATAGTGTCTAAGGTCTCGTAGAACAGCATTCCGTCCATGTGGATCGATACTTTAAGTACTACAACGCACATATGTGCACTTGCAGGCTTTAAGGTTTACAAATTTAAAATCTTAAGTTTCGGGGACGAATCCGATTCGCATCAAGTCTTTGGCGCCGTTGCCGGGGAGGCAATCGCTACTCGTTCTGCCACACTTTAGAGGTTAGTGAATCGACTCTAAGACAAACTTTTTCTTTTTAATTTTTGTTTTTGTGTTTCTTTGTTTCAGTCTTTGAAACATGGACTCGCCTCTGGAGCGAGATCACCGCTATGAGCAGAGTTACTACGACCCATATTATGCTCACTACTCTCACGATCCACACACCAATTGTGATTCGTACTACATGGATCAGAAACTGGCACCGACCAACTACTCTCAAGAACGCTACGAGACGCATCCTTACTTCGAGCATCGTTGCCTTCAAGGGGCTACCCTTGAGCCTCTCGATGATGAGGAGAACACGAGGCTTCTTCAAGAACTCAACGAATCTATGCACGAAGATGAGGGGTGCTACGTACTTTCCGAGCTCGATGGAGAACCCGTATTCAAATTGGTTAGAAAGAAGGCATCAAATGAAAGCCCATTGGATTCTCAAGCTCATGTCATTGTAGAAGAACATCAAGGAGAATAAGGACCTATTTCTACTCCTGATCCCCACCACATTCAGCGTGAGACATACCTCATGAAGGATGAGACACTAACGGATGCACTCGAGCCGCCATTGAAGATATTTTCTAAGGAGAAGGATCTTGAAAGATTTGATGTTCCATGCTCGATCAATGTAATTGAATTTCGTGACTCTCATTTTATGAACACATGCAGCGGAGATGAACCACTCTTAGACCCTGGAGGAGCCAAAAAGAACGTTGAAAACGTTCTAGAAGAAGGTGCACCTATCACACTAGAGAAAAGCATCAAACCGAAAATTTCGATGTGCGAAAGAATCCCTTTCGATGTACACTCTGCCCTTGCTCATATGAGACGTGATGGAGACTTAAATGAAGCCAAGGAGAAGCCAAATATTCCCCTAGGACCAGAAAACATCATTGGATACAAAGGATATGACGATTCGAGCAAGTCCGCCCGAGGCACCTCTACCGCGGTCGCGCCTCCTCGACCCGCGGCCAAACATCGATTCGCCGCGGGTGTGTGCTCCCAACCCGCGGCCGACCTGCTCTCCACCGCGGCTCCGCCCCCTCCACACGCGGCCAGCCCCTGTTCATCTCAACATCGATGTTTGGCATCCCGATCCTACTTCTTTGAGCAAGACTTCTTCTCCATCAACACTAAAGCTCTAACCAAGGCCAGAACTGATCTAGAGCCTAATATCTATGGATCTTGCAACATGGCCCTACCATCCGAGAACATCAAAGAAGAAGAAGCATACTCCAAGGAAGCTCCAAATATGATTTTCCATTGTGATCCCGGAGGAGATCACCATCTCGGACTTTATGACAGAAATCCCGAGTGGGACTGGCGTGATATGTTCTATACAAAGGATTACAAGGTTAAATCAAAGAAGACTTGTCGTAAGACAATGTCCTTCTACGACTAGGCACGCCTAGTTTCACCAAAAAGTCGAGCTAACGACTTTAACCAAAAGCGCTTAATGGGAGGCAACCCATTTGGTACGTTTTTCTTTCTTTTATTTTTATTTTTCTATTAACGGTTTTCTTTTTAGTATTTCAGGCTTTATATAAAACCAAAAAACCCAAAAACATTTAAAAAATAAAAAAACACAAAAAATGAAGACGACGTTCGAAACAGATCGTGAAATGACGAAGGAACGAAGGAGAAAACGATCCGCGGCCAACCTGTTTCCATCCCGAGCTTCATTTCCGAAGTTTTCAAACCGTTCCCGGTCCAAACCGTGCAATCCCGAACATGTTCCCGATATGAAATTAAACCAGAACTGTTTAATTTCCGTGTCACGCTAAAGAGCAAATGGACCACCCGAGATCTCGCATAATGCGCTCAACGAAGAGCGGATACGTATGAGAGACTTTCCGGAGATCATTTTCTATTCAACACGAGGAGAGCCAAGGAGGCTCAGACACAGCAAGTGTGGAAGACGACACAAATTTTGGCGAGTTCTTTGCAAGTTGACGACGATCGATTAGAACTCGCGTGCCAATTCCTCGACGTGACCCAACTCATTATCCTCCACGAGAACTAACACCACCTCCGGAACGAAGACCAAAGATTACTCGACTCTCGACACGCTCGTGATTAGAGAATACATGATTTGGTATCTCGGCGCACTTAACCTTCGACGCCTAGCCATGCACTTCACCACCACGGTTTAATCGATCTCTTTCATCTTATCTTTTATTTTAATGACTTTACCATCCTTTCACCAACTTTTTCACACTGAGGACAGTGTGATTTAAGTCTGGGGGAGGATGTTTATCCATTACTAATCTATTTTTCTTTTCTTTGGATCTTTTTTAATTCTCGCTGAATTTTTAAGACCTCGTGTAATATTGTTATTAAGTATTTTTCAGGAAAACAAGAACAAAATCTATGATGATTTAGACCAGTGTGCTTCTACGCTATTTCCTCGTACCAGCTCTTTTGTGGTTTAGTACTAGACTAGGCAGTAGCTAGAGTGCTTTCAAAGCGACATCCTCAGAGGATTTCGAGCCATATAAATTCTTCTGACATGATATACTAGCTCATTTTATTTGGACTTAATTTATATTTAATTTTCTTATCAATTCTTTTAGGCGAGACAACGAGTCATACATCTAGGACATCTTTTTTATTTTACCACTCTTTGTTGTCCTAGTTGGCCGGTTCATCTTTAGCCGGTATCCTACCCGAAACTTAACATTTGTTCAAACCCCATGCAACTCTCTTGTTGTCTTATGTGTAGATATGTGCAAAACCGCCGGAGAGGGAGGAACGAAAATATTTTTCAGTCACTCGAGAAGACGAGAGACTAGACGGATTCGGTTGTGGACTGATATATCATGGTTTTTACCCCGTTTAAGCCATGATATAAGTCCGTTTTATCGTGTCTTTATTCTATTATAGAGCCTTTTAGAGTCTTTTACAGGTTTTAGCACATTTGGAGCATTATTGGAGATATTGGAGTTTTATGGAGCGTTCTGGAACAAAACTGAAGTCTGGTGACTAAGTGCCCGATCGAAGCGTCAGGCATCGATCGATACCTCCTTGGTATCGATCGACAACCGTCGAGGAGATTACGAGTCGCGACTTTTAATGAAGTTTGAAGAATTGCAGAACTTGCCCAGAAGACTTTAATATTTACAAGAAGACTCCAATTCGTGTTTAGACTATTTAATTAGGTTTTACAGCCACTTTGGTTGTGTGGTTTATTTTACCTTGGTTTTGTGAGAGAGGTTTTGAAGGGAGACAAGTCTGAAACTCTGTTCGTCCGAGAGAAGATTTCGAACCCTCTTGTTACTCTTTCTATTTTATTTGATGATTTATTCAAACATGTTTATTGTTTCAATTTCCATGTCTGAGTAGATCTATTGTTAGGTTTAGGGTTCTCATAAGGGTTATCTCTGAATGCTAGATTGATTTGTTATTAGGATTCACTATCTGAATTAGTTCTTCACCATAGGTTGTTTGCAAAGCTAATTATAGATTGATCACCTAGAACTTAGATCTTAGGATAATTGATTTGGCGCGGAAGTGCAATTAATTACCTGATAGTACCTAGGGTGAGCAAAATAACTATTCGCAAAGGAATTTGGTTTAGTTGTTTTGTGAACAAATCAAACATGATTAAAAAGCTGATCTAGACTTTAGGATTCGCAAAGGAATTTGGAATACCTAGGATTTAGATTTAGATAGTTTTCGCAGCGGAAGTTGGTTCACTATATCTTAGTGATTTGAGTTCAAGAACCGTGCTAAATCTGAATCATATTAGTTAGTTTATCTGCATTCATTGATTTCCTGAGAAATACTCTGAACCTATCTTTCTCCAATTGAATTCACAACCGTTTTAATTTACATTCTGTTTTTCAATACCATTGATTGCTTAGCGTAATTCTCACCTACATAATCTATTGTGTGTCTATGTGAGTCCTTGTGTTCGATCTCTACTTTACTGCAACCACTGCTTAGTACTTATAGGGTATTAATTTGAGCATATCATGGACGTATCGACAAATCAAGCTAAAAAGTTGGCTTCGAAATCATTTGTAACTGGTAATTTTCGTACTCTCTAAGGCTCCCGTTTAAAGGCGTTTCTCTTTCTTTAAAAAAAAAAAAAAATCAGAGTCTAAGAGTAGTCTATATTTTTACCAAGGCAACTATGTTTCAATATGTGAGGAGTAAGAAACCGTTCGAATCATTACCCGAGGAAAAATCTAAGTCTTGGGGAACAATATAAAAGTTCCGTCAAAGGGAGAACAGTCCCGACGAAGGAGGAGTTTTGCAGCAACACTTATGCGAGCAAGGAGTGACTGAAAACTATGGGTACCAACAGCTCCATCCTCTCTTGCTATTTTGCATAATATCTAGCATCCTCCGAAGAAAATACAGTAACACGAAACACTTTTAGACTCACCTCTAAATTGCCCTTAAATACCTAGCATTGATTGTCTTGTCTAATATTTTTTGGTTAGAATCACGCAATCTTTAAAGAATGTTAAGAGCTAGTTGACTGAAAGTTAGTATCTATGTGGTTAGAATTTCGCATGACGGATACCGTGGATTAGCGTTGTAGTACTTTGCTGAGAATTTTATAGACTAAGCCCGATTGATGCATTACGTTAGTCATGGTTTAGAAGGACGGTCACTGAGAATTTTTTTAGTTCCTATATTTTCGAAAACCTCTTTCCGAGTTTAGATTTCTGTTTTGAGCAGAGACAAAGATCTAAGTCTTGGGGAGTTGATAACACCGGTTTTTGACCATTTTTATGGATCACTTTCATATTATTTTGCAGGTGGTTTATCTCTGTTTTCAAAGGTTTTCAAGTGATTTTCATATTTTAGAGATTTGAAAGACGTTTCAGGTAACTCAGAATAAAAGAGTGCATTTCGGAGCAAAAGTACGTTTTTGGATAAACTTGAACCGTCAAGAAGTCTTGCAGGATATGGAGACCTTTTCACCGTCTGATCATCCCCAAATTTGGACACAACAAAGTAGAGACAACCAGTTTTCAAATGCAATTGGATTGGAGGCAATCCAATGTTTGGATCCTTAAATATACCCGAAGAACTGAAGGCAGATAAAGCTGCCTCAAAGAGAAGCCCGCCGCGCCTGGAGGAGCTGGTGCCGCAGCCAGGAGGCATTTCGCCATTCCTGGAGAGTCTTCACCCGCTACCAAGAGGCGTTTCGCCACTCCCAGAAAGCCCGCACCCGCGGCCAGGACAATGCGCGACCAAATCGACTCGTTTCTTCACCGAGGCCAAACCGTCATTTCACACCAAACCCTAAACGAAGATTAGTTCTATAAATACTTATTTTATGCCTCTTAGACATACATGTTACATTCTTATTACGCTTGAAGGCAGAAGCGAAGCTCTTGTGACTTGTGCACTTGTTTTCTTTGGTTTGGAGCAAAGGAGTCTCGATTCGTGTTCTTCGATAGAGAAGCTTTTTTCATCCCTTTTTACTTACTGTTTTTATTTGAAGATGCCCTAGAGAAAGTCCTCGAGGAGTTAATCCTTCATCTAAATTTGTTATCACTGCAAAGAAATCTGGTGATGTGGCTCAATTTATGAACCATAATCGATCACCCAACGTTTTGTGGCAGCTAATTACTCGTGAACAGAAGGGTTTATGGTGTATTTACATTGAAATTTTGCAATGAGGCTTATTCCTCCGTTGACAGAGTTGAGATTTGATTATGGAGTATGTAGAGGAAATGGGAATAAGAAGATGTGTCTACGTAGGTCAGAGAAAGGCGGTGGCTCATTTGGATGATGATCTTACCTAGACATGTCTTCCAAATAAGCCAGTGCATTTCCTAAATGATTTCCTAAATTCTCGCTTAGGCGGTTTACCAATTCTGTATAAATTTGATGTCATAATCTCTCTTAAAACACACACGCATTTACCTTGGCAAAACACTTAGAAATATCTTGTATGCAAAGCTCTCTAAGACTGTAATAAAGAAACCATCTTTGGATCTTTGCACTTGTGTTTCTTTTTTCGAATCTTGTGTTTCCTTAAAAGTCCTTTACAAAAATTGATTATGTGAGTTTCAACTCCAATAATTTGGCGCCGTCTGTGGGGATTAGAAGTTTTCTTACTCACGAAAATCACAAAGAACAAGATCAGAAGAGATGGCCGAAGACGCACCAAGAACCGGCGACGACATGAACAACAACGGTGGTAACCCTCCAACTACAACAGAGGCTACCTCGGCGCCCATGGCCGAATTGAAGGATATGCTCCCCGCGTTGCTGAAGAAAGCAAAGGAGCAAGATCACCAGAAAAAACAATAGCGGAGAGGCTCGAGATTTTGATGTTGGAGAGCCGAACCTGAGACCTTCATGCCAAAAACTTTGGCTGGGCGATGAACCAGCCCGTAGGAATTGCAAGGAGATTCGCTCTCAACCTGATGACCCTCAACTTCTTGACCCCCCCATGCACCTTGGCACACGCATCGGGAATCCTGAGGGGATTAGAGCTGGTAAACCCGTCTGACGAGGTGATGGCCATGGCGATGAGGCCAAACTTGACCAAGCCACCTCGGCATAACCGAAGGGCATAAGTCACCAACAATGGCCGAACCCAACGTACCGATGATCGATCGAGACTTCGCCTTGTGGAGCCGACACGACTATCACCGACGTAGAGAACCGCAGTCTGGCCTCAAGGCACATCATGCCATATCAACTCACCTCGGCCTTGGAAAGAGCTATAACTGATGGAAGAAGAGAACCTTCTCTGGGTGGAACGAACACTACGCTCCTATGAGATGAGAAGGACGGGCCAAATTCAACTTGGCGAGCAACGTGAGACGATCCAAGCTCAAACCAACGCTGATATGTGATAGTAAGATTTTATCGTGTCTAGAATCAATTACTCTAGATGCTATGTACCATAAGAGGTATCAATACAAATGGGTTAAGTTCCAAGCACCTCTACATAAAACGTCTTAATTTAAGCTAACAAGTTGTTTTGAGTTTATCTAAAACCTTAATTAAAATTTAAAACTAACAAAACAAGAAACTAAGCAATGCTAATCGTTATTAACGCAATGATAAAAAGGCGAATCCAAGGATGAGGTTATGAAATTATAGTGACCTTAAAGCTAATTAATGATGTCCAATTGCTCACACAATTCTAATTCCTAGGTAATGATTACTAATTATGACTAATCCTATCTCCATGCACTAATCACTTTGCTAAATATTTAATCAAAAACAAATTCTCATTTTTGATTAAATGACTAACAAGCATTAAAATCAACCTTCTAATCAACCAATAAACATCTTAAACATCCACTCTCATGGGCTAAGTTTGTTTATTTCTTAAAAATCTCTTTGGGGAATTTCATCAAATACCGTGTGTGCATGAAATTCCCTAAGATCTAGATTAACTCTCTCAAGCCTAATCTAGCATTAAGAACACTTAGAAAGAAGGGAAATCAAACAATCTAAACCTAGCCATCTTAAATCTACCATTAGACCACCCTGATCTACCTCATCCATAGATTCTAAAAGACTACTCACTAACCATAAGGAACCCAACTGATATGCTTGGTTTTTACCATTTTCTAACACATGTTTTTGTGTTTTTTTTAGTATTTTATCGAGTCAAAGTTCGTTTTTAGAGTCTTTTAGTTATTTATTTAGTTATCTCAGGATAAAAAGGCGTTTAAGGAAGAAATTGGAGTTACGTAGGCAAAAATGCATGGAACGGTTGATATACTCATATATTGCATGTTTTAGCATTCATTTCAGTTAGAGTTTTGTGTAATTTACATGCATAATCATGGTCTTGTCTTACATTTAGGTCTCATTTAGAGATTAGGACATATTGCATTAGGTCTAGTGAGTTCTTGCATGTTTTTGAGTACTTTCTAGGTGATTGGAGGCAATTTAGGCATATTTGGAGAGTTGGACCAAAGTAGAGTGCAATGTCCATCCGATATACCGGAAATATGTGGCTGGAAGGAGGCCCTCCAATATGAATAGGCTTGGATGACCTTCTTCAATGTTGTATAGGGGTGAGTTAACTGTCTACCAAAGTTGGATTCAGGCCATTCGGACGTGTGGTTAGGGAGTTACGGCCATTTTACCAGAGATATGTCTGACTGCCGAGTAAGCTTCGACTTACACTAACGCCACGGAGCGATGCAACTGATCGGTGGAGGTCCAGGCCCTTAACATCGACCCAGACCCTTCTTACATCGACCTGTTACTTCGATGCTTCACCTCAGGACAGTTACATCGACTCCACAGGTCGATGCAACTGATCGATGCAGCACCAGCCGAAGTGACTCAAAGATCAGGCCAAAAGAAGACCTTCCCGTGCCCAGTTTAATCTGAGGTATTCATGAAAGTCATAGAAAATCGAGCTGACGTTCGTTTAGTGGTAGTTGCATGTCATTCAGATCGGCCGTTCAAGAGATATGGCAAATATATAAATGACATGTGTGTCTGGCATCCAAACGAGTTATGCTCCGAATACGACGTCTGAAAGATCAACCAAGACTAAGGGTTTCCACTCCGATTCAGATTATGCGTTCTTCATCGAAGTTGTAGATAATTGAGTTGGCTGTCTTTTGGAGGTTGTTTGAGGTCATTCAGATGTCATGTTCAGGAGTTATGGCTGATTCACTGCAGGCGTTCTTGACCACGACCCATATTCGGCCGAGTCAATACCCGGTTTGTCCCGGGTTGACCCGGTCCGACCCAAACTTCTTGAAATAGTGAAAAACCTAATTTTTAGATCTAAGCTTTCTTTTCTATATAGTTGGGTTTTATCCCAAACTCTTCCTAAGATGATTTTGGATGGATCTTCATCATTCATGCCACTCTAGTGAAGGATTCTTCAACTTATCTTTATATTATGTTTATTTAATCCTTGTTCTTTATCTTTATGTCTCTTTTTCCCTTGTGTTCGTCCTTCTTCTTAATGTTTAGGCATTAGACCCATTTTTGTTGGATTTTGGATTTTGCTTGATTTGGATGGTTTGATTGTTAATTTGTGTTGCTTAGGTATTAGATCTTTGCTTTCCTTCCTTGTTTAGTGTTCTTAGTGCTAGATTAGGCTTGATAAAGCTAATCTAGATCAAAGAGAATTTCATGCACACCAAGTGTTTGATGAAATTCCCCAATGAACTAAACAATGGATTTACATATCTTAGCTCATGAGAATGAATGTCTAAGGTTTATTTTGGTTAATAGAAATTGAGTTTAATGCTTGTTAGTCATTTAATCACAAATGGGAATTTGATATTGATTAAGTGATTAACAAAGAGGTTAGTGTCATGAGAGTGAATTAATCTTATTAAAGTGTTCTAGACCTAAGGATTAACATTGATTGTGTGTATTAGCATCATTAGTTAATTGTCTTGATGCTTAGATGATGATGATTTAGGTTGATCTTTGTTAAATCTTTCACTTAGGTTGGTTCTTAATGCTAGATTTGATAAGATAAACCAAAGTTTAGAGCTGCACCTAGATTAGGTAGTTCTAGTTGGTGTGACAAACCAATCTAGAGCTACACCTTAGGATTTATGGTCTCATCCAATGCAGTAGGGAGAGATTCGAGTAAACGGTGTTAGTGCTAGATTAGGTTTATCCATTCGAGTCTTGAACTTAGGCATTTCACTCCTTACCCGAGTTTAAATGAATTGCTTGAACAAAACCTTTTGTGAGCTTTTCTTGCCTAGCCAACGAGAGTTGATGTCTAGGGTGATAAGTGAACTAAGTGGGATTGGAGATTAATGGTTGTTAATCATCTTATCACAAATGATGGTTTGTTCTTGATTTAGTGATTAACAAAGTGATTAGTGCCACGAGAGTTGATTAGTCATAATTGTGAATTCCATGTTCTAGGATAGTGTTTAATGCTTCCAAATGATTCATTGTTTGATTGTTACCAATCTCATTGATAGCTTAGTTCATGATCCACATTTCTATCTTTTTTTCCTTCTTGCATTTATTTTCTTTAGTTTAAAAACATAAATACCCAAAAACAATTACTCTAGCTTAGGAAGTTTCATGTATTCTTAGTGCTTCAATCTTAACCTCTTTGGTTCGATCCTCAAATACTACAATGATATAAGTAGGTTTGAGTAATTGATATGAGCTTAACACAAATTCTACTTATCAATTTGGCGCCGTTGCCGGAGAGGTTTAGCATTGATCATTAGGATTTTGATTCTTCTTAAGACTAGAGCTTTTTATTTTATTTTGTTGCTAATATTTTCATTTTTCTTGTGATTTTCATGAAGGGAGTGACAATGAGGAAGCAACCGTCAAGCTAGTGACGTTAAACGCGTCCTTGGGGATCTCCCCAAGCCTATCCCTTGTCAAGCTAGTGACACAAAACAAGTATCAATAAGGGTCTTTTGGGTCCAAGGTCATGGTTTGTGATGAAAGGAGGGCTTGAGAAACAACGTGTCATACTCCTCTCTTCACCATCTCCATTTCACTAATCTCACTGCTCCTTTGTAAGTATCTCTTTTCTTTTTGAGTCTTTGCATTTCATCCTTTGATTTTGGTCTCTCTCTTGAACTTCTAATCATGTGTTTTGTGATCTTATTTTACCTTTTGTATCTGGAGTCTCATGCATATCATGCATTTTCAATAAATTTGAAAAAAATTTGAACTTTTGTGCATTTCATGTAGGATTGAGTCTAGATGCATAGCATATAGGGTTACACTCACTTGGATTGGGAGAATTATCCATGTAGAATATAAACTTAAGAGCTTGATTTAATGCCCTCGTTAGGAGTTCTTAGATGCATTTGAACGATCACGAAGTTAAGGATGATACATGCTTTAATCTCGCGTTTTGAATGTTTATGTCTTGGTGGAAGCATGCTTAGATTCGATTCCAACTCTATCTACACTACAAGAAAAAACAGTTTTTGCGACCACTTTTTGTGACTCTTTTTTTGGTCGCAAAAAAGTGGGACGAAAGTGTGACCACTTTGCGACGGATTTGCGACCACTGGTATTGCAGTGTCAAAAGAATCTCAAATTACCGACTAAAAAAATTGGTCAGAAAAGAGTCGCTTATTTGCGACTGTTTAAGGACTTGCAAAAGTAGTCCCAAATTTGTGACTGGTTTGCTTCGGTTTAGCAACTCCACTCGATTTTTTTTAAATAAACATCAAATAATATTTAAAAAAAATATTAACTCTAAATTCTAAACCCTAAACCATCGAATAATATACAAAAAAATTTAAATAATAATAAAAAAAATTCAAACTTACTATTTTTAAAAATATAATTATTTATAAATCCTAAATTCTAAACCCTAAACCTCTAACCCTTAATCATAAACTCTAAATCTTAAATTGTAAAATATATATTACACATAAACATAAATAATATACAAAAAATTAAATTGTAAATATTAAATTATAAACTAGATCTTACACATAAACATCAAATAATATACAAAATAGTCAACACTTACAATTTTTTTAAAATATAATCATTTTAGGGTTTAGGGTAACATGTACACTAATTTGCAAACCCTAAATCTTAAATCATAAACATCTAACTGTTAATCATAAACTCTATATCTTAAATCATAAACCTCTAACCCTTAATCATAAACTCTAAATCTAAAACCGAGCTTTTGTGACCAATTTGACACTAATTTGCGACTATTTTCGAAAGTGGTCACAAAATAGTCCCAAATTTAGGACTAATTTGCGACTCTACTCGATAACAGTCACAAAATAGTCCGAAATTTGGGACTAATTTGCAACTTCAATGGATTTTTATAGAAATCAATAAATTCTAAATCCAAACCACAAACCCTTAACCCTAAACCCTAAACCTCTACTCCTTAATCATAAATTTGATCTAAAAAGTATTTTAAATTAGATCTTACAAATAAACATCAAATAATATACAAAAATTCAACACTTACTTTTTAAAAAATTTAATCATTGTATAAATCCTAAATTTTCAACCTTAAACCTCTAGCTCTTAATCATAAACTCTAAACCTTAGATTGTAAACTAGATCTTACACATAAACATCAAATAATATACAAAAAATATAACACTTTCCAAAATTTCAATCTAACCATAACATCTACTAAGTGTTATATGTGTTTTATAAGAAATAATTTTGAAAGATAAAAACTCTCTCAAAATTTACTTATTTTAAGTTTTAACAAATTTTTGAAATGCTAGATATACACAAAATCATTGTAAAATCATATTCAAACCTTATAGGTTCTTAAAGTTTAGGGTTTAGGGTAAAAGTTTCTGATTGTCACAAAATGGTCTCAAATTTGGGACTCTTTAGTGACTCCACACGTTTTTTTTAATAGGAGTCACAAAGTAGTCTCAAATTTGCGACTAATTTGCGACCAAATGACAAAAAAACAATAAAAGTTTCCTATTGGCTACTTTATTGTGACGCGGATTGAGATCCTACACCGTTGATTTGTTTAATCCAACGGTTAGGATTTAATCTGCTTTATTTTTATTTATTTATTATTATTATTTTTTGATATATGTTCCTGCGATCTTCTTTTTCTTTTTTCCTTATCTCTCTCTCTCCCTCCTACGCTCTTCTTCTTCTTCCTTCTTTTCCTTGAAATAATGAAAGCTTTTTTTTTCTAGATCAATGAGAAGCTTCATCGAGGAGGAGGAGATAGTGAGCGGTTGGAGAGGAATTGTAGATCTGAGCCGCCATTCGTGGGAGAAGAAGATACATGCGCCGTCGATTGAGGGAGAAGAAAATGCAGGCGGAGGAGCAGATGCGACGCGTAGGAGCAGGTTCGTGGTGGTTGCTTTCCGGCGGCCTAAACCAGACGGAGGAGCTCGCGACGTGAGAAGGAGCAGATGCGACGCGAGGAGGAGTAGATGCGGAGGAGCAGATGCGAGGGAGAAGAAGAGGCAGGCAGAGGAGCTCGCGAATCAGGCTGAGCCGGAGAGAGGAGCAGCTTGCCGGAGAGAGAAGTAGTCGGAGAAGAGACCGGCGGCGACAACGGCGAGATCTGTTTTTGTTTCTGTTTTTTTTCTTTTTTGTAATTAATTAATTGATTTAATAAATAATTTTTTTTTTTTTAATTTTTGTTTTTAAAAAAAATTTTTTTTAACAAGTAGTCACAAAATCAGTCTCTAATTTAGGACTGTTATTATAGTCACATATCAGTCCCAAATTTGTGACCGTTTTGCGACCATTTTATTTTGCGACCAATTATTTGCGACTACTGTTTTGGTCCCAAAATAGTCGCAAATGAGTCATTTGCGACCATTTTGGGACTCTTTTGGTGGTCGTAAAAACTGTGTTTTCTTGTAGTGCTATTATTTGAACTATAATCTTGACTTAGAATTATCATGCTCATGCATTGAAAAGTCGAACTCATGGATATCATATACATATTTGAGCTATCTTCTTCCTTTTACCACTCTCTTGTTAACTCAAATAGCCATGTGCCACCTTTCGAATGGTTCACCTCGCCTTAACCCTAACCTTCTTTCAAGTCTACATTACTAGTGTGTGTCGTGAGGCCTAATTTCGAATGAACTTAGCAAAAAATGTTGAGTTTGGAACGACAAGGGGAAGCTTCCATGTAGAACTAGCTCACACATCATTGAGCTAGACATAGGCTAGGATGGATAGGTTTGGGTTTTGGGTGATTGATTGAAAGAAAAGAGAGAGTGAAAAAATGGAAAGAGATGGGAGGAGAATATGGGGATAAGCAATTGATTGAGATTGTTCGCAAAAGAAAGTTGGTTTAGCTCAAAGTGATAAGAAAATAGTCTCTAGCTTTGAAAAGAAAGAAAAGAAGCCAAAATCGCTCAAGCTAGAAAAGAAATGAAAGAGACTAGAGAAAGCAAAAGAAGAGCTAAGGAAAGAAACTTGTGAAAGCCAAACAATTTGCTCATAAGGCGAAGAAGAAAATCCCCTAAAGTGTTTGAAAGGAAAAGAAGTGATGAAACATTGTGGTTTAAGAAGGCAAACGGCCTTGTGAAAAAGGGTAGCTTGGGAAGGGTCACCTTGGGTTTAGAAGTAGGAGTGAAGTTCATATCGGGGCATTGGGTAGATGGAAGTCATCCTTGTATGCATCGGTTGATCCTTACTCTTAGCATTTTGCCGAAGTTCGTTCTTTCATGAGAGATCCCTTGCATCAGAATACCAACATTGTTTGAGATCACTTTTATCTCAAGACCTCTCCGTTAGCCAAATGAGTTCACTTGATTTGTATGAGCATGATTCACCATTTGCACTTAATGAATGTCAAAGAATTGGATGATAGGAATGCTTTTGGATGCTAAGGCTTAGACCCATTTCGTTTAGAAAAGAGTATGGCTAAATCTTTTAAAGTAGAGGTTGTTTGTGCATCATATAACTTCTCTCAAGGGCATTGATTCGAATTCTTTTGTTAATATTTTCGGATTTAGTCTTCCACTTTCAAACCTCTCTCTCTACTTGTTTGTTTGCTTGAGGACAAGCAAATGAATAAGTTTGGGGGAGTGAACGGTGCATAAAGGAGTGCATCGATCGATGCAACACCATCAGAGAAGTTCAAAAGGTGAAGCTGGGAATGCAGAATCATGCAGAAGCATCTGAAGTTTGGCATTCTTTGAAGGTCTTCCCACCAATGGATCGAGCTGAACTTTTTTACACAACATGGATCTGTGAATTATCTTTCATTTGCAAGTGGTTTGAAGAAAATCAATGGTGCGATCAAGAGTTATACCCGATTTACTGAAACCAGGTCAATCTGCCTCGCAGAAGAAGCATGCACCAAACATGGAGGCTTGCATCGATCGATGCAAATGTTCAGGAGCTTCAAAATCGACTGATGCATACCTTGCATCGATCGATGCACTTCCCAGACGAAAAATGCAGTTTCTAAAATTCCAGTTTTGCCCCAGAATCGTCCTATTTTAACCTAATCCGCCCAAGACCCTATAAATACTTATTTTTAGCCTCTTTGAAGGCTAAGCTTTATTTTTCTCAGACATCTTTCATCTCTTTCAATTGTATGCTTCGGAGAAGATCACTGAACCACTTCTGACAGCCTTGGAGTAGATTTTTGAACCCTCTTATTACTTTTATCAATTTAATTATGTCTTCCTTTTTATCTCTTTGTGATTTCTCTGATTCCATGTCGGAGTAGTCGCATAATTAGATTTAGGGTTTCAAGAGAATCCATGAACCATTGGATTAGAGGCATATAGTGATTTATCTTTTGAGGTTTTCGCTTACTATTGCTTAGGCTGAATTGATCACTTAGTCTCTGATCTAGGGTTTAATCTATACCACAGAAGTGTCGTAGGTTGCTAGAAAGAACATAAGCGAGCGAATTGTCCCTAGCCAACGGAAGTTGATGTTAAGGCGATTCGTGAACATATTGAACCTATTTGTTAATGCTGGTATAGAACTCTAGGTTAAACGGAAGTTAGGATTTTAGGTTGCTAGATTTAGTAATCAATGCCATGAAAGTGGATTGGTTAGATATTTATGTTTGAGTTTGAAAATCTGTTTAATCGTTTCCTGAATAGTTGTCTGATTAATGATCTCTGGATTCCTGCGAAAAAACACTCGACCTAACGATTTTCTCTTATTGAATTTACACCGTTTTTAGTTATTTTCATTAATTTGCAAATCAACCCTTATTATCGTCTTAGCTTAATTTCATCTTGTGAGAATCGTAGAGTAACATTGGTCTCTGTAGATTCGATCCTAAAGTACTACATTGACATAATGTTATGATTGCAGTAGTGTGCACTTTAGTTATTAATTGACTGTATGAAAACACGTAAATCACCAACAAATCCCATAGAGAAAATGTTATATCCCATGATTAGAGAATAGAAAATGAAAGATTAGAGAGATTAAGAAACTAAAACTTTAGATTGCATAAACAAAAAAAAGATACCTCTTAAAAAAAATCCAAGAACCCTAAAAAGAAGTTTTGTTGCAAGAGAAAAATATATAAAAGAAAGCATATATCACAAAAATTAGGTTTCTAAATATTTATAGCAACAGGTTGGCGAACCGGGTCAACCCGGGACAAACCGGGTGTTGACTCGGTTGAATATTGGTTGAGATGGTCCATACCGACCGGATCTTATTCGGTATGGCTGGGTCGGTACGGGTCCTAGTGCTGATGCCGCCCAAAGGATGTCGGCAGAATGCTGGCCGGTACTGAGAGCCCTGAAGATGAGTGTCGGGTGAGTCTTGTCTAGTATGTAGTGTGGCTTGGGTCGGCAAGGATCCTTGTGCTGATACCGACCAACGGATACCGGTTGAATGCTAGCCGGTAATGGACGCCCTGAAGATGGATACCAAGCGAGGATAGATCGACATGGAGATGTGTCTTTGGCAAGCATGGATCCATGTGCTTATGCCAACCAAGAGATACCGCCCAAGTGTTGGCTGGTATGGGCAGTCTTGAAGATGCATGCCGGGCGGCTTTTGGTCGGCACGGAGTTGGGATTAGACGCATATAGGGATTTATCTCTTAAGGTTTTCGCTTACTGTTATGTTTATTGCTTATGCTGAATTGATCACTTAGTCTCTGATCGAGGGTTTAATCTATACCACAGAAGTGTCGTAGTTTGCTAGAAAGAACATAAGCGATCGAATTATCCCTAGCCAACAGATGTTGATGATAAGGCGTTTCGTGAACATATTGAACCTATTTGTTAATGGTGGTCTAGAACTCTAGGTTCAACGGAAGTTAGGATTTTAGGTTGCTAGATTTAGTAATCAATGCCATGAAAGTGGATTGGTTAGATATTTATGTTTGAGTTTGAAATTTGTGTTTAATCGTTCCCTGAATAGTTGTCTGATTAATGATCTCTGGATTCCTGCGAAGAAACCCTCGACCTAATGTTTCTCTTATTGAATTTATACCGGTTTTAGTTATTTTCATTATTTTGCAAATCAACCCTTATTATCGTCTTAGCTTAATTTCATCTTGTGAGAATCGTAGTGTAACCTTGGTCTATGTGGATTTGATCCTAAAGTACTACATTGACATACTGTTATGATTGCAGTAGTGTGCACTTTAGTTTTTAATTGACTGTGTGAAAACACCTAAATCACCAACAAATCCCATAGAGAAAATGTTATATCCCATTATTAGAGAATAGAAAAATGAAAGATTAGAGAGAATAGAAAGATGAAAGATATCTCTTAAAAAAATCTAAGAACCCTAAAAAGAAGTTTTGTTGCAAGAGAAAAAGTGATAAAAGAAAGCATAGATCACAAAAATTAGGTTTCTAAATATTTATAGCAAATGGTGGGCAAACCGGGTCAACCCAGGATAAACCGGGTGTTGACTCGGTCGAATATGGGTTGAGATTGTCCATACCGACCGGATCTTGGTCGGTTTGGCTGGGTCGGTATTGGTCCCAGTGCTGATTCCGCCTAAGGGATGTCGTCTGGATGCTGGCAGATACTGAGAGACCTGAAGATGAGTGCCGGGTGAGTCTTGGCCGGTATGTAGAGTGGCTTGGGTCGGCATGTATCCTTGTGCTGATACCGACCAAAGGATACCGGCTGAATGCTAGCTGGTAATGGACGTCCTGAAGATGGATACTGGGCGAGGATGGATCGACATGGAGATGTGTCTTTCTCCAGCATGGATCCATGTGCTGATGCTGACCAAGAGATACCGCCCAAGTGTTGGCTGATTTGGGCTGTCTTGAAGATGCATGCCGGGTGGCTTTCGGTTGGCACAGAGTTGGGCTTGGGTCGGTATTGATCCATGCCCCAGTACCGACCAAGCAATACCGACCAGAGGTGGATTGGTATGGTTGCCTAGAACTCCCCTTTTCTTCTATCCTCCTCTTCTTGATCCATGGTCGAGTGTGCTTGGCTCCAAGGTCTCCCAATCACCTCCAAAATGCCTCCAAGTACCTAAATAAACTCCAAAACCATGCAAGACTCACTAGGACCTAATGCAAACTAGCTAAACTATAATTAGGACCAAAACACTAAAGAAAACTATAAAAACACATGAATGAGACCAAAAATGCTAAGTTAAATGCATGATAAAATGATTAAAATATGAGAATATCAAGATGCGAGCCATTCGATCGCAAGTGCATCATACAATTAGTCCGGAACCCGACCGTATGCTAGATAAAACACAGAGACTACCTTTCACGGCTCGGATCACCGAGGCAAGGGTATCCAAACCATGAAAGATCAAAGTCTATTTTACGAAAAAATTACCGACCTAAAGGCTCATATCACCGCCTTCGCATAGCTATGGGCCGAGCCAAATTCAAGGAGAACAAAAGAGATGCTGGTTAATGCCTCCTGTTCGTGGAACATCTGAATAGAGCTTCCTCGAATGGTTCTCAAGACTCGATCGTAACTCGATGGAAAATTTTTGACAACTGTCCGACGAATTCCTGAAACAATACTCTATGTTCATGGAACGAGGGACTTCCGACGCCGACTTATGGACCATGGCGCAGGCACCAACTGAGACGTTGCGAAACTTCATGGGGCGATTCAAGACGGTGGTCTCAAGGGTCGAAGGTGTAAGTGACCGAGCCGCTCACGTCGCTTTAAAGAAAGCGCTTTGGTACGAATCAGATTTTTGAAAAGAAGTTGCATTGAACACATCTCAGACGATCCAAGACGCTCTACACCGATCGTAACGTTTTGGGTATGGCACTTCGTTATGTTTCGTGAAGTACTAGGTCGTGAAGTCAAAAGAAGGGCCGACACCACCTCGTCAGTCAAGGCAGGAGGCTCGAAAGGATTGTCGAAAGTCTTTCTGACGTCCTCAACGGCGGTCACTTTGGGAATCACCACCTCGGTAGTGATGAGCTCATTGGGAGCTTCGGCAACTCATTTTTCTGCCTCGGTTGCCTTCCTCTCTTTCTTCTCACGAATCAACAATCTTTTCACCATAGTTGTTCTAATGTTCTCTGAAGATGAAGGGTCCGAACTGACTGAAATTCCAAAAAGAAGGGCTCGGGCTTTCTCTACTCTCCTAAAGGAAAAATGTTTTCCCCAATGAATTCTCCTAGAAGACAACGCCTCTAACACCTCGGCAAAATTGTCTGGAATCGGAATAAGAAATTCACGATCTGCAAAAAGAAAAACTAGATCAGTTATCCATAACAAATGATCCACAAAGCCCAAAATCTACGAATCAACTACTAAGTGGTCCCCAGCTCGTTTTGACCAATGATAACACGTATTTTTACCTGTTTTACTATCTATTTTAGAACACTTTAATAATTGTTTCATTCACTTTTATATGTTTTTATTACGGTTTTCGCGTATTTGTAGTTTCAAGACTCTTTTCAGATTTTCGGCTCAGAGTTAAGCCGTCAGAAATTCAACTGCCAAGGAGGTTCTTTTCACCGTCTGATCCAACCCAATTTTGGAGATATTCAAGAAGTTCCAGTTACCTTTCCATTCAAAGTTATTTTAGGACGATCCAACTATTCAATAAGATACATTAAGATCAAAACGTCCCAATTCACCTCGGGCAGAAGCCCTCCATCGACGGCCAAAAGGCAGTTTTCCGCGGCCAGGAGAGCTCCACCCGCGGTTAAGGTGTGTTTCACCGCGGCCAGATAACATGGACCTGTGTCCAAGCCAGTTTCATCCAGAAAGCCCAATTGCAAGGCCCGTTCAATTCTCGTCAACTCAAAACCCTAAAGACCTACGAAACCAAAGCTCAAGACCTATAAATATGTGTTTTAAGAGACAAAAACCGTGTGCTTGCTTTTACACCATTTTAGATTAGTTTCATTCTTACTTTTTGCTCTTTACTTCTTGTCATTTACTTTCGAGATTGAGAGAGAAGTTCTCTCCGGACCTAGTTCTTAAATTCGAGAGCCTTCTTCTTCCATCTCCTGCTTTATTTTAAGTATTACTTTGATGCTTCTTCTTTATTACTTTTGTGTTTACTTTTACATATGTTTTCTTAAGCTTTGTTCTTCACTTACGAGATTGGTGAAGAGGTTTTCTCCAGACTTAGTTCTTAAAATCGAGAGACTCATTCATCAATCTTATGCTTTTTATTTAATTATGCCTTTTATTTCTATTATGTGCGAGTAGTTTAATCGTTGGGTTTAGAGGGATTATTGAGGGGAATTCTATGTTCGATAAAGATTTCACAAGGTAAAACCCTAGCCGAATTCTAGAACTCTTTCTTATAGATCGTTGTTAATGCGTGAATCAAGCATCATGAACTAGAGGCTGATTCCAAGGTGTTAAAGAACCACCATAAGTGTAGAATATAAACATCTGAATCGTTCATCTGTCAGAGTGTGTGGCGTCGAAAGATAAGAAAGTATACTTACAGAGTGACGTGAACTAAGAAGAACCAGAACGAACAACACGGTTTCTGCGCGGCCAGAGACGAAATCTATTGTTCGAGTATATAGATTGTTGGTGCGTTGGATGTATAAAAATAGGCTATGCCGTTTATTCTATTCAGTCCGTTGAGTTAAAATCTAAAATCGTGTTACTAAGAGCTTAGGGGCCGTATTTGAATCGAACATACCCTATGATATCCCTGTCGACCCAACACGTTTTATTATTGTTTACAAATCATGTTTCCCCTTTAGTTCATACCTAGTTTTACAAGCAATTTTCTGTTTTTTCGTTCTATATAATTTAAGTTAGAAAAACCCTATAAAATTTATTCTCGTTCTAGACTCCCTTGCTAATTCTCTGTATAAGGTCTCACAGAAAAGATTTCCATCCATGTGGATCGATACCTTAAGTACTACAACGCCCGTCTGTGCACTTGCAAAACTTTTAGGTTTACAAATTTAAAACATGAAGTTTCGGAGAACAATCTGACCGCATCATCCTGCCAACTACTGTCTTTTCTCGAAAAGCCCGTGATGATCTTTCGAGTCCTTTTATTGCTGATGTAGAATTTCTATGACTTAGGGACCCTTCAGATCTCCAACAGATTTCGGAGATGATCAACGCCGATTTCTATATCACATTCGTAACTCCGAACCAAGATCCACACAAGATAACGAAGCCCATGAGGCATGATTTTAGCCAAAGCAAGTTCGTGTCTACATAGGTATCGAAGAACCACTTCGGGATCGGGAACCAAAGAAAGCACTTGTGAAAGAAACCCTCATAAATGGTGAAGTAGCCATGAAGACACGAACAATGACCCCAAGGAAACAATGAACTCGACGTCATCCGATATATCGAAATATCGCCACAATTTCTCTAAGGACGCTTCGGTAAAAAGCGTGGAGCCAGGAGGGTCTGCCCGTTTCCTCTTGGTTCTCCTTACAGCTCATTGCCTTGACAGATTTACCAGTTGATTCGACATCATGAAATCTATTTCCATTCTCGCCTCAATGGGATCCCAAAAGAAATCCTCGTCTTCGATTTTAACTCCTTCCGGGATCACCTCGGCCTCGGGCGCCGCAACAAAGGAATGAACCAAACCTTCAAAGGCGCCACGTCGACGGATCTAATCACCTCGGCTTTAGGAACCCCGATCAAGGAGGATTCGCCTTGGAAGAACTCGCCTCGGCATCAGATGCCGCAATCAAAGGAGTGGTCTGTCCTCAAGGGAATTCGCCTCGGTAGATCTGTCTACCTCGGCATTTTCCGTAAGCAAAGCGGAGCTGTGACCGATCATCGTAGCGGAGATAGTCGAGCCGACCGAATCGTTCAAACTGTCAAGATTCGACATAAAACCTCGGCAATAATTAATCGATGAAGATGGATCCACATAATGTAAGGCTCACTGAAGCTTGTATGAAGATGGATCATATAATTTGAATAACGTGGAGGCAGATCGGAAAATTGATATGCTCAAATTAATACCCTAAAAGTACTAAAGCAGTTGCTGCAGTATATCAGGGGTCGAACACAAGAACTCAAGAAATCACACAATAGATCAGATAGATTCGAATTAGGCTAAACCAAGAGATGTAATTGAAAGCAATACGTAAACTAAACGAGTTGTAAGTTCAATGGAGGAAAGATAAGTTCAGGGTATTTCTCAGGAAATCAATGAATGCAGATAAACTAACTAACAAGATTCAGGTTACGCACGGTTCTTGAACTCAAATCACTAAGCTATAATTAACCAACTGTCGTTGCGAGAATTATCTAAATCTAAACTTCAGAATCCCAAATCTCTTTGCAAATTCCTAGGAATAAATCAGCTTTAAAGTTCAGGTTTGATATGTTCACAAATCAATTAAACCAAATCTCTTTGCGAATAATCAATTTGCTCACCCTAGGTTCTGTCAGATTTCTCAATTGCACTGTCGTGCCTAATCGATTAACCTAAGATCTAAGTTCTAGATTCGTCAACCTATAATTATCTTTGAGAACAACCTATAGTGAAGAACTAATTCCGATGGTGAATCCTAATCAACTAATCAACCTAGCATTCAGAGAAAACCCTTATGAGAACCCTAAACCTAAAGTGGATCTACTCAGACATGGAGAATGAAAACAACATGATTGAATAGATCATCAAAAAATCAATAAGAAACAGGAGTTCAGAGTTTTCTCTCCAAAAACCAAAGTAAAATCAAGCGTAATGAAAGCGTAGCCATCAAAGTGGCTATAAAATCCTAATAAATAACCTAAGTAACGTTTTGGGGGATTCTTGTAAATAATAAAGTCTTCTGGGCAGTTTTGCAATTCTTCAACTCTTGAAAAAAGTCGCGACTCGTGTCTGCTGCAGTGAGTATCGACCGATACTAGCCAGTATCGATCGATACCGAGGCTTCAAATCGGGTACTCAGCTACACGAACTTCTTCTTTGCTCCAAAATGCTCCAGAAAGCTCCAATATCTCCAATTATGCTCCAAACGTGCTAAAACCAGTAAAAGATTCTAAAATACTAGAAAGACTCTATAAAAAGGACTTATATCATGGCTTAAAAGGGGTAAAAACCATGATATATCAACTCCCCCAGTCTTAGCCTTTGCTTGCCCTCAAGCAAATAGAAGACTAAACCAGAGAAAGAGGTTTGAAAACACGGAGGCTCACCTATTCATGAACCATTGCAAATATCCTTTTCCCAAGCACCCAAATGTTACCTAGCCAGCTTTTGATCTAACCACCATGTAATTCTCCATAGACATTCACAGCTTTCCCAGACTCCACACATTATCCCACAACATTGTTCAAACAAAGCCATCATCACCAGATTCATCGCTGCAGTCAATGTTCAAGAACTTTTTAGATTCTTTACCATACAATATCATGACAAGAAACCATCCAATTTCACACTTTCTGGTATTATTTTCTCTCCCCCAAACTTATTTCTTATTATGTTCTTTTTTTTTTTAGATCTGCATATACACATCAAGGTCCGAAACGCGAGTATTGATGGTGTTTGCCACCGGATCCTCGGTTCTTTCCTCTCTATGTATCAAAGGCTTAGGCGAATAGTGGTATCACGTGAAATTTTCCTAACCTCTCTTTCAACCTTTGTTTGATCATTCCCTCACAAGTAGAATAATGGGATCGCTGGAAATTTTCCTAGCCCTCTACTTAGAAGAAAATCATTTCATCTTTTATGCTCTTATATATCAACTTATAACATGGGATAGAGATACCATTACTTTAATCTCATGGGTTCCTTTGTCAGATATGAATGATGAATCAAGCTCTGTAAACACTAACCACATCGATGAAGTGCAAACAGTTGGCTTTGGCTTCAGAAGAACTCTGCTGGACATGGATGTTTTCTAGTCAACTGGTCAGCCTTTGGATTTTCCATTTGTCGATCTAGAACTGATCCTGTAACACTGGTCACTCAAAAACAAAATCAGAACAATAGGCTGAAGCACATGATCATCATCTCCAACAAGTTTTGACTCAATAAAACGACAATTTTATTTTATTTTATGAGTCTTAAGAAAACCAAAAAAGCTGTCAGCAACTACCTCCCCCAGACTTGAACAACACTGTCCCCAGTGTTATCTAGCCTAAGGTTGGTGAAAGAAAACCAAAGAACAGAGTGGAATTGTGAAGAAAAGGAGGAGTTACCTATCTGGAACAGGTGTATCGACCGACACACGGCCTGGTATCGATCGCTACCAGGCTTAAGTCGATACAACGAACTCTTCTCAATCGCGTAGGGTATCGACCGATACCAACAGGGTATCGATAGACACTCAGGCGATTTCGTGTCTGCTCCTTTTTTATCCTGACACAAAACACAAAACGAAAAATAAAAAGAAAAAGACTATTATACAAACTCACTAGTGGGTTGCGTCCCACCAAGCGCTCATTTAACGTCATTAGCTTGACTGTACCACCGTTCATGCATGATAAGAATGAGACCTTGCACCAAAACATGCTCCACAACTTGACATCGCTAGCTTCAGAGTTTTGCTCAACATGCTCTCCACAAACTCCTTTCCTTTCTCTTTCAGCTCCGAAGTAAGAATAACTCTAGCCTTAGAAAATGGCTTCGAAGTTCCTTTGAACTTCACCTTGTACTCAATCGAGTCTCCATCAAACTTCTGAGGTGTTAGAGTCACATGGGTAGCACTCTCGACTCTTTTGTTCTTCACCTTCTTCTTTGCTTTAGCCGTTTTGATGTCCTTCTTGGTGATAACAGAAGGACTATCTTGAAGGTCTATGACAGTTGGCTCGTTGATATGCTCAAATGAATACCCTATGTAGATACTTAAGCAATTGTCCTAGTATAGCTAGGGGTCGAACACAAGGACTTACGGAAACACACAATATATTATGAAGATGAGAATTAAGCTAAGCAATCAATGGTATTGAAAACATGACTTAAATTAAATGGTTGTAAATTCGATTGGAGAAAGGCTAGGTTCAGGATATTTCTCAGGGAATCACTGAATGCAGACAAACTAACTAACATGATTCGGATTTAGCGCGGTTCTTGAACTCAAATCACTATGGTATAATTAACCAACTCTCGTTGCGAGAATTATCTAAGTCTAAATCGTATGAATTCCAAATCTCTTTGCGAATCCTAAAGTCTAAACCAGCTTTTATTTTCAAGTTTGATTTGTTCACAAAACAACTAAACCAAATCTCTTTGCGAATAGTTATTTTGGTCACCTTAGGTTCTATCAGGTAATTAATCGCACTCTCGTGCCTAATAAATTATCCTAAGATCTAAGTTCTAGATGATCAATCTAGAATTAGCTTTGCAAACAACCTATGGTGAAGAACTAATTCAGATATTGAATCCTATCAATAAATCAACCTAACATTCAGAGAAAACAATATTGAGAACCCCGAACCTAACTAGAGATCTACTCAGACATGGAATTTGAAGCAATAAACATGTTTGAATAAATCATAAAATAAATCAGAAAGAGTAACAAGAGGGTTCGAAATCTTCTCTTGGACGAACAGAGTTTCAGACTTGTCTCCCTTCAAAAGCTCTCTCACAAAACTCAAAGTAATATAAGCATAGCCATCAAAGTGGCTGTAAAACCTAATTAAATAGTCTAAACACGAATTGGGGTCTTCTTGTAAATATCAAATTCTTCTGGGCAAGTTCTGTAATTCTTCAAACTTCATTAAAGTCGCGACTTGTGATCTGCTTCGATGGGTGTCGATCGATACCAGGGGGTATCGATCGATACTTGACGCTTTGATCGGGCACTTAGTCACCAAACTTCAGTTTTGCTCCATAATGCTCCATAAAACTCCAATATTTCCAATAATGCTCCAAATGTGCTAAAACCTGTAAAAGACTCTAAAAGACTCTATAATAGAATAAAGACTCGATAAAACGGACTTATATCATGGCTTAAAGGAGGTAAAAACCATGATATATCACTCGTTAGGAGGCTCTTCCAAAAGATCAACTACCAACTTCTCTCTTGTAACAATGGTGATGCAAGAAGTATGTGTGGGAATTCCTATAGTAGGAATGGTTTTGTAGTACACCTCCTTGTCAATGTACGAGAACAAGATTCTCTTGCTGGGTGTATCCATAATTGCACCAGCCGTAGACATGAACGGTCTTCCAAGAATCAACTGCGTACTAGATCTTGCATGTATCTCCATAACCGCAAAATCGGTAGGAACCAGACAGTCACCTACTTTAACCATCAAATCAGGGATTGTACCGTATGGAATCGATGCGGAAGAGTTCACGAATGTGATAGATATCTTGGGAGGTCGAATATCAGCTCCCAATCTCTCTGCAATTGCCCTCGACATGACATTTACGTTAGCCCCTAGTCAGCGAGAGACTCTTTGAACTCAACTCCAGAGATAGAGCATGTAACTGAGAATATTCATGGGTCTTCCTTTTTGGTCGGCTGCTTCATCGGAGGTGCTGTACTTCTGGCCTTGATGAAGAGTGCCTTAATCTCTTCCTCGGTTTCTCTGCAATTTCGGAAATGACTTAGCAGAGGGCGGTACTCTAGAGCTTCTTCAAAAGTCAGTGTGTGGGGAATTCTTCGTACCATCTTCTCAAAACCAAGCAGCTGCTTCGGAGAAATGGGATCTCTGAGGTGTCTAGGTGGTCTAGGATATGATGCCTTAGGCTTGTACACACGTTCCTCAAGCACCTCTGGTTTTTTCACAATGTCTGGTTCAGTCTGCGAAGGGTATCGATCGATACTTGCAGTGGTATCGACCGATACTGACAAATCAGGTTCGAAATCTCCTTTGACAAAGGTTTCGAAATTTCCTGTACTTCTTAAGGTGATAACATTGACGAATTCCTTATGTGCCTGAGCCATCTTTCCCTTGACAGCTGCTGCAGACTGAGCTACTTGCGTTTTCAGCATCTTCTGATGAGTACTAAGGGTCTCGATCCTTCCACTCAGGTCTTTGTACACAACATCTATCTTTCCATTGAGATCCACTGAAATCTGCTACTGTACTTGAACCAGCTGTTCAAACATAGACTCTGTAACGCCCGTGTTCCGGAAGAGTTAATTATTGTGGAGGAATAATTAATTCGGGTTGTTCCGGGGGGCGGTATCGATCGATACTGGCAGGCATCGATCGATACCAGCCGGGTTTTCCTCGTGGTTATCTTCTTCTCTTATCTTCTTTCGGTATAAAAGGTTATCCTTGTAAGGATAAGACCATAGCTTGGTCGAGAGAGAAAGGGAGAGAGAGAGAAGGAGAGAGAGAGAGAAGAAGCTTTGCGAAGCTTGGATCTTGCGAGATCAAGGAGGTCTGAGCTTGTGAGAAGCTCAGAGAAGCTTGAAGGAGAGCTTGGGAGAAGTTTGGCTTGGGAGTGGGCTTGCGAGAAGAGAGAGGTCTTCTAGAGCTCGATCCAGCCGGTTTAAGGTGAGTTGGGACCAAAGGTTAGCAATTGAGCTTGTGTGTGTGTTGTTAAGCTTGATTGGTGTGTTGTGTGTGGTCCTGGCGAGTTCTGGGTGAGATCTCGCGGTGGTGCTTGGGTTTTCGCAGGGAGTATCGACCGATACCATGTGGGTATCGATCGATACCTGTCCCTTGGCGGTGGTCTCGAGTTGTGTGTGGATAGACTCGAGTTGTGTTGGCATCGATCGATACTAGTGTGTTGTTTGGGCATCGATCGATACCAGGGCCTTGTCGGTGGTCTTGAGTTGTGTTGGCATCGATCGATACCAGTGTGTTGCTGGGGTGTCGATCGATACCAGGACCCTGGTTGGGGGGGTCATGTGTTGTGTTGGCATCGATCGATACCAGTGTGTTGCTGGGGTGTCGATCGATACCAGGACCCTGGTTGGGGGGGTCATGTGTTGTTGGGCATCGATCGATACCCGTGGAGTATCGATCGATACCGGTGGCTTCGTGCCGGGAAGTTTAAGTGGTGTTAATTAATTCTTGGTTTGGCTATTTGATATTGCTGTTGTTGTGCTTATTTGATAGCCTGTTGTTGGGATGATCAATCTCACTCAGCATTTGGTTAGCCAAATGTTGATGCATCACTTTTGTCGATGCAGGTAAAGATAAGGCGTGATCGTGGAATCGAGGCGGTGAGGAGGGGATGATTAGGACCCGGGAGTTGCTTCTGTTGTTGGGGTATCGATCGACACCAGGGGGTATCGATCGATACGTGTTGTTTGGCGATTGTAACCGTGAGCTTGTGTAAGCTGTAGACCGTGTGTGGTTGTGTATTAATAATTGTTTATTATTGTTATATGTTTGCAAAAAAAAAAAAAAAGTGCGGTCCTTTCAATTTGGTATCAGAGCCTATGCGGTTCTAGGAGCCTAGGTGGTTCTAGAATAATTGGGCATTGTGCGGGGTCGTAGAATCATCCTCTTCGAGCCTTGTGGGATTCCATGGTGAGTATCTTTATTGTGATGATTGTTGTAGTTCTCTTAGCTTGTGCTTCTGCACGCGTGCAGATGGCTAGAGAGCGTGGTTGAGGTCGTGGCCGTGGGCCGGGGGAGCAGGTCGAGGAGTCGCGTGCGAGTCAAGTTGGGTCTGAGGGTATGGCTGGCGTGAGTGTCAGTATGGCTGGTGTTCCAGCAGGTGCTGCGGGTGATGCTCGGGCCCGAGATGATCGCATAGCGGATCTGTCGAGGTTGTTGGAGCGGTTACCAGAGAGGGTACCGGCTCAGGCTCCTGTGGTTCCGGCGGGTGTGAGGCGCAGCCTCAGGTGGCAGCTGCGGTTGCTGGGGAGCTCCCATCCTATCTTAGGATGATGGAGCAGATGCAGAGGATTGGCACGGGGTTCTTCTCTGGAGGTGCTAATCCTGAGGACGCGGATGCGTGGTTGAGGAGGGTAGAGAGGAATTTCCTCTCGAGTAGGTGTCCTGCGGGATACCAGGTGATCTTTGGTAATGCGCATCTCTGAGGAAGGGGTGTGGCAGCACGGAGAGTTCATGCAGCGATGGCTTGGGCGGATTTTGTGGAAGAGTTTAACTTCAAGTATTTCCCTCAGGAGGCGTTCAACCGGGTCGAGTCAAGACTTGCGAGTTTGACTCAGGGGGATCGGTTGGTACGCGAGTATGAGGTGGAGTTCAACCGGCTCGGGTCTTATGTTAGACGAGCGGTTGAGAGTGAGTCGGCCCGTGTGTAGAGATTCCTGATGGGTCTTCGGGTTGACTTGAGGAACCGTTGCATGTGAGGGCTTTTTGCACGGTTGATGAGTTGGTTGAGACTGCGGCTTTGCTGGAGGAGGGTCTGAAGGACGAGGTGGTAGTGGTTACACCGAGTCTTCAGGCGAGATCTGTGCAGCAGCAGTCCGGTCCGAGCAGAGGCGGTAAGCCGATGCAAGGACCGAAGCGGAAGCGAGAGAGCGCTTCGAGAGGTAGTCAGGGTGGTCCGGGTTGCTTTGGTTGCGGAAGCATGGATCACCGAGTGGCGAGCTGTCCTTAGAAGGGCGGAGTGCGGAGTTCTGGTCTGGAATGCGTTTCAGACAGATGGGCACGAAAGTGCACTTGAGCGGCGTATCATCCTCAGACAGATGGGCAGTCCGAGAGGACCATCCAGTTTCTAGAGGATTTGTTGAGGATGTGTGTGCTGGTTTGGGGGTGGTCACTGGGTGGATCACTTGAGCTTGGTGGAGGTTGCCTATGGCAATAGTTACCAGGCGAGTAGTGGGATGGCTCCATATGAGGCTCTGTATGGGAGGCCATGTCGTACCCCCTTGTGTTGGACACAAGTGGGGGAGAGGAGCACTTTGGGTGCTAGTTTTGTTCAGGAAACCGCGGAAGAGATCCGGGTTTTGCAGCTGAACATGAAAGAGGCCCAAGATCGGCAAAAGAGTTATGCTGATAAGGGGCGGAAAGAGCTTGAGGTGGGAGGTAGTGTGTATCTCCAGATGGCTTTACTGAGAGGTCCGAACAGGTCCATTGCTGTGACTAAGTTGAGTCCGAGGTATATGGGACCGTTTCGGATTGTAGAGCGTGTGGGACCGGTAGTGTATCGGTTGGAGTTACCCGTGGTTATGCAAGCATTTCATAAGGTCTTCGAGGTGTCGATGCTGAGGAAGTGTTTGCATAGGGGTGACGAGGTATTGGCTGAGATTCCGCCAGATCTCTAGTCCAATATGACCGTTGAGGCGAGACCTTTGAGAGTTCTCGAGCAGAGGGTCAAGGAGCTTCGTCGGAAGAGGATTCCGATGATGCGTGTCCTGTGGGGCTGTGGCGGGGTGTAGGAGGAAACTTGGGAGCCAGAGGTTAGGATGGAACGTGGTTCCACGAGTGGTTCCAGAAGCAAGCTGCGGCTTGAGTTCCATCGAGAGGTTCCAGTTTCGGTTATAGTTGTGTGCTATGTGTGTATCATTTTGTATTTCCGTTGTGTAGAACGATGTTACATTATGATGTGTAATAAGATGAGTATTTCTTATTACTGGTGACTTTGGGAGTCACGGCTTCGCATTACGTTTGGGGTAAGAAACGTTAATGCAAGAGAGTGATAAGATGGATGTTCTTATTGCTGTTGTGGGCGGTGCGATGACCGGGTTATTGGTTATGCACGCCAGATATTCCAGGTGTGGAATATGGGTGATGCCGGTGTTACCTTGCGAGGATTTACACGGATCACGAGAGGTAGTTCAGTCGAGATGCTTAGAGATGTGTGACTTATTGCTCGTTGAGAGGACATGCTCCTCTGGTGCCGATAGCTCCCAGGACTGCGGTCTTGAGAGTGTGAGTGGCGATGTACCCAGACTCGGGAGGTTTATAGCCTAGAGTGATATGTGATACCGTGGATTCGTAAGGAGTATGTCCTGGATGGAGGATATATTGCCTAGAATTGAGTGGTATGGGGTATCGAGACTCGTCAGGTTATATTACCGAGGGGAGTGGTACGGCAGATACCCAGAACTCGGAGATGCTGCGGTGTCTTGGGTGCTGTGGTATGGTTGATACCTTGCGAGGTATGGTGGATATCCTGTGCGATATGGCTGACGCTCAGAACTCAGAGATGCTGCGGTGTCTTGAGTGATGGGGTTGGCGTGTGTTTGAGCAATAAGTACATATGATGCCGCGGTGTCATAAGCATAGGGACTGAGTGGGAAACCTCGGAGGTTAGTTTTGGACCTCGTGTGAGTATTGCGTTGGCCGGGTTGGCCAAGGGTTGTGTAATCGTTGCGACGATTAGGGTTCATTGGAGATGGACGGTTCATGGGAGATGAACGGTAACGAAGATTCGAGGTCGAATCTAAGTTAGTGGGGGAGAATTGTAACGCCCGTGTTCCGGAAGAGTTAATTATTGTGGAGGAATAATTAATTCGGGTTGTTCCGGGGGCGGTATCGATCGATACTGGCAGGCATCGATCGATACCAGCCGGGTTTTCCTCGTGGTTATCTTCTTCTCTTATCTTCTTTCGGTATAAAAGGTTATCCTTGTAAGGATAAGACCATAGCTTGGTCGAGAGAGAAAGGGAGAGAGAGAGAAGGAGAGAGAGAGAGAAGAAGCTTTGCGAAGCTTGGATCTTGCGAGATCAAGGAGGTCTGAGCTTGTGAGAAGCTCAGAGAAGCTTGAAGGAGAGCTTGGGAGAAGTTTGGCTTGGGAGTGGGCTTGCGAGAAGAGAGAGGTCTTCTAGAGCTCGATCCAGCCGGTTTAAGGTGAGTTGGGACCAAAGGTTAGCAATTGAGCTTGTGTGTGTGTTGTTAAGCTTGATTGGTGTGTTGTGTGTGGTCCTGGCGAGTTCTGGGTGAGATCTCGCGGTGGTGCTTGGGTTTTCGCAGGGAGTATCGACCGATACCATGTGGGTATCGATCGATACCTGTCCCTTGGCGGTGGTCTCGAGTTGTGTGTGGATAGACTCGAGTTGTGTTGGCATCGATCGATACTAGTGTGTTGTTTGGGCATCGATCGATACCAGGGCCTTGTCGGTGGTCTTGAGTTGTGTTGGCATCGATCGATACCAGTGTGTTGCTGGGGTGTCGATCGATACCAGGACCCTGGTTGGGGGGGTCATGTGTTGTGTTGGCATCGATCGATACCAGTGTGTTGCTGGGGTGTCGATCGATACCAGGACCCTGGTTGGGGGGGTCATGTGTTGTTGGGCATCGATCGATACCCGTGGAGTATCGATCGATACCGGTGGCTTCGTGCCGGGAAGTTTAAGTGGTGTTAATTAATTCTTGGTTTGGCTATTTGATATTGCTGTTGTTGTGCTTATTTGATAGCCTGTTGTTGGGATGATCAATCTCACTCAGCATTTGGTTAGCCAAATGTTGATGCATCACTTTTGTCGATGCAGGTAAAGATAAGGCGTGATCGTGGAATCGAGGCGGTGAGGAGGGGATGATTAGGACCCGGGAGTTGCTTCTGTTGTTGGGGTATCGATCGACACCAGGGGGTATCGATCGATACGTGTTGTTTGGCGATTGTAACCGTGAGCTTGTGTAAGCTGTAGACCGTGTGTGGTTGTGTATTAATAATTGTTTATTATTGTTATATGTTTGCAAAAAAAAAAAAAAAGTGCGGTCCTTTCAGACTCGATCTTGCTATCCGAGAGCTTAGCAGGTACAAGCTTATAAGATGAATTTCCATATGTGCGGGTGGTCCCTCCTTGCTGAGCATTGTTGGTGAAATTTCAGTTGTTGTTCTGTTGGTATTGATTTCTCTGACCTTGAAAACCAGAACTACCAATGTACTTAACATCTTCCACTTCATCCTCAGCAGCAAAGTGGACAGCTTTTTGGTTCTTTCCCATCAACAGATTGTGCATTGAATCCAGCTTAGCATTTACCTCTGCGATTGACTGCTATCGAAGTTACCGGCTTGCTTCTTGCTCTCCATGTATGCATTCTTGGTGCTAACGCTAGATGCAAAATTCTCAATAAGGACATAAGCATCATCTGGATACCTGGTATTGAAATTTCCATTGCTCGAAGCATCCAAAACCATCTAATACCTCCAATCAATCCCTCTGAAGAAGATACCCAACAGCTGAACATCAGAGTACCCGCGATGTGGAAAATATCTCTGATACGATCTAAATCTCGTCCAAGCAGCCTTGAAAGCTTCATTCGGGCCTTGAGAAAACTGGGAGATCTTGTTCCTCAGATCCTCAGATCGTGCATCATCATAGAAATTATTCAGGAAAACAGTCTTACTCTCATCCCAGGTAGTCAGTAATCCAGGAGGCAATTGCTTCAGCCAGTAAGTCGCATCTCCACCTAGAGAGTAGGGGAAAAGCTTGCAGACGAGATAATCGTAGGACACTCCATTACTCTTGATGCTAGTGACCAAGTCCTCGAACTTCTCAATATGATCCATGTTATGTTCATGAGAAAGACCATGAAAAGGGTGCTGACCCACAAGAGTGTAGTATGCAGGTTTCAGCTCAAAGTCATTCCTCTGATATGGTGGAGGGCGAATCGCTGATCGATTAGCATAAAACTGATCAGGCCTGTTGTACTCTCCAATTTTTCTACCACGATCAGCCACAACATTCCCTGCATTCGCAGCAACAACCTCCTCGATAGCAGCAGGAGGTGGGATGATGTTCCCCTCTCCATCCAATCGTTGCCCTCTCTCATTACAGAATTGACCCTCTCGTCTCTGTAAGCACCATCTGCATCTTGAACCAAAATCACTGGATTGTTGTTCATCTCTGCTGGCTTCTTTTCTCTTCTGTTTGTGCGTTCCAAAAGTGCTAGCTGCTCCAGTTACAGTTAAACTAGCTGAGTGCTCTTGTTCCTCCTGGTTTCACGAGTGGGCATACACTTGAAACACACTAGGCAAGGCACGTAAGTAACAAAAACACGTTGAGTATCGACCGACACTGGGTGGTGTCGATCGATATCAACAAAAAGAAAACGACGAGTATCGACCGACACTAGTTAATATCGATCGATACCAAGGAGTTTAGTCGAAATTCTCAAACTAAAATCTAATGGCGAATTGAATCCCCGGCAACGGCGCCAAATTTTATATGCTCAAATTAATACCCTAAAAGTACTAAAGTAGTTGTTGCAGTATATCAGGGGTCTAACACAAGAACTCAAGAAATCACACAATAGATCAGATAGATTCGAATTAAGCTAAACCAAGATATGTAATTGAAAGCAATACATAAACTAAACGAATTGTAAATTCAATGGAGGAAAGATAGGTTCAGGGTATTTCTCAGGAAATTAGTTAATGCATATAAACTAACTAACATGATTCAGGTTACGCACGGTTCTTGAACTCAAATCACTAAGCTATAATTAACCAACTGTCGTTGCGAGAATTATCTAAATCTAAACTTCAGAATCCCAAATCTCTTTGAAAATTCCTAGGAATAAATCAGCTTTAAAGTTCAGGTTTGATATGTTCACAAATCAATTAAACCAAATCTCTTTGCGAATAATCAATTTGCTCACCCTAGGTTCTGTCAGATTTCTCAATTGCACTGTCGTGCCTAATCGATTAACCTAAGATCTAAGTTCTAGATTCGTCAACCTAGAATTAGCTTTGAGAACAACCTATGATGAAGAACTAATTCAAATGGTGAATCCTTATCAACTAATCAACCTAGCATTCAGAGAAAACCCTTATGAGAACCCTAAACCTAAAGTGGATCTACTCAGACATGGAGAATGAAAACAACATGATTGAATAGATCATCAAAGAAATTAATAAGAAACAGTAGTTCAAAGTTGTCTCTCCAAAAATCAAAGAAAAATCAAGCGTAATGAAAGCGTAGATATCAAAGTGGCTGTAAAATCCTAATAAATAACCTAAGTCACGTTTTGGGGCTTCTTGTAAATAATAATGTCTTCTTGGCAGTTTTGCAATTATTCAACTCTTGAAAAAAATCGCGACTCGTGTCTGATGCAGTGGGTATCGACCGATACTAGCCAGTATCGATCGATACCGAGGCTTCAAATCGGGTACTCAGCTACACGAACTTCTGCTTTGCTCCAAAATGCTCCAGAAAGCTCCAATATCTCCAATTATGCTCCAAACGTGCTAAAACCTGTAAAATACTCTAAAAGACTCCAAATACTAAAAAGACTCTATAAAAAGGACTTATATCATGGCTTAAAAAGGGTAAAAACCATGATATATCAAAAATTCTAGCTGATAAATAAACAAAAAGAAGAGAACTGCATATTCTTCCAGAAATTCGGCAGAAGTAAATAATGAAGAGAATCAGGGAGAGACCTCAACACTTATAGACAATGGGCGCGTGGATTTATAAGACCTAGGGAAGATAATGACACGTGACCTAGGAACCTAACAGAAAACTCTTGCAATTCCCGATTTAATTAAATCAAAACGCGTAGATACGCGTGAGTATCAACGGTTGCGAAACCCCCGAGGCTAGTTAAATGTTCCAGAACATCCCAATATGAAGAAACGGTTCAAAGTTTTTCAAAATTCAAATTCTTTTCGTCTCATCTCAGCTAAAAGACGGCTCAACACCGACCGAAAGATCCTTCGCCTCGTCAAAGAAGATAACTTAGCAAGATGTCTCGGCGAAAGTAATCAACAAGATGCCTCGACATCCCTTCACCTCGGATTTTAAAGCAAGAACATAACTCGACGTCGCTTCGGCTTGGTAGTTAATCTCTATCCCATGATTTTCACCTGTTAACAATCACTTCTGAGTCTAACGAGTTGGGGGGCTAAATGTTGGGGTCAGTTTTCACCCACTCGAGATTAACCGCTTGAAAGCGACCAAGTATGGAGAGGCCCTCTTAGCCGAACCGACCCAAAGGAAATAAGAAGATAACTGATATATCATGGTTTTTACCCCTTTTAAGCCATGATATAAGTTCGTTTTAACAAGTCTTTATTCTATTATAGAGTCTTTCAGAGTCTTTTACAGGTTTTAGCACATTTGGAGTATTATTGGAGATATTTTAGTTTTATGGAGCATTCTGGAGCGAAACTGAAGTCTGGTGACTGAGTACCCGATTTCACGTCAAGTATCGATCGATACCAGAGGGTATCGATCGACACCCATCGAAGCAGATTTCAAGTCGCGACTTAATGAAGATTTGAAGAATTGCAGAACTTGCCCAGAAGACTTTGATATTTACAAGAAAACCCCAATTCGTGTTTAGGTTATTTATAGGGATTTTACAGCCACTTTGTAGGCTATGCATTATTTTGTACGCTTTATTTTACTTTGGTTTGAGAGAGATAAGTCTGAATCTCCCTTCGTCCGAGATCAGATCTCAAAACATCTTGTTACTCTTTCTATTTTATTGATGATTTATTCAGTTATGTTGATTGTTTCATTCTCCATGTCTGAGTAGATCCACTTTAGGTTCAGGGTTCTCATAAAGGTTTTCTCTGAATGCTAGGTTGATTATCTGTTTAGGATTCACCATCTGAATTAGTTCTTCGACTTAGGTTGTGTTCAAATCTAATTCTAGGTTGACGAATCTGGAACTTAGATCTTAGGATAATTAATTAGGCACGACAGTGCGATTAATTACCTGATAGAACCTTAGGTGAGCAAATTGATTATTCGCAAAGAGATTTGGTTTAATTGATTTGTGAACATATCAAAACTGAACTTTAAAGCTGATTTAGACTTTAGGATTCGCAAAGAGATTTGAAATTCCTAGGATTTAGATTTAGATAATTCTCGCAACGACAGTTGGTTAATTATAGCTTAGTGATTTGAGTTCAAGAACTGCGATAAATCTGAATCCTGTTAGTTATTTTATCTGCATTCATTGATTTTCTGAGAAATACCCTGAGCCTATATTTCCTCCATTGAATTACAACTCATTTAATTTCTGCACTGCTTTCAATTACATCTTCTGGCTTAGCTTAATTCTCAACTACATAATCTATTGTGCGTCTCTTTGAGTCTTTGTGGTTAGACCCCTAGCTATACTACGATAACTGCTTTAGTATCTGAATAGGTTATTAATTTGAGCATATCAAATTTGGCGCCGTTGCCGGGGACTCAATTCGCCATTAGATTTTAGTTTGAGAATTTCGACTAAGTTCGTCGGTATCGATCGATACTCACCAGTATCGGTCGATACTAAGGCGATTTCTTTGTTGATATCGATCGACACCACTTGGTATCGATCGATACTCAACGTATTTTTTGGTTACTAACGTGTCTTACCTAGTGTGTTTCAGGTGTGAATTTGGAACGTCCAAACAGGAAGGCAAAGCAAAAATCAGAGATGAACAACCATATGATATTAAGATCTGATGCAGCTGGAGTTCTGAGAGACCAAGAGGGTCAAGTGTGTAATGAGAGAGGACATCGACTTGATGAAGCTGGGAACGTCATGGTCCCTCCTGCTGTTGTCGGTGAGATTGTCGCGCTAGCTACGAACACGAACGCTAGGAATGCTGTTGTTAATCGTGGTCAAACGATTGGTGAGTACAACAGGCCTGATCAGTTTTACGCCAATCGATCAGCGATTCGTCCTCCTGCATTTGAGAGGAATGACTTTGAGCTGAAACCTGCATACTACACTCTTGTGGGACATCATATCTTTCATGGTCTTCCCAATGAGCATCCTTTGGATGATATCGAGAAGTTTGAGGACTTGGTCACTAGCATCAAGAGTAATGGAGTGTCTTACGACTATTTTTTCTGCAAGCTCTTCCCTTACTCTCTAGGTGGAGATGCGACTTACTGGCTGAGACAGCTACCTCCTGGATCACTGACTACCTGGGAGGACACTAAGAAAGCTTTCCTGATCAATTTCTACGATGATGCACGATCTGAAGATCTGAGGAACAAGATCTCTCAGTTTTCTCAAGGTCCGACAGAGGCACTCAAAGCTGCTTGGATTCGTTTTAAGTCTTATCAGAGAGACTGTCCGCAAGATGGGTTCAATAGAGTTCAGCTGCTGGGTATCTTCTACATAGGGATCGATTGGATGTACCAGATGGCTTTGGATACTGCAAGTAATGGGAACTTCAACACCATATATCCTGATGATGCGTTTATACTGATTGAGAACTTGGCGTCTAGCAATAACACCAAGAATGCTGATTTCGAGCGGAAGAATCAGGCTGGAGGAATCGACGCTTCGCAGATTGCTGAAGTTCAAGCCAAGCTGGATTTCCTGATCGGGAAGAATCAGAGAGCGGTCCACTTTGCTGTTGAGAATGAAGTGGAAGATGTTAACTACATTGGTGGTTCTGGTTTTCAGGGTCATTGATTTGGGTACAACACCAATCGAAACTTCACCAACTATGCTCAGCAAGGAGGGTACCAATCCCCACCACCCAAAGCTCCTGAGAGTAAGATTGAGGCTATGCTTGAACAGCTGGTTCAAGGGCAGGAGAAGATGACAGTAACCTTCAATGGGAAATTGGATGATGTGTACACCGATTTGAGTGGAAGGATCGTGGCTCTAAATACGAGTCACATGATGCTGGAAACGTAAGTAGCTCAGACTGTAGCAAATGCCAAGGGAAAGACGGTTCATTCACACAATGCTCACGTCAATGCAATCACTTCAACTGCAGAAAATTTTGATGAGGATCCTGAAATCACCAGAGTATCTATCGATACACCCTTGTATCGATCGATACCAGCCTAGACACTTGCTCGAATGGATCCAAAAACATGTGTATCGATCGATACTTCCAAGGTGTCGGTCGATACTGAGGCGATTTCTGAGGAGGTGCCTGAGATTCCAACTGTGGTGCCTATAGTAGCTGCAGAACGAGTGTATATACCCAGGATACCTTATCATATACCTCGTATTATGACAAAGAAGGAATGGGAGGACGCTAGATGCAAGGCTTTGCTGGATAAGCAGAATGTGGAGCTTCCTTCTAATGATGATGTATCTGTCAGGGATGATTCAACTGCAGTAGTATCGATCGATACCCTACCAGGTGTCGATCGATACCCCTCGCAGAACGAGCCAGAAATTATGAAAACACCTGAGTTGATCGAAGAAAGAGTTCGCAAGCCTAAAACGCTGAATCATATTCCTCAACACCTTAGAGATCCCATCACTCCAAAGCAGCTGCGTGGCTTTGAGAAGAGGGTACGAAGGATACCCCACTCGTTCACTTTTGAAGAAGCTCTAGAGGGCTGGCCTATGCTAAGTCACTTCAAAGATTGCAGAGAAACTCTGGAAGAGATCGAAGTGCTCTTTATTGAAGCTAAACACAAGTTACTACCGCTGAGGGAAGACCCAAGGAAATTCGCGTTTCCATGCTCTATCTCTGGAGTTAAGTTCAAAGAGTCTCTCGTTGACTCAAGGGCTAGTGTCAATGTCATCTCTAGGGCAATTGCAGAGCAGTTGGGGTCTGATATTCGATCTCCCAAGACATCTATCATATTTGCGAACGATTCCACCTCACTTCCATATGGTGAAATCTCTAGTTTGCTTGTTAAAGTGGGAGATTATCTGGTGCCTACTGATTTTCAGGTTGTGGAGATGAGTGCAATATCTCGTATGCCTTTACTCATGGGACGACCGTTTATGGCTACTGCTGTGGTGATCATAGATACACCTAATAAGAGAATCTCTTTCTCTTACATTGATGGATAGATCTATTATGATGTCATTCTCCCTAGAGGTGCTCCCACACGTGTCTCTAGCATCGAGGTTGTTACAGAAAAGTCACTAGTAGTTGATCTTTTGGAAGAGCCTCCTGACGTGCCTAGTATCAAAGACGTTTCAGCTGAACTGCTCAGCGTCCTCAAGGAAGTTGTCCAGAAGACTAAGGCAACAAAGAAGAAGGCCAAGAACAAAAAGGTCGAGTATCCCCATGTCACTTTAACCCCTCAGAAGTATGATGGGGATTCGATTGAGTACAAGGTCAAGTGCAAAGGAGCTTCGAAGCCATTCTCTAAGGCTAGAGTTCTTCTAACTTCGGAGCTGAAAGAGAAAGGAAAGGAGTTTGTGGACAGCATGATGAGCAGAACTCTGAAGCTAGCAATGTCAAGTTGTGGAGCCTGTTTTGGTGCAAGCTCTCACTCTTATCCAGCCTGAAGGGCGTTACAGTCAAGCTACTGACGTTAAACAAGCGCTTGGTGGGAGGCAACCCACTGGTGAGTCTTTTATTTTTGTATTTTTTTCGTTTTTGTGTCTTTAATCAGATTGGAACAAACAAGGAGAAACTGAACTGGCAATCACGAAATCGCCAGGGTATCGATCGATACCCTGCGGGCAATGAAATCTCTTGTATCGACTTAAGCCTAGTATCGATCGATACCAGGCTGTGTGTCGGTCGATACTCAATATTCCAGCAATGTAACTTCTTGTTTTTCCCAATTTTATTATGTTCTTTTGTTTTCTTTCATTGACTCTAGGCTAGATAACACTGGGGACAATGTTGTTCGAGTCTGGGGGAGGTTTCTGCTGACATTGTTTTTGTTTTTCTTAAGAGTCATAAAATAAAAAAAATTTGTCGTTTAATTGAGTCAAAACTTGTTGGAGATGATGATCATGTGCTTGAACATATTGATTTGGTTTTGTTTTTGAGTGCACAGTGTTACAGGATCGGTTCTAGATCGACTAATGAAAAATCCAAAGACTGACCAGTTGAGTATAAAACATCCATGTCTCCAGCAGAGTTCTTCTGAAGCCTGAGCCAAATTTTTGCACTTCATCAATGTGGTTAGTGTTTTTAGAGCTTGATTCATCATTCATATATGATAAAGGAACCCATGTGTTTAGAGTTATGGTATCTCTCTCCCCTGTTATAAGTTGATAAATAAGAGTATAAAAGATTGAAATGATTTTCTTCTGAGTAGAGGGTTAGGAAAATTTCCAGCGATTCCATTATTCTACTTAAGAGGGAATGATCACACAAAAGATTGGAAGCGAGGTAAGGATTTTCCTATGATGCCATTATTCGCCTACAACCTTTGATACATAGAGAGGGAAGAACCGGAGATTCGGTGCCAAACACCATCAATACTCGTGTTTCGGATCTTGGTATGTATATGCAGATCTAAAAAAGAGAACACAATAAGATATAAGTCTGGGGGAGAGAAATAAAACAAAAAAGTGTGAAAAGGGTGGTTCCTTGTCATGATATCGTATGGTAAAGAATTTAGAAGGTTCTTGAATATTGGCTGCAGCGATGAGACTGGCGATGAGGGCTTTACTTGAACAAAGCTGTGGGATAATGTATGGAGTCTGGGAAAGCTGCGAATGTCTACGGAGAAGTACATGGTGGTTAGATGAAAAGTTGATCAGGTGACATTTGGGTACTTGAGAAGAAGGTCATTTCGATGGTTCGTGAACAGGTGATTCTCTACGTTTTCAAACCTCTTTCTCTGGTTTAGTCTTCTATTTGCTTGAGGGCAAGCAAAGGCTAAGTCTAGGGGAGTTGATATATCATGGTTTTTACCCCTTTTAAGCCATGATATAAGTCTGTTTTATCGAGTCTTTATTCTATTATAGAGTCTTTCATAGTCTTTTACAGGTTTTAGCACATTTGGAGTATTATTGGAGATATTGGTGTTTTATGGATCATTCTGGAGCGAAACTGAAGTCTGGTGACTGAGTACCCGATTTCACGTCAAGTATCGATCGACACCAATCGAAGCAGATTTCAAGTCGCGACTTAATGAAGATTTGAAGAATTGCAGAACTTGCCCAGAAGACTTTGATATTTACAAGAAAACCCCAATTCGTGTTTAGGTTATTTATAGGGATTTTACAGCCACTTTGTAGGCTATGCATTATTTTGTACGCTTTATTTTACTTTGGTTTGAGAGAGACAAGTCTGAATCTCCCTTCGTCCGAGATCAGATCTCAAAACCTCTTGTTACTCTTTCTATTTTATTGATTATTTATTCAGTTATGTTGATTGTTTCATTCTCCATGTCTGAGTAGATCCACTTTAGGTTCAGGGTTCTCATAAGGGTTTTCTCTGAATGCTAGGTTGATTATCTGTTTAGGATTCACCATCTGAATTAGTTTTTCGCCTTAGGTTGTGTTCAAAGCTAGTTCTAGGTTGACGAATCTGGAACTCAGATCTTAGGATAATTAATTAGGCATGACAGTGCGATTAATTACCTGATAGAACCTTAGGTGAGCAAATTGATTATTCGCAAAGAGATTTGGTTTAATTGATTTGTGAACATATCAAACCTGAACTTTAAAGCTGATTTAGACTTTAGGATTCGCAAAGAGATTTGGAATTCCTAAGATTTAGATTTAGATAATTCTCGCAACGAATGTTGGTTAATTATAGCTTAGTGATTTGAGTTCAAGAACTGCACTAAATCTGAATCATGTTAGTTAGTTTATCTGCATTCATTGATTTTCTGAGAAATACATGAGCCTATATTTCCTCCATTGAATTACAACTCGTTTAATTTATGCACTGCTTTCAATTACATCTTCTGGCTTAGCTTAATTCTCAACTACATAATCTATAATGCGTCTCTTTGAGTCTTTGTGGTTCGACCCCTAGCTATACTACGACAACTGATTTAGTATCTGAATAGGGTATTAATTTGAGCATATCAATAACCGAGCTGAAGACCAGTTTGGGTTCATTCTGTTTAATTCGACAAGATTCATCTCAAACAGTTTATTTCAGATAGTTTGCCTCGGACAGTTCACGTCAGGAAAAACAGGACCGAGCCGAGGCAAGATCAAGGGCATTTTTTTGACGAACCAACACCATGTCTCGGTTGAACTAGCGCCAAACTGAGGTCTAATCAAGACCAAATCAGAACTAACATTGTGCCGAGACCAGATCAAGACTATAACGACTTGTTCCATCTTGGCAAGGTATCATGGGCCGAGCCCGACACTTCGTAGGCCGAGACGAAGATCACTTGTCAAACCTGATGGGCTGAACACTGAGCCTATCATATGAATTAGGTTATTATTCATCCTACAAGATGACCTAAGTCGGCGGACACAGAAGGGAAAAGGATATATTCCATATGCTTTATGACATTTTTGCTTAGGCGGTTTATCAAGTCTGTCTAAATAGATGCAATAATCTCTACTAAAACACACACAATTTTACTCTGGCAAAACACTTAGCAATATCTTGTACACAAAGCTCTCTAAGACATCAATAATGAAAACCATCTTTGGATCTTTGCTCTTGTGTTTCTTTTGTTGAATCTTCTGTTACCTTAAAAGTCTTTTACAAAAATGGATTGTGTGAGTTTCGACTCTCACATGAACCCTGAACACAGCGGAATGTAACGCTGGTAAACTATGAGCCAATTTGGAAGGACCTTACATAGTCACTAATGTGGTTCGCCTAGGACTTTACGAGCCCGCCAACATGTTCGACGTTCCAATCCCAAGATCGTGGGACGCAATGCATTTGAAGAAATACCATCACTAAACCATCTTATCCTATCCATGAACTACGGAACGGCTTGATCCCTGCAAATGCTCCGTAGGCAACCAATCTTTGAAAAGGTTCAGATGTCCCCCCTCTCTAAAAAATGGGGGCAGTGGGTGCGTATACTCATATACTCCCATATATGTAATAGCAGTGTTTGGTATATTCTAAATCTTTCACCAAATGTAATTATATCTTAACACATTCTTATCAATTTCGTCTGTTGTTGGCCACAACAACGAACCCACATAATCATGTACGGATTTCAATCGCTATATCTTATACGAATTAGGGTTCTATTACAATTCATCGCGGATTAAAGTGCGCTATATAAATTAAAGGCGGGTATGTCTAGATCAGAGGAAGGAAAGGACATACCTCGACCGAACCACTCATAATTTTACCATCGAATCACGCGTGTAAGTCGAGTCTACATCGCAAGCCCTAAAACTGAGGCAAAATCTAAAACCCAGTAATCATTTTCTTCTCAACACATTGTGCTTCGACATCTCTACAACATAGTACTAAATGGATTTTTTCAGAACACACCACTTAGTATGAGATTTGAACACGCTCCGGCACGTTCTAAAAACAACTCAAAAATTAATGCCACATTATAATCTCAAGTCATAAAACACCTCGTTCTCTATTACATCCTCATCTTTCAGGATTCATGATACCTCCGAAGTCAAATATAAAAACGCACTTGAAGAAAAGCCATGCAGGCATAGGTTCAATGCAAACAGAAACACAAGCCTAACAAAAAAACGATATTACAACAAGAACAAAACTACTGTCCCAGACGGTTTACCTCATTATCCTCAATCGTGAGATTGGCAATTCCATATATGCGCTCGTTGGAATCCTCAGGCTCTGTGACGCCAACACTAGCTGCAGTAGTTTCGATCGGCTCGTTCCCAAGAAGAGTGGCCACCGAATCCTCCGAAAGAAGAGAAACTCTGATAACACCGTATTTTTACCCGTTTTACTATCTATTTTAGAACACTTTAATAAGTGTTTCATTCACTTTTACATGTTTTTATTACGGTTTTTGCATATTTGTAGTTTCAAAACTTTTTTCATATTACTTAGGTAAAAGCATTGCAAATTGGAGAAAACCCCAATTTTCGGCTAAGAGTCAAACTGTCAGAAGTTCAACTGCCAAAGAGGTTCTTCTCCCAGTCTGATCCAGCCCAATTTTGGAGATATTCAAGAAGGACCAGCTACCTTTCCATTCCAAGTTATTTAAGGACGATCCAATGATTGAATCAAAATATACATCAAGATCAAGACGTCCCAGTTCACCTCTGGCAGGAGCCCCCGCCATGCGGCCAAGAGGCAGTTTGCCGCGGCCAGGAAACTCCGACCCGTGGCCAAGGCATGTTTCGCCGCAGACAGAGACCCAGGACCCGTGGTGGAAGCAGTTGCGTCCCAAAAGCCCAATTTAAAGGCCCGTTCAATTCCTGTCAACTTAAAACCCTAAAGACCAACGAAAGAAGATCTCAAGACCTATAAATATGTGTTTTAGAGACCAAATTTTGTGTGCTTGCTTCTACACCATTTTTAGTTTAGTTTTGTTCTTACTTTTTAGTTTCCGCTCTTTACTTTTTTCCGATCACTCTTCGAGATTGGTGAAGAGGTTTTCTCCGGACTTAGTTCTTAAAATTGAGAATCCTCTTTCATCAATCTCCTGTTTTGTTTAATTATGTCTTTTAATTTTCGTATGTGTGAGTAGTTTAAACGTTCGATTTAAAGGTATTATCACGGAGAATTCTATGTTCGATAATGATTTCTTATAGATCGTTGTTAATGCATGAATGTAGCGTCATGAACTAGAGGCTGATTCATAGGTGTTAAAGAACCACCATAAGTGTTGAATCTAAATGCCCGAATCGTTCATCTATAAGAGGGTATCGCGTCGTAAGATACGAAAATATACTTACGGAGTGCCGTGAACAAAGAATAACCCGCACGAACTGCACGATTTTCTGCGCGGCCATAGACGAAAGCTAATGGTCGAGTATATATATTGTTGGTGCGTAGGATGTACTAAAGTAGACTACAATATTTATTCTATTCAGTTCATGGAGTTGAAATCTTGAATCGTGTTATTAAGAGATTAGGGGCCGTGATTGAATCGAGCATACCCTAAGATATCCCTGTCGACCCAACACATTTTATCATAGTTTACAAATCGTTTTCCGTTTAGTTTATGCCATCGAGTTTCTTAGGTTAATTTTCAAGCAATTTTCTGTTTTTCCGTTCTTTACAATTTTCGTGACAAAACCCTATAAAAAATTTATTCTCGTTATAGACTTCTTTGCTATTCTCTATATGAGGTCTCACAGAACAGCTTTCCCTCCCGGTGGATTGATACCTAGAGTACTACAACGCACGTTAGTGCATTTGCCGAACTTTTAGGTTTATAAATTTAGGCTCATTTGGATGATGATATTGTCTTTTAAAATAATTTTAAGAATTTCCTTTGTTTTATCTCTAATCTTGTGTTCCTTTTTTTATCAATTAATGGAGATTTTTATTAGTTATCAGGTCTTTACTCTATCAAAATCTCAATTAATTGATAAAAAGGAACACAAGATTAGAAAGAACAAAAAAAAAGAGAAACTCTTAAAATTACTCCAAAATATAGAATCGTTATCCAAATGAGCCACTGCATTTCTCTGTCATACCTAGACATGTCTTCTTCTTCCAATATTCTCTAGATGCTCCATAATCATATCCTAACTCTATTAATGGAAGAATATGTTTCATTGTAAAATTACAATATAAACACACCACAAACCCTTTCATTCACTAGAAATTGGTTGCAACAAAACGTTTGATGAGTAACTATGGTTCATACATCGGGTCACATACCCTGATTTCTTCGCACTAGTCACAAATTTTGATAAAAGATTAATGGCATAGGGGACTTTCTCTAGTGAAACTTCACTGACAAGCTCAGGTTCATAATTCTTATTGTAATAAGATATAAACTCGCGAAATATCGAATATATAATCACCCTCTTCTTGTTCCATATTCTCTTTAATATTACCAGCATATTCACATATGAACAATTATGTTTGTTATATTATAGAAAAATGTAACCAAACGAAGAGAATGATTATATATTTGATACTTCGTGAGTTTATAACTCATTTCAATGGAATTATGAACCTGAGCTTGTTGGTGAAGATGGTCTAGAGAAAGTCCTCGAGGAGATTAATCCTTCATCTAAATTTGTTATCACTGCAAAGAAATCAGGTGATGTGGCTCAATTTATTAACCACAATCGCTCACCCAAAGTTTTGTGGCAGCCAATTACTCGTGAGCAGAAGGGTTTATGGTGTATTTACATTGAGACATATTTCTCCATTGCCAGAGTTGAGATATGATTATGGAGCATGTATAGGAAATGGGACGAAGAAGATGTGTCTATATAGGTTAGAGAAAGGCGGAGGCTTGTGTGGATGATGACCTTGTCTTCTCAAGTAATTTTAAGAATTTCCTTTGTTTTATCCCTAATCTTGTGTTTCTTTTTTTTATTAGTTCTCGGGTTTTTACTCTATCAAAATCTTAATTAATTGATAAAGAGGAACACAATATTAGAAATAAAAAAGGAGAAACTCTTAAAATTACTCGAAAATATAGAATCGTCTTCCAAATGAGCCACCGCATTCTAGCCTACATAGACAGGTCTTCTTCTTCCCATATCCTCTAGATGCCCCATAATCATATCCTAACTATGTTAATGGAGGAATATGTTTCATTGAAAAAATCCAATGTAAACACACCACAAACCCTTTCGTTCATGTGGAATTGGTTGCAACAAAACGTTGGATGAGTAACTATAGTTCATAAATCGAGCCACATTTCCTGATTTCTTCGCACTAAACACAATTTCTGATGAAAGATTAATCTCATCGTTTATTAAGTTTAGAGAAATAGTATTAAAGAGCGTTTGCTTTTAAAAATAAATATGTGATCATTCATTTAATCACTGTAACAAAAAGTATATGATTGAAAATCTGTTGCATCTTAGTTTCCAAGAAAGTTTTACTTGTAGATTCTTGGTATATTAAACACACGAGTTCGCCCTAGTTTGCATCTCTCCTAGGAAAGAGTCTCGAGGTAGTCGCGCACCATGAGCTTCTCTCAACGGCGATCGCTCTCCGTCCACCTGACTGGCGTTCCTTCCTCTCTTCTCGGGTCCAGCAGAGCATCCCATAGAACCGTACTCAACCTCCGTCGGCCACCTTTGTCGCCGGCGAAAATTCCTTCAGACGCGCTCTGTTTGCGGTAATGTTGTTCTACTCTGTTAGCCTTGGAATCTGGTGAAAAATCTTCCTGCTCTGCTCTCACCCTCGGTAGGTTTTTGGCAAAAAATTCCCATGCTCATGCGTCCTCTGCTATCCGCTGAAAGATGAGCTCTCCGTCGAACATTCTTCACCATCCAGATCTGACGGATCCAACTTCACCTCCGAGCATAATATCAGCCTTTCGTCAACCTCTGCTTCATTCCAAGCTCCGCCGTTTCGACATGGGCTCTAACTCAACGAGTTTTCGGAGGAAAATATGTTATCATATGCTTCATCTAAGCTTTGATCGGCCAGTCCGGCGAGTTGTTCCGGCGACTCCCGCCGCTTCTCTACTCAAACACCCTTTGTTTTCATCACACCCGGATTCTCGCGGGTCAAGCTTTTGAGCCTCGGCGTGTTCTTGGTTCTAGTGGCCTTGATACTGGGCCTAGTCCCTTTGTATAGCCCATCAGTTCCCAACCGATCAAAATTGAAGATTTTTGACCATTAGAGACTACTTTGCATATCTTCCTCATCTAACGAGATAGATTATGCAATGACGTCCTCCTTTTGGAAGAGATCACTTCCACCTTCCTCCTCTTTCGAGGAGAGAACTCTTCTATCAATTTCCTTCTCTGTGAGAGGAGGTTTTTCTTCAGTTTTAAATCCAAGAAAAAGTCTTAATTAATCCCTTAACTGTTTGTTTTCTTGCTTAGCAGTATGTACGGGACCAGAAGCTGCAACGAATTTCGTCTCGACGAGATCCGAAGGTACGAAAAATCTTTCCACGTCACAATTTAAGGTGACAAAGTTATTTCTTTCCGATCTAGTCGCAAAATTTATGATGACGCATCCGAGTAGCTTCGAGATTCATTGTCGCTTAATCTTACTGAGTTTTCAGCTTTATCTTCTACTGCTTTCAAGTTTAAAAGAATGTTAAGTATGATTTGCACAAAAAAAGGTTCTTGGTATATTTACCTAAATATTAACTTAACTACATATTTAGAAAAGTAATATAAAGTTTTATAATATTTAATGAAATTTTGTTACTAAAATGTTCATAGAGCAAATCTTCTGCCAATAGAGTTTATATGATATGTTAGCAAAACTAAATAAATATAAAGATGAAACTGTTCAAAATAAATAAAATTCAAGTTTTTTTTTTAATTTTAGAGTGCTCGGAAATGGTATAATCTATACTATCAAAAATGGTATACATTTTATGTCCAAACAGAAAAATATTCATATTAGGCTATTCTTTTTGTGGATAACTACTATTCTAGTTGCCAAACAAGTCAATTTAGTACACTATTAATAAAATTTATATTTTAATTTATATTTAAAAATAATTCCAAAAATTCAAATGTTAATTTAGATTAGTCTGGATTTCATTAAATATAGGTTAGATTAATTATCAAAAATCACAAAACCAGTTGTTATTATATCCTTACAAAAATAATAAACCGGGTATTAATTTAGATTTAATTTAAATATTCACATTTAAATAATATTTTTTATCATAATCAATCAGCCTAAAATTTTAAATATTTGAAATTAGTAAATATTTATATTATACGGTAATATGAACGAGCATGTTAGAATTATGTTTTTATAATAACGGTCATTTTCAAATTAATATGAATGAACGGGTTAGAATTATGTTTTTATAATCACGTTCATATTTAATATTATAAAATATTAAATCTACAAAACAAATTATATCTAAACACAAAAATAAATATTTGTCACTTATTAGAAAATTTATATCTATAAAAACAAATTATATCTAAATACAAAAAAAACAAATTATATTATAAAATTTGATAAACAAAAACAAAACTATCTCATGCGGGCGCACGGGTTAGAATCTAGTAATATGTTAAAAATATATGGGTAGAGTTAAATTCAATATTAATAAAGAAGGGTTTATTACCGGTCCTAAAGTAGGATTCGGTTCGAGATGGGCCGATAAGAGTCATCATCTCGAGGGGGCGTGTTAGGATCCCACATCGGTAATATAAAGTGACCAATACTAGTATATAAGGGATATGAGTCAATCCACTCATTGCCAATTAGTTTTGAGTTGGAAGCCCATAAGTCCATATGTAACAGTACGTTAAAGTTGAATTGATTTTTTATCAAATCTATTTTTATGATGGTTCGATCTTACATATCATGAATATAATCTCAAATAACTAACAACAAACATAAAGTACAAAAGAGCATTAAAAAAAACTGATTAAAAGAAGGAGAACCATAGATAATCTCACACGAATTCTCGAAGAATATAATCAGCGTGTTTTAATTGTTCTTGATGTGGCGGAAATGAAAAAAGGGCAAAAACACTAAGATTTTTAGAGAATATTATATAGAAAAAATTAACATATATGAAAAACATAACAAATAGATATAATTCGTTTAGAATATTGCAGTTATAAGGCCTGTAAACATATGGACCTCGTTTTCATTATTAACAAAAGGTACGAATTTAATGAAAACAATAAAAAGTTAAAGCAAAGACATTCAAAATTTAATATGACTTTCCGATTCTTCAAAATAGGTGTGCACTTAAGGGTTATGGTTCATCATGACAACGATTATGATTCTAATTTAAAGAAGAGAAAATCTATAACTTGATTTGTGTACGTTAAAGTTGAATTAATTTTTTTATCAAATCTATTTTTCTATGATCTTTCAATCTAAAATACCATGAATCTAATATCAACCAACTAACAAAAAAAAAGTACAAAAGAACATACAAAAATGATTAAAAAGAAGAAGAAGAAGAACCATAGATAATCAGTGAATGGATAACTTGAACACAACAATCTTCTCAAATATTTGTAAAATTGACCTGGATCGAATAAAATGAAAATCTTAAAATTTATATCAATTAAATCATACCTTATGTGAGTGTTTATCCGAATTGAGGATCCCTTTTTGATGCAATCGAACATGTCTTCTCAAATAATACAATCAACGTTGTTGATTTTTTCTTGATGCGGCGGAAATTAAAGAAACACTAAGAGTTAGGGAAACTTTGTTTAGAATATTCGAGTTATAGGCCCGTAAACATATGGGCCTCGTTTTCATTATAAGATAAAATACCAATTTAATGAAAACAATAAGAAGTTAAAGCAAAAACATTCAAAAATTAATATTACTTTCCGATTCTTCAAACTAGGTGTTCACTTAAGGGTTATGGCTCATCATGACAATGATTATGAATCTGATTTAAAGAAGAGAAAATCTATAACTTGATTTGTGAGCGCTAAAGTTGAATTGATTTTTTTATCAAATCAATTTTGTGATTTTTCGATCTAAAATATCATAAATCTGATCTCAATAACAACCAAAAATGAAGTACAAAAGAACATACGAGAAATAATAAAAAGAAGAAAGAAGAAGAACCATATATAATCAGAGTTGAATCTGAACCCTACTCTCTCTTTTAATGTCTTTGAAAATTGAATCTAAAGCCTAACATGATGTAAGACTCGGATTCCCGCAATTGCTTACTCACGATAATCAAGTCTTAAAGCTAAGATGATGGTTAATAGAAGGTGGATTTGTAACTGGTTGTTGTTTGATTCCACAAACAACGAGAACAAGAGCCTCAATCCCAAGGGCTATTCCTCGCGAATAATATAAGTCTGAACACGAAAATTAAATAATCTGATTCCACAAACTATTTAAGACTCGCAAGAACATAATTTGATTCAAAGACAAAGTGTTTGAAGCAAAAACAATATTGAATTTCTATTGATTAAGAGTGTGTCTACAAAAGATGAATGAAGAGAGAACAAAGACCTAACGGTCATAAAAGCTAAAAAGAGAAACAAATAAATCAAAGGAGAATTGTGATCTTGATGCCATTGATGAGTTCTAGCCGTTGGGAATTAAACGCGAAGCTTCTCTTGTGACGTCTGAAGAAGTCGTGATGATCCTTAGGTCTTATGGCTTGAATTGACGTCTAAGATCCTCTAGATAAGATATAGGGTCGAGATTAGATGCAGGAGATAAGCAAAGTAAACTTCTCCGAAAAAAGAAAGTTTCTTCAACGTAACGTTTAGGCTGGTCTGATGCAATCTTGAGCGTGTTGTGGTATGATCAGGTGATTCTATGCCCTTAGTAGCTTCAGTGGACTCCAGTAGATATGTGAAGGTGAGCCATAGATGTGAAGAGATCTCGCAGTTTCCTTATTTTGCTTCAAAAGGACTCGCGAGAAGGAATTGAAGGTCATGGGTGGTTATGGGTCAATCTAAGTCAGGATTACAGCTGGTGGACTCCATAAGACGCTCCAATAGGTGGGTCGGTCGCGGATGGATCAGACCTTGGTGGGCTTGGACTATAAATCATGATTTATGGTCCATATGCCTTATCGGGTGAGCCATAAAGCATGACAAGTGTAACTCCTGATTTGTGTCATGCCAAAGGCAAAGTGGCTCGACCAAGTTACTCTCCTGGGTTAGTTGGTCGTTGAATCTTCGGTCTTTGATATTGGTTGTCGCCTTGGTCAGTAATGGTGGTTGTTTAGTCGCTCCTGGACTATCGTTGGAATGTCTCGGTTATCTTTAAATTGGGGTCGAGTCAAAGGCATTTTGGCTCGACTAAAGTCTTCATTATAGCTGGTTGGTCAGTGGAAATATCTTCCCTCAATTGATTTGGTGCATGGTGTATCCGATTCAGCTTCGGTAAGGATCTCCTCGCCTACGGGTGGGAAGCTTTGAAAGTCATCAGTTCTTGATCTTTTTAAATGTGACTGAAGGATTCGACCAAAGTTTTCAGTAGGATCACTTGATCGGTGAAAGTTTCTTCCCTTAGTGGATTTACTGTTTAGAGACTCTGGTACAACTTCTACAAGGCGCCGGTCGGCTTCAGATGGGCCGGCTGGTTCGTCTCCGAGCATTGGGATCACCTCTAGAGCTAGCTGGTTCGATGCCCACATCAAAACATGAACAAGAATTTGAATTTGCGAAAACTTTTTGTCAGATTTTCTCTCCCAGTCAAGGTGTTGGTCATCGATTTCATTTCTCTCTCTACAGTTTTCATTTTCATTAATTGATTGGTGGTTCAGCCTCACTTCCTCTTCTGGATTCGCGAACGCCATTGTGTTCACCGCCTTTGTTCTGATGAGTATCTCCATCTACTCCATCACAATTTTCAGGGATATGGGTTGGTTCCACTCATGAAGATCTCTATACTTATAAAAGATTGTGTGAAGAATTAGCTCTACAAAGATGAAAGAGCAAAAAGTGCTCTCAAAGTGTTCGACAAAATATGTAAGAGATCATGTGTGTCCATTTAACAGTGAATGATGGACGGGTTAAAATGGTTGACGCAACTTTTTTTACTGTACAAACATGTTTATCCATATGGACAACATGAAATGTACAAGATTTATACCGATAAAATAATCAAATAAAAAACGACTATACTTTTCTTATAATTGATTTGTTCAAACTTTGTACTTTAGTTTTAACTGATCATATCCACTATAAATTGTCCAAGCAATTTTTTCCATGCTATACTATTGATTCATAAGTTGAAACCAATAATATGTCATGTCCACAGTAATATGTCATGTGAAAACAACAACAATCGGAAATGGAGAATTACAAAAAAAATTATCAGAAAACGGCAACAATCAGTCTCACAAGCTTTGGAACTTCTTCATTTTGGTGAATTTTCACAAATGTGAAGTTTTACCTTTTCATCATACTTGTAAACTTTAATGTGAGAGATTGAATCCCATGACAAGTGGAGAAGTTCATTTCTTAAGAGCTTAGTGTCTATAGAGTTTTAGTCAAAAAAAACTTTCTAATATTTTACCATCCATGAAGAATTATATTTATTGATTTAGATATTATGAAAGAGGTAGTACAATGGGTGTTGGTTTAGGAGCATGCCCGATTTAGGGGGTGTGCTCATAGTGCAAATGTACAGGGCCCAACACAATTTTCAACAATTCTTTTAGATTTTAGGGCTTTTATTTTTTAAAAATTTTCAAAACATTGTCCAATTTTAAAAAGATTTTGGGCTAGCACATGGCCCTAATTTCCTATGAGCCGGGCCTGTTTCGGACATTGTATTGTTGATGCCAAGGTTTTTCTTGTGGACAGTGTGTTATGAACATGTTTTTTATACATAAATAGGATGGACATTGTGTAAAATATTGTCCATGAAATTTTTTTGATTCAAAGAGTAACAAACGAGGCATGGATCAAGCAATCCCAATTCTCGTAGTATGCCTATTCATACATATATTCAAACAAAACAATCGAACCAACAAATGAATTGGTGTTCTTGTCCTCTCATGTTCCTGATGCCAATTGATCAAACTTAATAAGCTATAACCATCGACAGTGGACGGATTATCATGGACAAGTTGTATAATTTGTCATGGACAATATAGCATGGACAAATTCATGAGGATACAAAACTTCTCTCTTACACATTATGGCGAAGACTTTGAATGCATCTTTTGTTCTTCCACTTTCACATCAGTAGATGTCTTCTCTTTCATCATCACTAGATGTCTGTTTCATAAAATCTCGACTGAGTATCTTCACGTCACTTATCTCCATCACCGAAATCGATTCATATATTTTCTCCTCCATCATCTTCCTCAGTTCTTACAATTTCTTGCCCAAATCCAAACACACCAGCAGATTTCTATGAAAACATCCATTATAAACCCAGAATTATCAAACCCGCCTAAAATAAATTTGAAAACCAATATGTCTCCACTTTTATTGAACTCAAGAATCAAAAATAAAAAAACAAAAGGGAAGAGGAAGTAATGATGAAGAAGGAGAAAGAGAGAATTGAGATGTATAGTTTAATGAAGGAAAAATTACCTAAGATAAACTACGTTTTATTTAAAATAGCTAGAATAACTCATAAAATGTTTTATTGCTCAAATAACTTATAAATTAATGGGAGATTTGGTTTAATATTCTTAAAAATATATATTTAAACTAACCCACGTTTTAAAAAGTTTGAAAACTAACTTGTTTATCAGGTAAAAAAATAATAATACCATTATGAATTTTGAAAATTTAGAAGTACAAAAAAATATTTATTTTAAATTTAAAAAAAAAAATATATTACCATGTTAAAAAATTGATCTTTATCTTCACCTTAGTGTCAAATATGAAATAAGCTTGAGGAAATCGATGCATAACATAAAAAAGCAGATGAGTGTAAATATGACATCAGAATCCCTTGAACCAAGCAAACTACGGTCGTTGATATTGGGAGATTCAATCAATTCTGCACGGTCATCAATTATCATGATTTTACTGTGAACATACAGAAAGATATAGCATTCACATTTTTCAGAACTCGCTACGTTTAGACACATGAAAAAAGCAGGTATCCTATATATGGTGATGTGATCACTAAAAAGGCAAGTTCTTTTGAAAAACAATTACAGTCTCGTTATGGGCACGCAAATTCCTCTTGTACAACGCTTCTAAGACACAGTCCTTTATTTCGTCATCTCCAGAAATGCTTGGTATGAAAAACTGATTCTAGAGACACATTGCACAAGAGGCAAACAGAAGTCAGAAAATTGGAGCGCATGCATGTGAACCTTGGCCACTACTCGGTTTCATCAACGAAATTACTTGTATCATGTGAAATAGGAACCATACATGATTTGCAAGGTGGAATTGTGTAGGAGCAAGGGAATAGTTAGTTGAATTATTACGGAATGCTACATAAGTTGAATTATTTTAAAACTCATAATGGGATTATTGTCTTTTTACCTAATAAATAAGTTAGTTTTCAAACTTTTTAAAACATGAGTTAATTTTTAATATATATAAATATTTTAGAATATTAAATCAAATTTTCTTTTAATTAAATAATACGTAAATTATCATTTTTATAAATTTGAGTCAAAATGGATTCCTACCAAATAATTGTATATATAAAGTGAACTAAATTTTTATTTGTTTAATTATATTATAATATATTTTAAAATTTTGAGATTTTAATCTTGTATTTTTTTGACAAAAAATAAATATTTAACATAAATCTAGAAACTCTTTCAACCAATGATTTTTTATCATTTTTTCTCATTAGCTTGCTACAAACAATTCGCCGCTTGAATGTTGGTTTTTGCCGATTTCATATCATATTAGCCAGTTTTCTTGTATTGTTTATCGATTTCGCATGTACTATTCATCGGATTTGATCAGTTTCTTTAACCTAAAGGTTCAAAGCTGCAATTCTCATCCATTTTCCTACATTCGTTGGTGACTTCAGTCGGCTCTCATAAACTTGTTGGTCACTGCTTGTCAATCCTCTGTCACCCGGTGATGATTTTTCATATCTCATTCGCTCGTGTGTGTGATGCCGCTTTAATTATTACGATTTAATCTGTCAAATTTTGTTCATCTTCTTCCTTGAATCACTATTGCTTTTTCTTGTTTCTAGGGTTTGTTTCGTTTTGTAATGTATATTAAATATCCACATAGTCTGCCAAATATCTGCATATTACTTCAAATTAAGAAAATAGAAGACTAGCAGTCTCTAGTCTATGTATAGTAGTAAGTTTGTAAAACCTATCAGATATCTGAAGTGTATGAATGATATCTGCATAGTGTGTCAAATATCCACATATTCTACATGGCATATTAGTGAACTAAAATCTAAGTTTACCAGAATGGAAGACTTTCGTAAAGTCTGCTAGATATCTGAAAAGTTTGACACGTATTCGTAGAATATGCCATATATGCGTGGAGTCTTCTTAGATATCCGCAGAGTCTACCATATATCAACATAATATGTCAAATACATGTATTGTCCGCAAACAAAATGGCATACTAGTACACTGAAATATAAGTCAGCTGATAAGTTTGGAAGAATTTCGTAAAATCTGACAAATACCGGAAGAGTCTGCCAAATACCAGAAGAGTTCCCAAAATTTGTAAATAGGAATAAACGGGGGGACTTTGGCTAATCTTAAAGAAAAGAAGAATTGAGAGACTATCGAGCAATAAACAATAAATTTGTTGCTCGATGGGAACATACAGGATCTGAGAGCAATTTGGACATGATTTTTGCGGAGTAAGCTGGTTTAGTATTTCGATTCTCAAGAGCGATTTACAAGAACAAGAACAAAGAAAAGACAAGTGGTTGAGTCTAGAGCTAAGTTGTAGTTGAGAGTGGTGTGGAGAGTTGGATTCTGGTCCCTTGCTCCTTTCTCTTGTCTTTGTTTTATACTATGAGATCGTGCTTAACATCCCCGTTTACTCCGCCTGATTCTCCTTGAAGGGTCTTTAAGTATGAGGCTCCGGCCGTTACGTTTAGGCGACTTAGCTCACCAGTTTGAATGAGTCTTTGGTCTTGGCAGGGTTGACTAACGGTTTTGCATTTGATCTCCTTTGACCGTAGATGTTCACTTCGATGGGCCTTTCACCTCGATATGTCACCTCGTTTACTCATTTGACCTCGTTTGGCTTATTTGGCTTTACCGGGCCTTTTTACCATTGGTTTATTGGGGCCAGTCTACTGGGCCTTGAATTTATCCCCCACAGTTAGCCCCTCAATTCCTTGAATGTGGAGATTTCATTCCCTTTTAGGGAATTTCACTTCTTCAAAAACCTTTGCGATCGAAAAAACAGTCGTGGTCGATTCTCCTTTCTACATTCTTGTGTCGATCTTTCGCCTTCTCTTTTCAGTCCGATGGTTTTGTTCACTCGTCCAGTGGCCGGTTTAATTCATGGCCTAAGGTCAATTGTACGACTGAATCGATAAAGATTCTTCGTGAAGGTTGTAATCTTCATGAGGGAGTTGAGATTGTTATCCCTTCTCCGCAAGAGAATCCATTTTCCCATCGTTTTAGGCGAGATCTCCGAACTGATCTAGATCATATGCTCCCTTTTATCCTAGAATGAGGTGAGAATCACTTTTTATTGGGTTGTTTACATTTTACTTGTGTGTCGGATAAAACATCGTGAGTTGGTTGGGTCTCCTTTTTCATGTCGTTTGATTTTTACTGAGTCGTGTGAGGTCTCCCTATATTGGTTGTTTTGACTCTGGAGAGTAAATGACTTTTGGGAAAGTGGAGTCTCTCTTCGCATTAAATACCTTTTTGTTTTCCGACAGACCTTTCAGATCGACTTGCCCGTGTATTTAAGGTGAATGAGTCCTCCCTTTCTCTTCAGACTTCTCAAATGCTAATTTCTGAGACAAAGCTCTTCTCTCGTCTTGTTGTTGATGACTTCTCGTATTTTGGTTGAGATGACATATCTCATGGAGTACCCTTTGGATCAGTTTGTATTGGTTTTGAGGTTAACATTATGATGTCTACGGATCTTGGCTCGAAGGTTTTCCTGTAAAATGCAGATCTCACGCATGAGGTTAGGTTTTTCTTTTTGTTATAAATATTACTTTGCTTGTCATCTTTTTCTTGATTGTTCCGTTTTGTTTTCTGCCATTCGGAGTACTCGCGGAGAAGATCTCCTCTGGTGGGATGTGGAAAAAAGACAGAGGAGCAAGTAACTCTGATCTAAATAGTGTATGCTATTCTCTTAGGCGTTTTCGTCTTCCCGAAGAGGAAATAGAGAGAGGAGTCTTTTGAGATGTGATTTACATCATGTTCTCGCATTCTCTTTATTAAGGAAGTAGGCTTTGAATGCATTTTTGGGATGGGAGATTTGGCGAGGTTCAAAAGGAGTGTTCATTTCATTCACTTTGGAGTTAGCGGAGAAGAGACGTTTTGTCCTTTACTCCGGTGGCAAAAGAGGATGACTTCCATTCTAGCTGCCTCATCTTCAATTTTTTTGTGGCTGCAAGTAGAGATCAGTTTATTTGTAATAGTGATTTTGATTAAATTTGTACATGGCGTTTGTGCCCTCCTTGATGAATAATGAAATAAGAGTTTGGTTTCTGAATTCCTCTCTTTGTCGATCCAAGTAAAGAATTCGATTCTTGAAATCTTTCATCTTCCTCGTTTGAACTAGCCGCTTTTAGGAATATACCTTTTATTCATTTTAGTATTGAGGCGCTCCTTAAGCCCCACTATGAATTGAAGGGTTTGCACTTCGAGATCTCTCTTTACCCCTTTGGACAAAGGCTTTAATCTTCGAGTGCATTTTTCCACAAAAGAATTGTATCTCGAAATCTCTCTTCATTCTTTCAAATAAAGAATTGTTCTACGAGCCCTTTCTTTGTTTTGTCCAACAAAGTATTTGTTTTGAACTTTAGTAATTGTACTTGATTTCGCAAGTTGCCTACGTACCTATTTCTGGATCAAGTCACTCCATATTTCATTTGGCTCCCTTAGCCACTTCGGGACATTGTCGCTTTAGCCATTAGATAGCTGTTGTATGCGGAGTTAATCCGCAAAGTTAAGATCTTATCAATTCTTTGAGTGAACTGATTTCAACCTTCTCACGACTCTGACTCCTTCTGAAGTCAGGAATTTAACATATTGGTGATACGTTGAGGGCAGCCAAGGCGTTCCCTTAATAGCATTGTATGGGATTTGACAATCCACTACGGTGAAAGTGATCATCTTCATTACTCCAGCTGTCGAGACTGGCATCTCGATGGTTCCAATTGAGGTTGCATCATCTCCTCTGAAACCTGTTAACGTTGATCTCGAACCTCAGAAGTCCAACTTCTCAATCCCCATTTGTTTTAGGGTCTTCAAGAATATGACGACTGATATACTCCATGTATCAATCAAGATTCAAGAGACTTCACAGTTAGCTCCAATATCAAGACTTACAGTCAATATGTCATATTTGGTAGCATTCTTATCGAAATGGTCGATCATCACCACTTCTTTTTTATTCTTTTTGAACAGCAAAGGCTTGCATTACCCCATATTGATTTCTTTATCCCTCCTTTCACTTTGAGGAGCAGTTGGGATTCCAGAGGATTGAGGTTTTGAAATCTTGTAGCGTTCTGCGAGTGCAAGACATTCTTCTTCGGCTATTGTGAAGCCCGCATTGTTGTCGGTGTATTAACCACCAAGTCATCTCTGAATTTGGATGCCAGAATCCCATTTTAAGGCCGTTGGAGCTGTCTCGTCATGGACGACATTCATCCTAGCAATTACTTTGTGAGATATGCTCGGAGAGTGTCGCGGGGTCCCTCTGACAAAGCCCAAAGTTCTGCTCTTGAGGCCGTCTTCTGAATAAATACAGAGTATTGTTTCGAAAACTGACTAAGAGTTGGGAGAAGCTATCAATAGAACGTTCTCCTAATCGAGAAAACCATTCGAGGGCAGGCCCTGAGAGGTGCTATGATATAAGATGGAATCCACCAATCTTATGGACACATGATGATCAAAAGTTTAAGGCTTGAAATGGTCAATGGGACGATGGTGAAGGTGGAGATGGGGTTGTTGTGGATTGAATCACACAAATCAACACATGAAAGAATAACTTGAATGTCACAAGTTATTATTACACACGAACAAGAGAGTATAGGAATCACACATAATACTTTAATGAACAAAACACAAAAGAAACTCGACTTTTGCAAAGAACAAACTTAGTTTACTATCAAATTTTATAGAAGGGTGATTTTACAATGAGACAAGGGACTGAGCTTATAAAGGCTCGTCTCTAAACAAGACACAACGGTCTAGAAAGCACAAAAGGAAAGAAAATACACTGAAATAAGCAAAGAATAAAGCAAGGAATTTGGAGCCTTGATATTATGGCCGTTGGAGTGATATCTTAGCCAAATAATTAAATTTGCTTGGATATGTGAGCCACTGCATTTTTCTGGCCTACATAGACAAGTATTCTTCTTCCTATTTCTTCTAGATGCTCCATAAACATATTCTAACTCTATTAATGGAGGAATATGTTTCATTGAAAAATCTAATGTTGGAAGAGTAATTATGGAGACATAATAAACTCTTCCGTTCACGAGAAATTCGATTCCACAAAACGTTGGATAAGTAATTATGGTTCATAAATCTAACAACCACTACAAGAAAACATCCGATTTCCGACGGCCATATTGGTCGGAAAACCGTCGGAAAACGGCTTTTCCGACCAATTTCTGACCGATTTGGGTCATCGGGACTATCGCGTCGGAAATCAATATTGGTCGGAAATTTGTCTGGACTTTCCGACAGATTCCCGACCATTATTTTCCCCACCAATTACCGACGTTATAAAGCGTCGGTAATTACCCGACGAGTTCCCGACAACAGTCCGACTAACTTATTTCTGACCAAATACCGACCATAATTTTTGCGACCATATTCCGACCAATTTAACTTCCGACCAACTTCCGACTAAACAAAATCCCGACAATATTCCCACCAACCTAAATTCAAACCAAATTCCGACCAACCTAAATTCCGACCAAATTCAGACCAACCTAATTTCCGACAAAATTCCGACCAACTTCTGACTAAACCAAATCCCGACTATATTCCGACCAACCGAAATTCAGACAAAATTCCGACAAACCGAAATTCAGACAAAATTCCGACCAACCTAAATTCCGACCAAATTCCGACCAACTTGAAATATGGATATAAATTCGAAATTATTTTGAAATTTTTTGAATTTTGATTAATTTAATTTAATTACTTCGAAAATGAAAATTTAAATTAATATTAAACATTAAAATATTATAAAATAAAATAGTTTTGAAAATAAAATAACAGAGAGTGTTTTTAAAACATTAAACATATTAAACATTTGCGGATCCCGATCCCGTTCCCGGCTAATCCGGAAACTTCGCTCTCATCCAAGACGACATGCAAGCGATATCTGACCTCGCCTCCGAAATTTCAACTTGCGTGGCACTTAACTTGAATTCGGTGTCCGTTTTCGCCGCCTCCAAAGCTTCTAATTTGGACTTGAGCTCTTCATTCTGCTGGATGAGATCTTTAGAGAAAAAAGAACCAGAAGAAGACTCGTCGTCCATAAACGGGATCGTACCCAAACCCCCGCAACGCCGCCCTTTTTTATCAAGGGGAAATTCCTGTATAAAATATAAATAAATTAGAACATAATAAAATTATAATGTAAAACTATAAAAAAAAAAAACTTACGTTCATAACGAGACGGTTGACCGCTTCCCGCGACATCTCGAAGGAGGAGGAGGAGTCACCTTGTGACTGTTGGGTCAGCTCGATGTCGGTCTTCTGCTTCGTCACGTTCTCGTAGATCTCCCTTATGAGGGGATCCTGAATAAGCCCGGTTGTCTTGTTTGTGTGGCACCTTTTCATTAAGTCCAAGTGATTTGGACGCACACCTCCGGCCTCTTTAGTCTATAAAAAAGAATAAAAAAATATGAATAAATAATTTAATAATTAATTAAAAAGAGAAAACAATGTCAACAATAAAAGATTACCATTTGAATTTCTCGGGTCAGGAAGCTGCTTGAACCGGAGTTGTGGATGTATTGGCCCTTCCCGTTGCGCTCACTTTTTCGGTTTCCCGAATTAGTCTTCGAGAGTTTCTCTGTCGCCGGCTGTTGCCAATATGGTCTGTAGTTATTCCAAACCTCCAAATTCAAGCCTTTCGGCTTGTCTCCCCCTTTCCTCCACTTTTTCTTCCACTCGTTCATGCGTCTCTTGAACTGCGTACCCGCTTCCTTCATAAATAACTTTTCCACCACGACAATGTGAGAGGGATGCCATGTAAACTCTTGCTACGAAAACATAAATAAAAATGCTTAGCAAAATATTAAAAAAATACTTAAAAATATAGGAAAAATATAGTAATTGACAACTTACCGCAAATTGTCTAAACCAAATTTGATTCTCATCATACGGGACTTCTGAAAACTTCTTGTATGGTTTGTCGAGGATCGAATGGAACATCCTCATAACGGCCTTACTAATCCCGTTGTTCGATATACCAAACCTACAAAAAAAAGATAAACTATAAACAATTTGATATTAAATATATATATATATATATATATATATATATATATGAACTAAGGGTTTTTACCATGTCGATCTTCCAACGAGATGTGGATCAAGCCGGATGTGCAAGTCCCAGCCCGGTTGTTGGACTAACTCCTCGATGGTCATGATTCGAGGAGCTTGACTCTGCGACTCCGGGATAGTCGATGTGGCCGGACTTGGTGGTTCTGCCCCTCGAGTCAAACCACCGCTACGTGGAGGTTGTTGCATCCCTTGAGACGAACCACCGATGCACAAGTTTGCGAAACCGTCGTACGACCTTAACAAAAAACGCAAAATTTGTTAGATATTAAACGCAAACGCAAACTATAAATAAAACTAAGGAGAGTTTACCAAAACAGTAACATATAAACGAAGGAGAGTTTATTATAATCCAAAATATTGTTACCATATCTATAAAGAGATTTGATTGGGGATAATTTGAATGATTCTAGGCTCGATTACTATTACGGCTTTCTAATGGTGATTTCGATTGAGAACATGGGATTGTTCTTGTGGGCAGCTAGCAAGTATGTCTACAAGAGTGATGAGACCAAAGAGTTTAGTGGAGGATGTGTTCAAATGGAGGCCAAAGCCTTAGACGCATCTCCTCTTACTATCTAATTATAACAATGAGAGATGTGTATATATATGGTTTTCTAGAAAATTTGTAAGTTGTGGTATGTTCTAATTAACATGATGAATAAAACGTTAGTGTTTATTCTAATCAAACAATTAAAACTTGGAAAAACCAATTTGTACTTGCTCAAGTTCAATGGTCTTGTTCTAATTGTTGTAACACACAAATAAATTCTCATTGGTCGCATACACTTGAACATTGAAGAATTTACAAGATCCTGGTTTGAAAAAGCTGGTAAATTATTACCTAAAAAATGAGTAATTTGGAAACTAACGAGCCTCTGACTTTAGATTCAACCAACGATATAAAACTATCAAGCAAGTGAACTTGGAAACTCTTCTTTAATAAAAAAAAACTTTGAAACTCGTAACTCTTAATCTTAAAATCCAAACAACAACAACCACAAATCTTAAAATTACTTACATGGTAAGAAGAAGTCGGAGACGGAGGAGGGACGGCGGCTGCGGAGGAGGGACGGCGGCTCCGGCGGACGGCGGCTCCGGCTATCTACAAAACAATTAACGAAAATAAATTAGGAGAAGAAAACAGGATGAGAAGAGGAAGAGAAGAGGGAGAGAAGAGAAGGAAGAGGAAGAGGGAGACTTACCAGGGAGAGGGACGGCGGTGAAGGTCGGCGGAGAGAGAGAATCGGCCGTTTGAGAGAAGAGAGATCGAATAAACGAAGAAGAAGATGCGTATGTGGTATTTAGATCTACGAAATTCTGACCACCGAATCGGTCGGAATTTGGTCAGGTTTGAAAATATCAAACCGCCAAAATATTTCATTTAGCGGTTAATTTCCGCGGGTTTTATTTCGGGTTGGTCGGAAATCAGTCGGTATGTCCGACGAGATTCCGACTAACCCATAATATTGCATGTCTTCTGATTGGTGGATATATTGTAAACACTTAGCATTTTTTTCGAAAATATTCATATTGGTCGGAAATTGGTCGTAATTTCCGAGCAATTTCCGACCAATATGAATATTTCTGAAAAATGCTAAGTGTTTATAATTAGAGGACATTTTCTGAATATTAATATTGGTCGGAAATTAGTCGGAAATTCCGACCAAATTCCGACCATTTAGGTTTTCGAGTATAAAATACTAAATTTTCAAATTGTATACTGTTTAATAAACATGTAAACATCTTATGTCTAACAAATATGTGGCAAAGTAAACATATAATAAAATATATGATGTTTTTATAAATTGAAAGTATACCAAATTAAAACGTTCATAACGAAACATTCACTTTATATTTATACTTTTCGGTTTCTATTAGGTTTTATAGGATATGCCCCAAAATTGGTTTAGTTAAGATATATGGACATTGAATTCTTTCAAAAGATCATATCTAACCATATTAAACATAGTCCAAATCAAATTTATGCTGTTTGAAGTTTCGAAACCCCAATGGGTCGGAATTTAGTCGGAAATGTCGAGGAATTCCGACCATTTTCCGACCAAACAATGAGATTTTCCGACCATTTTCCGACCAAACAAAGAAGTTTTATCGAAGTGTTAAAAATTTAATCAAGAAACAACGTTGTTGCAATTAAAAAAAAAGAAGGCATGATCAAAAACTATATATATATATGTGTAAAACAAAGGATGATCAAAACCCCTTTAGCGCACAAAAAAAAAAAAAAAAAAACTTAGCGGTTCATTTGGTCGGGTTTGAAAATATCAAACCGCCAAAATATTGGTTTTATTTCGGGTTGATCGGAAATCAGTCGGTATTTCCGACGAGATTCCGACTAACCCATAATATTTCATGTCCTCTGAGTGGTGGATATATTGTAAACACTTAGCATTTTTTTCGAAAATATTCATATTGGTCGGAAATTGGTCGGAATTTCCGACCAATATGAATATTTCTGAAAAAATGCTAAGTGTTTATAATTAGAGAACATTTTCTGAATATTAATATTGGTCGGAAATTAGTCGGAAATTCCGACCAAATTCCGACCATTTAGGGTTTCGAGTATAAAATACTAAATTTTCAAATTGTATACTATTTAATAAACATGTAAACATCTTATGTCTAACAAATATGTGGCAAAGTAAACATATAATAAAATATATGATGTTTTTATAAATTAAAAGTATATCGAATTAAACCGTTCATAACGAAACATTCACTTTATATTTATACTTTTCGGTTTCTTTTAGGTTTTATAGGATATGCCCCAAAATTGGTTTAGTTAAGATATATGGTCGGAATATAGAATTAAATGTATTAAAAAATACGTACACCATATTTAAAATTTTGAAAAATTTTGAAAAATTTGTTGATTTAAAATAGATGCATATGAAAAAACATTGTTACAAATTTATTCTGAAACTGATGAATAAAATGAAATAGATGTATAGGAATCCTTATTAATTAAAAATATTCGTACAACTAATTAAATCATGTGAAAAAAGTTTCATAAATTTGTTACTTAAAAATAAATGCATATAAAATATTTTTTACAAAAACCTATTCTGAGTCCGATGAATAATCTGAAGAAGCTGAATCGGATTCCTCATCAAATTCTCCTCTCTCTTCTTCAGAATCCTCAAATAGTTCGCCCATGCCGGTGAAGTCAACCACAAGGTCAACCTCTAGAGAATGCTCGATTTCACCTAAATTACCAATTGGCATTTCCTGTAAAGGGTCATGCTCGGAAACACCAGATATCATTCCTCTTGGTTGTATCGATGTTACTGCAATCCACGGATCTTGCTTGTCCCTAACCCGGGGGTATCGTATTTACGATGTCGCTTGCCTCCGTGAACAGATGTCACACCGAATTCGTCCTGACGTAGACCTTCCACTGGATCATACCAATCGCAATAAAACACAATGCACTTTAAACCAATCATTCCTAGATATTTGACTTCTAATATTTCGCGGAGTATTCCGTAGTAAACAAATTCTCCGGATGTAGACGAAATACCGTAGTTGCATGTTGTCCTTGAACTCCCTTCACCAAAAGCCTTAAAAGCATACCCCCGAGTGCAATACATCGGATAAACACTTGGAACAAAAGTAGGGCCACGCACCATCTCAACTAACCATGTGGGAATCGATGTCCCGTTAGTATTCATCTGATCAACCTGTACAATTTGTGGACACTCATAAACAATATGTGTAAGCATGTAAAATTTAGTTTAATTGCGGGAAATCGAGCACTTACGTAATATTTCAACCAATCCGCGAATTCATTCTGTTTACGGACCATAAGCTCATCCTCTGTGCAATTTTGAAACCAATTCCTTATTTGCTCCATGTATATACTGTGAATAAAAAAAAATACATTATTCAAAATACTATCAAGGATTAATTTTTGGTAATTACTAAACAAATACATTATTCAAAATCAAGTGACGTACCTCTCATATTCGAAAACGTCTTCGCAGTTTGTCAGAAGATATGTATGCAGATGCCTTTGTTCCTCCTCTGTTAGTCGTCTAGACCTCCCTTTTCCACTAAGCCTTCCAATTTCTGCAAAATGTTTTGGGACATAGACCGGATACAGCGGTTTTTCTCCTCCATCATCATGACGTGCATGTCGTCTATTTTTAGTCTTCACCGAAGATGGAAAGTAGTAGCTAGCAAAGTTGGATGCTTCTTCATTCACGTTCTGTGCAACAATAGAACCCTCGACTCTTGCAAGATTTTTCACATTCTTCTTTAGGTTGAGCATATATCGCTCAAACGGATACATCCATCGATATTGAACTGGCCCACCAAGTCTTGCTTCCCTAGGGAGATGAATAGGAAGATGTTCCATAACATCGAAAAATGCTGGTGGAAATATTTTCTCGAGGTTGCATAGGAGAGCCGGTATCTTCTCCTCCAAATTTCGGATACCGTGTGCTGTAAATGATCTCGTGCATAAATCCCGGAAGAAAGCACCGATCCCTGCATAAATGATAAATAAAATTAGTAAAATTTAGACAATTTAGATAAATTTAGTAAAATTTAGATATAATTTTGTAAATTATAAATGTACCTGCAATAGCTCCATGGACGTTTTTAGGAAGAAGACCGGCAAAGGCAAATGGAAGGAGGCGTTGCATGATAACGTGACAATCATGACTCTTCAACCCTGAAAACTTCCCTTCTCCAATATTAACGCAATTACGAAGGTTAGATGCGTATCCGTCTTGGAATTGAACACTATGCGTAATCCAGTCGAAGAACACCTCCTTTGAAGGCTCATCCAAACGGAAAGCGGGGGCCAGAGATTTTCCGTTCACCATTATATGGAGTTCCTTCTGAGAACAAATTTCTGGCAAATCCAATCTGGCCTTCAAATTATCTTTCGTATTCCCTTGCACATTTAGAACAGTATTCATGATGTTGTCAAAAAAAAATTTTTCAATGTGCATGACATCTAGATTATGGCGCAGCAGATGGTTCTTCCATTATTGCAAATCCCAAAAAATACTCCTCTTGTTCCAATTGTGGTACTCGCCACAACCATCTACGGGAAAATGTCCATTACCACCACATGAAACCGTCTTCTCAGCACCAAAATCTCTCAACTGAGTGATGATGTTATTCCCATCCGGCTCAGGAGGTGGACCATCAAATACTTTTTTGTTCTTCTTAAACAATGTCGTGCTCCGACGATATGGATAATCATGCGGCAGAAATCGTCGATGAAAATCGAACCAATAAGTCTTTCGACCGTGCTTCAATTGGAACGCATCAGTGTTATCTTGACAATACGGGCACGCCAACCTTCCATGAGTCGACCATCCAGATAGCATACCAAATGCTGGAAAATCACTTATGGTCCACATAAGTACCGCACGCATCGTGAAATTCTGTTGGAGAGAAACATCGAACGCTTGAACACCATCTTTCTATAACATTTTCAACTCATAAATTAATGGCTGCAAGAAAATATCAAGGGATCTCTTAGGATGCTCCGGTCCGGGGACAAGAATCGTGAGGAACAAAAACTCTCGTTTCATGCACAAACTAGGCGGCAAATTGTGAGGTGTGACGATTACTGGCAACAATGAATATTGCCTCCCATGTTTCCCAAAAGGGTTGAATCCATCTGTAGATAACCCGAGGTATACGTTACTTGGCTCAGCCGCAAAACTAGGATACACCTCTTGAAAATGTTTCCACGCTTCTGCATCTGAAGGATGCACAATCTCTCCATATGAGTTATGTTCTGCATGCCATGTCATAGCTCCTGCCGTGCACTCGGATTGATATAACCTCTTCAACCTATCTGTTAACGGCAAATACCACATCTATTTATGTGGAACTAGTACTCTTCCACCCGTTTCCTGATACCGAGGTTTCCCACAAAAACGACACTTGCGACGGTTTTCGTCCTTTCTCCAGTATATCATAAAATTGTCGATGCACACATCTATCATCTGATACGGCAATCCAAGACCAGCTACAAGTTTCTGAACCTCGTAGTATGAAGCCGGTGAGGGATTATCTTCAGCTAAAATATCTTTCACAAAATCAGCTATCGCATCCACACAATCCTCTGCCAAGTTGAAATCGGTCTTTATTGTCATCAACCTGCTTGCAGTTGATAAAGGCGATATTCCCTCTCTACATCCTTCGTATAGTGGATGCTTAGTTGCATCTAGCATATCAAAAAACTTCCGAGCTTCTAAATTAGGTTCCTCTATTCTAATACCATCCGGAACATACGATGCTACGTTTTCGCGATACGTATCATTCACCATCTGAACGTTTTCATCTACTTCCGGTGTTGGTTCCTCTATTCTAACCGAATAATTAAAACCACTACAATGATGTTGCACCATTGCATCAGTTTCTCCATGCGTATACCAAATCTTATAACTCGGCATTAACCCATTCCTATAAAGATGCTTCCATACTTCCCCAACAGAGACTAATCTATGATTCCGACATTTAGGACAAGGACAATACAATTTACCGTATTCCGACGTCATGCTATTGTTTGTCGCAAATGTCATGAATTCCTCAACACCTTGTGCATACTCATCCGTCAGTAAATTCGTCGCTGGATCTTGCCGTGGTCTATCTGTCCACGATCGAAAATAATCTCTAGTGTTTGGATTTGAAGAAGACATTTTCTATTTTTTTTTTTGGGTGTGAATTGTGAATGAGGGTGGTGTTGTATTTATAATTAAAATTTCCCCGGATTCCGGACCAATTTCCGACCATTGTAAAAAAATTCAAACGGCTATGAAACGGCTAGTGCAACGGGCAGATTAACGTGTATATTTTGTCGGAATTTAGTCGGATTCCTTACTGGTCGGAAATTGGTCGGAAATTTAATCCAATTTCCGACCATTTTCGGACTATAATAATATTCGCCAACGGCTATAAACGGCTAATGCAACGGGTATATTAACGTATATCTCGTCGGAAAATAGTCGGAAATTGGTCTGTAATACCGACCAATTTCCGACGATTGTTAGTCGGTCTCCAAATCGTCGGAAATCCGTCGGGAAATTAACGTATATATTTCGTCGGAATTTAGTCGGATTCCTTACTGGTCGGAAATTGGTCGGAAATTTAATCCAATTTCCGACCATAGTAATAACGTATATATCGTCTGAAAACAGTCGGAAATTGGTTTGTAATACCGACTAATTTCCGACGATTGTTAGTCGGTCTCCAATACGTCGGAAATCCGTCGGGATTTCCGACGAAATTTCCGACCAACTTAAAATTGTCGGGAATTACCGACTAATTTCCGACGGGTGTGTTTTAATCGGAATGTCGTCGGTATGTGGTCGGAAATTCCCGACCATTTTAAATTAGTCGGAAATGTGGTCGGAAATCGGGATGTTTTCTTGTAGTGAACATACCTTGATTTCTTTACACTAATCACAAATTTTGATGAAAGATTAATCTCATGGTGGGGGGGGGAGTTTCTCTAGTGAAACTTCACTAACAAGTCATGTTCATAATTCCATTGAAACAAGATATAAACTCACGAAGTACCGAATATATAATCATCCCCTTCTGAGTCACTTTTCTCTTCAATATCACTAGCATATACACATATGAAAAATTATGTTGGTTATATCATAGAAAAAGGTGACCAAAAGAAGATGATGCTTATATATTCGATACTTTTTGAGTTTATAACTCGTTTCAATGGAATTATGAACATGAGCTTGTTGGTGAAGATGCTCTATAGAAAGTCCCTGAGGAGATTAATCCTTCATCTAAATTTGTTATCACTGCGAAGAAATCAGGTGATGTGGCTCAATTTACGAACAATAATCGCTTACCCAACAATTTGTGGCAGCAAATTACTCGTGAATAGAAGGGTTTATGGTGTACTTATATTGAATTTTTGCAATGAGGCATATTCCTCCGTTAACAAAGTCGAGATATGATTATAGAGACTCTAGAGGAAATGGGAAGAAGAAGATGTGTGTATGTAGATCAGAGAAAGGTGGTGGCTCATTTGGATATTAATATTGTCTTTTCAAGTAATTTTAAAAATTTTCTTTTGTTTAATCTCTAATCTTGTGATAATTTTTTTTATCAATTAATGGAGATTTTTATTAGTTATTGGTTCTTTACTCTATCAAAATATGAATTAATTGATTAAAAAAGGACACAAGATTAGAAATAAAACATAAGAAACTCTTAAAATTACTCGAAAATATAGAATCGTCATCCAAATGAGCCACTTCATTTCTCTGGCCTACATAGACAAGTCTTCTTCTTCCCATTTCCTCTAGATGCTCCATAAACATATGCTAATTTTATTAATGGATGAATATGTTACATTGGAAAAACCTACTGTAAAGACACAACAAACTCTTCCATTCACGAGAAATTCGCTTCCACAAAACGTTGGATGAGTAATTATGGTTCATAAATCAAGCCACATACCCTGATTTCTTCACACGAATCACAAATTTTGATGAAATATTAATCTCATGGGGGAATTTCTCTAGTAAAACATTACCGATAAGCTCATGTTCATAATTCCATTAAAACAAGATATAAACTCGCGAAGTATCGAATATATAATCATCATCTTATAGTTAACTTTTCTCTTTAATATAAGCAGCATATTCATATATGAAAAATTATGTTGGTTATATTATAGAGAAAGGTGTCCAAAATAAGAGGATGATTATATATATTCGATACTTTGTGAGTTGATAACTCGTTTCAATAGAATTGTGAACGTGAGCTTGTTGGTGAAGATGCTTTAGAGAAAGTCCCTGATGAGATTAATCCATCAGCTAAATTTTTATCATTGCGAAGAAATCAGGTAATGTGGGTCAATTTATGAACCCTAATCGCTCACACAACATTTTGTGGCAGCCAATTAATTGTGAGCATAAGAGTTTATGGTGTATTTACATTGAGATATGATTAACAGAGTTGATATATGATTATGGAGACTCTAGAGGAAATGGGAAGAAGAAGATGTGTCTATGTAGGTCAGAGAAAGGCGGTGGCTCATTTGGATGATGATCTTGTCTTTTCAAGTAATTTTGAGAACTTTTTTTGTTTTATTTCTAATCTTGTGTTCCATTTTTAATCAATTAATGGAGATTTTTATTAGTTATCGGGTGTTTCATCTATCAAAATCTCAATTAAATGATAAAGAGGAACACAAGATTAGAAAAAAAAACTCTTAAAATTACTCAAAAATATAGAATTCTGATCAGTATGAGCCACTGCATTTCTCTGGCCTACATAGACAGGTCTTCTTATTCCTACCTCATGTAGATGCTCCATAACCATATCCTAACTCTATGAATGGAGGAATATGTTTCTTTGAAAAAATCTAATGTAAAGACACAACAAACCCTTTTGTTCACGAGAAATTCGCTTCCACAAAACGTTGGATGAGTAAATTTGGTTCATAAATCGAGCAACATATCCTGATTTATTCGCACTAATCACAAATTTTGATGAAAGATTAATCTCATTGGGGTGGTTCTCTAGTGCAAAATTCACCGACAAGCTCAGGTTTATAATTCCATTGAAACAAGATATAGACTCGCGATGTATCGTTTATATAATCATCATCTTATTGTTCACTTTTTTCTTTAATATAAGCAGCATATTCACATATGAAAATTATGTTGGCTATATTATAGAGAAATGTGACCAAAATAAGAGGATGATTATCTATTCGATACTTCGTGAGTTTATAACTCGTTTCAATGGAATTATGAATGCGAGCTTGTTGGTGAAGATGCTGTAGAGAAAGTCCCCGATGAGATTAATCCTTCAGCTAAATTTGTATCACTACGAAGAAATCTGGTGATGTGGCTTAATTTATTAACCCTAATCGCTCACCTAACGTTTTGTGGCAGCCAATTACTCGTGAACATAAGGGTTTATGGTGTATTTACTTTGAATTTTTGCAATGAGGCATATTCCTCCATTAACAGAGTTGAAATATGATTATGGAGACTCTAAAGGAAATGAGAAGAAGAAGATGTGTCTATGTAGGTCAGAGAAAGGCGGTGGTTCATTTGGATGATGATCTTGTCTTTTCAAGTAATTTTAAGAATTTCCTTTGTTTTATTTCTAATCTTGTGTTCCTTTTTTTAATCAATTAATAGATATTTTAATTAGTTATCGGGTCTTTACTCTATCAAAATCTCAATTAATTGTTAAAGAGGAACACATGATTAGAAGAAAAAAAACTCTTAAAATTACTCAAAAATATAGAATCGTCATCCAAATGAGCAACTGCATTTCTCTGGCCCACCTAGACAAGTCTTCTTCTTCACATCTTTTCTAGATGCTCCATAATCATATCCTAACTCTGTTAATGGATGAATATGTTTCATTGGAAAAATACAATGTAAACACAGCACAAACCCTTTCGTTCGCCAAAAATTGGTTGCAACAAAACGTTGAATGAGTAACTATAGTTCATAAATCGGGCCACATACCCTTATTTTTTGCACTAATCACAAATGTTGATGAAGATTAATGTCATGGGGGACTTTCTCTAATGAAACTTCACCGACAAGCTCAGGTTCATAATTCCATTGTAACAAGATATATACTCTCGAATTATCGAATATATATAATCATCCTCTTCTTGTTCAATATTCGCTTTAATATCACCAGCATATTCACATATGAAAAATTATGTTGGTTATATTATAGAGAAAGGTGACCAATGATTATATATTCGATACTTCGTAAGTTTATAACTCGTTTCAATGGAATTATGAACATGAACTTGTTGTGCTCTAGAGAAAATCCACAAGGAGATTAATCATTCATCTAAATTTGTTATCACTGCGAAGAAATCAGGTGATGTGGCTCAATTTATGAACCATAGTCGCTCACCCAAGGTTTTGTGGCTAACAATTACTCGTGAGCAGAAGGGTTTATGGTGTATTTACAATAAATTTTTGCATTGAGACATATTTCTTCGTTGACAAAGTTGAGATATGATTATGGAGCATGTAGAGGAAATAGGAAGAAGAATATGTGTCTATGTAAGTCAGAGAAAGGCGGTGGCTCATTTGGATGATGACCTTGTCTTTTCAAGTAATTATAAGAATTTCCTTTGTTTTATCTCTAATCTTGTGTTCATTTTCTTATTAAACACAGGAGTTCACCCTAGTTTGAATCTCTCCTAGGAACGAGTCTCGAGGCAGCCGCGCATCAGTTTCACCATGAGCTCCTTCCAACGGCAATCGCTCCACCTGACTGGCGTTCCTTCCTCTCTTCTCAAGTCCAGCAAAGCATCCCAAAGAACCGTACTCAACCTCTGTCGGCCACCTCTGTCGCCAGTGATAATTCCTCTAGACGCGCTCTGCTTGAGGTAATGTTGTTCTACTCTGTTAGCCTTGGATTCCGGTTAAAAATATTCCTGCGCTACTCTCACCATTGGTAGTTTTCCGTCAAAAACTTCCCATGTTAACGCATCCTTTGCTCTCCGCCGAAAGATGAGCTCTCCGTCGAACATTCTTCACCATCCGGATCCGACAGATCCAACTTCACCTCCGAGCATAATCTCAGTCTTCTCATAACCTCTGCTTCAATCCGAGCTCCGCCGTTTCGACATGGGCTCTCACTCGGCGAGTTTTTGAAGGAAAATATGTTATTGTATGTCGCATCTTAGCTTTGCTCGGCCAGTCTGGTGAGTTCTTCACGGCGACTCCCGCTGCAACTCTGCTCAAACAACCTCACACCCTCTGTTTTCATCACACTAGGATTCTCTCGGGTCAAGCTTTTGAGCCTCAGCGCGTTTTGGTTCTAGTGGGCCTGCTACTGGGGCTAGTTCCTTTGTATAGCCCATCAGTCCCCAACATATCAAAATTGAAGATTTTTGACCATTAGGGTCTAGTTTGCTTATTTTCCTCATCTAACGGGATATATTCTGCAATTACTTCCTCTCTTTGGAAGAGATCACTTCCACCTTCCTCATCTTTCGAGGAGAGAACTCATCTATCAATTTCCTTCTCTATGAGAGGAGGCTTTTCTTCGGTTTCAAATCCGAGAAAAAGTCTTAATTAATCCTTTAATATTATTTATATATATAGTTTCATCATGAATCTAGTAACCAGTTATTAACAATCAAACAAGAAAAATACCCATATTTATTAAAATTAAACGAAATAATATATATACATAGAAGAAGAACTTGAATTTATTTTTTATCAATTATATTTTTATGATGTTTCGATCTTAAATATCATGAATCTAATCTCAAATAACTAACAACAAAAATAAAGTACAAAAGAGCATAAAAAACTACCTTGAATCTAATCTCAAATAACTAAAAACAAAAATAAAGTACAAAAGAACATACAAAAAATGATTAAAAAGATGAATAAGAAGAACCATAGATAATCAATGAATGGATAATTTAAACACAACAATCTACTCAAATATTTGTAAAATTTATCTGAATTGAATAAAATAAAAATCTTAAAATTTATACCTTATGTGAATGCTTATCCGAATTGAGGATCTCTTTTTCATGCAATCTCACATGACTTCTCAAATAATATAATCAGTGTTGTTGAATTTTTCTTGATGCGGCGGAAATGAAAAAAAATCAATGAGAGTTAGAGAATCTTATATAGAAGAATTTTAACCTAGATGAAAAAAACATTAAAAAATTGAACGACTTCGTTTAGAATATTGGAGTTATAAGCCCATAAATATATGGGCCTTGATTTCATTATATATTAAATAAAATACTAATTTAATGAAAACAATAAGAAGACATTCAAAAATTAATATGACTTTATGATTCTTCAAACTAGGTGTTCACTTAAAGGCTATGGTTCATCATGACAACGATTATGAATCTGATTTAAAGAACATAAAATCTATAACTTGATTTGTGAGCATTAAAGTTGAATTGATTTTTTTTATCAAATCTATTTATTATGACCTTTCAATATAAAATACCATGAATATAATCTCAAATAACTAACAACAAAAATAAAGTACAAAAGAACATACAAAAAATGATTAAAAAGAAGAAGAAGAAGAACCATAGATAATCAGTGAATGGATATCTTGAACACAACAATCTACTCAAATATTTGTAAAATTGATCTGAATCGAATAAAATGAAAATCTTAAAATTTATATTAAATAAATTTTACCTTATGTGAATGCTTAACCGAATTAAAGATCTCTTTTTCATGCAATTTCACATGACTTCTCAAATAATATAATGAATGTTGTTGAATCTTTCTTGATGCGGCGGAAATGAACAAATCAAAGAGAGTTAGAGAATCTTATGTAGAAGAAGATTAACCTAGATGAAAAAACATTAAAAAAATTGAATGACTTCGTGTAGAATATTGGAGTTATAAGCCCATAAATATATGAGCCTTTATTTCATTATATATAAAATAAAATACCAATTTAATGAAAACAATAAGAAGACATTCAAAAATTAATATGACTTTATAATTCTTCAAACTAGGTGTTCACTTAAAAGCTATGACTCATCATGACAACGGTTATGAATCTGATCTAAAGAAGACAAAATCTATAACTTGATTTGTGTGCGTTAAAGATGAATTGATTTTTTATAAAATCTATTTTTTTATAATCTTTTAATATAAAGTACCATGAATCTAATCTCAAATAACTAACAACAAAAATAAAGTACAACAGAACATACAAAAATGATTAATAAGAAGAAGAACCATAGATAATCAGTGAATGGATAACTTGAACACAACAATCTACTCAAATGTTTGTACAATTGATCTGAATCGAATATAACGAAAATCTTAAAAATTATATCAATTAAATCATACCTTATGTTAATGCTTTTTTCATGCAATCTCACATAACTTCTCAAATAATATAATTAGTGTTGTTGATTTTTTCTTGATGCGGCGGAAATGAAAAACAATCAATGAGAGTTAGAGAATCTTATAAAGAAGAATTTTGACCTAGATAAAAAAACATTAAAAATCGAACGACTTCGTTTAGAATATTGGAGTTATAAGCTCATAAATATATGGGCCTTGATTTCATTATATATATATATATATATAATTAAATACCAATTTAATGAAAATAATAAGAAGACATTCAAAAATTAATATGACTTTTTGATTCTTCAAACTAGGTGTTCACTTAAAGGATATGGCTCATCATAACAACGGTTATGAATCTGATTTAAAGAAGAGAAAATCTATAACTTGATTTGTGTGCGTTAAAGTTGAATTTATTTTTTATCAAATGTATTTTTTATGATCTTTCAATATAAAATACCATGAATCTAATCTCAAATAACTAACAAAAATAAAGTACAAAAGAACATACAAAAAATGATTAAAAACGAAGAAGAAGAAGAACCATAGATAATCAGTGAATGGATAACTTGAACACAACAATCAACTCAATTATTTGTAAAATTGATCTATATCGAATAAAATAAAAATCTTAAAATTTATATCAATTAAAGCATACCTTATGTGAATGCTTAACCAAATTGAAGATCACTTTTTCATGCAATCTCACATGACTTCTTAAATAATATAATCAGTGTTTTTGAATTTTTCTTGATCCGGCGGAAATGAAAAAAAATCACTGAGAGTTAGAAAATCTTATATAGAAGAATTTTAACCTAGATGAAAAACATTAAAAAAATCAAACGACTTCGTTTAGAATATTGGAGTTACAAGCCCATAAATATATGTGCCTTTATTTCATTATATATAAAATAAAATTTCAATTTAATGAAAACAATAAGAAGACATTCAAAAATTAATATGACTTTTTGATTCTTTAAACTAGGTGTTCACTTAAAGGACATGGCTCATCATGACAACAGTTATGAATCTGACTTAAAGAAGAGAAAATCTATAACTTGATTTGTGTGCGTTAAAGTTGAATTGATTTTTTTTATCAAATCTATTTTTGTGATCTTTCAATCTAAAATACCATGAATCTAAACCATAGATAATCAGTGAATGGATAACTTGAACACAACAATCTACTCAAATATTTGTAAAATTGATCAATGTCGAATAAAATAAAAATCTTAAAATTTATATAAATTAAAGCATACCTTATGTGAATGCTTAACCAAATTGAAGATCACTTTTTCATGCAATCTCACATGACTTCTTAAATAATATAATCAGTGTTTTTGAATTTTTCTTGATCCGGCGGAAATGAAAAAAAATCACTGAGAGTTAGAAAATCTTATATAGAAGAATTTTAACCTAGATGAAAAACATTAAAAAAATCGAACGACTTCGTTAAGAATATTGGAGTTATAAGACCATAAATATATGGGCCTTGATTTCATTATATATAAAATAAATACCAATTTAATGAAAACAATAAGAAGACATTCAAAAATTAATATGACATTATGATTCTTCAAACTGGGTGTTCACTTAAAGGCTATGACTCATCACGACAACGGTTATGAATATGATTTAAAGAAGAGAAATTATATAACTTGATTTGTGTGCGTTAAAGTTCAATTGGTTTTTTTTATCAAATCTATTTGTTTTTATGATCTTTCAATATAAAACACCATGAATCTAAAATCAAATAACTAACAACAAAAATAAAGTACAGTAGAATATACAAAAATGATGAAAAAGAAGAAGAAAAATAAGAACCATAGATAATCAGTGAATGGATAACTTGAACACAACAATCTACTCAAATATTTATACAATTGATCTGAATCGAATAAAATGAAAATCTTAAAATTTATATAAATTAAATCATACCTTATGTGAATGCTTAACCGAATTGAAGATCAATTTTTTCATGCAATCTCACATGACTTCTCAAATAATATAATCAGTGTTGTTGATTTTTTATTGATGCGGTGGAAATGAAAAACAAATCAATGAGAGTTAGAGAATCTTATATAGAAGAATTTTAACCTAGATGAAAAACATTAAAAAAATCAAACGACTTCGTTTAGAATATTGGAGTTACAAGCCCATAAATATATGTGCCTTTATTTCATTATATATAAAATAAAATTTCAATTTAATGAAAACAATAAGAAGACATTCAAAAATTAATATGACTTTTTGATTCTTTAAACTAGGTGTTCACTTAAAGGATATGGCTCATCATGACAACAGTTATGAATCTGACTTAAAGAAGAGAAAATCTATAACTTGATTTGTGTGCGTTAAAGTTGAATTGATTTTTTTATCAAATCTATTTTTGTGATCTTTCAATCTAAAATACCATGAATCTAAACCATAGATAATCAGTGAATGGATAACTTGAACACAACAATCTACTCAAATATTTGTAAAATTGATCAATGTCGAATAAAATAAAAATCTTAAAATTTATATAAATTAAATCATACCTTATGTGAATGCTTATCCGAATTGAGGATCTAATTTTCATGCAATCTCACACGACTTCTTAAATAATATAATCAGTGTTGTTGAATTTTTCTTGATGCGGCGGAAATGAAAAAAAAATCAATGAGAGTTAGAAAATCTTATATAGAAGAATTTTAACCTAGATGAAAAAATTAAAAAAATCGAACGACTTCGTTTAGAATATTGGAGTTATAAGCCCATAAATATATGGGCCTAGATTTCATTATATATAAAATAAATTCCAATTTAATGAAAACAATAAGAAGATATTCAAAAATTAATATGACTTTCTGATTCTTCAAACTGTTTGTTCATTTAAAGGCTATGGCTCATCTTGACAAAGATTATGAATCCAAATTAAAGAAGAGAAAATCTATAACTTTATTTGTGTGCGTTAAAGTTGAATTAATTTTTTTATCAAATCTATTTTTTTAATGATCTTTCAATCTAAAATAGCATGAATCTAATCTCAAATAACTAACAACAAAAATAAAGTACAAAAGAACACACAAAAATGATTAAAAAAGAAGAAGAACCATAGATAATCAGTGAATGGATAACTTGAACACACCAATCTACTCAAATATTTGTAAAATCGATCTGAATCGAATAAAATGAAAATCTTAAAATTTATATCAATTAAATCATACTTTTTGTGAATGTTTATCTGAATTAAAGATCTCTTTTCAAGCAATCTCAAATTACTTAAATAATATAATCAGTTTTGTTGAATTTTTCTTGATGCGGCGAAAATAAAAAACATCAATGAGAGTTAGAGAATCTTATATAGAAGAAGATTAACCTATATGAAAAAAATAAAAAAAAAATAGAACAACTTCGTTTAGAATATTGGAGTTATAAGCCCATAAATATATTGGCCTTCATTATATATAAAATAAAATACCAATTTAATGAAAACAATAAGAAGACATTAAAAAATTAATATGACTTTCTGATTCTTCAAACTAGGTGTTCACTTAAAGGCTATGGCTCATCATGACAACGATTATGAATCTGATTTAAAGAAAAGAAAATCTATAACTTGATTTGTGTGGGTTAAAGCTGAATTGATTTTTTTTATCAAATCTATTTTTTATAATCTTTCAATCTAAAATGCCATGAATCTAATCTCAAATAACTAACAACAAAAATAAAGTACAAAAGAACATACAAAAAATGATTAAAAAAGACGAAGAAGAAGAACCATAGATAATCAGTGAATTGATAACTTGAACACAACAATCTACTCAAAGATATGTAAAATTGATCTGAATCGAATAAAATGAAAATCTTAAAATTTATATCAATTAAATGATACATTATGTTAATATTTAACCGAATTTAAGATCTATTTTTAATGCAATCTCACATGATTTCTCAAATAATATAGTCAGCGTTGTTGATGGTAGGCTGTTGTTGCAGTTGCAGTTGTTGTACACTTCCTGTTGTAACCTCTGAAGTTCGGCAGCTGCAACATTCTGTTGGTTGTCATTCTCATCGTCCATGATGACGGGATTTGATATTGTTTTTCTGTTCGTTCGTTCTAACCTTGTTTGCTCTTTGTTGCTGAGCTCTCGAAGGTTTTCAGAGCCCTTGCTTCTGGTAACTCTACTCAGCTTTTTGGTTAGTCACCTGAATCACACAAGAGAAGAAAATAAAATGTATCAGTAAATGTTAAACTAAATTTCAGTTTCATATTCGAAAGTAACGCTATTGGTCCCCGGCAACGGCGCCAATTCTTGAAACACTTCAGGAATAACCCAAATGAAAACACTGCAACAGAACACTCTATCGCAGTAGTTGATATGCTCAAATTAAAACCCTAAAAAGTACTAAAGCAATTGCTGCAGTATATTAGGGGTCGAACACAAGAACTCAGAGAAATCGCACAGTAGATTGTATAGTATCGAATCAAGCTAAGCAATTCAGATGAAACAAAAAGTAATAAACAGTAAACGAGTTGTAAATTCGATGGAGAGAATATAGATTCAGGGTATTTCACAGGGAATCAATGAATGCAGATAAACTAACTAACATGATTTAGATTAAGTGCGGTTCTTGAACTCAAATCACTAAAGTATAATTAACCAACTGTCGTTGCGAAAACTATCTAAATCTAAATCCTAGACTCCCAAATCTCTTTGCAAAATCCTAAGAATAAATCAGCTTTAATTTCAGGTTTGATATGTTCACAAATCAATTAAACCAAATCTTTTTGCGAATAATCAATTTGCTCACCTTAAATTCTATCAGATTACTCAATTGCACTGTCGTGCCTAATCGATTAACCTAAGATCTAAGTTCTAGGTGATCAATCTAGAATTAGCTTTGAGAACAACCTAAGGCGAAGAACTAATTCAGATTATGAACCCTAACAATAAATCATCCTAGCATTCAAAGAAATCCCTATGAGAAAACCCTAAACCTAAAGTGGATCTACTCAGACATGGAAATTGAAGCAATAAACATGACTGAATAAATATTCAAATAGATAATAAGAAAGAGTAACAAAAGGGTTCGAAATCTTCTCTCGGACGAACAGAGTTTCAGACTTGTCTCCCTTCAAAAAGCTCTCTCACAAATCCAGAATAAAACAAAGCGTAGCCATTGAAGTGGCTGTAAAATCCTATTAAAAAACCTAAGTCACGTTTTGGGGCTTCTTGTAAATATTAAAGTCTTCTGGGCAATTTTGCAATTCTTCCACTCTTAGAAAAGTCGTGGGTCGTGTCTACCTCGATGAGTATCTACCGATACCAGTCAGTATCGATCGATACCGACGCTTCAAATCGGGTACTCAGCAACACGAACTTCTGCTTTGCTCCAAAATACTCCAGAAAGCTCCAATATCTTCAATTATGCTCCAAACGTGCTAAAACCTGTAAAAGACTCTAAAACACTACAAAATAGTAGAAAGACTCTATAAAACGGACTTATATCATGGCCTAAACGGGGTAAAAACCATGATATATCAGCTCACCCAGATTTAGCCTTTGCTTGCCCTCAAGCAAATAGAAGACTAAACCAAATAAAGAGGTTTGAAAACGTAGAGACTCACATGTTCTTGAAACGTTGCAATGACCCTTTTCACAAGCACCCAAATGTCACCTAACCAGATTTCGACCTAACCACCATGTACTTCTCCGTAAACATTCGCAGTTTCCCAGACTACACAAATTATTTCGCAGCATCGTTCAATCAAGCCATCCTCGCCAGTTTCATCACTGTGATTAATACCAAGAACCTTCTAGATTCTTTCCCATACAATATCATGACAAGGAACCACCCTTTTTATCACTTTCTGGTATTATTTCTCTCCCACAGACGTATTTCTTATTATGTTCTCTTTTTTTTTGTAGCTTTGCATATACACATCAAGGTATGAGATGCGAGTATTGATGGTGTTAGCCACCGAATCCCCGGTTCTTCCCTCTCAACGTATCAAAGGTGTAGGCGAATAATGGCATCATAGGAAAATCCTAGCCTCGCTTCCAATCCTCTGTGTGATCATTCCTCACCAAGTAGAATAATGTGATCGTTGGAAATTTTCCTAACCCTCCACTAAGAAGAAAATCATTTCATCTTTTAATGCACCTTATTAATTAACTTGTAACAGGGAGAGAAATACCATTCATTCAAACACGTGGGTTCCTTTGTCAAATAGGAATGATGAATCAAGCTCTATGGATACTAACCATATTGATGAAGTGCAAAAATTTGGCTCAGGCTTTAAGAAACTTTGCTGGAAACATGAGTGTCTTCTAGTTAACTGGTCAGCCTTTGGATTTTTCATTAGTCGATCTAGAACTGATTCTGTAACAATGGTCACTTAGAAGCAAGGTCAAATCAATAGATTCAAGAAAAAGATCACAGTCTCCAACAGAGTTTTGACTTAATAAAACAAATTTTGACGCAAAAACGACTGACTCTAAGAAAAACAAAAACAATGTAAGCGAATACCTCCCCCAGACTTGAACGTCACTGTCCCCAGTGTTATCTAGCCTAGAGTTGGTAAAAGAACACAAAAAGAATAGAATACAAAAGGGATAAACAAGAAGTTACCGTGATGGAACACTGAGTATCGACCGACACACGACCTGGTATCGAGCGATACCAGGCTTAAGTCGACACGATGAACCTTTCTAATTCGCGTAGGGTGTCGACCGATACCAATGGGGTATCGATCGACACACTGGCGATTTTGAGTTTTTGTTGCTTGTTTATCCTGACACAAACACAAAACGAAAAATAAAAAAAGAATTAGACTCAAAAACAGACTCACCAGTGGGTTGCCTTCCACCAAGCGCTCGTTTAACGTCATTAGCTTGACTGTAACGCCATTCAGGCTGTGGGTGCATCATCCAGAGGCATTATCTGCCCAGTTGGAATCATAGATTTTGCCCAATAGTGTTTCACCCTTTGTCCATTGACAGTAAACTCATCACCTGTAGGACTAATCAGAACGACGGCACCATGTGGTCTGGCATCCTTGATTATGAAGGGACCTGATCAACGAGAACGCAATTTACCAGGAAACAATTGCAAACGAGAGTTATACAGAAGTACCTGGTCGTTCGGCTCGGAATGTCTGGAGATGATCTTTTTATCATGATGGGTGATATATCATGGTTTTTACCCTTTTTAGGCCATGATATAAGTCTGTTTTATAGAGTCTTTCTAGTGTTTTGGAGTCTTTTAGAGTCTTTTACAGGTCCTAGCACGTTTGGAGCATAATTGAAGATATTAGAGCTTTCTGGAACATTTTGGAGCAAAGCTGAAGTTCGTGTTGCTGAGTACCCGATTTCACGTCAAGCATCGATCGATACCTCCTTGGTATCGATCGATACACATCACAGCAGACACGACCCGCGACTTTTCCAAGAGTTGAAGAATTTCAACTTGGTCCAGAAGTCTTGAATTATTACAAGAAGACCCCAATTCGTGTTTAGACTATATAATTAGGTTTTCAGCCACCTGTTTAGGCTATGCTTTATTTTACTTTGGTTTGATAGAGAGCTTTGTGAGGAAAACAAGTCTGAAACTCACTTCGTCCGAGAGAAGATTTCGAACCCTCTTGTTACTCTTTCTGTTTTATTTGATGATTTATTCAAAGATGTTGATTGTTTCATTCTCCATGTCTGAGTAGATCCACTTTAGGTTCAGGGTTCTCATAAGGGTTATCTCTGAATGCTAGGTTGATTAGTTATTAGGATTCACCATCTGAATTAGTTCTTCGCTTAGGTTGTGTTCAAAGCTAATTATAGGTTGACGAATCTGGAACATAGATATTAGGATAATTGATTAGGCATGATAGTGCGATTAATTACCTGATAGAACATTAGGTGAGCAAATTAATTATTCGCAAAGAGATTTGGTTTAATTGATTTGTGAACATATCAAACCTGATATTAAATCTGATTTAGATTTTATGATTCGCAAACAGATTTGGAATTCCCAGGATTTAGATTTAGATAATTCTCGCAACGACAATTGGTTAATTATACCTTGGTGATTTGAGTTCAAGAACTGCGCTAAATCTGAATCATGTTAGTTAGTTTATCTGCATTCATTGATTTTCTGAGAAATACCATGAGCCTATCTTTCTCCAATTGAATTACAACACTTTTAATTTCTGCACTGTTTCAATTACATCTTAATTGCTTAGCTTGATTCGATACTATATAATATATTGTGTGATTTCTCTGTGTCCTTGTGTTCGACCCCTGATATACTGCATCAACTGCTTTAGTACTGTTTAGGGTATTAATTTGAGCATATCAATAGGCCTTAGTTCTCTCCTTGTACAACTTCGAGTTCTCGTAGGCTTGGTGCCTAATCTCATCCAACTTGTTTAGCTGAATCAACCTCCTCTCAGCAGCAGGCTTGATGTCAAAGTTCAGAAACTTCGTCGCCTATGCAGCCTTGTGCTCTATCTCCACCGGAAGGTGAAATTCTTTCCCATACAGCAAGTGGAACGGTGTAGTACCCAGTGGTGTCTTGAAAGCTGTCCTGTAAGCCCATAACACATCATCCAACTTTTTAGACCAATCCTTCCTAGAAGCACCCACTGTCTTCTCCAAAATTTCTTTGAATTGCCTGTTGGATACCTTGAATTCCCCACTGGTTTGAGGGTGATATGGAGTAGCCACGCGATGATTTACACCATACTTCTACAACATCTTCTTGAAAATCTTGTTGATAAAGTGAGAACCACCATCACTTATCACAATTCGAGGTACTCCAAATCGAGGGAAAATGATGGTCTTAAACAGCTTAACAACCACCTAAGAATCATTGGTTCTGCTTGCAATCGCCTCCTTCCATTTCGACACATAGTCCATAGCAACCAGGATGTAAATGTTCTCGTGTGACGAGGGTAAGGGACCCATAAAATCGATGCCCCAACAATCAAAAATTTCAACCTCAAGGATACAATTTTGTGGCATCTCATGTCTCTTACTGATCTTCCCTCTCCTCTGGCAAGCATCGCACTGCGAAATGAAAGCATGAACACCCTTAAACATAGTAGGCCACCAAAAGCCTGCTTGAAGAACCTTGGACACTGACTTGAAAGTAGAAAAGTGACCAACATACTCAGACCCGTAACAATGAAAAAGAATCGCTGGCACTTCAGACTCTGCAACACATCTTCTGTAGATACCATCTGAGCAGTGCTTGTATAGGTAAGGCTCATCCCATAAGAATTGCCTCATCTCGCGCATAAACTTCTTCTTTGCATACTTTGTGGGATGCTTGGGCTCAGTCTCTACAGCAAGGTAGTTAGCAATGTCAGCGCACCATGGTCGTGCAGGATTAGATATAGCAGCTAGATAGACGTCATAAGAGTCGAAGTGCTCTGTAGGCAAAACAGGTCCAAATCGCCTCTGGTATCGAACGATACTAGGTGAGTATCGATCGATACTGACGGTCTGCACTGGTGAAAATTGCAGATTTTATGGAAAAACGTCTTGAAGTTGAGCTTCAATTAAGTAAATACCCTCCTCTGGCAAGAAATCATCAATAGGTACAACTTCATCGACCTTTAATCGCGATAAGTGTTTAGCAAGGCCATTCTCGACTCCTTTCTTGTCCTTGATCTCGATATCGAACCCTTGGAGCAAAAGTACCCATCGGCATAGACGAGGCTTGAGGTCCTTGTTCTTCAGCAGGTATTTGAGAGCAGCATGGTATGTGTGAACAATAACCTTGCTCCCAATCAAGTAGGACCAAAATTTCTCAAAAGAGAAAACAACTGTAAGTAACTCCTTCTCTGTGGTTTTGTAATTTCACTGAGCATCATCCAACGTCCTGCTGGCATAATAAATAGCATGGAGCTTCTTGTCTTTCCTCCGACCCAATACAACTCCAACAGCAAAATCACTCGCATCGCACATAACCTCAAAAGGTAAACTCCAATCAGGTGGTTGAACAATAGGAGCCCTCACCAATGCCTTCTTAATCTCCTCGAAGGCTGTAAGGCAATCATATGTGAAGTCAAATTTGACTTCTTTACATAACAGGGCTGTGAGTGGGCGTGCAAGCTTAGAGAAATCCTTGATGAACCTCCTGTAAAACCCAGCTTAGAGAAATCCTTGATGAACCTCCTGTAAAATCGTCCGAGAGAAGATTTCGAACCCTCTTGTTACTCTTTCTGTTTTATTTGATGATTTATTCAAACATGTTGATTGTTTCATTCTCCATGTCTGAGTAGATCGACTTTAGGTCCAGGGTTCTCATAAGAGTTATCTTTGAATGCTAGGTTGATTAGTTATTAGGATTCACCATCTGAATTAGTTCTTCGCTTAGGTTGTGTTCAAAGCTAATTGTAGGTTGACGAATCTGGAACTTAGATCTGAGGATAATTGATTAGGAACGACAGTGCGATTAATTACCTGATAGAACCTTAGGTGAGCAAATTAATTATTCGCAAAGAGATTTGGTTTAATTGATTTGTGAACATATCAAACCTGATATTAAAGCTGATTTATACTTTAGGATTCGCAAAGAGATTTGGAATTCCTAGGATTTAGATTTAGATAATTCTCGCAACGACAATTGGTTAATTATACCTAGGTGATTTGAGTCCAAGAACTGCGCTAAATCTGATTCATGTTAGTTAGTTTATCTGCATTCATTGATTTCCTGAGAAATACCATGAGCCTATCTTTCTCCAATTGAATTACAACACTTTTAATTTCTGCACTGTTTTCAATTACATCTGAATTGCTTAGATTGATTCGATACTATATAATATATTGTGTGATTTCTTTGAGTCCTTGTGTTCGACCCCTGATATACTGCAGCAACTGCTTTAGTAATGTTTAGGGTATTAATTTGAGCATATCAATAGGCCTTAATTCTCTCCTTGTATAGCTTCGAGTTCTCGTAGGCGTGGTGCCTAATCTCATCCAACTTGTTTAGCTTAATCAACCTCCTCTCAGCAGCAGGCTTGATGTCAAATTTCAGCAACTTCGTCGTCCATGCAGCCTTGTGCTCTATCTCCACCGGAAGGTGAAATGCTTTACCATACAGCAAGTGGAACGGTGTAGTACCCAGTGGTGTCTTGAAAGCTGTCCTGTAAGCCCATAACGCATCATCCAACTTAGTAGACCAATCCTTCCTAGAAGCACCCACTGTCTTCTCCAAAATTTCTTTGATTTGCCTGTTGGATACCTCGACTTACCCACTGGTCTGAGGGTGATATGGAGTAGACACGCGATGATTTACACCATACTTCTTCAACATCCTCTCGAAAATCTTGTTGATAAAGTGAGAACCACCATCACTTATCACAATTCGAGGTACTAAAAATCGAGGGAAAGTGATGGTCTTAAACAGCTTAACAACCACCTAAGAATCATTGGTTCTGCTTGCAATCGCCTCCTCCCATTTGGACACATAGTCCACAGCAACCAGGATGTACCTGTTCTCGTGTGACGAGGGTAAGGGACCCATAAAATCGATGCACCAGCAATAAAAAACTTTAACCTCAAGGATGAAATTTTTTGGCATCTCATGTCTGTTACTGATCTTCCCTCTCCTCTGGCAAGCATCGCACTTCAAAATGAAAGCATGAACATCCTTAAACATAGTAGGCCACCAGAAGCCTACTTGAAGAACCTTGGACACTGTCTTGAAAGTAGCAAAGTGACTAGCATACTCAGACCCATGACAATGAAAAAGAATCGCTGGCACCTCAGACTCTGCAACACATCTTCTGTAGATACCATCTGAGCAGTGCTTGTATAGGTAAGGCTCATCCCAAAAGAATTGCCTCATCTCGCGCATAAACTTCTTCCTTGCAATCTTTGTGGGATGATTGGGCTCAGTCTCTACAGCAAGGTAGTTAGCAATGTAGCGTACCATGGTCGTACAGGACTATATACAGCAGCTAGATAGACGTCATAAGAGTCGAAGTGCTCTGTAGGCAAAACAGGTCCAAATCGCGTCTGGTATCGACCGTACTAGGTGAGTATCGATCGATACTGACGGTCTGCACTTATGAAAATTGCAGATTTTTGGGAAAAACATCTTGAAGCTGAGCTTCAATTAAGTAAATACCCTCCTCTGGCAAGAAATCGTCAATAGGTACAACTTCATTGACCTTTAATCGCGATAAGTGGTTAGCAACGTCATTCTCGACTCCTTTCTTGTCTTTGATCTCGATATCGAACCCTTGGAGCAAAAGTACCCATCGGCATAGATGAGGCTTGAGGTCCTTGTTCTTCAGCAGGTATTTGAGAGCAGCATGGTCTGTGTGAACAATAACCTTGCTCCCAATCAAGTAGGACCAAAATTTCTCAAAAGAGAAAACAACTGCAAGTAACTCCTTCTCTGCGGTGTTGTAATTTCACTGAGCATCATCCAACGTCCTGCTGGCATAATAAATAGCATGGAGCTTCTTGTCTTTCCTCTGACCCAATACAGCTCCAACAGCAAAATCACTGGCATCGCACATAGCCTCAAAAGGTAAACTCCAATCGGGTGGTTGAACAATAGGAGCACTCACCAATGTCTTCTTAATCTCCTCGAAGGCTGCAAGGCAATCAGATGTGAAGTCAAAGTCAAATTTGACTTCTTTACATAACAGGGCTGTGAGTGGGTGTGCAAGTTTAGAGAAATCCTTGATGCACCTCCTGTAAAACCCAGCTTAGAGAAATCCTTGATGAACCTCCTGTAAAATCGTCCCAGAGAAGATTTCGAACCCTCTTGTTACTCTTTCTGTTTTATTTGATGATTTATTCAAACATGTTGATTGTTTCATTCTCCATGTCTGAGTAGATCCACTTTAGGTCCAGGGTTCTCATAAGGGTTATCTTTGAATGCTAGGTTGATTAGTTATTAGGATTCACCATATGAATTAGTTCTTCGCTTAGGTTGTGTTCCAAGCTAATTGTAGGTTGACTAATCTGGAACTTAGATCTGAGGATAATTGATTAGGCACGACAGTGTGATTAATTATATGATAGAACCTTAGGTGAGCAAATTAATTATTCGCAAAGAGATTTGGTTTAATTGATTTGTGAACATATCAAACCTGGTATTAAAGCTGATTTAGACGTTAGGATTTGCAAAGAGATTTGGAATTCCTATGATTTAGATTTAGATAATTCTCGCAACGACAGTTGGTTAATTATACCTTGGTGATTTGAGTTCAAGAACTGCGCTAAATCTGAATCATGTTAGTTAGTTTATCTGCATTCATTGATTTCCTGAGAAATACCCTGAGTCTATCTTTCTCCAATTGAATTACAACACTTTTAATTTATGCACTGTTTTCAATTACATCTGAATTGCTTAGCTTGATTCAATACTATATAATCTATTGTGTGATTTCTCTGAGTCCTTGTGTTCGACCCCTGATATACTGCAACAACTACTTTAGTACTGTTTAGGGTATTAATTTGAGCATATCAAATTTGGCGCCGTTGCCGGAGACTCAATTTCGCCTTTAGATTTTAGCTGTCGAGTCTCGACTAAGTCGTCGGTATCGATCGATACTACCTAGTATCGGTCAATACTTAGGCGATTTCTTTGTTGATATCGATCGATACCATCAGTGTCGGTCAATACTCAACGTATTTTTTTGGTCACTTACGTGCCTTGTCTAGTGGTTTGTTTTCAGGTGCATGCCTAATTGTGAAACCAGAAGAAACAAGAGCACTCTGCTAGTCAATCTATCGTTAGAGAAGCTAGCACGTTTAGAACGCGCAAACAGAAAGACAAAGCAAACATCAGGGATGAACAACCCAGTGGTTTTAAGAGCTGATGAAGTTGGAGTCTTGAGAGACCAAGAGTGTCAAGTGTGCAATGAGAGAGGGCAGCGACTTGATGAAGCTGGAAACGTCATTGTCCCTCCTACTGTTGTTCGTCAGATTGTCGCGCCAACTGGGCGCGCCAACATTGGGAATGTTGCAGTTGATCGAGGTAGGACACATGGTGAGCACAACAGACCTGATCAGTTCTATGCCAATCGATCTGCGATTCGCATCCCAACTTTTCAGAGGAATGACTTTGAGCTGAAGGCTGCGTACTACGCTCTTGTGAGTCAGAATCCTTTCCATGGCCTATCTCATGAACATCCCATGGATCATATCGAGAGGTTCGAAGATTTGGTCACTGGTATGAAGTACAATGGAGTGCCCAATGAGTTTCTTTTCTGCAAACTTTTCTCATACTCTCTTAGTGGGGATGTTGCTTATTGGCTGAAGCAGTTGGCTCCTGGTTTGCTAACTACATTGGATGAGACAAAGAATGCATTCCTGTGCATTTTCTATGATGATGCGAGATCCGAAGAGCTCAGGAACAAAATTTCTCAGTTTTCTCAAGGTCCAACAGAGGCACTCAAGGCTGCTTGGATTCGTTTCAAGTCATATCAGAGAGATTGTCCGCACCATGGGTTCAATCAGGTTCAGCTGCTGGGTACTTTCTACAGAGGGATCAATTGGAGGTACCAGATGTCTTTGGATACTGCGAGTAATGGGAACTTCAACATCAGGTATCCAGATGATGCGATTGTGCTAATTGAGAACTTGTCGTCTAGCAATAGCACCAAGAATGCTGATTTCGAGCGGAAGAAGCAGGCTGCAAGAATTGATGGATCTCAGATTGCTGAAGTTCAAGCGAAGCTAGATATTCTGATTGGGAAGTCGAAGAAAGCTGTACACTTTACTGATGGAGTCAATAATATCGGTGGAGCTGAAGTGGAGGATGTTAACTATGTTGGTGGTTCTGGATTTCAGGGTCAGCAATTTGGGTACAACAACAACACTCGCAATTACGGGAACTCTTCGTACCAGCCCATCCCTCCAAAATCCACAGAGAATAAGATGGAAACCATGCTTGAGCAGATTCTTCAGGGGCAGCAAAAACTGCAAGTGGATTTCAATGGGAAGATTGACCATCTGTACACTAATCTCAATGGGAAGATTGACCATCTGAATGGGAAGATTGAAGCTGTCAGCCTTTGTTAGAGGAAGCTGGAGACTCAGGTTGCTCAGACCGCATCAGCTGTGCAGAGGCAGGAAGGTTATCTTCTAGGGAAAACTGAGAATCCAAGAGCACACATCAATGCAATCACCTTAGGAGTTGCTAAAGAAGCCAATGTAGTGGTAGAAGAAGGATTTGATGCAGGAATTCTCGAAGATCTTGTAGAAGATGACGACTGCGATTCTGAAATCGCCCGAGTATCGATCGATACCCTCATGTATCGATCGATACCAGTCCAGACACCTGCACGAGTGAATCCAAAATCCCGTGTATCGATCGATACCCCTTCTGTATCGATCGATACTGAGACGCATGTCGAGAAAGAGCCTGAAATTGTCAAGGAGAGGGTGTATATACCCAAGATACCTTATCCTATGCCTCATATTATGACAAGGAAGGAATGGGAGGACGCCAGATGCAAAGCTTTGTTGGAGAAATCGGTTGTGGAGCCTCCTTTTGATGATGATATATCTGCGAGGGACGATTCAAGAGCGAGAGTATCGATCGTTACCCTACCTGGTTTCGGTCGATACCCCTCGCAGAACGAGGCAAAAACTATGAAAAAGCCTTAGTTGATTGAAGAAAGAGTTCGCAACCCCAAGAAACTGAATTCTATTCCTCAACATCTCAGAGACCCCATCACTCCAAAGCAGCTGCTTGGCTTTGAGAAGATAGTACGAAGGATACCCCACTCGTTCACTTTTGAAGAAGCTCTAGAGGGCTGGCCTCTGCTAAGTCACTTCAAAGATTGCAGAGAAACTGAGGAAGAAATTAAGGCACTCTTTATCGAGGCAAGACGCAAGTCACTACCGCTGCGGCAGTTGACACAGAGGAAAGACCCAGGAAAATTCGCGGTACCATGCTCTATCTCTGGAGTCGAGTTTAAAGAGTCTCTCGTTGACTCAGGGGCTAGTTTCAATGTCATTTCAAAGGCAATTGCAAAGAGGTTGAGAGCTGGTATTCGATCTCCAACAACATCTATCACATTCGCGAGCTCTTCAACCTCAGTTCCAAATGGTACAATCTCTGATTTGATGATCAAAGTAGGAGATTGTCTGGTGCCCACTAATTTTCAGGTTGTGGAGATGAGCGAAGGATCTGAAGTGTCTTTGCTCCTGGGACGGCCGTTTATGGCTACTGCTGGCGCGATCATAGACACACCTAATAAGAGAATCTCTTTCTCTTACATTGACGGAGATGTCTACTATGATGCCATACCTACTAGAGGAACTCCCACACGTGTCTCTTGCATTGAAGTTGTCATAGGAGAGACATTAGCGGCTGATCTTTAGGAAGAGCCTCCTGACGACTCAACTGTCATAGACGTTTTGGTTGAACCGCCCAGCATCCCCAAGATAGTTGTCAGGAAGGCTATGGCAACAAAGAAGAAGGCGAAGAGTACAAGAGTAAAAGGTGCTCCCTCTATGACCTTAATCCCTCAGAAGTGTGATGGGAATTCGATTAAATACAAGGTAAAGTGCAAAGGAGCCTCAAAATCATTCTCTAAGGCTAGAGTTCTTCTTACTTCTGAGCTGAAAGAGAAAGGAAAAGAGTTTGTGGAGAGTATGTTTAGCAAAACTCTGAAGATAGGGATGTCAAGTTGTGGAGCCTGTTTTGGTGCAAGCTCGCATTCTTATCCTGCCTGAAGGGCGTTACAGTCAAGCTAATGACGTTAAACAAGCGCTTGGTGGGAGGCAACCCACTGGTGAGTCTGCTTTTGATTCTTTTTCTTTTTCATTCTTCGTTTTGTGTTTGTGTCAATATAAACAAGGAGCAAAACTCGAAATCGCATTAGTGTCGATCGATACCCCATTGGTATCGGTCGACACCAATCGCGAATGTACGGTTCATTATGTCGATTCAAGTTTGGTATAGATCGATACCAAGCCGTGTGTCGATCGACACCAGATGTTCCAGCACGGTAACTTCTTGTTTCTCTTTGTTCTATTCTGTTCTTTTGTTTTCTTTTACATACTCTGGGCTAGATAACACTGGGGACAGTGTTATTCAAGTCTGTGGGAGGTGTCTGCTGACATTATGTTTGTTTTTCTTAGAGTCAGTTGTTTTATCGAGTCAAAAACGTTTTATTTAGTCAAAACTTGTTGGAGATGATGATCATGTGCTTGAATTGTTGTTTTGATTTTTTTTTTGAGTGACCAGTGTTGCAGGATCAGTTCTAGATCGACTAATGAAAAATCAAAGGACTGACTAGTTGACTAGAAAACATCCATGTCTCCAGCAGAGTTCTTCTGAAACTTGAGCCAAATTTCTGCACTTCATCAATGTGGTTAGTGTTTTTAGAGCTTGATTCATCATTCATATCTGATAAAGGAACCCATGTGTTTAGAGTTATGGTATCTCTCTCCCCTGTTATAAGTTGGTAAATAAGAGCATAAAAGATGAGATGATTTTCTTCTGTGTAGAGGGTTCGGAAAATTTCCAGCGATCCCATTATTCTACTTAAGAGGGAATGATCACACAAAGGTTGAAAGCGAGGTTAGGAAAATTTCCCGTGATACCACTATTCGCATAAACCTTTGATACATCAAACACCATCAATACTCGCGTTTCGGACCTTGATGTGTATATGCAGATCTAAAAAATTAAAAGAGAGAACATAATAAGAAATAAGTCTAGAGGAGAGAAATTGATGCAAAAAGTGTGAAATTGAATGGTTCCTTGTCATGATATTGTATGGTAAAGAATCTACAAGGTTCTTGAACATTAGCTACAACGATGAAACTGGCGATGAAGGTTTTATTTGAACAATGCTGCGAGATAATGTGTGGAGTCTGGAAAAGTTGCGAATGTCTACGGAGAAGTACATGGTGGTTAGATCAAAAGCTGGTTAGGTGACATTTGGATGCTTGGAAAAAGAATCTTTGCGATGGTTTCTGAATAGGTGAGTCTCCGTGTTTTCAAACCTCTTTCTCTGGTTTGGTCTTCTATTTGCTTGAGGGCTAGCAAATGCTAAGTTTGGGGGAGTTGATATATCAATGTTTTTACCCCTTTTAGGCCATGATATAAGTCTGTTTTATAGAGTCTTTCTAGTATTTTGGACTCTTTTAGAGTCTTTTACAGGTCCTAGCACGTTGGGAGCATAATTGAAGATATTGGAGCTTTCTGGAGCATTTTGGAGCAAAGTTGAAGTTCGTGTTGCTGAGTACCCGATTTCACGTCAAGCATCGATCGATACCTCCTTGGTATCGATCGACACCCATCGCAGCAGACACGACCCGCGACTTTTCCAAGAGTTGAAGAATTGCAACTCGGTCCAGAAGTCTTGAATTATTACAAGAAGACCCCAATTCGTGTTTAGACTATATAATTAGGTTTTCAGCCACCTGTTTAGGCTATGCTTTATTTTACTTGGGTTTGAGAGAGAGCTTTGTGAGGAAGACAAGTCTGAAACTCCCTTCGTCTGAGAGAAGATTTCGAACCCTCTTGTTACTCTTTCTGTTTTATTTGATGATTTATTCAAACATGTTGATTGTTTCATTCTCCATGTCTGACTAGATCCACTTTAGGTTCAGGGTTCTCATAAGGGTTATCTTTGAATGCTAGGTTGATTAGTTATTAGGATTCACCATCTGAATTAGTTCTTCGCTTAGGTTGTGTTCAAAGCTAATTCTAGGTTGACGAATCTGGAACTTAGATCTTAGGATAATTGATTAGGCACGACATTGCGATTAATTACCTGATAGAACCTTAGGTGAGCAAATTAATTATTCGCAAAAAGATTTGGTTTAATTGATTTGTGAACATATCAAACCTGATATTAAAGCTGATTTAGACTTTAGGATTCACAAAGAGATTTGGAATTCCTAGGATTTAGATTTAGATCATTCTCGCAACGACAGTTGGTTAATTATACCTTGGTGATTTGAGTTCAAGAACTGCGCTAAATCTGAATCATGTTAGTTAGTTTATCTGCATTCATTGATTTCCTGAGAAATACCCTGAGCTTATCTTTCTCCAATTGAATTACAACACTTTTAATTTCTGCACTGTTTTCAATTATATCTGAATTGCTTAGCTTGATTATACCTTGGTTAATTATACCTTGGTGATTTGAGTTCAAGAACTGCACTAAATCTGAATCCTGTTAGTTAGTTTATCTGCATTCATTGATTTCCTGAGAAATACCCTGAGCTTATCTTTCTCCAATTGAATTACAACACTTTTAATTTCTGCACTGTTTTCAATTATATCTGAATTGCTTAGCTTGATTATACCTTGGTCAATTATACCTTGGTGATTTGAGTTCAAGAACTGCGCTAAATCTGAATCCTGTTAGTTAGTTTATCTGCATTCATTGATTTCCTAAGAAATACACTGAGCTTATCTTTCTCCAATTGAATTACAACACTTTTAATTTCTGCACTGTTTTCAATTATATCTGAATTGCTTAGCTTGATTATACCTTGGTTAATTATACCTTGGTGATTTGAGTTCAAGAACTGCGCTAAATCTGAATCCTGTTAGTTAGTTTATCTGCATTCATTGATTTCCTAAGAAATACCCTGAGCTTATCTTTCTCCAATTGAATTACAACACTTTTAATTTCTGCACTGTTTTCAATTATATCTGAATTGCTTAGCTTGATTCGATACTATATAATATATTGTGTGATTTCTCTGAGTCCTTGTGTTCGACCCCTGATATACTGCAGCAACTGCTTTAGTACTGTTTAGGGTATTAATTTGAGCATATCCATAGGCCTTAGTTCTCTCCTTGTACAGCTTCGAGTTCTTGTACGCGTGGTGCCTAATGTCATCCAACTTGTTTAGCTGAATCAACCTCCTCTCAGCAGCAGGTTTGATGTCAAAGTTCAGCAACTTCGTCGCCCATGCAGCCTTGTGCTCTATCTCCACTGGAAGGTGAAACGCTTTCCCATACAGCAAGTGGAACGGTGTAGTACCCAGTGGTGTCATGAAAGCTGTCCTGTAAGCCCATAACGCATCATCCAACTTTGTAGACCAATCCTTCCTAGAAGCACCCACTGTCTTCTCCAAAATTTCTTTGATTTGCCTGTTGGATACCTCGACTTGCCCACTAGTCTGAGGGTGATATGGAGTAGCCAGGCGATGATTTACACCATACTTCTTCAACATCCTCTCGAAAATCTTGTTGATAAAGTGAGACCACCATCACTTATCACAATTTTAAGTACTCAAAATCGAGGGAAAATGATGGTCTTAAACATCTTAACAACCACCGAAGAATCATTGGTTCTGCTTGCAATCACCTCCTCCCATTTGGACACATAGTCCACAGCAACCAGGATGTACCTGTTCTCGTGTGACGAGGGAAAGGGACCCATAAAATCGATGTCCCATCAATCAAAAACTTCAACCTCAAGGATGAAATTTTTTGGCATCTCATGTCTCTTACTGATCTTCCCTCTCCTCTGGCAAGCATCGCACTGCGAAATGAAAGCATGAACATCCTTAAACATAGTAGGCCACTAGAAGCCTGCTTGAAGAACCTTGGACACTGTCTTGAAAGTAGCAAAGTAACCAGCATACTCAGACCCATGACAATGAAAAAGAATCGCTGGCACCTCAGACTCTGAAACACATCTTCTGTAGATACCATATGAGTAGTGCTTGTATAGGTAAGGCTCATCCCAGAAGAATTGCCTCATCTCGCGAATAAAATTCTTCCTTGCGTACTTTGTGGCATGCTTGGGCTCAGTCTCTACAGCTAGGTAGTTAGCAATGTTAGCGTACCATGGTCATGCAAGAATAGATATAGCAGCTAAATATATGTCATAAGAGTCGAAGTGCTCTTTAGGCAAAACATGTCCAAATCGCGTCTGGTATCGACCGATACTGGCGGTCTGCACTGGTGAAAATTGCAGATTTTCGGGACAAACGTCTTGAAGCTGAGCTTCAATTAAGTAAATACCCTCCTCTGGCAAGAAATCGTCAATAGGTACAACTTCATCGACCTTTAATCGCGATAAGTGGTTAGCAACGCCATTCTCGACTCCTTTCTTGTCCTTGATCTCGGTATCGAACCCTTGGAGCAAAAGTACCCATCGGCATAGACGAGGCTTGAGGTCCTTGTTCTTCAGCATGTATTTGAGAGCAGCATGGTCTGTGTGAACAATAACCTTGCTCCCAATCAAGTAGGACATAAATTTCTCAAAAGAGAAAACAACTGCAAGTAACTCCTTCTCAGTGGTGTTGTAATTTCATTGAGCATCATCCAACGTCCTGCTGGCATAATAAATAGCATGGAGCTTCGTGTCTTTCCTCTGACCCAATACAGCTCCAACAGCAAAATCACTCGCATCGCACATAACCTCAAAAGGTAAACTCCAATCAGGTGGTTGAACAATAGGAGCACTCACCAATACCCTTCTTAATCTCCTCGAAGGCTGCAAGACAATCAGATGTGAAGTCAAATTTGACTTCTTTACATAACAGGGCTGTGAGTGGGTGTGCAAGCTTAAAGAAATCCTTGATGAACCTCGTGTAAAACCCAACATGACCAAGGAAGCTTTGTATCTCAGGAACATATCATGGAGGTTGCAGGCTCTTCATGACCTCAATCTTAGCCTTGTCGACTTCGATCCCTGCCTTAGAAACCTTGTGCCCAAGAACAATGCCATCTTGTACCATGAAGTGGCACTTCTCCCAATTAAAAACCAAGTGCTTCTCCTCGCATCGTTGAAGTACCTTGCACAAGTTATCCAGACAATCCTTGAATGACGATCCATACACTGAAAAGTCATCCATGAACACCTCCATAAACTCCTCAGTCATGTCTGTAAAAATCGAAATCATGCATCGCTGAAAGGTCGCTGGAGCGTTACATAATCCAAATGGCAATCTTCTGTAGGCGAATGTGCCATAAGGACATGTAAATGTCGTCTTTCCCTGATCCTCTGGACGTATAGGAATCAGGAAAAAGCCTGAGTACCCATCGAGAAAACAGTAGTATGGGTGACTCGGTAACCTCTCCAGCATATGGTCGATGAATGGCAATGGGAAGTGATCCTTCCTTGTGGCCGCATTCAGATTCATGTAGTCAATACACATCCTGTGACCAGTGATCGTCCTTGTAGGGATCAGCTCATCCTTCTCTTTTTTCACAACTGTTATGCCTCATTTCTTAGGCACAACGTGAACTGGACTAACCCAAGAACTATCTGAGATGGCATATATAATCCCTGCTTCCAACAGCTTCATTACTTCCTTCCTGACCACTTCCTTCAGGTTTGGATTCAGCCTCCTTTGACACTCAATCGAAGACTTAGACTCATCCTCCAGGTGAATCCGATGCATGCACAAGTCTGGTGCTATACCTGAAATGTCATCAAGAGAATAGCCAAGAGCTTTGCGATACTTGCGCAGCTTGCTCAGCAGTAAGGCAATCTCTGTGTTGTTCAAAGAAGCATTAACAATTACTGGGTATGTAGAATTAGGGCCAAGAAAACTATACCTCAGATTTGGTGGGAGTGGCTTTAGTTCGATCTTAGGAGCATTCTCTGCACTCCAATCTCCAAACCCAGCAGCTTGCTTAGAACTCTCGGCTAACTCTCTTTCTGGCCGCAGGGTATCGACCGATACCAGTGGGGTATCGATCGATACTGACGATGCTGAATCGAGCATCTTCGAGTATCCAACAATATCATTGTACAAATGGACCTCTGAAGTGGCAATTCTACAGTATCATTTCATCTCCAGGAAGTACTCCTCTGCTATATCACTGAAGGTGTCCATATAGAACGTCTGTCCATCAATGGTTGGTCTTTTCATCATCTTATCCATGTTAAAGGACATCACCAAATCACCGATGTTGAGAGCTATATGTCCATTCTTGCAATCGATCAAGGCTACAGCAGATGCAAGGACTGGTCTGCACAGGATAAGAAGATCCTTAGTCTCAGCATCGTACCTCAAGACGATGAAATCTGTTGGGATCAAGCAATTCCCAATCTTGATTGGGACATCTTCGAGTAGTCCCTCTGGAAGTCTCACTGAGCGATCAGCAAGTACCAGTGAAATCCTTGTAGATTGGAAATCTGTTATCCCCATTCGCATAGCAACGGAGTGTGGCATGAGGTTCACACTCGACACAATATCGCAGAAAGCACGCTCGAATCTCTCTGCGAAGATAGTGCAATCCAAAACAAAACTCCCTGGGTCTGGTAGCTTCTTGGGAATTTTGTTGAGTAGAATCGCACTGCACTCAGCTGTAATCATCATGACACCTTCTTCAAGGTTCACATTTCTAGACACCATCTTCTTCACATACCTCCTGAAAGATGGAGAAGTCTTAATAGCATCGACAAACGGGAGCTCCACAACCAACTTATCCAAAATAGCCTTGCATCTGGAATCCTCCCATTCCATATTTGTTATCTTAGGAGGCATAGGATAAGGTATTTTGGGTATTTACACCCTCTCCTTGACAATCTCTGGTTCCTTCTCGACCAGCGCCTCGGTATCGACCGACACAGAAGGAGTATCGATCGATACACGGGCCTTTGGATCCACTCGTACAGGTGTCTGGACTGGTATCGATCGATACACAGGGATTTTTAGAATCCCAATCATCATCTTCAGCAAGATCTACGAGATGCTCTGCAATTGGGTTGTTCTTCACTCTTGTAATCACCTCTTTTCCACTCCTCAAGGTGATGGCATTGATGTGTGCCCTTGGATTCTCAGTTTTCCATGGAAGAAAACCTTCATGCCTCTTCACAGCTGCTGCAGTCTGAGCAACTTGAGTTTCCAACTTCCTCTGAGTCAGATTGATAGCTTCAATTTTCCCATTCATCTCTGCGCAGGCTCCTTCTGCTCGCCAGGCTGGACCGTCTTCACGAAAATTGGAATAAATTTTGATCGCAACGTTGGAATGACCTCAAACTACTTCCAAATGAAAGGTAATCCATTGCTATTTCTTGGATCCAATTTGAGCGCGATCCATCGGTGGGAAGTTCTTCAACGAATGCCAAACGTTTGATGTCTCTGCATGATTATGCATCGCCATATGCTCATTTGCACCCAAAACGGCTCATTCTCTCCCAAAGCAACCTAAAACCTGAAAAGACTTGATAAAAGGACTAAAAGACTCTAAAAACAAACTTTGACTCGATAAAAAATATAAAACAATGGTTAAAAACCGGTGAAAACACGATTTATCAGTGGACACATACAAATATCAATGGTTACGAGATTCCCAAAGCAGATCAAACGTCACAAAATATCCTGAGGCAAAAGAGCAGCAGTGGAAAATAAGAGAAACTCGTAAATAAATCATCACAACGCCTCGGCATTAATTCACTTTGGAAGCGAAAGCCAGCAGTCGGTTCGGCGTCATTAAGGTTTGGCAGTTAATCTCGATCCCGGCAACTTTCATCTCGTCACAAGAAATTCTGAATCTGACGAGCTGGGGGGCAAATTGTAGGCGTTGGATTCCACGCGCTCGAGATTAACTGTTTGGAAACAACCAAGTATGGAGACATCATCTTGGTTGAACCGGACCACAAACGAGAAGAAGACAAAGACGAGAAGAAGACAAAGACGAAGAAAGGACGACTTAGCTAAAGCATGGCTCAGGCCCATCCCATTCGCTTCGACAAGATCCGCCTCGGCCAGATCACCTCGGGCAAAACAGGACCGAACCGAGGCGAAATCAATATCATTCCCTAGACCAAACGAGATTGGATCAAGACTATATCAATCCGGTCCATCTTGGTTCAATATCATGGGCCGAAGTTAGTTCTCCCTAAGCCAAGGTCTAGATTGGGCCGAGCTTGTCGACCCATTAAGCGACCGATCAACAAGAAACACTAGGTGAGACTTCTAATCAGCGTCCGCGCGAAGGAAAAAGGAAAGATTCCACATCTTCCGAAATCCCCGTACATAGGATCTGTATAAATAGTTGTCATAATCGTCTGTAACGAGAGAAGCTTAGGATATCTTAGCAAGACCCTTAGCAAAAATCATTCATGTACTTGAAAGCTTACGAAATAGTAATAAAAATCATCTTTGGATCATTGTTTTCGTGTTTTCGATCTCAGAAACTTATGTTCCCTCTAAGTTCCTTTACAAAAATTTGATTATGCGAGTTTCGACTCCCACAATGTGGCACAATTAATGAATCACAATCGCTCACCCAATGTTTTGTGGCAGCCAATTACTCGTGATCAGAAGGGTTTATCGTGTATTTACATTGAATTTTTACAAGGAGGTATATTCCTCTGTTGAAAGGGTTGAGATATGATTATGGAGCATCTAGAGGAAATGGGAAGAAGAAGATGTGTCTACGTAGGTCAGAGAAAATCGGTGGCTCATTTGGATGATGATCTTGTCTACGTAGGTCAGAGAAAGGTAGGTCAGAATATTGTGTTCCTTTTTTTTATCAATTAATGGAGATTTTTATTAGTTATCGGGTCTTTACTCTATCAAAATCTCAATTAATTGATAAAGAGGAACACAAGATTAGAAAGAACAAAAAAAAAGAGAAACTCTTAAAATTACTCCAAAATATAGAATCGTCATCCAAATGAGCCACTGCATTTCTCTGTCATACATAGACATGTCTTCTTCTTCCAATCTTCTATTAATGGAGGAATATTTTTCATTGTAAAATTACAATGTAAACACACCAAAAACCCTTTCATTCACTAAAAATTGGTTGCAACAAAACGTTTGATGAGTAACTATGGTTCAGAAATCGGGCCACATACCCTGATTTCTTCGCACTAGTGACAAATTTTGATAAAAGATTAATGGCATGGGTGGACTTTCTCTAGTGAAACTTTACTGACAAGCTCAGGTTTATAATTCTATTGTAACAAGATATAAACTCGCGAATATAATCACCCTCTTCTTGTTCCATATTCTCTTTAATATTACCAGCATATTCACATATGAACAATTATGTTGGTTATATTATAGAAAAATGTGACAAAAAGAAGAGGATGATTATATCTTTGATACTTCGTGAGTTTATATCTCGTTTCAATGGAATTTTGAACCTGCGCTTGTTGGTGAAGATGCTCTAGAGAAAGTCCTGGAGGAGATTAATCCTTCATCTAAATTTGTTATCACTGCAAATAAATCAAGTGATGTGGCTCAATTTATGAACCACAATCGCACACCCAACGTTTTGTAGCAGCCAACTACTCGTGAACAAAAGGGTTTATGGTGTATTTACATCGAATTTTTGCAATGAGGCATATTTCTTCGTTGACAGAGTTGAGATATAATTATTGAGCATCTAGAGAAAATAGGAAGAAGAAGATATGTCTACGTAGGTCAAAGATAGGTGGTGGCGCATTTCGATGATGATCTTGTCTACGTAGGTCAGAGAAAGGTAGGTCAGAATACTGTGCTCATTTTTTATCAATTAATTGAAATTTTTATTAGTTATCGGGTCTTTACTCTATCAAAATCTCAATTAATTGATAAAGAGGAACACAAGATTAGAAAAAAAAACTCTTAAAATTACTCGAAAATATAGAATCGTTATCTAAATGAGCCACTTCATTTCTCTGTTCTACCAAGACAGGTATTCTTCTTCCCATCTTCTCTAGATGTTCCATAATCATATCCTAACTCTGTTAATGGAGAATTAAGTGGAATTGAAAAAATACAATGTAAACACACCACAAACCCTTTCGTTCATCAAAAATTCGTTGTAACAAAACATTTGATGACTTGGTTCATAAATCGGGCCATATACCCAGACTTCTTCACACTTATCACAAATTTGGATGAAAGATTAATGTCATGGGGGACTTTCATTAGTGAAACTTCACCGACAAGCTCAGGTTCATAATTCCATTATAACAATATATAAACTCGCAATGTATCGAATATATAATCTAATTCTTCTTGGTCAATATTCTCTTTAATATCACCAGCGTATTCACATATGGAAAATTATGTTAGTTATATTATAGAAATAGGTGACCAAAAGACACTACAAGAAAACAGGTGGAAATCCGACGGAAATTCCGACGGCAATAATTCCGTCGGAAATTTCCGACGGATTTCCGACGGATTTCCGACTAACTTCTCATCCGTCGGACATCCGTCGGAATTCCGTCGGACATCCGTCGGAATTCCGTCGGAAATATTAACCCGTCGGAAATCCGTCGGACACTTTCCGACGTATTTCCGACGACTTTTTGACGCTGCCGACATACTGCCGACGGATTTCCGACGACGTTCATCCGTCGCGGATTTCCGACGGATTTCCGACGGATATCCGACGGATGTCCGACGGATATCCGACAGATGCCGACATGGCTGCCGACATGGTTGCCGACATCGATAATATCTGCTTTATATCCGTCGGAAATCCGTCGGAAAAGGACAAAATTTTCCTTATAAAAACGTTTCCACGCTTCATTTATAAGCACAACCAAAAAAAATCTCTGTTATCTAATTCCTTACGAAAATGTCTTCTTCAAATCCTTATAATTATTTTCGATCATGGATGGACAAGCCTCATCAAATTCCGGACACGGGCCTAGTTACGGAGGAATTCAAAAAAGGTCTACAGGAATTCATGGCATTTGCGGGTATGCAGAAGAAAGCAAAAAAAACCGGTAAAATCTATTGCCCTTGTACCAATTGTGGGAATCGTAGATTTATCGTGATAGATGAAGTATGGTCACACTTGTATTGTCATGGGTTTATGTCGGGTTACAAGATTTGGTATTATCATGGAGAAAATGATACAATGGTGGATAATTATGCTAGTACTAGTGAACATTATATTGGGGATAACACTAGCTTAGAAGAACCCGCAATGGAAGAACAAAGTACGGTAGGTCATGTTCAGATGGTGAACGATGCATATCGTGAAAATATACCATCGGTTGCTGAGTATGGAGATAGGGGAGAAGAACCTAATTTAGAAGCTCGGAGATTTTTTGATATGTTAGACGCTGCTAAACATCCGTTATATGATGGGTGTAGAGGTGAACATTCCCCTTTATCAACTGCAACAAGGATGATGGGTATAAAGACGGATTTCAATTTGAGTGAGGAGTGCGTGGATGCAATCGCTGATTTTGTGAAAGAAATTTTGCCAGAAGATAATCTTGCACCGGCATCATACTATGAGATACAGAAACTTGTTCAAGGTCTAGGATTTCCGTATCAAATGATAGATGTATGCATAGACAACTGTATGCTCTACTGGAGAGAGGACGCAGATCGTACGACATGTCGTTTTTGTCGCAAACCTCGGTATAAGGAAACAGGTGGAAGAGTGCCAGTGCCATATAAACGGATGTGGTATTTACCGTTAATAGAGAGATTGAAAAGGTTATATCAGTCAGAGCGCACAGCAGGAGCAATGAGATGGCATGCAGAGCATACAACAGATGGACAAATCGCCCATCCGTCAGATGCAGGAGCATGGAAACATTTTCAATCCATTTATCCCAGCTTTGCGTTTGAGGCAAGGAACGTATACCTTGGATTATGTACCGATGGTTTCAGCCCTTTTGGGAAGCACGGCAGAAAATATTCTTTGTGGCCAGTAATTGTAACACCTTACAATTTGCCGCCATCTTTGTGCATGCGAAGGGAGTTCTTGTTCCTTAGCATTCTCGTTCCTGGACCAGAGCATCCGAAGAGATCACTTGATGTGTTTTTGCAACCATTGATTTATGAGCTGCGAATGTTATGGGACCAAGGTATTGAAGCGTTTGATGTTTCTTGTCACCAAAATTTCATCATGCGGTCGGTACTTTTGTGGACTATTAGCGATTTTCCAGCATATGGCATGTTATCAGGATGGACAACGCACGGAAGGTTATCGTGCCCGTACTGTCAAGATAACACTGATGCGTTCTAATTGAAGCACGGACGGAAAACGTCTTGGTTTGATTGTCATAGGCGATACCTACCTAGCGATCATCCTTATCGTCGGAGCACCACATTGTTTAGGAAGAACCGGAAAGTATTTGACGGTCCTCCTCCTGAGTTAGATGGTGAGTATTTGTTGACTCAGTTCAGAGATTTTGGTGCAGAGAGGACCGTTGATTGTGGTGGTAACGGACATCATCCTGTTGATGGTTGTGGCAACGTTCATAATTGGCACAAGAGGAGCATTTTCTGGGATTTGCCTTATTGGAAGAACCATCTTTTGAGGCATAATCTGGATGTCATGCACATTGAGAAGAATTTTTTCGACAACATTATGAACACCGTTCTCAATGTCAAAGGGAAGACGAAGGACAATCTGAAGTTTAGATTGGACTTGCCAGACATTTGTTCTCGTAGAGCACTACATGTGACAGGGAACGGGAAGCCTCCGGTCCCGGCTTTTCGTTTCGATGAACCTTCAAAGGCCGAGTTTTTTGACTGGATTACCGAAAGTGTTAGATTCCCGGACGGATACGCATCTAACCTTCGGAACTGCGTTGATCATGGAGAAGGGAAGTTTACTGGGATGAAGAGTCATGATTGTCATGTGGTGATGCAGCGCCTCCTTCCATTTGCCTTTGCATGTCTTCTACCACGTAATGTCCACGAAGCAATTGCAGGTACAATCATGAAATTATTTATTTACTACTTTATACAATATATACTTCATTATTTAATTATTCATTTGTTATCCATATATTGCAGGGATTGGTGCATTTTTCCGAGATATATGTTCTCGCTCTCTTACATCAGACGGTATCCGCAATCTTGGGGCTAATATACCTGTAATCCTTTGCAATTTGGAGAAGATATTTCCTCCTTCATTCTTTGATGTTATGGAACATTTAACAATTCATCTCCCTCGAGAAGCAGAGCTTGGGGGTCCGGTTCAGTACCGTTGGATGTATCCTTTCGAACGGTATATGTTACATCTAAAGAAGAAGGTGAAAAAATTGAGTAGAGTGGAGGGTTCTATCGTCGCACAGACCATCAATGAAGAAACCTCACATTTTGCCGAGTCCTACTTTCCATCACAAGTCAAAACAAAGAGTCGTAGAGCAGCTCGACATGATGACGGAGGCGTCCTACCTTTCTATCCGGTCGATGTACCTCATATATTTTTACAGATTGGACGACTTAGTGGAAAAGGCAAGAAGAGGAGACTTTCACCACAAGAGCGAGAGCATTTGCATATGTATATTCTCACAAACTGCGACGGAGTTGATGAATATGAGAGGTATTATATATTGAACATAATTATTAATTACGTATTGGGTTTTTGATTATATATATATATATGTACTAACGTGATAATTGTTTCAATCTCACAGGATGTATATGGCTTATCAACGTTTTTCATTTCCTGACAAAACAGAGGACGAGCTAATCGAGCTCAAACAGGAAGAGTTCGGACGTTGGTTAAGAGATTATGTAAGTCTTTTAATTGCCTTGTTTTTAGCAATCATCATATGTAATGAAAGATTTAATTATTTGAAGTATTTTTATTTTAATTGTGCAGGTGACGACAGAGAAGGCTAACGGACAAACATTTCCCACGTGGTTAGAAGAAATTGTGAGATTTCCACTAGCAACCGTGCAGTCACATGTGATGTATAGCACACGGGGGTACGCTTTTAAGATTCTTCGGGATGATAGGAGTGCTACAACATCAGATTACGGTGTATCAACTCAGTCAGGTGATCTTGTATACTATGGTGTCGTACGTGAGATTTTCGATGTTCAGTACCCGGGAATGCTCGGTCTAAGATGTGTTGCATTTTTATGCGACTGGAACGACCCATTAGTAGGAAGCGGTGTGCGACACGACCAATTTGGTGTTACATCATTACATAGCAGAAGAAAACTCCAGAGATACGAGCCATTTGTACTTGCATCACAAGCAGACCAGGTTTGTATTTCTTTTACGTTAATTTTTAATTAAGTTTTGTTGCATTCCCGTGGTTAAATTTGTACATGGTGTAGGTATGCTACATTCCCTATCCGCGGGTGACAAACAAGCAAGACCCGTGGGTTACAGTCACATCGATAAACCCGAGAGGTAGAGTTCATGGGATGTCTGATCATGAACCCCTCCAACAAAGCTCCGTAGGTTTGGGTTCAATCGAGCATTCCCTTGAGGTCGACCTTGTCGTTGATTTCACCATACAGTCAGACGATCGAGTATTTGAGGATTCAGAAGAAGAATTTGACGAATTTGGGGAACCTTCCGATTCAGGAGAATCAGATTACTCATCATCGGATTGACAGTAGTTTTAATTATAAAATTTGCACCGTAAAATATGTACATATATTTGAACTAGAAGTGTAATGTGTAATATATCAGTTATGTCGAAGTTTTATAAAGTTAGACATTTGATTAAGTGTAACAAAATTGTAATTTGGCAACAAAAAAAATATTATAACTTCTATATAAATTCTATATAACACATTTTCTTGATGTATATACAAGGTTACCTTTTTATATACATCATACAAGTGTTTGTAAACTTTTGCCACAAAAAAAATCTATACTCTATACCCTAAACAAGATTTTTAAATATCCGTCGGAAATCCGTCGGACATTTCCGACGGCTTTCCGACGGATTTAGCTGCCTCGGATAAAATCTGGGTTATATCCGAGGGATCGATTTTTTAGCCGATGCAACTCAATCCGTCGGAAATCCGTCGGAAATTTCCGACGGATTTCCGACGGATTGAGTTGAGCCCGTCGGAAATCCGTCGGAAATTTCCGACGGATTTCCGACGGATTCAGTTGCATCGGCTAAAAAATCGATCCCTCGGATATAACCCAGATTCAACTTCCGACGGATTTCCGACGGATATTTTTGTGGCAAAAGTTTACAAACACTTGTATGATGTATATAAAATAGGTTAACCTTGTATATATATCAAGAAAATGTGTTATATAGATTTTAAAATTTTTGATGGAAGTGTTTGTATAAGTTATAGTATAAGATATAGTTGATTTATGTGAAACGATATGTTTTGATGTTGTATAATTTTTAAACTAATGCAAACCCTTTAATATTGATGAACTTAATATATTTATTGAATGAAACATGTAAATAACATGTCCCTAAATCATATAAAGAAACCCTAAACCCTAAACCCCAAATATACCCTAAATCCGTCGGAAATCCGTCGGAAATTTCCGACGGATTTCCGACGGATATGAAAAATAGACACGTGTTTGTTGACTGACCAATCGAAAAACATGCAAGGAATATACCTTATCCGTCGGAAATCCGTCGGAAATTTCCGACGGATTTCCGACGGATGCGAAAAATTAGACACGTGCATGTTGACTGAGTCCTTATCTTCTCCAATCCGTCGGAAATCCGTCGGAAATTTCCGACGGATTTCCGACGGATTTAGATATTTTCGAGACCGCGGGAATATCAACCGCGTAAATGAAATTATTTTTCGAAATCCGACGGATTTCCGACGGATTTCCGACGGCCATCGAATTATATCGAAGAAACGTAAGTTTTTTTTCTTATTTCTCTCTTCTTCCTCTCTCTCTTCCGTCGCTTCTTCTTCCTCTTCTCTCAAAATTTCTCTAATCGAAAATCTCTTCTTCTCCCTCTTATCTTCTTCTACTTCACAATTTCAGTTTTTATCTTCAATTCATCAACTCCTCTTCTTCAATTCCTCAATTCTTCTCCAACAAAACCATGTAAGTTTAATCAATTCCTTTAATTTTGTTTTATATCAATTTAGTTTTAGGGAATATATTAGTTAGGTTGTTAGAATTTTATCGAAAATGTGAATTGTTAAGTGGTTATAATAGAATTTGTTATTTAGAATAATATTAGTGTTATGGTTTATGTGTTTAGATTGTTGATTTAGAATTGTTAGATCTAGATATTGTTTAAAAATATATGTATATATTAAAATCGTTTTTAAAATATTGTTTAAGTAATAAAAACGTTTAGACAATATTTTTATATATTAAAAACGTTTTTAATATATTTGTTAAGTAATAAAAACGTTTTCATAATATTTAAGTTATTAGTAATATTTTATAACTAATAAAAACGTTTTTAATATATTTCTATATATTTAAGTTGATGTTAAAATATATTTTTAATAATACAAACCTTTTTCAAATATTATTTTAGAAATAAAATCGTTTTAAATATTTTTTATAGTAATAAAACGTTTTCTAAATATTTTTATATATTAAAACTGATTTTAAAATATTTTAGCAAATTTTGTAATTTTTTGAAATATTTGAATTTTTAGTAAACTTTGAATTTTTCGGAAACTGTGAATTTCCGGATAATTTGAATTTTTCCTAAATTTTTTTCCGGAACTTTTGAATTTATTGTTAATTTACTAAAAATTTTACCGTTTTCCGCAGGGATCACGACGATGTTCTTCAGTTGGGAGGCGGCAACCAAGGACGCCGTTCTCGGAGTTCTCGGTGTACGCCTCCTCCGGGACCAACGAGCTCGGGAACTCACATCCCAGATTCCCAGCAATCCGCTGCTCGGAGCCACATTGAGATCGAGGAGCTAGTCCGGCAGCCTAACCGGGGCCATTGCATTCGACTCGATCCGAAGTTTGAGGACGGCACTTGGTAAGAAATTTTTGGTACATTATTTCAATTTATTTAGATTTTTAAACTTAACATATTTATATCTTTTCATAATGTTTTCAGGTTTAAGCTGTCGACTCAGATCAACAAGGCGATATTACGGATGCTCCACAACATGTTGGACAAACCGTACGAGAAGTATTCCGACATGCCTGCCGAGGAGAAAGACGTGTGGCACCGGACTTTCGCGGTACTTTCTTTATTGATATATTATTTATTTTGAATTTCATTTTGTCAATTTTTCTTTTTGATATGTAACAAATTTTTTTAAAAAATTGTAGCAAGAGTTCACGTGGGACTCTCATCATACGCGCAAAGTCATTGACACCTTCGACAAGTATGCCGCAAACTCGTACTCGAAGCACATGTACGAGTGGAAACAGAAGTGGAAGCATAACAAAGACAAGCCGAAGGACCTTGACGACGACGTCTGGAAAGGCTTCTGTGAGTACTGGAGTAGGCCTGCGACGAAAAAGACCTCCGAGCAACAGTCGAAGAACAGAACTAGCCAACGAGGCGGGAAAGGGGTCTACATCCACAACGCGGGCGCAAAGACCATCGAACGGGAAGCGATGGAAATGGTAAGTTTAATTTAAATTTTTTATTGTGAATTCTGTTTTTTTTATTTATTTAACTTAACAAATTTTCGCAGGCGAGAGCATCTGGTTCCGAACCCGATTATCTTCAACTCATCGAGAATAGACACACCAACAAGAAAACCGGTCAGATACAGGACTTGGGGATGCGGGATGTTGTCGAGAAGAGCAAGAAGACGAAGCTGGATCGTGAACTATCAGCATCGCAGCTCAGTCTCGAAGGATCGACGTCCTCGACCGCTTTGTCCCGGGAAGAGATAAACCAGATTGTACTTGAGGTAAGTTTTAATTTCATTTCGTTTTTTTTTTTATTTTCGTTATTTATTAATTATCGGTTTTAATTATTCGCAGCAAACCCGGCAAGTGAAAGGTCGATTCGCTGGGTTAGGCACCCTTCCGACCCAGGAATCTTCTTCCTCGCTTCCTCGTTATCCTTCGGAGTACCGGGTAGAAATCGAGAGGCTCACCCAAACGGTGATAGACCGTGACCGGCAGGTTGAAGAGCTACGGACGGAGCAACAGACTACCACCAAGAAGCTCTCCTGCTTGGAGAAGATGATGGAAAAATGCTTCCCGCATATGTTTCGGGATAATAATCCCGACGACGGAGATTCTCCAACCGTTTAAATATTTGCTTTTAATGCTTTTTTTTGAACACTTTATTTTAATGTGTAATGACTTTTTTAATTTTGTTTAATGAATTTATATATTTATTATTTCTATTTTTAATTTATATTTCAAATTTCTATAATTTTAATATATAAATTTCCAAAAAATAAATAATTAAATAAAATTCAAAATACCAATTCTGTCGGAAAACCGTCGGAATAAGTTACTGTAACATCCCGATTTCTTGTATATGCGGAGAGGCTTATAAGAATTGATTTGGCTAGCTATGACACCAAAGTACACTTAGCTTTTCCGATCACTTGCCCGAAAGAACTCCAGAGTTAAGCGTGCTTGAGCTGGAGTAGTCTAAGGATGGGTGACATTCCGGGAAGTTATTCGCGGTATCGTGTGAGTGAGGACAAAACACGGGGAAAGATCACGTGGTGATTGCAGGGTCAGTAAACAAGTATTACAAGCCTCCCGGATTAACGCACCGGCCGTCGGACAAGGGTGGGGCCCACGGGCCTAGATAAGGCATGGGGCCCACGGGCCGAGATAAGGCATGGGGCCCACGGGCCGAGAGCAGGCATGGGGCCCACAGGTATGGGTGGTCGGGGCGTTATAGTTACCGTCGTAAATCCTTCGGAACCTATTTCCGACGAAGAACCGACGGACTTCCGAGACAACTTCCGATCAAATTATCCGTCGTAACGCCGTCGAATATCCGTCGGACATCCGTCGGAAATTTCCGACGGAGTTCCGACGGCATTTACGACTGAATATCCGTCGGAGTATCCGTCGGTACTCCGTCGGTAATATATCCGTCGGAAATCCGTCGGAAATTTCCGACGGATTTCCGACGGCCTTTACGACTGAATATCCGTCGGAGTATCCGTCGGAAATCCGTCGGTAATATATCCGTCGGAAATTTCCGACGGAGTTCCGACGGCATTTACGACTGAATATCCGTCGGAGTATCCGTCGGAAGTCCGTCGAATATCCGTCGGAACTTACGCGGTCGGAAATCCATCGGAAATGTCTGACGGCGTTCCGACGGAAACCACATTTCCGACGAACTGTAACCGACAGCTTAAATCCGTCGGAAATCCGTCGGAAAAGACCCTTTCCGACGGATTTCCGACGGATTTGACCGTCGGAAATAGCCCTGTTTTCTTGTAGTGAGAAGAGGATGTTTATATATTCGATACATCCTGAGTTTATAACTCGTTTTAATGAAATTATGAACCTTAACTTGTTGGTGAAGATGTACTAGAGAAAGTACTCGAGGAGATTAAACCTTTATCTAAATTTGTTATCACTGCAAAGAAATCAGGTTATGTGGCTCAATTTATGAACCACAATCGCTCACCCAACATTTTATGGCAGCCAATTACTCGTGAACAAAAGGGTTTATGGTGTATTTACATAGATTTTTTGAAATGAGGCATATTCTTCCACTGACAGTGTTGGAATATTATTATGGAGATTCTAGAGGAAATGGGAAGAAGAAGATGTGTTTACGTAGGTCAGAAAAAGGTGGTCGCTTGAAACTTCACCGACAAGCTCATGTTCATAATTCCATTGTAACAAAATAAAAAGTCGCGAAGTATCGAATATATAATCACCTCCTTCTTGTTCAATATTCTCTTTAATATCACCAGCATATTCACATATGAAAATTATGTTGGTTATATTATAGGAAAATGTGACCAAAAGAAGAGGATGATTATATATTCTATACTTCGTGAGTTTATACATCGTTTCAATGGAATTATGAACCTGAGATTTTTGGTGAAGATGCTCTAGAGAAAGTTCTTAAGGATATTAATCTTTCATCTAAATTTGTAATCACTGCAAAGAAATAAAGTGATGTTGCTCAATTTATGAAACACAATCGCTCACCCAACGTTTTGTGGCAGCCAATTACTCGTGTGCAGAAGGATTTATGGTGTTTTTAAAATGAATTTTTGCAATGAGACATATTTCTCCATTGAAAAAGTTGAGATATGATTATGGAGCATGTATAGGAAATGGGAAGAAGAAGATGAGTCTATATAGGTTAGAGAAAGGCGAAGGCTTGTGTTGATGATGATCTTGTCTTTTCAAGTAATTTTAAGTATTTCCTTTGTTTTATCCCTAATTATGTGTTCCTTTTTTATTAGTTATCGGGTCTTTACTCTATCAAAATTTTAATTAATTGATAAAGAGGAACACAATATTATAAATATAAAAAAAGGAGAAACTCTTAAAATTACTCGAAATTATAGAATTGTCTTCCAAATGAGCCACTGCATTTCTCTAGCATACATAGACAAGTCTTCTTCTTTCCATCTCCTCTAGATTCCCCATAATCATATCCTAACTATGTTAATGGAGGAATATGTTTCATTATAAAAATCCAATGTAAACACACCACAAACCCTTTCGTTCAGGCGAAATTGGTTGCAACAAAACGTTGGGTGAGTAACTATAGTTCATAAATCGGGCCACATTTCCTGATTTCTTCGCACTAATCACAAATTCTGATGAAAGATTAAACTCATCGTTTATTATGTTGAGAGAAATAGTATTAGAGAGCTTTTGCTTTTAAAAATAAATATGTGATCATTCATTTAATCACTGTAACAAAAAGTATATGATGGAAAATCTGTTGCATCTTAGTTTCCAAGAAAGTTTTACTTATAGATTCTTGGTATATTGAACACACGAGTTCGCCCTAGTTTGCATCTCTCCTAGGAATGTGTCTCGAGGCAGTCGCACATCAGTTTCACCATGAGCTTCTCTCAACGGCAATCACTCTCCGTCCACCTGACTGGCGTTCCTTCCTCGCTTCTCGGGTCCAGCAAAGCATCCCGTAGAACCGTACTCAACCTCCGTCGGCCACCTCTGTTGCCGGCGAAAATTCCTCCAGACGCGCTCTGTTTGCGGTAATGTTGTTCTACTCTGTTAGCCTTGGAATCCGGCGAAAAAGCTTCCTGCTCTGCTCTCACCCTCGGTAGTTTTTCGGAAAAAACTTCTCATGTTCACGCGTCCTCTGCTATCCGCTGAAAGATGAGCTCTCTGTCGAACATTCTTCACCATCTAGATCTGCCGGATCCAACTTCACCTCCGAGCATAATATCAGCCTTTCGTCAACCTCTGCTTCATTCCGAGCTCCGCTGTTTTGGCATGGGCTCTAACTCAACGAGTTGTTGGAGGAAAATATGTTAGGATCCCACATCGATAATATAAAGGACCAATACTAGTATATAAGGGATATGAGTCAATCTACTTATTGCCAATTGGTTTTGAGTTTGAAGCCCATAAGCCCATATGTAATAGTACGTTAAAGTTGAATTGATTTTTTATCAAATTTATTTTATGATGGTTCGATCTTAATTATCATGAATATAATCTCAAATAACTAACAACAAACATAAAGTACAAAAGAGCATAAAAAACTGATTAAAAGAAGGAGAACCATAGATAATCTCACACGAATTCTCAAAGAATATAATCAGCGCGTTTGAATTGTTCTTGATGTGGCGGAAATGAAAAAAGGGCAAAAAACACTAAGATTTTTAGAGAATATTATATAGAAAAAGATTAACATATATGAAAAAACATTAAAACAAATAGATATAATTCGTTTAGAATATTGGAATTATAGGGCCCGTAAACATATGGACCTCGTTTTCATTATTAACAAAAGGTACAAATTTAATGAAAACAATAAAAAGTTAAAGCAAAGACATTCAAAATTTAATATGACTTTCCGATTCTTCAAACTAGGTGTACACTTAAGTATGGTTCATCATGACAACGATTATGATTCTAATTTAAAGAAGAGAAAATCTATAACTTGATTTATGTGCGTTAAAGTTGAATTAATTTTTTTATCAAATCTATTTTTCTATGATCTTTAAATCTAAAATACCATGAATCTAATATCAAACAACTAACAAAAAAAATAAAGTACAAAAGAACATACGAAAAAGTTAAAAAAAAAAAAAGAAGAACCATAGATAATCAGTGAATGGATAACTTGAACACAATGATCTACTTAAATATTTGTAAAATTGACCTGAATCGAATAAAAAGAAAAATCACCTTATGTGAATGCTTAACCGAACTGGGAGTCTCTTTTAAATGCAATCTCACACGAATTCTTAAAAAAATATAATAAGCCTTTTTGGATTTTTCTTGTTGGGATAGAAATGAGAAAAACATTCAGAGTTAGAGAATCTTATATAGAAGAAGATTAACCAAGATGAAAAAACAATTAAAAAAACTTGAACGACTTCGTTTGAAATATTGGAATTATGGGCCCATTGATACATTGGCCTCGTTTTGTTATATATAAATTAAAATACCAATTTAATGAAAACAATAAGAAGTAAAAGCAAAGACATTCAAAAGTTAATATGAATTTTTGATTCTTCAAACTAAGTGTTCATTTAAAGGCTATGGTTCAACATGACAATGATTATGAAACTGATTTAAAGAAGAGAAAATCTATAACTTGAGTTGTGTGCGTTAGAGTTGAATTGATTTTTTTATCAAATCTATTTCTTACGATCTTTCAATCTAAAATACCATGAATCTAATCTCAAATAACTAACAACCAAAATAAAGTACAAAAGAACATACAAAAAATGATTTTAAAAAAGAAGAAGAAAAACCATAGATAATCAGTGAATGGATAACTTGAACATAACAATCTTCTCAAATATTTGTAAAATTGTTCTGGATCGAATAAAATGAAAATCTTAAAATTTATATCAATTAAATCATACCTTATGTGAGTGTTTATCCGAATTGAGGATCTCTTTTTGATGCAATCGAACACGATTTCTCAAATAATATAATCTGCGTTGTTGATTTTTTCTTGATGCAGCGGAAATGAAAGAAACACTGAGAGTTAGGAAATCTTATATAGAAGAAGATTAACTTAGACGAAAAAATATTAAAACAAATCGAACAACTTTGTTTAGAATATTCGAGTTATAGGCCCATAAACATATGGGCCTCGTTTTCATTATAAGATAAAATACCAATTTAATGAAAACAATAAGAAGTAAAAGCAAAGACATTCAAAAATTAATATTACTTTCCGATTCTTCAAACTAGGTGTTCACTTAAGGGTTATGGCTCATCATGACAACGATTATGAATCTGATTTAAAGAACATAAAATCTATAACTTGATTTGTGAGCATTAAAGTTGAATTGATTTTTTTATCAAGTCTATTTTTTTTTTTCGATCTAAAATATCATAAATCTAATCTCAAATAACTAACAACCAAAAATAAAGTACAAAAGAACATACGAAAAATGATAAAAAGAAGAAGAACCATATATAATCAGAGTTGAATCTGAAGCCTACTCTCTCTTTTAATGTCTTTGGAAATTGAATCTGAAGCCTAACATGATGTAAGACTCGGATTCCAGCAATTGCTTACTCACGATAATCAAGTCTTAAAGCTAAGACGATGGTTAATAGAAGGTGTATTTGTAACTGGTTGTTGTTTGATTCCACAAACAACGAGAACAAGAGGCTCAATCACAAGGGCTATTCCTCGCGAAGAATATAAGTCTGAACACGAAAATTAAATAATCTGATTCCACAAACTATTTAAGACTCGCAAGAACAGAATTTGATTCAAAGACAAAGTGTTTGAAGCAAACACAATATTGAATTTCTATTGTTTAAAAGTGTGTCTACAAAAGATGATTGAAGAGAGAACAAAGACCTAACGGTCATAAAAGCTAAAAACAAAAACAAATAAATCAAAGGAGAATTGTGATATTGATGCCATTGATGAGTTCTAGCCGTTGGGCATTAAACGCGAAACTTCTCTTGTGACGGCTGAAGAAGTCGTGATGATCCTTAGGTCTTATGGCTTGAATGGACGTCTAGGATCCTCTAGATAAGATGTAGGGTCGAGATTAGATGCAGGAGATAAACGATGATCATTCTTTCCTGTGGAAGATAAGTAAACTTCTCCGAAAAAGAAAGTTTCTTCAACGTAACGATTTAGCTGGTCTGATGCAATCTTGAGCGTGTTCTGGTTTGATCAGGTGATTCTAGGCCCTTAGTAGCTTCAGTGTACTCGAGTAGATGTGAAGGTGAGCCATAGATGTGAAGAGATCTCGCATTTTCCTTAGTTTGATTCAAAAGGACTCGCGAGAAGGAATTGAAGGTCTTGGGCGGTTCTGGGTCGATCCAAGTCAAGACTACAGCTGGTGGACTCCATAAGAGGCTCCAATAGGTGGGTCGGTCGCGGATGGATCAGACCTTGGTGGGCTTGGACTGAAAATCATGGTTTCTGGTACATATGCCTTATCGGGTGAGACATAAAGCATGACAAGTGTAACTCCTGATTTGGGTCGTGCCAAAGGCAAAGTGGCACGACCAAGTTACTCTCCTGGGTTAATTGGTCGTTGAATCTCCAGTCTTTGATCTTGATTTGTCGGTTTGGTCAGCAATGGTGGTGGTTTAGTCGCTCCTCGGGTATCTAATATACCCTTGTCCACAGTATCTTCTCAAAGGAGCGGTAAGAATGGGATAATCCTTAGATCGAAGATTCAAGGCGGTGGAATCGTAACCCCAGAATGTGGAGCAGGCTCGAAGGCGTTGGAATCCACCCGAAAATCCTTCCAACACTCAGCTCGCTATTGACGTTCACGACACGACGATTGGTAGAGTGGCTGCCCACAAAGAGAGATGGAAATCTCTTTGATAAACCGATTTTCGAACCCTTAGAAATCCACTAAGAAAATCGAAAATGAAGAGAGAATTTTTTATTGATAATTTTTGATTGATTGTGAAAATACAAGATCTCACAGAGATTAAATAGACAAAGAAGTTCAAAAGCCTTCTCGAAAATGCAAGAAGACTTCTCGAAAATTAAAAGAAAAATTAAAGAGTTTTTGACTTTGACTTGCGAAAATGACCCTTGAACTTCTTGAGGGATTTCGTGGGGGATTTGTTGAGGGATTTGGGCTTGAGGGAAAAAGTGTTCCAAGACCTCGTTAAAAACCTTGTCACGTAAAACCCAATGGGTAAAAATCGTGACTAATGAAAATAGCACACTTGGACTTGTATCGAAACCAATGCGGTTCGAGGCACTTCTTCCTTCAAACCCACGGCTTCGTGAACATGTTGAACGGGTCCTCCTAGTGCGTCCTTAAGCTTCTTCGCCTTAGCTCTCGTCATATAGGTCCTTCCAGAACGTACAAAGCTTCCTCGGGTTCAAGCTCCTTCTCGGCAAAAGGATCCTCGGCAAGCTCCTCCTCGGCTAAGTGATTAACCTCCATTGAGCCGTCTAGGATCATATCATGCCCCTCCTCTTCAAAAGGATTTGTCCTCAAATATGGACTATCTGCAACAAAAGGGATCAAGTCAGAAACATTGAAACTTGAACTAATAGCGTACTTACCTTGCAAATCGATGACGTAGGCATTGTTGTTGATCCGTTTTATCACACGGAATGGACCATCCGTCCGTGGCATGAGCTTAGACTTTCGTTCGTCCGAAAATCGTTCTTTCCGCAAATGAACCCAAACGAGATCTCCCGGTTCGAAAATTTGCTCACGACGGCCTTTGTTAGATTGCTTGCGGTATTGTTCAGTTTTCTTCTCTATGTTCAACCGTGCTTGTTCATGCATCTGTTTCACGAGCTCAGCCTTCTTTTTCCCATAAAAACTCAAACGCTCATTGGAAGGTAACTCGGTTAGATCCAAAGGATTAATAGTATTACAGCCATAAACCAATTGAAACGGTGAAAATTTAGTAGCGGAGTGAACAGCATGGTTATAAGAACGTGCGGCAAACAATCTTCCCATGTCCTAATATTCTTTTTAATAACAGCACGCAAGAGAGTGGACAAAGTTCTATTCACTACTTCTGTTTGCCCATCAGTTTGCGGGTGACAAGTAGTAGAAAACATAAGTTTAGTGCCTAACTTAGACCACAACGTTTTCCAAAAATAACTTAAGAACTTAGTGTCACGGTCAGAAACTATCGTCCTAGGCATGCCATGCAAACGTATTACTTCCCTAAAGAACAATTCCGCAACTAGTGATGCATCATCCGTTTTATGACAAGGGATAAAGTGAGCCATCTTAGAAAATCTATCAACTACCACAAAGATGGAATCTCGACCCTTCCTAGTTCTAGGCAATCCAAGAACGAAATCCATAGAAACATCAACCCACGGAACAGTAGGAATAGGTAAGGGAGAATACAAACCTTGCGATTGTACCTTAGATTTGGCTTGCTTGCAAGTGACACATCGTCCGCAAATTCGTTCCACGTCTTTTCGCATATGCGGCCAATAAAAGTGTGCTTACAACGTGCTTAGCGTTTTGGCGACTCCAAAGTGTCCCATAAGTCCTCCTGCATAACAAACAACTCTCGCAAAGAACAGTGAGGCACGCAAATTCGATTTTCAAAGAAAAGAAATCCATCATTACGAAATTTTTTTCCAAAAGCAAATTTTTCGGTTGCGTGAAAAGCTTCTTTAAAATCAGAATCACTAGCATATAAATCTTTAATTTGTTCAAATCCCAGCAAATTAGTCTCAAGAGTAGAGATAAGAACATACCTTCTTGACAATGCGTCAGCAACGACATTGTCCTTACCTTGTTTATACCGAATGACATACGGAAAGGTCTCGATGAACTCGACCCACCGTGCGTGACGTTTGTTCAGCTTTTGTTGTCCTTTGAGATGCTTGAGAGACTCATGATCAGTGTGGATCACGAACTCTTTAGGCCAGAGATAGTGTTGCCACGTTTGCTAAGCTCGTACCAACGCGTAGAGCTCCTTATCGTACGTCGGGTAATTCAAGGTGGCTCCTCCATGTTTTTCGCTAAAGTAAGCGATTGCATAAGAACAGCACCGATACTAATACCAGAGGCATCACATTCAATTTCAAAAGTTTTCAAAAAATTAGGTAAAGAAAGAAGTGGTGCGTTTGTGAGCTTGTCTTTCAAAGCTTGGAAGGCGGTTTCTTGTGTTTCTTCCCACTTGAATCCTACGTCTTTCTTGATAACTTCGGTTAGAGGCGCGGCCAAGGTACTCTAATCTTTCACAAAACGTCGATAAAATCCCGCAAGTCCATGGAAACTCCTCACTTCGCCAACGGACTTCGGACTAGGCCAATCGCGGATCGCCTTCACCTATTCTTCATCGACTTTGATTCCCTGGGCACTTACAACAAAACCTAAAAAGACCAAGTTATCTGTGCAAAAGGTGCACTTCTTCAAATTGGCATAAAGCTTTTCCTTTCTAAGAACATCTAAAACGGCCCTAACATGCGTAACATGCTCGTATATGTTTTTGCTATACACTAGGATATCATCAAAGTATACAACAACAAAGACTCCTATAAATGATCGCAAGATATGGTTCATTAGCCTCATGAATGTACTAGGTGCATTAGTTAACCCGAAAGGCATCACTAACCATTCATACAACCCATGCTTAGTTTTAAATGCCGTTTTCCACTCATCCCCCTCTTTCATCCTAATTTGATGATATCCACTTTTAAGATCAATTTTAGAAAATAAGCAAGACCCATAGATTTCATCTAACATATCATCTAAACGAGGAATAGGATGACGATACTTTACATTGATGTTATTTATGGTGCGGCAATCGACGCACATACGCCACGTTCCGTCCTTCTTCGGAACAAGCAAAACCGGCACCACACAAGGACTCTTGCTTTCGCGGATATGTCCTTTCTTCATAAGCTCCGTGACCTGTCTTTGCAGTTCCTTAGTCTCCACGGGATTAGTCCTATATGCTTGTCGGTTCGGAAGAGCAGCCCCGGGCACAAAATCGATTTAATGTTCAATTCCCCGGATAGGCGGTAAACCGTGCGGATTATCATCGGGGAAGACGTCTTCAAAATCCTGTAAAACTGAGATCATCTTCCTCGGGATCTCCGGCTCAAGGTCAGTATAACTCATAAGAGTTTCTCTAAACATAAGAACAATGGAAGATTTTTTTGTAAACAAAGCTTGCTTAACCTCACTAGATTTCGCAAAAGAGTAGAATTCCTTACGGTTTTTGGCTTGGAGATTTGATTCGGGAATGTGCTCAAACTCATACATGTGTTGGCTTGGGATTGGTCGGTATTGATGTCACTCTTACCCTCAGATTCCTTCTTCTTATCACGGATTTTCTGGTCTTGGTAAATCACGAGAGGGGTCATAGGAGCTAATACCACGTTTTTCCCTTTGTATGCGAAAGAGTGCTTATTTGTAATACCGTCATGAGTAACCTTGCGATCAAATTGCCAAGGTCATCCCAACAGTATATACCCAGCCTCCATGGGCAACACGTCGCAAAGAACTTCATCCACGTAACTTCCTATTGACAACGGAACCAAAACTTGTTTCGTTACCTTTAAGTGTCCTCGGTTGTTCAACCATTGAAGATAATACGGTCGTGGATGCTTCATTGCTTCTAAACCCAGCTTCTCCACAAGTGTGGTGCTTGCCACATTCATGCAACTTCCCCCATCGATGATAAGGCTACATACTTTCCCTTTGACGCGACATCTAGTATGGAAAATATTTTCCCGTTGCTCCTCTTCTTTAGGTCGGTCTTGTATAAGCAAAGCTCGTCTCGCCAATAGTAAATCCCCATACTCAGCTTCTTCCGCGGCCTCTTCAAACACTTGTGAGACATCACAAATTTCTTCCACATCCTATTCTATCTCACCGTCTCCTCTAAGTATCATCGTCCTTTTGTTCGGACAATCCTTTGCCATGTGCACTCGGCCTTGGCATTTGAAACATCGGAGATCGTGACTCTTGACTTGAGAACTCTCGGCCTTCTTATTGGGATTTCGGACATATGTAGGAGTGAATGGTTTGGAATCTGTTCCCGTCCTCACATCCGTTCTCGGCCGAAATGCGGACTTATCGTTAACCGGATTAGATCGGAGATTAGAACCGTAGGAAGTCTTGGCGGCGTTCTTCCTCTTGAGTTGTCTATCGATGATGTTTGCCTTTTGTAGCATCTCCTCGAGATCCCTATAGTACTGAAGTTCCAGCGAGTCTTGAATCTCACGGTTAAGACCTCCTAAAAATCGTGACATAGTAACTTCACTATCTTCCTTCAAACGAGTGCGGGTCATAAGCATTTCCAGCTCTTGGTAATATTCCTTGACACTCCTTGCTCCTTGAACAAGTCTCCTCAATCGGTTGTGTAGATCATGTTGGTGATGACTAGGAACGAACCGCTTGCGCATGACGGCTTTCAATTGTCGCCAAGTTTCTATCGGATCCTCGTCATTGCGTCTCTGCGAAGTCACCAATTGTTCCCATTAACTAAGTGCGTAATCATAAAATTCCGTGACAGCAGCACGCACTCTTTGAGCCTCCGTAGACTCATTGCAATCGAACACCAATTCAACCTTAATCTCCCACGCCAAATACGCATCCGGATCGTTCTTTCCGTGGAAAGGAGGGATTTTTGCAATAACACCTCTCGTGTTTTCTCGTCTCGGCCTCCTTTGATTATGACCAGATGAATGACCCTCGGATTCATGCTGTCTTCTCGTGTTTTTAGCTCTGCGCGGTCTACCTTGACTGTCATTATGTGACGAATCACCATAATAATCGTCGTTGTTCAAAGGTCGGTTTGGCTCTTCCACCACGGGTGTGTTTAGGGGCTGTTTTTGTGCTCCTAGGGCACGATTCATCTTGTCATTCATTTCTTGAATTTCCGTAACCACCATCCGTCTCATATTATCCATGATCGCTTGTATTTGAGCGCTATTCAAACCGGCTTGGGTAAAAGGGTCGTTTGGATCGAGTTAATTATCTCCTTGATTATGATTAGACCCATCTTGTGCCATGATTTCCTGAAATCAACAAGAGTAAGTTAGTAAAAGAAAACAAAATTTAAATCGTGAATTCAAAACAAGAAAAGAGAAAGAGATCGCTTAGTCGGTTTTGATGATTTTCTCGGAAAATTGATCCCTCGGCGGTTTTTGAATTTTCCCCGGATAAATCCCTCGGATTTATGTTTCCCCCCCCCCCCAGGGAAGAAAATCCCACGGTTTGGAATTGTTCCCAAAAATTTCCCACGGTCTTGATTTCCCCCGGAAAGTCCCTCGGACTTGTTTTTCCCCGGGAAGTCCCTCGAACTTTGATTTTCTCGAAAAAAAAATTTTCCTTGCAAATTTTTTTTAAAAATCACACAAACAAAAGCTTAGGTCGATCTATGAATCAAACACAATCAAACTGATTTTTTTTTTTTTTTTTTGAATGAAGATGATGAACGCTTTTTTTCAAAATGATGAGCGATTTTTATTTTTTTTATTTACGATGGACTATAATAACCTAACAATGATCTGAATGCAATAATTAAATTAAAACAAAACTAGATTCAACCCAGAAAATTGATGAACTACTCGATGAACACAAAGGAAGATGAACGGTCAAAATGAAAATTATGCAATGGAAATGAAACGAGATGATCGAAATGATTAAAGGATAGATGAAACGATATTACCGGATCCTTGAGTAGCTCTGATACCACTTAATACATCCTTGTCCACGGGATCTTCTCAAAGTAGCGGTAAGAATGGGATAATCCTTGGATTGAAGATTCAAGGTGGGGGAATCGTAACCCCAGAAAGTGGAGCAGGCTCGAAGGCGTGGGAATCCACCCGAAAATCCTTCCAACACTCAACTCGCTATTGACGTTCACGACACGACGATTGGTAGAGTGTCTGCCCACAAAGAGAGATGGAAATCTCTTTGATAAACCGATTTTCGAACCCTTAGAAATCCACTAAGAAAATCGAAAATGAAGAGAGAAATTTTTATTGATAATTGTTGATTGATTGTGAAAATACAAGATCTCAAAGAGATTAAATAGACAAAGGAGTTCAAAAGCCTTCTCGAAAATGAAAAGAAAAATTAAAGAGAGTTTTTGACTTTGACTTGCGAAAATGACCCTTGAACTTCTTGAGGGATTTTCGTGGGGGATTTGTTGAGGGATTTGCTGAGGGATTTGGGCTTGAGGGAAAAAGTGTTCCAAGGCCTCGTTAAAAACCTTGTGACGTAAAACCCAATGGGTAAAAACCGTGACTAAGAAAAAGTGCACACTTGGACTTGTATCGAAACAAATGCGGTTCGAGGCACTTCTTCCTTCAAACCCACGACTTCGTGAACATGTTGAACGAGTCCTCCTAGTGCGTCCTTAAGCTTCTTCGCCCTAGCTCTCGTCATAGGTCCTTCCGGAACGTACACAGCTTCCTCGGGTTCAAGCTACTTCTCGGCAAAAGTCTCCTCGGCAAGCTCCTCCTCGGCTAAGTGATTAACCTCCCTTGAGCCGTGTAGGATCATATCACTATCGGTTGGAATGTCTCAGTTATCTTTAAATTGGGATCGAGTCGAAGGCATTTTGGCTCGACTAAAGTATTCATTATAGCTGGTTGGTCGGTGGAAATATCTTCCCTCAGTTGATTTGGTGCATGGTGTCTCCGATTCAGCTTCGGTAAGGATCTCCTTGGCTACGGGTGGGAAGCTCTGAAAGTCATCAGTTCTTGATCTCTTAAAATGTGACTGAAGGATTCGACCAAAGTTTTCAGTAGGATCACTTGATCGGTGAAAGTTTCTTCCCTCAGTGGATTTACTGTTTAGAGACTCTGGTACAACTTCTACAAGGCGTTGGTCGGCTTCAGATGGGCCGGTTGGTTCGTCTTCGAGCATTGGGATCACCTCTAGGGCTAGCTGGTTTGATGCCCACATCAAAACATGAACAAGAATTTGAATTTGCGAAAACGTTTTGTCAGATTTTCTCTCCTAGTCAAGGTGGTGTTGGTCATCGATTTCGTTTCTCTCTCTACATTTTTCATTTTCATAATTGATTGGTGGTTCAGCCTCACTTCCTCTTCTGGATTTGCGAACGCCATTGTGTTCACCGCCTTTGTTCTGATGAGTATCTCCATCACAATTTTCAGGGATATGGGTTGGTTCCACTCATGAAGATCTCTATATACTTATAGATATTGTGTGAATAATTAGCTCTACAAAGATGAAAGAACAAAAAGTGCTCTCAAAATGTTCGACAAAATACGTGAGAGAGCATGTGTGTATAGTAAAACATTACCGACAAGCTCATATTCATAATTCCATTGAAACAAGATATAAACTCACGAAGTATATCATCTTATAGTTCACTTTTCTCTTTAATATAAGCAGCATATTCATATATGAAAATTTATGTTGGTTATATTATAGAGAAAGGTAAACAAAATAAGAGGATGATTCTATATATATATATATATTCGATACTTTGTGAGTATATAACTCGTTTCAATAGAATTATGAACGTGAGCTTGTTGGTGAAGATGCTCTAGAGAAAGTCCCCGATGAGATTAATCCTTCAGCTAAATTTTTATCATTGCGAAGAAATCAGGTAATGTAGGCCAATTTATGAACTCTAATCGCTCACACAACGTTTTGTGGCAGCCAATTAATTGTGAACATAAGAGTTTATGGTGTATTTACATTGAATTTTTGCAATGAAGCATATTCCCCCGTTAACATAGTTGAGATATGATTATGGAGACTCTAGAGGAAATGGGAAGAAGAAGATGTGTCTACGTATGTCAGAGAAAGGCGGTGGCTCATTTGGATGATGATCTTGTCTTTTCAAGTAATTTTAAGAATTTTCTTTGTTTTATCTCTAATCTTGTGTTCCTTTTTTTTATCAATTAATGGAGACTTTTATTAGTTATCGGGTCTTTACTCTATCAAAATCTCAATTAATTGATAATGAGGAATACAAGATTAGAAAAAAACTCTTAAAATTACTCAAAAATATAGAATCATCATCCGCATGAGCCATTGCATTTCTCTGGCCTACATAGATAGGTCTTCTTCTTCCCATCTCCGATAGATGCTCCATAAACATATCCTAAGTCTAGTAATGGAGGAATGTGTTTCATTGAAAAAATCTAATGTAAAGACACAACAAACCCTTCTGTTCACGAGAATTTTGCTTCCACAAAACGTTGAATGAGTTACTTTGGTTCATAAATCGAGCGACATACCTTGATTTCTTCGCACTAATAACAAAATTTGATAAAAGATTAATCTCATGGGTTAGTTTCTCTAGTGAAACTTCACCGACAAGATTAGGTTCATAATTCCATTGAAACAAGATATAAACTCACGATGTATCGAATATATAATCATCATCTTATAGTTCACTTTTCTCTTTAATATTAAGCAGCATATTCTCATATGAAAAATTATGGGTTTTGTATTATAGCGAAAAGTGACTAAAAGAAGAGGATGATTATATATTCGATACTTCGTGAGTTTATAACTCGTTTAAATAGAATTTTGAACGTTACCTTGTTGGTGAAGATGCTCTAGAGAAAGTCCATGAGGAGATTAATCATTCAACTTAATTTATATCAATACGAAGAAAGCAGGTGATTTGGGTAAATTTATGAACCCTAATCGCTCACACAACGTTTTGTGCCAGCCAATTACTCGTGAACATAAGGGTTTATGGTGTATTTACATTGAACTTTGCAATGAGGAATATTCCTCCGTTAACAGAGTTGAGATATGATTATGGATACTCTAGAGGAAATGGGAAGAATAAGATGTTTCTATGTATGTCAGAGAAAGGCGGTGGCTCATTTGGATGATGATCTTGTATTTTCAAGTAATTTTAAGAATTTCCTTTATTTTATCTCTAATCTTGTGTTCATTTTTTTTTATCAATTAATGGAGATTTTTATTAGTTATCAGGTCTTTACTCTATCAAAATCTCAATTAATTGATAATGAAGAACACAAAATTTGAAAAAAAAAACTTTTAAAATTACTCAAAAATATAGAATCCTCATCCGCATGAGCCACTGCATTTATCATGCCTACATAGATAGGTCTTCTTTTTCCCATCTCATACAAATGCTCGATAAACATATCCTAAGTCTATTAATGGAGGAATATGTTTCATTGAAAAAATCTATTGTAAAGACACAAAAAACACTTCTGTTCATGAGAATTTTGCTTCCAAAAAATGTTGGATGAGTAACTTTGGTTCATAAATCGAGCCACATACCTTGATATCTTCGCACTAATCACAAAATTTGATGAATGATTAATCTCATGGGGGAGTTTTTCTAGTGAAACTTCACCGACAAGATCAGGTTCATAATTCCATTGAAACAATATATAAACTCCCAAAGTATCAAATATATAATCATCATCTTATAGTTCACTTTTCTCTTTAATATAAGCAGCATATTCTCATATGAAAAATTATGGGTTTTATATTAAAGAGAAAAGTGACCACAAGAAGAGGATGATTATATATTCGATACTTTGTGAGTTTATGACTCGTTTCAATGGAATTATGAATGTTAGCTTGTTGGTGAAGATGCTCTAGAGAAAGTCTATGTGGAGAATAATCCTTCAGCTTAATTTTTATCACGACGAAGAAATCATTTGAAGTGGCTCATTTTATGAACCCTAATCACTTAAACAACGTTTTGTGGCAGCCAATTACTCGTGAACATATGTGTTTATGGTGTATTTACATTCAATTTTTGCAATGAGGCATATTCCTCCGTTAACAAAGTTTAGATATGAATATGGAGACTCTAGAGGAAATGGAAAGATGAAGAGGTGTCTATGTATGTCAGAGAAAGGCGGTGGCTCATTTGGATGATGATCTGGTCTTTTCAAGTAATTTTAAGAATTTATTTTGTCTTATCTCTAATCTTGTGTTCCTTTTTTTTTATGGAAAACGACGTATTTCCCCCTCAAGTTTATGATATAGTCGTAGATCCACCCGAAGTTTGGACATTGACATATATCTCCCCAATTCGAAAGTTTAAGACCTATTTCCCCCTTATTTGAAACATCGAAACCTATTTACACACAGATGTTGGTTTTCTCGGTTTATGATTTTGCAAATTAGTCCCTCGAGTTTATGAATTACAAATATTTCAAAACATATTTTTGATTTTACAAATTAGCCCCTCTGGTTTTTCCTCTCTCTAATTTTTTTTTTTTAAAACTCTCTCCTACTCTCTCGCATTTCTCCTCAAATCTCGATCTCTCCTTCTCCCTCGTCCTCCTTCCTCTCTCAATTTGCTGAAACCTCTCCGATGTACCCATTCTCACATCTGCTTTGTCAAATCTCCACTTCCCGTCGCTCTCACCTAAAGATAAACTCTTGTTAAGGCCTCTTCCGACGCAGTTGCCTCGTCTTCCTCCTCCCCGGTGCCCCTCGTCCTAGCTCCGGCGCCATGGCAAGGAGCCGCGATTAAGCCACTTCTCGCATCCATCCCCACTGGTTTGATTCTATGGTTCATCCCGGTTCCCGAGGTAGTCACCCGAACGTGTGGAAACTACTCGTGATCTTCCTCGCAACGATCGTCGGGATCATCACGCAGCCGCTTCCGCTCAGCGCCGTGTCTCTATTAGGACTCCTTGTTAGGCTCTTTGGGAGCTCATCACTCGAGCTTGGTTACAATCTCGTCTTCTGTGAGGCTCTCTTGGCTTCTGCTATTCCTTCCGTCTCAGCTCGTGCCGGTGGAATCTTCCTCCCGTTGGTGAAATCTCTCTGCGTCGCTTGTGGTAGCAACGTCGGCGACGGAACCGTTGATGAAATCTCTCTGCATCGCTTGTAAATCTTATAACTCATTTCAATGGAATTATGAACGTTAGCTTGTTGGTGAAGATGCTCTAGAGAAAGTCTATGTGGAGATTAATCATTCAGCTTCATTTTCATCACTACGAATAAATCATGTGATGTGGCTCAATTTATGAACCCTAATCACTCAAACAACGTTTTGTGGCAGCCAATTACTCGTGATCATATGTGTTTATGGTGTATTTACATTGAATTTTTGCAATGAGGCATATTCCTCCGTTAACATAGTTGTGATATGATTATGGAGACTCTAGAGGAAATGGGAAGAAGAAGATGTGTCTATGTATGTCAGAGAAATGCGGTTGCTCATTTGGATGATGATCTGGTCTTTTCAAGTAATTTTAAGAATTTATTTTGTCTTATCTCTAATCTTGTGTTCCTTTTTTTTTATGGAAAACGACGTATTTCCCCCTCAAGTTTATGATATAGTTGTAGATCCACCCGAAGTTTGGACATTGACATATATCTCCCCAATTCGAAAGTTTAAGACCTATTTCCCCCTTATTTGAAACATCGAAACCTATTTACACACAGATGTTGGTTTTCTCGGTTTATGATTTTGCAAATTAGTCCCTCGAGTTTATGAATTACAAATATTTCAAAACATATTTTTGATTTTACAAATTAGCCCCTCTGGTTTTTCCTCTCTCTAATTTTTTTTTTTGTTAAAACTCTCTCCTACTCTCTCGCATTTCTCCTCAAATCTCGATCTCTCCTTCTCCCTCGTCTTCCTTCCTCTCTCAATTTGCTGAAACCTCTCCGATGTACCCATTCTCACATCTGCTTTGTCAAATCTCCACTTCCCGTCGCTTTCACCTAAAGATCAACTCTTGTTAAGGCCTCTTCCGACGCAGTTGCCTCGTCTTCGTCCTCCCCGGTGCCCCTCGTCCTAGCTCCGGCGCCATGGCAAGGAGCCGCGATTAAGCCACTTCTCGCATCCATCCCCACTAGTTTGATTCTATGGTTCATCCCGGTTCCCGAGGTAGTCACCCGAACGTGTGGAAACTACTCGTGATCTTCCTCGCAACGATCGTCGGGATCATCACGCAGCCGCTTCCGCTCAGCGCCGTGGCTCTATTAGGACTCCTTGTTAGGCTCTTTGGGAGCTCATCACTCGGGCTTGGTTACAATCTCGTCTTCTGTGAGGCTCTCTTGGCTCCTGCTATTCCTTCCGTCTCAGCTCGTGCCGGTGGAATCTTCCTCCCGTTGGTGAAATCTCTCTGCGTCGCTTGTGGTAGCAACGTCGGCGACGGAACCGTTGGTGAAATCTCTCTGCATCGCTTGTAAATCTTATAACTCATTTCAATGGAATTATGAACGTTAGCTTGTTGGTGAAGATGCTCTAGAGAAAGTCTATGTGGAGATTAATCATTCAGCTTCATTTTTATCACTACGAATAAATCATGTGATGTGGCTCAATTTATGAACCCTAATCACTCAAACAACGTTTTGTGGCAGCCAATTACTCATGATCATATGTGTTTATGGTGTATTTACATTGAATTTTTGCAATGAGGCATATTCCTCCGTTAACATAGTTGTGATATGATTATGGAGACTCTAGAGGAAATGGGAAGAAGAAGATGTGTCTATGTATGTCAGAGAAATGCGGTTGCTCATTTGGATGATGATCTGGTCTTTTCAAGTAATTTTAAGAATTTATTTTGTCTTATCTCTAATCTTGTGTTCCTTTTTTTTTATGGAAAACGACGTATTTCCCCCTCAAGTTTATGATATAGTTGTAGATCCACCCGAAGTTTGGACATTGACATATATCTCCCCAATTCGAAAGTTTAAGACCTATTTCCCCCTTATTTGAAACATCGAAACCTATTTACACACAGATGTTGGTTTTCTCGGTTTATGATTTTGCAAATTAGTCCCTCGAGTTTATGAATTACAAATATTTCAAAACATATTTTTGATTTTACAAATTAGCCCCTCTGGTTTTTCCTCTCTCTAATTTTTTTTTTTGTTAAAACTCTCTCCTACTCTCTCGCATTTCTCCTCAAATCTCGATCTCTCCTTCTCCCTCGTCTTCCTTCCTCTCTCAATTTGCTGAAACCTCTCCGATGTACCCATTCTCACATCTGCTTTGTCAAATCTCCACTTCCCATCGCTTTCACCTAAAGATCAACTCTTGTTAAGGCCTCTTCCGACGCAGTTGCCTCGTCTTCCTCCTCCCCGGTGCCCCTCGTCCTAGCTCCGGCGCCATGGCAAGGAGCCGCGATTAAGCCACTTCTCGCATCCATCCCCACTAGTTTGATTCTATGGTTCATCCCGGTTCCCGAGGTAGTCACCCGAACGTGTGGAAACTACTCGTGATCTTCCTCGCAACGATCGTCGGGATCATCACGCAGCCGCTTCCGCTCAGCGCCGTGGCTCTATTAGGACTCCTTGTTAGGCTCTTTGGGAGCTCATCACTCGGGCTTGGTTACAATCTCGTCTTCTGTGAGGCTCTCTTGGCTCCTGCTATTCCTTCCGTCTCAGCTCGTGCCGGTGGAATCTTCCTCCCGTTGGTGAAATCTCTCTGCGTCGCTTGTGGTAGCAACGTCGGCGACGAAACCGTTGGTGAAATCTCTCTGCATCGCTTGTAAATCTTTTAACTCATTTCAATGGAATTATGAACGTTAGCTTGTTGGTGAAGATGCTCTAGAGAAAGTCTATGTGGAGATTAATCATTCAGCTTCATTTTTATCACTACGAATAAATCATGTGATGTGGCTCAATTTATGAACCCTTATCACTCAAACAACGTTTTGTGGCAGCCAATTACTCGTGATCATATGTGTTTATGGTGTATTTACATTGAATTTTTGCAATGAGGCATATTCTTCCGTTAACATAGTTGTGATATGATTATGGAGACTCTAGAGGAAATGGGAAGAAGAAGATGTGTCTATGTATATCAGAGAAATGCGGTGGCTCATTTGGATGATGATCTTGTCTTTTCAAGTAATTTTAAGAATTTCTTTTGTTTTTTCTCTAATCTTGTGTTCCTTTTTTATCAATTAATAGAGATTTTTATTAGTTATAGGGTCTTTACTCTATCAAAATCTCAATTAATTGATAATGGAGAACACAAGATTAGAAAAAAAAACTCTTAAAATTACTCAAAAATATAGAATCGTCATCCGCATGAGCCACTGCATTTCTCTGGCCTACATAGACATGACTTCTTCTTCCCATCTCCTATAGATGCTCCATAAACATATCATAAGTCTTTTAATAGAGGAATATGCTTCATTGAAAAAATCTATTGTAAAGACAACAAACCCTTCTGTTCACGAGAAATTCGCTTCCACAAAACGTTGGATGAGTAACTTTGGTTCATATATCGAGCAACATACCTTGATTTCTTCGCACTAATCACAAATTTTGATGAAAGATTAATCTCATGGGGTAGTTTCTCTAGTGAAACTTCACCGACAAGATCATGTTCATAATTCCATTGAAACAAAATATAAACTCGTAAAGTATCGAATATATAATCATCACCTTATAGTTCAATTTTTTCTTTAATATAAGCAGCATATATACATATGAAAAATTATGGGTTTTATATTATAGAGAAAGGTGACCAAAAGAAGAGGATGATTATATATTCGATACTTCGTGAGTTTATAACTCGTTTCAATGGAATTATGAATGTTAGCTTGTTGCTGAAGATGCTCCAGAGAAAGTCTCCGAGGAGACTTATCCTTCAGCTATTTTTTTCTCATTACGAAGAAATCAGGTGATGTGACACAATTTATATTCACTAATCGCTCACACAACGTTTTGTGGCAGCCAATTACTCGTGAACATAAGAGTTTATGGTGTATTTACATTTAATTTTTGCAATGAGGCATATTTCTCCGTTAACAGAGTTGAGATATGATTATGGAGACTCTAGAGGAAATGAGAAGAAGAAGATGTGTCTATGTAGGTCAGAGAAAGGCTGTGGCTCATTTGGATGATGATCTTGTCTTTTCAAGTAATTTTGAGAAATTTTTTTGTTTTATCTCTAATATGGTGTTCCATTTTTAATCAATTAATGGAGATTTTTATTAGTTATCATGTGTTTAATCTATCAAAATCTCAATTAATTGATAAAGAGGAACAAAAGATTAGAAAAAACTCTTAAAATTACTCAAAAATATAGAATTCCCATCCGTATGAGCCACTGCATTTTTCTGGCCTACATAGACTTGTCTTCTTATTCCTATCTCCTCTAGATGCTCCATAACCATATCCTAACTCTATGAATGGAGGAATATGTTTCATTGAAAAAAATATAATGTAAAAACACAACAAACACTTTTGTTCACGAGAAATTCTCTTCCACAAAACGTTGGATGATCAGTAACTTTGGTTCATAAATCGAGCCGCATATCTGATTTCTTCGCACTAATCACAAATTTTGATGAAAGATTAATCTCATTGGGGGTGGTTCTCTAGTGAAAATTCACCGACAAGCTCAGGTTTATAATTCCATTAATAAAACAAGATATAAACTAGCGAAGTATCGTTTATATAATCATCATCTTATAGTTCACTTTTTCTCTTTAATATAAGCAGCATATACACATATGAAAAATTATGTTGGCTATATTATAGAGAAAGGTGACCAAAATAAGAGGATGATTATATATTCGATACTTCTTGAGTTTATAACTCGTTTGAATGGAATTATGAACGTGAGCTTGTTGGTGAAGATGCTATAAAGAAAGTCCCCGATGAGATTAATCCTTCAGCTAAATTTTTATCAATACGAAGAAATCTGGTGATGTGGCTTAATTTATGAACCCTAATCGCCACCTAACGTTTTGTGGCAGCCAATTACTCGTGAACATAAGAGTTATGGTGTATTTACATTGAATTTTTGCAATGAGGCATATTCCTCCATTAACAGAATTGAGATATGAATATGGAGACTCTAAAGGAAATGAGAAGAAGAAGATGTGTCTATGTAGGTCATAGAAAGACGGTGGCTCATTTGGATGATGATCTTGTCTTTTCAAGTAATTTTAACAATTTCCTTTGTTTTATCTCTAATCTTGTGTTCCTTTTTTTAATCAATTAATGGATATATTTATTAGTTATCGGATCTTTACTCTATCAAAATCTCAATTAATTGATAAGGAGGAACACATTATTAGAAAAAACTCTTAAAATTACTCAAAAATATAGAATCGTCATCCAAATTAGCCACTGCATTTCTCTAGCCCACCTAGACAGGTCTTCTTCTTCACATATTTTCTAGATTCTCCATAATCATATCCTAACACTGTTAATGGAGGAATATGTTTCATTGGAAAAATACAATCTAAACACAGCACAAACCCTTTCGTTCACCAAAAGTTGGCTGCAAACAAAACGTTGAATGAGTAACTATAGTTCATAAATCGGGCCACATACCCTTATTTTTCGCACTAATCACAAATTTTGATGAATATTAATGTCATGGGGGACTTTCGCTAATGAAACTTCACCGACAAGCTTATGTTCATAATTCCATTGTAACAAGATATATACTCTCGAAGTATCGAATATATATAATCATCCTCTTCTTGTTCAATATTCTCTTTAATATCACTAGCATATTCACATATGAAAAATTATGTTGGCTATATTATAGAGAAAGGTGACCAAAAGAAGATGATGATTATATATTCGATACTTTGTGACTTTATAACTCGTTTCAATGGAATTATGAACGTTAGCTTGTTGGTGAAGATGCTCTAGAGAAAGTCCCCGAGGAGATTAATTCTTCAGCTAAATTTTTATCACTACGAAGAAATCAGGTGATGTGGGTCAATTTATGAACCCTAATCGCTAACACAACGTTTTGTGGCATCCAATTACTCGTGAACATAAGGGTTTATGGTGTATTTACATTGAATTTTCGCAATGAGGCATATTCTTCCATTAACAAAGTTGAGATATGATTATGGAGACTCTAGAGGGAATGAGAAGAAGAAGATTTGTCTATGTAGGTAAGAGAAAGGCGGTGGCTCATTTGGATGATGATCTTATCTTTTCAAGTGTATTTTCAAGTAATTTTAAGAATTTCCTTTGTTTTATCTCTAATCTTGTGTTCTTTTTTTTTATCAATTAATGGAGATTTTTATTAGTTATCGGGTCTTTACTCTATCAAAATCTCAATTAATTGATAAAGAGGAACACATGATTAGAAAAAAAAACTCTTAAAATTACTCAAAAATATAGAATCGTCATCCAAATGAGCCACTGCATTTCTCTAGCCCACCTAGACATGTCTTCTTCTTCACATCTTTTCTAGATGCTCCATAATCATATCCTAACTCTGTTAATGGAGGAATATGTTTCATTGGAAAAATACAATCTAAACACAGCACAAATCCTTTCGTTCACCAAAAATTGGTTGCAAACAAAACGTTGAATGAGTAACTATAGTTCATAAATCGGGCCACATACCTTTATTTTTTGCACTAATCACAAATTTTGATGAATATTAATGTCATGGGGGACTTTCGCTAATGAAACTTCAACGACAAGCTCAGGTTCATAATTCCATTTTAACAAGATATATACTCTCGAAGTATCGAATATATATAATCATCCTCTTCTTGTTCAATACTCTCTTTAATATCACTAGCATATTCCCATATGAATAATTATGTTGGTTATATTATATAGAAAGGTCACCAATGATTATATATTCGATACTTTGTGAGTTTATAACTCGTTTCAATGGCATTATGAACGTTAGCTTGTTGGTGAAGATGCTCTAGAGAAAGTCCCCGAGGAGATTAATCCTTCAGCTAAATTTTTATCACTACGAAGAAATCAGGTGATGTGGGTCAATTTATGAACCCTAATCGCTCACACAACGTTTTGTGGCTGCCAATTACTCGTGAACATAAGGGTTTCTGATGTATTTACATTGAATTTTTGCAATGAGGCATATCCCTCCATTAACAAAGTTGAGATATGATTATGGAGACTCTAGAGGAAATGAGAAGAAGAAGATGTGTCTATGTAGGTCAGAGAAAGGCGATGGCTCATTTGGATGATGATCTTATCTTTTCAAGTGTATTTTCAAGTAATTTTAAAAATTTCCTTTGTTTTATCTCTAATCTTGTGTTCCTTTTTTTTTATCAATTAATGGATATTTTTATTAGTTATCGGGTCTTTACTCTATCAAAATCTCAATTAATTGATAAAGAGGAACACATGATTAGAAAAAAAACTCTTAAAATTACTCAAAAATATAGAATCTTCATCCAAATGAGCCACTGCATTTCTCTGGCCCACCTAGACAGGTCTTCTTCTTCCCACCTTTTCTAGATGCTCCATAATCGTATCCTAACTCTGTTAATGGAGGAATATGTTTCCTTGAAAAAATACAATCTAAACACAGCACAAACCTTTTCGTTCAACAAAAATTGGTTGCAAACAAAACGTTGAATGAGTAACTATAGTTCATAAATCGGGCCACATACCCTTATTTTTCGCACTAATCACAAATTTTGATGACGATTAATGTCATGGGGGACTTTCGCTAATGAAACTTCACCGACAAGATCAGGTTCATAATTCCATTGTAACAAGATATATACTCTCAAGTATCGAATATATATAATCATCCTCTTCTTGTTCAATATTCGCTTTAATATCACCAGCATAGTTACATATGAAAAATTATGTTGGTTATATTATAGAGAAAGGTGACCAATGATTATATATTCGATACTTCGTGAGTTTATAACTCGTTTCAATTAATGGAATTATGAACCTGAACTTGTTGTGCTCTAGAGAAAATCCAAGAGGAGATTAATCCTTCATCTAAATTTGTTATCACTGCGAAGAAATCAGGTGATGTGGCTCAATTTATGAACCATAGTCGCTCACCCAAGGTTTTGTGGCTAGCAATTACTCGTGAGCAGAAGGGTTTATGGTGTATTTACAATAAATTTTTGCATTGAGACATATTTCTTCGTTGACAAAGTTGAGATATGATTATGGAGCATGTAGAGGAAATAGGAAGAAGAATATGCGTCTATGTAAGTCAGAGAAAGGCGGTGGCTCATTTGGATGATGACCTTGTCTTTTCAAGTAATTATAAGAATTTCTTTTGTTTTATCTCTAATCTTGTGTTCATTTTCTTATTAAACACACGAGTTCACCCTAGTTTGCATCTCTCCTGGGAACGATTCTCGAGGCAGCCGCGCATCAGTTTCACCATGAGCTTCTTCCAACGGCAATCGCTCCACCTGACTGGCGTTCCTTCCTCTCTTCTCAAGTCCAGAAAATCACCCCAAAGAATCGTACTCAACCTCTGTCGGCCACCTCTGTCGCCTGTGAGAATTCCTCCAGCCGCACTCTGCTTGAGGTAATGTTGTTTTACTCTGTTAGCCTTGGATTCCGGTTAAAAATATTCCTGCTCTACTCTCACCCTTGGTAGTTTTCCTGCAAAAACTTCCCATGTTAACGCATCCTTTGCTCTCCGCCGAAAGATGAGCTCTCCGTCGAACATTCTTCACCATCCAGATCCGACGGATCCAACTTCACCTCCGAGCATAATCTCAGTCTTCCCATAACCTCTGCTTCATTATGAGCTCCGCCGTTTCGACATGGGCTCTCACTCGGCGAGTTTTCGGAGGAAAATATGTTATTGTATGTCGCATCTAAGCTTTGCTCGACCAGTCTGGTGAGTTGTTTACGGCGACTCCCGCCGCTACTCTGCTCAAACAACCTCACACCCTCTCTTTTCATCACACTCGGATTCTCTCGGGTCAAGCTTTTGAGCCTCAGCGCGTTTTGGTTCTAGTGGGCCTGCTACTGGGGCTAGTTCTTTTGTATAGCCCATCAGTCCCCAACCGATCAAAATTGAAGATTTTTGACCATTAGGGTCTAGTTTGCTTATCTTCCTCATCTAACGGGATATATTATGCAATTATTCCCTCCCTTTGGAAGAGATCACTTCCACCTTCCTCATCTTTCGAGGAGAGAAATCTTATATCAATTTCCTTCTCTATGAGAGGAGGCTTTTCTTCGGTTTCAAATCCGAGAAAAAGTCTTAATTAATCCAATAATATTATTTATATATATAGTTTAATCATGAATCTAGTAACCAGTTATTAATAATCAAACAAGAAAAATGTAAAAGTAAAAAAAAAAAAATTAGAGATAATCGAAGAAAAATACCCATGTTTATTAAAATTAAACGAAATAATATATATACATAGAAGAAGAACTTGAATTGATTTTTTATCAATTCTATTTTTATGATGTTTCGATCTTAAATATCATGAATCTAATCTCAAATAACTAACAACAAAAATAAAGTACAAAAGAGCATACAAAAACAACCATGAATCTAATCTCAAATAACTAACAACAAAAATAAAGTACAAAAGAACATACAAAGAATGATTAAAGAAGATGAAGAAGAAGAACCATAGATAATCAGTGAATGGATAACATGAACACAACAATATTGTAAGATTAATCTACTCAATTATTTGTAAAATTGATCTGAATCGAATAAAATAAAAATTTTAAAATTTATTTCAATTAAATTATACCTTATGTGAATGCTTATCTGAATTGATGATCTCTTTTTGATGCAATCTCACATGACTTTTCAAATAATATAATCAGTGTTGTTGAATTTTTCTTGATGCGGCGGAAATGAAAAAAAACCAATGAGAGTTAGAGTATCTTATATAGAAGAATTTTAACCTAGATGAAAAAAATAAAACAATCGAACGACTTCGTTTAGAATATTGGACTTATAAGCTCATAAATATATGGGCCTTGATTTCATTATATATAAAATAAAATACCAATTTAATGAAAACAATAAGAAGACATTCAAAAATTAATATGACTTTATGATTCTTCAAACTAGGTGTTCACTTAAAGGTTATGACTCATCATGACAATGATTATGAATCTGATTTAACGAAGAGAAAATCTATAACTTGATTTGTGTGCATTAAAGTTGAATTGATTTTTTATCAAGTCTATTTGTTATGATCTTTCAATATAAAATACCATGAACCTAATCTCAAATAACTAACAACAAAAATAAAGTACAGAAGAACATACAAAAAATGATTAAAAAAGAAGAAGAAGAAGAACCATAGATAATCAGTGAATGGATATCTTGAACACAACAATGTACTCAAATATTTGTAAAATTGATCTGAATCGAATAAAATGAAAATCTTAAAATTTATATTAATTATATTTTACCTTATGTGAATGCTTAACCAAATTAAAGATCTATTTTCATGCAATTTCACATGACTTCTCAAATAATATAATGAATGTTGTTGAATCTTTCTAGATGAGGCGAAAATGAAAAAATCAAAGAGAGTTAGAGAATCTTATGTAGAAGAAGATTAACCTAGATGAAAAAACATTAAAAAAATTGAACGACTTCGTGTATAATATTGGAGTTATAATCCCATAAATATATGGGCCTTGATTTCATTATATATAAAATAAAATACCAATTTAATGAAAACAATAAGAAGACATTCAAAAATTAATATGACTTTATGATTCTTCAAACTAGGTGTTCACTTAAAAGCTATGACTCACCATGACAACGGTTATGAATCTGATTAAAAGAAGAGAAAATCTATAACTTGATTTGTGTGAGTTAAAGATGAATTGATTTTTTATCAAATCTTTTTTTTTATGATCTTTCAATATAAAATACCATGAATCTAATCTCAAATAACTAACAACAAAAATAAAGTACAACATAACATACAAAAATGATTACAAATAAGAAGAAGAAGAACCATAGATAATCAGTGAATGGATAAATTGAACAGAAAAAACTACTCAAATGTTTGTACAATTGATCTGAATCGAATAAAATGAAAATCTTAAAAATTATATCAATTAAATCATACCTTATGTTAATGCTTAACCTAATTGAAGATCTCTTTTTCATGCAATCTCACATGATTTCTCAAATAATATAATCAGTGTTGTTGAATTTTTCTTGATGCTGCGGAAATGAAAAAAAATCAATGAGAGTTAGAGAATCTTATATAGAAGAATTTTTACATAAATAAAAAAACATTAAAAAATTCGAACGACTTCGTTTAGAATATTGGAGTTATAAGCCCATAAATATATGGGCCTTGATTTCATTATATTTAAAATAAAATACCAATTTAATGAAAACAATAAGAAGACATTCAAAAATTAATATAACTTTTTGATTCTTCGAACTAGGTTTTCACTTAAAGGATATGGCTCATTATGACAACGGTTATAAATCTGATTTGAATAAGAGAAAATCTGTAACTTGATTTGTGTGCGTTAAAGTTCAATTGATGTTTTTATCAAATGTATTTTTTTATGATCTTTCAATATAAAATACCATGAATCTAATCTCAAATAACTAACAACAAAAATAAAGTACAAAATAACATACAAAAAATGATTTAAAAAGAAGAAGAACAAGAACCATAGATAATCAGTGAATGGATAACTTGAACACAACAATCTACTCAAATATTTGTAAAATTGATCTATATCGAATAAAATAAAAGTCTTAACATTTATATCAATTAAATCATACCTTATGTGAATGATTAACCGAATTGAAGATCACTTTTTCATGCAATCTCACATGACTTCTCAAATAATATAATCAGTGTTTTGAATTTTTCTTGATGCGGCGGAAATGAAAAAAAATCACTGAGAATTAGAGAATCTTATACAGAAGAATTTTAACCTAGATGAAAAAACATTAAAAAATCGAACGACTTCATTTAGAATATTGGAGTTATAAGCCCATAAATATATGGGCCTTAATTTTATTATATATAAAATAAAATTCCAATTTAATGAAAACAATAAGAAGACATTCAAAAATTAATATGATTTTCTGATTCTTCAAACTAGGTGTACACTTAAAGGATATGGCTCATCATGACAACGATTATGAATCTGATTTAAAGAAGAGAAAATCTATAACTTGATTTGTGTGCGTCAAAGTTGAATTGTTTATTTAATCAAATATTTTTTTTTATGATCTTTCAATCTAAAATGACATGAATCTAATCTCAAATAACTAACAACAAAAATAAAGTACAAAAGAACATACAAAAATGATTAAAAAAGAAGAAAAAGAAGAACCATAGACATTCAGTGAATGGATAACTTTAACACAACAATGTACTCAAATATTTGTAAAATTGATCTGAATCGAATAAAATGAAAATTGTAAAATTTATATCAATTAAATCATACCTTATGTGAATGCTTATCCGAATTGAGGATCTATTTTTCATGTAATCTCACATGACTTCTCAAATAATATAATCAGTGTTGTTGAATTTTTCTTGATGCGGCAGAAATGAAAACAAAATCAAGGAGAGTTAGACAATCGTATATAGAAGACTTTTAACCTAGATGAAAAACATTAAAAAATCGAACGACTTCGTTTATAATATTGGAGTTATAAGCTCATAAATATATGGGTCTTGATTTCATTAAATTTATAATAAAATACCAATTTAATGAAAAAAATAAGAAGAAATTCAAAAATTAATATGACTTTCTGATTCTTCAAACTAGGTGTGCACTTAAAGGCTGTGGCTCATCTTGAAAAAGATTATGAATCTAATTTAAAGAAGAGAAAATCTATAACTTGATTTGTGTACGTTATAGTTGAATTGATTTTTTATCAAATCTATTTTCTTATAATCTTACAATCTAAAATACCATGAATCTAATCTCAAATAACAAACAACAATAAGAAAGTACAAAAGAACATACAAAAATGATTAAAAAAGAAGAAGAAGAAGAACCATAGATAATCAGTGAATGGATAACTTGAACACAACAATCTACTCAAATATTTGTAAAATTGATCTATATAAAATAAAATAAAATCTTAAAATTTATATCAATTAAATCATACCTTATGTGAATGCTTATCCGAATTAAGGATCTCTTTTTCATTCAATCTCACATGACTTCTCAAATAATATAATCAGTGTCATTGAATTTTTCTTGATGCAGCGGAAATGAAAACAATTCAATGAGAGTTAGAGAATCTAATATAGAAGAATTTTAACCTAGATGAAAAAATTAAAAAAATCGAACAACTTCGTTTAGAATATTGGAGTTATAAGCCCATAAATATATGGGTCTTGATTTCATTATATATAAAATAAAATACCAATTTAATGAAAACAATATGAAGACATTCAAAAATTAATATGACTTTCTGATTCTTGAAACTAGGTGTTCACTTAAAGGCTATGGCTCATCTTCACAAAGATTATGAATCTGATTTAAAGAAGAGAAAATCTATAACTTGATTTGTGTGCGTTAAAGTTGAATTTATTTTTTATCAAATCTATTTATTTTTATGATCTTTCATTCTAAAATATCATGAATCTAATCTCAAATAACTAACAACAAAATAAAGTACCAAAGAACATACAAAAACTAATTAAAAAAGAAGAAGAAGAACCATATATAATCAGTGAATGGATAACTTGAACACAACAATCTACTCAAATATTTGTACAATTGATCTTAATCGAATTAAATGAAAATCTTAAAATATATATCAATTAAATCATACCTTATGTGAATGCTTAACCGAATTGAAGATCTCCTTTTCATGCAATCTCACATGACTTCTCAAATAATATAATCAGTGTTGTTGAATTTTCATGATGCGGCGGAAATGAGAAAAAAAAATCAATGAGAGTTAGAGAATCTTATATAGAAGAATTTTAAAATAGATGAAAAAATATTAAAAAAATCGAACGACTTTGTTTATAATATTGGAGTTATAGGCCCATAAATATATGGTGCCTGATATCATTATATTTAAAATTAAATACAAATTTATTGAAAACAATAAGAAGACATTCAAAAATTAATATGACTTTTTGATTCTTCAAATTATGTGTTCACTTAAAGGATATGGCTCATCATGACAACGGTTATGAATCTGATTTAAAGAAGAGAAAATGTATAACTTGATTTGTGTGAGTTAAAGTTGAATTGATTTTTTATCAAATCTATTTTTTATGATCTTTCAATCTAAAATACGATGAATCTAATCTCAAATAACTAACAACAAAAATAAAGTACAAAAGAACATACAAAAAATAATTAAAGAAGAAGAAGAAGAAAAACCATAGATAATTAATGAATAGATAACTTGAACACAACAATCTACTTAGATATTTGTAAAATTGATATGAATCGAATAAAATGAAAATCTTAAATTTTATATCAATTAAATCATACTTATCCGAATTGAGGATCTCTTTTTCATGCAATCTCACATGACTTCTCGAATAATATAATCAGTGTTGTTGAATTTTTCATGATGCGGCGGAAATGAAAAAAATCAATGAGAGTTAGAGAATCTTATATAGAAGATGATTTGCCTAGCCGAAAAAAATAAAATAAAAAATCGAACGACTTCGTTTAGAATATTGGAGTTATAAGCCCATAAATATATGGGCCTTGATTTCATTATAGATAAAATAAAATACAAATTTAATAAACACAATAAGAAGACATTCAAAAATTAATATGACTTTATGATTCTTCAAACTAGGTGTTCACTTAAAGTCTATGGCTCATCATGACAACAATTACGAATCTGATTTAAAGAAAAGAAAATCTATGACTTGATTTGTGTTCGTTAAAGATGAATTGATTTTTTATCAAATCTATTTTTTATAATCTTTCAATCTAAAATGCTATGAATCTAATCTCAAATAACTAACAACAAAAATAAAGTACAAAAGAACATACAAAAAAATGATTAAAAAAGAAGAAGAAGAAGAACCATAGATAATCAGTGAATGGATAACTTGAACACAACAATCTACTCAAAGATATGTAAAATTGATCTGAATCGAATAAAATGAAAATCTTAAAATTTATATCAATTAAATCATACCTTATGTTAATGCTTAATCGAATTGAAGATCTATTTTTCATGCAATCTCACATGATTTCTCAAATAATATAGTCAACGTTGTTGATGGCAGGCTGTTGTTGCTGCTGTTGTTGTTTCAGTTGCAGTTGTTGTACACTTCCTGTTGTAACCCCTGAAGTTCGGAAGCTACAACATTTTGTTGGTTGTCATTCTGATCGTCCATGATGACTGGATTTGATCTTGTTTTTTCTGTTCGTTCGTTCTAACCTTGTTAGCTCTTTGTTGCTAAGCTCTCGAAGGTTTTCAGAGACCTTGCTTTTGGTAACTGTACTCAGCTTTTTGGTTAGTCACCTGAATCACACGAGAAGAAAATAAAATGTATCAGTAAATCTTAAACTAAATTTCAGTTTCATATTCGAAAGTAACGCTATTGGTCTCCGGCAACGGCGCCAATTCTTGAAACACTTCAGGAATAACCTAAATAAAAACACTGCAAGAGAACATTATATCGCAGTAGTATAGATGGGATCGAATCCACAAGGACCAAGGACACACTACAAATCTCACAGTCACGCTGGTTACTAAGTTGGACCAAGGTCGTTGTATTATAGTGGTAAGTATTCCCGCCTGTCACACGGGTGACCTGGGTTCGATCCCCGGAAATGGCGCCAATTATTGAAATACTTCCGGAATAACCCAAATAAAAACACTGCAAGAGAACAGTCTATCGCAGTAGTATAGATGGGATCAAATCCACAAGGACCAAGGTCACACTACAAATCTCACAAGTTAAATTAAGCTAAGACGAGAATATGGTTTTAATTTGCAAAAGTAATGAAAATAACTAAAAGCGATGTAAATTCAATGAGATAAAAAACGTTAGGCCAAGGGTTTTTTGGCAGGAATCCAGAGATCATGAACCTGACAACTATTCAGAAAATGATTTAGCACAAGTCTCGAGCTCAAACATTATGGTTAATCAATCCACTGTCATGGTATTGATCACTAAATCTAACAACCTAATATTCTAATTTGTCGTTTGAACTTAGAATTCTAGACCAGCATTAACGAATTGGTTTGATATGTTCACGAATCGCCTTAGCATCAGCTTTCGTTGGCTAAGGAAGATTCGCTCGCTTATGTTCTTTCAAGCAATCTATAACACTTTTGATGAATAGATTAAACCCTAGATCGGAGGCTAAGTGATCAGTTTAGCCTAAGCAATGAACACAACAATTAGCGAAGACCACAAAAGATAAATCCCTATCTATGTATAATTCAATGATTCATAGATCCCCTTGAAACCCTAAACCTAACTATGATACTACACATACATGGAAACAAAGAACACGCAAGGAGATAGAGAAGAACTCATAATCGATATGATAGAAAATCAAATAGGGGTCAGAAAGTCTTCTCAAAAAGATGTAGAGTCATAGATCCGTCTCCCCAAAGCTTACAAATTGCCAAAAGTCAAAAATCTGAATAGAAGATAAAGCGTAACCTAAAAAGTGGCCAACAAAATAGGTCTCTAGTCGTTCAGAGTTGAAATTGGGTGCATCTGGGCCGAAACAGAAAATTCGAATTTCCTTTTTGCCTACGAGACTGGATCGGTCGATCCATGTTTCTTGAATCGGTCGATTTGATGCCCGCGGATGGGTCATCTCTGCGCATGCTCCTTCTGCTCGCTAGGCTGGACCATCTTCACAAAAATTGGCATAAATTTTGATCGCACCGTTGGAATGACCTCAAACCACTTCGAAATGAAAGGTAATCCATTGCTATTTCTTGGATCCAAATTTGAGCGTGATCCATCGTTGGTAAGTCCTTCAACGAATGCCAAACGTTTTTTGTCTCTACATGATTCTACATCTCCATATGCTCATTTGCACCCAAAACGGCTCATTCTCTCCCAAAGCAACCTAAAACCTGAAAAGACTTTATAAAATGACTAAAAGACTACAAAAACAAATTTTGACTCGATAAAAGACACAAAACAAGGGTTAAAAACCGTTAAAAACACGGTTTATCAGTGGACACATACAAATATCAATGGTTACGAGATTCCCAAAGCAAATCAAATGTCACAAAATATCCTGAGGCAAAAGAGCTCAAGTTAAAACCACCTCGCCCAAAGAATAGCTCGGGGACAATAAGAGAAACTCGTCAATAAATCATCACAACGCCTCAACAATAATTCACTTCGGAAGCGAAAGCCAGCAGTCGGTTCGGCGTCATTACGGTTTGGTAGTTAATCTCGATCCCGGCAACTTTCATCTCGTCACAATAACTTCTGAATCTGACGAGCTGGGGGGCAAACGGTTGGGGTCGGATTCTACCCGCTCGAGATTAACCGTTTGGAAACAACCAAGTATGGAGACATCATCTTGGTCGATCCGAACCAAAGACGAGAAGAAGACAAAGACAAGGAAAATACGACCGAGCCCAAGCATGGCTTGGGCCCATCCCATTCGCTTCGACAAGATCCGCCTCGGGCAGATCACCTCGGGTAAAACAAGACCGAGCCGAGGCGAAATCAATATCATTCCCTATACCAAACCGAGATTTGATCAAGACTATTTAATCCGGTCCATCTTGGTTCAATATCATGGGCCGAAGTTAGTTCTCCCTAGGCCAAGGTCGATATTGGGCCGAGCTTGTCGACCCATTAAGCGACCGATCAACAAGAAACCCTAGGTGAGACTTCTAGTCAGCGGCCGGGCGAAAGAAAAAGGAAAGATTCCACATCTTCCGAGATCCCCGTTCATAGGATCTGTATAAATAGTTGTCATAATCGTCTGTAACGAGAGGAGCTTAAGATATCTTAGCAAGACCCTTAGCAAAAATCATGCATGTACTTGAAAGCTTACGAAACAATAATAAAAATCATCTTTGGATCTTTGTTCTCGTGTTTTTAATCTCAGAAACTTATGTTCCCTTTAAGTTCCTTTACCAAAATTTGATTGTGCGAGTTTTGACTCCCACAATGTGACATAATTTATGAATCACAATCGCTCACCCAACGTTTTGTGGCAGCCAATTACTCGTGATCAGAAAGGTTATGGTGTATTTACATTGAATTTTTACAATAAGGCATATTCCTCTGTTGAAAGGGTTCATATATGATTATGGAGCATCTAGAGGAAATGGGAAGAAGAAGATGTGTCTACGTAGGTCAGAGAAAATCGGTGGCTCATTTGGATGATGATCTTGTCTACGTAAGTCAGAATATTGTGTTCCTTTTTATCAATTAATAGAGATTTTTATTAGTTATCGGGTTTTTACTCTGTCAAAATCTCAATTAATTGATAAAGAGGAACACAAGATTAGAAAAAAAACTCTTAAAATTATTCAAAAATATAGAATCGTTATCTAAATGAGCCACTACATTTCTCTGTCCTACTTAGTCAGGTCTTCTTCTTCCCATCTTCTCTAGATGCTCCATAATCATATCCTAACTCTGTTAATGGATGATTAAGTTGAATTGAAAAAATACAATGTAAACACACCACAAACCCTTTCGTTCATCAGAAATTCGTTGTAACAAAACATTTGATGACTTGGTTCATAAATCGGGCCATATATTCACGCTTATCACAAATTTGGATGAAAGATTAATGTCATGGGGGACTTTCTTTAGTGAAACTTCACCGACAAGCTCATGTTCATAATTCCATTATAACAAGATATAAACTCGCAATGTATCGAATATATAATCTAATTCTTCTTGTTCAATATTTCTCCATTGATAGAATTGGGATATGATTATGGAGCATCTAGAAGAAATGGGAAGAAGAAGATGTGTCTACGTAGGTCAGAGAAAAGCGGTGGCTCATTTCGATGATGATCTTGTCTTTTCAAGTGTATTTTCAAGTAATTTTAAGAATTTCCTTTGTTTTATCTATAATCTTGTGTTCCTTTTTTACCAATTAATGGAGATTTTTATTAGTTATCGAGTTTTTACTCTATCAAAATCTCAATTAATTGATAAAGAGGAACACAAGATTAGAAAGAACAAAAAAAAAAGAGAAACTCTTAAAATTACTCCAAAATATAGAATCGTCATCCAAATGAGCCACTGCATTTCTCTGCCATACCTAGACATGTCTTCTTCTTCCCATCTTCTCTAGATGCTCCATAATCTTATCCTAACTCTATTAATGTAGGAATATTTTTCATTGTAAAATTACAATGTAAACACACCACAAACCCTTTTATTCACTAGAACTTGGTTGCAACAAAACGTTTGATGAGTAACTATGGTTCAGAAATCGGGCCACATACCCTGATTTCTTCGCACTAGTGACAAATTTTGATAAAAGATTAATGGTATGGGGGACTTTCTCTAGTGAAAATTTACTGACAAGCTCAGGTTCATAATTCTATTGTAACAAGATATAAACTCGCGAAGTATCGAATATATAATCACCCTCTTCTTGTTCCATATTCTCTTTAATATTAACATCATATTGACATATGAACAATTATGTTGGTTATATTATAGAAAAATGTAACCAAAAGAAGAGGATGATTATATATTTGACACATCGTGAGTTTATATCTCGTTTCAATGGAGTTATCACTACAAGAAAACATCGTTTTGGCGACTGCAGAAGTAGTCGCCAATTAGTCGCTAAAAGGTGTGTTACGACTACCAAGCGACTAAACCATGTAGTCGTTAATATTTAGTCGCTAAAGTATGTAGTCGTAAAATTAGTCTCCAAATGGTGACTACATTATGACTGCACAACATGAACAGTGTGTAGCCGTTCAACAGTCGTAAATTAGTCCCAAAACTTAACGACTAATCAGAGACTACGTTTGCGACTAGGTAACGACTATAAAAAGGGTCTAGACGCAGTCATATAGTTTTAGTCACTAAATAGTCGTACATTTTAGTTAGTATTTACCGACTATTCTATGACTAATTGAACGACTAATAGGAACATCAAGTTTCGAAGATGTAAATATTGTGCGACTAATGAGCTATTCTTCTGCGACTATTTTGCGACTAATAGGTGACTACCTTTGCGACTAGTTAACGACTATGGAATGGGTCTAGATGCAGTCGGATAGTTTTAGTCACGAAGTAGTCGTAAATGTTAGTTACTATTTAGCGACCATTCTATGACTAAATTAACGACTAATTGGCGACTAATTGGAACATCAAGTTTCGAAGATGTAAATATTTTGCGACAAATTAGCTATTCTTCTGCGACTATTTGGCGACTAATAGGCTACTGTTTAGTGACTAAAATTGTAATCAAATTAAGAATATGGTGTGTCAGATTGGTGTTCGTTTTGTTTCTCAAATGGTAATCTGTGTTACAAAATTAAAGAAATTTGATTCAAACTAACATTTGATTAAAAATATTAACAAAAGTATTCAACCTCCATAACAAATGCCAAAACATAAACAAAAATAACAAATTCATGAGTTCACAAGTAACAAGGTTCAGAAAAAGTAAGCACAAAACCTAAGAAGCAGAACCAGATGGGGTTGTACTTGGATCTGGTCGACGAAGATTGGTTGATGGAAGCAAAGCAGTTGTTGCTGGAGTCGACTGAGAAGCCAAGAAATCTAGAAACGCTGGATCAGTTTGTCGCAGGTACTTTTCCTCCAAGGAGAAGTCCTCTAGCTTGTCCTCTTGCTTAGCCGCAGCTCGGGAGTGCTCTGCTTCACTGACAGCAATCTCAGCATCACGCCGTTCATTATAAGCTGCCTGCTCTTCGATTTTCTGTTGAGCTTCCTTCAGTTGCTCTTGCAGTGCACCAAACGATGAAGAGTCTCCCGGTTGCTTGCGCTTGCCATTAAGAAGAGTCTCATTGAGGCTTCCAACTCCATAAGGAGTTCCTCGTGAATCCAACTCAGTGGACTGTGAAAAGTAAGAGAAAAACCTTAATGACAAAATCCAAGACTCTATAAATGTGAACTATTAAAAATGTTACTTTACCTGAAGAAAGATGCTTGTATATTCATCTGTTGTAAGCGCACGAGGTTGGGAAGCACCATCCGAAACTTTCAGAGCCCGGAGCGTGTCCACAAGGAGATCCGGCAACACTGGAGCAGTTTCGTCATGGCAGCTGTGTCCTTGAGAAGAAGGATGACTCTGACCATGAGAGTCACGAAGTGGTGACCCAGGAGCGTCCTCCAGTGGAGCCGAATCAGTCGCAGGGAGTTCTTGTCCACGGTGTTGAGGCATGGAGTTCTCGAAAAGTTGTTGTGGCGGTGGAAAGCTCCGGATATTTTGTGCTGACGTTGACGGTTTATCGTGGACGAGGAGTTGAGGTGGTGCCAGCGTGAAATTATACTGCTGCGCTAGATGTTTGGGTGTTCGCGATGAAGAGGCGGAGCGATTGGACCCTCCGGCTCTATGTGAAACGTTGGGAACGATTTTTTCTTCCGTCTGTTACGGCCCTTCTGTGTAGGCATCGTGTGATCAATCTGATATATGAAGAAGAGGAATCGAAGAAGAGGAGTCGAAGAGGTGGAATCGAAGCAGAATCGAATATGTTTATAGCAAAAGGGGTATCGTGAGGAATGGAAGAGGAATCAAGGAGAGAACGAAGGGGGAGAACAAAACGCATGACTTAGGGTTATGTAGTTAGGTTTATGGGCTTTGTGGAAAATTAGCTTCTATTTTTGCGAAAATGGTTTGGGCCTTAACCCAAATTTTTATGTTTTTTGTGTTTAGTAGTCGTAACTTAGTGGCTAAACCTGAGATATTTGTTGTCTCACGCATCCAGACTTTTTACCTACACATAAAAAAAAAATTTTACAAGAGATAGGAAGTGAGATCGACTTTCAATCGTGGTTTCCTAGATCAATCTGTAGATGTAAAATCTAGCCCGCAATGGTGGTTTCATAGATCAATCTGGACAAATATTTGATATGATTTTGTTTTATTTCTGAAATTCTATTGGTCTTTTGTTGTTAGGCCAATTTTTTGTTGTCGGAGAAGAGGGACAGATTCACGGCTACGACAACCAGACCAAACAGATGCTTAGAGTGGTCATTCCGGTGGATCTAGAGCTCAATACAAGATCCTAAGGTAAAATCCCGACCGCAATCATTCATGTTTTCATGTCTACTTTGCTCAACACTTCATAAAGTTCTAGATAAGATATATTGAAAAATGAATGACTTGAAAACAGAATTATAATTTGTTTTCTTGAAAACATAATTACTTGAAACTAAAATATCTTGAAACTAAAATAACAACAATATCCGAAATGAGTTTTGAGTTCACGACCAACAAAAACCACAACCAAAATATCCGAGACAATGAAGCAAGATACGATGAAGAAAGATTTAAACTCTGAACACAAAGACAATCATGTCTTAGAATGGCTTAAATCCAATGTTGTGTTCATTGTTGTAACTTGGTGGTAGAGGATATGGGTACCTGTAAAAATATATAGGTTTACAAAATTAGTAAACAACATCAAATCTGAAACTATAATCTTCAAACTCTATATTGGAAAGGCCTATAATCTCAGTACAGTTTTCTGTCCTATAATCTGAAACTCTAATCAACATCAAACTCAGTACAATTTTCTATCCTATAATCTGAAACTAGAATCTTCAACCTCAAATCTGAAACTATAATCCATATAATTCTAATCTGAGTACAGTTTTCTGTCCTATAATCTGAAACTAAAATCAACATCAAACTCAGTACAGTTTACTGTCCAAAAATCTTCAATATCAAATCTGAAACTATAATCTTCAAACTGTAATCCGAAAATACAGATTACTTAGGAAACGTTTTAAAACTGTGTTATATATTTATCTTACCCGTTCATAAATGTGTAGAGTTCTGGGAAAGTATAATCTTCAAACTCTATATTGGAAATGCCTTCTTCTGCTGTTAGCCATGTATTACCTATAGTTGAAAGAGTTTGTGGTTGTTAGTAAGGTGTGGGATATAACAGAAAGTAGACAATGAGTAACAAGATAAACTCACCGCAGAAGTTTTAGACACAGAAACATCTCAAAATACAGAAAATGTGCCATTCATGAGCACTTGTAAAACTTGAGGATAATTGCTCACCCAATTCACCATATGCCAAACATTCTAACCCTTTAAACCTATCATATAGGAATATTCAAAATGAGTATTCCAGTTTGTTAATTCTATCAAATAATTTTAACCCTTCACTTACTTTATGTCTCGAATAGTAAACTAAACACTTGATTTCATCCTCGGAAGCTGATAAGAAGATTCATCTGACCATCTTCTTTCCAGCTTTCCAACCCACGTTATTACTCCTATAACAAAAAAAAAATATGACTATATAAACAATACAAAATATTATGATCTAAATGAATGATCTGAATATAAATGAAGATACCTATAGGATAGTGTTCTGTAACAGGGCCTCGGATGATGTCAATTATTGGAGTGAAAACCAAGAAATGATTGTGGTTTGGATTATCTTTGAGTAAGGTGAATTATGTGTCATCCCTGAAATAAATTTGATAGATGTGGCTAGGCCTGGGCATTCGGGTATCCGTTCGGGTTTTCGGGTTCTCGGGTTTAGAGATACTAGACCCATTCGGGTATTTAAAAATTTTGGATCGGATTCGGTTCGGATCCTTCCGGGTTTGGTTTTCGTAGTTCGGGTTTGGGTTTTCGTGTTTATTCGGATTTTTCCGGATTTTTCGTGTTTTCTAGGGTTTTTCGGATTAATGCCCGAAAATGGACATAAATTGCCCGAACCCGAAATGTCTTCTCCTACCCAGTTTATGAATAATTCACATGATTCACATGATTTAATTTGTCTCTTGAAATCAATATCCTACAAAATAATACCAAATACAAAGATTGAAACATAGAGTCATAGATAAAACAACAGAGTATCAAATTCAACAAAATCAGTTCCAAAGTATAAAGTAGAAAGAAGAATAGAAAATCATATAGCAAGAATCTTCGGTTCTAGAACATCTTCTAGTCTTCTAACCTGGTACATCAACACATATTACACAAAGCATTGACAAGTGACAACAATGAAGTTTTAGACAAAGATAAAGAGACCAATTTACCTTATAGCCGAGACAACAATGAAGTTTTAGACAATGAAGTTTTAGACAGAGATAAAGAGTTAGACTTCTTGAGTTCTTGGATTCCCAAACTCTGAAAAAGATAAATCGAGACATAAATACATAATGTTGAACTTAATTTCTGATAAAGAAAAAAAAGACAAATAAGTTACCTTTCTCAATCTGGTCTTGCATTTCAACATCAGCAAACAATTGCTGAGTCGTGACCATTCTTGTTTCACTAAACTTAATTTCTTGTTTCATCCATTGTTTAGTACACATCAAAACCTCAATAATGTAGTGAGTTAGGCAACTCCTATGTGGATCTATGATCCTCCCACTAGTGCTAAAGGCACTTTCTGATGCAACAGATGATACTTGCATGGCAAGAACATCCCGAGCAATCTCTGCCAAAATAGGATACTTGGCACTATTGAGTTTCCAATAAGACAGAACATCATACTCAGTCCCTATCATGACTTTGGGATTCTCAACTGGTTCCTTTAGATATCTTTCCAATTCATCTCTCGGATCCTCAACTCCTATTTCTGCAACCATCTCTTTATACATGAAGTCCATCCTTTCATACCCAAAGTCATCATCCCCCAAATCCATTTTGTCAAATACCTGATCTTGACAACTAAAAGATGATGTTTGAGTAGACTGAGATGATTGAACTGTTGACCCTTTACTGTATCCGTTACTATACTCCGTAAACAAGCTCCCAAGAAGAGTAAAAACATAATCATACACCTCCTTCCCTTCGAAACTGTCTTTCCCATACAATATATCAAAACACAACTTCGCAAACTGTAGTTTTTTCGTAGGATCAAAGACAGAAGCCACAGTCAACATCTTATTGATGTTCTTTATTCCTTCCCAATATTTATTAAACTTAGCCAACATATCTTCAACCTTTGACTTGAAAGCTGAATATGTACTATGACTCAAAGATAGTAGATTATTTTCTATGGTGACTATCTCACCATAACACTTATGCGAATTCAAAGAAGTAGAAGCAGAAACAACCAATGTAGAATTGTAGAAGATGACGAGGAATTTTGCTAACCTCTGAACATCATTCCAATCACTCCGAGTAGGAGGTCCAATCCTATTGGCTTTCTTCACTGTGTCTATTTCAAAGAAGTAATCATTGTATAATTTATCCTCTTCCTCCATCTTATCAAATGCTAACCTATACTTAATTGCCTTTTGCAACAGCAAATAGGTTGAATTCCAGCGTGTTTTCACATCAAGTGGCAATCCGCCCCTTGTCAATTTTCCCGAGTCAACTCTTAATTCAAACGACTTTAGCCTATTTGTAGAAGATCTAAAATATGTCACTGCATTTCTTATGGCACACACACTATCACCTATCTCAGCCAATCCTTCTTGATCAATCAAATTTATTATATGAGCTGAGCATCTCATATGCATAAAATTTCCTTCTAAAATCAAAGCATCATTACACCCTAATGAGAATTCACTCTGAAACCTTTTGAGAGCTGATGTATTTGCAGTAGCATTGTCAACAGTTACACAAAACACCTTCTGTATTCCCCACTCAGCTAAACAATCTAGAAGAACATATGAAATGGTCTGACCTTTGTGATCTGAGACATATTTAAACCCTATGATCAGCTTCTTTAACCGCCAAAATGCATCAATGTAATGCGCAGTAACAGCCATGTAACTTGCACATGCGAATAACAAGTACCATTCAAAAAGAGAATCAAGTTATATTATTTACTTAACTACTAACAAATAAACTAATAACAAATTACCTGTAGCTGGAGCTACCCATATGTATGTTGTCAGAGAAACTCTCTGTTTGCTAGATAAAAACCAGTTCTTCAACTCTGCTTTCATGTTGACATACATCTCAACGATGTCTCTTGTGGCTGTTCTTCTTGAGTGTGGTTTGTACAAATTCACCTATTTGCAGTCACACAGACAAATGTGTTCAGATTCCTTAAGAAAATTCAGGTTGAAAAAAAATTCAGATTCCAAAAAAAATCCAGATTGGAAAAAAATGATTACCTTGCTACATAAGTGTTTCCAAGCCATGCCTTCAATGAAAGCAAGTGGCAATTCTCCTATCACTAGCATCTCATTTGATGCTTCCCTGAAAATACTCTTAGATACTTTGGCAGCCTTTAAATTTCCATCTTCATTGATAATAGTCTGACCTTTGTCTTGACCATCTTGCCATGTCTTATACGCCTTGCATATGATATGCTCAAATTAATACCCTATTTAGATACTAAAGCAGTTGTCGTAGTATAGCTAGGGGTCGAACACAAGGACTCACGGAAACACACAATAGATTATGAAGATGAGAATTAAGCTACGCAATCAATGGTATTGAAAACATGACTTAAATTAAACGGTTGTAAATTCAATTGGAGAAAGGCTAGGTTCAGGGTATTTCTCAGGGAATCCTGAATGCAGAGAAAATAACTAAAAGGATTCGGTTTTAGTGCGGTCCTTTAACTCAAATCACTATGGTATAATTAACCAACTCTCGTTGCGAGAATTATCTAAGTATAAATCCTAGGAATTTCAAATCTCTTTGCGAATCCTAAAGTCTAAACCAGCTTTTATTTTCAAGTTTGATTTGTTCACAAAACAACTAAACCGAATCTCTTTGCGAGTAGTTATTTTGCTCACCTTAGGTTCTATCAGGTAATTAATCGCACTCTCGCGCCTAATCAATCATCCTAAGATCTAAGTTCTAGTTGATCAATCTAGAATTAGCTTTGCAAACAACCTATGGTGAAGAACTAATTCAGATATTGAATCATATCAATAAATCAACCTAACATTCAGAGAAAACCCTATTGAGAACCCTGAACCTAACAAGAGATCTACTCAGACATGGAAATTGAAGCAATAAACATGTTTGAATAAATCATAAAATAAATCAGAAAGAGTATCAAGAGGGTTCGAAATCTTCTCTCGGACGAACAGAGTTTCAGACTTGTCTCCCTTCAAAAGCTCTCTCACAAAACTCAAAGTAAAATAAGCATAGCCATCAAAGTGGCTGTAAAACCTAATTAAATAGTCTAAACACGAATTGAGGTCTTCTTGTAAATATCAAAGTCTTCTGGGCAAGTTCTGTAATTCTTCAAACTTCATTAAAGTCGCGAATTGTTATCTGCTTCGATGGGTGTCGATCGATACCCCCTGGTATCGATCGATACTTGACGCTTTGATCGGGCACTTAGTCACCAGACTTCAGTTTTGCCCCATAATGCTCCATAAAACTCCAATATTTCTCATAATGCTCCAAATGTGTTAAAACCTGTAAAGTACTATAAAAGACTCTATAATAGAATAATGACTCGATAAAATGGACTTATATCATGGCTTAAACGAGGTAAAAACCATGATATATCAGCATATAAGAAGATGATTCAAGAGGTGTGAAGTTCCTGAAGCTGTTTTACATCCAAAATACTTATGACAGTAGTTACAACAACATTTGTCACGATTGTCCTTCAATCTTGTGAAATGTTCCCAGGCTGGAGACCTTGAGTTCATAACCTTTTTCGGTGGATTAGGCCGAGAAGTAGCACCAGTTTCTACAGGTGCATCCTTCCTTTTGCCTCGGCTTTCGGGAGTCAATGTATCTTCTTCGATATTATCTGCATTTTTGTCTGTCTCATTGTTCTTGGGATCCTGAGGTGATGAAGAATCCATATGTAAACAAGAAAAGAACAAAGAGTAAGAAAAAAATCATGGCCATGGTTGAAACAGATGTGTATGCATTTATAGTTCTAATGCTCGAAGTAGTCTCGGGAAAGAAACCGAGTTATGTCTTGGTCAAGGAGAACCAGAGCAATTACAACCAGTAAAGAACAAAGAGTAGAAATCAGTTTCTGAAATCAAACTCAAAATCATACTCATTATTGTAGAAATCAGTTTCTGAAATCAAACTCAAAATCAAAATCAAGAGTCATGACTAATAATTAAAACAGAATAAGAACAGTTTGTTTAATGATTACCTTCGCCTTGCAAAACATCTTAACAAAATCGGGACAAAGTTAGCTAAAAATCAAAATCGGAACAAATCCATAATTGATTACCTTCGATTGGTTGATTGACGCCTCTGAAGGAAGAGACGGTGAGCTCCGATTATGGTGGGTTTCGATTTCCAGTTTGTTTAATGATGTTTTATCATAAAACTTTTATGTATGACTTTAGGATTTAGGGATTCTTGGCGATGATCGGGAAGTGGAACCGGCAAAAGAAGTTTAGGGTAACAAGTTTTAATTCTGAAACCCGATTCCTCTGATGTATATGTAAATCGGATTGTTCGGTTTTTTGTTCAGATATCGGGTTTAACCCGATCCGATCCGAAACCCTACTTGCAATTACAATTTACCCGTTCGGATAATTAGGCATATCCGAACCCGATCCGATCCGGCTTGTTCGGTTCGGGTTTCGGATTCAAGGAATATGCCCAGGCCTAGATGTGGCGATTGGTTTGGCCAAAAATATCGCCAAACATCACAGAAAAACCCTTAAGTGTGAACCAGTAACGTTCAAAGTGCTTCACCCAAGAAAACGATCTCAATGTCTGTCCTGAAACGTTTTCTTGTATAAAAGAATAGAAGATAGATATTACCTCTTCATCACAAAGTAGTAGATTCATATATGGTCCAGACATCCCATTCTCTGGTCCAAACACGCACGATCTTGACTTTCAGATTCCAAACTGTTTTAGATGTGTTGATTTGTGATAGTAAGTGGGAAGCTTCGGTTGCCATTTCCAGTTATCTTGAGTCTTGAGAATCTTTTTCTTTTTCGACAGGATAATATGTGAGTAGTTGTAACTTTTGGTTACAATATATATATATATATACATATATATATATATATATATATATTGTAACATTACTAGGGTTGCCGAAGAGTTTAGAAGCGGAAGAGTCGAGGAAGCCTAAAAAGGAGGATACAGTTGCATCGGTAAGATTCTCAACTGTCATGTACACTTCCCATTTTTCAAATTTGGCAATGATTCACCGCAGAAAATATTTTGAGTATATTTATTGTAACATTACTAGGGTTGCCGAAGAGTTGAGAAGCGGAAGAGTCGAGGAAGCCTAAAAAGGAGGAAACAGTTGCTTCGGTAAGATTCTCAACTGTCATGTACACTTCCCATTTTTCAAATAAGGCAATCATTCACCGCATGAAATGTTTTGAGATTTCAACCTGTTTTAAATCTATCATTTAGATTTTATTAGGAGTTTATGTTAATATATATATATACCAACATCATATCCTGACAGAAAACCTGCATCAATATATATATATATATATATATAATATAATTGTAATATATATCATGAGCCTAATATTGTAATAAAATTGTGATGAAGGGTCAGAACAAAGTCAGGAAAAGGAAGAGCCGAATTTTGCAGCAGGTTTACGTCAGTACCAAGTTCCTGGGATGTTTTAGAGATGTTGTAATTGACAGAACCGGTTTGGTTAGACTCATTGGTACAAAGATTAAATTAATGTGAAAAGTTTAATTTTGATTACAACATCATCATTTTCTGGTTCTGCATCTCCGATGATCACAAAAATTAATGTGAAAATTTTAATTTTGATTTCTGGTGACTACAAATTTTTAGAATTTTTGTTTTCAAGTTTGAAATAAATAACATAATTAACATTGTGACATAAGTAACATAGTTAATTAGTAGGGTTCTTCGTCATCTGGTTCTTCATCAGAAGATGACAAATTACACTGAAATTCATCTTCTGGTTCTGCATCTCTGACATCGTAATCGAGGTTTATTGGGTTTACTCCTTGTATGAAATTGTCGAGTTTCGAGATCTTCAATTGTAGTCATCAATACAGCATCATCATTTTCTGTTTGCAGAAGAGTCGGTTATTTTTTTCATATTTCCCTGAAATGTTTGCCCTCGGATTCACTTTTAGAACATTGAGCCACAACTGTTTCGGTTTCTTTGTGTATGGGTACGGAATATAACATACTTGCTCCGCTTGCGAGGCTGTTTTCAATATAAGTTATACATATGTATATATATGTATATCGACATTAATAAAATGCTATATATATAAATATATAAGTACGTACCTAGAATAAATGGTTCGTATTTATTGTATTTTCTCGTTGAAAGAACGTCTACAATGCCACCATTGCTCCTCCGAGTGCCTCTACCGATAACAGGGTCATACCAATTACACTTAAAAAGTGTGATTCTCAAATTGACTATCCCCTCGTACTAGAGTTCTATGATATCAGTTAAGGTCCCGTAGAAATCCGCTTCATCAGATGCATCAGTGTAATTTTCACCTTTAACACATATCCCATAGTTATATATCTTTCGTCCAGCGCCGTGATATTGCGTATGAAACAAATAGCCTCTTGTAAAATACATTGGCCATATTTTGGCCTTATTCAAAGGTCCATGTACTATCTCTTGAACCCAAGTAGGAAATGGATTCGTGGCGTTCCAATAAGCAACATGCATATATATAAACGATCTATTTCCCCCTCGGAAGTTTCATATAATAATAGATCCCCCTGAAATTGGAGCCTAATTTTATTTCCCCACCGAATCATTTTTGAAAACTTATTTCCCCACCGAATCAATGTTTAAAACTAATTTCCCCCCCGAAATCAAAATTCGAAATCTATTTCCCCACAAACCACAATTTAAAACGGTTTACTGTATACCAATTAACTGTTAACCAAATTAATACCAATAAAAACCAAAATTAACCTAATTTCAATCACTTAAACTGTTTACAACCCGGTTGAACCCAATAATCCGATTGAAACCAAAATTAACCTAATTTTTTATTAACAAATGTTTTTTTTTGCCCGAGAAAAACATGTGGATTCCTCCTCCGATACAGATTTGTTCATCGATTTGGGCAGCAAGCTCCCTAAATCAAGACAATTTGGGATTTGAAATCGGAGACAGTTTCGTCATCTGGGTATTTGGGTTCGATTGTCAAGAGTCAAGACAGTTTTTTTGTTTTTTTTTCAATTTTAAAAATCCTGCAATTGCCGCTGGATGGCTTGAGAGATTGAGGGAGAGAGAAGAGAGACGGCGGCGGAGGAGACCAGGCTCATCGTCGGCGGAGGAGAACCCTAATCCAAGCCCCAGTATGATCTTCCCGATGTCGGATCCATTCTCATCTCGCTTCCCATTCATCCCAGTCATGGACTTCACGAACTCGAGCTTCTTGGGGCATTCGATGGAGGCAAAGTCTACTCAGCAGTAGCCTGATGCTTTCGATCCGGTTAGATTTATCCATAACCATCTTCAGCAACTCCAATCCAGCGGTATCAATGTCCAGTTTTTGTTCGAGAACCAACCCTCCGATCAGGGATCCATTTGTGAACCGTGAGAGCTTACTTTACAGAGAAGAGATGATACCTTCAGCATACAATCATGAGCTGTGCTACCGAGATACCTTTTATCATGCGAGAGAGCTACAAGAGAGATTTGAAGTTAGAAATCCGTTCTAGACAATGTATAATAGTTAACAAATGACAGCAAAATATTTTCAGAAAAAAACAGAAGAGAACTGTAACATACCGAGATCTTCGATGGGGAACTCGTGAGACCCAATTGGCTGTATGATTCTGTTGGGCAGTATTCCAACGAGGCTGGAGAAAATGTAAATAAAGTTTGATTGGATTAAGTGAAGATAAACAGTAAAGAGCCTTCCATTATCACACCCATGGAAGAAGACACTACAAGAAAACATGGGTATTTGCGACGGCCAAATCCGTCGGAAAAGGCCTTTTCCGACGGATTTCCGACGGATTTAAGCTGTCGGTTACAGTTCGTCGGAAATGTGGTTTCCGTCGGAATACGTCGGAATTTTCCGACGCATCTTGGCCGTCGGAAATCCGTCGGAATTTTCCGACGGATCATGGCCGTCGGAAATCCGTCGGTATTTTCCGACGGATCATGGCATTCGGAAATCCGTCGGTATTTTCCGACGGAGTTCTGACCGCGTACTTTCGACAAATTCTCCGACGGATATTCGGTCGGAAATTCCGTCGGAATTCCGTCGGTTGGCCGTCGAGAATTTCCGACGGACTTCCGACGGATATATTACCGACAGAATTTCCGACGGATTTTGATCGGATGAATTTGTCGGAAGTCCGTCGGAAATCCGTCGGAAAATTCCGACGGAGTTACGACGGATAAGATCGGAAGTTGTCTCGGAAGTCCGTCGGTTCTTCGTCGGAAATAGGTTCCGACGGATTTACGACGGTAACTTATTCCGACGGTTTTCCGACGGAATTGCAACGTATTTTGAATTTTATTTAATTATTTATTTTTTTGAAATTTATATATTAAAATTATATAAATTAGAAATATAAATTAAAAATAGAAATAATAAATATATAAATTCATTAAACAAAATTAAAAAATTCATTACACATTAAAAAAAATTGTTCAAAAAAAAAGCATTAAAAGAAAATATTTAAACGGTTGGAGAATCTCCGTCGTCGTCGTCGGGATTATTATCCCGAAACATATGCGGGAAACATTTCTCCATCATCTTCTCCAAGCAGGAGAGCTTCTTGTTGGTAGTCTGTTGCTCCGTTCGTAGCTCTTCGACCTGCTGGTCACGGTCTTTCACCGTTTGGGTGAGCCTCTCGATATATATCCGGTACTCCGAAGGATAACGAGGAAGCGAGAAAGAAGATTCCTGGGTCGGAAGGGTGCCTAACCCAGCGAATCGACCTTTCACTTGCCGGGTTTGCTGCGAATAATTATAACCGATAATAATTAAATAACGAAAATAAAAAAAACGAAATGAAATTAAAACTTACCTCAAGTACAATCTGGTTTATCTCTTCCCGGGATAAAGAGTTCGAGAACGTCGATCCGTCCATAGTGAGTTGCGATATTGATAGTTCACGGTCCAGCTTTGTAACATCCCGATTTCTTGTATATGCGGAGAGGCTTATAAAAATTGATTTGGCTACCTATGTCACAAAAGTGCACTTATCTTTTCGGGAACTTGTCCAGAGAGAACTCCAGAGTTAAGCGTGCTTGAGCTGGAGAAATTTAAGGATGGGTGACCTACCGGGAAGTGATTCGCGGTATCGTGTGAGTGAGGACAAAAACACGGGGAAAGATCACGTGGTGATTGCAGGGTCAGTAAACAAGTATTACAAGCCTCCCGGACTAACGCACCGACCGTCGGACAATGGTGGGGCCCACGGGCCGAGAGAGGGCATGGGGCCCACAGGTAGGGGCGGTCGGGGCGTTATAAGTGGTATCAGAGCCGAACCCAAACACATGTGTGGAGTCAGGTGGGCTCACACCGTCTAGGGTGACGATCCTGGTGCGCAACGAGGACGTTGCGCTCTATGAGTGGGGGTGATTGTAACATCCCGATTTCTTGTATATGCGGAGAAGCTTATAAGAATTGATTTGGCTACCTATGTCACAAAAGTGCACTTATCTTTTCGGGAACTTGTCCAGAGAGAACTCCAGAGTTAAGCGTGCTTGAGCTGGAGCAATTTAAGGATGGGTGACCTACCGGGAAGTGATTCGCGGTATCGTGTGAGTGAGGACAAAAACACGGGGAAAGATCACGTAGTGATTGCAGGGTCAGTAAACAAGTATTACAAGCCTCCCGGACTAACGCACCGGCCGTCGGACAAGGGTGGGGCCCACGGGCCGAGAGAGGGCATGGGGCCCACAGGTAGGGGCGGTCGGGGCTTTATAAGCTTCGTCTTCTTGCTCTTCTCGACAACATCCCGCATCCCCAAGTCCTGTATCTGACCGGTTTTCTTGTTGGTGTGTCTCTGCTCGATGAGTTTAAGATAATCGGGTTCGGAACCAGATTCTCTCGCCTGCAAAAATTTGTTAAGTTAAATAAATATAAAAAACAGAATTAGCAATAAAAATTTTAAATTAAACTTACCATTTCCATCGCTTCCAATTCGATGGTCTTTGCGCCCGCGTTGTGGATGTAGACCCCTTTCCCGCCTCGTTGGCTATTTAGGTTCTTCGACTGTTGCTCGGAGGTCTTTTTTGTCGCAGGCCTACTCCAGTACTCACAGAAGCCCTTCCAGACGTCGTTGTCAAGGTCCTTCGGCTTGTATTTGTTGTGCTTCCACTTCTGCTTCCACTCGTACATGTGCTTCGAGTACGAGTTTGCGGCATACTTGTCGAATGTGTCAAGGACTTTGCGTGTATGATGAGAGTCCCACGTGAACTCTTGCTACAATTTTAAAAAATATATGTTACATGTCAAAAAGAAAAATTGACAAAATGAAATTCAAAATAAATAATATATCAATAAATAACTTACCGCGAAAGTCCGGTGCCACACGTCTTTCTCCTCGGTAGGCATGTCCGAATACTTCTCGTACGGTTTGTCCAACATGTTGTGGAGCATCCGTAATATCGCCTTGATGATCTGAGTCGACAGCTTAAACCTGAAAACATTATGAAAAGATATAAATATGTTAAGTTTAAAAATCTAAATAAATTGAAATAATGTACAAAAATTATCTTACCAAGTGCCGTCCTCAAACTTCGGGTCGAGTCGAATGAAATGGCCCCGGTTAGGCTGCCGGACTAGCTCCTCGATCTCAATGTGGCTCCGAGCAGTGGATTGCTGGGAATCTGGGATGTGAGTTCCCGAGCTCGTTGGTCCCAGAGGCGTACACCGAGAACCCCGAGAACGGCGTCCTTGGTTGCCGCCTCCCAACTGAAGAACTTCGTCGTGATCCCTGCGGAAAACGGTAAAATTGTTAGTAAATTAACAAAAAATTCAAAAGTTACCAAAATTTTTGAAATTTCCGGAAAACAATTTAGGAAAAATTCAAATTTTCCGAAAAATTCAAAGTTTACTAAAAATTCAAATTTTTCAAAAATTTTCAAAATTTGTTAAAATATTTTAAAATCAGTTTTAATATATAAAAATATTTAGAGAATGTTTTATTACTATAAAAAATATTAAAAACGATTTTATTTCTAAAATAATATTCGAAAAACGTTTTTATTATTAATAAAATATTTTAACATCAACTTAAATATATAGAAATATTTTAAAAACGTTTTTATTAGTTAAAAAATATTATAAACGATTTTAATATATACACATATTATAAAAACGTTTTTATTATTAAACAAATATTTTAACATCAACTTAAATATATAGAAATATTTTAAAAACGTTTTTATTAGTTAAAAAATATTATAAACGATTTTAATATATACACATATTATAAAAACGTTTTTGTTACTATAAATAAATTTTAAAAACAATTTTAATATATACAAATATTATGAAAACGTTTTTATTACTTAACAAATATATTAAAAACGTTTTTAATATATACAAATATTGTCTAAACGTTTTTATTACTTAAACAATATTTTAAAAACGATTTTAATATATACAAATATTTTTAAAAATTCAAAAAATATCTAGAAACGTTTTTAAAATATTTTTAGAAAATCAAACAAGATCTAAAAACGATTTTAATATAAAGAAACGTTTTTAAAAAATCAAAAATTTGTTTTCTAGATCTAACAATTCTAAATTTAGTTTTACGACGGATTCAGCTGCCTCGGCTAAAAAATCAATCGATCGGATATAACCCATGTTTTAGCCGAGGTATATTCGTCCGTCGGAAATTTCCGACGGATTTCCGACGGATATATTCAAAAATCTTGTTTAGGGTATAGGGTATAGGTTTTTTTTTTGTGGCAAAAGTTTACAAACACTTTTATGATGTATATAAAATAGGTTAACCTTGTATATACATCAAGAAAATGTGTTATATAGAATTTATATAGAAGTTATATAGGTTAACCTTGTTACCAAATTTTTTTTTTTTTAATTTCCGATTTTGTTACACTTAATCAAATGTCTAACTTTATAAAACTTTGACATAACTGATATATTACACATTACAATTCTAGTTCAAATATATGTACATATTTTACGGTGCAAATTTTATAATTAAAACTACTGTCAATCCGATGATGAGTAATCTGATTCTCCTGAATCGGAAGGTTCCCCAAATTCGTCAAATTCTTCTTCTGAATCCTCAAATACTCGATCGTCTGCCTGTATGGTGAAATCAACGACAAGGTCGACCTCAAGGGAATGCTCGATTGAACCCAAACCTACGGAGCTTTGTTGGAGGGGTTCATGATCAGACATCCCATGAACTCTACCTCTCGGGTTTATCGATGTGACTGTAACCCACGGGTCTTGCTTGTTTGTCACCCGCGGATAGGAAATGTAGCATACCTACACCATGTACAAATTTAACCACGGGAATGCAACAAAACTAAATTAAAAATTAACGTAAAAGAAATACAAACCTGGTCTGCTTGTGATGCAAGTACAAATGGCTCGTATCTCTGGAGTTTTCTTATGCTATGTAATGATGTAACACCAAATTGGTCGTGTCGCACACCGCTTCCTACTAATGGGTCGTTCCAGTCGCATAAAAATGTAACACATCTTAGACCGAGCATTCCCGGGTACTGAATATCGAAAATCTCACGTACGACACCATAGTATACAAGATCACCTGACTGAGTTGATACACCGTAATCTGAAGTTGTCGCACTCCTATCATCCCGAAGAATCTTAAAAGCGTACCCCCGTGTGCTATATATCACATGTGACTGCACGGTTGCTAGTGGAAATCTCACAATTTCTTCTAACCACGTGAGAAATGTTTGTCCGTTAGCCTTCTCTTTCGTCACCTTCACAATTAAAATAAAAATACATCAAATAATTAAATCTTTCATTACATATGATGATTGCTAAAAACAAGGCAATTAAAAGACTTACATAATCTCTTAACCAACGTCAGAACTCTTCCTGTTTGAGCTCGATTAGGTCGTCCTATGTTTTGTCAGGAAATGCAAAACGTTGATAAGCCACATACATCATGTGAGATTGAAGCAATTATCATGTTAGTACATATATATATAATCAAGAACCCAATAAGTAATTAAAAATTAAGTTCAATATAATACCTCTCATATTCATCAACTCCGTCGCAGTTTGTGAGAATATACATATGCAAATGCTCTCGCTCTTGTGGTGAAAGTCTCCTCTTCTTGCCTTTTCCACTAAGTCGTCCAATCTCTAAAAATATATGAGGTACATCGACCAGATAGAAAGGTAGGACGCCTCCGTCATCATGTCGAGCTGCTCTACGACTCTTTGTTTTGACTTGTGATGGAAAGTAGGACTCGGCAAAATGTGAGGTTTCTTCATTGATGGTCTGTGCGACGATAGAACCCTCCACTCTACTCAAATTTTTCACCTTCTTCTTTAGATGTAACATATACCGTTCGAAAGGATACATCCAACGTAACTGAACCGGGCCCCCAAGCTCTGCTTCTCGAGGGAGATGAATTGTTAAATGTTCCATAACATCAAAGAATGAAGGAGGAAATATCTTCTCCAAATTGCAAAGGATTACAGGTATATTAGCCCCAAGATTGCGGATACCATCTGATGTAAGAGAGCGAGAACATATATCTCGGAAAAGGCACCAATCCCTACAAAATATGGATAACAAATGAATAATTAAATAATGAAGTATATATTGTATAAAGTAGTAAATAAATAATTTCATGATTGTACCTGCAATTGCTTCGTGGATATTACGTGGTAGAAGACATGCAAAGGCAAATGGAAGGAGGCGCTGCATCACCACATGACAATCATGACTCTTCATCCCAGTAAACTTCCCTTCAACGCATTTCCGAAGGTTAGATGTGTATCCGTCCGGGAATCTAACACTTTCGGTAATCCAGTCAAAAAACTCGGCCTTTGAAGGTTCATCGAAACGAAAAGCCGGGACCGGAGGCTTCCCGTTCCCTGTCACATGTAGCTCTATGAGAACAAATGTCTGGCAAGTCCAATCTAGACTTCAGATTGTCCTTCGTCTTCCCTTTGACATTGAGAACGGTGTTCATAATGTTGTCGAAAAATTCTTCTCAATGTGCATGACATCCAGATTATGCCTCAAAAGATGGTTCTTCCAATAAGGCAAATCCCAGAAAATGCTCCTCTTGTGCCAATTATGAACGTTGCCACAACCATCAACAGGATGATGTCCGTTACCACCACAATCAACGGTCCTCTCTGCACCAAAATCTCTAAACTGAGTCAACAAATACTCACCATCTAACTCAGGAGGAGGTCCGTCAAATACTTTCCGGTTCTTCCTAAACAATGTGGTGCTCCGACGATAAGGATGATCGCTAGGTAGGTATCGCCTATGACAATCAAACCAAGACGTTTTCCGTCCGTGCTTCAATTGGAACGCATCAGTGTTATCTTGACAGTACGGGCACGATAACCTTCCGTGCGTTGTCCATCCTGATAACATGCCATATGCTGGAAAATCGCTAATAGTCCACAAAAGTACCGACCACATGATGAAATTTTGGTGACAAGAAACATCAAACGCTTCAATACCTTGGTCCCATAACATTCGCAGCTCATAAATCAGTGGTTGCAAAAACACATCAAGTGATCTCTTCGGATGCTCTGGTCCAGGAACGAGAATGCTAAGGAACAAGAACTCCCTTCGCATGCACAAAGATGGCGGCAAATTGTAAGGTGTTACAATTACTGGCCACAAAGAATATTTTCTGCCGTGCTTCCCAAAAGGGCTGAAACCATCGGTACATAATCCAAGGTATACGTTCCTTGCCTCAAACGCAAAGCTGGGATAAATGGATTGAAAATGTTTCCATGCTCCTGCATCTGACGGATGGGCGATTTGTCCATATGTTGTATGCTCTGCATGCCATCTCATTGCTCTCGCTGTGCGCTCTGACTGATATAACCTCTTCAATCTCTCTATTAACGCTAAATACCACATCCGTTTATATGGCACTGGCACTCTTCCACCTGTTTCCTTATACCGAGGTTTGCGACAAAAACGACATGTCGTACGATCTACGTCCTCTCTCCAGTAGATCATACAGTTATCTATGCATACATCTATCATCTGATACGGCAATCCTAGACCTTGAACAAGTTTCTGTATCTCATAGTATGATGCCGGTGCAAGATTATCTTCTGGCAAAATTTCTTTCACAAAATCAGCGATTGCATCCACGCACTCCTCACTCAAATTGAAATCCGTCTTTATACCCATCATCCTTGTTGCAGTTGATAAAGGGGAATGTTCACCTCTACACCCATCATATAACGGATGTTTAGCAGCGTCTAACATATCAAAGAATCTCCGAGCTTCTAAATTAGGTTCTTCTCCCCTATCTCCATACTCAGCAACCGATGGTATACTTTCACGAAATGCATCGTTCACCATCTGAACATGACCTACAGTACTTTGTACTTCCATTGCGGGTTCTTCTAAGCTAGTGTTATCCCCAAGATAATGTTCACTAGTACTAGCATAATTATCCACCATTGTATCAGTTTCTCCATGATAATACCAAATCTTGTAACCCGGCATAAACCCATGACAATACAAGTGTGACCATACTTCATCTATCACGATAAATTGTGGATGAGTAATTATGGTTCATAAATCGAACAATATACCTTGATTTCTGTACACTAATCACAAATTTTGATGAAAGATTAATCTCATGGGGGGGAGTTACTATAAGAAATCAGGGGTTTTATAGCAGGACAATATAGCATTTTTTTCGATTATGCTATGGTTGACATACCTCTGGTTTTTACATAGCGTTTGTATATTTGTAAACGCTATGATAGAGTAATAGATGTTAAAAACAAAATTAGGCGTCTCATTTTATAGCAAAACCATAATTGAAACGTTATGGAAGTGTTAGGCGGTATACTCTCCCACGACACTTAGAAAAGTTTTCCCCAAAACACTTAGAAAATTTTCCCCCACGACATTCGTGCCAAAAAAAAATGATAATACAAAAGACCACAAAAATGAACTCTCATCTTTGTTTCTAAGGCAAAACTTAGATCTAAACATCTTTGTTTCATCTCGAAATCTCAATTCCCCACTCCAATCCTCACTCTCCCTCTCGAATCCTCACTCTCCCTCTCGAATCCTTACTCTCCATCTCGAAATCTCAATTCCCCAACCCGAAACCCTATGTTATTGTTTTCCAGGTAGCTTTCAGGGTGCGAGAGTGAAATGTATGTGATTGGGTTTTTGTTTCAATTTGTGTTTTTGATCCACTGTTTCTCTAATTGAAATCGATTTAGGGCTAAGCGTCTCCAAGTTTAAGCGATGTATGGCTTTTATAAGTGTTTTTTTCTAACTGTAATCGATGCTTCCATTTTTTTGCAGAGAGCTTTGGGTTTGCAGTCAACAAATACGGACACAAATTTAGCAGGTGATTCATTAGTTTTGTGACTCATTTCTTCTCATATTCTCTGTGTTGAATGGTATGGTGTTTGAGTGTCCGTTCACTATAAGAAATTTCTTAACAGATTTCTTCTCATATTCTATGTGTTGAATGGTATGTTGAAAACACCCTAATGTAAATGGTAGCTACCTAGTCTCACAATTTAGTATTGTTTAATAATTACGAGTTACTAGTTTATCTTGTAGGTTACTTCACTGTTGTTGTTGTTTGAAGTTAGCTATGAAATTGATAGGGCTTGGCTTTGCAGTGTGATTTTTAAGTTGCCTAATTGTTTTGGGTATCACGATTCTTTTGTTGATGCTCTTTGTTTTGCAGTTGTAGTATAGTTTTAAGTCTCTTTGAGATTGAGATTGGTACCTAAGCTATTCTCACCTCTAAAATAGCTTAATAAGCTTTTGTTTTGCATTGTGAAGTTACATAATATGATTTCTCACCACCTGCATAATAAGCTTTTGCTTTGCATTATGAATTAATCGTATGCACATTTGCTTGGAGCTGTTGTAAAATGGATAAAGCTTCGCATTTCACTTCTAATTTATTCTGACTGTTATGATTGCGGTCGTTTAATGACAACGAACTGATGATGATGTTCCCATGAACAGTTTCACTATGATCTTTGTTTGCCTTTTGGACCAGTAACAAAAAGGAGGACATAATGGAAGCAAGGAAAGGGATCATTTGCGGACTACCAGCGTATGGAATCATTTGCGGACTACCAGCGTATGGAATCATACCACACTTCCTCCAACAGCCACGACAAGAATCTCAAGTTGATACAGGAAGTGATGTAGAGGAGATCACACAACTAGAGTATAGACGCTCTCTAGCTCACTGGGGATACTTGATACAGGCTGAGGAAGACGATGAAGACATCGAATCTGATTTCCGAAGAATTATTCCACACCTCAGAAAGGAAGAACAAAGGCTCAGAAACCAACTCAACTCCGCTTCAATGAAACGACCAAAACAAGAACAAGGAGAATCTTTAAGAGGCAAGGGTCGTCGTCGAGACTATGGAGCAGAAGCTATGTATTTTGTAATGTGTAAACAGTAAAAGAGTTGTAAAATCTATGGGAGAAAGATAGGTACAGGGTATTTCTCAGGAAATCAATGAATGCAGATAAACTAGCTAATCAGGGTTCACGTTACGCACTGTTCTTGAACTCAAATCACTAAAGTATAATTAACCAACTGTTGTTGCGAGAATTATCTAAATCTAAACTTCAGAATCCCAAATCTCTTTGCAAATTCCTAAGAATAAACCAACCTTAATATCGAGTTTGATATGTTCACAAATCAACTAAACCAAATCTCTTTGCGAATAATTAATTTGCTCACCCTAGGTTCTATCAGATTTCTCAATTGCACTGTTGTGCCTAATCGATTAACCTAAGATCTAAGTTCCAGATTCGTTAACCTAGAATTAGCTTTGAGAACAACCAATGGTGAAGAACTAATTCAGATGGTGAATCCTAATCAACTAATCCACCTAGCATTCAAAGAAAACCCTTATGAGAACCCTGAACCTAAAGTGGAACTACTCAGACATGGAGAATGAAAACAACATAATTGAATAGATCATCAAATAAATCAATAAGAAACAGGAATTCAGAGTTGTCTCTCCAAAACCCAAAGTAAAATCAAGGGTAATGAAAGCGTAGCCACCAAAAGTGGCTGAAAAACCTAATCATAATGCTAAAACACGTTCTGGGGCTTATTGTAATAATTAAAGACTTCTAGACTATGATGCAAACTCTCCAGCCTTGTAAAAAGTCGAGTTTCCTGTTTTCCCGAGCAGTATCGATCGACACTAGGTAGTATCGGTCGATACTCATCCTCTGTGTCGACTCTTCTGCTCGCCAGACTGGACTATCTTCACGAAAACTGGCATAACTTTTGATCGTATTGTTGGAATGGCCTCAACCACTTCCAAATGAAAGCTAATCCATTGATCTGTCCTGTGTCCAAAGTTGAGCTCAATCTCTCGGTGGGAATTTCTTCAACGAATGCCAAACTTCTAACGTCTCTACATGACTCTGCATCTCCATATGCTCCAAAATTCTCTAGAATGCTTCAATATCTCCAATCAAGCTCCAAACGTACCTAAACATGTAAAAGAATCGAAAAGACTCCAAAATACTAGAAAGACTCCATAAATAGGACCTATATCATGGTCTAAAAGGGGTAAAACCCATGATATATCAAATCCCCCAGACTTAGCATTTGCTTGCTCTCAAGCAAATAGAAGACAAAACCAGAGAAAGAGGTTTGAAAACACAGAGACTCACATGTTCATGAACCATCGCAAAGATCCTTTTCCCAAGCACCCAAATGTCACCTAATCAGCTTTTGATCTAACCACCATGTACTTCTCCGTAGACATTCACAACTTACTCAGACTCCACACATTATCTCGCATCATTGTCCAAATAAAACCTTCATCGCCAGTTTCATCGCTGCAGCTAATGTTCAAGAGCCTTCTAGATTCTTTCTCATACAATATCATGACATAAGAATCACCCAATTTACACACTTTTTGGTATTGTTTCTTTCCCCATACTTGTTTATTGTCATGTTATTTCTTTTTAGATCTGCATATACACATTAAGGTCTGGAACGCGAGTATTGATGGTGTTTGCCACCGAATCCCCGGTTCTTTCCTCTCTATGTATCAAAGGCTTGGGCGGATAGTGGTATCACTGGAAATTTTCCTAACCTCGCTTTCAACTTTTGTGTGATCATTCCCTCATAAGTAGAATAATAAGTTCGCTAGAAATTTTCCTATCCCTCTACTCTGAAGAAAGTCATTTCATCTTTTATGCTCTTATTTATCAACTTATAATAGGTGAGAAAGATACCATTACTTTAAACACATGGGTTTCTTTGTCAGATATGAATGATGAATCAAGCTCTATGAAAACTAACCACATTGATGAAGTACAAAAATTTGGCTCAGGTTTTAGAAGAACTCTGCTGGAGACATGGATGTTTTCTTGTCAACTGGTCAGTCTTTGGATTTTTCATTAGTCGATCTAGAACTGATTCTGTAACACCGTTCACTCAAAAACAAAATCAGAACAATAGGTTCAAGCACATGATTATCATCTCCAACAAGTTTTGACTCAATAAAACAACGAATGACTCAAAAACGACTGACTCTAAGAAAAACAAAAACAATGTCAGCGACTACCTCCCCCAGACTTAAACAATACTGTCCCCAGTGTTATCTAGCCTAGAGTTAGTAAAAGAAACAAAATAACATAGTAGAATCATGAAGAACAAGAAGTTACCGTAATGGAACAGGGGTATCGACCGACACACAGCCTGGTAAATCGACACATGAGACTTGTCTTCAACGATTCCGTCATTACATGCAGGGTGTCGACCGACACCGTTTGGGTATCTATCGATACCCTGGCGATTTCGTTAATACAAGTTCAGTTTCTCCTCGTTTGCTCCAATCTGATTCACTCAAGACACAAAACACAAATCACAAAAACGACAAATCACAAAAAATAAAAGGACTTATATACAGACTTACCAGTGGGTTGCCTCCCACCAAACGCTTGTTTTAAGTCAGTAGCTTGACTCTGGCTCAGGTGATCAGTCATGAGAAGATTGAGAACTTACTCCCAGGCAAATTCTACAACTAGACACTTCCAGCTTCAGAGTTCTGCTCAACATGCTCTCCACAACCTCCTTTCCTTTCTCTTTCAGCTACGAAGTAAGAATGACTCTAGCCTTAGAGAATGGTTTTGAGGTTCCTTGGTACTTCACCTTGTATTCAATTGAATCCCCATCACACTTCTAAGGGATTAAAGTCATAGAAGCAGCACCCTTCACTCCTTTGCTCTTCATTGCCTTAGATGTTCTGACGTCTTTCTTGGTGATGACAGAAGGACTATCTAGAAGGTCTATGACAGTTGGCTCGTCAGAAGGCTCTTCTAAAAGATCAACTACCAACGTCTCTCCTGTAACAATGGTGATGCAAGAGATATGTGTGGGAGTTCCTCTAATAGGAATGGCTTTGTTGTACACCTCCTTGTCAATGTAAGAGAACGAGATTCTCTTGCTTGGTGTATCTATAATGGCACCAACCGTAGCCATGAACGGTCTTCCAAGAATCAACTGCGTACTAGATCTTGCACTCATCTCCACAACTAGAAAATCATTAGGAACCAGGCAATCTCCTACGTTAACCTACAAATCAGGGATTGTACCATATGGAAGTGAGGTGGAACAGTTCGCGAATGTGATAGATTCTTGGGAGATCGAATACCAGCTCCCAATCTCTCTGCAATTGCCCTTGACATGACATTGACGCTAGCCCCCCGAGTCAACGAGAGACTCTTTGATTTCAACTCCAGAGATAGAGCATGAAACTGAGAATATTCCAGGGTCTTCCCTATTAGTCAACTGCGTCAGCGGTAGTGACTTGCTTCTTGCCTTGATAAAGAGTACTTCGATCTCTTCCAGAGTTTCTTTGCAATATCGGAAGAGACTCAGCAGAGGGCGGTACTCTAGAGCTTCTTCAAAAGTCAGTGTGTGGGGAATCTTTCGTACCATCTTCTCAAAGCCAAGCAGCTGCTTTGGAGAAATGGGGTCTCTGAGGTGTCTGGGTGGCATGGGGTATGGCGCCTTAGGTTTGTAAACCATTTCTGCACTCAACTCGGGTTTTGTTTCAGCAACTGAACTGGTATCGACCGACACAGGGGTGGTGTCAATCGATGCTTTCACTCTGGAATCTTCCCTAGCAGAACTTTGGACGTGTGTTGATCGATACAAGGGAGTATCGGTCGACACATGGGTGGTGTTCGAAATCTCATCGTCATCCTCGGCAAGATTGACGAAAATCTCTGCAGTTGAGCTCTTCTACACTCTTGGGTGTACCTCTTTTACACTCCTCGAGGGGATAGTAGTGACGTATTCGTTCTGTGAATGAACCATCTTTCTCTTGACAGTTGTTGTAGTCTGAGCTATTTGAGTTTCCATCATCTTCTGATGAATACTGAGAGACTCAATTTTTCCATTCAGATATGTGTACATAGCATCCATCTTGCCATTGAAGTCCACTGTCATCTTCTGTTGTCCCTGAAGAATCTGTTCAAGCATAGACTCAACCTTGCTCTCAGAAGTTTTGGGTGGTGTGGGTGGGGATTGATACCGTTGATCTTGAAATCCAACTCCATCAATGTAGTTAACATATTCCACTTCATCCTTTTCAGCAAGACAAACATCCTTCTACTTCTTACCAATCAAGAAATTATGCACCAAATCCAGCTTCGCATGCACTTTAGCAATCTTCGATCCATCAACACCTCCGTGCAGCCTTTTCCGCTCGAGATCAGCACTCTTGGCGCTATTGCTAGACGCCAAGTTCTCAATGAGCACATACGCATCGTCAGGATACCTTGTGTAGAAATTTCCTTTGCTCGCAGCATCTAGAGCCATGTGATACCTCCAATCAATCCCTCCGAAGAAGATTCCTAGCAACCGAACCTGAGTGAATCCGTGATGTGGAAAATCCCTCTGATAAGATCTTAATCGCACCCAAGCAGCCTTGAACGCCTCAGTAGGTCCTTGAGAAAACTGGGAGATCTTGTTCCTCAGATCCTCGGATTGTGCATCATCATAGAAGTTGTTCAGGAAAGCAGTCTTAGTCTCTTCCCAAGTAGTCAGTGATCCAGAAGGTAATTGCTTCAGCCAGTAAGTCGCATCTCCACCAAGAGAGTATTGGAAGAGCTTACAGAAGAGGTAATCATAGGATACTCCATGGCACTTGATGCTTGTAACTAAATCCTCAAACCTCTCAATGTGATCAATGGGGTGTTCATTCGAAAGACCATGAAAAGGGTGCAGGGTGCTGACCCACAAGAGCGAAGTATGCAGGTTTCAGCTCAAAGTCATTCCTCTAAAAAGCAGGAGGGCGAATCGCTGATCGATTGGCGTAGAACTGATCATGCCTGTTGTATTCACCAATCGCCCTCCCACGATCAACCACAGCATTCCCTGGAATCGCAGCAACAACCTCCTAAATAATAGGAACTGGAATGATGTTTCCCTCTCCATCCACTCGTTGCCCTCTCTCATTGCACAAATGACCCTTTCGGTCTCTATAAGCACCAGCTGCATCTTGAACCAAAACCATAGGATTGTTGTTCATCTCTGCTGGCTTCTTTGCTTTTCTATTTGTGCATTCCAAACGTGCTAGCTCCTTGTTGGAAAGATCAACTAGCTGAGTGCTCTTGTTCCTCTATGTTTCGCGAGTGGCATACACCTGAAACACACTAGGCAAGACACGTAAGTAACAAAAAACATGATGAGTATCGCCCGACACTAGGTGGTGTCGATCGATATCAACAAAAGAAAACGACGAGTATCGACCAACACTGAGTAGTATCGATCGATACCGACAAATTTAGTCAAAATTCTCAAACTAAAATCTAATGGCGAATTGAGTCCCCGGAAACGACACCAAATTTGATATGCTCAAATTAATACCCTAAAAGTACTAAAGCAGTTATTGTAGTATATGTAGTGGTAGAACACAAGAACTCACAGAAACACACAATATATTATATAGATGAGAATCAAGCTAAGCAATTCAGTTGAAACAAAAAGCAATAAACAGTAAAAGAGTTGTAAAATCAATGGGAGAAAGATAGGTTCAGGGTATTTCTCATGAAATCAATGAATGCATATAAACTAGCTAATCAGGGTTCACGTTACGCACGGTTCTTGAACTCAAATCACTAAAGTATAATTAACCAACTGTTGTTGCGAGAATTATCTAAATCTAAATTTCAGAATCCCAAATCTCTTTGCAAATTCCTAAGAATAAATCAGCCTTAATATCGTGTTTGATATGTTCACAAATCAACTAAATCAAATCTCTTTGCCAATAATTAATTTGCTCACCCTAGGTTCTATCAGATTTCTCAATTGCACTGTTGTGCCTAATCGATTAACCTAAGATCTAGTTCCAGATTCATCAACCTAGAATTAGCTTTGAGAACAACCTATGGTGAAGAACAAATTCAGATGGTGAATCCTAATCAACTAATCCACCTAGCATTCAAAGAAAACCCTTATGAGAACCATGAACCTAAAGTGGATCTACTCAGACATGGAGAATGAAAACAACATGATTCAATAGATCATCAAAGAAATCAATTAGAAACAAGAGTTCAGAGTTTTCTCTACAAAAACCAAAGTAAAATCAAGCGTAATGAAAGCATAGCCACCAAAAGCGGCTGAAAAACCTAATTATAATGCTAAAACACGTTCTGGGGATTATTGTAATAATTAAAGACTTCTAGACTAAGATGCAAACTCTCCAGACTTGTAAAAAGTCGAGTTTCTTGTTTTCCCGAGCAGTATCGGTCGATACTCATCCTCTGTGTCGACTCTTCTGCTCGTCAGACTGGACTATCTTCACGAAAACTGGCATAACGTTTGATCGCACCGTTGGAATGGCTGCAAACCACTTCCCAACGAAATATAATCCATTGATCTGTCTTGTGTCAAAATTTGAGCTCAATCCATTGTTGGGAAGTTCTTCAACGAATGTCAAACGTCTAACGTCTCTGCATGACTCTGCATCTCCATATGCTCCAAAATGCTCCAAAATCCTTCAATATCTCCAATCAAGCTCCAAATGTACCTAAACCTGTAAAAGACTCGAAAAGACTCCAAAATACTATAAAGACTCCATAAATAGGACCTATATCATGGTCTAAAAGGCGTAAAACCCATGATATATCAACCAATCGAAATATATTAGTGAATAATGCATAAGAGTTAAATTGTATCTTGATCATAAATTCTAAATTTTAAATTGTAAAACTCCTTAAAATAAACATCAAATACTATACTTATATAAAATAATATTTTTAGAAAAAATTTTAAAAGGATTCAAGCGTTGAGTATTTTATTTAGGGTTTAGTGTATTGGCGTTTAGGGTTTAGGTTATGTTGATTTATAGTTTAGGTTATATTTATTTGTTAGGTTATGTTGTCAATTAAAAAAATAAAAATGATTGCAAAATCATTGCAAAATTAAAATGATTACAAACACATATACAAAGCTTACAAACTAATGCAATGCACTAAGAGTTTAGGGCATATGGTTTGAGATTTACAGTTTAGGGTTATGATATATTTTATTGTTTTACTAACAATAAAAATATAATTTTAAGTATTAATGAGTGTTTGATATATCAAACACACTTGTAAGAATTTTGTTAATATTTATCAATAAATTATTTCATACTAATACCTAATATAGAACAGAAAAAACACTTTAGACAAACAAAATTCACCAAAATTTTCCCCCAAAAATTATCCCTCTTAGACACTCTTAGACCTTTGATAAAAAAAATAAAAATAAATAAAAGACACTCTTAGATCTAAACCCGCGACACTTAGATCTAAAAGACAAGGGTCTCAGCAAGAATTTCCTGAGATAGAAGCATAAGGTTCTTTGATTGGACAGGAACAAAATGAGAATGAAGAAGAAGCAGTCAATATGGAACAAGATGGAGTTAGCAATGTTAACACTGATGATGTTGTGAAAGTAAAAAAAGAAAAGAGGACCAACAAAGATGCGTAAAGTGGCTGAAAATCCTCATGAAAAGGTTGTAGTTACATTCACTGACTTTGGTGATCATGTTGGACCTGGTTAAGTAACACTATCATATTTTCTTGGTCCTCTTGTGAGGGAACACGTTACGGTAACACTTACTGATTGGAGAAAACTTGATGCAGTGACAAGATACACAATGTGGGAGGAAATTCAGGTATATATGCAACTAAGTTTTAGATTGATTTAGTGTATAGGGTTTAGGTTTAGGGTTTGAATTAGTGTATAAGGTTTAGGATTTATAGTATTGGAGTATAGTGTAAACGATTCACGTGTTAAACATATTTTTCAGATTTGTCAATTACAAAAAATATAAATCTTAAAATCAAATATATTCATTTTTAAATCTTAAAACCCCAATTCCCAAATCATAAATTCTGAGCTATAAATTTTAGATTGTAGAATTAAAGATCAAAATTAAATTAAAAACTATATTACCAAATGAAAGCACCTGATTGGTTAATCCATAGTCACAAGGATTACACTTTTGTTTTAATCTCAACCATTGATAAAATTCAATCCAACGGACATTAATCAACTCATTCTTTTTCTCCTCTTCTCCTACTCTTCGTCTCCTTCGCCGTCGACCCACACTAAGCCTTCTCTCTCGGTCCCTCTTACGGTGGTTCATCTCAATCCATTCCTTTCTTATCGGGTGTTATTCAAACCAAATTATATTGCTTCGATTTATGTTTTCGAAAAATTTCAGATTACACAAATCGTTTTCCTTCTCCCACGCCTCATTATTCGTACCACAAATATATAGTTAACCTCCATCTCCATCTTCTTAATATCACCACGAACAAAACTCACTCGAGCTCAATCGTTTTAAAATGGATAAGGCATGGATTTGGCTGCGAAGGTATGAACTCAAATCTCTCGAGCTAACTTGTATTCGCCGATTAAACTTGTTTGGCTAACTTGTATTTTCCGATTTAACATGTAGGACTAGTCTTGAGTACTCAGAAGGAGCAGCTAATTTCGTGAATTCATCAGCAAGAAGATTGGGTAATTTGTCTAAAATTCTATGCCCATGTAGAGATTGCCGCAATTTATGCCATTAGTTATTAGATAAAATAGTTGAGCATCTAGTGATTAGGGGTATGGATAAGAAGTATAAGAGTTCTTGTTGGAGTAGTCATGGTGAAAAAGAGATGATACAAGAGACAGTGCTCTTGAATCTGAAACTGAGGCATTTGATTTGTTGAAGACAACATTTTGTATGGGTGAAGGTAATCCAAGTCAAACGAATGACAATGGGGAAACAAATGATGATGATGAAACAGTAGAGGAAACAGAATTTAGGAAAAAGTTAAGAGAAGCTGAAACTCCATTGTACTCTACTTGTATCACATACACAAAGGTTGCAGCAATCATGGGACTTTACATAATCAAAGTTAAGAGTGGTGTGTCTGAGAACTACTTTGATCAGTTGTTGGTTTTAATTTATGATATGCTACCAGAAGACATTGTTCTTTCAAAGAGTACATAATCAATCAAAAAATTTCTAAAGATGTTTGGTGTCGGCTACGACAATATTCATGCTTGCAAGAATGATTGCATACTATATAGGAAGGAGTTTGAAAAGCTGGAAAGCTGTCCAAGATGCAAAGTTTCAAGATGGGAAAAGGATAAGCACAATAATGAGATAAAGGTAGGGATTCCAGCAAAGATCCTTAGATATTTTCCAATCAAGGACATATTTAGGAGGATGTTTAGATCAAAAAGGATGGCTGAAGATTTGCGTTGGCATTCTACCAATGCCACTGAAGATGGTACAATGCGACACCCTGTTGATTCTCTATGTTGGGCACAAGTACTGAATGATAAATGGCCAGACTTTGCAGCTGAACCAAGGAATCTTAGACTTGGAATTTGTACAGATGGGATGAACCCTTTCTCCATTCAAAACACCAATTACAGCACATGGCCAGTGTTGTTAGCGAACTATAACACGCCTCCAACAATGTATATGAAGGCTGAGAATATAATGTTGAATTTGTTGATCCCTGGTCCAACAGCTCAAGTAATAACATAGATGTTTACTTAGCACCATTGATAGACGATTTACAAGATTTGTGGGCTGAGTGTATTGAAGTGTATGACACATTTGCGAAGGAGAACTTCACACTTACAGCCTTGCTGCTTTGGAGTATTAGTGACTATCCAGCCTTAGGGACATTGTCTGGATGTAAAGTGAAGGGGAAACAAGCTTGCAATGTATGTGGAAAGGATACACCTTGTAGGTGGCTTAAGTTTAGCCGTAAGTATGTATACATGGGAAATAGAAAGAGACTACCACATGGCCATCCTTACAGATATAAAAAAGGTTGGTTTGACAACACTGTTGAGGATGGGAATGCCAATAGGATACAATCTGGTGCTGAAATATATGAGACACTAAAAGTGTTTACGAATGATTTTGAAAGACCTCTAGATAAGGAAAAAAAAAGAAAGAGAACATATTTGGAATTTGATGAGATGGTTCAAGAAGAAGAGTGTGAAGAATCAAATGATCTATGGCGGTGGAAGAAGAGATCAATATTCTTTGAACTACCTTACTGGAAGGTAAAGTATAGTAACTGAAATATATTCTCAGATTGTTGTATACGAAAATGCCTAACAATTCATTGTTTCTTGTGTTAGGATATGCCTGTTCGTCACAATATTGATGTGATGCACGTAGAAAAGAATATGTCGGATGCTATATTGTCTATCTTGATGCAAAGTGCCAAGTCAAAACATGGGTTGAAAGCAAGAAAATATTTAGAAAATATTGGAATCAGAAAACACTTGCACACAAAGGTTAGGGGAAAGAAAACATACTTACCTCCAGCAGCCTATTTGGTTATCCAAGAAATAGAAGACCATTTTTTGCCAAAGGTTATCTAAGTTTAGAGGTCCTGATGGTTATTGTGGTAATATTGCTAATAGTGTTTCAGTTAACCCTCCTAATATAGGTAGTTTGAAGTCGCATGATCATCATTTGCTAGTACAAAACTTGTTACCAGCTGCGTTAAGAGGGTTGCTACATAAAGGACCTAGGATTGCCATAAATAGATTATGCAATTACTTCAACAGATTGTGTCAGCGTATCATTGACCCGGAGAAACTTATATCAATGGAGACTGAGTTTGTGGAAACAATGGGTCAACTGGAGCGGTTCTTCCCTCCATCCCTTTTTGATATCATGTTCCATCTTCCAATACATCTATCAAAAGAGGCACGTTTGGGAGGACCAGTACACTTCCGCTGGAAGTATCCCTTCGAAAGGTTTGATGTACTCATTGCTTCAATAGATGTATTTCCTGCAATGATGTTTGACTAATATTCATATTTCTTGACTGAGTTGTAGGTACATGAAAAAACTAAAGGCTTATGTTAAGAATCATGCAAGGCCAGAAGCATGTATGGCTGAGGGGTATTTATCTGGAGAATGAATTGCATTTTGTTTAGAGTTCCTTCAAGATTTAGTACCAGTTAAAGAAACAACTAATCGTAATGAAGATATTGAGGATGATAGAATGGTGGTTGAAGGTAGACCTCTGCAGAAGGGTAAAGAGGTTACCCTTTCAGATAAAGATAGAGACATTTCACATCGCTATGTGCTAATGAACATGGCATCTATGGATCCCTATGTTGAGTAAGAGTTTACCCTTTAAGTTTCAGTTATTTTTAATTATAATTTCATTTTTATAACTGTTGTTTATTATAAAATCAGGATGCATATGGAATAATTACAAGCTAATGATGCTCGATGTGCTAGAAATGAAACATTGTTGTGGAAAAACCATACTGAGCAGTTTGCACAATAGGTAAAAAAAAAGGTTTTCATCGTGACTGGTTTTCTTGATTATCATTTTAGTAAATATACAACTTGTTATCTTCATGTATTATTATGTTCTGATTTTAGTTTAGTTAATTAATAGCTTGTTTGCTTGATGATCATGCCCAGATTTTAGTTTAGATAATTAATAGCTTGTTTGCTTCATGATCATGTTCAGATTTTTAGTTTAATAAATACACATATTGTTTGCTTGATGTTCATGCTCAGATTTTTAGTTTAGTAACAAATGTTTAGCTTGATTGCTCATTTAATTAACAAAACTGATTGTTCTGAAATTGGTTTATTTCCTGCATCAGATTCATTCAGACTCAACAGAAAGTCATTCTAAGGAGATAAGGTCGTTGGCATTTGTACCAAGAAATGATGCTTTAGCACATAGAGGATTTATCATTAATGGGCCGAATTTTCATACAAATGCGGTTAAACGGAAGACACAAAACAGTGGAGTAACTTATGAAGCATTTAGCATGTGTAGATCAAGTGCTCGAGATACAAGACAAGTGGCTGATATGATTACATATTATGGAGTGATAAAGGAGATCTTACTTATGGACTACCACATGTTCAAAGTACCACTGTTTAGATGCAATTGGGCGAACACAGGAAAAAGTGTGAAGGAAGAAGATGGCTTCACTCTTGTGAACCTTCATATGAACCAAGCAGCATATTTGAAAGATCCATTCATTCTATCTTCTCAAGCGAAACACGTTTTCTACTCTAGAGAAGATGATTCTTTAAATTGGTATGTTGTTATGAGAGAACCACCTAGAGGCTATCATGAGTTGGAAACATAGGATGATTTAGGTGGTGTACCTTTGCCTGTCCAAGAAGTAGATGATCTGGATGGTCAAGCTTCTGATGATGATAGTGTTTATGTTAGGAATGATTGTGAAGGGTTATTAGTGGTAGATTGATAGAGTCTAACTAATGTTTGATATGTTGATGGTTTATGGTTTTGTAACCATGGATTAATTGTTTTATGGTTTTTATATGATGAATTCATTGTTTTTTTTATTATTATTACAAATATTCCAATAATATATTACAATTAAAAAAAGAAATTCCATTTATTAATTTTCGCGTAATTATAAAATAATTTAATAACACAAATAATTTGCTATCTATCTAAAACAAACTGCTATAGGTACAATCCAATTATAATATAAATCCAATGCTATAGAAAAGAAAATATCAAACGCTATTATTAAAGAGTTTTAATAACAATTATAAAACGTTATTATAAATATTAACAATTGCAGAGAAAAGAACGCTATCGTTCTTTAATTAACTATAGCGTACGTCAAGTCCGTTATCTAAAGTGCCTGACCTACAATGACGGGCGCTGTCAGAGCGTTTTAGAAAACGCTATGGTAGTTGAATCATAGCATTTAACAGCCGCTATTAATACCCACTTTTCTTGTAGTGAGTTTCTCTAGTGAAACTTCACCAACAACCTCATGTTCATAATTCCATTGAAACAAGATATAAACTCACAAAGTACTGAATATATAATCATCCCCTTCTGGGTCACTTTTCTCTTCAATATCACTAGCATATACACATGATATATCATGGTTTTTACCCTGTTTAAGGCATGATATAAGTCCGTTTTATAGAGTTTTCTACTATTCCGTAGTGGTTTAGAGTCTTTTACATGTTTTAGCACGTTTGGAGCATAATTGGAGATATTGGAGCTTTCTGGAGCATTTTGGAGCAAAGCAACGTTCGTGTAGCTGAGTACCCGATTTGAAGACTCAGTGTCGATCGATACTGACTAGTATCGGTCGATACTCATCGAAGCAGACACGACCCGCGACTTTAATGAAGAGTTGAAGAATTGCAAATTGGCCTAGAAGACTTTATTATTTGCAAGAAGCCCCAAAACATGATTTAGGTTATTTAATAGGATTTTACAGCCACTTTCATGGCTATGCTTTATTCTATGCTTTAATTTACTTTGGTTTGGTGAAAGAACATTTGAAGGGAGACAAGTCTGAAACTCTGTTCGTCCGAGAGAAGATTTCGAACCCTCTTGTTACTCTTTATGTTTTATTTGATGATTTATTCAAACATGTTTATTGCTTCAATTTCCATGTACGAGTAGATCTCTTGTTAGGTTTAGGGTTCTCATAAGGGTTATCTCTGAATGCTAGATTGATTAGTTATTAGGATTCATCATTTGGATTAGTTCTTCACCATAGGTTGTTTGCAAAGCTAATTCTATATTGATCACCTAGAACTTAGATTTTAATATAATTGATTAGGCACAATAGTGCGATTAATTACCTGATAGAACCTAAGGTGAGAAAAATAACTATTCGCAAAGAGATTTGGTTTAGTTGTTTTGTGAACAAATCAAACTTGATCTAAAATCTGATTTAGACTTTAGGATTCGCAAAGAGATTTGGACTTCCTAGGATTTAGATTTAGATAGTTTTCGCAACGAGAGTTGGTTAATTATATCTTAATGATTTGAGTTCAAGAACCGCGCTAAATCTGAATCCTAACTAGTTAGTTTATCTGCATTCATTGATTTCCTGAGAAATACCCTGAACATATCTTTCTCCAATCGAATTTACAACCGTTTTAATTTACGTTCTGTTTTCAATATCATTGATCGCTTAGCTTAATTCTCACATATATAATCTATTGTGTGTCTCTGTGAGTCCTTGTGTTCGACCCCTACTTTACTGCAACTATTGCTTAGTATTTTTAGGGTATTAATTTGAGCATATCAAATTTGGCGCCGGTGCCAGGGACTCAATTCGCAATTAGATTTTAGTCTGAGAATTTCGACTAAGCTCGTCGGTATCAGTCGATACTATCTAGTATCGGTCGATACTCGTCGTTCTCTTTTTGTTGATATCAATCGACACCACCCAGTGTCGGTCGATACTCAACGTATTTTTTGTTACTTATGTGCCTTACCTAGTGTGTTTCAGGTGTGAACTTGGAACGTGCAAACAGGAAAGCAAAGAAGCCAGCAGAGATGAACAATACAATGATTCTTATTCAGGATGTTGCTGGAGCTTTGAGAGACCAAGAGGGTCAATTGTACAATGAGGAAGGGCAACTACTTGATGAAGCTGGAAATATCATTGTCCCTGCAATTTCTGTGTATGCATGGAACGCTGTGATTAATCGCGGTAGGATGATTGGTGAGTACAACAGGCCTGATCAGTTCTTTGCCAATCGATCAGCGATTCGCCCTCCTGCTTTTCAGAGGAGTGACTTTGAGCTGAAACCTGCATACTTCACTCTTGTGGGTCAGCATCTTTTTCATGGTCTTCCTCATGAACACCCTATGGATCACATTGAGAGGTTTGAGGATTTGGTTACAAGCATCAAGTGCAATGGAATGTCCTATGATCACCTCTTCTGCAAGCTCTTCCCATAATCTCTTGGTGGAGATGCAACTTACTAGTTGAAGCAATTACCTCATGGATCACTGACTACATGGGAAGAGACTAAGACTGTTTTCCTGAAAAACTTCTATGATGATGCACGATCCGAGGACCTGAGGAACAAGATATCCCAATTTTATCAAGGACATGCTGAGTCGTTCAAGGCTGCTTGGACGAGATTCAGATCGTATCAGAGAGATTGTCCACATCATGGATACTCTGATGTTCAGCTGATGGGTTTCTTTTTCAGAGGAATTGATTGGAGGTATTAGATGACTTTGAACGCTTCGAGCAATGGAAAATTCAACACCAGGTATCATGATGATGCCTATGTACTAATTGATAACTTGGCGTCTACCAATAGCACCAAGAATGCTGATTATGACCGGAAGAAGCTAGCTGGTAGCATGAATGGTTCACAGATCGCTGATGTTCAAGCCAAGTTGGATTATATGCACAATCTTCTGAAGGGCAAGCAATCGAAGGCCGTTCACTTTGCTGAAGATGTCGAGGTATTCAACGATGATGAAGTAGAGGATGTTAACTACATTGGTGGTTCTGGTTATCAAGGTCAGAGGAATCAATTCAACAACAACCGAAACATCAACAACAACTCTCAGCAAGGAGGCTCGAATGAGTTTGGCTATAGTCATCTCAGAACAGTGGGTACACCTGGAACTATGGAAATTCATCTTATCAACATGTACCTGCTAAGCTTCCAGATAGCAAGATCGAGTCTATGTTTGAACAGCTTCTTCAAGGACAGCAGAAGCTCACTGTGGATTTCAATGGGAAGATTGACGTCCTATACAATGATCTGAGTAGAAGGATCGATGCTATTAACATTCAGCAGAAGAAGCTAGAACTTCAGATAGCTCAGAGTTCAGAGGCTATGAAAAGGCAAGAAGGTTTTCTTCAAGGGAAATTAGAGAACCCAAGGGCTCACATCAATGCAATCACTTTGAGGAGTGGAAAAGAGGTCACTCCAGGAGTAAAAATTGGGCAAACTACAGATATTCTCGTCGATCTTGACGATGAGGATACTGAAATTGCTCTAGTGTCGATCGACACTCTCCAACATCGATCGACACCTATCAAGATATTTTCACGGGACAAATCAAAACCGCATATATCGATCGATACTCCTTCAGTGTCGGTCGATACTAATCCCGCAGTCGAACCAACTCCTAAGGTTTTGGAGGAAGTGCCTAATGTAGTTGCAGAAAGAGTTTACACACCGAGGATACCTTATCCCAGGGCTTCTGGGAATACTAAGAAGGAAGTAGAAGACTCTAGATGCAAGGCAATTATGGATAAGTTGATCGTTGAACTTCCTTTTATTGATGCCATCAAGACTTCTCCGGCCTTCAGGAGATATGTCAAGAGGATGGTGTCCAGCAACGTGAACCTTGAAGAAGGATGTTTGATGATTACTCATGAGTGTAGTGCAATCATGACCAACACAATCCCAAAGAAGCTGCCAGACCCATGGAGTTTTGTGTTGGATTGTACGATATTCACAGACAGATTTTTGCGTTGTCTTTGTGACCATGGCTCAAGTGTCAACCTCATGCCATATTCAGTCGGCAAAAGGATGGGGATGACAGACTTCACAACAACAAGGATCTCCCTGATACTTGCTGATCGTTCAGTTAGACTTCGAGAGGGGTAACTCGAAGATGTCCCGATTAAGATTGGGAATTGCTTGATCCCAACTGATTTCATCATCCCGGAGTACGATGTTGAGCCTAAGGATCCTATTATCCTAGACAGACCATTCCTAACAACAGCTGGTGCTTTGATTGATCGCAGGAATGGGAAGATCACTCTCAACATCGGTGATTTGATCATGACTTTCAATATGGATAAGATGATGAAGAGACCAACCATCGATGGGAAGACTTTCTTTGTTGACACCTTCAGTGACATAGCTGAAGACTACTTCCTGGAGATGCATCCTGAGGACCCACTGGAAAGAGCACTGGTCTTTTCAGCCACTTCAGAGGTCCATTCGTGTGATGATACTGCTGGTTACTCGAAGATGCTCGATTCAGCATCGCCGGTATCGATCGATACTCCCCTAGTTTCGGGCGATACCCTGTGACTAGAAAGAGAGTTGGCCGAAAGTTCTAAGGAAGCTGCTGGGCTTGGAGATTGGAGTGCAGAGAATGCTCCTAAGGTGGAACTCAAGCCACTCCCACCAAATCTGAGGTATAGTTTTCTTGGTCCTAATTCTACATACCCAGTGATTGTTAATGCTTCTTTGAACAACACATAGATTGCCTTACTGCTGAGCAAGCTGCACAAGTATCGCAAAGCTCTTGGCTATTCTCTTGATGACATTTCATGTATATCACCAGACCTGTTCATGCATATGATTCATCTCGAGGACGAGTCAAAGGCTTCAATTGAGCATCAGAGGAGGCTGAATCCGAATCTGATGGAAGTGGTCAAAAAGGAAGTGATGAAGCTTTTGAAAGTTGGTGTTATTTATGCTATTTTGAATAGCTCTTCGGTCAGTCCAGTGCACGTTGTTCCTAAGAAAGGAGGGATAACCGTGGTGAGGAATGAAAAGGATGAGATGATTCCTACTAGAACTATCACTGGGAATCGAATGTGCATTGACTACATGAAGTTGAATGCAGCCACACGGAAAGATCAACTCCCATTGCCATTCATTGACCAGATGTTGGAGAGGTTGGCTAGTCATCCCTACTACTGTTTTCTCGATTGGTATTCAGGTTTCTTCCAGATTCCGATACATCCATATGACCAAGGGAAGACGGCTTTCACATGTCCCTATGACACATTCGCATACAGGAGAATGCCATTTGGATTGGGTAACGCTCCAACCACTTTTCAGAGATGCATGATGTTTATCTTCACAGACATGATTGAGGATTTTATGGAGGTGTTCATGGATGATTTTTCAGTATACGGATCATCGTCCAAGGACTGTTTGGATAATCTGTGAAAGGTGCTCCAAAGGTGCGAAGAGAAACTCTTGGTCCTTAATTGGGAAAAGTGTCACTTTATGGTTCAAGATGGCATCGTGCTTGGGAACAAGGTTTATGAGGCTGGGATCGAAGTCGACAAAGCCAAAATTCAGGTTATGACGAGCCTCCAACCGCCAAACTCTGTGAAGGATATCCGAAGCTTCCTTGGTCATGCTGGGTTTTACAGGAGGTTTATCAAGGATTTCTCCAAGATAGTACGCCCACTCACCGCTTTATTATGCAAGGAGATCAAATTCGATTTCACACCTGAATGCCTTGCAGCCTTTGAGGAGATTAAAAAGGCTTTGGTGAGTGCTCCTATTCTGCAACCTCCTGATTGGACTTTGCCTTTTGAGATAATGTGCGACGCTAGTGATTTTGCTGTTGGATCTGTTCTGGGTCAGAGAAAGGATAAGAAATTGCAGGTCTCGGTATCGATCGACACTCCTATGGTGTCGGTCAATACCCGACGATTTCCGAACCAGTTTTTACTGTTGAACACCTTGGTGTTTCAGAGGAGTATCTAGTAGCTGCAGCCAATTCTGATCAACCATGGTATGCTGATATCGCCAACTATCTCACTGCAGATGCAGAACCAAAGCACCTCAAGAACTATAACAAGAAGAAGTTCATGCGCGACATAAGGCGATACTTCTGGGATGAACCTTACATGTACAAGCATTGTTCTGATGGTATTTACTGGCGATGCATTGTTGAATCAGAGGTACCTAATGTGTTGTTTCATTGCCATGGATCCGACTATGCTGGGCACTTTGCCACTTTCAAGACAGTGTCCAAGGTTCTTCAAGCAGGCTTCTGGTGGCCTAATATGTTCAAGGATGCTCATGCTTTCGCTTCGCAGTGCGATGCCTATCAGAGGAGAGGGAAGATCAGTAAGAGACATGAGAGGCCACATAATTTCATCCTTGAGGTTGAGATTTTTGATTGTTGGGGCATTGATTTTATGGGTCCCTTTCCTTCGTCGTATGGACACAAATACATCTTGGTTGCTTTGGATTACGTGTCTAAGTGGGTTGAAGCCATTGCTAGTAGAACCAATGATTATTCGGTGGTTCTTAAGCTGTTTAAGACCATCATTTTCCCTCGATTTGGAGTACCTCGAATTGTGATAAGTGATGGTGGCTCTCACTTTATCAACAAGATTCTCGAGAGGTTGCTGAAGAAGTATGGTGTAAACCATCGTGTTGCTACTCCTTATCACCCTCAAACCAGTGAACAAGTTGAGGTTTCCAACACACAGATCAAAGAGATTCTGGAGAAGACAGTGAATGTTACAAGGAAGGATTGGTCTGTGAAGCTGGATGACGCACTTTGGGCTTACAGGACTGCTTTCAAGACACCACTTAGGACCACACCGTTTCACTTGCTGTATGGAAAAGCATGCCATCTTCCAGTGAAAATCGAGCACAAAGCAGCATGGGCTACGAAGTTGATGAATTTCGACATCAAGTCTGCTGCTGAGAAGCGATTGATTAAGCTGAATGAGCTCAATGAGATTAGGCATCTTGCCTATGAGAACTCGAAGCTGTACAAGGAGAGGACTAAGGCCTACCATGACAAGAAGATCATCTCCAGACACTTTGAACCCAATGATCAGGTACTTTTGTATAACTCTCGTTTGCAATTGTTTCCTGGTAAATTGCATTCTCGTTAGTTAGGTCCTTTCACAGTCAAGGAAGTTAAACCACATAGTGCGATTGTCCTGAAAAATCCTTCAGTGGAAGAGTTCACTGTCAACGGACAAAAGGTGAAACACTATTGGGCAAAAGCCGAGATTCTAGAAGGACATATGATGCCTCTGGATGATGCACCCACTGCCTGGGGACAGTGTTATTCAAGTCTGGGGGAGGTAGTCGCTGACATTGTTTTTTTTTTCTTAGAGTCATTCGTTTTTGGTCATTCGTTGTTTTATTGAGTCAAAACTTTGCTGTAGACTGTGATCTTTTTCTTGAATATTTTTCTTGGGGATGGCCAAGCTTCTGATGATGATAGTGTTTATGTTAGGAATTATTGTGAAGGGTTATTAGTGGTAGATTGATAGAGTCTAACTAATGTTTGATAGGTTGATGGTTTATGGTTTTGTAAACATGGATTAATTGTTTTTATGGTTTTTATATTATGAATTAATTGTTTTTATTATTATTACAAATATTTCAATAATATATTATAATTAAAAAAAAAAAATTCCATTTATTAATTTTCGGGTAATTATAAAATAAATTAATAACACAAATAATTTGCTATCTATGTAAAACAAACTCCTATAGGTACAACCCAATTATAATACAAATCCAATGCTATAGAAAAGAAAATATCAAACGCTATTATTAATGAGTTTTAATAACAATTATAAAACGTTATTATAAATATTAACAATTGCAAAGAAAAGAACGCTATCGTTCTTTAATTAACTATAGCGTACGTCAAGTCCGCTATCTAAAGTGCCCGACCTACAATGACGGGCGCTGTCAGAGCGTTTTAGGAAACGCTATGGTAGTTGAATCATAGCATTTAACAGCCGCTATTAATACCCACATTTCTTGTAGTGAGTTTCTCTAGTGAAACTTCACCGACAAGCTCATGTTCATACTTCCATTGAAACAAGATATAAACTCACAAAGTACCGAATATATAATCATCCCCTTCTTGATGACTTTTCTCTTTAATATCACTAGCATATACGCATGATATATCATGGTTTTTACCCTGTTTAAACCATGATATAAGTCCGTTTTATAGTCTTTCTACTATTTCGTAGTGGTTTAGAGTCTTTTACAGGTTTTAGCACGTTTGGAGCATAATTGGGGATATTGGAGCTTTCTGGAGCAAAGCAACATTCGTGAAGCTGAGTACCCGATTTGAAGTCTCAGTGTCGATCGATACTGACTAGTATCGGTCGATACTCATCGAAGCAGACACTACCCGCGAATTTAATGAAAAGTTGAAGAATTGCAAATTGGCCCAAAAGACTTTATTATTTGCAACAAGCCCCAAAATGTGATTTAGGTTATTTAATAGGATTTTACAGCCACTTTCATGGCTATGCTTTATTCTATGCTTTATTTTACTTTGGTTTTGTAAGAGAGCTTTTGAAGGGAGACCAGTCTGAAACTATGTTCGTCCGAGAGAAGATTTCGAACCCTCTTGTTACTCTTTCTGTTTTATTTGATGATTTATTCAAACATGTTTATTGCTTTAATTTCCATGTCTGAGTAGATCTCTTGTTAGGTTTAGGGTTCTCATAAGGGTTATCTCGGAATGCTAGATTGATTAGTTATTAGGATTCACCATCTGAATTAGTGCTTCACCATAGGTTGTTTTCAAAGCTAATTCTAGATTGATCACCTAGAACTTAGATTTTAGGATAATTGATTAGGCACGAGAGTGCGATTAATTACCTTATAGAACCTAAGGTGAGCAAAATAACTATTCTCAAAGAGATTTGGTTTAGTTGTTTTGTGAACAAAGCAAACTTGATCTAAAAGTTGATTTAGACTTTAGGATTCACAAAGAGATTTGGAATTCCTAGGATTTAGATTTAGATATTTTTCGCAACGAGAGTTTGTTAATTATATCTTAGTGATTTGAGTTCAAGAACCGCGCTAAATCTGAATCCTGACTAGTTAGTTTATCTGCATTCATTGATTTCTCCAATCGAATTTACAACCGTTTTAATGTACGTTATGTTTTCAATATCATTAATCACTTAGCTTAATTCTCACCTATATAATCTATTGTGTGTCTCTGTGAGTCCTTGTGTTCGACCCCTACTTTACTGCAACTACTGCTTAGTAATTTTAGGGTATTAATTTGAGAATACCAACACATATGAAAAATTATGTTGGTTATATTATAGAAAAAGGTGACCAAAAGAAGATGATGCTTATATATTCGATATTTTTTTGAGGTTATAACTCGTTTCGATAGAATTATGAACTTGAGCTTGTTGGTGAATATGCTCTATAGAAAGTCCCTGAGGAGATTAATCCTTCATCTAAATTTGTTATCACTGCGAATAAATCAGGTGATGTGGCTCAATTTACGAACCATAATCGTTTACCCAACAATTTGTGGCAGCAAATTACTCGTGAATAGAAAGGTTTATGGTGTATTTACATTGAATTTTTGCAATGAGGCATATTCCTCCGTTAATGATATGTTCATATTTTGCATGCTTTAGCATACATCTCACTTAGAGTTTTGTGTCATTTGCATGCATAATCATGGTTTTGTCTTGCAATTAGGGTTCATTTAGAGATTAGGACATTTGCATTAGGTCCAGTAGGTCCAGTGAGTTCTTGCATGTTTTGGAGCATTTTCTAGGTGATTGGAGGAAATTGGGCATATTTTGAGAGTTGGACCAAAGTCCATCCGGTAAGCCGGAAAGATGTGGCTGGACGGAGGCCTTCCGATCTGAATCAGCTTCAATGATCTTCATGGAATATGTAGAAGAAGGACTAAGACGTCTACAGGAGTTGGAATCAAGTCATTCGGACGTGTGGTTTGAGAGATATAGCTGATTTACTAAAGACATATCCGCATGCCGAGACAATTTTGCTCAATACTGACTTGTTGTACCGAGGAGTGACATCGGTATTCACCTGAGCCAAATTTTTGCACTTCATCAATGTGGTTAGTATCCATAGAGCTTGATTCATCATTCATATCTGACAAAGGAACCCATGTGTATGAAAATAATGGTATTTCTTTCCCTGTTACAAGTTAATTAATATGATCCATTAAAAGATGAAATGATTTTCTTCTGAGTAGAGGGTTAGGAAAATTTCCAACGATCCCATTATTCTACTTGGTAAGGAATTATCACACAGAGGATTGGAAGAGAGGCTAGGATTTTTCCTATGATGCCATTATTCTCCTACGCCTTTGATACGTTGAGAGGGAAGAACCGGGGATTCGGTGGCCAACACCATCAATACTCGCGTCTCATACCTTGATTTGTATATGCAAAGCTAAAATAAAATAAAAGAAAGAACATAATAAGAAATAAGTCTGGGGGAGAGAAATAATACCAAAAAGTGTGAAAAGTGTGGTTCCTTGTCATGATATTGTATGGGAAAGAATCTAGAAGGTTCTTGGTATTAATCACAGCGATGAAACTGGCGAGGACGGCTTGATTGAACGATGCTGTGAAATAATGTGTGTAGTCTGGGAAGCTGAGAATGTCTACGGAGAAGTACATGGTGGTTAGATCAAAAGATGGTTAGGTGACAATTGGGTGCTTGAGAAAAGGGTCATTGCAACGTTTCATGAACAGGTGAGTCTCCACGTTTTCAAACCTCTTTCTCTGGTTTAGTATTCTATTTGCTTGAAGGCAAGCAAAGGCTAAGTCTGGGGAAGTTGATATATCATGGTTTTTACCCCGTTTAAGCCATTATATAAGTCCGTTTTATAAAGTCTTTCTACTATTTCGTAGTGTTTTAGAGTATTTTACAGGTTTTAGCACGTTTGGAGCATAATTGGAGATATTGGAGCTTTATGGAGTATTTTGGAGCAAAACAGACGTTCGTGTAGCTAAGTACCCGATTTGAAGCGTCGGTATCGATCGATATTGCCTAGTATCGGTCGATACTCATCGAGGCATACACGACTTAATGAAGAGTTGAAGAATGGCAGAATGGTCCAGAAGTCTTTATTATTTACAAGAAGCCCCAAAACGTGATTTATGTTATTTAATAGGATTTTACAGCCACTTTGATGGCTATACTTTATTTTTATACTTTGGTTTTATGAGAGAGCTTTTGAAGGGAGACAAGTCTGAAACTCTGTTCATCAAAGAGAAGATTTCGAACCCTCTTGTTACTCTTTATGATTTATTTGATGATTTATTCAAACATGTTTATTGCTTCAATTTCCATGTTTGAGTAGATCTATTGTTAGGTTTAGGGCTCTCATAAGGGTTATATCTGAATGCTAGATTGATTAGTTATTAGGATTCACCATCTGAATTAGTTTTTCACCATAGGTTGTTTGCAAAGCTAATTCTAGATTGATCACCTAGAACTTAGATCTTAGGATAATTGATTAGGTGCGGAAGTGCAATTAATTACCTGATAGAACCTAGGGTGAGCAAAATAACTATTCGCAAAGGAATTTGCTTTAGTTGTTTTGTGAACAAATCAAACCTGATTAAAAAGTTGATTTAGACTTTAGGATTCGCAAAGGAATTTGGAATACCTAGTATTTAGATTTAGATAGTTTTCGCAGCGGAAGTTGGTTAACTATATCTTAGTGATTTGAGTTCAAGAACCGTGCTAAATCTAAATACTGTTAGTTAGTTTATCTGCACTCATTGATTTCCTGAGAAATACCCTGAACCTAGCTTTCTCCCAATTGAATTTACAACCGTTTTAATTTACATTATGTTTTCAATATCATTGATTGCTTAGCGTAATTCTCACATATATAATCTACTGTGTGTCTCTGTGAGTCCTTGTGTTCGATCCCTACTATACTGCAACTACTGCTTAGTACTTCTATGGTATTAATTTGAGCATATCACATACCCGTTCCCGTGGCAATACTAATCTTGTAGAACCAAGGGATGATATTGATCAAATTGAGATGGGTTTAGGAGCAAGAAGAAGCCGAATTAGAGTTCAAGAAGAGGTTGGTAACTACATGGAGCACTTTGAGAATGTTCCACTTGGGAACATCAACGAACCCATTCCCCATCAAAGGAATAGTGGGAATGGGAATGGAAACGACAAAAATCAAGGAGGTCGTGGCAATGGAAACCATCACCGTCCTAACCACCTACCAAGAGCTAGAAACGTTGTTGGAGAGGGTGATGCCGCTAATGCTCACCAAAACCGGCAAGGCACTCCAGCTCCACCGGTAGAGAACAACAACTTCGAAGTGAAACCGGGAGTTATCAACATGGTTCAAGCCAACAAGTTTCACGGCTTGTCCACAGAGGATCCCTTAGACCACATAGACCAATTTGACCGAATATGTGGTCTCACTAAGATCAATGGGGTCTCGAAAGATGGGTTCAAGCTTCGTCTCTTCCCGTTCTCTTTAGGTGACAAGGCTCACCAATGGGAAAAGACCTTACCCCAAGGATCTATCACCTCGTGGGATGATTGCAAACGTACGTTTCTTGCCAAATTCTTTTCACTGGCTCGAACCGCCAAGCTTCGCAACGAGATCTCAAGTTTCACATAATGGTTCAATGAGTCTTTCAACGAGGCTTGCGAGAGATTTAGAAGCTACATTTCTCAATGCCCACATCACGGCTTTAGCAACGCCTCTCTCCTTAGCACTCTCTACCGAGGCACCTTGCCTAAGATCCGTATGCTACTTGACACGGCATCAAACGGTAACTTCTTGTCTAAAGATGTTGAGGAAGCAATGGAGCTAGTAGAGAACTTGGCCCAAAGTGACGGGACCTATGGTGACGACTATGACCGCGCCACAAGGACCACGAGCGACTTTGATGAGAACAGGCGGGCCAAGGACATGAAAGCTCTTAATGACAAGTTAGACAAGCAAGCCAATTTGATTGATAAACTCCTAGTGTTTTCTCAAAAGACGGTTTTCTTTGTGGATGCTTATGATGAGAATCAAGGTTGATATCAAGAGGAGAACGTGGACATGAGCACTCAAGAAGAGGTGAACTACGTGGGGAACCAAGGGAACTACCAAAACCAAGGGAACTACCAAAGACAAGGGTTCAACCAAAACTATATGAACCACCCCAACTTCTCTTACCGGAACACAAATGTTGAGAATTCATAAGACCAAGTCTACCCTCCACAACCTAATCAAGCTCAAGGAGTCCCACAAAAGCAATTCCAACCTCAAGACCAAGCTTCTAATCCCAACCAACAAGGTTTTGTCCCAAGGAACCAATTCCAAGGGAACCAAAGTGGATTCCAACCCAAAGCTCCACCCGGTTTTCAAAGCCAACAACAAGGGTTTGTGCTTCAAGGTCAAGCAACTACGTCTAAACCACAAGAGCTTGACTTGAGCTCCATGTTCCAACAATTACTCAAGGGACAAGTGGAGATAAATAAGCGTGTAGATTGCTCTTACAACGACCTCAACACCAAGATTGAAGCTTTGAACTCCAAGGTAAAACAGATGGAGACCAAAGGTGTTGCTTCTTCTTCACGACCACAAGGTCAACTCCTGGGCAAATCCGAAGCCAATCCTAAGGAGTTTGTAAACGTCATCACCTTAAGGAGTGGCACGGTTTTGCCTCCAAGAGAAGCTCCTTCTACTCTCAATGAGGACATTGAGAAGCAAAGTTGGGGGGGGGGGGGGGTGGAACTTCACGAAGATGATGACAAGGATGAAGATGGGGTAGTGAGAGAGCAAGACAAGGTTGAAGAGGTTGAGAAGGTCAAGCCTAGGGTTGTTGTTGCTCAAGAGAAGCCGAAGAAGAATGTGTTTGTCCCTAAGCCATACGTTCCTAGGCTACATTTTCCCGGGCGGTTCAAGAAGCAACCTATGGACAAGTACAAAACCATCTTTAATAGGCAAATGGAGAAGGTAGAACTCACAATGCCTCTAGTAGATGCATTTATCCTTGTCCCTCAATACATCAAATTCTTGAAAGATGCCGTGAATGAGAGAGCTAAGTAAATGGAGTCTAAGGTCATTCTAACTCACCAGTGTAGCGCCATCATACAAAAGAAGATGGTGCCAAAGAAGCTAGGAGATCCGGGATCATTCACTCTACCTTGTGCACTTGGTCCTCTAGCTTTCAACCATTGTTTGTGTGATCTTGGAGCGAGTGTAAGCCTCATGCCATTTTCGGTAGCCAAGAGACTAGGCTTCACACGCTACAAGGCATGCAACATTTCCCTAATATTGGCGGATAGGAGCGTGAGGGTTCCTATTGGTTTGCTTGAGGATCTTCCTATCGTGGTGAAGGATTTCATTGTCGCCACAGATTTGGTGGTACTTGAAATGGATGAGGAACCGAAAGATCCTCTTATATTTGGTAGGCCATTCCTAGCAACCGCGGGGGCGATAATCGATGTGAGAAAAGGCAAAATAAACCTACACTTGGGTAAAGGAGAAGTCCTTGAGTTTGATATCAACAAGGTGATGAAGAAACCCACCATAGATGGCCAATGTTTCTACATTGAGATCATGGATGAACTAGCCGACGAATTGCTTGAGGAAATGAGAGTAGAAGACGGTTTGGAAGTGGTCTTGACAAAGGAGCGTGGTGATCATGGGTTATTGAGTAAAGAGAGTCAAGGGTATGAGCTACTCATGGACTTGCACAAGCCGGTTGAAAGGGATACGCCATTTGTTGAGTTGGGTGTTCGTGATACCGAGGTTCAAGATGGGTCAAGAGTTGATACGGTTCAAGAGGAGTTTGTTCTAGCCGTTGAAGAGACTAGCAAGGGTAAGTCTAGTCTTGAGGATGACGATTGGAGCGAACTCAAAGCCCCTAAGGTGGATCTAAAGCAACTTTTCGTTGGGCTAAGTTACGCTTTCCTAGGTCCAAACGAGTCATACCCGGTTATTGTAAATGATAGTTTGAATGAGAATGAACTATCATCCCTTTTGGTTGAACTTAGGAAGTATAGGAAAGCCATTGGTTATTCTTTGGATGACATCAAGGGTATTTCCTCTACTTTATGCACACATAGAATCCATCTAGAAGATGAATCAATGACCTCTATTGAACATCAAAAAGGTTGAATCCTAATTTTTAAGGAAGTTGTAAAGAGAGAGATTCTTAAGCTCCTAGATGCGGGTATTATCTACCCCATATCGGATAGTACTTGGGTCTCACCGGTTCATTGTGTGCCTAAGAAAGAGGGGATAACGGTTGTTAAAAATGAAAAGGATGAAATTATACCTACTAGGACGATAACTGGGCATAGAATGTGCATTGACTATAGGAAGCTCAATTCATCTATTCGTAAGGATCACTTTCCGTTACTTTTCATAGATCAAATGCTTTAACGTCTAGCTAATCATCCATTTTATTACTTTCTAGACGGTTATTCGGGTTTCTTTCAAATTCCGATACACTCGAATGACCAAGAGAAAAAGACTTTCACATGCCCTTATGGCACCTTCGCATATCGTATGATGCCATTTGGGTTGTGTAATGCACCCGCGACATTCCAACGTTGCATGATGTCAATTTTCTCTGATCTTATTGAAGACATGTTAGAAGTTTTTATGGACGACTTCTCTGTGTATGGCTCTTCGTTTGGTGTTTGCTTGTCTAATCTTTGTAGGGTCTTGCAACGATGTGAGGAAGCAAACCTGGTTCTCAATTGGGAGAAGTGCCATTTCATGGTACATGAAGGGATCGTGCTAGGACACAAAATCACCGAGAAGGGCATAGAGGTAGACAAAGCCAAGATTGAGGTGATGGTTAGCTTGGAGCCGCCTAAGTCGGTCTAGGACATCCGGTCTTTCTTGGGTCATGCGGGGTTCTACTGAAGGTTCATCAAAGACTTCTCGAAAATCACAAGGCCTCTCACAAGGCTACTTTGCAAGGAGGTTGAGTTCGTGTTTGATGAGGAGTGTATGGTAGCGTTTCTAGAGATCAAGAATGCGTTGGTGAGTACTCCCATTGTACAAGCCCCGGATTGGGATCTTCCTTTCGAGATCATGTGTGATGCTAGTGACTACGCGGTTGGTGCGGTCTTGGGTCAAAGGAAGGACAAGAAGACCAATGTCATCTACTATGCAAGTAGGACCTTAGATGACACTCAAGCCCGGTATGCCACAACGGAAAAAGAGTTGTTAGCCGTGGTGTTTGCAATGGAGAAATTTAGATCTTATGTTGTGGGTTCAAAGGTGGTTGTCTACACCGATCACGCGGCTTTGAAATACATTCATGCCAAGAAAGACACAAAGCCAAGGCTACTCTGTTGGATCTTGCTTCTACAAGAGTTTGACTTGGAGATAGTTGACAAGAAAGGTATAGAGAATGGGGTCGCGGATCACTTGTCTAGAATGAGGATTGAAGACCTTGTCCCAATTGATGATAAGCTCCCCGAGGAGAGTCTCATGGTTGTTGGTGCCTTGAAGAAAGGGATTGAAGCAGTGCAATGACTAAAGAGTGCTAATGGGTTACAAGACGATAAACTACCATGGTTTGCGGATCTAGTGAACTACTTAGTGTGCGGGAAGGAACCACCTTTGGATGGGTATAAGAAGAAGAAGTTCTTCCACGACGTGACGAGATACTATTGGGACGAGCCCTACTTATACAAGTTGTGCTCGGATGGTTTGTATAGGAGATGCGTGGCGGAAGAAGAAGTCCAAGGAATCTTACTCTATTGTCACGGGTCAAGCTATGGTGGTCATCATGCATCCTACAAAACCGCTACAAATGTCTTGCAATCCGGCTTTTGGTGGCCCTCTATATTCAAAGATGCGCACCACTTCGTTTCGCCTTGTGATAGTTGTCAAAGGAGAGGGAACATTGGGAGGAGAGATGAAATGCCCCAAAACCCAATCCTTGTGGTGGAAATGTTTGACGTGTGGGGCATCGACTTCATGGGACCTTTCCCATAACCGTATGGTAACCAATACATATTGGTGGCGGTTGCCTACGTCTCAAAGTGGGTGGAAGCGATTGCAATCCCGACTAACGATGATAAGGTTGTGCTAAAGTTATTCAAGACCATTACCTTTCCCCGCTTTGGTGTGCCTCGTGTGGTGATAAGCGATGGCGATTCTCACTTTTTGAACAAGTTCTTTGAAAGCCTACTTAGGAAGCATTGTGTGAGGCATAAGGTAGCAACACCTTACCACCCTCAAACGAGTGGCCAAGTAGAAGTACCCAACCGGCAAATCAAAGCCATACTAGAGAAGACGGTTGATATGCTCAATTTAATATCCTAAAGTACTAAAGCAGTTGTAATAGTATAGCTAGGGGTCGAACCACAGAAGACTCACAGAAACGCACAATAGATTCTATAGTGTCGAATTACGCTAAGCCAAACAGTTGTAATTAAAAGCAGTGCAGAAATTAAAGGAGTTGTAAATCAATTGAGAAATATAGGCTCAGGGTTTTTCTCAGGAAATCAGTGAATGCAGACTAACTAACTAACAGGATTCAGATTTAGCGCAGTTCTTGAACTCAAATCACTAAAATATAGCTAACCAACTCTCGTTGCGAAAACTATCTAAATCTAAATCCTAAGAATTCCAAATCTCTTTGCGAATCCTAAATTCTAAATCAGCTTTAATATCAGGTTTGATATGTTCACAAATCAATTAAACCAAATCTCTTTGCGAATAATCAATTTGCTCACCTAGGTTCTATCAGGTAATTAATCGCACTCTCGTGCCTAATCAATTATCCTAAGATCTAAGCTCCAGATTCGTCAACCTAGAATTAGCTATGAACACAACCTAAGGTGAAGAACTAATTCAGATGGTGAATCCTAAACAGATAATTAACCTAGCATTCAAAGAAATCCTTTATGAGAAAACCCTAAACCTAAAGTGGATCTACTCAGACATGGCAATTGAATCAAAAGACATGTTTGAATAAATCATCAATAGAATAGGAAGAAGGGTTTAGAGATCTGATCTCGGACGAAGGGAGATTCAGACTTGTCTCTCTAAAACCCAAGTAAAATCAAACTATAAAATAAAGCATAAAAAAGGCATGAAAAGGCATAGCCTAAACAATGGCTGTAAACTCCTATTTATAACCTAAAACACGATTTGGGTCTTCTTGTAATTATTAAAGACTTCTGGGCACTTTTGCAATTCCTCAAGTCTTGGAAAACTCGCGGGTTGTGTCTTGCTGCGCTGAGTGTCGATCGATACCAAGGGGTATCGATCGATGCTCGACGTGAATTCAGGTTCTCAGCGACACGATCTTTAGCTCTGCTATAAACTGCTCCAGAAAGATCCAATACTTCCAATAATCCTCCAAACGTGCTATGACCTGTAAAAGACTCTAAAAAGACTCCAAAATACTATAAAGACTCTATAAAAAGGACTTATATCATGGCCTAAATGGGGTAAAAACCATGATATATCAACTCCCCCAGACTTAGCCTTTTGCTTGCCCTCAAGCAAATAGAAGACTAAACCAGAAAAAGAGGTTTGAAAACGTAGAGACTCACCTGTTCCTGAACCATCGAAAAGACCCTTTTCCCAAGTACCCAAATGTCACCTGATCAGCCTTCGATCTAACCACCATGTACTTCTCCGTAGACATTTGCAGCTTTTCCAGACTCCACACAAAATCCCACAGCATTGTTCAAGTAAAGCCCTCATCGCCAGTTTCATCTCTGCAGCTAATATTTAAGAACCTTCTAGACTCTTTACCAGACAATATCTTGACAAAGGAACCACCATTTTTCACACTTCTTGTATAAATTTCTCTCCCCCAGACTTATCACTTATTATGTTCTTATTATTTTTATTATTTTCAGCTTAGCATATACATATCGAGGTAGGAGACGCGAGTATTGATGGTGTTTGCCACCAAATCCCCGGTTCTTCCCTCTCTATGTATCAAAGGATGTAGGCGAATAATGGCATCATAGGAAAATCCTAGCCTCGCTTCCAATCCTTTGTGTGATCATCCCCTCTTAAGTAGAATAATGGGATCGCTGGAAATTTTCCTAACCCTCTACTCAGAAGAAAATCATTTCAATCTTTTATGCACTTAATCTATCAACTTATTTCAGGGGAGAGAGATACCTTAACTCTAAACACACGGGTTCCTTTATCAGATATGAATGATGAATCAAGCTCTATGAACACTAACCACATTGATGAAGTGCAAAAATTTGGCTCAGGCTTCAGAAGAACTCTGCTGGAGACATGAATGTTTTCTAGTCAACTGGTCAGTCTTTGGATTTTTCATTAGTCGATCTAGAACTGATCCTGTAACACTGTGCACTCAAAAACAAAATCAAATCAATAGGTTCAAGCACAGGATCATAATCTCCAACAAATTTTGACTCAATAAAACAGTTTTGACTCGATAAAACGACCGACTCTAAGAAAAACGAAAACAATGTCAGCAGACACCTCCCCCAGACTTGAACAACACTGTCCCCAGTGTTATCGAGCCTAGAGTAGGTAAAAGAAACAAAAGAAAAGGATAGAATGAAAAGAAACAAGAAATTACCTTCCTGGAATAGCGAGTGTCGATCGACACACATCATGGTATCGATCGATACCACGCTTAGATCGACTTGGTGAACTTTCATCCGCGATTGGTGTCGATCGATACCAATGGGGTATCGATCGATTCTTAGGCGATTTCGAGTTGCTCCTTGTTCATCCTGACACAGACTCAAAACAAACGAAAATAAAAATAAAAACGAATCAAAAACATACTCACCAGTGGGTTGCCTCCCACCAAGCGCTCGTTTAACGTCAATAGCTTGACTGTAACGCCCTTCAGGCTGGATAAGAGTGAGAGCTTGCACCAAAACAGGCTCCATCACTTGACATTACTAGCTTCAAAGTTCTGCTTAGCATGCTGTCCACAAACTCCTGCCCTTTCTCTTTCAGCTCAGAAGTAAGAAGGACTCTGGCCTTGGAGAATGGTTTCAAGGCTCCCTTGCATTTGACCTTGTAATCAATCGAATTCCCATCACACTTCTGAGGAATCAGAGTGACATGGGGATTCTCGACCTTTTTGTTCTTGGCCTTCTTCTTCTTTGTTGCCTTAGTCTTCTTCTTGGGGATGTTGGGCGGTTCAGCTGGAACGTCTGTGACAGTAGGCTCATCAGGAGGCTCTTCCAGAAGATCAATTGCTAGCGACTCTCCTGTGATAACCTTGATGCTAGAGGCACGTGTGGGAATACTCCTAGGTGGAATGACATCATAGTAGACATCACCGTCAATGTAAGAGAAAGATAGTCTCTTATTAGGTGTGTCTATGATCGCGCCTGCAGTAGCCATGAACGGTCGTCCCAGGAGTATAGGCATACGAGATATCGCACCCATCTCCACAACCTGAAAATCAGTAGGCACCAGACAGTCTCCTACTTGGACTAGCAAACCATGGATAGTACCGTGTGGAAGCGAGGTGGAGTTGTTCGCGAATGTGATAGATGCCTCTGGTGATCGAATATCAGCTCCTAACCGCTCTGCAATTGCCCTTGAGATGACGTTGACACTAGCCCCTGAGTCGACAAGAGACTCTTTGAAATTAACTCCTGAGATGGAGCATGGAACTGCGAATTTCCCTGGGTCTTCCCTCTGTGTCAATTTCCGCGGTTGTAGTGAATTGCGAACTCTTTCTCCTATCACCTCACGTGATTTCTTGGCTTCTGGTTCTTTCTGCGAGGGGTATCGATCGATACCAGGTAGGGTATCGATCGACGCCATGCGATTTGAATCGTTTCTGACAGGTACATCTTCATCAGAAAGAAGCTCCACGTTCGGGTTATCCAGCATATACTGTAGTCTAGCAATCTCCCATTCCTCCCTTGTCAGCTTAGGAACCATAGGATAAGGCATCCTGGTTACATACACTCGTTCTGCAACGACCTTAGGCACCACAGTAGAACTCTCTGTTGTCTCCTCAGAAATCACCTTAGTATCGACCGATACCAATGGGGTATCGATCGATACACGGGTGATTGAATCCATTCTTGCAGACGTCTGGGCTGGTATCGATCGATACTGGGTAGTATCGATCGATGCTTGTGCGATTTCAGGAATGGCTTCGAGATTTTCTGCACGTAAGCTGATGGCATTGACGTGTGCATTGTGTGATTGAACCGCCTTTCCCTTGGAATTTGCTGCAGTCTGAGCTACTTGCGTCTCCAGCATCCTGTGGCTCGTATTTAGTGCCTCGATCCTTCCACTCAAATCGGTGTACATGGTGTCCATCTTACCATTGAAGGTGGCTGTCATCTTCTCCTGCCCTTGAACCAGGTGTTCAAGCATAGCCTCAATCTTACTCTCAGGAGCTTTGGGTGGTGGGGATTGGTACCCTCCTTGCTGAGCATTGTTGGTGAAGTTTCGATTGGAGTTGTATCCGAATCGCTGACCCTGAAAACCAGAACCACCAATGTAGTTAACATCTTCCACTTCATTCTCAGCAGCGAAGTGGACGGCCTTTGTTGTCTTTCCCAGCAGAAGACTGTGCATAGAATCTAGTTGAGCCTTAAACTCAGCGATCTGCGATCCATCTTGATTACCAGCCAGCTTCTTGCGCTCGAAATCTGCACTCTTTGTGCTGCTGCTAGATGCAAAATTCTCAATCAACACATAGGCGTCCTCAGGATAGTTTGTGTTGAAGTTCCCATTGCTTGAAGAGTCCAGAGCCATCTGATACCTCCAATCTACTCCTCTGAAGAAGATACCCAGCAGCTGCACATCAGAGTATCCATGGTGTGGACAGTCTCTTTGGTACGATCTGAATCTTGTCCAAGCAGCCTTGAACGCCTCAGTAGGTCCTTGAGAAAAAGTGGAGATCTTATTCCTCAGATCTTCAGATCTTCCGTCATCGTAGAAGTTAATCAGGAAGGCTCTCTTGGTGTCCTCCCAATTAGTTAGCGATCCAGGAGATAGCTGCCTCAGCCAGTAAGTAGCTTCTCCACCTAGAGAGTAGGGGAAGAGCTTGCAGAAGAGGTAGTCGTAGGACACTCCATTGCTCTTGATGCTAGTGACCAAGTCCTCGAACCTCTCTACATGGTCCATTGGATGTTCATGAGGAAGACCATGAAAGAGATGCTGTCCCACTAGAGTGAAGTAAGCAGGCTTCAGCTCAAAGTCATTCCTCTCAAACGCAGGAGGACGAATTGCTGAACGATTGGCGAAAAACTGGTCAGGCCTGTTGCATTCACCAATCGTCCTTCCACGATTAACCACAGCATTCCCTGCGTTGGCGCGCCCAGCTGGCGCGACAATCTCAACAACCGCAGCAGGGACAACGATGTTACCAGCTTCATCAAGTCGCTGCCCTCTCTCATTACACACGTGACCCTCTTGGTCTCTCAGAATTCCAGCTTCATCAGCTCTTAAAACCACTGGGTTGTTCATCCCTGATGTTTGCTTGGTCTTTCTGTTTGTGCGTTCCACGAACGCCAGCTGTTCCAATGACAGTTCAACTAGCTGTGTGCTCTTGTTGCTTCTGGTTTCACGAACAGGCATACACCTGCAAACAAAACACTAGGCAAAGCACGTAAGTAACCAAAAAAAAAAAAATACGTTGAGTATCGATTGATACCAAGTGGTGTCGACCGATACCAACAAAAGAAGACGACGAGTATCGACCGATACTACAGAGTATCGATCGATACCGTCGTACTTAGTCGAAATTCTAAACTAAAATCTAATGGCGAATTTGAGTTCCCCGGCAACGGCGCCAAAATTGATATGCTCAATTTAATACCCTAAAGTACTAAAGCAGTTGTAATAGTATAGCTAGGGGTCGAACCACAGAAGACTCACAGAAACGCACAATAGATTCTATAGTGTCGAATTACGCTAAGCCAAACAGTTGTAATTAAAAGCAGTGCAGAAATTAAAGGAGTTGTAAATCAATTGAGAAATATAGGCTCAGGGTTTTTCTCAGGAAATCAGTGAATGCAGACTAACTAACTAACAGGATTCAGATTTAGCGCAGTTCTTGAACTCAAATCACTAAAATATAGCTAACCAACTCTCGTTGCGAAAACTATCTAAATCTAAATCCTAAGAATTCCAAATCTCTTTGCGAATCCTAAATTCTAAATCAGCTTTAATATCAGGTTTGATATGTTCACAAATCAATTAAACCAAATCTCTTTGCGAATAATCAATTTGCTCACCTAGGTTCTATCAGGTAATTAATCGCACTCTCGTGCCTAATCAATTATCCTAAGATCTAAGCTCCAGATTCGTCAACCTAGAATTAGCTATGAACACAACCTAAGGTGAAGAACTAATTCAGATGGTGAATCCTAAACAGATAATTAACCTATCATTCAAAGAAATCCTTTATGAGAAAACCCTAAACCTAAAGTGGATCTACTCAGACATGGCAATTGAATCAAAAGACATGTTTGAATAAATCATCAATAGAATAGGAAGAAGGGTTTAGAGATCTGATCTCGGACGAAGGGAGATTCAGACTTGTCTCTCTAAAACCCAAGTAAAATCAAACTATAAAATAAAGCATAAAAAAGGCATGAAAAGGCATAGCCTAAACAATGGCTGTAAACTCCTATTTATAACCTAAAACACGATTTGGGTCTTCTTGTAATTATTAAAGACTTCTGGGCACTTTTGCAATTCCTCAAGTCTTGGAAAACTCGCGGGTTGTGTCTTGCTGCGCTGAGTGTCGATCGATACCAAGGGGTATCGATCGATGCTCGACGTGAATTCAGGTTCTCAGCGACACGATCTTTAGCTCTGCTATAAACTGCTCCAGAAAGATCCAATACTTCCAATAATCCTCCAAACGTGCTATGACCTGTAAAAGACTCTAAAAAGACTCCAAAATACTATAAAGACTCTATAAAAAGGACTTATATCATGGCCTAAATGGGGTAAAAACCATGATATATCAACGGTTGGAAGTTCAAGAAAGGATTGGGCCAACAAGTTAGATGATGCGTTATGGGCTTACCGTACCGCCTTTAAGACGCCTATAGGGACTACACCATTCAACCTGCTTTATGGGAAGTCATGCCATCTACCAGTTGAGTTGGAATACAAAGCCTTGTAGGCGGTGAAGCTTCGTAACTTTGACATCAAGACCGCACAAGAGAAGATGTTAATTTAACTTCAAGAGTAAGAAGAGACTAGGCTTGAAGCCTATGAGAGCTCGATGATCTACAAGGAGAGGACCAAACCATTCCATGATAAGAGGATCGTGCACAAGGACTTCAAAGTCGGAAACCTAGTATTGATGTTCGATTCCCGGTTGAAGCTCTTTCCCAGGAAGCTCAAATCGAGGTGGTCGGGTCCGTTTGAGGTTAAGGAAGCAATGCCATATGGAGCCGTGGTACTTGTTAACAAGGAGGGCCAAGACTTCATTGCAAATGGCCAAAGGTTAAAACTCTACCGTGCAAATCAAATCATCGAGGAAGGAGGTTCGATCCCTCTTGATGATGCCCCTTTAGCTTAAAAACGGTAACAAACGTCGAACTTAGTGACGTTAAACAAAGTGCTCTTGGGAGACACCCCAAGCTTATCATTGTATATATTTCTTTTTATGCGTTTTTCGATCTTTGTTAGTTCGTTTTGATCTTTTTGTTAAAGTGTCTTTAGGGAATCTAAGGTCTCGAGGTCACGGGTGCGAGCAAAGGAAGGTGGAAGTCGTGCATGCCATTTAAATGAACCAGCCGGTGTTATAGTTAAGACGGACATCGACCTTACCGGGCGATAAAACTGGTCGATGCTGGTCCAGGACCTTAGCATCGGTCTGTTGCATCTCACGGTTGCACCGGGCTGGCAATTCTGTTTGAAGACGACGAAGGCAATCGCACGTCGAGCATAGACTCCATGGGGCGCTGCAACCGGTCGATGCAGCATCAGGGCCAAAAAGTCTTAAGCATTGCTCCATTGCATCGAACTGTGGCGAAGGGAAGTGATCGATGTAGCCGAGAAAACCCGAGCATCGCGCCGTTGCACCGACCAGGATTCAAATTTTGTTGACCAGAATTTGAATTCTGTTGACTGGATATATTACCTAGTGGTCCGCCCGGTTCCTCGACCCAGGTAAGTCGACCCACCCGGCCAGGTAGGGTTTCTTCTCCACTAAAATCGCAACAATGGTCATCTTCTCACTCTCAAACTTCTCAAGCTCATATCTCTCTCAATTCTCTACCAAAAATTGTGATTCAAATTGATAAATTCCGGATTTTTCATCCTCTTTCTGGATCTACCAACCCATCTTGCATCTAGAGCTTGCGTCCCTAATGTATTTTACTCATATATTTCATGATAAAAATCAAGAACTTGTTCATAAGAGAAAAATTTCATGAATTTATTCGGGTAATGATTTCACTTGCATGAAACCTTTGGATTAGGCTTGGAAATGACTAGGGTAGGTAGTTCATGAGCTAATTTGTCATGCATTCGAGGAATTTTGAAATTTTTGAGCCAAGATCTTGATTTTTGGTGCTTGTGCTTAAAAGTTTCAACCTTTGAGATTTGAATGGATTCTTGGGGTATAAAGTTGGCATTTTTGATGTTGCTTATGGGAAATTGATTGCCTTTTTGCTATTTGAGCACTTTCCCCTTTTTCTCATAAATGCCTTTGCTTGAAATGCCAAAAGGTGGTACCTTGGTTTCTTGGAACTTATACACTCTTTGAGATGATGTAGGTACCATGAAGTCAACAAGCAACCCAACCCCGGCTTCGAGTTTACCAACAAGGAAAAGACGGTTAGCACTAGAGACATGTGCCAAGGACAATGAGAAAAGGAAAACGCCGGCACTTGCTAGTGAAGGAGTAGAGAATTTGGAAGAAGTAATGCAAGTAAGTTCTCGGCCAATTCAAGCGAAACCCAAGGCTCAAACCAAGAACAAGCAAGAGGTTGTTGCTAAGAACTCCAAACCCGCGGTCAAAACCTCCAACACCACGGCCAAGAGCTCTCTACCCGTAGGTACGACCGTGGCTAAAAGCACCAAAGGCAATGGGAAAGCCGCGGAAATAGCTCAAAGGGGAATGCAAAGGAGATAGCTTTGGCAACAAACTCCAAGGCCAAAGCTAAGGGAAAGAGCGTTGTGCAAGAGGAAGAAGAAGACACCTCGGAGGAGGAGGAGAGAGAGCCAACGGATAAGGAGTATTATGAGAAGTTCTCAACTATGAAGTTCGAGCAAGGGCTATTCGTGGACTCTGTGGTTTTGGAGAAGATGGGTATATATGAAGATGTTGCTCTTGTCTTCTGATGCAAGGATTTTGCCATGTATCAATTACTCAAATGCCTAAGTAGCATATGAGGTATCGAATCCATGGGTATAAGTTCCAAGCATTAGGAATGCATACAACTTTGTAAGTTAAGCTAACAAGAGGGGTTTTTGGTTCCTAAACAACCTAAATGATTCAAATCCAAACAAGAACAAGTAAGCAAAGACTAAAAACGTGATTAAGAATAAGATAAAGGAAAGCTCTTGGATGAGGTTATTGATTTTGGATCCTTCCATGATCCATCTAGAAGTCATTTCACACAAAACGTTATTTTCTTAGCCTATAACACTTAAGCAAGATTAAGCCACTCTCATGGTCTTAATTACTTTGTTAATCATACAAATCAAGAACAAACCATGGTTTGTGATAGGATGATTAACAAGCAATAATCCTAGGTTCTTATGGCCCTAATACTCCTTAGACAACTACTCTCATAGGCTAAGAAAGAAAAATCCCTTATTTGGTTCTTAAGAGAATTTCATCGAATACCTTGTGTGCATGAATTCCCTAAGATCTAGATTAACTATATCTAGCCTAATCTAGCATTATGAACACCAAATAAGAGAGAGAATATGTAAACTAAGTCCTAGACATCAAGATCTACCACGAAATTCACCTAATCTACCTCATCCATGAGCCTTAAGAAGAACTACTCACTAATCATGAAGAACACACCAAATCATGTGAAATAGGTGATATTAATCATGATTAGGGAATATGAATGTGAAATATTAGATAAAGATAAAAAGATATAACCTTAAACTTGCATAAATCAAAAGAATCCAAGGGAAAAATCTCAAGAACCCTAAAAAGACGAGGTCTTGTTCTAGAGAGAAAAGAGATAGAAAAATGGATAAATGGATAAAAAGTGAGAGAGATCTAAAAATCAGATATCTAAAATATCAAAAGGTGTTTGCTGAGTTGGGTCGGACCCGGGTCAACCCGGGACAAACTGGGTATTGACCCGGCCGAAACTTGGATACGTCTTCAGAGAATCGGTCATAACTCATGAACCTGACATCAGAATGACCTGAATCCAACTCCTGTAGATAGCTAACTCGCTCCTTTATGAAGATCGTATGAGTTGAGTCATAATGGAAGGCCTTCGTTTTGCCGGTGCTTTGGACAGTGTCATCTTCTCTCGACAAAACAGACATACCTTTAGTACAACTGTATTATCTCCCTATACATACGTCTAAATACCCTGATTCAAACTACTGTGTAAAGCTGATTCACTCCTCTACAACTTCTATGATGGCAGTTGAAGCTGAATCGGATTGTAAGGTCCCCTTATAGCCACATCTTTGAGACACTTAGGACGAGCTCGGCTGGTTCAGGTGAAAGTTTGGCACCGGCGGGGTGTACCGGCTGTGTCCTGGCCGGGATGGGTGGGTCATGTGTGCTGACACCGGGCAGGTACAGGTACTGTGTCCTGGGGCGGTAATGTCCCTGTCTAATCTAGTGTCCCGCACCGGATGCATGATGGGTGTTGTCCCGGGCCGGTACAAGGCGTTGTCTTATCGGCAAGGCAGAGACGACTCTAGTAAAACCGCGGTAACTAACAAAACACATATCCAAATCGCCTGATTCAACTTCTCTTGGACAGCTAACGCACTGATCTTCAACATTCATTAAGGTTGTCAAGGCTAATTCGGATCGGAGGGCCTTCGTCTAGACACATCTTTTCAGCGTCTCGGATGGACGTTGTACTCCACTTAGGCCCAACTCTCCAAATACGCCCAATTGCCTCCAATTTCCTAGTAAATACTCCAAAACATGCCAGAACACACTAGACCTAGTTCAAATACCCTAATCTCTAAATGAGACCTAAATGCAAGACAAGACCATGATTATGCATCTAATATACACAAAATTATAAATGAAATGCATGATAAAACATGAAATATATGAGTATATCAATTCCCCCACACTTAAACCTTTCCTTGTCCTCAAGCAAACAAAAATAAAGAAAGGGAGAAGACTTTAAATGGGAGCTCAAATCCAAAAGTGCCATGAAAAGAATTCAACTCAATGTCCAAGTTACTAGCTCTAAGATGCGATCAAACAAGTCTACTCAAAAAGAGCTAGCCATATCCTTCTGTATACGAATCAAATTCAAGCCTTAACCTATACAAGCATCAATATCATCCAATCCTTTAACATTCATTATTTGGTTCAAGTGAATCATGCTCATGCAAGGCAAGTGAATTCATTTGGCTAGGGTAAAGGTCTAGAGACTAAGATTATCTCAAATGTATGGGGTTTCACCAATGCAAGGGATCCCTTAATGAATGAGAAAGCTTTAGCAAAATGCTAAGAGTAAAAGGCAATTTATGCATACAAGGATAGACTTACATCTACCCAATGCCTAAATCGTCTATAATCCTAGCATATCTACCCATGAAGTCCTCATCCTAAGCTACCCTTTTCTCACTTGGCCTTTTTGCCTTCACGCCCCATACTTGAACTTCTTCTTTCACTTCATATTTTCTCACTTGGGGAATTTCTTCTTCTCCATTGAATCTTGTGGTTTCGTGCTTCTATTAGTTGTTTATTTAGCTCTTCTTTCTTTCTTTTTCTTTGCCTTGCCTCATCATTTACCAATTGATGTTTTAGCCAATTTTTGGCTTTTTCTTTTGTTTCTATGAAGCTATAATTATCAATAAGAGCTATTCTTGATAACTTCCACTAACCACATCACAATATTGCATTCCCCTATCACCTTCACTTCCTTCTTTTGAACCCACTTCCTTCTTATTCACAACCCCATTAGTCACACAATGTTTACATCAAACCCAAAACTTCCCTTTTCCCAAGCCTAACCTAGTCTAGCCTTTGATGTTCTGCTAGATCTACATGAAAACCTATCCTCGTCGCCCTAAACTCAACGCTTTTTGCCAAGCTTACTCGAAAACATTAGGCCTCACATACGTACACTAAAGATTTTGGCTTGAAAGGAGGGTAGGTTAAAGGTATGGTAAACCGTTCCAATGATGGGAATCGGCTACTTGGACTAGCAAAAGAGTGGTGAAAAGTATAAGAGATCCCAATTATGTATATGGTAACCATGAATTCACTATGCAATGCACAAGCATGATAAGTTCAATGTCAAAATTATGGTTTTCACTTAGGTAGGATTGAAATCAAATCAAGACTTGCTTTAGCTAAGACCCTAGTAATGAAATGCAAGATTGAAACATGGTTCATCCTTGATTTCAACATGAGATCAGAAGCATCAAACAACAAGCAACGAGGACATTGAATCAAGCTCTAAAATTGATACTTACAAGGATAATTCTATCATTGCTCCTAATGCTCATGCAAAGCTACCTAAAATGCTATGCATCTAGACTCAATCCTATATGGAATGCACATTATTCAAAAAAAATCAAATTTATTGAAAATGCATGATATGCATGAGACTCAAGATGCAAAAGGCAAAATAAGATCACCAAAAACAAAGTTAGATAACACACAAACCCTCCCCCAAACTTAAATTACACAGTCCCTTGTGTAATAGAAGCTTAAGAGAGAGCGAAACAATGCATGAAAGAAAGAAAGAAGATATGATTCTAAATGCTATCTACACAGTATGGAGTATTACCTTGGAAATGAATGGAGGGAACGAGAGTGATCACCTCAATTCTTCACACCTTTTTCCTTAAGTTCATGACCATTAGACCATCAAGAATCTATTCACACTAAGCAAACCCATCAAAAAGAACAAGAAAATATAAAAAGACATAGAAACGAAAGTATGTACAATGATAAGTTTGGGGTGTCTCCGAAGAGCACTTTGTTTAAAGTCACTAAGTTTAAATTTGGTTACCTTTTTAGGCGGGTGAGAGAGGAATGTGAGCACTCCAAGGCGGATCTTTGAGCTCGAGCTTGAGCACCTTGCTCATTACCACTTCAAGACCAGCTTCTCCTTTTGCTTTGAGCTCGGGTGTGAGGATTGTTTTGACCGAGGCAAAGAGCTTGGGTCGACCTTTGCATTTGATCTTGTACTCGATCACTCCATCCTTGTGTTTCCATGGAGTGAGAGTCATCATAGAAGGTTGGCTTGGCTCGGACCTAGACCCATCAAGCTTGATTGATCCGTTTCCCATCTTAGCCTTGGCCTTTGTCTTCTTCTTTGCACCCTTACTACCCTAAACGTCAGTCTCCATTGTGGTGGGAGGAAGCGGTTTTAAATAAGTGACCATGCCAACTTCCGAAGCTTCCTTGTCATTACCATAACCCAAATCTTTTCCCTCAAGAGACTTCTCTTCCTCTTCATAGACCTTTGGGGGTGGATCTTCTTCAACCATATCACATCTACCCACATACCTCATTTCTTCTTCTCGAAACTCATCATCCTTCATGGTGATTGTACCACAAAGTTAATTGGAAGAAGTCCTCGTTGGGTAGTACACCTTATCATCCACATTCAAGAGAACTACCCTTTGCTCTTTGAAATCCATTTTAGCACCCGTAGTGAGTAGGAATAGAGTTCCAAGGGGTAGTGGAAGCTTGTTGGTCTTCTTCATTTCCATGACCACAAAGTCCGTTGGGACTATGCAATTCCCAACCTTGAGTGGATAATCTTCGAGGAGACCAAGTGGTTTCTTTGAAGAAGCGTTTCCAAAGGTGATAGGTGATGGATGATAGGCGAGGGTTCTTATACCTAGACTCTTGAACATCTCATGGGACATTACATTCACACTTGAACCGGAGTCACACAAAGCATCCTCAACGTCCAAATCACCAAGAGAGCAAGCTATAAAGAACTTACCGGGATTACCAAGCTTGGGGAGAGACTTAGGCTCGATCCTAGTTGTGCATGGTGAATCAATGCAAGCAACACTACCCTTTGGTTCTTGAACCATGGTCACGTCCTCATCTTTCTCAAGGGTCACTCCCCCACCTTGTTCCTCAATGTCCACATTGAGCCTCAAGGGAACGTCTCTAGAGGGAATGTGTTCAACATGTAAACCGTAAAGTAGAAGCTCAATCTCGTTAGTGGTGGCTTTATGATCTTCAATGGGACGTGGGTCATATGAAAAGATGGTATTGCAATAATCCTTTGAGGGTTGTATTTCTTTCCCATTTGAAGAGCTTTGTTGCACTTTGCCTCCATTGGCTCCCTTGGTCTCCATTTGTTGAACTTTTGAACTCAATGCCTCAAGCTTCTTGTGGAGATCATTGTATGAGCAAGCTACTTTGGTATTTATTTCCTCCATCTTCTTGCTCATATCCAATGCTCCACTAGCTTGGCCTTGTAGAATTTGTTGAAGCATGTTCTTTATATCAAGGTCTTGAGGCATGGAGTTGTTGCCTTGAGTTTGAGGGACAACACTTTGTTGAAAACCTCCTTGGTTCCCTTGAAAGTTGTTCTTGGAAGCAAAGCTTTGTTGGTGATTAATGAAGGCTTGACCTTGGTTGCCATATTTGTTGTTGAAACCTCTTTGATAGCCATCATTGTTCCCAATATAACGCACTTCCTCTTGGTTGCTCAAATCCACCATTTCCAAATGAGACCTTTGATTTCCCTCAAAATTACCAACAACGTGAATCGATTTTTTGGAAGCATTGAGAAGCCTGTCAATCATAGTGGCATGCTTGTCCATCATGGAAGATTTCTTATCCAACTTCTCATTGAGAGACATCATGGCTTTGGTTCGTTGTTGCTCATCGAAGTCACTTGTGGTTCTTGTAGACCGGTCATACTCATCACCATATATACCATCACTCAAAGCAAGATTCTCAACCAACTCCATTGCTTCATTCACGTATTTGCCTAAGAAGTTTCCATTAGAAGCGGTATCAAGCAACATACGGATCTTAGGAAGTGCTCAGCGTAGGCATGGCCAAAATGGAACCGTAACCGTATTTCGGACCGTAACCGTACCGTTTTCAAACCGTAACCAGGCGGTTAAAAACAGTAACCGTTAACCGTAAAAATATATTAGTTATGGTTAAAAGAATTATTAACCGTAACCGTTAAGTAACCGTAATCGTATCAAAACCGTTGGTTAACCGCAAGGTTAAAACCGTAAAATTTTAACAGTAACCGTTTTAAAAATAAAATTATATGTACTAATAATTAAAATTAGTTCTGTAAAATTAAAAATTCAAAAAAAAATATGTATAATCAATTTACCAATAGCAAATGCAAATCTAAAAAACAAGAAATATTATTTAAGACTTAAACGTTCTAAACTAATTAATATTTTTTCTAACAAATATAAAGAATATTTTAACAAAACAGTTTTATGATAAAATATATAAAAGAAAAAGAAAAAAAACAAATCGTGGAGTCATGGACAAGGTGGAATGAAAACTAGTTTATAAAATTTATAATAATTTAATTATATCTCGTTATATTAACAGTTTATTGTCTAATCGTAACCGTATTAACCGGACCGTATTTAACCGTAACCATTTTAACTGTATATTAAACGGTTAAGGTTAAAGTTAAAAAAAAATTTAACCGTAACCGGTGGTTAAAAACCTTAACCGCATTAACTGTAACCGTGGTCATGCCTAGCTCCGCGGTAGAGTGTGCTCAAGAGGGAAGCATCCAAGAATCCATGCTGAGGGCATTGCAATGTATAGCCCCTAAACCGCTCCCATGCTTCATTGAAGCTCTCATTTGAACGTTGAGTGAAGCTTGAGATCTCATTCCTTAGCTTAGCCGTTCTAGAGGGACAGAAGAACTTGGCAAGGAATGATGTCTTGCATTGGTCCCATGAAGTGATGGAACCGTGGGGAAGGTTCTTTTCCCATTGCCTTGCCTTGTCTCTAAGAAAGAATGGGAACAACCTTAGCTTAAAGTTATCCTCTGAGACTCCATTCATCTTTGTCAAGCCACAAATCCGGTCAAAGTGATCAAAGTGATCAAGTGGATCCTCCACCGCCAAGCCATGGAATTTTTTGCTTTGTACCATGTTAATGAAGCTAGCTTTGACCTCAAAGTCATTGGTCTCAACTGGTGGTGCTCGAATGCCTTCGCGGTTGACATGAGCATTGGATGCATCACCTGCTCCAACTATGTTAGGACCATTACGGGCGGGTGGGTCGTGGTTTCCATTACCAACATTTGCTCCTTGATGTGGAGCATAAGAAACGTGGTCATTACCACCATCCGGGTTCACTTGCACGTTTTCCATACCCTGCCTAGCTATGTGCACAACCTGTTCTCTATCTCTTCTTGATCTAAGACCGCGGTGTAGAAGGTTGATGTCGTCTCTTGGCTCAAAAATATTGTTGTTTCCTTTAGAACGCAAGTTCATGCACCTACAAGAGAGAGCTAGAAGGAGAGATTAGTAAACAAAAAAAAGAAAAAGGCTTAATCTAAAAAAGAAGTAAAATCCTAATGTCGAAAGCTAAACCCAATTGGCAACGGCGCCAAATTGATACAAGGATTTTGCCGTGTATCAATTACTCAAATGCCTAAGTAGCATTGGAGGTATCGAATCCATGGGTATAAGTTCCAAGCATTAGGAATGCATACAAATTTGTAAGTTAAGCTAACAAGAGGGGTTTTTTGTTTGTAAACAACATAAATGATTCAAATTCAAACAAAAACAAGTAAGCAAAGACTAAAAACGTGATTAACAATAAGATAAAGGCAAGCTCTTGGATGAGGTTATTGATTTTGGATCCTTCCATGATCCATCTAGAAGTCATTTCACACAAACAAGATATTCCCTTAGCCTAGAACACTTAAGCAAGATTAAGTCACTCTCATGGTCTTAATCACTTTGTTAATCATACAAATCAAGAACAAACCATCGTTTGTGATAGAATGATTAACAAGCAATAAACATAGGTTCCTATGGCCCTAATACTCGTTAGACAACTACTCTCATAGGCTAAGAAAGCAAAATCTCTTATTTGGTTCTTAAGAGAATTTCATCGAACACCTTGTGTGCATGAATTCCCTAAGATCTAGATTAACTATATCTAGCCTAATCTAGCATTATGAACACCAAATAAGAGAGAGAATATGTAAACTAAGTCCTAGAACTCAAGATCTACCACGAAATTCACCTAATCTACCTCATCCATGAGCCTTAAGAAGAACTACTCACTTATCATGAATAACACACCAAATATTGTGAAAGAGGTGATGTTAATCATGATTAGGGAATAGGAATGTAAAAGATTAGATAAAGATGAAAAAATATAACCTTAAACTTTCATAAATCAAAAGAATCCATGGGAAAAATCCCAAGAACCCTAAAAAGACAATGTCTTGTTCTAGAGAGAAAAGAGAGAGAGAAAAATGGAAAAAGGGATAAAAATTGAGAGAGATCTAAACATCGGATCTCTAAAATATAAAAAGGTGTTTGCTGAGTTGGGTCGGACCCGGGTTAACCCAGGACAAACCGGGTATTGACCCGGCCGAAACTTGGATACATCTTCGGTGAATCGGTCATAACTCCTGTACCTAACATCAGAATGACCTGAATCTAACTTCTGTAGACAGCTAACTCGTCCCTCCACAACTCTTATGAAGACCGTCTGAGTTGATTCATAACGGAAGGCCTTCGTTTTGCCGGTTCTTTGGACGGTGTCATCTTCTCTCGGCCAGACGGACATACCTTCAGTAAAACCGTGTTATCTCCCTATACATATGTCTAAATAACCCGATTCAAACTCTTGTGTAAAGCTGATTCAATCCTATACAACTTCTATGAAAGCAGTTGAAGCTCGGATTGTAAGGTCCCGATCTAGCCACATCTTGGAGACACTTTGGACGAGCTTTGCTGGTTCGGGTGAAAGTTTGGCACCGGCTGGGTATACCGGCTGTGTTCTGGCCAGGATGGGTGTGTCCTGTGTGCTGACACCGGGCCGGTACAGGTTCTGTGTCCTGGGGCGGTAATGTCCCTGTCTAAGCTAGTGTACAGCACCGGATGCATAAGGGATGTTGTCCCGTGCCGGTACAAGGCGTTGTCTTATTGGCCAGACAGAGAAGACTCTAGTAAACCCGCGGTAACTATCAAACCACACATCCAAATCTCCTTATTCAACTTCCCCTGCACAGCTAACACACTCCTATACAACATTTATGAAGGTTGTCAAGGCTAATTCGAATTGGAGGGCCTTCGTCTAGACACATTTGTCCGGTATCTCGGATGGACTTTGTACTCCACTTAGGTCCAACTCTCCAAATACGCCCAATTGCCTCCAATTACCTAGGAAATACTCCAAAACATGCAAGAACACATTAGACCTAGTGAAAATGCCATAATCTTTAAATAAGACCTAAATGCAAGACAAGACCATGATTATGCATGTAATCTACACAAAACTATAAATGAAATGCATGCTAAAACATGCAATATATGAGTATATCATCTTCGAGAATATGGGTCTCGGAAAATTCATGATGATGAAGGAAGTAGCTCACAGGGACTTCCACTACAAGAAAACAGTGTTTTAGCGACTACTGCAGGAGTCGCTAAAATGTGTATTATGACTAAAAAGCGACTAAATCATGTAGTCGTTAATCTTTAGTCGCTAAAGTGCGTAGTCGTAAAATAGTCTCTAAATTGCGACTACTTTACGACTACATCACATAAACAGTGTAATAGTCGTAAAATAGTCGCATAAATTACCGACTATTATATGACTAATTTAACGTCTATTTAGCGACTATTTATAAAAAATAATTAAAAAAAACAAAAAAAAATATTCCAAATTTTTTTTTTTTATTAAAATTAATAATTACAAAAAAAAAAAACAAAAGAAGATCGAAGCTTCCTCCGCCGGCGAGCTCCTCTCCGCAGCTTCCTCCGCCGTCCTCACCGGTGAGTCCCCAGCATGAGATCCTTCGAGAAGGAGCGCGATCGAAGAAGAAGCTTCGAGAAGGGTTCGCAGCAGCTACAACTGGAGGCGTCTCCTGGTTTCGTCGCTGAGATGACCGGAAGCAGAGGCTTCGAGTGGCCAAAGGCAACCGCTGTGGGATGAGCGACGTCTGCATAGGAGTTGCGGATTGGTCGGCGGTGGCGGCGCTGCAAGTTGAGAATCGCAGGGAAGAAGAACGCCGGCAAAGGAGAAGCTTCTGAGAACGCCGACGAAGGAGAAGCTTCTGAGAACGCCGACGAAGGAGAAGCTTCGGAGAAGAACGCCATCGAATCTGTTTACTTTGAAGAAATCGAATGGACTTTGAAGAAATCAAACGAACTTTTTCAATCTGCAGAACATGGAGACGATCAAAGATAGAGAAGAAAAGAAAGTGTTTGTGTTCTAGTCCGTTAGATATTGGGTTATCAACGGTTAAGATTGCGATATGTGTGATGGGTTAAGTAACTAGTCAAATCCTGAGCATATATTTTCTCCTTTTCATTTTTTTTCTTTTATTTCTTATTTAATAGCATTGTAGATTGAATTTTAAAAAACTGTAAAAAATCCCATAAATTTTTTTATGTAAATCTGTAAACTTTAAACATATCAAAAGTATAAATTATTAAACTTCTACTTTAAATGATTTTTTATATAATGATTAGATTTTTTTAATTGTTAGATTTTAGTTTTCAGTATATATAATTAAATTCTTGATTTTAAGTTTTAAAATTATGATTTAGGATTAAGAAAATGATTATATTTTTAAAAAAATTATAAGTATATAGTTTTTAAAAAGATTGATTTTATATAAAGTATATATGTAAATAGTTTTAAATATTATTTTTATGTATATATAATGATTATATTTTTTTTAAGGGTTTATGATTTTATTTCTTTGATTAAAAGTTTTCACGCAAAAGCCACAAATCGTGTTTGTGGCTGCATTATTCACTTTTTGCGTGGCTAAAATTCGGCGGACAATTTGATAACTTAGCTAGCCACGAATATTTAGTGGCTAAATCGTGATATCAATTTATGTTACTGAAACGAAAAATTACACTGAAATTCATCTTAGATTTGGTTCTGCATCTCCGACATCATAATAGAGCATTGAGCCACATGTATATATAAGTTATACATATGTATATATAGACATGTATATAAGTTATACATATGTATATATATATGTATATAATTTGGCGACTATTATGCGACTATTGTGCGAAATAGTCGCCTAATAGTCGCTCATTTAGTGACTATTAGGCGACTACTGTGCGATCTGCCGAAATAGTGGCATATTAGTCGCTAATTTAGCGACTATTAGGCGACTATTATTTTCCGTCTGAAATGTAGTCGTAAATTAGTCGTAAAATAGCTACTATGTTCTTTGGTCTAAAAACAGCGACTCAATTACGACCAATTTGTATTAGTCGCCTAATAGTCGCCAAGTAGTCACAACTTTTAACGACTAATTATTTAGTCGCCAAAACGCTGTTTTCTTGTAGTGCTCACTTGTCAATTCCTTGAAACCCTTGAAGCACGGTTCTATGGGACCAGGAACAAGAGAGCAAATGCAAGTACCAGCTTTGGATAAGAAGACCTACCGGGTCACTTTTCATGAGCTTTGTGAAATTTTTGGTTTCAAAGAGGAAGGTACCTATGGTGAGCCATACTTCCACTATCCCAAGCATGAGCTCCAATTCTTTTGGGAAATAATTGCTTCCAACGACTATCTTCCCTGCATCTCCAAGTACTCTAGCATCCGAAGCCCGGTCCTCAAATAGGTGCACATGGCATTACCCCGCGCATTCTACGCTAAGGTGGAGTTTAACAAGGTCGCCAAAGAGGAAATGGAATTGCTAGGCCTCGGTGTGAAACCCCTCCTAAAGACGCTAAGCAATGGGAAGGAATTTAGAGGCAATGAGAAGATGCCTTCTTTTGCCACTACCTTGGTGAGGCAAATGCTCTTTTACAATAATTGGGCTTGGGAAACCAAGGCGAAGAAATCTGAATTGGCCATCGGTTGGATCATAACTCCCATCCTCAAAGCAAAAGGGATCAAGCTTTCGGTAGTTAATGAGAAATGGAAGTTGATAGATGAGAGCTACCTTGCACGGTCCAAATTCTTCAAGGGTAAGGTAGAAGACAGTTTTGCTTACAACCTTCAGCTCAACAAGACATGTCACGCGCAAGTCCTATTGCCTAACACCGCCCTCACAAAGCTTGATGAGCCAAGAAACATTTTGTTCTACCCAACCAATGACTATCTCTACAACCGAACCACCGACCCACCAATTGATGCCTTCCGCACAAGAGCACCCAAGAAGAGCAAGGCCGCTACTAGTGCACACCCCGAGGAAGTCCTTGACTCCAGTGATGAAGAGGCCAAGGACTCATCCTCCACGGCCATCTATGGTGGAGAACGTTATCACTTCGACCCGTTTGATGGTATTATGCCTAAAATCGCCATACGCCATGCTCACCACCAATCGAGATTCCTCCAACGATGGTGCAAATGGCAAGATCAAAGAATGAGTAAGATTGCAAAGGTGATAAAAGTCTTGAAGAAGATGGTTAAGGTCATGGGAACTCAAACAAGAAGCTCAAGAGGGACGGTGAGGCTAGCACATCTAGAGCCCGAGGAGAAGAAGGAGGTGGTCTCGACATGAGCCACACGCTCCATGGAGGATAAATGGTGGTGCACGGAGAGGCAAACCACTCATTGGCACATGACCAGAAGGTGGCAAAGAATAAAGCCATGAGATCTCCTTCCCCGTGCTCAAGTAACCTGTCACTTTCTATGGGGTCTTCCTCCCCATCCTAAAGCTTCTAAGGTAACTCCAAAACCTTGAACATAGTTTTCTTTTACTTGAGTCTAGCATTTTTATTTGTCTTATTTTAGGTCTATTCCTTAGATTTATTTCACACCGGGACGGTGTGATTTAAGTTTGGGGGAGGGACCGGTATCTAATTTCAATTGCTTTGTCTTATTTTGATTTTGCATTTTGAGTCTCATGCATACATCTAAGGCGTAGAAAAACCAAAAAAATTTGAAAAATTTGGAAAATGGAAACACAAAAAGAAGTCATCTAGGATGCATTTGCACTTGTATAATCGAGTCTAGAATTCATTGCATATGCATGGGATCTATGATGAGTTTTCCTTGTAAAGTACCATCTTTAGAGCTTTAATCAATGCCCTCGTTGCTTGTTGTTTGATGCTTTTGATCTCGAGTTTGAAATCAAGGATGAACCATGTTTTGATCTCGTATTTCATTAGTAGGGTCTTAGCTTAAGCAAGATGATTTAATTCCAACCCTCATCTAACTGATAACCATTAATTTGACTTGTAAATATTGTGTTTGTGCAATTTTAAATGAATTCATGGTTCACATATACATACTTGGGCATTCTTATTCCTTTTTACCAATCTTGTTTGTCCAAGTAGCCATATCCCCTCTTTGGAATGGTTTCCCATACCCTAACCATAGCCTTCTTTCAAGCCATCGCTATTAGTGTGTGATTGTGAGGTCTTTTCTTTTCGAACAAACTTGGAAAAACGTGTTAGGTTTAGGGCGACAAGAGGGAATTCTCGTGTAGACTTACCTCCATCATCACGGAGTTAATCTAGGATTAGGCTAGTTAGGATGGCAGGTCTTGATTCAAGTTTGGGGGAACAGTTTCAGACTTGGTGAACGGATGTGATTGGGTTGTGGAATGGAAGAGATAAAAAGGTGAAAAGAAGAAGGGGATCGAATTTGTGTTGATTGGTTGGTGCCAAAAATCATAATATTAGCTCTAGAAATAAGATAGCCTCAAAATATATAAGGAAAATGAAAGAAACCAAAAAGGCAAAAGCATCAAAGAAGAGGCGTGAACCAAAAAGAGGAAAAGAAGAGCTAGACCACAACAAAGAAGCACCAAACCATGAAGAACAAGGAAGAAGAAGCGATCCCCGAGTGAGGAGAATGTGAAATAAAGACACAAGAAGCATGTGCGGGTTTGAAAAGGCAAAATGCCTTATGATAAAAAGGGTAGCTTAGGATGTGGGCAACGGGTTAGAAAGCTTAGGTTAGAGACACTCTAGGCATATGGGTAGATGAGAATTCTCCCTTGTAAGCATACGTTGCCTTTTACCTTTAGCATTTTGCATAAGTTTGTTCATTTCATGAGAGATCCTTGAACTTGATTACCCCTTGCACGAAAATGAGATCACCTTTATCTCATAACCTTACCCTTAGCCAAACGAATTCATTTGACCTTGCATAAACATGATTCATTGGTTACACCATTAATTAACGTCAAAGGGTTGGATGATATGAAAGCTTGTGTAGGTTGAGGCTTGAACTTGAGTTGTGTAGGGAAGGATATGGCTAGCCCCTTTTGAGTAGACTTGTTGATCGCATCATAAAACTAGCAACTTGGACATTGATTTTATTTCTTTTTATGGTACTTGTGGATTTGAGTTCCCACTTTCAAACCTCTCTACTTGTTTTTATTTGTTTGCTTGAGGGCAAGCAAATGATTAAGTTTGGGGGAGTTGATAGACTCCTATTTTATCCCTTTCATGCATTCATTTAGTATATGTTTCATCTCATTTGCATATAGTTACTTGGCATTTCTTTGTTGTTTGGTCTCATTTAGAGTATTAGGATTCTCATACTAGGTCCTAGAGTGTCTTGCATGTTTTGGAGTCATTTTTAGGCACTTTGGAGGCACTTGACAGAGTTTGGCTTGAGACCATTCAGATCGGGAGCAAGAGAGGCAGTTAAAGACGTTTGGGAGCTTTGGAGAAGTTCCCGGCGACGCCACGGGTCGATGGAGGACAAGGTCCTTAGCATCGACCCTGCTCATTCCCACGTCGCCCAGTTGCCGCGATGCTCAGCTTCAGGACATCTACATCGCGACCACCGAGCGATGCAACGGACCGGTGCTGCTCCAGGACCTTAGCATCGACCAGCAACCAACGACCACCGAGCGATGCAACTGGGCGATGCAAAAACCCAACAACCAACATCGACATGTTGCATCGCCCAGTCCACTCGATGTCGACCAATCACAAGACCATCGACCCAAGATCCGACCAGGTCAATACCCGGTTTGTTCCGGGTTGACCCGGTCGCCCACTTTTCATATAAAAACCCATCTAAACCTAATTTTGAGGGCATACTTTTCTTAAGTCTAAAACCCTCACATTTGAGAGCGAACTTGAGATTTGTAAGAAGGATATTTGGTTTTATGCAATTTAGTATTTTTTCCATCAATCTCTTCCATCAATCTTCTTTTCTTATTGATTATTCATCACCCATCAATGGATTCATCTCCTATCTCCATCGATTTTGAGATATTATTAATGGTTCTTGTGTAGTTTTCTAGGATCTTGAGGTGGGGTAGATTAGGGTGATCCAAGGCATGGTTTAAGGTGTTTAGGGATATATTATATCTTATTTCCTTCCTTGAATAGTGTCCTTAATGCTAGATCTAACTTGATGAAGTGGATCTAGATCATAAGGCATTTCATGCACACAAAGTGTTTGATGAAATGCATTGATGAACTATTCAAGGGATTTATGCTCATAGCCTAAGAGATTAGTTGTTTAGGGCATATCTTTGGTTGATCTTGTTATTATTCTTAATGCTTGCTAATTTGATGATTAACATAGTGATTAGTTTCTTGAAAGAGAACTAATCAAGATTAGAGATCTATTGCCTAGGGATAACTTGTTTGAGTGAAAGAACACCATGAATTGTGCTTGGGTCACCTTAATTCGATAACCCTATCTCTAGATTTGCTTTCGTTATTTGATTTACATCTTGTTTAGTTATTGCATTGCTTGTTTTGAATTGGATACTTAACAACAAACCACACTTGTTTAGCTTAACTTGCATGAGTTCCTTGAATTCTTAGTGATTAGGATAAATCCCGATAATGTTCGATAACCTCTTATGCTACAATTGCATTTAGAGAATTGAGTCTATAGATACCAAAATATCTTGTATCACTCCACCCCCGAAGGTCTATGAAGAGAAAGAGAAGTCTCTTGAGAGAAAGGATTTGGGTTATGGTAATGCTAAGGAAGCTTCGGAAGTTGATATTGCTTGTTTGGAACCACTTCCTCCCACCATAGTGAAGAACGTTGTTGAGAATAGAAAGAATGCCAAGAAGAGGACGAAGGCCAAGGGTAAAGTGAAAAACAGCCAAAGCTTGCTTCATGAAGACAAGGCCATGCTAGACCAGCCCTCTATGATGACTCTCACTCCTTGGAAGTACAAGGATGGAGTGATTGAGTACAAGATCAAGTGCAAGGGCCGGTCCAAACCTTTTGTTGGAACTAATTTTTTGTCAAAGCCTGAGGGTTTGATAAAATTGTGTTAGTGTGAAAAGAAATGAGTTAAGCTCTTTCTAATGAAATGTTTTCATTAACCGAGAAATGTTTTCTCGTGTATATATGTTGGAATGGTTGTGTCTTAAATGAACAACATGAGAGAAGAAAAGCCATACGTGCGACGTTCGCATCTTGGGCCTTGATTGGGCCCGTGGACTTTTTGAGGTATCGATCGATACCCCTTGGTATCGATCGATACACAGCGGGCCGACTTAAAAATCGCAGCCGCCTAGGTTATTCTAGAAATATTCCTTTTCTGTCATGGAAAAACCCTAGCCTCTCTCCTATATATACAACACGATTTTCACCTAAAAAATCATGCTCTGATACACAAAAAACACTTACTAAAAGTTCTAGCAATCGTTTCTTCAATTCCCTACTGCTTAGAGTAAGTTTTAATTTCGAGAGTATCGTAGAATAATGGTCGATAGACATGAATCATGGTGTTGATGATTCAGTTAAACTTTGGTTGTATCCTGGGACTCATGGATCTATAAAACCCTGTCACACTACGGGAGATTCTTAGAGTTAAGGAAAGAGATTTATCTCGCCTCCTCAGATCTTGTATTGCTTTATCGTTTATAAATCGTCTGTTCCTTAAACTGTTTATTTACATATTATTGTGATTAAATCTTTCCTGTCTGTAGTGTAAATTTTGGTCCTACAATCTTAACTCTAAGAAGATCCAATTTCTGTTTTATTACTTCAATTGGATCTTTAATCACGAGTAAATAAACGTTTTTTAAACGGTTTTTAAACGATTCTTCTACTGCTGATGATACTCAAACGTTGTCAAAAAGCTTTTAGCAAATTGAAACGTGTAGTAGAGGCAATCTTCATCTCTCTCTATTTTTAAGAAGATGTTCTTCTGCTAGTGATACTCAAACGTTAATCAAACAGCTATTTAGCAACTTGAAACGTGTAGTAGAAGCAGATCTGCTTAAACATCTTCTAAAAACCCGTCTTTAATTGCGATTAAAGAACGGTATAATCAACGAACACACATCTGTTCTTGATAGGTTCGATTCAGATCGAGGCCTTGTGAGTATCGATCGACACCCTATGGTATCGGTCGATATTGGACTAAATTGTATCGGTCGACACTTAAGTGTATCGATCGATACCATGCAAACAGTGTATCGGTCGGCACCTCAGTGTATCGATCGATACTTTGCATCGACCAAGTTGGTCTATGTCGATCGATACTGTGTATAAGACACAGGTATCGATCGACACTGGTGCTATGATCGATCCTGTGAAATTCACTTGTATCGATCGACACCCAGGGTATATCGATCGACACTGAGCGTGTATCGATCGATACCAGGTTGCTTCGAATGACACAGTATGTGCATCGAGCATCAATAGGAACCCAGGGTGTATCGATCGACACTAAATGTGTATCGATCGACACCAAGATGCTTCGATTAACACAGTATGTGCATCAAGCATCGATCGACACTGTGGTTTATCGATCGATCCTGTGTAAAAATTCACTTGAATCGATCGACACGCAGGGTGCATCGATCGACACTATATGTGTATCGATCGACACAAGCTGAGCATCGATCGACACCGAGGTGTATCAATCGATACAAGCTGATCATCGATCGACACCGAGGTGTATCGATAGATCTTATGCAAAACTCACGTGCATCGATCATCACCAAGGGTGCATCGATCGACACCTACGGTGCATCGATCGACACCATATGGGTGTATCGATAGACATTGTGTGTATCGATCGATACTAAGGAGTATCGATCGACACCAATGCGATTCAGTTCGATATCAGTCTTAGAATTGCGATTCTTGAGTTTATATATCGGTACTAACTGAAAGTTGTGTTCTCATTAGCTTAAAATGACAAACAACGTTGACAACAACTCTGGAACTATGGAGAAAACCAGTGACAAAGTGGATCAAACGACTACGAGTCTGATCAAAACAGTGAAAGCTCAAGCAAACTTGACAGAAGCTGACATGTGTGCTGTGGTCACTGAGGCCAATGTTGCAGAGAGCCATCCAAAGACTTGGTGGTTCGACAGTGGTGCAACCAGACACATCTGTATGGATCGCGAGATGTTCTCGACATACACAAAGAACAAGAGTGGTGATAAACTCTTGATGGGAAATTCCGCCTCGTCGACAGTTGATGGTCACGGGAAGGTTGTTCTGAAGCTCACCTCTGGACAGGAACTGGTTCTTACGAACGTCGTCCATGTACCAGATATGCGCAAGAATCTGATCTCTGGATCGCTTATAAGTAGGCATGGATTCTCTGTGAAGCTGGAAGGCGATAAGCTAATCCTAACGAAAAATGGGATGTATTTGGGTAAGGGTTCTGTATGTGATAATCTGTGTAAGATATCTGTTGAGGAAGTAATCCTAAAGGATAATGTAATCGAGGCATCCACCTCGTAGAACCCTAAGATTAATGATAAGAAACCATTTGCTTATCTCGCTAAGTCTTTTAATATTTGGCATGAACGATTAGGACATGTTAATTTCAAATCTATGAGTAGATTAATGAACATGAACATGATTCCTAAATGCAAATTAAGCAAAGACAAATGTGAGGTTTGTGTCCAAGCCAAACTCACTAAAATGCCATCACCCAGCGTTCAAAGAACAACAGAACCTCTAGGTTTAATTCACACAGAGTTATGTGATTTGAAATATATTCAAACCAGAGGAGGCAATAAATATTTCATGGCATTCATAGACGATTGCACGAGATATTGATACATCTTTCTACTGCGGAGTAAAGATAAAGCCTTGGACAAAAATTTAAAGACGTGTAGCTCAATATTATGTGTCCAAAAATTTGCGAATTTTGGAATAATTAATTGAAGTTCAATTAAATATTGGATGCTGATTTAATCGAATAATTAAATCATTGGACTTTTGAGGTATCGATCGATACTCATTGGTATCGATCGATACTCAACAGGCCTCTTGCGATTCTTGATATGAGTTCAAGAATACTAATACAATTCGATATTGTATTAAGTTTATTAAATTCTAGAAATTGAATTTAATTTTACCATTTAACTTGAGAGTTTGGTATTGGTTAGTATATTAATTTGGTTTGATTCTCTTGAACAAAATCAAATTTCAATATGACTAACAACACCGATGTGATCATTGTTAGATCTGGTGGTATTATACGTTGAGATGGGAATGTTTCCCTCCTACAATAAATAATGACAAGAATTTTGGTGCTGAAGTTGACTTCTCAAAGAAGCTCACTCTCACTAATGTAAAGCATGTGCTAGAGATGCATAAAAATCTTATTTAGGGCACAATGCTAATTAGACACGAATTCATAGTCAATTGTCAAAGCTGATTAGCATGTATTGACAAAGAATGTTGTCTATATTAAGGACGGACTGGTCCAAATTAACGTTGAGACAGTCGGACTTAAAATCAATGTAACCAATGGTGTTGACATTAAATGAGAAAGAATCATTTGCTTATGGTACAGAATCTCTTAGTATTTGATCTGAATGTTTCAGTCACATTATATTCGAATCTATGCGTAGATTGAATGAGATCCTGAAATAAAAAATAAGCAAAGATGAGTGTGAGGTTTGCGTTCTAACCAAACTCACTAAAACACCACAATCGAGCGAACCTCTTGGTTTGACTTATAAAAAAGGTGGTGAAAAATATTTTGTGACTTTTGTTGAGGATTGTACGAAATATTGTTATGTCTATTTGCTAAGAAGCAAATACGAGACCTTGGAAAAATCAAGGAGTTTAAACTCGAGGTTGAAAACCAACTCGAAAGAACTATCAACATAGTTTGAAGTGATAGAGGACATGAGCATGGTATTATCCATCAAACGATTGATCCCTATTCACTGGAATCTAATGGAGTCTCATAACAAATTACCGAATTATTTGATGAACTCATTATTCCTAAAAAAAAAAAAATCTGGGTTAGTCCAGAAATGTGGGGGGAAGCATTGCTTACCACAAGTTATATCCTGAACTAAATACTACACAAAGTCACTGGAAATGTTTCATGCAAACTTTGGAAAAGTAATGTGTTTTTATACAAATACATGAAAGTGTGGGGGTGCCTAGCAACCACCTAAGAAGCTGACAATCGGACCAAAAACGGTGGATTGTATCTTCATTGAATATGCACACAATGTAGTGCTGATTGCTTTATGGTGTATAAATGAGATATACCAGACATCCAAGTAAAGGATAAGCTCTAAGCGAGCAATTGATCTCTTGGGCTCTTACGCTTTTAGAGGTATCGATCGATACCCATGAGTATCGATCGATGCTTGACGGGCATTGGACCTAGATCGAGCAATTCTGGTACTTCTGTAAAGAAGCAGAAGAGGCTAAAGTTGAAATTAGTCGTATGCTGATTGGAATTACAGCAATATGAGATCTTGTAATCCATCAAATGGATGTAAAATCTGCCTCTCTAAACGACCATTTAGAAGAGGAGATTTACATGAAACAACCCGAGGGTTATGTCACTCCTGAACAAGGAAAGAAAATAAGTAGACTTGCAAAGTCCTTATACGAGCTTAAGTTAGCTCCTAAGCAATAGCTTGGAAAGTTTGACAACAAAGTGATGTCAAATAGCTTCAAAATCACTTAAGGTGATATACATCAAAAGTACTCCACATGGATACGTTTTGTTATGTTTATAAGATGACACGTTCATCATGGAAGCTAGAAGGACATAATCCAACACACTAAGAAAGTGTTTAGTGGGAAGTTTGATAGACATAAGATTAGTGGATAATCTTGTCTCAAGATCCTAGAATGTTTTGAGAACTACTCAAACAAGATTGCAATAACTTTAATTGTGATAAAGTTGTGTCACAAGTGATGTATGCAAGAATTATCGGAAGTCTAACGTACTTGATGAATCGTACTAGATCCGATTTGGCGCATTCAGTAAATAAGTCGCTACATGAGTAATCCAGGTCATACTCTGTTGAAAGCCATAACTAGAATGTGAATTATCCAGTGTTATATGTCGTCTCGATTTACATCAAAGTCTGGGGGGTTCAAGACATTATGTTCACCTCTTGGTCTCGTAAACCTGACAGATATTATAAGTGGATAATAATTTTTCTTGGTAGTGCAGCAGTATCCTGGAAATCTTCCAAACAAACACTTTTGGCCTAATTAACCAAGGAGTCAGAGTTTATAGCTTTAGATAAAGTTACAGAGGAAGCAAAATGGCTTCGAAACTTTGTGGAAGATATCCCGATGTGGGAAAAACCAGTGCCAACTTTATGTGTACACTGTGAGAGTTAGTGAGCTATCTCTCAGGCACTGAGTAAGTTATAAAATGGCAAATCTCGAGAATGATATAAGACCATTTAGACAACTGATCTCACAACGGCTGATAACTTAGCGGATCTGTTTCCCAAAAAGTTAGCCCCGAGATCAAGTTTGTTAAATCATCAAAAGGAACGGGTTTAAAGCCTATAGAAAAAGATGACGTTTGACAGATACCCAACCTATGTGACTGGAGATCCCAAGATCTAGGTTCAAAGGGAAACAAAATTAAACTGATTCGAGTTGAGCACTGTGAGACTATGTCTCTGCCCAGTTCCTAGGATGATAAAACAGTGCTACCTGTGGATAGTGAGGATAAGCGTTGGCTTTTAATGATTGCATAGCTGTGTAGATAGTGGAGTGTGACAGGACATTTCTGAAAACAAGCTAATAAAATATCACCTTGTGAAGTGTGAAATGAGGCCGTTTCTAGGAGAATGAAGGATAAGGCTATATTCTCCAAATTCACTCACGAATACCAGGAATGTTCAAGGCCAAAATGAACCCAATAGAGAACAAAGTTCTACGAGAAAATGTCGTTGTGCGATATCTGTTGTATCAGTTTACATCAAAATCCGGGTGGTTCAAGACATCATGTTCACCTCCTGGCCGAGTAAACGCAACAGATATTAAAATTGTTTGGTTCAAAGCTGAAAAACGCTACCATTCAGTGACAGTTACATTTTCGTATACTCTCGAAAGTCTGTCTAAGTCTAGATGAGTCTAGTCAAGTATGTCTAGTAAAGTCTAGTCTGTTCAATTTTCATATGTTTAGAGTAATTTCTATTCATGTGGGGGATTGTTGGAACTAATTTTTTGTCAAAGCCTGAGGGTTTGATAAAATTGTGTTAGTGTGAAAAGAAATGAGTTAAGCTCTTTCTAATGAAATGTTTTCATTAACCGAGAAATGTTTTCTCGTGTATATATGTTGGAATGGTTGTGTCTTAAATGAACAACATGAGAGAAGAAAAGCCATACGTGCGACGTTCGCATCTTGGGCCTTGATTGGGCCCGTGGACTTTTTGAGGTATCGATCGATACCCCTTGGTATCGATCGATACACAGCGGGCCGACTTAAAAATCGCAGCCGCCTAGGTTATTCTAGAAATATTCCTTTTCTGTCATGGAAAAACCCTAGCCTCTCTCCTATATATACAACACGATTTTCACCTAAAAAATCATGCTCTGATACACAAAAAACACTTACTAAAAGTTCTAGCAATCGTTTCTTCAATTCCCTACTGCTTAGAGTAAGTTTTAATTTCGAGAGTATCGTAGAATAATGGTCGATAGACATGAATCATGGTGTTGATGATTCAGTTAAACTTTGGTTGTATCCTGGGACTCATGGATCTATAAAACCCCGTCACACTACGGGAGATTCTTAGAGTTAAGGAAAGAGATTTATCTCGCCTCCTCAGATCTTGTATTGCTTTATCGTTTATAAATCGTCTGTTCCTTAAACTGTTTATTTACATATTATTGTGATTAAATCTTTCCTGTCTGTAGTGTAAATTTTGGTCCTACACCTTTTGCCTCGGTCAAAGCAATTCTCACACTGGAGGTCAAGGAGAAAGGGCAAGTCGGTCTTGAAGAGGTCATGACCAAAGTTCTTCACCTCGAGCTCGAGGAATCACCATGGAGTGCTTGTACTCCCCTCTCACCCGCCTAAAAAGGGTAACCAATGTCAAACTTAGTGACTTTAAACAAAGTGCTCTTGGGAGACACCCTAAACTTATCATTGTACATACTTTCTTTTTATGTCTCTATCTATCTTTTCTTGTCCTTTTTGATGGGTTTGCTTAGAATCATATATTTTTCCTTCTTTCATGCATTGTTTAACTCTTCCTTAAGCTTCTATTACACAAGGGACTGTGTAATTTAAGTTTGGGAGAGGGTTTATGTGTTATCTAACATCGTTTTTGGTGTTCTTATTTTGATCATTTGCACCTTGAGTCTCATGAATATCATGCATTTTCAATAAATTTGAAAATTTTGAACTTTTGTGCATTCATATAGGATTGAGTCTAGATGCATAGCATATAAGGTAGCTTTGCATGAGCATTAGGAGCAATGATAGATTTGTCCTTGTAAAGTACCATATTAAGAGCTTAGTCCAATGCCATTGTTGCTAGTTACTTGATGCTTTGATCTCGTGTAGAAATTAAGAATGAAGCAAACCTTGACTTGAATTCAACCACATCTAAGTGATAACCTTAATTTTGACTTGTAAATATTGTGTTTATGCATTTTTGAATGAATTCGTGGATCACTTCATACATACTTGGATAATATTTTCCCTTTCACCACTCTTGTTTATCCAAGTAGCCATATCCCATCATTGGAATGGTTTCCCCTACCGGTACCTTCATTCTAGCCATTGATATTCGTGTGTGATTGGTGAGGCCTTCTTTCGAGCAAACTTGGCAAAAAGTGTTAGATTTAGGGCGACAAGGAGGAATTCTCATGTAGATTTAGCTCCATCATCACAGAGTTAATATAGGAATAGGCTAGATAGGTTGGCGGTTCTTGGTTTAAGTTTGGGGGAATGCTTTGAAAATTTGGTGAACGGATGTGTTTGGAATAGATTGTGTAATGGGAAATATGAATAAGGAGAAGGGAAAAGGGGATCGAATTTATAGATTGGTTGGTGCAAAATTATAAGACTAGCTCTAAGAATAAGATAGCCTCAAGAGATTCAAAGAAAAAGAAGAAAGCCGAAAAGGCCAAAGCATCAAAGAAGAAAAAAAAGGTGTGAACAAAAATGAAGAAAAAGGAGATCTAAGTCACAACAAAGAAACACCAAACCATGAGAACAAGGAAGAAGAAGTTGATCCCCGAATGAGAAGAAGGTGAAGTGAAAGGACAAGAAGCATGTGTGGATTTAAGAAGGCAAATGCCTTAAGATGAAAATGGTAGCTTAGGATGTGGGCACAAACGGGTTAGAAGGCTTTAGGTTAGAGACACTCTAGGCATTTGGGTAGATGATAATTCTCCTTTGTATGCATTGGTTGCCTTTTACCTTTAGCATTTTGCTAAAGTTTGCTCTTTCCATGAGAGATCCTTGTACTTGATTACCCATGCATGATAATGAGATCATCTTCATCTCATAACCTAACCCTTAGCCAAACGAATTCATTTGATCTTGCATAAACAAGATTCACGCCTATTACACTTAATCAATGTCAAGAGGTTGGAAGATATGAAAGTTTGTGTAGGTTGAGGTTCGAATGTAAGTTATGCAAGGACAAGTATGGCTAGTCACTTTTGAGTAAGTTTGTTTGATCGCATCAAGAAGTTTGCAACTTGGACATTGATCTTGGATTCTTTTTATGGCACTTTTGGATTTGAGCTCCCATTTTTAGTATTCTCCCTTTCTTTATTCTTGTTTGCTTGAGGACAAGCAAATGTTTAAGTTTGGGAGAATTGATAGGTTCATATTTTGTATGCTTTAGCATACATCTCACTTAGAGTTTTGTGTCATTTGCATACATAATCATGGTTTTGTCTCGCATTTAGGTCTCATTTAGAGATTAGGAAATTTGCATTAGGTCCAGTGAGTTCTTGCATGTTTTGGAGTATTTTCTAGGTGATTGGAGGCAATTGGGCATATTTGGAGAGTTGGACCAAAGTAGAATAAAAAGTCCATCCGATACGCCGGAAATATGTGGCTGGACGGAGGCCTTCCGATCTGACTAAGCTTCAATGATCTTCATAAAAGATGTAGAGAAAGGACTAAGCTGTCTACAGGAGTTGGAATCAAGTCATTCGGACATGTGATTTGAGAGATATGACTGATTTACTAAAGACATATCCGCATGCCGATACAGTTTCGCTCAATACCGACTTGTTGTACCGAGGAGTGACATCGGTATTCACCAAATCAGCAATACCGACGTCACAAGTCGGTACAACAATTCGGTATTAAAACAGGGGAGAAATCCCCTTAGCACTGATATTTTGTACCGAGGAGTGACATCAGTATTGACCCTAAGGACTGTTTCTCACCCAAACCAGCCGAGCTCACCTGAGGTATCTGAAAGATCTTGCCGAAAGAGATCTCTCCAATCCGAATTAGCCTCGGTGGTATTCACGAAATTTGTAGCCAAGGAGGTTGTTCCAGGTTATTCGGATATGTGGTTTGTTCGATACGACCGTTTTACTGAGCGTATGTCCGTCTGGCCGAAGCCACGAAACAGGCCTGAGAGAACAGGCTGGAAAAAGGGTCTCCAATCCGAATTAGCCCAGTGTGTTATCTGTCCACAGTAGGTGGTTTGAGGCCATTCGGACATGTATTCCAGGAGATATCGTGGTTTTACCGAAGCTTCTACAACACCACCATTCGACCATCCGCATAAACCCAGGTCCAATACCGATGTTCAATACCGAGCTGTAACATTGGTATTGAGCCACTCAAGACCATATTTGACTCATTTCGACCGGGTCGGTACCTGGTTTGTCCCGGGTCGACCCGGTTCGCCCCCTTTCACAATTTTAACCCAAAAACCCTATTTTCATGGTTTATCTATTTTCTTATCCCTTTCTTTAGTGAAAAACCTTGTTCTTGTGATTTGTAAGAGGGATCATACACTTTTTATTCAAGTTTAAGTTTATATCATGTGTTATTTCTCTAATCTTTCACATTCATATTCTCTAATCATGATTAATATCACATCTTTCATGAGATTTGGTTTGTTCTTCATGATTAGTGAGTAGTTCTTTTTAGAGCTCATGGATGAGGTAGATTAGGGGAATTTTGTGATAGATCTAGGATGTCTAGGGCTTAGTTTACATCTTCTCTCTCTTATTTAGTGTTCATAATGCTAGATTAGGCTTGAGAAAGCTAATGTAGACCATAGGGCATTTCATTCACACAAGGTGTTCGATGAAATGCCCCAAGAACTAAATAAGGAATTTTGCTTGCTTAGCCTATTAGAGTAGTTGTCTAAGGAGTATTAGGGCCATTGGAACCTATGTTTAATACTTGCTAATCATCTTATCACAACCGAGAGTTTGTTCATGATTTGGTGATTAGCAAAGTGATTAAGACCATGAGAATGGCTTAAGCTTGTTTAGGTGTTCTAGGATAAGGGAAATGCTTGTTTATGTGTATTGACATCTAGATAGATCATGAAAGGACCCAAAATCCATAACCCCATCCAAGAGCTTGCCTTTATTATCTTTCTAATCTCGTTTAGCATTCGTTTACTTGTGTTCTTGCTTTTAATTTGAATCATTTAGGTTGCTAGAAAACTAAAACCACCTTTGTTAGCTTAACTTTAGAAGATTTATGTATTCCTAGTGATTGAAACTTAACCCTTGGATTCGATACCTCATATACTACAACGTATATTGAGTAATTGATCTAGACACCAAAAAGTCTACTATCAGTTAACAAAGTTGATATATGATTATAGAGACTCTAGAGGAAATGGGATGAAGAAGATGTGTGTATGTAGATGAGAGAAATGTGGTGGCTCATTTGGATATTGATATTGTCTTTTCAAGTAATTTAAAAAAATTCTTTTGTTTAATTTCTAATCTTGTGATAATTTTTTTTATCAATTAATGGAGATTTTTATTAGTTATTGGTTCTTTACTCTATCATAATCTCAATTAATTGATAAAAAAAAAGGACACAAGATTTGAAATAAAACAGAAGAAACTCTTAAAATTACTCGAAAATATAGAATCGTCATCCAAATGAGCCACTTCATTTCTCTGGCCTACATAGACAAGTCTTCTTCTTCCCATTTCCTCTAGATGATCCATAAACATATGCTAACTCTATTAATGGAGAAATACGTTACATTGGAAAAACCTACTGTAAAGACACAACAAGCTCTTCCGTTCACGAGAAATTCGCTTCCACAAAACGTTGGATGAGTAATTATGGTTCATAAATCGAGCAACATACCTTGATTTCTTTACACTAATCTCAAATTTTGTTGAAAGATTAATCTCGTGGGGGAGTTTCTTTAGTGAAACTTCACCGACAAGCTCATGTTCATAATTCCATTGAAACAAGATATAAACTAACGAAGTATCGAATATATAATCATCCCCTTCTTGGTCAATTTTTTCTTTAATATCACCAGCATATTCACATATGAAAAATTATGTTGGTAATATTATAGAAAAAGGTGACAAAAAGAAGAGGATGATTATATGTTCGATACTTATTAAGTTTATAACTAGTTTTAATGGAATTATGAACCTGAGCTTGTTGGAGAAGATGCTATAGAGAAAGTCCTTGAGGAGATTAATCCTTCGTCTAAATTTGTTATCACTGTAAAGAAATCAGGCGATGTGGCTCAATTTACGAACCATAATCGCTTACCCAACAATTTGTGGCAGCCAATTACTCGGGAACATAAGGGTTTGTGGTGTATTTACATTTAATTTTTGCAATGAGGCCACTACAAGAAAACTGTCGATTTCCAACGAAAATTTACGACCGTTTTAAATCGATGTAACTTTACATCGACATTACGACGAATTATGTGTTCGATGTAAAATCGTCGTAAATATATGTCGTCGTAATATCGATGTAAAATTACAACCATTTTACGACGACAACATAAATCGTCGTAATATCGATGTAACTTTACATCGATATTACGACGAATATGGCTTCTGCATATTACCTTGATATTATGACGATTTGACGTCGCATGTTCCCAGTTAGGTAGACAACATTTTTAATAGGTCCACCTACTAAATCCGTCGTTGTAAATCCGTTGGAAAATCGTTGGTAATTCTGAAAAAAATCTATTAATACAGCCTAACTTCAAACCAAAGAATAAAAAAAAAACAAAATAAAAAAAACACTATAAATGTCTATATACGAACTACGAAAATGGATGTATATGCAAAAGGATTCAGAGGGAGATTTGACGGAAGAATTCAAAGAGGGGCTTGAAATATTCATGTATCAGGCCGGAAATATGCAAACAACCCTGGAAAGTGGTAAGATGTTCTGTCCTTGTCGTAAATGCAAGAATACGAGATATATGTTTATTGAGATGGTGTGGAAGCATTTACTAAATAGATGGTTTATGCCGCAATATTATGTTTGGTATCAACATGGAGAGGGTTTTGAAAGAACTCAAGCAATGCATAGTAGTAGTAATTATCAAGGTCAAGTAGAATCAAATTATCAAGGTAGTTATGATCATGGTCAACATCAATTTGATCAGGGTGCAGATCATGATAGGATGCATGCCATGGTTAATGATGCATCTCATGAAACAAATGCTGATAATAGTACTGTTGAGGAACCCAACGTAGATGCGAAGTGATTTTATGATATGCTAAACGCTGCAAACCAGCCACTCTACGATAGATGTAGAGAAGGTCAGTCTAAATTATCGTTAGCTGCTAGGATGATGACAATTAAAACTGATCATAACTTAGCTGAGGTTTGCATGGATGATTGGGCTGATCTTATTAAAGAGTATTTGCCAGAGGATAATTTGTCTGCTGAAACATACTATGAGATACAGAAGTTGGTGTTTAGTCTTTGGTTGCCTTATGAAATGATAGATGTATGTGTTGACAATTGTATGCTTTTTTGGAAAGATGATGATAAGCTGCAGGAATGTCGATTTTGCCAAAAACCGAGATTTACGCCGCAAACAATTGGGCGTACTAAGATACCATACCAACGGATGTGGTATCTTCCTATAACTGATATGTTGAAATGATTGTATCAATCTGAAAGGACAGCTGCATCGATGAGGTGGCATGCATAACATTCACAGAGAGAAGGAGAAGTGACTCACCCGTCAGATGCAAAAGCTTGGAAACACTTTAACACGGTACACCCTGATTTTGGTAACTCTAAGCGAAATGTGTATCTTGGTCTTTGCACTGATGGATTTAGTCCATTCGGTATGTCTGGTAGGCAATATTCTTTATGGCCAGTTATCGTAACTCCTTATAACCTTCCCCCAGATATGTGCATGCAAAGGGAATTTCTTTTCTAGAATATTTTAGTCCCTAGTCCCAATCATCTGACGCGGTCCCTTGATGTGTTTTTGCAGCCTCTCATACATGAGTTGAAACAGTTGTGGTATACAGGAGTGCGGACATATGATTGTTCGAGGAAAAATTTTTTTACGATGCGTGTGGTGCTTATGTGGACAATAAGCGACTTCACTGCATACAAAATGCTATAAGGTTGGACGACGCATGGGAGGTTATCTTGTCCTTATTGCCTCGACCGGACAGATGCATTTCAACTGAAACATGGTCGAAAAACATGCTGGTTTGATTGTCACCGCTGGTTTCTACCAATCAACCATCCATATAGGAGAAACAGGCGGTTGATTAGGAAGAACAAAATCGTGTGTGTCCCCCCCACCAATGTATCTATATGGGGAAGATCTAGAAGCGCAAATAGATCATTTTGGGGGACTAGAAACTGTGAATCATGGGGAAAATTGGCACACTCCAGCTAATATGCCTGATGGATACGGGGTTAATCACAATTGGCACAAGAAAAACATTTTTTGGGATCTTTCGTACTGGAAAAATTATCTACTGAGACACAATCTTGATGTCATGCACATTGAGAAAAACTTTTTTGATAACATCATGCATAGAGTGTTAAACGTGAAAGGAAGAACCAAAGACAGCGAAAAGTCAAGGTTGGACTTGCCAGATATTTGCAACAGAAATGAGTTGCATATAATGAGCAATGGAAAATCAGAAGTACCTATATTTCGGTTGGGTGCAGAACAAAAGGCATCGTTGTTCAATTGAGTTTCATCTGACGTGAAGTTTCCTGATGGGTATGTATCCAATCTTGCTAAATTTGTTGAGAAATGACAAAAGTTTTCAGGGATGAAGAGTCATGACTGCCACATGTTGATGCAACGTTTACTTCCTTTCGCATTTGCCGAACTCCTTCAAGGAAATGTTCATGAAGCCATTGGGGGTAAGATACTTCATCACATATAAAATTGTTGAGATTAATTATATATATATATATATATATATATATATATATATATGTTACAATGTATATAATTTTGTCTCTGCAGGCATCAGAGCGTTTTTCTGGGATCTTAGTACACGGACGTTGTCAAAAGATGTAATTGCACAGTTGGCTGCTAATATTCCAATCTTGTTGTGCAATTTGGAGAAGATATTTCCCCCTGCGTTTTTTGATGTTATGGAACATCTTCCCATTCATCTTCCCCACGAAGCAGAACTAGGAGGCTCTGTTCAGTTTAGGTGGATGTACCCATTCGAGCGCTTCATGAAACATTTAAAGGGAAAGGCAAAAAATCTAGCAAGGGTTGAAGGATTAATTGTTGCTGGAAGTTTGACTGAAGAAACTTCACACTTCACTTCATATTATTTCGCTACAAAAGTCCGCACACGCAAACGGGCTCCCCGACGATACGATAATGGCGGTGTGGGACGAATTTATGCAGTAGAGGGTGTCCCAGACATCTTCTCCCCAATCGGTTGCTTTAGTGGAAAACTGAAGGAAGTTTGGTGGGATAACAAGCATGACAGGCACAACGCACATACGTACATCCTCCTAAACTGTGATGAAGTGAGTCCTTACGAAAGGTAACAAAACTATATAATTAATCAGCCATTAATAATTAATTAATATAATTATAATTAAATGTGTTAATTTTTTGGATATATATGTATTTTGCAGCTTATTTTTTTACACAGGTACGAGAATGCATTAAGAGGGTTTTAGATGATAAAATAAACGATCGTAAAGATCGTCACTTTGTTGAGTGGTTGAAGATGCAAGTAAGTTAATATAGCTATAAATATTTCATTTAATTATATCGGCTTTTAATCTAACATGCACACTTATCATAGGTTGATCATGGGGATCCCGCATATCCATTTTGGTTTCATGAGTTACTCCTAGGCCCCATAGGGAAGATAACGACCGCACCCATGTATTTTACCCGTGGTTATGTGTTTCATACATACAAGTATGGCGTTCGTCGGGCAACTACCAACTACGGAGTATGTGTTAGGGGTGAAATAGATTTTTATGGGGTTTTGCATGAAATAATTGAAGTGGAGTACCCCGGACTGGTTAGGTCGAAATGCGTTCTCTTCAAATGTGATTGGTTCGATCCAACAGTCGGTCGAGGGGTGCGAATTAAAAATTTTGGTGTAGTTGACGTCAACAAATCACGACGCTACAACAAGTTTAAGCAATTCGTCCTAGCATCACAAGCAGAACAAGTAACGTTTGTTCCATATCCGCGAGTTCGAACATCTGGGATCCAATGGTTATCGGTTAATAAAATAGCTCCAAGGGGTAAAATTGTTGGTGTTGATGATCTTCCAATGCAACACGATTCTTGCCTTGACATTACAGAACCAGAGATTACGGAGAACGTTCTTTTAATTGATCCATGAAGCAGGCAACTTGAATATCTACCTGACGACACAGAAGAAGAAGGCGATTCCGACGAGTTTGAAGAAAGTGACGATGATGATGGACCTGAAGATGATGAACCCAATCAAGATGATGAACCCAATCAAGATGATGAACCCAACGAAGATGATGATTTTGATTGAAGCTTATATATATATATATATGTAATTTTTGGTTTGTTAAATGTTTAAGTTTTTATTGTAAAATTATTAAACTAATAAAAAATCGATGAAACATTGATGAATTAACAGTTTTTGTGAATGAAACACGTAGATTAGGGTTAGTTAAACTTTATTACATAATGCTAAACCCTAAATATACAGTTAATTTAATGTTAATCCGATGGTACTTAACGACGATATTATGACGAATGTGGTACTATTCGTCGTAACATCGTCGTAATTTTACGACGAAATTATGACGCCTAGGACCACATTCATCGTAATATCGTCATAATGTCGTCTTGGGTTTAGGAGCATACCGTTATATTCCCACTTCTGATGATCTGGCCAACAAAAACTCTGGGGGTCTAGTTTTGTAGATTCATAAAAACTAACTACCATAAGTGAAAGATACATAGAATTGGACATCCTTATATTACGACGGATTTACATAGATGTCAAATTCTATGAATCATTCACCTATGGTAGTTATGAAGTTTGTATTTACTTGAAAACAAGATCCCACAGGATTCTTTGTTGGCAAGATCATTAAGAAGTGGGAACACAATGATCAGCGTAAAAACCCAAGGAAACGTGGGTATGTATATATTTAGTGTGTATTTTTTTTTTGAGTTACCATTGAAGGTGTGGAATGTATTTATAAAACATTTCTAGAAATTACCAACGGATTTGCATTGAAAATTTACAACGGTTTTACATCGAATAGCATTACAACGATTTTACATCGAATATACTACGAAATTACGTCGACAATATTCGATGTAAATAATTAGGTGACCTATAAGAAACCGTGTTTTACCAAACTCTCAGAATCATCGTGATACCAATGTCACTATTTTCGTCGTAACATCGTCGTAAAAATACGACGATTTAGGTTTAATTTACATGTTTGGTTTATCAACGTATATCTTGTTTTACATGCTAGGATCCGCTCGCGCAAGAACGAGCGAATATAGAGCATAATGGATAGGACGACGACCTTTTTGATAATTTAAGTTTTCCATCTGGACAATAGTTTATATTAAGAATTTTATTTTGTATTTTAAATTTTATTTTATATTTTGAATTTATTTATAAAATTTTAATTTATAAATATAATTTTATTAATTATTTTTTTTAATTTTAATTGAAATAATAAATAATATATATTATATATATATTATATATATATGAATTACATCGACTCAACATATACATCGATTTTACATCGTTCAATAATTTACGATGAATTTATATCGATTATTTTACTTCGATTTACCAACGCATTAATAACTACATATTACGACGAATTTACGACGGATTGTCAAAACAAAAATTGTATAATTCGATGTAAAATTGATGTAATGTTTCATCCTATTACGACGAATTTACGACTGATTGTCAAAAAAAATTGTATAATTCGTTGTAAAATCGATGTATATTTACATCGATTTTACGACGAATAATATGCGACGATTGTACGACGATTTTTAGTCCTCCTTAATGTTACGACCAATTTACGACGATTTCTAATTAACGACGATCATATTACGACGAATTGTTAATCGTCGCTAATCCGTCGTAAACCATATTTTACGAACAATTTACGATAATTATGTTAGTTGTAAAAGGGCAGTTTTCTTGTAGTGTGCATATTTTTTCGTTAACAGAGTTGAGATGTGATTATGGAGCATCTAGAAGAAATGGGAAGAAGAAGATTTGTGTATGTAGGTCAGTGAAATGTAGTGGCTCATTTAGATGATGATATTGTCTTTCCAAGTAATTTAAAGAATTTTTTTTGTTTTATCTCTAATCTTGTGTTCTTTTTTTATTAGTTATTGGGTCTTTACTCTATCAAAATATCAATTAAATGACAAAAGGAACACAATATTAAAAATAAAACATAAGAAACTCTTAAAATTACTCGAAACTATATAATCCTCATCCGTACGAGCCATTGCATATCTATAGCCTACATAGACATGTCATCTTCATCCCATCTCCTCTCGATGCTCCATAAACATATCATAACTCTATTAATGGAGGAATATGTTTCATTGAAAAAATATTAATGTAAAGACACAACAAACCCTTTTGTTCACGAGAATTTTGCTTCCACAAAATGTTGGATGAGTAACTTTGGTTCATATATCGAGCCACATACCCTGATTTCTTCACACGAATCATAAATTTTGATGAAAGATTAATCTCATGGGGGAGTTTCTCTAGTAATACATTACCGACAAGCTCATGTTCATAATTCCATTGAAACAAGATATAAACTCGCGAAGTATCGAATATATAATCATCATCTTATTGTTCACTTTTCTCTTTAATATAAGCAGCATATTCATATATGAAAAATTATGTTGGTTATATTATAGAGAAAGGTGACCAAAATAAGAGGATGATTATATATATATATATATATATATATATATATATATATATATATATATATATATTCGATACTTTGTGAGTTTATAACTCGTTTCAATAGAATTATGAACGTGAGCTTGTTGGTGAAGATGCTCTAGAGAAAGTCCCCGATGAGATTAATCTTTCAGCTAAATTTTTATCATTGCGAAGAAATTAGGTAATGTGGGTCAATTTATGAGCCCTAATCTCTCACACAACGTTTTGTGGCAGCCAATTAATTATGAATTTAAGGGTTTATGGTGTATTTACATTGAAATTTTGCAATAAAGCATATTCCTCCGTTAACAGAGTTGAGATATTATTATCGAGACTCTAGAGGAAATGGGAAGAAGAAGATGTGTCTATGTATGTCAGAGAAAGGTGGTGGCTCATTTGGATGATGATCTTGTCTTTTCAAGTAATTTTAAGAATTTCCTTTGTTTTTTATCCAATCTTGTGTTCCTTTTTTATCAATTAATGGAGACTTTTATTAGTTATTGGGTCTTTACTCTATCAAAATCCCAATTAAATGATAATGAGGAACACAAGATTAGAAAAAAACTTTTAAAATTACTCAAAAATATAAAATCTCAATTAATTGATAATGCATGAGCCACTGCATTTCAATGGCCTACATAGATAGGTCTTCTTCTTCCCATCTCCGATAGATGCGCCATAAACATATCCTAAGTCTAGTAATGGAGGAATGTGTTTCATTGAAAAGATCTAATGTAAAGACACAACAAACCCTTCTGTTCACGAGAAATTGGCTTCCACAAAACGTTGGATGAGTAACTTTGGTCCACAAATCAAGCCACATACCTTGATATCTTCGCATTAATCACAAATTTTGATGAAAGATTAATCTCCTGGGGATGTTTCTCTAGTGAAACTTCACCGACAAGATCAGGTTCATAGTTCCATTGAAACAAGATATAAACTTGCGAAGTATCGAATATATAATCATCATCTTATAGTTCACTTTTCTCTTTAATATAAGCAGCATATTCTCATATGAAAAATTATTGGTTTTATATTATAGAGAAAATTGACCAAAAGAAGAGGATGATTATATATTCGATACTTCGTGAGTTTATAACTCGTTTCAATGGAATTATGAACGTTATCTTGTTGGTGAAGATGCTCTAGAGAAAGTCCCCGAGGAGATTAATCATTCAACTTAATTTTTATCACTACGAAGAAATCATGTGATGTGGCTCAATTTATGAACCCTAGTCACTCACACAACGTTTTGTGGCAACCAATTACTCGTGAACATATGTGTTTATGGTGTATATACATTGAATTTTTGCAATGAGGCATATTCCTCAGTTAACAGAGTTGAGATATGATTATGGAGACTCTAGAGGAAATGGGAAGAAGAAGATGTGTCTATGTATGTCAGAGAAAGGTGGTGGCTCATTTGGATGATGATCTTGTCTTTTCAAGTAGTTATAAGAATTTATTTTGTTTTTTCTCTAATCTTGTGTTCCTTTTTTTTATCAATTAATAGAGATTTTTATTAGTTATCGGGTCTTTACTCTTTCAAAATCTCAATTAATTGTTAATGAGGAACACAAGATTAGAAAAAAAAACTCTTAAAATTACTCGAAAATATAGAATCCTCATCCGTATAATCATCATCTTATAGTTCACTTTTCTCTTTAATATAAGCAGCATATTCACATATGAAAAATTATGGGTTTTATATTAAAGAGAAAGTGAGCAAGAGAAAATGATGATTATATATTTGATACTTCGTGAGTTTATAACTCGTTTCAATGGAATTATGAACGTTAGCTTGTTGGTGAAGATGCTCTAGAGAAAGTCCCCGAGCAGACTAATCCTTCAGCTAAATTTTTATCACTACGAAGAAATCAGGTGATGTGGCACAATTTATATACCCTAATCGCTCACACAACGTTTTGTGACAGCCAATTACTCGTGAACATAAGGGTTTATGGTGTATTTACATTGCATTTTTGCAATGAGGCATATTCCTCCGTTGACAGAGTTGAGATATGATTATGGAGACTCTAGAGGAAATGGGAAGAAGAAGATGTGTCTATGTAGGTTAGAGAAAGGTGGTGGCTCATTTGGATGATGATCTTGTCTTTTCAAGTAATTTTGGGAACCTTTTTTGTTTTATCTCTAATCTTGTGTTCCTTTTTTAATCAATTAATGGAGATTTTTATTAGTTATCGGGTGTTTACTCTAACAAAATCTAAATTACTTGATAAAGAGGAACACAAGATTAGAAAAAACTCTTAAAATTACTCAAAAATATAGAATTCTCATCCGCATGAGCCACTGCATTTCTCTGGCCTACATAGACATGTCTTCTTATTCCTATCTCTTCTAGATGCTCCATAACCATATCCTAAGTCTATTAATGGAGGAATGTGTTTCATTGAAAAAATCTAATGTAAAGACACAACAAACGCTTTTGTTCATGAGAAATTCGCTTCCACAAAACGTTGGATGAGTAACTTTGGTTCATAAAACGAGCCACATATCCTAATTTCTTCGCACTAATCACAAATTTTGATGAAAGATTAATCTCATTGGGGTGGTTCTCAAGTGAAAATTCAACGACAAGCTAAGGTTTATAATTCAAATGAAACAAGATATAAACTCGCGAAGTATCGTTTATATAATCATCATCTTATAGTTCACTTTTCTCTTTAGTATAAGAAGCATATTCACATATGAAAAAAAATTTTGGCTATATTATAGAGAAAGTTGACCAAAAGAGGATGATTATATATTCGATACTTCGTGAGTTTATAATTTGTTTCAATGGAATTATGAACGTGAGCTTGTTGGTTAAGATGCTATAGAGAAAGTCCCCGATGAGATTAATCATTCAGCTAAATTTTTATCACAACGAAGAAATCTGGTGATGTGGCTCAATTTATGAACCCTAATCGATCACCTAACGTTTTGTGGCAGCCAATTACTCGTGACCATTAGGGTTTATAGTGTATTTACATTGAATATTTGCAATGAGGCATATTCCTCCGTTAACAGAGTTGAGATATGATTATGGAGACTTGATATATCATGGTTTTTACCTTGTTTAAGCCATGATATAAGTCCCATTTATAGAGTCTTTATAGTATTTTGGAGTCTTTTACAGGTTTTAGCACATTTGGAGCATTAATGGAGATATTGGAGTTTTATGGAGCGTTCTAAAGCAAAACAGAAGTCTGGTGACTAAGTGCCCGATCAAAGCGTCAAGCATCAATCGATACCTCCTTGGTATCGATAGACACCCATCGAGGAGATCGCAAGTCGCGACTTTTAATTAAGTTTGAAGAATTGCAGAACTTTCCCAAAAGACTTTAATATTTACAAGAAGATCGCAATTCGTGTTTAGACTATTTAATTAGGTTTTACAACCACTTTTATGGCTGTGCTTATTTTATTCTGGTTTTTGTGAGAGAGATTTTGAAGGGAGATAATTCTGAAACTCTGTTCGTCCGAGAGAAGATTTCGAACCCTCTTGTTACTCTTTTTGTTTTATTTGATGATTTATTCAAACATGTTTATTGCTTCAATTTCCATGTCTGAGTAGATCCCTTGTTAGGTTCAGGGTTCTCAATAGGGGTTTCTCTGAATGCTAGGTTGATTTATTACTAGGATTCAATATCTGAATTAGGTCTTCACCATAGGTTGTTTGCAAAGCTAATTCTAGATTGATCACCTAGAACTTAGATCTTAGGATAATTGATTAGGCGCGAGAGTGCAATTAATTACCTGAGAGAACCTAGGGTGAGCAAAATAACAATTCGCAAAGAGTTTTGGTGTAGTTGTTTTGTGAACAAATCAAACCAGATTAAAAAGCTGATTTTGACTTTAGTATTCGCAAAGAGATTTGGAATTCCTAGGATTTAGATTTAGATAGTTTTCGCAACGAGAGTTGGTTAGCTATATCTTAGTGATTTGAGTTCAAGAACCACGCTAAATCTGAATCATGTTAGTTAGTTTGTTTGCATTCATTGATATCCTGAGAAATACCCTGGGCCTATATTTTCCTCCATCGAATTACAACTCTTTTAATTTACGTTTTGCTTTCAGTTACATCTATTGGTTTGCTTAATTCTCTTCTATATAATCTATTGTGTGTATCTGTGAGTCCTTATATTCGACCCCTAGCTATACTACGACAACTGCTTTAGTATCTAAATAGGGTATTAATTTTGGCATATCAAATTTAGCGCCATTGCCGGGGACTCAATTCGCCATTAGATTTTAGTCTGAGAATTTCGACTAAGTTCGTCGGTATCGATCGATACTACCTCGTATCGGTCGATACTCGTCGTTTTCGTTTTGTTGATATCGATCGACACCACTTGGTATCGGTCGATACTCAATGTGTTTTTTGTTACTTACGTGCCTTGCGTAGTGTGTGTCAGGTGAGATGAACAACACAATGATTCTCATTCAGGATGCTGCTGGAGCTTTGAGAGACCAAGAGGGTCATTTGTGCAATGCGAGAGGGCAACTTCTGGATGGAGGGGAACATCATTCTACCTGCTCCTGTTGTCGCTGGGAACGCGAACGCTGAGAATGCTATGGTTAATCGTGGCAGAACGATTGGTGAGTGCAACATACCTGACCAGTTTTATGCAAATTGATCAGCGATTCGTCTTCCACCTAATCAGAGGAATAACTTTGAGTTGAAGCCTGCATACTACGCTCTTGTGGGACAACACCATTTTCATGGTTTTTCCAGAGAACATCCCATGGATAACATTGAGAGGTTCGAGGACTTGGTCACTAGCATCAAAAGCAATGGAGTGTCCAACGACTACCTCTTCTGCAAGCTTTTCCCATACTCACTTGGTGGAGAAGCGACTTACTGGCTGAAGCATTTGACTCCTGGATCGCTGACTACTTGGGATCAAAGTAAGACTGCTTTCTTGAACAACTTCTATGATGATGCACGATCCGAGGATCTCAGGAACAAGATTTCTCAGTTTTCTCAGGGTCCGACTGGGGCACTCAAGGCTGCTTGGATTCGTTTCAGGTCATATCACAGAGATTGTCCACACCATGGGGTCACTCAAGTTCAGCTGCTGGGTACTTTCTACAGAGGGATCGATTGGAGGTATCAGATGTCCTTAAATGCTGCAAGTAATGGAAATTTCAACATCCTGACGAAGCCTATGTGCTTATTGAGAACTTGGTTTCTAGTAATAGTACCAAGAATGCAGACATGGAGCGCAAGAAGCAAGCTGGTAACTCTGACTACAGTCTGATTGCTGAGGCGAATGCTAAGATAGATTCAATGCATAATCTGTTTATGAGCAAGCAACAGAAGGCTGTTCATCATTTTGAAAAGGATGAAGTGGAATACGTTAACTACAATGATGGAGTTGGATCTCAGGATCAAAGGTATCACCGACCACCCACTCCACCCAGAACTTCTGAGAGCAAGATTGAATCTATGTTAGAACATCTTCTTCAAGGACAGCAGAAGCTAACTGTAGAATTCAATGGGAAGATTGATGTCCTATATACTGATTTGAGTGGAAGGATCGACGCTATTAATATTCAGCAGAGATGCTGGAAACTCAGGTAGCTCAGACTGCATCAACAGTCAGGGGACTGATAGATCATTCACGGAACGAAGAGATTCCGGAAATCACCTCTGTGTAGACCGATACCCTCTTGTATCGATCGATACCCGTTCAAGAATCGGTCAAGGACGTCTCGAAGGAGCAAGCATCGATCGATGCCCTCCATACATCGATCGATACCTTTCCATATATCACAAGCCCAAGAAGCTGAATCCTATTCCTCAACACCTCTGAGCCCCCATTTCTCCAAAGCAGCTGCTTGGCTTTGAGAATATGGTACGAAGAATCCCACACACACTGACTTTTGAAGAAGTTCTAGAGTACATGCTTCTACTGAGTCACTTCCGAGATTGCAGAGAAACTGAGGACGAGATTAAGGCACTCTTCCTCAAAGCCAGAAGCAAGTCACTACCGCTGAGGCAGTTGACCAAGAGGGAAGACCCATGGAAATTTTCAGTTCCATGCTCCATCGCTGGAGTTGAAATCAAGGAATCACTAGTTGATTCAGGGTCTAGTGTGAATGTCATGTCAAAGGCACTTGTAGAGAATCTTAAGATCGAAGACATACGATCTACTTAGATGCCCCTCACATTCGCGAACTCTTGCACATATGTTATGTACGGTACAATCTCTGACTTGATGGTTAAGGTAGGAGACTGTCTGGTTCCTACTGATTTTCAGGTTGTGGAGATGCATGCAAGGTCTAGCACGCCTTTGATTCTTGGAAGACAGTTCATGGCCACTGCTGGTGCAGTTATGGACACGCCCAGTAAGAATATCTCGTTCTCGTACATTGACGAACAGGTCTCCTACGAAGCCTTCCCTCCTAGAAGAGCTCCCACACAGATATCCTGCGTCCCCGTTGGTGCAGGAGAAACATTAATGGTTGATCTTTGGGACGAGCATGATGCTGTGCCAACTGTCATAGAATCTCTGGATCATCATCCTATCATTGACAGGAAAGTCATCAAACATGCTAAGGCAAATAAGGAAGTGAAGAGCAAAGGAGCCGAGAGTACTACACATGTCACCTTAGCCCCTCATAAGTGCGATGGAGATTCGATCGAGTACAAGGTGAATTGCAAGGGACGCTTGAAACCGTTCTCTAAGGTTAGAATCATCCTAACTCCAAAGCTGAAAGAGAATGGACATGAAGTTATTGAGCGTATGCTGCGTAAAACTCTGAGTTTGGAAGTATCTAGTTGTGGGACTTGCATGGGAGTGAGCTCACTACTTCCTTCCGACTGATCGTCCGTAAAGTCAAGCTCGTGACGTTAAACAAGCGCTGAGTGGGAGGCAACCCACTGGTAAGTCTGTACATACGTTTTTGCTTTCAAATGTGAAGCATATTTAACGAGGAGTATCGATCGACACTAGTCAGTGTCGATCGATACCAAGTGTCGTAAAAAGGGAGCATAATTTTTCATAAGTGTCGATCGACACCATCCAGTGTCGATCGACACCATCCAGTGTCGACCAAAAACGACAAGTGTTGACTGATACCTCTGGGTATCGGTCGATGCTCCACGGCCAGGTAAGTTCTCATAAAACCCTCGGGTTTCTCTTCCTCTTCTTTTTTCTTCATCGATCGATACCGCCTCCATCTCCCTCTCAAATAGCTTATATCTCATTTCTTCACCGATTTTGGTGATTCAAGTGCCTAGATTCATTGGATTTTCATCCTCTATCTCTTTCTAGCATTTGTTTCTTCAATCAGCAAAGATATGCACACGAAATTCCATCATTTCAATCTGATTTCTAGGTTTAAGGTTTGTGCGATTTTGACTCCTTAGCACTTGTTTTTCTTGACAATAGTCATTTGCTGAGATGCTCTAGAGTAGTTTCGCACCTAGCCTTACATTCAATTGCCCTTAGTTTCTACTTTTGGATGATTTGGATTGTGGAAGTTCGATGCACTGGAAATTGCCTTAGGTATTGATCGATACCATGTGGTATCGATCGACACCCTTCGTGCCTGCTGATAAATATCTGCTGTGTTTGAGAGAGGTGTTGGATTTATGCTGTGTCTTTCTGCCTTGTTTGCATATGACATCTAAGTCAAAGAGAGCCAGGACTACAGATGCATCGAGCTCTAACCCATCTGCTACGAATGCTCCAGCACACCGACCGAACCCTTGGCCTAGACGAGAGGGTACCAAGATAGTCTTCGAAAGAGATTGGGATGGACAGGAGAAGGTGTATGCCTTGAGTGATGACACCGCGTTTAGACCCATTTCTGAGGAGTGGGACGATTTCGACACGCTGTTCTATAACGCGTGGTTGGGTGTTACCATCGAGCCTACCAGGTTTGTGGATGGATTTTCTTTGCATCAGCTGGGTCTCGACTCAGATTTGGCTCGTCTGTTTGAGCGGATTGGTTTTGGTCACATGGCTACACAGCAGCTTGACCTCTACCCATACTTGGTTCGTCAGTTTATGGCGACAGCTCGCGTTAGCTATTGAGATGGGCTTCTGCGAGACGCACAAGGTGGTAGCCTGTCCTTCATGGCTCGCGGAGTGAGGTACAGGATTCCACTCCCTGACTTCTGTGATCTCTATGGGTTTAGGAGGGATCACAGGAGGATTGCTCTTCCAGCTGCCCATCCTGACATGCGTGGATTTTGGGCATGGTTTGGGAATGGTGTCTACGATTCCAAGACGTCCACTCAGATGGACGTACCACATCCGGTCCTGAGTTGTTTTATTAGGATCTTGAGCAATACTCTCATGTGCAAGATGGAGCCTAACAAGATGAGAGTGTCTGAGCTTCTGCTTTTGTTTCTGGCTATCAGGAACATCATCCCTGAGCAGGATTTTGATTGGCCCGAGCTTGAGGATGTCAACCTTGGGGCTGTTTTTGCGCATCATCTGGTCTCCCTGAAGACCAAACCATTCACTGGGACGAGCACGAAGAAGGAATTAGTTGGTAGTCTTCTGACTCCTATTTTCCAGCACCTCGGGATCAGTACTACGAGCTGCAAGATTGTCACTACGCGTCGGTTCATGGAAGAGGCTTATCTGAGGAACCTTAGGTGGTTGAAGACCGGGAGGAAGTGAATTCTTAACAGATCTGATGGGAAATTTCTCGTGCAGCTACCTGACAGGGATCTGACAGACATATCTTAGGATCCTGCTCAGCTTCGTTTTGAGCCTCCTACGAAGCTGTTGACTCTGATTTCTGCGACTAGACGACATGTTCGCATGCCTGCTGCTGACATCCCATCTACTTCACATCGGGGAGGACGTACACAGGCTGCATCATGCCCACCTATTCCTGAGCCACAGTGGCCTGAGGACAAGGACATCCCGATGGAGCCAGCTGCCTTCCAGAGACTGATGATAGCGAGCATGAAGAGCATCTGGGTTGCTGTTCGCTGCCGTTGCACGACTGACACGGATGCTGATCCGTCGTCCCAGCCTGGATCTTCACATACCGCTGCTGATGCTGACCATGGGAGTGATTTTGAGGAGACGCAAGATTAGTCTTCTCTGTCTTAACGTTTGTATTTTTCTTTTCTTTTTCCTTTCTGTTGACCTCATGTCAGTGTTTGTTTTTGCATTTGAACTTCTTCGGATTTATGTTTGATCTACCATGTTGCTTTTAACCTGTTTTTGAGTGTTCCTAACAGTGCTAACTTCTAACACAATGGAATGCTTTCTCTGGTTAAGCAACTCGACACCTCTGATTTTAAATCAGTGTGTCGACATACAGTTGGTGTCGATCGATACCTTCCAGTATCGATCGATACCCTGTAAATGTACGGTTTCTGATTCTTCATACTCCACTCAGTTCATTTGTTTTCTTTCACCAACTCTAGACTAGATAACAGTGGGGACAGTGTTGTTTAAGTCAAGGGGAGGTAGTCGCTGACTTTGTTTTTGTTTTTTCTTAGAGTCAGTCCGTTTTTGAGTCATTCTTTGTTTTATTGAGTCAAAATTTTGTCTGAGACTGTGAACTTTTTCTTGAATCTACTGATTTGACCTTGCTTCTAAGTGACCATTGTTACAGAATCAGCTCTGGATCGACTAATGAAAAATCCAAAGGCTGACCGGTTGACTAGAAGACACTCATGTTTCCAGCAAAGTTCCTTAAAGCCTGATCCAATTTTTGCACTTCATCAATGTGGTTAGTATCTATAGAGCTTGATTCCTCATTCGTATATGACAAAGGAACCCATGTGTTTGAAAATAACGGTATTTCTCTCCCTGTTACAAGTCAATTAATAAATATATGCATTAAAAGATGATATGATTTTCTTCTGAGTAGAGGGTTAGGAAAATTTCCAGCGATCACATTATTCTACTCGAGAGGGAATGACCAAACAGAGGATTGGAAGCGAGGCTAGGATTTTCCTATGATGCCATTATTCGCCTACTCCTTTGATACTTTGAGAGGGAAGAACCGGGGATTCGGTGGCTAACACCATCAATACTCGCGTCTCATGCCTTGATTTGTATATGCAAAGCTGAAAATAAAATAAAGAACGTAATAAGAAATAAGTCTGGGGGAGAGAAATAATACCAAAAAGATGTGAAAAAGGGTGGTTCCTTGTTATGATATTGTATGGGAAAGAATCTAGAAGGCTCTTGGTGTTAATCGCAGCGATGGAACTGGCTAGGATGGCTTGATTGAATAATGCTGTGAGATAATGTGTGTAGTCTGGGAAGTTACGAATGTCTACGGAGAAGTACATGGTGGTTAGATAAAAAAAACTGGTTAGGTCACATTTTGATGCTTGGGAAATTGGTCATTGCAATGTTTCAAGAACAAGTGAGTCTCTGCGTTTTCAAACCTCTTTCTCTGGTTTAGTCTGGGGGAGTTGATATATCATGGTTTTTACCTTGTTTAAGCCATGATATAAGTCCCATTTATAGAGTCTTTATAGTATTTTGGAGTCTTTTACAGGTTTTAGCACATTTGGAGCATTAATGGAGATATTGGAGTTTTATGGAGCGTTCTAGAGCAAAACAGAAGTCTGGTGACTAAGTGCCCGATCAAAGCGTCAAGCATCAATCGATACCTCCTTGGTATCGATAGACACCCATCGAGGAGATCGCAAGTCGCGACTTTTAATTAAGTTTGAAGAATTGCAGAACTTTCCCAAAAGACTTTAATATTTACAAGAAGATCGCAATTCGTGTTTAGACTATTTAATTATGTTTTACAACCACTTTTATGGTTGTGCTTATTTTATTCTGGTTTTTGTGAGAGAGATTTTGAAGGGAGATAATTCTAGGTTGATTTATTACTAGGATTCAATATCTGAATTAGTTCTTCACCATAGGTTGTTTGCAAAGATAATTCTAGATTGATCACCTAGAACTTAGATCTTAGGATAATTGATTAGGCATGAGAGTGCAATTAATTACCTAATAGAACCTAGGGTGAGCAAAATAACTATTCGCAAAGAGATTTGGTTTAGTTGTTTTGTGAACAAATCAAACCTGATTAAAAAGATGATTTAGACTTTAGGATTCGCAAAGAGATTTGGAATTCCTAGGATTTAGATTTAGATAGTTTTCGCAACGAGAGTTGGTTAGCTATATCTTAGTGATTTGAGTTCAAGAACCGCGCTAAATCTGAATCATGTTAGTTAGTTTGTTTGCATTCATTGATTTCCTGAGAAATACCATGGGCCTATATTTTCCTCCATCGAATTACAACTCTTTTAATTTACGTTTTGTTTTCAATTACATATATTGGTTTAGCTTAATTCTCTTCTATATAATATATTGTGTGTTTCTGTGAGTCCTTGTGTTCGACCCCTAGATATACTACGAAAACTGCTTTAGTATCTAAATAGGGTATTAATATGAGCATATCAAGACTCTAGAGGAAATGGGAAGAAGAAGATGTGTCCATGTAGGTCAGAGAAAGGCGGTGGCTCATTTGGATGATGATCTTGTCTTTTCAAGCAATTTTAAGTATTTCCTTTGTTTTATTTCTAATATTGTGTTCCTTTTTATCAACAATGGAGATTTTTATTAGTTATCGTTTCTTTACTCTATCAAAATCTCAATTAATTGATAAAGAGGAACACAAGATTAGAAGAAAAAAAACTCTTAAAATTACAAAAAAAATATAGAATACTCATCCGCATGAGCCACTGCATTTCTTTGGGTTACATAGACATGTATTATTTTTCCCATCTTCTCTAGATGCTCCATAAGCATATCCTAACTCAATGGAGGAATATGTTTCATTGAAAATATCTAATGTGAAGACACAACAAACCCTTCTGTTCACAAGAAATTCGCGTCCACAAAACGTTGGAGAGTAACTTTGGTTCATAAATCGAGCCACATACCTTGATTTCTTCGCACTAAGCACAAATTTTGATGAAAGATTAATCTCATTAGGGAGGTTCTCTAGTGAAAATTCATCGACAAGCTCAGGTTCATAATTTCATTAAACAAGATATAAACTCGCGAAGTATCGAATATATAATCACCCTCTTCTTGTTCCATATTCTCTTTAATATTACCAGCATATTCACATATGAACAATTATGTTGGTTATATTATAGAAAAATGTGACCAAAAGAAGAGGATGATTATATATTTGATACTTCGTGAGTTTATAACTCGTTTCAATGGAATTATGAACCTGAGCTTGTTGGTGAAGATGCTCTAGAGAAAGTCCTCGAGGAGATTAATCCTTCATCTAAATTTGTTATCACTGCAAAGAAATCAAGTGATGTGGCTCAATTTATGAACCACAATCGTACACCTAACGTTTTGTGGCAGCCAATTGGGTTTATGGTGTATTTACATTGAATTTTTGCAATGAGGCATATTCCTCCATTAACAGAGTTGAGATATGATTATGGAGACTCTAAAGGAAATGAGAAGAAGAAGATGTGTCTATGTAGGTCAGAGAAAGGTGGTGGCACATTTGGATGATGATCTTGTCTTTTTAAGTAATTTTAATAATTTCCTTTGTTTTATCTCTAATCTTGTGTTCCTTTTTTTTTAATCAAATAATGGATATTTTTACTTGTTATCGGGTCTTTACTCTATCAAAATCTCAAATAATTGATAAAAAGGAACACATGATTAGAAAAATAAACTCTTAAAATTACTCAAAAATATAGAATCGTCATCCAAATGAGCCACTGCATTTCTCTGGCCCACCTAGACATGTCTTCTTCTTCACATCTTTTCTAGATGCTCCATAATTATATCCTAACTCTATTAATGGAGGAATATGATTCATTGGAAAAATACAATCTAAACACAGCACAAACCCTTTCGTTCACCAACAATTGGTTGCAACAAAACGTTGAATGAGTAACTATAGTTCATAAATCGGGCCACATACCCTTATTTTTTGCACTATTCACAAAATTTGATAAAGATTAATGTCATAGGGGACTTTCTCTAATGAAACTTCACCGACAAGCTCAGGTTCATAATTCCATTGTAACAAGATATATACTCTCGAAGTATCGAATATAAATAATCATCCTCTTCTTATCCAATATTCTCTTTAACTTCACTAGCATATTCACATATGAAAAATTATGTTGGTTATATTATAGAGAAAGGTGACCAAAAGAAGAGGATAATTATATATTCGATACTTCGTGAGTTTATAACTCGTTTCAATGGAATTATGAACCTGAACTTGTTGTGCTCTAGAGAAAATCCCCTAGGAGATTAATCCCTCATCTAAATTTGTTATCATTGCGAAGAAATCAGGTGATGTGGCTCAATTTATGAACCATAATCGCTCACCCAAGGTTTTATGGCTAACAATTACTCGTTAGCAGAAGGGTTTATTGTGTATTTACAATAAATTTTTGCATTGAGACATATTTCTTCGTTGACAAAATTGAGATATGATTATGGAGCATGTAGAGGAAATACGAAGAAGAATATGTGTCTATGTAAGTCAGAGAAAGGCGGCGGCTCATTTGGATGATGAACTTGTATTTTCAAGTAATTTTAAGAATTTCCTTGGTTTTATCTCTAATCTTGTGTTCATTTTTTACTAAACACACGAGTTCACCCTAGTTTGCATCTCTCCTAGGAACGAGTCTCGAGGCAGCCGCGCATCAGTTTCACCATGAGCTTCTTCCAACGGCAATCGCTCTCCATCCACCACTCCACCTGACTGGCGTTCCTTCCTCTCTTCTTAAGTCCAGCAAAGCATCCCAAAGAACCGTACTCAACCTCTGTCGGCCACCTCTGTCGCCGATGAGAATTCCTCCAGACGCGCTCTGCTTGAGGTAATGTTGTTCTACTCTGTTAGCCCTGGATTCCGGTTAAAAATATTCCTGCTCTGCTCTCACCCTTGGTAGTTTTCTAGCAAAAACTCCCCATGTTAACGCGTCCTTTGCTCTCCGCCGAAAGATGAGCTCTCCATCGAACATTCTTCACCATCAGATCTGACGGATCCAACTTCACCTCCGAGCATAATCTCAGTCTTCCCATAACCTATGCTTCATTCCGAGCTCCGCCGTTTCAACATGGGCTCTCATTCGGCGAGTTTTCGGAGGAAAATATGTTATGTTGCATCAAAGCTTTTCTCAGCCAGTCTGGTGAGTTGTTTACGGTGACTCCCACCGCTACCCTGCTCAAACAACCTCACACCTTCTGTTTTCATCACACTCGGATTCTCTTGGGTCAAGCTTTTGAGCCTCAGTGCGTTTTGGTTCTACTGGGCCTGCTTCTGGGGCTAGTTCCTTTGTATAGCTCATCAGTCCCCAACCGATCAAAATTGAAGATTTTGTACCATTAGGGTCTACTTTGCTTATCTTCCTCATCTAACAGGATATATTATGCAATGACTTCCTCCCTTTGGAAGAGATCACTTCCACCTTCCTCATCTTTCGAGGAGTGAACTCTTCTATCAATTTTCTTCTCTATGAGAGGAGGCTTTTCTTTTGTTTCAAATCAGAGAAAAAGTCTTCATTAATCCCTTAAATGTTTGTTATCTTGCTTAGCAGTTTGCACTGTACCAGAAGATGCAACAGATTTTGTCTCAATGAAATCTGAAGGTAGGGGAAATATATCTATGTCACAAGTTAAGGTGACCAAGTTACTTCCTTCCGGTCTAGCCGCGAACTTTATGTTGACACATCCGAGTACCTTCGAGATTCATTCTCGATTAATCTTACTGAGTTTTCAGCTTTATCTTCTACTGCTTTCAAGTCTTATTGTACTAACTTAAGATTTTGATAACTCATCCTTACTATTGTAACTGTCAAATTTAAATGAATGTAAAGTATGGTTTGCACACAAAAAAGTTATATGGTTTGAAGATCTCTTTTTCATGCAATCTACATGACTTCTCAAATAATATAATCAGTGTTGTTGATTTTTTCTTGAGGCAGCGGAAATGAAAAAAAAATCTATGAGCGTTAGAGAATCTTATATAGAAGAATTTTAACCAAGATGAAAAAACATTAAAAAAAAAAATCAAACCACTTCGTTTAGAATATTGGAGTTATAAGCCAATAAATATATGGGTCTTGATTTCATTATATATAAAATAAAATACCAATTTACTGAAAACAATAAGAAGACATTCAAAAATTAATATGACTTTTTGATTCTTCAAACTAGATTTCACTTAAGGGATATGGCTCATCATGACAACGGCTATGAATCTGATTTAAAGAAGAGAAAATCAATAACTTGATTTGTATGCGTTAAAGCAGAATTGATTTTTTATCAAATCTATTTTTTTTATGATCTTTCAATCTAAAATAGCATGAATCTAATGTCAAATAACAAACAACAAAAATAAAGTACAAAAGAACATACAAAAATGATTAAAAAAGAAGAAGAAGAACCATAGATAATCAGTGAATGGATAACTTGAACACATTAATCTACTCAAATATTTGTAAAATTAATCTGAATGGAATAAAATGAAAATCTTAAAATTTATATCAATTAAATCATACCTTATGTGAATGCTTAACCGAATTGAGGATATATTTTTCATGCAATCTCACATGGCTTCTCAAATAATATAATCAGCCTTGTTGAATTTTTCTTGATGCGTCGGAAATGAAAAAAATCAATGAGAGTTAGAGAATCTTATATTAAAGAATATTAACATAGATGAAAAATATGAAACAAAATTGAAAGACTTCGTTTAGAATATTGGAGTAATAAGCCCATAAATATATGGGACTTGATTTCAATATATATAAAATAAAATACCAATTTAATAAAAACAATAAGAAGACATTCAAAAATTAATATGACTTTCTGATTCTTCAAACTAGGTGTTCACTTAAAGGCTATGGCTCATCTTGAAGTTAAAGTTGAATTAATTTTTTTTCAAATTTATTTTTTAATGAAGAAGAAGAAGAAGAAGAAGAAAAAGAAGAAGAAGAAGAAGAAGAAGAAGAAGAACCATAGATAATCAGTGAATGGATAACTTGAACACAACAGTCTAGTCAAATATTTGTAAAATTGATCTGAATAGAATGCAATGAAAATCTTAAAATTTATATCAATTAAATCATACTTTATGTGAATGCTTATCCGAATTGAGGATCTCTTTTTCATGCAATCTCACATGAATTCTCAAATAATATAATCAGTGTTGTTGAATTTTTCTTGATGCGGCGGAAATGGAAAAAATCAATGCGAGTTAGAGAATCTTATATAACTGTCGATATTGGACTGGTGTCGGTCGACACCGTACAGTATCGATCGACAGACTTGACTGTCTTCACAACCCTGGCATAACTTTCGTTCGCACCGTTGGAATGGCCTCAAACCACTTCCAAATGAAAGCTAATCCATTGATCTATCTTGTGTCCAAATTTGAGCGCAATCCATCGGTGGGAAGTTCTTCAACGAATGCCAAACTTATGACGTCTCTGCATGAATCTGCTCCTTTTCTCCCAAAATGCTCCAGAATCCTCCAAAAACTCCAATTAAGCTCCAAACGTGCTAAAACCTGTAAAAGACTCTAAAAGACTATATAATAGAATAAAGACTCGATAAAACAGACTTATATCATGGCTTAAACGGGGTAAAAACCATGATATATCAACTCCCCCCTGACTTAGCCTTTGCTTGCCCTCAAGCAAATAGAAGACTAAACCAGAGAAAGAGGTTTGAAAATACGGAGACTCACCTGTTCAGAAATAATCGCAAAGATTCTTTTCCCAAGCACCCAAATATCACCTAACCAGCTTTTGATCTAACCACCATGTACTTCTCCGTAGACATTGGCAGACTCCACACATTATCTCGCAACATTGTTCAAATAAAGTCCTCATCGCCAGTTTCATCGCTGCAGTCAATGTTCAAGAACCTTCTAGATTCTTTACCATACAATATCATGACAAGGAACCATCCAATTTCACACTTTTTGTAACGCTTTCTCTCCCCTAGACATATTTCTTATTATGTTCTCTTTTTTTTAGATCTGCATATACATATCAAGGTCCGAAATGCGAGTATTGATGGTGTTTGCCACCGAATCCTCGGTTCTTCCCTCTCTATGTATCAAAGGTTTAGGCGAATAGTGGTATCACGGGAAATTTTCCTAACATCGCTTTCAACCTTTGTGTGATCATTCACTCTTAAGTAGAATAATGGGATCACTGGAAATTTTCCTAGCCCTCTACTCAGAAGAAAATCATTTCATCTTTTATGCTCTTATTTATCAACTTATAACAGGGGAGAGAGATACCATTACTTTAAACATATGGGTTCCTTTGTCAGATATGAATGATGAATCAAGCTCTGTAAACACTAACCACATCGATGTAGTGCCTAAATTTGGCTCAGGCTTCAGAAGAACTCTGCTGGAGACATGGATGTTTTTTAGTCAACTGGTCAGTCCTTGGATTTTTCATTAGTCGATCTAGAGCTGATCCTGCAACACTGGTCACTCAAAAACAAAATCAAAACAACAGTTCAAGCACAGGATCATCATCTCCAACAAGTTTTGACTCGATAAAACAACTGACTCTAAGAAAAACAAACACAATGTCAGCAGACACCTCCCCCAGACTTGAACAACACTGTCCCCAATTTTATCTAGCCTAAGGTTGGTGAAAGAAAACAAAAGAACATAATATAATTAAGAGAAACCAGAAGTTACCGTGCTAGAACATCTGGTGTCGACCGACACACGGCCTGGTATCGATCGATACCAGGCTTAAGTCGACATGATGAACTGTTCATTCGCGATTGGTGTCGACCGATACCACTGGGGTATCGATCGACACTAAGGCGATTTCGAGTTTTGCTCCTTGTTTATCCTGACACGAAAAAATAAAAATAAAAAGAAAAATGACTCAAAAGCAGACTCACCAGTGGGTTGCCTCCCACCAAGCGCTCGTTTACAGTCAGTAGCTTGACTTTGGCTCAGGTGATCAGTCAGGAGAAGATTGAGAGCTTACTCCCATGCAAGTTCCACAACTATATACTTGCAGACTCAGAGGTCTGCTCAACATGCTTTCCATAAACTCCTTTCCTTTCTCTTTCAGCTCTGAAGTAAGAAGAACTCGAGCCTTAGAGAATGGTTTCGAAGTTCCCTTACATTTCACCTTGTACTCAATCGAATCTCCATCACACTTCTGAGGGATTAAGGTCATAGAGGGAGTACCTTTCACTTCTTTGCCCTTAACCTTCTTCTTTGCCTTAGCAGTTTTGACATTTTTCTTGGTGATGACATAAGGACTATCTAGAACTTCTGTGCCTATTGGTTCAACAGGAGGCTCTTCCAAAAGATCAATTACCAAAGTCTCATCTGGAACAACGGTGATGCAAGATATATGTGTGGGAGTTGCTCTAGGGATGGCTTTGTAGTACACCTCCTTGTCAATGTATGAGAACGAGATGTGCTTGTTGGGTTTGTCCATAATGGCACCAACCGTAGCCATGAACGGTCTTCCAAGAATCAACTGCGTACGAGATTGTGTGCTCATCTCCACAACCTGAAAATCAGTAGGAACCAGGCAATCTTCTACGTTAACCAGCAAATCAGGGATTATACCATATGGAAGTGAGGTGGAACAATTCGCGAATGTGATAGATGACATGGGCGGTCGAATATCAGCTCCCAATCTCTCTGCAATTGCCCTTGATACGACATTGATGCTAGCTCCTGAGTCAACGAGAGACTCTTTGAATTCAACTCCAGAGATGGAGCATGGAACAGAGAATATTCCTGGATCTTCACTCTTAGTTAAACGCTTCAGTGGAGGCGGTGGACGTCTGACCTGGGCAAAAAGTGCCTTAATCTCTTCCTCAGTTTTTCTGCAGTCTCGGAAGTGACTCAGCAGAGGGCGGCACTCTAGGGCTTCTTCAAAAGTATGTGTGAGTGGAATTCTTCGTACCATCTTCTCAAAGGATCTATGAGGTGTTGAGGGATAGGATTCAGCTTCTTAGGCTTGAGAAGTCCGTCAATACTCGTACGCGGTTCCTTCGCAGTGTCTGGGTTGGCATCGATCGATACATTGAGGGTGTCGATCGATGCTTGCTCCTTCGAGACGTCCTTGATAGATGCTTGGACGAGTATCGATCGATGCTTGCTCCTTCGAGACGTCCTTGACAGATGCTTGGACGGGTGTCAATCGATACAAGAGGGTATCGGTCGACATCAAGGTGATTTCCGAAATCTTATCGTCATTCGTGGCAAGATGGACGAAAATCTCTGCTATTTGAGTGTCCATCATCTTCTGATGAATACTGAGAGACTCAATTTTCCCGTTCAGATCTGTGTACAGAGCGTCCATCTTCCCAGTGAGGTTTAGTGTCATCTTCTGCTGTCCCTGAAGAAGCTGTTCAAGCATGGATTCCATCTTACTCTCAGAAGTTCTGGGTGGTGTGGGTATTGATACATTTGATCTTGAAATCCATCTCCATCAATGTGGTTAACAAATTCCACTATATCTTTTCCAACAAAACGAACAACCTTCTGCTGCTTGTCTATCAACCAATCTAACTTAGCATTCACCTCAGCAATCTGACTGCAATCCAAGTTACCAGCTTGCTTCTTGCGCTCCATGTCTGCATTCTTGTTACTATTGCTAGAAACCAAATTGAAGAATATTAACCTAGATGAAAAACATGAAAAAAATTTGAAAGATTTCGTTTAGAATATTGGAGTAATAAGCACATAAATATATGAGCCTTGATTTCAATATATAAAATAAAATACCAATTTAATGAAAAAAATTAGAAGACATTCAAAAATTAATATGACTTTCTGATTCTTCAAACTAGATGTTCACTAAAAGGCTATGGCTCATCTTGAAGTTAGAGTTGAATTAATTTAAGAAGAAGAAGAATCAGTGAATGGATAACTTGAACACAACAATCTAGTCAAATATTTGTAAAATTGATCTGAATAGAATACAATGAAAATCTTAAAATTTATATCAATTAAATCATACTTTATGTGAATGCTTATCCGAATTAAGGATCTTTTTTTCATGCAATCTCACATGACTTCTCAAATAATATAATCAGTGTTGTTGAATTTTTCTTGATGCGGCGTAAATGAAAAAAATCAATGCGAGTTAGAGAATCTTATATAGAAGAAGATTAACCTAGATGAAAAAACATTGAAAAATCAAACGACTTCGTTTAGAATATTGGAGTTATAAGCTCATAAATATATGGGCCTTGATTTCATTATATATAAAATATAATACCAATTTACTGAAAACAATAAGAAGACATTCAAAAATTAATATGACTTTCTGAATCTTCAAAATAGGTATTCACTTAAAGAACTGATTTAAAGAACAGAAAATCTATAACTTGATTTGTGTGCGTTAAAGTTGAATTGATTTTTTTTATCAAATCTATTTTATTTTTATGATCTTTCAATCTAAAATATCATGAATCTAATCTCAAATAACTAACAACAAAAATAAATTACAAAAGAACATAAAAATGATTAAAAAGAAGAAGAAGAAGAACCATAGGAAATCAGTGAATGAATAACTTGAACACAACAATCAACAAAAATATTTGTACAATTGATCTGAATCGAATAAAATGAAAATCTTAAAATATATATAAATTAAATCATACCTTATGTGAATGCTTAACCGAATTGAAGATCTCCTTTTCATGCAATCTCACATGACTTCTCAAATGATATAATCAGTGTTGTTGAATTTTTCTTGATGCGGTGGAAATGAGAAAAAAAATCAATGAGAGTTAGAGAATCTTGTATAGAAGAATTTGTTGAATATAATCAGTGTTGTTGAATTTTTTTTGATGCGGCGGAAATGAAAAAAATCAATGCGAGTTAGAGAATCTTATATAGAAGAAGATTAACCTAGATGAAAAAACATTAAAAAAATCAAACGAATTCGTTTAGAATATTGGAGTTATAAGCCCATAAATATATGGGCCTTGATTTCATTATAGATAAAATAAAATAAAAATTTAATGAAAACAATAAGAAGACATTCAAAAATTAATATGACTTTATGATTCTTCAAACTAGGTGTTTACTTAAAGGTTATGGCTCATCATGACAACGATTAGGAATCTGATTTAAAGAAAAGAAAATATATAACTTGATTTGTGTGCGTTAAAGCTAAATTGATTTTTTATCAAATCTATTTTTTATGATCTTTCAATCTAAAATACCATGAATCTAATCTCAAATAACTAACAACAAAAATAAAATACAAAAGAACATACAAAAAATGATTAAAATAGAAGAAGAAGAAGAAGAACCATAGATAATCAGTGAATGGATAACTTGAACACAACAATCTACTCAAATATTTATAAAATTGATCTGAATCGAAGAAAATAAAAATCTTAAAATTTATATCAATTAAATCATACCTTATGTGAATGCTTAACTAAATTGAGGATCTATTTTTCATGCAATCTCACATAACTTCTCAAATAATATAATCAGCGTTGTTGAATCTTTCTTGATGCGGCAGAAATGAAAAAAATCAATGAGATTTAGAGAATCTTAAATAGAAAAAGATTAACCTAGATGAAAAAACATTAAAAATCGAACGACTTCGTTTAAAATATTGGATTTATAAACCCATAAATATATGAGCTTTGATTTTATTATATATAAAATAAAATACCAATTTAATGAAAACAATAAAAAGACATTCAAAAATTAATATAACTTTCTGATTCTTCAAACTAGGTGTTCATTTAAAGGCTATGGGTCATCATGACAACGGTTATGAGAAAATCTAAAACTTTATTTGGGTGCATTAAAGTTGAATTGATTTTTTATCAAATCTATTTTTTTAATGATCTTTCAATCTAAAATACCATGAATCTAATCTCAAATAATTAACAACAAAAATAAAGTACAAAAGAACATACAAAAAATGATTAAAAAGAAGAAGAAAAAGAACCATAGATAATCAGTAAAAGGATAGCTTGAACAAAACAATCTACTCAAAGATTTGTAAAATTGATCTGAATCGAATAAAATGAAAATCTTAAAATTTATATCAATTAAATCATAACTTATGTTAATGCTTAACCAAATTGAAGATCTATTTTTCATGCAATCTCTCATTATTTCTCAAATAATATAGTCAACGTTGTTGATGGCAGACTGTTGCTGCTCATGTTGTTGCTGTTGCAATTGTTGTAACTACTGCACTTGCTGTTGTAACCTCTGAAGTTCGGCAGCTACAGCATTCTTTTGGTTGTCATTATGATCGTCCATGATGACGGGATTTGATCTGGCTTTTCTGTTCATTCGTTCTAACCTTGTTAGCTCTTCGTTGCTGAGCTTGCGAAGGTTTTCAGAGAGAGCCCTTTCTTCTGGTAACTCTACTCAGCTTTTCGGTTAGTCACCTGAATCACACAAGAGAAGAAAATAAAATGTATCAGTAAATCTTAGACTAAATTTCAGTTTCATATTCAAAAGTAACGCTATTGGTCCCCGGCAACGGCGCTAATTCTTGAAACACTTCAGGAATAACCCAAATAAAAACACTGCAAGAGAACAGTCTATCGCAGTAGTATAGATGGAATCGAATCCACAAGGACGAATGTCACACTACAAATCTCACAAAGTCATGCGGGTTACTAAGTTGGACCAAGATCGTTGTAGTATAGTGGTAAGTATTCCCGCCTGTCACGCGGGTGACCCGGGTTCTATCCCCGGCAACGGCGCCAATTCTTGAAACACTTCCGGAATAACCCAAATAAAATAATGCAAGAGAATAGTCAGTCGCAGTAGTATAGATGGGATCGAATCCACAAGGACCAAGGTCACACTACAAATCTCACAAGTGAAATTAAGCTAAGACGAGAATATGGTTTTAATTTGCAAAAGTAATGAAAATAACTAAAAGCGATGTAAATTCAATGAGATAAAAACGTTAGGCCAATGGTTTCTTTGTTGGAATCCAGAGATCATGAACCTGATAACTATTCAGAAAATGTTTTAGCACAAGTCTCGAGCTCAAACATAAATGTTTAATCAATCCACTGTCATGGTATTGATCACTAAATCTAAAAACCTAAGATTCTAGACTAGCATTAACGAATTGGTTTGATATGTTCACGAATCGCCTAAGCATCAGTTTTCGTTGGCTAAGGAATATTCGCTCGCTTATGTTCTTTCAAGCAATCTATAACACTTTTGATGAATAGATTAAACCCTAGATCGGAGACTAAGTGACCAGTTTAGCCTAAGCAATGAACACATCAATAAGCGAAGACCACAAAAGATAAATTCCTATCTATGTATAATTCAATGATTCATAGATCCCCTTGAAACCCTAAACCTAACTATGAAACCACACAGACATGGAAACAAAGAACACACAAGGAGATAGAGAAGAACTCATAATCGATATGATAGAAAATCAAATAGGGGTCAGAAATTCTTCTCAAAAAGATGTAGAGTCAGAGATCCGTCTCCCCAAAGCTTAAAAATTGCCAAAAGCCAAAAATCTGAATAGAAGATAAACCGTAACCTAAAAAGTGGCTACAAATAGTTATAAATAGGTCTCTAGTTGTTCATGGTCAAAATTGGGTGGATCTAGGCCGAAACAGAAAAGTCAAATTTCCTTTTTGCCTATGAGACTGGATCGGCCGATCCATGTTTCTTGAATCGGCCGATATGATGCCCGCAGATGGGTCATCTTTGTGCATGCTCCTTCTGCTCGCCAGGCTGGACCGTCTTCACGAAAATTGGCATATATTTTGATCGCACCGTTGGAATGACCTCAAACCACTTCTAAATGAAAGCTTATACACTGCTATTTCTTGGATCCAAATTTGGGGGCGATCCATCGGTGGGAAGTCCTTTAACGAATGCCAAACTTTAAATGCCTTTGCATGATTCTGCATCTCCATATGCTCATTTGCACCCAAAACGGCACATTCTCTCCCAAAGTGACCTAAAACCTGAAAAGACTTGATAAAAGGACTAAAAGACTCTAAAAACAAACTTTGAATCGATAAAAGACATAAAACAAGGGTTAGAAACCGGTAAAAACACGGTTTATCAGTGGACACATACAAATATCAATGGTTACGAGATTCCCAAAGCAGATCAAACGTCAAAAAATAACTTGAGGTAAAAGAGCTCAAGTTAAAACCACCTCGGCCAAAGAATAGCTCGGCGACAATAAGAGAAACTCATCAATAAATCATCACAACGCCTCGGCATTAATTCACTTCGGAAGCAAAAGCCAGCAGTCGGTTCGGCGTCATTACGGTTCGGTAGTTAATCTCGATCCCGGCAACTTTCATCTCGTCACAATAACTTCTGAATCTGACGAGTTGGGGGGCAAACTGTTGGGGTCGGATTCCACCCGCTCGAGATTAACCGTTTGGAAACAACCAAGTATGGAGACATCATCTTGGTCGAACCGAATCAAAGACGAGAAGAAGACAAAGATGAGGAAAAGACGACCGAGCCAAAGCATGGCTCGGGCCCATCCCATTCGCTTCGACAAGATCCGGCTCGGCGAAATCAATATCATTCCCTAGACCAAACCAAAATTGGATCAAGACTCTATCAATCCGGTCCATCTTGTTTCAATATCATGCGCCGAAGTTAGCTCTCACTAGGTCAAGGTAGAGATTGGGCCGAGCTTGTCAACCCATTAAGCGACCGATCAACAAGAAACCCTAGGTGAGACTTCTAGTCAGCGGCCGCGCAAAGGAAAAAGGAAAGATTCCACATATTCCGAGATCCCCGTTCATAGGATCTTTATAAATAGTTGTCATAATCGTCTGTAACGAGAGGAGCTTAGGATATCTTAGCAGAACCTTAGCAAAAATCATTCATGTACTTGAAAGCTTACGAAACAGTAATAAAAATCATCTTTGGATCCTTGTTCTCGTGTTTTCGATCTCAAAAACTTATGTTCCCTCTAAGTTCCTTTAAAAAAAACTGATTGTGCAAGTTTCGACTCCCACAATGTGGCTCAATATATGAATCACAATCGCTCACCCAACGTTTTGTGGCAGCCAATTACCCGTGAACAGAACGGTTTATGGTGTATTTACATTGAATTTTTACAATGAGGCATATTCCTCTGTTGAAAGGGTTGAGATATGATAATGGAGCATCTAGAGGAAATGGGAAGAAGAAGATGTGTATACGTAGGTCAGAGAAAATCGGTGGCTCATTTAGATGATGATCTTGTCTACGTAGGTCAGAGAAAGGTAGGTCAGAATATTGTGTTCCATTTTTATAAATTAATTGAGATTTTTATTAGTTATCAGGTATTTACTCTATCAAAATCTCAATTAATTGATAAAGAGGAACAAAAGATTAGAAAATAATGGGATCTTCTAGAATTTCCAGGATTCATAAAACTCTCACACATGCCTGTCTTTATATAGACCAGGACAATTACAAAGTTAAGACAGTCTAAACCTAAACCGAAGCCCAATAGGAAAAACACATTCCTAATTGACTAAACCAAGTCGCGGGCCTAGTAAATACTCATGATTTTCCATCACCAAAGCCCAACAAACTCCACCTTGATGACAATCATTGCCGAGTATAACTTCTTCATCTTTGCATTCATGTGCCGCTCCAGACAGTCCAGCACCTTAGTGTTCTCCTAAGTTGAGAAAACTCAAAGCCTTCTCAAACTTATCCACATGAAGTACCTTTGTCAACCTGAACACAATCTTTCGATCTTGGACACCTTTCAAGTACCTTAGCACCCACTTCACAGCAGTCCAATGTATCATGATTGGCTTACTCCTGAACCTACTAATCAAACCAACCGCTTACGCGAGATCACACCTAGTTCCTAACATCGCATACATGATACTCCCAATAGCATTTGAGTATGGAATATCATCCAAAATTATCTCTGCTTCATCATCTTTCACAGCAGACAACTTGAAGTGCGAACCGATAGGTGTAGAAACTGATCTAGCTTCATCCATATTGAATACCTGTAGAATCTTCTTGATGTAACCAGATTGAGACAAGGTGAGAACTCTACCTTCACGATCCCTCTCAATATCCATCCCAAGAATCCTTCTTGCAGCTCCTAGATCTTTCATCTCAAATCTACTGCTCAAAAAATCTTTCACAATCACAAATTGATCAAAGCACTTGTTCCATTGCCTTGGAGCTTGCTTAAGTTCATACAATGCCTTTTCCAACAAGCAAACGTGGTCCTCTTTTTCTTTAACCACAAAACCTTCAGGCTGCTCCATATAGATCTCCTCTTCAAGTAAACCATGAAGAAACGCAGTCTTGACATCATGCTGCTCTAATTCCATATCCATATTTGCTGTAACCGATAGAAGAAACCTGATAGAAACATGCTTCACAACCGGAGAAAACACTTCTTGATAGTCAATACATTCTTTCTGAGAATAACCCTTGGCTACAAATCTAGCTTTATATATCGGTTCTTCTACCCATGGGATACCCGGCTTCAACCTGTAAACCCATTTGCAACCAATCACTTTTCTACCTCTTGGTATTTTAACCAACCTCCAGGTCTTTTTCTTATATAGAGAAATCTTCTCTTCAACCATACCTCCATTACAGAAAACTTTATCCTTGTTTTCAACATCTTCCTGATAGTCCATAGGTTCTTCAGAACTCATCTCGACAGCAGCGATTAAAGCGAAACTCGCTAAATCATAATCACCAAGATGTTCAGGTCGCCTTGTTACTCATTTCTAGTGTAATCATCAATGATAGACAGGAAATACTGCTTACCAGAGATACTTGGAGTGACTGATAGAGATCCCCAAAGATCTGAGTGAACATATATCATCGCTTCTCCTGAATTGTGTTTCCCAATGTTGAAGCTCAGTCTCTTGGTCTTCCCCATTACACAACTCTCACAGAAATCCATCTCCCCAATCCTTCTCTTGTCAATGATGCCTCTTTTTACCAAGATCATCAGATTATTCATGTTCATGTGTCCCAACCTTCTATGCCATAAAGCCATCTCGTCTTTGGCTGGTTTCGTGGTAACACATATGTTTGACTGTCCTACCACAGTCTCTCCATCAAGAAAATACAAAGAACCACATAGAGTGCCTTGAAGACCCATCTTCCCATTCTTATAGAACCTTGTTTTTTCTTTGCCTCCAGCATGATCAAACCCAAGCTTATCCAATGTACTTGTAGATATTAAATTTCTCTTCAGCTTAGGAATATACCTGACATTCGTCAATGTCTTTACCGTGCCACCACATGCTTTTATATTGATGGAACCTATTCCTTTGACCTCCACAGAATAGTCGTCCCCCAGTAGCACTTGTCCAGAGTTGAGCTCCTCAAAAGTATCAAACCAATCTCTCCTTGAGGTCATGTGATATGAACAACCCAAATGAATCACCCACCTCCCTAGATGCCAATTTTTCGAGACCGATAACGCATCAACTACTGCTGATTTTTCGATGACAACCGCTGCCGTGGCGTCTTCATCATCGCCGCCTTTCCGCTTCTTCCAAGCATAGCAATTAGCCTTCACATGTCCTTCCTTATTGCAGAACCAGCAGGTGACTTTTGTTCCCGATTTCGACCTGCTTCTGCCTTGATTACCAGAATTTCGTTGATCCCTACTTTGCTATCTCCCACGAGCCACATACGCTTCACCTTGTCCGTCGAAGATGGCTATCTTCACCTTCGTCTTCTTTTCTGAAGACATCTCGATCAAACGAACTTCTTAACACGCCTCTGCTACCGTATCGATCGATACAAGATGGAGTGTCGTTCGATACCAAACTTTTCTTCATCTTTCTGCGAACACGTAACAGACGTATCGATCGATACCAGGAAGGGGTGTCGGTCGATACCTGAGCGATCTGGGTGATCTTCTTCTTCGCTCCGCAGAGAGCTTTTTCTCCCAGGCTGTCAGATTGAAACCCTAAACCGATTGATGCCTTGATTCTAGCTATCAATCCAGATATACAACCTAGATCCTTGCAGAACTTTTATGTCCAATTGATGCCTTGATTCCAGCTATCAATCCTGATCTAAAACCTAGATCCATGCAGAACTTTTCTGTCCAATTTCTCCCAAACCTAAAACCAAGGCTCTGATACCACTTTGTTGAGATTTGATCCTATCTTGATAATCACGGAATTGAGCAATAAGTAAAAGACACAGAGAATTAACGAGTTCAGATCACGGTGTGTGATCCTACGTCTTGGCCTGGAGCTTTCCAGTAATCCACTATCACCACGGATTACAAAGCATTAGGGTTCCTCACAATCTCTCTAAGAACAAGAAAGATCTCTCTACTTTCTCTCTAGAATTTCCAGGATTCAGGAAACCCTCACACATGCCTGTCTTTATATAGACCAGGACAATTACAAAGTTAAGACGGTCTAAACCTAAACCAAAGCCCAATAGTAAAAACACAATCTTAATTGACTAACCCAAGTCGCGGGTCTAGTTAATACTCATGATTTTCCATCACCAAAGCCCAACACTTATGTTTTCCAACTATTTTATAAAATAGTGTCATGTTTTAGACCCATTAAAAAAAATTGGTGAATAAGATAATTCATGGCTACACTCATCTTTAGAGGACTAGTCGGATGGTAAAAGTCTGGATCATCCTCTGGTTATAAAAAATGTTAAAATGGATGCTACAAATTATTTAATGAAATTTTACTATTTTTTATTATGGTTTTCGATTAAAATAAAAAATGAATTTAATATTTATAAACCAAAAGAGCTTTACAAAACAAGAAACAGATTTTAATGTTTTGAGTAATCATCTAGTCGATTTTATGTTGTAGTTTGAAAAAACATTTAACAATAAATTTTAAAATGAACTATTTCCTAAAATCCAGATTCTACTGCCAATATTCATACAGATATATTTCCATGTATTCAATGATTAATAAAAATTCTGTTATGAATTAATGTTAGGTTCATGGTTTTACAAATTGATGCATAACCATACCACAAATACAAGTATATATGTAGTAGTTAAAGATTTGTTTTGACTAGACATCTTAAAATGAACTATTTTCCTTAAATCCAGATTCTACGGCCAACATTCATCATATATATTTCTATTTATTCTTTTTTTGAAGTCATATTTTAATTTATTCAATTATTAGTAAAAAGTATTATGAATTAAAGTTAGGTTCATGCTTTTATAAAAGTGATGAGAAAAACATACCGTACACCAATAATTAATTCATTGACTAAAGTTACATTCATACTTTTATAACTTGATGAGATAAACCTATCATACACCAATGATTAATTCATGGAGTAAATGAGTAAAATAGGTAAATAACCTCAGCTGACCAAAAAGTTACGTAAATGGGAATGTAGAAGTAAAAATTAGGAAAGTAGGAAAGACAAAAAATAAATAAATCGAAAATATTTTTTTTCATTTTAAATAATTACAGAAAATGTCATTGGCTTATAAATTCATTTTTCGATAGAATAAACTAGTAATAATGTTCATCAAATGACCGGTGACCTGTTTATCCAAAATCAACGACTACCATTCATCCTCGGAAAGCATTTTTTGAATATGCTAACAATAAATAACATGATAACAATTATTCCGTTAACGTTTACTATAGAATGTTAACATGCTAACAATAATAGCATGTTACATAGTAGCTCTGGGCATCAGTACTCGTTACCCGCCCGACCCGCTCGACCCGTCCCGTACTCGGCCCGTAAAACTGGGTACCCGACTCGTCCAAGCCAAGTATCAAGGTGAGTTAACCAACTACTTGCAAGTAACGGGACAAGTCCAAGCCGAAATTGTTTTCTGACTACTTGTCCCGTTACCCGGCTTGTTCCCGTTACCCGGCTTGTTCCCGTTACCCGGCTTGTTCCCCATTACCCGGTTTGCTACTTGTACCCAAGACAAGACAAGTAATGGAAAAAGCAAGGCAAGTAATGGAAAACAAGACAAATAATGGAAAAAGCAAGATAAGTAATGGAAAAAGCAAGGTAAGTAATGGAAAAAGCAAGACAAGTAATGGAAAACAAGACAAGTAATGGAAAAAGCAAGGCAAGTAATGTAATTACTTGTTGAGCGGGTACCCGTACTTGCAAGTACGGGTACATGTCAAGGTACTTCCAAGTATCAAAAATCTGGGCGGGTACCCGTTTTTACAGGTCCAAATACGGGCCAATATTTTCAATACCCGTACGGGGCGGGTCAAGTAGCAAGTCGGCCAAAATAAGCGGGTACCCGCCCCGTGCCCAGGCCTATTACATAGTATTCTCTTATATAAATAACATGATAACAATTGTAATAACATGTCATATAGAATGTTAATGTGCTAACAATAATATTTGATACTTGTAACGTGCTAACAATAATATCTAATACTTGTAATGTGATAACAAGAATATTCTAAACTTGTAATGTATTAACATATAAAATATCCGAATAATATTTGTATTAACTGTATACATAATTATACCAATATAAAATATTATTCAAATATTTTATATGCCGGTGTATTTTATATGTTAATACAAATATTATTCGGATATTTTATATGTTAACACGTTACAAGTATCGAATATTCTTGTTAGCACATTATAAGTATTAGATATTATTGTTAACATGTTACAATTAATAAATATTATTGTTAGCACATTAACATTTTATATGATATGTTATTACAATTGTTATCATGTTATTTATATAAGAAAATACTATATAGCATGCTATTATTGTTAGCATTCTATAGTAAATGTTAAAGGAATAATTGTTATCATGTTAATTATTGTTATCATGTTAGAAACATACTTTCCGGGGATGAATGGTGGTCGTCGATTTTGGATAAACAGGATCGCCGATCATTTGATGAACATTGTTACCAATTTCTTCTATTAGAAGCCAATAACATTTTCTCTAATTATTTAAAATAGAAAGAATATTTTTTATTTATTTATTTTCTCTCTTTCCTACTTTAATATTTTTTACTTCTACATCCTCATTTACTTATCTATCAGAAGTCGATTTGGTCGCGCAGGGTCCTGGCCGCGGGTGCGGGCTCTCTGGGAGTGGCGAAACGCCTCTTGGCCGCGGGTGGAGACTCTCCAGGAGTGGCGAAATACCTCATGTCCGTGGCTCCAGCTCCTCCAGGCGCGGTGGCTTCATCTTCGGGCCGGGGCAGCGTCATCTGCCTTCAGTGCTTCATATGTATTTAAGGATCCAACCATTGGATTGCCTCCAATCCAATTGCATTTGAAAGCGGGTTGTCTCTATTTTGTTGTGTCCAAATTTGGGGATGATCATACTGTGGAAAAGTCTCCGTTAGCTGCAAGATTTCTTGATAGTCCAAGTTTATCCAAAAACGTACTTTTACACCGAAATGCACTCTTTTATTCCGAGTTACCTGAAACGTCTTTCAAATCTCTAAAATATGAAAATCACTTGAAAATCTTTGAAAACAGAGTTAAAACACATGCAAAAGAATATGAAAATGATCCATAAAAATGGTCAAAAACTTATGTTATCAACTCCCCCAAACTTAGATCTTTTTTTGTCCTCAAACAAAACAGAAACCTAAACTCGAAAAGAGGTTTTCAAAAATATAGGAACTAACAGAATTCTCAGTGACCGTCCTTCAAAACCATAACCAACGTAATGCATCAATCGGACTTAGTCTAGAAAATTCTCACCAAAGTACTACAACGCTAAGCCACGGTATCTGTCATGCGAAAGTCTAACCACATAGATCATAACTTTCAGTCAACTAGCTCTTAACATTCATTAAAGATTGCGTGATTCTTACCAAAAATATTAGACAAGACAATCGATGCAAGGAATTTAAGGGCAATTTAGAGGTGAGGATAAAAGTGTTTCGGGTTACCGTATTTTCTTCGGAGGATATGATATTCCCATATTTTGCAGCTCTTAGCATGCATTCTTGTTATTGTTTTGTGTCTTATACATGTGTCTTACATTGTTTTTATAGCATTTTGGTTTTTATTAGAATATTAGGTGTTTTCAGTAGGTCCTAGTGAGTTTTGCATGCATTTGGAGTGTTTTTAGGTGTTTTGGAGATGGTTGATGATGTTTGGAGTTATGGAGCATAAGAAAAGGAAGAGTCCATCCGGAGTGTCCGAAAGAACGGTTCGGACGAAGGATTTTCAGTCCGATTCAGCTTCGGATATGTTCATGAGAGTTGTAGAGGAGTTAGTTATCTGTCTATGGTAGTTAGAGTCAGGTCATTTGGACATGTGGTTCGAGAGATATGGCCGATTGTCTAAGAAGTCTCTGTCTGGCCGCGAACCCGTTGCACCATTCCGGACCAATCTTGTCCGGCGTCACCGTCAGGTGTTCAACTTCAGCTTGGACATGAAGATTACCGGCCCACAACACCCCTCCATCCCTGACCGGTACTGCTCCTTCACTCGACCAGGGGAAATACCGGCCTCTTGTGCCGGCCCAATCTCGCCCGGCGTGGATGCTCTCGCCGAATCCAGCCAAAGTGTCTGAAATATCACGCTGGACGAAGGACCTACGCTTGGAATTAGCTTCTGAAGCCTTCATAGAAGTTGTAGATAATTGAGTTCAATGTCTTCTGGAGATGGTCGCAAGTCATTCTGATCGGTGGTTTGAAAGATACACCAGATTTAGCAGGGACAAGTCTGACTGGCGCCCAAACGAGTTATGCTAAAAAAAAGCAAAGTCTCCATACCGGCCATACATACCGGCCCCAATTCGCCCGGTATGGAATGTTCGACCAAAGACTTGACCGGATCAAAACCCGGTTTGTTCCGGGTTGACCCGGTCCGATCCAAACTCATTTAAATATTGAGTTGGGTTTTAGATCTAACCCTAATATTTTAGATCTAAGCTTTCTTTTCTCTAGAGTTGGGTTTTCTCTCAAACTCTTCTTATGATGATTTTGGATGGATATTCATCATTCATGCCACTCTAGTGAAGGATTCTTCAACATATCTTTATATTATGTTTATTTAATCCTTGTTCTTTATCTTTATGTCTCTTTTTCTCTTGTGTTCTTCATGTTTAGGCTTTAGACCCTTTTTTGTTGGATTTTGGATTTTGCTTGATTTTGATGGTTTGATCGTTGATTGTCGATGCTTAGGACTAGATAAACATTTGTTCTCATGTTAGGAAGGACCTTAATGCTATGATTGAATTGAAAACTCATTTCTAGAACTTAGACATTTCATGTACACAAGGTGTTCGATGAAATGTCTAGAAAACTTCTAAGCATGCTTTTCATTCTAAGTGATCGGTGGATGCTGACTTTAAATGATTTTTACAATGATTAGTGTCATGGAAGTGAACTAATCTACTTGAAAGTGTTCCATGTCATAAGAATAAATGTGCATTGAATGTTTAGGCATCGTTAGTCAATTGTCGTGATGGTTAGATGATGATGTTTTAGTGTGCATCTTGTTAGAGCCTTCACTTAGGTTGATCTTAAAGCTAGTTTTGGATTGAGAGATCAAAGCTAGAGCTTAAGCATTTTACGCTTGATAAGTGTTCGATGAAATGCTTGAACCAAACCTTTTGTGAGCTTTTCATGCCTAGCCAATGAGAGTTGATGTCTAGAGTGATTAGTGAACTAAGTGGGATTATAGATTAAAGCTTGTTAATCATCTTATCACAAACGAGAGTTTGATCTTGATTAGGTGATTAACAAAGTGATTAGTGCCACGAGAGTGGATTAGTCAAAATTGTGAATTCCATGTTCTAGGATAGTGTTTAATTCAATCTTTATCATCATTGTTTGTTCATTAATCATCTTCTTGATGGTTAATTCATTTTCCAACACTTCTATCTTTTGTTTTCTTTCTTGCATTTTACATTCTTTGTTTAAAACTATAAAAACCCAAAAGATTTGCTCTAGATTATGAAGATTCATGTATTTTTGGTGCATTGATCTTAACCTCTTTGGTTCGATCCTCAAATACTACAATGATATGAGTAGGTTTGAGTAATTCATATGAACTTAACATTAACACAAATTCTATCCATCAATTTAGGGGTTGGTCTCTCCGCCAGGCGGATACATCTTCAGTAAAACCTCTATAACTACCTAACCAGATGTCCGAATTATCTAATTCAAACACCTATGGATAGCTAACTCACTTCTCTACAACTTCCATTAAGGTCAACGAGGCTGATTCAAATCGGAAGACCTTCGTCCAACAACATATTTCCGGCGTCTCGGATGGACTTTGCACTCTACTTTGGTCCATTTCTCCAAATATACCCAAATTGCCTCCAATCACCTAGAAAGTACACCAAAACATGCAAAAACTCACTAGACCTAATGCAAACACCTAATACTCTAATTTAGACCAAAATGCTATAGAAACTATGAAAGACACATGCATGAGACTCGAAACACTAAACAATATGCATGCTAAAACGGGTAAAATATGGGAATATCAACTCCCCTGAACTTATTAATTTGCTTGTCCTCAAGCGAACAAGTAAGAACAAGAAGAGAGAGAGGTTGAAGTGAGAGATTAATAAACAAAAGAAAAGAAAAAGGCTTAATCTCAAAAAGAAGTAAATTACTAATGTTGAAAGCTAAACCCAATTGGCAACGACGCCAAATTGATACAAGGATTTTGCCGTGTATCAATTACTCAAATGCCTAAGTAGCATATGAGGTATCAAATCCATGGGTATAAGTTTCGATCACTAAGAATGCATACAATTTTGTAAGTTAATCTAATAAAGGTGGTTTTGGTTTCTAACAACCTAAATGATTCAAATTAAAGGCAACACTACAAGAAAACCTGGATATTGCGACTACGACTTACGACTACGATTGTAGTCGTAAAGAAATAGCGACTACATAACGACTATATGGCGACTGCAAGATATATTACGACTTAGTTACGACTACACAATAGTTGCTCCGCTTTTAGTCGTACCTTAGTCGTAAAATTGCGACAAAATAGCGACATTATACGGCGAGTAGTAAATATAGTCGTAATGTAGTCATTAAAAACCGGTATAGGCCACGTGCTTCTCGTTTTGATGTCGGTGGACCTAACTAAGTTAAAGTTTTTACAGCAGTCGGAAATTAGTCGTAAAAAAATAATGTAGTCGTAAAAAAGTCGCAAAAATAGTCGCAAAAATCTCTATAAATATATTCGAACGACATTAGTTTCTTTCATTCACATTCCATTGGTGGTGAGAAACACGAAATTGAGGAGAAAAAAAAAGTTTGTTACTAAAAAAATGTCGGGAAATTACAATTATAGTAATTTTCGGGAGTGGATGTATAAAAGGTTCGATGAAGCGACGGGAAATTTCTCGGTAGAGTTCATAGCGGGGGTGGATCAATTCATGACATTTGTAAATGGCCAGCCCCTAACGCAGAGCAATCGCGGTAAGTTTTACTGCCCTTGTAGTGATTGCGAGAACAATAATTTCTTGTCGGGTACAAGAATTTGGAAACATCTTTATAGTAAAGGATTTATGCCAGATTATTATGTTTGGTATAAGCATGGAGAAGAACTCGATATGGATTTAGGAACGAGTTCTGTAGATCCGACGTGGGTAAGTGGTAGTGAAGAAGTGGGTAATGTAGAAGGAGGTAGATATGTTGATATGGTGAATGATGCATTTCGTGAGAACGTGAGTTTTGATTACTCTCATGAGGATGGTAGTTATCACAGTGTAGAAGAACCGGTACGCAATCATTCCAAAAGTTCTATGAGTTGTTAGAAGGAGCCAAAAATCCATTATACGATGGTTGTCGTGAAGGTCACTCGCAGTTATCCTTTGCTGCTGAGCTCATGCAACATAAGGCAGATCATAATATGAGTGAGAGGTTAGTGGATTCGATGTGCGGAATGTTTAATAACTACTTACCAGAAGGAAACCAGGCAACGAGTTCAAATTACGAGACGGAAAAATTGATGAACAATTTAGGCCTCCCATGTCATGCAATTGATGTTTGCGTTAACAATTGTATGATCTTCTGGAAAGAAGACGAAAGGTTAGATAAGTGTCGGTTTTGTAATTCAGAAAGATGGATGCCAAACGAGCAACACCGTAGGACCAAGGTACCATATAGTCGTATGTGGTATATGCCTATTGCTGACAGATTAAAGAGAATGTATCAGAGCGAGAAGACTGCAGCGGCAATGAGATGGCATGCCGAGCACCAGCCGAATGAAGGAGAAATGAGTCATCCGTCTGATGCGACGGAGTGGAAAAATTTTCAATATCTACATCCCCGGTTTGCCGAAGAACCCCGTAACGTTTATCTTGGGTTATGTACAGATGGGTTCAATCCATTTGGCATGTCAAAAAATCATTCACTGTGGCCCGTGATCTTGACTCCATATAATTTACCCCCTGGTATGTGCATGAATACGGAGTACTTGTTTCTTACCATTATGAATTCTGGGCCAAATCATCCTCGAGGTAGTCTCGATATATTCCTCCGGCCTCTTATTGAGGAGTTAAAAGAATTGTGGTTCACTGGAGTTGATGCGTACGATGTGTCATTGAACCAAAATTTTAATCTAAAAGCAGTGTTGTTGTGGACGATAAGCGACTTTCCGGCGTATAGCATGTTATCAGGATGGAGCACCCATGGGAAATTGGCTTGTCCAATTTGCATGGAAGATACAAAGTCTTTTTATCTCCCGCATGGAAGAAAGACGTGTTGGTTCGATTGTCACCGAAGATTTCTTCCTCTTGATCATCCACTAAGGAAGAATAAAAAAGACTTTTTGAAGGGAAAAGACGCTAAGCAAGAGTATCCACCTGAGATTTTGACAGGTGAGCAAGTTTATAAATACCGGTTGCGTCGGGTAAAGCCACCGAAAACAAAGGATGTTGGTGGAAACGGTCACGAAAAGAAGAAGCCTGGATTTGGGAAGACACATAACTGGCACAAAGAAAGCATATTCTGGGAGCTGCCGTATTGGAGGGACCTCAATCTTCGTCATAATCTCGATCTGATGCATATAGAGAAGAATTTTTTTGACAACATCATGAATACTCTTATGCGTGTGAAGGGTAAATCAAAAGACACCATCCCGTCAAGATTGGATATAGCACAATTCTGTTCTCGGCCACACTTACATACTGATGATGAGGGTAGAGCTCCTTTCCCCGCCTACTCATTGTCAGACGAAGCTAGAAGAAGCTTATTAGAATGTGTGAAACATTCGGTCAAATTCCCAGATGGTTATGCTGCAGACTTAGCTAGTTGTGCTGATATGGTGAATGAAAAATTTTCTGGGATGAAGAGTCATGACTGTCATGTTTTTATGGAGCGGTTACTTCCATTTATCCTCGGAGAACTAGTAGACATGAACATCCACCGCGCGTTATCAAGTACTAATTATTTATAATTTTGTTTACATGCCACACGTTAATATGATTCTATTAATTTATACTAACCAACTGTAGTTTCAATATAAAAATTGTAGGGATCGCAGTGTTTTTCCGTGACTTATGTTCCAGAACTTTGCAGAAAAGTCGCGTCCAAATTCTAAAACATAACATAGTTTTAATCATTTGCAATCTGGAAAAGATCTTCCCACCATCATTTTTTGACGTGATGGAACACCTGCCTATACATCTCCCTTACGAAGCTGAAGTAGGAGGCCCTGTGCAATACAGGTGGATGTACCCTTTTGAAAGGTTTTTCAAAAAGTTGAAAGGGAAAGCAAAAAATAAAAGATATGCACCAGGATCGATTGTTCAATCATATTTAAAAGAGGAGGTAGCTTATTTCACAGCGCATTATTTTCCCTCGGATATACAAACAAATTCAAGGTAAACACTACAATTAATATTAGACATTCACTTTGCCATTGCTAAACATGCTAGATATTCTAAATTTGTTCTCAATAATTACGCCAGATTAACAAGATTCGATGAAGGTGAAGTTCCCGAATACCATTTTCCTGGAGTACCTGATATATTTACACACGTGGGCCGTCCAAGTGGGGAAATGAATGAAATCTGGCTTTCAGGGAAAGACATTGAAATCGCACATGCATATGTCTTGCGAAATTGTGAATATTTTCAGACACTTGAGAGGTATATTTCGGCTAATCATTCCTTAATCTTTCGGCTAATCATTCCTTAAGAGGTATATATATATATATATATGTGTGTGTTGGTTTTACACAGTTTCTTTGAAGATTATATTTCTACAAAATATCCAGAACTCTCCGAAAAAGAACTCGCGTTCAAAAGAGCTCAGGAATATCATTTATGGGTGAAAGATTATGTATGTCTAAATAATATTTTTCACTATGTATATAATATATATGTTATGATCTATAGCTATATATATTTGATATTGACTATCATTTTACAGGTTACGTACTGGAACGCCATAAAACCTTTTCCTATGTGGGTTCAAGAGATAGTTCATGGTCCTTTGGATAAGGCCAAAACCTGGCCCATCTATTTTACAAGAGGCTATTTGTTTCATACGAAAAAGCACAGCGAGGGCCGAAAGACATGTAACTATGGCGTGTGTGCTAAAGGAGAGAATTATAGTGATGCATCTGATGAAGCTGATTTTCACGGGATCTTAACTGATATCATACAACTCGAGTATGAAGGGGTGGTTAATTTGAGAATCACACTGTTTAAGTGTACGTGGTACGATCCCGTTATCGGTAGAGGCACTCGAAGGAGCAACGCTGGCATTGTAGATGTTCGCTCATCGGGAAGATACAATAAATACGAACCATTTATTCTAGGTATGTACATTCACTTATCTATAAGAAGAGAATCATTTGTGGCTAAATGTTTGTCATACACAGCCTCTCAAGCGAATCAAGTTTGTTATATCCGATACCCGTACAAGAAGAGAAAGAATCATCCGTGGCTAAATGTTGTCAAAGTCAACCCGAGGGGAAATATATCAGGTGAATATAGCAACACAGAACCGATTCTATTGCAACAAGAAAATGATGACCCCGTAATGATAATTACAATTGAAGATCTTGAGGTCGACAATTTGGTACAAAGTGTTAACCCAATAAATCTCGATTGGGATGTCGGAGATGCAGAACGAGAAGATGAATTCGAAGCTCATTTATTGGATTATGATGATGATGTAGCGGAAGAAGAAGCTTGCTAATTTCCTTATATAAGTTTGTAACAAAATGCTACTAAATATATCAAAATCGTCATGATCTTATATAATAATTTTTTTTTTGTTTATTATGTTCTTCTTATATAAGTTTTTTTTAATTATGTTTTTTTCCTATATAAGTTTTTTATATACTAATATTTGTTATATAAGTTTTTTTATATATAAGTTTTTTTTGTCTAATTTTGTCTAATTTTTGTCTAATTTTGTCTAAAACCCACGAATCCCCAAATTTTGTCCCCATAAACACAAATCCCGTCTAAAAACCCTAATTGCGCTATCAATCCTCAATCGATTGCGATTTCTCCCCAAACCCTAATCCCCAACAAAACTCGTTCAATCCTCAATCGATTAAGTATCCCTCGCAATCGATCTCTCCCCGAAAACCTGGCAATCGATTTCTCCCCAAAAACCTCGCAATCGATCTCTCCGAAATTTCTCTGATGCCTGTAGGAGGAAGAGGGGGGGCCAAGGTTCGAGCTCCGATACAACAGAGAAGACACAACCAGAAGTCGCCACTATCATCCCGATACAACTTCACCCCAGCCCCGCCGCAACTTCAAAGGAAGAAGAGCAAAGTATCTTCGGAGCAGAACTTCTCTCCGCCGCAACCCTCTCCATCGACGAAGCATTTCAAAGACTACCCTCCGCCGACCCAGTTGTTCCAGACGACGTTACCTCGGGAATCCCACAGCTCTCAAAGTCAACCGCTGATGACTCCGCTTCAAAGCTCCCAACCTCAACCGGAGACTCCTCGACGAAAGAGCAACTCGAATCCTGAAGATGCGGTGTCTCCACGACGAGGGTTCCCTACTCCTCCGCTGCAGAACTCTTCTGGTCACAGCAATCACTTCTCCAACAGAGTGGACAATGTCGAAGCATATAGAGATGACTCCGACGATGAGGTGATCGATGACAATGCCCAGTTTGACCCGGATCTCGAAGACAGCAGACTCGAAGCCCTTAATGCTCTGCTAAGCGTCCCAAACCGGCACAAGATTAGGGGTATTACGACGCTTTCACCCATCGAACCTCAGCCTGCCAAAACTACATGGTGAGTTTCTCTTGTTCATTAGGTTTTTTGTTGCGGAAGTGGACTAATTTGCGTGAGTTATTATGTTTATTGCGTGATGTTCATTGCTTAAACGTATTTCACTTTGATATACATGACAAGTGTGATTAGGTTAGTGTTTTCTTGTTAGGTTAGTATATGTGATGATTCTCTTGTTAGGTTAGTAATGTGCACATACTGGGACACATCAGAAGCTCAGAAGAGGAGTCAGACCGCATCGCAAGCTCGAAAATCTGACCGGAAAGGCCTGGGCGAGCACAAGCACTTCACAGGCCAAAAGTCATATGCTCAAGTCCAACAGGAAATGGTAAGTTAACTTTCAATATCTAATGCTTCTGTTTGTGAGGTTATTCTTCAAGTTTCAGGTTTATTTCATAATTTTCTTAATGTTTCAGGAAGTGGAAGTAGGGAGGCCAGTTAGTGTTGGTGAGGTTTTTATCAGAATTCACACAAGACCGGATGGTACGTTAGTTGATCGGAAGGGAGCAAAGGTTGCGAAAACCTATGAGCAGAATGTGAAAGCTAAGCTCTCTGAGTTTCAGTCTGAAGATGGTAATCGAGAGCTTACCACAGAGGAGGACAACGAGATCTTTCTTCAGGTGAAACATTTCATGCTCTGTTTTCTTTACTTGTGATATATTTCCCATATATGTTAACCTTCAGTTTTTTTTTTTACTTTTGCAGTCAACAGAAAAAGATTCAAGAGGAACACCATATGGAGTAGGAAGTCTCGCCAATGCTCTTGTGACTGGAAAGCAGAACCACGCTGCAAGTTCTTCTTCCTTTCAATCGTTTCAAGATCAACTTGTGGCAACTCAGAAACTGCTAGAAGAACAAGCCCCCAAGAACGCTCGACTAGAGGCTGATCAACAAACCAAGTTTAAGCAGTTTTCGATGATGGAAAAGTTCCTCAAACTCAATCCAAGGTATGTTGACTTCTTGTCTAATGAAGCTGCTGCTACACATACTGATCAAGCAACAACAGAGGTGTTTGGTACCTCTGATCCTTAGGTTGTTTTCTATTTGGTACCCTTAGATTTTTTGCAACATGAACTTGTTAAATGTTGGTTTTTGTCAAAACTCCTTAGTATAGGAGTTTTCTTTTGTAAATGTACTACTTCAACATTTTGTATTGTAAATGTTTAAGCTTAATAAGTACTTCTAATTTGTTTTTCGTTTACAAACAAATTCATTTACACAAACAGGATTTCAAATCAAAGGAATTAGCATTGAAACAATTACACATTCTGATTTCATATTTACAAACGTAGTCGCAAATTGGTAGTAAAAAGTTCAAAAACAGTCGGTATGTAGTCGCAAAATGGTCGTGAACATTTTAACATTTCGTATACTGTACCACATTTTCGTCGTTATTTAGTCGTTAAATAGTTAATTATATTGTCGGTAAATAGTCGTAACATTTACCGACTAAATTACGTCTGTGTATTTTACTACTATATTACGACTAACTTACGTCTAAATAATTTACGACTATATTACGACGAATTTACGACTACACTAATCAGTCGTAAATGAGTCGTAAAATTACGACTAGTTAACGACTATATGTTTTTACGACGAGAAATTTCCTACAATTACATTTAGTCGCAAAATGGTCGTAAAAATGGAGTTTACGACTACTTTGCGACTGTTATTGTAGTCGCAATAACCAGGTTTTCTTGTAGTGCAAGAACACAACTAAACAAAGCAAAAATGAGTTTAACAAATAGATAAAGGCAAGCCCTTGGATGAGATTATTGATTTCGAATCCTTCCATGATCTATGTAGATGTCATTTCACACAATCAAGCAATTCCCTTAGCCTAGAACACTTAAATAAGATTAAGCCACTCTCATGGTCTTAATCACTTTGTTAATCACCAAATCAAGAACAAACCATCGTTTGTGATAGGATGATTAACAAGCAATAAACACAGGTTACTATGGCCCTAATACTCCTTAGACAGCTACTCTCATAGGCTAAGAAAGCAAAATCCCTTATTTGGTTCTTAAGGGAATTTCATCGAACACCACTATATCTAGCCTAATCTAGCATTATGAACACCAAATAAGTCCTAGACATCAAGATCTACCACAAAATTCACCTAATCTACCTCATACATTGGCTTAAAAAGATCTACTCATTAATCATGAAGAACACACCAAATCTTGTGAAAGAGGTGATGTTAATCATGATTAGGGAATAGGAATGTGAATGATTAGATAGAGATGAAAATATATAATCTTAAACTTGCATAAATCAAAAGAATCCAATGGAAAAATCCCAAGAACCCTAAACTGACAAAGTCTTGTTCTATAGAGAAAAAGGAAGAAAAAACATAAAAAAGGAGATAGATCCAAAAATGAGATCTTTAACATATAAAAATGTCTTTTTCTTAGTGGTTCGAAGTTCTGATACTGGCTCGGTATGGTTGGGCCGGTATGGAGACTTTGCTTCTTTGAGCATAACTCGTTTGAGCGCTAGTCATACATATCCCTGCTAAATCTGGTGTATCTTTCAAACCACCGAAAAGAATCTCTTGTGACCACCTCCAGAAGACTGGTAACTCAATTACCTACAACCTCTATGAAGGCTTCAGAAGCTAAATCCGAGCGTAGATCCTTCTTCCATCCTGTTCTTTCAGACACTTCGGCTGGCTTCGGCGAGAGCTTCCACGCCGGGAGAGATTGGGCCGGCACAAGAGGCTGGTATTTCCCCTGGTCGAGTGAAGTTTGGATACCGGGCTGGTGTGTCGGATGAGTTTTGCCCGGTATAAAGTTTGTCTGCATTCATTGATTTCCTGAGAAATACCCTGAACCTATCTTTCTCCAATCGAACTTACAACCAGCTTAATTTACGTATTGCTTTCAATTCCATTGATTTCTTAGCTTGATTCTCATCTATATAATCTATTGTGTGTTTTCTTGAGTCTTTGTGGATTCGATCCCTAAGTATTACAATCGACAAAGCTTTAGTACTTTTAGGGTATTAATTTGAGCTTATCAAATTTGGCGCCGTTGCCGGGGACTCAATTCGCCATAAGATTTTAATCTGAAAATTTTGACTAAGTTCGTCGGTATCGATCGATACTATCCAGTGTCGGTCAATACTCATCATTTTCGTTTTGTTGATATCGATCGACACCACCCAGTGTCGGTCGATACTCATCGTGTTACTGTGTTACTTACGTTCTTTACTTTTGTTTTCAGGTGTATGCCTATTCGTGAAACCAAAAGGAGCAAAAGCACTCAGCTAGTTGAACTGTCATTGGAGCAGCTAGTACTTGTGGAACGCACAAACAGAAGAGCAAAGAAGCCAGCAGAGATGAACAACAATCCAGTGGTTTTGGTTCAAGATGAAGCTGGTGCTTACAGAGACCAAGAGGGTCAGTTGTGCAATGCACGAGGGAAAAAATTAGATGGAGAGGGGAACATCATTCCACCTGCTCCAGTTGTCGAGGAGATTGTCGGTGGGAATGTTGCTGTGAACGCGAATGCAGGTAATGTTGTGGTTAATCATGGTAGAACGATTGGTGAGTACAACAGGCATGATCAGTTTTATGCCAATCGATCAGCGATTCGTCTTTCTGCTTTTCAGAGGAATTACTTTGAGCTGAAACATGCATACTACACTCTTGTGGGTTAGCACCATTTTCATGGTCTTTCCAATGAACATCCCATGGACCATATTGATAGGTTTGAGGATTTGGTCACTAGCATCAAGGGCAATGGAGTATCCTATGATTCTCTCTTCTGCAAGCTTTTCCCATACTCTCTTGGTCGAGATGCGACTTACTGGCTGAAGCAGTTACCTCTTGGATCACTGACTACTTAGGAAGAGACTAAGACTGCTTTCCTGAATAACTTCTATGATGATGCACGATCCGAGGATTTGAGGAACAAGATCTCCCAGTTTTCTAAAGGACCTACTGAGGCGTTCAAAGCTGCTTGGACGAGATTTAGATCTTACCAGAGAGATTGTCCACATCATGGGTATTCTGATGTTCAGCTGATGGGTTTCTTTTTCAGAGGGATTGATTGGAGGTATCATATGGCTTTGCATGCTTCGAGCAATGGAAACTTTAACACCAGGTATCCTGATGATGCTCATGTGCTGATTGAGAACTTAGCGTCTAGAAATAGCACCAAGAATGTAAATTTTGAGCGCAAGAAGCTAGATGGTAGCATGGACGGTTCACAGAATTATGAGGTTCAAGCCACGTTAAATTCTATGCATATTCTTCTGATGGGCAAGCAAACGAAGGCCGTTCATTTTGCTGAAGATGTTGAGGTGTTCAATGAAGATTAAGTGGAGGATGTTAATTACGTTGGTGGTTCTGGTTTTCAAGGTCAGAGGAATCAATTCAACAACAACCAAAACTTCAACAACAATTCTCAGCTAGGAGGGTCGAATCAGTTTGGCCAGAAACCATCTCGGAACAGTGGGTATACCAGGAACTATGGAAATTCATCTTATTAGCCTATACCTTCTAAGCTCCCAGATAGCAAGATCGAGTCTATGTTTGAACAGCTTATTCAAGGACAGCAGAAGCTCACTGTGGATTTCAATGGGAAGATTGATGTCCTGTACAATGATCTGAGTGGAAGGATCGACGCTATTAATATTCAGCAGAAGAAGCTGGAACTTCAGGTAGCTCAGACTTCAGAGGCTGTGAAAAGGCAAGAAGGTTTTCTTCCAGGGAAATGAGAGAACCCAAGGGCTCATTCAATGCATTCACCTTGAGGAGTGGAAAAGAGGTTAATCCGGGAATGAAAATTGGCCAAACTGCAGATGTTTTCGTCGATCTTGACGATGAGGATACTGAAATCGCTCCAGTATCGATCGACACTTGCCAGCATCGATTGACACCTATCACGATACTTTCACGGGACAAATCGAAACCCCGTGTATCGATCGATACCACTCCGGTATCGATCGACACTGATCCTGCAGTCAAACCAACTCCTAAGGTTTCAAAGGAAGTACCTAATGTAGTTGCAGAGAGAGTTTACACACCGAGGATACCTTATCCCAGGGCTTCTGGGAAGACTAAGAAGGAGGTAGAATACTCTAGATGCAAGGCAATTATGGATAAGTTGATTGTTGAACTTCCTTTTATCGATACCATCAAGACTTCTCCAGCCTTCAGGAGATATGTCAAGAGGATGGTGTCCAACAACGTGAACCTTGAAGAAGGATGCTTGATGATTACTCATTAGTGCAGTGCAATCCTGACCAACATGATCCCAAAGAAGCTACAAGATCCAGGGAGCTTTGTGTTGGACTGTACGATATTCACATACAGATTTGAGCGTTCTCTTTGTGAACTTAGCTCAAGTGTCAACCTCATGCCATATTCAGTTTCCAAAATGATGGGGATGACAGACTTCACAACCACAAGGATCTCCCTGATACTTATTGATCGTTCAGTCAGACTTCCAGAGGGGTTACTCGAAGATGTTCCTATTAAGATTGGGAATTTCTTGATCCCAACTTATTTCATTGTCCCGGAATATGATGCTGAGCCTAAGGATCCTCTTATCCTAGACAGACCATTCCTTGCAATAGCTGGTGCTTTGATTGATTGAAGGAATGGGAAGATCGCTCTCAACATCAGTGATTTGGTCATGACTTTTAATATGGATAAGATGATGAAGAGATCAACCATCTATGGGCAGACTTTCTCTGTCGACACTTTCAGTGACATAGCTGAAGAGAACTTCCTGGAGATGCATCCTGAGGATCCATTGGAGAGAGCATTGGTCTGTTCAGCCACTTCAGAGGTCCATTCGTGTGATGATACTGCTGGATACTCGAAGATGCTCTATTCAGCATCGCCAGTATCGATCGATACTCCCCTAGTATCAGTCGATACTCTGTGACTAGAAGGAGAGTTGGCCGAAAGTTCTAAGCAAGCTACTGGTCTTGGAGATTGGAGCGAAGAGAATGCTCTTAAGGTGGAACTAAAGCCACTCCCACCAAATCTGAGGTATAGTTTTCTTGGTCCTAATTCTACATACCCAGTAATTGTTAATGCTTCTTTGAACAACACATAGACTGCCTTACTGCTGAGGAAACAGCGCAAGTATCGCAAAGCTCTTGGCTATTATCTTGATGACATTTCAGGTATATCACCAGACATGTGCATGCACATGATTCATCTTGAGGACGAGTCAAAGGCTTCATCTTGAGAATCAAAGGAGGCTGAATCCGAACCTGAAGAAAGTAGTCAAAGGCGGTGATAAAGCTTTTGACAGCTGGTGTCATCTATGCTATTTCAAATAGCTCTTGGGTCAGTCCAGTACACGTTGTCCCAAAGAAAGGAAGGATAACCGTGGTGAAGAATGAAAATGATGAGATGATTCCTACTAGAACTATCACTGGACATCGAATGTGCATTGACTACAGGAAGTTGAATACAGCTACACGGAAGGATCATTTCCCATTGCCATTCATTGACTAGATGTTGGAGAGGTTGGCTAGTCATCCTTACTACTGTTTTCTCGATGGGTATTAAGGTTTCTTCCAAATTCCTATTCATCCGGATGACCAAGGAAAGACAACTTTTACATGTCCCTATGGCACATTCGCATACAGGAGAATGCCATTTGGATTGTGTAACGCTCCGACCACTTTTCAAAGATGCATGATGTCTATCTTCACAGACATGATTGAATATTTTATGGAGGTGTTTATGGGTGATTTTTCAGTGTATGGATCATCGTTCAAGGACTGTTTGGCTAACTTGTGTAAGGTGCTACAGAGGTGCGAAGAGAAGCACTTGGTCCTTAATTGGGAAAAGTGTCACTTTATGGTTCATGATGGCATCGTGCTTGGGCACAAGGTTTCTGAGGCTGGGATCGAAGTTGACAAAGCCAAGATTAAAGTTATGACAAGCCTCCAACCACCGAATTATGTGAAAGATATTCGTAGTTTCCTTGGTCACGCTGGGTTTACAGGAGGTTCATCATGGATTTCTACAAGCTAGCACGCCCACTCACCGCTCTATTATGCAAGGAGATCAAATTCGACTTCACACCAGAATGTTTTGCAACCTTTGAGGAGATTAAAAAGGCTTTGGTGAGTGCTCCTATTGTGCAACCTCCTGATTGGACTTTGCCTTTTGAGATCATGTCCGACGCTAGTGATTTTGCTGTTGGATCTGTTCTGGGTCAGAGAAAGGATAAGAAGCTGCACGTCATCTACTATGCCAGCAGGACATTGGATGATGCTCAGAGGAATTACAGCACCACATAGATGGAACTACTTGCAGTTGTCTTATCCTTTGAGAAATGTCGATCCTACTTGATTGGGAGCAAAGTGATTGTTCATACTGATCATGCTGCTCTCAAATATCTGATGCAGAACAAGGATCTTAAGCCTCTCCTTTTTCGATGGATTCTCTTGCTACAAGGTTTTGACATTGAGGTTAAAGACAAGAAAGGAGTAGAGAACGGGGTCGTTGACCATCTTTCGAGAATTCGGATCGATGCAGCTGTGCCTATTGATGATCAACTACCAGAAGAATCCATTTACTTTTCATATGGGTTTCGCAGAAACTCAGCAATTCCCACGAATTGCAGGTCTCGGTATCGATCGACACTCCTATGGTGTTGGTCGATATCTGGCGATTTCCGAACCGATTTTGACTTTTGAACACCTTGGTGTTTCAGAGGAGTGTCTAGTCGCTGCAGCCAATTCTGATCAGCCATGGTATGCTGATATTGCCAACTACCTCGCCGCAGATGCAGAACCAAAGCACATCAAGAAATATAACAAGAAGAAGTTCATGCGTGACATAAGGCGATTCTTTTGGGATGAACTGTACCTATACAAGCATTGTTCGGATGGTATTTACAGGAGATGCATTCCTGAATCAGAGTGCGATGTCTGTCAGAGGAGAGGAAATATCAGTAAGAGACATGAGATGCCACATAATTTCATCCTTGAGGTTGAGATTTTTTATTGTGAGGGCATTGATTTTATGGGTCCCTTTCCTTCGTCATATGGAAACAAATACATCTTGGTTGTTTTGGATTATGTCTCTAAGTGGGTTGAAGCCATTGCTAGCAGAACCAATCATTCTTCGGTGGTCCTTAGCTGTTTAAGACCATTATTTTCCCTCGATTTGGAGTACCTGGAATTGTGATAAGTGATGGTGGCTCTCACTTTATCAACAAGATTTTTGAGAGGTTGCTGAAGAAGTATGGTGTGAACCATCGTATTGCTACTCATTATCACCCTCAGACCAGTCGATAAGTTGAGGTTTCCAACAGGCAAATCAAAGAGATCCTGGAGAAGACAGTGAATGTTACTAGTAAGGATTGGTCTGTGAAGCTGGATGACGCACTTTGGGCTTACATGACTGCTTTCAAAACACCACTTGGGACTACACCGTTTCACTTGCTGTATGGAAAAGCATGCCATCTTCCAGTGGAAATCGAACATAAGGCAGCATGGGCTACAAAGTTGCTGAATTTCGACATCAAGTCTGCTGCTGAGAAGCGATTGATCAAGCTGAATGATCTCGATGAGATTAGGCATCTTGCCTATGAGAACTCGAAGCTGTACAAGGAGAGGACTTAGGCATACCATGACAAGAAAATAATTTCAGACACTTTGAAGCAAATGATCATGTACTTCTGTATAACTCTCGTTTGCATTTGTTTCCTGGTAAATTGCGTTCTCGTTGGTCAGGTCCTTTCAAAGTCAAGGAAGTTAGACCACATGGTGCGATTGTCCTGACAAATCCATCAGGCGAGGAGTTCACTGTAAATGGACAAAGGGTAAAACACTATTGGGCAAAAGCCGAGATTCCAGAAGGACACATGATGCCTCTTGATGATGCACCCACTGCCTGAACGATGGTACAGTCAAGCTAATGACATTAAACAAGCGCTTGGTGGGAGGCAACCCACTGGTGAGTTTGTATATAAGTCTTTTTCTTTTTGTTTTTCGTTTTGTGTTTTGTGTCAGGATGAACAAGGAGCAAACACGAAATCGTCTGAGTATCGACCGATACCCTATTGGTATCGGTCGATACCCTACGCAAATGAGAAGAATATGTTGTATCGACTTAAGCCGAGTATCGGTCGATACTAGGCCGTGTGTCGGTCGACACCCGTGCACCAGATCGGTAATTTTTCGTCTCTTCACAATCCACTTGGTTCATTTGTTTTCTTTCACTAACCTTGGGCTAGATAACACTAGGGACAATGTTATTCAATTCTGGGGGAGGTAGTCGCTAACATTGTTTTTGTTTTTCTTAGAGTCAGTCGTTTTTTAGTCAAAATTTGTTTTATTGAGTCAAAACTTTGTTGGAGATTGTGATCTTTTTCTTGAATCTTTTGTTCTGACTTTACTTCTAAGTGATCATAGTTACAGAATCAGTTCTAGATCGGACTAATGAAAAATCCAAAGGCCGACCAGTTAACTAGAAGACACCCATTCTTTAGAGCCTTAGCCAGACTTTTGCACTTCATTGATGTGATTGATATCCATAGAGCTTGATTCCTCATTCGTATCTGACAACAGAACCCATGTGTATAAAGTAATGGTATTTCTCATCCTGTTACAAGTTAATTAATAAGATGCATTAAAAGATGAGATGATTTTCTTCTGAGTAGAGGGTTACGAAAATTTCTAGCGATCCCATTATTCTACTTCAGAGGAAATGATCACACAAAGGTCGAAGCGAGGTTAGAAAAATTTTCTATGATACCATTATTCGTCTACACCTTTGATTACTTTTGAGGAAAGAACCAGAGATTCGGTGGCAAACACCATCAATACTCGCGTCTCGAACCTTAATATGTATATGCGAGAATATAATAAGAAATAAGCCTGGGGAGAGAAAATAATACCAGAAAGTGTGAAATTGGATGGTTATTTGTCATGATATTGTATGGGAAAGAATCTAGAAGGTTCTTGCTATTAATCACATCAATGAAACTGGCGAGGAAGGTTTGATTGAACGATTCTGTGAAATAATGTGTGTAGTCTGGAAAGCTGCAAATGTCTACGGAGAAGTACATGGTGGTTAGATTTAGAACTGGTTAGGTGATATGTGGAGCATTAAGGAAAATGGTCATTGCAATGTTTCATGAACATGTGAATCTCTATGTTTTCAAACCTCTTTCTCTGGTTTAGTTTTCTGTTTTGCTTGAGGGCAAGCAAAGGCTAAGTCTGGGGGAGTTAATATATCATAGTTTTTACCCCATTTAAGACATGATATAAGTCAATTTTATAGTCTTTCTACTATTTTGTAGTGTTTTAGAGTCTTTTATAGGTTTTCGCACGTTTGGAGCATAATTGGAGATATTGGAGCTTTCTGGAGCAATTTGGAGCAAAGCAGAGGTTCATGTAGCTGAGTACCCGATTTGAAGCCTCAGTATCGATCGATACTGATTAGTATCCGTCGATACTCACTGCAGCAGACACGAGTCGCGACTTTAATGAAGAGTTGAAGAATTGCAAAATTGCCCAGAAGACTTTATTATTTACAAGAAGCCCTAAAATGTGATTTATGTTATTTATTAGGATTTACAGCCACTTTGATGGCTATGCTTTATTTTACTTTGGTTTTGTGAGAGAGCTTTTGAAGGGAGACAAGTCTGAAACTATGTTCGTTCGAGAGAAGATTTCGAACCCTCTTGTTACTCTTTCTATTTATTTATTTGATGATTTATTCGAACATGTTTATTGCTTCAATTTCCATGTCTGAGTAGATCTCTTGTTAGGTTTAGGGTTCTCATAAAGGATTTCTTTGAATTCTAGGTTGATTAGTTGTTTAGGGTTCATAATCTAAATTAGTTCTTCGCCATAGGTTGTTTTCAAAGCTAATTCTAGATTGATCACCTAGAACTTAGATTTTAGGAAATATGATTAGGCACGAGAGTGCGATTAATTACCTGATAGAACCTAGGATGAGCAAAATAAATATTCGCAAAGAGATTTGGTTTAGTTGTTTTGTGAACAAATCAAACTTGAACTAAAATCTGGTTTAGACTTTAGGATTCGCAAAGAGATTTGGAATTCTAGAATTTAGACTTAGATAATTCTCGCAACGAGAGTTGGTTAATTATACCTTAGTGATTTGAGTTCAAGAACCGTGCGCAACTTGAATCTTGTTTAATTAGTTTGTCTGATTCATTGATTTCCTAAGAAATACCTTGAACCTATCTATCTCCAATCGAACTTACGACTAGTTGAATTTACGTATTGCTTTCATTCTTAGCTTGATTTTCATCTATATAATCTATTGTGTGTTTCCTTGAGTTTCTCTGGATTCGATCCCTAAGTATTAGAACCGACAAAGCTTTAGTACTTTTAGGGTATTAATTTGAGCTTATCAGCTCACAAGGTTCAACCCCAAATCAACGGTCCTCGATTTTTCCACTCCTTGGACTGCCTCGGTTCAAGATGCATCACCACCACCACGTTCGTCTGGAGAAGTGACGCATGCGGCAAGGCCACCATTATTCAACCCACATCGATTGAATCTCTGTATGAAGCAACAAACCCCCGAACCAACAAGACCTCATCTCGGGACAGTCAAAAACGACAACAATGAAGTAATCCGAGGTGAAAGAATCAATGCCTCGGGACGCTGCATAGACATCAAACCCACCCGGGTAACATGAGATGCAATACTCCTGAAAGAAATCCCACGTTCAGAACGGCTCGACCTCAGTCCTATCGCTCTTGATTTCTCGACCCTTGTGATTACCTCGGTAAGATGGTTCCAATCACCATACCCATTCTGAGGGTGACGCCAGCGGTGACAGAATCGCTCCCATTCAATCCGTCTCGGTCGGATAGCAGAACAAAGCAACAAATCGATGAGCCCATGAAAACTTACCTCAGAAGAAATACTAGTGGCGAGACAATCCAAACCCAATGGAATGGCACCTCGGCCCAAGAAGGACCGCAAGCCACGGAGAATATCCCCGACCCGAGCCAACTCAACAACTTCGCGAGAAGAAATATTCTCTGGACCGAACAGATGCGACTCATCGAGCTAATGCGAACAGATCAAAATCAACGCAAGTCGGAAGAAACATTTTCGAAGAATATTTATGGCTCTGGTCGCTTCAACAACAATCTGACAAAAGAAGTATAAAATATTATATGGGCAGAGCAAATTCAGTGCGCTGACGAGCTAAGAATACACCAGTGCCGAACTCGACGCGACGAGTTGGCAAGGGCGAGCCGGCCTTAGTCGAATGTAATAATTAAAAATGACGCTTTCTCAGCCCAAGGAATTGCCGAGGGACGAACCACCCGTCCCACATGTAATCATTCACTCAGCACGGCTCCCAAGACCGATTGAATATCAGAGGCACGATGCACCCTCTTTACGACAAAGATCCCCGAGGCGACTATCTCCGATCAATAGAAGGTCAAAATTATATTCTACAACGGCTCGACCAATCCGAACGATCACATTAGAATTTTTCGCATGGCAATTTGCCGAGCCGGGCCAGAAGAAAATAGGGAAGACGCGAGATTTTGCCGCTGATTCATAGAACATTTAGAAGAAACAACACTCGACTGGTTCTCGAACCTAGGGCGAGGCTCAATCGATAACTTTCGCCAACTGTCTTTCCAATTTCTAGAAAGATTCTCTGTGCTCATAGAGCGAGGAACCTCTGACGCCAACCTGTGGAGCCCGACACAAGATCCGGCAGAACCTCTGTGGAGTTTCATAGAATGATTAAAAGCAGCGGTCTCACAAGCAGGGGGGATGGGGGCATGAACAATCAAGTCGCAATCAACGCGCTAAAATGGGGTTTACACCTCAAGTCGGATTTCCGAAGAGAGCCCATACTGAGAGCACCATCGACATTACATGATGTCCTACACCAAGTTTTAGATTTTATCTCCTAGAAGGAGAAGACGAGAAATGACCTACCGAAAGGCCATACCAACGATCAGCCGAGAATGCATTTGAGCGAATACGATACGACCTCCCTCGAGACGACCATGTGCCACCCATGTCGAATCCCATTTTACGATGGAATGATAAACCTCGTAGACTATGTAACAACCTTCTACACGACAATGGGCCATCACGACCTCGAAGGAATTCGGATCAAAGATGGATATAGCTTCTTGTTCGGGAAAAACCTCAAGGGAGCCGCCCTCGACTTGTTCTTAAAACTCGATCAAAATTCGATCAACAATTTCCGACGACTATCTGTTGGCCTCATAAGGTGTTTCTCTGAACAAGGAAAATCCGACGCTGATTTGTGGAACCTAGCCCAGAGGCCGACAGAGTCACTACGACACTTTGTAGAACGTTTCAAAATAGTACTTTCGATGGAAGGATTCGTAAATGACTAGGTCGCATTTAATACACTAAGAAAGGCGTTGCGGCACAAATCAGACTTCCAAAGAGAAATCACACTCAATAAGCCATCGACAGTCCAAAACGCTCTCAACCTAGCTTTGAAGTTGATTTAAATGAAAGAAAAATGCCCAGTGGTCCATCCCGAAGCATGATCGACGATCAGTCAAGACGCTCCAAGCGCAAGAGAACCGCTTCGAATTCGGGGGATAAACTCGATGAAGTCACTTGCCCGTCCCAATCCGAAAACACGGTGAAAGTAAAACGCCCTCCAATTCGCCGAGTTGGGAAAGACGATCTAACGAGGGTAACTACTCGACCATGTTCTCTAAAGAGCGCCACCAATGACGCAAACAACAAAGAGCCAACGCCGACCAACAAGGGGTTGGCACCGTAAACATCTCGAGTCCATAACGACTGTACAACCCCCTCACCACCTCTCTAGAAGGACCGGCCAAAGACGGCGAATATGTCATACATCGAGTCTTTTGTGTGCCACGACCGCAGACTCTTACTGCAAATTTCACTCGGTTTTCGAACCAAACCCTCCCATATCCACACCGCATCACTGGCATCCGAATAAGATTGGCACAAAAGACCTCGAAAAATATTTTTAAGAAGTTGGCAAACTACCTAAGGACATATCATTCACTGAAGCATTCAAGAAACGCAGACTCAAACGGTTCTTCCGCAATAACACCAAATCTACATCAGAAATAGAGGATCATGCAAGACGTGGGAGACCAATCGAGATACTTTACAAAACTCAGGAACAAGGGTAATTCCTCATCTCGTGCAACATCCAAGGCGTCAACTTCAATAACGTCTTGTGCGAGTCCGGAGCTTGCCTTAGCATTATCTCCAGATTAACCGCTAAACACCTCAGACTCAAGCATATCTAGCCGACCAGGATGATAATCAACATAACTAACCAGTCTCACACAGCACCACAAAGGATCTCATGCGACGTACCCGTCAGAATCAGAGATTTCATAGCTCCCGTTGATTTCTACGTCTACGAAGCCGAAAAAATCTACCCGGCTGCAATAATCCTCGGATGGCCATTCCTAGCAACTACAGAAGCAATCATGGACTGGCCACATCAACGCCTATCTTTCACCCAAATCAACATCAATGTCTTCTACCCCGCCACCCTGCTCAACCACGAAGAAAAAAGTTCATCGGAGTCTCAGCATAGCAACAACATATCAATCGAGGAAGCCGAGAGGAACCCCAAGAAGACCCGCATAAGAAGATACTCTCCTTCAGCTAAGAATCACCTTGTTACAATGAACTACGGGACAACTTGATCCCTGAAAAGGGTACGTAAGCAACCGATCTTCAGAAATTTGCAGATGTCGCCCCTTGTTAAAAGGGGGGGGGGGGGAGTGGGTACGTATACACACACTCCCATCCTTTATAAATGCAATTTTTCATACTTCATAAGTTTTTATCGATATGTTTTTTTGCATTTAAACTCTTCATTATTCTCATCTGTTGCTGGCCACAACAACGAGCTCTTACATCCTCATCAGATTCTAACCACTATTCTGTACGGATCACGATTTTTTTTAGAATCCACCATGGATTAAAGCACGTTATATAAATCTCTAGCGGATATATCCGGACTAGAGGAAGGAAAAGATATATCTCGACCAAACCACTCGCAATTTTACTATCGAAACGGAAACGTAAGTCAAAGCCTACGTTGCAAACCCTAAGACCGAAGTAAAATCTAAACCCAGTTATCATTCGCTTCATAGCACACTGGTCTCAAACATCTCAAACATCTCAAACGTTTTGACATACAAAATACTAAGCAATTCGTTTCAGAACACGCCACTTCATACGTGATTCAAAACACTTTGGAACTCTACTTCGCCTACTCTAAACGGCTTGAAAACAAGTCCATACGAAAACAGATAACCTCGCTCATATTACTAATCGCTTAAAACTTCAGCAAAAACAGATAAAAAAACTCCATAGCATTGGATAAAGCCGTCCAGGCATAAATTTGAGAAAGTACGTTCAAAACAAAGAATAACACATCCTTTAGAACTTTACGACAAAAGTGACTATACAATTTGGTCCGCCTCGAGATCCTAAACACGCTCCACAGTCTCACGTGATCGATCACGGGAGCTCGAGTCGCGGCAGGATCACTCGGCTCGCCGTTATGCGGAGAATCCCCCGAAGCCTCTGAGATAGGCGAAGCTTTAAGCTCGTCTCATAAGCAAGTTTCAATCCTATCAACTTCCTCGTCAGCGCCAGTCAGCTCAGCTTTCCAAGACTTGAGCTTCTCAGCCTCCTCATCAAGAGATTTGACCTTTTCCAACTGAATGTCTTCGATGAGCAATAGATTACAATTAACATATGCCAATTCGAGCTCTTTACCTTTAGAATCTTTCATCTTGTCGACTCCCACCCTCACTTTAGAAAGTCGATCCTCGAATTTAAGGGCCAACTCACGCCTGGCATCCCTCCGGGCCTTTTCGATCCCGGCAGCGCGCAAGGCATCCTTTTCCTCGATGTGCTGCTTCAAGGAAGCTATCTCGTTTTCCAGCTTCCCTCTTTGAACCTCTCATCGGTTGGCAAGGCCCGCGGAGTTTGCAGACTCCTCTCTCAGAGCAGTTTTCTCCCTCTAAAGTTAAGCAATCTGAAGTAGGCTTATCAAGTCGGTCAGATCAGGTCGGTCAGACGGGCCAGGAATGACAAACTCAACTCCTTCAGGAATTTCGAAGCGTCGCCAAAGCTCGGCGAGGGTCAAGAGGTGGGTCCTTCGAGCAAGCCTGAGTCCAATTGTCCGAGGAGAAAGGAAAAAGTTCTTCCCGAATCAACTCTATCCGACGAGAAGTTGTTTGCTCCAAGTCCTCGGCGAATTCAAGCAGTTCGGTTGATAAACCTACCTCGGGGGACTTATTCGCCCCATCATCATTCACGGAATCGAGGCAGAACCTCGGGGAAGAATTTCTCGAACCAACAAAACCAGTTGGACCAGAAATCACACTACGGGAAAATTAATAAAGTACGGACGGACAAAGATGAATCGGAGAATATGACGATGAGTCAGAAAATTCTTAGGCTCGCCATGTTTCGGATCGAATGAACTAAACAGCTAGGTGGCAAATCAGAAAACCCTAACCGGAAAATAAATGGAAGAAGAGAGAAGATGAGAAAGAGGGGGAGAGCAACCTATTTTTCGGAAGATTGGCAAATGAGAAGAATTAAAGGAATGAGGAAGACATCTCGCTACTTATAGAAAATTCAGCGCGTGGAAGCGTGTGACATCGGGAATAAACAGAAACGCTTGCGATTCCCATGGTATATATCTAAGGCGAATGCATGAACATGTGTATAAACATCAACCGGTAGAAGAAACTCAATAGAAAATATGCATATCCCGAAATACACTGAGGCGAACGAATTATTCGACGCCCTGTTATCTATCCTCACTACAATCAGAAAATGGCTCGATATCAACAGAAGGAATCATTTGCTTCACCTCGTCAATATATTTTTGTGATCAGCTCGACGCGTCAGTTAATCTCGGTCTTGACAATTGCAACCTCGTCATAATCACTTATGAATCTGACGAGCTGAGGGGCTAACTGTTTGGGTCGGTTTCCACCCACTCGAGATTAATATGAAGCGTACCGACTCGCAGGAGTATGAATGGTCGAGCCAAAGCATGACAGTCCCAAAACGAGCCAGCCTCCCTTCGCCTCGTCTAGAAGAACATATATCTCACCATGATAATCCTATCTTGAGAGGACGAAAGCCGTTCCGAGGCCAAAACAATAGCATCTTTCAACCGAACTGAGACTGCTACAAGACGGGTCTTGAAAGACCGAACCCATCAGAATACAAATGGGCCAAGATACCAATATTTCATCAACTTGTGGGCCGAAATCGAAGCCCAGATCATCGATTGCCCTAACATAAGTAGGTAGCCGAACGATAGAAGAAGGAAATATTCCATTCTTATCCCGTGATTCTCGTTGATGTAGACCCATATAAATAGTGTTCATAATCATATTTGTAAGGGATCTCAGAACCCTAGGAATAGCTCTTAGCAATTTGTGTGCATACATTTTCAAACAACAATAAAATCACCATCTTTGGATCTCCTAGTGTGTTTTTTCCAGAAAGTTTGGTTCCCTCTATAAGTCTCGACAAAGGATTGATTGTGTGAGTTTGGACTCTCACAGTTTAGCACCGTCTGTGGTGACGTGGAAGTTCTTACTCGCGGAAACATCATGAACGAGCTTGGAAGATATGGCCGCAGACCAGCAAGGGATCGACACTGAAGTGAACAACAACGCGGGAGATACAACTGGTGGAACGATCGATCTCAGCGCGACTCCCGTAACACCCGCTGGAATAACGTCGGCACCCTTAGCCGAAATGGAGGACATGATCACCTCAATACTAAAGAAGACGGAGGAACATGATAAACTCAACAAACTCTTGTCAGAAAAAGTCAAGACGTTGATCTCGGGAGGTTGGACCAATGACTGGCAAACTGAAAACCTCGGCTCGGATGTACTTCCAAGAAAGCTTACAAGACTCAACCCCAAATAAATGGTCCTCGATTTTTCCACTCCTTGGACCGCCTCAGTTCAAGATGCATCACCACCACCGCGTTCGTCTGGAGAAGTGACACCTGCGGCTGAATTCAATCCATTATTCAATCCACCACGATCGAATATCAGTATGAAGCAATAAACTCCGAGCCAACAAGATCTCATCTCGGGACAGTCAAAAACGACAACGATGAAGTAATCCAAGGTGAAAGAATCAATGCCTCGGGACGCTGCATAGACATCAAACCCACCCGTGTAACATGAGAGGCAATACTCCTGAAAGAAATCCCTCGTTCATAACGGCTCGACCTCAGTCCTATTGCTCTTGATTTCTCAACCCCTGTGATGACCTCGGTAAGACGGTTCCAATCACCATACCCGTCTAGAGAGGTGACACCAGCGGTGGCACAACTGCTCCCATCCAATCTATCTCGGTCGGATCGCAGAACAAAGCAGCAAATCGCTGAGCCCATGAAAACTTACCTCGGAAAAAATACTAATGGCGAGACAATTCAAACCGAATGGAATGGCACCTCGGCCCAAGATGGACCGCAAGCCGCGGAGAATATCCACGACCCGAGCGAACTCAACAACTTCGCGGGAAGAAATCTTCTCTGGACAGAACAAAAGCGACTCTTCGAGCTGATGCGAACGGATCAAAATTAACGCAAGTCGGAAGAAACTTTTTCAGAGAATATTTATGGCTATGGTCGCTTCAACAACAATATGACAGAAGAATAATAAAATATTCAATGGGTAGAGCAAATGCAGCGCGCTGACGATCTAAGAATACACAAGTGCCAAACTCGACGCGACGAGTTGGCAAGGACGAGCCAACCTCAGTCGAATGAAATAATTAAAAATGAAGCTTTCTCAGCCCAAGGAATTTCCGAGAGACGAACCACCCATCCGACAGGAAATCATGCAGTCAGCACGGCTCCCAAGACCGATCGAATATCAAAGGCACGATGCACCCCCTTTATGGCAAAGATCCCCGAGGCAACTATCCCCGATCAGGAAAAGGTCATAATTCTATTCTACAACGGGTCGACCAATCCGAACGACCACCTTAGAAATATTCGCATGGCGATGTACCGAGCCGGGCCAAAAGAAAATAGAGAAGACGCGAGATTTTACCGCCGATTCGCAGAACATTTAGAAGAAACAACACTCGACTGGTTCTCGAACCTAGGGTGAGGTTCAATCGACAACTTTCGCCAACGGTCTGCCCAATTTCTAGAAAGATTCGCCGCGCTCATAGAGCGAGGAACCTCTGACGTCGACTTGTGGAGACCGACCCAAGATCCGGCGGAACCTCTGCGGAGTTTCATAGAACGATTCAATGCAGCGGTCTCGCAAGCAAGGGGCATGAACGATCAAGTCGCATTCAACGCGCTAAAAAGGGGTTTACACCTCAAGTCGGATTTCCGAAGAGAGCTCATACTGAGAGCACCATCGACATTCCAGGATGTTCTACACCAAGTTTCAGAATTTATCTCCAAGGAGGAGAAGATGAAAAATGATCTATCCAAAGGCCAGACCAACGATCAGCCGAGAATGCACTTAAGCGAATACGATACGACCTCCTCTGAGACAACTATCAGAGCAGAATCCAACAACATCAATTCTCAGCTTGCAGATTGTATACTCTTGAAAAATTAACTTAGAAGAATTTGAGGGAAAGGTTGTCTATTCTTCTGTTTGCCAAGAATTCGGTCCCCTTACAATATGGCTGGTGTTTCAAACTTATACCAGCTGAAAACGTAACTGCCTAGTCTTAATTATTTACATTAAATACAGAGTTAAATCTATAATCTATATATTTAATGCTGAGCTTGATTCTAGGATCTCAAGTTAGCGCGTTTGACTTGGTAAAATGCACGATCATGCTCCCAACGACCTTGCACCTTTCCTTCGTGCTCGGTTCTTTGAAGTTCGTTGACTTGCTCCACCTTGCGACCTCGCTTACTTCAGCTTGTAAACAGTCTCATGAGACCTCGTAGTGGGCCGAGCCTTCTTTGTCGAGCCTGTTTACTCGTGCTGGGCCTTGAGTGCGGAATATGGGCCCAACAACGACCATGCGTCACCCAGGTCGAATCCCATTTTACGATGGAACGACAAACCCGTAGACTATGTAACAACATTATGCACGACAATGGGCTGCCACGACCCCGAAGGAATTCCGATCGAAGATGGATCTTCTTGCTCGGGAAAAACCTAAAGGGAGCTTCCCTCGAATGGTTCTCAAAACTCGATCAAAATTCGATCCACAATTTTCGACGACTATCTGCTGGCCCCATAAGGCGTTTCTCTGAACAAGGAAACTCCGACGCTGATTTGTGGACCCTAGCCAAGAGGCCGACAGAGTCACTACGACACTTTGTATAACGTTTCAAAATAGTACTTTTGATGGAAGGATTGGTAAATGACTAGGTCACATTTAATACACTAAGAAGGGCGTTGCGGCACAAATCGAACTTCCAAAGAGAAATCACACTCAATAAGCCATCGACTGTCCAAAATGCTCTGACCTAGCTTTGGAGTTGATTTAAAAGGAAGAAAAAATGCCCAGTGGTCCATCCCAAAGCATGATCGACGATCAGCCAAGACGCTCCAAGCGCAAGAGAACCGCTTCAAATTTGGGGGATAAACTCGATGAAGTCACAAGCCTGTCCCAATCCGAAAACACGGTGAAAGTAAAATGCCCTCCAATTCGCCGAGATGGGAAAGACGATCTAACGAGGGGAACTACTCGACCATGTTCTCTAAAGAGCGCCACCAAGGACGAAAACAACAAAGTGCCCACGCCGACCGACAAGGGGTTTGCACCTTACACATCTCGAGTCCATAACGACTGTACAACCCCCTCACCACCTCTCCAGAAGGACCGGCCAAAGAAAGCGAATATGTCATACATCGAGTCTTTTGTTTGACACGATACCGCGGACTCCTACTGAAAATTTTATTCGGTTTTCGAACCAAACCCTCCCATATCCACACCGCATCGCTGGCATCCGAACAAGATAGGCACAAAAGGCCTCGAAGTATTTTTTTAAGAAGTTGGCAAACTACCTAAGGACATATAGTTCACTAAAGCATTAAAGAAACACATACTCAAACAGTTCTTCCACAACAACACCAAATCTACATCAAAAATAGAGGATCTTTTCACATATGCAAGACGCGGGAGACCAATCGAGATACTTTACAAAATGAGGAACAAGGGTAATTCCTCATCTCGTGCAACGTCGAAGGCGTTGACTTCACTAACGTCTTGTGCGACTCCGGAGCTTGCCTTAGCATTATCTCCAGATCAACCGTTGAACACCTCGGACTCAAGCATATCCAGCAGACCAAGACGGGGATTAACATAACTAACCAGTCTCACACAACACCACAAGGGATCGCACACGACGTACCCGTCAGAATCGGATAATTCATAGCTCCCGTCGATTTCTATGTCTACGAAGCCAAAAAAAATATACCCGGCTCCAATAATCCTCCGATGGCCATTTCTAACAACTACCGGAGCAATCATGGACTGGCCACATCAACGCCTATCTTTCACCCAAATCAACAACAATGTCTTCTACCCCGCCACCCTGCTCAACCACGAAGAAAAAAGTTCCTCGGAGTCTCAGCATAGCAACAACATATCGACCGAGGAAGCCGAGAGGAACCCCAAGAAGACCCGCATAAGAAGAAAACTCTCCTTCAGCTAAGAATCACATTATTACAATGAACTACGGGACAACTTGATCCCTGAAAAGGGTACGTAGGCAACCGATTTTCGAAAAGGTGCATATGTACCCCTCGTGTTAAAAGGGAGGGAGTGGGTATGTATACACATACTCTCATCCTTTATAAATGCAAATATGTTTTTTGCATTTACACTCTTCATTCTCATCTGTTGCTGGCCACAACAACAAGCTCTTACATCCTCATCGGATTCTTACCACTATAATGTACAGATCACGATTTGTTTACAATCCACCACGGATTAAAGCACGCTATATAAATCTCTGGCGGATATATCCGGACCAGCGGAAGGAAAAGATATATCTTGACCAAACCACTCCCAATTTTACTATCGAAACGGGAACGTAAGTCAAAGCCTACGTCGCAAACCCTAAGATCGAAGTAAAATCTAAACCCAATTATCATTTGCTTCATAGCACACTGGTCTCAAACATCTCAAACATTTCGACATACAAAATACTAAACAGTTCATTTCAGAACACGCCATTTCATACGAGATTCGAAACAGTTTGGAACTCTACTTTGCCTACTTTAAACGGCTCGGAAACCAATCCCTACGAAAACAGTTAACCTCGCTCATATTACTAATCGCTTAAAACTTCAGCAAAAACAGATAAAAAAACTCTGTAGCATTGGATAAAGCCGTCCATGCATAACTTTGGAGCTCTCTCTCCATGATCTGAAACAATATTCTCTACTGCAAATCCTGAAGTAGCGTTCCTTAAATTATCGATAGAGAATTCACAAAATTGGGGCAAATCATCCGATTCACCCCTCCTTTCCTCGTCTGGATTAATCCAAGAACAACAACATAAGAATTTCAATCACCAAAACAAAACCTAAAAAGTGTCAATGGCTACTAACCTAAGCATGTAACATCAGGATTGGATCTTCCAGACTCAGAAACGCAGAAAAGTGCAGATAACTTTGAGACCTCACAGCCCATTTCCCTAAAGTTTCAATCAAACCATAAACCATAAACCATAAACCACTATCTCTTCTCAATCGAACTTTTACGGATGATACCTCAACGAGATGTGCTTCTCAATCGAACATTCATCTCCAATTCTAATACAAGAAAAATTTGTGAATAATGAAAAGGGAATTAACGAAATGAGAGTAAGAATCGAAGTAGTAATCGGCAATGGTGGTATCATCAGCGGCATCGGTGCTCTCGGCGGCGTCGCACATGGATTCATCTTGGGCAGCTTCCTCGCCGACAACACCGGAGCCTTGTGAAACTTCGTCTTCATCAGCATCTTCAAAGCGTATGCTTATCCTTGTAAGATGTGAGAAGCAGCGAGAGAGAGAGAAACGGCGAGAGAGGGAGTGAGGAGAGAGAGGGAGTCGGCGATAGAGAGGGAGTCGGCGAGAGAGAGAGGGAGTCGAGTGAGAGAAATAGAAGGGAGAAGATAAACACAAGGGAATTATGTTTAATTAGTAATTATCAAAGGAGTCCCTAAGTAGTCACAAAACGGTCGTAAATTTGGGACTGTTTTGTGACGATTCTTAAGGCGGGATAAATTGCCGCGTAACATTTAATCAAAAAAATTCATGAAATTTGAAATTGTCGCAAAACAGTCTCAAAATGGTCGCGAAAGTGCGACTGTTTTGTGACGATATTTTATAAATCACAAACCTATACCCTAAACCCTAAACTTTCAATCATTTTTATTCTAATTATGACTTTACAATCATTCTTATTCTAATTCTAACACTACAACTCTCTATTTAAACAGTAAACTAAGATATGGTAAGTAAATTTTGAAAAATTTCAATCTTACAAAATCATTCCATATAAAAAAACATATACACTTACTACATTTTTAAGAATATACAAACATAAGTTTAAAAATATTAGAATTTAAAAGTTTTTTTCTCTGTTATCATGATTCAATGTATATAGTAGTTGAAATCTATGTAAGAATGTACAAATTAACATATTTACAATTCAATATTGATGATTTTTAATAAAAAAAACCAAGTGGGTTGTTAAATGGTCGCAAATTTGGGATCCTTTTGTGACTACTATTAAAAAAATGGAGTGGAGTTGCTAAACGGTCGCAAATTTGAGACCCTTTTGTGACTACTTATATATGTTATAAGTAGAAACAAACATAAGTTTAGAATATTGAAAATTACAAGTTTTGTGACTATATAATAGTTCAAATCTATATACAAACGTCTAAATTAACCTATTACAATTATATATTGATGAATTTCTTTAAAAATATCCACTGCAGTGGCAAAACCGAAGCAAATCAGTCACAAATTTGGGACTATTTTTGCGACTACAAAGTAAGACTACAAACCAGTCACAAATATGCGATTCTTTTGTGACTACTATGTTTCGTTGTTAATTTTTTTTATAAAAAAATCGACAGTAGTGGCAAAACCGAAGCAAATCAGTCGCAAATTTTGGACTACTTTTGCGAATACAAAGTCATGCTACAAATCAGTCACAAATTTACGACTCTTTTGTGACTCCTCTGTTTTGTCGTTAATTTGCGACTGTTTTGCCACTGCATTGCGAGTAGTCGGAAAGTAGTCGTAAATTAGTCACACTTTCATCCCACTTTTTTGCGACTAAAAAAAGAGTCACAAAAGTTGGTCACAAAAACTGTGGTTTCTTGTAGTGGTGGGCTACGGTGGAGGCGGTGGGCAGGCGACTGTGGGGAGCTTCGGTGGCCGAGTAAGAAGAGAGAAGAAGACTTGGAAGAAGAAGACTCGAAAGAAGAAGAGAAGAAGAAAATAAGAAAGAAAGGAAGAGAGAAGGAGTCGGCGGAGAATGCAATCGGTTCAGTCATTTCAGTTTTAGCCGAGAGAATTTTGAAACCTCGGCAAAAACTCAAAACCCCGACTAAAACCTGACATTACCCTCGACTGAAACTAAAACAGACTAAATTTTCCATGTTTTTCAGACAAAAAATATAACTGTTAAAAACATTTAAGAAATTTTTTTGGGATTAATGAATATAGAAAAATATTTTGGGACACTTTAGTATTTATGTATAATTTCCGGGAAGAAAGTTAGGTTTTTATTTCATAAAAAGGTGAAAACAATACATAGAGAAATAAAATTTATTATATAAAATTCATTACTCCGAGTCCGATGAATAATCTGACGTAGCTGAATCGGAGTCCTCGTCAAATTCGCCGGTCTCGTCCTGGCGTTCCAAGTTTGCTAGCTCCTTGTTGGAAAGATTTACTAGCTGAGTGCTCTTGTTCCTCCTGGTTTCGCGAGGGAGCATACACCTGAAATACACTAGACAAGGCACGTAAGTAACAAAAAAAAAACGATGAGTATCGATCGACCAGTGTCGATCGATACAAACAAACTTACGACAAGTATCGACCGACACTGGCTAGTATCGATCGATACACTGGCTTAGTCGGAGTTCTAGATTAAAATCTAATGGCGAATTTAGAATCCCGGGCAACGGCGCCAAATTTTATAAGCTCAAATTGTAATACCTTAAAGTATTAACATATTTGTCGATTGTAGTATATAGGGGTTGAATCCACATAGACTCAAGAATCACACAATAGATTAAATAGAGTCGAATTAAGCTAAGTAAATTAATGGAATTGAAAGCAATAACGCAGATTAGAAAGTTGTAATTCGATGGAGGAAGATATGCTTAGGGTATTTCCCAGGAAATCAATGAATGCAGACAAACTAACTAGTCAGGGTTCAGGTTATGCACGGTTCTTGAACTCAAATCACTAAGCTATAATTAACCAACTGTCATTGCGAGAATTATCTAAGTCTAAATCCCAGAATCCCAAAGTTCAGGTTTGATATGTTCAGGTTTGATATGTTCGCAAAACAAATAAACCAAATCTCTTTGCGGATAGCTATTTTGATCAACGTAAGTTCTGTCAGATTATCAATTGCACTGTCGTGCCTAATCGATTAACCTAAGATCTAAGTTCCAGATTCGTCAACCTAGAATTAACTTTGAGAACAACCTATAGTGAAGAACTAATTCATATTATGAGCCCTAATCAACCAATTAACCTAACATTCAAAGAGATCCTTTATGAGAACCCTAAACCTAATGGAGATCTACTCAGACATGATAAATGGAACAGAAATCATAGATGAATAGAATTGCATATAAAAAATCAATAAGAAACAAGGGTTCAGAGTTGTTTCCCAAAAATCTTGGAACAAATCTCTCTCAAAGTATCAAGAATAAAATAAAGCCTAGCCAACAAAAGTGGCTGAAAAATCTAATTTATAACCTAGAACACGTTTCGGGGCTTTATTTTATTAAAGTAATTATTAGTAATTATTAAAGTCTTCTGGACCAAGGTGCAAACTTCAAACTTGTAAAAAGTCATGTTTCCTTCTTCCTGAAATCGATATCGGTCGACACCATTAGTGGTATCGAGCGATACCAAGCTTGCATGTCGAATCTTCTGCTCGCCAGACTGGACTGTCTTCACGAAAACTGGCATAACTTTTGATCGCACCATTAGAATGGCCTCAAACCACTTCCAAATGAAAGCTAATCCATTGATATGTCTTATATCCAAATTTGAGCTCAATACATCGGTGGAAATTTCTTCAACGAATGCAAAACTTCTGATGTCTCTGCATTACTCTGCATCTCCATATGCTCATTTTCACCCAAAACGGCTCCTTTTTCTCCCAAAGTGACCTAAAACCTGAAAAGACTTGAAAAGACTCCAAAATACTAGAAAGACTCTATAAATAAGACATATATCATGGCTAAAAACGGATAAAAACCATGATATATCAACTCCCCCAGACTTAGCCTTTGCTTGCCCTCAAGCTAACATAAAGCAAAACAAGAGAAAGAGGTTTGAAAAACACGGAGACTCACTTGTTCTTGAAACATTGCAATGACCCTTTTTCTTAGTACTCAACATATCACGTAACCAGTTCCAAATCTAACCACCATGTACTTCTCAGTAGACATTCGCAGCTTCGTAGACTACACACATTATTTCATAGCATCGTCCAATAAAGCCCTTATCGGCAGTTTCATTGCTGTAATCAATGCCAAGAACCTTTTAGACACTTTCCCATACAATATCATGACAAAATAAACACCTAATTTTCACACTTTTTGGTATTGGTTCCTCTTCCCCAGACTTATTCCACATCATGTTCTCTTGAATATACATATTAAGGTTCGAAACGCGAGTATTGATGGTGTTTGCCACTGAATCCCTGGTTCTTCCCTCAAAAGTAATCAAAGGTGTAGGCGAATAATGGTATCACAGGAAATTTTCCTAACCTCGCTTCCACCTTTGTGTGATAATTCCTTCTGAGGTAGAATAATGGGATAGCTGGAAATTTTCCTATCCCTCTACTCAGAAGAAAATCATTTCATCTTTTCATGCTTTTATCTATTAACTTATAACAAGGGAGAGGAATACCATTACTGTCTACACATGGATTCCTTTGTTAGATATGAATGAGGAATCAAGCTCTATGAACATCAACCACATCGATGAAGTGCAAAAATTAGCTCATGCTTTAATGGATTTTGCTGGAAACATGGGCGTTTTCTAGTAACTGGTCAACTTTTGGATTTTTCATTAGTCTGATCTAGAACTGATATTGTAACAATGGTCACTTAGAAGCAAGGTCAAAACACTAGATTAAAGAAAAATATCATCATCTCCAACAACTTTTGACTCAATAAAACAAATTTTGACTCAAAAACGACTGACTCTAAGAAAAACAAACACAATGTCAGCAACTACCTCCCCCAGATTTAAACAACACTGTCCCCAGTGTTATCTAGCCCAAAGGCGGTAAAAGAAATTATAACAGCCAAGTGAATGCGTGAAAATAAGAGAAGTTACATGAGTGGAGTACGGGTGTCGACCGACACACAACAGTGGTATCGAGCGATATCAGGCTTAGGTCGACACAAAGACTCTTTGACATCGACATTGATGCTATGGTGTCATGTTTGTCCCAGTGGTTGCCTCCACGCTCACCACACCATTTTTTTTTTGGTGTGGTGTCGACTGACACAGAGCCTCTTCGCACCTGATTCAAAAGAATAACTCTAGCCTTAGAGAATGGTTTTGAGGTTCCTTTGCACTTCACCTTATACTCAATCGAATCTCCATCACACTTCCGAGGGATTAAAGTCATATAGGCAGCACCCTTGACTCTTTTGTTCTTCACCTTCTTCTTTTCCTTAGCCGTTTTGATGTCTTTCTTGGTGATGATAGAAGGACCATCTAAAATGTCTATGACATTTGGCTCATCATAAGGCTCTTCCAAAAGATCAACCATCAATGGCTCTCCTGTAATAACGGTGATGCAAGAGATATGTTTGGGAGCTCTTCCAGAGGGGATGGCTTTATAGGAGATCTCCTTGTCAATGTATGAGAACGAGATACTCTTACTGGGCATGTTTATAACTGCACCAACTGTAGCCATGAACGGTCTTCCAAGAATCAAAGGTACTTTAAAATTTTCGCTCATCTCCACAATCTGAAAATCAGTAGGGACCAGACAATCTCCTACTTTAACAAGCAAATCAGGAATCGTACCCTATGGAACTAAGGTGGAAGAGTTCGTGAATGCGAGATTCATCTGAGCATATATAATATCACCAATTTTCAACCTCTATGCAATTTCCCTTGACATGACATTGACGCTAGACTCAGAATCAACGAGAGATTCTTTGAATTCAAATCCAGAGATAGAGCATAAAACTGAAAATTTCCCTGGGTCTTCCCTCTTAGTCAACTGCTTCATTGGTGGTGGTGTGCTTCTTGCCTTGATGAAGAGTGCCTCGATCTCTTCTAGAGTTTCTCTGTAATCTCGGAAGTGACAAAGCAAAGGGCGGTATTCCAAAGCTTCTTCAAAAGACATCGTATGGTGAATCCTCCTTACCATCTTCTCAAAACCAAACAACTTCTCTGCAGTGATGGGATTTCTGAGATGTCTAGGTGGTAAAGGATATGGCACCTTAGGCTTGTAAACACGTTCCTCGACAACCTAGGGGTGTCGACCGATACCAGATTGGTATCGATCGATACAAGGTTCATGTGTCATTTTTTCAGGTTGGTATCGATCGACACCTACAATGGTGTCGGTCGACACAGACGTATCACGCTCAAAATCACCTTCAACCTCTTCTATCTCCATGAATTTTTTCTGCATGAAAACCCTTTTCTACCACTGTAGTGACCTCTTTAGCACTCCTTAAGGTGATTGTATTGACGTATTCATTTTGTGAATGAACCATCTTTCCCTTGACAGATGCTGCAGTCTGAGCTACATGAGTTTCCAGCATCTTCTGATGAGTACTAAGAGCCTCGATTTTTCCATTCAGGTCTGTATACATGGCATCCATCTTCCCATTAAAATCCAATGTCATCTTTTGCTGTCCCTCAAGAATCTGTTCCAGCATAGATTCAACTTTGCTTTCAGGAGTTTTGGGTGGTGGAGATTGGTAGGACGAATTTCCATAGGTTCTAAAACCAGCTGGGTTGACTTCAGATTTGTACCCTCCTTGCTGAGCATTGTTGGTGAAGTTTCGGTTGTTGTTTTGCTGGTATTGATTTTCTGACGTTGAAAACCAGAACCACCAATGTAGTTAACACCTTCAACTTCATCCTCATTGAAGTTCTCAACCTTATCAGCAAATTGAACAACCTTCATCCTCTTTCCCATCAAGAGATTGTGCACTGAATCCAACTTAGCTTGAACCTCAGCAATCTGCGATCCATCCATGCTCCCAGTCTGCTTCCTTCGCTCGAAGTCTGCATTCTTGGTACTATTGCTAGAGACCAAGTTCTCAATAAGCACATAAGCATCGTCAGGATACTTGGTGTTGAAATTCCCATTACTCGCAGCATCTAAGGCCATCTGATACCTCCAATCAATCCCTCTGAAAAAGATACCCAGCAGCTGAACCTTAGTGAACCCGTGATGTGGGCAATCCCTCTGATACAATCCGAATCTCACCGAAGCTGCCTTGAATCCCTCAGTTGATCCTTGAGAAAATTGAGATATTTTATTTCTCAGTTCTTCGGATCTTGCATCATCATAGAAATTGTTCAGGAAGGCATTCTTAGTCTCCTCCCAAGTAGTCAGCGATCCTGGCTGCAACTGCTTAAGCCAATAAGCTGCATCTCCACCAAGAGAGTATGGGAAGAGCTTACAGAGAAGGTAATCGTTGTACACTCCGTTGTATTTGATGCTAGTAACCAAGTCCTCAAACTTCTCAATGTCATCCAAGGGGTTTTCATGAGAAATACCGTGAAAAATGTGCTGACCTACGAGAGTGAAGTATGCAGGTTTCAGCTCAAAGTCATTCCTCTGGAAAGCAGGAGGGCAAATCGCTGATCGATTGGCATAGAACTGATCAGGCCTGTTGTACTCACCAATCGTTCTACCACGATTAACCACATCATTCCCAACATTCACAACAGCAGCAAAGACAATGATGTTTCCATCCCCATCAAGTCGTTGACCTCTCTGATTGCACAATTGACCCTCTTGATCTCTCAAAACTCCAGCATCATCACGAGTCAATACCACTGGATTGTTCATCTCTGCTGGCTTCTTTGTTTTCCGGTTTGTGTGTTCCAAGTTTGCTAGCTCCTTGTTGGAAAGATTGACTAGATGAGTGCTCTTGTTCCTCCTAGTTTCGCGAGTGGGCATACACTTCAAACAAAATAGACAAGGCACGTAAGTAACAAAAAAAAGAAAAACGATGAGTATTGACCGACACTGGGTGGTGTCGATCGATACCAATAAACTTACGACGAGTATCGAACGACACTGACTAGTATCGATCGATACACGAGCTTAGTCAAAATTCTAGACTAAAATCTAATGGCAATTTTAGAATCACAGGCAACGGCGCCAAATTTTATAAGCTCAAATTGTAATACCCTAAAGTATTAACATATTTGTCGATTGTAGTATTTAGGGGTCGAATCCACATAGACTCAAGAATCACACAATAGATTAAATAGACTCGAATTAAGCTAAGTAAATTAATGGAATTAAAAGCAAACGCATATTAGAAAGTTGTAATTCGATGGAGGATGATAGGCTCAGGGTATTTCTCAGAAAATCAATGAATGCAGACAAACTAACTAATCATGGTTCAGGTTATGCACGGTTCTTGAACTCAAATCACTAAGCTATAATTAACCAACTGTCGCTGCGAGAATTATCTAAGTCTAAATCCCAGAATCTCAAATCTCTTTGCAAATCCTAAAGATCTAAACCAGCTTTAAAGTTCAGGTTTGATATGTTCACAAAACAACTAAACCAAATCTCTTTGCGGATAGCTATTTTGCTCACCCTAAGTTCTGTCAGATTATCAATTGCACTGTCGTGCCTAATCGATTAACCTAAGAACTAAGTTCCAGATTCGTCAACCTAGAATTAGCTTTGAGAACAACCTATAGTGAAGAACTAATTCATATTATGAACCCTAATCAACCAATTAACCTAACATTCAAAGAGATCCATTATGAGAACCCTAAACCTAATGGAGATCTACTCAGACATGATCAATGGAACATAAATCATAGATTAATAGAATTGCATAAAAGAAATCAAAAAGAAACAAGGGCTCAGAGTTGTCTCCCAAAAACCCTAGAACAAATCTCTGTCAAAGTATCAAGAATAAAATAAAGCATAGCCAGCAAAAGTGGCTGAAAAACCTAATTTATAACCTAAAACACGTTTTGGGGCTTCTAGTAATTATTAAATTCTTCTGGACCAAGGTGCAAACTTCAAACTTGTAAGCAGTCACGTTTCCTTGTTCCTGTAATCGGTATCGGTCGACACCATTAGTGGTATCGATCGATACCAAGCTTGCGTGTCGACTCTACTACTCGCCATACTGGATTATCTTCACGAAAACTGGCATAACTTTAGATCGCACCGTTGGAATGGCCTCAAACCACTTCTAAATGAAAGCTAATCCATTGATCTGTCTTGTATCCAAATTTGAGATTAATTCATCCGTGGAAAAGGTCTTCAACGAATGCCAAACTTCTGACGTTTCTGCATGACTCTACATCTCCATATGCTAATTTTCACCCAAAACGGCTCATTTTCTCCCAAAGTCACATAAAACCTAAAAAGACTCGGAAAGACTCCAAAATACTTAAAATATTCTATAAATAAGACCTATATCATGACTAAAAACATGTAAAAACCATGATATATCACACCTCAAGTCGAGCATCCCCGGATAATGGACCTCCAATATTTCGCGGAGGACACCATAGTAGACAACTTGAGCTTCCAAAATTACATGTTGTCTTTGAGCTTCCTTCCCGATGAGCCTTAAAAGCATACCCTCGGATGCAATACATCGGATAAGACTGTGCAATAAACGTCGGGCCTTTCACCATCTTAACTAACCAGGTCGGAAACTCATTCCCGACAGCAGTCATCTGACCAACCTGTTAAAATTTCATGTGGACAATAATCGATACAATGTTTATATATATAAATTATTATACAATTTAATTATATAATAATAAATCATCATTTAACACTTACGTAATATTTCAACCAATCACCAAAGTCATTCTGCTTGACGACATCAAGCTCATCCTTAGTGTAATTTGGATACCAATCCCGTATTTGGGTCATGAACATCCTGTGCATTAACAAATGCATTAGAAAATAGCATTAGTAAACTTTGTTAAATAATTAAAAAATAACATTTCGATACCTCTCATATTCTAAAACCTCGTCGCAGTTTGTCTGTATATACATATGCAAGTGCCTTTGCTCCTCCTCTAATAGTCGCCGATCCTTGCTTTTTCTACTTAGTCGTCCAATCTTAGTAAATATATCGGCAACATAGACAGGATAACTAACTATGTTCCCTCCATCATCATGTCGTGCGGGGCGTCTAATTTTTGTTTGGACTTGCGCTGGAAAATAGTAGCTGGCAAAGTTGGAAGTTTCTTCCTTAATGCTCTGTGCGATAATAGAACCCTCAACTCTAGAAAGATTTTGAACCTTCTTCTTTAGGTGGAACATATACCGCTCAAAAGGGTACATCCATCGGTATTGAACCGGCCCACCAAGTGCTGCTTCTCGAGGTAGATGAATAGGAAGATGTTCCATAACATCAAAAAATGCACGAGGATATATTTTCTCGAGGTTGCAAAGGAGAACCGGTATGGTTTCCCCTAGATTTCGGATTTCGGCTGATGTAAGTGATCTCGTGCATAGATCCCGGAAGAAAGCACCGATCCCTGCATATATAGTAGAGATACAAAATTAAATAACTTACGTATAATAATCACAAATATAAATATGGCAACATAAGTAATACGGTAATAGTGTAAATGTATGTACATGCAATAGCTCCATGGACGTTTATAGGAAGAAGACCTTCAAATGCAAATGGAAGGAGTCGCTTCATGACAACATGACAATCATGACTCTTTATCCCAGAAAATATCCCTTCTGAATTATCGACGCAATTACGAAGGTTAGATGCGTATATGTCTGGGAATTTCACACCGCGCTTAATCCAATCGAAGAACTCCTCCTTTGAAGTCGCATCCAACCAGAAAGCAGGGGGCTATGATTTCCCGTTCGCTATTACATGCAACTCCTTACGGGAAAAAATATCTGGCAAGTCCAATTTGGCCTTCAAATTATCTTTCGTCTTTCTTTGCACATTTAGAACAGTGTTCATGATGTTGTCGAAAAAGTTATTTTCAATGTGCATCACATCTAGATTATGTGTTTAGCACATTCAGACCGGAGAAACCGTCATGAGGGCAATCTCTTTCGTACTCCTTGAAACGTTCTCACGCTTCATAGAAAGACTTCATCGATTGTTGATGAAAACTTTGGATTTTGTTTCTTACCGTGTTGGATCTCGACTACGTGTAGAAGTTGATTAAGAATGCGGCTTTGCACTCTTCCCAATTAGTAATAGATCCTGCGGGCAAATATTTCAACCAACGGTGAGGTTTATCGGCCAAATAAAAAGGAAAAAGCTTACACTTCAAATAGTCGACGGGAACTTGGTTCTTTCTCGTAGTTCCACATATCTCTTTGAACAACTCGATGTGCTCCATCGGATGCTCAGTTGCAACTTCATGAAACTGATTTTGCTTTACCAAAGCAATGATTTGAGGTTTGATCTCAAAATTGTTTCCGTTCGGTATAAAAATTTGTATGGCCGCTCGGTTTTAGAAGTGTTGATACGGTGCATCAAAATCAGCAATAATGCGGTTACGCGCTTGTCTCCTCGGAGGATTAGCTGGCAGTACAAGATGGTTGGCATTTACGCCGTTAGGAGGAATCAATGCATTCGCTTGAGCATCGTTCCTCGGGGCATCACGGTCGACGGGAAGTTGTCGCCTCGAATTTTCAGCATTTCGGTTTTAGTTGTGGTTTTCTTCGGGATCGAGATGTGGCTGGTCATTAACACCATGGACAGCCCCTTGATCTTCTTCGTGATCCAAAAAATCACGTTCATCCTCGTGATCTAGTTAATCGCGGTTTAGTTGATCTCCCGGGTGGTCGTTTTTGGCCGTCCTTAATTAAGTTTCTTTTGAGTCTTCGTAGTTCTCTCTCGTGTTTGTCGATATTGTCTTGTAGCGGTACAGTTCCGCTAGGATTTCTCCTATTGTGCATGCACCTTAGAACAAAAGACAAAGATAAAGGAGAAAGTCAAAAGAACAACAAAGAACTTGAAAATCAAAAATGTCTAGAGCAGAAATTAGAATATGAAATCAAACAAACAAAACTATCCCCGGCAACGGCGCCAAAAACTTGACACACTGGGAATTAACCCCGACGTGGGGTTTTACGCTTTATATCTAAGCCGCAAGTGCACAGCACACGAAGTAGTATTTAGGGATCGAATACACAAGGATAGACGTTGTCCAATTTCTAACGAGTTCTAACTTATGTCTAGACGTAAAATATATTTTGGGTTTTGTTACGGTCGTATCTATGGAATCTAAACTAAATTATGAAGGGTATTAGCTAACTATTTATTTTATCGAGGTTGTGAATCAATTAAACGAAGCGTTGGGCAATCGGGAATTTTCTAGGGTTTATGGCCGATTTTTACAAGGAAATTTCTATGATTTCTAGATCGACTTTTGTGGACTTTGGGTTCTTGAACTTGGAACAGGTACACTGGTGTAGTCTACTCCCGTAATCTTACACACCTACTCACTTCAGTACTCGGACGATAACTTCTGACTCCGCCCGCGCAAGTAGTGAATGATACTCTCAAATGTCGTTTACACCCACAACTCCTCCGTAATTATACTTTCGAAATCTTACGACGGATTTGCTCGTCTACCCTAGCTCAAGCGATTAGATACAGCACTTATGTGGCTCTAAAACGCCTAATATCAGTTGCTAAGACGGTTAGTCAAGCAACGCATTAACAACAAGGATAGAATGAAGAACCCTAATCGGTATCCTAGACTAAAAATCTAATAAGAATTGAACCATGAGAGCCCCTTCAAACCCCTATGCCCATCAAGGAGATTACTCAGCCATAGCTGAGGTAATCATATTCAATAAATCAAATAAAAACAGTAAGTAAAAAGGGATGAAGAAAGTTTTTCTATCGAAGAACACGAATCGAGAATCATTTGCTCCAAACCAAAGAAAACAAGTGAACAAGTCACAAGAGCTTCGCCTCGATGAGGCATAAAATAAGTATTTATAGAGGAAATCTTTGTTTAGGGTTTGGTGTGAAATGACGGTTTTGGCCTCGATGAATAAACAAGTCAATTTGGTCGTGCATGGTCCTGGCCGCGGGTGCGGGCTCACTGGGAGTGGCGAAATGCCTCCTGGCGGCGGCTCCAACTCCTCCAGGCGCAGTGGCTTCAACTTCGGGGAAGCTTTATCTGCCTTTAGTGCTTCGGTGTATTTAAGGATCCAACCATTGGATTGCCTCCAATCCAATTGCATTTGAAAGCGGGTTGTCTCTACTTTGTTGTATCCAAATTTGGGGATGATCTGACGGTGAAAAGCTCTTTATTAGCTGCAAGACTTCTTTACGGTCCAAATTTATCCAAAAACGTAATTTTGCTCCGAAATGCACTCTTTTATTCCGAGTTACCAGAAACGTCTTTCAAATCTCTAAAATATGAAAATCACTTGAAAACCTTTAAAAACGGAGTTAAAACACCTGCAAAAAATTATGAAAGTGATACATAAAAATGGTCAAAAATCGGTGTTATTAGTGTTAAACAATCACTTGTAGTCAAAAACAATTATAGCAGTCTACGAGGCATCCAATCAGGCACTTTGTCTGAAGAAATTTTTGTCACTGGGCTGTCAATTCTTGAGGGAATTAAAAGACCACTAAAATTATATTGTGACAATGAGTTTTCTATTTTGTACTCCAGTAACAATAGGAGCTCAACAAAGTCAAATTTTATTGGCATTAAGTTCCAAATTGTATAGGAAATGGTACATAGTGGAGAGATTTCCATAGAACATGTAGGAATAAACTCCATGTGTTTGGATCGGTTTCCACCCACTCGAGATTAATATGAAGCGTACCGACTCGCAGGAGTATGAAGGGCCGAGCCAAAGCATGATAGTCCCAAAACTAGCCAACCTTCCTTCGCCTCGTCTAGAAGAATAGAGATCTCACCAAGGTAATCCTATCTTGAGAGGAGGAAAGCCGAGCTGAGGCCAAAACAATGGCATCTTTCAACCGAACTGAGACACTACGAGACGGACCGGCTCACCTTGAAAGACCGAACCCATCAGAATACAAATGGGCCGAGATACCAATCTTTCATCAACTTTTGGTCCGAGTTCGAAGCCCAGATCATCGATTGCCCTAACATATGTGATTCTCATCGATACAGACTCATATAAATAGTGTTCATAATTATATTTGTAAGGGATCTCAGAACCCTATCAATAGCTCTTAGCAACTTGTGCCCATACGTGTTCAAACATCAATAAAATCACCATCTTTGGATCTCCTAATGTGTTTTTTCCAGAAATTTCGGTTCCCTCTATAAGTCTCAACAAAAGATCGATTGTGTGAGTTTGGATTCTCATAGTTTGGCGCCGTCTGTGGGGACGTCGAAGTTCTTAATCGTGGAAACATCAGGAACGAGATCGAAAGATATGGCCGGAGACCAGCAAAGGATCGACACTGAAGTGAACAACAACGTGGGAGATACAACCGGTGGAACGATCGATCTCAGCGGGACTCCCGTAACACCCGCTGTTATAACGTTGGCATGCTTAGCCGAATTGAAGGACATGATCACCTCGATACTAAAGAAGACGGAGGAACATGACAAACTCAACAAAATCTTGTCAGAAAAAGTCAAGACGTTGATCTCGGGAGGTTGGACCAATGACTGGCAAACTGCAAACCTCGGCTCGGATGTACTTCCAAGAAAGCTCATGATATATCATGGTTTTTACCCCTTTTAAGCCATGATATAAGTCCTTTTTATAGAGTCTTTCTACTATTTTGTAGAGTTTTAGAGTCTTTTACAGGTTTTAGCACGTTTAGAGCATAATTTGAGATATTGGAGCTTTCTGGAGCATTTTGGAGCAAAGCAGAGGTTCGTGTAGCTGAGTACCAGATTTGAAGCCTCAGTATCGATCGATACTGACTAGTATCCGTCGATACTCACTGCAGCAGACACGAGTCGCGACTTTAATGAAGAGTTGAAGAATTGCAAAATTGCCCAGAATACTTTATTATTTACAAGAAGCCCCAAAATGTGATTTAGGTTATTTATTAGGATTTACAGCCACTTTGATGGCTATTCTTTATTTTACTTTGGTTTTGTGAGAGAGCTTTTGAAGGGAGACAAGTCTGAAACTTTGTTCGTCCGAGAGAAGATTTCGAACCCTCTTGTTACACTTTCTATTTATTTATTTGATGATTTATTCGAACATGTTTATTGCTTCAATTTCCATGTCTGAGTTGATATCTTGTTAGGTTTAGGGTTCTCATAAGGATTTCTTTGAATGCTAGGTTGATTAGTTGTTTAGGGTTCATAATCTAAATTAGTTCTTCGCCATAGGGTTGTTTTCAAAGATAATTCTAGATTGATCACCTAGAACTTAGATCTTAGGATAATTGATTAGGCACGAGAGTGCGATTAATTACCTAATAGAACCTAGGGTATGCAAAATATCTATTCGCAAAGAGATTTGGTTTGTTGTTTTGTGAACAAATCAAACTTGAACTAAACGTTGGTTTAGACTTTAGGATTCGCAAAGAGATTTGGAATTCTATGATTTAGACTTAGATAATTCTCGCAACGAGAGTTGGTTAATTATACCTTAGTGATTTGAATTCAAGAACCGTGCGCAACTTGAACCCTGTTTAATTAGTTTGTCTGCATTCATTGATTTCTTGAGAAATACCATGAACCTATCTTTCTCCAATCGAACTTACAACCAGCTTAATTTACGTATTGCTTTCAATTCCATTGATTTCTTAGCTTGATTCTCATCTATATAATCTATTGTGTGTTTCCTTTAGTCTCTGTGGATTCGATCCCTAAGTATTACAATCGACAAAGCTTTAGTACTTTTAGGGTATTAATTTGAGCTTATCAAATTTGGCGCCGTTGCCGGGGACTCAATTCGCCATAAGATTTTAGTCTGAGAATTTCTACTAAGTTCGTCGGTATCGATCGATACTATCCAGTGTCGGTCGATACTCGTTGTTATCGTTTTGTTGATATCGATTGACACCACCCAGTGTCGGTCGATACTCATCGTGTTACCGTGTTACTTACGTTCTTGAATTTTGTTTTCAGGTGTATGCCTATTCGTGAAACCAGAAGGAGAAAGAGCACTCAGCTAGTTGAACTGTCATTGGAGCAGCTAGCACTTGTGGAACGCACAAACAGAAGAGCAAAGAAGCCAGCAGAGATGAACAACAATCCAGTGGTTTTGGTTCAAGATGAAGCTGGTGCTTACAGAGACCAAGAGGGTCAGTTGTGCAATGCACGATGGCAACAATTAGATGGAGAGGGGAACATCATTCCACCTGCTCCAGTTGTCGAGGAGATTGTTGCTGGGAATGTTGCTGTGAACGCGAATTCAGGGAATGTTGTGGTTAATCATGGTAGAACGATTGGTGAGTACAATAGGCCTGATTAGTTTTATGCCAATCGATCAGCGATTCGTCCTTTTGCTTTTCAGAGGAATTACTTTGAGCTGAAACATGCATACTACACTCTTGTGGGTTAGCACCCTTTTCATGGTCATTCCAATGAACATCCCATGGACCATATTGAGAGGTTTGTGGATTTGGTCACTAGCATCAAGGGCAATGGAGTATCCTATGATTATCTCTTCTGCAAGCTTTTCCCATACTCTCTTGGTGGAGATGCGACTTACTGGCTGAAGCAGTTACCTCTTGGATCACTGACTACTTGGGAAGAGACTAAGACTGATTTGCTGAACAACTTCTATGATGATGCACGATCCGAGGATTTGAGGAACAAGATCTCCCAGTTTTCTAAAGGACCTACTGAGGCGTTCAAGGCTGCTTGGACGAGATTTAGATCTTACCAGAGAGATTGTCCACATCATGGGTATTCTGATGTTCAAGTGATGGATTTCTTCTTCAGAGGGATTGATTGGAGGTATCATATGGCTTTGCATGCTTCGAGCAATGGAAACTTTAACACCAGGTATCCTGATGATGCTCATGTGCTGATTGAGAACTTGGCGTCTAGAAATAGCACCAAGAATGTAAATTTTGAGCGCAAGAAGCTAGCTGGTAGCATGGACGGTTCACAGAATTCTGAGGTTCAAGCCACGTTAGATTCTATGCATAGTCTTCTGATGGGCAAGCAAACGAAGGCCGTTCATTTTGCTGAAGATGTTGAGGTGTTCAATGAAGATGAAGTGGAGGATGTTAATTACGTTGGTGGTTCTGGTTTTCAAGGTCAGAGGAATCAATTCAACAACAACCAAAACTTCAACAACAATTCTCAGCTAGGAGGGTCGAATCAGTTTGGCCAAAAACCATCTCAGAACAGTGGGTATACCATGAACTATGGAAATTCATCTTATCAGCCTATAACTTCTAAGCTCCCAGATAGCAAGATCGAGTCTATGTTTGAACAGCTTATTCAAGGACAACAGAATCTCACTGTGGATTTCAATGGGAAGATTGATGTCCTGTACAATGATATGAGTGGAAGGATCAACGCTATTAATATTCAGCAGAAGAAGCTGGAACTTCAGGTAGCTCAGACTTCAGAGGCTGTGAAAGGGCAAGAAGGTTTTCTTCTAGGGAAAGGAGAGAACCCAAGGGCTCACATCAATGCATTCACCTTGAGGAGTGGAAAAGAGGTCAATCCGGGAATGAAAATTGGCCAAACTGAAGATATTTTCGTCGATCTTGACGATGAGGATACTGAAATAGCTCCAGTATCGATCGACACTTGCCAGCATCGATCGACACCTATCACGATACTTTCACGTGGCAAATAGAAACCCCGTTTATCGATCGATACCACTCCGGTATCGATCGACACTGATCCTGCACTCAAATCAACTCCTAAGGTTTCAAAGGAAGTATCTAATGTAGTTGCAGAGAGAGTTTACACACCGAGGATACCTTATCCCAGGGCTTCTCGGAAGACTAAGAAGAAGGTAGAAGACTCTAGATGCAAGGCAATTATGGATAAGTTTATTGTTGAACTTCCTTTTATCGATGCCATCAAGACTTCTCCAGCCTTCAGGAGATATGTCAAGAGGATGGTGTCCAACAACGTGAACCTTGAAGAAGGATGCTTGATGATTACTCATTAGTGCATTGCAATCCTGACCAACATGATCCCAAAGAAGCTACCAGATCCAGGGAGCTTTGTGTTGGACTGTACGATATTCAAATACAGATTTGAGCGTTCTCTTTGTGAACTTGGCTCAAGTGTCAACCTCATGCCATATTCAGTTGCCAAAAGGATGGGGATGACAGACTTCACAACCACAAGGATCTCCCTGATACTTGATGATCGTTCAGTCAGACTTCTAGAGGGGTTACTCGAAGATGTTCCTATTAAGATTGGGAATTGCTTGATCCCAACTGATTTCATCGTCCTGGAGTATGATGCTGAGCCTAAGGATCCTCTTATCCAAGGCAGACCATTCCTTGCAATAGCTGGTGCTTTGATTGATTAAAGGAATGGGAAGATCGCTCTCAACATCGGTGATTTGGTCATGACTTTTAATATGGATAAGATGATGAAGAGACCAACCATCGATTGGCAGACTTTCTCTGTCGCACTTTAAGTGACATAGCTGAAGAGTACTTCCTGGAGATGCATCCTGATGATCCATTGGAGAGAGCATTGGTCTGTTCAGCCACTTCAGAGGTCCATTCGTGTGATAATACTGCTGGATACTCGAAGATGCTCGATTCAGCATCGCCAGTATCGATCGATACTCCCCTAGTATCGGTCGATACTCTGCGACTAGAAGGAGAGTTGGCCGAAAGTTCTAAGCAAGCTGCTTGGCTTGGAGATTGGAGCGAAGATAATGCTCCTAAGGTGGAACTAAAGCCACTCCCACCAAATTTGAGGTATAGTTTTCTTGGTCCTAATTCTACATACCCAGTAATTGTTAATGCTTCTTTGAACAACACATAGATTGCCTTACTGCTGAGGAAGCTGCGCAAATATAGCAAAGCTCTTGGCTATTCTCTTGATGACATTTCAGGTATATCACCGGACATGTGCATGCACATGATTCATCTTGAGGACGAGTCAAAGGCTTCTATTGAGCATCAAAGGAGGCTGAATCCGAACCTGATGAAATTAGTCAAAGGAGGTGATGAAGCTTTTTAAAGCTGGTGTCATCTATGCTATTTTGGATAGCTCTTGGGTCAGTCCAGTGCACGTTATCCCTAAGAAAGGAGGGATAACCGTGGTGAAGAATGAAAAGGATGAGATGATTCCTACTAGAACTATCATTGGACATCGAATGTGCATTGACTACATGAAGTTGAATGCAGCTACACGGAAGGATCATTTCCCATTGCCATTCATTGACTAGATGTTGGAGAGGTTGGCTAGTCATCCCTACTACTGTTTTCTCTATGGGTATTCAGGTTTCTTCCAAATTCCTATTCATCCGGATGACCAAGGAAAGACAATTTTTACATGTCCCTATGGCACATTCGCATACAGGAGAATGCCATTTGGATTGTGTAACGCTCCAACCACTTTTCAAAGATGCATGATGTCTATCTTCACAGACATGATTGAAGATTTTATGGAGGTGTTCATGGATGATATTTCAGTGTATGGATCATCGTTCAAGGACTGTTTGGCTAACTTGTGCAAGGTGCTACAGAGGTGCGAAGAGAAGCACTTGGTCCTTAATTGGGAAAAGTGTCACTTTATGGTTCAGGATGGCATCGTGCTTGGGCACAAGGTTTCTGAGGCTGGGATCGAAGTTGACAAAGCCAAGATTCAAGTTATGACAAGCCTCCAACCACCGAATTATGTGAAAGATATTCGTAATTTCCTTGGTCACGCTGAGTTTTACAGGAGGTTCATCAAGGATTTCTCCAAGCTAGCACGCCCACTCACCGCTCTATTATGCAAGGAGATCAAATTTGACTTCACACCAGAATGTTTTGCAACCTTTGAGGAGATTAAAACGGCTTTGGTGAGTGCTCCTATTGTGCAACCTCCTGATTGGACTTTGCCTTTTGAGATCATGTGCGACGCTAGTGATTTTGCTGTTAGATCTGCTCTGGGTCAGAGAAAGGATAAGAAGCTGCACGTCATCTACTATGCCAGCAGGACATTGGATGATGCTCAGAGGAATTACAACACCATATAGAAGGAACTACTTGCAGTTGTCTTCTCCTTTGAGAAATTTCGATCCTACTTTATTGGGAGCAAAGTGATTGTTCATACTGATCATGCTGCTCTCAAATATCTGATGCAGAACAAGGATCTTAAGCCTCGCCTTTGTCGATGGATTCTCTTGCTACAAGGTTTTGACATTGAGGTTAAAGACAAGAAAGGAGTAGAGAACGGGGTCGCTGACCATCTTTCGAGAATTCGGATCGATGCAGACGTGCCTATTGATGATCAACTACCAGAAGAATCCATTTACTTCATTGAAACTGAGTTTCAGATGGGTTTCACAGAAACTCAGCAATTCCCACGAATTGCAGGTCTCGGTATCGATCGACACTCCTATGGTGTCGGTCGATACCTGGCGATTTTCGAACCGGTTTTGACTGTTGAACACATTGGTGTTTCAGAGGAGTGTCTAGTCGATGCAGCCGATTCTGATCAACCATGGTATGCTGATATTGCCAACTACCTCGCCGTAGATTCAGAACCAAAGCACATAAAGAAATATAACAAGAAGAAGTTCATGCGTGACATAAGGCGATTCTTTTGGGATGAACCTTACTTGTACAAGCATTGTTCAGATGGTATTTACAGGAGATGCATTGCTGAATCAGAGTGCGATGCCTGTCAGAGGAGAGGGAACATCAGTAAGAGACGTGAGATGCCACATAATTTCATGCTTGAGGTTGAGATTTTTTATTGTAGGGGCATTGATTTTATGGGTCCCTTTCCTTCGTCATATGGAAACAAATACATCTTGGTTATTGTGGATTATGTGTCTAAGTGGGTTGAAGCCATTTCTAGCATAACCAATGATTCTTCGGTGGTCCTTAACTGTTTAAGACCATTATTTTCCCTCGATTTGGAGTATCTCGAATTGTGATAAGTGATGGTGGCTCTCACTTTATCAACAAGATTTTCGAGAGTTTGCTGAAGAAGTATGGTGTGAACCATCGTATTACTACTCCTTATCACCCTCCGACCAGTGGATAAGTTGAGGTTTTCAACAGGCAAATCAAAGAGATCCTTGAGAAGACAGTGAATGTTACCAGTAAGGATTGGTCTGTGAAGCTGGATGACGCACTTTAGGCTTACAGGACTGCTTTCAAGACACCACTTGGGACTACACCATTTCACTTTCTGTATGGAAAAGCATGCCATCTTCCAGTGGAAATCGAACATAAGGCAGCATGGGCTATAAAGTTGCTGAATTTCGACATCAAGTCTGCTGCTGAGAAGCGATTGATCAAGTTGAATGAGCTCGATGTGATTAGGCATCTTGCCTATGAGAACTCGAAGCTGTACAAGGAGAGGACTAAGTCATACCATGACAAGAAAATAATTTCAGACACTTTGAAGCAAATGATCAGGTACTTCTGTATAACTCTCGTTTGCATTTGTTTCCTGGTAAATTGCGTTCTGTCTTTTTCTTTTCGTTTTTCGTTTTGTGTCAGGATGAACAATGATCAAACACAAAATCGTCTGAGTATCGATTGATACCCTACGCAAATGACAAGATTACGTTGTATCGACTTAAGCCGAGTATCGGTCGATACCAGGCCGTGTGTCGGTCGACACTCGTGCACCAGATCGGTAATTTTTCGTCTCTTCACAATACACTTGGTTCATTTGTTTTTTTCACTAACCTTGGGCTAGATAACACTGGGCCGGGCCAGAGGAAAATAGGGAAGACGCGAGATTTTGCCGTTGATTCATAGAACATTTAGAAGAAACAACACTCGAATGGTTCTCGAACCTAGGGCGAGGCTCAATCGACAACCTTCGCCAACTGTCTGCCCAATTTCTAGAAAAATTCTCCGTGCTCATAGAGCGAGGAACCTCTGACGCCAACATGTGGAGCCCGATCCAAGATCCGGCAGAACCTATGTGGAGTTTCATAGAACGATTAAAAGCAGCGGTCTCACAAGCAAGGGGCATGGGGGCATGAACGATCAAGTCGCAATCAACGCGCTAAAAAGGGGTTTAAACCTCAAGTCGGATTTCCGAATAGAGCTCATACTTAGAGCACCATCGACATTACCTGATGTCCTAGACCAAGTTTCAGATTTTATCTCCTATAAGGAGAAGACGAGAAACGACCTACCCAAAGGCCAGACCAACGATCAGCCGATAATGCATTTGAGCGAATACGATACGACCTCCTCCGAGATGATAAACCCCGTAGACTATCTAACATCCTTCTGCACGACAATGGGTCGTCACGACCCCGAAGGAATTCCGATCAAAGATGGATATAGCTTCTTGTTCGGGAAAAACCTCAAAGGAGCCGCCCTCGACTGGTTCTCAAAACTCGATCAAAATTCGATCAACAATTTCCGACGACTATCTGCTGGCTTAATAAGGTGTTTCTCTGAACAAGGAAAATCCGACGCTGATTTGTGGAACCTAGCCCAGAGGCAGACAGATTCACTACAACACTTTGTAGAACGTTTCAAAATAGTACTTTCGATGGAAGGATTCGTAAATGACTATGTCAGATTTAATACACTAAGAAAGGCGTTGCAGCACAAATCGGACTTCCAAAGAGAAATCACACTCAATAAGCCATCGACAGTCCAAAACGCTCAGCCAAAACACTCCAAGCGCAAGAGAACCGCTTCGAATTCGGGGGATAAACTCGATGAAGTCACTAGCCCGTCCCAATCCGAAAACACGGTGAAAGTAAAACGCCCTCCAATTTGCCGAGCTGGGAAAGACGATCTAACGAGGGGAACTACTCGACCATGTTCTCTAAAGAGCGCCACCAAGGACGAAAACAACAAAGTGCCAACGCCGACCGACAAGGGGTTGGCACCTTACACATCTCGAGTCCATAACGACTGTACAACCCCCTCACCACCTCTCCAGAAGGACCGTCCAAAGAAAGCGAATATGTCATACATCGAGTCTTTTGTGTTCCACGATATCGCGGACTCCTACAGGAAATTTTACTCGGTTTTCGAACCAAACCCTCCCATATCCACACCGCATCGCTGGCATCCGAACAAGATAGGCACAAAAGACCTCGAAGAATATTTTTAAGAAGTTGGCAAACTACCTAAGGACATATAGTACACTAAAGCATTCAAGAAACACATACTCAAACGGTTCTTCCACAACAACACCAAATCTACATCAAAAATAGAGGATCTTTTCACATATGCAAGACGCGGGAGACCAATCGAGATACTTTACAAAACTCAAGAACAAGGGTAATTCCTCATATCGTGCAACGTCCAAGGCGTTGACTTGAGTAACGTCTTGCGCGACTCCGGAGCTTGCCTTAGAATTATCTCCAGATCAACCGTTGAACACCTCGGACTCAAGCATATCCAGCAGACCAAGACGGGGATTAACATAACTAACCAGTCTCACACAACACCACAAGGGATCGCACACGACGTACCCGTCGGAATCGGATATTTCATAGCTCCCGTCGATTTCTACGTCTACGAAGCCAAAACAATATACCCGGCTCCAATAATCCTCGGATGGCCATTTCTAACAACTACCGGAGCAATCATGGACTGGCCACATCAACGCCTACCTTTCACCCAAATCAACAACAATGTCTTCTACCCCGCCACCATGCTCAACCACGAAGAAAAAAGTTACTCGGAGTCTCAGCATAGCAACAACATATCAACGGAGGAAGCCGAGAGGAACCCCCAAGAAGACTAGCATAAGATGAAAACTTTCCTTCAGCTAAGAATCACATTACTACAATGAACTACGGGACAACTTGATCCCTGAAAAGGGTACGTAGGCAACCGATTTTCGGAAAGGTGCAGATGTACTCCTCTTGTTAAAAGGGAGGGAGTGGGTACGTATACACATACTCTCATCCTTTATAAATGCAAATATTTTTTTTGCATCTACACTCTTCATTCTCGTCTGTTGCTGGCCACAAAAACAAGCTCTTACATCCTCATCGGATTCTTACCACTATCATGTACGGATCACGATTTTTTTACAATCCACCACGGATTAAAGCACGCTATATAAATCTCTGGCGGATATATCCGGACCAGAGGAAGGAAAAGATATATCTTGACCAAACCACTCCCAATTTTACTATCGAAACGGGAACGTAAGTCAAAGCCTACGTCGCAAACCTAAGACCGAAGTAAAATCTAAACCCAGTTATCATTTGCTTCATAGCACACTGATCTCAAACATCTCAAACATTTCGACATACAAAATACTAAACAGTTCATTTCAGAACACGCCACTTCATACAAGATTCGAAACAGTTTGGAACTCTACTTTGCCTACTTTAAACGGCTCGGAAACCAGTCCCTACGAAAACAGTTAACCTCGCTCATATTACTAATCGCTTAAAACTTCAGCAAAAACAGATAAAAAAACTCTGTAGCATTGGATAAACTTTGGAGCTCTCTCTCCATGCATAACTTTGGAGCTCTCTCTCCATGCTCTGAAACAATATTCTCTACTGCAAATCCTGAAGTAGCGTTTCTTAAAGTATCGATAGAGAATTCACAAAATTGGGGCAAATCATCCGATTCACCCCTCCTTTCCTCGTCTGGATTAATCCAAGAACAACAACATAAGAATTTCAATCATCTAAACAAAACCTAAAAAGTGTCAATGGCTACTCACCTAAGCATGTAACATCAAGATTGGATCTTCCAAACTCTGAAACGCAGAAAAGCGCAGATAACTTTGAGACCTCACAGCCCATTTCCCAAGAGTTTCAATCAAACCATAAACCATAAACCATAAAGCACTATCTCTTCTCAATCGAACTTTTACGGATGATACCTCAATGAGATGTGCTTCTCAATCGAACATTCATCTCCAATTCTAATACAAGAAAAATTTGTGAATAATGAAAAGGGAATTACCGAAATGAGAGTAAGAATCGAAGTAGTAATCGGCAATGGTGGTATCATCAGCGGCATCGGTGCTCTCGGCGGCGTCGCACATGGATTCATCTTGGGCAGCTTCCTCGCCGACAACACCGGAGCCTTGTGAAACTTCTTCTTCATCAGCATCTTCAAAGCGTATGCTTATCCTTGTAAGATGTGAGAAGCAGCGAGAGAGAGAGAAACGGCGAGAGAGGGAGTGAGGAGAGAGGGAGTCGGCGATAGAGAGGGAGTCGGCGAGAGAGAGAGGGAGTCGAGTGAGAGAAATAAAAGGGAGAAGATAAACACAAGGGAATTATGTTTAATTAGTAATTATCGAAGGAGTCCCTAAGTAGTCACAAAACGGTCGTAAATTTGAGACTGTTTTGTGACGATTCTTAAGGCGGGATAAATTACCGCGTAACATTTAATCAAAAAAATTCATGAAATTTGAAATTGTTGCAAAACAGTCTCAAAATGGTCGCGAAAGTGCGACTGTTTTGTGACGATATTTTATAAATCACAAACCTATACCCTAAACCCTAAACTTTCAATCATTCTTATTCTAATTATGACTTTACAATCATTCTTATTCTAATTCTAACACTACAACTCTCTATTTAAACAGTAAACTAAGATATGGTAAGTAAATTTTGAAAAATTTCAATCTTTCAAAATCATTCCATATAAAAAAACATATACACTTACTACATTTTTAAGAATATACAAACATAAGTTTAAAAATATTAGAATTTAAAAGTTTTTTCTCTGTTATCATGATTCAATGTATATAGTAGTTGAAATCTACGTAAGAATGTACAAATTAACATATTTACAATTCAATATTCATGATTTTTAATAAAAAAATCAAGTGGAGTTGTTAAATGGTCGCAAATTTGGGACCTTTTTGTGACTACTATTAAAAAAATGTAGTGGAGTTGCTAAACGGTCGCAAATTTGAGACCCTTTTGTGACTACTTATATATGTTATGTGTAGAGACAAACATAAGTTTAGAATATTGAAAATTACAATTTTGTGACTATATAATAGTTCAAATCTATATAAAAACGTCTAAATTAACCTATTACAATTATATATTGATGAATTTCTTTAAAAATATCCACTGGAGTGGCAAAACCGAAGAAAATCAGTCATAAATTTGGGACTACTTTTGCGACTACAAAGTAAGACTACAAACCAGTCACAAATATGCAATTCTTTTGTGACTACTATGTTTCGTTGTTAATTTTTTTTTTTTAAATCGACAGGAGTGGCCAAACCGAAGCAAATCAGTCACAAATTTGGGACTACTTTTGCGACTACAAAGTCATACTACAAATCAGTCACAAATTTGCGACTCTTTTGTGACTCCTCCGTTTCGTCGTTAATTTGCGACTGTTTTGCCACTGCATTGCGAGTAGTCGCAAAGTAGTCGTAAATTAGTCACACTTTCGTCCCACTTTTTTGCGACTAAAAAAAGAGTCACAAAAGTTGGTCACAAAAACTGTGTTTTTTTAGTGGTGGGCTGCGGTGGAGGCGGTGGGCAGGCGACTGTGGGGATCTTCGGTGGCCGAGTAAGAAGAGAGAAGAATACTTGGAAGAAGAAGACTCGAAAGAAGAAGATAAGAAGAAAAGAAGAAAGAAAGGAAGAGAGAAGGAGTCGGCGGAGAATGCAATTGGTTCAGTTTTAGCCGAGAGAATTTTGAAACCTTGGAAAAAACTCAAAACCCCGGCTAAAACCTGACATTACTCTCGGCTGAAACTAAATCTGACTAAATTTTCCATGTTTTTAGACGAAAAATCTAAGTGTTAAAAACATTTTAGCAATTTTTTGGGATTAATGAATATAGAAAAACATTTTGGGACACTTTAGTATTTATGTATAATTTCCGGGAAGAAACCTAGGTTTTTATTTCATAAAAAGGTGAAAACAATACATAGATATATAAAATTTATTACATAAAATTCATTACTCCGAGTCCGATGAATAATCTAACGTAGATGAATCGTAGTCCTCGTCAAATTCGCCGATCTCGTCCTGGCTATCCAAGTTTGCTAGCTCCTTGTTGGAAAGATTTACTAGCTGAGTGCTCTTGTTCCTCCTGGTTTCGCGAGTGGGCATACACCTGAAACACACTAGACAAGGCACGTAGGTAACAAAAAAAAATGATGAGTACCGACCGACACTGGGTGGTGTCGATCGATACAAACAAACTTACGACAAGTATCGACCGACACTGGCTAGTATCGATCGATACACGGGCTTAGTCGAAATTCTAGACTAAAATCTAATGGCGAATTTAGAATCCCCGGCAACGGCGCCAAATATGATAAGCTCAAATGTAATACCCTAAAGTACTAACAGCTTTGTCTATTGTAGTATTTAGGGGTCGAATCCACAGAGAATCAAGAATCACACAATAGATTAAATAGACTCGAATTATGCTAAATAAATTAATGAAATTGAAAGTAATAACGCAGATTAGAAAGTTGTAATTCGATGGAGGAAGATAGGGTCAGGGTATTTCTCAGGAAATCAATGAATGCAGACAAACTAACTAGTCAGGGTTCAGGGTATGCACGGTTCTTGAACTCAAATCACTAAGTTATAATTAACCAACTGTCGTTGCGAGAATTATCTAAGTCTAAATCCATGAATCTCAAAGTTCAGGTTTGATATGTTCAGGTTTCATATGTTCACAAAACAACTAAACCAAATCTCTTTGCGGATAGCTATTTTGCTCACCGTAAGTTCTGTCAGATTATCAATTGCACTGTCGTGCCTAATCGATTAACCTAAGATCTAAGTTCCAGATTCGTCAACCTATAATTAGCTTTGAGAACAACCTATGGTGAAAAACTAATTCAGATTATGAACCCTAATCAACCAATTAACCTAACATTCAAAGAGATCCTTTATGAGAACCCTAAACCTAATGGAGATCTACTCAGACATGATAAATGGAACAAAAATCATAGATGAATAGAATTGCTGATATATTATGGTTTTTACCCCTTTTAGGCCATGATATAAGTCCGTTTTATAGAGTCTTTATGCTATTTCGTAGTGTTTTAGAGTCTTTTACAGGTCTTAACACGTTTGGAGCATAATTGGAGATATTGGAGCTTTCGGGAGCATTTTAGAGCAAACCTGAAGATCGAGTTGCTGAGTACCCGATTTCACGTCAAGCATTGATCGATACCCCCTTGTATCGATTGACACTCATCGAGGCAGACACGACCCGCGACTTTAATGAAGAGTTGAAGAATTGTAACTTGGTCCAGAAGACTTTGATATTTACAAGAAGACCCCAATTCGTGTTTAGGTTATTTATAGGGATTTTACAGCCACTTTGTAGGCTATACTTTATTTTCTATACTTTGATTCTACTTTTGGTTTTTGGGGAGACAACTCTGAACTCCTGTTTTTATTTATTCCCTTTGATGATCTATTCGATAATGTTGTTTTCAATCTCCATGTCTGAGTAGATCCACTTTATGTTCAGGGTTCTCATAAGGATTTTCTCTGAATGCTAGGTTGATTAATTTATTAGGATTCACTATCTGAATTAGTTCTTCACCTTAGGTTGTGTTCAAAGCTAATTCTAAGTTGAAGAATCTGGAACTTAGATCTTAGGATAATTGATTAGGCACGACAGTGCGATTAATTACCTGATAGAACCTTAGGTGAGCAAATTGATTATTCGTAAAGAGATTTGGTTTAATTGATTTGTGAACATATCAAACCTGATATTAAAGCTGATTTAGACTTTAGGATTCACAAAGAGATTTGGAATTCCTAGGATTTAGATTTAGATAATTCTCGCAACGACAGTTGGTTAATTATACTTTAGTGATTTGAGTTCAAGAACAGTGCGTAATCTGAATCTTGTTAGTTAGTTTATTTGCATTCATTGATTTCCTGAGAAATACCCTGAGCCTATCTTTCTCCAATTGAATTACAACTCGTTTACTGCTTATTGTCTTTTGTTTCATCTTATTTTCTTAGCTTGATTTGACACTATAAAATCTATTGTGTGATTTCTGTGAGTCCTTGTGTTCGACCCCTACACTTACTACAACTACTGCTTTAGTACCTTTAGGGTATTAATTTGAGCATATTAAATTTGGCGCCGCTGCCGGGGACTCAATTTCGCCATTAGATTTTAGCTGTCGAGTTTCGACTAAGGCCGTCGGCATCGATCGATACTACCTAGTATCGGTCGATACTCGTCGTTTTATTTTTGTTGATATCGATCGACACCACTTGATATCGATCGATACTCATCGTGTCGCTGGTTACTACCGTTCTTGGTTTTTGTGTTTCAGGTGCATGCCTAATCGTGAAACCAAAAGAAACAAGAGCACTCCGCTAGTCTATCTATCGTTAGAGAAGCTAGCACGTTTAGAACGCGCAAACAGAAAGACAAAGCAGACATCAGGGATGAACAACCCAGTGGTTTTAAGAGCTGATGAAGCTGGAGTCTTGAGAGACCAAGAGGGTCAAGTTTGTAATGAGAGAGGGCAGCGACTTGATGAGGCTTGAAAAGTCATTGCCCCTCTTGCTATTGTTGGTCAGATTATCGCGCCAGCTGCGCAAGCCAACGCTAGGAATGCTGTGGTTAATCGTGGTCAAACAATTGGTGAGTACAACAGGCCTGATCAGTTTTACGCCAATCGATCAGCGATTCGTCCTCCTTCGTTTGAAAGGAATGACTTTGAGCTGAAACCTGCATACTACACTCTTGTGGGTCAGCATCTTTTTCATGGTCTTCCCAATGAGCATCCTATGGATCATATCGAGAAGTTCGAGGACTTGGTTACTAGCATCAAGAGTAACAGAGTGTCCTATGACTATCTTTTCTGCAAGCTCTTCTCCTACTCTCTAGGTGGAGATGCGACTTACTGGCTGAGACAGCTACCTCCTGGATCACTGACTACCTGGGAGGAGACTAAGAAGGCTTTCCTGATCAATTTCTACGATGATGCACGATCTGAAGATCTGAGGAACAAGATCTATCAGTTTTCTCAAGGTCCGACAGAGGCACTCAAAGCTGCTTGGATTCGTTTCAAGTCCTATCAGAGAGACTGTCCGCACCATGGGTTCACTAGGGTTCAGCTGCTAGGTATCTTATACAGAGGGATCGATTGGAGGTACCAGATGGCTTGGATACTGCGAGCAATGGGAACTTCAATACCAGGTATCCAGACGATGCGTTTGTACTGATTGAGAACTTGGTGTCTAGCAATAGCACCAAGAATGCTGATTTCGAGCGGAAGAATCAGGCTGGAGGAATCAACGCTTCACAGATTGCTGAAATTCAAGCCAAGATGGATTTCCTGATCGGAAAAAATCAAAGACCGGTCCACTTTGTTGCTGAGAATGAAGTGGAAGATGTTAACTACATTGTTGGTTCTGGTTTTCAGGGTCAGCGATTTGGGTACAACACCAATCGAAACTTCACCAACTATGCTCATCAAGGAGGGTACCAATCCCCACCACCCAAAGCTCCTGAGAGTAAAATTGTGGGTCTGCTTGAACAGCTGGTTCAAGGGCAGGAGAAGATGACAGTAACTTTCAATGGGAAGTGTACACCGATTTGAGTGGAAGGATCAAGGCTCTCAATACCAGCCACAATATGCTGGAAACGCAAGTAGCTCAGACTGCAGCAAATGCCAAGGGAAAGACGGTTCATTCACACAATGCACACGTCAATGCAATCTCCTAAAGTGCAGAAAATTTTGATGAGGATCCTAAAATCGCCAGAGCATCGATCGATACCCCCAAGTGTCGATCGATGCCGGTTACAATTATGAAACGGGACACTTACAAAACCCGTGTATCAACTCTTCATTAAAGTCGCGTGTCGTGTCAGCCTTGAAGAATATCGATAGATACCGGGGGGTATCGAACGATGCTTGTCGTAAAATCAGGTACTCAGCAACACGACTTCAGCTTTTGCTCCAAACTGCTCCAGAAAGATCCAATAATTCCAATAATGCTCCAAACGTGCTATAACCTGTAAAAGACTCTAAAATACTACGAAATAGCAGAAAGACTCTATAAAAGGACTTATATCATGGCTTAAATAGGGTAAATACCATGATATATCAACTCCCCCAGACTTAGCATTTGCTTGCCCTCAAGCAAAACAGAAAGCTAAACCAGAGAAAGAGGTTTAAAAACGCGGAGACTCACCTGTTCAGGAACCATCGCAAAGATCCTTTTCCCAAGCGCCCAAATGTTACCTAACCAGCCTTTGATCTAACCACCATGTACTTCTCCGTAGACATTCGCAGCTTTTCCAGACTCCACACATTATTTCGCAGCATTGTTCAAGTAAAGCCCTCATCGCCAGTTTCATCACTGCAGCCAACGTTCAAGAGCCTTCTAGATTCTTTACCATACAATATCATGACAAGGAACCACCCTTTTCACACTTTTTGTATAACTTTCTCTCCCCCAGACTTATTTCTTATTATGTTCTTCTTTTATAGTTTTTTTTAGCTTTGCATATACACATCAAGGTCCAAAACGCGAGTATTGATGGTGTTTGCCACCGAATCCCTGGTTCTTTCCTCTCTATGTATCAAAGATTTAGGCGAATAGTGGTATCACGGGAAATTTTCCTAACCTCGCTTTCAACATTTGTGTGATCATTCCCTCTTAAGTAGAATAATGGGATCGTTGGAAATTTTCCTAACCCTCTACTTAGAAGAAAATCATTTCAATCTTTTATGCTCCTTTTTATCAACTTATAACAGGGGAGAGAGATACTATTACTTTAAACATATGGGTTCCTTTGTCAGATATGAATGATGAATCAAGCTCTGTAAACACTAACCACATTGATGAAGTGCAGAAATTTGGCTCAGGTTTCAGAAGAACTTTGCTGGAGACATGGATGATTTCTAGTCAACTGGTCAGTCCTTGGATTTTTCATTAGTCGATCTAGAGCTGATCCTGCAACATTGGTCACTCAAGAACAAAATCAAACAACAATTCAAGCACAGGATCATCATCTCCAACAAGTTTTGACTCAATAAAACGATTTTCACTCGATAAAACAACTGACTCTAAGAAAAACAAACACAATGTTAGCAGATACCTCCCCCAGACTTGAACAACATTGTCCCCAGTGTTATCTAGCCTAGAGTAGGTAAAAGAAACAAAAAAAAATAATAGAACAAATAGAAACAAGGAGTTACCGTCCCGGAACATCTGGTGTCGATCGACACTAGGCGATTTCGGGTTTGCCTCTTGCTTTTCCTTACCCAAAAACACATAACGGAAATTGAAAAAGAAAAAGACTCAAAAACAAACTCACCAGTGGGTTGCCTCCCACCAAGCGCTCGTTTAACGTCATTAGCTTGACTGTAACGCCATTCAGGCTGATGGTGCATCATCCAAAGGTATTATCTGCCCTGTTGGAATCTCGGCTTTCGCCTAATAGTGCTTCACTCTCTGTGCATTGACATTAAACTCATCTACAGTAGGACTAATCAGCACGACAACACCATGCGGCATGACCTCCTTGATTGTGAAGGGACCTGAACAACGAGAACTCAGTTTACCAGGAAACAATTGTAAACGAGAGTTATACAGAAGTACCTGGTCGTTTTGCTCGAAATGCCTAGAGATGATCTTCTTATCATGATAAGCCTTAGTTCTCTCCTTGTACAGCTTCGAGTTCTCGTAAGCATGGTGCCTAATCTTATCCAGCTCGCTCAGCTGAATCAACTTGCTTTCTGCAGCAGTCTTGATGTCAAAGTTTAGCAACTTCGTTGCCCATGCTGCCTTGTGCTCGATTTCCACTAGAAGGTGACATGCTTTCCCATACAGCAAGTGAAATGGTGTAGTGCCTAGCGGTGTCTTGAAAGCAGTCCTATAAGCCCATAGCGCGTCATCCAGCTTTTTAGACCAATCCTTCCTAGAAGCACCCGCTGTCTTGCCCACTGGAGACCTCTACTTGCCCACTGGTCTGAGGGTGATATGGAGTAGCCACGCGATGATTTACATCATACTTCTTTAGCAACCTCTCAAAAATCTTGTTGATAAATTGAGATCCACCATCACTTATCACAATTTAAGGCACTCCAAATCGAGGGAAGATGATGGTCTTAAACAGCTTAACGACCACCGAAGAATCATTGGTTCGGCTAACAATCGCCTCCACCCACTTGTACACATAGTCCACAACAACCAGGATGTACCTGTTCTCGTATGACGAGGGAAAGGGGCCCATAAAGTCAATGCCCAGCAATCGAAAACTTCAACCTCAAGGATGAAATTCTGTGGCATCTCATGTCTCTTGCTGATCTTCCCTCTCCTTTGAAAGACATCACACTGTGAGATATAGGCATGAGCATCCTTGAACATTGTAGGCCACCAGAAGCCAGCTTGAAGAACCTTGGAGACCGTCTTGAAAGTAGCAAAGTGGCCAGCATACTCAGAGCCATGGCAATGATAGAGAATTGCTGGCACCTCAAACTCCGCAACGCATCTTCTGTATATACCATCTGAGCAGTGCTTGTATAGGTAAGGCTCATCCCAGAAGAACCTCCTTATCTCACGCTTAAAGTTCTTCTTTGCGTACTTTGTGGGATGTGTTGGCTCAGTCTCTGTAGCAAGGCAGTTGGCAATGTCAGCATACCATGGACGAGCAACACTAGAGACAGCAGCTGAGTAGACATCATAGGAGTTCAAGTGCTCTATTGACAAATATGGTCCGCAACACGACATGTATCGATCGACACCAGGGGGGTATCGATCGATACCGAGAGTCTGTACTCGTGAATACTGCAGATTTTTGGGACAAAGGTCCTGTAGGTGAGCTTCAATGAAGTAAATACCTTCCTCTGGCAAGCAATCATCAATAGGCACGACTTCATCGACCTTTAGTCCCGACAAGTGGTCAGCGACGCCATTCTCAACTCCTCTCTTGTCCTTGATCTCGATGTCGAAACCTTGGAGCAAAAGAACCCATCGGCATAGACGAGGTTTGAGGTCCTTGTTCTTCAACAGGTATTTGAGAGCAGTATGATCCGTGTGAACAACAACCTTGCATCCAATCAAGTAGGACCGAAATTTCTCAAAAGAGAAAACGACTGCCAGTAATTCCTTCTCAGTGGTGCTGTAATTTCACTGAGAATCATCCAACGTCCTGCTGGCATAGTAAATAGCGTGGAGCTTCTTGTCTTTCCTTTGACCCAACACAGCTCCAACAGAAAAATCACTTGCATCGCACATAACCTCAAAAGGCAAACTCCAATCAGGTGGTTGGACAATAGGAGCACTTACCAATGCCTTCTTGATCTCTTCGAAGGCTGCAAGGCAATCAGATGTGAAATAAAACTTGACGTCTTTACATAACATGGCTTTGAGTGGACGTGCAAGCTTAGAGAAATCCTTTATGAACCTCCTGTAAAACCCAGCATGACCAAGGAAGCTTCGAATCTCTGGTACAGATAGTGGAGGTTGCAGGCTCGTCATGACCTGAATTTTGGCCTTGTCAACTTCGATCCCAGCCTGAGAAATCATGTGCCCAAGAACAATGCCATCTTGTACCATGAAGTGGCATTTCTCCCAGTTAAGAACCACGTGCTTCTCCTCGCATCGCTGAAGCACTTTGCACAAGTTATCTAGACAATCCTTGAACGACGATGCATACACAGAAAAGTCATCCATGAACACCTCCATAAACTCCTCAGTCATGTCTGTGAAAATCGACATCATACAGCGCTGGAAGGTTGCTGGAGCGTTACATAATCCAAATGGCATTCTTCTGTAGGCGAATGTGCCATATGGACATGTGAAGGTCGTCTTTTCCTAGTCCTCCGGATGTATAGTAATCTGGAAAAAGCCTGAGTACCAATCGAGGAAACAGTATTATGGGTGACTTGCTAACCTTTCCAGCATCTGGTCAATGAATGGTAATGGGAAGTGATCCTTCCTTGTCGCCGCATTCAGCTTCCTGTAGTCAATACACATCCCGTGACCAGTGATTGTCCTTGTAGGGATCAGCTCATCCTTATCGTTTTTCACCACAGTTTTACCTCCCTTCTTAGGCACAACGTGAACCGGACTAACCCAAGAACTATATGAGATGGCATAGATAATCCCTGCTTCCAACAGCTTCATCACCTCCTTCCTGACCACCTCCTTCAGGTTCGGATTCAGCCTCCTCTGACACTCAATCGAAGACTTTGACTCATCCTCCAGGTGAATCTGATGCATGCACAAGTCTGGTGCTATACCTGAAATATCAGCAAGAGAATAGCCAAGAGCTTTGCGATACTTTCGCAGCTTGCTCAGCAGTAAAGAAATTTGTGTGTTGTTCAAGGAAGCATTAACGATCACTTGGTACGTAGAATTAGGACCAAGAAAACTATACCTCAGATTCGCTGGAAGTGGCTTTAATTCCACCTTAGGGGCATTCTCTGCACTCCAATCTCCAAGCCCAGCAGCTTGCTTAGAACTGTCGACCAAACCTCCTTCTGGCCGTAGGGTATCGATCGATACCAAGGGGGTATCGATCGATACTGGCGATGCTGAATCAAGCATCTTCGAGAATCCAGCAGTATCGTCACATGAACGGATCTCCGAAGTGGCTGAGCAGACCAATGCTCTCTCAAGTGGATCCTCAGGGTGCATCTCTAGGAAGTACTCTTCAGCTATATCACTGAAGGTGTCCACATAGAACGTCTGCCCATCGATGGTTGGCCTTTTCATCATCTTTTCCATGTTAAAGGACATCACCAAGTCACCGATGTTGAGAGCTATCTTTCCATTCCTGTAGTCAATCAAGGCTCCAGCAGTTGCAAGGAATGGTCTGCATAGGATAAGAGGATCCTTAGGCTCACCATCGTACTTCAGGACGATGAAATCCGTTGGGATTAAGCAATTCCCAATCTTGATGGGAACATCTTTGAGTAGTCCCTCTGGAAGTCGTACTGAGCGATCAGCAAGTACTAGCGAAATCCGCGTAGATTGGAAATATGTCATCCCCATTCGTTTGGCAACTGAATGTGGCATAAGGTTCACACTTGACCCAATATCGCAGAGAGCACGCTCAAATCTCTCTGTGAAGATAGTGCAGTCCAAAACAAAGCTCCCTGGATCCGGTAGTTTCTTGGGAATTTTGTTGAGTAAGATAGCACTGCACTCAGCTGTGATCATCATGACACCTTCCTCCAAATACACGTTGCTAGACACCATCTTCTTCACATACCTCTTGAAAGCTGGTGAAGTCTTAATAGCATCAACAAAAGGAAGCTCCACAACCAACTTATCCAACATGGCATTGCATCTGGCGTCTTCCCATTGCTTCTTTGTTAGCTTAGGAGGTATAGGATAAGGCATCTTCGGTTTATACACTCTCTCCTTGACAATTTCGGACTCCTTCTCGATCTGTGTTGAAGCATCGATCGATACTTGAGGGGTATCGATCGATACATTGGATTTTGGATCCGATCGTGTAGATATCTGGACTGGCATCGTTCGATACTGGCTGGTATCGATCGACACTCGTGGATTTTCAGAACTCCAATCGTTATCTTCAGCAAGATCGACGAGATTTTCTGCAATTGGGCTGTTTTTCACTCCTGAATTCACCTCCTTACCATTCCTTAAGGTGATGGCGTTGATGTGAGCCATTGGATTCTTGGTTTGCCCTGGAAGGAAACCTTCTTGCCTCTTTACAGCTACTGCTGTATGAGCGACCTGAATTTCCAGCTTCTTCTGGGAGAGATTGATGGCCTCGATTTTCCCGTTCATGTCAATGTACAGAGAGTCAAACTTCCCATTGAAATCACGTTGCAGCTTATGCTGTCCCTGAAGGATCTGTTCCATCATGGATTTCATCATATTTTCCATGTTTTTTGGAGAAATGGGTTGGTATGAAGAGTTTCCATAATTTCAAGTGAAATCGCTGCCTTGAAGTGGTTTCGGAGTAAATTGCTTTGCTCCAATACCAGATTGGTTCCCTTCGAACTTGTACCCACCTTGCTGATTGTTGTTGTTGAAGTTTAGGTTGTTGTTGTACCCAAATCGCTGACACTGCAAACCAGAACCACCAACGTAGTTAACATCCTCTTCTTCTTCCACATTAGCGACTTCATCGGCGAAGTGCACAGTCTTCTTCGACTTTCCAATCAGAAAATCCAGCTTGGCTTGTACGTCAGCAATCTGCGATCCATCTACTCCTCCAGCGTGCTTCTTTCGCTTGAAATCAGCATTCTTGGTGCTATTACTAGACGCCAAGTTCTCAATCAACACAACTGCATCATCCGGATACCTAGTGAAGAAGTTCCCATTACTCGCAGCATCCATACCCATCTGATATCTCCAATCAACTCCTCTGTAGAAAGTATTCAGTAGTTGAACCTGAGTGAACCCATGATGCGGACAATCCCTCTGATAAGTTTTGAAACGAATCCAAGCAGCCTTGAATGCCTCTGTCGGACCTTGAGCAAATTGAGAGATCTTCTTCCTGAGCTCCTCGGATCTTGCTTCATCATAGAAATTGATCAGGAACGCATTCTTTGTCTCATCGCATGTAGTGAGCGAATCAGGAGCTAACTGCTTCAGCCAATAAGCAGCTTCCCCACCAAGAGAGTATGGGAAAAGTTTGTAGAAAATGAACTCATTGGGCACTCCATTGTATTTCATACTAGTGACCAAATCCTCGAACCTATCGATATGATCCATGGGATGCTCATGAGGTAGGCCATGGAAAGGGTTATGACTTACAAGAGCGTAATACGCAGGCTTCAGCTCGAAATCATTCCTCTAAAAATTTGGGATGCGAATCGCAGCTCGATTGGCAAAAAACTGATCAGGTCTGTTATGCTCACCAAGTGTTCTACCTCGATCAACCACTGCATTCCCAGCGTTGGCCTGCGCAGCTGGCGGGACAATCTCAGGCTCAGCAACAGGAAGGACAATGATGTCTCCAGCTTCATCAAGTCGCTTCCCTTGCTCATTGCATAATCGACCCTCTTGGTTTCTCAAGACTCCGGCTTCATCAGCTATTAAAACCACTGGGTTGCTCATCTCTGATGTTCGCTTTGCCTTTCTGATTGTGCGTTCTAAACGTGCTAGTTGCTCCAATGACAATCCAACTAGCTGAGTGCTTTTGCTTCTTCTGGTTTCACGATTAGGCATACACCTGAAAAGAAGAGCAAAGCACGTAAGTAACCAAAAATACGATGAGTATCGATCGACACTTAAGGGTATCGATCGATATCAACAAAGGAAATCGACAAGTATCGACCGATACTAGGTAGTATCAATCGGTACTGGCGGGCTTAGTCGAAACTCGACAGCTAAAATTTAATGGCGAAATTGAGTCCCCGGCAAAGGCGCCAAATTTGATATGATCAAATTAATACCCAAACAGTACTAAAGCAGTAGTTGTAATATAGTTAGTGATCGAACACAAGGACTCTCAGAAATCACACAATAAATTGTATAGTATCAAGCTAAGCTAAGTAATTCAGGTTTAACAGAAAGAAGAAAGTAGTAAAAGAGTTGTATTCGATGGGAAAAAGATAGGTTCAGGGATATTTCTCAGGAAATCATTGAATGCAAAATAAACTAACTAATCAGGGTTCAGGTTATGCACGGTTCAATCAATTTGCTCACCCTAATTTCTATCACACAAATCAATCAAACCAAATCTCTTTGCGAATAATCAATTTGCTCACCCTAAGTTCTATCAGATAATTAATCGCACTGTCGTGCCAAATCAATTATCCTAAGATCTAAGTTCTAGGTGATCAATCCAGAATTAGCTTTGAGAACAACCTAAGGTGAAGAACTAATTCAGATTATGAACCATAAATAACCAATCGACCTAGCATTCAAAGATATCCCTTATGAAAATCCCTAAACCTAACAAGAGATCTACTCATACATGGATATTGAATCAATAAACATGTTTAAATAAATACTCAATATAAAATCAGAAAGAGAAACAAAAGGGTTCGAAATCTTCTCTCGACAAACAGAGTTTCAGACTTGTCTCCCTTGAAAAGCTCTCTCGCAAAATCCAGTATAAAAAATAATGCGTAGCCAACAAAGTGGCTATAAAAATCCTATAAATAACCTAAAACACGAATTGGGTCTTCTTGTAATTATTAAAGACTTCTGGATCAAGTTGCAATTCTTCAACTCTTCATTAAAGTCGCATGTCGTGTCAGCCTTGAAGAGTATCGATCGATATCGGGGGGTATCGATCGATGCTTGTCGTGAAATCAGGTACTCAGCAACACGACTTCAGCTTTTGCTCCAAACTGCTCCAGAAAGCTCCAATAATTCCAATAATGCTCCAAACTTGCTATAACCTATACAAGACTTTAAAATACTACGAAATAGCAGAAAGGCTCTATAAAAGGACTTATATCATGGCTTAAATAGGGTAAAAACCATGATATATCACAATTGCAGAATGGTTGGGCGCTGATATTCGATCTTCAAAGACATCTATCACATTCGCAAACGATTCTACCTCGCTTCCGTATGGTACTGTCCATGGTTTGTTTGTCAAAGTAGGAGATTGTCTGGTGCCAACTGATTTTCAGGTTGTAGAGATGAGTGCAATATCTGGTATGCCTTTTCTCCTGGGATGACCATTTATGGCTACTGCTGGCGCAATCATAGACACGCCTAATAAGAGAATCTCTTTCTCTTACATTGACGGAGGGGTCTATTATGATGTCATTCCCCCTAGAGGTGCTCCCACACGTGTCTCTTGCATTGAGGTTGTCACAGGAGAGACATTAGCAGTTGATCTTTTAGAAGAGCCTCCTGACAAGGTAACTGTCACAGACGTTTCAGTTAAACCGCCCAGCATCCCCAAGGAAGTTGTCAAGAAGGCTAAGGAAAGAAAGAAGAAGGCCATGAGCAAAAGAGTCGAGAATCCCCATGTCACTTTAATCCCTCATAAGTGTGATGGAAATTCGATTGAGTACAAGGTAAAGTGCAAAGGAGCCTCGAAACCATTCTCCAAGGCAAGAGTTCTTCTTACTTCTGAGCTGGAAGAGAAAGGAAAGGAGTTCGTGGAAGGCATGTTGAGCAAAACTTTGAAGATAGCGATGTCCAGTTGTGGAGCCTGTTCTGGTGCAAGCTCGCATTCTTATCTAGCCTGAAGGGCATTACAGTCAAGCTACTGACGTTAAACAAGCTCTTGCTGGGAGGCAACCCACTGGTGAGTCTGTTTTTGAGTCGTTTTTCTTTTTCATTTTTTTCGTTTTGTGTCAGGATAAACAAGGAGCAAAACTCGAAATCACCTAGTGTCGATCGATACCCCATTGGTATCGGTCGACACCAATCGCGAATGAAAAGTTCACCAAGTAGATTTAAGCCTGGTATCGATCGATACAAGGCCGTGTGTCGATCGACACCAAATGTTCTAGCACAGGTAACTTCTTGTTTCTCTTCGTTTTATCCTTTTCTTTTGTTTATTTTACCTACTCTAGGCTAGATAACACTGGAGACAGTGTTGTTCAAGTCTGGGGGAGGTGTCTGCTGACATTGTGTTTGTTTTTCTTAGAGTCAGTTGTTTTATCGAGTCAAAATCGTTTTATCGAGTCAAAATCATTTTATCGAGTCAAAATCGTTTTATTGAGTTAAAACTTGTTGGAGATGATGATCCTGTGTTTGAACCTATTAATGTGATTTTGTTTTTGAGTGCACAGTGTTACAGGATCGGTTCTAGATCGACTAATGAAAAATCCAAAGACTGACCAGTTGACTAGAAAACATCCATGTCTCCAGCAGAGTTCTTCTGAAACCTAAGCCAAATTCATGCACTTCATCAATGTGGTTAGTGTTTTTAGAGCTTGATTCCTCATTTATATCTGATAAAGGAACCCATGTGTTTAGAGTTATAGTATCTCTCTCCCCTGTTATAAGTTGATAAATAAGAGGATAAAAGATGAAATGATTTTCTTTTGAGTAGATGGCTAGGAAAATTTCCAGCGATCCCATTATTCTACTTAAGAGGGAATGATCACACAAAGGTTGAAAGCAAGGTTAGGAAAATTTCATGTGATACCACTATTCGCCTACACCTTTGATTACTTTTGAGGGAAGAATCGGGGATTCGGTGGCTAACAACATCAATACTCGCGTCTCGAACCTTAATGTGTAAATGCAAAGAACACAATAAGAAATAAGTCTGGGAGAGAGAAATAAAACCAAAAAGTGTGAAAAAGGATGGTTCCTTGTCATGATATTGTATGGTAAAGAATCTGGAAGGTTCTTGAACATAAGCTGCAGCGATGAAACTGGCGATGAGGGTTTTATTTGAACAATGCTGTGGGATTTTGTGTGGAGTCTGGAAAAGTTGCGAATGTCTACTGAGAAGTACATGGTGGTTAGATCAAAAGCTGGTTAGGTAACATTTGGGTGCTTGGGAAAAGGATCTATGCGATGGTTCATGAACAGGTGAGTCTCTGTGTTTTCAAACCTCTTTCTCTGGTTTAGTCTTCTATTTGCTTGAGGGCAAGCAAAGGCTAAGTCTGGGGGAGCTGATATATCATGATTTTTACCCCTTTTAGGCCATGATATAAGTCCGTTTTATAGAGTCTTTATGCTATTTCGTAGTGTTTTAGAGTCTTTTACAGGTCTTAGCACGTTTGGAGCATAATTGCAGATATTGGAGCTTTCTTGAGCATTTTGGAGCAAACCTGAAGATCGTGTTGCTGAGTACCCGATTTCACGTCAAGCATCGATCGATACCCCCTGGTATCGATCGACACTCATCGAGGCAGACACGAGCCGCGACTTTATTGAAGAGTTGAAGAATTGCAACTTGGTTCAGAAGACTTTGATATTTACAAGAAGACCCCAATTCGTGTTTAGGTTATTTATAGGGATTTTACAGCTACTTTGTAGGCTTTGCTTTATTTTCTATACTTTGATTCTACTTTTGGTTTTTGGGGAGACAACTCTGAACTCCTGTTTTTATTGATTCCCTTTGATGAACTATTCAATCATGTTGTTTTCAATCCCCATGTCTGAGTAGATCCACTTTAGGTTCAGGGTTCTCATAAGGATTTTCTCTGAATGCTAGGTTGATTAATTTATTAATATTTACTATCTGAATTAGTTCTTCACCTTAGGTTGTGTTCAAAGCTAATTCTAGGTTGACGAATCTGGAACTTAGATCTTAGGATAATTGATTAGGCACGACAGTGCGATTAATTACCTGATAGAACCTTAGGTGAGAAAATTGATTATTCGCAAAGAGATTTGGTTTAATTGATTTGTGAACATATCAAACCTGATATTAAAGCTGATTTAGACTTTATGATTCGCAAAGAGATTTGGAATTCCTAGGATTTCGATTTAGATAATTCTCGCAACTACAGTTGGTTAATTATACGTTAGTGATTTGAGTTCAAGAACAGTGCGTAATCTGAATCATGTTAGTTAGTTTATCTGCATTCATTGATTTCCTGAGAAATACTCTGAGCCTATATTTCTCCCAATTGAATTACAACTCGTTTACTGCTTATTGTCTTTTGTTTCATCTTATTTGCTTAGCTTGATTTGACACTATACAATCTATTGTGTGATTTCTGTGAGTCTTTGTGTTCGACCCCTACACTTACTACAACTACTGCTTTAGTACTTTTAGGGTATTAATTTGAGCATATCAATTGCATAAAAGAAATCAATAAGAAACAAGGGTTCAGAGTTGTCTCCCAAAAATCTTGGAACAAATCTCTCTCAAAGTATCAAGAATAAAATAAAGCATAGCCAACAAAAGTGGCTGAAAAACCTAATTTATAACCTAAAACACGTTTTGGGGCTTCTAGTAATTATTAAAGTCTTCTGGACCAAGGTGAAAACTTCAAACTTGTAAAAAGTCATGATTCCTTCTTCCTGAAATCGATATCGGTCGACACCATTAGTGGTATCGAGCGATACCAAGCTTGCATGTCGAATCTTCTGCTTTCCAGACTGGACTGTCTTCACGAAAACTGGCATAACTTTTGATCGCAGCGTTGGAATGGCCTCAAACCACTTCCAAATGAAAGCTAATCCATTGATCTGTCTTGTATCCAAATTTGAGATCAATTAATCTGTGGAAAGTTCTTCAACGAATGCCAAACTTCTGACGTCTCTGCATGACTCGGCATCTCCATATGCTCATTTTCACCCAAAACGGCTTATTTTCCCCCAAAGTCACATAAAACCTAAAAAGACTCGGAAAGACTCCAAACTACTAGAAAGACTCTATAAATAAGACCTATATCATGGCTAAAAATGGATAAAAACCATGATATATCAACTCCCCCAGACTTAGCCTTTGCTTGCCCTCAAGCAAACAGAAAGCTAAACAAGAGAAAGAGGTTTGAAAAACACGGAGACTCACTTGTTCTTGAAACATTGCAATGACCCTTTTTCTTAGTAATCAACATATCACGTAACCAGTTCCAAATCTAACCACCATGTACTTCTCAATAGACATTCGCAGCTTCGTAGACTACACATATTATTTCACAGCATCGTCCAATAAAGTCCTCATCGCCAGTTTCATTGCTGTAATCAATGCCAAGAACCTTGTAGACTCTTTCCCATACAATATCAGGACAAAAGAAACACCTTATTTTCACACTTTTTGGTATTGGTTCCTCTTCCCCAGACTTATTTCACATCATGTTCTCTTGTATATACATATTAAGGTTCGAAATGTGAGTATTGATGGTGTTTGCCATCGAATCCCCGGTTCTTCCCTCAAAAGTAATCAAAGGTGTAGGCGAATAATGGTATCACAGGAAATTTTCCTAACCTCGCTTCCACATTTGTGTGATCATTCCTTATGAGGTAGAATAATGGGATCGCTGGAAATTTTCATATCCCTCTACTCAGAAGAAAATCATTTCATCTTTCCATGCTTTTATCTATTAACTTATAACAAGGGAGAGGAATACCATTACTGTCTACACATGGGTTCCTTTGTCAGATATGAATGAGGAATCAAGCTCTATGAACATCAACCACATCGATAAAGTGCAAAAATTAGCTCATGCTTTAATGGATTCTGCTGGAAACATGGGCGTTTTCTAGTAACTGGTCAGCCTTTGGATTTTTCATTAGTCTGATCTAGAAGCAAGGTCAGAACAATAGATTCAAGAAAAATATCATCATCTCCAACAAGTTTTGACTCAATAAAACAAATTTTGACTCAAAAACGACTGATTCTAAGAAAAACAAACACAATGTCAGCAACTACCTCCCCCAGACTTAAACAACACTCTCCCCAGTGTTATCTAGCCCAAAGGGGGAAAAGAAATTATAACAGCCAAGTGAATGCGTGAAAATCAGAGAAGTTACATGAGTGGAGTATGGGTGTCGACCGGCACACAGCACTGGTATCGAGCGATACCATGCTTAGGTCGACACAGAGACTCTTTGACATCGACATTGATGCTATGGTGTCATGTTTGTCCCAGTGGGTTGCCTCCACGCTCACCACACCATTTTTTTTTTTTGGTGTGGTGTCGACCGACACCATTCTGGTGTTGCCCGACACTGAGCCTCTTCGCACCTTATTCAAAAGAATAACTCTAGCCTTAGATAATGATTTTGAGGTTCCTTTGCACTTCACCTTATACTCAATCGAATCTCCATCACACTTCTGAGGGATTAAAGTCATATAGGCAGCACCCTTGACTCTTTTGTTCTTCACCTTCTTCATTTCCTTAGCCGTTTTGATGTCTTTATTGGTGATGATAGAAGGACCATCTAAAATGTCTATGACATTTGGCTCAACATAAGGCTCTTCCAAAAAATCAACCATCAACGCCTCTCCTGTAACAACGGTGATGCAAGAGATATGTTTGGGAGCTCTTCCAGAGGGGATGGCTTTATAGGAGATCTCCTTGTCAATGTAGGAGAACGAGATACTCTTACTGGGCGTGTCTATAACTGCACCAACTGTAGCCATGAACGGTCTTCCAAGAATCAAAGGTACTTTAAAATTTTCGCTCATCTCCACAATCTGAAAATCAGTAGGGACCAGACAATCTCCTACTTTAACAAGCAAATCAGGATTTGTACCCTATGGAACTGAGGTGGAAGAGTTCGTGAATGCGAGAGTCATCTGAGAAGATCTAATATCACCAATTTTCAATCTCTATGCAATTGCCTTTGACATGACATTGACGCTAGACCCTGAATCAACGAGAGATTTTTTGAATTCAACTCCAGAGATAGAGCATGGAACTGAAAATTTCTCTGGGTCTTCCCTCTTAGTCAACTAATTCATTGATGGTGGTGTGCTTCTTTCCTTGATGAAGAGTGCTTCGATCTCTTCTAGAGTTTCTCTGCAATCTCGGAAGTGACAAAGCAAAGGGCGGTATTCCAAAGCTTCTTCAAAAGACAACGTATGGGGAATCCTCCTTACCATCTTCTCAAAACCGAGCAACTTCTCTGCAGTGATGGGATTTCTGAGATGTCTAGGTGGTAAAAGATATGGCACCTTAGGCTTGTAAACACTTTCCTCGACAACCTTTGGTTTTTTCACGATTTCTAGCTCAGTCTGCGAGGGGTGTCGACTGATACCAGATTGGTGTCGATCGATACAAGGTTCATGTGTCGTTTCTTCAGGTTGGTATCGATCGACACCTACAATGGTGTCGGTCGACACAGACGTATCAGGCTCAAAATCACCTTCAACCTCTTCTATCTCCACGAATTTTTCTGCATCAAAACCCTTTTCTACCACTGTAGTGACCTCTTTAGCACTCCTTAAGGTGATTGCATTGACGTATTCATTTTGTGAATGAACCATCTTTCCCTTGACAGCTGCTGTAGTCTGAGCTACATGAGTTTCCAGCATCTTCTGATGAGTACTAAGAGCCTCAATTTTTCCATTCAGGTATGTATACATGGCATGCATCTTCCCATTAAAATCCAATGTCATCTTTTGCTGTCCCTCAAGAATCTGTTCCAGCATAGAATCAACTTTGCTTTTAGGAGTTTTGGGTGGTGGAGATTTGTAGGACGAATTTCCATAGGTTCTAGAACCAGCTGGTTTGACTTCAGATTTGTACCCTCCTTGCTGAGCATCGTTGGTGAAGTTTCGGTTGTTGTTTTGATGGTATTGATTTCTCTGACCTTGAAAACCAGAACGACCAATGTAGTTAACACCTTCAACTTCATCCTCATTGAAGTTCTCAACCTTATCAGCAAAATGAACAGCCTTCATCGTCTTTCCCATCAAGAAATTGTGCACTGAATCCAACTTAGCTTGAACCTCAGCAATATGCGATCCATCCATGCTCCCAGTATGCTTCCTTGGCTCGAAGTCTGCATTCTTGGTACTATTTCTAGATGCCAAGATCTCAATAAGCACATAAGTATCGTCATGATATCTGGTGATGAAATTCCCATTACTCGCAGCATCTAAGGCCATCTGATACCTCCAATCAATCCCTCTGAAAAAGATACCCAGCAGCTGAACCTTAGTGAATTCGTGATGTGGGCAATCCCTCTGATACGATCCGAATCTCACCCAAGCTGCCTTGAATCCCTTAGTTGATCCTTGAGAAAATTGAGATATTTTATTTCTCAGTTCCTCGGATCTTGCATCATCATAGAAATTGTTCAGGAAGGCATTCTTAGTCTCCTCCCAAGTAGTCAGCGATCCTGGCTGCAACTGCTTAAGCCAATAAGCTGCATCTCCACCAAGAGAGTATGGGAAGAGCTTACAGAGAAGGTAATCGTTGGACACTCCATTGAATTTGATGCTAGTAACCAAGTCCTCAAACTTCTCAATGTGATCCATGGGGTGTTCATGAGAAAGACCGTGAAAAAGGTGCTGACCTACAAGAGTGAAGTATGCAGGTTTCAGCTCAAAGTCATTCCTCTGGAAAGCAGGAGGGCAAATCGCTGATCGATTGGCATAGAACTGATCATGCATGTTGTACTCACCAATCGTTTTACCACGATTAACCACATCATTCCCAACATTCACAACAGCTGCAGAGACAATGATGTTTCCATCCCCATCAAGTCGTTGCCCTCTCTCATTGCACAATTGACCCTCTTGGTCTCTCAAAGCTCCAACATCATCACGAGTCAATACCACTGGATTGTTCATCTATGATGGCTTCTTTGTTTCCTGGTTTGTGCGTTCTAAGTTTGCTAGCTCCTTGGTTGAAAGATTGACTAGCTGAGTGCTCTTGTTCCTCCTAGTTTCGCGAGTGGGCATACACCTGAAACAAAATAGACAAGGCATTTAAGTAACAAAAAAAAACGATGAGTATTGACCGACACTGGGTGGTGTCGATCGATACCAACAAACTTACGACGAGTATCAAACGACACTGACTAGTATCGATCGATACACGAGCTTAGTCAAAATTCTAGACTAAAATCTAATGACGATTTTAGAATCCCGGGCAACGGCGCCAAATTTTATAAGCTCAAATTGTAATACCCTAAAGTATTAACATATTTGTCGATTGTAGTATTTAGGGGTCGAATCCACATAGACTCAAGAATCACACAATAGATTAAATAGACTCGAATTAAGCTAAGTAAATTTATGGAATTGAAAGCAATAACGCAGATTATATAGTTGTAATTCGATGGAGGAAGATAGGCTCAGGGTATTTCTCAGGAAATCAATGAATGCAGACAAACTAACTAGTCAGGTTTCATGTTATGCACGGTTCTTGAACTCAAATCAGTAAGCTATAATTAACCAACTGTCATTGCGAGAATTATCTAAGTCTAACTCCCATAATCTCAAATCTCTTTGCAAATCCTAAAGATCTAAACCAGCTTTAAAGTTCAGGTTTGATATGTTCACAAAACAACTAAACCAAATCTCTTTGCGGATAGCTATTTTGCTCACCCTAAGTTCTGTCAGATTATCAATTGCACTGTCGTGCCTAATCGATTAACCTAAGAACTAAGTTCCAGATTCGTCAACCTAGAATTAGCTTTGAGAACAACCTATGGTGAAGAACTAATTCATATTATGAACCCTAATCAACCAATTAACCTAACATTCAAAGAGATCCTTTATGAGAACCCTAATGGAGATCTACTCAGACATGATCAATGGAACATAAATCATAGATTAATAGAATTGCATAAAAGAAATCAATAAGAAACAAGGGCTCAGAGTTGTCTCCCAAAAACCCTGGAACAAATCTCTCTCAAAGTATTAAAGAATAAAATAAAGCATAGCCAACAAAAGTGGCTGAAAAACCTAATTTATAACCTAAAACACGTTTTAGGGCTTCTAGTAATTATTAAAGTCTTCTGGACCAAGGTGCAAACTTCAAACTTGTAAACAGTCACGTTTCCTTCTTCCTGTAATAGGTATTGGTCGACACCATTAGTGGTATCGATCGATACCAAGCTTGCGTGTCGACTCTTATACTCGCCATACTGGATTATCTTCACGAAAACTGGCATAACTTTTGATCGCACTGTTGGAATGGCCTCAAACCACTTTCAAATGAAAGCTAATCCATTGATCTGTCTTGTATCCAAATTTGAGATCAATTCATCTGTGGAAAAGTCTTCAACGAATGCCAAACTTCTGACATCTCTGCATGACGCGGCATCTCCATATGCTAATTTTCACCCAAAACGGCTCATTTTCTCCCAAAGTCACATAAAACCTAAAAAGACTCGGAAAGACTCCAAAATACTTGAAATATTCTATAAATAAGACCTATATCATGGCTAAAAACATGTAAAAACCATGATATATCACACCTCAAGTCGAGCATCCCCGGATAATGGACCTCCAATATTTCGCGGAGGACACCATAGTAGACAACTTGAGCTTCCAGAATTACATGTTGTCTTTGAGCTTCCTTCCCGATGAGCCTTAAAAGCATACCCTCGGGTGCAATACATCGGATAAGACTGTGCAATAAACGTCGGGCCTTTCACCATCTCAACTAACCAAGTCGGAAACTCATTCCCGACGGCAGTCATCTGACCAACCTATTAAAATTTCATGTGGACAATAATCGATAAAATGTTTATATATATAAATTATTATACAATTTAATTATATAATAATAAATCATCATTTAACACTTACATAATATTTCAACCAATCACCAAAGTCATTCTGCTTGACGACATCAAGCTTTTCCTCTGTGTAACTTGGATACCAATCCCGTATTTGGGTCATGAACATCCTATGCATGAACAAATGCATTAGAAAATAGCATTAGTAAACTTTGTTAAATAATTAAAAAATAACATTTAGATACCTCTCATATTCTAAAACCTCGTCGCAGTTTGTCAGAATATACATATGCAAGTGCCTTTGCTCCTCCTCTAATAGTCGCCGATCCTTGCTTTTTCCACTTAGTCGTCCAATCTTAGTAAATATATCGGGAACATAGATAGGATAACTAACTATGTTCTCTCCATCATCATGTCGTGCGGGGCGTCCACTTTTGTTTGGACTTGCGCTGGAAAGTAGTAGCTGGCAAAGTTGGAAGTTTCTTCCTTAATGCTCTGTGCGACAATAGAACCCTCGACTATAGAAAGATTTTTCACCTTCTTCTTTAGGTGGAACATATACCGCTCAAAAGGGTACATCCATCGGTATTGAACCGTCCCACCAAGTGCTGCTTCTCGAGGTAGATGAATAGGAAGATGTTCCATAACATCAAAAAAGGCACGAGAATAAATTTTCTCGAGGTTTCAAAGGAGAACCGGTATGGTTTCCCCTAGATTTCAGATTTCGGCTGATGTAAGTGATCTCGTGCATAGATCCCGAAAGAAAGCACCTATCCCTGCATATATAGTAGACATACAAAATTAAATAACTTATGTATAATAATCACAAATATAAATATGGCAACATACGTAATACGGTAATAGTGTGAATGTATGTACCTGCAATAGCTCCATGGAAGTTTATAGGAAGAAGACCTTCAAATGCAAATGGAAGGAGGCGCTTCATGACAACATGACAATCATGACTCTTTATCCTAGAAAATATCCCTTCTGAATTATCGACGCAATTACGAAGGTTAGATGCGTATATGTCTGGGAATTTCACACCGCGCTTAATCCAATCGAAGAACTCCTCCTTTGAAGTCGCATCCAACCGGAAAGCAGGGGGATGTGATTTCCCGTTCGCCATTACATGCAACTCCTTACGGGAAAAAATATCTGGCAAGTCCTATTTGGCATTCAAATTATCTTTCGTCTTTCTTTGCACATTTAGAACAGTATTCATGATGTTGTCGAAAAAGTTCTTTTCAATGTGCATCACATCTAGATTATGTGTTGAGCACATTCAGACCGGAGAAACCGTGATGAGGGCAATCTCTTTCGTACTCCTTGAAACGTTCCCACGCTTCATAGAAAAACTTCATCGATTGTTGATGAAAACTTTGGATTTTGTTTCTTACCATGTTGGATCTCGACTACGTGTAGAAGTTGATTAAGAATGCGGCTTTGCACTCTTCCCAATTAGTAATAGATCCTGCGGGCAAAGATTTCAACCAACGGTGAGCTTTATCGGCCAAAGAAAAAGGAAAAAGCTTACACGTCAAATAGTCGACGGGAACTTGGTCCGTTATCGTCGTTCCACATATCTCTTTGAACAACTCGATGTGCTCCATCGGATGCTCAGTTGCAACTTCATGAAACTGATTTTGCTTTACCAAAGCAATGATTTGAGATTTGATCTCAAAATTGTTTACGTTCGGTATAAAAAGTTGTATGGCCGCTCGGTTTTAGAAGTGTTGATACGGTGCATCAAAATCAGCAATAATACGGTTACGCGCTTGTCTCCTCGGAGGATTAGCTGGCAGTACAAGATGGTTGGCATTTACGCCGTTAGGAGGAATCAATGCATTCGCTTGAGCATCGTTCCTCGGGGCATCACGGTCGACGGGAAGTTGTCGCCTCTAATTTTCAGCATTTCGGTTTTAGTTGTGGTTTTCTTCGGGATCGAGATGTGGCTGGTCATTAACACCATGGACAGCCCCTTGATCTTCTTCATGATCCAAAAAATCACGTTCATCCTCGTGATCTAGTTAATCCCGGTTTAGTTGATCTCCCGGTTGGTCGTTTTTGGCCATCCTTAATTAAGTTTCTTTTGAGTCTTCGGAGTTCTCTCTCGTGATTGTCGATATTGTCTTGTAGCGGTACAGTTCCTCTAGGATTTCTCCTAGTGTGCATGCACCTTAGAACAAAAGACAAAGATAAAGGAGAAAGTCAAAAGAACAACAAAGAACTTGAAAATCAAAAATGTCTAGAGCAGAAATTAGAATATGAAATCAAACAAACTAAACTATCCCCGGCAACGGCGCCAAAAAATTGACACACTGGGAATTAACCCCTACGTGGGGTTTTACGCTTTATATCTAAGCCGCAAGTGCACATTACACGAAGTAGTATTTAGGGATCGAATACACAAGGATAGACGTTGTCCAATTTCTAACGAGTTCTAACTTATGTCTAGACGTAAAATATATTTTGGGTTTTGTTACGGTCGTATCTATGGAATCTAAACTAAATTATGAAGGGTATTAGCTAACTATTTATTTTATCGAGGTTGTGAATCAATTAAACAAAGCGTTGGGCAATCAGGAATTTTTTAGGGTTGAAATTTGTCTTTATAGTCAGCTATCGCATCAACACAATCTTCGGCCAAGTTGAAATTTGTCTTTATAGTCATCAACCTGCTTGCAGTTGAAAGAGGCGATATTTCATCTCTACATCCTCTGTATAATGGCTGCCTAGACGCATCTAGCATATCAAAAAACTTCCGCGCTTCTGAATTTGGTTCCTCTATCATGTTACCATCCTCAACATGATACGATGTTATGTTTTCACGAAACGCATCATTCACCATCTGAGTGTAACCTGCGTTTACATCAACTTCCGGTGTTGGTTCCTCTAACCTAGTACCCGAAGTACTACCAAACCTATCAAATGTGCTACCATAATATTGCACCATTGAATCGGTTTCTCTGTGGGTATACCAAATCTTGTAACCATGCATAAATTCATTCCTATATAAGTGCTTCCTTACATCCCTAACTAAGACTAATCTATGATTCCGACATTTAGTACAAGGACAATACATTTTACCGTATTCCGATGTCATGCTATTGTTTGACGCAAAGTTCATGAACTCCTCCACACCTTATGCGAAATCATCCATCAATTCCCACGTCGCGGGATCACGCGGAGGTTTGTCCATCCACGATCGAAAATAAGACATTGTGTAATTTTGTTTTTATTTGTGTTTGTTGTGAATGTTGTGAATGAGGGAAGGAGTATTTATAGAGAAATGTTTGTTTGTTCTCTGCAACTATACACATGAATTTTCAAAATACCAGAGACATGAAACACACAAATTAAACATTGGAACAACCTGGGAACAAGGACATGTGAAAAAGAGGCAAGGAATGTTTACAAAGTGCACTCTTTGTAAAAAAATTGTAATCCAGCGGAAACGTATATATCCGTTTACAAACAAAGCAAGAAACGTATATACAAGGGGAGAACTATTTACAAAGCAAGTATATATATATCCCTTGGAAATCGGTCAGAAATTACCCACCAATTTCCGACGGCCGTTAATCCCTCAGAATATTCCGACTGAATTCCGAGGGAATATAGGTTCGTCAACATTCCCTCGGAAATCCGTCGGAATATTCCGACCAAATTCCGAGGCAAGTTCATCCGTCGGAATAATCCAACCGACTTCGAGGATAATCAATCCCTCAGAATTCCCTCGATCTGCCCTCAGTATTCCGTCGGAATTTTTTGACGGTTTCAAACCGGTCAGAAATGCGGGTGTTTTCTTGTAGTGTTGTATTAATTCTCATTTATTAGCCTCTTACACTTATGAGATCCTCTTCCTTCTATCTCCAACCCCAAAGCCCATGACTCATAAAGATGTTTCCATGGTTGAGATTATGGTTTTGGCAAAACCATAATATTTCGAAGGGTCAATGTAAGAGATAGTTTGGTTTAGGACAGATCATTCACAATCAGATCAACAAATTAAACGAGAATATTCGAATTCCGGATTTGCCTGCTTTCCTCCCTGATTTCTTTTATGTTCATCACTTCCACCAACGATCTAGATTCACTGGAAGAAGCAACAATTGTATTGCTGCTACTTTAGGGTTTTGACGCTCTGATTGCTTCGGCTCAGCCTCCAATGCTACAGCTTCTAACATCATCGTGTGGTTAGGCTTGTGGTATTGAAGCTCCAGTTGCTTCACCTCAAATACCTTAGTTGCAGCTTCTAACACCACGGTGTGGTTAGGCTTTGTTGACTCTGAACATAGAAACAACGACTCGTCTAATTTATTGTTCATGGCATGAATCATCTCCTTTAGTTTTGCGAGTTGCACCATAACGGAATTGTGGTCTTCCATTGAATCAGATGGCTCTACTACCAAATTGATATGAACCATTGCTAACGTGAGAGGGAGACAAAGAGATTTAGGCTAAGTTTCCCTTTAACCCTAGTTCCCTGGGAGGTTAAGGTTAATTTCTGAAAGTTCGTTTTTTATAGATCATAAGAGACCCTTATATAGGCCAAGGTACAATTAGTCCTAAACCCAAACCGAAAAGGAAAATCATCTTAAACCTTTAAAAAAAACATCAAAACTTTAATATTAAAGTAAAAAGGAAAAGCACCAAAATATTTAGAAACTCTTAAATTCTTATTGTGTATCATTACTCCCTTCTTCGACTCGGTGCATGTCCTCAAGCTCCAACTCAAGGTATGCTTCTAACGGCTTCTCCGCGTCCTCTCACAAAATCCACTAAGTCGTCCTCTCTTTGTAGACCCTTAGAAAGTCATGTATTAATGCCTTAGACTTCCACTTATGGTGTTCTGACGTGGCAGCTGACTGAGACTACTGAGTCAGCGCTGTTAACGATTTGACTAACGGATTTGCGGTTAATGCTGGATTTGGGTTGGATTCAATAGTTTGGGTAAAAAATTTGAGTTTTTATGCCCGGAATGTGCACCGTATTTTAGTTCAAGATTTTTTAGCATATCAATTTAGTAGAGGTTGATTTTGACTATTTTCCCACGCAAATCAACAAAGTAAAATATAAATTTTCATTTTGACACCTCAAGAATTTTTTAGATGCCATGTTTTGGAGAGAACAAAAAAATTTACCATCTATATTCCTTGTTTTTCTTTAAACACAAGTTAGTCAAGGTCACACTTCTATAATCTATGTAATATATGTAGTATAAAAAGTATAATTTTAATTTACTTAATCGTTCGTTAATAAATGAGTGAGTTAAGTAAATATGATAGGTTGACTAACAAATTAGGTTTCTATTAATACACCACGAGAAATTATTTCTATTTCATCAAGTCAAGATTTTTTGATCAAAAAGCCCCTAGCGAAGATAATGGAAGCAACGAAAAAACGCAAAATATCAGATTCTTGACCCGACAACAGCATTAAATGCATAGCTTGTAATTGCCTTGGGGAGTTGTGCCGCTTGCAACAGACACTACAAGAAAACACCCTTTTTGCAAGGAACGATATCGTTGTAAAATCGTTGCAAAAGAGGGTTTGAATCGAATTTGCGACGAAAAAGAGATCGTCATTAACTAATCGTCGCAAACCACAAATCGTCGTAAATTCGTCGGGAACGTACGAGGGACAAAAAATTCGTCGCTAAATCGTCGGTAAATTTTCGTAGTAAAATCGTCGTAAATATTACATCGAAATTACGACGAATATAAATACGTCGTAAAAACGATGGAAATTCGATGGGAAATATTTCATAGTTAATTCGATGGCAAAAAATTATCGTCTTTAATTCGTTGCTAATTAATCGTCATAAAATCGTTGCTAAATAATCGTCACAACATCGTTGCTAATAAATCGTCGTATAATCGTTGTAAATTAGCCACGATTTTATGACGATTAATTTAGCAACGAAACAAAGAGGATTATTGTTTACCATCGAATTAACGACGATTCTATATATGATTTTTATTATTATTTTTAAATTTTTATTAATTTCAAAATTATAAAATGAAAATTTTAAAAATAATATATAATAATATTTTATTAGAAAAAAAATATTATAATCTGTTACAAAAAAAAACCAAAATTAGAATTCGAAATCCTAAATCTAAATAACTATATCGTAATCGTCGAGATTCACATCGTCTTTGGGACGTCTCGACGAACCGGATGGGCCTGCCGCTGCCTCTGCCGCTGCATCTGCCTCTGCTCGGAGTCTTCGCTTTTCCCGTAGCATGGCCTGCATTGTCGGGTTCCCTGTTGCCAAGATGTCGAAGAGTTCGTCATTCTGCGTAGCATCCAGTTCAACCCGCTGCTGAAGACTCGCAATCTTCGCCTGATATGCCTGAGACCGAGTAGCCTCGGTCTCAACCCGCTCCTGAAGACTCGTAATCGTGGCACGTAACACGACTGGATCATCTTCTGGAGATCGTCGTCGCGGAGCATATGAAGAAGCAGCCGAGACATCTCGAATAGATCCCATCCCGACAACCTTCCCCTTTCTCTTAGGGGCAACCTATATTTAAATTTACAATTAGAAATTTTTAAAAAATCAAAAACTAAAAATTAATAAGTACTAACTATTCTATATACCTGCTCGAAGATCCGGTCAATATCGGGTGTGGTCAACCCTCCAGATATGACCGACGAACCACCTGGAGATAGCTGTTGAGAGAGTTGTGTCTCTCGTTTGGTGACTTTGGAAGTCACCTCATTGAAGATGCGCTCGGCAGTCTCGGAAACAAAGGAACCATCCTTCTTCCGGTGCGTCCGCTCAAAAACCTTGGTCATTGGAGGGAGTACACCTCCGTCTTCGGCGGCCTAAAGAAAAAAACTATGTTATTGACGAAGTAAATTAAATAAATAAATTAATTTAAATAAATTTAATTACCATCTGTAGACGAACACCCGCAAAAGGTGTTTGCCCAGCTGTATGAGGCAGAGCCTTGAGTTTCCCGTCCGAATCAACGGTGTTGCGGGAAGCCGAACACTTCTCAGCAGTTATGATGGACTTCGGATCCATCCAATACCGCACCAAGCCGTCCCAAACGGCTTTATCCATGTGCAGGAGCTTTGCTAAATCCCCAGAAATCTTCCATGCTTTCTTCCACTCACCAACCACGCCTTGGATACGAAACTTCACCCTCTCGAGAAATAAAGTTTCAACCTCGCCATGAATCGAAAGATCCCAGTGATATTTTTGCTGCATGAGAAACAAAAATAATTACATATTTTATAAAATTAAATTAAATATATATTTAAATATAATTAAAATAATTATGGGAGAAAAAAAATATTTTTTCCATACGTACCGCAAACATCTTGAACCATGTCTCCTTGACGTGTGGAGGAAGCTGGGTAAAATTGGTATGAGGCTCGATAAAATAGGACTTGATGATGTCGGAAACGGTGCGTCCAACTTTGGATTCAACTCCAAACCTGAAACAAAAAATTGTAAAATTTTGAATTGTTATAAATAAATATAAATATGTAATAATAAATGTAAAAAATATATATTTATATATATTACCATTCCGACCCGTCAGTATGATCCGGATCTAATCTTTTAAGCCTATGACGCCCTGGCTGTGCAAGCAAATCAGGAACCGTCATGTGTGCATATGGGGCCGGGGCATGGCCTCCAGGTTGCGGAATCTGAGGTGGTTGTGGAGGCGGCGGAGCATTCTGTGTTTGCGTCACCGGGACGAAATCCGTCTCTGTAGCCTCAGAAGACACGGGCAACCCGGTACCCAAAGCATCACCAATATCTCTCAAAAACTGAGCGTAATGTGCACGACGCTGGCCCATCTGCATAAAAATGAAAAAAAATTACTATCTATAAACATCCGGGCAGTCTGCTATTTTTTCTAATTTGATTCCGTTTCTACCGACCTAAATTGTTCCATTTTTATCTATACTAATTAATTAAAAACATTAAAAAAACAATTTACCTTTTTTCGCAAGGAATTCGCAAGGAAGTTATGATCTGTTTTTTGTGATTTGTTTGTAATTGAATGAAAGAATTCTGAGCGTGTATATATAAGATTAGTTGTCGTCGCTAAATCGACGCTAATTAGCGACGGTTTAGCGAAGAATTGTCGCTATATCGAGGCAATCAAACCGTAGCTAATTCGTCGCTAACTTTGCAACGATTTTGTGACAATTATACACGCGGGAGTTTAATTGACCGACACGCGGTAAATTTTATGACAATTCGTTGCTAAATCGTCGCAAATTAGCATCGATTTTGTGACATTCATAGTTTGCAACGATTTAGCCACGATTAATCTCAATTCGTTGCTAAATCGTCGCAACTTTGCATCGATTTTGTGACATTCATAGTTTGCGACGATTTAGCCACGATTAGTGTCAATTCGTTGCTAAATCGTCGCCAATTTGCATCGATTTTGTAACATTTTATTTTGCAACGAATTAGTGAGGATATTTGTAAAATCTGTTTTAGGGTTTAGGGTATAGGTACAAAATTGTAACGTCGATTGCAACATTCCAGAAACAACTTTACATGTTTACTGTAAATCCAAATTCATGAAATTATCAATAAGTTCATCGATATTGAAAAATAAGTAAAACATAGAGTTTGCGTATATGTTAGATTATTAATACAATGATTCAGTTTATGGATATTACTATGATTGACCGAGTTTTCATTTTCGGACAATTCTCTAAAGTCACGATCAATTTCATTGAAAGATGCATAATACAATGAGATGGTAATATGTTAGGGTTTAGGGTTTAGGGCAAAGGGTTTAGGGTTTAGGGTTTAGGGTTTATGACAATTCGTTGCTAAATCGTCGCAACTTTGCATCAATTTTGTGACATTTATAGTTTGCGACGATTTAGCCACGATTAGTCTTAATTCGTTGCTTAATCGTCGCTAATTTTGCAACGAATTAGTGAGGATATTTGTAAAATCTGTTTTAGGGATTAGGGTATAGGTACGAAATTGTAACGTCGATTGCAACATTCCAGAAACAACTTTACATGTTTACCGTAAATCCAAATTCATGAAATTATCAATAAATTCATCGAGATTGAAAAATAAGTAAAACATATAGTTTGCGTATATGTTAGATTATTAATACACTGATTCAGTTTGTGGATATTACTGTGATTGACCGAGTTTTCATTTTCGGACAATTCTCTAAAGTCACGATCAATTTCATTGAAAGATGCATAATACAATGAGATGGTAATATGTTAGGGTTTAGGGTTTAGGGCAAAGGGTTTAGGGTTTATGACAATTCGTTGCTAAATCGTCACAACGTTGCATCGATTTTGTGACATTTATAGTTTGCGACGATTTAGCCACGATTCGTCATATTCGTTGCTAAATCGTCGCAAATATTGCAACGATTTTGTGACAATCACAATTAGCGACGATTTAGCGATGATTCCTTTGAAATCCCCTAAACCCCAAACTAAATCCCATTTCCGATCACCACTCATTTCCCGCCGTTGTTGAGGCAATTAATAAATTACATGACACATAGACACATATGTCTCGTAATTTATTAATCGCCGCACCTATTGCTTGTAATATGTAACTCATTCCGACAACAAAGATCAGGCAAGTCTAACCTTGACTTACCGCTGTCTTTAGTCCTTCCACGCACGTTTAACAATGTATGCATGATGTTATCAAAAACGTTTTTCTCAATGTGCATGACATCCAAATTGTGTCTAAGCAAATGATCCTTCCAATACGGAAGCTTCTAGAATATGCTTTTCTTATGCCAATTGTGATGCTCCCCATATCCATCCGGCATATTAGCTGGAATGTGCCAATTTCCACCACTATTGACTGTTTCCAATGCACCATAATGATCAATTTCTGCTTCTAGATCTTCCCCGGAAATATAAACAGGAGGAGGAACACAAACAGTTTTGTTCTTTCTAAACAACCGCTTATTTCTTCGATATGCATGATGAATCGGTAGAAATCGGCGGTGACAATCAACCCAACTTGTTTTCCGACCATGTTTCAATTGAAACGCATCTGTCCGATTGAGACAATATGGACAAGACAATCGCCCATGCGTAGTCCAACCTGATAACATCCTGTAAGCAGGGAAGTCGCTTATTGTCCACATAAGCACCGCACGCATTAGAAAAAAAAATTTCCTTGCAAAATCATATGTCCGAACCCCGGTATACCACAACTGCTCCAATTCCTGTATCAGAGGCTGCAAAAACACATCAAGGGAACGCTTCGGATGCTTCGGACATGGTACTAAAATACTCAAGAATAAAAATTCTCTTTGCATGCACATATCTGGGGGAAGGTTGTAAGGCGTTAGGATTACTGGCCATAAAGAATATTGCCTACCAGACATACCAAATGGACTAAATCCATCTGTGCAAAGACCAAGATACACATTACGTTTCTCTCTAGCAAAGTCTGGATGTACCGTCTTAAAGTGTTTCCACGCTTTTGCATCTGAAGGATGAGTAACCTCCTCATCTGTTTGCAAATGATCTGCATGCCATCTCATCGATGCAGCTGTCCTCTCAGACTGTTACATTCTTTTTAATCTATCAGTTATAGGAAGGTACCACATCCGCTGGAACGGTACCTTACTCCGACCAGTACCTTGCGGCTTATATCTTGGCTTATGGCAAAATCGACATTCCAGCAACTTATCATCATCTTTCCAAAAAAGCATGCAATTGTCAACACAGACATCTATCATCTCAGAAGGCAACCCAAGACTATAAAACAGCTTATGTATCTCATAGTAAGTTTCAGCAGCTAAATTGTCCTCTGGCAAATACTCTTTAATCAAATCAGCCCAATCATCCATGCAAACCTCAGCTAAGTTATGATCAGTTTTAATAGTCATCATTCTAGCTGCCAACGACAATTTAGAATGTCCTTCTCTACATCCATCGTAGAGTGGCTGATTTGCAGCATCTAGCATATCATAAAAAAAATTTGCATCTAGATTGGGTTCCTCATCATGATGATCATGTGCAAATGTACTTACGGTTTCATGAAATGCATCTGTAACCATGTCATGAATCCTATCATTATCTTCACCATGCTGCTCCGCATGATCATCAAATTGATTAAAATTATTTAACTCATCAAAATTCGATGCTTGATAATTGCTACTACTACTAGCTGCATTTCCCCCATGACCATCTCCATGATAATACCATATATAGTAATGCGGCATAAACCCTCTATTTAATATATGCGACCACACCTTCGAGATAATGATAAATTTCCTATTCAAGCATCTGGCACAAAGACAGTACATCTGACCACTGATAATCGTATTATGTATACTTCCTGCCTGATGCATGAATCCCTCCACCCCATCACTGAACTCATTTGTTAGCGATCCCTCTGAATCAAGACGATTATACATCCATCTTCTAATTTCGTATATTGACATTTTTTGTTGGTCAGAAAGAAGTAAATATTGTTTTTGAATATGAAATTTTTATTATGAAGTTGGCCACTATATATAGATTTTTATTTTCATTACCATCGAATTACCTACGATTTTACATCGATTTCACATCGATTTTACAACGAATCTAAAAATGTTTACATCGACTTTACAACGATATTAAACATGTTTACCTAACCGAACACCGTGAACTTAAAACGTGCTCACCTAACTGATTAATCGTTGGGAAATCGATGTAAAGTTCAAATTATAATAATCATTGCTAATTCGTGGGTAATTTTACGACGATATTACAACGTTTTATATAAACCTCGGTAAATCGTCGCTAAGTTACAACGATTTTACGACGATTTTGATAATCGTCGTAATGTCGTCGGTAATCGTTGTAAAATCGTCGCTAATTAGCGACGATTTTACAACGAATATTTTCGTCCCAATTTTGCGACGATTTTACGACGTCTTTAAGAATCGTCGTAAAGTCGTCGCAAAAACTATTGCAATTTGCAACGAAATAAAATCGTCGCAAAAAATCGTTGCAAAATGCATGTTTTCTTGTAGTGAGATTTGGAGGAAATCTTGTATGGATGATAACTAAACTAAATAAAGCATACTTCAGTAAAATCAAAATAACAATTAAAAATTGTTGGATCCTATATTTATGAGGATGAAGGTTTCTGCCGGCACCTCCAAAAAAGACATTCCTCTTATTCTTTATTACTCAGATAGTTATCCCCTTGTAATAACTGAGAAGCGATTGAAACCTGGGGAGAGAAAACATGTTTGTAGAAGACAACGAAAGGGGTAAGTAACTCAACCCCGTTAATGATTGCTACTTTTGTTACCAAGCCATTGATATCTACAATCCTTACTTATTGGTGTTACATATTAGTAGTGTAGTCGTTATTTGAGTTATCGATTCCAAAAATATCCACTAATTCCAAAAATCTACTGCATAGACCCCCCCCCTCCCAAAATCAATACGATGAATATGATAGTTAGTGTAGTTCGTTGCGAGTGGATGAAATGGATGATGGAAGCTGGGAACACGAGGCAGAATTGAACACTTTCAACTACTCTGTGGTTCTCAAAGAAGGCGACACCTTTCGGTCGATGGAGGGTGCCATCCGAGAGAGAATGAACCTTGGCCGCCATCGAGAGATTGATATAACATACCAATGGTCTCATTGGATGCTAGGGCCAGATTGGAAAAAATCTCCCATAATCTATGTTTTAGATGACGAGGATGCAGGTTTGTTCCTAGCCATTAAAGTCGACATGCATGAGTTGTTTCTCAGGGTTACGGTGCGGGATAGTACCCACGAAAAGAACTTTAACTCTTTCCGAAGTGTAATGGACTTAAACGGTAACTCATGAGTTATCCGTCCAACTGATATGTCGGTTACTCAGTTTGGACCTGGATTTCAATTACCCAGAAGAATCCGGCCCCACTTATCACTTGTGCCGACTCTACGAGAAGTAAAGGCAAAGGTAACAAAGTTATATGAATGTGTCACTAACCTAGTTATCAAATGATGACCTGTGTGGCTAACCTAGTTATCAAATGATCTGCAAGACTATTATCAAGAAATCAAAACATTCTCCCAGACGATGGGGGGGGGGGGGGGGGGGGGGGGCAGGAGGTGGGACCCAGGCGATTGATCTTCTCCGTGATATTTCCAAACTTTGGCGACTCTTTCACGGACCACATGGCCCATTTGGTAGGACAACAATAGACGGGGGCAACAATGACCTTAACCACATGACGGCTGCGGAGAATCTGGAACCAGTTTTTGCTTGGGGCGAAGGTAACCGAGTTAGCAATATAGTTTAACTAGTATATTAACGGTTGGCATGCATCGCTAACCTAATTATCAAATACCTATACAGGACTGTTATCAAGAAAGCAATGTCATCCTAGCGGCGAGGAAGGGCCACGAGGGGGGAGCCGGCCAACTGACCTTCCCCGTGATGTTTATGATCTTTGGCGACTCTTACACGGGCCACCTGCCCCTTTGGATAGGGCAACAGAAGACGGGGGCGACAATGCCCTCAACCACACATCGTCTGAGATAGATCGTATGGAGGTTGATGGAATAACGGATGGCAGCATTATCCCTACGGGATGTCAAGATGCCGGGTTACATCTTACTTTGGCAAAAGCGTACGTTGAAAGCGACAGAGAGTTAAACTTTCAACTAACCCTGCCAAATATAGTATCAGTTCGCTCATCGTCATCCTCGACATCAATCCCTCCTTCAACAAGTAGTTTCTATTTCTCGAAAGATGAACTTATAGAATCATGCGAGGAAGTCGGATACGTATATCTCTAATAGGTAATGATAAAAATATCATCTACTATTGATCATAAACACATGTTTGTCATGTTCCTAAACGTTTAGTGTTGTATAGGTTAGGACCTGATTTCATGCTTATTCGCGGACTCCATTCCAGACCCAGTAGTGCATGCGCTACAAGAAGAGAGAGCAAACCGTGATCGAGCCCGCATAGTTGTCATATTGGAGAAGGGGAAAAGGGTTGGAAGAGAAAGGGGGATTGAAAACGTTGAGATTTGGTCATCATCAAGGGAACCACCTCTTCAGTTATCCGGTAATGGGGGTAACGATGAATTACGCACCATATTATTTGTTCGGTAACCCGGTTATAATGACCTACGAACCGAATGTTGGTGGAGAAGCGAGATTAGAACCAGCCTTGCACGAAAGAGACGCCCCTTCATACTTTCACGATCCCGTGGATGAAGGTATGCTATGTTAACGTTAACATTTTATGTTAACGATCTCCCAATAAAATGTTATCGTCATATGTTAACGCCATTTATTAACAACATATGTTTTGGCGCGGGGGATCATGGACGCTCGTTACGAGGGGGATGATATATATTTGGGGCAAATATTTAAGACATAGGATGACTGCATGTTGAAGCTGGCAACATATGCAATTAGCCACAGGTTTCATTTCAAATACGTACAGTCATATCCCGTAAACATCATCGTTGTGTGCGTCGGGGCTACGTGTCCATGGAGAGTATACACCGTTAGGATGGAAGACATCGAACGTTATGAAATAAGTTCTGCCACCCAGCAACACACTTATAGTGTGGACGCGAGGGGCGATTTCCACCACGTGGCCTCTACTGCGGTAATTGGGAATATGGTGCGAGAGCGTTATAGCCTAGGCATGAACGGGCCAAGAGCATGTGGTATTCGTCAGTTGCTACGTAAAGATTACAGCCTCCACATTAGTTACTGAAGAGCGTGGATGTCAAAGGAGATAGCTATGGATAACTCTATGGGAAGTGCCGCATGCAATTTCGCATTGGTAGAACCTTATTTTACGAAACTACTATCAACAAATCCAAACTCGCTAAGGGCCTTGGAGGCGGATACAAGTCCTACTAGGGTTGTGTGTTTCAAATACCTATTCTTTTCTCTAGACGCATGCGCTTGCGATTATCGTTACATGAGAAAATTATCGTCATCGATGCTACGCATTTAAATGGCCGTTATGGAGGTTGTCTAATGGCAGCCAGTGCGCAGAACGAGAATTTCCAGATTTTTCCCTTGGGATTTTCCATTGTTAACAGTGAGAACGATGACTCGTGGGAGTAGTTCCTTTGAAATCTAAGCGACATAGTACCTGATGAGCATGATCTAGTTTTCGTCTCAGACCGCTTGCATCGATATACGCCATCATTCAGAAGGTTAGCGTCGGGTACCTTCTCTTACAACTAGCTTGGGTAGAAATTTTGAACGATAAGGGTTTATTAGACAACCGTTGTTATTTTATGGCGTTAACGAAGTTATAAACCATCCCCTGTTAACATTATTGCCATGTTGTGTAACTATGTACAGGTTTATCCGATGTCATCCCACGGTGCGTGTGCGGTCCATGTTCAGCGAAATATCATCAATCTGTTCAAGTCTCAGTATTTGGGCAAACTCGTCTCACAGGTTGCGCGTGCGTACCGCCTAACTGAGTTTGAAAACAAAAATTGCGGAAATAAAAGCTATCAATAATAAGTGTGCCGACTATCTAGAAAGGATTTGTTTCAATCATTGGACAAGGTCTCACTTTATGGGGGAGCGATACTACGTGATGACAAGCAATATTTCTGAGTGTTTAAACAAAGTTATGTCGATGTGTCGCGAATACCCAACCATCTCCATTCTTGAAACAATACGTATGACTCTGGTTTCCTGGTTTGCCCTTAGGAGGGAGTCTGCATAACAAGAGAAAGATGTGGTCAATCCAAAAATACAAGAGATGCTGATTGAAGATTTCCATAAGTCCTCTGGTTATTTTGGTATGAAAAAGGTAATATATACTTTTAATAACTACTAATAATGTTAAACCACCTACTGATAACATTCTTATTTATCTACTATCCTAACAATGCGTTGCCATTTTGTTTAAAGATTAGGTGATGGATTGTATGAGGTACGTGATGAATATGACGTCGCATACGCGTGCACCTATGGGAGCGAAGTTCCACTTGCAGGGAGTTTCAACTCGTACACATATCTTGTTGCCATGCCATAGCGGCGGCAATGCGTGAAGGCATTTGTGTCAGTAGTTTAGTTAGTATACACTACACAATCGAGTATCGCAAGATGGCGTACCGCGGGCAAATAATGCTTGTCCCAGATATGGATCACCTAGCACCAAGGCAAGAGGATGTTGACGGGGGAAAGCTGGAACCTCCAGCTGTTCGTCGCCCACCGGGCAGGTCGCATAAGCAACGAATCTCATCCCGTGGGGAATTTATGGTAACTATGTTAACTAGTTTATCTGTATACGTATAGGTAACTATGTTAACTAGTTTACCGGTATACGTAGAGGTAACTATGTTAACTAGTTTATCCGTCTACATAGAGGTAGTTGAACGTTTGGAATATGGTTGATATATCATGGTTTTTACCCCGTTTAAACCATGATATAAGTCCGTTTTATAGAGTCTTTCTACTATTATGTAGTGTTTTAGAGTCTTTTCCAGGTTTTAGCATGTTTGGAGCATAATTGGAGATATTGGAGCTTTCTGGAGCATTTTGGGGCAAAGCAACGTTTGTGTAGCTGAGTACCCGATTTGAAGCATCAGTGTCGATCGATACTGCCTGGTATCGGTCGATACTCACCAAAGCAGACACGACCCGCGACATTAATGAAGAGTTGAAGAATTACAAAATTCCCCAGAAGTCTTTATTATTTACAAGAAACCCCAAAACCCGATTTAGGTTATTAAATAGGATTTTACAGCCACTTTCAGGGCAATGCTTTTATTTACTTTGGTTTTGTGAGAGAGCTTTTTGAAGGGAGACAAGTCTGAAACTCTGTTTGTCCGAGAGAAGATTTCGAACCCTCTTGTTACTATTTCTATTTTATTTGATGATTTATTCAAACATGTTTATTGTTTCAATTTCCATGTCTGAGTAGATCTCTTGTTAGGTTCAGGGTTCTCATAAGGGTTTTCTCTAATGCTAGGTTGATTAGTTATTAGGATTCACTATCTGAATTAGTTCTTCACCATAGGTTGTTTGCAAAGCTAATTCTAGATTGATCACCTAGAACTTAGATTTTAGGATAATTGATTATCCACGAGAGTGCGATTAATTAACTGATATAACCTAAGGTGAGCAAAATAACTATTCGCAAAGAGATTTGGTTTAGTTGTTTTGTGAACGAATCAAACTTGAACTAAAAGCTGGTTTAGACTTTAGGATTCGCAAAGAGATTTGGAATTCTATGATTTAGACTTACATAATTCTCGCAACGAGAGTTGGTTAATTATATCTTAGTGATTTAAGTTCAAGAACCGCGCTAAATCTGAATCTTGACTAATTAGTGATGTGATCATGGACACACATCGTTTGGATGGTCCATCGGATCGTTTGGATGCTGGTCCCGATGGTCGTTTGGATACTCGTCCCGATGGTCGAGACGATCGTTTGGACACCCGTTTGGACAATCGTTTGGAGGCGGTTCCGGAGGCAGCATTGGTCGTTCCCGAAGGTCGTATCACACGATCCAAATCCAAGAAACTAGCCGGAGCTGTTCGGAAGTTGCTTGAAGAAGTTCATATCAAGGAAAAAGATCAACATTCACGTGGTGCTCTAAACTCAATCAACTACTTGGATTCTACTTGACGTTGGTCGCAAGCTAAGTCATTGTACTCTTTTTCCTATGTTCGGTTTTGTCCCATTGGGTTTTCCGGAAGGTTTTAATGAGGAAATGGCTTATGCTATCTTTGGCGGTCCAATTTCATGAAGAATATCTTGTATATTTTCGGTGGAAAATACAAGATCAAGCAAGCTCAAGGGTCCTTCACGAAAATGGGAGGCCAAAGATCACCTTCTATCAAAATATCTTTTCTTTAATTTTTGCCTTTATTTCTAAAAACTTTAAGTCATGTGACTTTTCTCTTTCCTCTTGTTTCCCTATAAATACTCTCTCCCTTTGTCATTTGCAACAATCACCTTTTTATTAAAAATACGTTTGAGAGAATTTCTCCTTTGTTCCTTTGGGACTTTTCGGATTTCTTGGTGGATTTAGCCAACAAGTCCTTTCGTTTTCTTTGGTGGATTTAGCCAACGAAAACCCAGCACTGTTCTTGGTGGATTTAGCCAACGAGCAAAGATCGATCTTAGGTGGATTTAGCCTTTGATCCGTGGTTAATCTTGTGCCGATCATAGCACTTGACGGAGCCGTTCATACCCATCCCCTCGTTCCAAGCCTCCTTCGTTTTGATCAAGGATTATCCCCCGTTCATACCGATCCGTGAGTGTGCCGTTCTTTGGTACTTGCATCAAGCGTGCATCAAGTGGTATCAGAGCGACGCTCTTGAACATCGGTATCATCTTTTCCTTTTCTGTATTTTCGTGTTCTTCATATTCTTATCTATCTCTTTCTTTTGTATAAAACCAATCAAAAAAAAAAAAAAAAAAAACGAAAAGACCATTCAAAAAAAAAAAATTTTATCTATTGGTTGTTGAATTCTTCTCTATCTATCAATCTCTATTAACTTGTTTGAAGATTTGGTTTGTTGAATTTACTATCGAAATTTCAATTAGTCTTTTTTGAACCGAGGAGAACTTCTAGTGTGTGTGTGAGGTCATTGCGAGAGTTGAGTGAAACACTTGAGTGGAAACACTTGTGAGTTTTTATTTACTAACGTGTTTGTTGAATTTTGCGAGGTACAATGTCTTATGAAAGCGAAACCGCCACTTCCCGGACGGGAAGGGAAAGAGATGCTGCGATGAATCGTAAGGTGGATGCCTTAACTCTCATTATGAATGAGATGAGAACTCAATTGGCCACCCTTAACGTTAGGACACCGGGGAGACAAGAAGGAAACAACGGAGCTAACTTGGCCGAAAGTCACGTATCCGATCAAAGCGTTCACCAAAGGAATTCGCGTGTGCCGCCGAGACATAGGCGGAACAAAAACCCACAAGGTCAACAAAACCGGCAAAATCCGCAAAACCCACAAGGCAAGACGGATGACAATCCGTTCCATAATCAAGGTCATGAGTTCGAAGAGGAACAACCTAGGCAACAACCGGCGAGAAGGAATGACAATGACCTTGGCGGTTTAAAGCTTCGCATCCCACCCTTCTACGAAACAAACGATCCAGATGCATTTCTTAAGTGAGAAAAGAAGATCGACTTGGTCTTCGATTGTCAAAACTTTTCCAAACAAAGGAAAGTCAGGTTAGCCGCTACTGAATTCCACAATTATGATATTGACTGGTGGGATCAATTGGTGACTAGCAGGAGACGCAATGGAGAAAATCCCATCGAGATGTGGGAAGAGATGTCTTTGGTCATGAGGAAGCGATTTGTGCCGAATAACTATCTACGTGAACTTCACAAAAAATTGAGAAGGCTTTCACAAGGGACTAGAAGTGTTGAGGACTACTTCCAAGAGATGGAAAAGCTCATGCTCAAAGCTGACATTGATGAGCCCGGTGATGCTACGATGGCACAGTTCCTAAGTGGAATGAACCGAGAGTTTCAAGATCGGATGGAAATGCAAACATATGATACCGTGGAGGAGATGTTGCACAAATCCATTCTCGTGGAGCAACAACTCAAAAGGAAGGGTATCTCACGGCCAAACTACCCGGCTCGTACCGATTCTAAGCCCAAGCCAGACTACAAGCCGAGTTCTTCCGGGCATGACTACAAGGGTAAGGCCGAGGCTTCTTCTAATGTCCGTAACCGTGACATTGAGTGTTTCAAGTGTAGGGGCAAAGGTCATTTTGCCAACAAATGTCCAAACAACCGTACGATGATGATGTTGGACAATGGCGAGATCGTGACCGATGATGAGGAGGAATTTGAGTCTGCACCTATTTACGATGATGATGATGAAGAGCATGCGGCTGATGGAGCGCTACTTGTAGCTAGGCGTGTTCTTATGTCCCAGGAAAAGGTCGTATATGACAAGCAAATGGAGAACTTGTTCCACACCCGGTGTGTTGTGAAGAGTAAGGTGTGTAGCTTTATCATTGATGGAGGTAGTTGCGAAAATGTGGCGAGCACAACCTTGGTGGAAACGTTGGGTTTGGAGACGAGGAAGCATCCGCATCCTTACAGCCTTAGGTGGTTGAATAACCAAAGGCCGCTCAAAGTCACCCGGCAAGTTACGGTTCCTTTAGCGATTGGCCGCTATGAAGATGAGATTGTGTGCGATGTGCTACCTATGGAGGCCGGTCATATCCTACTTGGAAGATCTTGGCAATATGATCGTAGAGCCGTTCATGATGGCTTCACCAACAAGCATTCGTTCGAGCACAAGGGCCGGAAGATCACCCTTGCACCATTATCACCGCCTGAGGTCTACCTAGATCAGCTCAAGCCTGAGCAAAACCACCACGGCAAGACCATTGTGAGTGACCCCCTAAATACTTCTACTACTAAATCTGAGTGTGAGAGTTCTATGAGAAAAGCCAATTCAAAGGCCTTTGAGAGTAAACCCGTGAGGCAAGAAACTCTTTTCGTGAGGCCTAGTGAGATTAAGCATGCGCTTGTTACCAAGCAACCTATCATTTTGCTTATGTTCAAAAATGCTCTCACAAGCATGACTAACCTTGAGCCGGATATTCTGAGCAGTGTGTCTTCTCATTTGCAGGAATTTCGAGATATTTTCCCGGAAGAAAGCCCAAATGGCGTACCGCCCATTCGTGGGATTGAGCATCAAATCGATTTCATTCCCGGAGCCACACTTCCGAACCGGCCAGCCTATAGAACCAATCCGGTTGAGACCAAGGAGCTCCAAAAACAAGTTGGTGAACTTATGGAGAAGGGTCACATTCGGGAAAGTATGAGCCCATGTGCGGTTCCCGTGTTGCTAGTGCCCAAGAAGGACGGCACTTGGAGGATGCGCGTTGATTGCCGAGCCATCAACAATATCACGGTAAAGTATCGCCATCCCATTCCTAGGCTAGATGACATGCTAGATGAGTTACATGGGTCTAGCTTGTTTTAGAAAATTAACTTGAAGAGTGGTTATCACCAAATTCGAATGAAGGAAGGTGATGAGTGGAAAACCGCTTTCAAGACCAAGCATGGTTTGTATGAGTGGCTTGTGATGCCATTTGGTTTGACTAATGCACTTAGTACTTTCATGCGCTTAATGAATCATGTGCTTAGGTCGTTTATTGGAGTCTTTGTCGTGGTGTATTTTGATGACATCTTAATTTATAGCAAGACTTTAGACGATCATGTAGGCCATTTGCGTAAGGTGCTAGACGTGCTTAGGAAGTAACACCTTTTTGGCAATTTGAAAAAGTGTTCTTTTGTTCAAGATAACATGGTCTTTCTAGGTTTTGTGGTGAGTTCACAGGGCATACAGGTCGATGAGGAAAATATCAAGTCAATCAAGGATTGGCCGAGTCCTAAGACGGTTGGAGAAGTCCGTAGCTTTCACGGCTTAGCCGGGGTTTACCGACGATTTGTCCAGGACTTTAGCACTATTGCCGCACCACTCACCGAAGTGATTAAGAAGGACGTGGGCATCAAGTGGGAACAAGCACAAGAGGATGCTTTCCAGCTCCTAAAACACAAGCTTACTCACGCCCCTCTTCTTGTTTTACCCGATTTCTTGAAAACTTTTGAGATTGAATGTGATGCTTCGGGTGTAGGTATTGGAGCCGTGTTGATGCAAGAGAAGAAGCCGATTGCTTTCTTGAGTTAGAAGCTTGGAGGAGCCACTCTCAACTATCCGACATATGACAAGGAGCTCTATGCCTTGGTCCGTGCACTCCAAACTTGGCAACACTACCTTTGGCCTAAGGAGTTTGTGATCCACACCGATCATCAATCCCTCAAGCATTTGAAGAGCCAACACAAGTTGAACAAGAAGCATGCTCGGTGGATGGAATTCGTGGAGACATTCCCTTATGTGATCCAATACAAGCAAGGCAAAGAGAATGTAGTGGTCGATGCTTTGTCTCGGAGATACTCTTTGATCTCCACTCTTGATGCCAAGATCCTCGGATTTGAGATGATCAAAGGAGCCTATGAAAACGATGCCGATTTCCAGGAAGTTTTTCTCTCTTGTGCTAAGTTTGCTTCGGGCAAATATTTTCAGAGTGATGGTTTCTTGTTTTACGAGAACCGTCTTTGTATTCCTAACTCGTCTTTGCGAGATCTTCTTGTTAATGAGGCACACGGTGGTGGCTTGATGGGACACTTTGGCGTAGCCAAGACACTTCTCATTGTGCAAGATCACTTCTTTTGGCCGCACATGAAGCGTGATGTGGAGAGAGTTTGTAACCGAAGCACAACTTGTAAGTTATCTAAGTCCACGAGCCAAAGCCAAGGTATGTATACCCCTTTGCCGATTCCTAGTGCACCTTGGACCGACTTATCTAAGGACTTTGTGTTAGGTTTTCCTAGGACTAGGAAGGGAAGTGATTCGGTCTTTGTTGTGGTAGATAGGTTTTCTAAGATGGCACATTTCATACCTTGCCATAAGACCGATGATGCGTCGAACATAGCCGACTTGTTCTTTATGGAGATTGTGCGCTTGCATGGAATGCCTAGGACTATAGTCTCGGATAGAGATACAAAGTTTTTGATCTATTTCTGGAAGACCTTATGGTCTAAGCTAGGAACTAAGCTTTGTTTCTCTACGACTTGTCACCCGCAAACTGATGGTCAAACCGAGGTGGTTAATAGGACTTTAGGGACTCTTTTGCGGGCTATGATTAAAAAAAATATTAAGTCTCGAGAGGAATGCTTGCCACATGTAGAGTTTGCATATAATCATGCCGTGCATTCTACTACCTTGTTTTCCCCTTTTCAGCTCATTTATGGTTTTAATCCGCTTACGCCTCTTGATCTAACTCCATTACTTTTAAGTGAGCGTGTAAGTATGGACGGAAAAAAGGCCGAGTTGGTCAAGCAAATGCATGAGAAGGCAAAGCAAAATATCGAGCATAAGACCGAGCAATACCGCAAGTATGCCAACAAGGGCCGAACCAAGAAGACATATGAACCCGGCGACCTTGTTTGGATCTACTTGAGAAAGGACCGGTTCCCGGAAGAAAGGAAGTCCAAGATCTTGCCAAGACTTGACGGACCGTTCACCATTTTAGAGAAGATCAAAGACAATGCCTATAAGATTGATCTCCAAGGTAGGTATTCCGTGAGTTCTAGTTTTAATGTGGCTGATATCATTCCCTTTGTTGCAGATGGAGCAGATTTGAGGGCAAATCCTTTTCAAGTGGAGGGGGATGATGTGATCATGGACACGCAACGTTTGGATGGTCCATCGGATCGTTTGGATGCTGGTCCCGATGGTCGTTTGGATACTCGTCCCAATGGTCGAGACGATCGTTTGGACACCCATTTGGACAATCATTTGGAGGAGGTTCCGGAGGCAGCATTGGTCGTTCCCGAATATCGTATCACACGGTCCAAATCCAAGAAACTAGCCGGAGCTGTTCGGAAGTTGCTTGAAGAAGTTCATATCAAGGAAAAAGATCAACATTCACGTGGTGCTCTAAACTCAATCTACTACTTGGATTCTACTTGACGTTGGTCGCAAGCTAAGTCATTGTACTCTTTTTCCTATGTTCGGTTTTGTCCCATTGGGTTTTCCGGACAAAGGTTTTAATGCGGCAATGGCTTATGCTATCTTTGGCGGTCCAATTTCATGAAGAATGCCTTGTATATTTTCGGTGGAAAATACAAGACCAAGCAAGCTCAAGGGTCCTTCACGAAAATGGGAGGTCAAAGATCACCTTCTATCAAAATATCTTTTCTTTAATTTTTGCCTTTATTTCTAAAAACTTTAAGTCATGTGACTTTTCTCTTTCCTCTTGTTTCCCTATAAATACTCTCTCCCTTTGTCTTTTGCAACAATCACCTTTTTATTAAAAATACTTTTGAGAGAATTTCTCCTTTGTTCCTTTGGGACTTTTCGGATTTCTTGGTGGATTTAGCCAACAAATCTCTTCGTTTTCTTTGGTTGATTTAGCCAACGAAAACCCAGCACTGTTCTTGGTGGATTTAGCCAACGAGCAAAGATCGATCTTAGGTGGATTTAGCCTTTGATCTGTGGTTAATCTTGTGCCGATCATAGCACTTGACGGAGCCGTTCATACCCATCGCCTCGTTCCAAGCCTCCTTCGTTTGGATCAAGGATTATCCCCCGTTCATACCGATCTGTGAGTGTGCCGTTCTTTGGGAGTTGCATCAAGCGTGCATCAATTAGTTTATATGCATTCATTGATTTCTTGGGAAATAGTCTGAGCCTATCTTTCTCCAAACGAATTTACAACCGTTTTAATTTACGTTCTGTTTTCAATTACATTGATCTCTTAGCTTAATTCTCATCTATATAATATATTTTGTGCTTCTGTGAGTCTTTGTGTTCAACCCCTACTTTACTACAACTACTGCTTTACTATTTTTAGGGTATTAATTTGAGCATATCAATGGTTACCACTTTAAGTAAAACGTTATTGATGCCATCATTTGCAGCGTGTCTCAGGGAGAAAGTGCACACGTCGCCGCGGACGTGGCCACAACCGTTCGACCTGAAAATTCTACTTGCCGGTAAAAAAATCATTACTAAACCTATTATTAAAATGTACATATTGCTTTTCGGTTTGACATTTGGTCATCCATTTTGCAGGGGGTCTAGCAGCGTGAATGGATAATTGTTCATGCACTATATTTTGTTAAATTATGGATGGCTTATTAGATGGTGAGGGGTGGTTATAGCCATCCCGTTGTTTCATAATTATAGATAAATAAGGTAGGTAGCCGTCTCTTTTTATTGTTTTATAGTGACGGCTACGTAGTGTTGAACATGTTTTAAGTTATGTAAAAGGTTGGCCACCATCAGTGCAACAATGCTTAAGCCATAAATGAAAGAGTATGTTACATATAACAACTTCTCTATAAAGAAAGCTATATTATACGTTTGTTAACGTTAGCCTTGGTAATTAAAATTTTGACATCATCGTTACCATTGTTAGGCCCGATGGTTACCATGAACCGTTCAAATAGCTGAAAACAAATTTATTAAAAACTGTTAACATTGTTATCTACGATAAGTCAGAGCTAATTATGTTATCAACTAATAATATTTCAGACGTGAAATAAAAACATTCAAGGATGACATAGTTATTAAAGAAGAGGGTCTTAAAAGTTTATCTACCCAACAAAGTTAAAGGGACAACTAATACAAGGAAATGGACATTGATCATGAATTCAACTATTGCTTGCATGTATCAATGAGGACCATGGTTAGTTTCTTTGTATCCATCTCCACATTTGAAAGGCCATACTCTACACACGCCTGCAATCCAAATATGGTATGGTCAAGCATTAGAAAAAACCGAGACCATACCACTGTCATGGGTGGATGTGATCTGGGGGAGAGTATCAATTCGCTCAATCTCGAACTCAGTGCTAGCAACTTGGTTCATCTGTTCGTTTAGCGCCACCTCTCTGAACAAAAACAACAGCATGACTGGGGGTGGATTTCTGACAACATGATGGCATAGGATCTTAGGTTGGCGTTGCAGTCGAGTACTATGATCTTCGAGGAAAATAGATCAACCGCAAGGAACACCCAATGTTTGATGTCCAAGTTGAAAGGAAGGTAGAGGTAGTCAGCATCAATGAACAGTTGGGCGCGGTCAGCGACGCCTACTCCCTCGATGATAGCTTTGGAGATTTTAAATCCATTCTTGTTAACAGCCTTGTTAAATATTGGGTACAACTTTGTTAGCAGGGATACAAACTTGGTATCCAGAACATTAACGATGGGTTTGCGAGAATCGACCCTCAGCAGGTGCCTTCCGATTCTACATAGAGCGTCCATTACCTGCGTCAGGAACCAAAAGTCGGGAATAACTTGAAACGTACTGATGATTTATTATGATTCAAGTGTAGAAATAAAATAATCTAAAACCTTCGCATGCATTGATTTCTGCCTGTCAACCAATTCGTTGATATCTTTGACCGTCAACTAGATACCCTCACCAACAGAAATAGTCATGCTAACCATTATAACAATGTCAACAAAGTTATCATGCAACGGGGTATTTCTAGATTGATAGAAATTATAATGATTAACTAACCCTTTCAAGGACTTCATGGCCTTATGGTATCGTACGTTGTCATCGTCGTCGTGGTGCGCATGAGGAGGAGTGTGAGCCAACATAGACTTTATGCGCTCCTCACATTCGTATGGGCTTTCAATCCGGGTTGAAATCATCCGCTATCGTTTGCCTTTCCTCGTCGTTCCTGGCTCTGATTGGGAACCTTCTTTTACCGTCTACAGTGGATAGAGTCTGATCATCCGTTTCATCTCTAGTAGGTGAGTCAGGGGGATTCAGATTCCCATCCTAAAAAAGCGCAAACATAGGTTAGATATGTAATATAGTTGTCGGGAAATTGGTTAACCTGGTTGGGCTTACCTTTGGGTCTCCGCTGAGACCTTTTCCCGGTGAAGCTAGTTTCAGGGCAATATCCTGTGAAGACAATGAAATTTGTGTTAATATAATAACAATAGACATATGTAATTGCTAATTTAGTTAGCAAACGAATGCATTAACGTGATTGTCCATCCATTTTATCGGGTCTCTGGCCTTAGATTTCTCGCTGTTCACTTTGCCGGATGAGGCTGAATTGGGTGGAATCTCAAGTAGGAGCTAAGTTAACAATCAAAATTAGCCATTAAATTATTAACTACGTATCTAGACTCAGTTAACATAGTTATCATGTTTTGCGTTAACTATGTCTTAGGGTTATTATGCGGGGGCTTCCATTTGGTTCATCGATTTGCACTATGTTGGTTGGATATGTTTTAAATCCGGTATGTACATGAAGGACCTGGAATATGAGTTTAAGTTAGCGAATTGAATATGTTAACACCGTCAAACATATTCATATGTGTAGTTAACACAACATTTTTAAAAATAAAATATCGCAGCCTTATTCCGTCACTTGCATCTCCAACCACATATACACATTCTACCCCCTCCGGATTGGTTAAACCATCCGCAGACACTTGGGGGTGAAAACTCAATTTAATTCATATGGGATTGTTAACTTTAATAACGGTCACAATTTACAAATCCACTACAAACTTTGTTTTGTACGTGCTCTTCGGTTGTAAGCTCTTCAGGATCATTTGCTGACGTATTTTGGAACGATGGGGGTGCTGAGAATCCTGGGTAGTATTTTGTCAGTATTAAGTATTTTCATGTGCCGTTGTGAAGCTGTGATTAACTAGTAAACAAAACAACACAGCACAACTGACAACATATTTGTTAATTGTTACTATTAATACTTTCAATGGGTTGTTCTCATGGTTTACAGCATCTTGACCACCTTTTGATTGGGTGCGTGTGGCAGGCGGTAAGTCTTGCGCATGTTTTTCACAGAACGATACATAAAATACAACATTCATTGTGTTTAGTAAGCTTGAATAATAAACATCTAACAACAAAATTACATTGTGCGATTAAAATACCTTCCGCTGGGAGTCCATTTGGAGTCCAACCTCTTCACCATCCTTAGCTTCACCACGGTTGTTGGGGACGTCTTCCTCGACCGATATGGAACCACCTCCGTAGTGGGATATATTCTCCTCAACCGATGGAAAGACTAGGAATCCCCATACGATTTACTCCACTATTTTCGTTGCCGTCTCCACCAAGGGTGGGGGATTTTGGACCAAAATGGTCTGAAAACTTCCAAAGCGGGGGTGAGTGGTTGACAGTTGGCTCCGTGGGTTCATCACGACGTCTTTTCCTAACATTGGTTGGACCCATAGTGGTAGCTCCAGCATCAAGGTTAACCTCGAGAGGTGTGTGGTTAATATACAAGTCGGTTACGCCATTTATAATCTTGCGATTGCTAGCAATTAACAGGGCTTCTATATTCTTGTTGTTAGCAGCAATCATATTTGCAACGATAGACCATATTTTTCCCTCTGTAACCCTCCCAAAATTATCGTCAACGTGCGCATATGTTGACGATTGTGGCTCGGCACGGGAAATTCCAGCATACTTCCTCATCTTGCCTTTGCCCTTCTTGTTTGCCGCTAGCATCGGCTTTCTACCCCCTGTCCTACTTCTTGTTTGCCCAACAAGCTGATCTGGTGTAAGACCAGGGCCAAACATTTCGCTCTTGAACTCATATTCTTGATTCATGAGCCTAATCATATGATCCACCCTTTCATCAACCTCATCATTGCTTCAAGATAAGTATTCCTCTTCCGGGTTGAATTCAACTTGCAGACGTATTATCGTTTCACATCAACTTGCAACATGGAAAGTCTTCAGACACCCCATATTTCAATAAAATAAATAAAAGCTAACTTGGTTGCATGCATGTTGATTAAATAACAATATGACATGTAATTCGACATGTTTATCGTACACTCATTAACATGTTTATCAACAGGTCCACATTAAATTTATAAAACTACTAACCCATCTGTGACGATAACTTGGTTGCATGGATGATATGAACTAACAAAATGAGATGCAATGCGATTATCCTTGTTCTCCTATGCTAACCCAATTACCATACGCTATTCTAATATGTTTATCAATATGTCCGCAATGCCAAAATTGCACTGCCCAAAACAAGGGATGCCGATAAATAAATAGAAAATATAAAGTACTCCTACATGCTAACTAATAACACCGGTTTTAACCATTTTTATGGATCATTTTAATATCTTATGCAGGTTTTGTAACTCCGTTTTCAATGTTTTTCAAATAATTCCCATGTTTTAGTATTTTGAAAGACATTTCAGATAATTTGGGATAAGAGAGTGCATTTTGGAACAAAAGTACATTTTTGGATAAACTTGGACCACCAAAAGTCTTGCAATAAAAGAAGACCTTCTCACCGTCTGATCATCACCAAATTTGGACACAACAAAGTATATACAACCAGCTTTCAAATGCAATTGGATTAGATACGATCCAATGGTTGGATCCATAAATATACATGAAGCACTGAAGGAAGATGAAGCTGCCCCGAAGAGAATTCCACCACGGCAGGACCGACCCGCGGCCAAGCTTCATTTCGCCGTGCTTGGAGGAGCTCGACCCGCGGCCAATCACCTGTTCGCCGCGGCCAGAAGCCACACACCCGCGGCCAAGCCCTGATGCGACCAAAATGAGTCTTTTCTTCACCCGAGGTCAAAACCGTCTTTCCACATCAAACCCTAAATGAAGCCAAGGCTATATAAACTTATTTTTAGTCTTTTACTATAGACACACATCATTAGACATTTTTCTTTCACGCTTTGAGGCAAAAGGAATACTCTTGCAACTTTGTTCTTCGGTTTGAAGTGAATATTCTCGATTCGAGCTCTTCGATAGAGAAGCTTTTTCATCCCTTTTCTTTACTGTTTTCTTTTCAATTTATTGATTATGTTTACCTCAGTTATGGCTAAGTAGTTCTCTTGTTAGGTATAAGGTTTCGAAGGGGCTTTCATGGTTCGATTTCTTATTAAGTTCTTAGACTAGGATACCGATTAGATTTCTTCGTTTTATCATTTCTCTTAATGCATGTTTGCTTGATTGATCTCCTTGCAACTGAACTTAGGTATTTTTAGAACTACGAAAGTACTGGATCTATATGATTGACCTAGGGTAAACGAGCAAAACCGTCACAAGATTTCGAAAGTATACTTGTGGAGGGGTTGTGAGCGTTAACGACTTTTGAGTATAATCACTAACTTTTTGCGCGGGCGGAGTCGAAAGCTACCATTCGAGTATTAAAGTTATTGGGGTGTAGGGTGTACGAAAGTAGACTACACATACTATCCGTGTTCCAAGTTCAAGAATCCAAAGACGACAAAAAGGTCGCTTTAGAAATCCTAGAAAAGTCTTAGTAAAAATCGGCCATGAACCCTAGAGAATACTCGTTGCCCAACGTTTCGTTTAATTGTTTTACAACCTCGTCTTAATCATTTGTTTGCTTACTTTCTGTTTTATTTCATCTCTTAACTTAGTTTATTTTCCTAGCTACAATCATGACAACAAAACCCATAAAATATAGCTTACGTCTAGACACAACTTATGAATCATTAGAAATTAGATAACGTTGGCCCGTGGATTCGATCCCTAAATATTACTTCGCGTGTTGTACTCTTGCAGCCTAGTAAAAGGGTAAACCCAGCATGTTGGTAACCATTCTGACAGTGTCACTAACACAGTTATCGTACACTCATTTAACATGTTTATGAACAGTTCCACGTTACATTTGTCAAACTACTAAACCAGCTATGACAAAAACTTGGTTGCATGGTTGACATGAACTAACAAAATAAGATGCAACACGATTATCTTATTTTCCAACGCTAACCCAATTACCATACGCTATTCTAACATGTTTACCAACATGTTCACAATGCCAAAAATCCACTATCCAAATCCAGGGATTCCAATAAATAACTAGAAACGGTAAAGTATATCCTACATGTAACTCAGTTATCGTACAGTCATTTAACATGTTTATCAACAGGTCCGTGTTACATTTATCAAACTACTAAACCAGATGTGACGATAACTTGGTTGCATGGTTGACATGAACTAACATAATAAGATGCAACACGATTATCTTGTTTTCCAACGCTAACTCAAATACCATACGCTATTCTACCATGTTTATCAGCAGGTTCACAATGCCAAAAATCCACTGCCCAAAACCAGGGTTGCCGACAAATAACTAGAAACAATAAAATACCTCCTCCTCCGCGTCAAGCACTCTAGCTTTATTCAGCTGGACTGAATCTTTCAAGATACCACCAAGGACAACATCCCTCTCTACACGGCTATCCTCCTCCTCCGAGTAATCACTGTCATCTTGAATGGTTGGCACAACCTCTAACATAACCATTTGAAGTGCTGGAAACAAGCCTGACACGACAACATTGGCAAGTACAATCTGCGCTAAATCCCTTTCCTTAAGTGAAGTCATTATCACATCAAAGGACAGCCTTCCCCAAGGAAATGATATTAATGAAACAAGGTCTTCTACCATCTCTGTATGGTCCATGTTCACCTTGGCACGGTTGAAATGAGCATACGGGACCAGAATGGCATCGAAAATAGCAAGGCACGCATACCGCAGCCGCATCTGAGGGTCCTCAGTTGACTTAGTTTGCAAAATCTAGATGGCACGTTCGATCGGGGCTTCTTTCTCGGCTCCAAACATAGTCATGTACAAGTCGGGAATAACATGCGCTCTCTTTTTTTACTTCTCTATAGTCGGTATTTTCCGCACTTAAGACTGGTGACGATCTTAAACTCCCTACGAGAAAATCGGATGGGTTTTCCGGTAAAAATAATCCATATCTCGTTTTCTTTCTTCACATCCAGCATTCGGGTTAGCATGAACAACCCGAAAGTGCCAGACCACCCCGGTTGACCGGAGAATTCAAACAGTTTTCCAAACTGAGTTTTCATCATAAATTCTCGTTCTGGATCGTCGAGAGCGACTTCGATGTCAGAGATAACAGACATTTTTTATAAATGTTTACACGGTGACCTAATGGGACTTGATCGACGCCGAGAATCCTCTAGGGCAGATCGGTCCCAGCCATCTGTTTAAAATTATAACAAAATTATAAAACTCCAGCTTTTCATTCATGCAGACCCAAAAAAAATAACGCCGAATCTAGAACCGGACATCCTAAATCGGCAACAATCGGTGAAAAGAACATTTAACAAATTTCTATTTTGGGGGACCGACAGAGAAAATCAAACTTACTAGTTCAGTCGGCGCCTCCGGTTATGTGTGACAGCGGCTCCTGAGAATAATAGCTCAACTCTTAACCTCGCCGAGGATCTATGTCGGGATTCGATCGATTTGTTTTCGGGGATCTCTTTAAAGAACACAAAACAAGAGTCTAGGGAATAAGTTATGAAGAAGAACGGTTTTTCTTCTCAATGTAATATGAAAAAAACCCTAAAATTATAGACCTTTCACTTTCTCATCTTTTTTGGGGTAATGACTGATTTTTTTTTTTTAATTAGTAAACAAAATCTATCCGCGATTTTGTTTACTGACAAGATCTTGGTGGATCCCTCTAAATTCTTTCATCATTCCGCTAGATTACATCTAATACCTTTCGTGTAATCGTAGGGGTAACAAAGTCTTTTTTTGGTGAACAAACCATGCCTAATATTGGTCAAAGGTCTGGTCTAATTTGGCAGTTATTTAATAGCAGTTGTTGCTATTACTCTTAATAGATGATATGACAAAATAAAATAATTTTATAAAATTATTGGTTGAAAAAAATGAGGAAAATAGTGTAAAATAGTCCAAAATGGGACATTAATGTTTACGTCTCATAAAATTTGAAATGTAGGCTCCGAATGGTGACAGTGTATCATGCGTTGCTGGACAAGCGGATTAAGGGGTGCGGTGCGGTTCAAGTGCGGTTTGTGTGGGAGAAACACATCATGCAGAAATAGTGCGGATAGTGGGAAACAAGCGGTGCGGGACAATATTTGAATGGTGAATATCACAAGTGCGGTGCGGGTATAATAATTATTAAACTTTGATTATTTATTTTTAACACTTCAAACGTTTGTTTTCATAGAAATGGATAAATTGATAAATTTCATTTGCATAAAAATTTTCAAATTTTTATGAATAAAAAATAAAATAAAATAAAATGGAACGCACTTGAACCACACCATATTTGTGGTATTTGTCAATAAGTGATTTCCAAACATATGAAATAAAACGCACTATCTTTTTCAGCTTTAAAAAAAAAAATGGAACGTACATGTTAAAAATGCTTGAATGGTATGCGTGTCATATGGAACGAAATGTTTCTTAAGGAACGCGTCCACCATTTATTCACGTAGATTAAGAAGCAGCATATTATAAAATGTTATGTCTCATAAAATTGGAATAAATGGACGGTCGAGGTTTGCTTACTAGTCTGTACAATTTGAGGTACCTTTAAAGTTAAATTTCAAAATTACTCATTTAGTTTGAGAAATCTCTGTAAATTTACGGAAACCATTGGACAAAGAGACACAATCTCAATATTTTACTCAATGAAAAAAGTGAATGAAAACCCTAAACATAGCTAAACTATTTGTTAATACGAAAAACTTGAAAACTCTAAAAAAAAAACAAGGATAATTTTGGTTAATATCCTTAGCTGTCCCAAATTTTAAGTTGTTACCAGATAACCCAAAATTAGTTGGAGTTGTCCATGTCAGCAAATTTGGACACTTTTAACTCTATTAATGATAACGTCATTAGCTTTTTCCTTTCGTTTAGTTTCCTTCTTCACCCCTGACAACACCATTTAATGCAGGCAAAAAGTAGAAGATTTTCCTAAGACCATCTCCATTAGTTAGAACCTCAAAAGGAGGTTCTTAAAATTAAAATATTACTATTTTAATATAATTTAATTATTTGATTTAATTTTTGTTTATGTTAAAAAGATACACCAATAAAAAGTTGACATCTGTAGAACCTCTCTAAAATGGGGTTCTTAAATAAGAAACTTAAGAACCTCTTCTATAATCTCTCTCTTACTTTTTTATTTTTTTTCTTTAATTTGTTGCTAAGAACTTCTTCCTAAACCTCTCATTGGAGGTGCTCTAAGATTGTGATGTCATCGCCGCCTGCAACTAGATTCTGATAATGGAAATATTTTGTGGTTGTTAATAACATACACAGATCGGTAAGCTAAATGTCAATAAAATTAATGTTGCACCCTCTATTTATGGTGGCGAGTTTTCGTTGTCGCACAGAAAAAACATTCTCCTGCGTCTTTAATTATCCAGAAAGTTGTTCTTCCAACTTATTAATTGCAGTTCCTCCGGTTTTGGGAGTTCGAAGTTTCCTAAAATCACCTTCTAGAAGACGATTTTAAGGCTAAGGTAATTTGTAAATTGATCGTTAACTTATTTAAATATAAAATTCAAAGGTATTTCTTGAGGTTTCGAAGGGATTATATGTTGTATGTATAAAATACTATGTAAGTTAATTGAGTTATCGGTCATTTAATTGTTTGTACCGGTATGCTATTATTGCAACAAAAAACGTTGGCGATGAACTGTCCGTCTTGTTCGCGGCGAGTGGAGGAAGAGGAGTGATGGCAGGTGCGATCATCTAGCGGACTTAGAGGGGTTTAACTACTAGGTAGTTCTGAACGAACGCGAGACATTCATAACAATGGAGGATGCCATCCGTAAGAAGATGAGGTTGATGCGTCACCACGAAATGGAGCTAACATACCGGTGACCTCATTCGATGCCGGGTCCAGATTGGATGAAAACACAGCCAATCGATATCATGGACGATGATGATGCGGCCCTGTTTTTAGGAATAAGGGCGGATCTAGATGATGTGTTTCTCCGGATTAGGGTTTGTGACACTTTGCAAGCCGGATTAGGATTTGTGACAGTTTGCAAGCGAACAACGCTAACTCTTATACAAGTGTTTTCGTTAACAATGTAACCCCCCCCCCCCCCCCCCATCGACTCAGTTAACGGTTTCTCTATTGGGTCGGAAGGCCCCCCAACAACTTTCAGGACACTGTAAACAAAGTTATCCTCATCTACCGATAACTAAAGACGGGGCTTCAACTACCAAGAATATGAGTATGGTTATAAACGTGGGCGGCGGTAATCGGGATTTTTTGTTAACCCTATTATCAAGCGTTAACTATTTTTAGATATGTTCGCATAGGTGTTCTACCCTCATCTGTTCCCGCCCATATGCTCTTGGGTGGATCCATTGAAGGGGGTGACCTTCCGCGAAATTTTTTGGAGCTTTGGCAATTCTTTCACGGGGGACCTGGCCCATTTGCTAGGACGAGAAATGATCGCGACGATAATGTAGTTTGTGACGTTACGGCGGGTGTAGGTCGAATGGATGTTGATCCACACACTACTGATAGCAGGCGTCCCCCTGCTCCTCAGGATGTGGAATTGCAGCTAACACTGGCTAGTGCGTACGTGGAAGCTGAGTATCACCAACGTCAGCTCGTCTTCTTCCTCGCCTTCAATCCAGCATTCTTCAAGTAGTTATTATTTATCCTTGGATGAGCTGATGGATGGAGATGCATAAGTTGATATGCACATATCTTTGATAGGTAAACAACTACTTATTTCACATAACAGATTTTTCAAAACTGCGGAGGGCATAACGGCTTGATAACCCACTTAGTAACGATATCGATTATCTTTTTGTTGTTAACATAAATGCAATGAAATTTTAACATGTGAGGACATGATAGCACGCATATATGCGGATCCAATTCCCGATCCTGCACGTACGACCAACAATCCTGAACCAACTGCCAATGCTGAGCAAATGTGTGTTATTGGGCCATTAAACAAGGGGAAGGGGTGATGACCGAACCGAGATTCCGCATCCAGCCAGAGATTGGATGCTCTTCACGAAACATTGTCGCCATGAATTACCCACCTCTCCCAGCCCGAGAAAATCCGGTGGCACTGAATTATTAGTCTATCCCGAGAATTTCAGTCGAATTGACATATCCAACTCAACATGCATCGTTTGTGCCGGTCGTTGGGAATAATCTAGCAGGTGTATCGGAGACGAGAGTGGATCTGGCATTGTACGAGAGGGACGCTCCACCTTACTTTGACAACCCCGTAGCAGAAGGTAGTTATCATACTGAGTGTGTGGTTATATGCTAACTTACGTAACATGTGGTAAATATAGTAATGTGTTGTTAATTTTGTTATATGTGTTTTATCTTCAACATATGAGTTAGCTCGTGCCATTCGGGATGTTTATTACGAGGGTGACGAAATTTTCGTGGGACGTATTTTAAAGACACATGATGAATGCAAAATGAAGCTAGTGATACATGCGATTAACCAAAAGTTTCATTTCAAATATGTGCGGTCATGTCAAAGGGAAATTATAATCGTCTGCGTTGGACCTGGGTGTATGTGGAGGGTTTATGCCGTCAAATTGGAGAAGAGTGAGCATTACAAAATAAAGGGTACAGCTCAGAAACACACGTGTAGTGTTGACGCCCGTGGGGATTTCAATCGTGTTGCATCAACAGAAGTGATAGGAAATATGATGTGTGGAGATTACATATTAAACGGGACTAGGCCGACAGCATGTGATCTTCGGCGGTTGCTCCGTCAAGAATACATCATCCACGTTAGTTACTGGAAGGCTTGGAGAGCTCGAGAAATCGCTATGGACAACGCGATGGGCTCCGCGATGGGCAGTTTCAAGTTAATCAAACCGTACTTCAAGAAGCTCATATCCACTAATCCAAACTCGGTGGTTGCTTTGGAGACAAAAACTCGTGTGAACGGCATTGAACGATACAAATATCTATTCTACTCACTTGATGGTTGTGCTCAAGGTTATCACTATGAGAAAAATTTTCGCTATTGACGAAACACATTTGAGTGACCATTATGGGGGTTGTCTTATAGCCTCTAGTGCGCAAGACAGGAATTTCAAGGTATTTCCATTAGGTTTTGCCGTTTTCAACAGTGAAAACGATGACTCGCGGGGGTGGTTTTTACGAAAACTAACAGCCATCGTACTGGACGTGCACGATTTAGTATTCATCTCCGACCGCCACTCTTCCATATACGCAAGCATTAGAAAGGTATGTTAATGTAATTTTTGCTTATCTTATCCGATAACATGTATAATATCGAACATATATGGAACTATTTCGCAATCTGATTTTGTTAACTATTGGCCATAAAATTAACTATGTGGAATTTAAGGTACCTTGATGGGGTTGTTTTATTATGGGGTATCCGTTGTATAAGTTAACATATGCGTCTGTTATTTAACTTATCAGCGTATGACACTCGTTATCGGGGTCGCGGCCACAACCGTTCTACTTGCAAGGTTCCTCTTCCGGTAATGAATGTTAAAAATTTGTGTGTAAATGAGTATCGGTTGGAGAAAACACAAGAGAATGAAAATGAAAATGACTTATGTTTTTGGCAGGGACCCTAAATGAAGAAAGAACAAGGACATACTTTTGTTTGCGTGTGTTCGCCTAAATAGATGTGGGTGGAGGTGGTTATAGCCATCGTCAGTCTCAAATGTATTTATAAATAACAAAGGTAGCGTCTGCTATGTTGTATATACCGCTACACTACATGTTATCGTCTACTACTTATGTAGTTTTCTTAAGACCATCAAGGTCGTACCGTCTGTTTTGTGGTATATACTGTTACATTACCCTTTATCGGCTACTACTTATGTAATTTTTATAACACCATCGATGATGTCTATGTTAAAGCTATAAAATATAAATTTCTCGTGTTATCTGCTTCAGATTTATCATTTATGTAATTCCCAGTTGATGTGGCATTGAAACCACTACTGATATCATGTTTCCAAAAACATTGTGGTTAGCGACTCCTTACGGAGACAACTGAAAAATAAGGTTTAGTGTCTAACTATTGTATCGATTAACAGTATTATCTTGTCATCCTTCCAATTCAAGATAAAAATAATGCATAAGACGTCGTTATGTTAAGTGTGATTTGAATTAGACCAAATGTCTCTAAGGCCAATAAGTATGGAGACCTATTAGAAACATCAGTCCAAAGTGTGCGTGGTATGGTTGGTGTTTACACCCGATAACCGTGAGTTTAAGGAATTCTTAATCATTTAAGGCAACAAGTGGGACAAATCTGTTAATATCATTCATAAACTAAATAGTCATAACACAGTTTTCCCGATAACATTACCATGTCTTGAAGCTTTAAAACGCCGTTATGTAACGCAGTCAGGGGGGACAACATATGTATAAAGGGCACAACAAGTGAGCGTGACATGGTCATGCAGAGTACGTCTGGATAAGGGCATCGTAAATTTTTTTGTTTCCGTCTCCAGGTGGGAAAGATCAAACTCTCTTGCTGCCTCTGCGCCACCAATCGCATGAGCTAGCATAAAATGTGTGGCTGTAATTCCAGCGTCATAAGTGGAAGTGATTTGTGGGATGCCAACAATTCATTCAATGCAAAGCTGGGTACTGGCGATCTCACGCATATGGTCGTTTTCCGCAACATGCGTGAACAGGCGCATAGAGCATAACATCTAAAGGGCAGATTTCAGTTGCCATGCTAGCATTATTCCTAACAGTAGCGTTGCAGTCAAGAACCTCAATCTTCGCCACATGTAGGTGCACGACAAGAAAAATCCAATGTTTAACGTCCAGGTTAAACGAAAGGTAAAGATAATCTGCCTTGGTGAATAATTGCACCCGATCAGCGTCGCCTGACCCTCAAACTTTTTCGATAACCGTGTTGGAGGATTGAAAGTCTCTTGGGTTAGCACACTTCGCGAATTTGGGGTACTTTTTCGTTAGCAGTGAAACGAACTTGCAGTTAAGCAACTTGCAGCTAAGCACTTCCACTCTTGGCTGGCGATTATCATGCCTGAGCATATGCCCTACTGAACAAAGATAGGGCATCAATCACCTAAATAGTAATGTGCAAGGTTGATACATTTGTTATAGGCGTTAGGTAGAAAAATAAAAATTGAATTCAACTCCATTATGTCTAACCTTCTGGCATATATTTATGCCTGTCGACAAGCTCCAATACCTCTTTGACTGTTAACACAGTTGCTCCTCCTTCGTTTAGGGATCTATTTCATGCGATATTAATGTTATTTACGAGCAAGTAACATATATATATATATATATATAACACGGTAACGTGAGAGACATCGATATGAAGCTTCAATGTGGTTTACCTTTTTAGTGATTTTATTGCCTTCTCATAGCGTTCAATAACTCCTTTTGGCGCTTCGACGGGTTCTACAGCTAGACCACCTGCGACCTTCATCTGTTTGCCACATTCATAACGACCGTCTATGCGTGTGGACTGTAGAATTATATGCGGAATTGTATAAGAAAGAAGAGAGAATCGTAGAAGAGATAATAGAGAGAAAATGTACATTGTTTCACTTAATCTGATTTGTACAAGGAGATACAAATATATAGAGAATACAACTAGTTACAATAATAAATGATAAGAGGTGCATGGAAGAGATAGAGGAGCCTCTAAACTCGTCCATAATAAGTAAGAGAAGATGAAGAGATGTTGTAGTTAATACTGATCAACAGATTAACTCCAACGGGGTGAATGTAGACTAACGGTCATATTCCAACATTCCCCCTCAAACTTGGCTGGTGAAGAAGAAAGAAGCCAAGGACGAATGTGGATGAAGTTGCCTCATTAAAAACATTACCAAGAAAACCCAATGGAAAAAAACTATGGTTAAGTGAAAAAGAGTGCAACAGTTACAATCCAATGTTCCTCCTTAGGTGAAAATCAATTAAGCCAAGCTTTCCCTGAATGAATTTGCACACCTTTGAGTTTGCTGCCTTGTTGAAAATATCCGCAAGTTGATCAGAACTCTTAGAGTAAGCGAGAGAGATGATTCCAAGTTCAACCTTCTCACGAATATGATGGTAGCCCACTTAGATGTGTTTGGTGCGCTCATGAAACACAGAGTTGGAGGAAATGTGAATAGCAGCCTGATTGTCACAATGCATGATAATAGGCTGCGGTGTCTTAACTCCGAGATCATGTAGCAGCTCCTTAAGCCAAATGAGTTCATCGGTAGTGTCAGCCATAGATTGATACTCAGCTTCACAACTCGACCTTGACACCACTTTTTGCTTTTTGCTTCTCCAAGTGACCAGGTTCCCACCAATTGATATGCTCAAATTAATACCCTAAAAGTACTAAGCAGTAGTTGCAGTAAAGTAGGGGTCGAACACAAGGACTCACAGAAACACACAGTAGATTATATAGATGAGAATCAAGCTAAGCAATTTAGTTGAAACATAAAGCAATCAACAGTAAACGAGTTGTAAATTCGATGGGAGAAATATAGGTTCAGGGTATTTCTCAGGGAAACAATGAATGCAGATAAACTAACTAACATGATTCAGATTTAGCGCGGTTCTTGAACTCAAATCACTAAGCTATAATTAACCAACTGTCATTGCGAGAATTATTTAAATCTAAACCTCAGAATACCAAATCTCTTTGAAAATTCCTAAGAATAAATCAGCTTTAAAGTTCATGTTTGATATGTTCACAAATCAATTAAACCAAATCTCTTTGCTAATAATCAATTTTCTCTCCTAAAGTTCTATCAGGTAATTAATCGCACTGTCGTGCCTAATCAATTATCCTAAGATCTATGTTCCAGATTCGTCAACCTAGAATTAGCTTTGAACACTAAGGCGAAGAACTAATTCAGATGGTCAATCCTAATAAACTAATCAACCTAGCATTCAGAGAAAACACTTATGTGAACCCTGAACCTAAAGTGGATCTACTCAGACATAGAGGATGAAAACAACATGATTGAATAGATCATCAATGAAATCAATAAAAACAAGAGTTCAGATTTGTCTCTCCAAAAACCAAAGTAGAATCAAGAGTAGAATAAAGCATAGCCACCAAAGTAGCTGAAAAACCTAATTATAAAGCTAAAACACGTTTTGGGGCTTCTGTTAATTATTAAAGTCTTCAGGACCAAGTTGCAGAGTCTTTAAACTTGTAAAATCACGTTTTTTCCCGTCAGCAGTTGGTGTCGGTCGATACTGGACTGGTGTCGGTCGACACTAGTACACTGTGCTCGCCATACTAGACTGCCTTCACGAAAACTGGCATAACTATCGATCGCACCGTTGGAATGGCCTCAAACCACTTCCAAATGAAAGCTAATCCATTGATCTGTCTTGTGTCCTAATTTGATCTCAATCCATCGGTGTAAAGTTCTTCAACGAATGCCAAATTTCTGACGTCTCTGCATGACTCTGCATCTCCATATGCTCCAAAATGCTCCAAAATGCTCCAGAATGCTTCAATATCACCAAGTAAGCTCCAAACGTACCTAAACCTGTAAAAGACTCAAAAAGACTCCAAATACTGGAAAGACTCCATAAATAGGACCTATATCATGGTCTAAAAGGGGTAAAAACTATGATATATCAACTCCCCCAGACTTAGCATTTGCTTGCCATCAAGCAAATAGAAGACTAAACCAGAGAAAGAGGTTTGAAAACATAGAGACCCACTTGTTCATGAAACATTTCAATGACCATTTTCCTTAGTGCTCCACATATCACCTAACCAGATTTTTGATCTAACCACCATGTACTTCTCAGTAGACATTCGTAATTTTCCAGACTACACACATTATTTCACGGCATTGTTCAATCAAGCCATCCTCGCCAGTTTCATCGTTGTGATTAATACCAAGAACCTTCTAGATTCTTTCCCATACGATATCATGACAAGAAACCATCCTTTTTCACACTTTATGGTATTATTTCTCTCCCCCAGACTTATTTCTCATTATGTTTCTTGCATATACAAATTAAGGTTCGAGACGCGAGTATTGATGGTGTTAGCCACCGAATCCTCGGTTCTTCCCTCAAAAGTAATCAAAGGTGTAGGCGAATAATGGTATCACAGGAAATTTTCATAACCTCGCTTTCACCTTTGTGTAATCATCTCCTCTAAAGTAGAATAATGAGATCGTTGTGAATTTTTCTAACCCTCTACTCTGAAAAAAAATCATTTCATCTTTTAATGCATCTTATTAACTTGTAACAGGGAGAGAAATACCATTATTTTAAACACATGGGTTCTTTTGTCAGATACGAATGAGGAATCAAGCTCTATGGACACTAACCACATCGATGAAGTGCAAACATTTAGCTCAGGCTTTAAAGAACTTTGCTGGAAACATGAGTGTCTTTTAGTTAACTGGTCAGCCTTTGGATTTTTTATTAGTCGATCTAGAACTGATTATGTAACAATGGTCACTTAGAAGCAAGGTCAGATCAATAGATTCAAGAAAAATATCACATTCTCAAACAAAGTTTTGACTTAATAAAACAAATTTTGAAAAACGACTGACTCTAAGAAAAACAAAAACAATGTCAGCGACTACCTCCCCCAGACTTAAACAACACTGTCCCCAGTGTTATCTAGCCTAGAGTTAGTAAAAGAAAACAAAAGAATAGAATAGAAAAGGGAAAAACAAGAAGTTACCATGCTGGAACATTGAGTATCGACCGACACACAACCTGGTATCGAGCGATACCAGGCTTAAGTCGACACGATGGACCTTTCTGATTCGCGTAGGGTGTTGACCGATACCAATGGGGTATCGATCGATACTCAGGCGATTTCGAGTTTTGCTCCTTGTTTATCCTGACACAAACACAGAACAAAAAGTAAAAAGAAAAATGACTCAAAAGCAGACTCACCAGTGGGTTATCTCCCACCAAGCGCTCGTTTAAAGTCAGTAGCTTGACTTTGGCTCAGGTGATCAGTCAGGAGAAGATGGAGAGCTTACTCCCATGCAAGTTCCACAGCTAGATACTTGCAGACTCAGAGTTCTGCTCAACATGCTCTCCATAAACTCTTTTCCTTTCTCTTTCAGATCCGAAGTAAGAAGAACTCTAGCCTTAGAGAATGGTTTCGAGGCTCCTTTGCACTTGACCTTGTATTCAATCGAATCTCCATCACACTTCTGAGGGATTAAAGTCATAGAGGAAGCACCTTTCACTTCTTTGCCCTTCACCTTCTTCTTTGCTGCCTTAGCCTTCTTGACAACTTTCTTGGGGATGCTAGAAGGACTATCTAGAACATCGATGATATTAGGTCCGTCAGGAGGTTCTTCCAAAAGATCAACTACCAATGTTTCTCCTAGAACAACGGTGATGCAAGAGATTTTTGTGGGAGTTCCTCTAGGGATTTTTTTGTAGTGCAACTCCTTGTCAATGTATGAGAACGAGATGTGCTTGCTGGGTGTGTCCATAATGGCACCAACCGTAGCCATGAACGATCTTCCAAGAATCAACTGCGTACGAGATTGTGCGCTCATCTCCACAACCTGAAAATCAGTAGGAACCAGACAATCTCCTATGTTAACCTGCAAATCAGGGATTGTACCATATGGGAGTGCGGTGGAGCTGTTTGCGAATGTGATAAATGATGTGGGTGGTCAAATATCAGCTCCCAATCTCTCTGCAATTGCCCTTGACATGACATTGACGCTAGCCTCTGAGTCAACGAGAGACTCTTTGAATTCAACTCCAGAGATGGAGCATGGAACGGAGAATATTCATGGATCTTCCCTCTTGGTCAACTGCCTCAGCGGTAGTGACTTGCTTCTTACCTTGAGAAAGAGTACTTCGATCTCTTCCAGAGTTTCTTTGTAATCTTTGAAGTGATTGAGCAGAGGCCAGCCCTCTAGAGCTTCTTCAAAAGTCAACGAATGGGGAATCCTTCATACCCTCTTCTCAAAGCCACGCAGCTGCTTTGGAGTGATGGGGACTCGGAGGTGTTAAGGAATAGGATTTAGCTTCTTGGGCTTGCGAAGTCTTTCTTCAATCAAATCAGGTGTCTTCTCCATTTCTGGCTTAGTCTGCGAGTGGTATCGATCGATACCAGGTTGGGTATCTATCGATACTCGGGGTTCTGACACGTCTTGAGAAAGGATTTTGACTGGTGTCGATTGACACTCTGTGGTATCGATCGATACCCTGACGATTCCTGAAGTCTCATCGAAATTTCCTGCACTTAAGGTGATTGCATTGACGTGTGCTCTTGGATTTTCAGTTTTCCCTGGAAGAAAACCTTCCTGTCTTTTCGCAGCCTCTGAAGTCTGAGCGACTTGAGTTTCCAGCTTCTTTTGACTCAAGCTGAGAGCTTCGATCCTTCCATTCAAGGTAGTGTAAAGATCGTCTAGCTTCCCATTGAAAGTTACTGTCATTTTCTCCTGTCCTTGAACCAGCTGTTCAAGCATAGCTTCAATCTTGCTCTCATGAGTTTTAGTAGGTACAGGCTCATAAGAAAAATTCTCATAGTTCCTGGTGTAACCACTGTTCTGGGGAGGTTTCTGGTTGAATCCTCCATGCTGGAAATTGTTGTTAAAATTTCGGTTGTTGTTGAATTGGTTCCTATGACCCTGAAAACCAGAACCACCAATGTAGTTAACATCCTCTACTTCACTCTCATTGAATACCTCAACATCTTCAGCAAAATGAATGGCCTTCGTTGTCTTGCCCATCAGAAGACTGTGCATAGAATCTAGCTTGGCTTTAACTTCAGCAATCTGCGATCCATCCATGTTCCCATTCTGTCTCTTTCGCTCAAGGTCTGCATTTTTGGTGCTATTGCTAGACGAAAAATTCTCAATAAGCACATAAGCATCATCTGGATACCTGGTATTGAAATATCCATTTTTCGAAGCATCCAAAGCCATCTGATACCTCCAATCTATCCCTTTGAAGAAGATACCCAGCAACTGAACATCAGAGTATCCATGATGTGGACAATCTCTCTGATACGATCTGAATCTCGTCCAAGCAGCCTTGAACGCCTCAGTAGGTCCTTGAGAAAATCGGGAGATCTTGTTCCTCAGATCCTCGGCTCTTGCATCATCATAGAAGTTGTTCAGGAAAGCAGTCTTAGTCTCTTCCCAAGAAGTCAGTGATCCAGGAGGTAATTGCTTCAGCCAATAAGTCGCTTCTCCACCAAGAGAGTATGGGAAGAGCTTGCAGAAAAGGTAATCATAAGACACTCCATTACTCTTGATGCTAGTGACCAAGTCTTCAACTTCTCAATATGATCCATGGGATGTTCATGAGGAAGACCATGAAAAAGGTGCTGATCCACAAGAGTGTAGTATGCAGGTTTCAGCTCAAAGTCATTCCTCTGATATGGTGGAGGGAGAATCGCTGACCGATTGGCATAAAATTGATCAGGCCTGTTGTTTTCACCAATCGTTCTACCGCGAACAGCCACAACATTCCGTGCGTTCGCATTCCCAGCGATATTTCCAGCGACAATAGGTGCAGGTGGAATGATGTTCCCCTCTCCATCAAGACGTTGTCCTCTCTCGTTGCACAACCGACCCTCTTGGTCTCTCGAAATTCCAGCAACATCCTGAATCAGAATCATCGTGTTGTTCATCTCTGCTGGCTTCTTTGCCTTCCTGTTTGTACGTTCCAAATTCACACCTGAAACACACTAAGCAAGGCACATAAGTAACAAAAAGAAAACGACGTTGAGTATCGACCGATACTAGGTAGTATCGATCGATACCGACGAGCTTAGTCGAAATTCTCAGACTAAAATCTAATGGCGAATTGAGTCCTCGGCAACGGCGCCAAATTTGATATGCACGCGCAACACTAAGTAATCCAAGCCAACCCACATTACTGGCTAACGGCGGATAATCATATTTCTTAGAGGTACTAAATACAACTCCATGAATGAGCAAAATGGAGGTTGCATTAATGATAAAGATCTCTGGGGAAACCGCTAAAAAAAGATTGAACATGTGGGAGGATCCGAACGAATACCCTAAAAGTACTAAGAAGTAGTTGTAGTAAATTAGGGGTCGAACACAAGGACTCACAGAAACACACAGTAGATTATATAAATGGGAATCAAGCTAAGCAATTTAGTTGAAACAGAAAGCAATAAACAATAAACGAGTTGTAAATTCGATGGGAGAAATATAGGTTCAGGGTATTTCTCAGGGAATCAATGAATGCAGATAAACTAACTTACATGATTCAGATTTAGCGCGGTTCTTGAACTCAAATCACTAAGCTATAATTAAACAACTGTCGTTGCGAGAATTATCTAAATATAAACCTCAGAATCCCAAATCTCTTTGCAAATTCCTAAGAATAAATCTGCTTTAAATTTCAGGTTTGATATGTTCACAAATCAATTAAACCAAATCTCTTTGCGAATAATCAATTTGCTCACCTAAGGTTCTATCAGGTAATTAATCGCATTGTCGTGCCTAATCAATTATCCTAAGATCTATGTTCCAGATTCGTCAACCTAGAATTAGCTTTGAACACAACCTAAGGCGAAAAAATAATTCATATGGTGAATCCTAATAAACTAATCAACCTAGCATTCAGAGAAAACCTTTATGAGAACCCTGAAGCATAGCTAATTATAGCCACCAAAGTAGCTGAAAAACCTAATTATAAAGCTAAAACACGTTTTGGGGCTTCTGATAATTAATAAAGTCTTCTAGACCAAGTTGAAGAGTCTTTAAACTTGTAAAATCACGTTTTTTCCCGTCTGCAGTTGGTGTCGGTCTATACTTGTCTGGTGTCGGTCGACACCAGTACACTGTGCTCGCCAGACTGCACTGTATTCACGAAAACTGGCATAACTTTCGATTGCACCGTTGGAATGGCCTCAAAACACTTCCAAATGAAAGCTAATCCATTGATATGTCTTGTGTCCAAATGTGAGCTCAATCCATCGGTGGAAAGTTCTTCAACGAATGCCAAACTTCTGACGTCTCTGCATGACTCTGCATCTCCATATGCTCCAAAATGCTCCAGAATGTTTCAATATCTCCAATTAAGCTCCAAACGTACCTAAACCTGTAAAAGACTCCAAAATACTAGAAAGACTCCATAAATAGGACCTATATCATGGTCTTAAAGGGGTAAAAACCATGATATATCACTAATAAACGTGCAATAGCCTCCTGTTGATTTCATGTTCGTCTTGTCTCCAGCCCAATCAGCAACACAATAGCCAACAATCTCAGTGTGGTCATTCTTTTACATCCAAATGCCTTTGCTCGGAGTTCCCTTTAAGTACTTAAGAATCCTTTCCACCATATTCCAGTGGTAGATAGTTGGAGCTTGCATGTGTTGATTAACATGGTTCACATCAAAACATAAATTAGGACGAGTAATTTTAAGATAAATGAGCTTACCCACAATTCTTTGGTATTGTCCAATGTTGTCGTAGAGTTCCCCCTCAGGTTCCCCCTCACGAGAGTCTTTGTACTTCTCTTCAATAGGTGTCTTTGATGGTTTAGGTCCAAGCTTTCGTGTTTCACAAAGAAGATCAAGTGTGTACTTCCTTTGAGATAGAAATAGTCCTTCATTAGAACGACATACTTCTATGCCAAGAAAGTACTTTGGTTCACCTAAATCATTAATATCTTCTTTGTCATTGCCCAAAATAATAATATCATCAGCATAAATCAGGACAACGACAATACCTGATTCCCCCTGAATTGTGAAAAGCGAATGATCAACTTCTAACCTTTTAACCATTTCCAATAAGGGTTTTGCTTAGCTTGTGATACCAACCACGTGGTGATTACTTCAATCCATTGATAGCCTTGTTAAGCTTGAGAACTTTGCCTTCTTCAATTTCAATACCAGGAGGTGGTCTCATATAAACTACTTCTTCAAGTTCACCTTGAAAGAAGGCATTTTTCACATCCATATGCCACAAATCCCAATAGAGGGTAATAGCAACAGAAAGAACAAAACGAACAGTATGGAGTTTAACAACATGAGAAAAGGTGTCTTTGTAATCTTCTCCATATGTTTGAGTGAAGCCTTTAGCCACCAAACGATATTTGTGCCTCTCTATTTCACCATTGATGTGGTATTTGATTGTAAAAACCCATTTGAAACCAACTAGTTTCTTTCCTTTGGGGAGATAAACCACATCCCAAGTATGGTTCCTCTTCATGGCACCATGTTCTTCGTTTACTGCCTCAGTCCACACCTCACTATCTTTTGCTTCTTCATAAGTCTGAGTTATAGCACCCTGGTCAATTTTGCTAACAAAAGCTTGATGATCACTAGGAAGGTTAGCCAAAGAATAATAAGCTTGAATAGGATGAGCAGCAGTATTAGCAAGATTATTATAGTAAACACTTGTATTAACCCAATTGAAGGGATCTTGCTTGATCTTGAAGCTTCTACGAAGTGGGGGAGGTGGGTCATCTTCATGAATAGTTGTCTCTATGTTTTGGACATCATTAGTTGTATCAGACTCCTCCTTATTAATTTTTTAAGATTCTGAGGCACCATTATCTTCTTGATCATCAGAATCGTTTGAGGAGTCTACAGCAAGGTTATCATTCTGGTTCTGGTTATCTTCATGATCTTGAGCACTAACTGCTTCTTGATCTCCATCTTTTGATTCAGCTTGATCACTTTCCACCTCTGTTTCACCGTTGTCAGGTTCTTCTTCAGATTGTGGTGTAGGAGATGGCTGGACATCTACTATTTTCTTTGGCAGGTTGAGGTTCTCAAGGAGATGTCTAAGGCTGGAAGCAAGATCAGAACCAGAAGAACCCAAGTCTTTTAGCTTGTTCCAATCCTTTTCTTCATAGAAGCCGTTGTTCTCATCAAATTTGACATCACTTGTAGCCTTTTTGCGTTGTGGAGTATCCAATAAAGATACACTTGATGCTTTTTGGATGAAGCTTATTCCTATGATTATCAGAGACATGGACATAGCAAACATAGCCAAACACTTTTAGAAAATCAATAGATGGTTTAAAGTTGTTTAGTACCTCGTAAGGCGAACTGTGTTTGAGACATTTTGTTGGTAGGCGCTTGATGAGATAGCAGGCAGTTACAACTGCGTCACCCCAATAATGTTTTGGAACATTTTTGTCGAACATCATAGTCCTTGAAACCTCCATAAGGTGACGGTTCTTACGCTCAGAAACACCATTTTGAAATTAGCTCAAATTTTGAAAATTTCCTGGAAATATGATTGTCTCTGATTAACTGTTTGGCCTTTTGATTTTCCATTAGTCTTATCGGGAGCTAAATTTGTAACAATGGTCACTTAGATGAAAAATCATATTAAAAATTCAAAAGCAGTGATCTCAATCCCCAACAAGGTTTGACTCAATAAAACATAATAAATTTAGTAAAAATGACTCAAGAGAAAGACAAAAGAAAGAAACAAAGCGTTAGTAACGATATTAACTTCCCCCAGACTTACTTCACACCGTCTCGGTGTGAAAATAAATTAGGAAGAAGGTGAAACAAACTCAAGTAAAATAAAATAAAAGGGAAAATAAAAGAAAATGTACCGGTGGGTTGCCTCCCACCAAGCGATGGTTTAAAGTCTTTACCTTGACTTCGGTCTCAGATGTTAATCATGAGAATCAAAAGGTTGAGCCAATGCACCTTTGGTCCTTCTCCTGTTAGGGCAAGAAACAAAATGTGTAACATGGCATGCAACTATCCATGACAAAGAAACAAAACTCACATCAAGGAAGTTTACTATGAATGTAGAATATATCTTGGAATTTTCCTTGATGGTGAGATTCTCATGAGGATCAAATGCACTTGATGGAAAAATAAAGTCAACTTCAGGTTTAAACGAGTTTATCACAAAATAGTCAACTTCATCTCCATCAATCATGTAAAACACAGTGTCCCCCTTCCTAGATTCCATCTCAACCTTAGGGTCATCTATCTCATTCAAGATCTTATCTACATCAAGCACATCCCCTAGGTAAGAATTTTTAAGAAGAGATCCAGATTCCTCAAGCATTGAAAGCTTAAACTCGAGATTATGAACATTCAAAGCACATAGATAATTAATATCAAAACATACTTCATGGTATGAGACTCACATATTAAATCACAGAATTCATCAGTGAGCACATGAGTACGCAAACTAGAAGCTACATCTTCAATGCAAGGCAAATGACTATCCTCATAATCATAGATTTCAAAGGTTGAGTCAAAAATACCTTCTAGTTGGCATGGTGGAACCCAACAAATTACCTCTTTAAGTTCATGAGCTACCATTATCTCGGATATTGTGAGCTCCCTTCCCTCGAGTTCTGCCCGATGTGACATGAGGTTCAGACGGATCATAGCGGTTAGGTCACTCCTTTTCATCGCTGAGTTCTCTTCATGATGCTTATCCAACTGCACTTTTGGTTCTGGTGTGAGTACACTTTCATCAAATGGTGGCTCCACGTATGGCTCATCTTGAATGTATTCATCAAATGTGGCATCCTCTTCTTGTGGCCAATCATTGTAGTCCATGGCCATCATTTATAAGAAACAAAAAAAAAAAAAAAAAAAGTTAGTAAAATATTAGACTAAATTTCAAATTCATAATCGATGGTAACGCTATTGGTCCCCGACAACGGCGCCAAATTGATTTAAGCGTTTTCACTCAGTCAATTAAAACTAAAGTTCACACTACCGCAATCATAACGATTGTCAATGCAGTACTTTATGATCGAATCCACAGAGACCAAGGTTACACTACTATTCTCACAATTATGAAATTAAGCTAAGACATAAATATGGTTTGTTTTAGAAAAGTAACAAGTGCAATTTAAACGATGTAAATTCGATAAAGGAAAGGCGTTAGGTCAAGGGTTTATTCGCAGGAATCCAGAGATCATAAATCAGACAACTATTCAGGGAATAATTAAAAGCAAATTTCAAACTCAAACATAAATATCTAACCAATCCACTTCCGTGCTCATGGTTACTAAATCTAGCATCCTAAAATCCTAACTTCCGTTGGCATAGAATTCTAGATCAGCATTAACGAGCCGGTTCAATATGTTCACGAATCGCCTTAACATCAACTTCCGCAGGCTAAGGATAATTCGCTCACTTATGTTCTTTATAGGAACCTAAGACACTTTCGCACTCTTAGATTGCCCTAGTTCATAGACCTAGTGGTCAGCTCAAATCTAAGCAATAAACACAACAATAAGCGAAAACCACAAAAGATAAATCCCGATATGTGTCTAATTCAATGACTCATGGATCCCCTTGAAGGCCCTAACCTAACTATGGAAATACTCAGACATAGTAACGAAGAACAAGCAAAGAGATGAAAAAATCATAATATAAATAAAGAGAGAAAGGGTTTAGAATTCTTCTCAATAGATGCGGAGATTCTTCTCCAAAGCTTACAATGATTCAATTGTAAAAAGTCTGAATAGAACAAAAGGTGGCTGCCTCCAAGAGGCTAAAAATAGAGTATATATAGGTCTAGGTCGAATTAGGTCAAAACAGGAAGTTCCCAGTGCAAAATAAGGAAAACAGAAGTTTCCTTTCTTCTTCTCGTCGGCTGGTATCGGTCGATACCATCTTAGCATCGGTCGATGCTGACCTCTCGGGTAGGGGTAGCATCGACCGGCCCATCGATCGTCCTCCTTGGCATCGGTCGATGATGACCTCTCGGGTAGGGGTAGCATCGACCGGTCTTCTTCAGTATCGGTCGATGCTGGCCTCTCGGGTAGGGGTAGCATCGACCGGTCCATCAATCGGCCTCCTTGGCATCGGTCGATGATGACCTCTCGGGTAGGGGTAGCATCGACCGGTCTTCTTCAGCATTGGTCGATGCTGACCTCTCGGGTAGGGGTATCATCGACCTGTTCCATCGACACCTTCACCAGCATCGGTCGATGCCAACCTCTCGGGTAGGGGTGGCATCGACCGATGCTGGCTCTTTCTTCACGGTTTTGTGCATTTTTGCCCTCTTTGGTACAAGACTTTTTAGTCTCTATGAGGTATCAATAACTCCAACACGTGTAGTATGAAGGTTATCAATCCATAAAGGGATTTATCCTAATCACTAAGAATGCAAGGTGCTTATAGTAAGTTAAGCTAAACAAGTGTGGTTTCTTGTTAAGTATCCAATTCGAATTAAGGAATGCAATAACTAAACAAGATGTAAATCAAATAAGCAAAAGCAGATTCAAAGATAGGATTATGGATATAAGATGACTCAAATTCAATTCATGATGTTCATTTACTCAAACAAGCTAATCCCTAGGCATAAGATCTTAAACTTGACTAATTCTCTTTCAAGCAATTAATCACTATGCTAATCACCTAATCCATTAACAAACTATCATTTGTGGATCATTGATTAGCAAGCATTAAGTTTAAATCAACAAGATCAACCAAAAATACACCCTAGACAACTATTATCATAGGCTAGGAATGTAAATATCTTGTTTAATTCATCAAGGCATTTCATCAAACACTTGGTGTGCATGTAATGCCTTATGATCTAAACCTACTTTTTCAAGCTAGATTTAGCCTTAAGAACACTAAACAAGAAAGGATATAAGAAGATCTAACCCTAAACACCATGAATCAAGCATTGGATCATCCTAATCTATCCCATCTCTAAACCATAAAAGACTACTCAAGACCCATTAAGAACACCTCAAAATCGATATGGATAAGGGATGAATTCAATGATGGGTGATGGATAATCAAGATAAAAAGAAGATATATGGAAGAGATTGATGGAAACAAATATTAAATTGCATAAACAAATAGGATCTCTCTTACAAATCTCAAGTTCTCTCTCAAAGGTGAGGGTTTTTTACTTAAGAAAAGCTTAGCAAATAAAATTAGGTTTTTAGAGTCTTTATAATAATAAGAAAGAGAACCGGGTGAACCCGGAACAAACCGGGTGTTGACCTGGTGGAATTAGGTCGCATTTCAATCCCGGCCGGGATGGTGCCGGGACACGGAGCCGGTATGGAGAGTCTTCATCGTGGGAAGGTGATGCCGGTCAAGACGGAGCCGGGATACGGAGCCGGAAATCTTTCTACCCGAGGGAAAATCCCATGCCGGATGAGTGATGCGTGTTGTGCCGGCCGGTGTGAGCGAAACCGTCGAGGAGGAGAATCCTGGCGCCGGGGGAATTGGAGTCTGGACACGCAGCCGGGAAACTCCCTGGTGGAGCGAAGACTTCATGCAGGGCGAGGGAACTTCTTGCACCGGGCCGGTGTGATCTTTTCATTGAGGAGCAAACTTCTTTTACGCCGAGGGAATTGGAGTCGGGACACGCAGCCGGCACGAGAGTCTCCATCGGTAGAACTTCTTCACGCCAGGGGAAATCGGGCCGGGACGTGCAGCCGGGAAAGCTCCTGTCTCGGCTAAAATCACATGCCGACCAAGGGGATTTCTTTGTGCCGGGCTGGTGCATGCGGCCGGGATGGTGAAGATGATAACTCCGATCCTTCCAAACGTTGATTCAATGGTCCCGGGCTAAGTGTGAGCTCCTCCAAAGTATCCGAAAGCCTCCAAAATACCTAATAAGAACTCCAAAACATGCAAAACTCTCTAGAACATATCATGAAACCCCTAAACTCTAAATGGGACAAAACAATTAAGAAAAAGCTATGAAACCACATGCATATGAGATGAAACCTATGCTAAATGAATGCATGAAAGGGACAAAATACGAGGATATCAACTCCCCCAAACTTACTTCTTTGCTTGTCCTCAAGAAAAAGCATCACTAAAAGAGTTCAAGTCCAATTGCAAGCTCTAGGGTACGATCAAACATGTCTACTTAAAAGGGGCTAGCCATGTCCATCCTTACATGAATCAAGCTTAAGCTTTAACCTACACAAGCCTTCCTATCATCCAATCCTTTGACATTCAATTAGCGGTTTCTAGTGGATCATGTTCATGCAATGCAAACAAACTCATTTGGCTAAGGATAGGGTTTTGAGACAAAGATGATCTCAATGCATGAGGCGGTTTCCGAACAAGGGATCTCTCATTGAAGGAATGGACCTTGGCAAAATGCTAAGGGTGAAAAGCAATTGATGCATACATGGCTAGACTTCCATCTACCCAATGTCCCAACACAAATTCGACCCTAATTCTAAACCCATAAGGAACCAATCCTAGTTACCCTTCACAAGGCGTTTTTGCCTTCTTATCACACATCTCTTCATCATCTTTCTTTTCCATAAGCATTTAGGGGGTTTCTTCTTCAACCAATGGTTTGGCTTCCTTTAATTTCCTTGGTTTAGCTCCTCTTTTCGATTCTTTAGTCTCTCTCATTTTTCTTCATGACTTGCCTTAGCCATTTTGGCTTATTTTCTTTCTTTTCAAAACTAGAGACTATCTTTTCAACACTTTAGAGCTAAACCACATATATTCTTGCCAACCATTACAAACTTTTTGCTTCCCCTAGTCATTCTCCCAAATCTCTTTCTTTCTTTCCGCTTTTCCAATCCCAAAAATCCTTCTTTTCTTCTTTTTCATCCATTCCCCTCATCCCAAATACCATCCTTTCTAACTTAGACTAATAAAGCTCATGATGCGCGAGCTAGTTCTACATGAAAACCTTTCCTTGTCGCTCTAGACTCAACACTTTTTGCTAAGTTCATTCAAAAATAAGGCCTCACAACGCTCACTAAACATGTAGGCTTGAAAGAAGGTTGAGTTTTGGGTGGGGTAAACCATTCCAAAGGTGGGAATTGGTTACTTGGGCCAACAAGAGTGGTAAAAAGGGATAAGATGACCCAAGTATGTATGCGGAACCCATGAGTCCATTATGCAATGCATGAACACGATATTTGATGTGTCAAAATTAAGGTTCTCACTTAGATAGGATTGAATTCAAAATCGAAACTTGCTGAGGCTAAGACCTAAGTAATGAGACATGAGATAAAAACATGGTTCGACCTTGATTTCGCACACAAGATCTAGAGCATAGGAATTAAACTCTTAAAACGACACTTTACAAAGAGAAGTCATTCTAGTTCCCTATGCACATGCAATGCATTATTTACATGTTATGCATCTAGACTTAATCCTACATGAAATGCAAAAAAAATCAAAATTTATTGAAAATGCATGATATGCATGAGACTCAAAATGAAAAATCGAAATAAGATAAAGCTAATGGACATTAGATCAAAAGAAGAGACCCAAACTTAAATCACACCGTCTCGGTGTGAAATAAATCAAAAGAAGAGACCCAAAAATAATAAAACAAAATGCTAGACTCAAGTGAAGTAAAAACTATTTACAAGGTTTTGGAGTGATACCTCAAAAGCTTTTGGACGGGGAAGAAGACCCCATCGAGTACGAAGGAGACGGTGTCGTCATTGTCTTTCTCTTGGCCGCTTTCACCTCGTAGGAGGATGGAACGTACTCGTTGTCATGAATCACCAACTCACCTCCATGTAGTTGAGGACGTTGGTTCAACGATGTAGAGCATTCTCCAATCTTCTCTTGCTCCACCGTGCTCGGGTCTCCTTGGCCCCGAGAGGAGCTAGCCCCTCCTTTCTTTTCGGTGAGCTCTATAACTGTGCCCTTCAAGTCCTTGACCGCCTTTACCAACTTCCAGATTGTCCTATCTTGCCACTTGCACCAACGTTGAAGTAACCTCGTTTGGTGGTTGGCATGTATAGTGGCAATGTCCTGCATCTTCCCATCATAAGGATCAAAGCAATACCTCTCACATCTGTACTTGGGCTGAGTGGGAATCGAGTGTGCATCTTCTTCTTCATCCTCACGGCCATTTGGTGATTCAACATCTTCACTCGGTATTTTCTTCCCCCATTTCTTTCGGTAGCGAATCACCTCTAGTGGTGAATCTGTGGCGGGGTTGTAGAAGTGATCATTAGTGGGATATAAGTAGATCTCTTTCCTCCCGGGAGTGTGGTGAGGGAAGTGTTAGGCAAGAGGACCTTGAGCGTGTTGGTCTCGGTGAGCTTTAGGTTGTAGGCAAAAGTCTTGCCTAGCTTGCCTTCGAAGAACTTGGTCCTTGATAGATATACCTTATCCATAAACTCCACTTTCTTAGTCTCATCCACCAACTTAACCCCTTTAGCCTTGAGGATCGAAGTTACCAAACCGCCTATGAAGATTTTCGGCTCCTTGCTCTTTGTAGCGAGAGCCCAATCTTTGTAGCCAAGTAAGTGGTTCACTAGAACGGCGGCTAGGCACGGGCGTGCACTCTCTCCAATGAAACGTCGTTCTTCTTGAGGTGTGTCAAGAAACGGTGCCAAGCCAAAAGCAAGCAACTCCATATCTTCTTCTGAAACCGTTCCAACCTCTTTCTTGGCAAAGAAGGTGTGAGCAAGTATCTTGTGGGCATAACGAATGGCGGGTGGCGGATGCATGTGCCCTTGATGTTCACGGGACTATATTCTCCCATACCAATGACTTTCCACAAGTAGGTCAAGTCGTTCTTCCCATAGAGAAAATTGAGGCCTCTCTTGGTTCCTTCTTCTTTGAACCCAAACACTTGACTTAGCTCATGGAATGTCATCTTGTAAGCTTCTTTCCCCACCTTAAACTCAATGAAACCGTGACCATCATCTTCATTGGCGTCTTTATACCCTCGTTCATAGAACATAGCTTCCAATGATGCAAGAAATTGGCAAGCTTGATCTCTATGAGAGAGGTTAGCCAATTCAAAGATTCCACCAAAATCCATGTTGGTGAAAATCGATTTCACATCCTCAGGGATCCCCATCTTCTCAAGTACAATCTTATCTGGGAATTTTGTCTCCTCGAATTTCACCTCCTTGAGCTTCTTGGTATACTCACTATAGGTAGGGACTCTTGGCTTGGTCTTGGGGACTTTTTTCTTCTTTTTCACTTGCCCCACGTCTTCCACATTGTCTCCCTCGTCATTAGCAAGCTTCTTCTTTTTCCTCTTTTCGGTGCCTTTAGCGCTTTCCGCTAGTGTTAACTCTCTCCTTTTAGTCGGTCAGCCTTTCTCTTTGATTGGGTCACTTGTTCTCGCCATGTTACCTACATTGTCTCAAGGAATGTATAAGTTTCAAGAAACAAGATACAACCTTTGTCATTACCAAGCAAAGGCAAACATGAGACAAAGAGGATAATGCTCAATTTGCAAAAAGACATTCAATTTCTCATTTGCAAGATCGAGTATACCCATTAAGTGCTACAAGAACCCAATCAAATCTCAAAGTTTGATACTTTTAGGCACAAACACCAAAAATCAAGTTCTTGGCCTCAAATGCATGAAAAATTAGCACATGAACCACACACTCTAACCATTTTTGAGCTTAATCCCAAGGTTTTTATGCAAGTGGAGACACTAACCAAACAAATTCATGAAATTTTTCCTTATGAACAAGTTCTTGAATTTTCATGAAAAATATGAGTGAAATACCTTAGGGATGTAAACTGTAAATGGAAAAGGCATTGGTAGATCCAGAAAGATGATGAAAAATCCAGAATTTAGCAACTTGAATCACAATTTTTGGTTGAGAATTGTGAAAGTTATGAGCAAAAGAAGTTTGAGAGTGAGAAAAGAGCTCATGTCCGCGAAAATGGAGGAGGAAGAAGACTTACTTGGCGGTCCATTGGATAATAGATCCAATCTAAGGACCGTTGGACGAAGTCTTGGACCTATGGTCCAAAACCATCCCGGGCAAGACACATCCGGCACACGGGGCCGGTATCGAGGGGAAAATCATCCCGGGGGAAACGCATCTGGTGCACGTGTCCGGTGCCGAGGGGAAAGTTTTCTTCCTCGGGGAAACTCATTCGGTGCAGGCGTCCGGTGCCGAGTGAAAATTTTTCTTCCCGGGGGAAATTTTCACACCGAGCAACATGGAGCCGGGACACGGGGCCGGGAAACCTCCTGCCCGAGGGAAATTCTTACACCGGGCCGGTATGACTATGTGCACCGGGCCGGTATCACATGAAAAATTTCCTTCTCGGGGGAAATTTTCAATCCCGGGCCAAGTCTCTCATCTCACACCGGGCCGGTATTGATGGAAAAAAATTTCTCCCCGGGGGAAATACAAGGGCACGCTATCGTTTTCCCTCGGCTATTGTTTTCCTTCGAACACCAAGTTCCCTAAGAACACTTAACAAAAAAGATCAAAAAGTACTAGCAAAGCATGAAAAACAGAAGATTAAAAGTTTATACAAAGATAATCTTGGGGTGTCTCCCAAGAGCACTTTGTTTAACGTCACTAAGTTCGACGTTTGTTACCGTTCTCAAGCTAGAGGGACATCATCGAGAGGGATCGAGCCTCCCTCTTCGACGATTTGATTTGTTCGGTAGAGTTTGAGCATTTGGCCATTTGTAATGAATTCTTGGCCACTTTTGTTCATAAGAACCACGGCCCCATACGGTCACACTTCTTTGATCTCAAACGGTCCGGACCATCTCGACTTGAGCTTTCCGGGAAAAAGTTTCAACCGGGAGTTGAACAATAGCACTAAGTCTCCAACCTTGAAGTCTTTACGCAAGATCTTCTTGTCATGGAACGCCTTGGTCCGTTCCTTGTAGATCCTCGAGCTCTTATAGGCCTCAAGCCTAGTGTCTTCTAACTTTTGAAGTTGAATTAACATCTTCTCTTGTGCGGTCTTGATGTCGAAGTTAAAAAGCTTCACCGCCCATAGAGCATTGTATTCCAACTCAACTGGTAGATGGCATGACTTCTCATAAAGCAAGTTGAATGGTGTAGTCCCTATAGGCGTCTTAAAGGTGGTTCGGTATGCCCATAAAGCATCATCTATAACTTGTTGGCCCAAGCCTTTCTTGAACTCCCAACCGTCTTCTCTAGTATGGCCTTAATTTTCCAGTTGGATACTTCTACTTGGCCACTCGTTTGAGGATGGTAAGGTGTTGCTACTTTATAATCTATACCATGGATGTGTCGTAGGTTGCTAGAAAGATCATAAGCGAGCGAATTGTCCTTCGCCAACGGAAGTTGATGTTAAGGCGATTCGTGAACATATTGAACCTATTTGTTAATGCTGATCTAGAACTCTAGGTTCAACGGAAGTTAGGATTTTAGGTTGCTAGATTTAGTAATCAATGCCACATAAGTTTATTGGTTAGATATTTATGTTTGAGTTTGAAACTTGTGTTTAATCGTTCCATGAATAGTTTTATGATTCATGATCTCTGGATTCATGCGAAGAAACCCTCGACCTAACGTTTTTCTCTGATTGAATTTACACCGCTTTTAGTTATTTTCATTACTTTGCAAATCAAACCTTATTATCGTCTTAGCTTAATTTCATCTTGTGAGAATCTTAGTGTAACCTTGGTCTATGTGGATTCGATCCTAAAGTATTGCATTGGCATGTCGTTACGATTGCGGTAGTGTGAACTTTAGTTATTAATTGACTTAGTAAAACACCTAAATCAACAAGTCGGATCATAGCTTGATTCTTTTTGATTTGGTCAAAATCCTCCAATGAACAAGCCACGTGGGTCTTTTCGGGTGGTTTGAATATCATATCAACGGGTTTGAATTTATAAGAAATACAATTTTTATGATACTACTTTTTAAAAGTATAATTATTTGATGTCCATTTTTCATAAATACAATTTTTTATAAACACTATAAAGTTGTTAATAAAAATTCTAATTTATTAAGCTTTATAAGGTTTTTTAAGAATATGGTAAGCTTTTATAAGGCTTTTATAAACCCTTATAAACATGTTTTATTAACCTTTATACCTTTGAGTTTATAAACGTTTATAAAAATAATATTTTTGAAGATTGTAAGCAAATAGTTATACCTTTGAAAAGTAGAATCATAAAAGTTGTATTTTTGAAATTCCTACTAAAAACATTAATTGATATAAATACGAATATCTTTTTCTGTCAACATGCAATCTTATATTAATTAAATAATTTTGTTAATAGAGTTTACAAAAAAATTACAAGAGCATAATCTAACAGACTAACACCATATGCAGTTTGTTTTTTTACAGTCAAAACGCAAGAAAAATGACATAAAAAAGAGCAGAAACGATCTTTTAATCCCGAAAACTCTGCTAATAGGGTTGCAAACGCTAGGCAATCCAACAGATCTTTACAAAATGGAAACACTTGCGGCCAAGGCAGATGATTTACATTTTTGGTTACAAGAAAGCTTGTGCCTGATAATACATACATCAGTCATCAGATACATGCAGATGCAAATCGTATTTTATTTGAAATATTATTTTAATCTCCAAATTTAAACTATATTTATAAAAAATATCTGGAAATTGATGATGCATTGCATTGAAGAATCAAAAAGTCTAGCAATAGGGAATATGTATTAGAGAATGTGGATCGAGAAATGTGTAAACTGATTTCTATTATTCCACTTTCGTCAAACGAAGAAGAAGATACAAAACAAGTTTATATACAATTGCAATAAACATTAAACCAATTATCTAAACCGGCATTGAACCACTAAACAAGTAAACCGGTAATATAATTGATATTTCCCCATGAAGGTTCGAAGATGTTGAGAACACCCATCTTGCGTATGTTATCCTGAAAAGGTGCTGGAAATAGAGGCTTGGTCAGAACATCAGCAAGTTGCTGATCTGTCCTCACATACATGGTTTTGAGAAAACCAGAATCAATCCTCACATACATGTTGACACTGTATTATTTGCATGATTGAAATTCAGGACATAAAGATTTCCAACTTGACTACCTTGACCAATCATCAATTCCCGTGTAGTTGCCTGAATAAAACATGCATCAGCAATGAAACTAACTTTAGAATTCAAAGTTCTAGTTAAGACACTAACACTCAGCAAGTTGAATTTAAATTCAGGTATATACAGCACATCATATAGAGAGATAGCATCAGTCAATTGAATCAATCCTATGCCCACTATCTTAACTGTATAACCATTGGGAAGGGTGACGAAGGTTTTATCTAGGGGTTTATAAGTTGTAAACAGATCTCTACAATGAGTAACATGATCCTGAATCTATTATCCAAGCTCTAAGAGACACTTACGGTTCTGTAGATATAGAAGAAACAAGCATGTCATAATATTTGTGATTTTAGAGATCTAGAAATGTACCTGTTACTGAGGAAATAACAGGTGCAGAAGTTGAATTCGAAGCACAAGTCTGTTCATATGGAGATGCGACGCTAGGAGTGTGAAGCTTGGTACTAAAGTAAGAGATCATAGTCTGAATCTTGTCTTTAGATATGTTGTCAAAACTGTGTTGGATCTGATTCATATAAGAGTCCACAGATGTCTCTTGTTGAAAGCATGGAACATTGTTGAGACTTGTAAGATTTGCTGTGCCTACTGTTGATGCAGGTTTTCATTTTGGATGACTTGGAGGGAAACCATGAACCTTGTAGCAACGGTCAACAGTGTGTCCAATCTTGTTGCATTGAGAACATTTGGGCTTCTTGAAGTTGCCATGAGCCAACATTACCTGAGATGAATCAGGAATTCCATAGTCTTGAACTTGAAAGGCAACTAGTGCAGGAACTATTCTATTACTCAAACCAACTACACGCTGACTTTCATCTTGGTCCAGCATATTGTAGATTTCAGATAGTCCAGGCCGAGGTCTCATGTTGAGTAGTTGACCTCTTATGTTTACAAAGCCATCATTCAACCCCATCAAAAATTGAATGATCTTGCTAGTTTCTTGATAAGCTAAAATTAATACCCTAAAAGAACTAAAGTTTTGTCGGTTGTAATACTTAGGGATCGAATCCACAGGGACTCAAGGAAACACATAAAAGATTATATAGAGGAGAATTAAGCTAAGTGATCAATGTAATTGAAAGCAATACGTAAATTAAACTGGTTGTAAGTTCGATTGGAGAAAGATAAGTTCAGGGTATCTCTCAGGAAATCAATGAATGCAGATAAACTAATTAATTAGGGTTCAGGTTGCGCACGGTTCTTGAACACAAATCACTAAGGTATAATTAACCAACTCTCGTTGCGAGAATTATCTAAGCCTAAATCCTAGAATCTCAAATCTCTTTGCGAATCCTAAAGCCTAAACTAGCTTTTAGTTCAAGTTTGATTTGTTCACAAAACAATTAAACAAAATCTCTTTGCGAATAGTTATTTTTCTCACCCTAAGTTCTATCAGGTTTTTCAATTGCACTCTCGTGCCAAATCAATTAACCTAAGATCTAAGTTCTAGGTGATCAATCCAGAATTAGTTTTGAAAACAACCTATGACGAATAACTAATTCAGATTATGAACCCTAAACAACTAATCAACCTAGCATTCAAAGAAATCCCTTATGAGAACCCTAAACCTAACAAGAGATCTACTCATACATGGAAATTGAAGCAATAAACATGACTGAATAAATACTCAAATAAATAATAAGAAAGAGTAACAAGAGGGTTCGAAATCTTCTCTCGGACGAACAGAGTTTCAGACTTGTCTCCCTTCAAAAGCACTCTCACAGAACCAAGGTAAAAAAGAAGCATAGCCATCAAAGTGGCTATAAAATCCTAATAAATAATCTAAGTCACGTTTTGAGGCTTCTTGTAAATAATAAAGTCTTCTGGGCAATTTTGCAATTCTTCAACTCGTGGAAAAGTCGCGATCGTGTCTTGCTGTGGTGAGTATCGACCGATACTAGTCAGTATCGATCGATACTGAGGCTTCAAATCGGGTACTCAGCTACACGAACTTCTGCTTTGCTCCAAAATGCTCCAGAAAGCTCCAATATCTCCAATTATGCTCCAACCGTGCTAAAACTTGTAACAGACTCTAAAACCCTACAAAATAGTAGAAAGACACTATAAAACGGACTTATATCATGGCTTAAAAGGGGTAAAAACCATGATATATCAACTCCCCCAGACTTAGCCTTTGCTTGCCCTCAATCAAACAGAAAGGTAAACCAGAGAAAGAGGTTTGAAAACACGAAGACTCACCTATTCATGAAACATTGCAATGACCATTTTCCTTAGTGCTCCACATATCACCTAACCAGTTCCAAATCTAACCACCATGTACTTCTCCGTAGACATTCGCAGCTTCCCAGACTACACACATTATTTCACAGCATTGTTTGATCAAGCTCATCATCGCCAGTTTCATTGCTGTTATTAATACCAAGAACCTTCTAGATTATTTCCCATACAATATCATGACAAGGAACCATCCAATTTCACACTTTCCGTTATTATTTTCTCTCCCCCGGACTTATTTCTCATTATGTCTCTTGCATATACATATTAAGGTTCGAGACGCGAGTATTGATTGTGTTTGCCACCGAATCCCCGGTTATTTCCTCAAAAGTAATCAAAGGTGTGGGCGAATAATGGTATCACATGAAATTTTCCTAACCTCGCTTCCACCTTTGTGTGATTATTTCCTCTGAAGTATAATAATGGGATCGCCGTAAATTTTCCTAACCCTCTACTCAGAAGAAAATCATCTCATCTTTTAATGCATCTTATTAATTAACTTGTAACAGGGAGAGAAATACCATTACTTTAAACACATGAGTTCCTTTGTCATATACGAATGAGGAATCAAGCTCTATGGATATCAATCACATCGATGAAGTGCAAAAATTTTGGCTCAGGCTTTAAAGAACTTTGCTGGAAACATGGGTGTATTCTAGTTAACTTGTCAGCCTTTAGATTTTTCATTAGTCCGATCTAGAACTGATTTTGTAACAATGGTCACTTAGAATCAAGGTCAGAACAAAAGATTTAAGAAAAAGATCACAATCTCCAACAGGTTTTCACTCAATAAAAAAAATTTTGACTCAAAAACGACTGACTCTAAGAAAACAAAAACAATGTCAGCGACTACCTCCCCCAGACTTAAACAGCACTATCCTCAGTGTTATCTAGCCCAAGATTGGTGAAAATAAGCAAAAGAACAGAGTAGGATTGTGAAGAAAAGGAAGAGTTACCGATCTGGGAAAGGTGTATCAACCGACACACGGCCTGGTATAGATCGATACCAGGCTTAAGTCGATACAATGAACTCTTCTCATTCGCGTAGGGTATCGACCGATACCAACAGGGTATCGATCGATACTCAGGAGATTTCGTGTTTGCTCTTTGTTTATCCAGACACAAAACACAAAACAAAAAATATAAAGAAAAAGACTTTTATACAGACTCACCAGTGGGTTGCCTCCCACTAAGCTCTTGTTTTACGTCACGGGCTTGACTTTACGGACGATCAGTCAGGATAAGAAGGATAGCTTGCACTAAAACAAGCTCCACAATCTGACATCTCTAGCTTCAGAGTTTTGCTCAACATGCTCTCTACAACCTCCTTTCCTTTCTCTTTTAGCTCCGGAGTAAGAATAACTCTAGCCTTAGAGAATGGCTTCGAGGTTCCTTTGCACCTCACCTTGTATTCAATCAAACCTCCATCGCACTTCTGAGGGATTAAGGTCACATGTGTAGCACTCTCGACTCTTTTCTTCTTCACCTCCTTCTTTGCCTTAGTCTTTTTGATGACTTTCTTGGTGATGATAGGAGGATAATCTAGAACTTCTATGACAGTTGGCTCATCATAAGGCTCTTCCAAAAGATCAACCATCAACGTCTCTCCTGTAACAACGGTGATGCAAGAGATATGTTTGGGAGCTCTTCCAGCATGAATGGCTTTGTAGGAGACATGTTCGTCAATGTATGAGAACGAGATTCTCTTACTGGGCGTGTCCATAATTGCACCAGCCGTAGCCATGAACGGTCTTCCAAGAATCAAAGGCGTACTAGACCTTGCATGCATCTCGACAACCTGAAAATCGGTAGTAACCAGACAGTCTCCTACTTTAACCATCAAATCAGGGATTGTACCGTATGGAACCGATGTGGAAGTGTTCGCGAATGTGATAGATGTCTTGGTAGATCGAATATCAGCTCCCAATCTCTCTGCAATTGCCCTTGACATGATATTGACGCTAGCCCTCGACTCAACGAGAGACTCTTTGAATTCAACTCCAGAGATAGATCATGGAACTGAGAATATTCTTGGGTCTTCCCTCTTAGGCAGTTGCTTCAGTGGAGGTGGTGTACTTCTGGCCTTGATGAAGAGTGCCTTAATCTCTTCCTCAATTTCTCTTCAATTTTGGAAGTAACACTCCAAAAGACGGTTTTCAAAAGCTTCTTCAAAAGATATAGTGTGGGGAATCCTCATTACCATCTTCTCAAAAGCGAGCAACTTCTCTGCAGTGATGGGTTTCATGAGATATCTAGGTGGTCTAGGATATGGCATCTTAGGCCTGTAGACACGTTCCTCAATCACCTCTGGTTTCTTCACAATCTCTGGTTCAGCCTGCGAGGGGTGGCGACCGATACAAGGTTGGTGTCGATCGACACAAAACTCATGTGTCGTTTCTTCAGGTCGGTATCGATCGATACTTGCAGTGGTGTCGGTCGATACAGACAAATCAAGTTCGGAATCACCTTCGACAGGGTTTTCAAAATTTCCTGTACTTCTTAAGGTGATTGCATTGACGTGTTCGTTATGTGCATGAACCATCTTTCCCTTGACAGTTGCTGCAGTCTGAGCTACTTGTGTTTCCAGCATCTTCTGATGAGTACTGAGGGCCTCGATCCTTCCACTCAGATCCTTGTACAAAACATATATATTTCCATTGAGATCCACTGTGATATGCTGCTGTCCTTGAACCAGCTGTTTAAACATAGATTCAATCTTGCTATCTGGGAGCTTAGCAGGTATATGTTGATAAAATGAATTCCCATAGTTCCTGGTATACCCACTGTTCTGAGATGGTTTCTGGGCAAACTGATACGAACCTCCTTGCTGAGAGTTGTTGTTGAAATTTCGGTTGTTGTTGAATTGATTCCTCTGACCTTGAAAACCAGAACCACCAATGTAGTTAACATCCTCTACTTCATCCTCAATGAACACCTAAACATCTTAAGCAAAATGAACGGCCTTCGTTGTCTTGCCCATCAGAAGACTATGCATAGAATCTAACTTTGCTTGAACCTCAGCAATCTGTGAACCGTCCATGCTACCAGCTTGCCTCTTGCGCTCAAAGTCAGCATTCATGGTGCTATTGATAGACGCCAAGTTCTCAATCAGCACATAAGCATCATCAGGATATATGGTGTTGAAGTTTCCATTGCTCGAAGCATCCAAAGCCATCTGATACCTCCAATCAATCCATCTGAAGAAGAAACCGATCAGCTGAACATCAGAGTACCCGTGATGTGGAAAATCTCTCTGGTATGATCTGAATCTTGTCCAAGCAGCCTTGAACGCCTCAGTAGGTCCTTGAGAAAACTGGGAGATTTTGTTCCTCAGGTCCTCGGATCGTGCATCATCATAGAAGTTGTTCAGGAAAGCAGTCTTAGTCTCTTTCCAAGTAGTCAGTGATCCCGGAGGTAACTGCTTCAGCCAGTAAGTCGCATTTCCACCAAGGGAGTATGGGAAGAGCTTGCATAAAAGATAATCATAGGATACTCCATTGCTCTTGATGCTAGTGACCAAATCCTCAAACCTCTCAATATGGTCCATGGGATGTTCATTGGATAGACCATGAAAAAGGTGTTGACCCACAAGAGTGTAGTATGCAGGTTTTAGCTCGAAGTCATTCCTCTGAAAAGCAGGAGGACGAATCGCTGATCGATTTACATAAAGATGATCAGGCCTGTTGTACTCACCAATCGTTCTACCATGATTTACCACAACATTCCCTGCGTTCGCGTTCCCAGCAGGTGGAATGATGTTCCCCTCTCCATCCAATCGTTGCCCTCTCTCATTGCACAACTGACCCTCTTGGTTTCTGTAAGCACCAGCTTCATCTTGAACCAAAACCACTGGATTGTTGTTCATCTCTTCTGGCTTCTTTGCTCTTCTGTTTGTGCGTTCCACAAGTGCTAGCTGCTCCAATGACAGTTCAACTAGCTGAGTGCTCTTGTTCCTTCTGGTTTCACGAATAGGCATACACCTGAAAACAAAAGTCAAGAACGTAAGTAACAAGGTAATACGATGAGTATCGACTGACACTGAGTGGTGTCGATCGATATCAACAAAAGGAAGACGACGAGTATCGACCGACACTGGCTAGTATCGATCGATACCGACGAACTTAGTCGAAATTCTCAAACTAAAATCATATGGCGAATTGAGTCCCCGGCAACGGCGCCAAATTTGATAAGCTCAAATTAATACCCTAAAAGTACTAAAGCTTTGTCGGTTGTAATACTTAGGGATCGAATCCACAAAGACTCAAGGAAACACACAATATATTATATAGAGGAGAATTAAGCTAAGTGATCAATGTAATTGGAAGCAATTCGTAAATTAAACTGGTTGTAAGTTCGATTGGAGAAAGATAGGTTCATGGTATCTCTAAGGAAATCAATGAATGCAGATAAACTAATTAATCAGGGTTCAGGTTGCGCACGGTTCTTGAACTCAAATCACTAAGGTATAATTAACCAACTCTCGTTGCGAGAATTATCTAAGCCTAAATCTTAGAATCCCAAATCTCTTTGCGAATCCTAAAGTCTAAACCAGCTTTTAGTTCAAGTTTGATTTGTTCACAAAACAACTAAACCAAATCTCTTTGCGAATAGTTATTTTGCTCACCCTAAGTTCTATCAGGTTTCTCAATTGCACTCTCGTACCAAATCAATTAACATAAGATCTAAGTTCTAGGTGATCAATCCAGAATTAGCTTTGAAAACAACCTATGGTGAAGAACTAATTCAGATTATGAACCCTAAACAACTAATCAACCTAGCATTCAAAGAAATCTCTTAAGAGAACCCTAAACCTAACAAGAGATCTACTCAGACATGGAAATTGAAGCAATAAACATGACTGAATAAATACTCAAATAAATAATAAGAAAGAGTAACAAGAGGGTTCGAAATATTCTCTCGGACGAACAGAGTTTCAGACTTGTCTCCCTTCAAAAGCTCTCTCACAAAACCTAAGTAAAAATAAAGCATAGCCATCAAAGTGGCTGTAAAATCTTAATAAATAACCTAAATCACGTTATGGGGTTTCTTGTAAATAATAAAGTCTTCTGGGCAATTTTGCAATTCTTTAACTCTTGGAAAAGTCGCGATCGTGTCTTGTTGTGGTGAGTATCGACCGACACTAGTCAGTATCGATCGATACTGAGGCTTCAAATCGGGTACTCAGCTACACGAACTTCTGCTTTGCTCCAAAATGCTTCAAAAAACTCAAATATCTCCAATTATGCTCCAAAAGTGCTAAATCCTGTAAAAACTCTAAAACACTACAAAATAGTAGAAAGACTCTATAAAACGGACTTATATCATGGCTTAAAAGGGGTAAAAACCATGATATATCATTTCTGCATCATCCAGCAACTCCTTCGCATATTCATAGTCACATTTCTTTGCAGAGTGAGACTTCGTATTAGCTAAATGCTCCCAAAGAGTCTTCTTTTTGTGTAGTAAGCAGACAAATCAAGAGGACCTTGCTTGAGATTGTAGATAGATTGTTCCAACTGATACTTCTGTGGCAAATTGCTCACACGAAACCGTAGATACAGATCATTCCACATCTCAGATGCATCCTCATAGTACAAAATGCTATCATAAATTTCCTTATTCACTACATTCATCACCCAAGCCTTAACCATACTATTGCATCTACTCCAAATCTTGAACAAACTATCATTCACATCTAGCCTAGGGAAAGAACCATCAACAAATGCGAGTTTATTCTTCGCATCGAGGCTGATTTTCATCGCAATGAACCAGTTATTGTAGTTCGTACCATCTAGAATATGTGTGACAATAGAGAGACCTGGATGATCGGCTGAATGCAAGAAAAATGGACTGTGTGCATTGTCGAATGACTCCAATCCAACAGAGATCATACCATGAGTAGCGCGAGTTGCAGATCTAAGGTGGAGTGAGGTCGCGACGACTTCCGGTTCAGCTGGTGAGGAAGATCCAGCTTTATTCTTCATCGCAGATGCATCTACTTCCGATTCAGCTGGAGTAGATGAACGATTCCTCAGTTTCTTCCTTGTTTCGCCATTAAAGAAGATCGAAGCTCAAAAGATAGATCGAACCAAGAACGAAGCTCGCGTGAGCGATTTTGAAGCTTCCGAGGTCGAACAAATCACAGATACGAGCTCAATGCAATATTTAAACGGTGAAATTGCAAGAAAATCGAAGGAGAAGAAGCGAAATCAGAAAGATGAGCAGAGATTGCTCTAATACCATATTAGAGAATGTGGATCGAGAAATATGTAAACTGATTTCTGTTATTTCACTTTTGTCAAACGAAAAAGAAGATACAAAACAAGTTTATATACAATTGCAATAAACATTAAACCAATTATCTAAACCGGCATTGAACCACTATACAAATAAACCGGTAATATAATTGATAATATGTTTTCTAGTTGTTTTTTTGTCATCTAATTTTATTAAGTTAAATCGTAAATGGGTAGTACAACATATTCATCACCCACACAGATGGTACATTAAAAATATAATACAGAGAATTAGAGTCATACACCTTTTTGGACAACATATCACCTACTTGATTTTATTCTCTATTGACTTTTTCTAATAAACATAGTGGTAGCCTTATCATCCAATGTCGAATGGCATTAAACATGTTTCTTATCTCCAAGTTATATTCTCTCTTGTTTGTTATATGATACATATAATATTACTTAAACTTTTACTTTGAAAACTTTGCTTATTATTTCTAAATTTAAGTTGCGAAACTGATGATTTAATTAGCTTTGTGTTAGTTAATTATAAGTCTAATTGAATAAATTTAACTAAATAATGTAGTAATGTTTTCATAAAAATAAAAGCTATGATGCATTATATATCATGTATAATATTCAATTTACCTTGTGAAAAGAAATAACAAAACAAATTAAATCTTACATAAATAAACAAAATGAATACATCACATACAAGAAATTATCATCACATATTGAACAACGGAACCCTCATCTTTCAAGCACCTCCACCTCCACCTCCGCAGCCTCCACCGCCGCCTCCACATCCACCACCACCACCACCACCACCATCACCACCACCACCACCACCACCATCTCCACCGCCGCCATCTCCACTGTCGCCATTTCCGCCGCCAAAACAGCAACATACGTCTGGATTTATTTCCACATTAACACCATCGCGACGCTTCTTAGGCTTAATCGGCTTCACAACAACAAGACCTCCATCTCTCTTTCCCTTTTTACCCTTTTTCACATCTCGCGGCTTTTTCTTCTTGCGGCAGAAGCAACAACAGAATATTCGACACATCGTGATCGTAGAGAGATTGTGATAAATGTAAACTTCTATTGTATAAGCTTTTGTTTTGAAATGTTCTGAGTACTGATGCAAAATATATGTGATGCAAAAGCCCTTTTATATAGCCCCAAATTCCCGTAGACTTTTAGCAAATATCTATATAATAATGCTCACGACGTAAACTATCTTTTTGTTTGACGTAAACTATTTGTTTATGAAGGATACAAGAAATTGCATAAGAAAAGTCAATTCTGCTAGCAGAGAAGTAGGACTTCCCTTCTAGATTAATATGAACGGTCAAAGAATAAGATTCATATTTACAATAGGTTATGTAGTTTTTTTCAACTTTATAGGTTATGTAGTTGAAAATTCCTCGAAAACATCACCTTAATCACAGTTTTAAAAACGACGCAATTCCCAGCATTATTTCTGATTAATTACCAAAAAGCTCAATCAATCGTATGAGTCTTCGATGTCGACCAACCAAATTGGATAAGCTTGAGTCAAAGCACGTCAAAGATTTTTTTATTGGGCTTAAGCCCACTAGTGTGTTACAAGAAGGAAAAACAAAAGACGTGGGCTTTTGTGGTTAAGCCTACTTGGTGTCGTTTTTGGTATATAAACGATACAAGAGTTTTGATCGATATAACTAGAAAAAAGGAGGCAGAGAGATAATTGAGAAGGGCGTAGAAGAGAAACTAGAGAGATACACGGTCAAGGGTTTCTAAGGTTTCGCCTTCATCTTTTCAGTTTAAGGCCTCATCTGCTGCGTTCTTTCACGTTCACGTTTTCAGAACTAAGATTGATTAGCTTCTGCTCTTTCTTCTTACTGTACCTGAAAATATAGAGAAAGAGATACGTGAGGACGTATACATGAGACAAGGAGAGATCATTGTACACACTTGATTGTTTCTAGTGGATCGTTGAGAGTACTGTCTCTCACCAGATGTACCGAAAGGGAATTGGATTAACAAATTCTTGTGTCTTAATTGAATAAACAACAAACAAAACGTGTAAAGGTGAATTGATCGTGGTTAGCTTAATTCATATTAGCTAAGGTTGATGTTATATTCCGTATTAAAACATCACAAGTGGTATCAGAGCACCTGGTTTAAGCAGAGGATACGGTTTCAGTTTCTGATCTGCGATTGGTGTTGTTTCAGGGAAGTTCCAGGTTATTATATCAAGTGTGTCACATCGAGAAAGTCTGAATCATGGAACCAACTCATGGTAAAATTGAGGTGGAGAAGTTTGATGGTAAATGAGACTTTGGAAAATATGGGGTTAGATTCTGTGATCAACGAAGGAGAATCTAGCACATCATCTGACAAAGGTAAAGAAAAAGAAAGTGAAACAGATTCTAAGACTGTGTGGTGTGGAAATATGGTCTTGCGAAAATTTATGAAACAAACCACAGCTCTAGGTGTGTGGAAAGCTCTAGAGAGGGATTACCAGACAAATACCTTACCAAATCGTATCTATTTGAAGCAAATATTTGCAAGTTTCAAGATGGAAGAGCACAAAAGCATAGAGGAGAATCTTGATGTGTTTCTTAGACGGTTGGATGATTTGGAAAGATGATGAGAATCAAGCGGTTCAGGTTTTATCTAGCTTACCTAATCAGTTTGACTTACTTGTTCATACTCTTAAATACGGCAACGGAAAACAGACTCTCACGTTGAATGAAGTGGTGACTTCAGTATATGCCAAGGAAGTTGAGCTAAAAGAAAAATGGCTCCTAGGAAAGGCAAAGTCAAGTGCAGACGTTCTAGTTGCAAGTAGAGGAAGGTCTGAAAAAAGGAGTACATGTCAGTACAAGGGTAGATCCAAGAGCAAAGACACAAAGTCTAAGTCTAGACCAAAGAATCAGCTAAAACCTAGAGAATGTTGGATATGCGGGAAAGAGGGACATTACAAGAAAGAGTGTCCTGAGAGGAAGAACTGGAAACAAGAATCTGCAAATGTAGCTCACGAAAAGGAGGAACCTATGATCTTAACAGCAAGCATACAAGACACCATGGATGAGTGGGTGATGGATTCTCGGTGTACATTCCACATTACACCAGATAAAGATGTCTTGTTTGACTTTAACGAGTTTGACGGTGGAAAGGTGATGATGGGTAACAATACCAACAGTGAAGTCAAAGGCATGGGAAAAATTAAGATCATAAACTCAGAAGGAGCTACTGTGATATTGACTGATGTGAGATACATGCCAACCATGGGAAAAAATCTCATCTCTTATGGCCAGTTAGAAAAGAACGGGTGCAAGTATGAAGGGAAGAACTTCATAATTACTTTCTACAAGAAAGGCCATAAAGTGATTTCAGAAAAATATGAGAACAGGTTGTACTATTTGCAGGGAACAATTGTGAAAGGGGAAGCATATGTGGTTAGAACAGAAGTAAATCTGACAAACAGATGACATTCAAGGTTAGGACACATGAGTCTTAAGAACATGAATCTTCTGGTCAAAGGAGGTTATCTAGACTCAAAGGAAGTCCACACCTTAGATTTCTGTGAAAAGTTTGTGTTAGGTAAGTCTCACAAACATTTTTCAAGAAGGCAAACACACAACTACATGTATTTTATAATACATTCACAGTGATCTATGGGGCTCAGTGTCAAACGAGCCAAGCATGTATGGGTGTAGATACTTTTTACATTCATTGATAATTACTCAAGGAAGGTTTGGATTAGGTTCCTAAAGAGTATAGATGAAGTGTTTGAGAATTTTTCAGAGTGGAAAGCACTTTTGGAAAATCAGAAAAGTAAGAAGATAAAGTGTCTAAGGACAGATAATGGGTTAGAGTTCTGCAAAAATCAGATGGATAAGCTATGTCAAAGCTCAGGGATTAAAAGACATAGAACTTGCACTTATACTCCACAGCAAAATGGAGTATCTGAAAAGATGAATATGACAATAGCTGAGAAGATCAGGTGTTGTTAGCAGAAACAGGAATGGAAAATAAATTATGGGCTGAGGCAGCTTCTACTGCGGTTTATCTCATAAACAGATCACCAAATGCATCATTGAAGTTCAAGATTCCTGAAGAAGTTTGGTCAGAATCAAAGGTTAATTACAGTAATCTCAGACGTTTTGGTTGTGTTGCATATGTTCATGTAATACATGATAAGATGAGTACAAGAGCTGTTAAAGGGATTTTCATGGGATATCCACAAGGTACTAAAGGTTACAGGTTATGAATACCAGAAGATGGGAAATGTACTAACAGCAGGAATGTAGTCTTTGATGAGGAAAAGCTGTATAATGAACACGATCATAAGGAAGTAGTTAAATCTACGAAGAAGAAGAAAGTTACTTTCAGAGCAGGGTTGATTCAAGGACCAACTCCAAATGGTTCAGTTCGAGAATCCACTGGTCAAGGTGGAGAAAAATCAGGAAGTACAGATTCTGCTGGTCAAGGTGGAGATGTTTCAGAAAATTCAGAATCGTCATCAGAATCAGGAAAGGAACAGGAATCTGAGGAAGAACAGGAAAATCAGGATGAACAAGAGTCTCTTGATGATTATTTGCTGGCAAGAGACGAACTATCAAACCACCATCCAGGTTTGAAGATACTGACTTTGTGGCTTATGCTTTATCTAGTGCTGAAAGTATAGAGTTAGATGAACCTAAGTCAGTTGCAAAAGCTAGAAGAAGTAAAGACTGGAAGAAATGGAAACATGCTTTGGTAGACGAAAAACAATATTTGGATAAGAACAAAACTTTTGAGATTGTCCATAAGCCAAGAAAGGAGAAGATAGTTGGGTGTAAATGGATCTTCAAATTAAAGGAAGGTATTCCAGGTGTTGAAGAGCCTAGATACAAGGCAAGACTTGTAGCTACGGGATTTACACAGGTTGAAGGAGTGGATTACAACGAAATATTTGTTCCTGTGGTTGAGCTTGTTTCAATTAGAATCATGTTGTCAGTTGTGGTAAATTTTGATCTGGAATTGGAGCAACTAGACATGAAGACTGCTTTCTTACATGGTACACTTGATGAAGTCATTTACATGAGTCAGCCATATGGTTTTATAGAGAAGGGAAATGAAGACAAGGTGTGTCTTCTTAAGAAATCTCTATATGGTTTGAAACAGTCCCCTAGACAATGGAATCAGAAGTTTGATGAATTCATGAAGTCAATGGAGTTTCAAAGGAACACTAAGGGATCATGTATTGATGATATGATATATCTCTTACTATATGTTGATGTAATGCTTGTAGCAGCAAAGGATATCGAGAAGATTAAATTTTTGAAGGCAAGCTTGAGTACAAAGTTTGAGATGAAGGATCTAGAACCCAGCAACTAGAATCTTTGGTATGGATATCATCAGGGACAGAAAGAAAGGTACTCTAAAGTTATCACAGGAAAGATATCTTAAGCAGGTTTTAAGAACTTTTAACATGGATGATTGCAAGGCTGTTGTAACACCAAGTAATTTACAGTTCAAGCTTAAGATGTTGACACAGGAAGAGCTGATAACACTACAAGAAAACAGCCAATTTCCGACGGCCATATCGGTCGGAAAACCGTCGGAAAACAGCTTTCTCGACCAATTTCCGATCGATTTGGCTCGTCAGGACTATTGCGTCAGAAATCAATATTGGTCGGAAATTGGTCTGGAATTTCCGACGGATTACCGACCATTATTTTCCCGACCAAATACCGACCAAAAAAATTTCCGACCAAACACCGACCATCCGCATACCGGACGATTTCTGACTATATTCTGACCAACCTAAATTCCGACCACCCTAAATTCCGACCAACCTAAATCCCGACCAAATTCTGACCAAATTCCAACCAACTTTAAATACAGTAATTCAAAATTATTTTGAAAAATTTTAAATTTTGATTAATTAATTTAATTAAATTTAATTAATTCGAAAATGAAAATGAAAATTAATATTAAACAATAAAATATTCTAAAATAAAATAGTTTTAAAAATAAAATAACAGAAAGTGTTTTTAAAACATTAAACATATTAAACATTTGCGGATCCCGATCCCGATCCCAATCCCAAGAAATCCAAGAACTTCACTCTCATCCAAGCCGACATGCTAGCGATATCCGTCCTCGACATGCTAGATGTGGATCAAGCCGGATGTGCAAGTCCCGGCCCGGTTGTTGGACTAACTCCTTGATGGTGAGGACTCGAGGAGCTTAACTTTGCGACTCCGGGATAATCGATCCAGCGGGACTTGGTGGTTGTGTGCCTCGACTCGAACCACCGCTATGTCTAGGTGGTTGCATCTCTCGAGGCGAACCACCGAGATGCATGTTCGCGAAACCCTCGTACGTCCTAAAAAAAACGCAAACTTAGTTAGATATTAAACGCAAACGTAAACTAGAAATAAAACAGGGGGAAAAATACCAAAACCGGAAAATATTCACAAAAAGATGAAAAATACCTAAAACCGGAAAATATTCACAAAAAATACCGAAAACCACAAACTATTCACAAAAACGCAAAAAATACCAAAAACCAGAAAAAAATTACAAAAACCACGATATATTTCAAAAAACCCGAAAAAGTTATGAAAATTCTCGAAACTATTTTTATAAAAATAATAAAAATTCATAAAACAATTTTTATGCAAAAAAAAACGAATAAATTATTATTTTCAAATGTTTTAAATAACAAAGAAAAAATTATTCTTTTCAAAAAATGCTAAAAACGATTTTTATAAAATTTAAAAAATATATTTTTGGTTTTTTTAATCTAAAAAACGATTTTTTTCATAGGTTTAATAATGAAACTAAAACAAAATTCTTATGAAAATTATAAAATTAATCAAGTTTTATATAACTATTCCAAACAAAAATTAAAATTAAACAAATCTAACAAAACATAAACAAATCTAACCTAAACTCAAATCTAAAAACAAATCTAACCACAAATCTAACTAATCTAACTACAAATCTCACAAAACCAACAAATCCTAACAACTAACATCCTTATGCATAGCTTACATGGTGATAGATGAAGGAGGCGGCAGAGGAGGACATAATTCTCCGGCGGATGGCAACTCCGTGAAGACCTAATTTACAACAACAACAAAAAATTACTGTGAGTACAAGAGAAGAGAGGAAGAGGAAGAGGAAGACGGAGAGAAGACTTACCGTGACAAGAGAACGGCGGCGGTGAGAGCAGACATCGGCGGGAGAATCGCCGGAGAGAAAGAGACGAGAAGTGAGGAAGAAGAAAAATTTGGGTTTTAGATCTATTTATTTCAGACTAACTCATACGGTCGAAAATCGGTCGGTTTATGAAAAAAAATAAACCGCCTCACTTTTCATTTCGCGGTAAGGTTTCCCGAGTTTTTTTTTGGGGTTGGTCGGAAATTGGTCGCTAATTCTTTAGAATTTCTGACAAATTTCCGACCATATAGGGTTTAGAGTGTATAAATGCTAAGTGTTTATAAATCCAACATAAAACTTTGAAATTTATAAAAATTAGTATTTCATATAGGGTTTAGGGTTTATAAATCCAAAAAAACTTAAGAATTTGTAAATTTCCGACCAATTTCCGACCATTTAATCATAATGGTCGGAAATTCCTAAGCTTTTCCGACTAAATTCCGACCATATAGGGTTTAGGGTTTAAAATTCTAAACACTTAGCATTTGAAATTCTAAACACTAACCCCTATTTGAAATTTACAAAAAATTGTAAACACTTTGCATTTTTTTTTATTGGGTGTTGGATTTATAAACACTTAGCATTTTTTCTAAAATGCTCATATCGGTCGTAAATTGGTCGGTAATTTCTGGGAAATTCCGACCAATTTCCGACCAATTTTCGACCAAATAGGGTTTAGGGTTTATTAATGCTAAGTGTTTATAAATCCAACATTAAACTTTAAAATTTATAAAAATTAGTATTTCATATGGGGTTTAGGGTTTATAAATCCAACATACAACTTTAGAATTTCCTTGTAATTTCCGACCAATTTCCGACCATATAGGGTTTAGCGTTTAAAATTCTTAATTTACAAAAGGTATACTGTTTAAAAAACATGTAAACATCTTATATCTTACAAATATATGGCAAAATAAACATTTAATAAAGTATATGATGTTTTTATAAATTGAAAGTAGATTGAGTTAAACATTTCATAACGAAACATTGACCTTATACTTATATTTATACTTTTCGGTTTCTTGTAGGTTTTTTATTATATGCCCCAAAATTGTTTTACTTAAGCTATATAGACATTGAATTCTTTCAAAAGATCATATATAACCATATTAAACATAGTCCAAATCAAATTTATGCCGTTTGAGGTTTCGGAACCTCAAATGGTCAAAATTTACCAAGAATTTCGACCACATTCAGACCAACTAATAAACCACACGTTCTTTGATAATTTTAGCACGTTTATTGATAATTTTAGCACGTTTATTGTGAGTATGAGGTTAAATTTCCGACCATATTCCGACTGATCAAAGTATCCGGTCGGAAACCGATCGGAATTAGATATATACATATATTTATTTTAAATGCCTTGCAACTAATTTATACAAAGTTGCATAAAAAAGAAAATTGTTACAAATTTTTTCTTATTAATTAAAAATAATCGTACAAACAATTCAAGCATGTGAATAAAAATCGTTTCAAATTGTGAATGAAGTGGTGTTGTATTTCCAATTGAAATTTCTGCAGATTCCCGACCAATTTCCGACCACTGTAATAATTCAAACGGCTATAAAACGACCAGTGCAACGGTCATATTAACGTATATATTTTGTCAGAAATTGGTCAGATTCTATAGTGGTCGGAAATTCAACCCAATTTCCGACCATATTAACATTCGCCAACAGCTATAAACGGCTAATGCAACAGATATATCAACGTATATATCCCGTCGAAAAACAGTCAGGAATCAGTCCAAAAATAATCGTACAAACAACGACTGTCAATCAGTCTCGAAATCGTCGGAAATCGGTCGGGATTTCCGACTAAATTTCCGACCAACTGAAAATGGTCAGGAATTACCGACCAACTTCCGACTGGTCTTTTTCGTCGGAATTTCGTCGGTATGTGGTCGGAAATTCCCGACCATTTTCAATTGGTCGGAAATCGGTATGTTTTTTTGTAGTGTAACATAGAGTAGATTGATGGAGTCAGTTCCCTATGCTAGTGCAGTAGGGAGTCTGATGTATGCTATGATAGGCTCAAGGCCTGATCTAGCTTTTGCCATTGGGTTGGTTAGTAGATTCATGGCAAATCCACGAAGAAGTCATTGGGCTGCGGTAAAATGGATTTTGAGGTATTTAATGGGAGCTGCAGGAGTGTCTTACTTTTACAAAATCAGAAAATTTTGAGATTGAGGGATTTTGTGATTCATATTACGTTACAGACCTGGACAGAAGAAGGTCGGTATCTGGCTATGTTTTCAAAGTTGGTGGCAATACGGTAAGTTAGAGATCGTGTCTACAAGAAGTGATTGCATTATCTACTACAGAAGCAGAGTATATGTCTCTATCAGAGGCTACTAAGGAAGGAATCTGGCTAAAGGGATTATGCAGTGAATTGGGGTTTAAAGAAGTCTATTTTAAACTCCACTGTGATTCACAAAGTGTTATATGCTTAGCAAAGAACAGTGTGCATCATGACAGAACAAAACATGTCGATACTAAGTATCATTTTATCAGGGATATAGTCGATGCAGGTTCAGTCAAGATTTTGAAGGTTCACACTACCAATAATCCAGCAGGCATGCTCACGAAATGCTTACTTGGAAACACGTTTTAGAAGTTCCTGGCACTTCTCAATGTTATTCGGTAGTTGTTTCCAGGGCGTCTTGAGATTGCTCTTGTCGATTGGGCATCTTGCAAAGACGGAAGATATTGATAAAAAAATCAGTATCGGGAAAAGAAGAAATCGACAAAGTTTCAGGTGGTAAAATCTGGAAATCGAGAGTTGGGTTTATGGATTCACCATCCCAAGAGAATAGGAGAAGACATGGTTTTGAAAACAGTTTGTCATCTCAAGGGAAATCGATGGGGTAAAAGTGAAATTTCATATGGTCAAATATGAAATCCACGGTATCATAAAAGTTCAGGGGGTTTTATCTGACTTTGAAGAAGCTTAAACGAAATCTATGTTGTCTTCAAAAAGGCTGTAAAGATAATGATTTCAGAGGAAATTGAAATCGCAGGAAGAAGAAACTGAAATTGGTTAAGGGTTTTGGTTTTACCTGGGTTTTATGACGCCGGTGAAGGCGGAGAAGCGACGACTGGCGGTTAAGTCGGGATAGCAGTTCTCGTCATCGGAAATGAGAAGATTTGTGAGCTAAGCGGCGGTGGAGATGAACGCCGTTAGCGACAAACGGCGGTGAAGCCGGAGTCGCAGCGCTTCACTAGCAGAGACGGAGAACTCGAGAGATTTCGTTCTCGGCTCGTTTCGAGCTTTGAATCAGGGGATCCACAGCCGGCGGCGAAGTCTGCGGAGGAGGGGCGCCGAAAGGGTCCACTAGAACACAGTGACATGACGGAGAGAAGAAACGGAGGTTTTCTTCTCCGATTGATTTTCCACGGTGCGGTTAATCGACAAGGTGGAGAATTGTGAGTCTTCGATGTCGACCAACCAAATTGGATAAGCTTGAGTCAAAGCTGGTCAAAGCTTTTCTTGTTGGGCTTAAGCCCATGCTAGTGTGTTACGAGAAGGAAAAACAAAAGACGTGGGCTTTTGTGCTTAAGCTTACTTGGTGTCGTTTTTGGTATATAAACGATACAAGGGTTTTGAATAGCCGGATCGTAATAACCGTCCCGTACTCGGCTCGTAAAACCGGGTGTCCGACTCGCCCAAGCCAAGTATCAAAGCGAGTTCACCAACTACTTGCAATTAACGGGACAAGTCCAAGGCGAAATTTTTTTTTGACTACTTGTCCCGTTACCCAGCTTGTTCCCGTTACCCGGTTTGTTCCCCGTTACCCGGTTTGTTCCCCGTTACCCAAGACAAGACAAGTAATAGAAAAAGCAAGGCAAGTAATGGAAAACAAGACAAGTAATGGAAAAAGCAAGGCAAATAATAGAAAAAACAAGGCAAGTAATAGAAAAAACAAGGCAAGTAATGGAAAAAACAAAGTAAATAATGGAAAAAAGGCAAGTAATGGAAAAAACAAGGCAAGTAATGAAAAAAACAAGGCAAGTAATGTAATTACTTGTTGAGCGGGGACCCGTACTTGCAAGTACGGGTACGGGTCAAGGTACCCGCAAGTATCAAAAATCTGGGCGGGAACCTTGAATCAGCGGGTACCCGTTTTTGCGGGTCCAAGTACGGGTCAATATTTTCATTACCCGTACGGGGCGGGTCAAGTAGCAAGTCGGCCAAAATAAGCGGGTACCCGCCCCGTGCCCAGGCCTAGTTTTGAACGAGATAACAAGAAAAAATGAGGGATAGAGATAATTGAGAATGGCGTAGAAGAGAAACTAGAGAGATACACGGTCAAGGGTTTCTAAGGTTTCGTCTTCATCTTTTCAGTTTAAGGCATCATCTGATGCGTTCTTTCACGTTCACGTTCTCAGAACTAAGGTTGATTAGCTTCTGCTCTTTCTTCTTATTGTACCTGAAAATATAGAGAAAGATATATGTGAGGACATATACGTGAGACAAGAAGGGATCATTGTAAACACTTGATTGTTTCTAGTGGATCGTTGAGAGTACCGTCTCTCCCCAGACGTACCCGGGTTAACAAATTCTTGTGTCTTAATTGAATAAACAAAAAACAAAACGTGTAAAGGTGAATTGATCGTGGTTAGCTTAATTCATATTAGCTAAGGTTGAGGTTGAATTCCGTATTAAAACCTCACATGGTAATTTTTCTACAAGATTCTGATGATATTTTCGACAACATATCGAAAAACATAATCGTTGAAATTTTTTAATAGGAAATGATTATGTTTGAGCTCATACGAGAGTATACGATCATATACGAAGACATATACGATCATACGAGAGTAGTTTTTAATAGGATTTACCTTTTTCCAAAATCTTTGAGCTCTTAAATACCAGCAGCCATTGCAGTTGTTGATGATTTTATTGATGAATCAGGATATGAGTTTATCGATGAACCAGAATTAGAAGAAGAGAATCCAGAACCAAACCAGGAGCACCTCAACTACACCACTCAAGTTGAACCATATGAAGAATCAACGGATGATGCAACGCATCACATCTGTTTTTCAGGTCACAACCAAGGACCAAAACCTTACTTTAGATGGGATGAAGACATGGAGAGTTGGTTTCAAACCAACAACATTCTCGAGGAGGAGAAGACGATGTACGTTGGAGATACTTAAACCGAAGGTGCATATTGCTGATGGGATCAAGAAGACACTTGGCGATTTGAATTCGATGAACCAGCCTCTACATAAGAAGAGATGAAGAAAATGTTATATGAAGAATTTGTAGACGACATCTCAGGCCATCGACAATGGAATATGAAGTTCTATGACAATTCCGAGCCAAGAAGATGGATCTTAGCGACAAGGCCAAAACCGAAAGCTAGGTGATAAGCTCAAATTAATACCCTCAAAATACTAAAGCTTTGTCAGTTGTAATACTTAGGGATCGAATCCACAGAGACTCACGGAAACACACAATAGATTATATAGATGAAAATTAAGCTAAGTAATCAATGATATTATATAATATAAGCAAAGTGAGTTTTAGCTTTCGAACTCTCTCATTCATCCTGAGGCTGGTTAATTATTCTCTTGTCCCTCACCAAAAAGACTTCAATACCCTTTTGATCGGTCTAAATTAAGTTTTCGGTCTAAACTAAGTTTGCAAAATAATTGCATACTACCGATTTGTCTGCCGGTACGGGTTGCATAGTACCGATTTGTTTGGCTTTATATGCTTGGACTGGGCTAAGACCTGTCTTTGTTTTTTTAGTCTTTGATTTTTTTTTTTAGGTCGGCTGCCGGTGTGTCAAAAAACAAAATACCAAATCCCTACTTATTTTACTCGAAACCCTACTTCTTTGATGATTATAAATATGTCTTCGTTTATTTTCGTTTAGTATATCTTTTGCGATCGTAGTTAGGTCATCCATGGTAGCTTTCTTCCTTTGTTTTCTTTGTGATGTTCATCGTCTTATTCCCTTTGTTTTCCTTTGCTTGTCTTTTACCTTGGATCTGTTTTTTCCCTTTTTGTTTCTTTTGTTAGCTTTCTCTCACTATTCCCGTTGTCTTTGTTTGTAACTTATCTTTGTTTACAAGATATACTCACTCTAATGTTTGCTTTTGACGTATTTGTTGTTGTTTTTGGATTAGGTTATCTCGATTGCTGGAAATAGTCATGCCGTCACGGTGACTGGAAATAATACTTCCGTTTCTACATGGTCGCTTGTGTTTTTTTTTATATAGTTTAGGCCATATATCTGCTATATCCTTCTTTATTTCGTATTTCAAATTTTGTGTTAATCGTGTTTATTGTTTTCTTTCTTTTTTTTGTTATGTAGGTTTTCCTTATTTGGGTTAGGTTGTTTGGGTAGCCTTTTTTCCTTTTGCCGAGATGCCGAGAGGTAATGTTTAGAGTTTACGCATTTGAGTTTATTCTTGGTTTTGTTGGTTTTGTGGTTATGTTCGTTTGTGTCTTTGAACGAGATGCCTAACCTGATTAATTTATTTATATCTTTTTTTTTGTTTTTGTTTTTCCTGCGAATCGTTGTTATTTATTGATGTTTGGTTAGTTTGATTTTTGGCTTTGTTTATTTATTTATATTAGGTATTTGCGTCTTGTCCTTCCATCTTCTGGAGCAAGATCGTGGTCATCGACGTTGTCAGACTACGGCTTGGATGGATTATAATAGTGAGTTTCCACAAGCTAGACATCTTCGTTACTCAGAGTTTCCTTCTAAGTTTGTTTGGGATCGCAAGGATAGGCGACGGAGACCTCCGTCTTAACCAGTGAAGCTTCTTCTGCTGGAAGCAGCAGTAACGCGTAGGAGATCTGGTTTCAAAGCTCTCGGATATTCAGAAACATCAAAGTAAGAAGTTCTGGTTCATCAGATGTGTATCGAGCAATGGGACGTATACCAAGCTTCTCGATCGGTTTCCTACATCGTTAAGGATTCGGACCTTCATGTTCTTCCAATCACATCCTCAAAACCCTCGAGTCAAGGTTTTTATCCAAAAACAAGGTATGCCTTTGCAGTTTGCATTAACATTTATACTTTATAAACCTTTACACTTTTGCTGAATGAGCTTGAAACAGATATTTGTGGAAATAGTTTATTGTTTGCGTCAATTTCGAAAGCATTATCCACTATCATGGCACTTATTTTTCAGCTTTTTACTTCCCATTTTTGTCTAGAAGTAGACATTATATATTTCCCTCTTGAGCTTGATGTTCTATCTTTGTCAAAACCATAATCCGAGTTTGGAAATGGTTAATTTCTTAAGTATTAGTGAATCTGTTGGTTACAGCTTCATCCAAGGACAAAAATCACGTTATTGAACTTGTGAAGTTTTCTGGGGAAAGATTTTTCAGCAGGAGAAGCTGGAAACTGCATATACAATTAGTCGGTGCTACTAAAACTGGGCTAAAGAAGAGAAAACTTGAGCCAAAAACAGGGCTGCGTGCAGAGAAGGCGCAACGTTCATATATGGATTTGAATCTTCCAGTGAAAGAGACAGAAGTTAGCTTCAATCATGAATCAGAGGACGCAACTGCTTAGTTCGATGAATTCATCGAACAAGTAGACGGTAAAGTGACATTTTTGAAAAAAAAAAAAATCAGCATTTCGATGGTTAGCCAAAAACATTCGAGAGAACATTGTTTCACATTTTGAGCAGGCTTTGGAACCGATACACATCTAGAGATAAATAACAAAGCGATCGTTCAGATTCTGGTGGCTTCTTGGTCGTCATTATCATCGGGCGAAGAGGAGAGAACGGTTGATCAGTGGATGCATACAGTCCTTTCTCCGAGCTTTGCTGAAGCGAGGCAGAAGTACGGTTCAAATTCTATGTTTGCCATGAAACTGGTTGCTTTTGGAGGTCTAGCTGCCGGAGTAGAGTTGCCGGAAAAGGTGGATATGATTATAGATATATAAATAAGGTGATAAATAGTTATAATCCTGATTGTTTTGTCATCAGGGGGCTGGTTTGGAGTTTTGTGCTTTGTAAATTAAAATGTATAATAGAGTTATTCTTAGCTGAGGTATCACTTGGTACAGCTTTCTTTTGGCATTTTGAGTTTAGGTATCTCTCCTAATTTTGTTGTAAACCCCTTTTGCCCAACTTCCAAATATATATGCACTAAACGATCTTCCTGGTAACTGAGTTGTATATTATGTTTTTCAAAATATAGGGAGTGGGATGTATTTCCGTTTTTTTTTTTTCAAGTTTATGTTGATGATTTAATTAGATGCAATCTTCTATTGAATGGTTTTAAATTACTGATATCCTCATAAAACACAGAAATTTGACTATTTTTGACAACAAAATTCAAGGGTTCTTTTTTTTTTTGGGTTAAATGTTAAATTTTATACCAGATTTTAAATTTTTGACAGAAGTACAGAGAAGACTAAGAATACAGAAAGACCGAAAGCTACAACTACAAGCTACAAAGACGACACAGAACAACAAGATTACACAAGCAGTCGAAGACAATGGTTCGTGAGAACAAGAAATGAAGAACGAAGATCCTAGACGTCGACGTAGCAATCCACACCGAAGACGTTGACCATCACGTTTTGCCGCAGTCCCGGAGAACTGGAGAACTCGTCTTCGTTGCCACGAGCAATTTCGGAAGCCTATCCTCAAAACCTCCAAAGGGAATCGCCTACAGCTTCTCTGAGTCTAACGCAATCTGCGAGTCTGAGATAGCGAGCCGCCTTGCTACTGGCGGCACGGGAGCTACAACGGGCAGCCAAAGAATCTGTCTCCGGCCACAATCCCTTGGTCGCGAAGTACCAACGGGACCTGCTCCCACAGCAGCAAAAAACCGCTACTCAAGCCCGCCGCCTCAACATTCGACGCCCAAAAACTCCTACAGCAACACCGAACATGTCGGAGCTTTCCTCAACCGAAACGCTGTCTATGACCCACTCGAGGATCCGCCGAACTTAGTCACAAAACACACACACCGGCGACAGACAAACGGGCCACCCGGAGGTTGTAAACGCGACAAAAACCCTCCACCCAGAGGGCTTCCACCGAGCCACCGCCTATACCCCGCCGTTGAAAGCCCACCGATGGAGCCAACCGAGGACTTTATCTCCGCTTGCCACCTCTCCTAGCCACATCAAACCGGAATTGAGCCCCCAAACTAGACACCGTGAGAAGCCCCGTCCTCGAGGGCCGCTGACACCGCCGTCCGGAGCTCGAAGAGCCCAATCCAAATGATACACCCTCTACCGCCGGGAAATCGCAGATCCAAGCCGAGCTTCAATCGAAGACTGAGGAGTCACATCGTCACACAACAACCGTCGGTCCGAGCTGTCACACCGGCAAGGGGAGAGCGAGGAGACGAAGCCGTCGTTAGCTCTAAGGACTGTACACCCGTTGAAACCGGCGAGCCTCAATCGCCGACAACTAAAAACCCGTTGGAGCAGAATCGCCGGAGAAAACCACCAAGGAAGAACCGAACCCTATGCTAATCGAACGAAGCCGAGTCGCCGCAGAGCCCGTTTCAACCATCGGGGAGAAACCGACCTCCACGCCGCGAGGAGGGAGTTACGGAGGAGGCCGAACAGAGAAAAAGCAAAGAAAGGAAAAGGAGGAAGCCCTCGCTCGGCTCCGGCGAGAAGCGCCGTTCACCGGGGAGGCGAATCAAAAGAGAATGGCGGCGTGAAACTAGGGTTTTCGGATGGGTGTGTTTTCGCCCTTTGGCCCTAAAAGTCCTCCGAAATTTCAATTCCAATACTTTGTACCCAATTCAAGGGTTCTTCTTGTCAACTATCTCCAAATCAAACTCTTGTAGAAGCCAGATCCAACAGAGTAGCCTATCTTTCTTTGCATGAATGTATCTTAGGGCCGCGTGATCGGTGTAGACAATCACCTTCGATCCCACAACATAAGACCTAAATTTCTCCATTACAAAGACCACGGCTAGCAACTCTTTTTCCGTTGTGGCATACCGAGCTTGAGTGTCATCTAAGGTCCTACTTGCATAGTAGATGACATTGGTTTTCTTATCCTTCATTTGGCCCAAGGAAGATCCCAATCCGGTGCTTGAACAATGGGAGCACTAACCAACGCCTTCTTGATCTCTAAAAATGCTACCAAACATTCCTCATCAAACACGAACTCAACCTCCTTGCCAACTAGCCTTGTAAGAGGCCTTGTAATCCTTGAGAAGTCTTTGATGAATCTTCAGTAGAACCCCGCATGACCCAGGAAAGACCGGATGTCCTTGACCGACTTAAGCGGCACCAAGCTAACCATCACCTCGATCTTGGCTTTGTCTAGCTCAATCCCCTTCTCGGAGATCTTATGCCCAAGCACAATGCCTTCTCGCACCATAAAGTGGCATTTCTCCCAGTTTAGCACCAAGTTTGCTTCTTCTCCCCGCTGCAAGACCCTGCAAAGGTTGGAAAAGCAAACACAAAAAGAAGAACCATATACGGAGAAGTCGTCCATCAAGACTTCTACCATGTCTTCAAGAAGGTCAGAGAAAATAGATATCATGCAACGTTGGAATGTCACAGGTGCATTACACAACCCAAACGGCATCCTTTGATATGTGAAGGTGCCGTAAGGGCACGTGAAGGTCGTTTTCTCTTGGTCATTCGGGTGTATGGGAATTTGAAAGAAACCCGAATAACCGTCTAGAAAGCAATAAAATGGATGATTAGCTTGACGTTCAAGCATTTGGTCTATGAAAGGTAACGGAAAGTGATCCTTACAAGTAGATGAATTTAACTTCCTATAGTCAATGCATATTCTATGTCCGGCTATTGTCCTAGTCGGTATCATTTCATCCTTCTCATTTTTAACTACCGTAATCCCCCCTTTCTTAGGCACACAATGAACCGGTGAGACCCAAGTACTATCCGATATTGGGTAGATAATACCCGCATCTAAGAGCTTAAGAATCTCTATCTTTACAACATCTTTCAAATTAGGATTCAACCTTCTTTGATGTTTAATAGAGGTCCTTGATTCATCCTCTAGATGGATTCTATGAGTGCATAAGCTAGGGGAAATACCCTTGATATCATCCAAAGAATAGCCAATGGCTTTCCTATATTTCCTAAGTTCAACAAGAATAGAGGATAGTTCGTTCTCATCTAGACTCTCATTCACAATAACCGGGTAAGACTCGTTGGGACCTAAGAACGCATACTTTAGTCCCGCAGGAAGTTACTTTAGGTCCACCTTTGGGGCTTTGAGTTCACTCCAATCGTCCCCCTCAAGACTAGGATTACCCTTGCTAGTCTCTTCAACGGCTAGAACAAACTCCTCTTGGACCGTGCCAACCCTTAAACCATCTTGAACCTCGATACTACGAACACCCAACTCAACAAATGGCGTATCCTTTTCAACCGGCTTGTGCAAGTCCATGAGTAGCTCATACCCTTGACTTTCTTTGCTCAAGAACCCATGATCACCACGCTCCTTAGTAAAAACCACTTCCAAACCGTCTTCTACTCTCATTTCCTCAAGAAATTCGTCGGCTAGTTCATCCATGGTCACTATGTAGAAGCATTGGCCACCTATGGTGGGTTTCTTCATTACTTTGTTGATGTCAAACTCAAGGACTTCTCCTTTACCCAAGTGAAGGTCTATTTTGCCTTTCCTCACATCGATTATCGCCCACGCGGTTGCTAGGAATGGCCTACCAAAGATAAGAGGGTCTTTTGGTTCTTCATCCATCTCAAGTACCACAAAATCCGTGGGTACAATGAAATCTTTCACCACGATAGGAAGATCCTCAAGCAAACCAATAGGAACCCTCACGCTCCTATCCGCCAATATTAGGGAGATGTTGCATGCTTTGTAACGTGTGAAGCCTAGTCTCTTGGCTACCGAGAATGGCATGAGGCTTACACTCGCTCCAAGTTCACACAAACAATGGTAGAAAACTAGAGGACCAAGTGCACAAGGTAGAGTAAATGATCCCGGATCTCCTAGCTTCTTTGGCACCATCTTCTTTTGTATGATGGCACTACACTCGTGAGTTAGAATGACCATGGACTCCATTTTCTTAGCTCTCTCATTCACGGCATCTTTCAAGAATTTGGCGTATTGAGGGACTAGCAAGAAGGCATCAACCAAAGGCATTGTGAGTTCTACCTTCTCCATTTGCCTATCAAAGATGGCTTTATACTTGTCCATAAGTTGTTTCTTGAACCGCCCGGGAAAAGGTAGCTTAGGAACGTATGGCTTAGGGACAAACACATTCTTCTTCGGTTCCTCTTTAGCAACAACAACCCTAGGCTTGACCTTCTCTACTTCTTCACCCTAGGCTCTCTCACTACCTCATCTTCAACTAACTCGTCATCTTCTCGAAGTTCCACCCCCCCCCCCCCCCACCCACTTTGTTTCGCAATGTCCTCATTGGGAGTAGAGGGAGCTTCTCTTGGTGGAAAAACCGTGCCACTTCTCAAGGTGATGGCATTTACATACTCATTAGGATTAGCTTCGGATTTGCCTGGTAATTGACCTTGTGGTCGTGAAGAAGAAGCAACACCTTTGTTCTCCATGTGTTTTACCTTGGAGTTCAAAGCCTCAATCTTTGTGTTGAGGTCATTGTAAGAGCAATCTACCCGCGTATTGATCTCTGCTTGCCCCTTGAGTAATTGTTGGAACATGGAGCTCAAATCAAGCTCTTGCGATTTAGACGTAGTTGCTTGACCTTGAGGCACAAACCCTTGTTGTTGGCCTTGAAAACCGGGTGGAGCTTTGGGTTGAAATCCACTTTGGTTCCCTTGGATTGGTTCCTTGGGACAAAACCTTGTTGGTTGGTATTAGAAGCTTGGCCTTGAGGTTGGAATTGCTTTTGTGGGGCTCTTTGAGCTTGATTAGGTTGCAGAGGGTAGACTTGGTCTTGTGGATTCTCCACATTTGTGTTCCGGTAAGAGAAGTTGGGGTGGTTCCTATAGTTTTGGTTGAACCCTTGTCTTTGGTAGTTCCCTTGGTTTTGGTAGTTCCCTTGATTCCCCACGTAGTTCACCTCCTCTTGAGTGTTCATGTCCACGTTCTCCTCTTTATAACAACCTTGGTTCTCATCATAAGCATCCACAAAGTTAACCGTCTTTTGGGAAGACACTAGTAGTTTATCAATCAAATTGGCTTGTTTGTCCAATTTTTCATTAAGAGCTTTCATGTCCTTGGCCCGCTTTTTCTCATAAAAGTCCCTTGTCGTCCTTGTGGCGCGGTCATAATCGTCGCCATAGGTCCCGTCAATTTGGGCCAAGTTCTCCACTTGTTCCATGGCTTCGTCCACATCTTTGGCTAAGAAGTTCCCGTTAGAGGCCGTGTCTAAGAGCATCCTTATCTTGGGTAGAGCACCGCGATAGAGGGTACTCAATAGAGAGGCATTGGAGAAGCCATGATGCGGGCATTGAGAGGTGTAGCTTCTAAACCGTTCCCAAGCTTCATTGAAGGATACGTTTCCGCGTTGTGTGAACCCCGAGATTTCGTTCCTCAACTTGGCGGTCCTTGAAGGACAAAAGAACTTTGCAAGGAAAGCTCGTTTGCAATCGTCCTAAGACGTGATTGAACCTTAAGGAAGACTCTTTTCCCATTGACGAGCTTTTTCTCCAAGAGAGAATGGGAAGAGTCTTAGCTTGAAACCGTCTTCCGAAACACCATTCATCTTGGTTAAACCACATATCCTAACAAATTGATCGATATGATCCAATGGATCTTCCATAGATAGACCGTGGAATTTGTTGCTTTGAACCATCTTTATCAAACCCGGCTTCACTTCGAAGTTGTTGTTCTCAACCGGTGGAGCTTGGATCCCTTGACGGTTTTGATGGGCATTGGCGGCATCACCCGCACCAACCACGTTTTGAGCCCTTGGGGGATGGTTAGGGACTCTCATTGGCCGGCCGGGTGGATGTGGGGCGTTGTGAGCGTGGCCACCACCTTGTGGGGGTTGTTTCCAACATTGTAATGAATCTCCCCAAGTGGAACATTTTCATAGTGATCCATGTCGTTCTCAACTTCTTGTTGTCTCACACGTGCTTCCCTTGTTCTAAACCCTCGGTATGATCGATGTATGTCGTCCCTTGGTTGAATTAGATTGTAGTTACCGCGAGATCGTGTATGCATGCACCTATAAGTTTAGAGAGAGCAATGGAAAGCAAACAAGATTAGTAACTTTGTAGCAAATAAAGCTTAATCTCACAAAGAGCCTAAATCTCAATGTTAAAACAAATCCCAATATGGCAACGGCGCCAAATTGATACAAGATAGTTTGGTATCTCTAGAGTCAATTCTCTAAATGCAATTGTAGCATAAGAGGTTATCGAACCTTACTGGGATTTATCCTAATCACTAAGAATGCAAGGAGCAATTGCAAGTTAAGCTAAACAAGAGTGTTTTGATTAAGTAACCAAATTAAGGCAATTAAGCTATGCAATAACTAAACAAGATGTAATTCAAATAACAAAAGCGGAACTAGAGATAAGGTTATTGATATAAGGTGATCCAAATCCAATTAATGATGTTCATTCACTCAAGAAGCTAATTCCTAGGCAATAGATCTCTAATCTTGATTATTTCTCTTTCAAGCAACTCATCACTTTAATTATCAAGTCCATTAACAAATCATCATTTGTGGGTTAACAACTAGCAAGCATTAAGAATCATAACAATATCAACCAAAGAAATGCCCTAAACAACTAATATCTTATGTTATGAGCATAAATCTCTTGTCTAGTTTATCAAGGCATTTCATCAAACACTTGGTGTTCATGAAATAACGTATGATCTATATCCACTCTTTCAAGCTGAATCTAGCATTAGTGACGAATCGGGTCGACCCGGGACATACCGGGTACTGACCTGGTTTAAATGGATAAAAAGTTCTAATTGGTCAATACCGAGGTCACTGCTCGGTGTAACACCTCGGTATTGGGCCAGGGTTTGTGTACCGACGAGGAGTACCGAGCAGTGGCGTCAGTATTGAGGGGAGATTGCTTGGTGTCTTCAATGGATACCGAGGTCACTCCTCGGTATCGTTGCTCGGTGTTAAGGAGATTTTCCCCCGAGTTTCCTCCGAGAGCAGCGCCGATCAGTTGCACCGAGCAGTGACCTCGGTACAATCCCCTGAAGCTTCGATACCGACGTCCCTCCTCGGTGTTGTTGCTCGGTATTAAGGGGTTTTTCCCCCAGCTTCTATACCGACCAGTTGCACCGAGCAGTGACCTCGGTGCAACCCTTCTGCCTTCAATACCGAGGACTAGTACCGACCAGTGACGTCAGTACAGTCTATGTCCTTTCTCCTTGGATCTCGAATCTCCTCTTTAGCACCTGAAATACGATCCAAAACATGCAAGGACTCTCTAGGACTATATGTGGACACATTAGACTCCTAAAATGACTAAAATGCTAAAGAGTTAACATGAACTATATGCAAATGACTCGAAACCTAAGTAAAACGGATGCTAGAATGATGCAAAATATGATGATATCATCATCTCAACGCATGCTTCGATATACTCAACGAGTACAGTATAAAACTTAACCCTACCAAATGCACATTTGGAGTGACGTCCGGAGATTTCCTCGGCTATATCGTAACACAGAGAGGAATCGAAGCAAACCCAAAACAGATCTCGGCAATCATAGATCTTCCTTCTCCTAAAACAAAACGTGAGGTTCATCGATTAACCGACCGCATTGCCGCCCTTAACCGTTTCATCTCTCGATCAACCGATAAATGTCTGCCTTTCTACCAACTTCTTCGGGGAAACAAAAACCTCGAGTGGGATGATAAGTGCGAGGAAGCATTCAAACGACTTAAAGAATATCTCTCGACTCCTCCAATCTAAGCAAAACCGGAGGACGGCGAAACCCTTTACTTATACATCGTAGTTTCGAACTTGGCAGTTAGCGTAGTCCTCGTTCGAGAAGAATGAGGTGAACAAAAACCGATCTTCTATACCAGCAAGTCTCTGGACGGAGCCGAAACAAAATACTCCACACTTGAGAAACTCTCCCTTGTTGTCGTTACTACAGCCCGGAAGCTTCGTCCATACTTCCAATCACACTCAATCGCTGTTCTTACCGATCAACCCTTGTGAACCATCCTGCATAGCCAAGTCAGTCCGGTAGACTCGTCAAATGGGCAATCGAGCTGAGCGAATACGATATCAACTATAAAAACCGAATAAGTGCCAAATCACAAGTCTTGGCTGATTTCCTCATCGAACTACCCCCAAGAGTTGGTGAATAACAATGTCCCCGCAATAGACAAATGGACCCTACACGTAGACGGTTCATCATCTCATCGAGGGTCGGGAGTAGGTATACGCCTCCAGTCCCCAACCGGGGAGCTCTTGGAACAATCGTTCTGCCTAGAATTCAACGCTTCAAACAACGAAGCCGAATAAGAAAAACTGCTCGCTGGCCTACGCTTGGCCAACGCCATCAGAGTAACCCAAATACATGCATAATGTGATTCCCAGCTCATTGTGAACTAATACAGCGGAGAATACGACGCTAAAAACGAACGGATGGATGCATACCTCAAACTCGTCAAGAAACTCGCCTCCAAGTTTGAAACTTTCAACCTTACGAAAATACCACGAGGCGATAACGCACCAGCCGATGCGCTAGCCGCACTCGCGTCCAGCTCGGACCCCCATCTCAAGCGAACCATCTCGGTAGAAAGCATCACAAAACCAAGTATCGAAATGTCATAAACGTGCAACGTAGCAACACGTAGACGTAACTACGAAGAACAACCAGCCACCACTCCCGAACCATGGAGAACAAGAAAAAAAAATTAACACAAAGTACCGACCTTAACACCGACCCCGAGCTGAACAGCGCATATGATCCCAAACTTTGAAACATATCCGACAATGACGAAGAATCCGAAGGATTACACGTACCAATGGATATCGAGGCTGAAGACGACGAGGATCCAAAAGATTGGACTATCAAGCTCAAAATGTATATCCACGATGGAATAGTCCCACCAACCAGGTGGGAAGCTCTGCGATTTAAAATGCGAGCTTGCCTCTTACATTGTTCAAAAGGGGGATTTATACCGATGGAGTGCCGCAGGAATCCTAGTAAATTTTGTACCAAGCAACGATACCGTTGAAGTCATGAGAAAAATACACGAAGGATCGTGTGGCAATCATGCCGGAGGTCGATCGCTAGCTCTCAAAATTAAAAAAGCCTGCTACTATTGGCCGACCATGCTAGCAGATTGTGAAAAATTTGTGGCTAAATGCGAAAAATACCAACGACATGCTCCAATGATCAATTTACCTACCGAACTGCTAACAACCTTAATGGCACCCTATCGCTTCATGCGATGGTCAATGGACATCATCGGCCCATTCCGACGCTCCACGACGCAGAAGCAGTTTATCCTCGTCATGACCGATTACTTCAGCAAATGGGTTGAAGCAGAATCATACGCCGAAATACACGCCCTTGACGTCCAAATATTCGTCTTGAAGTACATCATATGCCGACATGGGGTACCGTACGAAATCGTAACAGACAACAGACCAAAATTCATTTCGACATTATTAGGCGATTTATGCACTTAGTGGAAAATCCGACTAAGTTTTTCCACACCGAGATACCCACAAGGCAATGGCCAAGCCGAGGCAACTAACAAAACCATCATCAACGGACTCAAGAAACGATTGGTTACAAAGAAAGGATGCTGGGCAGGCGAACTCGATGGAGTCCTCTGGTCACACCGAACCACACCTCGGAGATCCACCGGACAATCACCCTTTTCCTTAGCCTACGGCATGGAAGCTTTATGCCCAGCCGAACTCGTGGTCCTGACAATATGCCGAACGATGCTGGTATTATACCCCAGCCTCAACAAGGAAATGATGCTCGACAACCTAGACACTCTCGAGGAACAGCGCGGACATGCATTACTCAGAATCCAAAATTACCAACATTTAACGGCGCGGTATTACAATAAAAAAGTTCGAGGTCGGCACTTTGAAGATGGCAACCATATCCTACGAAACGTCTTCCAAGGCACTGAAGAAAAGAATGTCGGCAAGCTCGGCATTAATTGGGAAGGTCCCTACCAGATAATGCGGGTCGTCCTATTATTAACAGTTCGGCATTACAGCCAAAAAAAAAAAACAAATCTCGCCGAACTCGTTTTTAACTCTGTTGTAATGTGAACTACGAATGGTTTGATCCTTCTTATGAAGGTACGTAGGCAGCACACACGGGTTCATCTATGACTTTAATAAAATTACATTTTGTCGAATCGAATTCAAACAAAAAACAAACTTGAATGGATCGAATCCATGATGTCCGAACTCAAAAGAATCATATCCATGATAACCGAACTCGAATGGACCGCACCCATGACAGCCGAACTTAAATCACTCGACGAAACATAGAAACTCTCATTCACTTGAAACCATCATAGATTCACACATCGACATCCTGGCCAGACAATCGGTACACTGAAATAAGCTGAGCTTCGTCTCGCATGTTATGGATAACACACTTTCCATGTATAGCCGGGACCAGTCCCGCACTAAAAATGCTCTCAGATCATCAGAGCTAAATAAGCTGAGTCCGCCTCGCGCACTCCGATTCGATCTGAGAAGACCTGAAGCATCCTAAGACGAGCTCCCTATGCACTCTTATGCTAAGCTCCATGGTAAAGCCGAACGATTCCTCTCGCAGAATTAAGCTGATTTTTCAACAATCGCAAAGTAATAAGACGATTTCTCAACAATCGCAATTTAGTAAGCCGATCTCCTAATGATTGCAAACCTCTAATAGGTCGAAGAGTCGAACTCACCCTCTACACCCAGGCTAAGACCGTACTATGGACGGCCCCAATTTCGTGTATGGTGAAATCGAGAGATTTGTATAACATTATGAACTCACAACAGCCGAATTCGAAATAAAATTAGATTAAAAAAGATAAGTATACAAAGAAAATTCCGAGGTCAATTAATGAAACACCGTAACAAAATATTTAAAGGTTCAAAAGGGAAATATTACATAAAGCCCCCTGGGCAAAAACACCGAGAAAACATGAGAAAATCAAGAAGAAAACAAGAGATGATATGCCGACATGGTGGTCAAAGGGCTTGCTCCCTCATAACACTTGCCCGATCTCCCGAGATCGTCCGATGATTCGAGCCAAACATATCAAGACCGGCTAGGACCTCCACTCCAATCGGCAAAGAAACTTCTTGATGGACAGTCTCGGTAAAAGACAACACTGAAAGATCCTCATCAGTCAGGTCGCAAGGAGCAATCGCATCATACTCCGCCGACTTCTCAGCTTTGAGCTTCTTTAGCTTCTCGATACGAGCCGGCGGTACATCAATGCCATCCTTCTTATCGAGAACATCAGAGAAGCTAAGAACCCGGTGAATCTGATTAAGCATGAGGAATGGCCTCTTTATCTTCTCGGTAACGGCGAGATGGTCTTTCACCTTCTGGAGACAAACCTGACAATTTTCAATCACTTCCTTGTGCTTCATTATCTCATGCGTGCGAGTCACCCTCAAACACCCCGTCTCTCTTTTTAGAGTGCGGATAACAGAGTCCCTATCCATGGTGAGCTCGGTATTAGACGTCCTCAGCTCGGTAATAGACGTCTTCAGCTCGGCATTAGCCGCCTTCAGTGCGGCAATTTCTTCTTTGAGCCCAGCCACGGCTAGTTCGTTCAAAAACAAGCTCGGCCTGTAACTCTTTAGCAGCCGCGCCGACTTCAAGAGCCCCACGACGCGTTGAACTCAGTTCACGGTCGTATGCACCGATAACGTCGTTGGTCTGCGCCACCATATGAAAAAGGAGGAAGATATTAGCCTAAGGCAAAACAATTCAATGAAAATCAAAAACGATAAGCTCTACTTACATCATCCGTGGTGCGAGCCAACTTCTTATTTGCCTCGGACTTAAAGAGCTCGTCATTTGGAGGCAGATTTTGAGAACCGAAGGTCAGCTGACGATATAGTTTGGCGCACGCCGCCTCGTCATTGACAACTTGCTCATCCTTATCATAATCAAACTTGACAGAATGAGCAGAAGGGCCAGAGGGCCGCTGCCTTTGCGAAGCAGCCGACCGACCCGAGCGGCTGCCCTCAGCAATCTTGGTTCGCACCGATACATGAAGATTAGTGCCCTCGTCTTGTATGTCATCTCCGTGGACGACCGTTATATTCGCATTATCGACCGGGTCCCGGTTGACATGTTTTCACGAACGGCGGGTAGTGTTTTTCCTTTTTCTCTTCTTCTGTCTCTCGGCCTCTAGTTTGGCCCCGGTATTCGCTCCGTCGGCCGGAGTCTGCTCCTCTTCCACAACGAGCTGCTGGCCCTCTGGAAGCCTATCACCCTCAATAACCTCAACGGAGCGGGCATCAGCAGGATCATGGTGATCATCCTGCTCGTAGTCGAAATCGGGAATATCGTCGATCTTCATCTTCCTCCTTCCGCTACTTGGATTAGCTGCGCAAAAAGAAGTTCGGCTTCATAAGTCTGAAAATATAAATTTGAAATATAATAATAACACCGAATCGAACCTCTAAGCGCTCGCTTCGCTTTCAAACTGATCTTCTCCTGATACGCCTCTGGCCAACGACGTTTCCCAGCCGAACTCAACTATTTCACGTGCTTGGAAGTAAAACCCGGGATTATTGTAAGGAATCTCGGAGTATGATGAACTGAAATAAGAAATAAAAAACAGTTAGAAAAGAAACCAGGGAAAGCAATTAGGAATAAACCGGTGTCTACCAATAGGAATCCTCCATTGACTACGGTAATTCCCATCAGATCGCGATACATAGAACTCGTCAATCCGGACATAGAAGTAACGAGACTCCCAATTGTTGACCTTGCTCGGTTTATTCCCCGTGACATTATCGTATTTCGGTTTCCCATTCGCCGATAAGAACCATGGCTTCCGTTTCGTAATATTCACCCGGAACAGCCTCTCGAAGACCTTAGCGTTGATCGGTATGTCACATTCTTCCCCAAGGATCAAAAGTCCGACAAGGTTGATGACCGTGGCGGGTTGGAGCCGAGAGATGGCAATACGTCGGCGCTTACAGTAGCTATATAACAGCTCGGTGATATGCTCAAATTAATACCCTAAAAGTACTAAGCAGTAGTTGAAGTATAGTAGGGGTCAAACACAAGGACTCACATAAACACACAATAGATTATATAGGTGAAAATCAAGCTAAACGATCAATGGTATTGAAAACAGAACGTAAATTAAAACGGTTGTAAATTCAATTAGGAGAAGGCTAGGGTCAAGGTATTTCTCAAGAAATCAATGAATGTAGATAAACTAACTAACATGATTCGGATTTAGTACGGTTCTTGAACTCAAATCACTAAGATATAGTTAACCAACTTCCGCTGCGACAACTATCTAAATCTAAATCCTAGGAATTCCAAATTCCTTTGCGAACCCTAAAGTCTAAATCAGCTTTTTAAATCAGGTTTGATTTGTTCACAAAACAACTAAACCAAATTCCTTTGCGAATAGTTATTTTGCTCACCCTAGGTTCTATCAGGTAATTAATTGCACTTCCGCGCCTAATCAATTATCCTAAGATCTAAGTTCTAGGTGATCAATCTAGAATTAGCTTTGCAAACAACCTATAGCGAAGAACTACTTCAGATGGTGAATCTTAATAACTAATCAATCTAGCATTCAGAGATAACCCTTATGAGAGCCCTGAACCTAACAAGAAATCTACTCAGACATGGAAATTGAAGGAATAAACATGTTTGAATAAATCATCAAATATATCAGAAAGAGTAACAAGAGGGTTCGAAATCTTCTCTTGGACGAACAGAGTCTCAGACTTGTCTCCCTTCAGAAGCTCTCTCACAAAACCAAAGTAAAATAAAGCATAGCCATTAAAGTGGCTGTAAAATCCTATTAAATAACATAAATCACGTTTTGGGGCTTCTTGTAAATAATAAAGACTTCTGGACCATTATGCAATTCTTCAACTCTTCATTAAGTCGCGGGTCGTGTCTGCCTCGATGAGTATCGACCGATACTAGGCAGTATCAACCGATACTAGGCAGTATTGATCGATACTGATGCTTCAAATCGGGTACTCAGCTACACAAACGTCTGTTTTGCTCCAATATGCTCCAAAAAACTCCAATATCTCCAATTATGCTCCAAATGTGCTAAAACATGTAAAAGACTCTAAAACACTACGAAATAGTAGAAAAACTCTATAAAACGGACTTATATCACGGCTTAAACGGGGTAAAAACCATGATATATCAACTCCCCCAGACTTAGCCTTTGCTTGCCCTCAAGCAAATAGAAGACTAAACCAGAGAAAGAGGTTTGAAAACGTAGAGACTCACCTGTTCTTGAAACGTTGCAATGACCCTTTTCCCAAACACCCAAATGTCACCTAACCAGCTTTTGATCTAACCACCATGTACTTCTCCGTAGATATTCGCAGCTTTCCAGACTACACACATTATTTCACAACATCGTTCAATCAAGCCATCCTCGCCAGTTTCATCGCTGTGATTAATACCAAGAACCTTCTAGATTTTTTCCCATACAATATCATGACAAGGAACCACCCTTTTTCACACTTTCTGGTATTATTTCTCTCCCCCATACTTATTTCTTATTATGTTCTTTCTTTTATTTATTTAGCTTTGCATATACACATCAAGGTATGAGACGCGAGTATTGATGGTGTTAGCCACCGAATCCCCGGTTCTTCCCTCTCAACGTATCAACGGCGTAGGCGAATAATGACATCATAGGAAAATCCTAGCCTCGCTTCCAATCCTTTGTGTGATCATTCCTCACCAAGTATAATAATGGGATCGTTGGAAATTTTCCTAACACTCTACTCAGAAGAAAATCATTTCATCTTTTAAAGCATCTTATTAATTAACTTGTAACAGGGAGAGAAATACCATTATTTTAAAACACATGGGTTCCTTTGTCAGATACGAATGATGAATCAAGCTCTATGAGTACTAACCACATTGATGAAGTGCAAAAATTTGGCTCAGGCTTTAAAGAACTTTGCTGGAAACATGAGTGTCTTCTAGTCAACTGGTCAACCCTTGGATTTTTTATTAGTCGATCTAGAACTGATTCTGTAACAATGGTCACTTAGAAGCAATGTCAAATCAATGGATTCAAGAAAAATATCACAGTCTCAGACAAAGTTTTGACTCAATAAAATAACGAATGAATCAAAAACGACTGACTCTAAGAAAAACAAAAACAAAGTCAGCGACTCCCTCCCCCAGACTTAAACAACACTGTCCCCAGTGTTATCTAGCCTAGAGTTGGTAAAACAAAATCAAATGGACCAAGTGGATTTTGAAAAATCAAGAAGTTACCGTGCTTGAACATCGAGTATCGATCGATACCACAGTATCGACCGACACACGGCTTGGTATCGATCGATACCAGGCTTAAGTCGACATGATGAACCGTTCAGTTGCGTAGGGTGTCGACCGATGCCAATGGGGTGCAATGCAAGATTATACTAAGCCTAGAACACACTAATCAAGTGGTAATCGTCCAGCAAAACAAGTTATAGAAGCCTAAAAGTCGAAAATAAAACCTTGGGTCACGGATTGAAAAGATGAGAAATCGTGATTCATACCTTGTAGATCGTGAGAATGAGTGAGAGAATGAGACAGATGATGAAAATCCAAGCAGAATAGGCACAAAAATCACTCAAATCCGTTGAGAAACCAAGATATGTGATTTTGAGAGAGAGAGGTCGGTATTTGTATCGAGCGATGGAGGCGGTGGGAGAAAAAGGAAAAACCGTAGGGTTTATAAGTAAACTTACATGCGCATGGAGTATCGACCGATACTACTTGGTATCGATCGATACTGAGCATATGGAGTGTTTTTCTCGCCACACGGAGGTCGGTTCAAAATGTGGATGTTTAATCAATGGGTATCGATCGATACCAAGTGGCATCGATCGACACGGAACCTCCGAATCTGTTTCACGTGACACAACGAAACACAAAACAAAAACAACTAGAAAAATAAAAGATTCATATGTACAAACTTACCAGTGGGTTGCCTCCCACTCAGCGCTTGTTTAACGTCACGAGCTTGACTTTACGGACGGTTAGTCAGGATGGGAATGAGAGCTTGCAGCAAAACAGACTCCACAACTTGACATCTCCAGCTTCAGAGTTCTGCGCAACATGTTCTCCCCAACCTCTTGTCCTTTCTCCTTCAGCTCCGGAGTAAGAAGAATTCTAGCCTTAGAAAATGGCTTCGAGGGCCCTTTGCATTTCACCTGGTATTCGATTGAATCTCCATCGCATTTCTGAGGAATTAAGGTGACCTGTGTAGCACTCTCGACGCTTTTTTTCTTCACATTCTTCTTTGCCTTAGTCTTTTTGATGAATTCCATGGCAATGAAAGGAGGGCGATCCAGAACTTCCACGACAGTTGGCTCAGCATAAGGCTCTTCCAAAAGATCAACTACCAATGTTTCTCCCGTAACAGTGGTGATGCAAGGGATATGTGCGGGAGTTCCTCTGGGGATGGCTTTGTAGGAGACATGCTCGTCAATGTACGTAAACGAGATGCTCTTACTGGGCGAGTCTATAACTGCACCAGCCGTAGCCATGAATGGTCTCCCAAAAATCAAAGGGTTGCTAGACCTTGCGTGCATATCCACAACCTGAAAATCGGTAGGAACTAGACAGTCTCCCACCTTAACCATTAAATCAGGGATTGTACCGTATGGAACTGAGGTGGAAGAGTTCGCGAATGTGAGGGCCATCTGAGTAGATCTTATGTCGTCGATTTGCAGCTTCTCTGCGAGTGCCTTCGACATAACGTTAACTCTAGACCCTGAATCAACCAGAGAGTCTTTGAATTCAACTCCGGAGATGGAGCATGGGATTGAAAATTTCCCTGGGTCTTCCATCTTAGTCAAACGCTTCAGTGGAGGCGGTGTACTTCTGACTTTGATGAAGAGTGACTTGATCTCGTCATCAGTTTCTCTGCAATCCTGGAAGTGACTTAGCAGAGGGCGGTATTCTAGGGCTTCTTCAAAAGTGTGTGTGTGTGGAATTCTTCGCACCATCTTCTCAAAGCCACGCAACTGCTTTGGAGAAATGGGATCTATGAGTTGTTTAGGTGGTCGAGAATCCGGTTTCTTAGGCTTGTAGATACGTCCCTCAACCATCTCTGGTTTCCTCATGATCTCTGGTTCAGCCTCCAAGGGGTGTCGATCGATACAAGGTGGGTGTCGATCGACACAAGGCTCATGCGTTGGTTCTTCAGGTTGGTATCGATCGATACTGACGAGTCAGGTTCGGAATCACCTTCTACAAGGTTTTCGAGATCTCATGCACCTCTCAAGGTGATGGCATTGACGTACTCCTTATGTGCCTGAGTCGTCTTTCCTTTGATAGCTGCAGTCTGAGCTACTTGCGTTTCCAACATCTTCTGATGAATATCGAGCGCGTCGATCTTTCCACTCAGATCCTTGTACACATCATCTATCTTTCTGTTGAGGTTCACTGTGAGATGCTATTGTCCTTGAATCAGTTGTTCAAACATAGACTCGGTCTTACTGTCAGGGAGCTTAGCAGGTACAGGTTGATAGGATGAATTTCCATAGTTCCTGGTGTACCCATTGTTCTGAGATGATCTCTGACCAAACTGATTTGAACCTCCTTGCTGAGAGTTGTTGTTGAAGTTTTGGTTGATGTTGAATTGATTCCTCTGACCTTGAAAACCAGAACCACCAATGTAGTTGACATCCTCTACTTCATCCTCGTTGAACACCTCAACATCTTCAGCAAACTGAACAGCCTTTTGTGTCTGGCCCATCAGAAGACTGTCCATAGAATCCAACTTAGCTTGAAAATCAGCAATCTGTGAGCCATCCATGTTATCAGCTAACTTCTTCCTCTCATAATCAGCATTCTAGGTGCTATTGCTAGACGCCAAGTTCTTAATTAGGACATAAGCTTCATCAGGATACCTGGTGTTGAAGTTTCCATTGCTCGAAGCATCCAAAGCCATATGATACCTCCAATCAATCCCTCTGAAGAAGAAACCCATCAGCTGAACATCAGAATACCCGTGATGTGGACAATCTCTCTGGTAAGATCTAAATCTCGTCCAAGCAGCCTTGAACGCCTCGGTAGGTCCTTGAGAAAACTGGGAGATATTGTTCCTCAGATCTTCGGATCTTGCATCATCATAAAAGTTGGTCAGGAAAGCGGTCTTAGTCTCCTCCCAGGTAGTCAGCGATCCAGGAGGCAACTGCTTCAGCCAGTAAGTTGCTTCCCCACCAAGAGAGTACCGGAAAAGCTTCCAGAAAATATAGTCGTAGGACACGCCATTGCTTTTGATGCTAGTGACCAAATCCTTGAACCTCTCAATATGATCCATGGGATGTTCGCTGGAAAGACCATGAAAAGGGTGCTGTCCCACAAGAGTGTAGTATGAAGGTTTCAGCTCAAAGTCATTCCTCGGAAAAGCAGGAGGACGGATCGCATATCGGTTTGCGTAAAACTGGTTAGGTCTGTTGCACTCACCAAGCGTGCTGCATCTTGAACCAACTCCACTTGATTGGTGTTCATTTTTGCTGGTTTCTTTGCTTTTCTGTTTGTTCGTTCCACAAGTGCTATCTGCTCCAATGACAGTTCAACTAGCTGCGTGCTCTTGCTCTTTCTGGTTTCACGATTAGGCGTACACCTGAAAACGAAATTCAAAAACGTAAGTAACAAAAAACGTGATGAGTATCGACCGATACCAAGTGGTGTCGATCGATATCAACAAAAAGAGAACGGCGAGTATCGACCGATACTAGATAGTATCGATCGATACCGACGAGTTTAGTCGAAATTCTCAGACTAAAATCTAATGGCGAATTGAGTCCCCGGCAACGGCGCCAAATTTGATATGCTCAAATTAATACCCTAAAAGTACTAAGCAGTAGTTGCAGTATAGTAAGGGTTGAACACAAGGACTCATAGAAACACACAATAGATTATATAGGTGAAAATCAAGCTAAACGATCAATGGTATTGAAAACAGAACGTAAATTAAAACGGTTGTAAATTCAATTAGGAGAAGGCTAGGTTCAGGGTATTTCTCAGGAAATCAATGAATGTAGATAAACTAACTAACTAACAGGATTCGGATTTAGCACGGTTATTGAACTCAAATCTCTAAGATATAGTTAACCAACTTCCGCTGCGAAAACTATCTAAATCTAAATCCTAGAAATTCCAAATTCCTTTGCGAATCCTAAAGTATAAATCAGCTTTTTAAATCAGGTTTGATTTGTTCACAAAACAACTAAACCAAATTCCTTTGCGAATAGTTATTTTGCTCACCCTAGGTTCCATCAGGTAATTAATTGCACTTCCGCGCCTAATCAATTATCCTAAGATCTAAGTTCTAGGTGATCAATCTAGAATTAGCTTTGCAAACAACCTATAGCGAAGAACTACTTCAGATGGTGAATCCTAATAACTAATCAATCTAGCATTCAGAGATAACCCTTATGAGAACCCTGAACCTAACAAGAGATCTACTCAGACATGGAAATTGAAGCAATAAACATGTTTGAATAAATCATCAAATAAATCAGAAAGAGTAACAAGAGGGTTCGAAATCTTCTCTCGGACGAACAGAGTTTCAGACTTGTCTCCCTTCAAAATTTTTCTCACAAAACCAAAGTAAAATAAAGCATAGCCATTAAAGTGGCTGTAAAATCCTATTAAATAATATAAATCACATTTTGGGGCTTCTTGTAAATAATAAAGAATTCTTGACCATTATGCAATTCTTCAACTCTTCATTAAGTCGCGGGTCGTGTCTGCCTCGATGAGTATCGACTGATACTAGGCAGTATCGATCGACACTGATGCTTCAAATCCGGTACTCAGCTGCACGAACGTCTGCTTTGCTCCAAAATGCTCCCGAAAGCTCCAATATCTCCAATTATGCTCCAAATGTGCTAAAACCTGTAAAAAACTCTAAAACACTACGAAATAGTAGAAATACTCTATAAAACGGACTTATATCATGGCTTAAACGGGGTAAAAATAGTAGAAATACTCTAGAAATACTCGGGAAGAGGGAACTCGAGACCATAACTTCTAAAGTAGTCCTCGTATACGCAAATATAACCAAAACGACACGCCTCCAACTGTTGCATGGATCCAGATCTCAAGGCGACTCTTCGATTTCCACGAAACCATTAAAAGCAACAGGCAAACACAAAACCTCCTGAAGCCGAAGAAACCAATTGTCAAACAGCCAAGGCAATATACCGAATTCAAACCAACAAGCCGGACTCTAAAGCTTCAACCCATAGATCGGTAATACAAAGATCCCACTACAAATTCACCGATCTCGGTCCATAACCGATCTAAACCAATTCATCATGAATTTCGCCAAACTCTAGATATTCCTTCGAGGAACTGAGGGGGGGGGGCTTATTGTTAGTGGTGAGTTGAGCACTCCCCGGTTTACACTGATTTAAACCGAGAAGGAACCCGATCCTTGACTCGTCGGAAATCGGCTTTCAAGCCTGTTAAAGGCCCAAGGACTCGCGACACCGACTTCTTAGCCCAAAGAGGGCCCAACCCGTCTAAAGTAATAACCGACCTATGAGATTTACCGAATATTTCCTGATCTCGGAGTAAAATCGGGAAACTTTTCTTTTCCTAAAGGAATTAGGAAAATAAAATCTTCATGTTCGCAACCGACATCGAATCCTATAAATAGGAGAGCCATGATCACATCTCATTCATTCACAATCTCTACCAGCGAGACAGTGGAAATAGAGAGCTCGAGCATCCCGATCTTTGTTTTCTTAGTTTACCGAGTCTTTTTACCAATCTTAAAATAATCATGTACTTTTTACCGAGTTCGATATCAATAAACGAGATCCCGACCTAAGTTTACTGTTTTGCCTCTTCAGTGATTTTCATAATCAACAATATAATAATAACACCGAATCGAATCTCTAAGCGCTCGCTTCGCTTTCAAACTGATCTTCTCCTGATACGCCTCTGGCCAACGACGTTTCCCAACAGAACTCAACTGTTTCACGTGGTCGGAAGTAAAACCCGGGATTGTTGTAAGGAAGCTCGGAGTATGACGAACTGAAATAAGAAATAAAAAACAGTTAGAAAAGAAACCAGAGAAAGCAATGAGGAATAAATCGGTGTCTACCAATAGGAATCCTCCATTGACTCCAGTAATTCCCATCAGGCTGCGATACAGAGAACTCGGCAATCCGGACATAGAAGTAATGAGAGCCCCAATTGTTGAAATTGCTCGGTTTATTCCCCGTGACAAGATCGTATTCCGGTTTCGCATTCGCCGATAAGAACCATGGCTTCTGTTTTGTAATATTCACCCGGAACAGCCTCTCGAAGACCTTCGCGGGGATCGGTATGTCACATTCCTCTCCAAGGATCAGAAGTCCGACAAAGTTGATGACCGTTTTGGGTTGGAGATGAGAGATGGCAATACGTCGGCGCTTACAGTAGCTATATAGCAGCTCGGGAAGAGGGAACTCGAGATCACAACTTCTGAAGTAGTCCTCGTATACGCAAATATAACCTTCGGGTGCATCCTACGGTCGTTGACTGGCGTTAGGGATGCGGAAAACAATATCATTAGGAGCCCCGCATCGCTCCAAAGTATTCATGATAGTCTTCCTTTGAGAGCGGGTCCGCCCCACACAAGCCGGGGTAATGACCCTGCGAGTCGAGTTCGGAGTAACCGCCTCATGATTAAGAACTTTTTATTCGCCTTTTTTGGCCAGTGGAGCAGCATCCTCCTCCTCAACATAACCCATATCGATCACATCAACATTATGCTCGTCGTCAAGCCGAGCTTGGGCGTCCATCTCACGAACATCTTTTTCTGCGGTATGTGGAACCAGAGTAGCAGCTCGGGAACTACTGGGAACAGCAGGATTCAGACGTGAGTTGCGCCAAATTAACTCTTGCTTAACACCACTTAGCCCGTCATCAGATGAATCATTAGGATCTGACGACATGATAAACAACTCGAGATCGACGCCAGACTCTCTGAGATAAGGAGTTAGGTCATTCACAGAAGCAGAAGAAGAACTTGAACTCATCTCGATCAAAGAGGCCAAAATCAACGATGAAATACAGAAGAAGAGCATGAAGATGGATCGGAAAACTCGAAGATCTTCAGAAAGATCGACGGAGTCACAGTGGAAACTGACAGCAGAAGTGAAGCCAGTTCTAGGGAATCCGAGGGATATTTATAAAGGAAAAAGCAATCATAACGACTCCTCGATTCCTGCACCAAAACGACATGCCTCCAACTATTGCATGGATCCGGATCTCAAGGCGACTCTTCGATTTCCACAAAACCATTAAAAGCAACACGCAAACACGAAATCTACCGAAGCCGAAGAAACCAATTATCAAACAGCCAAGGCAATATACCGAATTCAAACCAACAAACTGTACTCTAAAGCTTCAACCCAGAGATCAGTAATACGAAGATCCCACCATAAATTCACCGATCTCGGTCCATAGCCGATCTAAACCAATTCATCATGAATTTCACCAAACTCGAGATATTCCTTCGACGAACTAAGGGGGGGGATTATTGTTAGTGGTGAGTTGAGCAATCTCTGGTTTAGATCGGTTTAGACCGTGAAGGAACCCGATCCTTGACTCGTCGCATATCGGCTTTCAAGCCCGTTAAAGGCTCAACGCTTCGTGACACTGACTTATGGGCCCAAAGAGAGCCCAACCCGTCTAAAGTAATAACCGACCTCCGAGATTTACGGAATAATTCCTGATCTCGGAGAGAAATTGGGAAACTTTCCTTTTCCTGAAGGAATTAGGAAAAGAAAATCTTCATGTTCGCAACCGACATCGAATCCTATAAATAGGAGAGCCATGATCACATCTCATTCATTCACAATCTCTACCAGCGAGACAGAGGAAATAGAGAGCTCAAGCATCCCGATCTTTGTTTCCTTAGTTTCCCAAGTCTTTTTATCGATCTTAAAATAATAATGTACTTTTTACCAAGTTCGATATCAATAAACGAGATCCCGACATATGTTTACTGTTTTGCCCCTTGTGTGATTTTCATAATCAACAATATAATAATAACACCGAATCAAACCTCTAAGCTCTTGCTTCGCTTTCAAACTGATCTTCTCCTGATACGCCTCTGGCCAACGACGTTTCACAGCGGAACTCAACTGTCTCACGTGCTCGGAAGTAAAACCCGGGATTGTTGGAAGGAAGCTCGGAGTATGACGAACTAAAATAAGAAATAAAAAACAGTTAGAAAAGAAACCAGAGAACGCAATGAGGAATAAACTGGTGTCTACCAATAGGAATCCTCCATTGACTCATTAGGATCTGACAACCTGATAAACAACTCGAGATCGGCGCCAGCCTCTCTGGGAGAAGAAGTTCGATCAAGCCGAAGAAGAACTTGAACTCATCTCGATCAAAGAGGCCAAAATCAACGATAAAATACAGAAGAAGAGCTTGAAGATGGATCGGAAAACTCGAAGATCTTCAGAAAGATCGGCGGAGTCACGGTGGAAACTGACCGGAAAACTCTAAACAAAATAAAAATCTAGAGAGAAAGGAGAGCGCTAGAGAGAGAAAGTGGGCGTACCTTATGAAAGCAGAAGTGAAGCCAGTTCTAGGGAATCTGAGGGATATTTATAAATGAAAAAGCAATCATAACGACTCCTCGATTCCCGCACCAAAAGGACACGCTTCCAACTGTTGCATAGATCCGGATCTCAAGGCGACTCTTCGATTTCCACGAAACCATTAAAAGCAACACGCAAACACGAAACCTACCGAAGCCGAAGAAACCAATTGTCAAACAGCCAAGGCGATATACCGAATTCAAACCAACAAACCGGACTCTAAAGCTTCCACCCAGAGATCGGTAATACGAAGATCCCACCACAAATTCAGTGATCTCGGTCCATAACCGATCTAAAACAATTCATCACAGTCGGCGCCAATTGTTGGTTCGATCCCCACAGTCGGCGCCAATTGTTGATTATGAAAATCACACAAGGGACAAAACAATAAATTTAGGTCCGGATCTCGTTTATTGATATCAAACTCGGTAAAACGTACATGATTATTTTAAGATCGGTAAAAAGACTCGGGAAACTAAGGAAACAAAGATATGTATGCTCGAGCTCTCTATTTCCTTTGTCTCGCTGGTAGAGATTGTGAATGAATGAGATGTGATCATGGCTCTCCTATTTATAGGATTCGATGTCGGTTGCGAACAGGAATATTTCATTTTCCTAATTCCTTTAGGAAAAGGAAAGTTTCTTGATTTCTCTCCGAGATCAGGAAATATTCCGTAAATCTCGGAGGTCGGTTATTACTTTAGACGGGTTGGGCCCTCTTTGGGCTCGGAAGTCGGTGTCGCGACGCATTATTCCTTTAACAGGCTTGAAAGCCGATTTGCGACGAGTCAAGGATTGGGTTCCTTCTCAGTTTAAACCGGTCTAAACCGGGGAGTGCTCAACTCACCACTAACACCAACATTTTGTTGTTTTCTTAAATGTGGATCGAAGGAAGTTATATCCAACTGTCCCGAATGAAATTCCAATTCCAAGGGATAAGCACAAGAAGAAAACTTTGATTATCTCTATAGGAAAAGAAAAAGATGAGTCGACTAAGACAAGGCCCCCGAAGGTCATGCAACTGTTTGTTTCGAAGCCATTTGCAAAAATTAGGATCACCAATCCACTCGACTTAAGTGATACCAAATATGTAAGAGTGGAAGGAATGATCGAGAAGACGTAACAAGCTCTCCAAAACGTGAAGACTCATAAGAAAGAAGAAGGGGATACGAAAGATAGGCGAATCGCATCCCGAACTCGATGACACCCAAAGAACGCTTGTTCCCGGAACATCTTCTGCTCACGCCTAGTCTTACCAAAAACTCGAGCTAACGACTTTAACCAAAACCGCTTGATGGGAGGTAACCCATTTGGTACGTATTTCTTTCTTTTATTTTATCGTTCTTTTTCTATTAAAGTTTTTCTTTTCAGTATTTCAGACTTTATATAAAATCCAAAAACCCAAAAACATTAAAAGAACAACAAAAAAACACAAAAAATGAAGGAGTCACCCGAAATAGATCGCAAAACGCCAAAGGAACAAAGAAGAAAAGGCTCCCGAGGGGACAACCATTCAGCCGCGGCCGTATGTGCTCGACCCGCAACAAAGGAGCAGTCGACCGAAGCAACGTTGTTTGGGCCAGCGGCGAAATGATTGTCGGCCGCGGTCGCGTGTGCTCGACCCACGGCGAAAAGCAAGCCGGTCGCGTGTGCTCGACCTGCGGCCAAGCCATCTTGGATGAAAAATTACCCTGACGATTCCCGAACTGTACCAACTCTTAAACGTGCAATCCCAAAAATTATTGGGGTCGGATTCCACCCGCTCGAGATTAACCGACTTAAAATAACTAAGTATGGAGAGCTAAGAGGAGAGGAAGACGACCGAACCGAAAAAGAGAGGAAGACGACCGAGCCACATGGGAGCTCAACCCCATTCCGTTCGCCTCAGCAAGATTTACCTCAGCCAGTTCACTTTATTCAAAGCGTGACCGAGCCGAGGCGAGATCAGTACCTTTACTCAGACCAAACCGAGATCAAAACAGGACCAAGCTCGAGCCGAGACCAGATCAAGATTCTACCGATCCGGTTCATCTCGATAAAGTAACATGGACCGAGCCCAGAACTTTGTGGGCCGAACCGAAAGCCCATCAAATGACCTAGGTTATTTTCGAAGTGATCTAAGTCGGTGGCCACACAAGAAAAACGGAAATATTCCATATTTTGTCTGAGATCCTCGCTCACGAGACTTGTATAAATAGTTAGCATAGTCATTCATAAACAGGGACAAGTTTTTACCCTAGAAAATACTTAGCAAATCGCATAAACACATCTTTATACTTTGCTTCTCTAAACAACAATAATAAAACCATCTTTGGATCTATGTTCTTGTGTTTCTTTCATCGAAGCTTTTGTTCCCTTAAAAGTCCCCTACAAGAATTTAGTTGTGTGAGTTTTGACTCCCACAATTTGGCACCGTCTGTGGGGACATAGAGGTTTTCTTACTTACGAAAATCAAAAGGAACGAGATATGAAGAGATGTTCGGAGACTAGCAAAGAACCGATGACAAAGCGAACAACGGTGGAAACCTTCATAGAGTCGATCCCATCGATCCTCCCCCAACGACTTCGGAGACTACCTCGGTGCCCAAGGCCGAACTGAAGGGCATGCTCACCGCGTTGCTGAGAAAGGCATCTGAGCAAGACAAGATGAACAAGGATATATCGGAGAAGCTCGAAACGTTGACATCGGAGAGCCGAACCCGAGACCAACACACCAAAAACTTCAGCTCGATGACAAATCACCCCAGGGGAGTCCCAAGAAGATTAAGTCTCAATTCGACAACCCTCAACTTCTCGACGCCTCCGGGCTTCTCGGCACATATCCCATGAATCCCAAAGAGGTTTGGCCTCAATCTGACATCGCTCAACTTCTCAACACCCACGGACTCCTCGGCGCATGTGCGAGTCGAAATTCACACAATCAATTTTTGTAAAGGTCTTTTAAGGGAACATAAGCTTCTGATGAAAAACACAAGCAGAGATCCAAAGATAGTTTTTATTGATGTTTGTAAGCGTTTGAGTACAAGAGTAATGTTTATGAGAGCTTATGCTAGGGTTCTTTTTTTATGTCGCGTTACATGCAATTTATGCTTTTATTTATATGAATCTATACTAGCGAGCATCTCATAAATAAGAGGAATATTTCCGTTTTGCTTCATGCGGCCACCGACTCGAGTTATGGCTAGGGTAATCAGCGATCTGGACTTCTAACTCGGTCCAAATTAGTTGGTGAATGATCTGTATCTCGGCCCATAAATGTTCCTCTTGGCCCACTTGAATTTAGATGGGCTAGGCTGTTTCTTTTGGGCGAACCGCCCTGTCTTGAGTCGGCCTCGGTTTAGTCAGGGAGCGTCATTATCTCTGCCTCGCCTCAGCTCTATTCTTTTAGACGAGGTGAGATATCTAAAATAGGGCTATCTAGGGTTGTCATCATTTGGCTTGGGTCTCTCCAATCCCTTCGGGTCGGTATTCCTCGTTGCCTTGAAGTGTTAATCTCGAGTGGATGAAAACCGACCCCAACAGTTTCCCCCCCCCCCCAGCTCGTCAGACTCAGAAGTGATCGTGACATGGTAGAAGTTATCGAGATCGAGATTAACCGCCGAACTGTAATGGTGTCTAGCCATGATAATCGGTGAGGAAGGCGGTACAACATCAGCAGTCTCCTACTCCTTCTAGTTTAGCGACAGTATCTGATTGGGGGACATCGGAAGACACAGAGACTTAAGTGGAGAGTGAAAGCGTTACACTTTCCGAAGATGTTGCTGGAGTGTTCGCTCGTGTTCACGTGGCTTGCTTTCAATATCTTGAGAATTGTGAATGGTTTCTGTTGATTCTCGAGGTCATGCGCACTCACACAGGCGGAAAAGCCTATAAAGGGCGAGACCTCTCCATATTTATTTTCATCAATTTCTAAACTTCCGAAATTCAGGTAGCTTTATTTTCTTTCTTCTTTTTCCTTCTTAATTATTATTTCTGAGGCGATATATCAGATTTTGACGTTCTGAATGACTCGGTTGGTTCGAACAATCGTCCTCGACACGATCATGATTCCACATTGGGTGCCGAGATGAATAAGTCCACCGGGGTGGATGGGGAACATGATCCCATTCTCCTTCAGTTGCGGGAACCAACGTTGAGGTTGATTGGGGGTTAATAGCTCCTCCAAGGTGAACCTTTCTTTCTCCAAGGTTCAGGGAGCCGTTTTCAAGCCCACACATGATAAGGCAGTCATCAGCAAAGAGTAAGTGATGGATCGATGGCCCATCATCTGAAAACAGAATTCCGTTTAATCGTCTATTTGCTTTAGCACTATTCAGAAGGTGAGAAAGCCCTTCAGTATGTAGATCAAAGAGGAAAGGGGAGAAAGGATCCCCTTGTCTCAGTCCTCTACTCGGCTTAATCATACCATGAGGTTCCCCATTAATCAAGACTGTGTATGTTACCGTTTTAACACATAACATCACCCAGTCGATCCACTTAGTATGAAATCCAAAAGCTTGAAGTAGAAATTGAAGATAGTCCCACTCAATTTGATCATACGCCTTCGACATGTCTGTCTTCACAGCCGTAAACTCCTTTGAGATACGAGGGTGAGTTCTTAAGCCATGAACCATTTCATGCGCGATGATAATATTATCATATATCAATCGATATGTCACAAAGGCAGATTGTGTCGGGGACACAATATGCCCAACAATAATCTTTGAGATGATCTTATAAACCATTGTACAGAGGCTTATTAGCCTGAGACACAATATCTGGCAATATTGGTGGTAAACGCCCAACAAGAATCTTCGAGATGATCTTACAAACCATTGTACATAGGCTTATTGGCCTGAGATCTACCATCTTCGTCGGGTTATTGACCTTTGGGATAAGACATAGTTGAGAATAACTACATTCCACCGGAAAAATATATGTGTTGAAAAACTTCAAGATCTCCACTGTAACCTCTGGTCCTACAAGGTCCCAATACTTTTGAAAGAACAATCTCGTCATTCCATCGGATCCTGGTGCGCTTGAAGAATTAATAGCAAAACAGCCCCTTTAATCTCTTAAACTGGTTTTTTTTTTTTTTTTGAATCGAATGTTAAATTATATTCAAAAGAAAAATAGCGTTTTTACAACTTTAATTGAACTTTTTTGATCTTAATGCAACATATTCTTAAGTTTGTCTTGTAGAGAACCAAGTTCTCAAGCCATCTTCATACATCATATCCCCTTTGCTTCTAATCGATAGTAGCTGGTTTCGAATGTTTTTGTCAATCATCTTCATGAGTTGAAACATTGTTGATGGTTTTTCCCCATGTCGTCGATCATTCCTTTCTCTCCATATCGAGTGAACCGAGATTTGGAAGACATACCTTATCAGGTAGGAGGTGGTGCGGTCCTTTGCCGGATTAATCATCAAATTCGTAACATTTCCCCACTCATACACAAATTGGTTATTCAATAATCCTTTTACCAAGAGGTCCCAAACTTTCCTCGTATACGAGCAAGCGAATAATAAGTGGTCTCTTGTCTCCATCGGGTCATCACAAAATACACAGCTAGTGATAGCATTCGCACTCCACTTCTTGACCCTATCTCTCGTTGCTAATCTGTTGTGGAAATCTAACCAAATCATAAACGAGTACTTAGGAGTAGATTCAGAAAACCAAACCCCTTTATACCAATTCACCCATGGTCTGGCTGTCCAGATTTGTCTCCAGGTTTCTTTCGAAACGAATTTTGATGAGTGTTAGCCATCTTTGCGCTTCCACTTCGCTACGTCTTCTTCCGTCAGGGTTCTCCTTCGCCGAGTCTGTTCTATCTCCAACTCGACATTGTTGAGCAGAATTTGCCGATGTCGTCTTTGTCTTACCATATCTAGAACCTCTCCAACTGTGGCCTGCTTCGCAACCCCCATATCCAGGAATCCGCGATCACCTAGTCTGTCATAGAGACAGCCCAATCTACACCTGGAATCATACCAGAAAGATGTGTTATTCCCATTCTTTACTTTGATTATATGGAAGCTCTTCGCTAAGCCTCTATACTTTAAAATCTTCTTCCACATCCAAGATCCCAACGTAGCTTCAGACAGCCCAATCTCTTCAACTGTTACCTCCCGAATAAAAAGCTCGTTCATACCATATGTTATCTTGGATTCAAACCCATCAAAGAAATCTTGAAGATTACCAGTTCCAACAGAGCTGGAGAGTTTCTGGAAATAGTTCCCTGCAACTTCACCCATCGAGCCTTCTCTAGTCACGCATCTACCATCGTCATCCTCCAATTTCTCCAATTGATAATTTTCTCGCATAGCTTTGACCGATGAATGGTAGATTTTAGTGTTTTTATCACCAACCTTCAACCATTTGTCCTGACTCTTTTGACTCCAAAAAATTCCCTCTTCCCGATAAGCTTTAGCCAAATCGAACTTGATTCTTCTCATATGTTCAAAACACAGGAATCTGGCTGATGTTTCCACCTCCAATTCCTGTTTTAGCCACTGGATCTGGTCATTTGAGTTGTTGTTATTCACCTTTTTCCAAAAGCTAACGGCCCGACGACAAGAACATATTCTCTCCAACAAAGACATAGGGATTTGTTGATGACGACCCTTCCAGGCATTCTGAATTGCTTTTTTTACTCTCGGTTTACCCACAAATCTTCGGATTATCACCTCCTATACCACTATGAGATTCAAGTTAATCATCACTACCATCACTTAATCTCAATACCACTCTACCCTAAGTGAAACGACGAAAATATCCCTGAGTTTTTTTAAATGAAATATCGACCCCATAGTATAGCATCAGTTGTACCAGTATTACCCTAGTACCCTAGTATTACCCAGTATTACCAAGTATTACCCTGTATTACACCCTAGTATTACCAAGTATTACACCCTAGTATTACCAAGTATTACCACGTACTACCCTAGTATTACCAAGTATTACCCCGTATTACCCTAGTATTACCCAGTATTACCAGGTTATACCACGCAGAGGGGATTCGAACCCTGGTCGCGCACGCACGGGTGACGCGCGTGGAGCTCGCAACCACTGAGCTACCATGTTTTTCGTTGTTCCTTTACCGATTTAATTCTATTTAACCGCTTACAACCTTTCATTAAAGGTAAAATTGACATTTTACCATAGAGTGAGATTTGAGATTAAATCCTGAGGATAGTGGTATTCGAGACGAATACCCCAAATCTTCTATCAAATTAAAAGTGACGCTTAACATGCCCAAAAAGGCCCATAAATTTGACCAGAACGGGCCGATGGTCAGATCCAATTCGATCCATAAAAATCTGAGTAGCTTGGGAGAATTCAGATTTCCATTGTTTATTTACAAAACACCGATCCAACTTGCATTGAATCCAGAGCTGGTGTTGAATACCTCCCCCATGTAAACCCATCTACAGAGCTCATTAATTCATTCATCTCACAGACTCGAAGCATTTCCGCAAAAGGCACAAAAGAATTATCGCTTCGCCGCGGACCTCCCATCTTTTCTCTGTTATGGAAGATCTTATTGAAATCCCCTATCATACACCAACTCTCCTTCCTTCCTAAACCAATTCGGGATAATCTCTCCCAGTTAGTTGGACGTCTCTTCGCCATCGGATCACCCTATACACAAGTCACAAAGAACCGAAAATCACTATAAAGCACATGGATATCAACAACATATTTATCCATATACTTTATATCTACCGTAACAACTTTCTTCACAAACAGAGCCAGACCCCCACTCAGACCTTCCGGCTCAACTGTGAAAACTCTCTCGTACCCCAACCACACTTGTAAGTCCACCAACACATTTCTACAATTTTGTGTTTCCATCAAGAACATAATCTCAAGAAAATGCTTTGTCCACATCTCCCTAAGAAAGGGGATCGTCAAGTCTTGAGGCCGCCCGAAGCCTTGACAATTCTAACTTAATATGCTCATTACGCGGTCGGTCGTCCCTCATTCGGGACAACTTCCTTGTTGGTACGTTTGGCACTTCGTGACGATTCATCACCCTCCTCCATTTCTTTCCTCTTCGACGCTGGACTTTTAACTTCCCCTGAATTCACCATGACAGTCTTTGTAGCCTGCTTACCCTTGCCTCTCACCCCTCTTTGACTCTTAAAAGTTTTCCACCTCGTATTTGGTTTCCTCAAAACCGATCCAGATGAGCTTGCATCAGAAGCACCAGTCCTAAAACCCAAAGTACAGTCAAAGAAAGGGATGCCATCCGAGCTAAAGTTGGCCGCCGCCACCTCAGATTTAACCTCCTTGCAGAGAGGAACACGCCTCATTGCCACGCCAGCATTAATGGCAGCAGAGAGTAGTTTTCCACCATGGGGGTTTGACTGAGAACCATTACACAAATGTCAATTAAAATTGGTACACAGAAACATGTTCACCATTATATGTGTTATTGTTCTCGAAATTCTCTCAAACGAGAATGGACAGTTTTTCATGGACAAATAATGAATCTTAGTATAGTGGACATATTAGTTTGACTATTTTTTAAGCACATATCGATGTGGACGAACATTTTATACAAATATACATTATAATTGGTGTTACAAATAACATCTAGAAACAAAATCAATGTTGTTTGGATTGGTGGTATGCAAACGTATAAATTGTTAAACTACTGCGGTTAGATTGTTTGAATATTGTTTGGATTTAATGTGCTTTGAAGACAAAACATTTTTAACCTTGGATATATATGGATTTCATATATAATGATATGCAGTCACTAAGCTGTCCATATTATATAGTGCATTACTCATCATATAATGAATTTCTTGTTATGTCATGACTAGACTAATTATTTTTTTTCTTAAATATTTTTTGTTTGACACCTAAACTATAGTAAATTGAGTTTTTAAATATATAAAAAATAGAATTTTAATTCATTCTAACAAAAAAAACTATGTTTTTCACAATATAGAAAATTAGAAAACAAAACATGTGGAGGATAATAATTATTTTACTCATATTTTTAATTTGTCACCCGTCCACGACATTGCATACATTGAAACCATAAGTAAAACGTTGTTTTCGAAGGTATAATAGATTTTTCAGTTAACTTAATAGTTAGAAGTGTGTATTAATATAATATGAGTTTGAAAAATGCATTTGGATGTAATATTCTCTTGGTTTTAATAGTTAAAAGTGTCTATTAATGTAAATGAGTTTGAAAATGCATTTGGTTGTAATATTTTCTTGGTTTTAATAGTTAGAAGTCCATATTAATGTAATATGAGTTTGAAAAATGCATTTGGCTGTAATTTTTTTTTTCGACAAAGTAAATTTCATTAATATTGAACGTTTGAAGATACGTAATCTTTATGTAAATGAGGAGTTAATCCTGTGGGAGGATTTATACAACTAGAGTAGAAAACATTATTTTTGTGAAGATGCTTCGCCAACCAATGAGGCGGTTCGTTGTAAATTCTTTTCACGTGTTAGAATTTTACTTTTCTGAAGTTCCTTCACTACAAGAAAACAGCGTTTTTACGACTGCAGAAGTAGTCGCCAATTAAACCATCTCCAATGTATTGCTCTATTTTTTACTCTAAAATAGAGCAACTCTATTTTGGAGTTGAGTTTTACTCCAATGCCACTCTATTTTAGAGTTAAAAATAGAGTCATGAACAAAAAAAATAGAGTTGACTCTAAATATAGAGCCAAATATTAAAAACTCTATTTTTGGCTCTAAAATAGAGTTGGGTTGGAGAAGAATTGACTCTAAAATAAAGTTTGGAGCAAAATATAGAGATGGGTTGGAGATGCCCTTAGTCGCTAAAAGGTGTGTTACGACTACCATGCGACTAAACCATGTAGTCGTTAATATTTAGTCGCTAAAGTATGTAGTCGTAAAATTAGTCGCCAAATGGCGACTACATTACGACTAAAGTGTGTAGCCGTTTAGTAGTCGTAAAGTAGTCGCAAACCTTTACGACTAAACGGCGACTACGTTTGCGACTAGGTTACGACTATAGAAAGGGTCTAGATGCAGTCGGATAGTTTTAATCACTAAATAGTCGTACATTTTAGTTACTATTTACCGATAATTTTACGACTAATGAAACGACTATTTGGCGACTAATAGGAACATCGAATTTCAAAGATGTAAATATTGTGCGACTAATTAGCCACTCTTATGAGACTATTTGGCGACTAATAGGGGGCTACCTTTGCGACTAGTTAACGACTATGGAATGTGTATAGATGCAGTCGGAAAGTTTTAGTCACGAAGTAGTCGTAAATGTTAGTTACTATTTAGTGACTATTCTATGACTTAATGAACGACTAATTGGCGACTAATTGGAACATCAAGTTTCGAATATGTAAATATTTTACGACATATCAGTTGTTCTTCTACGACTATTTGGCGACTAACAGGCTACTGTTTAGTGACTGAAATTGTAATCAAATTAAGAATATGGTGTGTTAGATTGGTGTTCGTTTTGTTTCTCAATTGGTAATATGTGTTACAAAATTAAAGAAATTTGATTCAAACTAACATTTGATTAAAAATATTAACTACAGTATTCAACTTCCATAACAAATGTGAAAACATAAACAAAATAACAAATTCATGAGTTCACAAGTAACAAGGTTCAGAAAATTAAGCACAAAACCTAAGAAGCAGAACCAGAACCAGATGGGGTTGTACTTGGATATGGTCGACGAAGATTGATTGATGGAAGCAAAGCAGTTGTTGCTGGAGCTGATTGAGAAGCCATGAAGTCTAGAAACCGCGGATCAGTTTGTCGCAGGTACTTTTCCACCAAGGATAAGTGCTCTAGCTTGTCCTTTTGCTCAGCCGCAGCTCGGGAGTTCTCTGCTTCACGGACAGCAATCTCAGCATCACGCCGTTCATTATAAGCTGCATGCTCTTCTATTCTCTGTTGAGCTTCCTTCAGTTGCTCTTGCAGTGCAACAAACGATGAAGAGTCTCCCAGTTGCTTGCGCTTGCCGTTGAGAAGAGTCTCCTTGAGGCTTCCAACTCCATAAGGAGTTCCTCGTGAATCCAACTCAGTGGACTGTGAAAAGTAAGAGAAAAACCTTAATGACAAAATTCAAGACTATATAAATGTGAAGTGTTAAAAATGTTACTTTACCTGAAGAAAGATGCTTGTATATTCATCTGTTGTTAGCGCACGAGGTTGCGAAGCACCGTCCGAAACTTCTGAAGGCTCCGTCAGACAACTTCTCTTGCACCTTCTGCTCATATGTTTGAACGATTTTATCCGCCTTCCTATCGACATACGTACCATCTGGCCTTGTATGTTTCCTAATGAAAACATCACCAACACTAACCGGTCTTCCCAATTCCTCTTCCTGCAATGTTACAAAATAAGCAAGGATAGCAAGTAAACCATAAACATGAAACCAATCAAACATGAAACCAGAAACATGAAAGCAGAAACATAATTTAAAGTTGTTGAGGAGTAAGAAAAAGTTAAAGTAACTAACCATTTCTTGTTGGATTTGTTGATACGACTTTGGCCCTGATAAGTGGATGTGAGGACCGAGACCTTTACGGTCAGACATACGAGCATTGGAATAGGTGAGACTATTTTGCTTTGCTTCTTCAGTGTCCCAGTAGTCCGTCATTGTTTTCAAGAGAGTGTCGCCGATCCAATTAGGTCGCTCTCGACTAGTACTCGCGGTGCTAACCATGTCTTTCATCCGGCGTTGACAGATCTCCTCGAAATACCCTTGAACTGTTCCTGTTATCAAGGGATCCCAGGTGTGGGTTTTCTACAATACAAAGAGAATAGAATGATGTTAGTGAAAACATCACAAGCAAACCTATATGTGAAGGCTATAGGACAGAAAAATGTACCGCGAACTCGAGGAAGTATATTTCTTGTCTGTCCCGAAGCACACATGTCCAGCTATAGTAGGAAGCATCGAATTTGTTTGTAAACACTTTAGTAATTGCCCGAACCAGTTTTGATCCATTGTCGCGATTAAACCTGCAAACACACATGAAATAAAGAAGGACATAATACAAACCAGAAGCATGTAATCCATAAACATGAAACCAATCATACATGAAACCAATCAAACATGAAACATGAAACTAGAAAACATGAAACCAGAAATATGAAACATAATTAACCTGCAAACCAGAAACATGAAACCAAAAAACATGAAACCAAAAAAATGAAACATAATTAACCTGCAACCCAGATACATGAAGACAAAAGCATGTAAGAGATATCTCTTACATGCCTTGTGATCAATACTACACATTACAGATTTGACAAGACAATTAAGGAAAGAATACAATGAAACATGAAACCAGAAGCATGTTTCTACACTTAGACACCAAACTGACCCTAAGATTAACCAACCGCAACAGAAAGACAATGATTGGAAGCTAAGCCAATAAGCAAAGGCAACAGAAAGAGAAGCATTGTTACCCCATTAAAACAAACCAAGAAACAAACACTTACAATCCAACACTTAGCTAGAATCTAACACTTAGCATAAACAAACCAAGAAACCAACCTTAAGAGGCGATAAACTTACCAGATATCAGTTAAGAAACAGCTAGAACAATACAAATAAGAGACCACTAGGATGTAACACTTAGCAAGAGCCGACTGCAAAAGACATTAATCTTCCATAATAGCTAGAACAATAACGATTCAAATCAGCTAGAACAATAATCTAACACTTAACAAGAGACAGTGCTGAACAATACAATCCCATTTACTGAACAAGATGTGATACAATTACCAAGTCAGATTAACTGATCAATACAATCGCATTTTACCAGATGCGATACAATTACCAAGTCGAGTTCGGCGTTGGTGTGGGAGAGAGGACGGTGGTGAACTTATCCCGGTCTGGCACCATAAGCAGAGCATTCAGAGCCCGGAGCGTGTCGTCAAGGAGATCCGGCAACACTGGAGCAGTTTCGTCATGGCAGCTGTGTCCTTGAGACGAAGGATGACTCTGAGCATGAGAGTCATGAAGTGGTGACCCAGGAGCTTCCTCCAGTGGAGCCGAAACAGTCGCAGGGAGGTCTTGTCCACAGGGTTGAGGAATGGAGTTTTCGAAAAGTTGTTGTGGCGGTGGATAGCTCCGGACAGTTGGTGCTGACGTTGTCGATTTATCGTGGACGGGGAGTTGAGGTGGTGCTGGCGTGAAATTGTACTGCTGCGGTAGATGGTTGGGTGTTCGCGATGAAGACGCGGAGCGATTTGACCCTCCAGCTCTCTGAGAAACGTTGGGAACGATTTTTCTCTTTTTTCCGCTACGGCCCTGCTCTCTAGGCATCGTGTGATCTTCTCTGATATATGAAGAAGAGGAATCGAAGAAGAGGAGTCGAAGAAGTGAATCGAAGCATAATCGAAGAAGTTTATAGCAAAAGGGGAAACGAAGGAGAGGAATCGAAGACGAAGGGGAAGAACAAAACGCTTGACTTAGGGTTCCGTAGTTAGGTTCACGGGCTTTGTGGGAAATTATGTTCTATTTTTGCAAAATTAGTTTGGGCCTCAACCCAAATTTTTATGTTTTTGTGTTTAGTAGTCGTAACTTAGTGGCTAAACCTGAGATATTTGTTGTCTCAGGCATCCAGACTTTTTACCTACACATAAAAAAAAAATTTTGAGATAGGAAGTGAGACCGGCATTCAATCGTGGTTTCATAGATCAATCTGTAGAGGTAAAATCTAGCCCACAATCGTGGGTTCATAGATCAATCTAGACAAATATTAGATATGATTTTGTTTTATTTCTGAAATTCTATTGTTCTTTTGTTGTTAGGCCAATTTGTTGTTGTCGGAGAAGAGGCACGGATTCACGGCTACGACAACCAGACCAAACAGATGCTTAGATCTTAAGGTAAAATTCCGACCGCAATCATTCATGTTTTAATGTCTACTTTGCTCTAGATAAGATATGACTTGAAAACATAAGTACTTGAAAACAGAATGACTTGAAAACATAATTTTTTGCTTGAAAAATGAATGACTTGAAAACATAATTATAATTTTTTTGCTTGAAAACATAAGTACTTGAAAACATAATTACTTCAAATAACAACAATATCCGAAATGAGTTTTGAGTTCACGACCAACAACAGCCACAACCAAAATATCCGAATATTCGAGACAATGAACAAGATAAGATGAAGCAAGATTTAAAGCTGTAATGGCTTAAATCCAATCTTGTGTTCATTGTTGTAACTTTCAGGTAGAGGATATGTGTACATGTAAACATTTAAAGGTTTACAAAATTAGTAAACAACATCAAATCAGAAACTATAATATTCAAACTCAAATCAACATCAAACTCAGTACAATTTTCTATCCTATAATCTGAAACTAGAATCTTAAACCTCACTTCTGAAACTATAATCTTCAACATCAAATCTGAAACTATAATCTGAGTTTTCTGTCCTATAATCTGAAACTATAATCAACCTGCAAACTCAATACAGTTTACTGTCCTATAATCTGAAACTATAATCTTCAACATCAAATCTGAAACTATAATCTGAGTTTTATGTCCTAAACATTTATCTTACCCGTTCATTAATGAGTAGAGTTGTGGGAAACTATTATCTTCAGCCTCTATATTAGAAAGGCCTTCTTCTGTTGTTAGCCATGTATAACCTATAGTTGAAAGAGTTTGTGGTTGTTAGTAAGGTCTTTGATATAACAGAAAATAGACAATGATTAACAAGATAAACTGACCGCATAATTTTTGGACACGGAAACAGCGTAGAATACAAAAAATGTGCCATGAATTAGCACTTGTAAAACTTGAGGATATGTAGTCAGCCAAATCACCATATGCCACACACTCTAACCCATTAAACCTGTCATATATGAATATGAAGTCAGCCAAATCACCATATGCCAAACTTGAGAATTAGATTTCACTTACTCTCTGTGATGAGGACATCAAGTCCGAAATCTCGCAAGGACCTAAGGTCAACGCCATGAAAGCTCATGGGATTGCTACTGCCTTGGAAATGGACTGTACTGAGTGTACGGCAGGCTTAGACCCTCGTCCTATAGGCAACAGCGGCCCCATTCCTAAGGTCGGGACAGTAGTTCCTAAGCTCCTAGACCGAACAGAGCCGACCGTCCCACCACCCAAAAGAGGTGGGATTCATCGACCAACCCACCACGAGGAAGAGAACAGTCGAGCCGGAATCCCCATAGCTCGACCTTGGTATCACGGTGAACCGACCGTTCACAAATCAAGCCCGACTGGTGAGCTCGACGGCCAGGAGGATCCAAACGTCCCACCACCCAAAGGAGATGGGTTTCACCGACCAACCTACCATGGAGAAGAGAACAGTCGAGCCGGAATCCCCATAGCTCGACCAAAACCGGCACTCACCTTAGCCATGCTCCACGGCGCACCCGGGAGAGCGTACGAGCCGGGAAACATGTGTTTTGGCCCAAGATCTTCAAGCACTGATCCAGCCAAGGCCCAACACGCATACTGGAGCCTCTTATGGTCTAAACCAAATGAAGATTTGACTTGGCACAATCAGAATCCAAACCGGGAAGACCAATCCCCTACGCGGACCCGTTTTGAGCCAAGTAAGGAAAGTCCGGATTCCGATCCTTTGCACAACTTCTCCTCACGTGTAAGGCTGTCTACTGAGCATACCATGGGCCCTAGACCACCAGAGCACAAGAATACACGCTCAAACATACTACACGGTCGTTTTGGCCAAAGGATTAATGAACTTACCTTAATTGGCTTCACACACGATTTACTAGATCAAGGCAAGTTCCTCTCGCCTAATCTCGGCCATCCATTCTCACCATCACATCCTAGACGTCCAGCAACCCAATGAACCTAGACAGCTTCGTGTCTCCAGCAGCCACCACGAAGATCACGCCAAAGATTCACAAATCTCCCCAACGGCCATAATCGAAGATTTTATTTGCTTTCCTTGTTTTTGAATTATTATGACCGTTAGGTCTCTTGTCGAGCTCCTATAAAGCTCCTTTGCTTCTGTACTGTGGAAACACACAATTTTACAATTCATTTTATCAATAAACTTTTAAGTTTAGTCTCAAAGCCGTAGCCTTTGAACCGGTTCCTTTCGATAGTTCTTAAGTATTGTGCGAGGTGTCCCCCTTGCTTAAGAGCTGCTTGAATCTTCTCTCTCTAGAGCGTGGTTTCCCCCAGGAGAGTTAAGTTCACCTTGTTTGATTCGGCCCATCAAAACCGAGCCAAGCTTCCGCAACCATCACCTTCGACCCATCCTTCCGCAACCAAGCCGCTTTGAATCACTTTGAGGCCTTGTTTGTAAACTCGACCCCGAGTTCTTACATCATTGGTATCAGAGCTCAAAAGCTCCTATCTATCAGGTTACATCGTTCTTTGTTTAATTTTTTTTCATTTGTTTCATTGCTTTTCATTTTTACCGAAAACTACAAAAAAAAAAAAAAATTCTGCTTTACCGTCTGTTTTGTTTTAATTTTCATAAAATCATAAAAACTCATAAAAACATTTCGTCTTCTGTATTTGCTTGTTAACTCATCATAGAAAAATACAAAATTGTTTCTGGAATTTTTGAAGTTGATTTAATAATTTTCGAACCAGCAAAACTGAACCGGAAAATTTCTGTGCGAAAAACAGTTTTGTGTTCTTATTTGTTCTTGAACTAGGCTTTGATTCCTGTGAGTTTTTCTTGTGTAAGGTACTATGGGAGATCTAGCAAACGACCCCATGTCACTCATGGCTCGTAGCTTAACGGCTCTCCAAGAAGAGATAAGAAGCATGAACCAACGGTTAGAGCAAGGCTTAACCAACGTCGGAGGACGGCTTGACCGAGTGGAAGCACAGCCTCCGGGAGCACACAGGGGAGCTCCACCACAAGCAGCACAGCATGATGATGATCACATGCCAGAGCTTGATGACGACCCGCCCCCTGGTCGGAATCAACCGCCGGATCCGCAACAAAACCAGCAACAACGCCGGCGAGATCCATTGAATCGAGGCCGAAACCGTGATGAAGGTCCAGGCCAGTACAACACCAACAATGACTTGAAGATTACACCACCTACCTTTGCTGGGAAGGTAGATCCCGAAGCCTACCTTGATTGGGAAAGGCGTATGGAGTATATCTATGAGTGCTATAACTATCAAGAGCACAAGAAGGTGACCTTCGCAGCTGCTCAACTCACCGACCATGCACTTGCTTGGTGGGACCGAGAGATGGCAGAAAGAAGAAGGTATGGAGATGGACCACTCAACTCTTGGAGGGAGATGAAAGCACTTCTCAAACGAAGATACGTTCCACCACACTATCATCGAGAGCTCCAAAGGAAGTTCCGAAAACTTTACCAAGGCCAGAAGACGGTAGAAGAGTATTACGATGAATTTGAGATCTTGAGGAACAGGCTAGAGCTAGAGGAGACCGAGGAGACCCTCATGTCACACTTCCTCGAAGGCCTTAATGAAAATATTGCAAAGAAGGTGGAGATACAACCGTATCATCAACTTCACGAGCTGCTACACCTTGCTATCCAAGTGGAGAAACACCTCAAGAAGAAGACATCTACTGCCCCTAAGCCGAAATACAATCCACCGGTATGGAATTCCCCAACAACCCAAGCTACGGACAAAGGCAAATCGATTGAAATTGAATCTAGATTCAAGAGTAAAGCGGCCGAGGCCTATAGAGATGCACGACAAGAGCAAGGTAAGTCTTCTACTCCTTACCATACACGTGAGCTCACTTGTTACAGGTGCAAAGGAAGAGGCCACATCTCAAGAGACTGTCCGAACCCGAGAGTGATGATCATATTGCCATCCGGTGAATGTGAATCACAAGACGAGGCAGAACCGGAGGACGAAAAGGAGACCATTGAATATGCTGATGAAGGAGAGTCCCTAGTGATCATGAGAGCCCTCAACACGCAGGTGGTTGAAGAGGACACTGCCCAAAGAGAAAATCTCTTTCACACACGTTGTACCATCCAAAACAAGGTATGTCATCTCATTGTCGATAGTGGCTCTTGTACTAACATTGCAAGCTGTTTGTTAGTTGACAAATTAGGTCTTACCGCCACGGACCACCCTAGACCATATAAGCTTAAGTGGCTGAACGATAAGGAAGAGCTAAAGGTGTCGAAACAAGTGCAAATTTCCTTTTCAATCGGTGCATACAAAGATCAAGTGGTGTGTGATGTCGCACCAATGGAAGCTGGTCATATTCTCCTAGGAAGACCCTGGCAATACGATAGAACCGTGTCCCACAATGGAAGAACGAACCAGTACTCCTTCCATTTCAACAACAAGAAGGTCACGCTTGCCCCATTGAACCGATCGGAAGTCCGTGTGTTGCAAGCAAGAGCAAAAGAGAAAAGACAGCTCAAGGTAAATCTTTTTCTTGAAAAATCTAATAAGATATCTTCCTTAGAGCCCATAACACACTTGTCTTTGCCACTAGCGTCGAAAACAGGTTTTGTAGGTTGCAAGTCAACTTTAGCCGAGGCCAAATCCGTTTTAGCCGAGAAACCAAACATTGCCGAAGCAACATCAATTTTAGCCGAGACAAAAGTCATTATAGCCGAGGAAAAAGGAGTCTTTGCCGAGACAAATTCAAGGGACTTCACCAAGCTCCACATCACTACCAACATACTCAACAAGCCGAAACAAGGATATATCTACTCCTTGCTGATCCAAGAAGCACCGCCAATGGTGGCCCAAATCCAAAAATCAAGCCAACTCCGAGGTAAGCCCCTAAACCACTTTTCGGAATACAAGTCTAATACGCTTTGTTTGGATGTAGGTTTGAAGATTTCGAGGACGAAATCACTTGAAGAGGGAGGGTATGATGAGGACATCAAGTCCGAAATCTCGCAAGGACCTAAGGTCAACGCCATGAAAGCTCATGGGATTGCTACTGCCTTGGAAATGGACTGTACTGAGTGTACGGCAGGCTTAGACCCTCGTCCTATAGGCAACAGCGGCCCCATTCCTAAGGTCGGGACAGTAGTTCCTAAGCTCCTAGACCGAACAGAGCCGACCGTCCCACCACCCAAAAGAGGTGGGATTCATCGACCAACCCACCACGAGGAAGAGAACAGTCGAGCCGGAATCCCCATAGCTCGACCTTGGTATCACGGTGAACCGACCGTTCACAAATCAAGCCCGACTGGTGAGCTCGACGGCCAGGAGGATCCAAACGTCCCACCACCCAAAGGAGATGGGTTTCACCGACCAACCTACCATGGAGAAGAGAACAGTCGAGCCGGAATCCCCATAGCTCGACCAAAACCGGCACTCACCTTAGCCATGCTCCACGGCGCACCCGGGAGAGCGTACGAGCCGGGAAACATGTGTTTTGGCCCAAGATCTTCAAGCACTGATCCAGCCAAGGCCCAACACGCATACTGGAGCCTCTTATGGTCTAAACCAAATGAAGATTTGACTTGGCACAATCAGAATCCAAACCGGGAAGACCAATCCCCTACGCGGACCCGTTTTGAGCCAAGTAAGGAAAGTCCGGATTCCGATCCTTTGCACAACTTCTCCTCACGTGTAAGGCTGTCTACTGAGCATACCATGGGCCCTAGACCACCAGAGCACAAGAATACACGCTCAAACATACTACACGGTCGTTTTGGCCAAAGGATTAATGAACTTACCTTAATTGGCTTCACACGCGATTTACTAGATCAAGGCAAGTTCCTCTCGCCTAATCTCGGCCATCCATTCTCACCATCACATCCTAGACGTCCAGCAACCCAATGAACCTAGACAGCTTCGTGTCTCCAGCAGCCACCACGAAGATCACGCCAAAGATTCACAAATCTCCCCAACGGCCATAATCGAAGATTTTATTTGCTTTCCTTGTTTTTGAATTATTATGACCGTTAGGTCTCTTGTCGAGCTCCTATAAAGCTCCTTTGCTTCTGTACTGTGGAAACACACAATTTTACAATTCATTTTATCAATAAACTTTTAAGTTTAGTCTCAAAGCCGTAGCCTTTGAACCGGTTCCTTTCGATAGTTCTTAAGTATTGTGCGAGGTGTCCCCCTTGCTTAAGAGCTGCTTGAATCTTCTCTCTCTAGAGCGTGGTTTCCCCCAGGAGAGTTAAGTTCACCTTGTTTGATTCGGCCCATCAAAACCGAGCCAAGCTTCCGCAACCATCACCTTCGACCCATCCTTCCGCAACCAAGCCGCTTTGAATCACTTTGAGGCCTTGTTTGTAAACTCGACCCCGAGTTCTTACATCACTCTGTCTCGGATAGTAAACTGAACACTTGATTTCATACTTGGAATCTGATAAGAAGATTCATCCGACCATCTTCTTTCCTTCTTTTCAACCCACGTTATTACTCCTATAACATCTATAACAACAAAAATATGACTATATAAACTATACAAAATATTATGATATAAATGATTATTTTCTGAATCTAAATGAAGATACCTATAGGATAGCGTTCTGTAACATGGCCTCGGATGATGTCAATGATGGGAGTGAAAACCAAGAAATGATTGTAGTTTGGATAATCTTTGAGTAAGGTGAATTATGTGTCATCCATGAAATAAATTTGATAGGAGTGGCGATTGGTTTTGCCAAGAATATCGGTAAACATCACATAAAACCCCTTGAGTGAGAACCAGTAACGTTCAAAGTCCTTCACCCAAGAAAACTTTCTCAATGTCTGAGAACCATAAACGTCTGCTTCTATTCTTGTTCCCTGATTCACCGTAGGAAAACCAAAATAGTTAGTTTTTAGAAGAACTATAAAAGAATAGAAGATAGATGAAGCTACCTCTTCATCACAAAGTAGTAGCTTCATAGATGGTCCAGAAAAATCTCATTCTCTGGTCCAAACACGCAGGATCTTCACTTTCAGATTCCAAAGAGTTTTTTTGTGTTGATTTGTGATAGTAAGTGGGAAGCTTGGGTTGCCATTTCTGGAGTTCTGAGTATTTTTTTTTCTGGAGTTCTGAGTATTTTTTTCTTTTTCCGCAGGACAATATGTAACTTTTAGGGGTTGCCGAAGAGTTTAGAAGCGGGAGAGTCGAGGAAGGCTAAAAAGGAAGATACAGTTGCATCGGTAAGATTCTAAACTGTTATTTACACTTCCCATTTTTCAAAATGGCAATGATTCACCGCAGGAAAACTTTTGAGATATATTTATTGTAACATTACTAGGCAGAAACCGAAGAGTTTCGAAGGGGAAGAGTCGAGGAAGCCTAAAAAGGAGAAAACAGTTGCATCGGTAAGATTCAACTGTCATGTACAAAACCAATTTTTCAACTAAGGCAATGATTCACTTTGATTTTATTAGAAGATTATGTTAATATATATATATATATATATATATATATATACCAGCATCATATCCTGACAGAAAACATGCATCAATATATATATATATATATATATATATATTTGATATAATTGTAATATATATCATGAGCCTAAATATTGTAATAAAATTGTGATGCAGGGATATAACATATTCAGGAAAAGGAAGAGCCCAATTTTACATCAGGTTTACGTCAGTACCGAGTTCCTGAGATGTTTTAGAGATTTTGTAATTGACTGAACCGGTTTGGTTAGGGTCATTGGTACAAAGACCAAAATTTTAAATTATGTTGACAATAATTTTTAAAAAAACTCATTGGTACAAAAGTTCAGCCAAAAATCAATGGTTAATTGGTTCTGTTAAATTAATTTGCAAATTTTTGAGTTGTTGATTAGAATGTTATGTTAAATTAATTTGAAAACTTTATTTTTGAGTTCAATAATGTAAACGACAAATTTATAGAATTTTAGTTTACAAATTTGACATAAATAACATAATTAACATTGTCACATAAGTAATATAGTTAATTAGTAGGGTTCTTCGTCATCTGGTTCTTCATCAGAAGACGAAAAATTACACCGAAATTCATCTTCTGGTTCTGCATCTCCGACATCGTAATTGAGGTTTATTGGGTTTACTCCTTGTACGAAATTTACGAGTTCGAGATCGTCAATTGTAGTCATCAATACAGCATCATCATTTTCGTTTTGCAGAAGAGTCGGTTCTTTTTTATCATATTCCCCTGAAATATTTTCCCTCGGATTCACTTTTAAAACATTGAGCCACAACTGCTTCGGTTTCTTTGTGTATGGGTACGGAATATAACAAACTTTCTCCGATTGCGATGAAGTTTTCAATATAAGTTATACATATGGATATATATATATATATATGATATCGACATTAATAAAATGTTATATATATATAAGTACGTACCTAGAATAAATGGTTCGTATTTATTGTATTTTCTTGATGAAAGAACGTCTACACCGCCACCATTGCTCCTCCGAGTGCCTCTCCCGATTACAGGGTCATACTAATTACACTTAAAAAGTGTGATTCTCAAATTGACCATCCCCTCGTACTCGATTTCTATGATATCAGTTAAGGTCCCGTTGAAATCCGCTTCATCAGATGCATCACTGTAATTTACACCTTTAACACATATCCCATAGTTACATGTCTTTCGTCCAACGCCGTGATTTTGCGTATGAAACAAATAGCCTCTTGTAAAATACATTGGCCATGTTTTGGCCTTATTCAAAGGTCCATGTACTATATCTTGAACCCAAGTAGGAAATGGATTCGTGGCGTTCCAGTAAGCAACCTGCATATATATAAACAATAGCATCAATATTTATAAGTAGAAATGTATGCGTAGTTATGAATATTATTTAGACATACATATTCTTTCACCCATATATGATATTCGTCAGCTCTTTTCGCGGAGAGTGCTTGTTCGGATAATCCTGTGTATTTTGCAGAAATATAGTCCTCGAACATACTATACAAGACTAACACAAAAATGAATTAATATAGTGGAATATATATTAAAAAACATGGTGCGAGAGATGCCAACTTATATACCTCTCAATTGGCTGAAAATAGTCACAATTTCGTAAAACATATGCATGTGCGCATTGATAATCTCTTTCTGAGAGCCATATTTCATGCATTTCTCCACTTGAAAGGCATACGTGCGTAAATAGAGAAGGTACCCCAGGGACATGATATACGAGGACTTCACCTTGATCGAATCTTGTTAACCTGGCCGAATGAGTGAAACGTAATTCACATTAAAATACATAGCATGTGTATACAATATCAATGGCATTGTGGACATGAAGTGATTGACTTTAGCATTTACCTTGATTTCATTTGTATATTCGTGGCAAAGTAGTGCTCTGAGAAATAAGCAATCTCGTCATTGATATATGATTCAATAATCGATCTTGCTGCATATCTTTTGTTCTTTGCTTTCCCTTTTAACTTTTTGAAAAACCTTTCAAAATGATACATCCACCTATATTGGACAGGGCCTCCTAATTCAGCTTCATAGGGGAGATGTATAGGTAGGTGCTCCATCACATCGAAAAATGAAGGTGGAAATATCTTTTCCAAATTGCATAGGATCAAAACTATGTTATGTTTTAGAATTTGAACGCGAGTTTTATGCAAAGTTCTCGAACATAAGTCCCGGAAAAATACTCCAACCCCTACAATATACGTGAAAATTTCGGAGCGGTTACTATATAAATTACTATAATAATAATTATTTAAAGAAATTATCGTAAATAATTAGGTACTGATAACACAAGGTGAACATTCCGGTCTAGGAGGTCTGCAAAGATAAATGGAAGTAACCGCTCCATAAAAACATGGCAGTCATGACTCTTCATGCCTGACAACTTTTGGTTGTTCATATCAACACAAGTCGCTAAGTCTGAGGAATAACCATCTGGGAATTTAACTGCATGTTTCACACTTTCTTATGTCAATGTGAAGGCTGGGAAAGGAGCTTTACCCTCACTATCAATATGTAAGTGTGGCCGAGAACAAAATTGTTCAATATCCAATCTTGACATGATGTTGTCTTTCGATTTACCCTTCACACTCATAAGAGTATTCATGATGTTGTCAAAACAATTCTTCTCTATATGCATCACATCAAGACAATGTCTGAGATTGAGGTCCCTCCAGTACGGTAGCTCCCATAATATGATTTCCTTGTGCCAGTTATGTTGCTTCCCATATCCCGACTTCTTCTTCTCGTGCCCGTTTCCACCGACGTCCTTTGTTATGGATTTACACCAGCCAGTCGCTCGGAATAAACTTGCTCACCGGTCAAAGACTGAGGTGGATACTCTCTCGAAGCGTCTTTTCCCTTAAGGAAGTCTTTTTTATTCCTCCTCATTGGATGACCATGAGGAAGAAATCTTCGGTGACAATCAAACCAACACGTCTTCCTTCCCTTAGGTAGATAAAAAGACTTTGTATCTTCTATGCAAATTGGACAAGACAATTTACCATGGGTTGTCCATCCGGATAACATGTTATACGCCGGAAAGTCGCTTATCGTCCACATTAGCACTGCTTTTAGATTGAAATTTTGATTCAAGGACACATCGTATGCATCGACGCCATTAGACCACAACTCTTTTAACTCCTCAATAAGAGGTCGGAGGAAGATATCGAGACTAGCTCGCGGATGATTTGGCCCAGAATTCAGAATTGTAATAAATAAATACTATGTATTCATGCACATACTAGGGGGTAAATTATATAGAGTCAAGATCACGGGCCACAGCGAATGATTACGAGACATGCCAAATGGATTGAACCCATCGGTACATAATCCAAGATAAACGTTACGGGGTTCTACGGCAAACCGGGGATTTTGATCTTGAAAGTATCTCCACTCTGCCGCATCAGAAGGATGACACATTTCTCCCTCCTTTGATTGGTGCTCGGCATGCCATCTCATTGCCGATGCAGTCTTCTCGCTCTGATACATTCTCTTCAATATGTCAGAAATAGGTAGATACCACATACGACTGTATGGTACTTTGGTTCTATGTCGGTCGTTCTTAGGCTTCCATCTTTGTGCACCACAAAACAAACATTTATCTTCCTTTTCGTCATCTTTCCAGAAGATCATACAATTGTTAATACAAACATCAATTGTATGATATGGGAGGCCTAAATTGCGCATCAATTTTTCTGTCTCGTAATGTGATCCGGTTGACTTGTTTCCTTCTGGTAAATAGTCTGTCAAGATTTCGCAAGCCGAATCCACTAACTTTTCACTCATATTATATTCTGCCTTATTTTGCATGACTCGAGCAGCTAAGGATAACTGCGAGTGACCTTCACGACAACCATCGTATAATGGATTCTTTGCACATTCTAACAACTCGTAAAATTTCTTTGAATGGTTACGTACCGGTTCTTCTATATTCTGATAACTACCATCCTGATGATAGTTATCAAAACTCACGTTATGACGAAATGCATCATTCACCATATCCACATATATATCTTCTACTATATTTCCCACATTTTCACTCCCACTTATATATGGCGTATCAACATAACTCGATCCTAAATCCATATTGATTTCTTCTCCATGCTTATACCAAACATAATAATCTGGCATAAATCCTCTGCTATAAAGATGATTCCAAATTCTTGTCCCTGGGATAAATTTCTCGTTCTTGCAAACACTACAAGGGCAGAAAAACTTACCGCCATTACTCTGTGATAGAGGCTGGCTATTTGCAAATGTCATGAATCCATCCACCCCCGTTCTGAACTCTTCCGAGAAATTTCCCGTCTCTTCATCGAACCTCTTATACATCCACTCCCGAAAATTATTATAATTAAAATTTCCCGACATTATATAACTGAAAAATAGAATGAGGAGAAGATATATGTTTGATTTTGTGTTGAAGATCGAATGAGGAGGAGAAATGGGATGAATTGAGCTTATATAGAAATTTCTGCCGACTAAATAGCTACTACACGGCGTCTGAAAGGCGACTACATCTTGTAGTCGCGTAAAATCGTTACACCAACCCCAAAACGAAAAACACATGTTTTTCACCGGTCTTTACGACTAATTACCGACTGCTATGCAACCCTCTGAAATAGTCGTATATTGATCGCCAAATGGCGACTATTATGCGACTGCTGTTACCCGTCGGCAAATTATTCGTAACTTTGTCGTAAATCAGCGACCCGCCGAAATAGTCGCATATTAGTCGCTAAAGTAGCGACTATTATTTCCCGTCTGAAATGTAGTCACATATTAGTCGTCATATAGCGACTACTATAGCGACAATATTATTTGATCGTAAAATATCGACTCAATTACGACCAAATCGTATTAGTCGCTAAATAGTCGGCCAATAGTGGCTAATTAGTCGCAACGTTTAGCTTGACCATCTCGAAATTACGACCAAATCGTTTAGTCGCCAGTTGTAATCGTAAAAACGTTGTTTTCTTGTAGTGCTTGACCATCTCAAAATTTCTTTGCATAGGTTGTGAATTCCCCAGTCCTTATCTTCTCTATTTAAATTCCTCATCAGGATCTGATTATATATTTCGTAGATAATTGACCCAAATCCCTGCATTCTAGTATTTTGTATGGCAGCCAACAGGGCCTTATCTTCTGCTTCCAAGGCCGATGAAACATGACCAAGAATCACTGAACCCCAGAATTTAGTAATTCCAACATCATCCCTTACAACCCAACCACTTGAAGCGAGACGGTTATTTGAATTATAGGCCGCGTCAAAGTTATATTTCACCAAAGTAGAGGGAGGACGCTGCCATGACTGTATTCCTGAAATTGCAGTCCCCGAAACTCGATTTGGATAGCCCAAATTGTTCTTGTTACATCTAGTAGCTTCTAACCATTCCTTCACATCTGCTTTAGCGAATTTCACATCCTTAAAAGGTATGGGTACATGTTTCTTGAATATCAAATTGTTTCTGGATTTTCAAATACGCCACAACAGCCAAAAAGGTAGAAGTTGTTGTTCTTCAGTCAAATATTGTAGACCCTGAAGATCTAAAAGTTGCTTAATATTATCCTATGTATCAGATGAAAGATTGACCAGAAATTGAAGTGGTAGATTCGCCATACGCCAAGTCATGTTAGAAACCTGACATTCAAATAACATTTGATGTATTTTTTCCTCGGCAAGACCGCATCGATGGCAAGTAGGATCCAAATGAATTCCTTGAGTTCACAGTCATGTATTGGTACCAATGGCTTTTGAAACAATTCTTCAAAGAAAGTGTTTTAGTTATGGAAGAATATGAAGTTTCCAAATTCTTGCTTTGATTTGAGGATCACCGTGAGGAGGTAGAATGTGATAATTCACTGGTTCCAACAGCTTACACGCCAAGTGATATCACGTACGAACAGAGTACACACCACTTTTATTGTAATACCACAAAATTTTGTCATCTTCACACTCTTGGGCTAAAAATATCGATTTAGCCAAGACATTGTCCTCTTCATCCAAATGTTCTTGTAAAGCTTCATCATTCCAACCTCTCATATTATTTCGTGAACTAATAAGATCACTCATCAGCAATGAATTTGACTGCACCACTCTTGATGGCTGCGGAGGGTCTGATGGTATCCAATTATCCTTGAAAACATTTATGTTTTGACCCGAGCCCACATTAAAATGAACCCCTTGCTTGAGAAGATCCAGCCCAACCAAAATAGAAGCCCATCCGAAAGACTGTTGTTTCTGAGATTTTGCATCCATAATCGATCCATCCCGGTAATACTTCGCTTTGAACAGTCTAGCAAACAAAGAATTTGGGCGTTTCAGTAACCTCCAAGCCTGTTTGGCGAGCAGAGCATCATTAAATCTCTCGAGATCTCGGAAACCAAGTCCCCCTTCTTTCTTAGATAGTTGCATCTTCTTCCAAGCAACCCATGAAATTCCTCTCTTTTCATGATTCTTCTCCAACCAAAAGCGAGATATAATGCTAGTGATTTCATTCACAATCTGCGACGGAATCTTAAAACAAGACATCGAGTATATCGGCATGGAAACCGCAACAGACTTTAACAAAACTTCCTTACCTGCCGGTGAAAGTAGTTTTGAGTTCCAGGATGAGGTTCTCTTCTTAATAGCGTCAACTATGTATTTAAACATTTCATACTTCTTTCGTTCAGATTGTTCATGGAAACCTAAGAGCATTTGCAACGGTGAGAACCCAAGGATATCTCAAAAAAAAAATATAGTGTGAACGCAACCATTTTTATCTCTCTTTTCATTTTTTTATTTTTTATAGTATAAACGTAAAATTGACTAATCAATATTCTCCAAATGTAGATATCCTCTCTCTCATGTCTCAAACTAGAAACCCATTTTTTCTCTCATGTTTTTTACAATTTTTATTATTATGAGATGCTCTTTTATTTTTGGTGAGACACTCCACTGATGTCGGTGGAGCAACGGTGGGTGCTCTGAATAATCTCAGTCGGTTGGTTTCAACGTGATTACATTGACCATAAATTCATGATAAGGGTATAATGGTAAACTCATATGGGACTTTCCCTCCTTCCCAAGGTTAAAGGATTTATTATTTTATTTTTCCCAATTGAATGTATTCTCGTTTCCCAATTATCTTCTTCTTTCTATAGCTTCTTCTCCGACGCTAATCGATCGAATCACAGACCCAGATTCTTTCGATTCATTCTTCCATCTCTGCTTATTCTTCGGATTCCAATTTTCCGGCTCTAACCATGAGCGCAATCTATCTACTCCGCAGGTTTTCCACGAAGCCTCCTTCTCGGTTTCATAGGAATCTCTTGTTTTCCAGTTTCTCCATGGATCATCTACCTCCCGATTTATCCCGAAACGCCTTGATTCGTCCCTACTTAAGCACTATCTCGAACCATCCTACGGCATTCAACAACACCCAGAGGTTATTTTCTCGCCAATCCAAGGTTTTACCAAATTGGGTTTCGGAGCAAACGAGAAGTATTAGCGTCTCAGTTAGAGGATTCTCCACATCGGTGGAAACCAGTACCGGTGACAAGAGTTTCGAGAGAATTCACGTTCAGAGTGGTTTAAATTCGAATCCATTGGTCATCGAAAGGATACACAAAGACGAAGAAACCGTGGGCGAATCAGTGTCTAGAGTAGAGGTCAACGAGATTGAGAAATCTCAAGGTGAAAAGGTGGAGATTCGTAGTGGGAAAGTTAGAGAAGAGAGTGAGGCTGAGAAGGAAGCGTGGAGGATTTTGGAAGACGCGGTTGTTAGGTATTGTGGTTCGCCGGTAGGGACGGTGGCGGCAAATGATCCCGGAGATAAGTTGCCTTTGAATTATGATCAAGTGTTTATAAGAGACTTTGTGCCTTCTGCTTTGGCTTTCTTGCTTAAAGGAGAAGGAGATATTGTCAGGAACTTTCTTCTTCATACATTACAGTTGCAGGTATGTATATAAATGTCATCATTTTGAATGTGAATGTCTCATTGATGTTAGAATCTGAACATTTAGAATGTGTAGTGATTGTGGTTTCTATGCTTTGAATCAACTAGTTTCTGGTTTAACAAAATTACTGATTCCAAGTACTTTTGTGTTTGGATCTGCATAATGGTCCCATGGGTAGGAAAATGCAAAGCAGAATTTCGGTAGATTGTAATGAGTTATTGATGCATTTTGAATGTCTCATTGATGTTCTAAAAGAAACATAATATGAACATTGAGAATGTATTAGTGATAATGGTTTGTATGTTTTGAATCAACTATTTTTTTTATTTCACAAAATAACTGATTCAAAGCCTTTTTTGTATGGAGGATTCTTTTATTTTTGGCTATATCTGTATTATGGTTTAATATTGATCCCATATCTAAGAAAATGAGAAGCGGAATTATTCGTAGATTGTGATTAATTAGTTTATCTGTTATAAGTGGTGTGATGTGTTGATTATCGATGCTGTATGGTTTTTTATAAGAGCTGGGAGAAAACCGTAGACTGTTACAGTCCTGGACAGGGTTTGATGCCTGCAAGTTTCAAAGTCAGAACCGTGGCACTTGATGAGAACACTACGGAAGAGGTTTTGGATCCAGATTTTGGTGAATCAGCTATTGGTCGTGTTGCTCCTGTGGATTCTGGTTAGTAGATTATCTTTGGATAGAAATTGTTAGTAATTATGTGATTGACTATTCTTTGTGAGTTTCGCTGGGAGAGCTATGTGGATTGTATTCTCCATGGGAGTTTGTTGCTGATTGTTTCTTTCATCCTCTATAGGTTTGTGGTGGATTATTCTCTTAAGGGCATATGGAAAGTTGACAGGAGATTTCTCATTACAAGAGAGGATAGATGTTCAGACAGGCATAAAACTCATCATGAACTTGTGTTTAGCAGATGGATTTGATATGTTTCCAACACTTCTGGTCACTGATGGATCTTGTATGATTGATCGTCGAATGGGTATCCATGGCCATCCCCTCGAAATCCAAGTACGTTCAACACCAATTGTTTGTCTGATTGTGTCTTTATAGCTTGATTCATATATGTTTGTGAGACCTAACCATGATTTTCTCTCTGACGCATTGCAGTCGTTATTCTACTCAGCACTCAGATGCTCCCGTGAGATGCTTTCTGTTAATGACAGCTCCAAGAATCTTGTAAGAGCCATTAACAATAGATTAAGTGCTTTGTCTTTTCATATCAGAGAATACTACTGGGTGGATATTAAAAAGATCAATGAGATATACCGTTACAAGACAGAAGAGTATTCCACGGATGCTACTAACAAGTTTAACATTTATCCTGAGCAAATTCCTCCATGGCTCATGGACTGGATTCCTGAGCAAGGTGGGTATCTCCTCGGGAACCTACAACCTGCGCACATGGATTTCAGATTCTTCACGCTCGGGAACTTTTGGTCTGTTGTTTCCTCCTTGAGTACACCAAAGCAGAATGAAGCTATATTGAACTTAATTGAAGCTAAATGGGATGACATTATTGGGAATATGCCTCTTAAGATTTGCTACCCTGCATTAGAGTACGATGATTGGCGTATAATCACTGGAAGCGACCCAAAGAACACGTGAGTTTCGCTTACTCTTCTCTCCTTCGTGCACTCCCTTTATCCAAGGACTATTATGTATTTAACTTTTTGAGTGAACCAACCCTGAGAACATTTTGATAAACTTTGCAGGCCTTGGTCGTATCACAACAGTGGATCCTGGCCAACGCTTCTTTGGCAGGTACGTAGATACTTGTTTGGAATTTAGGTTAGATAAAAAATATTTACAATCCTCAAACATGCTTAAATGGTTCAAACTTGCCAGATAATGCCTTAAAAATCAACTGGTTACAGTTTCAGATTTTTCATCGGTAATCTATGAGGATTTCTGGTTTCTAATTGGCTTTTATGTGTTTTATTTTCACAACAGTTCACATTAGCATGTATGAAGATGGGTAGACCAGAGCTAGCTGAGAAAGCTCTTGCATTGGCTGAGAAGAGACTTATGGCAGATCGCTGGCCAGAGTATTACGACACACGATCTGGGAAATTCATTGGAAAGCAGTCCCGGCTTTACCAGACATGGACAGTCGCCGGATTCTTGACTTCTAAACTCCTCCTGGCAAACCCCGAGATGGCGTCGCTGTTATTCTGGGAAGAAGATTACGAACTTCTGGATATCTGCGTCTGTGGTCTCAGCAAAACTGGCCGCAAAAAATGCTCTCGAGTCGCTGCCAAGACTCAGATTCTTGTTCGATGAGTGCAAAACAGAGTCTCTTTGCTTCTCTGAACATTCCAACGCAATAAGCTTTTTAGGCTAAGATCTTACAGGAATTGAAATTTTTACAGAAACATGACTGTCACATATAATATTCATATATGTTTGTATATATATATACTTCATAAGATTGCAATAGTTTTATACCGATGTTGCTTCGTGTAGATGACAAAACAAAAAAAGTGTTGCTTAAGCCAGATTTAAGTAAGGATGAAGTTCCCGTTTATAGATTTTCAAGCCAATATATATTAAATACGACCAAAACGTTTATTACAAAACCCATTAGATAGAAAATTACATACAAACACAAACAAGTCTTTTGAAAAACACGAACAAAAACGTTGGACAAACGTATGCTTCACAAATGTTTATTACAGAGATTGCATGAGATGAGCTTAACGAGCACTTGTGGTGACTCTGAGTTTTCTTCGACCAAACTTTTCTTTGAACCACTCATGATTGTGCGAAATGAAGATATGTCCGATCACCAATCCGCAGAATACACCAGGTCCATAAGCTATTGCAGCTGCTACCCAGTTGAACATTTGTTCCTCCGACTCTGACAATCCCTCGGGTTGCTGTGATGTAGGATTCAACACATGGGTTTCTCCACATATTTCTTCGAGACCGTAGAGCCTAGAGTTGTACAAGAATGAAGAGCATTTTTGCCATTGAAACTGTGTGCCTCGTGGCACTAGACCTTGGAGAAGGTTATGGGAGAAGTTCATGTATGAAAGAAAGGATAGTTCACCAAGATCTTGAGGGATTTGACCTGTAAACTTATTACAAGATAGGTCTAGTGTCTCTAGATTTGTCAAATTTGCCAAGAATCGTGGGATATCGCTTGTGAATGCGTTACCAGACAAGTTGAGTAGAAGCAGTTCCTTCAAAGCGCCAATGGATTCACAGATTTTGTTTCCGGAAAAATCAATGGCTCTGAAGTCTTTTCGGACCCGATCAAACCTCATTTCTACTCCTTTATTCACCATTTCCATCGAGTGATAATAAATAGTGGAATAATTCACGAAATCTTGCATGTACCGGTCGTTTTCTTCAGTCAATGTGGTCATTTCACGCCAGTTGGAGAAAAAGTGAGGTGGGAGGGAGAGTTCCAGTGAAGTCATTGTGTGAAATATCGATGACTCTTAAACTCTGAAACCCAATGGACACGTCGCGATCATACAACAGCCCGTAGAACTCGTTTGATATGAGGATGAGAACATGTAATGATGGCAGAGATCCCAACCAAGATGGAAACTTGTCCTTGATTTTGTTGCTTTCCACATTCACAAGTTGTAGAGCTTTGCAGTTGATCAAGGACTTTGGAAGGTTTCCCTCAAGCTGGTTGCGACTAACGTCGAAAGATCGTAACATTGAAGCATTGGCAAATATATCCGGAAGATTTCCACTGAAGCTGTTGTTACGCAGAATCAGGTCTGTAAAAGAACCAATGGAATTCCTTAAGCACAAAGGAATTGAGCCGGTAAAGTGATTGTTGGACAAATCTAAGAAGTTTAACCATTTAAGCTTGCATATCCAATGGGGAAATGGTCCTCGAAATAAATTGGAATTCAGATCCAATGCCTGGATCAGTGTTTCTTGAGAAGAATTTTCAAAACTGCTGAAAGAATTGTGAGACAGCATCACCGTCGTCAATCTCCATAAGAAACTTGGTATTTCACCTTCCAACTTGTTATTGGAAAGATCAAGATAACGGAGGTTGGCTAACTTTGATATAGATCTAGGGATTGGTCCAGTGAAATTGTTGTGGCTAAGACGTAACTGTAACAGGCTGATTAATATAGATATTGATTCCGGGACGGGGCAATAGAAATTGTTACGAGTAAGGAATAGATTTTGAAGCTTAAAGTTAAATGATGAAGATGTATTCGCAAACTCTATAGGTCCCGTGAATTGGTTTCGTTCCAAATAAACTTCTTGTAATGAAGGAATTGTGAATAAAGATTTAGGAAAAGATCCGAGAAATGAGTTTGCACTAACATCAAAATACTCCAACTTGTGGAATCCACTCATGTCAGGTGGAAGCGTGGATGTGAAGTTATTATAGTTGAGACTAAAAAGGGAAAGCTTGGTTAAATTGGCAAATGAAATAGGAATATTGCCACTTAAGCTGTTTTGACCAAGTGACATAACTCTTAGTTCATTAAGGTTTCCGATGGAAGGTGGAACTTCACCTACCAAATGATTATATGAAAGTTCAAGATTTGTGAGATAAGAAAGGTTTCCTAGTGAAGAAGGAATCTCTCCTGTGAGATTATTAGCACCAAGGCTAAGGTATCTAAGGTGGTTTAGGTTTCCGATCGAAGCCGGAATCTCACCTACCAATCTATTAAAATAAAGGTCAACAAGTGTGAGACGAGAAAGGTTTCCTAGTGAAGAAGGAATCTCTCCTTGGAGATTGCAACCGTTTAGGTTTAGGTGACGAAGATATAGGAGTCTAAAAAGGCTACTATATGTTTTCAAAGAGCTGTTGAGAAAGGTGTAATGAAGGTCGAGTGATATCACCTGGCCATATTTAACATCGCATGTGACACCTTTCCAAAAACAGCAATCACTGCTCTTATTCCACAGAATTGGGTTAGACTTGTCGATGGGAAACTCGTCTCTGAATCCCAAAAGAGCATCTCTCTGGTCGTGGCGGCAATTGTGGAGCGTAGGATAAGCAAGAGTGTGGAATATGAAGGAGAAATAGATGGTAATAATACCAGAAAAGCAATAACAATGGCTTCGGGTCATTATATCTGTTTTTTGAGTTTGAGTTTGTGTTATGTGTGGTTCATTGGCTCTCTTTAAGAAGAAGAAAACTCTTTAATGGGGCTTGACTTATCAAGCGAACTCATTGAATTGCCAAGTCTTCGCCTCTCTCTATTCATCAATGATTTATGCCACTTGTCTCGAAATTTTGGTGGGGTAGTTAGACATGCATTAATTAATTAGTATGGTTTGCCTTTTGATGGATTTAGGTATGGGCGTTCGGATACCCGTTCGAGTTCGGATCGGATTTTTCAGGTTTTGGGTATTTTGGGTTTAGGCTCAGAGAATCCATTCGGGTATTTTAAACCATCGGGTCGGGTTCGGTTCGGTACTAATCGGGTTTGGTTCGGATTCGGTTATAACCAAAATAACTATGGTTTCGGGTAAATTAGTGTAAGATCGGGTATGTTCGGGTATTTTTACCCATACTATAAAGAAACCCCGAAATATTTCAAACACGTCCCCATAATTCAACAAACGTTTACAAGTCCCAATTTGCAAACACACAAACAAGAAACATAGAAATAAAATTCATAAATTCCAAAACATATTGTTAAAGTCTTAAACATATATAATAAAACAAAAACATTCCAAAGTTCATTTGATATAAAACAAAAACTCATATCATAAATAACCAAAAGAATTAACAAACAAGTTTTTTGATGAGTTTATAAAAAAAATGTCGACTTTACTAAGCATATTTTCGATTTCGAATTTGTTCGGTATAACAAAAGGGTTAATTGGTTTTGTGTTTGTAGTTCGGGTTTTGGGTTTGTAGTTTGGGTTTTGGTTCGGTTCGGATATTACCCGAAACCCGAAGTACTTAGACACTAAGATCCGTTCGCGTATTTTTCTAGTTCGGATCAGGTTCGGGATCGGATTTTTTGGGTCGGGTTCGGATTTTTTTTCTTTTTCAGCTAATTCTTTGTCTTATTTCAAATATGTTTTTTTGGCAATATTTGGAAAATTATGCGAAATCCATGTTTGAGTCGTCCATTTAGCGAAATCCATGTTTGAGTCGAAACCTGGATTTGAGTTACACAACTAAAACTGGCCAAAACTACGAAAAACAGTATTAACATTATACAAACATTGTCATACCGGGTTTTCTGATATCCGGATTTTGGATATCTTCTTAGATATTAAGATATTCGCGGATAACCGGATCCATTAAAAATAATAAAAATATAAAAAATATAAAAAATAATGATAAAATTGAAGTTTTATATAATATTTTGTAAAAAAAACTATTATTATAAAAAATATTTTAATTTTATTTAATTTATATATATATATAAATCTCAATATATTAAAAATTATTATTAAATTATAAATTTTTAGTATATTTAAATGATCCGGATCCGGAACTTATAATTTAACTATCCGGATCCGGTTTTGACGGATACGAGATTTTACTATCCGGATCCGGATCCGATACCCTCGGATATCCAAATTTTTTGAACGGATCTCGGATCGGATCCCGGATAATAATTACAGCCCCTAGGTATGAGTAACTTTGGTGTCAGGACAATGGTAACCCGCCTCAATGGATCAAGTGTTGTTGGCCTATTTATAGCATAACTTCTCTTTTTGTATTAATGATGTGTGAATTGTCATAGCTTGCAAGAAACTTTGAAGAAATCGTTGGCTATGAAGTAACCTCTTGAGTTTTCTTTATTAAAAAGCAAAAAACTACACACATGGGTCATGTTAAAGTTATAGCCTTCTGTTGAAATGTTAACATCAGGAAGGTTCAGATCTAGATAATGAGAACCTAGGTTTTGTTTGTTCATAGGTTTTTGAGGGATATTCCAGTTTATTTTGGTTTAGTCTGGAAAATAGGATCTCAAATTTTATTAATATTGAAAATTAAGCAGCAACAGCAGAAAGTAATACATGATTAAGATAATGAGAAAGAGAGAGAGAGAGAGAGGTTTAAGTAACTAAGCATCTCTGATTGCTACAGATTCTTTAACCTCAGTGGTTCCATTGTTCATCTCCATTGCAGCCTTCTCAACCTCAGGAACCACGAAAGCCGAAACCGGGAAAGTCCTGGACAGACCGGTCGGTGTCCTGAAATTGATCTTCCCTGAAGAAGTTGGCTGCTCCAAGGCAAGCTCATTGAGAGTGACCCAAATAAGAAGCTCCTTGGCCTTAACACCGGTAAGCTTCTTAATCTTTCCGACTTCCACCACCGCGGTGACCTCAGTGCCGTAAGAGACAAGTTTCCCAATGGCTTCAAACTTGTGGGTGATGCTCTTCTTCTGCTTCAGCCACACAACACCTGTTTCTCTGTCGTAACCAACCTCTTCTATGTCCTTCAATGGCAATAACCCATTAGGCATAGAAACTTCATTGAGGAACTCTTTTGTCTTCTCGCGGCATAACTCATCTCCTGTGTATTTCTCTGCCCTAGCTCTCACTTCATCTGTAACCAAACCCATCTCTTTGTTTTTGTTTATGTTTTTAAGATCTCTGTCTTTAGTTTTTTTTAGTTGTGTTGTTTGCCTTTTCATTTATAGGTGGTGTGGTTTGGATTCACCCTTACATCCTCTATTTAATTACGGGAAATGCCATTCTGTGAAATTAATTACATGTGTCAAGGCAGGACTGTGAAATGTTTCTACAAACTGTTCTAAAGTCAAAGATTAAAAGACATAGGGATGTGAAAAAGTACACAATTTGAGGAAAGAAAGTAGTTGATCCAATGCCTTCTTTTAACTTTAATCTGCAAAAAAAAGGAAACATCAAATAATTTCAAATGTCACTCATTTTATATCGTTTGAATCTATCCACAATTAAATTAAAAGCATCCCATGAATAAATACCATACAAAAATAAACAATTTTTTGATCTAATAGGTGGATTAAATTGTTAGGTGAAATAAATTTTTGGAGGTATTAGATTGAAATGGAAAAAGAAAAAATTTTGGGAAATAATGTGATGTATTGTATAAGTCTCTTTAATGGTTAAAGCTGGACAGATTTATGGCCTAAATTAAAGTGATTTGGTTGAGGAGATAAACGTTATTATATAGTTCCAATTATGTATCGACATATGTCGAATCACATTTTTTCATTTGTAGGTAGGACGGTCACCTTATTTAATCGCATTGTGAGGTTACAACTTGCATATAAGAGAAATAAAGTTAGAAACAAACAAAAAGTACAAATCAATTGGTTTCGTATGCAAAAATATATTGTCTCGAGATTTGCAAATAAATAACAAGCTGAAAAAGTGAATCACATAATGTGGGCTAGAAAAGTAAAAAGGTTAAAATAGTGTCATCACTATAAGATAAGAAAACAGCGTTTTCGCGACTACAGTTTGCGACTACACATACAGTCATAAATTTTTACGATTATTTAACGACTATTTTACGACTAGCTTACGACTTCACAAATACACTCGCACCATAGTCGGTCATTTGCGACCAAACGTATTAGTCGCATATTAGTCGCTAATTTACGACCAATCAACGACTACCGTCGAGTCGGAAAACTCTAGTCGCAAAATAGTCGCTACTTTTGCCACTAAATTGCGACTTTTGCGGCGGGTCGCAAAACAGTCGTTTGTTGGTCGTAAAATAACAGCATTTAACACGTTTATTCTTGTTGTACCTACTTGTATCTATTTTTTGCGACTACAACTCGTAATCGGACAGCAGTCGCTATGTAGTCGCAAATCAGTCGGAAAAATGCCTATAAATAAAAACTTGAGACCATCGTTCTCCTCATTCTCACAATCTCCTCATTCTCATAAACGAAAAAATCGAATTTTAGAAGAGAAACCGTTTTTTTTATAATGCCGGGAAATTACAATTATAGTAATTTTCGAGAGTGGATGTATAAGCGAATCGATGAAGAGACGAAAAATTTCTCGGTAGAGTTCACCACGGGGGTGGATAAATTCATAGCATTTGCAAATAGCCAGTCTCTAGCGCAGAACAATGGCGGTAAGTTTTACTGTCCTTGTAGTGTTTGCAAGAACGACAAATTTCTCCCAAGGCCTAGAATTTGGAATCATCTGTATAGTAGAGGATTTATGCTAGATTATTATGTTTGGTATAAGCATGGAGAAGAAATCTCTATGAATTTAGGTTCGAGTTATGTTGATCCTACGCATTTAAGTGGGAGTAGTGAATTGGGTAATGTAGTAGAACATAGATATGTGGATATGGTGAATGATGCATTTCGTGATAACGTGAGTTTTGATAACTATCATCAAGGTGGTACTAGTTATCAGAATGTAGAAGAACCGGTACGTAACCATTCAAAGAAATTCTACGACTTGTTAGAAGGAGCGAATACTCCATTATATGATGGTTGTCGTGAAGGTCACTCGCAATTATCCTTAGCCGCTCGAGTCATGCAAGATAAGGCAGAATATAATATGAGTGAAAAGTTAGTGGATTCGGTTTGCGGAATCTTGACAGACTATCTGTTTTGTGGTAAACAAAGATGGAAGCCTCAGAACGACCGGCGTAGAACCAAAGTACCATACAGTCGTATATGGTATCTACCTATTGCTGACAGATTAAAGAGAATGTATCAAAGCGAGAAGACTGCATCGGTAATGAGATGGCATGCCGAGCACCAAGCAAAGGAGGGAGAAATGGGTCATCCTTCTGATGCAGCAGAGTGGAGATATTTTCAAGGTCTATATCCCGGGTTTGCTGAAGAACCCCGTAACGTTTATCTTGGATTATGTACGGATGGGTTCAATCCATTTGGCATGTCTCGTAATCATTCACTGTGGCCTGTGATCTTGACTCCATATAATTTACCCCCGAGTATGTGCATGAATACAGAGTATTTATTTCTTACTATTCTGAATTCTGGGCCAAATCATCCGCAAGCTAGTCTCGATATCTTCCTCCAAACTCTTATTGAGGAGTTAAAAGAGTTGTGGTCTAATGGCGTCGATGCATACGATGTGTCCTTGAATCAAAATTTCAATCTAAAAGCAGTGATAATGTGGACGATAAGCAATTTTTCGGCGTATAGTATGTTATCCGGATGGACAACCGATGGTAAATTGTCTTGTCCAATTTGCATGGAATATACAAAGTCTTTTTATCTACCTAAGGGAAGGAAGACGTGTTGGTTTGATTGTCACCGAAAATTTCTTCCTCATGGTCATCCAATGAGGAGGAATAAAAAAGACTTCCTAAAGGGAAAAGACGCTTCGAGAGAGTATCCACCTCCGTCTTTGACCGGTGAGCAAGTTTATTACGAGCGGTTGGTTGGTGTAAATCCATCGAAAACAAAAGACGTCGGTGGAAACGGTCATGAAAAGAAGAAGCCGGGCTATGGGAAGCAATATAATTGGCACAAGGAAAGCATATTCTGGGAGCTACCGTACTGGAGGGACCTCAATCTCCGTCATTGTCTTGATGTGATGCATATAGAGAAGAAATTTTTTGACAACATCATGAATACTCTTATGAGTGTGAAAGGTAAATCGAAAGACAACATCATGTCAAGATTGGATATAGAACAATTTTTTTCTCGGCCACACTTACATATTGATAGTGAGGGTAAAGCTCCTTTCCCATCCTTCACATTGACAGAGGAAGCTAGAAAAAGTTTGCTGGAATGTGTGAAACATGCGGTTAAGTTCCCATATGGTTATTCGTCAGACTTAGCTACTTGTGTTGATATGGACAACCAAAAGTTTTCAGGAATGAAGAGTCATAACTGCCATGTTTTCATGGAGCGGTTACTTCCATTTATCTTTGCAGATCTACTAGACCGGAATGTCCACCTTGCGTTATCAGGTAATTCTTACGACAATTTAAAAAAAAAAAATTATAGTAATTTATATATTAACTTCATGCAATTTTCACGTATATTGTAGGGGTTGGAGCATTTTTTCGGGACTTATGTTCAAGAACTTTGCATAAGAGTCGCCTTCAAATTCTAAAACAGAACATCGTTTTAATCCTATGCAATTTGGAAAAGATCTTCCCACCTTCATTTTTCGATGTGATGGAACACCTGCATATACATCTCCCCTACGAAGTTGAATTAGGAGGCCCTGTCCAGTATAGGTGGATGTATCCTTTTGAAAGGCTTTTCAAAAGATATGCGGCAGGATCGATTGTTGAATCATATATCAATGAAGAGATTGCTTATTTCTCAGAGCACTACTTTGCTGGGAATATACAAACAAAATCAAGGTAAATGCTAAAATCAATCACATCATGTCCACTTTGCCATTTAACTTTTTGTATACACATGCTATATGTGTATTATAATGTGAATTACTTTTTAACTCATTGGATCAGGTTAACAAGATTCGATGAAGGTGAAGTCTCCGTATATCATGTCCCTGGAGTACCTTCTATATTTACTCAAGTAGGCCGTCCAAGTGGAGAAATGCATGAAATATGGCTCTCAGAGAGAGAGAGAGTATCAATGCGCACATGCATATGTTTTACGAAATTGTGACTATTTTCAGCCAATTGAGAGGTATATAAGTTGGCATCTCTCCCAGATTGCGTTTTAATATATATATATATATATATATATATATAATCTTTGTTTAATTTCTCATATAATTTGTGTTGGTCTTGAGTAGAATGTTCGAGGAATTTATTTATGCAAAATATCCAGGACTTTCCGAAAAAGAACTCTCTGCGAAAAGAGCTGACGAATATCATTTATGGGTGAAAGAATATGTATGTCTAAAAAATATTCATAACTTTGTGTAAATTTATACTTATAACTCACAGATGATGGGTGAAAGAATATGTATGTCTAAAAAATATGTAAGTATAACTTTGCGTAAATTTATACGTATATGCAGGTTACTTACTGGAACGCCACGAATCCATTTCCTACTTGGGTTCAAGAGATAGTGCATGGACCTTTGAATAAAGTCAAAACATGGCCAATGTATTTTACAAGAGGCTATTTGTTTCATACGCATAATCACGGCGCTGGACGAAAGACATGTAACTATGGGGTATGTGTTAAAGGTCAAAATTACATTGATGCATCTGATGAAGCAGATTTCTACGGGATCTTAACTGATATCATAGAACTCGAGTACGAGGGGATGGTCAATTTGAGAATCACACTTTTTAAGTGTAATTGGTATGACCCTGTTATCGGTAGAGGCATTCGAAGGAGCAATGGTGGTGTTGTAGACGTTCTTTCATCGAGAAAATACAATAAATGTGAACCATTTATTCTAGGTACGTACTTATTAATGTCGATATCAGATATATATATATATATACCATGATGTATAACTTATATATACATTTTTATATTGCAAACAACCTCGCAAGCGGATCAAGTTTGTTATATTCCGTACCCATACACAAAGAAACCGAAGCAGTTATGGCTCAATGTTCTAAAAGTGAATCCGAGGGGTAACATTTCAGGGGAATATGAAAAAAAAGAACCGACTCTTTTGCAAACAGAAAATGATGATGTTGTATTGATGACTACAATTGAAGATCTCGTACTCGACAATTTCGTACAAGGAGACCAAATAAACCTCGATTACGAAGTCGGAGATGCAGAACCAGAAGATGAATTTCGGTGTAATTTGTCGTCTTCTGATGAAGAATCAGATGACGAAGAACCCTTATAATCCACTATGTTACTTATGTCACAATTTCGTTGTAATTTGTCTTTTACATTATTTCGGTGTAATTTGTCTTTTACATTATTAATCAGTATTTATTTCTCGTTTAGAGTAAAAAAAAAGAAGTCCTCACCAGGACTCGAACCTGCGGGTGAAGAAAAACAAGTGTGAGATCTTTACCAGTAAGCCATAGTGTTTAATTGGTATTTAACACACCAAATAATTATTATGTCTACCTGCTTTTTTCAGAATAAAAAAAACTATCCACATCATGGACTCGAACCCGCAACTGAAGAGATATAGATGAGAACTTTACAAGTAAGCCATAGTGTTTAATCGTTCTAAATCACACCAAATAATTATTAATTCTACCTGCTTCATTCAGACTAAAAAAAATAAACTTACGAAAATCTTAAGTCCCTCAAGTCTCAGCCTAGATATAGTCTTCTTCGTCTCCGATTAGAGATCGAAATCCCTTTTGCTCTCATCTTCGCCTTCGATCCCACCTTCCGTTCTTCTTCTTCGATCCCACCTTCCGTCTAGAGCTTACGATGCCGGAAACTAAGAACGGTAAAGGACGAAAGAGATTCGTTCCCAACGTTTCTCAGAGAGCCAGAGGGTCTTAGTCGCGAACATCACACCCTCTACCGCCGCAGTACACCTTCACGCCGGTGGCCCAATTTCTTCCGCATCTGTCGTCACCACCTCTGAACCCACGTGCACGCTCAACCTTCAACGACATCACCAAATGTCCGGGATTTTCCTCCGCCTACCCAGCTTTTCCAGAACATCTCATCGAATCCACCACAAAGCAATCCATCTCAGGTCATATGACTCCACGAGAAAGCTCTCAACCTCAAGATCAGACGACTCCAGGAGAAACCTCTTCGATTCCTTCGCTGCACAACTCCGAGGGTAATAGTAATCAGTCGTCTCACGCTTACATCTCCAACGACTTCGAAGCTAATCCGATTGACGACAATGCACATATTGAGGCCGATCTCCAGGAAGAGCAACGTATGGTGCTTGAGGCGCTGCTAAGGGTTCCTAACCGGCATGAGTATACGATTGTGTTGTCTCCGACACGCCCTCAGCCGCCAAACACCACGTGGTAAGTTTCTATCAATTCATGTCTGAATTCGATTTCCTGTCAAGAGGCTAGTTTATAGTTTGTTAGTAGAATTGTTTTTGTGTTTGGAATTGATGATGTATGATTTGCGTGTGTGGAATTGATGATGTTTATGTGTGTGGATATGGTTAGACCAAATCTCGGTCTTCATAGAAGTCTGTTTTCCGAAAACCAATGTGTTAATTTGTGTCTCTATGAACTTTAAATCCCCATGGAATTGATGATGTATGATTTGTGTCTCTACGCACATCTGATATGATTTTTGTGTTTGGAATGGATAGAAACTGTCTGTCTTGCTTAGTTTCTCTCTGTCTGGCTTGTTCTGTTAAGTTTCGTGTAAATCTGTTGTGAGAGTTGCCGCCATGTGACAGAGAGAGGCCTTCTTGTTCTTGTTAACAAATGCAGAAAACTGGAATGATAGAGAAATAATTTATTCAGTAAAGATTTTATTGAAGTAGCATTGCGTCTCTATATATATATATATATATATATATATATATATATATATATATATATATATATAAGTTGCATAAGATTCAACAGAAGCTGAAGACACACATACACAAGATTTCTGCTTAAATTAAATCTGTTGAGTTTCGTGTGAGTTAGCATTTCCATATAACATTACTGTATATCTTACAAGGATAATGGTCATTAAAGTGCTCACTAGGATCAATTCTCTGTTTGGTAGACTAAGCAATTACATAGTGTCAATTCGTTTCTAGTGTAAGTGCTTGTTTGGTCTAATCAGGCATATTATGCTTCTGTCTGGCTTGATTTTTGTTTGGTAGACTAGGCTCACAGTTTGCTATTCATGTCTTTTCTGATATGTGGTTAATTCTGACATCATGTTTTGCTTGGTTTGAATTTTGTGTTGTTGTTGAGGCATTTATTTCTCTCTGTCTGGCTTGGTTTTTGTGTTGTTGCTGAGGCACTTATTTGTCTCTGTCTAGGTTTGGCCATGACAAGGGAAAGCTGACAAGGAAGTTTGATGGTCCACACTACAGTTGGACTGTTGTGCCTCGCGATAGACAGGAAAGATACTTCGTCGAGTTCGCGGTAAGCGTTTCTCTCCTCCAAGCTTCATATATGTCTTTCTTTCTATTTTGTCCAGTAACACCATCTACTTGTCTTGTAGAAAACCCACACATGGGATCCCTTAATCTTAGGGGTTGTTCAAAACCATTTCGAGAGGATTTGTCAAAGGCGATTGAAGGATATGGTAAGCACCGCGATGACTTCTCGAAAGCGACCACCCTGGATTAACCCAACACTGTGGAAAACAATGACAGAGAAATGGGACACTGACGAAGCTAAAGAGAGGTCTCAGACCACATCCGCTGCTCGGAAATCTGACCGTAAAGGCCTTGGTGTGCACAAACACTTATCAGGCCAAAAGTCATATCACCAAATCCAACAAGAAATGGTAAGTGTAATTTCTATATCTAATACTTCTGCAACTTTCTATTATGTAACAAATTTATATGTTACATTTTCAGGAAGACGAATTAGGCATACCGGTTAGTATCGGTGAGGTTTTTGTGAAGACTCACACAAAATCTGATGGTACGTTTGTTGATCTGAAGGCTGAGAGGATCGCACAAAATTAAGAGAAGAACTTGCAAGCTAAGATGCAAGAGATCGGGACTAAAATTTCAGATGGTAGGTCGCAACAGCGAGAGCTAACCACAGAAGAATACAACGATCTCTTTCTTCAGGTAAATACGAAATATATGTTATCTTTTGGTTTTCTGTCATCTGGTTTTATAAATCTTGGTTTTATTTATGCAGTCAACGTACACGGATGACAGAGGCAGACCATATGGAATAGGAAGCCTCGCAGAGTCTCATGTTGGTGGAAAACGCAAGTTCGAAGTAAACTCTTTATCGTTTCAATCCCTGGAAGATAAGTTGGAAGAAGCTCAACGCCAAATAGAAGAACAAGCTGCTTCTAACGCTCGGCGTGAGGCAGAGCTTACCAAACTTGCAGCTGACCAACAAAGCAAGCTTACCAAACTTGAAGCTGACCAGAAGCATTATTCAATGGTGGAAAGGTATCTTCGTGAAACTGATCCAAATTTTCTAGACTTCATGGCTTCTCAATCTGATCGGCAGCATGATTTTCACACTAGGCTATCATTTTATTTCATGCTTTGAACATTGGACCTTTATTTGTATTGGTTTGTATTTGATATGCTAAAACAATGTATAATATATATTAATGTTTCTTTATTAATGTATGTTTCTTTCATTTTAAATTTCCAGTATTCTTTGTATTAGTTTGTATATGATTTCCAAATTGCTAGGTAATACAAATTGGGTACAGTATTACCATTTTGAATTTCGTTGATAAAAGCAGTCGCTAGGTAGTCGCAACTCAGTCGCTAGATAGTCGCAACTCAGTCGCTAGGTAGTCGCAAATCAGTCGTAAAACGATAACCAAATCTCTATTCCGTGAAGATATTAGTCGCAAATCAGTTGCTAATTTAGACGCTTATTAGTCGGAAAATAGTCGCAACATTTCAAGACTCTTTAACGACTACACCAAACGACTTCCACACGACACAATATATAGTCGTACGTTAGTCGCATGTTAGTCGTTAATGTAATCAGTACATGGTCGCATATATTACGACTGATGTGTGACTGGTTTGCGACTTCTTACTGTCATCGCAACAAAGTCGCAAAGTAGTCGTAAATTAGCGACTAATTACCGACTACCTGTTTTTCCGACTAGACATGTACGATTACGTAACGTGGTCGTAATGTAGTCGCTAAAACTGGTTTACCGACTACATTACGACTGATTATGTAGCCGCTAAAACGCTGTTTTTTTGTAGTGCATGTTTTAGATCCATTAAAATATTCGGTGAATGGGCTATTTCGTGGCTATACTCATTTTTAGGGGATTAGTCGGGTGGTAAAAGTCCGGATCATCTCTTGGTTATAAAAAAATGTTAAAATGGATGATACAAATTATTTAATAAATTTTACTGTTTTTTATAATGGTTTTCGATAAAAAAAAACGAATTTAATGTTTATGAATCAAAAGAGCTTTACAAAACAAGAAACATATTTTAATGTTTTGAGTAGTCATCTAGTCGATTTATGTTGTAGTTTGAATTTTTTTTAACAATAAATCGTAAAATGAACTATTTCTTGAAATCCAGATTCTACATGCCAATATTCATAAAGATATATTTCCATGTATTCAATGATTAATAAAAATTCTGTTATGAATTAATGTTAGGTTCATGGTTTTATAAATTGATGACATAACCATACCACAAATAGAAAAGTATATATGTAGTAGTTAAAGATTTGTTTTGACTAAACATCTTAAAATGAACGATTTTCCTTAAATCCAGATTCTACGGCAATATAAATTCTGTATATGACATATACATGTTTTAGATCCATCAAAAAATAAGAAGTTGTGGTTCAGGGACGGATCTACATCAGGGTAAGGTGGGACGGATTTTAAAAAAATTCTTATCATTATTATTGTTGTTGGTTCGCTGGTCGAGTTGACAAGCGTTACACCTGTTCTCTTTTTTTTTTACACGTTTGTATATTTGTCTGTTATTTCTTCTTCTATATATCCCCCATATTTCTTTTTTGAGTTGTCTCTCTCTTCCTCCATGGTTTTTTACTCTTAATTTTAATTAGTTGACCTCTTTCCTTTCTTTCATACTTTTATTAAAATTTCTTTCTTTCTTATTTTCTTTTCCAATGATATTTTCTAACAAACTAATAAAAGTCATTAAAGTAAATCATACAATCTATGTTCTAATAACAAATTTTTTTTTTAATAAATCTATTAAATGATATGGTTTGGTTTCAGTTTACACAATATTTTAGAATCAGTTTTTTTATATCTAAAAACTATTTTATTATAATGAATATCATTTATTTTAAATATTATTTTTATATTTTCTCATATATGTAGAAAGATTTAAAAAGCAATCAAAATTTTTTTGTATAATAATTTGAGTTTTTTCAAAACTTAAAAATCAAAATATGCTACGTTTTTTTTTCTTTTTATTATTTTTTTACTGTATTAAGTTTTGGATAATTGGGTGTATAACCAAATTTCAATAAAGTGTTAAGAATATAACTATGAACAAACAGAAATTAAACAATTAATATTTTGCTCCTTTTATGACCATTATGCCCTTAGGCACGGAAAAAATAGACTGATTATAAAATTTATTATGACAACACATATGTTTACCCCAATGATTTTATTTTTTGCATAATTCGCATACTGGTAACTTGTTCAACCTTGTATTAGTACAAAAAAATACTGATTTTATTTCACGTCTAACATGCTTTAAATTTTGAAAAAAAAACCGAACTTTTTTATACGGCAATAATTATACCTATAACGTAGGAAGTCTATTTTTTTTATCAATAACATAGCATGTCTATTTTTTAAAAGCAAAGACTTAACATATATACCAACTAAAAAATACAGACCTTTCATACAGATTGGGAAAAAATAGTATAGAAGCCATTGTGCACTTTGTTCATCCATATATTAAATCATCATTTACAATATGTCAAAACATTCGTCTCCAACTGAGAAACATAGACTTTCTATACAATTTTTTTTGCAGACCTTCCATAACAAAGGGAAGGAAGCTCTCTCATCATCTTCGATGGTGTGCGATGGAATCGAGGGAGAAATTTTTGAGTATAGACAATTTATGTGTTCTATGTAGACTAACGTTTTTTCCTACATTACATATCAATGTTAGAATTATTTTTACACTGAAAATTAGAGATCTTTATAATTTTATCCGCCATTGCAAATATAACTAAGGATCCAAAGTTTTTGTGTGTCTAGTAACAAAGCAATCAAAGCATCAAAGCCACAGTGGAAGGAGTTCTACTTTTATAAATCAGCAACTGAAAAGAAAAAATAGACATTCTATACAAATAGACGTTCTCATCTCTTTCAAAAAGGCGCCAAAGAAAACAACGAATCCAACATGTTTTCGTGTCAATATGCATCCTGGACGTTTCATCGCTGGATGTTAGTAACGGCGAACTGGCTTTTGATGTGGGCAATGGCGATCGGGCTTCTGATTGCAAGGGATGACTTGCCTTCAGTGGCGAGGCGGTGGTTGAGGGATTCTCGATGCTTCTGTTCCATACACATATAGAAATTAGCAAATAGAAAATAGCAAAATTGTATTTGAGACAAAAGAAATGAAAAACTTTTGTAAACGATGCTCATCCATATATATAGACCTTCCATACAAAGTAAAAAAAAATAGTACAAAAACTTTGTACACTTTGTTCATCCACCTAAATCAGATTCAGAAAATTGTAAATTTCAACGAACCCATCATGTTTTTGTGTCAATGTGCCTCCTTGAGGTTTCATCGCCGAAAATCCACAAGTCGTTGTGTTACTCGACATAAAAGCCGAATATCCACTTACTTGGATCTTTTCGATTTGCTCGAGAAAATAGCTCGCCGTTAACGGAGAAGCCGAGTTCGGTTATCCTTGTGATGGAGCAACTTTTGATTTCTTGGATAGAGTGATGTTCGGGAAGAATCCACTTGATACAAAGCTTGGATCTGATGAACCGAAGCTAATCACTAAATGGGTTTCCTTATAAAAAAAATAGACGTTTTATACACACATAGGAATTAGCAAATAGAAAATACCAAAAGTGTAAGCAATGAAGTTGCAAATAACAAAATAGTCTCAATAACAAAGAAAAGGAAGCTCAACAAACTGCAAAATTATAAAAATAGACGTTCTATATACACATAGAAATTAGTCTCTAATATTGAATACACTAAAATGATGAACACTCTTAATTAACACATAAAAATTAGTATCCGACGATGTTCTATACAAATAGATGTTCTATACAAAATACTCTCAACACGAAAAGAAAGGAAGCTCAAGCAAATTGCAAAATTACAAAATAGATGTTATATACACACATAAATTACAAAACAGGAGTTCTATACATAAAAATAATCATATACAATAGACATTCTATGTTTTACTCGCAACCTCTACAAAACATAGAATTTGCAAGTTTCAGGTTATGAATTTATATTTTTTTTCAAGTTCCAACAATGAATAAACGAGGAGAAGGGAATCATTTAGCCACCAAGAATGAATAAACGAGGAGAAGGGAATCATTTAGCCACCAAGAATGAATAACCTCTTGGATTAATGTTTCTCCAGCATTCTCGATCGTGACGAGTTGGGAAATCCGCCTTGTTTCTCGTCAAAGAAGCTATGGCTATTCACCCGACATGGGTTTCTGATGAGCATCGCTTTCATAGATCCAGATAACCAGGGTTCGATTATTGAAGGCGAAATTTACCTTGGAATCCTGGGCAATTTCACGAACAAGACGCTGGAAGAAGAGAAGAATCGTTTCGCTGATTTGATGAACAGCGGTGGCGAGACAGGAGAGCAGCCAATCTGAGCAATCCGTTACGACGGCAGATCCGGTCGATATCATCGGCGAAGAGGCTGACTCTCTCTCTCTCTCTGCGTCTTCAACCTCTGTCGCACAGAGAGGAAAAAAAAAGAAAAAGGGACAATTCGCCAAATAACCAATTTTGGATAAATCATTAAGAAAATAGCCATAGATCAAAGAAATTAAGCGAGTAACCAAATGATTGCTTTCTGAACGATTTTGCCCTCCTCTACACTCGGTGTAGAAAGTCTATACTATTTTGATATTGTTCTATTTGATAGCACATATGTTTAGTAATTCCAGGATGAATAGTATATAGTAATCCCAAGATGAATAATACATAGTAATCCAGGGATTAATAGTAATCACATGATGAATAGTAATCACATGATGAATATTTGATAGCACATAGTAATCCCGGGATGAATATTAATCCAGGGATTGTGGAGTCTCAAGATGAATAGTACATAGTAATCCCGCAATGAATATTTAATAGCACATAGTAATCATGGGATTATGGAGTCTCGGGATGAATAGTACTCCCAGGATGAATAGTAACCACGGAGAAGAACCAACCTCGTCTAAGATAAAGGAGAAGATTCTGAGTGAATAGAAGTCTCAGATGAATAGTGTCCCAGGATGAATAATTATTCGGATACTTATTCGGTTCTCGGTACGGTACCGGTTCGGGTTCGGTTATTCGGGTATAGGAATTTAGGATCCGATAGGGTATTTTAAAAATTCGGATCGGGTTCGGTTTGGGTATTTTCGATTGGGTATCGATTCTTCGGGTTCTCTCACTCGTTTTCAACCTCCGTGATCGAGTCATGAAAAAAAAAAGAGATTAAAATATGAGAAAGAAAAAAAATTAAAAAAGGGTAAAACTGTATTAATATAGATTATACACAGAATAATATCTTCAATTTTTTTATTGGTTAGTTTTTTAATTATAGTTTTTTTTTATAGTTATACATTGCAATTTCCCTTAAATTTTTGTGTGTGCCCCATACAGAAAACAAATTCTGGATTCGCTCCTGGGTGTAATGAAGGTCGAGTGATATATCACCTGGCCACATTTCTCATCGGACGTGACACTTTTCAAAAAGCAGCAATCACTGTTCTTATTACACATAATTGGGTTAGACTCGTCTATGGGAAACTCGTCTCTGAATCCCATAAGAGCTTCTCTCTGGTCGTGGCGGCAATTGTGGAGCGTAGGTGGAGCGTAGGATAAGCAATAGCGTGGAATAGGAAGGAGAAATAGATGGTAAAAATTAATCCTGGGCATAAAATCTGGATCTGAAAAACCATATCCGAAAAATCGAAAACATTTGGGTTCAGTTCGGGTTCGGTTCTATGAAAATAACCGAATGGATTTTTAGTGTGAGTAACTTCGGATATCGGTTCAGTTCGGTTAATATCCAAAATCCAAAGTATAACCGAACTATCCAAACATTTAATATTTCGGTTTTTCTTCGGATCGGTTTTTTTGGATACTAACCAAACATATAATAATAGATCGTTTTTTCAGATATTTTTCATAAATCCAAAGTTTGTTTCGATTTTTTTGGGTTTTCCGGTTTTTCGGATATTATTCGGTTTTTTGTTGTATTCGGATCCGAAAAACCGAATAATCCGAATCCGAATTTTTTTCCAGATAAATATCGGATCTCGATTTCAATATCCGAACCGAACCGAACCCGATTAAAACCGATCCGAACCGATTCGAAAATAAAAAATATCCGAATGTATATTAAATCCTAAAACCGATGAATCGAAAATCCGAAAAATCCAATCGATTCGAGTTCAGATATCCGAATGCCCATAACTAATAATAATACCAGAAAAGCAATAACAATGGCTTCGGGTCATTATATCTGTTTTTTGAGTTTGTGTTATGTGTGGTTCATTAGCTCTCTTTAAGAAGAAGAAAACTCTTTAATGGGGCTTTGACTTATCAAGCCAACTCATTGAATTGCCAAGTCTTCGCCTCTCTCTCTCTCTCTATTCATCAATGACTTATGCCACTTGTCACGAAATTTTGGTTGGGGTAGTAGGTAGACATGCATTAATGGTTTGCCTTTTGATAGACTATAGACTAGTTTGTTTTTGGTAATAGCAACGGATGACAATTAATAACTACAAAATTAAGTCTATTTTTTTACTTATCTCTGTTCACCTTAAAAAAGATTATCTAATTTCTATCTTGTACTATTAATTACCTGTGTTTTCTCTCTCTTCAAACTTTTTCACGGAGAAGAAAAAAGAAAGAAGAAAGAAGAAAGAAGAAAGAAGAAGGAAGAAGAAGAAGAAGAAAAAAAAAGAAGAAGAAAAAGAGTTTGTGTAAAGGCGGTGACGTCGGCGTCGATGGTGACACCGGTGACGATACCGGTCGGTGGTGGTGGTCGGTGAGAGTAACTGTGTCGGTGGACAGCGACCGTGTCGATGACGGTGGTGGCAACGACGCCGGCAGCGGTCATGGTAGTGGTTTTCAATTTTTTTTTTTGCTGATTTTTATGTGGTATTTACGTTGTAGTATATCAATAAAAAAGTTATCCAATAGGTTATCAACATACCTTTGTGATGATAACAAAGTTAGATACACAATAACACATAGATGCTATGATATGATAATCGGATTATCATAATAATTTTTATATTTTGCGTATTTTACATTGTCTCTGCGAAATGATAACTTGATTAACACGATAATTTATTATATGATAACTGGTTTAATATGACAATTACATAAAAACAAACATTATAATTGAGTTAACATGACAATGTTAACGATATTAACTATATGTTAACGATGCTAAGATGATAACAGAGTTAACATGATAATGTTAACGATGTCAAAGATATGTTTTCCGATTATGAATAGTGACCGTCGGCTTTTAATGAATAGTAACCGCCGGCGCTGATGAACAGTGTCACCGGAATCTTCTATCAGAAGATGATTTTCAGACTTATGGCATTCCAATAATTATTGAAAAAACAAAAGATATTTTGAGTTTTTCGCTTCCCCCATCTAATATCCAAATCAACACCTAATTAATTGATCAACCATTAATATTCACCTAAATCACTTTTTTTTTTCCAGCTAATTCTGTCTTATTTCGATTTTGTTTTTGGCAATATTTCAAAAATTATACTGGACACCGACTCGACATTGTTATTGGATGGCAGGTTTGAACCAGGTATGTAATTTTTGTATATGTTTTGATTAAATAAAAAATTATTTTATATGATTTTATTTTTTTTTGGCAATATTTCAAAAATTATACTGGACACCGACTCGACAATGTTTCGAAAATCGGATCGGATCTGCCAGTCCAACCATTAATCGTCCATTTAGCGAAGTCCATGTTTGACTCGAAACCTGGATTTGAGTTGCACAACTAAAACTGGCCAAAACTACGAAAACAGTATTAACATTATACAAAAAAAAGTAATTACACACATATGTACTTCATGGTAGACTTAAGTAATGCTCTTTTTTGTCTTTCCTATACATGTCCAAAACCTTTAAAAAGGATTTGTATGAACACTGTTGTCATAAAATCTTGTCTACAAAAATTGGCAAATAAAAAAAAAAACATCATCACTACTAGGACTAGGCTATATTTTTTTGTATTTGGTGTCAATGTTTTATATATTGATAAAATAAAATACAATATAAATCAAATCCAAATTTTAACGTTAACCGAGTTCTCCGCCGCTATTTTCTAACGTAGGTTAGTGTACCTACCTTAACCGTGTTGAAAAAATAAATTGCTTCCCCAAACTCAGGCTTCCTTGGTGGACTTTGGTCACTATCAAGTGTTATCTTGTAACCCTTTGGCAAAAATGCCTTCAAACCTAATAGGATCAAATTCTGAGATGCCCTTTTTAGAACAGTAGAATTCTCATATGTCTCCGTTATAAAAACTAATTTTTTATTGATTTTGTTTTAAATCAAAAAAGCGTTAAAAGGCTGGTCAACCCTTAAAAAACTTTGTTAATTACGAACCCAACTAGCCATATCCCGACCCAAACCCGTCATATCCACACTCCACCCGCGACACCACTCCAGATCCGCGATTTTGGATCAAATTATACACCAGACCCGCGAGTATTGGGTCGAATTCGCTGAAAGCGGGTAAAACCCCAAATTAAAACCTAAAATTGTCGATTTACTTCCCATCTACTTGTGTCAATTCGAAAGTTCTTCCCTCCTATCTGGTACGAAAAGTTAGTACTAAGACAGTGGTAGTGATTTTCGGCGGATTCGAAATCCCAACTCTAAATCAGGTTCGTCCCTCTTAATCTTCTGGGTGTCGTTCTATTTTTCTGGGTCGTAGAATATAATTAGATTTTGTGTAGAATGGAATTTGAATTTTGTGTAGAATGGAATTTGAATTTTGTGTAGAGTTGGATTTCAAATGCTAATGGATTGTGTTAATAACTTCGTAGAACTTGTGTTATGGCTGTTCTCGAAGAAATTGAGACTCATCCAGTTCCAGAAATATATGAAAACTCGTCCCCAGAACCGCCGCGAGAGAATGCAGAGGCTAATCAATTAATGATGTGGCAGCAGCCAACATATACCGAGGAGGAAAACCATCCATTGCAACCACCCGAGATGATAGTCTTTGGTACTACTGAGTATAGCAAGGTAATCAAGTTGGGAACAATGTGCTTTATCCACAAAGCAGTGGAGAAATTGGAGTCTATAGGACTTAAACCTGACGAGCTAAAGTGGTTTACATAACATCCGCAGTTCAAGAATTTTTGGCATATGCATAGGGCCATGAAAATGGACCCAACACATAAGATGATGGGCATGTGGATGCTTCTTCTTCGGACGGCAAGTACAAATAAGAGGAAGGAATGTTAGTTTGTTGTTAATGGCGTTCCCATCTGCTATTCCCTCAGAGAACATGCACTCCTATCTGGACTAGACTGTCGTCCGTATCCAGAAGATGAGTATGAGACAATGGGCAGTGATGAGTTTAAGTTGAGGCATTTTAAGAAAGGAACCGTCCCCTCAATCGCTGCTGTTGAAGAAAAGCTGGGTAAGATGCGAGCTTGTTCAGATCGCTTGAAGATGTGTGTCGTCTACTTCTTAGCTAGCATAATTAGTGGAAAGTCAAAGACCGGAAAGAAAGCACCATCTGTAAAGCCGTTTTTCTGAGAATTGTGAACGATCTTGAAGCGTGCCGAACGTTCCCGTGGGGGCGGTATTCCTTTGATGTGAATATGAAGGAAATTGATCATACAATGAAGCATTTCAATGGGGTCATCGAAACAGATTCATGGACCTTTCCAAGCTTTGTTACTCCGTTGGAGGTAAATAATATGATTTTTAATGGGGTTATGATTTTATTTGTGTTTTTTTGTGTGTAGATTTTAGCTTTTGAGGCAATCCCAAAACTGAATATCAAATACAGAGAATATGTTAGACGAGCAGAGAGGGATTGTCCTCGGATGTGCAAACAAAAGTACCGACCATTCACAATCAAAGGTTTTCCTTTATCGGAACTATATGAAGCACTTGGTGATACTAAGGTTGGATATAATCTTATATCATATTAATTATTTATGTACACATGTTTTTAAATTGTAATTTTTTTATAATTCACAGGACATTCACAGTATCTTGTAACCATCTTTGGGTGAGGAAATTATGATGGCTCGAATCATGGATGGGGAGCCAGATTTTGGTGATGTAGTTCCTGACAGTTGGTCGAAGCGTCTAATAGATGAAGGGAAGCCGATATTCTGGAAAGAGCTATTCAACATTGATGTTGCTGCCCGAGGGGGGGGGGGGTCCATCATCGTCGTGCAGTGGCTACAGAGAATGTCACTCCGGTTGGATTTGTTGAACATCTACATAGGTTGAAGAAAAGTATGGACGATCAATTTCTCCAAATCAGGGACCGCATGTATGGCATTGATAGAAGAGTCAACTCCGTTGAAGAATATGTGAAAGAGGCAAGAAGAGAAGGACAAGGAGAGCAGTAAGGAGGATTTTTAATAAGTGAGAAAGACGTTGAGAAGAAAGGAGAAGAAGAAGAAGAAGAAGAAGAAGAAGGAGAAGGAGAAGGAGAAGGAGAAGGAGAAGGAGAAGGTGAAGGTGAAGGTGAAGGTGAAGAAGGGAGAAGTCAGGTGGCAATTGAGATGGAGAAGTAGAAGGAGGAGAAGAAGAAGAAGAAGATGATAACTCAGAAATTCGTGATGACTAGACGTCGTACGAAAAGTGAAGAGGTATTTTACTTAGAAATCTGGTTTCAAATTTGTATTACTTGGTATTTTTCGGTAACACTATGTTGTATTACTTGGTATTTGTAGGGACAACCAAAAGAGGCTGAGGATGCGGCTGCGGCTGTTGCTCCTGTTGAGGAAGAAGTGGGTGATGGGAAACGAAAACAGGAGTCTTCGAGGACGACATGGCTAAGCACGAGGCAGACGAAGGGTTGAACTGTTTTTGCCTCTCTCCTCTGAATTTCATTTTGTTTGTTTTTGGACATGACTCTTACTGTTCATCTGGGTTTGTTTTTGGACATGACTATTTTGTAAGTTTGTGGCTAATCAGAGTAATCAATCGTTGTGTATTGGTAATCGTTGTGTATTGGTAATTGATGATGTAGTGGCGGTCAAATCAGCATTAACTTAAAGGTTTTTTTTGTTTTTTTTGTATGCATTAAAACTGTGGTAGTTAAACCAGTAATACAGTGTCAAATCAGCATTCAATGCGGCTTCGTTACGGTTTATTTATGGAATTAATTAAAGTTTTAAAATTTTATTTACGTCGAGGCGTCCCCTCGTCTACGTGGTGTCAAATCTGCATGCCGTTTTGATCGATGCTTTAGACTAATTAAATGAAGGTAAAAACCCAAATAAATGTTACTTGTTCGTAGTTGTACCGCTTCGGTAATACTCATAAATTTTAGCCCTCCGTGGCGCCCTTTCCTTTCCCATTTTCCTTTTATAAATACACGTTCATCTCTCTTCTCACCTCTCATCTCTCATCTATTTTCTTCATTACTCCTCTTCATCTTCGTCTTCTCTCATCTCTCATCTATCTTCTTCATTTCATCTTCGTCTTCTATGGCTACTGTGTGGATAAAGAGGCACTTGAGGAGCTTGTGAAGAACCATGAGGTAGGGTTCTCCGCAGGTCCCGTTGGGGAAGACCTCTCCGAGTGGGAGGCGACGCTCATCGGACCCCCTAGCAGCCCATACGAAGGGCGTTTGTTCTCCCTCAAAATCCGGTTCCCGCCGGATTTCCCGTTCAGACCCCCCACGATCTACTTCAAGACACCGATCTTCCACCCTAACGTAACTGTTAGGGGCGGCGTCTTCCATCCCTGGCTTCTGGCCATCGGCTGGTCGATGGGGACGTTGATGAAGGAGCTCCAAGCGGCGTTGGCGGACATGCTTATTCACCCTATGGTGAATAAAGGCGATGTGTTCGAACACATCGCCTTAATGTACCGCAGGGAGAGGGAGAACTACGATGGTGAGGCCCGACGATGGACAAAGGACTACGCCATGGTTAAATCCATGGCGAAAAATATCTAAACTATGTTTTTATGTTTATTTTTATTTTTATTTTATGTTTATGTTTTTATTGTTTATTTATGTTTGATATTATGTTTTGTTTTGTTTAACATTATGTTTAAAAAAAAAAAATTATATGTAATTTTGTTTTTTGTTTATATATAAATATTTGATATTTCTCTGGGTACAAATATACTCGACAACATACCGAATCAGGTATCCGTAGTACTGTGTACAAATATACTTGACAATTCAGATATCGGTAATACTTGGTTCAACTACGCGCAATATACTCGACAATTCAGATATCGGTAATACTCGGTTCAACTACGCGTAATTTATGACAATTCAGATATCGGTAATACTCGGTTCAACTACGCGCAATATACTCGATAATTAAGATATCGGTAATACTCGGTTCAACTACGCGTAATATGAAAGATGTCGGTAATCAATATAAAGTTATGAATCGGTAATCAATATAAAGTTATGAACAACATAAGATCACATATTTATATAATCTACTTAAACAAGTAGATAATTGAAGATACCATTGCAATGGCAAGAGCAGAGAGAGTAACCATCACCTTCACTTCCTTGTAAAACTCGGTTCTATGAAAGACATCTGAAGCATGAATAATTTCATTGACAATTGAGTCACACACAATGTCGCTAAGGCTGTGATATGATTGAGAGCACCCACGAACCAACTCTTTCAGCTCTTTAATAGATTCAGAACACCCACGAAACACGGTCTCATGTCGCCTAAGGTCGTATCTAATCCGGTCTTCTTGTTCTCCCATCTCGATCCGAATGTCACTTAGCTCCTCTGTCATTGCATCATCACACCATTTGTAAAAATGGCATCCGCCGGCTGGAGTCTGCACGAAATTAAAGAATACCGTAAATAATATTAACCAGCGTCACTAAAAAAAACTGGGACGAAACAGGATATCAGATTTTTGTTTACATATTTAAGTGCGCATGTGTAGAATCTCCTTCCTGGATCCAAATTGGTGTAAGAAGTTTCAATGGTTGGTGCCGCACGACAATAACACGCATTTGAAATTCTATAATTCTCACTGCGTTCAGGAGTAGGGCTCAGGTTTGATCTCTCAGAAGGGCTGAGACTGTAACTGTACAGCATTTTTCGTCTGGGTTTCGCTTTGGCTTCGGTTTCGGGGATTTTATGCTTTTCGGGAAAAACCAATAAATTGGGGATTATGTGGATTTTGTGGTTTTTGGGTTTTTTGAGTGTTGGGGGGGAAAACCTATAATTTGGAATTTGGGAATTTTGCATTAGGGGGGAAAAATTAAAGATTACGGAATTGAGAATTAAACCAATTGACACGGAGGGAAAACCAGTGCAGTCGTTTCTCACGTGTCACCGCCAAAATCATTTCTTCCAATAACACATGGACACTTGGCAATTACATGAATAAAATAATGGGATTTCACACATAGTAGTACCTATTGTTCCGGTTTTACTTGAAAATATGTAGTAGTACTTTTTAGATTATAACGTAATAATTAGTAATACCATGTTTAAAATTAATTGTTTTTGGTTGTACACTTAACTTATGGTAATAAAGTTTCATTTCCAACGTTCTCATAGAAACAAATATCATAAATCAATTTTTCATAACTTTCGCTTCATAAGAGGGTTAAGATTAACAAAATGACCATATAAGTATAAGGTTCTTGATGTGAACAATAGAATATGATCAGATGTTGTAAACATTTATTTTCTAAATAATTTAAATGTTAATGAAATTCATAACTCTGTAAGATAGAACTTACTAAAACATTTATTGTATGTGTGATTGAACTTTGTATAATTACTAAAATATCATACAACATTTTTTACATAACTGTGTATAATTACTGTTTTTTCTATTTTTTAATATTCACGTCAAAATACACTTCACGAAAGGGCTTTGCCTCGACCCTACGCCCATCCCACTGTTTTTTGAATCATTTGTAAAATTAAACTAATTTCTCCATATATAGTACTACCAAGGTTTACGTAGTAACATAAAACACAGTGTCAAATACATATTCAAAAAGAATGACAATTTAAATTTGGCTACTACTACTATCTTTACTATACCTACTGCAGTCAAAATATCTAAATAAGCCTTCACCTTGACTACACACCGGCCTATTACCCGTCCTTCGGCGATATTCTCCAACCGATGGATGCCTAGTTATTTGTCTTCTTTCCTTTTTTTTTTGTAATACGGGGGTAAGACACACACAATGGTTGTATCCCCTGTTCTAAAAAATGGCCGCCTAGCCGCCTAGGCGGTTGGACACCTTGGATATTAGTGTCTAGGCGGAGGAGCTAGGCGTTGACCGGATTAATCCGATTTTGACTTTATTAATCCGATTTTTGGCCGATTTTATCCGATTTTTTTTTTTTTTTTGAAATTATGAAAAAACTTTAAATTTTAAGTTTATGTGTTGTAGGATAGTTAAGTTTAAATTTTAACTTTAAATTATGAAAAATTTATATTTTTAAGATAGTTAAGTTGTCTATTTATAAAGAAGGAGTTGAGACTTTTCCACCAAACAAAAAAAACTCAATTTTAAAACTTGTTAGACCAATTCAAAAACCTAATAAAATTCAATTTACTCACGTGCATTCAACTAATAGCATATCATTGTCTTTGTTGAGATTTATAAATTAGCCCAAAATAATATATTTCACCAATTTGCTATATATTATTTATAAAAGTGCATATTTCTCCATATGATAATGCATATTTGATATCATATATTTAATTTTCAATATAAATTAAATAAAATAATATTAAAAATTAGTCCCGATTAATCCCCGATTTTTGGGCTAGGCGTTAGGCCCAACCCGACCGCCCGACTAGCGCCTAGCACAATTTTGAACTTTGGTTGTATCTGATCCGGAATAATCCACTGGGACTTATGCGGAACCGGCTATATCGTCCTATAATACGCCATTGCCCACTTCTCCATCAAATAATACTTCGAGCACGATTCCTCGACATGAATAACCTCTGTTCTTCCGGTCCGCTTCATGAAAACAATGGTAGCAGCAATTGCATGGACACAAGGATACTTGCCTATATCAAAACGCTTGCAACTGCAAGTTTTTCTTCTCAAGTGCACCAAATAATTCTTTCCATCGCTTCCAATGACACTGTATTCAAGGTGAACGAAGTTTAGCTCACTCACCGTTAGCTTCCTAGCAATGGCTACCCTAGCGTGTACTTCGTTCTCCACAAAGGGGACCAGTTTATGTGCGTCAGATGCAGCAACATACTCGTACCTATGTTTGTTAAACCACTCAACCAATTTTGCAACAATCGCATGAATCATAGGTAATAACGAGTACTTTCTCGCATGAATAAAAATAATGTTCAGGGACTCTACACAATTGCTGGTGTCTATGTTGTACCTTTCTCCTGGAAAATAACACCTTGCCCATTTCGCCTCTTCTACACTACCATCCAGATAATTGGCTACATTAGGATACCTTATCCGCAATTCGCTATATGCTTCTCGAAACTCAGCCTCTGTATACAGCCTTGCGCATTCCCTAAATTTTTCTGCAACAACGTCTTTGTCCCTTCTAACGTGCAATCTCACATTCTAGGACATATGAAAGATACAATACCCATGTTTAGAGCTTGGGTACACCTCACGTATTGCGTTGATGAGGCTTGCTTTTATGTTAGAAACAAACACTAATTCAGGACTATCGTGTATCACGGTTTTCAGCGTATTGAAAAACCACAACCAACTCGCGTTGTTTTTACCATCAACTACATCAAAAGCAATGGGATAATGGTGACGATTAGGATCCTGAGCTGTTGAAAAAATTAGCATACCACCATGTTGGGTCTTCAGAAAAGTTGCATCAACAATGATCACTTTCCTCATTGCTTGAAACCCTTCAATGCAAGCTCCCAAAGCGACAAATAAGTAATTGAACCTTTTTTGTTCATCCAATACCAAACTTGTTCTTGTATCTGGATTCACCTGCTCTAACATGTACAAATATGAATACAAATCATTATAACTTTTTTCTGGACTACCACGCACCATGGTCAGAGCTTTTTGTTTCCCTCTCCATGCAGTAGAGTATGACACACTCACACTAGCTTTTCCTTGAACCAAAATGACAAGACTCTTAGGAGCTGGGACTTCCAATTGACCTGGATAAAATCCACTAACAACGTTTGAAACTATTCATGGTGTGCCTTTCCTTTGTTTGCTGCTTGTACTCGAAGTAGCCCGAGAGCATGTATGTATCTTCTTGTATACTCAAACTGGGAACAAGTTGCATTATTCGGCTTCGTAGCTCGTAGATACTAATTACAACCGTCTTCACCGCATTTTACCACGTATCGACTCTTATCCGACTTCTTTAAAGTGATCCCAAAACAATTCTGATGTGAAACTCTATCAACAAAATCTATCAATTCGTGCTTACTTGCAAATTTTTGGCCTACTTTTAGACCCACACCATCTTCCCATTCATCTACAAACTGTTGTTCTTCTACAGAATGTGGAAACTCAAAAATTTCAAGCCTTCGTGAACTTCTCAGACCGTTACCTTCATCGTTATCCCCATCTCCATTCTCACAATCTACATTCTCAAAATCTACATTCTCTATCGGCTCGTGATGTTGTTCTATTGAACAGTTTGCTGTGTAACTAGCAAATACACCATCATTAACTCCACCAATATCATCATTAACTCCAACATTAGCTCTACCATTAGAAATTTCGCCGTAATTCACACCAAATGAACTTACATGCTCTACTCTTGAAAGTTGTTCGCCCAACTCATTTATCTCAACATCATTGATGACCTCTACATTCAAAACACTTATGCGTTGCTCTTTATCCAAGGAAGTCAGATAGACAGAGACGTCCTCATCATCCAAAATATAGATTTGTCTCTGAGTTTTCACTACTATTGGAATGTAACTCAGTTTCAGCTTCTTCGTACATTCAGCTACCCCAACCTTTATGCATATCCTATCCACTAACACCGAGTATGTTATCTCCTCCAAACATGATGTCTTAAACATTACATCCTACATAAAACCTTCTCTTGAAATCCATTTATCCTCTTCTCCAGACTTTGAATAATATCCTCCATAATCGAAAAGTATGTTTGTGATCATTGTCTCCTGAATAGAGATTAAAAAACTACATTATAACCTCTTTACTTGACTCAGTAATACCAATAGGTCCCAGTTGTACCACTATCCTCACTAATACCAATTGTTATCCTGTATCACCAAATTGGTTGAAATCGGGGCAAAAACTATATTCTACCTATGGACAATTCAACGACTGCAGTCCATTATCTACTAATCCTCGATTTGTAAATCATTTTCAAATCAATTACAAATCCCCGAATTATAAATTCGGTCCAAATCCCCCGACGACTATAGTCATAATCTACTAACATAATCTGTAATCTAGGGCATAATTGAAGAACTAACCTCGTTCTTCAATGGCGGATGAGGGAGTAGAAGAAGAGCTGTCCTGCGATGAATTGTCGAGAGAGAAAAGGTTTTCTTTTTTCTGATTGGTTGAATTGTTTTTTTTTTGGCGCCCTGAATTGTTTGTTTTTTCCGCCCTTTTCTTTTCCATCTTCTGATTGGCCCAAATTTGTTTTGTTCTAATTGGTTGAATTTTTTAAAGCTCATTTCAGATTGGCTGAAATTTTTAAATCTCCCTTCTGATTCTCTTAATTCTCATTGGTCGAAACTTCTTTTTTTAATGGATTACTTTCGAAATTAGAAGGGCAAGATGTGAATATCATATTTCATTAAAAGGAAAGGGACATGATAGAATAAAATGGGGTAAAGGAGATTTGTTTTCTAGTTAAAAGGACAAATGAAAAATTTGTGCAACCCAATAGCAGCTCGCTGTGCCACTTTAACAGTTCTTCCATTATTGATTAGTTATACCATGAAAATATCATTAGATTCTTTAACTCCCCAAAAAATAACATTTTATGTGGACATAAAATGAACTAATTTAAGAGCAAAACCAATAATTAACATTGAGAGTATACCTTTAAGCTCTGAGGTCATTTGGAACCTTAAGTAATGTATTTTTTTTCAAGTTTATCTTTTAATTTATCCTTCATAGTCAGAGGTATTCACAATCATCCCTTGTGATATTTAGCCTTGGTGCGACCATGGTTTGAAATCTCCTAAAACTTCATTAATTACTTAGAGAAAGAGATAGTAAATCAATGTAGGTTTCCCAACATTAATAACATTACAACAATCTAATTCAATCCCATGTCGCAATAAAAATATTCAAAACTTATATATTCAAATAACCATTTGAAATCCTCCTAAAATTATGAACAAAAAAAACAGCAGCATATCTAGTAACCGGAGAACAATCATAGGAAACATTGCAGTGGAATTTGATGTGATCAACCACACAATTTAAACCTAACATAATCATGATATTATTCAATATAAGAATGAAACATTCGAAACGAAATTCAGAAGAGAAAAATGATAGGAAAAAACTAACGAAGCTCGTATTATTTCATAGTCACAATTGTGGTCTCGTGGTTTCAATATCAGTTATGAATTTTTTTAAACCTAGTTCATCTAGGGAAAAGTTTCTCCTTACCTCACACAAAACATTTAAATAAGACTGGAATAATTTTTGGTTTTCATTATCACATGACGTTTATAAAGAAACGTAAAATGCATAAAAGCAAAATCTTCTTTTTAGTGTAACATTTTTTATTTTTTCCCACTTTCTCTCTCGCTCTCTCTTTTTGGCTATTTCATCTTCTTATTTGACTAGTGGATGACATGTTTTGCGCACGATATTTAGTTTTATATGATGCTTAAAGATATCTTTGCAATATGAGAGTTGTGGTACAACAAAACGAAATCTCTCCCGTGATACATAGGTCACCCACTAGTAGAATAAGAAGAGGACAAAAGCCAAAAAAAGGAGAAAAGAAAATGAAAATGTTACAAGTGAAAAGAATTATTTTTTTTTTTTTGTATTTTCGTATTTTTCTAAACATCTTGTAATAATGTAAAACCAGAAACCTCTCTCGTTTTTCTTTGTGGAAATTGTTCCAGTCTTATTTATATGTTTCTTGTGAGGTAAGGATAAAATTTTCCCTCGATGATTCGTGTGAGGTAAGGAGAAACTTTTCCCTCGATGACTTAGGTTTCAAAAAAATTGGTACTGATATTGAGACAATTCGATAATTGATGCTGAGACTACGATAACAGAGTTGTGATTGCGAAAAAATATGAACTTCTTTAGTTTTCTCCTATTTTTTTGTTCTGAATTTTGTTTCGAATGTTTGATTCTTATATCGAATTATAATGCTAAATAACATCGGATTATGTTAACTTCGAATTTACTGGTTGATCGCTTCAAATTTCATTGCAGTATATCCTATGATTGTTCTTCGATTACTACTAAATCTGTCGCTTGTTTGTTTTTGTTTGTATTTTTCGATGACTTCAAGTTTGATTATTAAAAAATATAGATTTTGAGTTTGCTTATTGCGACTTGGGATTGATTTCAGTTGTTCTAATGTTGTTATTGTTGAGAAACCTACATTGATATAATATTTATTTCTCCTAGTAATTAATTGCATTTCCATATTTAATTGGATTTTTTTCAATGGTTTTCAAATGATTTACATGTTTTATAGTTTTGAAAGTCATTTCAAGTAACTCGGGATAAAAGAGTGCATTTCGGAGCAAAAATATGTTTTTGGATAAACTTGGACCGTTAGAAGTCTTGCAATCAAATATGACCTTCTCACCGTACGATCATCCCCAAATTTGGACACAACAACGTAGAGACAACCAGCTTTCAAATGCAATTGGATTGGAGACGATCCAATGGTTGGACCCTTAAATATACACGAAGCACTAAAGGCAGATGAAGCTTCCCTAAAGCCAGAGCCACCGTGGGCAGAGGGGCCGTACCCACGGCCAATTACCGTTCCGCCGCGGCCTGGAGGGCGCCGCCTGCAGACAAACACCATCTCACCACGGGTCGAGACCACGCACTGCGGCCATTCCCTGTTGCGACCAAATCGACTCCGTTTTACTCCCGATGCCAATTCTATCTTTTCACATCAAACCCTAAACGTCTACAACGAAGTGAAGAATAGAAATACTTGTTTTTAGGTTTCTTAGAAACAACCTTATCAATTTTTTCACGCTTTAAAGCAGAGACGAATCCCTATCAACTTTTACTCTTGTTCTTCAGTTTTTAGCAAGGATTCTCGACTCGTGTTCTTCGATAGAGAAGCCTTTCTTCATCCCTTTTTCTTACTGTTTTCTTTTCAATTATTGATTATGTTTATCTCATATATGGCTGAATAGTTCTCTTGTAGGGTATAAGGTTTTGCAGGGGCTCTCATAGTTTGATTATTCATTAGGTTTTTAGACTAGGATACCGATTAGGGTTCTTCGTTCTATCCTTTTTATTAATGCATTTTTGCTTGATTGATCACCTTGCAATTGAACTTAGGTATTTTTGAAGTTACGAAAGTACTGGATCTATAAGCTTGAAATAGGGTAGACGAGCAAGACCATTACAAGATACGAAAGTATACTTGTAGAGGGATTGTGAGCGTTAACGACCTTTGCGTATCATCATAACTTTTTGAGCGGCCGGATACGAAATCTACCAGTCGAGTACTAAAGTTATTGGTGTGTAGGATGTACAAACGTACGCTACACACAGTGTCCATGTTCCAAGTTTAAGAATCCAAAAGACTACAAAAAGTCGCTTTAGAAATCCTAGCAATTTCGTTATGAAAAATCGGCCATGAACCCTAGAGAATTTCTGATTGCCCAACACTTCGTTAAATTATTTACAACCTCATTTTAATTATTTTCTTAGCTTAGTTGCTGCTTTATTTCATTGCTTAATTTAGTTTAATTTTCTAGCTACAATCGTGATAAACAAAACCCCTAAAACCGAATATGTCTAGACACAACTTAGAAATCAATAGAATTCGACAACGTTCACCCATGTGGATTCGATTCCTAAATATTATTGCGTTTGATGTGCGCTTGCAGCCTAGCTAAAAGGGTAAAACGTGTCAGGAGCAATCTCGACGCATCATGCTCTCAACTCTCCTGAACGGTTGGTGGAAGATATTGCTTCATAGTATGCCGACGGATGACCCCTAGCAGAGCCGTGTGGAAGACGTACTATAACAGAAGCCACAAACGATGGCTACATCTACCCACAACTGCCTTATGAGGAGACATCAGCTGAGAAACAGCGAAGCCAGGTATTTTTCATCCATAGCTTCCTGAAGTAGTGGATAACGAGGTTTACACAATTATGCTGATAAGAATGTTAACGAAAAAGGGACCCAACTGTTATACTAGATAATACATGCTAACATTGTTAACGAATCATACAACACTTGAATTTCACACTGAACAAGTACAACCTTCAACACATAGTGTGGCTGTTAAATGTATGATTCTTTTTATTTTTGTGTAGGAAAACCCCCATGCTGGCGGATACACTCTACCGCCTTCACATGTGACAATAACTGAGAACCAACCAAGCCAGGTATTTGCAAAATTATGTAGACATCCCCAATTCTTATGGATATTTAGCATTAGATTAACGAAGCAGTCGATAACAAGTTAAACACATCAATGTTAACGAACAGTCATATAATATAAGCCAACATTGTTAACAGTGTTGCCCGTGAAAGGATTATTGCCTGTCAAATGACTGATTTTTTTTTTTTTGCGTAGGGAAACACCCACGGTGAAGGATATACCCCACCACCATCTCAGGAGGTGTCAGCCGACAAACAGCGAAGCCAGGTTTTTGCAAAATTACATACTTCCTTGACGTGCATGTGGATAACGAGATTAACACAGAAATGTTAACGAAAAATGCATATGAGGATAACGCTAAGAATGTTAACTAAAGAATGATCAATTACGATCAATAATGCTAACATTGTTAAAGGTTTAGCCTTATATTCACTAAGTAGCCTTATATCCTCAAATTAATACCCTAAACAGTACTAAAGCAGTTGCTGCAGTATATCAGGGGTCGAACACAAGGACTCAGAGAAATCACACAATAGATTATATAGTATCGAATCAAGCTAAGCAATTTATATGTAATTGAAAGCAATGCATAAATTAAAAGTGTTGTAATTCAATTGGAGAAATATAGGCTCATGGTATTTCTCAGGAAATCAATGAATGGAGATAAACTAACTAGCAGGATTCAGATTTAGCGCAGTTCTTGAACTCAAATCACTAAGGTATAATTAACCAACTGTCGTTGCGAGAATTATCTAAATCTAAATCCTAGGAATTCCAAATCTATTTGCGAATCCTAAAGTCTAAATCAGCTTTAATATCAGGTTTGATATGTTCACAAATAAATTAAACCAAATCTCTTTGCGAATAATCAATTTGCTCACCTAAGGTTCTATCAGGTAATTAATCGCACTGTCGTGCCTAATCAATTATCCTAATATCTAAGTTCCAGATTCATCAACCTAGAATTAGCTTTGAACACAACCTAAGGTGAAGAACTAATTCAGATAGTGAATCCTAATAAATTAATCAACCTAGCATTCAGAGAAAACCCTTATGAGAACCCTGAACCTAAACTGGATCTACTAAGACATGGAGGTTGAAAGCAACATGATTGAATAGATCATCAAAGGAATCAATAAAAACAGGAGTTCAGAGTTGTCTCTCCAAAAACCAAAAGTAGAATCAAAGTTTAGAAAATAAAAGCATAGCCAACAAAGTGGCTCTAAAATTCCTATAAATAACCTAAATCACGTTTTGGGGCTTCTTGCAAATATTAAAGACTTCTGGACCAAGTTGCAATTCTTCAACTCTTCATTAAAGTCGTGGGTCGTGTATGCTGTGATGAGTGTCGATCGATACCAGGGGGTATCGATCGATGCTTGACGTGAAATCGGGTACTCAGCAACAAGAACTTCAGCTTTTCTCTAAAATGCTCCAGAAAGCTCAAATATCTCCAATTATGCTCCAAACGTGCTAAGACCTGTAAAAGACTCTAAAACACTACGAAATAGCAGAAAGACTCTATAAAACGGACTTATATCATGGCCTAAAAGGGGTAAAAACCATGATATATCAACTCCCCCAGACTTAGCCTTTGCTTGCCCTCAAGCATAACAGAAAACTAAACTAGAGAAAGAGGTTTGAAAACGTAGAGACTCACCTGTTCTTGAAACGTTGCAATGACCATTTTCCCAAGCACCCAAATATCACCTAACCAGCTTTTGATCTAACCACCATGTACTTCTCCGTAAACATTCGCAGCTTTTCCATACTCCACACATTATCTCGCATCATTGTTCAAATAAAGCCCTCATCGTCAGTTTCATCGCTACAGCTAATGTTCAAGAACCTTCTAGATTCTTTCCCATACAATATCATAACAAGGAACCACCCATTTTCACACTTTTTGTATCAATTTCTCTCCCCCAGACTTATTTCTTATTATGTTCTCTTTTTATTTTATTTTCGGCTATGCATATACACATCAAGGTATGAGACGCGAGTATTGTTGGTGTTAGCCACCGAATCCCCGGTTCTTCCCTTTCAATGTATCAAAGGATGTAGGTGAATAGTGGTATCACGGGAAATTTTCCTAACCTCGCTTTCAACCTTTGTGTGATTATTCCCTCTTAAGTAGAATAATGGGATCGCTGGAAATTTTCCTAGCCCTCTACTCAGAAGAAAATCATTTCATCTTTTATGCTCTTATTTATCAACTTATAACAGGGGAGAGAGATACCATAACTCTAAACACATGGGTTCCTTTATCAGATATGAATGATGAATCAAGCTCTAAAAACACTAACCACATTGATGAAGTGCAAAAATTTGGCTCAGGCTTCAGAAGAACCTTGCTGGAGACATAGATGTTTTCTAGTCAACTGGTCAGTCCTTGGATTTTTTTCATTAGTCGATCTAGAGATGATCCTGCAACACTGGTCACTCAAAAACAAAATCAAAACAACAATTCAAGCACATGATCATCATCTCCAACAAGTTTTGACTCAATAAAACGTTTTTGACTCGATAAAACAACTGACTCTAAGAAAAACAAACACAATGTCAGCAGACACCTCCCCTAGACTTGAACAACACTGTCCCCAGTGTTATCTAGCCTAGAGTCAGTGAAAGAAAACAAAAGAACAGAATAAAATTGGGAAAAACACGAAGTTACCTTGCGGGAACATCGAGTATCGATCGACACACAGCCTGGTATCGATCAATACCAGGCTTGAATCGACTTGATGAACTTTTCCATTCGCGTAGGGTATCGACCGATACCAACAGGGTATCGATCGACACTGAGGCGATTTCGAGTTTTGCTACTTGTTTATCTTGACACAAACACAGAACAAAAAAGAAAAAGAAAAATGACTCAAAAGCAGACTCACCAGTGGGTTGCCTCCCACCAAGCGCTCGTTTAACGTCATTAGCTTGACTGTAACGCCCTTCAGGCAAGATAAGAATACGAGCTTGCACCAAAACAGGCTCCACAACTTGACATTGCTATCTTCAGAGTTTTGCTCAACAAACCCTCCACAAACTCTTGCCCTTTTTCCTTCAGCTCCGAAGTAAGAAGTACTCTAGCCTTAGAAAATGGTTTCGAGGCTCCTTTGCACTTCACCTTGTACTCAATCGAGTCTCCATCACATTTCTGATGGATCAAAGTGACATGGGGATTCTCGACTCTTTTGCTTTTCACCTTCTTCTTTGTTGCCTTAGTTTTCTTGACAACTTCCTTGGGGATGCTGGGCGGTTCAATCAAGACGTCTGTGCCAGTAGGCACGTTAGGAGGCTCTTCCAAAAGATCAACTGCTAGCGACTTTTCTGTAACAACCTCGATGCTAGAGACACGTGTGGGAGCACCTCCAGGGGGAATGACATCATAATAGACCCTTCCGTCAATGTAAGAGAAAGAGATTCTCTTATTAGGCGTGTCTATGATTGCACCAGCAGTGGCCATAAACGGTCGTCCCAGGAGTAAAGGCATACGAGATATTGCACTAATATCCACAACCTGAAAATCAGTAGGCACCAGACAATCTCCTACTTTGACAAACAAACCATGGACAGTACCGTATGGAAGCAAGGTAGAATCGTTTGCGAATGTGATAGATGTCTTTGAAGATCGAATATCAGCGCCCAACCGTTCTGCAATTGCCCTTGAGATGACATTGACACTAGCCCCTGAGTCAACGAGAGACTCTTTGAACTCAACTCCAGAGATAGAGCATGGAACCACGAATTTCCGTGGATCTTCCCTTTGGGTCAACTGTCTCAGTGGAGGTGGGATAAGGTATCCTTGATATGCTCAAATTAATACCCTAAACAGTACTAAAGCAGTTGCTGCAGTATATCAGGGGTAGAACACAAGGACTCAGAGAAATCACACAATAGATTATATAGTATCGAATCAAGCTAAGCAATTCAGATGTAATTGAAAACAATGCGTAAATTAAAAGTGTCGTAATTCAATTGGAGAAAGATAGGCTCAGGGTATTTCTCAGAAAATCAATGAATGCAGATAAACTAACTAGCATGATTCAGATTTAGCGCAGTTATTGAACTCAAATCACTAAGGTATAATTAACCAACTGTCGTTGCGAGAATTATCTAAATCTAAATCTTAGGAATTCCAAATCTCTTTGCGAATCTTAAAGTCTAAATCAGCTTTAATATCAGGTTTGATATGTTCACAAATCAATTAAACCAAATATCTTTGCGAATAATCAATTTGCTCACCTAAGGTTCTATCAGGTAATTAATCGCACTGTCGTGCCTAATCAATTATCCTAAGATCTAAGTTCCAGATTCGCCAAACTAGAAAGCTTTGAACACAATCTAAGGTGAAGAACTAATTCAGATAGTGAACCCTAATAAATTAATCAACCTAGCATTCAGAGAAAACCCTTATGAGAACACTGAACCTAAAGTGGATATACTCAGACATGGAGATTGAAAGCAACATGATTGAATAGATCATCAAAGAAATCAATAAAAACAGGAGTTCAGAGTTGTCTCTATAAAAACCAAAAGTAGAATCAAAGTTTAGAAAATAAAAGCATAGCCAACAAAGTGGCTGTAAAATTCCTATAAATAACCTAAATCACATTTTGGGGCTTCTTGCAAATATTAAAGACTTCTGGACCAAGTTGCAATTATTCAACTCTTCATTAAAGTCGCAGGTCGTGTCTGCTGTGATGAGTGTCGATCGATACTAGGGGGTATCGATTGATGCTTGACGTGAAATCGGGTACTCAGCAACAAGAACTTCAGCTTTGCTCCAAAATGCTCCAGAAAGCTCCAATATCTCCAATTATGCTCCAAACGTGCTAAGACTTGTAAAAGACTCTAAAACACTACGAAATAGCAGAAAGAATCTTTAAAACAGACTTATATCATGGCCTAAAAAGGGTAAAAACCATGTTTTATGACTCCCATCGTTAACGATTTAGATGGTAGCACTTGAAATCCGTAGAGGGAAAGTACTTGCAATGAGATCCTCACCACAAGGCGGCAAAAAAAGACTAATTGGTAACATCTCATTCTGCAGAACTTGGAAAAAGAGGGAAGCACCGTTGCTGAGCAAAACGAGCTAGGAGAGACCACCCGCGTTGAAGTGATGGTAAGTGGACAGCGGTAGAGATGGTAGGCCACCTCACCAATTTTATTTTAAAAACACTTTCCGTAAATATTATGCATGCAAGAGGAAAAAGAGGGGGAATCCGAGTAACAAAACGTGTCCGTAAAGGGTACATCTGAGACCTAAGTCATTCCACCCTACTTTGATGAAGTTCCGAACCAAGATACAATGCTCGATGGATCCACCGAGGGGCAGCACAATGTGTCGGAAGGGGGACAAGTTGGTGACATGGTTAAAAAATTAGCACCGCACCCCCTCCTGATAAATTGTTTAAGAAACATTTTTACTAATTTCGTTAACCCCGTTAACAATGATAACATCTTCTAAATTACATGATGGAATCGCCGTCCGTACATAATCAGCAGAACCTGTAAATGATGTCAATCACGATACATTGGTGGACGAGGTGTTATCTGGAGAGAACGCAGAAGAAGGTACTGTGATAATGCCATATGGCACAAGGAAAAGCAAGCGGCACAAGGTGGCGTCCATGTTGGAATATGATCGTTAGTTTACATTCATCCCGTTGGAGTTAAACGGTTGACCAGTATTAACTACAACATCTCTTCATCTTCTCTTACTTATTATGGACGAGTTTAGAGGCTCCTCTCTATCCTCCATGCACCTCTTATCATTTATTATTGTAACTAGTTGTATTCTCTATATATTTGTATCTCCTTGTACAAATCAGATTAAGTGAAACAATATACAGTTTCTCTCTGATCTCTCTTCTACGATTCTCTCTTCTTTCTTATACACTTCCTCATATAAATCTACATGGTATCAGAGATATAAAACCGTGTTTCTCACTCTCATTCATCAATTTTTTCGTTTCATCTTCTTATTCTTTTGATATGATCATGGAAAACACAAAACAAATCACTCTCCTTGTTATTCTCAAAGGTGATAACTATATGCTTTGGTCCTGAATCACTAAAACTGCTCTATGCAGCCGTGGTTTGTGGAATCACATCACTAGCATCCAAAACGAGTCTCTTAAGGACCATGACAAGGGCAAAAACGTGGTGGAAGATGAAAAGTCAGAACCAAGCATCTCAAAAGCCATGATATGCTGGTTTTTACCGCTTTCTAACGCATGTTTTAATGTTTATTTCAATTGTTTTATCGAGTCAAAGTCCGTTTTTAGAGTCTTTTAGTCTTCTATTTAGATATCTCAGGTAAAAAGGCGTTCAAGGATGAAATTGGAGTTATGAGTGATATCCTCGTATTTTGTCCCTTTCATGCATTCATTTAGCATAGGTTTCATCTCATATGCATGTGGTTTCATAGCTTTTTCTTAATTGTTTTGTCCCATTTAGAGTTTAGGGGTTTCATGATATGTCCTAGAGAAACCCGAATAACCGTCCTTATTAGGTACTTTGGAGGCTTTCGGATACTTTGGAGGAGTTCACACTTAGCCTGGGACCATTGAACCAACGTTTGGAAGGATCGGAGTTATCATCTTCACCGTCCCGACCGCATGCACCGGCCTGGCACAAAGAAATCCCCTTGGCCGGCATGCGATTTTAGCCGATACAGGAGCTTTCCCGGCTGCACGTCCCGACCCGATTTCCCCCGGCGTGAAGAAGTTCCCCCGATGGAGACTCTCGTGCCGGCTGCGTGTCCCGGTTTCAATTCCCCCGGCGTAAAAGAAGTTTGCTCCTCGATGAAAAGATCACACCGGCCTGGTGCAAGAAGTTCCCTCGCCCGACATGTAGTCTTCGCTCCACCAGGGAGTTTCCCGCCTGCATGTCCCGGCTCCAATTCCCCCGGCGCCAGCATTCTCCTCCTCGAAGGTTTCGCTCACACCGGCCCGGCACAACACACATCACTCACCCGGCATGGGATTTTCCCTCGGGCAGGAAGATTGCTTAATCCGTATCCCGGCTCCGTCTTGACCGGCATCACCTTCCCACGACGAAGACTCTCCATACCGGCTCCGTGTCCTGGCTCCATCCCGGCCGGGATTGAAATGCGACCCAATTCCACCGGGTCAACACCCGGTTTGTTCCGGGTTGACCCGGTTCTCTTTCTTATTATTATAAATACTCTAAAAACCTAATTTTATTTGCTAAGCTTTTCTTAAGTATAAAACCCTCACATTTGAGAGAGAACTTGAGATTTGTAAGAGAGATCCTCTTTGTTTATGCAATTTAGTATTTGTTTCCATCAATCTCTTCCATCAATCTTCTTTTTATCTCGATTATCCATCACCCATCAATGAATTCATCTCTTATCGATATCGATTTTGAGCTGTTCTTAATGGGTCTTGAGTAGTCTTTTAGGGTTTAGAAATGTGGTAGATTAGGATGATCAAAGGCTTGATTCATAGTGTTTAGGGTAAGATCTTCTTATATCCTTTCTTGTTTAGTGTTCTTAAGGCTAAATCTAGCTTGAAAAAGTAGGTTTAGATCATAAAGAATTTCATGCACACCAAGTGTTTGATGAAATGCCTTGATGAATTAAACAAGAGATTTACATTCCTAGCTTATGATAATAGTTGTCTAGGGTGTATTTTTGGTTGATCTTGTTGATTTAAACTTAATGCTTGCTAATCAATGATCCACAAATGATAGTTTGTTATTGGATTAGGTGATTAGCATAGTGATTAATTGCTTGAAAGAGAGTTAGTCAAGTTTAGGATCTTAGGCCTAGGGATTAGCTTGTTTGAGTAAATGAACATCATGAATTGAACTTGAGTCATCTTATATCCATAATCCTATATTTGAATCCGCTTTTGCTTATTTGATTTACATCTTGTTTAGTTATTGCATTGCTTAATTCGAATTGGATACTTAACAACAAACCACACTTGTTTAGCTTAACTTACTATAAGCACATTGCATTCTTAGTGATTAGGATAAATCCCTTTATGGATTGATAACCTTCATACTACAGGTGTTGGAGTTATTGATACCTCCTAGAGACTAAAAAGTCTTGTATCAATTTGGCGCCGTTGCCATATTGGGATTTGTTTTAACATTGAGCTTTGGATTCTTAGTGAGCTTAAGTTTTGTTTTATACTAAGATTACTAATATTCTTCACTTCTTATTGCTCTTTCTCTCTATAGGTGTATGCATACCCGTTCCCGTGGCAATACTAACCTAGTAGAACCGAGGGACGACATCGATCAACTTGATAGAGGTTCAAGAGCACGACGAAGCCGATAAAGAGTACGATAAGAAGTTGTCAACGAAATGGAAGATCTTCATGATATTCACTCGGGAACGTTCATGAGAACATTCCGCACCAAAGGAACGGTGGGAATTGGAACAACCAAAGAGGTGGTGGCAATGGAAACCATCACCCACAAAACCGTCCCAACCATCCACCGAGAGCTAGAAACGTTGTTGGAGAGGGTGATGCCGCTAATGCTCACCAAAACCGGCAAGGCATTCAAGCCCCACCGGTAGAGAACAACAAATTCGAAGCGAACCCGGGAGTTATCAACATGGTTCAAGCCAACAAGTTTTATGGCTTGTCCATGGAGGATCCTTTAGACCACATAGACCAATTTGACCAGATATGTGGTCTCACCAAGATCAATGGGGTCTCCAAAGATGGGTTCAAGCTTCGTCTCTTCCCGTTCCCTTTAAGTGACAAGGCTCACCAGTGGATAAAGACCTTACCCCAAGGATCTATCACCTCGTGGGATGATTGCAAACACTCGTTTCTTGCCAAATTCGTTTCACCGGCTAGAACCGCCAAGCTTCGCAACGAGATCTCAAGCTTCACACAACAGTCCAATGAATCTTTCAACGAGGCTTGGGAGAGATTTAAAAGCTACACTTCTCAATGCCCACATCACGACTTTAGCAACGCCTCTCTCCTTAGCACCCTCTACCGAGGTGCTTTGCCTAAGATCCGTATGCTACTTGACACATCATCAAACGGTAAATTCTTAGCTAAGGACGTTGAGGAAGCAATGGAGCTTGTCGAGAACTTGGCCCAACGTGATGGTACCTATGGTGATGACTATGACCGCGCCACAAGGACAACTAGCAATTTTGATGAGAACAAGCGGGCCAAAGACATGAAAGCTCTTAATGACAAGTTGGACAAGCAAGCCAATTTGATTGATAAACTTTTAGTGTCTGACGGTTAATTTTGTGGATGCTTATGATGCGAATCAAGGTTGCTATCAAGAGGAGAACGTGGACATGAACACCCAAGAGGAGGTGAACTACGTGGGGAACCAAGGGAACTACCAAAACCAAGGGAACTACCAAAGACAAGAGTTCAACCAAAACTATAGGAACCACCCCAACTTCTCTTACCGGAACACAAATGTGGAGAATCCACAAGACCAAGTCTACCCTCCGCAACCTAATCAAGCTCAAGGAGTTCCAGAAAAGCAATTCCAACCTCATGGCCAAGCCGCTAATACCAACCAACAAGGTTTTGTCCCAAGGAACCAATTCCAAGGGAACCAAAGTGGATTCCAAACCAAAGCTCCACCCGGTTTTCAAAGCCAACAACAAGGGTTTGTGCCTCAAGGTCAAGCATCTACGTCTAAACCGCAAGAGCTTGACTTGAGATCCATGTTCCAACAATTACTCAAGGGACAAGCAGAGATAAGTACGCGGGTAGATTGCTCATACAATGACCTCAACACCAAGTTTGAGGCTTTGAACTCCAAGGTAAAACAAATGGAGAACAAAGGTGTTGCTTCTTCTTCATGACCACAAGGTCAACTCCTGGGTAAATCCGAAGCTAATCCTAGAGAGTATGTGAACGCCATAACCTTAAGGAGTGGTATGGTTTTGCCTCCAAGAGAAGCTCCTTCTACTCTCAATGAGGACATTGAGAAACAAAGTGGGGGGGGGGGGGGGTAAAACTTCAAGAAGATTAGGTTGAATATGAGGTAGTGAGAGAGCAAGACAAGGTTGAAGAAGTTGAGAAGGTCAAGCCTAGGGTTGTTGTTGCTCAAGAGAAGCCGAAGAAGAATGTGTTTGTCCCTAAACCATACGTTCCTAAGCTACCTTTTCCAGGGCGGTTCAAGAAGCAACTTATGGACAAGTATAAAGCCATCTTTGATAGGCAAATGGAGAAGGTAGAACTCACAATGCCTTTGGTTGATGCCTTCTTACTTGTCCCTCAATACTCCAAATTTTTGAAAGATGCCGTGAATGAGAGAGCTAAGAAAATGGAGTCTATGGTCATTCTAACTCATGAGTTTAGCGCCATCATACAAAAGAAGATGGTGCCAAAGAAGCTAGGAGATCCGGTATCATTCACTCTACCTTGTGCACTCGGTCCTCTAGCTTTCAATCATTGTTTGTGTGATCTTGGAGCGAGTGTAAGCCTCATACCATTTTTGGTAGCCAAGAGACTAGGTTTCACACGCTACAAGGCATGCAACATTTTCCTAATATTGGCGGATAGGAGTGTGAGGGTTCCTATTGGTTTGCTTGAGGATCTTCCTATCGTGGTGGAGGATTTCATTGTCCCCACGGATTTCGTGGTACTTGAAATGGATGAAGAACCGAAAGATTATCTTATCTTTGGTAGGCCATTCCTAGTAACCGCGGGGGCGATAATTGATGTGAGGAAAGGAAAAATATACCTTCACTTGGGTAAAGGAGAAGTCCTTGAGTTCGATATCAACAAGGTGATGAAGAAACCCACCATAGATGGCCAATGCTTCTACATAGAGACCATGGATGAACTAGCCAACAAATTTCTTGAGGAAATGAGAGTAGAAGACGGTTTTGAAGTAGTGTTGACTAAGGAGCGTGGTGATCATGAGTTCTTGAGTAAAGAGAGTCAATGGTATAAGCTACTCATGGATTTGCACAAGCCGGTTGAAAAGGATATGCCATTTGTTGATTTGGGTGTTCATGGTACCGAGGTTCAAGATGGTTTAAGGGTTGGCACGGTTCAAGAGGAGTTTGTTCTAGCCGTTGAAGAGACTAGCAAGGGTAAGTCTAGTCTTGAGGAGGACGATTGGAGCGAACTCAAAGCCCCAAAGTTGGACCTAAAGCAACTTCCCACGGGACTAAGGTACGCTTTTCTAGGTTCGAACGAGTCATACCCGGTTATTGTAAATGATAGTTTGAATGAGAATGAACTATCCTCCGTTTTAGTGGAACTTAGGAAGTATAGGAAGGCTATTGGTTACTCTTTGGATGATATCAAGTGTATTTCCTCTACCTTATGCACTCATAGAATCCATCTAGAGGATGAATCAATGACCTCTATTGAACATCAAAGAAGGTTGAATCCTAATTTGAAAGATGTTGTAAAGAGAGAGATTCTTAAGCGCTTAGACGCCGGTATTATCTACCCAATATCGGATAGTACTTGGGTCTCACCGGTTCATTGTGTGCCTAAGAAAGGGATGATTACGTTGTTAAAACTGAAAAGGATGAAATGATACCTACTAGGACAATAACCGGGCATAGAATGTGCATTGACTATAGGAAACTAAATTCATCTACTCGTAAGGATCACTTTCCGTTACCTTTCATAGATTAAATGCCTGAACGTCTAGCTAATCATCTATTATATTGCTTTCTAGACGGTTATTCGGGTTTATTTCAAATTCTCATGCACCCGAATGACCAAGAGAAAATGACTTTCACATGCCCTTATGGAACCTTCGCATATCGAAGGATGCCATTTGGGCTGTGTAATGCACCCACGATATTCCAACGTTGCATGATGTCCATTTTCTCTGATCTTATTGAAGACATGGTAGAAGTCTTTATGGACGACTTCTCCGTGTATGAGTCTTCGTTTGGTGTTTGCTTGTCTAATCTTTGTAGGGTCTTGCAACGATGCGAAGAAGCAAACTTGGTGCTCAATTGGGAGAAGTGCCATTTCATGGTACCTGAAGGCATCGTGCTTGGGCATAAGATCTCCGAGAAAGGAATTGAGGTAGACAAGGCCAAGATAGAGGTGATGGTTAGCTTGGAGCCGCCTAAGTCGGTCAAGGACATCCGGTCTTTCTTGGGTCATGCGGGGTTCTAATGAAGGTTCATAAAAGACTTCTCAAAAATCACAAGGCCTCTCCCAAGGCTACTTTGCAAGGAGGTTGAGTTCGTATTTGATGAAGAGTGTATGGTAGCGTTTCTAGAGATCAAGAAGGCGTTGGTTAGTGCCCCCATTGTCCAAGTCCCGGATTGGGATCTTTCTTTCGAGATCATGTGTGATGCTAGTGACTACGCGGTTGGAGCGGTCTTGGGTCAAAGGAGGGACAAAAAGACCAATGTGATCTACTATACTAGTAGAACTTTGGATGACACCCAAGCACGGTATACCACAACGAAAAAAGAGTTGCTAGCCGTGGTGTTTGCAATGGAGAAATTTAGGTCTTATGTTGTGGGATCAAATGTGATTGTCTACACCGATCACGCGGCTTTGAGGTACATTCATGCCAAGAAAGACAAAAAGCCAAGACTACTCCGTTAGATCTTGCTTATACAAGAGCTTGACTTGGAGAGAGTTGACAAGAAGGGATAGAGAATGGGGTCGCGGATCACTTGTCTAGAATGAGGATTGAAGACCTTGTCCCAATTGATGATAAGCTCCCCGAGGAGAGTCTCATGGTTGTTGGTGTCTTGAAGAAATGGGTTGAAGCCGTGCGAGGACTAGATAGTGCTAATGGGTTACAAGACGAGAAACTACCATGGTTTGCGGATCTAGTGAACTACTTAGAGTGCGGGAAGGAACCGCCCTTGGACGGGTACAAGAAGAAGAAGTTCTTCCATGACGTGACAAGATACTATTGGGACGAGCCGTTCTTGTATAAACTATGCTCGGATGGCTTGTATAGAAGATGTGTTGCGGATGAAGAAGTCCAAGGAATCTTACAACATTGTCACGGGTTAAGCAATGGTGGTCATCATGCCTCCTACAAAACGGCTACAAAGGTTCTTCAATCGAGTTTTTGGTGGCCTTCATTATTCAAGGATGCGCACCTCTTTATCTCCACATGTGATGCGTGCCAAAGGAAAGGGAATATTGGAAGGAGAGATGAAATGCCCCAAAACCCGATCCTTGTGGTGGAGATGTTTAACGTATGGGGCATCGATTTTATGGGACCTTTCTCGTCATCATATGGTAACCAATACATATTGGTGGCGGTTGATTACGTCTCTAAATGGGCGGAAGCCATTGCAAGCCCGACCAACGATGCTAAGGTTGTCCTAAAACTATTCAAGTCCGTTATCTTCCCAAGGTTCAGAGTTCCAAGGGTGGTCATTAGTGATGGAGGAAGTCATTTCATCAATAAGGTGTTTGAAAGTCTACTTAAGAAGCATGGTGTGAAGAATAATACCCTAGATCAGAGGCAAAGCGGTCAACCTAGCCTAAGCAGTAAACACAACAATAAGCAAAAACCACAAAAGATAATTCCCTATATGTGTCTAATTCAATGATTCATGGATCCCGTTGAAACCCTAAACCTAACTATGAAACTACTCAGACATGGCAGCAGAGAACAAGCAGAAAGACGAAGAACTCATAATATAAATCAAAGAGAAGAAAGAGTTTAGAATTCTTCTCAATAGATGCATAGATTCTTTTTCAAAACTTACAATATCAATGGCTAAAAATCTGAATAGAATAGAAAGCGGTAAAAAGAGGGACAACCTAAAAGTGGCTAAAAAAATGTATATATAGGGTTCTGGGCGGATTAGGTCAAAGTAGGCAGTTTCTGGGGCGAAACAAGAAAATCAGAAATTTCCTTTTCTTCTCGCCGACTTGCGTCGATTGATTCTGGACTCTCTGGGATCGATCGATGCACTCCTTGCATCGATCGATTCTGGTTCTTCTGATGGGGTTGCATCGATCGGCTTCAATTGTGCATCGACCAGCTTCACTCATGCATCAGTCAATTTGAACTTCTCTAGTGATGTCACATCATGCATCGACCAGCTTCACTCCTTGCATCGATTGATTTTGCTCTTTTCTGCACTGTTCCATGCGTTTTTACCCACGTAACTCCAATTTCTTCTTTAAACGCTTTTTACCTGAGATAACTAAATAAAGAACTAAAAGACTCTAATAACGAACTTTGACTCGATAAAATACTCAAAAGAAACACCAAAACATGTGTTAGAAAACGGTAAAAACCAAGCATATCAATTGCCCAGACTTAGTCTTTTGCATGTCCTCAAGCAAACATAAAACTAAGCAAGAAGAAAAAGTTTGATAAACACGGAGACTCACATTTCCTTTAGAAGTCTGCAATGACCATTACCTTAGTAATCCACGTATTGCCAAACTAACTCTAGATCGAACCACTATGTACTTCTCTGCAAGCATCGCAGCCTCCCAGATTCAACTCATTAATTCGCGGAATAATCAAAAGCCATCATCGTTGGGTCTCATCAAAGATCATAGTGCCAAGAACCTTCTAGACTCTTTTCTTTTCGATATCGTGACGAGACAACAACACAACCTTTGGTAATTTTTCCATTCCCCAGACTTATTCCTTTCTCATTTTCTTTCGGTAGGGTCAATGGGTGATGGAACGCAAGTATTGATGGTTTTTTCCACCGAATTCCTGGTTCATTTTAGTGCCACCCTTTTATTCTAAGGTGTAGGCGAATAGTGGTATCTCTGGAAATTTTCCTAACCTCGATTCCAACCTTAGTGTGATCATCTCTTTAGAAGTAAAATAGTGGGATCGATGGAAATTTTCCTAGCCCTTACTCGAAAGAAAATCATTTCATCTTTTCTGCTTTTTATTTTAAATAAGGGAGAGGAGTACCATACTTTCCACTACAAAAAACACCCTTTTTGCAACGAACGATATCGTTGTAAAATCGTTGCAAAAGAGGGTTTGCATCGAATTTGCGACGAAAAAGAGATCGTCGTTAACTGATCGTCGCAAACCACAAATCGTCGTAAATTCGTCGGGAAAGTACGAGGGAAAAAAATTCGTCGCTAAATCGTCGGTAAATTTCCGTCGTAAAATCGTCGTAAATATTACATTGAAATTACGACGAATATAAATACGTCGTAAAAACGATGGAAATTCGAAGGGAAATATTTCATTGTTAAATCGATGGCAAAAAATTGTCGTCGTTAATTCGTTGCAAATCAATCGTCATAAAATCGTTGCTAAATAATCGTCGCAACATCGTTACTAATAAATCGTCCTAAAATCGTTTCTAAATAATCGTCGCAACATCGTTGCTAATAAATCGTCGTATAATCGTTGTAAATTAGCCACGATTTTATGACGATTAATTAGCAACGAATCAACGAGGATTATTGTTTACCATCGAATTAACGACGATTCTATATATGATTTTTATTATTATTTTTAAAATTTTTCTTAATTTCGAAATTATAAAATAAAAATTTTAAAAATAATATATAATAATATTTTATTAAAAAAAAATATTATAATCTGTTACAAAAAAAAACCAAAATTAGAATTCGAAATCCTAAATCTAAATAACTATATAGTAATCATCGAGATTCACATCGTCTTCGGGACGTCTCGACGAACCGGATGTGCCTGCCGCTGCCTCTAACGCTGCCGCTGCCGCTGCATCTGCCTCTGCTCGGAGTCTTCGCTTTTCCCGTAGCATGGCCTGCATTGTCGGGTTCCCTGTTTCCAAGATGTCGAAGAGTTCGTCATTCTGCGTAGCATCCAGTTCAACCCGCTGCTGAAGACTCGCAATCTTCGCCTGATATGCCTGAGACTCGGTCTCAACCCGCTCCTGAAGACTCGTAATCGTGGCACGTAACACGACTGGATCATCTTCTGGCGATCGTCGTCGCGGAGCATATGAAGAAGCAGCCGAGACATCTCGAATAGATCCCATCCCGACAACCTTCCCCTTTCGCTTAGGGGCAACCTATATTTAAATTTACAATTAGAAATTTTTAAAAAATCAAAAACTAAAAATTAATAAGTACTAACTATTCTATATACCTGCTCGAAGATCCGGTCAACATCGGGTGTGGTCAACCCTCCAGACATGACCGACGAACCACCTGGAGGTAGCTGTTGAGAGAGATGTGTCTCTCGTTCGGTGACTTTGGAAGTCACCTCATTGAAGATGTGCTCGGCAGTCTCGGAAACAAAGGAACCATCCTTCTTCTGGTGCGTCCGCTCAAAAACCTTGGTCATCGGAGGGAGTACACCTCCGTCTTCGGCGGCCTAAAGAAAAAAAACTATGTTATTGACGAAGTAAATTAAATAAATTTAATTACCATCTGTAGACGAACACCCGCAAAAGGTGTTTGCCCAGCTGTATGAGGCAGAGCCTTGAGTCTCCCGTCCGAATCAACGGTGTTGCGGGAAGCCGAACACTTCTCAGCAGTTATGATGGATTTCGGATCCATCCAATACCGCACCAAGCCGTCCCAAACGGCTTTATCCATGTGCAAGGGCTTTGCTTCATCGCCATCCTTCTTCCATGCTTTCTTCCACTCACCAACCACGGCTTGGATACGAAACTTCACCTTCTCGAGAAATAAAGTTTCAACCTCGCCATGAATCGAAAGATTCCAGTGATATTTTTGCTGCATGAGAAACAAAAATAATTACATATTTTATAAAATTAAATTAAATATATATTTAAATATAATTAAAATAATTATGGGAGAAAAAAATATTTTTTCCATACGTACCGCAAACATCTTGAACCATGTCTCCTTGACGTGTAGAGGAAGCTGGGTAAAATTGTTATACGGCTCGATAAAATAAGACTTGATGATGTCGGAAACGGTGCGTCCAACTTTGGATTCAACTCCAAACCTGAAACAAAAAATTTTAAAATTTTGAATTGTTAGAAATAAATATAAATATGTAATAATAAATGTAAAAAATATATATTTATATATATTACCATTCCGACCCGTCAGTATGATCCGGATCTAATCTTTTAAGCCTATGACGGCCCGGCTGCGCAAGCAAATCAAGAACCGTCATGTGTGCATATGGGGCCGGGGCATGGCCTCCAGGTTGCGGGATCTGAGATGGTAGTGGAGGCGGCGGAGCCCTCTGTGGTTGCGTCACCGGGACGAAATCCCTCTCTGTAGCCTCAGAAGACACGGGCACCCCGGTACCCGAAGCATCACCAATCTCTCTAAAAAACTGAGCGTAATGTGCACGACGTTGGCCCATCTGCATAATAATGAAAAAAACTTACTATCTATAAACATCCGGGCAGTTTGCTAATTAGTTTCGCAAAAAATTACTATATAAAAAAAATTATCTATACTAATTAATTAAAAACATTTTAAAAAATTTTTTACCTTTTTTCGCAAGAAATTCGATAGGAAGTTATGATTAGTATTTTTTTTGATTAGTTTGTAAATGAAATCGCAAGGAACTCGCGTGTATATATAAGATTACTTGTCGTCGCTATATCGTCGCTACTTAGCGACGATTTCGCGACGAATCGTCGCTATATCGAGGCAATCGAACCGTAGCTAATTCGTCGCTAACTTTGCAACGATTTTGTGACATTCATACACGCGTGAGTTTAATTGACCGACACGCAGTATTTTATGACAAATCGTTGCTAAATCGTCGGACAGTTGCATCGATTTTGCGACATTAAGTGTTTCGACGATGTAGCCACGATTAGTTCAATTCGTTGCTAAATCGTCGCCAATTTGCATCGAATTAGTGAGGATATTTGTAAAATCGGTTTTAGCGTTTAGGGTATAGGTACAAAATTATAACGTCGATTACAACATTCCATAAACAACTTGACATGTTTACTGTAAATCCAAATTCATGAAATTATCAATAAGTTCATCGATATTGAAAAATAAGTAAAACATATAGTTTGCGTATATGTTAGAGATTATTAATACAATGATTCAGTTTGTGGATATTACTGTGATTGACAGAGTTTTCATTTTCGGACAATTCTCTAAAGTCACGATCAATTTCATTGAAAGATGCATAATACAATGAGATGGTAATACATTAGGGTTTAGGGTTTAGGGCAAAGGGTTTAGGGTTTAGGGTTTATGACAAATCGTTGCTAAATCGTCGCAAATTTGCATCGAAATTGCGACATTTAGTGTTTGCGAAGATTTAGCCACGATTAGTTCAATTCGTTGCTAGATCGTCGCCAATTTGCATCGAATTAGTTACTATCACATTTAGCGACGATTTAGCGCGATTTCTTTGAAATCCCTTAAACCCCAAACTAAATCCCATTTCCGATCACCCCTCATTTCCCACCGTTGTTGGGGCAATTAATAAATTACATGACACATAGACACATATGTCTCGTAATTTATTAATCGCCGCACCTACGGCGGAAAATGAGTGGAGATCGGAGATGGAATTTAGTTTGGGGTTTAAGGGATTTCATAGAAATCATATCACTTAAATTTCACAATAATTACTCGATCACAATATTATATTAATACATTAAATTCACAATAATTACTAGCTAGCGCGGTCACTCTGATTCATTTTCGGACGAAGAGTAGTACACATCCGTTTCTTGATCATCTGGTTCATCACTTTCTTCGAACTCATCTTCCTCATCTTCTTCCTCTGTATCGTCTGGGAGATATTCAACTTTCCTGTTTTGAGGATCTATCAAAAGGATGTCTTCATTGCTCTCATTTAGTTCTGGCATATCAGAGCAATGATCTTGCTGCATTGGTAGTTCCTCATCAACCCCCACAATTCGACCCCTCGGAGAAACTTTTATAACTGATAACCATGAGATACGGGTGGTGCGAACTCGTGGATATGGAACAAAGCTGACTTGTTCTGCTTGTGATGCTAGGATAAATGGCTCATACTTATTGTAACGTCGTGATTGGTTGACATCTACTGCCCCAAATTTGTTTTTACGGACGCCTTGATCAACTGTTGGATCGAATTGAACAGAACGCATTTCAAACCTAAGCAACCAGGGTACTCAACTTCAATTATGTCTTGCAACACTCCATAAAAATCTATTTCGCCCCGCACACATACCCCGTAGTTGGCAGTAGCTCTTTGATTTCCGTATTTGAATGTATGAAATATATATCCGCGTGTGCAATACGTGGGTGCACTCGTTATCTTCGATATGAGGCCTTTTATTAACTCATGGAACCAGAGTGGATATGCGGTATCTCCATACTCGACCTATATCATTAATTAATTTAATTAAAAAGTAATCAAAATATGTATTAGGTTATTTGTCCAAGTTAGTAATTAATCAGATCACTTAAAATTTTACGTACTTGCGTCTTCAACCACTGGGCAAAATGTTGATCTTTACGCTTGTTGATTTCATCGTTTGAGATTCCTTCAATGACTTCTCGGACTTGTCTAACAAATTCACTGCATACAAAAGTATTTGTAATTGGTATAAAGCTAGCATATATATAATTTAGCCATATATATAAGAAGTATGTTTATACACTTACGTCTCAAATTGACTAACTTCTTCGCAATTTAAGAGGATATACGTTTGTGCACTATGATGGTCTTTTTAATTGGCAAACCAAACTGACTTCACTCTTCCACATAATCGACCGATTGAAGAAAAGATATCTGGGACAACTTCATTAGCATATGTTCGGCCTACACCTCCATCATCATATCGCCGTGCTGCCCTTTTCCGTGTGCGAACCTTCGAGCCAAAATAGTACCCCGTGAAGTGAGAAGTTTCTTCTGTTAAACTTCCTGCTACTATTGAGCCTTCAACTTTGGCTAGATTTTTAGCCTTCCGCTTCAAATGTCCCATGAATCGCTCGAATGGGTACATCCATCGATACTGCACAGGTCCCCCAAGTTCTGCTTCGTTAGGTAGATGAATAGGTAGATGTTCCATAACATCAAAAAAGGCTGGGGGAAATATTTTCTCCATGTTGCACAACAAAATAGGAATACTAGCATCAAGTTGTGCAATAACATCTTCTGACAAAGTACGGGTACAAAGATCCCGAAAAAACCCTCCTATGCCTGCAATTGCTTCGTGTACATTTCCTGGTAGAAGTTTAGCAAATGCAAAAGGAAGTAGTCGTTGCATAAAGACGTGACAGTCATGACTCTTCATCCCGGAAAACCTTTGGCCATTCTCAACACATTTAGCTAAATTAGATACGTACCCGTCCGGGAACTTCACATCAGATGTCGCCCATTTGAACAAAGCTGACTTTTCTTCCGCACCCACTCGAAATATGGGGACAGGTGCTTTCCCATTGCTTGTAATATGTAACTCATTCCGACAACAAAGATCAGGCAAGTCTAACATTGACTTACCGCTGTCTTTAGTCCTTCCACGCACGTTTAACAATGTATGCATGATGTTATCAAAAAAGTTTTCTCAATGTGCATGACATCCAAATTGTGTCTAAGCAAATGATCCTTCCAATACGGAAGCTTCAAGAATATGCTTTTCTTATGCCAATTGTGATGCTCCCCATATCCATCCGGCATATTAGCTGGAGTGTGCCAATTTCCACCACGATTGACGGTTTCTAATGCACCATAATGATAAATTTCTGCTTCTAGAACTTCCCCGGAAATATAAAAAGGAGGAGGAACACGAACAGTTTTGTTCTTTCTAAACAACCGCTTATTTCTTCGATATGCATGATGAATCGGTAGAAATCGGCGGTGACAATCAAACCAACTTGTTTTCCGACCATGTTTCAACTGAAACGCATCTGTCCGATTGAGACAATATGGACAAGACAATCGCCCATGCGTAGTCCAACCTGATAACATCCCGTACGCAGGGAAGTCGCTTATTGTCCACATAAGCACCGCACGCATTGTAAAATTTTTTTTCCTTGCAAAATCATATGTCCGAACCCCGGTATACCACAACTGCTCCAATTCCTGTATCAGAGCCTGCAAAAAGACATCAAGGGAACGCTTCGGATGCTTCGCACCTGGTACTAAAATACTCAAGAATAAAAATTCCCTTTGCATGCACATATCTGGGGGAAGGTTGTAAGGCGTTAGGATTACTGGCCATAAAGAATATTGCCTACCAGACATACCAAATGGACTAAATCCATCTGTGCAAAGACCAAGATACACATTACGTTTCTCTCTAGCAAAGTCTGGATGTACCGACTTAAACTGTTTCCACGCTTTTGCATCTGAAGGATGAGTAACCTCCTCATCTGTTTGCAAATGATCTGCATGCCATCTCATCGATGCAGCTGTCCTCTCAGACTGATACATTCTTTTTAATCTATCAGTTATAGGAAGGTACCACATCCGCTGGAACGGTACCTTACTCCGACCAGTACCTTGCGGCTTATATCTTGGCTTATGGCAAAATCGACATTCCAGCAACTTATCATCATCTTTCCAAAAAAGCATGCAATTGTCAACACATACATCTATCATCTCAGAAGGCAACCCAAGACTATAAACAGCTTATGTATCTCATAGTAAGTTTCAGCAGCTAAATTGTCCTCTGGCAAATACTCTTTAATCAAATCAGCCCAATCATCCATGCAAACCTCAGCTAAGTTATGATCAGTTTTAATAGTCATCATCCTAGCCGCCAACGACAATTTAGAATGTCCTTCTCTACATCCATCGTAGAGTGACTGATTTGCAGCATCTAGCATATCATAAAAAATTTTGCATCTAGATTGGGTTCCTCATCATGATGATCATGTGCAAATGTACTTACGGTTTCATGAAATGCATCCGTAACCATGTCATGAATCCTATCATTATCTTCACCATGCTGCTCCGCATGATCATCAAATTGATTAAAATTATTTGACTCATCAAAATTCGATGCTTGATAATTGTTACTACTACTAGCTGCATTTCCCCCATGACCCTCTCCATGATAATACCATATATAGTAATGCGACACAAACCCTCTATTTAATATATGCGACCACACCTTCGAGATAATGATAAATTTTCTATTCAAGCATCTGGCACAAGGACATTACATCTTACCACTGATAATCGTATTATGTATACTTCCTGCCTGATGCATGAATCCATCCACCCCATCACTGAACCCCTTTGTTAGCGATCCCTATGAATCAAGACGATTATACATCCATCTTCTAATTTCGTATATTGACATTTTTGTTGGTTAGAAAGAAGTAAATGTTTTTGAATATGAAATTTTTATTATGAAGTTGGCCACTATATATAGATTTTTATTTTCATTACCATCGAATTACATACGATTTTACATCGATTTCACATCGATTTTACAACGAATCTAAAAATGTTTACATCGACTTTACAACGATATTAAACATGTTTACCTAACCGAACACCGTGAGCTTAAAACGTGCTCACCTAACTTATTAATCGTTGGGAAATCGATGTAAAATTCAACTTATAATAATCATTGTTAATTCGTGGGTAATTTTACGACGATATTGCAACGTTTTATACAAACCTCGGTAAATCGTCGCTAAGTTTCAACGAGTTTACGACGATTTTGATTATCGTCGTAATGTCGTCGGTAATCGTTGTATAATCGTCGCTAATTCGCGATTCGTCGTAAATTTAGAATCGTCGTAAATTCGTCGCAAAAACGATGGCAATTTGCAACGAAATAAAATCGTCGCAAAAAATCGTTGCAAATTGCCTGTTTTCTTGTAGTGTTCACACATGTAGTCTTGTCAGATACAAATGAGGAGTCAAGCTCTAAATACACCAATCACGATGATGAGGTAAAAAGAAGAGCTAAGAAAATAGCTCAAGCTTTTTGAATTTTTCTGGAAACATGGATGCCTCTTATTAACTGGTCAGCCTTTAGATTTTTCATTTAACTCTGTAACAATGGTCACTTGGATGCGAAATCATAGAAAGAAATTCAAAGGTCATGATCATAATCCCCAACAAGTTTTGACTCAATAAAACATAATGACTCAAAGAAAACATCAAAATGAATTGAAAGAGAAAACAAAAGAAAGAAAACAACGTTAGTAATGACAAAGATCATCCCCTAGACTTACTTCACACCATCTCGGTGTGAAAATAAATGAGAGATAAGGTGCACACAGACTTAAGAAAAAATAAAATAAAAGAAAATAAAATTACCGGTGGGTTGCATCCCACCAAGCGCTTGTTTTAAGTCTCATAGCTCGACTCCTTGTGTGTTCTAGGTGGATGATAGATCTAAGGAGCTCATATTTCCCTTAGCACGCTTCAACTTCCTCATACAGTTCTCTGTATCTTCATTCATGTCTAGACAATCGTCGGAGGTGTTCTTCACTCTGCACTCTCTTTTACCTCCGATCGTATAACGAATGCGTTTCGAGTTGAAACTGGGAGGTGCTGCCAGGTAGAAGGTCTTTTTGTCGACGTTCGCAAGGCACATTCTCCTATTTTTCCAATCCATAATGGCTCCTGCTGTTGCTAAGAATGGTCTCCCAAGTAGTAAATATTCATTCTTCATACCATGTATCCTTGCCACATGAAAATCGACCGGGACGATGCAATTCCCAAATTTGAGGGGTAGATTCTCGATAATGCCAACCGTGGTGGTGGTTGAACCATCTGCAAGTCCGATTCTCATCCTTGAAGGCTTCATGGTGTCTATTTTCAAACGTCTTGCATCCGATTCTGACATAAAGTTTATAGCGGCTCCCGAATCACATAGAGCATTGTTGACGTAGGATCCAAAAATCTCACATGGTACGCAGCTTGGTTCTTCGTGTTTATGCAAGGTTCTGGGTCTAGACAGTGTTTTCCTAGCTTCGTCAAACAAGTCTTCGATCTCATACTTATCTTCCTTGCTATACCAAAAGAGCCCCCTCATTGCTGGGTATTTTTCCCAAGCTTGAGCAAACGACATGTGGAATGGTATTTACTTCACAATGGAATGAAAGTCATCTAGCATCTCCTTGCTTATGGACTAAGTTTCCCAATCTCCATGCTCTGGAGGTTGTTTTCTACCAGCAATTGGGGTTCTCTCGCATGGTTTTCTCCCTCTAATCATTGCGGTTCCCTTATCATCATGCATTGATGATCAGTTTTTGGCCCAAGGTTGTTGTCTACGTCCCTTAGAACTCTTGGAGAAGTCTCTTCCTCAGCTATAAAAATCACGGTTGGAACAGGTTTTGTCTCCTCCGAATCGGTTCTGAGGTGAAGGTTGACAGTGTCTTTGACGTTGGATAGACGCTTTTGAAACGTCTTGAGTTTCTCTGAAAAATCAGAAGACATATCCCCCAATCCTTTGGTTTTGCCAAGGAGATCATTATACATTCCATTCATTTTAAAACGAATATCTCGGATTTCTTCCTCCGTTTGCTTTTGTCCTTCGTAGAGAACATGGATTGTCGAATAAGCTTCTTTTCCTTGGCTTCCAATCTCTTCCATTCTCCTCTCCACTAGATGTGTCTTATTCACAATACTCCTGAGAGTTGTAACCGTAGTCGAGAGGTTTTCTCTCAAGTTCGTTAGCTTCCTTTCAAAATTGTCTTCCATCAGCCCCATGGATTTGTTGACATGGTTGATGAGGATTTGGTTCTTCTCGATCTCGTGGGTCTGATGCAGTTGCATCTCTTCTATCTGCTTCACTTTCTCTTTAAGTTTTTGTACTTGGACTTGCATAGCATCAACCTTCCCACCGAGATCGCTTTTGATATGATCCAACTTTGCATCAAGCTCAAGCGAGGATTTATGCTGATTTTTCAGTAGCGTATGCATTATGGTTTCCAGAGACTCGTTGGGGGTGGGATTATAGGAACGAGGTGGTACTTGAGGTTGTGGCTGGTGGCAATGAGGGTTGTATCCTTCATGATCAAAACCGCTCCAGTTCTGGTTTTGGTGTGAATAGAACTGGGCATGTTGACTTGTGTAGTAGCCTGGCATTGGGATGTAATCTCCAGCAGATCCATGGTGCACAAGTAATAGTCTATGGGCTTCATGAGTGGGAGGAGGTCGATGGCCATTAAAGTAATCATTGTTTCTTGGGTAGCAATACATCTTAGAAGGTCCCTGATACACACAAAAATATAAAACAGAATATGTCAATAGGTCTTAGATTAAATTTCAAATTCAGAATTGAAGGTAACGCTATTGGTCCCCGGCAACGGCGCCAAAATGATTTAGGTGTTTTACTAAGTCAATTAATAAATAAAGTTTTCACTACCGCAATCGTAACGGTATGTCAATGCAGTACTTTAGAAACAAATCCACATAGACCAAAGTTACACTACGATTCTCACAAGATGAAATTAAGCTAAGACGATAATAAGGTTTGATTTGCAAAGTAATGAAAATAACTAAAAGCGGTGTAAATTCAATAAGAGAAGAACGTTAGGTCGAGATTTTCTTCGCAGGAATCCAAAGATCATGAATCATACAACTATTCAGGGAACGATTAAACACAAGTTTCAAACTCAAACATAAATATTTAACCAATCCACTTCCGTGGCATTGATTACTAAATCTAGCAACCTAAAATCTTAACTTCCGTTGAACCTAGAGTTCTATACCAGCATTAACAAATAGGTTCAATATGTTCACGAATCGCACGTTGGCTAAGGACAATTCGCTAACTTATATTATTTCTAGCAACCTACGACACTTCCGTGGTATAGATTAAACCCTAGATCAGAGGCAAAGCGGTCAACCTAGCCTAAGAAGTAAACACAACAATAAGCGAAAACTACAAAAGATAACTTCCTATCTGTGTCTAATTCAATGATTCATGGATCCCATTGAAACTCTAAACCTAACTATGAAACTACTCAGATATGGCAGCAGAGAACAAGCAGAAAGACGAAGAACTCATAATATAAATCAAAGAGAGGAAAAGGTTTAGAATTCTTCTCAATAGATTGAGAGATTCTTCTTCAAAGCTTACAATATCAATGGCCAAAAATCTGAATAGAATAGAAAGCGGTAAAAAGAGAGATAGCCTAAAAGTGGCTAAAAATAATGTATATATATGGTTATGGGCGGATTAGGTCAAAGTAGGCAGTTTCCGGGGCAAAACAAAAAAAATCAGAAATTTCTTTTTCTTCTCGCCGAATTGCATCGAACGATTCTGGACTCTCTGGGCATGCTCCATCGATCGATGCACTCCTTGCATCGATCGATTCTGGTTCTTCTGATGGGATTGCATTGATCGGCTTCAATTGTGCATCGACCAGCTTCACTCATGCATCGGTCGATTTGAACTTCTCTGGTGATGTCACATCGATCGATGCAAGGAGTGCATCGATCGATTTGGACTTCTCTGATGGTGTTGCATCGATCGATTTTGCTCTTTTCTGCAATGTTCCATGCGTTTTTGCCCACGTAACTCAAATTTCTTCCTTAAACGCCTTTTTACCTGAGATAACTAAATAAAGAACAAAAAGACTCTAAAAATGAACTTTGACTCGATAAAATACTCAAAAGAAACACCAAAACATGTGTTAGAAAACGGTAAAAACCAAACATATCACTTGTTCAGTAATCTTCATCAATCACAAAACCAAAGAGAATTTGATTCACATCAACACCAGTTCATACTTGGAAGTTATTGATTTTACAAACCTATGGATATGTTTCAAGCCCCATTGCGCGTCTAAGCCAAAGTTCATGCTACACAGCCCAACTCAGAAACGATCTCGACACAAAACCACTTGGAGAATATTAATGGATCTCTTATTGTTTTAACAATCCCAAGATCAGAAAAATGGCTACCGGATCCCAAAGATACTCTCCATTTGCCTAAATTGGTCGACATGGTTCTATAGTTGAAAAGTTGTAGGCCCGATTGGCTTGGGAGCTTTCAGACTTATGTTTGGCATCTTGGAGACATTTCTACTAAGCCCAAAGTGAAGAAAAGACTTAGCCCACTTCTTTTCTCATCATCAAAATTCGACCATGAAAATCAAGAGTCAAGAAGAAACCTAATTTTTAGCTAACCTAAAATCGCAGGGCCCAACTCGAGGGAATTGGAAAGACAACTCGATGGAGTTGAAGTTGAAGGGTCAAAGAAGATCAAGAGTTATTCAACTCTGTTTTTAATTATAGTTTAGTCTAAGTTCTATTTTCGAGTTTATCTAATTTTTAACTCATTTCTTCTATTTAAACTCTTGTCATCCCATTTGAGAAAAATATAAATTTTTATCAATCATATATTCTTTTAAGTAACAGTGATTCTCTTTTGTTCCTTGTAAACTTTTCGATTACTTGGTGTGTCATATCCGAGTATTCAAACCGGTTTATCAATTGTTCTTCATCACACTTGTGTGGCCATTCTATCGAACATAGTTTTAGAAGCGTTCAAAGTGATTTTTGGGTCTAATATATGATATATCATGGTTTTTACCCCTTTTAGGCCATGATATAAGTCCGTTTTATAAAGTCTTTCTAGTATTTTGGAGTATTTTAGAGTCTTTTACAGGTTTTAGCAAATTTGGAGCATTATTGGAAATATTGGAGTTTTATGGAGCGAAACTGAAGTCTGGTGACTAAGTGCCCAATCGAAGCGTCAAGCATCGATCGATAACCCCTGGTATCGATCGAAACCCATCGAAGCAGATTACAAGTCGCGTCTTTTAATAAAGTTTGAAGAATTGTAGATTTGCCCCAGAAGACTTTAATATTTACAAAAAGCCCCAGAACGTGTTTTAGCTTTATAATTAGGTTTTTCATCCACTTTGATGGCTATGCTTTATTCTATGCTTTATTTTCTAAGCTTTATTCTACTTTGATTCTACTTTTGGTTTTTGGAGAGACAACTCTGAACCCCTGTTTACTATTGATTTCTTTGATGATCTATTCAATCATGTTGCTTTCAATCTCCATGTCTGAGTAGATCCACTTTAGGTTCAGGGTTATCATAAGGGTTTTCTCTAAATGCTATGTTGATTAGTTTATTAGGATTCACCATCTGAATTAGTTTTTCGCTTAGGATGTGTTCAAAGCTTGTTCTAGATTAGCTACATAGAATATAGATCTTACGATAATTGATTTGGCACGACAGTGCGATTAATTACCTGATAGAACCTTAGGTGAGCAAATTGATTATTCGCAAAGAGATTTGGTTTAATTGATTTGTGAACATATCAAACCTGAAATTAAAGCTGATTTATTCTTTGGAATTTGCAAAGAGATTTGGGATTCTGAAGTTTAGATTTAGATAATTCTCGCAGCGACAGTTGGTTAATTATACTTTAGTGATTTGAGTTCAATAACCGCGCTAAATCTGAATCATGTTAGTTAGTTTGTCTGCATTCATTGATTTCCTGAGAAATACCCTGGGCCTATATTTTCCTCCATAGAATTTACAACTCTTTTACTGTTCATTGTCTTTTGTTTCATCTTATTTGCTTAGATTGATTCGATAATATACAATCAATTGTGTGATTTCTGTGAGTCCTTGTGTTCGACCCCTACACGTACTACAACAACTGCTTAGTACTTTTAGGGTATTAATTTGAGCATATCAAATTTGGCGTCGTTGACGGGGACTCAATTTCACCTTTAGATTTTAGATGTCGAGTTTCGACTAAGTTCGTCGATATCGATCGATACTATCTAGTATCGGTCGATACTCGGCGTTTTCTTTTTGTTGATATCGATCGACACCACTTGGTATCGATCGATACTCATCACATTTTTGTTACTAACGTTCTTGAATTTTGTGTTTCAGGTGCATGCCTAATCTTGAAACCAGAGGAAACAAGAGCACTCCCCTAGTTAATCTATCGTTAGAGAAACTAGCACGTTTAGAACGTACAAGCAGAAAGGCAAAGCAAACATCAGGGATGAACAACACAGTGGTATTAAGACCTGATGAAGCTGGAGTTCTGAGAGACCAAGAGGGTCATGTGTGCAATGAGAGAGGGCAATGACTTGATGAAGCAGGAAACGTCATTGTCCCTCATGCTGCAGTTGATCGAGGTAGGACACTTGCTGAGCACAACAGACCTGATCAGTTCTATACCAATCGATCTACGATTCGCATCCCAACTTTTCAGAGGAATAATTTTGAGCTGAAACATGCGTACTACGCTCTTGTGAGTCAGAATCCTTTCCATGGCTAATCCAATGAACACCCCATGGATCATATCGAGAGGTTCAAAGATTTGGTCACTGGTATGAAGTACAATGGAGTGCCCAATGAGTTCCTCTTCTGCAAACTTTTTCCATACTCTCTTAGTGGGGATGCTGCTTATTGGCTGAAGCAGTTGGCTCCTGGTTCGCTAACTACATGGGATGAGACGAAGAACGCATTCCTGAACAATTTCTATGATGATGCGAGATCCGAGGAGCTCAGGAACAAGATCTCTCAATTTTCTCAAGGTCCGACAGAGGCAATCAAAGCTGCTTGGACACGTTTCAAGTCATATCAGAGAGATTGTCCGCACCATGGGTTCACTCAGGTTCAGCTGTTGGGTACTTTCTACAGAGGAATCGATTGAAGGTACCAGATGGCTTTGGATACTGCGAGTAATGGAAACTTCAACACCAGGTATCTAGATGATGCGGTTGTGTTGATTGAGAACTTGGCGTCTAGTAATAGCACCAAGAATGCTGATTTCGAGCGGAAGAAGCAAGCTGGAGGAGTTGATGGATCGTAGATTGCTGAAGTTCAAGCAAAGCTGGATTTTCTGATCGGAAAGTCGAAGAAGACTGTACACTTTGCTGATGGAGTGGATAATATCGGTGGAGATGAAGTGGAGGATGTTAACTACGTTGGTGGTTCTGGATTTCAGGGTTAACAATTTGGGTACAACAACAACCGAATCTTCAACAACAACACTCGCAATTACGGGAACTCTTCGTACCAGCCCATTTCTCCAAAGTCCACAGAGAATAAGATGGAATTCATGATGGAACAGCTTCTTCGAGGACAAGAGAAGTTGCAAGGTGACTTCAATGGGAAGTTTGACTCTCTGTACATTGAGCTGAATGGGAAAATTGAAGCTATCAATCAGACCCAGAGGAAGATGGAAACTCAGGTCGCTCAGACAGCAGCAGCGGTGAAATGGCAGGAAGGTTTTCTTCCAGGGAAAATTGAGAATCCAAGAGCACACGTCAATGCAATCACCATAGGAAGTGTTAAAGAAGCCACTGCAATGGTAGAAAAGGGTTTTGATGCAGGAATTTTTGACGATGTCATTGAAGATGACGACTGGGATTCTGAAATCGCCCAGGTATCGATCGATACCAGCCAGTGTCGATCGATACCGATCCAAACGCCTGCACGATTGGATGGAAAATCACATGTGTTGATCGATACCCCTCCAGTATCGATCGATGCTGAGACGCAGGTCGAGAAGAAGGCTGAGATTGTCAAGGAGAAGGTATAAAAACCCATAATACCTTATCCTATGCCTCTTATTATGACAAAGAAGGAATGGGAGGACGCCAGATGCAAAGCTATGTTGGATAAGTTGGTTGTGGAGTTTCCTGTGGTTGATGATATATCTGACGATGAGAATTTGAACATCACCCTGGCATCGATCGATACCCTACCTGTATCGATCGATACCCTCCCAGATACTGCAAAGGAGCCGAGTATGAGTGTTGACAGACCTCACAAGCCCAAGAAGCTGAATCCTATTCCTCAACACCTCCGAGCCCCCATCACTCCAAAGCAGCTGCGTGGCTTTGAGAAGATGGTACAAAGGATACCCCACTCGTTCACTTTCGAAAAAGCTCTAGAGGGCTGGCCTCTGCTAAGTCACTTCAAAGATTGCAGAGAAACTCTGGAAGAAATTAAGCACTCTTCATCAAGGCAAGACATAAGTCACTACCGCTGAGGCAGTTGACCCAGAAGGAAGACCCATTAAAATTCGCAGTTCCATGCTCCATCTCTGGAGTTGAATTCGATGAGTCTCTCGTTGACTCAGGGTCTAGCGTCAATGTAATATCAAGGGAAATTGCTGAACGATTGAGGGCTGATATAAGACCCCCTACGATGCTTCTCACGTTCGCGAACTCCTCCACCTACCTCCATACGGTACTATCCATGCTTTGCCTGTTAAAGTAGGAGATTGTTTGGTGCCCACTAATTTTCAGGTTGTGGAGATAAGCGGAGGATCTGAGGTTTCTTTGCTCATGGGACGACCGTTTATGGCTATTGCTGGCGCGATCATAGACACACATAATAAGAAACTCTCTTTCTCTTACATTGACGGAGAGGTATATTATGATGCCATTCCCTCTAGAGGTGCTCCCACACATGTCTCGTGCTTCACCGTTGTCACAAGAGAGACATTGGTAGTTGATCTTTTGGAAGAGCCACCTGACGACCCGACTGTCATAGACGTTTTTGTTGAACCGCCCAGCATCCCCAAGAAAGTTGTCATGAAGGCTAAGGCAACAAAAAAGAAGGCGAAGAGCAAAAGAGTTGAGAGTGCTACCCATGTGACTCTAACCCCTCAGAAGTGTGATGGGGATTCGATTGAGTACAAGGTGAAGTGCAAAGGAACTTCGAAACCATTCTCTAAAGCCCGAGTTCTTCTTACTTCGGATCTGAAAGAGAAAGGAAAGGAGTTTATGGAGAGCATGTTGAGCATAACTCTAAGTCTACAAGTATCTAGCTATGGAACTTGCATAGGAGTACGCTCTCAATCTTCTCCTGACTGATCACCTGAGCCAAAGTCAAGCTACTGACTTTAAACGAGCGCTTGGTGGGAGGCAACCCACTGGTGAGTCTGCTTTGGAGTCATTTTTCTTTTTATTTTTCGTTCTTTGTTTGTGTCAGGATAAACAAGGAGCAAAACTCGAAATCGCCCGAGTATCGATCGATACCACATTGGTATCGGTCGAAACCGATCGCGAATGTACGATTCATCATGTCGATTTAGGCCTGGTATCGATCGATACCAGGCCGTGTGTCGATCGATACCAGATGTTCCAGCACGGTAACTTTTTTTTTTCTTAATTATATTCTGTTCTTTTGTTTTTTTTTTACCTACTCTAGGCTAGATAACACCGGGGACAATGTTGTTTAAGTCTGGGGGAGGTGTCTGCTGACATTGTGTTTGTTTTTCTTAGAATCAATTATTTTATCTAGTCAAAAGCGTTTTATTGAGTCAAAACTTGTTGGAGATGATGATCCTGTGCTTGAATTGTTGTTTTGATTTTGTTTTTGAGTGCACAGTGTTACAGGATCAGCTCTAGATCGACTAATGAAAAATCTAAGGACTGACCAGTTGACTAGAAAACATTCATGTCTCCAGCAGAGTTCTTCTGAAACCTGAGCCAAATTTCTGCACTTCATCGATGTGGTTAGTGTTTACAAAGTGATACAAAAAGTGTGAAATTGGATGGTTCCTTGTCATGATATTGTCTGGTAAAGAATCTATAAGGTTCTTGAACATTGGTTGCAGCGATGAAACTGGCGATGAGGGCTTTAATTGAACAATGCTGCGATATAATGTGTGGAGTTTGGAAAAGCTGCGAATGTCTACGGAGAAGTACATGGTGGTTAGATCAAAAGGTGGTTAGGTGACGTTTGGGTGCTTGGGAAAAGGATCTTTGAGATGGTTCCTGAATAGGTGAGTCTCCGTGTTTTCAAACCTCTTTCTCTGGTTTAGTCTTCTATTTGCTTGAGGGCAAGCAAAGGCTAAGTCTGGGGGAGTTGATATATCATGGTTTTTACCCTTTTTAGGCCATGATATAAGTCCGTTTTATAGAGTCTTTCTAGTATTTTGGAGTCTTTTAGAGTCTTTTACAGGTTTTAGCACATTTGGAGCTTTATTGTAAATATTGGAGTTTTATGGAGCATTATGGAGCGAAACTGAAGTCTGGTGACTAAGTGCCCAATCGAAGCGTCAAGCATCGATCGATACCCCCTGGTATCGATCGACACCCATCGAAGGAGATTACAAGTCGCGTCTTTTAACGAAGTTTGAAGAATTGCAGATTTGCCCCAAAGGACTTTAATATTTACAAAAAGCCCCAGAACGTGTTTTAGCTTTATAATTAGGGTTTTCAGCCATTTTGATGGATATTCTTTATTTTCTAAGCTTTATTCTACTTTGATTCTACTTTTGGTTTTTGGAGAGATAACTATTAACTCCTGTTTACTATTGATTTCTTTGAGTATCTATTCAATCATGTTGCTTTAAATCTACATGTCTAAGTAGATCCACTTTAGGTTCAGGGTTCTCATAAGGGTTTTCTTTGAATGCTAGGTTGATTAGTTTATTAGGATTCACCATTTGAATTAGTTCTTCGCTTAGGTTGTGTTTTAAGCGTGTTCTAGATTAGCTACCTAGAATATAGATCTTAGGATACTTGATTAGGCACGACAGTGCGATTAACTACATGATAGAACCTTAGGTGAGCAAATTGATTATTCACAAAGAGATTTGGTTTAATTGATTTGTGAACATATCAAACCTGAAATTAAAGCTGATTTATTCTTAGGAATTTGCAAAGAGATTTGGGATTCTGAAGTTTAGATTTAGATAATTCTCGCAACGACAGTTGGTTAATTATACTTTAGTGATTTAAGTTCTAGAACCGCGCTAAATCTGAATCCTGTTAGCTAGTTTGTCTGCATTTATTGATTTCCTGAGAAATACCCTGGGCCTATATTTTCTTCCATCGAATTTACAACTCTTTTACTGTTCATTGTCTTTTGTTTCATCTTATTTGCTTAGCTTGATTCGATAATATACAATATATTGTGTGATTTCTGTGAGTCCTTGTGTTCGACCCCTACACTTACTACAACAACTTCTTAGTACTTTTAGGGTATTAATTTGAGCATATCAATATACCTTATCATCTTGCTCCGTGATTATATCAACCGAGGTTTCCACCGATTTGTTTCTTTTGGAGCGTTTAAATCAATTTTGGGCTTAATGTTTCATATACCTTAACATACTGCTTCGCGAATCCATTGAAGTCATAGGTTATCCAGCTATCACCACCCTCAGAGTGCCGCTTGCTTGGGAACTTCCGCAGAATCGTATCATTTGGTATCAGAGCACACTCAAGGATTCTGTAACATCTATCCATCTTCTCATATGCTCATCTCTTCACCTTCTATCTTTTCATCTTCTTCTTATTTGGTAACGAGTACAAAACAAAACAAAAAAGACCCAAAAGAAAAGAAAAAAGCCAAAACAAAAATCATAAAGATAAAAGAAGAAATCGTACAAAAAAAAAGAATACAAAAAGGCAAGGATCAAAAGAAGTCTGGTTGTTTCATTCTTCTAGTGTTGAATCATTGTTTCTTATCTTTCTATCTATCATTTGGAACAATATGTCTTACAACATAGATAACCAAACCCAAAGAAGAGAACAACAACCTGGGGGGGGGGGGGGGGCCATTCCAAGAATTTGTGAATTGAGGCGTTTATAGGAAAGATGACTCGGTTGTTGCATAAGGCGATTCTGGTTGAGCAACATAACTCAAGAAGACAATTCCTAAACCGAGTAATGAAACCGAGCCATCCACTGCCACTAAAGAAATCCGAGGTAAAACTGAACATTCTAACACACGTAATCATGATGCACAATGCCTTAAGTGTCATGACATAGGTCATTATGCAAGTGAATGTCCCAATTGGAGAGCAATGGTGTTTAGGGACAATGATCCATCACAAAACCACGACGAATTTGATTCACATCAAAATTGGTTCAGAATTGGAAGTTATTGATTTTACAAATCGATGGATCTGTTTCAGGCCCCATTGCACGTCTAAGCGAAAGATCGTGCTACACAGCCCAACTTTTATGATTCTACTTTTCAAAAGTATAACTGTTCGCTTACAATCTTCAAAAATACTATTTTTATAAACATTTATAAAACTCAAATTTATATAGGCTAATAAAACATGTTTATAAGGGTTTATAAAAACTTTATAAAACCTTACAACATTAACCTTTATAAATCTTAGAAAAGCTTACAATATTCTTATAAAACCTTATAAAACCTAACAATATTCTCATAAAACTTTATAAAACTTCATAAAACATGTTTTATAAACCCTTATGAATTCGAATTTTTATTAACAGCTTTATTTGTTATCTTCTCGCCAGTGTCACACCTTCTGTAAATATTTGTTATCTTCCCTTTTGTTATCTCCATTTTTCCTCTATTGATTTGGCGATGAAGGCTAGCCTCCATCCCGATGAAGCAACGCTCAGATGAGCTTTTGATGGAGGAAACGTGGAGTCTTCCCTCCAGGATATCCGCCTAATCTTCTTTTAGTCGACTTATTGAGAAGCTAGAAGCCTCCGAGTTTAAGATTTATAGCGGAAAGATTCACCGATGCAGAGCAATCGACTCATGATCTCAACAAGGTCAGACAGGAAGGAGTTCTCGGTGTTGATCTATGATACGTGGTGGGATTTTCTTCATCCGTAGATTAAATCAAAACCATTATTGTTCAAATCTAGAAGACCGAGATAGTGATCTGCAATCATGGCCGCTTTTGTGGGTTAATCACTTCTCAGAAACCATGATTGTTTGTCATTGGGATCTAGGAAGTATCCCTGGTGAGACTGTCATCATCGTGGAGATCGACATCATCATTGGGCAGAACGGTGGTCAATAGATATTCGATCTTCTTTTTTGTGATGTGGTTTGGTTCATTAGCTATTTTTTTGTCTTGTGTAAGTTAGTTTACTTCTGTTGTCACTTCGGTTCCTGTTGCCATGACCACTAACCCGACTACGACAGTGCCGGCTACTGCCCCTACTCCCCCTCTGGCCCAATCACAACAATCTAATTTAGATAAGTGGTGTGCTAGTATTTTCGGAGATTAAATTTTGCATCTTTTGTAATAATTTTTAGGCTTAAAAAGTCTTTTGGTAATGTATGATTGGATCTTTTGTAAAACTTTTGGTAATGTATGATATTGGATTTTAAAATTTCAAATTCAAGTTTTCAGGTTTTCTGTTTTTAGAATTTTGTTTATTTATTTTTTTTGGCAAATATATGATTAGCAACATGAATTTATGTGGCATTATGTAGCTAAAGAGCTTAGTCACGAAAATGAAAAGCCACATACATAGTCACGGAAATTTCATGGCAATTCGTGGTTACCTTGTCACGGTATATTTTAGCCACATAAAAACCACTAACTAAACAGTGGCTATATAGTCACCAACTATTATGTGGCTATTTCGTGATTAATATTGCCATGAAATACGTGTGTCTAAATTGTGACTAACTAGCCACAAAAAGCCAAAAATAGTCATGATGCTAACACGATATTTTTCTGTGGCTATATGATGATATAGCCACAAAATTTAGGCATTAGCCACGAAAATTTCTGTGGATATACGCTGTTTTTTAACTAGTGAACAAATCCTTCGAGTTGGTCGATTGAGGCTGTTGGTGACAGTAATCTCGGGAATAATTGGCTTATGGACATCGGCTTTCTTTTTGCCAAAAAGGTGATCCATAAAATCAATTCTATGTGTGGAGCTTTCTTGTGGCACGGGAAACTTGATGCCTCATCTAGCCCTAAAGTATCCTGGTCGGCAGTATATTCTCCCAAGGCCGAAGGTGGCTTAGGCTTCAGATCTTTTGCGAGTTGGAATGAAACATGTGGTCTAAAACTCATTTGGATGCTATACTTCCGTACTGGCTCAATTTGGGTGGCATGGATCAGAAATATTTACTTATCTCGATCATGTTTCTGGTCTTTGAATGAGAATAATAGTGCTTTCTCTTGGATGTTTCGCAGGATTATGAAATTACGTCACAAGGCAGCTTCATTTCTACGGATCAAGATTGGCTATGGAGATGAAACCTACTTCTGGTGGGATCCGTGGACTCCATTCGGGTCGCTGATCCATTATCTAGGCCCTTCTGGTCCTACCTCTCTAGGCATCCCACTAAATGCTCTAGTGAAAGATTATCGTTCTCCCGAGGGATGGAACTTACCGCCAGCTAGACCCGATTTGCAGCTTCATTTGCTTACATTTATTGTCTCAATGCAGTTGTCATCTTGTGCTAATACGCCTCAATGGATGGTTGGTGATAAAGTTTGCAGATCGTTTTCATCGAGAGAGGCGTGGAATGAGATCAGGATTGTGAGACATGTGGTGCTTTGGCATAAATTGATATGGTTTAAGGCAGCCATTCCAAAACACTCCACCACCTCCTGGTTATTCACCCTTGACAGAAATCCAACTTTGGACATATTGGTTTTATGGGGTGTGGATGTGGATAGCTTTTGCCTCTTATGTGGTTTGCTACTTCGTTTTCACTTCCTAGTTTATCCATCGACTTGGGATCACATTCTCGCATGTCTTCCCACTCCGAGCTCGTCAATTGATCAATATTTAGCTCTCCTTCAAGGCTGGCAGGCTTGTGTTTATGAGATATGGAAGGAGAGAAATCGCAGGTATCATCTTAGAAAAACGCTTCCTCCTCATCTAATTCAGAAAAAAAATTCTGATGATAGTAAAGAACAAAGCTACTGCTTTGAAGAATATGAGATTGGAATCAGGAACTCGTCTTTTGCGTATCTGGTCTACAGGTTGACAGGTTTTCCTCTCCTCCCATTCACGTCTCTCTCTTCTCTCTTTTATTCTCTCTTGATGTATTCATTTGTGTGTTGCAAATGTAATCCTTCCTCCCCTTTCTGGTTACTTTTAAAATATGGTTGTTGGTTCTTGTAAGACTCTTTTATTTTAATGAAGGTCATTTAACAAAAAAAAAAAATATATATATCCTCCGAGTTATGCTGCTTACGTTTATATCCCAAATTGGTTGTGTGCCAAAAAAGTGGGATGTGATGGCTCGTTCGAAACTAGCAATCTGTATGATTCTAGATCTCGTATATCCGATATGGGATTGCTCAACTCCTTAATGGAGTGTTAGATGACCTCTATGTTAAGGTCAATTTGACGAAGAAAACCAAGGAGGCTTTCGTATCTCTATGTGAAAAATAGGAAGCTAACGCACTAAGCCCCTCTTTGCAACGAATGAAAGAGGAAAATGTTGCTTACCATCGATGAGACTTTGTGTCGAGACTCGAAGAGAAATTCCTAAGACAACGATCAAAAATTCATTGGTTGAAGTCTTTTCACAAAAGAGTGGTATCTCGTGAAGCGATTAATACTATCCGAGAAATTCAGCGACGAGATGGGATTGTGGTTTCGAGTGAAGAGGAAATAAAAGAGGAAGCTGAGGGATTTTTTAAGGATTTTCTCCAACATATCCCTTCTGATTTTGAAGGAATCTCTACAGAGGAGCTTGAGAGTGTTGTGCCATATAGATGCTCTGATGGGGATCGATTTTGTCTTATAAAGGAGGTTACAAATGCAGAGATAAAGGGGTCTTGTTTCCTATGCCAAATAACAAATCCCCTGGACCAGATGGGTATAATGCGGAGTTCTACAATGTTGCCTGACCTATTATCGGACGAGAATTTACCATTGCGATCAAGTCTTTCTTTGAGAAGGGGTTTCTACCCAAGGGAGTAAATTCAACAATACTGGCATTGATTCCTATGAAGACTACGGCAATGGAGATGAAAGACTACTGATATGCTCAAATTAATACCCTAAAAGTACTAAAGCAGTTGTTGTAGTAATTGTAGGGGTCGAACACAAGGACTCACATAAATCACACAATAGATTGTATAGTATCGAATCAAGCTAAGCAAATAAGATGAAACAAAAGACAATACACAGTAAAAGAGTTGTAATTCGATGGAGGAAAATATAGGCTCAGGGTATTTCTCAGGAAATCATTGAATGCAGATAAACTAACTTGCAGAATTCAGATTTAGCGCAGTTATTGAACTCAAATCACTAAGGTATAATTAACCTACTGTCGTTGCGAGAATTATCTAAATCTAAATCCTAGGAATTCCAAATCTCTTTGCGAATCTTAAAGTCTAAATCAGGTTTGATATGTTCACAAATCAATTAAACCAAATCTCTTTGCGAATAATCAATTTGCTCACCTAAGGTTCTATCAGGTAATTAATCGCACTGTCGTGCATAATCAATTATCCTAAGATCTAAGTTCCAGATTTGTCAACCAAGAATTAGCTTTGAGAACAACCTAAGGTGAAGAACTAATCCAGATAGTGAATCCTAATAAATTAATCAACCTAGCATTCAGAGAAAACCCTTATGAGAATCCTGAACGTAAAGTGGATCTACTCAGACATGGAGAATGAAACAATCAACATGTTTGAATAAATCATCAAATAAAATAGAAAGAGTAACAAGAGGGTTCGAAATCTTCTCTCGGACGAAGGGAGTTTCAGACTTGTCTTCCTCACAAAGCTCTCTCTCAAACCAAAGTAAAATAAAGCATAGCCAACAAAGTGGCTGTAAAATCCCTACAAATAACCTAAATCACGTTTTGGGGCTTCTTGTAAATATTAAAGACTTCTGGACAAAGTTGCAATTCTTCAACTCTTCATTAAAGTCGCGGGTCGTGTCTGCTGTGATGAGTGTCGATCGATACCTCCTTGGTATCGATCGACACTCATCACAGCAGACACGACCCGCAACTTTAATGAAGAGTTGAACACAAGGACTCAGCAACACGAACTTCAGCTTTGCTCCAAAATGCTCCAGAAAGCTCCAATATCTCCAATTATGCTCCAAACGTACTAAGACATGTAAAAGACTCTAAAACACTATGAAATAGCAGAAAGACTCTATAAAACGGACTTATATCATTGCCTAAAAGGTGTAAAAACCATGATATATCAACTCCCCCAGACTTAGCCTTTGCTTGCCCTCAAGCAAAACAGAAAACTAAACCAGAGAAAGAGGTTTGAAAACGCGGAGACTCGCCTGTTCAGGAACCATCGCAAAGATCCTTTTCCCAAGCACCCAAATGTCACATAACCAGCTTTTGATCAAACCACCATGTACTTTTCCGTGGACATTCGCAGATTTTCCAGGCTCCACACATTATCTCGCAGCATTGTTCAAATAAAACCTTCATCGCCAGTTTCATCGCTGCAGCCAATGTTCAAGAACCTTCTAGATTCTTTACCATACAATATCATGACAAGGAACCACCATTTTTCACACTTTTTGTATCAATTTCTCTCCCCCAGACTTATTTCTTATTATGTTCTCTTTTTTTTTTAGATCTGCATATACATATCAAGGTCCGAAACGCGAGTATTGATGGTGTTTGCCACCGAATCCCCAGTTCTTTCATCTCTATGTATCAAAGGTTTAGGCGAATAGTGGTATCAAGGAAAATTTTCCTAACCTCGCTTTCAACCTTTGTGTGATCATTCCCCCTTAAGTAGAATAATGGGATCGCTGGAAATTTATCTAACCCTCTACTCAGAAGAAAATCATCTCATCTTTTATGCTCTTATTTATCAACTTATAACAGGGGAGAGAGATACCATTACTCTAAACATATGGGTTCCTTTATCAGATATGAATGATGAATCAAGCTCTAAAAACACTAACCACATTGAAGAAGTGCAGAAATTTGGCTCAGGTTTAAGAAGAACTCTGCTGGAGACATGGATGTTTTCTAGTCAACTGGTCAGTCCTTGGATTTTTCATTAGTCGATCTAGAACTGATCCTGCAACACTGGTCACTCAAAAACAAAATCAAAACAACAATTCAAGCACATGATCATAATCTCCAACACGTTTTGACTCAATAAAACATTTTTGACTCGATAAAACAACTGACTCTAAGAAAAACAAACACAATGTCAGTAAACATCTCCCCCAGACTTGAACAACACTGTCCCCAGTGTTATCTAGTCTAGTGTAGGTAAAAGAAAACAAAAGAACAGAATAGAACGAAGAGAAACAAGAAGTTACCGTGCTGAAACATCTGGTGTCGATCGACACACGGCTTGGTATCGATCGATACCAAGCTTAAATCGACATAATGAACCGTACATTCGCGATTGGTGTCGACCGATACCAATGGGGTATCGATCGATACTAAAGCGATTTCGAGTTTTGCTCCTTGTTTATCGTGACACAAACGAAAAATAAAAGAAAAATACTTATATATATAGACTCACCAGTGGGTTGCCTCCCACCAAGCGCTTGTTTAACGTCATTAGCTTTACTGTAAAGCCCTTCAGGCAGGATAAGAATGCGAGATTGCACCAAAACAGGCTCCACAACTTGACATCGCTATCTTCAGAGTTTTGCTCAACATACTCTCCACAAACTCTTTTCCTTTCTCTTTCAGCTCAGAAGTAACAAGAACTCTAGCCTTAGAGAATGGTTTCGAGACTCCTTTACACTTCACCTTGTACTCAATCGAGTTTCCATCATAGTTCTGTGGGATTAAAGTGACATGGGGATTTTCGAATCTTTTGCTATTCACTTTCTTCTTTGTTGCCTTAGCCTTCTTGACAACTTCCTTGGGGATGATGGGCGGTTCAACCGAATCGTCTATGATAGCTGGCTCGTCAGGAGGCTCTTCCAAAAGATTAACTGCTAGTGTCTCTCCTGTGACAACTTCAATGCAAGAGACACGTGTGGGAGTTCCTCTAGTAGGTATGGCATCATAGTAGACATCTCCGTCAATGTAAGAGAAATAGATTCTCTTATTAGGTGTGTCTATGATCGCACTAGCAGTAGCCATAAACGGCCGTCCCAGGAGCAAAGACACTTCAGATCCTTCGCTCATCTCCACAACCTGAAAATTAGTGGGCACCAGACAGTCTCCTACTTTGATCATCAAATCAGAGATTGTACCATATGGAATTGAGGTTGAAGAGTTCGCGAATGTGATAGATGTCTTGGGAGATCGAATATCAGCTCCCAACCGTTCTGCAATTGCCCTTGAGATGACATTGAAACTAGCCCCTGAGTCAACGAGAGACTCTTTGAACTCAACTCCAGAGATAGAGCATAGAACCGCGAATTTCCCTGGGTCTTCCCTCTGGGTCAACTGTCTCAGCGGTAGTGACTTGCGTCTTGCCTCGATAAAGAGCACTTCGATCTCTTCCAGAGTTTCTCTGCAATCTTTGAAGTGACTTAGCAGAGGACGGTGTTCTAGAGCTTCTTCGGAAGACAATTCATGGGAGATCCTTCGTACCATCTTCTCAAAGCCACGCAGCTGCTTTGGAGAAATGGGACCTCTGAGGTGTTGAGGAATAGGATTCAGCTTCTTGGGCTTGCGAACTCTTTCTTCGATCAACTCAGGTGTTTGCACAATTTCTTGTTCGATCTGCGAGGGGTATCGATCGACACCAGGTACGGTATCGATCGATACTCTTGCTCTTGAATCGTCCCTGGCAGATATATCATCAAAAGGAGGTTCCACAATCAGCATAGCTTTGCATATGGCGTCCTCCCATTCGTTCTTTGTCATAATACGAGGCATAGGATAAGGTATCTTGGGTATATACACTCGTTCTGCAACTACTTTAGGTACCACAGTCGAACTCTCAGGCGTCTCCTTAGAAATCGCCTCAGTATCGACCGACACCTTGGGAGTGTCGATCGATACACGGGTTTTTGGATCCTCTCGTGAAGATGTCTGGACTGGTATCGATCGATACAAGGGTGTATCGATCGATGCTCGGGCGATTTCAGAGTCCTCATCGAAATTTCCTGCACTTGAGGTAATGGCATTAACGTGTTCATTGTGTGAATGAACCATATTTCCCTTGGCATTTGCTGCAGTCTGAGCTACTAGTACTAAGAGCCTCGATTTTCCCATTCAGATGGTCAATCTTCCCATTCAGATCAGTACACTGATGGTCAATCTTCCCATTGAAATCCACTTGCAGGTTTTGTTGTCCCTGAAGAATCTGCTCAAGCATGGATTCCATCTTATTCTCTGTGGACTTTGGAGGGATGTGCTGGTACAAAGAGTTCCCATAATTGCGAGTGTTGTTGTTGAAGTTTTGGTTGTTGTTGTACCCAAATTGCTGACCCTGAAATCCAGAACCACCAACATAGTTAACATCCTCCATTTCATCCTCATCAGCAAAGTGGACAGTCTTCTTCGACTTTCCGATCAGTAAATCCAGTTTCGCCTGAACCTCAGAAATCTGCGATCCATCAATTCCTGCAGCCTGCTTCTTCCGCTTGAAATCAGCATTCTTGGTGCTATTGCTAGACGCCAAGTTCTCAATTAGCACAATCGCATCATCTGGATACCTGGTGTTGAAGTTCCCATTACTCACAATATCCAAAGCCATCTGGTACCTCCAATCGATCCCTCTGTAGAAAGTACCCAGCAGCTGAACCTGATTGAACCCATGGTGCGAACAATCTCTCTGATATGACATGAAACGAATCCAAGCAGCCTTGAGTGCCCTGTTGGATCTTGAGAAAATTGATAGATCTTGTTCCTGAGCTCCTCGGATCTCGCATCATCATATAAATTAACCAGGAACGCATTCTTTGTCTCCTTCCATGTAGTTAGTGAACCATGAGCCAACTGCTTCGGCCAATAAGTAGCATCCCCACTAAGATAGTATGGAAAAAGTTTGCAGAAGAGGAACTCATTGGGCACTCCATTGTACTTCATCCCAGTGACCAAATCTTCGAACCTCTCGATATGATCCATGGGGTGTTCATGAGATAGGCCATGGAAAGGATTCTGACTTACAAGAGCTAGTACGCAGGTTTCAGCTCAAAGTCATTCCTCTGAAAAGTTGGGATGCGAATCGCAGATCGATTGGCATAGAACTGATCAGATCTGTTGTGCTCAACAAGTGTTCTACCTCGATCAATCCCATCATTCCCAACGTTGGCTCGCGCAGCTGGTGCGATAATCTGACCAACAACAGCAGGAGGGACAATGACGTTTCCAGCTTCATCAAGTCGCTGTCCTCTCTCATTGCACACTTGACCCTCTTGCTCTCTCAAGACTCCAGCTTCATCAGCTCTTAAAACCACTGGGTTGTTCATCCCTGATGTTTGCTTTGTCTTTCTGTTTGCGCGTTCTAAACGTGCTAGCTTCTCTAACGATAGATTGACTAGCGGAGTGCTCTTGTTCTTCCTGGTTTCACGATTAGGCATGCACCTGAAAACAAAACACTAGCCAAGGCACATAAGTAACCAAAAAAATACGTTGAGTATCGATCGATCGATATCAACAAAGAAATCGCCTAAGTATCGACCGATACTAGGTAGTATCGATCGATACCGACAAACTTAGTCGAAACTCGAGAGCTAAAATCTAAAGGCGAAATTGAGTCCCCGGCAACGGCGCCAAATTTGATATGCTCAAATTAATACCCTAAAAGTACTAAAGCAGTTGTTGTAGTAAGTGTAGGGGTCGAACACAAGGACTCACAGAAATCACACAATAGATTGTATAGTATCGAATCAAGCTAAGCAAATAAGATGAAACAAAAGACAATAAACAGTAAAATAGTTGTAATTCGATGGAGGAAAATATAGGCTCAGGGTATTTCTCAGGAAATCAATGAATGCAGATAAACTAACTAGCAAGATTCAGATTTAGCGCAGTTCTTGAACTCAAATCACTAAGGTATAATTAACCAACTGTCGTTGCGAGAATTATCTAAACCTAAATCCTAGGAATTCCAAATATCTTAGCGAATCCTAAAGTCTAAATCAGCTTTAATTTCAGGGTTGATATGTTCACAAATCAATTAAACCAAATCGCTTTGCGAATAATCAATTTGCTCACCTAAGGTTCTATCAGGTAATTAATCGCACTGTCGTGCCTAATCAATTATCCTAAGTACTAAGTTCCAGATTTGTCAACCTAGAATTAGCTTTGAGAACAACCTAAGGTGAAGAACTAATTCAGATAGTGAATCCTAATAAATTAATCAACCTAGCATTAAGAGAAAACACTTATGAGAACCCTGAACCTAAAGTGGATTTACTCAGACATGGAGAATGAAACAATCAACATGTTTGAATAAATCTTTAAATAAAACAGAAAGAGTAACAAGAGTGTTCGAAATCTTCTCTCGGAAGAAGGGAGTTTCAGACTTGTCTTCCTCACAAAGGTCTCTCTCAAACCAAAGTAAAATAAAGCTTAGCCAACAAAGTGATATTAAAGACTTCTGGACCAAGTTGCAATTCTTCAACTCTTCATTAAAGTCGCGGGTCGTGTCTGCTGTGATGAGTGTCGATCGATACCAAGGAGGTATCGATCGATGCTTGACGTGAAATCGAGTACTCAGCAACACGAACTTCAGCTTTGCTCCAAAATGCTCCAGAAAGCTCAAATATCTCCAATTATGCTCAAAACGTGCTAAGACCTGTAAAAGACTCTAAAACACTACGAAATAGCAGAAAGACTCTATAAAACGGACTTATATCATGGCCTAAAAGGGGTAAAAACCATGATATATCAACTACAGTCCAATATCCTCTTGTAATGTACTCTACAAAGTTATCTCGAAAATAATGGCAAACAGGATGAAGGGTATCTTACCAAAGCTTATAGCTTTGAACCAATCTGATTTTGTGAAAGACCGTCTAATCGTAGAAAATCTTCTTTTGGCAACATAATTGGTAAAGGACTATCACAAAGATTCTATCTCCACTCGCTGTGCTATCAAGATTGATATATCCAAGGCTTTCGACTCGGTCCAATGGTCTTTTTGGCTGAATACACTTAAGGCCATGCACTTTCCAGATAGATTTATCCACTGGATATCCTTGTGCATAACAACGGCTTCCTTCTCGGTTCAAGTCAATGGGGAGCTTGTTGGTTTCTTTAGAAGTAAACGAGGACTACGACAAGGATGTTCATTATCTCCGTATTTGTTCGTTATCAGTATGAACGTGCTATCAAAGATGCTGGACAAGGCAGCTAGTGACCGATTGGTTGGGTATCACCCAAAATGTAAGAACATTGCGTTAACGCATTTAAGCTTTGCTGACGATATAATAGTGATATCAGATGGAAACGTTCGATCCATTGAAGGCATTGTAAAAGTTTTTGAGGATTTTGCAAGTATCTCGGGTTTAAAGATAAGTATGGAGAAATCGACAATATTCATGGCTGGTGTCTCAGAGAACACGAGAGAGGAGATTCATCAACGTTTCCACTTCGATTCAGGTCATTTACTGGTCCGTTATTTGGGGCTCCCTCTCGTTACGAAGCAGATGACAAAGACAGATTTCTTGCCATTGCTAGAGAAGATCCGGTCGAGAATTAGCGTATGGACAGCAAGATTCCTAACGTTTGTGGGGCGATTGCAACTAATCAGTTTAGTGCTTCATAGTATTGCAAACTTCTGGCTCTCGGCGTTTAGACTACCGCGTGAATGCCTCCGCGAGATAGATAAGCTTTGTTCTGCTTTCCTTTGGTCAGAATCTGATTTAAATCCTCGAACAGAAAAAATAGCTTGGGAGGATGTCTGTAAGCCGTGACAAGAAGGAGGTCTGGGTCTTCGCCCGTTGAAGGAGATTAATAATGTATGTTGTCTCAAATTGATATGGCGTTTACTCTCTTCTCATCCATCTTTACGGGTAAGGTGGATTCAAACATTTCTAATAAGGCAATGCACTCTATGGTCGATACAAGATACCACGAATGCATGATCTTGGATGTCGAGGAAAATACTCAAATATCAGGATATCGCAAAGAATTTTTATCGAGTTGACCTAAAGAATGGATTAAAGACTAATTTTTGGTTTGACAATTGGTCTGATATGGGTATCTTATTCGACTTGTTGGGACATAGAGGGATTATCGATATGGGTATTTCGCGGGATGCATCTGTAGCATCTCTATCGCAACGACGAAGAAGACGGCATCGGGGAGACGTCTTGAATGAAATTGAGGAAGTGTTGTACTTAAAACATAGAAAATTCAACCCGAAGCAGAGGATGTATCACTATGGAAGAATAAAGCAGAGAGTTTCAAGTCTAGTTTTTCCTCAAAGCAAACTTGGATGCTTTCAAGGTCGGCGTCGACAGTAATTCAATGTTACAAGGGAGTTTGGTTCAAGCATTCAACTCCAAAATATTCAATGTTGGTCTGGATAGCGATCCATAATCGGTTATCGACGGGTGACAGAATGCAAGCTGGAATGCTGATGCAGATTCATCTTGTGTGTTGTGTCATACTCCAATGGAATCTAGAGACCAGTTGTTCTTCTCCTGCAAATTTTCGGAAGAAATATGGACAAAGCTAATGAAAGGTTTGTTGAAAAGAAGATTCACAACGGACTGGAACTTGATGATCCATCTCAACACCGAATCTGATCTTGATCGAATCCACCAGTTTCTAACTCGCTATGCATTTCAAGCAGCAATCCAATGTCTTTGGAGAGAGAGAAACACTCGTCGTCACGGAGAGCTTCACCTATCTGCCGCAAAAATTGTCGTTCATAGATAAACAGATTCGTTGCAGGATCCTATCCATGAGAGATCTAGGAGATAATCAGTATGAAGAAGCTCTTAAAACCTGGTTCGGAACGCGCATCTAAGGAAGAACACAATATCGAAGTTATCTTAATTTGATTTAGTAGATTTCTGATTATAATCACACATTTGTTGTAAAAACGTTTTTTGAACTTGAATCGAATTTTACATTCATTTAAAAAAAAATTATTACCCTTTATGGGTATGTATGTTCCTTTTGTTGAGATGGTGTATATCTCTTGTTGGGTTTGTTTTTATGTTCTAATGCAATGAAATTAACGACAAAAAAAAAATTTAATGTTTAACATCAAATCTCGGGTCAATCGGTTTTTTTGGTACGTCTGATTCCAGATTTTTGCCGATTTGATATGTTTTGTTATAGGTTTAACCTGAACCAAACCAAACCAAATTCCAAATTGATATATAAACATAGCCGATCGGTTTGTACTGATATTCCAAATTAAACCGTGTTGCTGATCCACCTGTGTCCTGCCCTCTGGTTCTCTGGTTAGTCGAAACTCTCTCTCTCTCTCTCTCTAACTCTCTCTGTTTGTGTCGCGAGTCACTCTTAAAGAAAATTAAAGAAGAAAGCAATAAGGACACACAAGATTATAGAGTTCCCCGAAATCCTGGGTACATCTCTCTTCAAGATCCTTTCCCGGAATTCACTAACGCTTTTCTGGGTTTACATGAGCTTCTTGTTCTCAACAATGGTGAGAGCGTTACAACGAAGAAGAAGAAGAAAGTTTGTTACTCTTATGTTTCTTTTCCGTCTAACGTTATATGTATGACTAACACTCTTGGGCCTCGACATTTACCTGGCCCATATTCTATTGACTTTAGCTATTGAGTCAAAGCCCACTTGTAGACAACGAACCATCTTCCACAAAACTCCACCTTGGTTCGTGTCTCACCAACCCTAGTCTGAAAGTCCGACAAACTTTCGTGAATTCCAATCCCGGCACTTGACGACTCTTTCAATCGTCTCCCAGCTTCCCGCAGCTTCTTATGGTCCAGAAACCAGCTAGCTCCGCTTTCACTTCCTCGAAAGCCCTTCGTCATCTCCTTGTTCCCGGAGACGACCACCGACGACCCCTTCAGGCGACGATAACCTTTAGGGTCTTCAAGCACCCTTCGAATTTCTCTCCAGGTAAAACTTAAGTAAGCATATCCGCCGGATTTATCGATGTATGTATCTTGATAACCTGAACATCTCCATCAGCTATGATGTCTCGAATGAAGTGATACTTAACCGCGACATGCTTCGTCCTTTCATGATGCATGTAGTTTATAGCTAGATAGATTGCACTTTGCGAATCGCAATTTATCACTACTGCACCCTGCTTAAATCCCATTTCTTCACAAATCCCTTTTAACCACAGTGCTTCTCTGACTGATTCAGATAACGACATATATTCTGCTTCTGTTGTAGATAACGCTACTACCTTTTGGAGTATTGATTTCCAGCTGATGGTGTTGCCACCGACTGTGAAGACATAGCCTGTAATAGACCTGCGCCTATCCAAATCCGAAGCAAAGTCCGAGTCGTAATAACCTGTTATCCTGAAGTCTGCCCCTTTCGTGAAAGTTAAGTCTATATATGTAGCTCCCTTTATGTACCTCATGATCCATTGCACTGCTAACCAATGATCTTTGCCAGGTCTTCCCATAAATCTGCAAACTAAACCTACTGCCTAAGCTAGATCCGGCCTGGAGCCAACCATGGCGTACATCAGGCTCCCCACAGCACTTGTGTAAGGTATGTTGTTCATCACCCTTGACTGTTCCATCTCTTGCTTATCACTAAGACTCTGTAGTTTAAACTGAGGACCTAATGGAGTTTGAACTATTCTGCTGTCCCACATATTGAATGTCTTTAAAACTTTAACTAAGTAATCACTCTGTGACAGCTTCAAAACTCCTTGTTTTCTATCCCTGAAGATATCCATACCCAGAATCTTCCTCGCAGCCCCTAAGTCTTTCAACTTGTTGATAACACCCATACCTCTTGATGCTATTAACATGTCATCAACGTATAAGAGCAAGTAGACCATGTCATCCAAATTATTTCCCTTAAGATAGACACACGGATCATAATCACTTCTCTTATACTTTTGCCTGACCATGAATGTATGAAACATGTAGTTCCATTCCCTTGGAGATTGCTTTAAGCCATACAAAGACTTTTTAAGTAGACAAACCTGATCCTCTTTACCCTTCTGTTCATAGCCCTCTGGTTGACTCATGTAGATCCTTTCCTGTAGAACTCCATGTAGAAAAGCAGTCTTGACATCAAGCTGTTCTAATTCCATATCCTGGTAGACCACAGCTGATAGAAGCAGTCTTATAGAGACATGTTTAACTACGGGTGCAAAAACTTCATTATAATCAACCCCTTCTATTTGAGCAAACCCCTTTGCCACCAACCTAGCTTTATACCTCGGTGCTTCAATCCCTGGTATTCCTGGCTTGAGCTTATAAATCCATTTGCATCCTATTACTTTCTGCTTTTCCGGTCTCTTAGTCAAATCCCAAGTACCAATCTTGTTAAGAGAATCCATCTCCTCATCACTAGCTGCGTTCCATAGATCTTTGTCCCTACTTCTCTGAGCTTCCATAAAGGACTTTGGCTCTTCAAAGTTGATCATCTCAGCACTTGACAGTGCATATGTTAGAAAATCTGCATCTTCAAATTTTGATGGTGGCTTAGTTTCCCTTCTGACAGGATCTCTGGCTAGGAGATAGTCACCCAAGTCTTCTGTTTCAACCTCTGCCCTGTCTTCAGTTTCAGATTCTGTTTCAGTTTCTGTCTCAGTCCCTGCATCAGTATCAGCCTCAGAAGAACTTTATCTTTCACTCTGTCCTTGTTCTGATGGTTCACTTTCTGAATATGCTCCACCTGAAATTGAAGTCTCTCCTGGTGACACTCCTTCACCTAGAACTTCTTCCAAGTCATTCCTGAATGTCACTCTCCTATTAGACCCCTTTTCCTTGGTCTTATTTTTGTTGTTCTATCTTGTGCTTATGTCTTTAAACAACATTTCTTCATGAAACACCACATCCTTGCTGATTACAACTTTATGATCATCCAACAACCATACTCTGTACCCTTTAGTTCCTTGTCCATACCCGAGAAAGATCCCTTTAGTAGCTCTTGCACTTATCTTGTCTCTAATTGTATGAATGTATGCTACACAACCAAAGCTTCTCAGATGACTGTACTCTGGATTACTTCCTGTCCAGACGGCCTCTGGAACTTCGAAATTAATTGATGCCGATGGTGGCCTGTTGATGATGTACACAGCTATAGAAGCGGCCTCAGCCCAAAACTCTCCATTCAATCCTGTCTTTGACAGCATGCTCCTCACCTTATCCATTATAGTACGATTCATCCTTTCAGAGACCCCATTTTGTTGAGGTGTATAAGGACATGTTTTATGTCTCTTAACTCCAGAATCAGTACACAATTTGTCAAACCTTGTGTTACATAATTCCAAACCATTATCAGTCCTTAGACATTTCAGTTTCTTCCCGGTTTGATTTTCAACTAGTACTTTCTAGTCTGCAAATCTTTGATAAGCTTCATCCTTTGTCCTTTGGAAATAGATCCATACTTTCTTTGAGAAGTCATCAATGAAAGTAATGAAATATTGAGCTCCTGACATACTTGGGGTTACGTTTGGTGAACCCCACAAGTCAGAGTGCACATACTCAAGAATCCCTTTAGTAGTGTGTTTTGCCTTTGGGAAACTTTGTTTATGTGACTTTCCAAGTGCACAAGCCTCACAAAATCCCAGATCTTTCACATCTCCTTGTTTCAGATATCCTTTCATGGCCAGTGTTGCCATAGATTTCTGATTTAGATGTGCTAATCTCTTGTGCCATATACTTGTCATGTCTGATGAACTCTTGGCAACATTTGCTTGTGCTGGTCTAACATCTCCCTGAAGATAGTAGAGACCATGCTGATACTTCCCAGTCAGCACAGTCTGATTTCCTTTGTAGAATCGAACCTTGTAATCTTCTCCACTGTACGTGCATCCAGATTTCTCTAACTGACCATAAGATATAAGGTTCCTCCCCATTTCTGGAATATACCTCACATCCTTTAGAGTCACTACAGAACCATCTAAGTTGTCAATGGTAATTTTACCCATTCCTTTAACCATGCAATACGTGTTGTTTCCCATAAGGACCTTGTTTCCTTCAAATTCTACTAGGTCTGACAGCATATCCTTTCTTGGTGTTATGTGGAATGTACACCCTGAATCCAGTACCCATTGATCTTCAGAGACAATGAGACTAGCTGTCAAAGCTATAGGTTCTGGTAGTGTTGCTGCTACATTTGCGGAATTTTGAGGTCTGGTTTGTTGACCATTCTTTTTTCTCTATGGGCAGTCCCTTTTCCAGTGGTTCTCATCACCACAGACCCAGCAGGCCTTGGACTTTGGGTCCTTTGACTTTGACCTGTCCCGATTGTTGCCTTTGCCCTTTCCATTGTTTCTTTGATCATTCCTTTTCTCAGATCTGCCCCTTTTCTCAACATATAGACCCTCTGAACTTGATTTTCCCTTATTCAACAGCCCCTTTTGTCTCAGCTCCACCTCCTTTGCATAACTTGAAGTAGTTACTTCCCGCAATGTCAACGTATCCTTCCCCATCCCATACTTGAGAGTATGCACCAATGGTTCATATAGCGGTGGTAAGCCGGATAGAACTTGAATGGCTTGATATTCATCGGATATCTTGACGTCAAGACTGGCAAGCTCATTTATGAGTTTCAATAATGAGTCCAAATTTTCTTCAATGGTCTTGCTTTCCTCCATCTTGTAGCTAGCAAACATCTGTTTTAGGTAGATCCTGTTTGGCAGCGATTTTGTTTGATAGTCTCTTTCAAGTGCTTTCTACATATCGAGAGCAGATGGCTCATTCATGATCTTTCGCAGGATAGTGTCACTTAAGCACGTTCCCAAGAGACTCCTAACCCTTATAGCCTTTTCTGCCTTCCTTGGATCTACCTTTACCTCTACTGCTTCCCCATCCTTTCCCGATACTGGCTTGGTAGTATCTTCTTGTAGAACATACAGTAATCCTTGAATTTCAAACTGACCAAGCAACTTGTATTTCCACATACCGAAATCACCTTTTCCATCAAATTTCTCCATCTCGAATTTGCCTGGGGTTGGATCCATCTTTGTTGATTAACCTGTGTTCTTTTCTTTCACCTACAGGCAAAGGAAAGATCAACCACAACTTAGATAGATCACATAGCCACAATGAGTCACAAGAATCACCCTAATAAGCAAGATGAAGATAATCTGGAAATTAAGGTATGTATTGATTTTGCACTATCGATCAGAAATTCTCCCTGAGCTTTTGACTCGTGCTCAAAACCAACAAACTGTAGGGGTCGCCTTTGATTTCACCAAGGTTCCGTGAAGCTCAGATGCAACCTCCCTCCTCCGTTATGACTGTAAGTCTTCCTTCCTCTATCTTTTGTGAACACTTTGTGGATCTTCCTTTGATCTCTCTAACCTGAGAGCTATGATACTACTTCTTGCTGATCCACCTGTGTCCTGCACTCTGGTTCTCTGGTTAGTCGAAACTCTCTCTCTCTCTCTCTAACTCTCTCTGTTTGTGTCGCGAGTCACTCTTAAAGAAAATTAAAGAAGAAAGCAATAAGGACACACAAGATTATAGAGTTCCCCAAAACCCTGGGTACATCTCTCTTCAATATCCTTTCCCGGAATTCACTAACGCTTTTCTAGGTTTACAGGAGCTTCTGGTTCTCAACAATGGTGAGAGCGTTACAACGAAGAAGAAGAAGAAAGTTTGTTACTCTTCTGTTTCTTTTCCGTCTAACGTTATATGTATGACTAACACTCTTGGGCCTCGACATTTACCTGGCCCATATTCTATTGACTTTAGCTATTGAGTCAAAGCCCACTTGTAGACAACGAACCATCTTCCACAAACCGAATTTTTGAATTACAGGTTTTGTCGGTTCGGAATCATTACACCGTTTGTGTTTATGTACAAAACATAAAATGGTAGTAGTTTATAGAGACATCACTTGTAAGTTTGAATAAAATAATTTCTTCATGTAAAAACAAAGAATCAGATTACTAATATTTTCTTTTATCCCAAACTTGTTTCTTGCGCTTATTCTTGATCTTCTTCGCCTCCCAATCGTCCACTCTAACAAGGTAACCATCTCTTGAGAATTGCCTCTTCTTTTCGCTTTCCTTACATTTTGAGCCAAACATAATCTCTTAGAAACATGCTTTTCTTTTTAATCCATAAAAAAATGGAAAGCAAAGAGCAAGAACTTCAACGCCATCTCAATATCTGCGGACGATTCTATGATTTCTTGGTGAAGTTATTAGCCACACAAGCTTTGAAGAAAGCATCTCTTGGCCATCAATTAACGCCTGGTACAGTCGAACGAAACGGGCAAAATTCTGATATTGGCTCTAATATCATATGCGATGTTCGAAAAAACATGGAAACAAATGAAGTATTAGCAGTCGATGGAGAACAACTACAGCTACGTGTACCAAAAGAAAATGCTCCAAGGAAAATTGTGAGCATAAAAGAAGAAGTTGATGAGATACGGATAAGTTCAAGGAGAATCAAGAAGAAGACATCGAAAGGAAGTTTTGGTTTCGAGCATGAACTTATGCCTCTAAAACCATTGAAATCGATTCTGAGAAAGGATTCCCGAGTAAGCAACAATCTGTGATCACATATTGGATATGTAGTAAAACATAATATGTAGTTACGTCGAAATAATCATTAGTCTTCACTGATATGTAAAATCAAATATTGGCCAAGGAAATATGTGTATTAATATCTTTTATAGTCATACAGTAATGGAATTTGTAAATCATTAGTTAGTTAGGAGTGAAGACGCACTTGTTCGTGATTTTTGTCAATGAATTTCTTACGACAATATTATATACTAGTAGGTTATCCGCCTTTCGCGCGGTATATTATATATTTATTTATCGATGTAGTTCAAAATATATGGTAATAGTAAAACTTTTAATTAAATTTAGTATTTTGTAAAAATAAATTTTAATAATAATTTTGTATATCTAGTAAAACTATAATTACCGCGGGGTAATTTTTTTTAAGAAATTGTTCTGAAATTTAAGAAAAATTGCTTTTATTTGAATTTTATAATATGCATAACTCATGATTATAGATAGAATTATCAAACGGAATAATTTATCTATTTAACCCGTTTTGCAGTAGATTAAAATATTATTCGGGCTAACACGTAAAAAATATAATCTTGAAAACATAACTCTATTAATTATTATGCACCGTTTAATGACTCTAGTTTTGTGATTAGTTCATGAACTCTTAAAACAAACAAAACATTTGTGTCTAACTTTTTATAAAATTAGTAAAATTTCTTGTGTCTAACTTCAAAGAAAATATAATAAACTATAGTGAAACATATATCAATACTTATCACTAATCTTTAATGCAAAATAAATACTTTCCATATTCTTATCACTAATTGTAAAAGACAATTATAACATTTCCTATTTCAATTATTTTTTGTTATTTGTAATGATATTTCATGTAATAACTTACAAAACAAAGTTAATTTTCAAAAATGTCTTCTTAAATAATATTATAGAGATATATAATTTTCTCTTTTGAAATATGGGTCGAATTTTTATTCATCTACATCAATCTCATTTTGAAATCATCTAACATGTTTCCAAGATACACTCATAATCTTGCGAATATTCTTTTGTTGAACGAATCGTTGTTCGCATGCTTAAACACTGATTTCTAACCATCAAAACGTTTATGATTTAATATTTATGTTAATCTTTATTTTATGATCTAATGTTTTAATTTTTTAGAATTTATATAGAATATTTATGTTAATCTTTATTTTATGATCTAATGTTTTAAATTTTTTAGAATTTATATTATTGTAATGATTTTGCCTTTTCAACGGTTTTGGAATGGATTAGATATTTGCGGATATTAGAAAATCCGGATTCCGAAATTTTTTTTTGGATTTATGAAAATCAGATATGGATCCGGTTATCCTACCCGTTTCTATCTAATCTTATAACTTATTTTAATTATACATTTCCTTATCATTTAAACAAATTTATATAATATATTTATCATAGAATCACAACTCTTTACTTTGTATGAAGCTTAGGTAAGTTTATAATGTAGTGAAATTATTATTAATATTTTCATGTATTCATCTAAAAATAAATGTTTGTTCTAAACTCTATTAATAAATCTCATAAAACTAAATTTCACCAATTGAAGTTTCTTTAGATCAATAATATATGAGTTATCTTGTATAATAAAATATCTTTTCATATTCTAAGGATAACTTTTATATTAGTAGATGACAATTATTATGAGAATGAAAATATCATAACACAATTATTATGAGAATTATGGAATTAAGTGATTATGGGATTAAATGATGTAATAGAGAATAAGTGAGTGATGATGTGTCACAAATTTAGAGTATGAGAAGATGATGTGGCAGCCTAAAAAGAAAGGAAATTCAACTTTATATATATAGATAACCAAGGGTTAATTTGCTCAATAAACAAAATAAATATGAAAATTAAGAATATAACTATGTAATATTGCTTAGTAACCATTACATGTCCAGAAAAACTATTTGTTTACATCATCATCTTTTCTGTACTATTTCGTTGTGTTTTTTTTTAATGAAAAAATAATATATTTGTCTGATTTCATTTTGCTGATTTAATTTCTATTTTCGATTGATTAGAATTTGCAATCATACTAAAACACACACATTTTTTTGCATAGTTTGATTTTTTTTTTAAAACATACAAAAATTCTCAAAATGGTGAATATTGTTTATAATTAAGAACACAATATACTATATATAAACACATAGAATAAAATATTATACTATACTATTTAACCACAATCCATAGATAAATCAACTTTAAAACAAAAATACTAAACTGTAAAATCAAAAGCCTAAACACAAAAAAAAAAAGTTTAAAACCCTACTAATTAACTGAAAACTTGAAAATAATGCATTTTCTTAATTATGATAGAATCTATTATATTATTTGTGAAGTGATTCGGGCTGTGGTTCAAAGCTCATTTTCTTGTGTCGTTTTGTTAAATGAAAACGATATAATTTGATTGGTTGGTGAAAATAACTTAGTCTGATTGGTTGGTTCATAATTAGATTATGTATTAGGTAATTAATTTTGTAATTAAAAAAAAAACAAAAGATATGGATCAGAAGTCGGGCCTTAAAAAAAGTGGTCCATGATTATGATAATACTAATAAATGAATATTAGATCGTGTTCATGATTATCGTAAAGGAAAAAAAAGGAAAAAATACCTAAACCCTAAATCGTTTTCGTATAAATATATGGTTTCTACTACCGCATTCTTCACGTTCTCTTTTTTTCTTTTGTATTTTTTTTAGGGTTTAGGCGATTATTCTTCGTAGTTAACGTCTTCTGTTTTCGCTTTCTCTAGCATGTTTATTTGTTTGGAAGCTAATCTATCAAAAGTTATGATCAGTTGGGAGCTTCCCCGCATGTCATCAGGTACCATTTAATAGTGTCCTTCATATGTTAAATCGTTGTTTGTTTTGTATTTTTATCTTTTAGTTTATCGGATGTTTGTGTAATTCGTTAGGTATTTCTAAGTTGTCTTTTGCTATAGTTTTTTTTTATGCTAGCAGTATCAGATCTCCTCTCTTTGGCTCCGACGAGGCTCAAACTAATAGTTTAAGCCGTCCTTTCGTCACTCCATACGTTTTTATCGACGTTTCTAAGAAAAAAGGTTTTTGTTTCAGACGTTTATCTTTTCTGTTCTATTTTGATTTTTTCTAATTGATATTTTGTTTTAGTGTTTTGGTGTTGTTTTGTCTGGGATTCAGAGCTTCTGTGGATTGTGTGTCAGGGCATCCTGAGGATTGAAGGTGGTTCAAATATCTCTGGTGTCTTCTTTTTAATTCTTTCGGTTTCTTATTTATTATGTTATTTTTTAAAGATGTAGATCGGGATTCTGCCTTCAATATATGGGTTCTCAACCAGCGTTGTTTAGGTTTTGGACCTCTAGAGCCGAGTCCACTTTTTCCTAGCACCTTTGTTTGAGACTTTGAGAGCAAGACTTGGATTGTACGCAAAGACTATTTAGAACCCGAAGGTGGTTTTTTTTTTTCCATTTTTTTTTTATTTTTTCGTTCGTGCTTTTTTTTTTTGTCGTTGTTTGTATTGTGTCTGAAGGTTGGTCATTGTTTTTGTCCTTTTAGTTTTGTTAGTGTTTGGTTTTATAGTTTTATTTATTTTTTAAATATTTTTTTGTCCTTTTTGTTTCTATTTTGGTTTTTATTTTGTTTATATTAATGATTATTTTAATTTTGTAGATGATAGTGTCTCGGAAGATAGTGAAACATTGTATTGACGTGGCACAGATGATGACGATGGGTTTGCTGATTGTATTGGGTCAGGTCATGCTTTGGGATGAATCGGAGGTCGATGATATCGGCGATGGTTTCACCGATGGAGATGATGATTCCGATGGATCAGAAGATGTCTCTGTGGATGATTGTGGTGATGAGGATGACGATTCTGATGATGATTCTGATGGATCAGAAGATGTCTCTGTTGATTATTGTGATGATGAGGATGACGATTCTGATTCGTGTGATGATTACGAGGATTCGGGACGTGATGAAGATTTAGATGTCGATCTTGATGTTGTTTCCTCTGGAGATGATGGAGATACATAATGCGAAGAAGATTTGGATGATGATTCTGATGCTTCTTCGTTGTCTGGTAAGGACGACTTGCATAGTGATATGCTCAAATTAATACCCTATAAGTACTAAAGCAGTTGTTGTAGTATATGTAAGGGTCGAACACAAGAACTCACAGAAACACACAATAGATTATATAGAAGAGAATTAATCTAAGTGATCAATGAAATTGAAAGCAAGTACGTAAATTAAACGAGTTGTAAGTTCGATGGGAGAAAGATAGGTTCAGGGTATTTCTCAGGAAATCGATGAATGCAGACAAACTAGTTGATATATCATGGTTTTTACCCTATTTAAGCCATGATATAAGTCCTTTTATAGAGTCTTTTCTTGTGTTTTGGAGTCTTTTAGAGTCTTTCACAGGTTATAGCACATCTGGAGCTTAATTTGAATTATTGGAGCTTTTCTGGAGCATTCTGGAGCGAGACTGAAGTCTGATGACTAAGAGCCCAATCTGAGCACCGAGCATCGATCGATACCCCCTGGTATCGATCGACACTCATCGAGATTTCATGGGCCGCGACTAATTATGAAGTCTTGGAGAATTGCAAAAGCACCCAGAAGACTTTGATAATTACAAGAAAGCCCCAAATCGTGATTTAGGTTATAAATAGGATTTTACAGCCATTGTTTAGGAAATGCTTTTATTTTCTGTGTTTGATTTTACTTTGGTTTTAGAGAGACAAATCTGAATCTCCCTTCGTCCGAGATCAGATCTCTAAACCCTTCTTTCTATTCTATTGATGATTTATTCAAACATGTTGATTGTTTCATTCTCCATGTCTGAGTAGATCCACCTTAGGTTTAGGGTTTTCTCATAAGGGTTTTCTTTGAATGCTAGGTTAAATATCTTTTAGGATTCACCATCTGAATTATAGTTCTTCGCTTAGGTTGTGTTCATAGCTTGTTCTAGATTAGCTACCTAGAATATAAATCTTAGGATAATTGATTAGGTACGAGAGTGCAATTAATTACCTGATAGAACCTAGGTGAGCAAATTGATTATTCGCAAAGAGATTTGGTTTAATTGATTTGTGAACATATCAAACCTGTTGTTAAAGCTGATTTAGACTTTAGGATTCGCAAAGAGATTTGGAATTCCTAGGATTTAGATTTAGATAGTTTTCGCAACGAGAGTTGGTTAGCTATATTTTAGTGATTTGAGTTCAAGAACTGCGCTAAATCTGAATCCTGTTAGTTAGTTAGTCAGCATTCACTGATTTTCTGAGAAAAACCCCTGAGCCTATATTTCCCAATTGATTTACATCTCGTTTAATTTCTGCACTGTTTTTAATTACATCTATCTGGCTTAGCGTAATTCGACACTTCATAATTTATTGTGTGATCTCTGTGAGTCTTTGTGGTTCGACCCCTACACTTACTACAACAACTGCTTTAGTATCTTAGGGTATTGAATTGAGCATATCAATTTTGGCGCCGTTGCCGGGGACTCAATTTCGCCATTAGATTTTAGTTTAGAATTTCGACTAAGTTCGTCGGTATCGATCGATACTCACTAGTATCGGTCGATACTCCGGCGACTTCTTTTTGGTGTCGATCGACACCACTTGGTATCGATCGATACTCAACGTATTTTTCTGGTTACTTACGTGCTTTGCCTAGTGTTTTCCTTGCGGGTGTATGCTTGTTCGTGAAACCAGGAGCAACAAGAGCACTCAGCTAGTTGGACTATCACTGGAACAGCTAGCGCTTGTGGAACGCACAAACAGAAAGACCAAGCAAACATCAGGGATGAACAACCCAGTGGTTTTAAGAGCTGATGAAGCTGGAATTCTGAGAGACCAAGAGGGTCATGTGTGTAATGAGAGAGGGCAACGACTTGATGAAGCTGGAAACATCGTTGTCCCTGCTCCTGTTATTGAGATTTTTGTGCCAGCTGGGCGCGGCAACGTTGGCAAAGCTGCAGGTGTTCGAGCTCAGACAATTGGTGAGTACAACAGGCCAGAGCAGTTTTTCGCCAATCGGTCAGCGATTCGTCCTCCTGCTTATGAGAGGAATGACTTCGAGCTGAAACCTGCTTACTACACTCTAGTAGGACAGCATCTCTTCCATGGTCTTCCTCATGAACATCCAATGGACCATGTAGAGAAATTCGAGGACTTGGTCACTAGCATCAAGAGCAATGGAGTGTCCTACGACTATCTCTTCTGCAAGCTCTTCCCCTACTCTCTGGGTGGAGAAGCTACTTACTGGCTGAGGCAGCTATCTCCTGGATCGCTAACTAATTGGGAGGACACCAAGAGAGCCTTCCTGATTAACTTCTATGATGACGGGCGATCTGAAGATCTGAGAAATAAGATATCCACTTTTTCTCAAGGACCTACTGAGGCGTTCAAGGCTGCTTGGACAAGATTCAGATCGTATCAGAGAGATTGTCCACATCATGGATACTCTGATGTGCAGCTGCTGGGTATCTTCTTCAGAGGAGTAGATTGGAGATATCAGATGGGTCTGGACTCTTCGAGCAATGGTAATTTCAACACCAGATATCCTGAGGATGCTATTGTGTTGATTGAGAACTTTGCATCTAGTAGTAGCACCAAGAGCGCAGACTTCGAGCGCAAGAAGCTGGCTGGTAACATGGATGGGTCACAGATCGCTGAAGTGAAAGCTCAGCTGGATTCTATGCACAGTCTTCTGCTGGGAAGGACAACAAAGGCCGTCCACTTTGCTACTGAGAATGAGGTGGAAGATGTTAACTACATAGGTGGTTCTGGTTTTCAGGGTCAGCGATTCGGATACAACTCCAATCGAAACTTCACCAACAATGCTCAGCAAGGAGGGTACCAATCCCCACCACCCAAAGCTCCTGAGAGTAAGATTGAGGCTATGCTTGAACACCTGGTTCAAGGGCAGGAGAAGATGACAGCCACCTTCAATGGTAAGATGGACACCATGTACACCGATTTGAGTGGAAGGATCGAGGCACTAAATACGAGTCACAGGATGCTGGAAACTCAAGTAGCTCAGACTGCAGCAAATTCCAAGGGAAAATCGGTTCATGCACACGTCAATGCGATCTCCTCAAGTGCAGAGAATTACGAAGAGGATTCTGAAATCGCCAGAGCATCGATCGATACCCCCAGGTGTCGATCGATGCCGGTTACAATTCTGAAACGGGACACTTCCAAAACCCGTGTATCGATCGATACACCACTGGTATCGGTCGATACCAAGGCAATTTCTGAGGAGACACATGATATTTCGACCAAGGAGCCTCAAGTAGCAGCAGCACGGTTCAATATCGCCCAATTTTGGGAAGACTATGAAACGAAGTGTCAAGCAGCGATAGCTAAGGAACGAGCTGAGAAAAGAGCTCGCAAGCCCAAGAAGGAGAATCCTGTACCTAAACACCTCAGAGATCCCATCTCTCCAAAGCAGCTGCGTGGCTTTGAGAAGATGGTAAGAAGGATTTCCCCTGATTCAACCTTTGAAGAAGCCCTAGAGTGCCGTCCTCTGCTAAGTCACTTCAAGGATTGCAGAGAAACTAAGGAAGAGATTAAGGCACTCTTCATTAAGGCTAGAGGTCCACCTCCACTGAGACAGTTGACCCCAAGGGAGGATCCAGGGAAATTTGTAGTTCCATGCTCTATCTCTGGAGTTGAGTTCAAAGAGTCTCTTGTCGACTCAGGGGCTAGTGTCAATGTCATCTCAAGGGAAATTGCAGAGCGGTTAGGAGCTGATATTCGATCACCAGAGGCATCTATCACATTCGCGAACAACTCCACCTCGCTTCCACACGGTACTATCCATGGTTTGCTGGTCAAAGTAGGAGACTGTCTAGTTCCTACTAATTTTCAGGTTGTAGAGATGGGTGCAATATCTCGTATGCCTATCCTTTTGGGACGACCGTTCATGGCTACTGCAGGCGCGATCATAGACACACCTAATAAGAGAATCTCTTTCTCTTACATTGGCAGAGGGGTCTATTATGGTGTCATTCCCCCTAGGAGTGCTCCCACACATGTGTCTAGCATCGAGGTTGTCACAGGAGAGTCGCTAGCGATTGATATTTTGGAAGAGCCTCCTGATGAGCCTACTGTCGCAGATGTTCCAGGTGAACCGCCCAGCACCCCCAAAGAAGTTGCCAAGAAAACTAAGGCAACAAAGAAGAAGGCCAAGAGCAACAAAGTTGAGAATCCCCATGTCACTTTGATACCTCAGAAGTGTAATGGAGATTCGATTGAGTACAAGGTCAAATGCAAAGGAGCCTTGAAGCCATTCTCTAAGGCAAGAGTCCTTCTTACTTCTGAGCTGAAAGAGAAAGGGCAGGAGTTTGTGGACAGCATGCTAAGCAGAACTTTGAAGCTAGTAATGTCAAGTGATGGAGCCTGTTTTGGTGCAAGTTCTCACTCTTATCCAGCCTGAAGGGCGTTACAGTCAAGCTATTGACGTTAAACGAGCGCTTGGTGGGAGGCAACCCACTTGTGAGTCTGTTTTTGATTCGTTTTTATTTTTATTTTCGTTTGTTTTGAGTCTGTGTCAGGATGAACAAGGAGCAACTCGAAATCGCCTGAGCATCGATCGATACCCCTATGGTATCGATCGACACCAATCGCGGATGAAAATTCACAAAGTCGATCTAAGCATGGTATCGATCGATACCATGCCGTGTGTCGATCGACACCGACTGTTCCAGAACGGTAATTTCTTGTTTCTCTTCGTTCTATCCTTTTTCTTTGTTTCTTTCACTGACTCTAGGCTAGATAACACTGAGGACAGTGTTGTTCAAGTCTGGGGGAGGTGTCTGCTGACATTGTTTTCGTTTTTCTTAGAGTCAGTCGTTTTATCGAGTCAAAACTGTTTTATTGAGTCAAAATTTGTTGGAGATGATGATCCTGTGCTTGAACCTATTGATTTGATTTTGTTTTTGAGTGCACAGTGTTACAGGATCAGTTCTAGATCGACTAATGAAAAATCCAAAGGCTGACCAGTTGACTAGAAAACATCCATGTCTCCAGCAGAGTTCTTCTGAAGCCTGAGCCAAATTTTTGCACTTCATCAATGTGGTTAGTGTTCATAGAGCTTGATTCATCATTCATATCTGATAAAGGAACCCGTGTGTTTAGAATTATGGTATCTCTCTCCCCTGAAATAAGTTGATAGATTAAGAGCATAAAAGATTGAAATGATTTTCTTCTGAGTAGAGGGTTAGGAAAATTTCCAGCGATCCCATTATTCTACTTAAGAGGGGATGATCACACAAAGGATTGGAAGCGAGGCTAGGATTTTCCTATGATGCCATTATTCGCCTACATCCTTTGATACATAGAGAGGGAAGAACCGGGGATTTGGTGGCAAACACCATCAATACTCGCGTCTCCTACCTTGATATGTATATGCTAAGCTGAAAATAAAAAAATAATAAGGATATAATAAGAAATAAGTCTGGAGGAGAGAAATTGATACAAAAGAAGTGTGAAAAGGGTGGTTCCTTTGTCAAGATATTGTCTGGTAAAGAGTCTAGAAGGTTCTTAAATATTAGCTGCAGAGATGAAACTGGCGATGAGGGCTTTACTTGAACAATGCTGTGGGATTTTGTGTGGAGTCTGGAAAAGCTGCGAATGTCTACGGAGAAGTACATGGTGGTTAGATCAAAAGCTGATCAGGTAACATTTGGGTGCTTGGAAAGAAGGTCATTTCGATGGTTCAGGAACAGGTGAGTCTCTACGTTTTCAAACCTCTTTTTCTGATTTAGTCTTCTATTTGCTTGAGGACAAACATGGTTCAGGTTGCGCACGGTTCTTGAACTCAAATCACTAAGGTATAATTAACCAACTCTCGTTGCGAGAATTATCTAAGCCTAAATCCTAGAATTCTAAATCTCTTTGCGAATCCTAAAGTCTAAACCAACTTTTAGTTCAAGTTTGATTCGTTCACAAAACAACTAAACCAAATCTCTTTGCGAATAGTTAGTTTGCTCACCCTAGGTTCTATCAGGTAATTAATCGCACTCTCGTGCCTAATCAATTATCCTAAGATCTAAGTTCTAGGTGATCAATCTAGAATTAGCTTTGGAAACAACCTATGGTGAAGAACTAATTCAGATTATGAACCCTAACAACTAGTCAACCTAACATTCAAAGAAATCCTTTATGAGAACCCTAAACCTAAAGTGGATCTACTCAGATATGGAAATTGAAGCAATAAACATGTTTGAATAAATCATCAAATAAATAAGAAAGAGTAACAAGAGGATTCGAAATCTTCTCTCGGACGAACATAGTTTCAGAATTGTCTCCTTTCAAAAGCTCTCTCACAAAACCAATGTAAAATAAAGCATAGCCATCAAAGTGGCTTTAAAATCCTATTAAATAACTTAAATCACGTTTTGGGGCTTCTTGTAAATAATAAAGACTTCTGGGCAATTTTGCAATTCTTCAACTCTTCTAAAGTTGCGACTCGTGTCTTGCTGCATTGAGTATCGACCGATACTAGTCAGTATCGATCGATATTGAAGCTTCAAATCGGGTACTCAGCTACTTGAACGTCTGCTTTGCTCCAAAATGCTCTAGAAAGCTCCAATATCTCCAATTATGCCCCAAACGTGCTAAAACCTGTAAAAGACTCTAAAATATTACAAAATAGTAGAAAGACACTATAAAACGGACTTATATCATGGCCTAAAACGGGTAAAAACCATGATATATCAACTCCCCCAAACTTAGCCCTTGATTGCCCTCAACCAAAACAAAAGACTAAACCAGAGAAAGAGGTTTGAAAACAGAGAGACTCACATGTTCATGAAACATCGTAATGACGCTTTTCCTTAGTGCTACACATGTCACCTAACCAGGTTCAGATCTAACCACCATGTACTTCTCCGTAGACATTCGCAGCTTCCTAGACTACACACATTATTTCACAGCATCGTTCAATCAAGCCTTCCTCGCCAGTTTCATCGCTATGATTAATACCAAGAACCTTCTAGATTCTTTCCCATACAATGTCATGACAAGGAACCACCCAATTTCACACTTTTTGGTTTTATTTTCTCTCCCGCCGACTTATTTCTTATTATGTCTCTTGCATATACATATTAAGGTTCGAAACGCGAGTATTGATTGTGTTTGCCACCGAATCCCCAGTTCTTCCCTCAAAAGTAATCAAAGGTGTGTGCGAATAATGGTATCACAAGAAATTTTCCTAAACTCGCTTCTACCTTTGTGTGATCATTTCCTCTGAAGTAGAATAATGGGATCGTTGGAAATTTTCCTAACCCTCTACTCAGAAGAAAATCATCTCATCTTTTAATGTATCTTATTAATTAACTTGTAAGAGGGAGAGAAATACCATTACTTTAAACACATAGGTTCCTTTGTCAGATAAGAATGAGGAATCAAGCTCCATGAATACTAACCACATCGATGAAGTGCAAAAATTTGGCTTAGGCCTTAAAGAACTTTGCTGGAAACATGGGTGTCTTCTAGTTAACTGGTCAGCCTTTGGATTTTTCATTAGTCGATCTAGAACTGATTCTGTAACAATGGTCACTTAGAAGCAAAGTCAGAACAAAAGATTCAAGAAAAAGATCACAATCTCCAATAAAGTTTTGACTCAATACAACAAATTTTGACTAAAAAACAACTGACTCTAAGAAAAATAAACACAACATCAGCTACGACCTCCCCCAGACTTGAACAACACTGTCCCCAGTGTTATCTAGCCTAAGCTTGGTGAAAGAAAACAAATGAACCAAGTGGATTGTGAAAAACAAGAAGTTACCATGCTGGAACATCGAGTATCGACCGACACACGACCTGGTATTGATCGATACCAAGCTTAAGTCGATACAATGACCTCTTCTCATCCGCGTAGGATGTTGACCGATACCAACATGGTATCGATCGATACTCAGGCGATTTCGTAATTTCTCCTTGTTTATCATGACACAAACACTTACCCAGATCCACAAGTTTACCAGGGAGAAGTTTTAATGAATCCTGATATTTATATGTCAAATTCTTGTTTTTCTTACAGGATATAGTTAACACAAAACGAAAAAAAAAAGACTTTTATACAAACTTACCAGTGGGTTGCCTCCCACTCAGCCCTTGTTTTACGTCACGAGCTTGACTTTACAGACAATCAGTCAAGATAAGAACGAGAGTTTGCAGCAAAAAAGACTCCACAACTTGACATCTCCAGCTTCAGAGTTCTGCTCAACATCTTCTCCACAACCTCCTGACCTTTCTCTTTTAGCTCCGGAGTAAGAATAACTCTAGCCTTAGAGAACGGTCTTGAGGTCCCTTTGCATTTCACCTTATATTCGATCGAATCTCCATCACACTTCTGAGGGATTAAGGTCACATGTGTAGCACTCTCGACTCTTTTGCTCTTCACCTCCTTCTTTGCCTTAGTCTTTTTTATGACTTTCTTGGTGATGATAGGAGGATGATCTAGAATTTCTATGACAGTTGGTTCATCATAAGGCTCGTCCAAAAGATCAACCATCAATATTTCGCCCGTGACAACGGGGATCCAAGATATGTGCTTGGGAGCTTTTCTAGAAGGGATAGCTTCGTAGGAGACTCGTTCGTCAATGTATGAGAACGAGATACTCTTACTGGGCGTGTCCATAATTACACCAGCCGTAGCCATGAAAGGTCTCCCAAGAATCAAAGGCGTACTAGACCTTGCATGCATCTCCACAACCTGAAAATCGGTAGGAACTAGACAGTCTCCTACTTTAGCCATCAAATCAGGGATTGTACCGTATGGAACTGATGTGGAAGAGTTCTCGAATGTGAGAGCCATCTAAGTAGATCTTATGTCATCGATTTTCAGCTTCTCTGCAAGTGCCCTTGATATGACATTGACGCTAGACCCTTAATCAACCAGAGATTCTTTGAATTCAACTCCGGCGATAGAGCATGGAACTAAAAAAATTCCTGGGTCTTCCCTCTTAATCAACTGCTACATCGGTGGTGGTGTGCTTCTGACCTTGATGAAGAGTGCCTTAATCTCTTCCTCAGTTTCTCTGCAATTTTGGAAGTAACACTCCAAATGACGATTTTCAAAGGCTTCTTCAAAAGATATAGTGTGGGGAATCCTCCTGACCTTCTTCTAATAAGCTAGCAACTTCTCTGCAGTGATGGGTTTCATGAGATGTCTAGGTGGTCTAGGATATTGTATCTTAGGCTTGTAGACACTCTCCTCAATCACCTCCGGTTTCTTCACAATCGCTGGTTCAACCTGCGAGGGGTGTCGATCGATACAAGGTTGGTGTCGATCGACACAAGGCTCATGTGTCGTTTCTTCAGGTCGGTGTCGATCGATACTTGCAGTGGTGTTGGTCGATACTGACGAATCAGATTCGGAATCCCCTTCGATAGGGATTTCGAAATTTCCTGCACTTCGTAAGGTGATTGCATTGACGTACTCGTTATGTGAATTAGCAATCTTTCCTTTGACAGCTGCTGTAGTCTGAGCTACTTGCGTTTCAAGCATCTTCTGATGAGTATTGAGGGCATCGATTCTTCCATTCAGATTATTGTACACAGCATCTATCTTTCCATTGAGATTCACTGTGAGCTGCTGCTGCCCTTGAACCAGTGATATATCATGGTTTTTACCCCGTTTAGGCCATGATATAACCCCGTTTTATAGAGTTTTTCTACTATTTCGTAGTGGTTTAGAGTCTTTTACAGGTTTTAGCACGTTTGGAGCATAATTGGAGATATTTGAGCTTTCTGGAGTATTTTGGAGCAAAGCAACGTTCATGTAGCTAAGTACCCGTTTTAAAGTCTCAGTGTCGATCGATACTGGCTAGTATCGGTCGATACTCATCGAAGCAGACACGACCCACGAATTTAATGAAGAGTTGAAGAATTGCAAAATTGCCCAGAAGACTTTATTATTTACAAGAAGCCCCAAAACCTGATTTAGGTTATTTAATAGGATTTTACAGCCACTTTGATGGCTACGCTTGCTAAGTTTTATTCTAAGCATTATTTTACTTTGGTTTTGTGAGAGAGCTTTTGAAGAGAGACAAGTCTGAAACTCTGTTCGTCCGAGAAAGGATTTCGAACCCTCTTGTTACTCTTTCTATTTTATTTGATGATTTATTCAAACATGTTTATTGCTTCAATTGACATGTCTGAGTAGATCTCTTGTTAGGTTTAGGGTTCTCATAAGGTTATCTATGAATGTAGATTGATTAGTTATTAGGATTCACCATCTGAATTAGTTCTTCACCATAGGTTGTTTGCAAAGCTAATTCTACATTGATCACCTAGAACTTAGATCTTAGGATAATTAATTAGGCGCGAGAGTGCGATTAATTACCTGATAGAACCTAAGGTGAGCAAAATAACTATTTGAGATATCATGGTTTTTACCCCGTTTAAGCCATGATATAAGTCCGTTTTATAGAGTCTTTCGACTATTTCGTAGTGTTTTAGAGTCTTTTACAGGTTTTCGCACATTTGGAGCATAATTGGAGACATTGGAGCTTTCTGGAGTATTTTGGAGCAAAGCAGACGTTCATGTAGTTGAGAACCCGATTTGAAGCATTAGTATTGATCGATACTGCCTAGTATCGGTCGATACTCACCGAAGCAGACACGACCCGCGACTTAATGAAGAGTTGAAGAATTGCAGAATGGTCCAGAAGTCTTTATTATTTACAAGAAGTCCCAAAACGTGATTTAGGTTATTTAATAGGATTTTACAGCCACTTTGAGGGCTATGATTTATTTTACTTTGGTTTTGTGAGAGAGTTTTTTGAAGGGAGACAAGTCTGAAACTCTGTTCGTCCGAGAGAAGATTTCGAACCCTCTTGTTACTCTCTTTGATTTATTTGTGATTTATTCAAACATGTTTATTGCTTCAATTTCCATGTCTGAGGAGATCTCTTGTTAGGTTCAGGGTTCTCATAAGGGTTATCTCTGAATGCTAGATTGATTAGTTATTAGGATTCACCATCTGAAGTAGTTCTCCGCCATAGGTTGTTTGCAAAGCTAATTCTAGATTGATCACCTAGAACTTAGATCTTAGGATAATTGATTAGGCGCGGAAGTGCAATTAATTACATGATAGAACATAGGGTGAGCAAAATAACTATTCGCAAAAGAATTCGGTTTAGTTGTTCTGTGAACAAATCAAACTTGATTTAAAAAGCTGATTTAGACTTTAGGATCGCAAGGGAATTTGGAATTCTTAGGATTTAGATTTAGATAGTTTTCGCAGCGGAAGTTGGTTAACTATATCTTAGTGATTTGAGTTCAAGAACTGTGCTAAATCTGAATCCTGTTAGTTAGTTTATCTGAATTTATTGATTTCCTGAGAAATACCTTGTACCTAGCCATCTCCTAATTGAATTTACAACCGTTTTAATTTACGTTCTGTTTTTAATACCATTGATTTGCTTAGCGTAATTTTCACCTATATAATCTATTGTGTGTCTATGTGAGTCCTTGTGTTCGATCCCTACTATAGTGCAACTACTGCTTAGTACTTTTAGGGTATTAATTTGAGCATATAACTATTCGCAAAGAGATTTGGTTTATTTGTTCTGTGAACAAATCAAACCTGATTTAAAAGCTGATTTAGACTTTAGGATTCGCAAAGAGATTTGGAATTCCAAGGATTTAGATTTAGATAGTATTCACAACGAGAGTTGGTTAATTATATCTTAGTGATTTGAGTTCGAGAACCGCACTAAATCTGAATCATGACTGGTTAGTTTATCTGCATTCATTGATATCCTTAAAAATACCCTGAACCTATCTTTCTCCAATCGAATTTACAACCGTTTTAATTTACGTTTTGCTTTCAATATCATTGATCGTTTAGCTTAATTCTCACCTATATAATCTATTATGTGTCTCTGTGAGTCCTTGTGTTCGACCCCTACTATACTGCAACTACTTCTTAGTGCTTTTAGGGTATTAATTTGAGCATATCAAATTTGGCGCCGTTGCCGGGGACTCAATTCGCCATTAGATTTTAGTTCGAGAATTTCGACTAAGCTCGTCGGTGTATGCCTAATCGTGAAACCAGAAAGAACAAGAGCACTTAGCTAGTTGAACTGTCATTGGAGCAGCTAGCAAGGATGAACAACAATCAAGCAGAGTTGGTTCGAGACGAGACTGGTGCTTACAGGGACCTAGAAGGTCGTTTGTGCAATGAGAGAGGACAACGTCCGGATGGAGAAGGGAACATAATTCCACCTGCTCATGTTGTCGCTGGGAACGCGAACGCAGTGGATGCTGGGAATGATGTGGTTAATCGTGGTAGAACGATTGGTGAGTGCAACAGACCTGACCAGTTTTACGCAAACCGATTTGCGATTCGGCCTCCTACTTTTCCGAGGATTGACTTTGAGCTGAAACCCGCATACTACACTATTGTGGGACATCACCATTTTCATGGTCTTTCCAGCGAACATCCCATGGATCATATTGAGAGGTTCGAGGACTTGGTCACTAGCATCAAAAGCAATGGAGTGTCCTACGACTATCTTTTCTGCAAGCTTTTCCCATACTCTCTTGGTGGGGAAGCAACTTACTGGCTGAAACAGTTGCCTCCTGAATCGCTAACTACTTGGGAGGAGATTAAGAATGCTTTCCTGACCAATTTCTATGATGATGCAAGATCTGAGGATCTAAGGAACAAGATCTCCCAGTTTTCTCAAGGACCTACTGATGCGTTCAAGGCTGCTTGGACGAGATTCAAATCGTATCAGAGAGATTGTCCACATCATAGATACTCTGATGTTCAGCTGATGGGTTTCTTTTTCAGAGGAGTTGGTTGGAGGTATCAGATGACTCTGGATGCTTCGAGCAATGGAAATTTCAACACCAGGTATCCTGATGAAGCCTATGTCCTGATTGAGAACTTGGCGTCTAGCAATAGCACCAAGAATGCTGATTATGAGAGGAAGAAGTTAGCTGGTAACATGGATGGCTCACAGATCGCTGATTTTCAAGCTAGTTGGATTCTATGCACAATCTTCTGATGGGCAAGACACAAAATGCTGTTCACTTTGCTGAAAATGTTGAGGTGTTCAATGAGGATGAAGTAGAGGATGTCAACTACATTGGTGGTTCTGGTTTTCAGGGTCAGATGAATCAATTCAACAACAACCGAAATTTCAACAACAACTCCCAGTAAGGATGTTCAAATCAGTTTGGTCAGAGATCATCCCAGAACAGTGGGTACACCAGGAACTATGGAAATTCATCCTATCAACATGTATCTGCTAAGCTTCCAGATAGCAAGATCGAGTCTATGTTCGAACAACTTATTCAAGGACATCAGTAGCTCACAGTGAATCTCAACGGAAAGATAGATGCTGTGTACAAGGATATGAGTGGAAGGATCGACGCGCTCGATACTCATCAGAAGATGTTAGAAACGCAAGTAGCTTAGACTGCATCAGCTGTCAAAGGAAAGATGACTCAGGCACAGAAGGAGTACGTCAATGCCATCACCTTGAGAGGTGCCGAAGATCTCGAAAACCTTGTAGAAGGTGATTTCGAACCTGACTCGTCAGTATCGATCGATACCACTTCTAATATCGATCGATACCAACCGGAAGAACTGACGCATGAGCTTTGTGTCGATCGATACCAACCTTGTATCGATCAACACCCCTCGGAGGCTGAACCAGAGATCGCGAAGAACCCAAAGATGGTTAAGCAATGTGTCTACAAGCCCAAGAAACCAGATCATCGACCACCTAAACACCTCAGAGATCCCATTTCTCCAAAGCAGCTACGTGGCTTTGAGAAGATGGTACGAAGAATTCCACTCACACTGACTTTTGAAGAAGCTCTTGAGTACCGCCCTCTTTACAGTCACTTCCGAGATTGCAGAGAAACTGAGGAAGAGATTAAGGCACTTTTCATCAATGTCAGAAGTACACCCCCTTCGCTGAAGCGGTTGAGAAAGAAGGAAGACCCAAGGAAATTTTCAATCCCATTCTCCATCTCAGGAGTTGAATTCAAAGACTCTCTGGTTGATTCAGGATCTAGACTCAAAGGCACTTGCAGAGAAGCTGCAAATCGACGACATAAGATCTACTCAGATGGCTCTCACATTCGCGAACTTTTCCACCTCAGTTCCATACGGTATAATCTCTGATTTGATGGTTAAGGTAGGAGACTGTCTAGTTCCTACCGATTTTCAGGTTGTGGATATGCACGCAAGTTCTAGCAACCCTTTGATTTTTGGGAGACCTTTCATGGCTACGGCTGGTGCAGTTATAGACATGCCCAGTAAGAGCATCTCGTTTTCGTACATTGACGAGCAGGTCTCCTACAAAGCCATCCCTAGAGGAACTCCCGCACATATCCCTTGCATCACCGCTGATACAGGAGAAACATTGGTAGTTGATCTTTTGGAAGAGCCTTATGCTGAGCCAACTGTCATGGAAGTTCTGGATCGCCCCCCTATCATTGCCAATAAAGTTATCAAAAAGACTAAAGCAAAGAAGGAGGTGGCGAGCAAAAGAGTCGAGAGTGCTACACAAATCACCTTGATACCTCAGAAGTGCGATGGAAATTCAATCGAATATAAGGTGAAATGCAAAGGGACCTCAAAGCAATTTTCTAAGCCTAGAATTCTTCTTACTCCGGAGCTGAAGGAGAAAGGACAAGAGGTTGTGGAGAGCATGTTGCGCATAACTCTGAAGCTGGGGATGTCAAGTTGTGGAGACTATTTTGATGCAAGCTCTCATTCCCATTCTGACTGACCGTCAGTAAAGTCAAGCTAATGACATTAAACGAGCGCTTGGTGGGAGGCAACCCACTGGTGAGTTTGTCTTTGAGTCTTTTTCTTTTTATTTTTCGTTTTTGCGTCTGTGTCAGGACAAACAAGGAGGAAAACGCGAAATCGCTGAGTGTCGATCGACACCCCTTGGTATCGGTCGACACCCTACGCGATTCAGATGGTTCATCATATCGACTTAATCCTGGTATCGATCGATACCAGGCTGTGTGTCGGTCGATACTCGATATTCCAGCACGGTAACTTCTTGATTTTTCAATCCACTTGGTCCATTTAATTTTCTTTCACCAACTCTAGGTTAGATAACACTGGGGACAGTGTTGTTAAGTCTGGGGGAGGTAGTCGCTGACTTTGTTTTTGTTTTTCGTAGAGTCTGTCATTTTTGAGTCATTCGTTGTTTTATTGAGTCAAAACTTTGTCTGAGACTGTGATCTTTTTCTTGAATCCATTGATTTGACCTTGCTTCTAAGTGACCATTGTTACAGAATCGGTTCTAGATCAACTAATGAAAAATCCAAAGGCTGACCAGTTGACTATAAGACACTCATGTTTCCAGCAAAGTTCTTTAAAGCCTGAGCCAAATTTTTGCACTTCATCAATGTGGTTAGTACTCATAGAGCTTGATTCATGATTCATATCTGACATAGGAACTCATATGTGTTTAAAGTAATGGTATTTCTCTCCCTGTTACAAGTTAATTAATACGATGCATTAAAAGATGAGATGATTTTCTTTTGAGTAGAGGGTTAGGAAAATTTCTAACGATCCCATTATTCTACTTGGTGAGGAATGATCACACATAGGATTGGAAGAGAGGCTAGGATTTTCCTATGATGCCATTATTCGCATACGCCTTTGATATGTTGAGTGGGAAGAACCGGGGATTCGGTGGCCAACACCATAAATACTCGCGTCTCATACATTGATGTGTATATGCAAAGCTAAAAAATAAAAGAAAGAACATAATAAGAAATAAGTCTGGGGGAGAGAAATAATACCAGAGAAATATTACCAAAAAGTATGAAAAAGGGTGGTTCCTTGTCAAGATATTGTATGGGAAAGAATCTTGAAGGTTCTTGGTAATAATCACAGCGATGAAACTGGCGAGGATGGCTTGATTGAACGATGCTGTGAAATAATGTGTGTAGTCTGGAAAGCTGCGAATGTCTACGGAGAAGTACGTGGTGGTTAGATCAAAAGCTGGTTAGGTAACATTTGGGTGCTTGGGAAAAGGGTCATTGCAACATTTCATGAACGAGTCCCTACGTTTTCAAACTTCTTTCTCTAGTTTAGTCTTCTATTTGCTTGAGGGCAAGCAAAGGCTAAGTCTGGAGGAGTTATTATATCATGATTTTTACCCCATTTAAGCCATGATATAAGTCCGTTTTATAGAGTCTTTCTACTATTTCGTAGTGTTTTGGAGTCTTTTACAGGCTTTAGCACGTTTGGAGCATAATTGGAGATATTTGAGCTTTCTGGAGCATTTTGGAGCAAAGCAGACATTCATGTAGCTGAAAACCCGATTTGAAGCATCAGTATCGATCAATACTGCCTAGTATCGGTCAATACTCACCGAAGCAGACACTACCCGCGAGTTAATGAAGAGTTGAAGAATTGCAGAATGGTCCAGAAGTCTTTATTATTTACAAGAAGCCCCAAAACGTGATTTATGTTATTTAATAGGATTTTACAGCCACTTTGAGGGCTATGCTTTATTTTACTTTGGTTTTGTGAGAGAGCTTTTCGAAGGGAGACAAGTCTGAAACTCTTTTCGAATGAAGAGTTGAAGATTTCGAACCCTTTTGTTACTCTCTTTGATTTATTTGATGATTTATTCAAAGATGTTTATTGCTTCAATTTCCATGTCTGAGTAGATCTCTTGTTAGGTTCAGGGTTCTCATAAGGGTTATCTTTGAATGCTAGATTGATTAGTTATTACGATTCACCATATGAAGTAGTTCTTCGCCATAGGTTGTTTGCAAAGCTAATTCTAGATTGATCACCTAGAATTTAGATCTTAGGATAATTGATTAGGCGCAGAAGTGCAATTAATTACCTGATAGAACCTAGGGTAAACAAAATAACTATTCGCAAAAGAATTTGGTTTAGTTGTTTTGTGAACAAATCAAACCTGATTTAGACTTTAGGATTCGTAAAGGAATTTGGAATTCCTAGGATTTAGATTTAGATAGTTTTCGCAGCGGAAGTTGGTTAACTATATCTTAGTGATTTGAGTTCAAGAACGTGCTATATCCGAATCCTGTTAGTTAGTTTATCTGCATTTATTGATTTCCTGAGAAATACCTTGTACCTAGCCTACTCCTAATTAAATTTACAACTGTTTTAATTTACGTTCTGTTTTCATTACCATTGATTTGCTTAGCGTAATTTTCACCTATATAATCTATTGTGTGTCTATGTGAGTCCTTGTGTTCGACCCCTACTATACTGCAACTACTGCTTAGTACTTTTAGGGTATTAATTTGAGCATATCACTATTCGCAAAGAGATTTGGGTTAGTTCTTTTGTGAACAAATCAAACCTGATTTAAAAGCTGATTTAGACTTTAGGATTCGCAAAGAGATTTGGAATTCCAAGGATTTAGATTTAGATAGTATTCGCAATGAGAGTTGGTTAATTATATCTTAGTGATTTGAGTTCAAGAACCGCACTAAATCTGAATCATGACTGGTTAGTTTATCTGCATTCATTGATTTCCTGATAAATACCATGAACCTATCTTTCTCCAATCGAATTTACAACCATTTTAATTTACGTTTTGCTTTCAATATCATTGATCGTTTAGCTTAATTCTCACCTATATAATCTATTATGTGTCTCTGTGAGTCCTTGTGTTCGACCCCTACTTTACTGCAACTACTGCTTAGTACTTTTAGGGTATTAATTTGAGCATATCAACCAGCTGTTCAAACATAGACTCGATCTTGCTATTTGGGAGCTTAGTAGGTACGTGCTGATAAGAGGAATTTCCATAGTTCCTGGTATAACCACTGTTCTGAGATGATTTCTGGCCAAACTGATTCGACCCTCCTTGCTGAGAATTGTTGTTGAAGTTTCGGTTGTTGTTTAATTGAATCCTCTGACCTTGAAAACCAGAACCACCAATATAGTTAACATTCTCTACTTCATCCTCATTGAACACCTCAACATCTTCAGCAAAGTGAACAACCTTCGTTGTCTTACCCATCAGAAGGTTGTGCATAGAATCTAACTTAGCCTGAACATCAGCAATTTGTGACCGTCCATGCTACCAGCTTGCTTCTTGCGCTCAAAGTCTGCATTCTTGGTGCTATTGCTAGACGCCAAGTTCTCAATCAGCACATAAGCATCTTCAGGATACATAGTGTTGAAGTTTCCATTTCTCGAAGCATCCAAAGCCATCTGATACCTCCAATCAATCCCTCTGAAGAAGAAACCCATCAGCTGAACATCATAGTACCCGTGATGTGGAAAATCCCTCTGGTATGATATGAACCTCGTCCAAGCAGCCTTGAACGCCTTAGTAGGTCCTTGAGAAAACTGGGAGATTTTGTTCCTCATATCCTCGGATCGTGCATCATCATAGAAGTTGTTCAGGAAAGCTGTCTTAGTCTCTTCCCAAGTAGTCAGTGATCCAGGAGGTAACTGCTTCAGCCAGTAAGTTGCATCTCCACCAAGAGAGTATGGGAAGAGCTTGCAGAAGAGGTAACATAGGACACTCCATTGCTCTTGATGCTAGTAACCAAATTCTCAAACCTCTCAATATGGTCCATGGGATGTTCATTGGAAAGACCATGAAAAGGGTGTTGACCCACAAGAGTGTAGTATGCAGGTTTCAGCTCAAAGTCATTCCTCTGAAAAGCAGGAGGACGAATCGTTGATCGATTAGCATAGAACTGATAAGGCCTGTTGTACTCACCAATCGTTCTACCACGATTAACCACAACATTCCTTGCATTTGCGTTCCTAGCGACATTCCCAGCGACAACATGAGCAGGTGGAATGATGTTCCCCTCTCCATCCAGACGTTGTCCTCTCTCATTGCATAACTGACCCTCTTGGTCTCTGTAAGCACCAGCTTCATCTTGAACCATCTCCACCTGATTGTTGTTCATCTCTGCTGGCTTCTTTGCTTTTCTGTTTGTGCGTTCCAAAAGTGCAAGCTTCTCTAATGACAGATTGACTAGCGGAGTGTTCTTGTTCCTTCTGGTTTCACGAATAGGCATGCACCTGAAAACAAAAGTCAAGAACATAAGTAACACGGTAACACGATGAGTATCGACTGACACTAGGTGGTGTCGATCGATATCAACAAAAAGAGAACGATGAGTATCGACCGACACTGGATAGTATCGATCGATACCGACGAACTTAGTCGAAATTCTCAAACAAAAATTTAATGTCGAATTGAGTCCCCGACAACGGCGCCAAATTTGATATGCTCAAAATACACTACACCAAAACAGCGTCTTTCCTACTGCAAAAACAGTCGGGAATTAGTAGCAAAACGCCCTTTTACGACTGATTACCGACTGATTTCTGCGGTAGGTAAAGGTCTAGTCGCAAAAAAATCAGTCACAAAATGGCTACTGATTTACGACTGATATCAGGCAGTCACTATTCAGTCGCTAATCAGTTGCAAACGTTTACGACTGATTAGTGACTGAATAGTGATTGAATGTTGCTACTACTACACTTGTAGTCGGTACTCAGTCGTAAAAATATACGACCGATTAGTGACTGAATAGCGACTGTAGGTTGCTACTACTTACGGTCATCGGTAATCAGTCGTTAAATATGACGACTGCGTTACGACTGAGTATCTACTAATTTTGCTACTTATTAACGACTGAAATGAGCATCGGTTTTGTATATCTTGGCATATTACCGACTGTTTACCGACTGTTTATTTAATTTTTTGGCTACTGAAAACCTACGAGTTCTTAATTTGTTTACCAGTTATATTGGGTTGGCAATAAAACTTGAAACTCTAAACTCTAAACAGAAGTGAAACAATCTGATAAACATAAACATCAACATCAAATATTATACACCAAGCTACGAATTCATACAACAAAATAACATAACTTTCATGTTCTAAACCAAAATGGAAAAACAAGTTCTTTCCATTTCCAAAAGATAACATAAGTTTGATGTTTAAAGCTTCAAGGGAGAAAGAAGTTAGCTAAATCAATGGAGATGAGAGTATGGACCTTCAGCATCTGTTTCTTGGGCAAGGAAAGCGAGGAATCGGTTGTCCGTTTTCAAGAACTTGTTCACAATCGCAAGCTCGGCGGTGTGGGCCTTTTGAGCAGCTGCAAGTCGAGCATTATCTGATTCTTGCTAGGAGATATGAGCAGCTTGTTCCTCCAATTTCCTTTGAGCCGCTTCAAGCTGTTGTTGCATATGCTGGAAAGAAGCAGAGGTTTCATGGTTGTTTCCCTTTCCCTTGAGCTGATTCTTGAGGCTTCCAATGCCAAAGAGGTCTCCTCTATCGTTTGTGAACGTAGACTACGAAAACAAAAGAAATAAAATTAATACCAAACACTATCATCAATCAAAATAAAAAACATAACAACTTAGGGAAGGAAGCAGTTAACCTGAATAAAAAGCTCGTTATCCTCTTCAATGGATAGTTGTGGATGACGACCATCAGAAATCTATGTGGTCCCAGACTCGAGGTTAGACATCTTCTCTTGCTTTTTCTGCATATAGAGCCCAGCAACTTGCTCTGCTTTTTTATCTGCAAAGGTCCCATCCTTCTTCGTATTAGCCCTGATGAAAACCTCACCGAAACTCACTGGTCTGCCTAATTCCTCAACCTGACATGGAAATCAATCAGATTTAAACTTGAAGTGTTCATCATGCATAATAGTCTTACACTTGCAAGACCATTAGCAACCACTGTAAAGAACTCGAGAAAGAACTCAATCAGATTTAAACCTGAATAGCTAGATCACCAATAGCCAATCGAGAAAGAACTCAGTGAACTTGAAATACCGCATAACAAAATCACAGATTGAAATATAACAAAATATCACAGATTGAAAGAACTCCACAAGATACAGTTCTGAACAATATTGATTGACAAGAGCAATGAATACTCAAAGGTTTCTAAGGAAATAATTCATCTTAATACACTAAAACATGGTAACTTATGATTGTAACTTTGAAGTGTTGCTCATGCATAATAGTCTTACACTTGCAAGACCATTAGCAACCACTGTAATCAAGCCTCAAAGATGTCTAATGATTTTTCAAAAAATAAAGATAAACCTCAATATCCAGCCTCAAGAAATAACAACATCACATATTGAAATATCACAAAATAGTTTCAAGTGACTTACCATTTCTTGTTCGATTTGGCGGTAAGACTTCTGTCCAGAGGCATGTTTGTGAGGCCCGAGACCTTTACGGTCAGACATCCGAGCTGCTGAGGTTGTTGTACTCTTTGTTATTTGTTCATCAGTCCTCCAATGTGCTTTCATTTCTTCCCATATCTTATCAGTGATCCATCTAGGTTGGTCATCATTACTCCTTGCAGAGCTCACCATGTCTTTCAAGCGAACTTGAAGTATGGCTTCGAAATGCCCTTGAACCAAACCTGTTAAAGAAGGATCCCATCTGTGTTTTTTCTACAAACAAAAAAGAAAGATTGGTGTTAGTCTATATAAAACACATACATGTATTAAACAGAAGTTAGTGTTTAGTGTGAAAGAATGTTACCGCAAATTCAACGAACCATCGTTCTACTCTTTCCCTAGGCACAGAGGATAAACTGTAGTAGGGGCCATCAAACTTATTAGTGAAGCACTTTGTAACCTGCCTGGTCAGTGAGGATCGATCAAAACCAAACCTACAAAAACCAAAGCACACAGTATCATGTAGGGTTGAGTCCGAATGATGACACAGCATCGATACTATCACAAAGCATTAGAATATATATCTTGAACAATTATCGACAACCAAAACATACTAATCTCTTAAACCTATAAAAATACAATTGTTTTCGTAGTTAAACCTATAAAAATACAATTGTTTCTCTGTAATTGATAAACCTATAAAAAGAAAGCAAGAAATTACCATGTTGAATTAGGCTGGACGAGGTCGGGATCGAGAATGGTGATTATCTTCGGCCTTGGCGCAAGTAGCAGCGAGTTCAGAGCCTCCATCTGGTCTTGGGAGAGATTAGGCTCTATCGGAGATTCGACATTAGGGAAACCTCCATCTTCTTCTACTGTGTTGTGGGAATTTTGGGCTTGAGAACTGTGATGAGATTGGGATGCTAGATATGGAGGCGATTGAGATGGTTGAACTTGAGGCGCTGCAGATGGATGTTGGTGACTCGATTGAGCTGGGCGTAGCGGATCTTCAACCGTTGGAGCTGCTCGAGTCGCGGAATAAACAGGTGCTGGAGTGTGAACCGTTGGAGATGCTCCAGAAGGTGGAGCGTGTGGATTTGCAGACGATGCACGCTATGGAGGTTGAGCAGAATGAGATGATCTAGACGGACTAGTTGACGTCGGAAAGAGCTTCCTCGGTGGAGGGTAATCTTTGACAGACGGACGATTGTTGTTGGGGAGAACCGGCGGGACAGTTTCTGATGGAGGTTTTGGAGAGAAATCATACCGAGTGGGTAGATTGGCCGGTCTGGCTCTCGATGCTGTTGGTTTCACAAGAAGAACATTCTTCCTCTTTCCACCCATCGCAGAGTGAGAGAGACAGAATCGAGGAAGACGAAGAGAGACAGATCGAGGAAGACGAAGAGAGACAAACTCGAGGAAGGAGGAAGGAGGAAGACGATTAGGGTTTCAAATCGCAGAGAGAGGGTTTCGATAATGTCGAAGGAGGAAGACGATTAAGGGTTACAACTCGCAAATACGAAGAGATTTGGGCCAAAAATTATCGCGGGTGAAACCAAATTTGGGCCCAAAATTTTGGAGGGTTAATTTCCCGGGTGAATGATCCGAAATTTTTGTTTTTTTTGGCCCAATCAGTCGGTAATCAGTAGGTAATTAGTAGCAAAAGTTTTTTAATTTTTTAATAAATTTTTCATGGTTTGAGAATAACCAAACATTAACAAATTTAAGACCCGATTAGGATCCGATTCTAGACCCGATTAAAATAAAAAATGGGTTTGAGAATGACCCCGCACCACGAGACTCGAACCTTGGTCTTATGTGTGGTGCGCGTTACCGCTAGGCTAGGTAACTCATTCGGGATTTATTCAACAACGCCTTTATTTAGCTAACGCTTTACCTTTGTCTTCATTAATTCGCGAAACCCTGAATTATCTTTGTCGTAAAATCCCTTTGTCTTAATTTCCCCAAATCGAAGCAAGTTAAGAACCCTAAATCGCAAAACCATGAAAGTAGCAGCTCCATAAATCTTGTTTTCGTAGAGAGTGGAAGCAAGGTAACATAACTAAATCGCAAAACCAGAGTCTTAACACAAGTACAAACTAAATTAAGTTCAAACACATAACATACACATAACATAAGTTCAAACACATAACAGAAGTTCAAAGTAAAAACCAGAGTCCAGGCATTCTCTAATCGGCAGCATGCTCCAGAGTCCAGGAAAGCGCTCTAGATTCAAAAACCGCCCTATCCTCTGTGTAGAGCCTGGCAACCTCCTTCTCCACATGGTCGTCTTCACTTATCAATGGCTCAGCCAACATCTCGTAAATGCAAGTGAGAAGCTGTTTACCACAAAAATTAACATTATCAAGTGATTACTCTATAGTTTATTTTTCAATACACAAGTAATCGTAAGGCTTTTCTTACACGGGGGATGGTATAGAAAGGATTGTAATGGTCAATCGTCAACAGTTTGTGGAAGATGTGCCCATAGTCATCAACGTTTGGATGAAACACCTTGGTCTTGAAAAGGATCTGTAAAACCATACAAGTAAATCGAAACATTTTATGAACACGGTTCACCATATAAGTTTCTTGATTAAGACATGAGACATACTAAGAAACAGAACATGCGAATGTACAAATTGCAATGACTAAAGCTAATGAAGTCACAAGAGTCAGGAACTGGATGAAGCTGAAACTAAGTACCGGTGAGAAATAAATAGTTGTCTCTGAAAAGACAGAGCAAGTTTGATTGAGTATCCACTTTCAGGTACGATTAAGAAACATCAGGAATCAAAATCAAAAATAAAGCAAAATTTCAGACTACTTACCTTCGGAGGTCTGATAGGATATTCTGGACTGAAGAAAATATCGAGTTTGAAGACTCCTCCTTCATAAGGTGTGTCTTCAGGCCCCCTGAGAATTGCTTCCCAATGGTGATCGTCATCACCCCATGGTCCTAGGCAAAAATGGAACAAAAACATTACTATAAATAGGAAAACAATTGTTAAATCGTTCTACCAAATCCAGACTACTTACCTGCGGTGAAAAACGGCGATGGATTTCGGCGGATTGCTTTGAGTTGCATCGATATTGCCTGAGAAGCCATTTTTGAAGTTGAAATTAAAAGGAAAGTTACGATTTTGATTTGCTTAGCAGGAAGTTCAAAGGAAACTGCTACAAGCAGGAAGTTATGATTTTGTTTTGCTTAATGAAACCGAAAAGGAAAAGAAAAGATATTGATGTCGATTGTGTCACGAGAAGGTGTTTGTTATTTTCAAGTTATTTTATTATGAGAACCTTGACCGACTGACGATTCAGAGTTGAAAAGAAAGCGAATCGTTTTTTCTTCTCTTACACAGTCGTGACTCGTCACACCTTTACATTATGAGAACCTTGACCGACTGACGATTACTCATCCTTTACATTACACAGTCGTGACTCATGTCCAACCCCGATTAAAACAAAAATTGGGTTTGAGAATAACCCCGCACCACGAGACTCGAACCCTGGTCTGATGTGTGGTGCGCGTTACACATAAGAGTATGAATCCTTCAACAGGAAGGGATAAGTCTCCCACTTCCAGCGAGACAGTGCTCGGATATCATCAAGAATTAGGTAAAGGAAAACACTCAAACTTGGCCCCTTCAATTCGTTATTACAGACGATCGTTAGAAAATAGGTCAGAGAGAAGAAAACTCACGGCAGAGTTGACAATCCCGCCATTCGCCAAAACATCTTTCCAGCTCGAGATAACGTCGAATTGCCCCCGCGTCCACAGAGATTGGGATCTCCGAAACCCTAACAAGACAAAGGGAAATTTCGCCCAGAAATAGAAGGAGGAAGACTCGATGGCGAAGCTAATCCGAAACTTAAATGATTGTAAAAACTTATTTATTAGCCAAAGTTGTAAAAACATATTTATTATCCAAATTTGTAAAAACTTGTAACATAATTAGAGCAAACTTGTAATAAAAACCACCAATACAAATTACAAAACTTAAGATATCACATAACATAATTAGTACGGTGCTACACCTTCTACATCTTCATCATCAGAATCGGATAAGTTACACTGGAATTCGTCATCTGGTTCCGCATCGCCAACATCGTAATCGAGATTTACTGGATTTACTCGTAGTTGTGAATTCTCGACTACGAGATCTTCAATTGTAGTCAGCATTACATGATCATCCGTTTCTTGTTGTAAAAGAGTAGGTTCCGCGTCTACATATTCTCCTGAAATATTTTCCCTCGGGTTAACTTTAACAACATTGTGCCACACATTCTTTGGTTTCTTCTTGTATGGGTAAGGGATATAACAAACTTGATCCGCTTGAGAGGCTGTGTAATATCAATGTATAAAATCAGACATATATATAGGGTACCGAGAAAGTGATAAACGGGCGAACGTACCCAGAATAAATGGTTCGTATTTATTGTAGCTTTTCGATGGAAGAATGTCTACAATGCCACCATTACCAATCCGAGTGCCTCTACCGATCACAGGGTCATACCACTTACACTTAAAAAGTGTGATTCTCAAATTAACCACCCCCTCATACTCGAGTTCTATGATATCAGTTAAGATACCGTGGAAATCAGCTCTGTCAGCTGCATTGCTGTAATTCTCTCCAGTAACACATACACCATAGTTACATGTCTTTCTTCCCGCGCTGTTATTCTGGGTATGAAACAAATATCCTCTTGTATAGTAGATGGGCCAAGTTTTGGCCCTTTTCAGGGGTCCATGAATAATGTCGTGCACCCACGTTGGAAACGGAGTTGAGGCCTTCTAGTAAGAAACCTGCATATGAAAAGTCAATATAAAATATATTGAAGTACCAATAGTCAGATATCAAAAATTTATAGACATACATATTCTTGGATCCATGAAGGATATTCTTCAGCTCTTCTCGCCATGATTTCTTTTTCAGAGAGATCCGGATATTGTGTACTAATAAAATCTTCGAAGAAACTATGTAACACCATAAAAATATATGAGAAATCGAGTATGTAATATAAAACATTTTAAGTTAAAGCCATTAAAACTTATACCTCTCAAGTGGCTCGAAATAACCACAATTTCGCAAAACATATGCATGTGCGCATTGATAGTCTTTATCTGGAAGCCATATTTCCTGCATTTCGCCACTAGGCCGACCTACGTGAGTAAATATATCGGGGACTCCATCGAAATGATATTCGGGGACTTCACCTTCAGCAAATCGCCTTGACCTGACCAAAGTAGTGAAAATCATTTTATAAAAGCTACCAGGCGTATATATACCAAATGGCTTAGTGAACATGTGAATAGTTATAGCTTTTACTTTGATTTCGTTTGTATACTCGAGGGAAAATAGTGCTCTGTAAAATAAGATACCTCCTCCCTTAGATATGATTGAACAATCGATCCTGCTGCATATCTGTGGTTCTTTGCTTTCCCTTTAAACTTTTTAAAAAACCTTTCAAACGGGTACATCCACCTGTATTGCACGGGGCCTCCTAATTCAGCTTCGTATGGGAGATGTATAGGTAGGTGCTCCATCACGTCGAAAAAGGATGGAGGAAAGATCTTTTCCAAATTGCATATGATTAAAACTATGTTTTGTTTAAGAATTTGGACGCGACTTTTCTGCAAAGTTCTCGAACATAAGTCCCGGAAAAATGCTCCAACCCCTACAATACAAATTGAAACAGCAAATGGTTAATATAAATTACGATAATCATATTTACGTAATTTATTTTCCTAAAATTATAAATTATAAGTAATTAATTAGTACCTGATAACGCAGTGTGGACGTTCCGGTCTAGTAGTTCTGCAAAGATAAATGGAAGTAGCCGCTCCATAAAAACATGGCAGTCATGACTCTTCATCCCATAAAACTTTTCATTCGCCAGATCAGTACAACTAGCTAAGTCTGAAGCATAACCATCTGGGAATTTTACCGATTTTTTCACACATTCCAATAAGCTTCTTCTTGCTTCGTCTGTCAATGAGTATTCAGGAAAAGGGGCTCTACCGTCATCATCAATATGTAAGTGTGGCCGAGAACATAATTCTTCTATATCCAATCTTGACGGGATGGTGTCTTTCGATTTACCCTTCACACGCATAAGAGTATTCATGATGTTGTCAAAAAAATTCTTCTCTATATGCATCAAATCGAGATTATGTCGAAGAGTGAGCTCCCTCCAGTACGGCAATTCCCAAAATATGCTTTCTTTGTGCCAGTTATGCTCTTTCCCAAAGCCAGGTTTCTTCTTATCATGACCGTTGCCACCAACATCCTCTGTTTTCGGTGGCTTTACACGTTTCAACCTGTATAAATAAATTTGCTCACTGGTTAAAGACCCTGGTGGATAGTCTTTCTTAGCGTTTCTCTTCTTCAAAAAGTCTTTTCTATTCTTCCTTAGAGAATGATCATGAGGAAGAAATCTTCGGTGACAATCGAACCAACACGTCTTTCTTCCATGCTTAAGATAAAAAGACTGTGTATCTTCCATGCAAATTGGACAAGACAATTTTCCATGGGTGGTCCATCCTGATAACATGCCATACGCCGGAAAGTCGCTTATCGTCCACAACAACACTGCTCTTAGTTTAAATTTTTGATTCAACGAGACATCGTATGCATCGACTCCAGTAGACCACAGTTCTTTTAACTCATCAATGAGAGGTCGGAGGAAGATATCGAGACTAGCTCGAGGATGATTTGGCCCAGAATTCATAATTGTTAGAAATAAGTACTCCGTATTCATGCACATACCAGGGGGTAAATTATACGGAGTCAAGATCACGGGCCACAATGAATGGTTTTTTGACATGCCAAATGGATTGAACCCATCTGTACACAATCCAAGATAGACGTTTCGGGGTTCTTCGGCAAACTGGGGATGTTGATCTTGAAAATATTTCTACTCCGCCCCATCAGACGGATGCCACATTTCTTCCTCATTTGATTCGTGCTCGGCGTGCCATCTCATTGCTGCTGCAGTCTTCTCGCTCTGATACATTCTCTTTAATCTGTCAGCAATAGGCATATACCACATACGACTATATGGTACATTGGTCCTACGGTTTTGCTCGTTAGGCATCCATCTTTTTGAATTACAAAACCGACACTTATCTAACCGCTCATCATCTTTCCAGAAGATCATACAATTGTTAATGCAAACATCAATTGCATGACATGGATGCCCCAAATTGCGCATCAATTTGTCTGTCTCGTAATGTGAACCGGGTGCCTGGTTTCCTTCTGGTAGATAATCTGTCAAGATACCGCATACTGAATCCACTAACTTTTCACTCATATTATGATCTGCCTTATTTTGCATGATTCGAGCAGCTAAAGATAACTGCGAGTGACCTTCACGACAACCATCGTATAATGGAGTATTCGCTCCATCTAACAAGTTGTAGAATTTTTTTGAATGATTACGTACCGGTTCTTCTACATTTTGATAACTAACATCCTGATGATAGTTGTTATCAAAACTCACGCTATCACGAAACGCATCATTCACCATATCCACATATCTATCTTCTACTACATTACCCACATCATCATTCCCACTTACATGCGTCCTATCAACATAACTCGTTCCTAAATCCATATCCAGTTCTTCACCATGCTTATACCAAATATAATAATCTGGCATAAATCCTCTACTATACAAATGTCTCAAAACTCTTGTACCGGGGATAAATTTCTCATTCTCGCAAACAAGACAAGGGCAGTGAAACATACCGCGATTTCTCTGCGCTAGAGGCTGGCTATTTGCAAATGCCACGAATTGATCCACCCCCGCTGTGAACTCTACCGAGAGATTTCCTGTCGCTTCATCGAACCTATTATACATCCACTCCCGGAAATTGCCATAATTGTAATTTCCCGACATTCTAAGTTGAGAAACCTTATTCTCTCTTTGATTTGTGTTTATAAACTCTTTCTTTGCTTTGTGTTTCTACAATTGTGACAAGAAAATTTGCGTATGGCAAATATATAGAATATTTCCCGACTGATTCCCGACTGATTTCCGACTGCAAATCAAAATAGGTACACCAACCACCAAATTAATTAAACGTGATTTACAACTACTTTTTGCTAATGATTTGCTACTGTTCTACGACCCACCGAATTCAGTAGCAAATCAGTCGCTAAATTACTACTGATTAGCTACTGCAAGTTTCGGCCTACAATTCAGTCACTAATCAGTCGTAAACCTGCTACGTATTAACGACGGATATTTTTAGTCACTAAATCCCTACTGATGTGCGACTGTTTGAAAATAGTCGCAAATAAGTCGGAAATCAGTAGCGAAACAGTCGGTAAATTTACCGACTGCCTAATCGGTAGCAACAATCAGTCGGAAAAACGCTGTTTTGGTGTAGTGATAATAACCTATAAGTAGTAAATAAGTTGTTGTAATATATGTAGGGGTCGAACACAAGAACTCACGGAAACACACAATAAATTATATAGAAGAGAATTAAGCTTAGTGATCAATGAAATTGAAAGCAAGTACGTAAATTAAACTAGTTGTAAGTTGATGGGAAAAAGATAGGTTCAGGGTATTTCTCGGGAAATCGATGAATGCAGACAAACTAATTAAACAGGGTTCAGGTTGCGCACGGTGATTGAACTCAAATCACTAAGGTATAATTAACAAACTCTCGTTGCGAGAATTATCTAAGCCTAAATCCTAGAATTCCAAATCTCTTTGCGAATCCTAAAGTCTAAACCAGCCTTTAGTTCAAGTTTGATTCGTTCACAAAACAACTAAACCAAATCTCTTTGCGAATAGTTATTTTGTTCACCCTAGGTTCTATCAGGTAATTAATCGCACTCTCGTGCCTAATCAATTATCCTAAGATCTAAGTTCTAGGTGATCAATCTAGAATTAGCTTTGGAAACAACCTATGGTGAAGAACTAATTCAGATTATGAACCCTAACAACTAATCAACCTAGCATTCAAAGAAATCCTTTATGAGAACCCTAAACCTAAAGTGGATCTACTCAGACATGGAAATTGAAGCAATAAACATGTTTGAATAAATCATCAAATAAATAAGAAAGAGTAACAAGAGGGTTCGAAATCTTCTCTCAGACGAACATAGTTTCAGACTTGTCTCCCTTCAAAAAACTCTCTCACAAAACCAAAGTACAATAAAGCATAGCCATCAAAGTGGATGTAAAATCCTATTAAATAACATAAATCACATTTTGGGGATTCTTGTAAATAATAAAAACTTATGGGCAATTTAGCAATTCTTCAACTCTTCTAAAGTTGCGACTCGTGTCTTGCTACAGTGAGTATCGACCGATACCAGTCAATATCGATCGATACTGAGGCTTCAAATCGGGTACTCAGCTACACAAACGTCTGCTTTGCTCCAAAATGCTCCAGAAATCTCCAATATCTCCAATTATGCCCCAAACGTGCTAAAACCGGTAAAAGACTCTAAAATACTACAAAATAGTAGAAAGACTCTATAAAATGGACTTATATCATGGCCTAAAACGGGTAAAAACAATGATATATCAGATAGTGGGGTATATTTGGTTGATCATCGCGATGTTGATCCCGAAGATGTTTGTTTGAAAAAAGAAGTAATTCATCTCGATGGTCGACTACGTAGATGTTCCTATACGGTTCCGGTTAATGTAGATTGTCGTGGGGGAGGTGTTGCGCGTTTGAGGCCTTCTAAGGTTGGAAGTCATGTGTTTGTTAAGGATTTACAAAAGTGGTCGCAGACGTCGGCTTTGAACTGTTGTTCATTGGAGCTCATATTGGCGGACGAACAGGTTGTTATATTTTCACTTTATTTTTGACCTTTTATTCTGTAATTTAAATTATCCCTTTTTATTAAGTGTATGTTATTTGTTTTTAGGGTTTGAAAAATCAGGCTTCTGTTAGAGGTGAACAAAGTATTGTTTTTGGTGGGCAACTAGCTATGGGAAGCTGGTATGATATTGGTAGCTTTGCTGTAATCGATCAACTTGGTTGTTGTCGAGCTATTTCGCATCGCTATAAGATAGTGTTTCTCCCGCATTCTACGGTCGATAAGTGTTTGCGACGGTGTGAAAACAATTTTTTTAGTTTTGTTAATTTTCGGAGGATTTTGGATGATATTCACGACAATAATTATTTAGTTGGTTCGTTTTCTGTTTGTTATTTTCTTTTTCGTTATTTTGATTTTGTGTAGTTCCAGTTATGCTGATGCTTTATTTTCAGATCTAATAGGTCAGGTTGTTAAGCTTAGGCGTTTTAAATCTTGGGGTGGTATGTTCGTGGGACAAAAATTCATGTCTCAGTGTCGGTGTGCTGGCGTTGCCGATGAGGAGCCTGAAACATAGGGTGAATATTCAGTCGTATCTTTATGTTTGAGAGATTCATGGTATTAAATGTTTATTTTTAATATTTTTATTGTTATTGTTTTTTTATTTGTCGGTGCTGACTTTTTGTGTGGTTTGTATTTGTTAAAGTGGTGTTGACTTGAGTTTTCAAACTATCTGGTTCGATGGCTAAAGATTTTTGGATGTCTTGGAGGAGATGCGGTGGTGGTGTAGTTGTATGTGTGTTTAGATGGGCGATTATCGATTATTTTGAACGTCAATTTATTTGAAATGTTTATTTTCTTTTAAGGTCTAAATATTTTGTATTATAATTTATTCCGTTTGTGTTTCTTATTCAGGAAAGATAACTATCTCATCTACACATCCTACTCGGTTTGAGTTGAATTCTTCTATTCCCGAGATCGATGATTTTTAGAGATGTAAATTATCTCTGTCTCTTATTGTTTTGATTTTGTATATTTCGTATGAAAACATCAACAATAATTGATTTGTTCTTTGTGTGTTTTGGCAGGCTTCCGCGCAAAAAGATGTGTCTAGGCGTCGACGTCAATAAGGTTGTAGATTGATTTGTTGTTCGGACGGCGGTTTTCTATTATTTCGACTTTAGTTGATTTAGAGAAAGCAATTTTGTTTTTTTCTAATGTGAATGTAATCTTTAAACAAAATTTTTTTCTAATTTTTTTGCTTATTTATAATGATCAATTGTGTGATCTTTAAAATTTGATTCTGGGGACATGCGAGTTTTACTGGTGTTGTCAAATATAATTACCATAAAACAAAGTCGTGTAATATATATGTTACGAATCCCCTCGATCGCACACTCTACGGTTTTGGTAAGAATGGGATAAGCCTTGCAAGCAACGAATCACTTCAAGGGATGTGGATCGAATGGTCTCACAAGGGTTGCGGAAAAGCCCTTGATATTCCGCTTTGATTCTTTTGGATATGACTCACCAAAAGCATCAAAGGATTTCGATGGATATTACTCACCAACGAGATTGATCTAGAAGTGAAAAGAGATTTTTATTCAAAAGACTATATGGTTTTCTCAAATGACAATACAAGAAATATAAAGAAAAAACACTAGGCTTGCATGCACAGCAATTAAACAAGCCTCGAAAATTACACATAAATTAAACACAAGTTTGAATAAAAATAAAAGACTCTCCACGCCATGCCCCTTGGTATTCTGGTCGAGATTTAACTTGCTGGGCTTTGTGTCATAGATCAACAAACGGGTTTTATTGGAAGTGATCTACTTGCCTCGTTAAAAACCTTTCTTTGGAAAACACGGTGGGACAAAACCAAAGAGGAGGAAAAGAGCACAAGTAAATCACTTGAACCGTTTATTGATCTACTTGGGCCTGTGTTCAAAACCAATGAGGTTTCAATTCACCTTCTTCATCCTGGCCCAAGTGACGGCGTCGAGTCCAACTTGATGAAATAGTTTCCCCAAGACTTTCTTGAATCTTTTGGCTTTATCTCCGATCTTCGAACTTGCTTGTTCAAGTGTTTTCCTTAGCTTTCCAACAAGTTCATGCTTAGCTCCATGCTCTTATTCAAGCTACTCATCCAGGATCATATCATCCCCTCTCTCTTCAAAAGGATTTGACCTCAAATCCAAAAAATCTGCACGTAAACGAGCTAAGTTAGTATGATTAAAGTTCAAAACCGGATTACACTTACCTTGCGAGCAGATCTTGTGGGTGTTGGAGTTGGTATGTGCTGGTGTTGGAAGTGGTTTATCCCCTCTAAAGTTCGCAAAAACAGAACGACTATTGCTCTCAGCTCCCAACGTTTCTTCTTGAACGGTTTGGTCCTTCTCGGGTCCGGTTGGCACGTTATTAGCTATCTCAAGATCTGTGTGTTCAAACAACAAAATACCACGACCGTTAGTCTTAAAAGATGTATTAAGTCGAGAGAACTTACCTGACCCAGCAGTGGTTTGGTCGTTTGAATGCTTCTTTTGCTCTGCTTGATGTTCTTTGGTCGTTGTTGTAGTTTTCAAAGGCCAGCTTGATTCGGCGTGTGCTACTGGATTTTGGTTTCGACCAGTCTCCTCTAATGGTCCAGTTGGTCGACAAAAGTGACCAGACTTAGTGACAAGTCGTTGATCCAGCTCCTCTCTCAATCGAACCAAGTAATTCATATGCTTGTAGAAATCCTTCATGTTGGACCAGTAGCTATTGATCAATATATCCTTGAGTGTTGGTTCCTTTGGATCATTTTCCTTAATCATAGCCTGAGTTCTCTGCAAAAGAAAAGGTTTCTCACTCGGATTTGGATGCTCTGGTGCATGGTTAGTTAAACTCGAAGGAGTTTGATCAAGTAAAAGGCATTTCTTATTTTTCTTTTGAGAGTTAGGAGTTTCACTTACAACCTGTTTGCCTATGTGCTTGAGGAGCAGTTGGTCCTGATAGATTTCACGTGGTGACATAGGTACCAAAGTGATCTTCTTTCCTTCGTAGTCGAACGAATATCGGTTGTTGACTCCGTCATGAAGAACTCTTCGATCATACTGCCATGGTCTTCCTAGAAGGATGTGGCTTGCTTCCATGGGTAGGACGTCACATAGAATCATATCTTGGTATTTGCCAATGGTTATAGGAACCGAGACTTGGCTACTCACCATCATCTCCTCGTTGTTAAGCCATTGAAGATTGTACGGTTTGGGATGCTTCTTCACTGTCATCTCGAGCTTCTTGACCATTGTTTCACTTGCAACATTTGTACATCTACCTCCATCTATGGTAATGCTGCATACCTTTCCTTGGACGTGACATCTTGAGTGAAACAGGTTCTTCCTTTGCTCATGCTCGTCGGGTTTGATGTGAACATTGAAAGCTCTTTGAATCACCAAAAGATCTCCTTTAACAGCAACTTCTTCATGTTCCTCGGATGAATCAGCAAGAACTTCCTCTTCTTCAATCTCGCCATTATCCAACATAATCATGATCTTCTGGTTTGGACATTCTTTGGCAAAGTGTCCCTTGCCTTGACACTTAAAACACCTTACATCACGACCCGTAGAAGTTGAAGCTTCGGTTCTGCCCTTGTAGTTTTGAACAGGTGTGAACGGTTTTGGCTCAATCTTGGGCTTAATAATCTGCTTCTCATCATCTTGATAGCTCGGTTTAGGGGCTGCTCCAACACCATAAGAAGATCGAGAAGAAGCACTTCTCCTTTTTAGTTGTTTCTCAAACATGATCGCCTTGTGAAGGATTTCTTCCAACTCCACATAGTGATGAACCTCCAATCTATCTATAATGTCTCTATTGAGTCCACCAATAAACCTCGCCATTGTTGCTTCATTATCTTCTTGAATATCCGCTCTTAGCATAAGAGTCTCCATTTCTTTGTAGTACTCTTCTACGGTTCGGTTTCCTTGGGACAAATTCCTTAGCTTGAAGTGTAGTTCCCGGTGATAGTGACTTGGTACGAATCTCTTCCTCATTAGTACCTTTAGTTGTGTCCATGACCCTACTGGAAAGTCTCCCACCCGTCGCCTAGTAGTGACAAGTTGATCCCACCAACTTAACGCATAGTCTTTGAATTCTGTTGTTGGGATCTTGAGCTTGATCTCTTGGGTGTAATCTCGGCAGTTGAACACTATCTCAATCTTCTTCTCCCACTCCAAGTATTCTTCTGGATTGTTAGTGCCATGAAATGCAGGGATATTGAGTTTAAAACCCGCCAAAGGATCCATATTCTTTGGTTGCCTCTCTTCTTGGTCACACCTTCTTCTTCTCCTTGAATCATGGGACCGTGAGGCGTTGCTATAGTAATTTTCTGTGGCTGAATGGTGCTGGCTTGATCTTGAACCTTCCTGTTCTGATTGCGCGGTATTAATTTTATGGGCAGCAAGTTTCTCATCCAACAAGGTCGACACTTTAGCCATAAGATCGTCCATCATCGCTTGATTCGCTTGGTTCACACTTTGTTCATTATGTGTATTAGACATTGAGACCTGAAACAAAGTACAAATACACCAGTAACAAGTTCCTTGGGTAACAGAAATGATTTCACACAACAATCATAAATATAACCCTTCAAATGCCACTAAACTCGTCTAGAACTGTAACCTGACTGTTCAACTTGATCGAACGGAATAAAATATCAAAACACATTCAAAATTCCCAGAAATAATTTTAACAAATACTAGACTCGTCCTAAATTCACCAGAAGTTGATTTAACACTTTTATCAAATACCAATTAATTATGAAAATTCTAGCAAATCGACAGACAAAAACGAAAACAGAAGATGAAAAGACTCAAAACAAAAATAGCAAAACAAAAGAAAAAATTAAGGAACGAAATTACCCGGTTGTGGAGTGGTGCTCTGATACCACTTGTTACGAATCCCCTAGATCGCACACTCTACGGTTTGGGTAAGAACGGGATAAGCCTTGCAAGCAACGAATCACTTCAAGGGATGTGGATCGAATGGTCTCACAAGGGTTGCGGAAAAGCCCTTGATATTCCGCTTTGATTCTTTTGGATATGACTCACCAAAAGCATGAAAGGATTTCGATGGATATTACTCACCAACGAGATTGATCTAGAAGTGAAAAGAGATTTTTATTCAAAAGACTATATGGTTTTCTCAAATGACAATACAAGAAATATAAAGAAAAAACACTAGGCTTGCATGCACAGCAATTAAACAAGCCTCGAAAATTACACATAAATTAAACACAAGTTTGAATAAAAATAAAAGACTCTCCACGCCATGCCCCTTGGTATTCTGGTCGAGATTTAACTTGCTGGGCTTTGTGTCATAGATCAACAAACGGGTTTTATTGGAAGTGATCTACTTGCCTCGTTAAAAACCTTTCTTTGGAAAACACGGTGGGACAAAACCAAAGAGGAGGAAAAGAGCACAAGTAAATCACTTGAACCGTTTATTGATCTACTTGGGCCTGTGTTCAAAACCAATGAGGTTTCAATTCACCTTCTTCATCCTGGCCCAAGTGACGGCGTCGAGTCCAACTTGATGAAATAGTTTCCCCAAGACTTTCTTGAATCTTTTGGCTTTAGCTCCGATCTTTGAACTAGCTTGTTCAAGTGTTTTCCTTAGCTTTCCAACAAGTTCATGCTTAGCTCCATGCTCTGGTTCAAGCTGCTCATCCAGGATCATATCTATATATATATAGATATATCGTCCTTTGTTAGTTTTAGTATTTGAGGGTTTTGGTGATGTTATGGGTTATTTTTGTAACGAGCGATGATAACGAATCAGTCGGTTATTAGTTTATAATTGTTATTGGGTTGTGAAGTGTTAGTGATTTGATTGTTTATGACGGTTTAAGTTTCTTTGATGTTCGTGAAAATAGAGCTTTGCGTTTTTTGTATACATTGTCGGTTTTTTTTTAATGTAAAATTAAATATATATGGATAAGTTCCCTTTTATGTTTATCGAGGCAAAAAAGGATAAAAACTTGGTTATTGATGTAAGTCACGGTATATAATGTCGCTCTTTAGTTATTTATGCTCATGTAATTGTTTGACTTTAGGTTTCGTGTTGTCCTCGATGATCTTGGCTTCTAATCGTAGACCGTCAAAGATGTGTGCTCATATAGTTTCTTACTTGGCGCCTTTGAAGCATGTATGGAGGATCCGACTTAAAATACTCCGGAAATACAAGTAGTTAGATAGTTGTGATGTGTCTCTTGATCTCATATTGTCTGACGACGAGGTATATTTCTATTTATTTTTGCTTGGATTTTGTTTGATCGGTTTCATGGGTGTTTGCTTGATTAATTTTGTTCTAAGTGTTTATTGGTAGGGTAATAAGATTCAGGCCACGATGAATATTGAGTTTGCGCGTATCTTTTCTCCGTTGTTCGCTGAGGGTAATTGGGTTATTTTGGAGAATTTTGATTTGGTTCCCATGATTCCATCGTCTTTTAGAGTTGTTTCGGATCCTTTTAAAATCGTGTGGAAGCCATCAACATATTTTATAAAAGTTTTTGCGGGTATCCCTAATAACTATTTCTCTTTTGTTGAGTTCGAAAGTATCGTGACTGGATCTTACCATCGTGAGTATTGTGTGGGTGAGTGTTTTTTGTTGTTTTTTTTTGGGTACATAGTTGATGGTTTGATGTGACTAACGGTTTGTTTTATTTTTAATTAATTGATTATAGATTTATTTGGTCGCGTTATGAGCGTTGGAAATTGCGTTGATCCGAAAAAATCTTTTGAAAGTTACATAATCGGTGAAATTTATTTGGAGTTGGAGAATCAAAGGTTATTTTCTGACTGTTTTTTATGATATACACTTAATTATACATAACTTTAACGTGTTTATATATATTCTTTAAATTTGTAGAGGATTTCGTTTACCGTGTCGATTGTCCAAGTGTTATGGTAGTGGGTTCCTTGATTCTCTAGCACATCGTGATGATAATATTATCATATGCTTCATCAGATTTGCAAAAGTTGAATTTTATCCAAGTAATTTTTTTATAAACAATCTATCATGGTTATTTCTCATTTGGATGTTTTGTTTATTGGTCTGATACATGTATATGTCTTTTTTACTTTTTGCTTTATAATTAGATGTTGGTTTGATGGCTACAACGGTCTCTAATTGCACACATGTTATGATGGAGCCACAACTTCCTGAAGTTAGCGAATTACAGGATGTGTTGACGGCAAATGGCCATGCATGAAGATTTCATGATATATTTATTTTATTTTAACATGATTGTTGGTATCGTGTTTAATTTTTTCTTGGATTATGAAATATTTTTGTCGTTTTTATAAGTTTTTCTTTGATTTTTAGTTGGATCTTTGGTTTTGAATTGTGTCTTTGTTTAATATAGAAACTGGGTATTCTTAATATCCGATTAAATAACACGTTTCTCTTACGATGATCCTTTTAATTTTCTAAACTTTACCCGACTACGTATATATGTCACCAGTTTCGATACATCTATAATCATAAAAATTATCCCACTACATGTATTTTTCTCTCCTTTAACCGATATCAATGATGGAATTCAAGAACTACGAAGTTGATTTGTTAATTTTTGATATTTACCAAATTGGAGAATAGTTTTATTTTGTTTTACAAACAAATGAATAATTATAATATTCCTTTGATGAATTTTTTTATGTATGTGTATAGTTTTGAATTAGACTTCCTTTAAATTAATGTATAGAAATCTATCTTTGAATTAATTGTTAGATATTTTCTTTGAAAATATTATTGTTTCCTTTTATTAGAAAAGTGATATTACTAAATTTTGTTAAAAATAGCGGTCGATCCCTTCGTTGGAATTAGCAAATTATAAGTTTCTTTTTTTTTTATAAAAAGGAATAATGACTGTATTTCTTCGATTGATTTTTTCGCGTGTTTCTAATTCAGGTATATTTCCTTACGATTTATGGTTAAATTCCTTATTCAGAATTATTTGGGGTTATCTTACCTAATTATTTTAGATTTTTTGGTTTATTCCATTTTTTTGTTTATCTCTATATTAAAAAAAGTAAAATCGTGATACCTAATTTACGCGGTAACTCTTATATCGTGTGTATATATATTCATGTGTGTTTAGCTATCTAGGTCATTCTTCTACTTCTTCGTATTATTCGCAATGTCGATTTTTAAAACAAAATCATCCTCTTCAGTTCTCATTCGTGATCTTCGCCCATGTTCTTATAGTTACTTGATTAAAATCTGTGTCGTTAAAGTTTGGGATGGGTACAAAGCGAAAGGAAGATGTTCGCTTGAGATAGTCTTGGTTGATCACGAGGGTTGTATGATATGTTTTTAATAATGAAGTATTAAATTTGTTTGGTATTGTCATCTTCTGTTTATGTTAAATTAAGTTGATTATCATATTAACTGTTTCATTGTTGTTTTTGGTTTTAGGGTGACATAATACAATCTACTGTTGAAAGAGAATTTGCCAACTCCTTTCGAAAGGACTTGGTTGAAGGAAAACCGGTGATAATAAACACTTTTAAGGTTGTCGATTACAAGAGTGACTACCGAACCAGTCGATCTCCTTTTAAGATGGTTTTTTAGGCAATGACTACAGTAAATAAATGTTTGGATTTCCCATCGGAAGTTCCCGAGAAATTTTTAAAGAATTTTTCGGAAATATTATCGATGGATTTGGACAAAGGTATTTTATCGGTAAGCTCTCATTATCATTTTTCTATATTACTTTAAAAATTAGTATTTGATAATATGTTGCATATTTTTTAGATGCAATATGTTGATTATTTGTTTTATGTTAGTGTATATTTGAACATGGTGTTATATGTGTGACAGGTGAGCTGAGTATTTCAAATGCGTACAACACAACCAAGGTTTTACTGGATCCAGTTACTCCATCGGTTGACAAGTTCAAATCCATGTATGTATCGGTTGTATAGGTATTTTTTTTTAAAAAAATTGTTCGTTCGTTTGATGTTTCAAATGTTTTCTTTAAATTTTGCAGGTTACCGAGGGATACATATGTTCTCACACCTACTGATGACGAGACACTTCAGGATTCTGATGAGTCATTATATGAAGAATGTTTTGGGAACAATCCTAGGAGGACTCTTAGTGGAATACAATATGCTAGCATGGTACGTTATTCTTTGTCTCAGTATATATATATTTTGTCTATTTCGCTAATTACCTCTTTGTATCCGGTTTATGCAGTCGGGAAAATACGTGACAATGTCCACTGTTGTTTCGATTGCGATTAGCAAAAGTTGGTATTACATAGCATGAAAAAGTGCGACAATAAATTTTTTTCGTATCCTGAAAAAAATGGTGATCCTAATCCGCCGCTTTGGAATTGTCTTACATGCGGTAGAGATATTTCTGAAGTTGTAGCTTGGTAGTCAAGTTTTCTTCGCTCATATTTACTTTCTTTTTTTCCAGTTTTCTTATCGTTTTTCTTTTGCAGTTGTTTTCTTATGTTGGATGTTACTGATGTATCTGGAGGATTGGCAATGTTTCTTATGTTCGATAAGATTTCTCAGAAATTATTCAACAAAACTGTTGAGGAAGTATACGAAGAACTTGATAAGGTAATTTTATTGTTTTTGTTATGATAATGTAATTTTGCGATCAATGTTTATTTATTAATTATTTTTTTGTGCTGTTATGATTTGAAGAACAATTCATGGGGATTGCCTCCTTCTTTGCAAGATCTAAAAGGCAAGGATATGATTTTCAAGGTTACGGTTTCAGATGATAATATTAAGAAGGTTAAGACATTGTATTATGTTGACAAGTTTGCAGCAGATGGTCGTATGATTCAGCTGTTTCAGGATCAGGTCTACTCACATGTTTGGGTTCAAATGTTAGTTTGTTTTGGTTGTTTCTTTGCAAGTTTATATCGTGTTTTGACGGTTTTCAGTTTTTTTGCAGCCCCCCATCACAGTATCAAGCTCTGATGTAAATACTGACATTTCGCCGGTCTCGACACCTAGTCCTACCTCTAAAAGACAAAGTGATGATCTTGGTTTGAGTTCTACTCCACCACAAGACTCGGTCACCCAAAAGAAAAGGAGTTAGGCGTCATATGCTATCAATGCGTAGAATCTCTCTTGAGCACATTTTTTTTTCTTTTTTTATTTTGGTTTTGTGAGACTTATCTTTATATTTTATTGTTTTTTTTTTGTTTTTTATCTTTTAAAACCTTTGGTGGTTTATTGTCTACTTTATATGTTTTTTTCATTTTATTTCGTTATCGAGATTTGGTTTTTATTATTATCGAGCAACCCTTTATATTTTTTTTTTGTAGATTCGTATGTTTCGTGAATTTTATAAATATCTTCCTCCATTGTCCGTATATAATTTCTAAATATGTTGTTGCATTGTTTTGTGTAATATTGAGCTGTCTTTCGTGATGTGTGTATCGTGTCAACTTTTTGTCGAATCAGAGCAATGTTTCCTGCTGACTGCTATCGACTTTGTTTCTTTTATTTTTTACATACGATACGTCGTTTTTTTGTTGTTGTTTAGTTTTTTTTGTTCGATACGATTTGGATTCTAAAAAATGTTTGTTGTATATGTGTGTTTCTGAGTCATGTTTAGTCTATAAAGTTGAGTATTTCGTTTATTTCAATTGGAAGATCTTTAATTCGTGTGGCTTATCGATGTGTTGTTTGCGTTGGGGAAGTAAATGATATGCCATAAATATATTTTTCGGTTGAGTTGTCTTATCGTTGTTCGTTTTTTCTGATGTGTTAAAATAAATAATTGAAGATGGTATTGGTGGATAGAGACGTATGTTCAAATCTTATACTTATTTATATTTATTCATTGAAGTCGTTTAGCTTACGTATTGTCTAAGTGTCTATAATATGTTTATGCTTTTTTGGAGGGTAATAAAGTTCATGCTTCTGTTGGGAGTTTATATCTTGGTATTTTTGTTGATGAATTCGAAGAAGGCGGGTGGAATTTAATTTATAACTTCAAAGTCAAGATTGCCAATAGTTCTATCCGAACAACCGATCATTGTATTAAATTTGATGGTTCAACTATTTCTATACGCCTGCGTAACCTTAGCGATAATCTTTTTTTGCAAATTTACTAAATTTGGTGATATTCTGTATGGAAATCTTAATCCCAATTTTGTGTTTGTGAGTTATAATTTATCGGTTTATTTATCGTGATTTTTAAGTAACTTAATTCATAGGCCATATCGGATGGGTAACACTATTGGTAATGATCAACGTTCGCGACGTATAGATGTGATTGGCGTCGTTGTAAGAGTTGGTGAATTACGAATCCGTGACGAAGTCAAAAAAAATTATGATTATGCCATTATGGATTTTGATTTGCAAGATGAACAGTAAGTTTGCATATTTTCTCGATGTGCAGCTGATTTTGTTTCTTTTTTAAAAAAAACTGGCTAGCAGTGTGTTAATATTTGTTATTTTTATTAGTAAACATGTGATAGAGTGTTTTGCGTTTGGAGAATTCGCCGAATAATTCAATCTAAAATGGAAACAAACGCATTCTCGACATGTTGTGTGTATCTTGAGGTGGTGGCGTATTGACAATGCCGGAGGTCGTTATTCCGTTGCATACATATATTTTCGTGTTTGTTGCTATGATTTGTTTGTTGTTAAATTTAATGACATTGGTATCTTTTTTTTTGAAGTTATAAATAACCTTATTGCTGCGGAGAAATGTTGTCAGGTTTTGGTTAATCCTAATGTGCCTCCTGCGTATTCATTTAGAGCAATGTAAGTCACTGTTGACTGATATATTATCAGTGATTACTTTCTTTGTCTCTGAAACGAAATTTTAACTAAAACAAACATGTTGTTCCGTTCTATATTTCCAGGTTAGTCAGTTCGAGTGATGGTTTCGCGTTTCATTATAGCTAATATGTTAGGAGGGTTGTTCGGTTGTGTTTGGTTTATTTACCTTTTATAGTAATTTGTAATGTTTTTAATAAGTTTTTTGTTTGTTCTAATGACATTTCAACGTTTTATTTCAAACGATTGCTTTTATCTTGATAATGAATGTGCCATATCAAAAAAAAAAAGTTTTTTTTTGGACGCGATTGTCTAATCCGTTTGATTTTATCAAAGTTTTAAAATATATCCCTTGGATGTATATTTTGTATAATTGATCAGTTTGGGTCAAGGTCGGCTTTCTTTGTGTCTTATATTTAATTATATTCATTTTTAAATCCTTGCGAATAAGCCCTTGCGAATATTTCGTACCCCGCATGTATATTTCTTTAGCTATCCATATAACTGAAAAAGGAAATATTTGAGGAAACCCTAAATTTATCGTGGGTATATATATATATATATATATATATATATATATATATATATATATAATAAGTATAATATTTAGTTCATAATACAATAGAGTTTATTACGTCTTGCGTGGATCCTTTTCTTCTGTGTTATACAATGGGATCGATAGGTAATTGTTTTGCATATATATGATTTCTTATTATTTTGTGTTTAGTTAATTTTTGTTTCATAGTATTAGTATATTTTGTTCTTCGTAGAATTTGATTTGCTGTTAGTTTATAAGTTTCTCTTATTTTTTTCTTAATTGTTTTGTTTTAGGTGGCGATGGTCGCAAAACTAGATTGCAAATTTTGCCGTTTCATCTCCTTTCGTCGCAAATTTCGAATTCTTTAGGCGATAGTCCACCTGTTAGTGATAGAGAAGTTAAATTTCTCGCTTGGATGAGATGTAATCAGATCTTTCACGAGGCCATAATGCTTTCCTATACAGAGATTTCTTCTAAGTTTGTTTGGGATAATAAGAATAAAGAATGGAGACGTCGTATGAGAGGTTTACTGCCTCCGTGTGCTATCGAGGATTGTCCAGTTCTTGATGACGAGTCTTATTATCTTTGGGTTTTGTTGGGTGTCGTAAGGGGACCATGCTGTTATGAGGATATTAGATCATTTAACGGTGTCTTATACCCTACTTTCAAAAGTGCATATTACGCTTATGCGTTTGACCTACCTGCAATCCAAGAATGAATTTCGTTGATTTATTCTTATTTATTTTTCTTATCATATTTATCTTTTCATTAATAAGAACTCGAGAGTTGTAATGGTTTAGATTTTTGGAATAATGTGGGTTTTTGTTTTAATTTTATAGATTTGGTGTTCTACGACGGTTATTATTCCAATCATGTTCTATATAAAGTACTTTTTGTTTAGCTTGTTTTTTTGTTTTATTGGTTGTTTACAGTATTTAAGATACCTTTTTATAATATTATTTACGATCAGATAATGTCTCCGTAGTCATATTACTTTCGATTATTTTATTTAATATTACACTGTTAAATATAAATATACTTGTTTATAATGTCAAAAAGGAATATTGCCTTTAATATAATTATTTTTCAGAATGGAAAAAATAAAATAAATATTGTATGCGTATTATGCAATATATAAAAAGACAACGAATAAGGTTTGTTCTCTAGAGTTTTTTCTAGCAATCGTTGCTGTGTTTTGGTATCAAGATTTACCTCATGGCTCATCTTCTTTCTTATGCCATTCATAGATCATATGATATATATATATATTTGGTATTTTTGAACTTGATCATTTGGCTTATGTGTGGAGAATTAGAGCGAAGCTTTTACGAAGATTCACGCTAACATCTGCAGCTGGTGGATCCTTAGATTTTATATTGGCTGATGAAAAGGTGGGTGCTTAGTTTTTTTTTTGTTGTTGTTCGTTTGGAATTGGATGAATCTTTTAGTTTTTTATCTTTCTGTCTCATAGGGCGACAAAATTCATGCGACGATTCCAGCTGAATACGTTGAAAAATACTCTTCGTCGAGGGTGAGTGGATGAATTTAATAGGTTTTCACCTTTTAGCTGTTAGCGGAGAAATCAGGCCAACTGCACATCCTTATATGATACAGCTTACGGGTGCCACTCGGTGTAAGAAAACTTTTTTCAGAGGACCCAGTAATTACTTTTCTTTTGTCGATATAGAGAATGTTTTGAATGGGCCTCTTGATACAATCTGCTGTGTTGGTGAGTGACTTCTATCAGATAATTGACCTGCGTTAAAGCTAAATATCGTTGACTAATTTTGAAACTTTTGTCTGCGATGTATTAGATTTGATTGGTAAAGTGGTCAATGTTGGTAATTCACCTGACAAAATAAAATCTTTGGGTTGTTGCCAACAGAGGGTTATACGATTTGAACTCGAGAACGAGAGGTAATGTACATTTTTTTTAATTGGTTTTAGTTTAACGGTGATCATATTACATTGTATGAACTACCGTTTATCGTGTTGTTTGACGGGTGATTATGCAGAATCTTGTCTTAATGACTTGGAATGTTGTCGAGGAAACATTATCGTCTGGGTCATGAGGTTTGCTAGAATAGTGGTTCGGCGAGGTATTGTATGCACTGTCAAACTTTATTTTGTACTATTAGGCATGGTTATTATTGTGGTAAGTTCTAATGCAATCAAAATCAATTGTTTTTTTTAAAATTGTGTTTGATAGGTTATTTGGTTGCCACAACAGCTTATGATTGTACACAAATTTTGTTGGATTCTCCGTGCTACGAAGTAGCTCGTTTCAGAGATTTGGTGTCCAATTTTGCGATAACTTGATTGTTTATCTAACTACCTGATGTAATTTTTTATTTTGCGAACCTAGTTTTGATTTACATCACCGTGTTTATCATCACATTTTGTTAATCAATATTTTGAGAATTTTTATTGGACACTATTCTATGTTATATTCGAATCATTTTAATGTGTATCTATAATATTTTGGTTTAGTTAATATCGAAATTACAATGGAACGCATATGTGATAATCAAGCAGCGTTTTTGTGATTATCTATGTGTCTATTGCATCATTTTAAAAAAGGAATATTGATAATCATTGGACAACCAACCAAAACCATAGTCGTGTGATAAAGAAAAAGGTAAATTCAGCGTGAAAAGGTAATATAACATATAACTAAATAAATATTACCAAATAAATATTATGAACAACAGCCCAAAATAAGTTATATATAATGATGGAAATTAATTAATATTATGGGTAAGTTTTACATTTTATTTTGGTATTTCTTTGATTGGTTTATATTGCCATTATAAGAACAGGAAAATTTATTTAATGGTTAGCGCGAATATTTATTTGGTTATTTAAGATTGGTTCGTATCTTATTTTGAAAGTATTGATATATCTTGCCTTTATATATATATAAAAAAGTTTAGGTATATCTTTCCATTGGAAAAATAGAAAAGTTCGTTTGTAAATGTTAAATTTGTTTTTTTTTATTATATAAAACTAATACACCATGGTATATTCAGCATTTTTGGGATATATATGGATGCGAATTAGCACGTCTGGTTTCGGGGTGGTGTTATCAAACAGTTACAATGAAACACAAAATTCTTACTAGAGAAAGTATATATTCTGCTTCGTCTTTTGATTATGCAATTCGTATGTTGTCCTTAGTCAAATCTATTAAAAATCGCAAGTGTCAATAGAAGGAATGAACGATATGTTCCTCGCAACGTTGTTGATAATTACCTAACTGGTAGTGTGATCCATCGTCCATACTTATATGAACGAGACTTATCTCAAGAAGGTTGTCGGGTTGCACGACATAAAAGAATGCAAATTATTAGAGCCAAACGAGTTGTAAAACAAGATATTGGTTTGTTTGATTTTTAATTGTCTTGAATATATGTCTTAATATAATACATGTTTAGTGGTTATTGATAAACTTTTCATAATTGTGATATCGGAACTAGACCTTTTGACTGATTCTATCAACGCCGACGAATTTGTTTGTTTTATCGCAACCGATTCTGACTCCGAAAAAGAGGATGATGAGGATTTGATGTATCAACAAGAACGTGTGGAGAGTCGTTCAGGTGGTCGAAGAAAGTCAAGATCGAAAAAAGGAAAAAGGTGTATGAGAATTCCGTAGAAACCACAGACAGTGTCGTTGTTAGAACAAACTTGGTTGCCAGTATTAAACCCCTTTTAATGGATGAAGGTGATTATTTATATATAAATATCGATATTTTACTGTTTGGTTTTTTTTTTGTTTACTGATAAACATTTAAAACCATATATCTTAACCATGTTACTATGATGATGGTGATCCTATTTATGTATGCGAATATTGTAAAGTTTATATGTGGTACGGAGAAAGGTTGGGTAAACGAGTCGAACGTGTTAAGCCCATATTCTCGCCGTGTTGCATGCAGGGTAAAGTGGTCCTTCCACTGCTTAAATCTCTACCAAAATCGTTATTAGCGATGTTTTACAATGACGGTGACACAAGAACACATTTTCGTGAGTTTATCCGAGCGTATAACATGATGTTTTCTTTCACGTCACTCGGAGGAAAGATAAACACTTCAATCAACGATGGCAAATGACCTTATTTGTTTCAGTTGTGTGGTGAGAATTATCACAATATAGGTGATATTCTACCAGGTCCTGGTGAAAATCCATCCTTTTTGCAACTTTACATATATGATACAGCAAACGAAACATCAAACATGATAACTGCCTATGGTTATGATTTTTTGTATAACTTATTACCACTTTTTTTTTTAAAGACGTTTTCGTTGTCTTTGTAACATGTTATATCAATGTCCATTATTAATATAGGAAAGCGGGGCAGACTGATAAGCTTAGAGAGTCAATAGTTCAGTGATTACAAAAAATGTTGGATAAGCATAACCGGCAAGTAAAAGCTTTCCGAGCTATGCGAGATAGGTTTGGTCCGAACAGTGATACCAGTGGTCTACTGTTGTTTTTATCGTATGATAGGAAATCCGATGGAAGGACTAAAAATCTCCCTACCGGTGACGAAGTTGCCAGTTTGATACCGGACGATTTCAATATCGGGATGGATACACGCGATATTATTATTGAGAGTAAAATTGGAAAGCTGAAAAGGATCATTGAATTGCATCCAGCTTATTTGCCTTTTTAGTGGATTCGTTCACGATGATCGAGACTAATAGATTACGTTACGTTTCGCTGAATCAGAATAAACTTCGTTCTGAAAATTTTGATAAAATACAGAAAACGGTTGATAAAGGTGATACTGATATCTCCGAAAAGGGTAGGAGGATTTTTATACCTTCTTCTTACACTGGGGGTACAAGGTATATGTTGCAATATTATCTAGATGCGATGACCATGTGAAAACACTTTGGTTTCCCTGATCTATTTATAACGTTTACGTGCAATCCAAAATGGCCTGAAATTACTAGGCATATACAAAGACACAATTTGAAGCAAGAGGACAGACCATATATATGTTGTCGAGTGTTCAAGATGAAATTGGATGATCTCATCTATCACTTGACGAAAAAGAATGAGCTGGGGGTCGTTAGTGCTGGTATGTTATTTTAAACTAAAAATAGTTTTTTGTTTGGTGTATTTGAGAAGCATGGTTTAACGTGATTTTTTGTATTCTATTGTGTGGCAGCTATATACACAATCGAATTCCAGAAAAGGGGTCTTCCTCATGCTCACATAGTTCTTTTTCTTACGGCCGGACTATAAGCTACCCACTGGTGATGACATTGACAAGATAATTTGTGTTGAGATTCCTGATAAAGTCCTCGACCCATATTTATACGAAATTGTTGGTGATGTGATGATGCACGGACCGTGTGGCCCTCTCAACAGGGAGAGTGTGTGTATGGTTGAAGGAAAGTGTTCAAAATATTGTCCAAAACAATTTAGTCCAATCAACAAAATTGATGATATATGGTACCCTATATACAGGAGGCGGGATGATAATAGATTTGTTACCGTGTTTATCATTGGGCACTCCATTGTACTTCATACCATTGACCAAATCCTCGAACCTCTCGATATGATCCATGGGTGTTCATGAGATAGACCATGGAAAGGATGCTGACCCACAAGAGCGTAGTACGCATGTTTCAGCCCAAATTCATTCCTCTGAAAAGTTGAAATGCGAATCGCAGCTCGATTGGCATAGAACTGATCAGGTATGTTGTGCTCACCAAGTGTCCTCCCACGATTAATTGCATCATTCCAAACATTCACAACACCTGCAGGGACAATGATGTTTCCAGCTTCATCAAGTCGATGCCCTCTGTCATTGCACAATTGACCCTCTTGGTCTCTCAAAGTTCCAGCTTCATCACGAGTCAATACTACTGGGTTATTCATCTCTGCTAGCCTCTTTGTTTTTCTGTTTGCACGTTCCAAGTTTGCTAGCTCCTTGTTAAAAAGATGAAGTGGCTCAGTGCGCTTGTTCCTCTGGGTTTCGTGAGTGGGCATACACCTGAAACACAAAGGCAAGACACGTAAGTAACCCAAAAAAAACACAAAAATTCACGACAGGTATCGACCTATACCACTAAGGTGTCGATCGATACTGGTCGAACTTAGTCAAAATTCTCAAACTAAAATCTAATGGCGAATTGAATCCCCGGCAACGGCGCCAAATTTGATAAGCTCAAATTAATACCCTAAAAGTACTAAAGCTTTGTCGATTGTAATACTTAGGGGTCGAATCCACAGAGACTCAAGAAATCACACAATAGATTGTATATATGAGAATTAAGCTAAGTGATCAATAGAATTGAAAGCAAATACGTCAATTAAACAAGTTGTAATTCGATTGGAAAGAACATAGGTTCAGGGTATTTCTCAGGAAATCAGAGAATGCAGGTAAACCAATCATTCATGGTTCAGGTTATACACGGTTCTTGAACTCAAGTCACTAAGCTATAATTAACCAACCGTCGTTGCGAGAATTATCTAAGTCTAAATCCCAGAATCCCAAATCTATTTGCAAATCCTAAAGATCTAAACAAGCTTTAAAGTTCAGGTTTGATATGTTCACAAAACAACTAAACCAAATCTCTTTGCGGATAGCTATTTTGCTCACCCTAAGTTCTGTCAGATTATCAATTGCACTGTCGTGCCTAATCGATTAACCTAAGATCTAAGTTCCAGATTCGTCAAACTAGAATTAGCTTTGAGAACAACCTATGGTGAAGAACTAATTCAGATCATGAACACTAATCAACCAATTAACCTAACATTCAAAGAGATCCTTTATGAGAACCCTAAACCTAAAGGAGATCAACTCATACATGATCAATGGAACAAAAATCATAGATTAATATAATTGCATAAAAGAAATCAGTAATAAACAAGGGTTCAGAGTTGTCTCCCAATAACCCTGGAACAAATCTCTCTCAAAGTATCAAAAATAAAATAAAGATTAGCCAATAAAAGTGGCTGAAAAACATAATTTATAACCTAAAACACGTTTTGGGGTTTCTATTAATTATTAAAGACTTCTCGACCAAAGTGCAGAATCTCCAGACTTCTAAAAAGTTGCGTTTTACCTTTTCTCCCGAGCAGTATCGATCGATACCATAAATGGTATCGATCGATACACATCCTCTGTGTCGATTCTTCTGCTCGCCAGACTGGACTGTCTTCACAAAAACTGGCATAACCTTTGATCGCACCGTTGGAATGGCCTCAAACCACTTCCAAATGAAAGCTAATCCATTGATCTGTCTAGAATCCAAATTTGAGCTCAATCCATCGGTGAGAAGTTCTTCAACGACTGCCAAACTTCTGATGTCTATGCATGACTCTACATCTCCATATGCTCATTTTCACCAAAAACGGCTCATTTTCTCCCAAAGTCACCTAAAACCTGAAAAGACTCGAAAAGACTCCAAAATACTAGAAAGACTCTATAAATAAGACCTATATCATGGCTAAAAACGGGTAAAAACCATGATATATCAAGTTCACTCAAAAAGCTTTCTCGGAACTCTTCGGTTTAGGTAAACTTTCCATCTTCTAAACTCTTCGACTTCTCTCGGGAAACTGACGAAGCAACAGTTTAAATCGGAAAAACCTTTTCTCAAACCGTTAATGAGCTCTGCAACATCATCATAACTCCGCTACAACCGTTGAACCTCTGTTTCAGACGACATAACCTCTGAAAATCTTCTAAAGCTCTCCATCTCGTGCAAAACCGTCATATGTATGTCCATTGCACTGCTTAAACATGGCACGAAGATTTACATATGCTGAAAAAGGTAAAGGAACAGCTCACAGCCCGGCTTCTCAATCCCGAAAGAGAATCAAAGCTCCTGAGATTGATATTGTTGACTTCATCCGTGAGAATGCTCTGACTCTTATCGGAAGACTAATGAATCTGGTGGAACAACGCATCTGGGCAATGATTCCCTTCATCTCAAAATGATGGGACCTCAAGGGGAAGGCTATCGGTTCAGACATCAAAAATAACTGTTTCCCGTTTCGCTTCGATCACGAAGAGGACCTCCAAAAAGACCTTGATAACAGACTGTATCACATCGCGAAGTGGATGTTTATACTCCAAAAATGGGAACCTATTATTTCACCAAGCTTCCTCTCCCAAATCCCTTTTTGGATCAGACTCAAAGGGATTATGTTGCACTACTGGAGAAAGGAACTTATCTTCAAAATTGGGAAGGAGCTAGGCTCCGTTGAAGACTATGAACTTACTTTAACCTCTGCAAGGGTCAGAGTAACGATTAAAGGTCTACATCCTCTCACTAAGGAGACAATCGTAGACTTTCCACGAGGAGAAGAACCTTTTGTCACTTTGGAATATGAGAAACTTGAGAAACACTGCTCCTTTTGCTAAAGACTTTCCCATGTAGTGGAGTTTTGCCCCAAAAAGCAGAGAAACAAAGATCCCTTGCTGAAAAGTGTCGATAACCTTCGAGTAACATCTCTTATGGCCTCCCATAACTCTTCTAGAGAAAAATGAAAACCTTACTATCAGCGCTGAGACCGGTATGGGAGACTGTTTGGTGAGAGGCCCTCCCAAGTTTACTCAGATCATTCCCTCTCTCAGCCTCCTCCCAACCGTGAACCATCTGGTGAGGAACGGCAGATAGAGCTTACTAGACACGCCTTTGATCATAAATCCCCTGCTGATTCCCACTCCTACAAAAGAGAGAGATACACCGCATCTCGACACCAGCCCCAATATGAAAGAGATCACATCAGTGATGAAATAGACCACAACACGGACCCGATGGAACATTTGGTCCACAAAAATGCTTCGCATACCTCTCATAGATCTTCTCCTCACCAAATTTGGAGAGAAAAGACACCAAGGGAAAGTCACAAAAATTCTGATCATTCAGAATACTCTCGAATGGCCCGTCCTCCTATCAAGAGAAATTTGGATAGGGAAGCTTTCCCACCTCCTTAACCCCTCCAAACTGTTGAAGAAATCTTTGAAGAACTAAAAGAGGTTTCCATCCAATACGTTAACTGTGGAGATCCTATTGAAAGTGCTGCAAGACATCTACGTGCCATCCAAGGAGAAGAAAGGGGTTTGATGGCAGAGACTGCAGCAAATGCCCTCCTTTAAGGAGAAAGTTCCCATCCCAGAGAGGTAATAACATAATGAGAAACCTTTGTGATACGATCCTCCCAAAATTCGCACACTTGGTATTTAAGAACGGATAATCCTTGGATCCAAATTCGCGGAAAGAATTGGATAAGGCGGGGGAATGAACGACTGCGTCGAGAGCTATGAAATGCACTCGGTAAACCTGAACCGAAGGCTAACCACCTAAGGAACGTTGTGACTCTTCGGCTAACCACCTCGGAATCGGATTGTGAATGTTGGATATGACTCACCAACAAACGAACCACGGATATGACACACCGCGGGATGATCAATGGCTAACCACCAAATGATCGATTTGATTTCGTTGGCTAACCACCAAAGAGATCGAAAGTTCAATAAGGAACAAAGAAGAAACTTCTTAAAAAGGTTTATAAAATTGGATGATTAAAAATGAAGAACTACAAAGAGTATTTATAGGAAAATAAGGTGAAGGGTTGAAGAAGAAAGCACAAATTACAAAGCATGGGAAAATACAAAATCACATAAATGTGAAGACCAAGACCAAAGACTTTGACTAGAAGGGTTGAATGACTCTTGGGCTGATTTGAGTAGTCTCCCTCGAAAATACTCCCACAGAACAAGTCCCTCGAAAATAATCTCTCGGAATTAATCCCTCGGAAATATTCTCTCGGAAAAGTCCCTAGGAAATAATCCCTCAGAATAATCCCTCGGAAAAATCCCTCGGAATTCAACTTGCGATTGGACCGAAACGTAAATGCAAGCCGTTGCCTCGTTAAAACCTCCACTCGGAAAACCCATTAGGACAAAACCGAGCACAGGAAAAAGAGTACAACAACTTAAACTTGCGGCCAACCTCAAGAAGAATCCATGATGAACTCGGACCATGTTGTAGATGGAGTGTGAGTGTTGAGCTCGGATTATGTTGAAGACGATGTGCGGGAGCTCGGTCCAACGAGAATTCGAAATATGTTGAATCTTCTTGTATCTTGACGGCTTCAAGGAATAGGTGAGCTTCCTGGGAACATCCTGGATGACAGAGAGGGTGTCCAAAACCCAGCACCTTGGACAGATGATCCGTTGAGAAGTTACAGCTCTGAAATGAAGCAAGCCGAGGATCCGTTGGGTTTGAACTCGAATATCTCCCAAATGAAAAATGGTATCGACTTGATTCCAAATCTCCATGAACCTATGATGGATCAAGATTGTATAACTGGTTGATTTGTAGCCCAACTCCTCTTGGTTTGGTGGGAAACCTCCAAACAAGGCGTATATGTCCAAATCGGGAATCACCTGATTTGTAAATTGCATAACTCCTTCCTCTGAATTCGGATCGGACTGATTCCACTTCGAGGAGCTCTTTATGTGAGATGAGAATGTTTTCCAAGTGGTCTAATCTGTTGAATCATCGTGGTTGAATTTAGATGCTCTAAGAAAGGCACACGTATCCGGATTGATCCTTTTGCGACTTATGTGGTGCATTTGATGGAGTTTTGGTTCATCTGCTGCTATGTTGACCTTATCAATATCCTCTGGATAAAGCTCAGCTACAAGCTCAGGTACAAGCTCGTCCATGATCGTATCATCCTCCCCCAGTTAAAAAGGATTTGTCCTCAAATCTGGACCACCTACACGTAAAAGAGCCAAGTTAAATTCATCAAAATATAACGACAACGTATACTCACCTTGCAAGCATATCTTATAGGAATGATCAGTGATCAGCTCCTGGACTTGAAGTGGGTCATCACTTCTTGGCATTATTTTGGATTTTCTTTGGCCCTTGCTCATAAGAAACCAAATCCAGTCACCGGGCTCAAAAACCATGTTATGTTGCCTCTCATTAGCTCGCGTAGCATACTGCTCATTTCTCAAATGCTTCCATGGGTCACAATCAACTTGGATGCTAAACTTCAGTAGCCACAAGTTAGATAACCACGTTGTTGGTGCATGAGCTTTCACTCCTTGAGTTTGTATACCATGTGCTTTCACAACAAAGACTCGAAACACAAAATCATATGTGCAAAAGGTATACTTCTTCAACCTAGAAATTGGTTTCTCTTTCAGATCATCTACAACAAGTCCCAAATGATCAACATGCTTATCAAAGATTTTTTTGTAGACCAGAATGTCTTTAATGTAGACAAAATCGAAAATCTCAATGAAATATTTAAAAACATGCGAAATCTCATTGGTCCTAAGACATGGGTTCAAATGCACTTTCATAGAGAATCTATCAACAACTATAGAATCTCTAATTGATTGATTAAGCTCAAACAATTTATCCTCATCAATAAAACCTCCATGCCTAAAGAACTTCTCATGTGAAAACTTTTCACAAGTTTGAAACACGGCTTTAAAATCAGACTTTTAAAACTCTTTGGTGTGTTCAAAATCTAGCAACTTTGCATCAGGAATGGAAAGTAATTCATACCTCCTAAGCATTGCATTAGTCACTGCGTTTTTCTTACTCTCCTTGCACTGGGTGACATAGGAAAACGTCTCAAAGGGTGATCGTGTGTCAAAGACAATCTGATGGTCATTTCCATTGATCGGTGAAAAACTTCTTGAGTTTTTTTCATGGAAAACGTCTCTATAACCCTGCAAAAGAAAAACCACTTCACTCGGCAGCACCGGTGTAAGATTAGTCAAGCTTATAAAAGCTTCCTTATAGTCAAAAATAATCAAAGGTTGTTTTTACGACAAAGAACTCTTAACCTCTTCGATTCTCACAAGAAAGTTTAAATTTCTAACGGGTTTGCTCTCAAAGGCCTTTAGCGTGGTTTCTCTCAGGCTCTCTTTTTCTTTATGGTGAGTAGTATTTAAGGAATCACTCAAAACATTTACCTCTTCCTCAGATGCATACTCCTCATAATCGTCATAGATAGGTGCGGAACCAAGCTCCTCCTCATCATAGTCGTCATAGATAGGTGCGGTTTCAAATTCATTTTGTTTATGCTCCTCGGACAAAGATAGAAGTGAAACAGAAACCACTTCGTCTGCTCTTTACTCTAGCTTTCCATTGTTGGGAAGAACCACGGTTTTCTTGTTAGAGCATTCTTTTGCATAGTGTCCTCTCCCTTGAAACTTAAAACACTTCACATCACGTGCCTTTGAAGTTTTAGCCTCGGTTGATTTGATGCACGCTTCTAAAAGCTTCTCTGACCTTTGGAAATCTTCTCTAGCTTTGGATGCTTTGGTTTCAATAGTTGGTTGAGAAGAACTCACCTTCTGATTTGGCTCATGATGGTGTTGACGGGGAACATGCATGTTTCTTCCTCATGATTGCTTTCATCTCAGCCCATGTCTCCACCGGATATTTTCCATTACGCCTCTTTGAAGTTACCAATCGATGCCACCAGTAGAGTGCATACTCACAAAATCCAGTAGCTGTAATTCGTACCTTGTTGATCTCCGAATAGTTATGGGAATTAAAATCGAGTTCCACGTTTCTCTCCCACTTCAAGTAGGTGTCCGGATCATGTTTACCGTACGTAGAATGATGGAATGAGATCTCCACGATCTTCATGATGATTACCTCTGCTTTCTCTTGCACGCCTAGGTATCTCTTTGCTTTCCCGAGATGAATTACGATCACGATCATAATACTCTTCGGCCTCCGTGTATCTAGGTTGTCTCATTTGGTCTCTTTCTCTCCATGGATTTTTCTCTGGTGTCTTCTTTTTCAATAGACCAAAATCTGGTGTCCACCTTTTCACTAGTCCAAAAGACATTTTGTACCTCGCAAAAATTGAGCAAACACGTTAGTAAAAATACTTACATGTGTTTCTCTCAAGTGTTTTCACTTACTCTCGTAATGACCTCACAACACACTAGAAGTTCTCCTCGGTTCTTAAGGAACTAAATCGAAACAAATCGATTGTAGCTTCAAAACCCATATCGCCAAACAAAAGATAGATAGATGAGTGAAGAATTATGAAAATCAGCAAATTTTTTTTTTTTTTTTTTGAATTCTTTTCTTTTTGTTTCTTTTTTTTTTTGAATACGAAATTTCCTCTCTTTTTTTTTGACTGATTTTTTTTTTCTTTTGATACAATAGATAGGTAGAAAAGATAGAAGAAGAATATGAATAGATAGAAAAAAATGGATAGAAAATACCAATAATCGAGATCGTGGCTCTGATACCACTTGATACGATCCTCCCAAAATTCACACACTCTTGTTGGTATTGAAGAACGGATAATCCTTGGATCCAAATTCGCAGAAAGAATTGGATAAGACGGGGGAATGAATGGCTGCGTCGAGAGCTATGAAAGGCACTCGGTAAACCTGAACCGAAGGCTAACCACCTAGGGAACGTTGTGACTCTTCGGTTAACCACTTCAGAATCGGATTGTGAATGTTGGATTTGACTCACCAACAAACGAACCACGTATATGACACACTGCGGGATGATCAATGGCTAACCACCAAATGATCGATTTGATTTCGTTGGCTAACCACCAAAGAGATCGAAAGTTCACTAAGGAACAAAGAAGAAACTTCTTAAAAAGGTTTATAAAATTGGATGATTAAAAATGAAGAACTACAAAGAGTATTTATAGGAAAATAAGGTGAAGGGTTGAAGAAGAAAGCACAAATTACAAAGCATGGGAAAATACAAAATCACATAAATGTGAAGACCAAGACCAAAGACTTTGACTAGAAGGGTTGAATGACTCTTGGGCTGATTTGAGTAGTCTCCCTCGAAAATACTCCCACAGAACAAGTCCCTCGAAAATAATCCCTCGGAATTAATCCCTCGGAAATAATCTCTTGGAAAAGTCCCTCGGAAATAATCCCTCAGAATAATCCCTCGGAAAAATCTCTCGGAATTCAACTTGCGATTGGACCGAAACGTAAATGCAAGCCGTTGCCTCGTTAAAACCTCCACTCGGAAAACCCATTGGGACAAAACCGAGCACAGGAAAAATAGTACAACAACTTAAACTTGCGGCCAACCTCAAGAAGAATCCATGATGAACTCAGACCATGTTGTAGATGGAGTGTGAGTGTTGAGCTCGGATTATGTTGAAGACGATGTACGGGAGCTCAGTCCAACGGGAATTCAAAACATGTTGAATCTTCTTGTATCTTGACGGCTTCAAGGAATAGGTGAGCTTCCTGGGAACATCCTAGATGATAGAGAGGGTGTCCAAAACACAGCACCTTGGACAGAAGATCCGTTGGGAAGTTACAGCTCCGAAATTGATATATCATGGTTTTTACCCTTTTTAAGCCATGACATAAGTCCATTTTATAGAGTCTTTCTACTATTTGATATGCTCAAATTAATACCCTAAAAGTACTAAGCAGTAGTTGCAGTATAGTAGGGGTCGAACACAAGGACTCACAATAGATTATATAGGTGAAAATTACGCTAAGCCAATCAATGGTATTGAAAACAGAACGTAAATTAAAACGGTTGTAAATTCAATTAGGAGAAGACTAGGTTCAGGGTATTTCTCAGGAAATCAATAAATGAAGATAAACTAACTAACATGATTCAGATTTAGCATGGTTCTTGAACAAAGTCTAAATCAGTTTTTTAAATCATGTTTGATTTGTTCACAAAATAACTAAACCAAATTCCTTTGCGAATAGTTATTTTGCTCACCCTTGGTTCTATTAGGTAATTAATTGCACTTCCGCACCAAATCAATTATCCTAAGATCTAAGTTCTAGGTGATCAATCTAGAATTAGCTTTGCAAACAACCTATGGCGAAGAACTACTTCAGATAGTGAATCCTAATAACTAATCAATCTAGCATTTAGAGATAACCGTTATGAGAACCCTGAACCTAACAAGAGATCTACTCAGACATGGAAATTGAAGCAATAAACATGTTTGAATAAATCATCAAATAGATCAGAGAGAGTAACAAGAGGGTTCAAAATCTTCTCTCGGACGAACAGAGTTTCAGACTTGTCTCCCTAACAAGAAATCTACTCTCACAAAACCAAAGTAAAATAAAGGATAGCCCTCAGAATGGATGTAAAATCTTATTAAATAACCTAAATCACGTTTTGGGGCTTCTTGTAAATAATAAAGACTTCTGGACCATTCTGTAATTCTTCAACTCTTCATTAAGTCGCGGGTAGTGTCTGCTTTAGTGAGTATCGACCGATACTAGGCAGTATCGATCGATACTGATGCTTCAAATCGGGTTCTCAGCTACATGAACGTCTGCTTTGCTCCAAAATGCTCCAGAAAGCTCCAATATCTCCAATTATGCTCCAAACGTGCTAAAACCTGTAAAAGACTCTAAAACACTACAAAATAGTTGAAATACTCTATAAAACAGACTTATATCATGGCTTAAACGGGGTAAAAACCATGATATATCAACTCTCCCATACTTATCCTTTGCTTGCCCTCAAACAAATAGAAGACTAAACCAGAGAAAGAGGTTTGAAAACGTAGAGACTCACCTGTTCATGAAACGTTGCAATGACCCTTTTCCCAAGCACCCAAATGTTACCTAACCAGCTTTTGATCTAACCACCATGTACTTCTCCGTAGACATTCGCAGCTTTCCTGACTACACACATTATTTCACAGCATCGTTCAATCAAGCCATCCTCGCCAGTTTCATCGCTGTGATTAATACCAAGAACCTTCTATATTCTTTCCCATTCAATATCATGGCAAGGAACCACCCTTTTTCACACTTTCTGGTATTATTTCTCTCCTCCATACTTATTACTTATTATGTTCTTTCTTTTATTTTTTAACTTCGCATATACACATCAAGGTATGAGACGCGAGTATTGATGGTGTTGGCCACCGAATCCCCGGTTCTTCTCTCTCAACGTATCAAAGGCGTAGGCGAATAATGGCATCATAGAAAAATCCTAGCCTCGCTTCCAATACTTTGTGTGATCATTCCTCACCAAGTAGAATAATGGGATCGTTGGAAATTTTCCTAACCCTCTACTCAGAAGAATATCATCTCATCTTCTAATGCATCTTATTAATTAACTTGTAACAGTGAGAGAAATACTATTACTTTAAACACATATGGGTTCCTTTGTCAGATATGAATGATGAATCAATCTCTATGAGTACTAACCACATTGATGAAGTGCAAAAATTTGGCTCAGGCTTTAAAGAACTTTGCTGGAAACATGAGTGTCTCTAGTCAACTGGTCAGCCTTTGGATTTTTCATTAGTCGATCTAGAACTGATTCTGTAACAATGGTCACTTAGAAGCAAGGTCAAACCAATGGATTCAAGAAAAATATCACAGTCTCAGACAAAGTTTTGACTCAATAAAACAACGAATGACTCAAAAACGACTGACTCTAAAAAAAACAAAAACAAAGTCAGCGACTATGATATATCATGGTTTTTACCCCTTTTACTCCATGATATAAGTCCGTGTTATAGAGTCTTTATGCTATTTCGTAGTGTTTTAGAGCCTTTACAGGTTTTAGCACGTTTGGAGCATAATTGGAGTTATTGGAGCTTTCTGGAGCAGTTTGGAGCAAAGCTGAAGTTCATGTTGCTGAGTACCAGATTTCACGAACAGTGTCGATCGATACCCCCTGGTATCAATCGATACCCATCACAGCAAGACACGACCCGCGACTTTAATGAAGAGTTGAAGAATTGCAACTTGGTTCAGAAGTCTTTAATATTTACAAGAAGCCCCAAAACGTGATTTAGGTTATTTATATGGATTTTACAGCAACTTTGTTGGCTATGATTTATTTTGTACGCTTTATTTTTATTCTGGATTTGTGAGAAAGCTTTCAAGGGAGACAAGTCTGATACTCTGTTCGTCGATAGAAGATTTCGAACCCTTTTGTTCCTCTTTCTTATTTTCTATTGAGTATTTATTCAAACATGTTTATTGATTCAATTTCCATGTCTGAGTAGATCTCTTGTTAGGTTTAGGGATTCTCATAAGGAATTTCTTTGAATGCTGGGTTGATTAGTTATTTAGGGTTCATAATCTGAATTAGTTCTTCTCCTTAGGTTGTTCTCAAAGCTAATTCTAGATTGATCACCTAGAACTTAGATCTTAGGATAATTGATTAGGCACGACAGTGCGATTAATTACCTGATAGAACCTTAGGTGAGCAAATTGATTATTCGCAAAGAGATTTGGTTTAATTTATTTGTGAACATATCAAACCTGGAATTAAATGCTGATTTAGACTTTAGGATTCGCAAAGAGATTTGGAATTCCTATGATTTAGATTTAGATAATTCTCGCAACGACAGTTGGTTAATTATAGCTTAGTGATTTGAGTTCGAGAACCGTGCGTAACCTGAACCCTGATTAGTTAGTTTATTTTGAATTCATTGATTTACTGAGAAATATCCCTGAACCTATCTCTTCCCCATCGATTTACAACTCGTTTACTACTTACTGCTTTTTGTTTAATCTGAATAGTTTAGCTTGACTTAACACTATACAATTTATTGTGCGATTTCTCTGAGTTCTTGTGTTCGACCCCTTTAGTACTGTTTAGGGTATTAATTTGAGCATATCAAATTTGGCGCCGTTGCCGGGGATTCAATTTCGCCATTAGATTTTAGCTGTTGAGTTTCGACTAAGCCTGTCGGTATCGATCGATACTATCTAGTATCGGTCGATACTCATCTTTTTCTTTTGTTGATATCGATCGACATCACTTGGTATCGATCGATACTCATCGTGTTTTTGGTTACTTACGTGCCTTGTCTAGTGTTTTGTTTTCAGGTGTATGTCTGTTCGTGAAACCAGAAGCAACAAGAGCACTCAGCTAGTTGAACTGTCATTGGAACAGCTAGCACTTGTGGAACGCGCAAACAGAAAGACAAAGCATACATCAGGGATTAACAACCCAGTGGTTTTAAGAGCTGATGAAGCTGGAGTCTTGAGAGACAAAGAGGGTCAAGTGTGTAATGAGAGAGGGCAGCGACTTGATGAGGCTGGAAACGTCATTGCCCCTCCTGCTGTTGTTTGTCAGCTTGTCGCGCCAGCTGCACAAGCCAACGCTAGGAATTTTGTGGTTAATCGTGATCAAACGATTGGTGAGTAAAACAGGCCTGATCAGTTTTACGCCAATCGATCATCGATTCGTCCTCCTGCGTTTGAGAGGAATGACTTTGAGCTGAAACCTGCATACTACACTCTTGTGGGACAGCATCTCTTTCATGGTCTTCCCAATGAGCATCCTATGGATCATATAGAGAAGTTCGAGGACTTGGTTACTAGCATCAAGAGTAACGGAGTGTCCTACGAATATCTTTTCTGCAAGCTCTTCCCCTACTCTCTAGGTGGAGATGCGACTTGCTGAGGCAGCTACCTCTTGGATCACTGACTACCTGGGAGGAGACTAAGAATGCTTTCCTGATCAATTTCTATGATGATGCACGATCTGAAGATCTGAGGAACAAGATCTCTCAGTTTTCTCAAGGTCCGACAGAGGTACTCAAAGCTGCTTGGATTCATTTCAAGTCCTATCAGAGAGACTGTCCGCACCATGGGTTCACTAGGGTTCAGCTGCTAGGTATCTTCTACAAAGGGATCGATTGGAGGTACCAGATGGTTTTGGATACTGCGAGTAATGGGAACTTCAACACCAGGTATCCAGACGATGCGTTTGTACTGATTGAGAACTTGGCATCTAGCAATAGCACCAAGAATGCTGATTTCGAGCGGAAGAATCAGGCTGGAGGAATCGACGCTTCGCAGATTGCTGAAGTTCAAGCCAAGCTGGATTTCCTGATCGGGAAAAATCAAAGAGCGGTCCACTTTGCTGCTAAGAATGAAGTGGAAGATGTTAACTACATTGGTTGTTCTGGTTTTCAGGGTCAACGATTTGGGTACAACACCAATCGAAACTTCACCAACTATGCTCAGCAAGGAGGGTACCAATCCCCATCACCCAAAGCTCCTGAGAATAAAATTGAGGGTCTGCTTGAACAGCTGGTTCAAGGGCAGGAAAAAATGATAGTAACCTTTAATGGGAAACTAGATGTTGTGTACACTGATTTGAGTGGAAGGATCGAGGCTCTCAATACCAGTCACAGGATGCTGGAAACGCAAGTAACTCAGACTGCAGCAAATGCCAAGGGAAAGACAGTTCATTCACACAATGCACACGTCCATGCAATCACCTCAAGTGCAGCAAATTTCGATGAGGATCCTGAAATCGCCAAGGCATCGATCGATACCCCCAAGTGTCGATCAATGCCAGTTACAATTCTGAAACGAGATACTTCCAAAACCCGTGTATCGATCGATACCCTGTTGGTATCGGTCGATACTGAGGCGATTTTTGATGATATATCTGCCAAGGACGATTCAACAGCGATAGGATCGATCGATACCCTGCCTGGTGTCGATCGATACCCATTGTAGATCGAGCCAGAAACTATGAAAACACCTGAGTTGATCGAAGAAAGAGTTCGCAAGCCCAAGAAGCTAAATTCTATTCCTCGACACCTCAGAGATCCCATTTCTCCAAAGCAGCTGCGTGGTTTTGAGAAGATGCTACGAAGGATCTCCCAGGTGAAGAAGCTCTAGAGTCTCGTCCTCAGCTAAGTCACTTCAAAGATTGCAGAGAAACTGAGGAAGAGATTAAGGCACTCTTCATTAAGTCTAGAGGTGCACCACCTCCACTGAGACAGTTGACCCAAAGGGAAGACCCATGGAAATTCGCGGTACCATGCTCTATCTCTGGAGTTGAGTTCAAAGAGTCTCTCGTTGACTCAGGAGTTAGTGTCAATGTCATCTCAAGGGCAATTGCAGAACGGTTGGGCGCTGATATTCGATCTTCAAAGACATCTATCACATTCGCAAACGATTCTACCTCGCTTCCATACAGTACTGTCCATGGTTTGTTTGTCAAAGTAGGAGATTGTCTGGTACCTACTGATTTTCAGGTTGTAGAGATGAGTGCAATATCTCGTATGCCTTTACTCCTGGGACGACCATTTATGGCTACTTCTGGCGCAATCATAGACACGCCTAATAAGAGAATCTCTTTCTCTTACATTGACGGAGGGGTCTATTATGATGTCATTCCCCCTAGAGGTGCTCCCACACGTGTCTCTTGCATTGAGGTTGTCACAGGAGAGACATTAGCAGTTGATATTTTGGAAGAGACTCCTGACGTGCATACTGGCACAGACGTCTCGATTGAACCGCCCAGCATCCCCAAGGAAGTTGTCAAGAAGGCTAAGGCAACAAAGAAGAAGGTGAAGAGCAAAAGAGTCTAGAATCCCCATGTCACTTTGATACCTCAGAAATACGATGGAGACTCGATTGAGTACAAGGTGAAGTGCAAAGGAGCTTCGAAGCCATTCTCTAAGGCTAGGGTCCTCCTCACTTTGGAGCTGAAGGAAAAAGGAAAAGAGTGGGTGGATGGCATGCTGAGCAGAACTCTGAAGCTAGCAATGTCAAGTTGTGGAGCCTGTTTTGGTGCAAGCTCTCATTCTTATCCTGCCTGAACGGCAGTACAGTCAAGATACTGACGTTAAACGAGCGCTTGGTGGGAGGCAACCAACTGGTGAGTCTATATATATAAGTATCTTTATTTTATTTTTCGTTTTGTGTCAGGATAAACAAGGAGCAAACTCGAAATCACCTCAGTGTCGATCGATACCCTGTTGGTATAGCTCGATACCCTACGCGAATGGAAAAGTTCATCAAGTCGATTTAAGCCTGGTATCGATCGATACCAGGTTGTGTGTCGATCGATACTCGATGTTCCAGCAAGGTAACTTCTTGTTTTTTCCAATTTTATTAGGTTCTTTTGTTTTCTTTCACCGACTCTAGGCTAGATAACACTGGGGACAATGTTTTTCAAGTCTGGGGGGAGGTGTCTGCTGACATTGTGTTTGTTTTTCTTAGAGTAAGTTGTTTTATCCAGTCAAAATCGATTTATTGAGTCAAAACTTGTTGCAGATGATGATCTTGTGCTGGAACCTATTGATTTGATTTTGTTTTTGAGTGACCAGTGTTGCATGATCAGTTCTAGATCGACTAATGGAAAATCCAAGGACTGACCAGTTGACTAGAAATCATCCATGTCTCCAGCAGAGTTTTTCTGAAGCCTGAGCCAAATTTTTGCACTTCATCAATGTGGTTGGTGTTTTTAGAGCTTGATTCATCATTCATATCTGATAAAGGAACTCATGTGTTTAGAGTAATAGTATCTCTCTCCCCTGTTATAAGTTAATAAATAAGAGCATAAAATATGAGATGATTTTCTTCAGAGTATAGGGCTAGGAAAATTTCCAGCGATCCCATTATTCTACTTAAGAGGGAATGATCACACAAAGGTTGAAAGCGAGGTTAGGAAAATTTTGTGTTGCTGAGTACCATATTTCACGATCAGTGTCGATAGATACCCCCATGTATCGATCGATACCCATCAAAGCAAGACACCACCCGCGACTTTAATGAAGAGTTGAAAAATTGCAACATGGTTCAGAAGTCTTTAATATTTACAAGAAGCCCCAAAACGTGATTTAGATTATTTATAGGGATTTTACAGCAACTTTGTTGGCTATGCTTTATTTTGTACGCTTTATTTTTATTCTGGATTTGTGAGAAAGCTTTCAAGGGAGACAAGTCTGATACTCTGTTCCGTCGAGAGAAGATTTCGAACCCTTTTGTTACTCTTTCTTATTTTCTATTGAGTATTTATTCAAACATGTTTATTGATTCAATTTCCATGTCTGAGTAGATCTCTTGTTAGGTTTAGGGATTCTCATAAGGAATTTCTTTGAATGCTGGGTTGATTAGTTATTTAGGGTTCATAATCTGAATTAGTTCTTCTCCTTAGGTTGTTCTCAAAGCTAATTCTAGATTGATCACCTAGAACTTAGATCTTAGGATAATTGATTAGGCACGATAGTGCGATTAATTACCTGATAGAACCTTAGGTGAGCAAATTGATTATTCGCAAAGAGATTTGGTTTAATTGATTTGTGAACATATCAAACCTGGAATTAAATGCTGATTTAGACTTTAGGATTCGCAAAGAGATTTGGAATTCCTATGATTTAGATTTAGATAATTCTCGCAACGACAGTTGGTTAATTATAGCTTAGTGATTTGAGTTCGAGGCCTGTGCGTAAACTGAACCCTGATTAGTTAGTTTATTTTGCATTCATTGATTTCTTGAGAAATATCCATGAACCTATCTCTTCCCAATCGATTTACAACTCGTTTACTGCTTACTGCTTTTTGTTTAATCTGAATATTTTAGCTTGACTTGACACTATACAATTTATTGTGCGATTTCTCTGAGTTCTTGTGTTCGACCCCTGATATACTGCATCAACTGCTTTAGTACTGTTTAGGGTATTAATTTGAGCATATCAGACTACCTCCCCCAGACTTAAACAACACTGTCCCAGTGTTATCTAGCCTAGAGTTGGTGAAAGAAAATTAAATGGACCAAGTGGATTGAAAAATCAAAAAGTTACCGTGTTGGAATATCGAGTATCGACCGACACACAGCCTGGTATCGATCGATACCAGGACTAAGTCGATATGATGAACCGTCTGAATCGCATAGGGTGTTGACCGATACCAAGGGGTATCGATCGACACACAGCGATTTCGTGTTTTCAAACGTCTAAGGTCAGATGTAACGCCAAAGTTGTGGCAAACGATCCAAGTGTTAAATGTAAGCACTGTTAGACCACTCAAACACAAGTTAGGTGCAACAAAATAACATAGAAGCATAAATCCATAGATCCAAAAACATAAAAAGACACAAAAGTTCAAAAGAAAAAGGGAAAAAGAAAAGAAAAACGAACGTGAAAACAGACAGAAGGATTACTAATCCTCCTCAGTGGCGTCAGAGTCATCGCCAGCAGTGCCAGATGGTCCGACGTCAGTGGGATCGACAGGCTGAGACGAAGGAGCAGCGTATTTGTCAGTAATGCAGCGGCAGCGTGAGATCGCAGTCCAGATCGTCTGCAGACTCGTGACCACGTATCTCTGAAAAGGGTCCAACTACAGCTCAGAAAGTGGAGGAAGAGAAAACGCAGCGTTAATGGGAGATGGTTCGTATCGCGGTTGACCCCCAGCAGGGTCGTGTGCAGGTAGCTGTGTTCCAGTAGCTGAGCCTCGACGTCGTGTGATCGCTGCAGGCTCCATGTCAACAGGAGCAGATGCGAAAAAAACTGAGCAGGATGACCTCCTATGTCTGTCATATCGGTGTTGGGTAGCTGAACCAGATAGTCCCCAACAGAAGTGCTGAAAACCCAACGTCTGAATGGATTCAGCCAACGTAGGTGCTCCAAGTGCGCCTCGTCCATGAGTTTGTGGGATGTCACGATTGAACAACTAGTGGTGCTGATCCCTAGGTGCCGAAAAATGGGAGTGAGGAGACTGCCCACTGTCTCTGTCTTCGTGCGTCCTCCAGTCCTAGAAGTCTTGTCACGTCCTGTGAAAGGCTTAACCTTCAGTGACTCCAAGTGGTGTGCGAATACAGAACCTAAATTGACCGCGAGGTCCAACTCAGGCCACTCGTATTCCTCGTCAGAAATGAGATCTCCTATCCCAATGGACAGAACAATCAGCTCAGCAACTCTCATCTTGTTCGGTTCCATCTTACACAACAGAGTGTTACTCAAGATCCTTACAAGGCAGCGTATGACATGATGGCGCACATCCATATGTGTAGTTGTCCTGCTGTCATAGACTCCATGCCCAAAGTGAGACCAGAACGCTGCTACATCCATGAACTTGCGAGGAAACTCGCACCTAGAGAAATCCCTGTGAACCCCATAGATATCGCAAAGCTCCTGAAAAGATATCATATACCGCACACCACGAATCAGAAAAGTCAGAACGCCCTGCTGTGCAGTCACAGGAGGTGCTCCAGTGTAGTAGACGCGGACAGAGGCAAGGAACTGGCGAACCAAGTTACGGTACATGTCGTACTGCCGCACATGCATCGTTCCCAATACGATCTTGTGGATCAGTCCATCAAGCTCCCTGTCAAAACCCAAGTGCCTCATAGTATGCGTATCAATAAAACGAGTGGGACGCACATCGACCTTCTGCCATGCGTTGTAGAAGATTGAGTCGTAATCGTCCCATTCCTCGGAAATAGGCATGTGGGTGCAAGCTTTGCTCTCTGTAATCTCCTTATCCGACCCCTCGTAATCATCCCTCAAACGTATCCTAGCTTTCTCGCTGATTTTTGGCCATGGAAATCGAACTGTTGCATGAGGGAACAACGGCGATGAAGGTGTAGGGGCCTCAGGTGGTGCGTCCCGTAAGTCTGCACCGAAAACCACTGTAAAGTCTGTGGAGTGGGTGGACTGAATCTTGTAGCTGTTATGGGTAAGGCAAGCAATAACCGATCCAGGTATCCAAATCCCGCTATGGAAGAACTCGATTCGAGCACCCATCTGGTATTCTCGCTCCGATGGGTTAGAGCTGGACGCAGTATCAGTGCGTGCTTTCTTCCTAGATGCCATCTGCTCATGGAGTATCGATCGATACTGAGTGTATGGAATGACTTCCTTGCCACACGGAGATTGGTTCAGAATGTGAATTTTTAATCAACGGGTGTCGATTGACACCAAGTGGCATCGATCGACACGAAACCTCCGAATCTGTTTCACGTGACACAACGAAACACAAAACAAAAACTAGAAAAATAAAAGACTCTTATGTACAGACTTACCAGTGGGTTGCCTCCCACTCAGCGCTTGTTTTACGTCACGAGCTTGACTTTACGGACAGTCAGTCAGGATGGGAATGAGAGCTTGCAGCAAAACATGCTCCACAACTTAACATCTCCAGCCTCAGAGTTCTGCGCAACATGCTCTCCACAACCTCTTGTCATTTCTCCTTCAGTTCCGGAGTAAGAAGAATTATAGCCTTAGAAAATGGCTTTGAGGTCCCTTTGCATTTCACCTTATATTCGATTGAATTTCCATCGCACTTCTGAGGTATCAAGGTGATTTGTGTAGCACTCTCGACTCTTTTGCTCGTCACCTCCTTCTTTGCTTTAGTCTTTTTGATGAATTTCTTGGCAATGATAGGGGGCGATCCAGAACTTCCATGACAGTTGGCTCAGCGTAAGGCTCTTCCAAAAGATCAACTACCAATGTTTCTCCTGTATCAGAGGTGATGCAAGGGATATGTGCGGGAGTTCCTCTAGGGATGGCTTTGTAGGAGACATGCTCGTCAATGTACGAAAACGAGATGCTCTTACTGGGCGTGTCTATAATTGCACCAGCCGTAGCCATGAACGGTCTCCCAAAAATCAAAGGGTTGCTAGACCTTGCGTGCATATCCACAACCTGAAAATCGGTAGGAACTAGACAGACTCCTACCTTAACCATCAAATCAGGGATTGTACCGTATGGAACTGAGGTGGAAGAGTTCGCGAATGTGAGAGCCATCTGAGTAGATCTTATGTCGTCGATTTGCAGCTTCTCTGCGAGTGCCTTCGACATAACATTAACGCTAGACCCTGTAAAGAGGGCGGTACTCAAGAGCTTCTTCAAAAGTCAGTGTGAGTGGAATTCTTCGTACAATCTTCTCAAAGCCACGCAACTGCTTTGGAGAAATGGGATCTCTGAGGTGTTTAGGTGGTCGAGGATCTGGTTTCTTGGGCTTGTAGACACATTCCTTAACCATCTCTGGGTTCTTCACGATCTCTGGTTCAGCCTCCGAGGGGTGTCGATCGATACAAGGTTGGTATCGATCGACACAAAGCTCATGCGTCAGTTCTTCAGGTTGGTATCGATCGATATTAGAAATGGTATCGATCGATACTGACGAGTCAGGTTCGGAATCACATTCTACAAGGTTTTCGAGATCTCATGCACCTCTCAAGGTGATGGTATTGACGTACTCCTTCTGTGCCTGAGTCATCTTTCCTTTGACAGCTGCTGCAGTTTGAGCTACTTGCGTTTCCAACATCTTCTGATGAGTATCGAGCGCGTCAATCCTTCCACTCAGATCCTTGTACACATCATCTATCTTTCCGTTGAGATTCACTCTGAGCTGATGATGTCCTTGAATCAGCCGTCCAAACATAAACTCGATCTTGCTATCTGGGAGCTTAACAGGTACATGTTGATAGGATGAATTTCCATAGTTCCTGGTGTACCCACTGTTCTGAGATGATCTCTGACCAAACTGATTTGAACCTCCTTGCTGGGAGTTGTTGTTGAAGTTTCGGTTGTTGTTGAATTGATTTTTATGACCTTGAAAACCAGAACCACCAATGTAGTTGACATCCTCTACTTCATCTTCGTTGAACACCTCAACATTTTCAGCAAAGTGAACAACCTTTTGTGTCTTGCCCATCAGAAGACTGTGCATAGAATCTAACTTAGCTTGAAAATCAGCGATATGTGAGCCATCCATGTTACCAGCTAACTTCTTCCTCTCATAATCAGCATTCTTGGTGCTATTGCTAGACGCCAAGTTCTCAATCAGGACATAGGCTTCATCAGGATACATGGTGTTGAAATTTCCATCGCTCTAAGCATCCAAAGTCATCTGATACCTCCAATCAAGTCCTCTGAAAAAGAAACCCATCAGCTGAACATCAGAGTATCCATGATGTGGACAATCTCTCTGATATGATTTGAATCACGTCCAAGCAGCCTTGAACGCCTCAGTAGGTCCTTGAAAAAACTGGGAGATCTTGTTCCCTAGATCCGCAGATCTTGCATCATCATAGAAATTGGTCAGGAAAGCATTCTTAGTCTCCTCCTAAGTAGTTAGCGATCCAGGAGGCAACTGTTTCAGCCAGTAAGTTGCTTCCCCACCAAGAGAGTATGGGAAAAGCTTGCAGAAAAGATAGTCATAGGACACTCCATTGCTTTTGATGCTAGTGACCAAGTCCTCGAACCTCTCAATATGATCCATGGGATGTTCGCTGGAAAGACCATGAAAAGGGTGTTGTCCCACAAGAGTGTAGTATGCGGGTTTCAGCTCAAAATCATTCCTCGGAAAAGCACGAGGCCGAATCGCAGATCGGTTTGGTAAAACTAGTTAGGTCTGTTGCACTCACCAATCGTTCTACCACGATTAACCACAACATTCCCAGCATCCACTGCGTTCGCGTTCCCAGCGACATTCCCAGCGACAACAGGAGCAGGTGGAATGATGTTCTCTTCTCCATCCAGACGTTGTCATCTCTCATTGCACAAACGACCTTCTAGGTCCTTGTAAGAACCAGTCTCATCTTGAACCAACTCTGCTTGATTGTTGTTCATCCTTGCTGGTTTCTTTGCTTTTCTGTTTGTGCGTTCCACAAGTGCTAGCTGCTCCAATGACATTTCAACTAGATGCGTGCTCTTGTTCTTTCTGGTTTCACGATTATGTATACACATGAAAACAAGAGTCAAAACGTTAGTAACAAAAACGTCATGAGTATCGACTGATACCAAGTGGTGTCGATCGATATCAACAAAAATAAAACGGCGAGTATCAACCGATACTAGATAGTATCTATCAATACCGACGAGCTTAGTCGAAATTCTCGGACTAAAATCTAATGGCGAATTGAGTTCCCGGCAACGGCGCCAAATTTGATATGCTCAAATTAATACCCTAACAGTACTAAGCAGTAGTTGCAGTATAGTAGGGGTCGAACACAAGGACTCACAGAGACACACAATAGATTATATAGGTAAAAATTACTCTAAGCAAATCAATGGAATTGAAAACATAACGTAAATTAAAACGGTTGTAAATTCAATTAGAAGAATGCTAGGTTCAGGGTATTTCTCAGGAAATTAATAAATGCAGATAAACTAACTAACAGGATTCGGATTTAGCACGGTTCTTGAACTCAAATCACTAAGATATAGTTAACCAACTTCCGCTGCGAAAACTATCTAAATCAAAATCCTAGGAATTCCAAATTCCTTTGCGAATCATAAAGTCTAAATCAGCTTTTTAAATCATCTTTGATTTGTTCACAAAACAATAAACCAAATTCCTTTGCGAATAGTTATTTTGCTCACCCTAGGTTCTATCAGGTAATTAATTGCACTTCCGCGCCAAATCAATTATCCTAAGATCTAAGTTATAGGTGATCAATCCAGAATTAGCTTTGCAAACAACCTATGGCGAAGAACTACTTCAGATGGTGAATCCTAATAACTAATCAATCTAGCATTCAGAGATAACCCTTATGAGAACCCTGAACCTAACAAGAGATCTACTCAGACATGGAAATTGACGCAATAAACATGTTTGAATAAATCATCAAATAAATCAGAAAGAGTAACAAGAGGGTTCGAAATCTTCTCTCGGACGAATAGAGTTTCAGACTTGTCTCCCTTCAATAATCTCTCTCACAAAACCAAAGTAAAATAAAGCATAGCCCTCAAAGTGGCTGTAAAATCCTATTAAATAACCTAAATCACGTTTTGGGGCTTCTTGTAAATAAGAAATAATTATGGACCATTCTGCAATTCTTCAACTTTTCATTAAGTCGCGGGTCATGTTTGCTTCGGTGAGTATCCACCGATACTATGCAGTATCGATCGATACTGATGCTTCAAATCTGGTTCTCAGCTACATGAGCGTCTGCTTTGCTCCAAAATGCTCCAGAAAGCTCCAATATCTCCAATTATGCTCCAAACGTGTTAAAACCTGTAAAAGACTCTAAAACACTACGAAATAGTAGAAAGACTCTATAAAACGGACATATATCATGGCTTAAACGGGGTAAAAACCATGATATATCACTATTTTGTAGTGTTTTATAGTCTTTTACAGGTTTTAGCATGTTTGGAGCATAACTAGTTAGTATCGATCGATACTCATTGAAGCAGACACGAGTCGCGACATAAATTAAGAGTTGAAGAATTACAAAATTGCCCATACGACTTTATTATTTACAAGAAGCCCCAAAACGTGTCTTAGGATATTTATTAGATTTTTCAGCCACCTTGATGGTTGTGCTTTATTCTACGCTTGATTTTACTTTGGTTTTTGGAGAGACAACTCTGAACTCATGTTTCTTATTGATTTCTTTGATGATCTATTCAATCATGTTGTTTTAATTCTCCATGTCTAAGTAGATCCACTTTAGGTTTAGGGTTCTGGTGTAAGCCTCGGTGGTGAGAGCTTAACCGGATAGTCGGTGGGACTAAAGACAGGCGGTCGCCCTCTCCTTTAGTCGATAGATGGTCGAAGGCGGAGTTAACTTGACACGATGGCGGTCGCTTCTCTCGTGTGGAGTCGATGGATGAGCTGATGGCGGAGTGAATTATACGACACAGAGGGGAGGTTACTCTCTGATACGGTGCAGGACTTGGTCTTGGTCGAATCACACGAACAAGAACAAGAAGAGAATTTGATTCTCGAGGGGAAATACGGCGCTTTATTAATAATCAAAAGGTGTCGAAATACAAGCTGCAGTGGAACCTTATAAATGGCTCGTCAGCTAGGGGACCCTTAGGTCAAATCAAAACGCAAAATACAAGAAACAAAACGCAAAAGAAAACAAAAGCACTAAAAAGGAAAATCCGCATCCCTAACTAAAACAAAAGTGCATCGTTTCATTTAAAGCAAGAAAAGGAAAGTTTGGCCGAGACACCTAAACTACTCGTTTGGTGTCGTTTTGAAGTGGTCTTTAATCGTTGTTAGAGCTTGAAGTACCTGCAAGGACAGTGTATAACGTAAACAGCTTACATTGATGCGAAGTGGTCCAAGGTGGCGCATGAGGCGCCTTTGAAGGTGACTCTGGCTTCGGTGCGTCCCGTGCGTGCAGCAGCTTGGTGAAGTCTTCTAGGAGGTCTTTTTGAACAGAGAAACCATCCTCTTCAAGTTCTTGCGATTCTTCAGCCTCAATACCTTCTGTAGCCCATTGTTGGTCCTTCCCGGCTAAGCGGCTTGTGAGTGAAGCAGCTGGCTGTTCTGCATCTCTAATAGGGAAACTACTTGTCCTGTTAGCCTTAAAATATTCACTTGGACGAGAGAACTTACCTCCCTCAGTGAAGATCAGATCGTTTGGGCCATCGTTTGGACTTGACTCTTCTGTCTCGGCTAAAACCGTCTTCGAGTAAAGTTCCTCGGCTAGAACTGGTTCTGTGGCTGCAGGGCTAAAACCACATGTCCTGTTAGTCTTAGAATGGTCACTTGGACGAGAGAACTTACCTCCCTCAGTGAAGATCAGATCGTTTGGGCCATCGTTTGGACTTGACTCTTCTGTCTCGGCTAAAACTGTCTTCGAGTAAAGTTCCTCGGCTAGAACTGGTTCTGTGGCTGCAGGGCTAAAACCACATGTCCTGTTAGTCTTAGAATGGTCACTTGGACGGGAGAACTTTCCTCCCTCAGTGAAGATCAGATCGTTTGGACGGTCATCTAGCATGGGCTCTCTTCTCCCGGCTAAAACTTGAAATGGGTCGCCTGGTCCGGGTGAGTTGACGAAAGCCTGTATGGCTGTCCCAAATCTTCTTCTGAGCTGTTTGGCTTTGGAACGGGTCATGGGACCTTCTTGGACGATGGGCATCTTATTTGGGTCGGTTCTAGAGTCGATGTCCTCATCATTCCCTCCCTCTTCAAGAGGTTTTGTCCACAAAACTGGATCTCATGTATCAAAGGAAGATAAATCAGCAACGTTGAACGTATGTGAGATATTAAACTCACCTGGTAGCTCTAGTTTGTAGGCATTGTCGTTGATTTTGGCTAGAACTTTAAATGGGCTGTCGCCTCTTGGAGCGAGCTTGGATGCACGCTTGTCCGCGAATCTTTCTTTTGTCATATGCAGCCAGACCCAATCTCCTGGCTCAAAGGTGAGCTCCTTCCTGCCTTTGTCATGGCTTCTCTTGTACCCTTCGGTTTTCTTCTCAATATTGGCCTTAGCTTTCTCATGCAACTCTTTGATGAGCTCGGCTCGCCTAAGCCCGTCTTGATTAACCTGTTCTACTTGTGGAAGAGGCACTAGATCTACTGGAGATGGAGGGTTAATTCCATAGACAACTTCAAAAGGAGATAGCTTAGTGGCCGAATGAACAGCCCTATTATACGCAAATTCTATGAATGGGATGCAATCAAGCCATGTTTTCATGTTGTTACCAAGAGTAGCTCTAAGTAAAGATCCAAGTGTACGGTTTACCACTTCCGTTTGTCCATCTGTTTGGGGGTGACATGTAGTGGAGAAAAGGAGCTTGGTTCCTAACTTCCTCCACAAGGTCCTCCAAAAATGAGCCAAAAATTTTGTGTCACGATCGGATACTATAGTCCTTGGAATTCCATGCAGGCGCACCACCTCCTTGAAGAACAAATTAGCAATGTTAGTCGCGTCATTTGTCTTGTCACACGGGATGAAGTGTGCCATCTTAGAGAACCGGTCCACAACAACAAAGATGCAATCTTGGTGTCGTATCTTGGGGAGTCCTAGAACAAAATCCATCGAAATATCTACCCATGGGGCGTTAGGGATAGGTAAAGGAAGATAAATACCATGAGGATGTGACCTAGATTTGGCTTTGCGGCATTGGACGCATCTCGAGCAATATCTCTTCACGTCTTTCTTGAGGTGTGGCCAATAGAAATGATCTTTTACTATGGCCAAGGTCTTGTCTACACCGAAGTGTCCCATCAATCCTCCTCCATGTGCTTCACTAAGCACTAACTCCCTCATTGACCCCTGTGGAATACACAAACGTCTACCTTTAAAAAGAAAATCATTTTGGAGATAGAATGGACCGTATATTCCTTTGCCGTGATTAGTGTAGCATTCTTTGAAGTCAGGGTCATCTTTGTAGAGGTCTTTGATGTGTTCGAATCCTAGCACTTTGGCCTCCATTGTTGATATGAGAGCATGCCTTCTTGACAAGGCATCGGCTACTACATTTTCTTTTCCCTTTTTGTACTTGATGACGTAGGGAAACGTCTCCACAAACTCAAGCCACTTGGCATGTCTTCTTTTTAGTGAGGTCTGACCTCTCAAATGCTTAAGAGTCTCATGATCCGTATGAATGATGAACTCCTTAGACAGCAAGTAATGTTGCCAAGTCTCTAATGCCCGGACAAGAGCGTAGAGCTCCTTGTCATAAGTTGGATAGTTTAGCGTGGCTCCACTTAGTTTCTCACTAAAGAAGGCTACTGGTCTTTTCCTTTGATGTAGCACAGCTCCAATCCCTAAGCCGGACGCATCACACTCTACTTCGAACATTTCATCGAAATCGGGCAAGGCAAGAACCGGTGCTTGAGTGAGTCGATCTTTGAGCTCGTTGAAGGCAGCTTCTTGAGCTGTTCCCCATGAGAATGGCACGTTCTTCTTAATCACAGCTGTGAGTGGGGCAGCAACAGTACTGAAATCCCGCACAAACCGTCGGTAGAAGCTTGCCAAGCCATGAAAGCTCCTAACATGCCCTATAGACGTTGGTGTGGGCCATTCTCTCATGGCCTTAATCTTCTCCTCATCCACTCGTAGTCCCTGTTCGCTTACTACAAAGCCTAAGAACACAAGTTGGTTAGTACAAAATGTGCACTTCTTAAGGTTAGCATAAAGGCCTTCCTTGCGAAGTGATTTAAGCACTAGTTCTAGATGTTTGAGATGATCTTGTAGGTTCTTACTATATATAAGTATTTCATCAAAATAGACCACCACAACTTTACTTATATAGGCACGAAGAACCTGGTTCATTAGTTGCATGAATGTACTTGGTGCATTGGTCAAGCCGAAAGGCATGACTAGCCACTCGTACAGCCCTTGCTTGGTCTTGAAAGCTTTTTTCCACTCATCTCCTTCACGCATCCTGACTTGGTGGTACCCACTTTTCAAATCTACCTTTGAGAAGATAGTAGAACCACTTAGTTCGTCTAGCATGTCGTCCAAGCGTGGGATAGGGTGCCGGTATTTGATGGTGATATTGTTGATAGCTCGGCAATCCACACACATTCTCCAAGTGCCATCTTTCTTTGGCACTAACAACACAGGAACTGCACATGGGCTGAGGCTCTCTCGTATGTAGCCTTTGTCTAACAAATCCCGGACTTGTTTCTCTAACTCTTTAGTCTCTTCGGGATTCATTCGGTATGCGGCCTTATTTGGTAAGGCAGAGCCTGGAACAAGGTCTATTTGGTGCTCTATTCCTCGTACAGGGGGCAGGCCTGGTGGGTTCTCTTCAGGGAATAGATCTCTAAATTTGCTTAGCAAAGCATCTACTTCCGGTGGCAATGCTAGTTCTTTGTGTTCTATACTTAGACACTCTTTAAAAAGCATTAGTAATATAGTGCCTTCGGCACTCATAGCACGTTTAAACCACCAGCATTGATGTATAGATTAGAGACACTTACCTTGGTCTCCTTGCTCATCATGGCTTGAAGTTCTTGCACTTCGGTCGGACTTAGAGGGGCCAAATTGTGTTTCCGCTCCTTGTGCATGAATGAGTAGTAATTTGTCCGGCCATTGAGAATGGTTGCACGGTCAAATTGCCACGGTCTCCCCAGCAGGAGATGGCCAGCTTGCATAGGAACTACGTCGCAAAGCACCTGGTCTTGATACTTACCTACGCTAAAGGGAACACTCACTTGCTCCGTCACTTTGAGCTCCGTGGTGTCATTGAGCCATTGTAGTTTGTAGGGCCTAGGGTGCTTAGTCTTCTCCAAGCCTAACCTGTCTACCATAAACTTGCTAGCCACATTAGCACAAGATCCTCCATCTATTACAAGATTACATACCTTGTTGTTAATGGTGCATCGTGTGTGGAACAAGTTTTCTCTTTGAACTTTCTCTTCGGGTTGAATCAGCACGCTAAGGACTCGCCTAGTTACTAGTAGTTCACCAGTATCTGGGTACTCAACGTCGTCATCAGCTCCATCTACTTCTTCTTCCATCTCGTCTTGAGACTCATATCCACCACTCGCCGTAATGATCATGACTCTTTGGTTCGGACAGTCTCTAGCATAGTGCCCTCTTCCCTGACATTTAAAACAGGTAATGTCACGAGTTCTAGCTTGACTAGTGTTAGGGAACTTACCTTGTTCGGGCCGGGATGCCTTCGAGAAGTCATTGGTTCGGCTTTTGAACCGAGAGTCGATCTCGACAGCTTTTCCTTTGTCGACCGGCTTGCTGCTATTTGCTTGCCAAGGCGGGTTGCTCTTGGGTCTGTTGGAGAGTGAGGTCTTCCTCTTGATTTGTTGCTCTATTTGCACCGAAAGGTGTAGTAGCTCATGAAGCCCACTATACCTAGTTCTCTCCACCTTTCTAGCTATACGCTCTTGAAGCCCATCGATGAATTGAGCCATCAAAGCTTCTTCAGATTCTTCTAACTCCAACGAGTTCATCAGCTTCTCAAATTCTTCAAAATATTCCTCTACTGTCCGGCTGCCTTGTGCTAGCTTCCTGAAACGTTTTTGCAAGTCACGGTGATAATGATCAGGCACATACCTTAGTCTTAGGAGATATTTCATGTCATGCCACGTTTGGACCGGCCCAAAGAGTTGCCTTCTTCTTTCGGCTACAGTCCTATCCCACCATGCAAGTGCATTTTCGGTGAGTTGTGCGGCTGCCAAGGCTATCTTCTTGCCTTCTCCATAGCCATAGCACTCGTAGATGTATTCCATGCGTCTTTCCCAATCCAAGTACACTTCCGGATTTGACTTTCCTGCAAACGTAGGAGGTGACAATTTCATGTCATGATTGGGCTCACGCTCTCTTGGCCGAGGCCCTCTTATGGGGTCACGTCGCCTTTGGTTCAGGTGACGTATGGGATCAGGGGGAAAGTCGTCCTCCATCTCCGGCATGCTGTCATGGTCATCATGTATCGCATTTTGTTGGTCATTCACAGGAGCATTCCTCCTAGCTTGTTGTTGAGCTTCTTCGGCTCCTCTTGGTTGCGGCTGCTCGAGCTGGCCTAATCTTTGGCCAAGTCCTCTCAACTCTTCTCTCATGGCCGTAAGCATCTACATAACGGCATCTTGGGGAGCGTTGTTAGCTTCTTCTCCCATGTCTAAGATCCTGTATTCCTTGTTAAACACTCAAAGACAATAATTTCGTCAAATACCGAGTGGGTTCACAAGAAAATTCAGAAATCGACTTGAAACTATTTTAAAGCCTTTGTCGAATTTACTAGATGTTCTAACAAGGGTCCTAAACAATTGGCAAGTCTTAAACACGAAGGGAAAAATTCTAAAATCCCTTTTAGGAATTTTCCAGAAATACTACTACCGATAAGACAAACTTCCTTTTTTTTTTTTTTGATTTACGAAAGATTTAACTAACGACTTAAACTAAGCTTCTATATATATTTTTTTTTTTTTGCTTGTCTTTGACCTAACAAGAAGACACGAACTAACAAAACCCTAACAAAAAAATTTTTGTATTTTCTTAGACGGTACGAACTAATACCCTAGCGATAGAACTATGAAAAGATTTGAAGCAAAGGGATAGAAAACCAAAGGTGGAACCTTTGGCTCTGATACCAGATGGTGTAAGCCTCGGTGGTGAGAGCTTAACCGGATAGTCGGTGGGACTAAAGACAGGCGGTCGCCCTCTCCTTTAGTCGATAGATGGTCGAAGGCGGAGTTAACTTGACACGATGGCGGTCGCTTCTCTCGTGTGGAGTCGATGGATGAGCTGATGGCGGAGTGAATTACACGACACAGAGGGGAGGTTACTCTCTGATACGGTGCAGGACTTGGTCTTGGTCGAATCACACGAACAAGAACAAGAAGAGAATTTGATTCTCGAGGGGAAATGCGGCGCTTTATTAATAATCAAAAGGTGTCGAAATACAAGCTGCAGGGGAACCTTATAAATGGCTCGTCAGCTAGGGGACCCTTATGTCAAATCAAAACGCAAAAGAAAACAAAAGCACAAAAAAGGAAAATCCGCATCCCTAACTAAAACAAAAGTGCATCGTTTCATTTAAAGCAAGAAAAGGAAAGTTTGGCCGAGACACCTAAACTACTCGTTTGGTGTCGTTTTGAAGTGGTCTTTAATCGTTGTTAGAGCTTGAAGTACCTGCAAGGACAGTGTATAACGTAAACAGCTTACATTGATGCGAAGTGGTCCAAGGTGGCGCATGAGGCGCCTTTGAAGGTGACTCTGGCTTCGGTGCGTCCCGTGCGTGCATCAGCTTGGTGAAGTCTTCTAGGAGGTCTTTTTGAACAGAGAAACCATCCTCTTCAAGTTCTTGCGATTCTTCAGCCTCAATACCTTCTGTAGCCCATTGTTGGTCCTTCCCGGCTAAGCGGCTTGTGAGTGAAGCAGATGGCTGTTTTGCATCTCTAATAGGGAAACTACTTGTCCTGTTAGCCTTAAAATATTCACTTGGACGAGAGAACTTACCTCCCTCAGTGAAGATCAGATCGTTTGGGCCATCGTTTGGACTTGACTCTTCTGTCTCGGCTAAAACCGTCTTCGAGTAAAGTTCCTCGGCTAGAACTGGTTATGTGGCTGCAGGGCTAAAACCACATGTCCTGTTAGTCTTAGAATGGTCACTTGGACGAGAGAACTTACCTCCCTCAGTGAAGATCAGATCGTTTGGGCCATCGTTTGGACTTGACTCTTCTGTCTCGGCTAAAACTGTCTTCGAGTAAAGTTCCTCGGCTAGAACTGGTTCTGTGGCTGCAGGGCTAAAACCACATGTCATGTTAGTCTTAGAATGGTCACTTGGACGGGAGAACTTTCCTCCCTCAGTGAAGATCAGATCGTTTGGACGGTCATCTGGCATGGGCTCTCTTCTCCTGGCTAAAACTTGAAATGGGTCGCCTGGTCCGGGTGAGTTGACGAAAGTCTGTATGGCTGTCCCAAATCTTCTTCTTAGCTGTTTGGCTTTGGAACGGGTCATGGGACCTTCTTGGACGATGGGCATCTCATTTGGGTCGGTTCTAGAGTCGATGTCCTCATCAGGTTCTCATAAGGGTTTTCTTTGAATGCTAAGTTTATTAGGATTCACCATCTGAATTAGTTCTTCGCCTTAGGTTATGTTCAAAGCTTGTTCTAGATTAGCTACCAAGAATTTAGATCTTAGGATAATTGATTAGGCACAAGAGTGCGATTAATTACCTGATATAACTTAGGGTGAGCAAAATAACTATTCGCAAAGAGATTTGGTTTAGTTGTTTTGTGAACAAATCAAACTTGAACTAAAAGCTGGTTTAGACTTTAGGATTCGCAAAGAGATTTGGAATTGTAGGATTTATGCTTAGATAATTCTCGCAACGAGATTTGGTTAATTATACTTTAGTGATTTGAGTTCAAGAACTGCGCTAAATCTGAATCCTGACTAGTTAGTTTATCTGCATTCATTGATTTCCTGAGAAATACCCTGAACCTATCTTTCTCCCATCGAACTTACAACAGTTTAATTTACGTATTGCTTTCAATTATATTGATCACTTAGCTTGATTTTCATCTATATAATCTATTTTGTATTTCCGTGAGTCTCTTTGGATTTGATCCCTAAGTATTACAATCGATACTGCTTTAGTACTTTTAGGGTATTAATTTGAGCATATCAAATTTGGCGCCGTTGCCGGGGACTCAATTCGCCATTAGATTTTAGCTAAGAATTTCGTCTAAATCGTTGAGTATCGATCGACACCCCAGTGGTATCGGTCGATACCCGTCGTGAATTTCTGTTACTTACGTTCTTGACTTTTGTGTTTCAGGTGCATGCCTTTTCGTGAAACCAGAAGGAACAAGAACACTTCGCTAGTTGACATGTCAAACGATCAACTAGCAAATTTGGAACGTGCAAACAGGAAAGCAAAGAAGCCAGCAGAGATGAACAATCCAGTGGTATTGATTCGTGATGAAGCTGGAGCTTTGAGAGACAAAGAGGGTCAATTGTGCAATGAGAGAGGGCAGCGACTTGATGAAGCTGGAAATATCATTGTCCCTGTAGTTAATGTGAATGCAGGGAATTATGTGGCTGCTCGCGGTAGAACGATTTGTGAATACAACATGCCTGATCAGTTCTATGCCAATCGATCAGTGATTCGCCCTCCTGCTTTTCAGAGGAATGACTTTGAGTTGAAACTTGCATACTTCACTCTTGTGGGTCAGCATCCTTTTCATGGTCTTTCTCATGAACACCCGATGGATCACATAGAGAGGTTTGAGGACTTGGTTACTAGCATCAAGTGCAATGGAATATCCTATGATTACCTCTTCTATAAGCTCTTCCCATACTCTCTTGGTGGGGATGCAGCCTATTGGTTGAAGCAGTTACCATCTGGGTCACTGACTACTTGGGAAGAGACTAAGAATGCATTCCTCAAAAATTTCTATGATGATGCGAGATCCGAGGAGCTTCGGAACAAGATCTCTCAGTTTTCTCAAGGAGCGACTGAGGCATTTAAGGCTGCTTGGGTGCGATTCAGATCTTATCAGAGGGATTGTCGACATCATGGGCTCACTAATGTTCAGTTGCTGGGTATTTTCTTTAGAGGGATTGATTGGAGGTACCAGATGACCCTGGATGCTGCGAGCAATGGAAATTTTAACACCAGGTATCCCGACGATGCGTATGTGCTTATTGAGAACGTGGCGTCTAGCAATAGCGCAAAGAGTGCTGATCTCGTGCGGAAAAGGCTGCACGGAGGTGTTGATGGATCGCAGATTGCTAAAGTGCATGCGAAACTGGATTCGGTGCATAATTTATTGATGGACAAGGAGCAGAACGCTGTTCATCTTGCTGAAGAGGATAAAGTGGAATATGTTAACTACATTGGTGGAGATGGATTTCTGAGAGCAGGATTGAATCTATGTTTGAACAGCAGGTTCAAGGGCAGCAGATCACAGTGGATTTCAATGGAAAGATATATGCTTTGTACAAATATTTGAGTGGAAGGATCGAGGCCCTCAGTACTCATCAGAAGATGCTGGACACGCAAGTAGCTCAGACTGCAACAACTGTCAAGGGACTGATGGTTCATTCACAGAACGAATACGTCACAGATATACCCTCGAGGAGTGGAAAAGAGGTACACCCAGGAGTGCAGAATAGCTCAACTGCAGAGATTTTTGTCAATCTTGCCGAAGATGACGATGAGATTTCGAACACCACCACTTTGTCGACCGATACTCCCTTGTATCGATCGACACACGTCCAAAGTTCTGCAAGGGACGATTCCAGAGCAAAAGCATCGATCGACACCACCCCTATGTTGGTCGATACCAGCTCAGTTGCAGAAACAAAACCCGAGTTGAGCGTAGAAAGGTTTTACAAACCTAAGGCGCCATACCCCATGCCACCCAGACACCTCAGAGACCCCATTTCTCCAAAGCAGCTGCTTGGCTTTGAGAAGATGGTACGAAGGATTCGCCACACACTAACTTTTGAAGAAGCTCTAGAGTACCGCCATCTGCTGAGTCACTTCCGAGATTGCAGAGAAACTCTGGAAGAGATCGAAGTAATCTTTATTACGGCAAGAAGCACGTCACTACCGCTGAGGCAGTTGACCAAGAGGGAAGACCCATGAATATTCTCAGTTCCATGCTCTATCTCTGGAGTTGATTTCAAAGAGTCTCTCGTTGACTCGGGGGCTAGCGTCAATGTCATGTCAAGGGCAATTGCAGAGAGATTGGGAGCTGATATTCTATCTCCCAAGAAATCTATCACATTCACGAATTGTTCCACCTCACTTCCATATGGTACAATCCCTGATTTGCTGGTTAAAGTAGGAGATTTCCTGGTTCCTACAGATTTTCAGGTTGTGGAGATGAGTGCAAGATCTAATACGCAGTTGATTCTTGGAAGACCGTTCATGGCTACGGTCGGTGCCATTATGGACACACCCATCAAGAGAATCTCGTTCTCGTCCATTGACAAGGTGATGTACTACAAAGTCATTCCTACTAGAGGAACTCCCACACATATCTCTTGCATCACCATTGTTACAGGAGAGACGTTGGTAGTTGATCTTTTGGAAGAGCCTCCTGACGAGCCAACTGTCATAGACCTTCTAGATAGTCCTTCTGTCATCACCAAGAAAGACGTCAAAACATCTAAGGCAAAGAAGAAGATGAAGAGCAAAAGAGTGAAGGGTGATGTTTCGTGTACGGTGAACCCGACAAATCCAAGAGAAGTGCGATATGGTCTGATCTCACTAACCTCTCCTCTTCACGAGATGCACCATGGTTCCTTACGTGTGATTTTAATGATATAATAGACAGCTCAGAGAAACCAGGAGGCCCGATCAGAGCAGAATGATCGTTTTGCGATTTATGAGCTTTCTTCTCACAATTTGATTTGTATGATTTACGACATACCGACAACTATCTATCTTGGCGTGGAGTCCGACACACGCATTTGGTCCACTACAGGCTTGATCGAGCTTTATCTATCAGTTCTTGGGCTGGTTTATTCCCCTCTGGAAGATGCAGTTATCCTAATTTCGAAGGATTGGATCATCGTCCTGTGGTTTTCTACTTTGAACAAGCTGGACCAGGAAAGCGTGGTCTATTCAAATATGATAGGAGATTGAGAAAAAATCCTGGGATAACTAAGATTATTTCAGTCACTTGTCCTGCTATACCATCAGATACAGTGGAACATATAATCTCAAAATGCAGGAAAGTAATTTCTCGATGGAACCGTGAGCATCATCAAAATAGCGAGAAAACTATAGCCTTGGAAAATGAAAAGCTGGAGAATGAAATGGCGTCGCCAATCCCTGATGAACCTCATATCGAGGAAATCAATCAAATTTTGAAAAAGGCGTACAAAGAAGAGGAAGAGTACTAGCGGCAAAGAAGCATAATCTTTGGCTCACCCTAGGAGACAAAAATTATGGGGTTTTCCATGCTATTACACGAGGAAGGAGAACCGTGAAAAAGTTCTCAACAATTGAAAACGCTGAGGGAAAAGCGGTGTATAAACAAGAGGAGATTGTTCAAGTCATTGGCTCATACTTCTAAGACCGTTTCATATCGAGATCGACCAACTACTCAGAAACAGTTGCTCGTGCCTGATGCGAATCGGATTCGTCTCCGAAACTTCAGGTCATAAATTTATAAACCTTAAAGCCTGCAAGTGCACATATGTGCGTTGTAGTACTTGAGGTATTGATCCACAGGAAGAGGGTGTTGTTCTATGAGACCTTAGACATTGTATAGTAAATAAACCTAGAATGAATATATTTTTATAGGGTTTTTGTAACTAGAATTGTAAAGAACGAGAAACGGAAAACTTCTACTAATCTAATCTAAAAACATCGATGGCTACTCTCAACTAAAGGAATTTTAACTATTAAACTAATGCTAAGAGAAACTAAACCTATCCTAAGAAATTCTAAGACTAACCTAATACCTAAAAAAATCGACTACTAACATAAACCTAATGAAATCGATGACTAAACTACGTCTACGGACTCTATTTCTAAACTACACTATTAGAGATGGTTGTAACTTTTCTAAAACGTTGTTGGGTCGAGAGGAATATCTCAGAGTATGCTCGATTCAATCAAACGGTCCATAGCGCATTAGTAACCGGTGTTTCTAGATTATAACTCCACGAACATGACAAATTAATGACGTAGTCTACTCTCGTACAACCTACGTCCTACAATCTATTCACTCGACCAGTAGCTTTCGTCTCTGGCCGCGGGTAAGATTGTGGTATGCTAGTGGGTCCATAGGTTCACGGCACTCCATAAGTATACTTCTGAAATCTTACGACGCGCATGCCTTGTGGATGAACTTTGTTGGTGATTAGATGAAATAGTTATGTGGTTCTAAACTCTCCCAATCAGTCTGATAAGCTCAAATTAATACCCTAAAAGTACTAAAGCTTTGTCGATTGTAATACTTAGGGATCGAATCCACATAGACTTAAGGAAACACACAATAGATTGTATAGAATGAAAATTAAGCTAAGTGATCAATGGAATTGAAAACAAATACGTAAATTAAACAAGTTGTGATTCGATTGGAAAGAAGATAGGTTCAGGGTATTTCTCAGGAAATAAATGAATGCAGATAAACTAACTAATCAGGGTTCAGGTTACGCACGGTTCTTGAACTCAAATCACTAAAGTATAATTAACCAACTCTCGTTGCGAGAATTATCTAAGTCTAAATCCTAGAATTCCAAATCTCTTTGCTAATTTTAAAGTCTAAACCAGCTTTTAGTTCAAGTTTGATTTGTTCACAAAACAACTAAACCAAATCTCTTTGCGAATAGTTATTTTGCTCACCCTAAATTCTATCAGGTTTCTCAATTGCAATCTCGTGCCTAATCGATTAACCTAAGATCTAAAGTGGATCTACTCAGACATGGAAATTGAATCAATAGACATGTTTGAATAAATACTCAATAGAAAATAAGAAAGAGTAACAAAAGGGTTCGAAATCTTCTCTCGGACGAACAGAGTTTCAGACTTGTCTCCCTTCAAAAGCTCTCTCACAAATCCAGAATAAAATAAAGCGTAGCCAACAAACTGGCTGTAAAATCCTATTAAATAACTTAAATCACGTTTTGGGCCTTTTTGTAAATAATAAAGTTTTATGGGGCAATTCTGCAATTCTTCAACTCTTGGAAAAGTCGCGGGTCGTGTCATCTACGATGGGTATCGATCGATACTGATGCTTCAAATCGGGTTCTCATCAACACAAACTTCTGCTTTGTTCCAGAATGCTCCAGAAAACTCCAGTATCTCCAATTATGCTACAAACGTGCTAAAACCTATAAAAGACTCTAAAAGACTCCAAAATACTAGAAAGACTCTATAAAACGGACTTATATCATGGCTTAAAAGGGATAAAAACCATGATATATCAGTTTGTTTTGTCAGCTTATTATGATTATGAACCTCGTGGATCTATGCGATTATGCTTTCTTGTTGCTTTTAACTTGTGTTTGAGTGATCTGACAGTGCTAACCATTACACATTTGGATCGTTTGACATCATTGAGAGCAACCTTGGTACTAATTAGATTAAAAAGAAGTCCTATGTGTCGACACACAGCCTGGTATCGATGGATACTACGCTGTGTGTTGGTCGACACCTTGACCACAATTCGGTACCTTATAATTCCACTCCGTTCTTTTGATTTCTTTTACCGACTCTAGGCTAGATAACACTGGGGACATTGTTGTTCAAGTCTGGGGGAGGCGCTGACATTGTGTTTGTTTTTCTTAGAGTTAGTCGTTTTTGAGTCAAAATTTGATTTATTGAGTCAAAACTTGTTGGAGATTATGTTCTTTTTCGTGAATCTATTGTGTTGACCTTACTTTTGAGTGACCATTGTTACAGAGTCAGTTTTAGATCAAACTAATGGAAAATCCAAAGGCTGATCAGTTAACTAGAAAATGCCCATGTTTCCAGCATAGTCCATTGAAGCCTGAGCCAAATTTTTGCACTTCATTGATGTGGTTGATGTCCATAGAGCTTGATTCCTCATTCATATCTGACAAAGGAACCCATGTGTTTAAAGTAATGGTATTTCTCTCCCCTGTTACAAGTTAATAAATAAGATGCATTAAAAGATGAAATGATTTTCTTCTGAGTAGAGGGTTAGGAAAATTTCCAGCGATCCCATTATTCTACTTCAGAAGGAATGATCACACAAAGGTGGAAGCGAGGTTAGGAAAATTTCCTATGATACCATTATTCGCCTACACCTTTGATTACTTTTAAGGGAAGAACCGGGGATTTGGTGGCAAACAACATCAATACTCGCGTTACCTTTGATAAGTATATGCGAGAAAATATGATGAGAAATAAGTCTGAGGGAGAGGAAACAATACCAAAAAGTGTGAAAATTGGGTGGTTCTTTTGTCATGATATCGTATGGGAAAGAGTCTATAAGGTTCTTGGCATTGATCACAGCGATGAAACTGGCGATGAGGGCTTTATTGGATAATGTTGCGAAATTATGTGTGGAGTCTAGGAAGCTGTGAATGTCTACGGAGAAGTACATGGTGGTTAGATTTAGAACTGGTTCCGTGATATGTGGAGTACTAAGGAAAAGGGTCAATGCAATGTTTCATGAACATGTGAGTCTCCGTGTTTTCAAACCTCTTTCTATTGTTTAGCTTTCTGTTTTGCTTGAGGGCAAGCAAAGGCTAAGTCTGGGGGAGTTGATATATCATGGTTTTTACCCATTTTAGGTCATGATATAAGTCCTTTTATAGAGTCTTTCTAGTATTTTGGAGTTTTTTAGAGTCTTTTCAAGTTTTAGGTACGTTTGGAGCATTATTGGAGATATCGAAGAATTTTAGAGCATTTTGGAGCCAAGAAGAGATCATGTAGCTGAGACACCGATTTGATGCCTGAGTATCGATCGATACACTTATGGTATCAGTCGATACCCGTCGAAGAAACAGAAGGATCACGACTTATTCGAAGAATTAAAAAATTGTAAATTGCCCCAGAAGACTTTATTATTTACAATAAGCCCCATAACATGTTTTAAGTTATTTATTAAGGTTTTTCAGCCACTTTGCCATGACACTTCTTACAAGCTTTATTCTACTTTTTGTTTTGTGAGAGAGCTTTTGAGGGAGACAAGTCTGAAACTCTGTTCGTCCGAGTGAAGATTTCGAACCCTTGTTTTACTCTCTTCTTTATTATTTATTCATGTATATATTCTGTCATGTTTATTGTTTGAGTCTCCATGTCTGAGTAGATCTCATGTTAGGTTTAGGGTTCTCATAAGGGTTTTCTTTGAATGCTAGGTTGATTTGTTGTTTAGGGTTCAAAATCTAAATTAGTTCTTCACCTTAGGTTGTTCTCAAAGCTAATTCTGGATTGATCACCTAGAACTTAGGTTTAGGGTTTTCTCATAAGGGTTTTCTCTGAATGCTAGGTTGATTAGTTTATTAGAATTCACCATCTGAATTAGTTCTTCGCCTTAGGTTGTGTTCAAAGCTAATTCTAGGTTGACGAATTTGGAACATAGATTCTAGGATAATTGATTAGGAACGACAATGCGATTAATTACCTGATAGAACCTTAGGTGAGCAAATTGATTATTCGCAAAGAGATTTGGTTTAATTGATTTGTGAACATATCAAACATGAACTTTAAATCTGATTTATTCTTAGGAATTTGCAAAGAGATTTGGGATTCTGAGGTTTAGATTTAGATAATTTTCGCAACGACAGTTGGTTAATTATAGCTTAGTGATTTGAATTCAAGAACCGCGCTAAATCTGAATCATGTTAATTATTTTATCTGCATTCATTGATTTCGTGAGAAATACCCTAGGCCTATATTCTCTCCATTGAATTTACAACTCGTTTACTGCTTATTGTTTTTGTTTCATCTTATTTGCTTAGCTTGATACGATAGTTTACAATCTATTGTGTGATTTCTCTGAGTTCTTGTGTTCGACCCCTGATATACTACATCAACTGCTTTAGTTCTTTTTAGGGTATTAATTTGAGCATATCAAATTTGGCGCCGTTGCCGGGGACTCAAATTCGCCATTAGTATCTGTCGATACTCGTCGTTTTCTTTTTGTTGATATCGATCGATACTCATCACGTTTTTGTTACTTACGTTCTTGATTTTTGTGTTTCAGGTGCATGCCTAATCGTGAAACCAGAAGGAACAAGAGCACTCCGATAGTTAATCTATCGTTAGAGAAGCTAGCACGTTTAGAACGCACAAACATAAAGACAAAGCAAACATCAGGGATGAGCAACCCAGTGGTATTAAGAGCTGATGAAGCTGGAGTCTTGAGAGACCAAGAGGGTCAAGTGTGCAATGAGAGAGGGCAGCGACTTGATGAAGCTGGAAACGTCATTGTCCCTCATGCTGTTGTTGGTCAGATTGTCGCGCCAGCTGCGCAAGCCAACATTGGGAATGCTGGGGTTGACCGAGGTAGAACACTTGGTGAGCACAACAGACCTGATAAGTTCTATGCCAATCGAGCTGCGATTCGCATCCCAACTTTTCAGAGGAATGACTTCGAGCTGAAACCTGCGTATTACACTCTTGTAAGTCAGAATCCTTTCCGTGGTCTATCTCATGAACACCCCATGGATCATATCGAAAGGTTCGAGGATTTGGTCACTAGTATGAAGTACAATGGAGTGCCCAATGAGTTCCTTTTCTGCAAACTTTTCCCATACTCTCTTGGTGGGGACGCTGCCTATTGGCTGAAGCAATTGGCTCCTGATTCGCTAACTACATGGGATGAGATGAAGAATGCATTCCTGAACAATTTCTATGATTATGCGAGATCCGAGGAGCTCAGGAACAAGATATCTCAATTTGCTCAGGGTCCGACAGAGGCATTCAAAGCTGTTTGGATTCGTTTCAAGTCTTATCAGAGAGATTGTCCGCACCATGGGTTCACTCAGGTTCAGTTGCTGGGCATTTTCTACAGTGGGGTTGATTGGAGGTACCAGATGGGTATGGATGCTGCGAGTAATGGGAATTTCAACACCAGGTATCCAGATGATGTGGTTGTGTTGATTGAGAACTTGGCGTCTAGTAATAGCACCAAGAATGCTGATTTCGAGCGAAAGAAGCAAGCTGGAGGAGTTGATGGATCACAGATTGCTGAAGTTCATGCCAAGCTGGATTTTCTGATCGGAAAGTCGAAGAAGACTGTACACTTTGCTGATGGAGTCGAAAATATTGATGAGGATGAAGTGGAGGATGTTAACTACGTTGGTGGTTCTGGTTTTCAGGGTCAGCGATCTGGGTACAACAATAACCAAAACTTCAACATCCAGCAAGGTGGGTACAAGTTTGAGGGAAACCAATCTGGCTTTGGAGAAAAACAATTTGCTCCGAAACCACTCCAGAGCAGCGATTTCACTCGCAACTACGGGAACTCTTCGTACCAACCCATCTCTCCAAAATCCACAAAGAATAAGATGGAATTGATGATGGAACAGCTTCTTCGGGGACAAGAGAAGTTGCAAGGTGACTTCAATGGGAAGTTTGACTCTCTGTACATTGAGCTGAATAGGAAAATTGAAGCCATAAATCTTAGCCAGAGGAAGTTGGAAACTCAGGTCGCTCAGACAGCAGTAGCTGTGAAAAGGCAGGAAGGTTTTCTTCCAGGGAAAACTGAGAATGCAAGGGCACACATCAATGCCATCACCTTGAGGAGTGGAAAAGAGGTGGTTACAGGAGTGAAGAACATCCCAATTGCAGAGAATCTCGTCGATCTTGCTGAATAAGATCATTGGGATTCTGAAAACACCCAGGTCTCGATCGATACCAGCCAGTGTCTATCGACACCGGTCCAGACATCTGCATGAGGGGATCCAAAATCCCGTGTGTCGATCGATACCCCTCCAGTATCGATCGATGCTGATACACAGATCATGAAGGAGCCCGAGATTGTCAAGGAGAGGGTGTATAAACCCAAGATGCCTTATCCTATGCCTCCTAAGATGACAAAGAATGAATGGGAGGATGCCATATGCAATGCTATGCTGGATAAGTTGGTTGTGGAGCTTCCTTTTGTTGATGCTATTAAAACTTCTCCAGCTTTCAGGACGTATGTGAAGAAGATGGTTTCTAGCAATGTGAACCTTGAGGAAGGTGTCATGATGATTACAGCTGAGTGTAGTGCGATTCTACTCAAAAAAATTCCCAAGAAGCTACCAGACTAAGGGAGTTTTGTTTTGGATTGCACTATCTTCACAAAGAGGTTCGAGTGTGCTCTCTGCGATATTGGGTCGAGTGTGAACCTCAGTTGCCAAGCGAATGGGGATGACAGATTTCCAGTCTACAAGAATTTTGCTGGTACTTGCTGATCGCTTAGTGCGACTTCCAGAGGGACTACTCGAAGATGTCCCAATCAAGATTGGGAATTGCTTGATCCCAACAGATTTCATCGTTCTGAAGTACGATGCTGAGCCTAAAGATCCTCTTATCCTGGGCATTCCTTGCAACTGCTGGAGCCTTTATCGATTGCAAAAATGGACAGATAGCTCTCAACATCGGTGATTTGGTGATGTCCTTTAACATGGAAAAGATGATGAAGAGACCAACCATCGATGGGCAGACGTTCTATGTGGACACTTTCAGAGTCATAGCAGAGAAGTACTTCCAAGAGATGCACCCTAAGGATCTACTGGAGAGAGCATTGGTCTGTTCAGCCACCTCAGAGGTCCATTCGTGTGATGAAACTGCTGAATGCTCGAAGATGCTCGATTCAGCATCATCAGTATCGATCGATACCCCTCTGGTATCAGTCGATACCCTGCGGCCAGAAGGAGAGTTGGTCGACAGTTCTAAGCAAGCTGCTGGGCTTGGAGATTGGAGTGCAGAGAATGCTCCTAAGGTGGAACTAAAGCCACTCCCACCAAATCTGAGGTATCATTTTCTTGGTCCTAATTCTACATACCCAGTCATTGTTAACGCTTCTTTGAACAACGCAGAGATTGCCTTACTGCTGAACAAGCTGCGCAAGTATCGCAAAGCTCTTGGCTATTCTCTTGCTGACATTTCAGGTATATCACCAGACTTGTGCATGCATCGGATTCACTTGGAGGATGAGTCAAAGTCTTCGGTTGAGTGTCAAAGGAGGCTGAATCCGAACCTGAAGGAAGTGGTCAAGAAGGAAGTGATGAAGCTGTTCGAAGCAGGGATTATCTATGCCATCTCAGATAGTTCTTGGGTTAGTCCAGTTCTCGTTGTGCCTAAGAAAGGAGGTATAACTGTGGTGAAGAACGAGAAGGATGAGCTGATCCCTAAAAGGACAATCACTGGTCACAGGATGTGTATTGACTACAGGAAGCTGAATGCGGCTACAAGGAAGGATCACTTTCCATTGCCATTCATTGACCAGATGCTGGAGAGGTTAGCGAGTCACCCATACTACTGTTTTCTCGATGGGTACTCAGGCTTTTTCCAGATTCCTATACATCCAGAGGAACAGGGAAATACGACTTTTACATGTCCCTATGGCACATTCGCCTACAGCAGAATGCCATTTGGATTATGTAACGCTCCAGCGACCCTTCAGAGATGCATGATGTCGATTTTCACAGACATGACTGAGGAGTTTATGGAGGTTTTCATGGATGACTTTTCAGTGTATGGATCATCCTTCAAGGATTGTCTGGATAACTTATGCAAGGTACTTCAAAGATGCGAGGAGAAGCACTTGGTTCTTAATTGGGAGAAATGCCACTTCATGGTACAAAGTCTCTAAGGAAGGGATCGAAGTTGACAAGGCTAAGATTCAGGTCATGACAAGCCTGCAACCTCCACGATATGTATATGAGATTCGAAGCTTCCTTGGTCATGCTGGGTTTTACAGGAGGTTCATCAAAGATTTCTATAAGCTCGCACGCCCACTCACAGCCCTGTTATGTAAGGAAGTCAATTTTGATTTCACATCTGATTGCCTTGCAGCCTACGAGGAGATTAAGAAGGCATTGGTGAGTGCTCCTTTTGTCTAACCACCTGATTGGAGTTTACCTTTTGAGGTTATGTGCGATGCGAGTGATTTTGCTGTTGGAGCTGTGTTGGGTCAGAGGAAAGACAAGAAGCTCCATGCTATTTACTATGCCAGCAGGACGTTGGATGCTGCTCAGCGAAATTACAGCACCACTGAGAAGAAGTTACTTGCAGTTGTTTTCTCTTTTGAGAAATTTATGTCCTACTTAATTGGGAGAAAGATTATTGTTCACACAGACCATGCTGCTCTCAAATACCTGCTGAAGAACAAGGACCTCAAGCCTCGTCTATGCCGATGGGTTCTTTTGCTTCAAGGGTTCGACATCGAGATAAAGGACAAGAGAGGAGTTGAGAATGGCGTTGCTGACCATTTATCGTGATTAAAGGTCGATGAAGTCGTACCTATTAATGATTTCTTGCCACAGGAAGGTATTTACTTCATTGAAGCTCAGCTCCAAGACGTTTGTCCTAAAAATCTGCAATTTTCACGAGTGCAGACTTTCGGTATCGATCGATACTCACCTAGTGTCGATCGAACCCGTCAAGATTTGGACCTGTTTTGCCTGCATAGCACTTCGACTCTTATGATGTCTATCTAGCTGCTGTCTCTAGTCCTGCACGACCATGGTACGTTTACATTGCCAACTACCTTTGTAACATCCCGATTTCTTGTATATGCGGAGAGGCTTATAAGAATTGATTTGGCTACCTATGTCACCAAAGTGCACTTATCTTTTCGGGAACTTGTCCAGAGAGAACTCCAGAGTTAAGCGTGCTTGAGCTGGAGCAATTTAAGGATGGGTGACCTACCAGGAAGTGATTCGCGGTATCGTGTGAGTGAGGACAAAACACAGGGAAAGATCATGTGGTGATTGCAGGGTCAGTAAACAAGTATTACAAGCCTCCCGGACTAACGCACCGGCAGTCAGACAAGGGTGGGGCCCACGGGCCGAGAGAGGGCATGGGGCCCACAGGTAGGGGCGGTCGGGGCGTTATAAGTGGTATCAGAGCCGAACCCAAACACGTGTGTGGAGTCAGGTGGGCCCACACCGTCTAGGGTGACGATCCTGGTGCGCAACGAGGACGTTGCGCTCTATGAGTGGGGGTGATTGTAACATCCCGATTTCTTGTATATGCGGAGAGGCTTATAAGAATTGATTTGGCTACCTATGTCACCAAAGTGCACTTATCTTTTCGGGAACTTGTCCAGAGAGAACTCCAGAGTTAAGCGTGCTTGAGCTGGAGCAATTTAAGGATGGGTGACCTACCGGGAAGTGATTCGCGGTATCGTGTGAGTGAGGACAAAACACAGGGAAAGATCACGTGGTGATTGCAGGGTCAGTAAACAAGTATTACAAGCCTCTCGGACTAACGCACCGGCAGTCAGACAAGGGTGGGGCCCACGGGCCGAGAGAGGGCATGGGGCCCACAGGTAGGGGCGGTCGGGGCGTTATAAGTGGTATCAGAGCCGAACCCAAACACGTGTGTGGAGTCAGGTGGGCCCACACCGTCTAGGGTGACGATCCTGGTGCGCAACGAGGACGTTGCGCTCTATGAGTGGGGGTGATTGTAACATCCCGATTTCTTGTATATGCGGAGAGGCTTATAAGAATTGATTTGGCTACCTATGTCACCAAAGTGCACTTATCTTTTCGGGAACTTGTCCAGAGAGAACTCATGAGTTAAGCGTGCTTGAGCTGGAGCAATTTAAGGATGGGTGACCTACCGGGAAGTGATTCGCGGTATCGTGTGAGTGAGGACAAAACACAGGGAAAGATCACGTGGTGATTGCAGGGTCAGTAAACAAGTATTACAAGCCTCTCGGACTAACGCACCGGCAGTCAGACAAGGGTGGGGCCCACGGGCCGAGAGAGGGCATGGGGCCCACAGGTAGGGGCGGTCGGGGCGTTATAACCTTGCTGTAGAGACTGAGCCAAGGTATCCCACAAAGTATGCGAGGAAGAAGTTTATGCGCGAGATGAGGAGGTTCTTCTGGGATGAGCCGTACCTATACAAGCACTGCTCAGATGGTATCTACAGGAGATGCGTTGCAGAGTCTGAGGTGCCAGCAATTCTTTTTCATTGCCATGGATCTGAGTATGCTGGTCATTTTGCTACTTTCAAGACAGTGTCCAAAGTTCTTCAAGCAGGCTTCTGGTTGCCTACTATGTTCAGAGATGCACATGCTTATATCTCACAGTGTGATGTCTGTCAGAGGAGAGGGAAGATCAGCAAGAGACATGAGATGCCACAGAATTTCATCCTTGAGGTTGAAGTTTTCGATTGCTGGGGTTTAGCAAGAAACATGTTTCAGCACAGTAACTTCTTGTTTTTCTTAATTCTATTCTATTCTTTTGTTTTCCTTTACCTACTCTAGGCTAGATAACACTGGGGACAATGTTGTTTAAGTCTGGGGGAGGTGTCTGCTGACATTGTGTTTGTTTTTCTTAGAGTCAGTTGTTTTATCCAGTCAAAAATGTTTTATTGAGTCAAAACTTGTTGGAGATGATGATCGTGTGTTTGAATTGTTGTTTTGATTTTGTTTTTAAGTGACCAGTGTTGTAGGATCAGCTCTAGATCGACTAATGAAAAATCCAAGGACTGACCAGTTGACTAGAAAACATCCATGTCTCCAGCAGAGTTCTTCTGAAGTCTGAGCCAAATTTTTGCACTTCATCAATGTGGTTAGTGTTTATAGAGCAATTGATTCATCATTCATATCTGACAAAGGAACCCATATGTTTAAAGTTATGGTATCTCTCTCCCCTGATATAAGTTGATAAATAAGAGCATAAAAGATGAAATGATTTTCTTCTGAGTAGAGGGCTAGGAAAATTTCCAGCGATCCCATTATTCTACTTAAGAGGGAATGATCACACAAAGGTTGAAAGCGAGGTTAGGAAAATTTCTCGTGATACCACTATTCGCCTAAACCTTTGATACATAGAGAGGGAAAACCGGGGATTCGGTGGCAAACAACATCAATACTCGCGTTTCGGACCTTGATGTGTATATGCAGATCTAAAAAAAGAGAGAACATAATAAGAAATAAGTCTGGGGAGAGAAAATGATACAAAAAGTGTGAAATTGGATGGTTCCTTGTCATGATATTGTATGGTAAAGAATCTAGAAGGTTCTTGAACATTGGCTGCAGCGATGAGACTGGCGATGAGGGCATTATTTGAACAATGCTGAGAGATAATGTGTGGAGTCTGGAAAAGCTGCGAATGTCTACGGAGAAGTACATGGTGATTAGATCAAAAGCTGGTTAGGTGACATTTGGGTGCTTGGGAAAAGGATCTTTGTGATGGTTCCTGAATAGGTGAGTCTCCGTATTTTCAACCCTCTTTCTCTGGTTTAGTCTTCTATTTGCTTGAGGGCAAGCAAAGGCTAAGTCTGGGGGAGTTGATATATCAAGGTTTTTACCCCTTTTAAGCCATGATATAAGTCCGTTTTATAGAGTCTTTATAGTATTTTGGAGTCTTTTAGAGTCTTTTACAGGTTTTAGCACGTTTGGAGCATAATTGGAGATATTGGAGCTTTCTGGAGCATTCTGGAATAAAGCAGTAGTTTGTGTTGCTGAGAACCCGATTTGAAGCATCAGTATCGATCGATACCTATCGCAGATGACACGACCCGCGACTTTTCCTAGAGTTGCAGAATTGCAGAATTTCCCAGAAGACTTTATTATTTACAAGAAGGCCCAAAACGTGATTTAAGTTATTTAATAGTATTTTACAGCTAGTTTGTTGGCTACGCTTTATTTTATTCTGGAATTTTGAGAGAGCTTTTGAAGGGAGACAAGTCTGAAACTATGTTCGTCCGAGAGAAGATTTCAAACCCTTTTGTTACTCTTTCTTATTTTCTATTGAGTATTTATTCAAACATGTCTATTGATTCAATTTCCATGTCTGAGTAGATCCACTTTAGGTTTAGGGTTTTCTCATAAGGATTTTCTCTAAATGCTAGGTTGATTAGTTTATTAGGATTCACCATCTGAATTAGTTTTTCGCCTTAGGTTGTGTTCAAAGCTAATTCTAGGTTGACGAATCTGGAACATAGATCTTAGGATAATTGATTAAGCACGACAGTGCGATTAATTACCTGATAGAACCTTAGGTGAGCAAATTGATTATTCGCAAAGATATTTGGTTTAATTGATTTGTGAACATATCAAACCTGAACTTTAAAGCTGATTTATTCTTAGGAATTTGCAAAGAGATTTGGGATTCTGAGGTTTAGATTTAGATAATTTTCGCAACGATAGTTGGTTAATTATAACTTAGTGATTTGAGTTCAAGAACTGCGCTAAATCTGAATCATGTTAATTAGTTTATCTGCATTCATTGATTTGCTGAGAAATACCCTAGGCCTATATTCTCTCCATTGAATTTACAACTCGTTTACTGCTTATTGTTTTTGTTTCATCTTATTTGCTTAGCTTGATTCGATAGTTTACAATCTATTGTATGATTTCTCTGAGTTCTTGTGTTCGACCCCTGATATACTGGAGCAACTGCTTTAGTACTTTTTAGGGTATTAATTTGAGCATATCACAAACTCAAAAGTTCAAAAGAAAAGAAAAGAAAAAGAAAAGGATTGTAATACCCTAAAAGTACTATAGCTTTGTCGATTGTAATACTTAGTGATCGAATCCACATAGACTCAAGGAAACACACAATATATTGTATAGAATGAAAATTAATGTAAGTGATCAATGGAATTGAAAACAAATACGTAAATTAAACAAGTTGTGATTCGATTGGAAAGAAGATAGGTTCAGGGTATTTCTCAGGAAATCAATGAATGCAGATAAACTAACTAATCAGGGTTCATGTTACGCACGGTTCTTGAACTTAAATCACTAAAATATAATTAACCAACTCTCGTTGCGAGAATTACCTAAGTCTAAATCCTAGAATTCCAAATCTCTTTGCTAATCCTAAAGTCTAAACTAGCTTTTAGTTCAAGTTTGATTTGTTCACAAAACAACTAAACCAAATCTCTTTGCGAATAATTATTTTTCTCACCCTAAATTCTATCAGGTTTCTCAATCGCACTCTCGTGCCTAATGGATTAACCTAATATCTAAGTTCTAGGTGATCAATCCAGAATTAGCTTTGATCACAACCTAAGGTGAAGAACTAATTTAGATTATGAACCCTAAACAACAAATCAATCTAGTATTCAAAGAAAACCCTTATGAGAACCCTAAACCTAACAGGAGATCTACTCATACATGGAGTTTGAAACAATAAACATGACTGAATAAATAATAAAGAAGAAAGTAAAACAAGGGTTCGAAATCTTCTCTCGGACGAACAGAGTTTCAGACTTGTCTCCCTCAAAAGCTCTCTCACAAAACCAAAAGTAGAATAAAGCTTGTAAGGCGCAACGAGATTTGGTTTCTAAGGATTACAGTGTTGTCCTCCAAAACCCAGGAATTTTCATTCTCTCTGTGCAAATTGGAGCAATAACTTTTGCTTGCTCTTTATGTTATCTTGGGTCAAGCGTCAACCTAATTCCATACTCTGTGGCTAAGCGGTTTGGATTCATAAAGGTCAAGCAAACTAAGATCTCAATCGTGTTTTCCGATCGTTCTGTGTAGCTGCATGTTGGTGTTCTTGAGCATCTGCATGTGCGAATTGGCAATGCATTTGTTCCTACATATTTTGTGGTTCTAGAACTTGATGAAGAACCAAATGATCTTCTCATTTTGGGAATACCTTTCTTGTGTACGGCAGGAGTCATCATAGATGTGAGGAGCAGGCGAATAGATCTCCACCTAGGAGACATTGTCATGAAGTTTGAGATGGATAAGATGTTGAAGAAGCCTATGTTGGACGGTCAAACGTTCTCAATAGATGACTCACTAGAAATCTTTGACAAAGTCAGAGAGCGAGCATGGGTTTATGAGCGACGATGCGACCGGTTATGTTGAGATCATGAACTAAAGCCAAACAATGGGGAAGATGGTTGAGTACATCAGTTTAGATGGACCCGCAGAGACGCCTTTATATGCTCAAATTAATACCCTAAAAGTACTAAGCAGTAGTTGCAGTAAAGTAGGGGTCGAACACAAGGGCTCACAGAGACACACAATAGATTATATAGGTGAGAATTAAGCTAAACGATCAATGATATTGAAAGCAAAACGTAAATTAAAACGGTTGTAAATTCGATTGGAGAAAGATAGGTTCAGGGTATTTCTCAGGAAATCAATGAATGCAGATAAACTAACTAGTCAGGATTCAGATTTAGCGCGGTTCTTGAACTCAAATCACTAAGATATAGCTAACCAACTCTCGTTGCGAAAACTATCTAAATCTAAATCTTAGGAATTCCAAATATCTTTGTGAATCCTAAAGTCTAAATCAGCTTTTAAATCAGGTTTGATTTGTTCACAAAACAACTAAACCAAATCTCTTTGCGAATAGTTATTTTGCTCACCTTAGGTTCTATCAGGTATTTAATCGCACTCTCGCGCCTAATCAATTATCCTAAATTTAATTTCTAGGTGATCAATCTATAATTAGCTTTGCAAACAACCTATGGTGAAGAACTAATTCAGATGGTGAATCCTAATAACTAATCAATCTAACATTCAGAGATAACTCTTATGAGAACCCTAAAACTAACAAGAGATATACTCAGATATGGAAATCGAAGCAATAAACATGTTTGAATAAATCATCAAATAAAATAGAAAGAGTAACAAGAGGGTTCGAAATCTTCTCTCGGACGAACAGAGTTTCAGACTTGTCTCCCTTCAAAAGTTCTCTCACAAAAGCTAAAGTTAAATAATGCTTAGAATAAAACTTAGCAAGCGTAGCCACCAAAGTGGCTGTAAAATCCTATTAAATAACATAAATCATGTTTTGGGGCTTCTTGTAAATAATAAAGTCTTTTGGGCCATTTTTCAATTCTTCAACTCTTCATTAAAGTCGCAGGTCGTGTCTGCTTCGATGAGTATCGATCGACACTGATGCTTCAAAATGGGTACTCAGCTACACGAACATTGCTTTGCTCCAAAATGCTCCAAAAAGCTCCAATATCACCAATTATGCTCCAAACGTGCTAAACCTGTAAAAGACTCTAAAACACTACAAAATAGTAGAAAGACTCTATAAAACGGACTTATATCATGGCTTAAACGGGGTAAAAACCATGATATATCACGCCTCCAGTAGCAAGTCTTCTTGCGCCTTCTGCTGACCCGTGAAGCGAGCTGAAGGCTCCAAAGATCGAGCTCAAAACACTCCAAGTTGGGCTAAGGTACGCATTTCTTGGCCCTAATTCCACTTACCCTGTGATCATCAATGTTGAGTTGAACAATGTGGAAACTGCTTTGCTTCTGTGTGAGCTTAGAAAATATCGTAGAGTTTTAGGCTAATCACTAGATGATCTCACAGGGATTTCACATGACCTTTGCATGCATAGAATACATCTAGAGGATGAATCGATGACTTCGATAGAACATCAGAGACGGTTAAACCTGAACCTAAAAGATGTTGTAAAGAAGGATATAATGAAACTTCTAGAAGCAGGCATCATATACACTATCTCTGACAGTACTTGGGTGAGCCCAGTTCATGTTATGCCAAAGAAAGGTGGTGTGACAGTTGTTAAAAATGAGAAAAATGAGTTGATACCAACTAGAACTGTCATATGGCATAGAATGTGTATTGACTATAGGAGGTTGAATGCTGCTACCCGTAAACATCATTTTCCCTTACCTTTTATTGATCAGATGCTTTAAAAATTGGCTAACCACCCCTACTACTGTTTTCTAGATGGTTATTCTGGTTTCTTTCAGATTCCCATCCACCCAGACGACCAGGAGAAGACTACATTCACATGTCCTTATGGCAGAATGGCGTTTGGCTTGTGCAATGCCCCAACAACATTCCATCTATGCATGATGTCTATTTTCACTGACTTGATTGAGGACATAATGGAGGTTTTCATGGACGATTTCTCTGTGTATGGATCCTCCTTTTCTGTATGTCTTTCTAATTTATGCAGGGTATTACAGCGCTGCGAGGAAAAGCATATGGTGTTGAACTGGGAGAAGTGCCACTTTATGGTCAGAGATGGGGTAGTCTTGGGTCATCAGATTTCAGAGCAGGGTATCGAAGTGGACAAGGCAAAGATCAAGGTAATGACTAGTCTACAACCGCCAGATTCTGTCAAGAGTATTATAAGCTTTCTGGGACATGATGGGTTCTACAGGAGGTTCATCAAGGATTTCTCCAAGATTGCTAGAACCTTGACTTGTTTGTTATGCAAGGAGGTGAGGTTCCATTTTCACAACGACTGTCTAGAGGCCTTTCACACCATCAAGGGAGCACTTGTCAGTGCGCCAATTGTCCAACCACCGGACTGGGACCTACCTTTCAAAGTGATGAATGATGCTAGCGATTTGGCAGTAGGAGCTTTTTTGGGACAGCGAAGGGACAAGAAGGTTCATGTTATCTACTACGCCAGTAGAACTCTTGATAATGCGCAGTGCAAATACGCTACAACCGAGAAGGAACTTCTTGCTATTGTGTTCGCTTTTGAGAAGTTTAGATCTTATCTTGTGGGGTTTAAGGTTATAGTGCATATTGATCATGCTGCTCTGAAGTATCTACTTACAAAAAAAGGATGTCAAACCTTGACTTTTGCGATGGATTCTTCTGCTGCGGGAATTTGATCTTTAAATCAAAGACAAGACGGGGATCGAGAATGGTGTTACCGATCATTTTTCTAGGCTACGTGTAGTTGAAGAGACTCCTTTAGACGACATCCTACCTGAGGAGAATGTGTACACGATCAGTAATGGGTGAAATGACTACTACACATCTTCACACCACACCAAACTCCCTGAAATTCCTTGGTTTGGTGAGATAGCAAACTATTTCGCTGCAGAGAAAGAACCAAAAAACTTTGTTGGGAACAAGAAGAAGAAGTTCTTGAGAGACATCAGACGTTTTTTTTTTGGAAGAGCCATACTTATACAAGCAATGCTCATATGGTGTCTTTCGGAGATGTGTTTCAGAGGAGGAAATTCCTGGTATTCTTTTCCACTGTCATAGTTCGAAATATACTGGACACTTTGCCACGTTCAAAACAGTGTCCAAAGCTCTGCAAGCCGGTTACTCGTGGCCGACTATGTTTCGCGATGCACATGCTTTCATCTCCAAATGTGATTCATGTTAGAGACAGAGAAATATTAGCAAGAGGAACAAAATGCCACAAAATTTCATCTTGGAGGTTGAAGTGTTCGATGTGTGGGGTATTTATTTCATGGGTCATTTTCCATCCTCTAATGGAATAAATACATCCTCGTTGCAGTCAACTATGTGTCTAAATTGGTTGAAGCACTGGCTAGCCCGACAAATGATGCCAAGGTGGTCTTAAAGATGTTCAAATCTGTGATCTTTCCAAAGTTCGGTGTACCTAGAGTGGTGATCAGCGATGGTGGGTCTCATTTCATCAACAAAGTCTTTGAAGGGCTCTTGAAGAAGCATGGAGTCAAGCATAAGGTAGCCACTCCTTACCATCCACAGACGAGTGGACAGGTCAAAATTTCCAATAGGGAGATCAAGGGTGTCCTGCAAAAGACCATGAACACGACGATGAAAGATTGGGCTACAAAGCTGGATGACGCTCTTTGGGCGTATAGGACTGCATACAAGACACCTTTGGGCACGACACCATTCCATCTTGTCTATGGAAAATCATGCCATCTTCCTGTGGAGCTCGAGTACAAGGCAACATGTGCTGTAAAGTTGCTGAACTTTGACATCAAATCAGCTTCTGAAAGACGGACAATGCAACTACATGAGCTAGAAGAGATTTGTCATATGGCCTATAAGAGCTCAAGGATTTACAAGGAAAAGACCAAGACCTATCATGACAAGAAGATCATCCCCAGGAACTTCGCTGCAAATGATCATGTGTTGCTTTTCAACTCTCGCCTTAAACGTTTTCCAGGGAAGCTGAGATCGAGATGGTCCAGACCATTCACAATTAAGGAAGTGAGACCGTACAGAGCCGTGGTGTTCCTGGGCACTACATGAAATGAGTTTGTGGTTAATGGTCAGCGTCTAAAGCAATACCTCGCTGACGCAGAAATCGCTGGGGAAGAAACCATTTCCCTTGGTAATCCATCTCACGTCTAAAAGGCTGTCAAGTCAAGCTAATGACTTTAAGAAAGCACTGGGTGGGTGGCAACCCACCGGAATATTTTCTTTTGTTTTATTTCTTCTATTTTATTTGAGTCTGTTTCGGCTTCCTCTTCTTTTATTTTCACACCGAGACGGTGTGAAGTAAGTCTAGGGGAGGGTACTTGTTGTTACTAATGTTTTTTTCTTTCTTTTGTTTTCTCTTTCATGTAATTTTGATGTTTTCTTTGAGTCATTCTGTTTTATTGAGTCAAAACTTGTTGGAGATTATGATCACGACTTTTAATTTTTATGTGAAATTGCATCTAAGTGACCATTGTTGCAGGGCTAGTTTTAGATCAGATTAATGAAAAATCTAAAGGCTGACCAGTTAATCAGAGGCATCTATGTTTCCAGAAAAATTCAAAAAGCTTGAGCTAGTTTCTGAGCTCTTCCTTTTCCCTCATCATCGTGATTGGTGTCTTCAGAGCTTGACTCCTCATTCGTATCTGACAAGACGACATGTGTGAAAGTATGGTACTCCTCTCCCTTATTTAAAATAAAAAGTAGAAAAGATGAAATGATGAAATGATTTTCTTTCGGGTAAAGGGCTAGGAAAATTTCCATCGATCACATTATTTTACTTCGAAAGAGATGATCACACTAAGGTTGAAGGTGAGGTTGAGGAAAATTTCCGGGGATACCACTATTCGCCGACACCTTAGAAATAAAGGGTGGCCCTAAAATGAACCAGGGATTCAGTGGAAAAAACCATCAATACTCGAGTTCCATCCGCCATTGACCCTATGGAAAGAAAATTAGAAAAGAATAAATCTGGGGGAGGGAAAAAGTACCAAAGGTTGTGTTGTTGTCTCGTCACGATATCGAAAGGGAAAGAGTCTAGAAGGTTCTTGGCATAATGATCATTGATGAGACCCAGCGATTATGGCTTTTGATTATTCCACGAAATAATGAGTTGAATCTGGGTGGATGCGATGCTTGCAGAGAAGTAGGTGGTTCCATCTTGAGCTAGTTTGGCAATACGTGGATTACTAAGGTAATGGTCATTGCAGAATTCTAAAGGAAATGTGAGTCTCAGTGTTTTTCAACCTTTTTCTTCTTGCATAGTTTTATGTTTGCTTAAGGACAAGCAAAAGACTAATTATGGGGGAATTTATATGCTTAGTTTTTACCATTTTTAACACATATTTTGGTGTTTCTTTTGAGTATTTAATCGAGTCAAAGTTCGTTTTTAGAGTCTTTTAGTTCTTTATTTAGTTATCTCAGGTAAAAAGGCGTTTAAGGAAGAAATTGGAGTTACGTGGGCAAAAAAGCATGGAACAGTACAGAAAAGAGCAAGAATCGATCGATGCAACATGCTCAGAAAGTTCACAGTAGATCAATGCACAATTGAAGCCGATCAATACATCATCCTCCGAAGAACCAGAATCGATCGATGCAAGGAGTTCATCGATCGATGGAGCATGCCCAGAAAGTCCAAAATCGATCGATACAATATGTGCATCGATCGATGCAAGTCGGCGAGAAGGAAAAGAAAATTTCTGATTTTCCTATTTTGCCTCAGAAACTGCCTACTTTGACCTAATTCGCGCAAAACCCTATATATACATTATTTTCAGCCACTTTTAGGCTATCTCTCTTTTTACTGCTCTCTATTCTATTCAGATTTTTGGCCATTGATATTGTAAGTTTTGAAGAAGAATCTCTGCATCTATTAAGAAGAATTATAAACCCTTACCTTGTTATGATTTTTTCTCTATCTCCTTGCTTATTCTCTGCTGCCATGTCTAAGTAGTTTCATAGTTAGGTTTAGGGTTTCAACGGGATCCATAAATCATTGAATTAGACACAGATAGGGGTTTATCTTTTGAGGTTTTCGCTTATTGTTGTGTTTATTGCTTATGCTAAATTGATCACTTAGTCTCTGATATAGGGTTTAATCTATAGCACATAAGTGTCGTAGGTTGCTAGAAAGAACATAAGCGAGCGAATTGTCCTTACCCAACGGAAGTTGATGTTGAGGCGATTCGTGAACATATTAAACATATTCATTAATGCTGGTCTAGAACTCTAGGTTCAACGGAAGTTAGGATTTTAGGTTGCTAGATTTAGTAATCAATTCCAAGGAAGTGGATTGGTTAGATATTTATGTTTAAGTTTGAAACTTGTGTTTAATCGTTCCCTGAATAGTTGTTTCATTCATGATCTCTGGATTCCTGCGAAGAAACCCTCGACCTAACGTTTTTCTCTTATTGAATTTACACCGCTTTTAATTATTTTCATTACTTTGCAAATCAAACCTTATTATCGTCTTAGCTTAATTTCATCTTGTGAGAATCGTAGTGTAACCTTGGTCTCTGTGGATTCGATCCTAAAGTACTACATTGACATAATGTTATGATTGCAGTAATGTGCACTTTAGTTATTAATTGACTTAGTGAAACTACTTAAATCACTAATATATGTTGATGACTTGTTGTTGTGGGAAAAACTCGGTGGCTTTGTAAAAATTGAAAGAGTATTTGGGGGAATGTTTTCACATGAAAAATCTTACAAGATTGTAATCTTTTCTCAGGCTCGAAGTTGCGTGAAACGATGAGAGTATTTTCATGTCTTAAAGGAAGTATGCACTTGAAATCATTGCTCAATTCGGTCATCTTGGCTCCAAACTAATGTTTTTTCAAATGGAGCAAAACCATTATTTTGATTCATATACTAGTACGTTTTTGGCCCACCTTGCACGTTATAGGTGCTTTGTTGGCTGGCTCATTTATCTCCTCATTTCGTATTGAGTTCACATTCTTTCGTAGTTTATACAAGCCTAGTGTGAAGCGCGCTGGGAGGCTGATATGTGTGTTGTACCCTTTATTAACCTACTGCTGGTCAATGTTTTTTATTTCGTTTTGATTGTGACTTGACTCTCACGGAAATTGTGACTCGGATTGGGATGTTAGTCCGAGGACAAGACGATCGTTAAGTGCATATGTAATGTTTCTTGGAGGCTCGATAATATCCTGGTAAACTATAAAGCAGCCCACTATTTCTCGTTCTTCCGCTGAAGCTGAATACATGTCTATGCATAATCTTCTAAATTATATGGATGCACCAAATTTTGTCGGATCTAGGTTCTTCTCAACACCTACCGGTCTAATTATTATGTGATAGCCAAGCAGCAATTCACACTAGAACAAATCCAATGTTTAATGAACAGACTAAGCATATTGAGGCTGATTGTTACACGATACATGATGATGTTCAAGATGGACGAATACCTACGATACATGTACGGACGGAAGATCAACTTGTGGATTTGTTAACAAAGGTGCTTGGTCGTCAACAATTTGAGCGTTTAGTGTTCAAGTTGAGCATTGTCTCCAATTTGAGGATGAATATTGGGCCATATTTTAGCCTATTGGACTTGTATAGATTATGCTAAAGTTTCGTATGTTTAACCATCATAAGTTTGTGTGTAAATATCTTGTATATAACTTGTAAGATCAATAAGAAAACATTTTCTTACATCGTATTATAATCTAGCAGCTCTGACCAAAGAGACCTTTCATCGTGAATACACCCCAAATGTGGAAGCCTTTGTAGTTGTTTTCAAAACAGAGAATGTTGTTGTTGGTGGTGAGTTTAGCAATCTCCGGTTTAATCCGGTTTAAATTAAGATCAGTCAAATTACGAGTTTCAAGCCCATTAAATTCCGACCAAATAAAAGGAAGATCTTTGAAAATAAAGGCAAATCCCGAGAAAAGAGAAAGTCATCCATATCGACCCCGGGAAATAAGGAAATCATAAATATCAAGTCAAAAGGGAAAAGGAAAATCGACCGACTTCAAGACTTATAAATAGAAGAGCTCCTCCTTCAGAATAATCTATCTACAAATCCTTATGTAACAAGAACTACGAATGGCTTGATCCCTTTCTATGGTATATAGGCAACCCATCTCGGATCCAGCTATGATTCTAATAAAAATAATTCTTCTAAACCCTAAACTAATTTCCCCGATCTACGATATGTGTGAAATCTGGTTCCTTCAATTGCTTCAGTTTCACTTGTGCATCTTCGCCATCAAGATACCTGCCAATGTTTGCTAGACATAATGATGGGTAAGTATTAAGTTTTAATTCATTTATTTTTATTCCAGTCAATGTACGTTAGAAATAGCAAATTTTATATGCAATTTTAGGAGTCAATTCAATAACATTGTTACTCCACTCCCAAACAAGAATCACCTCTATCTGCTCAAGTGGAACATACTATTCGCAGGACTTCGTCTAGCGCTTGAAAAACAACAGAGTTTAGCTCTAGAATCTTCGAAAGATGGGGAAGATGAAACAGCCATAGAAACTGATCCTGGACAGTTGGAGTTCTTGATCCCTTCAGGTATAATAATCCTTTGGGAAATGTCAGTTAAACCATCCATCAAGGTAAAGGAGATGCAATGCCAAATAGTTGGAGCTGGGGGTAAAAACCGTGGCCGGGGAAACATAGGTGGTCGTGGCTAGTGGGTTCCATCGATTTGCTCCTCCATTGTAAAAGAAACGGGATACTCGGTTACCGTATAAGTCATTTTCATGAATTTTTTCTCTACACTATGTGTAATTTCTTTCCAAAGCTGTGTGACAAGAGTCACACTTGTAATCGTCTCCATTTGGAGTCTTACATAAATAAATTAAGTTTTGTAAAATAATAATAATAATAATATATATACGATTAAAAGGGTATAAATTTTGTGTCCAAACATGAAAACCTTCATATTAGGCTATTTTTTTGTGGATACCTACTATTCCAATTGCCAAACAAGTTAATTTAGTACAATATTAATAAAATTATATTATATTTTATATTTATAAATAATTCCGAAAAATTCAACTTTTAATTTAGATTAGTTTGGATTTCCTTAAATATATGTTAGATTAATTATCAAAAAAAAAAACCAGTTGTTATTATATCTTTACAAAATAATAAACCATATATTAATTTAGATTTAATTAAAATATTCAAATTTAAATAATATTCTCATAATGACAAAAATGATAAACGATATGTTATTGAATATGTTTATCAGAATTAAACATCACAAAATTTTAAATATTTATATTATACAGTAATATGAACGGGTGGGTTAGAATTATGTTTTTATAATCACGATCCTTTTCGTATTAATATGAACGAACGGGTTAGAATTATGTTTTTATAATCACGGTCATGTTTAATACTAGAAAAAATAAATCTACAAAAACAAATTATATCTAAACACAAAAATAAATTTTTGTCACTTATTAGAAAAATTATATATAAAAAATAAATTAGATCTAAATACAAATAAACAAATTATATTACAAAAATTGATAAACAAAAAAACGAATTCCCGTGCGGGCGCACGGGTTAGAATCTAGTTGTACTTATATTTTTGTAACTCAATAATATTTTAAAATCACTTTTAATTTCTTAACGCAAACGATCTTTAATAACCCGAAGATTGGATTTTCGAGCTTAAAATGTACATATGCGATGGAAAAGTCTCAACGGACAGGTGGGCAGTTCGGCGACTTAAAGTACGAGCTGCCTCATCTGCTAAGTTTGCTAATTAAAGAACTTTACATTTTAAGTATGTTTGCTATGTTTGAAGACAACTTTACATTTTGTCTAAATGATTTGTTCTTATAATTTTATTCGATTTTAAGCACATCCGCGAGTGTAATGTAGTTAACAAAATCTGTGATTTCTCTTGGATTAGTTTAATGACTTGAACATAAATATTGTTTATGCCTGGATACATAAATTATGATTAATTGAGGATAAACATGTCACAAAATATATATAATTTATGTTTGAGTCTGGGTACATTAGTTATATAAACATATATATATGGATGTGGGACCCTAGAATCACTAATTTAAAGTTATGAAAAGTAACTCTCTTGTTGCGAGGGCATTTTCTGACAAAAATCACGTGCACATTCATCGCAAGGTCGTCGCAAACTCAACTTCCGTTGCAAATGCCTCGCAAATATCTATAGCAAATCCATAGTAGTGCTATAATTCCCTTACGAAAGTGTTGCGAAACTCACAGCAGTATAACAGTTATAAACATAGCAAAAGAGAAAGAAAAGAAAAACATTTTGGAAGATAACAAATTGTTATCGTTTGTTTGAGATTATGGAAAGAGTCTTAGTATCATGAAATATACGCATTCTAGGAATGACTGTCCATCACAGAGATCCGGGAAGCTGTGAAGTGGCGAAAACGTTTCGCGATGGTATGCGCATAAGCATGTACCATGCAACAAACCAATTATTTTCCAGTGAAGGTGGTATAATATCATGCCCATATCGTATGTGCGTAAACGAGAAATATTTGGAGATTGAATTTTTTTAAAAAGGTATTTAAATAATAGAGGATTTAAGTCGAACTACTATGTATCGTTTTTACAATGGAAATGTTGTAGTGTTAATGCATAAAATAGTATTACGAGTCATGGTATCGATCAACCAATTTATGCTAATATGAGTAAGATCAATTTGGATATGGATATCACCAAAAAGTAGGTTCAATGATATGGTTTCATATGCATTCATGAAACTATTGCTGCATTTGCTGATAATACTAATGAAGAACCCAACATAGATGCATAATAATTTTGTGATATGTTAGACACTACAAAACAACTCATCTACGATGGATGTAAAGAAGGGCAATCTCAGCTGTCATAGATTTCTAAGATGATGAGAATTAAAAGTGACCATAACCTAAATGAGATTTGCATGGATTCATGGGCTTCACTATGAAACGAGTATTTGCCTGCAGATAATCTTTAAACTGAGAATTACTATAAAATGTATAGGTCGGTTACAAATCTTAGGTTGCCATTAGAAATTATTGATGTATGCATTGATAATTGCATGATTTTCTTGAAAAATTATAATAACTTGGAAGAATGTCGATTTTGTGTAAAGTCGAGATAACAGCCTTTTAACTCTAGTGGTCATAACTATGTATCGTATAAGACTATTGTTTAAAGACCCAGCCTAGCGAAATAATATTTTGTGGTTTTGCGTCTTACTATAAGAGACTAGAAAGTTACCGTTTTCATTTAGAGAAAGTCATGCAGGCTATGAAAGATGCAACAGACAGTGGAAAAGATAGTATTGAACTATCATATTATGTCGCCCATCTATCCAACATACATTGATCAAAGTTGAGAATACATGACCATCCCATCCTCAAAACTTCGTATTCTCGTTCCATCGATAATATACTGCTTTTTAATCTATAAATCACATTTTATGAGGCGTACACTATTTTTCTCTTTTTTCAACCACTAGTTTTATAAAATTATTGTATTCGATCATATTATAGTAATTACTTGATCATATTATTAATTAACAAACGATTAATTTAATTAGGATTATATTGTTCCTACTACATATATCACATAGATTAATTAGGATTATGTGTTTAAATAGAAACAAGGAATTTAGATGGTAAGACTTTTTTTATTGTTTTCGCTAGAACATATGCCATCTCAGTAGTTGTTGAGATATCAACACTTGAAAATTTATATTTTACTTTGTTGTGACAAAAGAAAAACATTATATTAATATGCGTATAAGTTTTGGGCTTTATATATGGGCTTTGGGCTATATATATCATACATAAAATTGTGTATATATGTGTTATGTAGTTGTAAAACCTAAACCTACTTTTGTTTCTTCTTTCCGCCGTTTTCATTGTGATTTCGTCTGCGCAAAAAAATCAAAAAGTTAGATCTTCTACAAAGTTCTTACCATCGAATTTTCTTCGAGCTATTCATTGTGAGTATTTCTCTCTTAAACTACATGATACACTTTATCATTTAGATTAGTTTTGTACAAATCTGGAATATCATAAATTCATATTTCTATCGTAATAAATTCTTGATTTGCCACATGTCTACTGAAATCAAAGTTTTGTTTAAAATATACTTAGAAAACATGTTCTTGATATTAGTATTGTAATTTTTGTGTGCGTTCACTTTATTTTTATATGAGACTTTAATATCATGTAATGCATATTTTAAAGTTGTAAATTATGTTGTTTCTTATAATGTCTATAGATATATACATGTCAATAGATTATTTGATTTGATATGATTGTTACCTAATATCTTTTATATTAAAAATCAATTTATTAAATAAATGTTTATAAAATGGCTAAACCAAAAAATTTGTAACTATAGATGGTAGTTTATGTTAGTATCGTCGGTTTGTCACTATTTTAATTCAAATCCGCATAATGCATTTTTTGTTTGTTAAAGTTCTCATAATACATATTAATGACAAAGTAACTGTGGTTCTTACATCAACTTATTCCTGTGAATATTTTTTTTTAAATTGTAAAGGAATTGTGTGACTTATGTTTTGAGAATTTGTCTTTTTCCGTTTGACAATTTGTTAAAAAATAAATTAAAAAGTTTTTTTATCATTAATTCAAATAGGTACTGGTGAACTGTTAACCATATTAATTTCGTTGCTTCTTCCGATCTGTAAAATATGAGCAACTGTGAGCATTGTCTATAACTTAAATTGTCTAAAACACGAGTAAATGTAAGCAGTATCTATGCTTCATTTAATTTAAATTTTAACCATTTTAAAAGACTTTGATATGGTTTCATATCAGCATGCAAGTTATTTTGATATAATTGTTGTGATATCATTTGGTATATAAATTTGTATGTTTACTTTATCTATAATATACAAGATTTTCATGCAAGAGGATGTAGTTCACATTTTGGTTTTGTGACACCTTCTCTCTCTTTTTCAGAAAATGTTATTTTTCAGATAGAGATTTGTTAGTCCTTTTTTTTTTTTTTGCTTTCTTTAGGCGACATTATGTTAGGAACTTCCTTAAAACTCACCAGTCATAGGGTTTTAGGCTTTACAGTATAACAGAGAATTTAGTCCATGCTAATTAAATCCACAGGACAAAACAATATACCCTAATGTTTTGGTATCTCAACAAAATCGGAACCCAAAACACACTAATTAACGCGAACCCATTTATCAAAGCAGTCTCCTATATCCACCGAAAACACATTAGAGAAGTGTAGGACATGAACAAAAAATAAAAATCAAAGAGCACTCAAATGGCTAATTGGACTTGTTAAGAACATAAAAAAAATTATGGTTTTTCCACAGTTAAATTCAATGTTCAAAATTGTGCTAGGCACTAGTCGGGCGCTTGGGTTGGGCCCTAGCGTCTAACCAAAAAATCAGGAATTAGTTTTTAACTATTTTTTATTTTAAGATTTATATATTTTCTTGATTAAATTTATAGTTTTTAATAGAATGTAACGTATGTTATGTCGACCAACAAAACTTCAACAATAATAAGATTTATTATTATTTTAATTATGGCCAAAAGTGTGATTATGAGTTGACATCTTTTTTATGAATTCGATTGTCATATAAAAAACATGTCAACTCATAATCACACTTTTAGCCATAATTAAAATAATAAAAAATCTTATTATTGTTGAAGTTTTGTTGGTCGACGTAACATATATTACAATCTATTAAACATATAAATTTAATCATGAAAAATTTATAAATCTTAAAATAAATAAATAAATAAATAGTTAAAAATTCTCGATTAATCTCCAATTTTTAGGCAGACACTAGGCCCACCCGACCGCCCGTCTAGCGCCTAACATAATTTTGAACATTGCTTCTATACTCTTCTGTTGTGTTTTCTGTAGATATTGGTGGATGCTTGAATAAATGATTGGTTAGTGTTATTTAGTGGAGTTTTTGTCTGGAATTTGTTGGGATATCAAATTCAGGGCTTTTTTGTTATGTGAATTCAGTTGAATGTTTACTGATTTGGTTTATGACTTGTGTGTAGTATAGTTGGGGCAGAAGAAAAGAGATTAGCCATGCTTAATTGATGATGGTAAAGCCTTTTCAGATCACAATTTTAGCGTTTGTTTTTTTCAATTGATTTTTTCTTTTGGAACCCCTATATTCGATTATATCGTATCCTTATTTTGGAAAATATATGTTCAGAACTCTTTTTGTTTGCTTAGATGTTAGATTTCATTTTCGAGACATCAGGATCTAGTGATCTTAGGATTTAGCAACAAGCCATTCTTTAAAAACATGAATATGTTTTCAAAAGTTGTCTTGCTTGTTTTCCAACAGATTTTCACGTTCAAACCGTCTATTCGTGCTTACTATTTTAACGAATTCTGACGCGCAAACTGTGACATCCCAAGAATAAAAATTATGGCATATTTTTCGATTAAAACTCTAAAACCATAATCCTAATTAAAACTCATCACCAAAGAAACCCTAACCCTAACTTTTTGAAGAAGAAAACCATGACTTGCAAAGAAAACAATGTTTCGGGCTCTAATACTTGAGTAAAAGTCTTTAGGGACGTGGTTCACTCCATTCTAAATTAGGTTAAAGGTAAAGTTGAGCTAAGAATGAATGAAAGAAAGAGTTGGACTTGGATCAAATGAAACATTAGAACAAGAGTTGTGTATGTTTCGAATAAAGGAAAGCCAAAAAGAAATGAGAGATATAAGGCCCAAGCAGTGTTTTTAAAACTGGATCGGCAACCAAATCAGGAAAGCTCTTGGGTCATGGGTCAATATGATCCAACCGAGTTCGATAATTTTTCAAAGATAATAGTATATGATCTTATACTTTTTCTATGACTATGAATATGAATTGAAGAGTATTACAATTGGTGAATATATATAGCTTCTAATTTCATAATAAAAAATTAAAATTGTAACAATTATTCAAAAAATACTTTAATAGATTAAATTTTAAAGTAAAATAGAGTAACACATTCAATTTTTATTGTCCAATATATATATAATATTTAAGTAATTTAAACGTTTCATCCTCTGGGAAAGCAGTTCTTCTGCAAAACTTAACAACACATCAGAGCTCGCAAAACACGATGGAAAGAAGTTTTTCGATGACTCAAGTAAGTAAACAAAATGAGGAAAGACCACGATTTATGGACACCAGGTCAAGAAATGAGTCAGAAAACGGGAAGAAAATGGATTTTAGTGACTTTGGGCCCGAAAAGGAAGTTGGATCCGCAAAGTATTTGTTTGGTTTAATTAGTATGATATTTTAGAACGAATGTGAAGAATAAGCAACTGACCGGAAAGCCATTGATCGAAAAGGTGACCAGAAGGATATTTAAAGTTCTTCCGGAAGGATTCAGGGTGGTAACTAGGATTTTGCGCTAGAGAGCTTTTTAGAAGTGTAAAGTTTAATGTAAGAAAAAGTGTTTGTCTTCTTCTCCGCATAGAGAAAAGCTTATTTATAGAAAATACATGTCCCGTGAAGTAGACCGGGTCGTATATCCACGCGTTGGGTAGTTGTTATAACTCGTTTTTACACCTTTTTATATGATTTCAATATGTTTTGTAATTGTTTTAACTCGGTTTCTAATGGTTTTAAAGTGATTTGTAATGTTTTGGTGTTTCAAAAGTCTTTTTTGATAATTTGGGCTAAAGAAACACAAAATGGAGCAAAAGTCCATTTTTGGATAAATTTGGACTACCAGAAATTCGACATCCAATGAAGACTTTTCTTCCATCTGATCAAGATCAATTTTGGACACAATATAGAGTGATCAACCAAATTTCACATCTAAGTAGTTTGAGAACGATCAAACGGTTCAATCTCAAGAACCATGAAGAATACTGAAGTCATGTCATGTTGTCTCGCAGATGAAACATACGCAGAAAAACACACCCGGGCCGCGATCAGAAAGCTTGCGCCCACGACCAGGAGACATCTACCTGCGGCCAGCTTCACTTCATCCTGGATCAGGCCCAACTTCAAGTCCACTTCAAATTTGTCACTTGTTTTGCCCAAAGACGAACCCTAGACGTCTCCAGAGACTATATAAATATATCGTTTAAGTATCTTAGATCAACACCATGAATTATTATCATACTCATAGCAATAACCGCTTTTCGTTTTTGTTCTTCGTTCTTTGTTCTTCAGGAGCAGATCTCAACTCTGTACTTGATAGAGAAGAATTTGATACCCTCTTATCTCTTTACTCTTATTGTTTTCGCAATTATTTATTAATCTAATGATGTTTTGCGATTCCATATCTGAGTAGTTTAGTTGTTAGATTCTAAAGGTTTTCGAATGAGTTTAATCATGTATCTATCATAATTTATGTAACTTTGGATATTTTGCTTTGTTTGAATTTTGTACTCTTGAATATCTGACCAATAAGCTGCTCGGAAATCAAGATTCTCGCCTTTTGTTAGAATTCGCGTAACTTTCTTCTCACTATATATTGCCTGATTCTATAACCAATATCAGTTCACAGTCATCTTGGCCCCAAACTAGTATTTTTTTCAAATTGAGCAAAACCATTATTTTGACTCATATACTAGTACGTTTTTGGACCATCTTTCACGTTATAGGTGCTTTGTTGGTTGACTCGTTTATCTCCTCACATTCTTTCGTAGTTTATGCAAGCTTAGTGTAAAGCGCACTAGGAGGATGATATGTGTGTTGTACTATTTCTTAACCTATACTGCTAATTGATATGTTTGGTTTTTACCGTTTTGTAACACATATTTTGGTGTTTCTTTTGAGTATTTTATCGAGTCAAAGTTCGTTTATAGAGTCTTTTAGTTCTTTATTTAGTTATCTCAGGTAAAAAGGCGTTTAATTAAGGAAGAAATTGGAGTTACGTGGGCAATAACGCATGGAACAGTGCAAAAAAGAGCTAAATCGATCGATGCAACACCATCAGAGAAGTCCAAATCGATCGATGCACTCCTTGCATCGATCGATGTGACATCACTAGAAAAGTTCAAATCGACCAATGCATGAGTGAAGCTAGTCGATGCACAATTGAAACCGATCGATGCAACACCCTCAGAAGATCAAGAATCGATCGATGCAACATGCTCAGAAAGTTCACAATCGATCGATGCATCATCCTCCGGAGATCAAGAATCGATCGATGCAAGGAGTGCATCGATCGATGATGGCCGAGGAGAAGGAAAATGAAATTTTTGGTTTTCCTGTTTTGCCCCGGAAACTGTCTATTTTGACCTAATCCTCCCAGGACTCTATATATACATTATTTTTAGCCACTTTTAGGCTATCTCTCTTTTTACAGCTTTTTATTCTATTCAGATTTTTGGCCATTGATATTGTAAGCTTTGAAGAAAAATCTCTGCATCTATTGAGAAGAATTCAAAACCCTTTCCTCTCTTTTATTATTATTATGAGTTTTTCTCTATCTCCTTGCTTATTCTCAGCTGCCATGTCTGAGTTGTTTCATAGTTAGGTTTAGGGTTTCAATGAGATCCATGAATCACTGAATTAAACACATATATGGATTTATCTTTTGAGGTTTTCGCTTATTGTTGTGTTTATTGCTTAGGCTGAATTGATCACTTAGTCTCTGATCTATGGTTTAATCTATACAATAGAAGTGTCGTAGGTTTCCAGAAAGAACATAAGCGAGCGAATTGTCCTTAGCCAAAAGAAGTTGATGTTTAGGTGATTCGTGAACATATTGAACCTATTTGTTAATGTTGGTATTGATAAATATAATTTTATCCTACTTAAGAATCAATCCTAAATACACATTTCATTGTAGTGTTTTAGGTGTCAATCCAATCTATGGTCTAGTTTAATGCAACGAGAATACAAGACACTCTTTAATTCAAGCAAACAAAGTGGTTTTGGTGATTAAGCTATTGAACTATCAATTAAAAGACAAGTGACAAGAGCTAAAGACACTAAACGGTGAATAAAACAATGATAAAAGGCGAATTCAAGGACAATGTAATTGAGATAGGGCAATCCAATGGCTAATTAATGATGTCCAACACTTAATGAAGACTAATCCCTAGGCAAATATCACTAATCTTAATTAATCCTCTCTCAAGGCATTAATTACTTTGTTAATTACTAATTGAAGATCAAATTCTCATTTGTGAATCACTGATTAGCAAGCTTTAAGTATATCATTCAAGATCAACCAAATAATCACTCTAGACAACTAATCCCTTAGGCTAGAAATGAATATCTCTTGATTAGTTCATCAAGTCATTTCATCAAACACATTGTGTGCATGAAATGCCTTTTGATCTAAATCCACTTTTTCAAGCTATATCTAGCTTTAAAACCACTAATCAAGAAGGGAAATCATATAATCTAATCCTAGACATCATTAATCATCCATCAAATTACCCTAAATCTACCAAATCTTCAAATCCTAAAAGACTACTCACTAGTTATGAAGAACACACCAAATCTTGTGAAAGAGGTGATGTTAATCATGATTAGAGAATTGGAAAGTGAAAGATTAGAGAAAGATGAAAAGATATAAACTCAAACTTGCATAAATCAAAGAGATCGTTGGGAAAAATCCCAATAACCCTAAAAATACAAGTCTTTGTTCTAGAGAGAAAATAGAGAGAAAAAAATAGAAAAAGAGATAAAAAGTGAGATATATCTTTAAAATATAAAAAGGTGTTTTCTGAGTTGGGTCGGACCCGGGTCAACCCGGGACAAACCGGGTATTGACCCGGCCGAAACTTGGATACGTTTTCAGTGAATCGGTCATAACTCCTGAACCTGACATGTGAATGACCTGAATCCAACTCCGATAAACAGCTAACTAGTCCCTCTACAACTCTTACGAAGACCGTTTGAGTTGATTAATAACGGAAGGCCTTCGTTTTGCCGTTTATTTGGACGGTGTCGTCTTCTCTCGGCCAGACGGACATATCTTCAGTACATCCGTCTTATCTCCCTATCCATACGTCCACAAAACCCAATTCAAACTCCTGTGTAAAGATGATTCACTCTTCTACAACTTCTATGAAGGCAGTTGAAGCTGAATCGGATTGTAATGTCCCCGTCTAGCCACATCTTTAAGACACTTTGGACGATGTCGTCTTCTCTCGACCAGACGGACATACCTTCAGTAAATCTGTCTTATATCCCTATACAAACGTCTAAATAACCCGATTCAAACTGCTGTGTCAAGCTGATTCACTCCTCTACAACTTATATGCGGGCAGTGGAAACTGAATCGGACTGTAAGGTCCCCGGCTAGCAACATCTTTGAGACACTTTGGATGAGCTCGGCTGGTTCGGGTGAGAGATGTCCGACACCGAGGTCACACATCGGTGTTGGACCTCGGTGCTAAGGTTTTTTTCTCCTAGTCACTTCAGAGAAGCAATACTGAGCTGTTACACCGATGTGTGTGATATGCTCAAATTAATACCCTAACAGTACTAAAGCAGTAGTTGTAATATAGTTAGGGGTCGAACACAAGGACTCACAGAAATCACACAATAAACTGTATAGAATCGAGCTAAGCTAAGCAATTCAGTTTAAACAGAAAGCAGAAAGTAGTAAACGAGTTGTATTCGATGGGAAAAAGATAGGTTCATGGATATTTCTCAGGAAATCAATGAATGCAAAATAAACTAACTAATCAGGGTTCAGGTTACGCACGGTTCTCGAACTCAAATCACTAAAGTAAAATCAACCAACTGTCGTTGCGAAGACTATCTAAATCTAAACTTCAGAATCCTAAATTTCTTTGCAAATCCCTAAGAATAAATCAGCCTTAATTTCAAGTTTGATATGTTCACAAATCAATTAAACCAAATCTCTTTGCGAATAATCAATTTGCTCACCTAAGGTTCTATCAGGTAATTAATCGCATTGTCGTGCCTAATCAATTATCCTAAGATCTAAGTTCCAGGTGATCAATCTAGAATTAGCTTTGAGAACAACCTAAGGTGAAGAACTAATTCAGATTATGAACCCTAAATAACTAATCAACCTAGCATTCAAAGAAATACCTTATGAGAATCTCCAACCCTAACAAGAGATCTACTCAGACATGGAAATTGAATAAATAGACATGTTTGAATAAATACTCAATAGAAAATAAGAAAGAGTAACAATAGGTTTTGAGATATGATCTCGGACGAAGGGAGATTCAGACTTGTCTCTCTCACCAAATTCTCTCTTAAACCAAAGCAAAAATAAAGCATAGCCTAAAAGTGGCTGTAAAAATCCCTATTTATAAGCTAACACACGAATTGGGGCTTCTTGTAATTATTAAAGACTTCTGGGGCAAATCTGCAGTTCTTCAACTCTTCATTAAGTCGCGTGTCTTGTCTTGCTGCGATGGGTATCGATCGATGCTTGACGTGAAATCAGATACTCAGCAACACGAACTTCAGCTTTTGCTCCAAACTGCTCCAGAAAGCTCCAATAGTTCCAATTACGCTCCAAACGTGCTAAGACCTGTAAAGGACTCTAAAAGACTACAAAACACTAGAAATACTATATAAAAAGGACTTATATCATGGCCTAAACAGGGTAAAACCATGATATATCAACTCTCCCAGACTTAGCATTTGCTTGCCCTCAAGCAAATAGAAGACTAAACAGAGAAAGAGGTTTGAAAACGCAGAGACTCACATGTTCATGAACCATCGAAAAGACCCTCTTTACAAGTACCCAAATGTCACCTAATCATCTTTTGATCTAACCACCATGTACTTCTCCGTATACATTCGCAGCTTTCCCAGACTACACACATTATCTCACAGCATTGTTCAAATAAAGCCATCCTCGCCAGTTTCATCGATGCAGCCAATATTCAAGAACCTTCTAGATTCTTTACCAGACAATATCATGACAAGGAACCACCCTTTTTCACACTTTTTAGTATTATTTTCTCTCCCCCAGACTTATTTCTTATTATGTTCCCCTTTTTTTTTTAGCTTTGCATATACACATCAAGGTATGAGACGCGAGTATTGATGGTGTTTGCCACCAAATCCCCGGTTCTTCCCTCTCAATGTATCAAAGGATGTAGGCGAATAATGGCGTCATAGGAAAATCCTAGCCTCGCGTCCAATCCTTTGTGTGATCATTCCCTCTTAAGTAGAATAATGGGATCGCTGGAAATTTTCCTAACCCTCTACTAAGAAGAAAATCATTTCAACCTTTTATGCTCTTATCTATCAACTTATAACAGGGGAGAGAGATACCATAACTCTAAACACATGGGTTCCTTTATCAGATATGAATGATGAATCAAGCTCTAAAAACACTAACCACATTGATGAAGTGCAATAATTTGGCTCAGGCTTCAAAAGAACTCTGCTGGAAACATCGATGTTTTCTAGTCAACTGGTCAGTTCTTGGATTTTTCATTAGTCGATCTAGAACTGATCCTGTAACACTGTGCACTCAAAAACAAAATCAAATCAATAGGTTCAAGCACATGATCATTATCTCCAACAAGTTTTGACTCAATAAAAACAATTTTGACTCAATAAAACGACTGACTCTAAGAAAAGCAAATACAATGTCAGCAGACACCTCCCCCAGACTTGAACAACACTGTCCCCAGTGTTATCTAACCTAGAGTATGTAAAAGAAGACAAAATAATAGAAGAAACGAAGAGAAACAAGAAGTTACATTGCTGGAACATCGAGTATCGATCGACACACAGCCTGGTATCGATCGATACCAGGCTTAAATCGACTTGATGAACCGTACATTCGCGATTGGTGTCGATCGATACCAATGGGGTATCGATCGACACATAGGCGATTTCGAGTCTGCTCCTTGTTTATCCTTATTCAAACACAAAACGAACAAAAATAAAAGGAAAAACGACTCAAAGACAGACTCACCAGTGGGTTGCCTCCCACCAAGCGCTCGTTTAACGTCAATAGCTTGACTGTAACGACATTCAGGCTGTTGGTGCATCATCCAAAGGCATTATCTACCCTGTTGGAATCTCGACCTTCGCCCAATAGTGTTTCACTCTCTGTCCATTGGCAGTGAACTCATCGCCTGTAGGACTAATCAGTACGACAGCTCCATGTGGTCTGACTTCCTTTATGGTGAAGGGACCTGACCAACGAGAACGCAGTTTACCAGGAAACAATTGCAAACGAGAGTTATACAGAACTACCTGGTCATTTGGCGCGAAGTGTCTGGAGATGATATTCTTATCATGATAGGCCTTTGTTCTCTCCTTGTACAGCTTAGAGTTCTCGTAGGCGTGGTGCCTAATCTCATCCAACTCGTTCAGCTGAATCAACCTCCTTTCTGCAGCAGGCTTGATGTCAAAGTTCAGCAACTTCGTCGCCCATGCTGCCTTGTGCTCAATCTCCATTGGAAGGTGACATGCTTTCCCATACAGCAAGTGAAATGGTGTAGTACCCAGCGGTGTCTTGAAAGCAGTCCTGTAAGCCCATAGCGCATCATCCAACTTTGTAGACCAATCCTTCCTAGAAGCACCCACTGTTTTTTCTAGAATCTCCTTGATTTGCCTCTTGGAGACATCAACTTGCCCACTCGTCTGACGGTGATATGGAGTAGCTACACGTTGGTTCACACCATACTTCTTCAACAACCTCTCGAAAACCTTGTTGATAAAGTGAGAGCCACCATCACTTATCACAATTCGAGGTACTCCAAAGCGAGGCAAAATGATGGTCGTAAACAGCTTAAGAACCACTGCAGAGTCATTTTTCTCACTGGCTATCGCTTCCACCCATTTGGACACATAGTCCACAGCAACCAGGATGTAGTTTTTCTTGTGTGACGATGGAAAGGGACCCATAAAGTCGATGCCCCAGCAATCGAAGACTTCAACCTCAAGGATGAAGTTTGGTGGCATCTCATGTCTCTTGCTGATCTTCCCTCTCCTCTGACAGACATCACACCGTGAGACATAGGTGTGTGCATCCTTCAACATAGTAGGCGACCAGAAGCCTGCTTGAAGAACCTTGGATACCGTCTTGAAAGTAGCAAAGTGACCAGCATACTCAGACCCATGACAATGAAAAAGAATAGCTGGCATCTCAGACTCTGTAACGCACCTTCTGTAGATACCATCGGAGCAATGCTTGTATAAGTAAGGTTCATCCCAGAAGAATCTCCTTATCTCGCGCATAAACTTCTTCCTTGCATATTTTGTGGGATACTTTGGTTCAGTCTCTATAGCAAGGTAGTTGGCGATGTCTGCGTACCATGGACGTGCAGCACTAGAGTCAGCAGCTAGATAAACATCATAGGAATTCAACTGCTCTACGGACAAAATAGGTTCAGGTCGCGACGGGTATCGATCGATACTAGGTGAGTATCGATCGATACCGAAAGTCTGAATTCGTGAAAATTGGAGATTTTCGGGATAAAGGTCGTGAAGTTGAGCTTCAACGAGGTAAATACCTTCCTCTGGTAAACAATCATCAATAGGGACGACCTCATCGACCTTTAGCCGCGACAAGTGGTCAGCAACGCCATTTTCAACTCCTTTCTTGTCCTTGATCTCGATGTCGAAACCTTGGAGCAAAAGAACCCATCGGCATAGACGAGGCTTGAGGTCCTTGTTCTTCAGCAGGTATTTGAGAGCAGCATGGTCTGTGTGAACAATGACCTTGCTCCCAATCAAGTAGGACCAAAATTTCTCAAAAGAGAAAACGACCGCCAACAACTCCTTCTCAGTGGTGCTGTAATTTCGCTGAGCATCATCCAACGTCCTGCTGGCATAATAAATAGCATGGAGTTTCTTGTCTTTCCTCTGACCCAACACAGCTCCAACAGCAAAATCACTGGCATCACACATAACCTCAAAAGGTAAGTTCCAATCAGATGGTTGGACTACAGGGGCACTCACCAATGCCTTCTTTATTTCCTCGAAGGCTACAAGGCAATCAGATGTGAAATCAAACTTGACTTCCTTGCATAACAGGGCTGTGATTGGACGTGCAAGCTTAGAGAAATCTTTGATGAAACTCCTGTAGAACCCAGCATGGCCAAGGAAGCTTCGTATCTCAAGAACAGAACGTGGAGGTTGCAAGCTCGTTATGACCTGAATCTTAGCCTTGTCGACTTCGATCCCTGACTTAGAAACCTTGTGCCCAAGAATAATGCCATCTTGTACCATGAAGTGGCATTTCTCCCAATTAAGAACCAAGTGCTTCTCCTCGCATCGCTGAAGCACTTTGCATAAGTTCTCTACACAGTTCTTGAATGACGACCCATACACAGAAAAATCATCCATGAAGACCTCCATAAACTCCTCAGTCATATCTGTGAAAATCGACATCATGCATCGCTGAAAGGTCGCCGGAGCGTTACATAATCCAAATGGCATTCTTCTGTAGGCGAATGTGCCATAGGGACATGTAAATGTCGTCTTTCCCTGGTCCTCTGGATCTATAGGAATATGGAAAAAGCATGAGTACCCATCGAGAAAACAGTAGTATGGGTGACTCGCTAACCTCTCCAGCATCTGGTCAATGAATGGCAATGGGAAGTGATCCTTCCGTGTAGCCGCATTAAGCTTCATGTAGTCAATGCACATCCTGTGACCAGTGATTGTCCTTGTAGGGATCAGCTCGTCCTTCTCATTCTTCACCACAGTTATGCCTCCTTTCTTAGGCACAACGTTAACTGGACTAATCCAAGAACTATCCGAGATGGCATAGATAGTCCCTGCTTCCAACAGTTTCATCACTTCCTTTCTGACCACTTCCTTCAGGTTCGGATTCAGCCTCCTCTGACACTCAATCGAAGACTTTGACTCGTTCTCTAGGTGAATCCGATGCATGCACAATTCTGGTGCTATACCTGAAATGTCAGCAAGAGAATAGCCAAGAGCTTTGAGATACTTGCGCAGCTTGCTCAGCAGTTAAGAAACCTCTATGGTATTCAAAGAAGCATTAACGATTACTGGGTATGTGGAATTAGGACCAAGAAAACTGTACCTCAGATTCGCTGGAAGTGGCTTTAGTTCCATCTTAGGAGCATTCTCTGTACTCCAATCTCCAAGCCCATCAGCTTGCTTAGAACCATCGAACAACCCTCTTTCTGGCCGTAGGGTATCGATCGATACCAAGGGGGTATCGATCGATACTAGCGATGCTGAATCAAGTATCTTCGAGTATCCAGCAGTTTCGTCACATGAACGGACTTCTGAAGTGGCCGAACAGACCAATGCTCTCTCCAGTGGATCGTCAGGGTGCATCTCCAAGAAGTACTCTTCAGCTATGTCACTGAAGGTGTCCACATAGAATGTCTGCCCATCGATGGTTGGCCTTTTCATCATCTTTTCCATGTTAAAGGACATCACCAAGTCACCGATATTGAGAGCGATCTGTCCATTCCTGTAGTCAATTAAGGCTCCAGCAGTCGCAAGGAATGGTCTGCCCAAGATAAGAGGATCCTTAGGCTCAGCATCGTACTTCAGGACGATGAAATCTGGTTGGATCAGGCAATTCCCAATCTCTATCGGGAGATCTTCGAGTAGTCCCTCTGGAAGTCGTACTGAGCGATCAGCAAGTACCAGCGAAATTCTTGTAGATTAGAAATCTGTCATCCCCATTCGCTTGGCAACAGAGTGTGGCATAAGGTTAACACTCGGCCCAATATCGCATAGAGCTCGCTTAAATCTCTCTGTGAAGATGGTGCAGTCCAAAACAAAGCTCCCTGGGTCTGGTAGCTTCTTAGGAATTTTGTTGAGCAGGATCGCACTGCACTCAGTTGTGATCATCATGACACCTTCCTCTAGGTTCACATTGCTAGAGACCATCTTCTTCACATATCTCCTTAAAGCTGGAGAAGTCTTAATAGCATCAACAAAAGGAAGCTCCACAACCAACTTATCCAGCATGGCCTTGCATATGGCATCTTCCCATTCCTTCCTTGTCAGCTTGGGAAGTATAGGATAAGGTGCTTTGGGTGTATACACCCTCTCCTTGACAATCTCGGGTTCCTTCTCTAGCTGCGTCTCAGCATCGATCGATACTTGAGGGGTATCGATCGATACACAGGATTTTGAATTCACTCGGGAAGATGTCTTGGCTGGTGTCGATCGACACTGTCTGGTATCGATCGATACCTGTGGATTCTCAGAATCCCAATCGTCATCTCCAGCAAGATCGACGAGATTTCCTGCAATTGGACTGTTTTTCACTCCTGTAAGCACCTCCTTTCCATTCCTCAAGGTGATGGCGTTGATGTGTGCCCTTGGATTCTCAGTTTTTCCTGGAAGAAAACCATCTTGCCTCTTCACAGCTACTGCTGTCTGAGCCACCTGAGTTTCCAGCTTCTTCTGGGAAAGATTTATGGCTTCTATTTGCCCATTCAGATCGATGTACAGAGAGTCAAACTTCCCATTGAAATCCACTTGCAACTTCTGCTGTCCCACAAGAATCTGTTCCATCATGGATTCCGTTTTATTGTCTGTGGACTTGGGAGATACTGGTTGGTACGAAGAGTTCCCATAATTGCGAGTGAAATAGCTGCTCTGAAGTGGTTTCTGAGTAAATTGCTTGGCTCCGAAACCAGATTGGTTCCCCTCTAACTTGTACCCACCTTGCTGATTGTTGATGTTGAAGTTTCTATTGTTGTTGTACCCAAATCGCTGACCCTGAAAACCAGAACCACCAACGTAGTTAACATCATCATCTTCTTCTTCCACATTAGCGACTTCATCAACAAAATGCACAGATTTCTTTGATTTCCCGATCAAGAAATCAAGTTTGGCCTGCACGTCAGCAATTTGCGACCCATCAATTCCTCCAGCTTGCTTTTTCCTCTCAAAATCAGCATTCTTGGTGCTATTGATAGACGCCAAGTTCTCTATCAGCACAACCGCATCATCCGGATACCTGGTGAAGAAGTGCCCATTACTTGCAGCATCCATACCCATCTGGTATCTCCAACCAACCCCTCTGTAGAAAGTGCCCAGCTGCTGCACCTGAGTGAACCCATGGTGCGGGCAATCTCTCTGATAAGATTTGAAACGAATCCATGAAACCTTGAATGCCTCTGTCGGACCCTGAGCGAACTGAGAGATCTTGTTCCTGAGCTCCTCGGATCTTGCATCAACATAGAAATTAATCAGGAACGCATTCTTCGTCTCATCCCATGTAGTTAGTGAATCAGGAGCTAGCTGCTTCAACCAATAAGCAGAATCCCCACCAAGAGAGTACGGGAAGAGTTTGCAGAAAAGGAACTCGTTGGGCACTCCATTGTACTTCATACCAGTGACCAAGTCCTCGAACCTTTCGATGTGATCTATAGGATGCTCATGCGGTAGGCCATGGAATGGGTTCTGACTTACGAGAGCGTAATACGCAGGCTTCAACTCGAAGTCATTCCTCTGAAAAGTCGGGATGCGAATCGCAGCTCGATTGGCATAGAACTGATCAGGCCTGTTGTGCTCACCAAGTGTTCTAGCCCGATCACCTGCAGCATTCCCAGCGTTGGCGCGCCCAGCTGGCGCGACAATCTCAACAACAGCGGCAGGGACAACGACGTTTCCAGCTTCATCAAGTCGCTGCCCTCTCTCACTGCACACTTGACCCTCTTGGTCTCTCAGAATTTCAGCTTCATCATATCTTAAAACCACTGGGTTGTTCATCCCTGATTTTTGCTTTGTCTTTCTGTTTGTGCGTTTTAAACGTGCTAGCTTCTCTAACGATAGATTGACTAGCGGAGTGCTCTTGTTTATTCTGGTTTCTTGATTAGGCATGCACCTGAAACACCAAGATCAAGAACGTAAGTAACCAAAGACACGATGAGTATCGATCGATATTGAATGGTATCGATCGATATCAACAAAGAAAATCACCTCGGTATCGACCGATACTAGGTAGTATCGATCGATACAGACGGGCTTAGTCGAAACTCGACAGCTAAAATTTAATGGTGAAATTGAATCCCCGGCAACGGCGTCAAATTTTATATGCTCAAATTAATACCCTAACAGTACTAAAGCAGTAGTTGTAATATAGTTAGGGGTCGAACACAAGGACTCACAGAAATCACACAATAAATTGTATAGAATCGAGCTAAGCTAAGCAATTCAGTTTAAACAGAAAGCAGAAAGTAGTAAACGAGTTGTATTCGATGGGAAAAAGATAGGTTCAGGGATATTTCTCAGAAAATCAATGAATGCAAAATAAACTAACTAATCAGGGTTCAGGTTACGCACGGTTCTCGAACTCAAATCACTAAAGTAAAATCAACCAACTTTCGTTGCGAAGACTATCTAAATCTAAACTTCAGAATCCCAAATTTCTTTGCAAATCCCTAAGAATAAATCAGCCTTAATTTAGAGTTTGATATGTTCACAAATCAATTAAACCAAATCTCTTTGAGAATAATCAATTTGCTCACCTAAGGTTCTATCAAGTAATTAATCGCACTGTCGTGCCTAATCAATTATCCTAAGATCTAAGTTCCAAGTGATCAATCTAGAATTAGCTTTGAGAACAACCTAAGGTGAAGAACTAATTCAGATTATGAACCCTAAATAACTAATCAACCTAGCATTCAAAGAAATCCCTTATGAGAATCCCCAAACCTAACAAGAGATCTACTCAGACATGGAAATTGAATCAATAGACATGTTTGAATAAATACTCAATATAAAATAAGAAAGAGTAACAATAGGTTTTGAGATCTGATCTCGGACGAAGGGAGATTCAAACTTGTCTCTCTCACCAAATTCTCTCTTAAACCAAAGCAAAAATAGAGAATAGCCTAAAAGTGGCTGTAAAAATCCCTATTTATAAGCTAACACACGAATTGGGGCTTCTTGTAATTATTAAAGACTTCTGGGGCAAATCTGCAGTTCTTCAACTCTTCATTAAGTCGCGTGTCTTGTCTTGCTGCGATGGGTATCTATCGATACCAGGGGGTATCGATCGATGCTTGACGTGAAATCAGATACTCAGCAACACGAACTTCAGATTTTGCTCCAAACTACTCCAGAAAGCTCCAATACTTCCAATTACGCTCCAAACGTGCTAAGACCTGTAAAGGACTATAAAAGACTACAAAACACTAGAAAGACTCTATAAAAAGGACTTATATCATGGCCTTAACAGGGTAAAAACCATGATATATCAGTGTGACATCGGTGTATTCCCCTGAGGCTTCAATACCGATGTCACACATCAGTGTTGAATAAATCGCCTCGGCCAGACAGACATGTCTTCAGTAAAACGGCCATATCTTCCAAACCACAAGTCTAAATCCCCTGATTCCAATTCCATTGGCTAGCTAACTCACTACTCTACAGTTCGCATGAAGGTCATCCAAGCTGATTCATAACGGAGGGTCTCGGTCGAGCCACATCTTCCCGGTGTATCAGATAGACCTTGCACTCTACTTTTGTCCAACTCTCCAAATATGCCCAAATTGCCTCCAATCACTTAGAAAGTACTCCAAAACATGCAAGAACTCACTAGACCTAGTGCAATATGTCCTAATATCTAAATGAGAACTAAATACAAGACAAAATCATGATTATGCATGTAAATGACACAAAACTCTAAGTGAGATGCATGCTAAAACATGCAATATATGAGAATATCAATTCCCCCAAACTTAAACATTTGCTTGTCCTTAAGAAAACACGAATAAAGAAATGGAGAAGGCTAAAAATGGGAGCTCAAATCTAAAAGTGCCATAAAAAGAATTCAACTCAATGTCCAAGTTACTAGCTCTAAGATGCGATCAAACAAGTCTACTCAAAAAGAGCTAGCCATATCCTTTCCTAAACGAATCAAATTCAAGCCATAACCTACACACGCATTAATATCATCCAATCCTTTAACATTCATTAATTGTTTCATGTGAATCATTCTCATGCAAGGCAAGTGAATCCATTTGGCTAGGGTGAAGGTCTTGAGATAAAGATGATCTCAAATGTATGGGATTATTCCAATGCAAGAGATTCTCTCAATGAATGAGCAAGCTTTAGCAAAATGCTAAGAGTAAAAGGCAATCTATGCATACAAGGATAGACTCACATCTACCCAATGCCCAAATCGTCTCTAACCCTAGCATATCTATCCATGAAGTCTTCATCCTAAGCTACCCTTTTCTCGTTTTGCCTTTTTGCCTTCATGTCCCATGCGTGAACTCCTTCTTCCACTTCATCCTTTCTCACTTGGGGAATTTATTCTTCTCCATTGAATCTTGTGGTCTCGTGCTTCTTTAGCTCTTCTTTCTTTCTTTTTCTTTGCCTTGCCTCATCATTTACCAATTGATGCTTTAGCCAAATTTTGGTTTTTTCCTTTGTTTCTATGAGGCTATAACTATCACTAAGAGCTATTCTTGATAACTTGCACTAACCACATCACAATATTACATTCCCCTTTCACCTTAACTTCCTTCTTTTGAACTCACTTCCTTCTTATTCACAATCCCATTAGTCACATAATTTCATTCACAATCAAGCCCAAAACTTCCCTTTCCCACAAGCCTAGCCTAATCGAGCCTTTGATGTTCGGCTATATCTACATGCAAACCTATCCTTGTCGCCCTAAACTCAACACTTTTTGCCAAGCTTACTCGAAAAATTAGGCCTCACATACGCACACTAAATATTTTGGCTTGGAAGGAGGGTAGGTTAAATGTATGGTAAACCGTTCCAATGATGGGAATCAGCTACTTGTACTAGCAAAAGAGTGGTGAAAAGGATAAGAGAGCCCAAGTATGTATATGGTAACCATGAATTCACTATGCAATGCACAAGCATGATAATTTCAATGTCAAAATTATGGTTTTCACTTAGGTAGGATTGAAATCAAATCAAGACTTGCTTTAGCTAAGACCCTAGTAATGAAACGCAAGATCGAAACATGGTTCATCCTTGATTTCAACACGAGATCAAAAGCATCAAACAACAAGCAACAAGGACATTGAATCAAGCCCTAAAAATAATACTTACAAGGATAATTCTATCATTTCTCTTAATGCTCATGCAAGGCTATGATATATCATGGTTTTTACCCCTTTTAGGCCATGATATAAGTCCGTTTTATAGAGTATTTCTGCTATTTCGTAGTATTTTAGAGTCTTTTACAGGTCTTAGCACGTTTCGAGCATAATCAGAGATATTGGAGCTTTCTGGAGCATTTTGGAGCAAAGCTGAAGTTCGTGTTGCTGAGTACCCGATTTCACGTCAAGCATCATTCGATACCTCCTTGGTATCGATCGACACTCATCGCAACAGACACGACCCGCAACTTTAATGAAGAGTTGAAGAATTGCAACTTGGTCCATAAGTCTTTAATATTTGCAAGAAGCCCCAAAACGTGATTTAGGTTATTTATAGGAATTTTACAGCCACTTTTTTGGCTACGCTTTATTTTATTCTGGATTTGTGAGAGAGCTTTTCAAGGGAGACAAGTCTGAAACTCTGTTCATCGAGAGAGGATATCGAACCCTTTTGTTACTCTCTCTTATTTTCTATTGAGCATTTATTCAAACATGTTTATTGATTCAATTTCCATGTCTGAGTAGATCTCTTGTTAGGTTTAGGGATTCTCATAAGGGATTTCTTTGAATGTTAGGTTGATTAGTTATTTAGGGTTCATAATCTGAATTAGTTTTTCGCCTTAGGTTATTCTCAAAGCTAATTCTGGATTGATCACGTAGAACTTAGATCTTAGGATAATTGATTAGGCACGACAGTGCGATTAATTACCTGATAGAACTTAGGGTGAGCAAATTGATTATTCACAAAGAGAATTGGTTTAATTGATTTGTGAACATATCAAACTTGAAATTTTCTTAGGGATTTGCAAAGAATCTGAAGTGTCTTTGCTCCAAAGCAGCTGCTTGGCTTTGAGAAGAGAGTACGAAGGATACCCCACTCGTTCACTTTTGAAGAAGCTCTAGAGGGCTGGCATCTGCTCAGCCACTTCAAAGATTGCAGAGAAACTGAGGAATAAATTAAGGCACTCTTTATCGAGGCAAGACGCAAGTCACTACCGCTGCGGCAGTTGACACAGAGGGAAATCCGCAGTTGACTCTATCTCTGGAGTCGAGTTTAAAGAGTCCCTCGTTGACTCAGGGACTAGTGTCAATGTCATGTCAAGGGCAATTGCAGAGCGGTTGAGAACTGATATTCGATCTCCCACGACATCTATCACATTCGCGAACTCTTCAACCTCAATTCCATATGGTACGATCTCTAATTTGATGATCAAAGTAGGAGATTGTCTGGTATTTTCAGGTTGTGGAGATGAGCGAAGGATCTGAAGTGTCTTTGCTCCTAGGACGACCGTTTATGGCTACTGCTGGCGCGATCATAGACACACCTAATAACAGAATCTCTTTCTCTTACATTGACAGAGATGTCTACTATGATGCCATACCTACTAAAGGAACTCTCACACGTGTCTCTTGAATTAAAGTTGTCATAGGAGAGACATTAGCATTTAATCTTTTGGAAGAGCCTCCTGACGAGCCAACTATCATAGACGATTCGGGTGAACCGCCCAACATCCCCAAGGAAGTTGTCAATAAGGCTAAGGCAACAAAGAAGAAGGTGAAGAGCAAAAGAGTCGAGAATCCCCATGTCACTTTAATCCCTTAGAACTATGATGGAAACTCGATTGAGTACAAGGTGAAGTGCAAAGGAGCCTCGAAACCATTCTCTAAGGCTAGAGTTCTTCTTACTTCTGAGCTGAAAGAGAGGAAAAGAGGCTGTGGAGAGTATGTTGAGCAAAACTCTGAAGATAGCGATGTCAAGTTGTGGAGCCTGTTTTGGTGCAAGCTCGCATTCTTATCCTGCCTGAAGGGCGTTATAGTCAAGCTAATGACGTTAAACAAGCGCTTGGTGGGAGGCAACCCACTGGTGAGTCTGCTTTTGATTCTTTTTCTTTTTCTTTTTCATTTTGTGTTTGTGTCAGGATAAACAAGGAGCAAAACTCTAAATCGCCCGAGTATCGATCGATACCCCATTGGTATCGGTCGACACCAATCGCGAATGTACGGTTCATTATGTTGATTCAAGCTTGGTATCGATCGATACCAAGCCGTGTGTCGATCGACACCAGATGTTCCAGCACGGTAACTTCTTGTTTCTCTTCATTCTATTCTGTTATTGTGTTTTCTTTTACCTACTCTAGGCTAGATAACACTGGGGACAGTGTTGTTTAAGTCTGGGGGAGGTGTATGCTGACATTGTGTTTGTTTTTCTTAGAGTCAGTTGTTTTATCGAGTCAAAAACGTTTTATTTAGTCAAAACTTGTTGGAGATGATGATCATGTGCTTGAATTGTTGTTTTGATTTTGTTTTTGAGTGACTAGTGTTGCAGGATCAGCTCTAGATCGACTAATGAAAAATCCAAGGACTGACCAGTTGACTAGAAAACATTCATGTCTCCAGCAGAGTTCTTCTGAAGCCTGAGCCAAATTTTTGCACTTCATCAATGTGGTTAGTGTTTACACAGCTTGATTCATCATTCATATCTGACAAAGGAACCCATATGTTTAAAGTAATGGTATCTCTCTCCCCTGTTATAAGTTGATAAATAAGAGCATAAAAGATGAAATGATTTTCTTCTGAGTAGAGGGCTAGGAAAATTTCCAGCGATCCCATTATTCATAGAGAGGGAAGAACCCATCAATACTTGCGTTCCGGACCTTGATGTGTATATGCAGATCTAAAAAAAAAGAGATAACATAATAAGAAATAAGTTTGGGGGAGAGAAAGTGATACAAAAAGTGTGAAAATGGGTGGTTCCTTGTCATGATATTGTATGGTAAAGAATCTAGAAGGCTCTTGAACATTAGCTGCAGCGATGAAACTGGCGATGAGGGCTTTATTTGAACAATGCTGCGAGATAATGTGTGGAGTCTGGAAAAGCTGCGAATGTCTACGGAGAAGTACATGGTGGTTAGATCAAAAACTGGTTAGGTGACATTTGGGTGCTTGGGAAAAGGATCTTTGCGATGGTTCCTGAACAGGTGAGTCTCCGCGTTTTCAAACCTCTTTCTCTGGTTTAGTTTTCTGTTTTGCTTGAGGGCAAGCAAAGGCTAAGTCTGGGGGAGTTGATATATCATGGTTTTTATCCCTTTTAGGCCATGATATAAGTCCGTTTTATAGAGTCTATCTGCTATTTCGTAGTATTTTAGAGTCTTTTACAGGTCTTAGCACGTTTGGAGCATAATCGGAGATATTGGAGCTTTCTGGAGCATTTTGGAGAAAAGCTGAAGTTCGTGTTGCTGAGTACCCGATTTCACGTCAAGCATCGATCGATACCTCCTTGGTATCGATCGACATTCATCGCAGCAGACACGACCCGCGACTTTAATGAAGAGTTGTAGAATGGCAACTTGGTCCAGAAGTCTTTAATATTTGCAAGAAGCCCCAAAACGTGATTTATGTTATTTATAGAGATTTTACAGCCACTTTGTTGGCTACACTTTATTTTATTCTGGATTTGTGAGAGAGCTTTTCAAGGGAGACAAGTCTGAAACTCTGTTCGTCGAGAGATGATTTCGAACCCTTTTGTTGCTCTTTCTTATTTTCTATTGAGCATTTATTCAAACATGTTTATTGATTCAATTTCCATGTCTGAGTAGATCTCTTGTTAGGTTTAGGGATTCTCATAAGGGATTTCTTTGAATGCTAGGTTGATTAGTTATTTAGGGTTCATAATCTGAATTAGTTCTTCGCCTTAGGTTGTTCTCAAAGCTAATTCTGGATTGATCACCTAGAACTTCAATCTTAGGATAATTGATTAGGCACGACAATGCGATTAATTACCTGATTGAACTTAGGGTGAGCAAATTGATTATTCACAAAGAGATTTGGTTTAATTTATTTGTGAACATATCAAACTTGAAATTTTCTTAGGGATTTGCAAAGAAATGTGGGATTTTGAAGTTTAGATTTAGATAGTTTTCGCAACGACAGTTTGTTAATTATACTTTAGTGATTTGAGTTCGAGAACCGTGCGTAATCTGAACCCTGATTTGTTAGTTTATTTTGCATTCATTGATTTTCTGACAAATATCCCTGAACCTATCTTTTTCCCATTGAATTTACAACTCGTTTACTGCTTACTGCTTTTTGTTTAATCTGAATTGCTTAGCTTGATTTGATAACTATATAATCTATTGTGCGATTTCTCTGAGTTCTTGTGTTCGACCCCTGATATACTGCAGCAACTGCTTTAGTACTGTTTAGGGTATTAATTTGAGCATATCAGGTTACCTAAAATGCTATGCATCTAGACTCAATCCTATATGGAATGCACATTATTCAAAAAATTTCAAATTTATTAAAAATGCATGATATGCATGAGACTCAAGATGCAAAAGGCAAAATAAGGTCACCAAAAACAAAGTTAGATAACACACAAACCCTCCCCCAAACTTAAATTACACAGTCCCTTGTGTAATAGAAGCTTAAGAGAGAGCTAAACAATGCATGAAAGAAATAAAGAATATATGATTCTAAATGCTATCTACAAAGTTTGGAGTATTACCTTAGAAATGAATGGAGGGAACGAGAGTGATCACCTCAATCCTTCACACCTTTGTCCTTAAGTTCATGACCATTAGATCATAAAGAACCTATTCACACTAAGAAAACCCATCAAACAGAACAAGAAAACATAAAAAGACATAGAAACGAAAGTATGTACAATGATAAGTTTGGGGTGTCTCCCAAGAGCACTTTGTTTAAAGTCACTAAGTTTGACTTTGGTTACCCTTTTAGGCAGGTGAGAGGGGAGTGTGAGCACTCCATGGTGGATCTTTGAGCTCGAGTTTGAGCACCTTGCTCATTACCTCTTCAAGACCGGCTTCCCCTTTTTCCTTGAGCTCGAGTGTGAGAATCGCCTTGACCGAGGCAAAGGGTTTGGATCGGCCTTTGCATTTGATCTTGTACTCAATCACTCCATCGTTGTGCTTCCATGGAGTGAGATTCATCATAGAAGGTTGGATTGGCTCTGACCTATACCCATCAAGCTTGCTTGGTTCATTCTTAGCAAAGGCAAAAAGGTGATGCGTGTCTTGTTTCTTCATTTTGGCTTTAGTGCCTTCACTCTTCTCTTGATTCTTTTTAGTCTCACTCACGTCCTTCATTGTGGTGGGAGGAGGAGATTCCAAGCTAGCTCTATCAATTTCCAAAGTTTCATCACCATTACTATAACCAAAATCTCTTTCTCCACAAGATCCCTTCTTCTCAAAACTAGCATTTGGGGGTGAAACCACATCCATTGTTGCAAAACTACCCACATGCTCAACTCTTGGAGCTTCAACCTCATCATCCTTGTAAACCATCACCTCTTTAGCATCGACCTTAGAACCGTAGAGAAGGTTAGAGCTCTCATTAATTGCCTTTTCATGCTCATCAATGGTCATCAATACCACGGCTTGTTCCTCAACCTTCTCCTTGCTAGCAACCATCGATTCTTTGTATTGAGAGCCGTGGAGGACTTCCTCAATCTCTATTACAGACTCCTCATCCTCATCAATCAAATGCTCTTCCACTTGGCTCTCATTACGTTTTCCTTCGAGATTCTCCATGGGTTTACTAGAAAGGGAACGTCCTGGAGCATTTTGATGATCTAAATGCATGATCCTAGAAGATATGGCTTCAAATTTTTGGTGTAGATCATCATAAGAGCAATCAACCTTGTCATGAATCTCGGCCACCATCTTATTCAACTTATTTCCTCAATTAGCTTGCCTGATTAGGAGTTGTTGAAGCATGCCTTTCATTTCAAGGTCTTGTTGTGTACCCAAATCCACATTATCCTCCTCAAACCGTGTAGTGGCATCAAAATTCCCATCAAAGTGAGCAGATTTTAGAGAGGCATTGATGAGCTTGTCTATCAATGTGGATTGCTTGTCCACTCTTTCGTTTAGAGCCTGCATTTCCTTAGTTCTCCTTTGCTCCTCATTATCACTCGCGGTCCTTGTAGCCCAAGCATACTCATCACCATAATTCTCTTCGCTTTGGGCAAAGTTCTCCACTAGTAACTCTCCTTGTTCCACGGTGAGGTTTGTAAAACGCCCATTGCTAGCCCCATCCAAGATCCATTTGTGCTCTTGATCAATTCCCAAATAGAAGATACTAAGGATGGCTTCCTTCTTGAACCCGTGATGGGGACAATCTCGAGTATATCCCTTAAGTCTTCTCCATGCCTTATGGAATCTTTCATGCATGCTTTGCTTGAAATTCGAGATGTCCCTTCTAATTTGGTCCGTTCTTTGTGTGGAGTAGAATTTGTTGAGGAAAATCTCCTTGCAATCATCCCAAAAATTTACCAAGTGAGATGGCAAAGTTCTCTCCCATTGGCTTGCTTTTCCTCCAAGAGAAAACAAAAACAAGATGAGCTTGATGCTATCATGGGGCACTCCTCCGGTTCTAAACGTGTCACACAACCTCTCAAAGGAATCCAAGTGATCATAAGGGTTCTCCACTTTCATCCCCAAGAACCTAGACACTTGAATCAACCTAACCAAGCTTGCTTTGATCTCATAGGCCTTGGCTTCAATTGGAGGAGGGTGGATCCCATATCTCAATCCACGACAACAATGAGTGTCAAAGCTTCCAACCGTTGGCTTCTCCTTTGGAACTTGGATAGAATTTGATGTCAATTCTTGAGGTTGTGGCATTTCTTGAGGTTGTGGGGCTTGAAGAATTTTTCTTTGGTAGTCCATCTCCAACACCTCAAGTGACCTTGTCTCTCCATCATTTTTCTTTTGGACTTGGTACCCTCTTTGATCGTCAGTATCCAATACTTCAAGTGATCTTGTCTTTCCATTGCTCCTTTTTTTTTATTTGGTACCTTTGAAAGCACAAGAGAACTAAGTAAGACAAGTTAGTGACAATGTACAAGAGAAAATTCATCATCTCGATGAGATGCATGCTCTTAGTGATGTGCATTAACATAATGTAAATAAAAGCTTGATCTCAAAAAGAATCTAAATCCTATTTTACTTAGACTTTGGCTCTAATTGCTAAAATGAACACCGTTCGGGGTTTTTTACACTTGTGTATGTAAATAAGTGGGAATTGCATATTATGGATGTGCACAACGTTTTTTTTTCACGGTAATCTTGAAGAAGAAGTTTACATGAAACTTCCCTTAGGTTTTTATCCCTCTGATTCCAAAAAAAAGTTTTGTTTACACAAATCCCTCTAAGGTCTTAAACAGGCTATGGGCTGCTTGTTTGCCAAACTTGCCGCTGCTTTCAAATAGTTAGGGTTCATTCAATCGTATGTAAATCATTCTCCCTTTACAAACACTCGTGATGGCATCAAATTTGGGATGTTCATAACTTGTTGTAGTGGGAAAAACTCGGCGGCTTTGTCAAAATTGAAAGAGTATTTGGGGCAATGTTTTCACATGAAAGATCTTGAAAGATTGTAATCTTTTATCAGTCTCGAAGTTGCGTGAAACGATGAGATCTTCATGTCATAAAGGAAGTATGCAATTGAAATCATTGCTCGATTCAGTCATCTTGGCTCCAAACTAGTGTTTTTTCAAGTGGAGCAAAACCATTATTTTGACTCAGATACTAGTACGTTTTTGGCCTATCTTGCACGTTATATGTGCTTTGTTGGCTGGCTCAATTATATCCTCATTTCGTATTCGGTTCACATTCTTTTGTAGTTTATGCAAGCTTAGTGTGAAGCGCACTGGCAGGCTGATATGTGTGTTGTACCCTTTATTAACCTACTGCTGGTCAATGTATTTTATTTCGTTTTGATTGTGACTTGACTCTCACGGGATATTGTGACTCGGATTGGGATGTTAGTCCGAGGACAAGACAATCGTTAAGTGCCTATGTAATGTTTCTTGGAGGCTCGCTAATATCCTGTTAGACTATAAAGCAGCCCACTATTTCACGTTCTTTCGCTAAAGCTGTCTACGATACATGTCCGGACGGAAGATCAACTTGTAGATTTGTTAACAAAGGTGATTGGTCGTCAACAATTTGAGCATTTAGTGTTCAAGTTGAGCATTGTCTCTAATTTGAGCAGGAATATTGGACCATATTTTAGCCTATTGGGCTTGTATAGATTGTGCTAAAGTTTCGTATGTTTAACCATCATAAGTTTGTGTATAAATATCTTGTATATCACTTGTAAGATCAATAAGAAAGCATTTTCTTACATCGTATTACAATCTAGCAGCTCTGACCAAAGAGACCTTTCATCGTGAACACACCCTAAATGTGGAAGCCTTTGTATTTGTTTTCAAAACAGAGAATGTTGCTTCAGTTTCACTTGTGCATCTTCGCCATCCTCTGCCAATGTTTGCTAGACATAATGATGGGTAAGTATTAAGTTTTAGTTCATTTATTTTGATTCCAATCAATGAACGTTAGAAATAGCGAATTTTATATGCAATTTTAGGAGTCAACTCAATAACATTGTTATTCCACTCCCAAACAAGAATCACCTCTATTTGCTCAAGTGGCACATACTATTCGCAAGACTTCGTATAGCGCTTGAAAAACAACAGATTTTAGCTCTAGAATCTTCGAAAGATGGGAAGTTGAAACATCCATATATAGAAACTGATCCTGGACAGTTGCAGTTCTTGATCCCTTCGGGTAAAAGAATCCTTCGGCAAATGTCAGTTAAACCATCCATCAAGGTAAAGGAGATGCAATGCCAAATAGTTGGGGCTGGACGTAAAAACCGTGGCCGGGGAAACAGAAGTGGTCGTGGCTAGTGGGTTCCATCGATTTGCTCCTCCATTGTAAAAGAAACGGGATACTCGATTACATTATAAGTCATTTTCAGGAATTTTTGCTCTACACTATGTGTAATTTCTTTCCAAAGTTGTGTAAGCAAAAATAATATCTATACTCGATTACCTTATAAGTCACACTTGTAATCGTCTCCATTTGGAGTCTTAGATAAATAAATTAAGTTTTGTAAAATAATAATAATAATAATATCTATACGATTAAAATGGGTATACATTTTGTGTCCAAACAGGAAAACCTTCATATTAGGCTATTATTTTTGTGGATAACTACTAATCCAATTGTCAAAAAATCAATTTAGTACAACATTAATAAAAATTATATTTTATTTTATATTTAAAAATAATTCTGAAAAATTCAAATTTTAATTTACATTATTTTGGATTTCGTTAAATATATGTTAGATTAATTATCAAAAATGAAAAAAAAACAGTTGTTATTATATCTTTACAAAAATAATAAACCGGATATTAATTTATATTTAATTTAAATATTCAAATTTAAATAATATTCTCATAATGACGGAAACGATAAATGATATGTTATTGTATATTTTTATCATAATTAATCATCCTAAAATTTTAAATATTTGAAATTAGTAAATATTTATATTATACATTAATATGAACGGGTGGGTTAGAATTATGTTTTTATAATTGCATTCTTTTCGGATTAATATGTGTTAACTTACATGGGCTTCCAACTCAAAACCAATTGGCAATGAGTGGATTGGCCCATGTCCATTATATAATGCTTAATATCTCTTCCAACTTCCGATGTGGGATAAGATTACCTTATATGCCTTCTCGAGATAATGGCTCTTTGCCTATCAATCTCGGTATCTTCGGGCATGGATCGATGGACCAAATTTGGGTCGGGTCGATAATAGATCGGGTTGGACAGTATGGATCAGGCTCTGATACCATGTTAAGTTACATGAGCTTCCAACTAAAAACCAATTGGCAATGAGTGGATTGGCGCATGTCCCTAACAAAAATTGATAAACAAAAAAATAATTTTCCGTGCGGGAGCACGGCTTAGAATCTAGTTGTACTTATGTTTTTGTAACTCAATAATATTTGAAACTTTGAAATCTCTTTTAATTCCTTAAAGAAAAAGTTCTTTAATAACCCAAAAATTGGACTTTCGAGTTTTAGATGTACATATGCGACGGAGAAGTCCCAACAGACAGGTGGGTAGCTCGGAGACTTAAAATACGAGCTGCCTCATCTGCTAAGTTTGCTAATTAAAGACCTTTACATTTTAAGCATGTTTGCAATGTTTGAAGACAACTTTACATTTTGTCTAATTGATTTGTTCTTATAGTTTTATTCGATTTAAAGCACATCCGCGAGTGTAATGTAGTTGACAAAATCTGTGATTTCTCTTGGATTAGTTTGATGACTTGAACATAAATATTGTTTGAGCTTGGATACATAAATTATTATTAATTGAAGATAAACATGTCACAAAATATATATATAATTTATGTTTGAGCCTGGCTACATAAGTTATATAAATATATATATATATATATGGATGTGGGACCCTAGAATCACTAATTTAAAATTATCAGTCAATTTTTTTAAATATATAGCTTAGTTATGAAAAGTAACCGTCTAGTTGTGAGGGCATTTTCCGACACATATCCCATGCACATTCATCGCAAGGTTGTCCCAAACTCAACTTCCGTTGCAAATGCCTCGCAAATGTCTATAGCAAACATGTAGCAAAAAGTTTACTAGTGCTATAATTCCCAAACGAAGTGTTGCGAAAATCACATCACTATAACAGTTATAAACATAGCAAAAGAGAGAGAAAAAAAACATTTTGGACGATAAAAAATTGTTATCGTTTGTTTGAGATTATGGAAAGAGTATTAGTATCATGAAATATACGCATTGTAGGAATGGGTGTCCATCACATAGATCCGGGGAGCAGTGAAGTGATGAAAACGTTTTGCGATGGTATGCGCATAAGCATGTACCATCCCGTGAAGGTGGTATAATAGTATGCCCATATCCTATGTGCGTAAATGAGAAATATTTGGAGATTGATATTGTAAAAAGGTATTTAAATAATAGAGGATTTAAGTCGAACTACTATGTACGGTTTTAGAATGGAAATGTTGTAGTGTTAATGCATAAAATAGTATTACGAGTCATGGTATTGATCAATCTAGTTATGCTAATATGATTAAGATAAATTTAGATATGGAAATCACCAAAAACAAATAGGTTCAATGATATTGTTACATATGAATTCATGAAACTATTGTTGGATTTGCTGATAATACTAATGAAGAACCCAACATAGATGCATAATGATTTTGTGATATGTTAGACACTACAAAGCAACCGATCTACAATGGATGTAAAGAAGGGCAATCTCAGCTGTCATAGGCTTCTAAGATGATGAAAATTAAAAGTGATCATAACCTAAATGAGATTTGCATGGATTCATGGGCTTCACTATGAAAAGAGTATTTGCCTGCAGATAATCTTTAAGCTGAGAATTACTATGATATATAGAGGTCTGATATGCTTGGTTTTTTACAGTTTTCTAACACATATTTTGATGTTTCTTTTGAGTATTTTACCGAGTCAAAGTCCATTTGTAGAGTTTTTTAGTCCTTTATTTAGTTATCTCAGGTAAAATGGCGTTTATGGAAGAAATTGGAGTTACGTGGGCAAAAAGACATGGAACGGTACAAAAAGAGTAAGAATCGATCGATGCAACACCATTAGAAGAACCAAAATCCATCGATGCAAGAAGTGCATCGATCGATGGAGCATTCCCAGAAGAACCAAAATCGATTGATGCACAAGTGGAGCCGATCGATGCATCACCCTACGAAGAACCAAAATCGATCGATGGAAGGAGTGCATTGATCGATGCAAGGAGTGCATCGATCGATGGAGCATGCTTTGAATGTCCAAAATCGATCGATGCAAGCCGGCGAGAAGGAAATTTTTTTTTTTGACTTTACTGTTTTGCCCCAAAAACTGCCTATTTTGACCTAATTCACCCAGAACACTATTTATACTTTATTCTCAGTCACTTTTTAGGCTATCTTTCTTTTGACGGCTCTTTATTCTACTCAGTTTTTGGCTAATGATTTTGTAAGCAAGGAGAATAATCTCTGCAACTATTGAGAAGATTTCTAAACACGTTCATCGCTTTCATTATTGTTATGAGTTTCTCTCTATCTCCTTACTTGTTCTCCATTGCTATGTCCGAGTAGTCTCATATTTAAGTTTAGGTTTAGGGTTTCAACGGGATCCATGAATCATTGAATTAGACACAAATAGGGATTTATCTTTTGTGGTTTTCGTTTAATGTTGTGTTTATTGCTTAGGCTTAATTTGACCACTTAGTCTATGAACTAGGGCTTAATCTATACCACGGAAGTGTAGTAGGTTGCTAGAAAGAACATGAGCAAGCAAATTGTCCTTAAACTGCGGAAGTTGATGTTAAGGGGATTCGTGAACATATTGAACCTGCTCATTAATGCTGATCTAGAATTCTATACCAACGGAAGTTAGGATTTTAGGTTGCTAGGTTTAGTAATCAATGCCACGAAAGTGGATTGATTAGATATTTATTTTTGAGTTTGAAATTTGTGTTTAGTCATTCCCTGAATAGTTGTCTGATTCGTGATCTCTGGATTCTTGAGAATAAACCCTTGACCTAACGCTTTTCCCTTATTGAATTTACATCGTTTTAATTGCTTTCTCTACTTTTCCAAAACCAACCATATTCTTGTCTTAGCTTAGTTTCATAATTGTGAGAATTGTAGTGTAACCTTGGTCTCTGTGGATTCGATAATAAAGTACTGTATTGACAACCGTTACGATTGCGGTAGTGTATACTTTAGTTAATTGTCTACATGGTAAAAAACCTAAAACAATGTCGGTTGCAAATCTTAAAAATCTTAGGTTGCCATTAGAAATTATTGATGTATATATCCATTGAAAACTGCATGATTTTCTTGAAAAATGATAATAACTTGAAAGAATATCGATTTTGTGTAAAGCCGAGATAACATCCTTTTAACTCTAGTGTTCATAACTATGTATCGTATAAGACTATCCTATAAGACTATTGTTTAAAGACCCAGCCTAGCGAAATATTATTTTGTGGGTTTATGAGTCTTCCTATAAGGGACTAAAAAGTTACCGTTTTCATTTAGAGAAAGTCATGCAGGCTATGAAAGATGCAACAGACAGTGGAAAAGATAATATTGAACTTTAGAATACATGACCCTCCCATCCTCGAAACTTCGTATTCTCGTTCCATCGATAGTAACAACACGTTTGTTCACAATATACTGGTTTTTAATCTACAAATCACATTTTATGAGGCGTACACTATTTTCTCTTTTTTCAACCACTAGTTTTATAAAATTATATTATTCGGCATATTAATAATTAACAACCGAGTAAGTTAATTAGGATTATATTGTTCCTACTACATATATCACATAGATTATAGGAGTGACTTTGAAAAACTTGTGTTTAAATAGAAACAAGGAATTTAGATGGTAAGATTTTTTTTATTTTGTTTCGCTAGAACATATGTCATCTCAGTAGTTGTTAAGGTATCAACACTTGAAAAATTATATTTTACTTTGTTGTGAAAAAAGAAAAACATTGTATTAATATGCGTGTAAGTTTTGGGCTTCATATATGGGCTTTGGGCTATATATATCATACATAAAAGTGTATATATATGTGTTATGTAGTTGTTAAACCTAAACCTACTTTTTTTCTTCTTTCCGCTGTTTTTATTGTGTTTTCGTCTGCACAAAAAAATCCCAAAAGTTGAATCTTCGACAAAATTCTTACCATCGAAATTTCATCGGGCTATTCATTGTGAGTATTTCTCTCTTAAACTACATGATACACTTTCTCATTTAGATTAGTTTTGTACAAATCTGAAATATCTTAAATTCATATTCCAATCGTAATAAATTCTTGATTTGCCACATGTCTACTGAAATCGAAGCTTTTGTTTAAAATATATGTTATCTACTTAGAAAAATGTTCTTGATTTTAGTATTGTAATTTTTTTGTGCGTTCATTTTATTTTTATATGAGACTTTAATATCATGTAATGCATATTTTAAAGTTGTAAATTATGTTGCTTCTTATAATGTCTATAGATATATACATGTCAATAGTTTATTTGATTTGATATGATTGTTACCTAATATCTTTTATATTAAAAAATCAATTTATTAAGTAAATTTTTATAAAATGGCTAAAACAAAAATTTGTGTAACTATATATGATAGTTTGTGTTAGTATCGTCGGTTTTTCTCTACTTTAATTCAAATCCGCATAATCCATTTTGTTTGTTTGTTAAAGTCCTCATAATACATATTATAGACAAAGTAAATGTGGGTCTTACATCAACTTATTCGTGTGTATATTTTTTTCAAATTGTAAAGTAATTGTGTGATTTATGTTTTGAGAATTTGTCTTTTTCCGTTTAACAATTTGTTAAAAAATAAATTAAAAAGTTTTTATCATTAATTCAAATAGGTACTGGTGAACTGTTATCCATATTACTTTCGTTGCTTCTTCCAATCTGTAAAATATGAGTAATTGTGAGCATTATCTATACTTTATGCAAATAGTTATTTTTGAATTGCTGACCATATTACTAAAATTGCTTTTTCCACTTTGTCTAAAACACGAGTAAATGTGAACAGCATCTATGCTTCATTTAATTTTAATTTTAACCATTTTAAAAGACTTTTGATATGGTTTCATATCAGCATGCAAGTTATTTTGATCTAATTGTTGTGATATTATTTGGTATATAAATTTGTATGTTTAATATATGTATAATATACAACATTTTCATGCAAGAGGATGTAGTTCGCATTTTGGTTTTGTGACACCTTCTCTCTCTCCCTTTTTTTTTTTTTTTTTTGAATACACTGTAAATCTCATTAAAAAGAATGCAGATTGTAATTCTACAAAAGTTGCTATTGAAGCCAAAAGACAGTCCTCGCCCAAAATTTTTTTTAAAAGCAAGCAAAGCCTACAAAGAAAAGGATATGGAAGATCTTAAGCTTTGGCTAGCCAAATTTGCATCAGATCTTTAAAACCCTTCTTATTCTTCTTGGAGAGGATGGTGTCTCGGATTGACATGTCTATGAAACGAAAAATAGCCTCTGGAGTCGCCGATCCTCCGTCGTGCAGCCGCTGGTTTCTCTCCCTCCTTAAGTTGTAAATCACCGAGTGTGCTACTAGTCTTCTCAGGATTCGAGGCTGGCTCTGTTGTGATTTTAGTCTATGGGACTTTGTCCAAGCAACCCACAGAGAGCTATAATCCGCAAAGAGGAGCCAAACCAGCTTCATTGCTAGGGTTATGTTCCAAAGTGTCAAGTTTCGCAGGCCCAACCCGCCTTCAGATTTGGGACGGCAAACCTCTCTCCAAAAAATTTTCACTAGCCCTTTCTTTAAAATATTTCCAGCCCATAAGAAGCTAGAGCATAGAGATTGAATTTTCTTTATACACCCCTTTGGCAAGAGAAACGCAGACATCCAAAAGTTAATTAGACCGTGGATGACTGATTTAAGTAGCTGAAGCCTTCCCGCAAAGGAGAGGGTGCAAGAGGTCCAAGAGCTAAATTTAAGCCGAAGACGGTCAAGTAGAGGACTATAATCTGATATTCTGAGTTTTTGGTGCATTAGAGGAAGACCGAGATATCTGATTGGAAGAGAACCCTTGGAGAAGCCGAATCTAGATATATTTGAGGCTTCTGGCCCGCGTAAAAGATCATAGTCTTGCTGCAGTTCATTGATAATCCCGACCACTGAGCAAACTTCAACATTGTAGAGTTGATTTCCATTAGAGAATCAGAAGTACCGTCGAAGAAAACCATGATGTCATATGTGAAAGCTAGGTGAGAGACATCCGGCTGAGAAGCATTTGGGTGATAACCAATCTGACCAGAAGAGAATTTTGAGTGGAGTTGCTGGGAGAAAACTTCCATAACCAAAACAAACAGATATGGAGAAAGAGCATCCCCTTGTCGTAGACCTTTAGTTCCTTTGAAGTATCCAGAAAGATCTCCGTTGATAGCAACTGAGTAGCTTGTGCTTGTCATGCATTCTCTTATCAGGTTGATAAAAGAATCCAGGAAACTCATGGCTTGCATAGTTAGTAAGACGAAGTCCTACGAGACTGAGTCAAAAGCCTTTCTTAGGTCGACCTTAAGCATGGCTCTCTTGGAAATACTTTTCCAGTTGTATCCATGGATCAACTCAGTTGCAAGCAACACGTTCTCTACGAGAAGTCTTCCTTGAATGAAGGCCGATAGATTTGAAGAGATAAGATCAGGCAACACATGTTTTAATCTGTTTGCCAAAAGTCTTGAGATAATCTTGTAGAGCGTGTTGCAACAAGAGATAGGTCTAAACTCTGAGACCCTAGTGGCATTTGACTTCTTCGGAATCAATACCAGTGTAGTTGAGTTCCATTGTTTGAGAAGGGATCCAGAGTTAAAAAAACTCGAGAACTGCATCTGTAACTTCCTGTCCCACAGTGCTCCAGTTTTCACAAAATAATTCAGCATTGAATCCATCGGGACCTGGTGACTTATTATTTGGCAAGGAGAAAAGCGCATGTTTAACATCAGATCTTGAAAAGGGGGCTGTTAGAAGGGAGCAATTCTAAGCCGAGCACATGTTCTTAATCAGAGGAGCCAACAATCGAGGACAAGCAGTGGTCTGAACTGGGTGATTCCCTAGCAGTTGTTTGTAGAAATCAACAATATGCTCCTGAATTTTTTCGTGACTGTCAATCACCAGGCCTGTTTTATCAAGCAGAAAATGAATGAAATTCCCAGCGGATCGAGTGATGATTGATCTGTGAAAGAAAGTAGAGTTAATGTCTCCCTCTGCAAGCCATTTGATTCTTGATCTTTGCCTTAGGAATGATTCCCCAGCTTTAGCCAAGATGAGCCATTTCCGATGAGCTTCACGTTCCTCCTCTGCCACAGCTTGAGTCAGAGAGGCAAGAAGACTGCGCTGTAGCTGCAACATAGTTTCATGAGCTTCTGAAACTCTCAGCTCCAGATTGGAATAGTGCTCTCTACTGAAGTTTCGAATGACGACTTTTAGCTCCTTGAGCTTACGGGATACTGAGAACATCTTTGTACCAGCAAAATTCAGAGAAAGCCAACAAACTTCAACCAGTTCGAGGAAACTTTCGTTGCTTAGCAGGTTGTTCATAAACATGAAGGGTTTCTTTCTTCTAGCTTTCATTGAATCAAGGAAGACACAGCATGGGCTATGATCCGAGACAACTTCACCGAAGATTCCAAGTGAGTTTGGGAAATTGATAAGCCAATTATCATTAACAAGAATCCGGTCCAGGTTTTTGATTATTGGACGAGTTGGATTCTTGTTTGTCCAAGTGAAAGTAATGCCTCTGTAGGTAAGATCCTGGACCTTTGCGTTGTACAGACAGCTTTTAAAATCTCTCATAGGTCTCGTTGAAGTAAAGGGGTCTAGGGCTGAGTGCTCACTCCCTTTGAGAATGTGATTGAAGTCTCCAAGGATGACCCAAGGGAGAGAGCTTAAAAGAGGGAGCTTAGCAACCGTTTCTATTTTTTTCCATAGCTCCTTTCTGCCTTTTTCAAAATTAGATGCATAGACAAAAGAAACCACCAGCTCTGAGCAAATTCCAGGCATCTTCACCTTGCAAGTAATTAGCTGGAGTGATTTAGAGAGCATTGAGACAGAGAGGCTAGGGTGCCACAAAATCCAGATTTTGCCGAGATCTGAGAACTCGTAGTTGGATTCAAAAGACCAACCCGGGAAGGACTTATTAATAATCACATTTGCCCTTTCCGGTTTGACATGAGTCTCGATAAGACTCCCAAAAACTGGCTTGTGAAGCCTTTTCCACTTCTTGAAACTACTCCGCTTTACTTTGTCATTAAACCCTCTTATATTCCAGCAAAAAATATCCATAAGGGGGTTGGTTTAGAGTTTTAAAGGGCCTCCTGCCCTAGCTCTTAGAGTCGATTTCCGAAGTTTCCTTTTGCTCACCACTTCAATGAAGGGATCGCCGATGTCACTTAGACCAATGCGAGCGGTTTCACCTCCTGATAGCACTTCAGTTGGCGAGGGTTCTGTATCCGTATCTGAGACACTTGTTTCAGAGTTTGTGGGGGTATGAAGCATATCCAATCCGATGTCAACAAAGAGAGTACTTTGCTCCAAATATTTGATGGGAGTGGAGGATCCATCAGATATATCCCCAGCTATATCGATCGTACTAGTCCTAGATACGGGGATGCTCTTTGATTTTTCAGAAGCAACACCAGATCTCGAGTCTATCTTCCTTTTTCCTGGTTCAGGCTCAGAGACAACCACTGAAGTCGAGATTGCCTTCTTTTTTCCTGTCTCCGTCACAGTAACTGCCTCTGCAGTCGAAACTGATTTCTTTTTTCCGGACTCAGACACAGAAACATCACGAATAGCAACTCCCTTGCCTTGCCGGCCTAGCGGGATTCTGGAAGGAGAAGATTCGACTGCAATTCCTTTACCATTATCCACAACGGAGTATTGTTTCTTGGGGAGACCATTTTCCTTCTCTTTATTATTTATGGGGCAGCTCTCACAGGAATGCTTGACGGACTTACATCATTTGCACGTCACCGGTTCGGTTGGGCACTTGGAGATAGTGTGCCCCATTTTCTTACAGTGGCCGCAAAGCGAAGGAAGCCAAGGACTGGACACAGTCACACGGCTGATTTCACCGGATTCGAATCAGACATTAACCGCTTCCGGTAAAGGCGTTCTAGGGTCAATGATCGTGTAAACCTTTGCAACTTCGATATTGGTCATATTGAGAGTCGAAGGGTGACAATAGACTGGATGCCCCACGAGTCCCGCAACGTGTTCTAATCCTTCTTCCGAGTAGAATTGAAGTGGGACGTTTCTGAACTCAAGCCAAACAGGCACCGTGGAGAGTTCCGGCTTTGTCAGCTTGACCCCAGGAGACCACTGATAAGCCCGTGGATCGGGTTATCAATACAACAGAAATAGAGATGAGAAGATAGAAGAAATTAGAGATAGAAGAGGAAGAAAGGCGGAAGAAAATGAAGCTGTTCGAGAAGCCACTCTCCAATAGATTGATCAGTAATCTCATAATGTCGACAATGGAGTTTCACGATTACATATAGCAGAAGGAAATATGCATAAAACGTAAAAGGCCATAATCCAACTAACATAAGAGTCCATTGGCCTAAATTGGCCCAAATCGGCCCATTCTCTCAATCTTGGATCGTATCAATACTCCCGCCATGAAAAGCCACCTTGTCCTCAAGGTGGAAAACCACGACACACTGGCAGCCATTCCCTTTGCACCAACACTAGTACCTTTGTTCCACGAGCCCTTCTTTCTTCCCGACGCTTCTTTCACACTGTATTTTCTGTCCCTCAATCTGCTGCTTCCAGAAGTTTGTTTCACATTCTCTGAATGCAGTGAATGTCTAATTCAGCAAGAGAAAATCCTTATAATCTGACCTCAAACCCACATCTTCATGATCTAGACTTTCTCTGTTAGCATTCTCCTTGGATGTACACTTACAATGATCTCCTATGATCCGTGTTCCTACACCTTCCCAACAGAAACAGCCCTGAGGAATCAAAGCTATTAAGCTACAATCAAGTTTCTTACTCTTCTTAGCATCCATTTCCATCTTAGCACCAGCTTCCTCCATTCCCAGCTTCTTCTTTCCTATATCATAAACCAGCCCTCCATACTTACTATTACTCGCCTCTGAAGGATCCACCTGAAATCCTGAATCCACTAGCTTCATGACTCTACCACCACTAGAAACTCTCCTTAACCCATCCCGATGAGCTTTAACACACAATAATCCTCCTGGCTTCCACACATGATTAGGTCGTCCAGGATCTACATCTCCATTTCCATCGGTACAAAATCCCAAGATAGATGTAACATCATTCACACATCTAATGAGCAGATCATGGGTTCGGATTTGAGAACCTATGAGAGGAACGTGAACTCTGAGCTTACCAAGTTCTGGAAGTCGTGAAGCCCTCACGCTAGATCTGGCCGTTTTCGAGGGAAATCCACTACGCTTTGTTGGTTTCCCTGCTCGAATTTTGCGATGAGGTCGCTGCGCTGGAAACCTTCGAACTCGTCGGCGTTGTTGTTTTGGTGATGGAGACGCCAACTTCTGGAAATCAGCAGAAACCGTTTGCTCGATGGAATCCTCAGAACGGAGCTGATTTTGTCGCAGATCTGTGACGCTTGAGCCGAATTTCTGCAGCATCAAGTTCAGCTTCTCCATCTGTCGCTCGTGCCACTCGTGCTGTTCGGTCGCCCAACGTTGTAGATCCATTTGGGTAGTTATTGAATTCTCCGATGCGTTACCCACCGTCGAGAGAATCGACGGCTCTGATACCATTTGATAAGCCCGTGGATCGGGTTATCAATACAACAGAAATAGAGATGAGAAGATAGAAGAAATTAGAGATAGAAGAGGAAGAAAGGCGGAAGAAGATGAAGCTGTTCGAGAAGCCACTCTCCAATAGATTGATCAGTAATCTCATAATGTCGACAATGGAGTTTCACGATTACATATAGCAGAAGGAAATATGCATAAAACGTAAAAGGCCATAATCCAACTAACATAAGAGTCCATTGGCCTAAATTGGCCCAAATCGGCCCATTCTCTCAATCTTGGATCGTATCAACCACTTGGCGACAAACATAGTCTGACCCTCCACCTGCCAAAAGACCTTGGCTGAGGATCCTCTACCTTGCAAAGGGGCAAGGGACCCGAAATAAGAAAGCATGACCATCCATTTTGGAAACCGTTATATCTCGGCATTGCTTACTCAAAATTCCATTTACGATGGCGTGGAGAGCTCCTCTGGACGGAGGTTCCTCGTAGAATTGACCAAGAATGAAGAATTCCCAAGCTTTCTTATTCTTCTCAATAACGGTGTTGGGGATTGTGACACATTTCTCGCCCGACTCCAGCGTGAAAGGCGAGCCTTTAGGCTTGAGCTTCGCTTTACCTTTGAGCAGGTCAGTCCATAGTCGAACGTAGCTTTCCTGTTTTGCCTTAGGATCTTTTTGGGGATCCCTCGGTTCGGTGGAGATTGTTGGTCTTGTTTCCGGTTGGATAACAATAGTTTGATCTTCCGCCTTGTCAGGAATGAGAGCCAATTCCAAGCTCGAGGAGGAGGGAATCAGATCTTGGGCTGTCGCAGATTTCAAGGCATATGTGGGATGCGAAATCTGAGATGAATCCGCATGATTTTCTATGCGAGGAGCAGTACCAGTCACTCCATGGCTGGTTTCTGTCTTCGTGCTAGTTACCTGGGAAATATCGGGGGTGGACTTGGCCTTGACCGAGCCCTGAGTAGCAGCCGATTTGAAATCAGGTGCTTGCAGCTTCTTAGAAGAGCCAGCAGATCTAGTGGAGATACTGCGAGGAGTGATTTTGGGTTTCTTTTTCTTACTCATGACGAGTTGGTAGGGGCCGACACCGAGATCGACGCCGGTGGGGAGAAGGAAGGGGGTTAAACGCGAGTCGCTTTTTCTTTCGCCTTTTCACTCTCTAACAGTAACTTCGTAAAGAGAAGTTCCTCTTGTTCCTCTCTCTCTCTCTCTCTTTCAGGAAATGTTATTTTCCAGATAGAGATTTGCTAGTTTTTTTTTTTTTTGCTTTCTTTAGGTAACATTATGCTAGGCACTCACTTAAAGCTCACAAAACATAGGGTTTTAGGCTGTATAAGAGAGAATTTAGTCCATGCTAATTAAATCCACAGAAAAAACAATATTCCCTAATTTTTTGGTATATCAACAAAATCCAAACCTAAAACCCACAAAATAACACGAACCCATTTATCAAAGCAGTCTCCTATATTAATAGAAAACACATTAGAAGAGTTTACGACATGAACCAAATATGAAAATCAACGCACTCAAATGGCTAATTGGACTTGTTAAAAACAACCAAAAAAACTATGGTTTCTCCACAGTTAAACTGGTAAAACTGAATAATCCAAATTTTTAAAAAGGCCAAAATCACCCATGCAAAAGAGATACATTCAAAGATGCAAGTACAAAAAAACACGAAGAAATGTAAAAAGAAGACGTAGAAGATGATGGGAATCCCAGAAGATGATGCAATGTAACGCAAAGTCATGAAGGTAACTCTGCGTTGAGAATCATGATTCACGCTTTTGTCTCACTATCTCTAGCTTTTTTCCCTTCTTTGTATGCCACGAAAACAAAGAAATATATTTGTGTTTTTCTTCTTCTTTGCATTCAGTGTTAAAACTAAAAATATATAATGATAAAAATTTATAGAACCTCAAAGCTGGAGAATGATTAACATATATGTGTCAAGGATTAGTTAGTAAAAAAAATTTCTTAATTGATGATGTCAATCTAATCCTTTACACATGTCAATCTCTCCGGTTTTGATGTTCTATAAATTTTACTACCAGAAAAATTACAAACTCACTTCTTTTCATCCAACTTCTTTTCATCCAAAATTAGAAGAATACCTTCAAAGTCATCACAAAGAGTTCGGTCATTTCTACTGCTGCCCCGTGTCTCAGGTACACTATCTGGTTACATTGAAGATATGTAGTTCAGAAATTAGCGGGTGTTCATCCAACTTCTTCTTTTTAGGTGGTTCATCCAATACATGATCAGTATTTCTATCTGACGCAATATCATAACATGAAGCTGAAATAAGAATATGGTATATTATGATGGATTCTATCAATAAACCATCCACATTTATAGATTTGATTAGTTGATTACAGAGGATAATAAACAAAAGAAAAGTGCCAAATAGATATCATTATTAATGGAGAACACTTCCTCTCACACACACCTTGTTTGCTTTATTTAAAGAGTTTGCTAAAACTACAACAAAAGACGATCCTAATTGAGACTCAACCAAAAATTTAGCCCTAAGATCTTGTCCATTAGTAATCTATCCCATTAACTGACTGACTTTTTCTTCACCTTCTGTGTCTTTTTCGTCTCTTTGGCTTCAGGAGACCTGTGCCAACACACACAAACAAAAAAACCACATCTCTAACAAAGAAAGAAAAAAAACTGAATTTACTGATGGTTATCTGAAGGTAGTGAAAGGAAGTACAAACTCACTTCTTTTCACTTGGATTTAAGTTTTTGAGAGCCTCATCGATAGCAGAGATTACCATCTTCTTTATCTGTTAAAAACAAAACAAACAGGGAATACAACCACCATTTTAGAGATAAAATTGCCAAAAGCAACCAGAAATACATGTAACTTGTCCTCTTTGTAATGATGGTTCGGTGGAAGAAGACGGAACTCTTTTGTCAAGCGGAAACACTCACCGACATTCTCAGGTGAGACAAAGTCAAGAGCCACCTTTGTGCAGGATTACAAGAAACAAAATAATGAAATTTTTTGCTGAGAGATTAAAATCCCAATTGTATCCTAAGAAAAAAGTATATATATATAAAAATTTTACCTTCAAATTTCGCACTTGATGAGGGCAACCTACAGGTATTAAAACAACATCTCCAAGCTTCTGAACGAAGGTCCATGGTTCAATTCCTACACAATATAGCCTATAAAAAATATGACACCCCAAAACTGCCAAAGATAGATAGATACATACGTGATACATTGAACCATGGACCTTCGTTCAAAAGCTTGGAGATACTGTTTTAATACATGTAGATTGCCCTCATCAAATGAGGAATTTGAAGGTAAAATTTATATATATATATACATTTTGCTTATGATACAATTGGGATTTTAACCTCTCAGCAAAAAAGGTTCATCATTTTGTTTCTTGCAGTCCTACACAAAGGTGGCTCTTGACTTTGTCTCACCTGAGAATGTCAGTGAGTGTTTACGCTTGACAAAAGAGTTCCGTTTTCTTCCACCGAACCATCAATCCAAAGAGGACAAGTTACAAGTATTTCTGGTTTTTTTTCAATTTCTGGTTGCTTTTGGCAATTTTATCTCTAAAATGGTGGTTGTAATCCCTGTGTATTTTGTTTTTAGCAGATAAAAAATATGATAATTTTTGCAATCGATTAGGCTCTCAAAGACTTAAATCCAAGTGAAAAGAAATGAATTTGTACTTCCTTTCACTACCTTCAGATAACCATCAGTAAATTAAGTACTTTTTTCTTTCTTTGTTTAAGATGTGGTTTTTGTGTGTGTGTGTGTTGGCACAGGTCTTCCAAAGCCGAAGAGACGAAAAAGACACATAACGTGAAGAAAAAGTCAGTCAGTTAATGGGACAGATTACTAATGGACAAGATCTTGGGCTAAATTTTTGGTTGCGTCTCAATTAGGATCGTCTTTTGTTGTAGTTATAGCAAACTCTGTAAACAAAGCAAAGAAGGTCTATGTGAGAGGAAGTGTTGTCCATTAATTATGATATCTATTTTGGCACTTTTCTTTTATTTATTCTCCTCCGTAATCAACTTACCTCTATCAATGTGGATGGGTTATCGATAGAATCCAGCATAATATACCATATTCTTCTTTCATCTTCATTTTATGATACCGCGTCAGATAGAAACACTGGTCATGTATTGGATGAACCACCTAAAAAGAAGAAGTTGGATGAACTATATATCTTCAAGGTAACCATATAGTGTACCTGAGACACGGGGCAGCAATAGAAATGTCTGAACTATTTGTGATGACTCGGAAGGTATTTCTCTAATTTTAATAAAAAAATATAAAAAAAATTTTACTACCAGAAAAAGTTTTTTACTACTTATTAATCCTTGACACATGTCAATCTCTCCGTCTTTGATGTTCTATAAATTTTGTCATTAGCTGGTTTTTATTTTAACGCTTAATGCAAGAAATGAAATACACAAATATTATGCTTCTTCGTTTGCTTGGCATACAAAAAAAAACAAAAAGATAGATAGAGAGAGAGAATCGTTAGTCATGATTTCAAACGAAGATGTATCTTCATATAACTTTGTGTTATGTTGCACTTCATCTATCGTCCTTCAATGTACTTCTTTTTATTAGTGATTTTGGCATTATATATTTGAATTTGGGTTCTTCAGTTTTATTAGTTTAACTATGGAAAAACCATGGTTTTTGTCATTGATAATAAGGTTGAATTGGCAATTTGGGTACTTTGATTTTGGTTTTTTCATGTACTATACTTATATACTCTTCTGTTGTGTTTTATGTAGATATTGGTGGTTGCTTTGATAAATGATGGGTTAGTGTTTTATTGAAATTTCTGTCTGGAATTTGTTGGGATATCAAATTTAGGGCTTTTTTGTTATGTGAATTCAGTTGAATGTTTAATGTTTTGGTTTAACACTTGTGTGTAATATAGTAGGGGCAGAAGAAAAGAGATCAGCCATGCTTGATCGATGATGGTAAAACCTTTTCAGATCACAAGTTTTAGCGTTTGTTTTTTCAATTGATTTTTACATTTGGAACCCTTCTATTTGATTATATCGTATCCGTATTTTGGAAAATCTCTGTTCATAACTCTTTTTGTTTGAATATATGTTAGATTTTTCTTAGACGCATCAGGATCTATTGATCTTAGGATTTAGCTACAAGCCTTTTCTTAAAAACATGGATCTGTTTTCAAAAGTTGCCTTGCTTGTTTTCTAACAGATTTTTGCGCACAAACAGTCTATTCGTGCTTACTATTTTAAAAAACTTTGATGCGCAAACTGTGAAATCTCAAAAATCAAAAATAATAGTTATTTTTTCAATTAAAATCCTCAAACCTTAACTTTAAAATTTGTCGCTAAATAAACCTTAACCATAACTTTCCAAAGAAAAAACTCTAACTTACAAAGGAAGCAATGTTCCAGACTCCTAATCCCTGAATGGAGGTTTTATCCATTCTAAGTTGAGTTAGAGGTAATGTTGAGCCAAAAAAAAAGAGTTGGTTCAAATGAAGAATTAGAACAATAGTTAGGTCTGTTTCGGGTGAAGGATAGCCCATAAAGAAAGGATAGTAATGAGGCCCAAGCAATGGTTTTAACACTAGACCGGATACCAAACAGGGAAAGCTCTTGTGTCGTGGGTCAATCTGATCCAAATGAGTTCGACCAGGTTTGATAATATTTTTAAAATAATAGTATGGTGTTTTTTAAATGGACCGGACCGGGGGTCGGAATTGGTTCAACCGTGAACCTGAAATATAAATTATCTGATCAATCTTCATACGAACTGCGGTGTGTTTTTGAATTTGTCGATCAACCTGCATCGATTTGTTCCTGCTGAGGCGTGTCATATCTTGACATACTGAATGATTCAGTTGGCTTGGGAAACTTCCATACACGGCTCGTCCGTAACATTATTTCTTCTCCGAGAAGTGTCGTGGAAAATAGTTCCGCCGAGGTGACTTTCCTTAGAGATCCGACTTCTCATACAACCAAATCTTTTGATGCCGTGGTGACTCCTGGTGCCAAGGCGAACCCTAATGCCAAGGCGAATCTTGACGTCGAGGTGAACCCTGGTGCCGAGGCGAATCTTTATGCCGAGGCAAATCATGACGCCAAGGTGACTCATGATGCCGAGGCGAACCGTGATGCTGAGGTGAATAGATATTCCGAAGCGAATCCTCCAGATTCATCTCTTCCTTTGATCGGGGTCCACGAGGCCGAGACGATTAGATTTGCCGAGGCATTTCCTTTCGAAGGTTTGATTTCTCTCTATGTTGCATAGCCTGAAGCCGAGATGATCACAGACAAGGATTTCATTTGGGATCATGTTGAGGCGAGAAAAGAAATTGAATGTATGATGTTGAACTAGTTGGTGGGTTTGTCGAGGCGATGAGCTGTAAGGAAACCCAAGAAGAAACGAGCCGATCATCCCGGCTCCACGCTTTCTACCGAATTGTCCCTAGGTGAGTTGTGGCAACATTTTAATATATCCCAGGATATCGAATTCGTTGTTCCCAAGTCAAATGACCTAGCCATTAGACCTCCTTCGGGATACTTCACTGTCTATGAAGGTTTCTTGGACATGTGCTTTCTCTGGTTTCCTATTCCCGAAGTGATAGGACATGGACTCGCTTTGGCACAAATCATGCCTTTGGGACTTCGTCATCTCGTGGGAATTTTGGTTCGTAGTTACGAGTGTGATGTCGAAATCGGCGTCATTAAACTCTGAAATCTGTTAGAGACTTGAAAGGTTCCTAAGTCGGAAAAGTTCTACATCGACAACAAAAGGACCAAGAAGATCATCACTGGTTTCCCGAGCAAGGATAGCGGTCGAGAGGACTATTTCTTCTTTGTATATATCTCCGATGCTTATGTTGGTAGCGATTGTCTTCGCTTGGTCAACACGAGTTGGGGACCACTTGGTAGCTGATCATTAGAATTTTGGTTCGGCGCGTTATTCAGCATTGATTACTGATCTTGTTTTCTTGTTTTCTTGTTTTCACAGTTCGCGATTTCATTTCTCCGATTCCAGATGATTTAACTGAGGTGTTTGAGGCGTTATCTACTAGGATAGTTCATTGGAAGCACTTTTCCTTCAGGAGAGTAGAGAAAGCCCGAGCTCTTTTTAACAGAGCTCAAGTTAGTTCGGATTTTTCTTCTTCAGACGATCTCAGAAAACCCATGGTGAAGAGATTGAAGATTCGTGAGAAAAAAGAAAGAGAGGCGAGATAGGCGGCGAGAAGAGCTGCCGAGGCTCTTAATGAGCATGTCACCACCGAGGTGACGATTCCCGAGGCGACTACTGCCGATGACGCATGAAAATCTCATGTCGATTCTTTTGAGGCTTCTGTCTAAACTGACAAGGAGAAAGGGATGGTACTAGTTCTTCCTCTACCTTCGCGGCCTACAGCTTCTGCTTTGACGTAGCATGATGATGTGCCAAGCCGAAAGCGTTCCCCTTCGGAAGGTAATTGGGACAAAGCTGCCGCTGAGAAGACCGAGAGGAAAAAGTACCCGACACCTCATGTGGTAGATCCTGCTTCTTCTGAGCTGATAGTGGATGATACATTTACATCCGCTACTCTAATCTCGAAGGTCAATGTCATGGCATCAACCTTCCCCCTCTAGACACGCTTGCGAGAGGGAAGACATATGCTCACATGTCGCAACGCGGTACCAAGGTGAATCATTAATTTATCCGAGAAGTTTTCTAAGTGATTACTCGGAACTTACTTATTTGTTTCCTTTGCAGTTTATGGCATCTATTAACGAGCTGGTTGTTGTATATGAGTCGGACGCTCGTGCCGACAGACGCCGAGTTGATGAGGCGAGGAAAGATGCCTCGACAATGAAAAACAAAATTGTTGGGGTGGAGAAAAAACTGGTAATGTGGTCGGGATTTAACTAACAAGTTTTACCCTTTTAACTAGGTTACAAGTGCACAACAAATGCAATAGTATTTAGGGATCGAATCCACAGGGATTGAACGTTGTCGATTTCTATTGATTTCTAAGTTGTGTGTAGATCTAATCGATTTTGATGGGTTTTGTTTGTCACAATTTGTAGCTAGAAAATTAAACTAAATTAAGTAGTGAAATAAAATAGTAAGTAAGAAAAGTGAATAATTAAAACGAGGTTGTAAACTATTAAACAAAGTGTTGGGCAATCGGAAATTCTCTAGGGTTCATGGCCGATTTTGATAAAGAATTTGCTAGGATTACTAAAGCGACTTTCGTCGTCTATTAATTGGTTCTAAAACATGGAACACGAATACTGTGTCTAGCCTAGTTTCGTACACCCTACACACCGATAACTTAAATACTCAACTGATAGCTTTAGTCTCCGGCAGCGCAAAAAGTTTTGATTAACCACAAGTTAGTTAACGTTCACAATTCAGGCCTCAAGTATACTTTCGTATCTTGAAGCGGAATTGCTCGTCTACCCTAGATCGAGCATATAGATCCAGTACTTTCGTAGCTCTAAAAATTTCTAACTTGAATTGCAAGGTGCTCAATCAAGAAAAAACGCATTAATAAAAAGGATAAAACGAAGAACCCTAATCGGTATCCTAGTCTAAAAACCTAATGAATAATCGAACAATGAGACCCCCTTTGAAATCCTATACTCAACAAGAGAACTACTCAGACATAGCTGAGATAAACATAATCAATAATTGAAAAGATAACAGTAAGAAAAAAAGATGAAGAAAGCCTTCTCTATCGAATAACACGAGTCGAGAATCCTTTGCTCCATACCGAAGAACAAGAGTAAAAGTTGCTGGAAAATTCATCTTTGTCTAAAAGCGTGAAAGAGATTCTGTCTAAGAGACATTGAAATAAATATATTTATAGTCTTCACTTCTTTGTAGACGTTTAGGGTTTCACTTGAAAAGACGGAATTGGTCTCGGGGAAGAAAACGTGCTTGCTTTGGTCGAACAGGGAGTGGCTATGGGTGCTGGTCTCGACCCTTGGCAAAATGGTGATTGGTCGTGGGTGGAGCTTCCTTAACTGCGGTGAACTCCTCCTTGGCTGCGGATGCAGCTTCTCTGCCCGCAGTGGTTCTGGTTCGAGGCACCTTCATCTATCTTCAATGCTTCCAGTATATTTGATGATCCAACAATTGGAATATCTCCAAAACAATTGCATTTGAAAGCTGCTTTTGTCGTCTTTATTGTGTCTAAATTTGGTGATGATCAGACGGTGAGAAGGTCTTCTTTGCCTTCAAGACTTCTGACGGTCCAAGTTTATCCAAAAACGTACTTTTGTTCAAAAATGCACTTTTTTATCCCAAGTTACCTGAAATATCTTTCAAAACACTAAAACATGGAAATCGCTTGAAAACCATTGAAAACAGAGTTAAACCACATGCAAAAGATATTAAAGCGATCTATAAAAATGTTCAAAAACTAGTGTTATCAACTCCTCCAGACTTAGATCTTTATTTGTCCTCAAACAAAACATAAATCTAACATCAGAAATAAGTTTTCGAAAACATAGGAACAAACAAAAATCTCAGTGAATGTCCTTCTAAATTATAACCAACGTAAATCATCAATTAGACTTAGTCTAGAAAATTCTCACTAAAGTACTGCAACGCTAATCCACAGTATACGTCATTCAAAAATCTAACCACTTAAACCCTAACTTTCAGTCAACTAGCTCTTAACATTCATTAAAAGTTGTGTGATTCTCATCAAAAATACTAACCAAGACAATCGAGGCTAGGCATTAAAGACTTTTTAGAGGTGAGGTTAAAAGTGTTTTGGGTTACCATATTTACGCCGGATGATGCTAGATATTATGAAAAAAGCAAGAGAGGATGGAGATGTTGATATCCACAGTTTCAAGTCACTTCTTACTCGCATAAGTGTAGTTGCGAATTCTTTTTTCTCCAGGACATTTCTGCCTTTGACAAAACTTTTCTGCCACTCCCCCAGACATAGATTTTTCTCCGGGAAATTATTCAAATGGTTTCTTACTCCTCACATACGAAACATGGTTGCCTTGGTATAAAGAATATCGACATCCTAAGACTCTTTAGGCTTTTGTTTCCTTTTCTTTCGATTTTAATTTTTTTTTTTTTAAAGGGGAAACGCCTTTAACGGGAGTCTTAGGAAAGACGGAAATTACCAGTGATAAGAGATAACCAAGGAAACTTCTAAGCTTGAATTGTTGATACTTCCATAACCGAATCCATCTTGTCTTCCGTCTTCTCGAGTGACTGAAAATTGTGTTGTTCCTCCCTATCCGACGTTTTTGCACATACCTGCACATAAGACAACAAGAGAATAATGGATGAGGTTCGAAACTGAAATGGTTAAGGTTTCTGGGTAGGGTACCAGCTAAAGATGAACTGGGCATCTAGGACAACAAAGAATGGTAAAAAGGGAAAAGATTTCCTAGATGTATGATTCGTTGTCTAGCCTAAAAACAATTGATAAAAAAAATAAATTCTGGTTAAGTTCAAATAAAGTGAGCTAGTATATCATGTCAGAAATAATCTATATGGATCGAAATCCTTTGGGGTTGTCGCATTGCAAGCACTCTAGCTACCGCCTAGTCTAGTACCAAACCACAAAAGAGCTGGCAAGAGGAGATAGCGTAGAAGCACAAATGTCAAAATCATAATAGATTTTGTTCTTATGTTCCCGAAAAATACTTAATAAAAATAAAAAGATTACACGAAGTAGTTTAAAAGTAAAGCGAAAATCAAGAAGATAAATTCAAAAGAAAGAAAAATAAATTAGTAACGGATAAACATACTCCGCCAGACTTAAATCACACTGTCCCCATTGTGAAAAATTTGGTGAAAGGATGGAGAAGACATAAAAATAAAATAGCAAATAAATAAAAGAGTTTGAAAATAAAAATAAAACGATAAAGGGGAGAAGATCGATTGAACCATGGTGGTGATGTGCGGGGCTGGTCCGTGAGTGATGAAGAGCGTGGCTACACGTTACGTGAGCCATCTGTTTCGGAATCGGACAAGTTACCATCGAACAGGTGGTTCTCCTCGAGATAATGTACCAGACGCTCGAAACGTCTTTTTGTCGTTCTAGCATCTTCTCCATGGCTGCGTATGCTGGTCCGTGTGCGTGTGAGGAGCTCGAGGGAGCGGATGGTGCACGGGCCTGAGATAGTAGTAGTAGTCAAGAACGCTCTGCAGCTGTGTCTCGCTTGGCCTTGGCCACTAAGAACTGTTCGATAGTGTATAGTAGACGCGGGACAGCAGGTACATAGTCCATTCCACTACAAGAAATGAGCTAATTCGCAATGAAAAGTTCCCTTGCAAACACATTAAAATCTGTTGCAAAGCATCATTTGAAACGAACTTGCAACATCCAAAAAACCGTTGCAAAATCAATGTTGCTAAAATATTCCGTTGCTAAATCGTTACCATTTTGTAACAGGGTTGCAACGAAATTTAGCAACGATGTTGTTACTAATATTTGCAACGGGGGTTTTGCAACATATTTGTAATGAAAAGTTCATTGCAATGTTTGCAACGATATTTCGTGGATAATCCGTTGCAAAGAAGTCTTTGCAACGAACTTGTAACACAAAAATCCGTTGCAAATTCATTGTTGCTAAAATAATCCGTTACTAATTCTTTGCCAACGGAGTATTGCAACGAGGGTGTTGTTAATATTTGCAACATAGTTTTTGCAACATATTTGCGATAGATTTTAGTTGTTATTGTTTTCTTTGAAGATTAATGTTTTCTTTGCCCATATTTAATTAGAGAATCCATGGTATGTCAAAAAATGGCTTATGATCATAAGAGTGAGTAAGTGTGTATTCATCATAAATCATCTTTATGATGAATGTTCTACTCTTACACATTTTTGATATGAATGCTTATTCTTGTGGTGTTTTCTTTCGCTGCACATATTAAATTTACATTGTAGAACATACCTTGCACCACTTAGATAGTAGTTATATGAGTAAGAGGATTTACACTTTATTTTTTTGGAATGAGACATTTAGCAACAAATTTGCAAGGAAACCCAAGAAATCTGTTGCAAAACCAAGAAATCCGTTGCAAAACCGTTGCTATTCCGTTGCAAAAGGAAAAACCAAAACTTTCCCAAGTATGAAACCAAAAATGACTAACTTTATGTTAGCAATGATCATTTTAGTTATTATTATTGTTTTCCTTGAAGATTAATGTTTTCTTTGCCCATATTTCATTAGAAAATCCATGGTATGTAAAAGAATATGGCCTATGATCATAAGAGTGAATAAGTGTGTATTCATCATATCTCATCCTTAAGATGAATGTTCTACTCTTGCACATTTTTCATATGAATGCTTATTATTGTGGTGTTTTCTTTCACTGCAGATTTTAAATTTACATTGTATAACATAGTTTGCACCACTCAGGTAGTAGTTATATGCGTAAGACGATTCATACTTTATTTTTTTGGAATGAGACATTTAGCAACGAATTTGCAAGGAAACCCAAGAAATCCGTTGCAAAACCAAGAAATCCGTTGCAAAATCAAGAAATCTGTTGAAAAACCGTTGTTATTCCGTTGCAAAAGGAAAAACCAAAAATTTCCCAAGTATGAAACCGAAAATGGCTACCTATATGTTAGCAAGGATCATTTTAGTTGTTATTATTGTTTTCTTTGAAGATTAATGTTTTCTTTGCCCATATTTCATTAGAAAATCCATGGTATGTAAAAAAATATGGCCTATGATCATAAGAGTGAATAAGTGTGTATTCATCATATCTCATCCTTAAGATGAATGTTCTACTCTTGCACATTTTTGAAATGAATGCTTATTCTTGTGGTGTTTTCTTTCACTACAGATATTAAATTTACATTGTATAACATAGCTTGCACCACTCAGGTAGTAGTTATATGCGTAAGACGATTCATACTTTATTTTTTTGAATGAGACATTTAGCAACGAATTTGCAAGGAAACCCAAGAAATCTGTTGCAAAACCAAGAAATCCGTTGCAAAATCAAGAAATCTGTTGAAAAACCGTTGTTATGCCGTTGCAAAAGGAAAAACCAAAAATTTCCCAAGTATGAAACCGAAAATGGCTACCTATATGTTAGCAAGGATCATTTTAGTTGTTATTATTGTTTTCTTTGAAGATTAATGTTTTCTTTGCCCATATTTCATTAGAAAATCTATGGTATGTCAAAAAATGGCTTATGATCATAAGAGTGAGTAAGTGTGTATTCATCATAACACATCCTTACGATGAATGTTCTACTCTTACACATTTTTGATATGAATGCTTATTCTTGTGGTGTTTTCTTTCGCTGCACATATTAAATTTACATTGTAGAACATAGCTTGCACCACTTGGGTAGTAGTTATATGAGTCAGAGGATTAACACTTTATTTTTTTGGAATGAGACATTTTGCAACGGATTTGCAAGGAAACTCAAGAAATTCATTGCAAAACCAAGAAATCCATTGTAAAACCGTTGTTATTCCGTTGCAAAAGGAAAAACCAAAAATTTCCCAAGTATGAAACCGAAAATGGCTAACTATATGTTAGCAAGGATCATTTTAGTTGTTATTATTGTTTTCTTTGAAGATTAATGTTTTCTTTTCCCATATTTAATTAGAAAATCCATGGTATGTCAAAAAAATGGCTTATGATCATAAGAGTGAGTAAGTGTATATTCATCATAACTCATCTTTACGATGAATGTTCTACTCTTACACATTTTTGATATGAATGCTTATTCTTGTGGTGTTTTCTTTCGCTGCACATATTAAATTTACATTGTAGAACATAGCTTGCACCACTTAGATAGTAGTTATATGAGTAAGAGAATTCACACTTTATTTTTTGGAATGAGACATTTAGCAACAAATTTGCAAGGAAACTCAAGAAATCTGTTGCAAAACCATGAAATCCGTTGCAAAACCGTTGCTATTCCGTTGCAAAAGGAAAACCCAAAAATTTCCCAAGTATGAAACCAAAAATAGCTAACTTTATGTTAGCAATGATCATTTTAGTTATTATTATTGTTTTCCTTGAAGATTAATGTTTTCTTTGTCCATATTTCATTAGAAAATCCATGGTATGTAAAACAATATGGCCTATGATCATAAGAGTGAGTAAGTGTGTATTCATCATATCTCATCATTAAGATGAATGTTCTACTCTTGCACATTTTTGATATGAATGCTTATTCTTGTGGTGTTTTCTTTCACTGCAGATATTCAATTTACATCCTATAACATAGATTGCACCATTGAGGTAGTAGTTATATGCGTAAGACGATTCATACTTTATTTTTTTGGAATGAGACATTTAGAAATGGATTTGCAAGGAAACCCAAGAAATCCGATGCAAAACAAAGAAATCCGTTGCAAAATCAAGAAATCTGTAGCAAAACCGTTGTTATTCCGTTGCAAAAGGAAAAACCAAAAATTTCCCAAGTATGAAACCGAAAATGGCTACCTATATGTTAGCAAGGATCATCTTAGTTGTTATTATTGTTTTCTTTGAAGATTAATGTTTTCTTTGCCCATATATCATTAGAAAATCTATGATATGTCAAAAAAATAGCTTATGATTATAAGAATGAGTAAGTGTGTATTCATCATAACTCATCATTACGATGAATGTTCTACTCTTACACATTTTTGATATGAATGCTTATATTTGTGGTGTTTTCTTTCACTGCAAATATTAAATTTACATTGTAGAACACATCTTGCACCACTTAGGTAGTAGTTATATGAGTAAGAGGATTAACACTTTATTTTTTTGGAATGAGACATTTAGCAACGGATTTGCAAGGAAACTCAAGAAATTCGTTGCAAAACCAAGAAATCTGTTGTAAAACCGTTGTTATTCCGTTGCAAAAGGAAAAACCAAAAATTTCCCAAGTATGAAATCGAAAATGGCTAACTATATGTTAGCAAGGATCATTTTAGTTGTTATTATTGTTTTCTTTGAAAATTAATGTTTTCTTTGCCCATATTTAATTAGAAAATCCATGGTACGTCAAAAAATGGCTTATGATCATAAGAGTAAGTAAGTGTGTATTCATCATAACTCATCCTTACGATGAATGTTCTACTCTTACACATTTTTGATATGAATGCTTAATCTTGTTGTGTTTTCTTTCGCTGCACATATTAAATTTACATTGTAGAACATAGCTTGCACCACTTAGGTAATAGTTATATGAGTAAGAGGATTCACACTTTATTTTTTTGGAATGAGACATTTAGCAACAAATTTGCAAGAAAACTAAAGAAATCTGTTGCAAAACCAAGAAATCTGTTGCAAAACCGTTGCTATTCCGTTGCAAAAGGAAAAACCAAAAATTTCCCAAGTAGTAAACCAAAAATGGCTAACTTTATGTTAGCAATGATCATTTTAGTTATTATTATTGTTTTCCTTGAAGATTAATGTTTTCTTTGCCCATATTTCATTAGAAAATCCATGGTATGTAAAACAATATGGCCTATGATCATAAGAGTGAGTAAGTGTGTATTCATCATATCTCATCATTAAGATGAAAGTTCTACTCTTGCACATTTTTGATATGAATGCTTATTCTTGTTGTGTTTTCTTTCACTGCAGATATTCAATTTACATTGTATAACATAGCTTGCACCACTCAGGTAGTAGTTATATGCGTAAGACGATTCATACTTTATTTGTTTGGAATGAGACATTTAGCAACAGATTTGCAAGGAAACCCAAGAAATCCGTTGCAAAACCAAGAAATCCGTTGCAAAATCAAGAAATCTGTTGCAAAACCGTTGTTATTCCGTTGCAAAAGGAAAAACCAAAAATTTCCCTAGTATGAAACCGAAAATGGCTACCTATATGTTAGCAAGGATCATTTTAGTTGTTATTATTGTTTTCTTTGAAGATTAATGTTTTATGTGCCCATATTTCATTAGAAAATCTATGGTATGTCAAAAAATGGCTTATGATCATAAGAGTGAGTAAGTGTGTATTCATAATAACTCATCCTTACGATGAATGTTCTACTCTTACACATTTTTGATATGAATGTTTATTCTTGTGGTGTTTTCTTCCGCTGCACATATTAAATTTACATTGTAGAAGATAGCTTGCACCACTTAGATAGTAGTTATATGAGTAAGAGAATTCACACTTTATTTTTTGGAATGAGACATTTAGCAACAAATTTGCAAGGAAACTCAAGAAATCTGTTGCAAATCCAAGAAATCCGTTCCAAAACCGTTGCTATTCCGTTGCAAAAGGAAAAACCAAAACTTTCCCAAGTATGAAACCAAAAATGGCTAACTTTATGTTAGCAATGATCATTTTAGTTATTATTATTGTTTTCCTTGAAGATTAATGTTTTCTTTGCCCATATTTCACTAGAAAATCCATGGTATGTCAAAAAATATGGCATATGATCATAAGAGTGAGTAAATGTGTATTCATCATATCTCATCCTTACGATGAATGTTCTACTCCTTCACATTTTTGATATGAATGCTTATTCTTGTGGTGTTTTCTTTCACTGCAGAAATTAAATTTACATTGTATAACATAGCTTGCACCACTCAGGTAGTAGTTATATGCGTACGACGATTCATTCTTTATTTTATTGGAATGAGACATTTAGCAACAGATTTGCAAGGAAACCCAAGAAATCCGTTGCAAAACAAAGAAATCCGATGCAAAATCAAGAAATCTGTTGCAAAACCGTTGCTATTCCTTTGTAAAAGGAAAAACCAAAAATTTTCCAATTATGAAACCGAAAATGGCTAGCTATATGTTAGTAAGGATCATTTTAGTTGTTATTATTGTTTTCTTTGAAGATTAATGTTTTATTTGCCCAGATTTCATTAGAAAATCTATGGTATGTCAAAAAATGGCTTATGATTATAAGAGTGAGTAAGTGTGTATTCATCATAACTCATCATTACTATGAATGTTCTACTCTTACACATTTTTGATATGAATGCTTATTCTTGTGATGTTTTCTTTCACTGCACATATTAAATTTACATTGTAGAACATAGCATGCACCACTTAAATAGTAGTTATATGAGTAGAGGATTAACACTTTATTTTTTTGGAATGAGACATTTAGGAACGGATTTGCAAGGAAACTCCAGAAATTCGTGCAAAACCAAGAAATTCGTTGCAAAAACGTTGTTATTCCGTTGCAAAAAGAAAAAGAAAATATTTCCCAAGTACGAAACTGAAAATGGCTAACTATATGTTAGCAAGGATCATTTTAGTTGTTATTATTGTTTTCTTTGAAGATTAATGTTTTCATTGCCCATATTTAATTACAAAATCCATGGTATGTCAAAAAAATGGCTTATGATCATAAGAGTGAGTAAGTGTGTATTCATCATAACTCATCTTTACGATGAATATTCTACTCTGACACATTTTTCATATGAATGCTTATTCTTGTGGTGTTTTCTTTCGCTGCACATATTAAATTTACATTGTATAACATAGCTTGCACCACTCAGGTAGTAGTTATATGCGTAAGACGATTCATACTTTATTTTTTTGAAATGAGACATTTAGCAACGGATTTGCAAGGAAACCCAAGAAATCCGTTGCAAAACCAAGAAATATGTTGCAAAACCGTTGTTATTCCGTTGCAAAAGGAAAAACCAAAAATTTCCCTAGTATGAAACCGAAAATGGCTACCTATATGTTAGCAAGGATCATTTTAGTTGTTATTATTGGTTTCTTTGAAGATTAATGTTTTCTTTGCCCATATTTAATTAGAAAATCTATGGTATGTCAAAAAATGGCTTATGATCATAAGAGTGAGTAAGTGTGTATTCATCATAACTCATCCTTATGATGAATGTTCTACTCTTACACATTTTTGATATGAATGTTTATTCTTGTGGTGTTTTCTTTCGCTGCACATATTAAATTTACATTGTAGAGCATAGCTTGCACCACTTAGGTAGTAGTTACATGAGTAAGAGAATTCACACTTTTTTTTTGGAATGAGACATTTAGCAACGGATTTGCAAGGGAACTCAAGAAATTTGCGCAAAACCAAGAAATTTATTGCAAAACCGTTGCTATTCCGTTGCAAAAGGAAAAACCAAAAATTTCCCAAGTATGAAACTGAAAATGGCTACCTATATGTTAGCAAGGATCATTTTAGTTGTTATTATTGTTTTCTTTGAAGATTAATGTTTTCATTGCCCATATTTAATTATAAAATCCATGGTATGCCAAAAAAATGGCTTGTGTGTATTCATCATAACTCATCATTACGATGAATGTTCTACTCTTACACATTTTTGATATGAATGCTTATTCTTGTGGTGTTTTCTTGAACTGCACATATTAAATTTACATTGTAGAACATAGCTTGCACCACTTAGGTAGTAGTTATATGAGTAAGACGTCGATTCACACTTTTTTTTTTTGGAATGAGACATCTAGCAACAAATTTGAAAGGAAACCCAAGAAATCTGTTGCAAAACCAAGAAATCCGTAGCAAAACCGTTGCTATTCCGTTGCAAAAGTAAAAACCAAAAATTTCCCCAAGTATGAAACCAAAAATGGCTAACTTTATGTTAGCAATGATCATTTTAGTTATTATTATTGTTTTTCTCGAAGATTAATGTTTTTTTTGCCCATATTTCATTAGAAAATCCATGGTATGTAAAGAAATATGGCCTATGATCATAAGAGTGAGTAAGTGTGTATTCATCATATTTCATCCTTAAGATGAATGTTCTACTCTTGCACATTTTTGATATGAAAGCTTATTATTGTGGTGTTTTCTTTCACTGAATATATTAAATTTACATTGTATAACATAGCTTGCACCATTCATTTAGTAGTTATATGCGTAAGACGATTCATACTTTATTTTTTTGGAATGAGACATTTAGCAACGGATTTGCGAGGAACCCCAAAAAATCCGTTGCAAAACCAAGAAATCCGTTGCAAAATCAAGAAATCTGTTGCAAAACCATTGTTATTCCGTTGCAAAAGGAAAAACCAAAACTTTCCCTGGTATGAAACCGAAAATGGCTACCTATATGTTAGCAAGGATCATTTTAGTTGTTATTATTGTTTTCTTTGAAGATTAATGTTTTCTTTGCCCATTTTCATTAGAAAATCTATGGTATGTCAAAAAATGGCTTATGATCATAAGAGTGAGTAAGTGTGTATTCATCATAACTCATCCTTACGATGAATGTTCTACTCTTACACATTTTTGATATGAATGTTTATTCTTGTGGTGTTTTCTTTCGCTGCACATATTAAATTTACATTGTAGAACATAGCTTGCACCACTTAGGTAGTAGTTATATGAGTAAGAGAATTCACACTTTATTTTTTGGAATGAGGAATTTATCAACAAATTTACAAGGAAACTCAAGAAATCTGTTGCAAAACCAAGAAATCCGTTGCAAAACCGTTGCTATTCCGTTGCAAAAGGAAAAACCAAAAATTTCACAATTATGAAACCAAAAATGGCTAACTTTATGTTAGCAATGATCATTTTAGTTATTATTATTGTTTTTCTTGAAGATTAATGTTTTCTTTGCCCATATCTCATTAGAAAATCCATGGTATGTCAAAAAATATGGCCTATGATCATAAGATGGAGTAAATGTGTATTCATCATATCTCATCCTTAAGATGAATGTTCTACTCTTGCACATTTTTGATATGAATGCTTATTCTTGTGGTGTTTTCTTTCACTGCAGATATTAAATTTACATTGTATAAAATAGCTTGCACCACTCAGGTAGCAGTTATATGCGTAAGACGATTCATACTTTATTTTTTTGGAATGAGACATTTAGCAACATATTTGCAAGGAAACCCCAGAAATCCGTTGCAAAACCAAGAAATCCGATGCAAAATCAAGAAATCTGTTGCAAAACCGTTGCTATTCCGTTGCAAAAGGAAAATAGATCCAAAAATTTCCCAAGTATGAAACCGAAAATGGCTACCTATATGTTAGCAAGGATCATTTTAATGTTATTATTGTTTTCTTTGAAGATTAATGTTTTCTTTGCCCAGATTTCATTAGAAAATCTATGGTATGTCAAAAATGGCTTATGATTATAAGAGTGAGTAAGTGTGTATTCATCATAACTCATCATTACGATGAATATTCTACTCTTACACATTTTTGATATGAATGCTTATTCTTGTGGTGTTTTCTTTCACTGCACATAATAAATTTACATTGTAGAACATAGCTTACACCACTTAAGTAGTAGTTATATGAGTAAGAGGATAAACACTTTATTTTTTGGGAATGAGACATTTAGCAACGGATTTGCAAGGAAACTCAAGAAATTCGAGCAAAACCAAGAAATTCGTTGCAAAACCGTTGCTATTCCGTTGCAAAAAGAAAAACCAAAAATTTCCCAAGTATGAAACCGAAAATTGCTAACTATATGTTAGCAAGGATCATTTTAGTTGTTATTATTGTTTTCTTTGAAGATTAATGTTTTCATTGCCCATATTTAATTACAAAATCCATGGTATGACCAAAAAATGGCTTATGATCATAAGAGTGAGTAAGTGTGTATTCATCATAACTCATCGTTACGATGATTGTTCTACTCTTACACATTTTTGATATGAATGCTTATTCTTGTGGTGTTTTCTTTCGCTGCACATATTAAATTTACATTGTAGAACATAGCTTGCACCACTTAGGTAGTAGTTATATGAGTAAGAAGATTCACACTTTTTTTTTATTGGAATGAGACATTTAGCAACGGATTTGCAAGGAAACTCAAGAAATTCGTGCAAAACCAAGAAATTTGTTGCAAAACCGTTTCTATTCCGATGCAAAAGGAAAAACCAAAAATTTCCCAAGTATGAAACCGAAAATGGCTACCTATATGTTAGCAAGGATCATTTTAGTTGTTATTATTGTTTTCTTTGAAGATTAATGTTTTCTTTGCCATATTTCATTAGAAATCTATGGTATGTCAAAAAATGGCTTATGATTTTAAGAGTGAGTAAGTGTGTATTCATCATAACTCATCATTACGGTGAATGTTCTACTCTTACACATTTTTGATATGAATGCTTATTCTTGTGGTGTTTTCTTTCACTGCACATATTAAATTTACATTGTAGAACAATAGCTTGCACCACTTAGGTAGAAGTTATATGAGTAAGAGGATTAACACTTTATTTTTTGGAATGAGACATTTAGCTACGGATTTGCAAGGAAACTAAAGAAATTCGTGCAAAACCAAGAAATCGTTGCAAAACCGTTGCTATTCCGTTGCAAAAAGAAAAACCAAAAATTTCCCTAGAATGAAACCAAAAATGGCTAACTATATGTTAGGAAGGATCATTTTAGATGTTATTATTGTTTTCTTTGAATATTAATGTTTTCATTGCCCATATTTAATTACAAAATCCATGGTATGTAAAAAAATGGCTTATGATCATAAGAGTGAGTAAGTGTGTATTCATCATAACTCATCATTACTATGAATGTTCTACTCTTACACATTTTTGATATGAATGCTTATTCTTGTGGTGTTTTCTTTCGCTGCACATATTAAATTTACATTGTAGAACATAGCTTGCACCACTTAGGTAGTAGTTATATGAGTAAGAGAATTCACACGTTATTTTTTGGAATGAGACATTTAGCCACAAATTTGCGAGGAAACTCAAGAAATATGTTGCAAAACCAAGAAATCCGTTGCAAAACCGTTGCTATTCCGTTGCAAAAGGAAAAACCAAAAATTTCCCAAGTATGAAACTAAAAATGGCTAACTTTATGTTAGAAATGATCATTTTAGTTATTATTATTGTTTTCCTTGAAGATTAATGTTTTCTTTGCCCATATTTCATTAGAAAATCCATGGTATGTCAAAGAATATGGCCTATGATCATACGAGTGAGTAAATATGTATTCATCATATCTCATCCTTAAGATGAATGTTCTACTCTTGCACATTTTTGATATGAATGCTTATTCTTGTGGTGTTTTCTTTCACTGCAGATATTAAATTTACATTGTATAACATATCTCGCACCGCCCAGGTAGTAGTTATATGCGTAAGACGATTCATACTTTATTTTTTTGGAATGAGACATTTAGCAACATATTTGCAAGGAAACCCAAGAAATCCGTTGCAAAACCAAGAAATCCGATGCAAAATCAAGAAATCTGTTGCAAAACCGTTTCTATTACGTTGCAAAAGGAAAATCCAAAAATTTCCCAAGAATGAAACCAAAAATGGCTAACTATATGTTAGCAAGGATCATTTTATTTGTTATTATTGTTTTCTTTGAAGATTAATGTTTTCATTGCCCATATTTAATTACAAAATCCATGGTATGTCAAAAAAATGGCTTATGATCATAAGAGTGAGTAAGTGTGTATTCATCATAACTCATCATTACGATGAATGTTCTACTCTTACACATTTTTGATATGAATGCTTATTCTTGTGGTGTTTTCTTTCGCTGCACATATTAAATTTACATTGTAGAACATAGCTTGCACCACTTAGGTAGTAGTTATATGAGTAAGAGGATTCACACTTCTTTTTTTTTGGAATGAGACATTTAGCAACGGATTTGCAAGGAAACTCAAGAAATTCGTGCAAAACCAAGAAATTTGTTGCAAAACCGTTTCTATTCCGATGCAAAAGGAAAAACCAAAAATTTCCCAAGTATGAAACCGAAAATGGCTACCTATATGTTAGCAAGGATCATTTTAGTTGTTATTATTGTTTTCTTTGAAGATTAATGTTTTCTTTGCCCATATTTCATTAGAAATCTATGGTATGTCAAAAAAATGGCTTATGATTTTAAGAGTGAGTAAGTGTGTATTCATCATAACTCATCATTACGGTGAATGTTCTACTCTTACACATTTTTGATATGAATGCTTATTCTTGTGGTGTTTTCTTTCACTGCACATATTAGATTTACATTGTACGTTGCAAATATTTGTTACAAAATATTCCGTTGCAAAGTTCCATTGCAAATTGGCTATTTTCTTGTAGTGATCGTGTCCGGTCTCCATCGAGGAGCGGCTCCATTTCGGAGTCTAGGGACAAAATTAAAAGGTACGAAAACAAAGTTAGACTCACCGACGTTTGTGCAATTCTTGCAGCCAAATCTGTCTGGGTCGAGTGATGCGCAAGAGATAGTGTGCTCTCGGGAAAACTGCATGATATTGAACCAAGTCCCTTGAAGTGGATTCTCGGTCGAGAAATCTAAGTCGACGGCTTGTAAAATTTTTGTGATGGTGCTTCCAAAAGCAGTGGTGGAGTCCTCGGGTCTAGCGACAGGCGCTTCGTGTTTCACCTTCACCAAATTCTTTACAATGATGCAAGCGAAGCAAGCCTAGCGTGGATTGGCGGTGAATGGAAGTTGAAGAGTAACAAGATCGGCTTTGCAGATACTTGCCGCATTTTCTCTTGAGAATATGGTGTGCGCCTAGAGCTTGTGTACGAAGCGGACAGCGGGATGCGTGAATAAGGAAGCCTTAGATCTTCCGTTATCGTAGATGCCTTGCCCCATTATGCGCCATAAATATCTATCGAGGTCCTCCTCGGGGTTAATCTCATCGAGATATTGAAGCTTGAAAGCTTCACAAAGTTCTGGAATGGTTAGCGAATAAGAGTATCCACGTATGGTAAAAGTAAGTGTAATGTCCTTCGTTCTTGGATTAGAGTGTCTCTTGTAGCACATGGTGACGGTTTCTAGGAATTTCTTGGTGAGATCGTCGTAGGTGGGGAGATTTATCTCCATGAAAAGTCGAAGATTAAGAGCATCGAAATACCAAATCATAGTTTCTCTAATCCTGAGTGCATTGAGAGTCGAGTAATCTATACGAGGTGTGGATTTGATTTCCATCCTTTTGAGCTTCTAGAGGTAGTCGATATTCGGGTCTAAAGGCTGCCCGACATATCGACCTTTTGTTTTGGTTCAGGAGGTGACGGTTGTTCGCGTGGAGGAGGTGTCAGATCACGTGGAGGAGTAGGTGCTCGAGCTCGAGTTTATAGGTTGTCTTTGGCTCGACAAGAACTCGAAAAGATTAGTGTCATCATCCACACTAGTTGTATCCGATCCACTTCGATTCTCCTTGGGACGCCTAGAGATTTCTCTTAGGGATGAGTCTCATATGTATCCGCTCTTCTTAGAGTGAGTTGTGCGAATTCTCACGTGGTCCATTTTTCCTACAAAATAGAGAAACACCTTGGCAAAAATATGAATATGGTTGTAAATGAAAGGTTTCAATGCGCGAGGATACTAAATCGAGTTTCACGAGACACATTCAATCTATAAACGAGAAATATTGAACATAAATCTAGCAAATCGAGATGATAATGATTAATTTCGGATTTGTGAAGTTCTTGGATAAAAATTATCTAAAAATAAATCATAAACTCATTATTATGCAAATTTAATAGATTACCATACATTAATCACCAATAAAACAAAACTTGGCCAAAATAATCAAATTTACTCTCCAATTTCGTTTTTTAATTAAGCTCAAAAATTTTAAATTCCAAAAATCTCAAATTCATAATAATTAAGTGCTAAAATTGAAATCTAATCATTCTAGAAGTTTAATTTATAGTTCTCTAATAATTTCTAGCCATCATAGACATAAATCTATTTAAATTAAGAAAAACCTAGGGTTTATATCTCATATGAAAAAGTATAGGTTTAGGATCATACCTTGTTGGAAAATTTGAGATAAGTGGGGGATTGGAATCTCCTTTGAAAAATGGTGAGAATGTACTAAAGAATTTTTGTAAAAGCTTGAGAATTGAAAAATTTGTTCTTGCTCAAAATCTCCAAGTCTCTTGGAAGAAAAGAAGAAAAAGAGCTTAAATATAGAAATACTCTTTTTGGTCTTTAAAAATTGTTTTATGCAAAAAGAAGCTTTATGTTTCTCAAACAAAATTTAGAACTTAACTTGGCGTGCGGGACACAAAAATTAAACTGGTATGGTTAAAATTTTATGTTGGGAACATGTTCGGGATTGCATGGTTTGGGTTTGGAACGGTTCAAGAATCGTCGGAATGAGTTACGGGTCAGAACGACTTGGCCATGGGTCGAACACACGCGACCGCGGCCAAATGCTTTTTCACCGCGGGCCGAGACAATGCTCTTGCGATTGATTGCTCATTCGCTGTGGGTCAAGCTCCTTCGAACGCGGCCAACTGGCTGTTGCTTCAAGAGTATTTTCACTTTCGTTCTTTTGGCGTTTCACGATCCGTTTCTAGTGGCTTCTTCATTTTTTTGTGTTTTCTGGTTTTTCGAATGTTTTTGGGTTTTTGGGTTTTTATATAAAGCCAGAAATACTAAAAGGAAAAATATTGATAGAAAAAGAATGGTAAAATAAAAGAAAGAAAAACATACCAAATGGGTTGCGTCCCATCAAACGAGTAAGTTAATTAGGATTATATTGTTCCTACTACATATATCACATAGATTATAGGAGTGACTTTGAAAAACTTGTGTCTAAATAGAAACAAGGAATTTAGATGGTAAGATTTTTTTTTTTTTTTCGCTAGAACATATGCCATCTCAGTAGTTGTTAAGGTATCAACACTTGAAATATTATATTTTACTTTGTTGTGAAAAAAGAAAATCATTGTATTACTATGCGTGTAAGTTTTGGGCTTCTTATATGGGCTGTGGGCTATATATATCATACATAAAAGTGTGTATATATGTGCTATGTAGTTGTCAAACCTAAACCTACTTTTGTTTCTTCTTTCCGCCGTTTTCATTGTGTTTTCGTCTGCGCAAAAATCCCAAAAGTAGAATCTTCGACAAAATTCTTACCATCGAAATTTCATCAAGCTATTCATTGTGAGTATTTCTCTCTTAAACTACATGATACACTTTATCATTTAGATTAGTTTTGTACAAATCTGGAATATCTTAAATTCATATTTCTATCGTAATAAATTCTTGATTTTCCACATGTCTACTGAAATCGGAGCTTTTGTTTAAAATATATGTTATCTACTTAGAAAACATGTTCTTGATTTTAGTATTGTAATTTTTGTGTGCGTTCATTTTATTTTTATATGAGACTTTAATATCATGTAATGCATATTTTAAAGTTGTACATTATGTTGCTTCTTATAATGTCTATAGATATATACATGTCAATATAGTATTTGATTTGATATGATTGTAACCTAATATCTTTTATATTAAAAAAATCAATTTATTAAGTAATTTTTATAAAATGGCTAAAACAAAAATTTGTGTAACTATAGATGATAGTTTATGTTAGTATCGTCGGTTTGTCACTACTTTAATTCAAATCCACATAATCCATTTTTTTGTTTGTTAAAGTCCTCATAATACATATTAATGACAAAGTAAATGTGGGTCTTACATCAACTTATTCGTGTGTATATTTTTTTCAAATTGTAAAGTAATTGTGTGATTTATGTTTTGAAAATTTGTATTTTTCCGTTTAACAATTTGTTAAAAAATAAATTAAAAAGTTTTTATCATTAATTCAAATAGGTACTGGTGAACTGTTAGCGATATTACTTTCGTTGCTTCTTCCAATATGTAAAATATGAGCAACTGTGAGCATTGTCTATACTTTATGCAAATAGTTATTTTTGAATTGCTGCCCATATTACTTAAATTGCTTTTTCCACTTTGTCTAAAACACGAGTAAATGTGAGCAGTATCTATGCTTCATTTAATTTTAATTTTAACCATTTTAAAAGACTTTGATATGGTTTCATATCAGCATGCAAGTTATTTTGATCTAATTGTTGTGATATCATTTGGTATATAAATTTGTATGTTTAATATATGTATAATATACAAGAATTTCATGCAAGAGGATGTAGTTCACATTTTGGTTTTGTGACACCTTCTCTCTCTCTTTCAGGAAATGTTATTTTCCAGATAGAGATTTGTTAGTCTTTTTTTTTTTTTTGCTTTCTTTAGGCGACATTATGTTAGGCACTCACTTAAAGCTCACACAGCATAGGATTTTAGGATGTATAAGAGAGAATTTAGTCCATGCTAATTAAATCCACATAAAAAGCAATATACCCTAATTTTTTGGTATATCAACAAAATCCAAACCTAAAACCCACAAAATAACACGAACCCATTTATCAAAGCAGTCTCCTATATCAATAGAAAACAAATTAGAATAGTGTACGACATGAACCAAATATGAAAATCAAAGCACTCAAATGGCTAATTGGATTTGTTAAAAACAACAAAAAAACTATGGTTTCTCCACATTTAAACTGGTAAAACTGAATAATCCAAATTTTTAAAAAGGCCAAAATCACCCATGTAAAAGAGATACATTCAAAGACGCGAGTACAAAAAACACGAAGAAATGTAAAAAGAAGACGAAGAAGATGATGGGAATCCCAGAAGATGATGCAGTGTAACGCAGAGTCATGAAGGTAACTCTGCATTGAGAATCATGATTCATGCTTTTGTCTCACTATCTCTAACTTTTTTCCCTTCTTTGTATGCCAAGAAAACAAAGAAATATATTTGTGTTTTTCTTCTTCTTTGCAATCAGTGTTACAACTAAAAACATATAATGATAAAAATTTATAGAACCTCAAAGCTGGAGAATGATTAACATATATGTGTCAAGGATTAGTTAGTAAAAAAAATTTCTTAATTGATGATGTCAATCTAATCCTTGACACATGTCAATCTCTCCGGCTTTGATGTTCTATAAATTTTACTACCAGAAAAAGTACAAACTCACTTCTTTTCATCCAACTTCTTTTCATCCAAAATTAGAAGAATACCTACAAAGTCATCACAAAGAGTTCGGTCATTTCTACTGCTGCCCCGTGTCTCAGGTACACTATCTGGTTACATTGAAGATATGTAGTTCAAAAATTAGCGGGTGTTCATCCAACTTCTTCTTTTTAGGTGGTTCATCCAATGCATGACCAATATTTCTATCTGACGCGATATCATAACATGAAGGTGAAAGAAGAATATGGTATATTATGATAGATTCTATCAATAAACCATCCACATTTATAGAGTTAAGTTGATTACAGAGGAGAATAAACAAAAGAAAAGTGCCAAATAGATATCATAATTAATGGACAACACTTCCTCTCACACACACCTTGTTTGCTTTATTTAAAGATTTTGCTAAAAGTACAACAAAAGACGATCCTAATTGAGACGCAACCAAAAACTTAGCCCAAGATCTTGTCCATTAGTAATCTGTCACATTAACTGACTGGCTCTTTCCTCACCTTCTGTGTCTTTTTCGTCTCTTCGGCTTCCGGAGACCTGTGCCAACACACACAAACAAAAAAACCACATCATAAACAAAGAAACAAAAAAAACTGAATTTACTGATGGTTATCTAAAGGTAGTGAAAGGAAGTACAAACTCACTTCTTTTCACTAGGATTTAAGTCTTTGAGAGCCTCATCGATTGCAGAGATTACCATCTTCTTTATCTGTTAAAAACAAAACAAACCGGGAATACAACCACCATTTTAGAGATAAAATGGCCAAAAACAACCAGAAATCGAAAAAAAAACAGAAATACATGTAATTTGTCCTCTTTGTAATGATTGTTAAATGGAAGAAGACGGAACTCTTTTGTCAAGCGGAAACACTCACCGACAATCTCAGGTGAGACAAAGTCAAGAGCCACCTTTGTGCATGATTACGAAGAAACAAATGATGAACTTTTTTGGCTGAGAGATTAAAATCCCAATTGTATCCTAAGCAAAAAGTATATATATATATATATATAAATTTTACCTTCAAATTTCTCACTTGATGAGGGCAACCTACAGGTATTAAAACAGCATCTCCAAGCTTCTGAACGAAGGTCCATGGTTCAATTCCTACACAATATAGCCCATAAAAAATATGACACCCCAAAACTGCCAAAGATAGATAGATACATACGTGATACATTGAACCATGGACCTTCGTTCAGAAGCTTGGAGATGCTGTTTTAATACATGTAGGTTGCCCTCATCAAATGAGGAATTTGAATGTAAAATATATATATATATATATATATATACATTTTGCTTATGATATAATTGTGATTTTAATCTCTCAGCAAAAAAGGTTCATCATTTTGTTTCTTGCAGTCCTGCACAAAGGTGGCTCTTCACTTTGTCTCACCTGAGAATGTCAGTTAGTGTTTCCGCTTGACAAAAGAGTTCCGTCTTCTTCCACCGAACCATCATTCCAAAGAGGACAAGTTACAAGTATTTCTTGTTTTTTTTTAATTTCTGGTTGCTTTTGTCAATTTTATCTCTAAAATGGTGGTTGTAATCCCTGTGTGTTTTGTTTTTAACATATAAAGAAGATCGTAATCTCTGCAATCGATTAGGCTCTCAAAGACTTAAATCCAAGTGAAAAGAAATGAATTTGTACTTCCTCTCACTACCTTTAGATAACCATTATTATGAAGAAGATGTGTGTGTGCGTGTGTGAATTTTTTTCTTTCTTTGTTTAAGATGTGGTTTGTGTGTGTGTGTGTGTGTGTGTTGGCACAGGTCTCCGGAAGCCAAAGAGACGAAAAAGACACATAAGGTGAAGAAAAATTCAGTCAGTTAATGGGACAGATTACTAATGGACAAGATCTTGGGCTAAAGTTTTGGTTGCGTCTCAATTAGGATCGTCTTTTGTTGTTGTTTTAGCAAACTCTTTAAACAAAGCAAAGAAAGTATGTGTGAGAGGAAGTGTTGTCCATTAATTATGATATCTATTTTGGCACTTTTCTTTTATTTATTCTCCTCCGTAATCAACTTACCTCTATCAATGTGGATGGTTTATCGATAGAATCCAGCATAATATATCATATTCTTCTTTCATCTTCATTTTATGATATCGCGTCAGATAGAAACACTGGTCATGTATTGGATGAACCACCTAAAAAAAAGAAGTTGGATGAACTACATATCTTCAATGTAACCGGATAGTGTACCTGAGACATGGGGAATCAATAAAAATATCTGAACTATATGTGATGGCTCTGAAGGTATTCTTCTAATTTTAATAAAAAAATATAAAAACTGTTAAAGGATAATTATCCTTACTTTCACCGACTTCACCTTGGATAAGTTTTACTGACTTACCGACTTATGTTATTTTATTAATTTACTTTTACTATATATATGTACGTTGATCAAGTGACTTGAGAGAGCAATAGCAATAATAAAAATCACTTCTTCTCTCTCACACTACTCTTTCATCTCCCTCTCTCTGACATCACGTCTTCCTCTCACTTCCTCTCACAAACATATAATAATATATCTATCATATATATACATATATAAACACTAGTTTATAACACGTTATCAGCACGATCGTTTTCCGATCCGTTCATATACCAGAAAAATTTAGGTTTAATTTATGTTCAATCTATTTACGTTTATATATTGTTTCGGGATGATAGGCGTTGCCTTCCTCGAACCGCTATTTACGTTTATATATTGTTTCGGGATGATAGGCGTTGCCTTCCCCGAACTGATCGTTATGATAGGCCTTCACGATCATGATTATATGGTAGACTATGTCTCCTCAGATCATATGGCAGGCTCTCCCTCCATAAAATAAATGTCCTGAAGACATTCTCAATTTCGTCCAGAAGACAAAAATTTTACAGTTATTATTATCGGAGCGCGGCTGGGCCGCCCTTTATTAATTTATTATTTTGCAATAATTATTTATCGCACTTTATTTATTATCAATATTATATTGGACGGCTAAGCCGCCACATATTTTATATGTTGTTAATATTTTATATTCCTATGCGGTTATATTTCTTTTAATTGCACTATTTAAATTTATGATTACTAAATATTAATTTATAATTACAGTAATCATGTCAAACTTGGCAAAGCTCGAGATTAATGCCCTTGATATTTCTGGAAATAATTATATGACATGGACAGTAGCAGTAAAAATGCATTTGAGAGGAAAAAAACCTCCTTGATACCATCGATGCGTTAAAAACGACATCAGATGAGAAAAAGGCACAATCTATGATATTTTTGTGCCATCACATCCATGATGGTCTAAAAGACCAATACATCACAAAAGAAGATCTTGCGGATCTATGGAAATCGCTCAAAGATCGGTTTGATCACCAAAAATATGTGATCTTACGAAAAGCCAAACATGAGTGGCTTAATCTTCGATTTTAGGATTACAAAAGTGTGGGAGAATATAATTCCGATTTGTTCGGAATTACTTCCAGGATGGTGTTATGTGGAGAAAAAGTAAACGATTATGATATGATCGAAAAAACACTCCAAACATTTCATCTTGGAAATGTAATCTTGCAGCAACAATACCGAGCAAAATAGTATACTCTTTATTCAGAGTTAATACAAACTCTTCTTGTTGTTGAACAAAATAATGAGCTTGTGATGTTGAACCATCAGACTCGTCCAACTGGATCATCTCCATTCCCAGAAGCGAATGTTGTAGCATCCAGTTACAAAAATTGGCAACGACATGGACCCGGTAGAGTCCGTGGTCGAGGACGTCGTCGTGGTCGTGGACGTGGTCGAAGCCAAGGAAGAGGATTTTATTTTAATAATTTCAACACAGGGAGAATTGACAAAAATTCTCAAAAAAATAAAGTTGGTAAAACTGTGGACAAGCATTATGAAACAGCTTGCTACATATGTGGCATGAAAGGACATTAGTCCAATACATGTCGTACACCAAAGCATTTGGCCGATCTATATCAAAAGTCCCAAAAGGGAAAAGAAAAGGATGATGAAACCAACTTCATCTCTGATGAATCCGGATCCTCTTTCGATGGCATTGATAACGATGCACATCTCGATCTTTCTTATTTCCTCGTTGATCCTGAGGATATCAATATCCAACAAGTTGACTGAAATAACTTATATTTTCTTTTTATAAATTTGTGTTATATGTAATTTTGTTTTAAAAGTATGTTGTAAAATAAGTTATTAATGCATAATTTAAATCCAGAATATGTTAAGATCTGAGATCCGGGATGGAGATTTATGTCTGGCAGACAGTGCTACAACGCACATAATACTTAAAGATAAAAAGTATTTCTCCTCTCTAAATTTAAAAAAATCCGCTGGAAGCGTGAATGCTATATATGGGAATGCAAAGATTATTATGGGCTCTAGAAGAGCTTGTTTTTCAATGCCAAGGGGAACAAAGTTTGAAGTGGAAGATGCACTATATTCCCCTGAATCTCTTTCAAACTTAACAAGTTTCAGAGATATCCGCAGAAATGGATATCATATTGAGACTATGAATAAGAATGGCATTGAATATCTTTGCATCACATCACTAATTCCGAAAAGGAAAGTTATATTAGAGGAGCTACCAGCATTACCCCTGGATTATATTCCACAAAGATTCATATAGTTGAATCATATGTTACAGTAAACCCAGAGTTTACTAGTACATTTAAAGTGTGTCATGAAAGACTTGGCCACCCTGGTTCAGTCATGATGCGAAAAGTTGTAGAAAATTCTAATGGCCATCCTTTGAAAACCAGAAGATTTTTCAATCGAGTGAATATCATGTAATGCTTGTTCTCAAGGAAAACTCATAATTCGGCCATCACCAGCCAAAATCGGTAATGAATCTCAAGTATTCTTGGAAAGAATACATGGTGATATATATGGGCCTATCCACCCACCATGCGGGCCATTTTGATATTTTATGATATTGATTGACGCATCCAGTAGATGGTCAAATGTGTGTCTATTGACAACACGAAATACGGCTTTCGCAAAATTCATTGCCCAAAGTTAGGTTTGATAACGCTGGTGAATTCACTTCACAAGCTTTTAATAGCTATTGTATGTCAATGGCAATAGATGTTGAGCATCCGGTCCCCATGTACATACACAAAATGGCATGGTTGAATCTTTGATTAAGCGTCTGCAACTCATTGCGAGACCATTGATATTGCGAACAAAGCTCCCAATTTATATATGGGGTCATGCTATCTTGCATGATGCGTCTTTAGTCCAGATAAGACCAAGCGCATGTAATAAACATTCCCCCTTTACAATTAACATCTGGCCTGGAGCCAAATGTATCACATCTCTGTGTTTTTGGTTGTGCGGTTTATGTTCCTATAGCCCCACCGCAAAGAACAAAAATGGGGCCACAAAGGAGATTGGGTATATACGTTGGTTATACATCACCAAGTATAATTCGATATCTTGAACCGCAAACTGGTGATATGTTTACGGTTCGTTTTGCCGATTGTCATTTTAATGAAGATGAATTTCCAGCGTTAGGGGGAGGAATTAAAGAAATTACAAAAGATGTTACATGGTGCACACCGTCTTTGTTGCACCTAGATTCCCCTACGAATCAATGCGAACTGGAAGTTCAGAAAATCGTACACTTACAAAATATGGCAAATCAATTACCATATGCGTTCACTGATACAAAAAGGGTGACAAAATCATATATCCCTGCTGCAAATGCTCCATCAAGAATTAATGTTCTTGAAGAACATATTGATGGGAATAGAACAAATGAACCTAGAGTTCAGTTGAAAAGGGGGAGGCCAATTGGTTCTAAAAACAAAAATCCCCGAAAGAAAAATAAATTGGGAGAACAAAATGAAAAGGTTCCCGAAGAACCATTTAAAGAAAAATGTCAAGAAGACATATATGAAAATGTGGAAAAAGAACCACATAAAGAGATTCATCTAGAAGATGAACACGATACAGAAATTATTATGAGATTTCCATTAACTATGCCCAAGACGGAAAATTATGGGATAGATATGAAATAGAAGATAGTGATGAAATTTTCTCATTCTCTGTATCCAAAGAAATTGATTATGAAAGTGACGATCCAGATCTAAGGTCCATATCAGAATGCCAGAAAAGATCTGATTGGGAGATGTGGAAAATGGCCATAGAAACTGAATTAATCTCCATCAATAAATGAAATGTTTTTGGACCTATTATCATTACATCCAAAGATGTAAAACCGGTTGGGTACAAATGGGTTTTTGTACGAAAAAGAAATGAGAAAAATGAGATCACAAGATATAAAGCTCGACTTGTGGCACAACGATTTTCTCAAAGACCGGGAATTGATTATGAAGAAACATATTCGCCGGTTATGGATGCAATAACATTCAGATTTTTGATGAGCCTTGGGGCATCTAAAAATCTAGAAATGTATCTTATGGATGTTGTGACAGCATATATATATGGGTCACTTGATAACAATATCTATATGAAAATCCCATAAGGATTGAAAATGCTTGAAGCATTAAGCTCAAAATCTAAAGAGATATGTGCGGTCAAATTACATCGATCACTTTACGGATTAAAACAATACGGGCGCATGTGGTATAATCGCTTAAGCGAATATTTGCTAATGAAAGGGTATGTGAATAATGCAATTTGCCCTTGCGTTTTTATTAAGAAATCCTCATCAGGATTTGTGATCATTGTTGTATATGTTGATGACTTGAACATAATTGGAGCTCAAAAGGAAATTAATGATGCAAGAACTCATATGAAAGAAGAGTTCGAAATGAAAGATCTCGGAAAGACAAAATTTTGTCTTGGATTACAGATAGAGCACTTCCGAGATGGAGTATTTGTGCATCAATCAAATTATACCAAAAGGATCTTACAACGCTTTTATATGGATAAAGCGAATCCTTTGAGTACTCCAATGGTTAATCGATCTCTCGATATTGAAAAAGATCAATTCCGACCCTGTGAAGATAACGAGGATGTGTTAGGTCCTGAAGTACCTTATATGAGCGCTATAGGTGGACTTATGTATCTTGCAAATTGTACCCGACCGGATATAGCATTTGCTACAAATCTACTTGCAATATTCAGTTTGTCACCTACGCGCAGACATTGGAATGGAATAAAATATATATTTTGTTATCTTCAGGGAACAATTGACTTGAGTTTATTTTACCACCGAGACACCAATTTTGATTTAGTCGGTTTTGAAGATGCATGCTATTTATCAGATCCACATAAAGCTCGAACGCAAACCGGATATGTTTTTACTATTGGAGGTACCGTAATATCTTGGCGTTCTCAGAAGCATACTATAGTGGTCACTTCCTCAAATTATGCAAAAATTATTGCGCTCCATGAGGCATGTAGAGAATGTGTATGGCTCAGATCTATGGCTCATCACATTAAAGAAGCAAGCGGAATAGTCACCAATAAGGAGCCAACGATATTGTTCGAAGATAATGCCGCATGTGTCGCTCAACTCAAAGAAGGTTATATCAAGAGTGATAGAACGAAATATATCCCTCCAAGATTTTTCTCTTACACTCGAGAACTCGAGAAAAATCAAGAAGTCGATATCCAATACATTCGTTCAAGTGACAATGCAGCAGATCTCTTTACAAAGGCGCTTCCAACTACAACATTCAGAAAACATATTCAAAGTATCGGAATGCGTCATCTACGGGATTTATGAAGAGAATGATATATCCATCATTCCAGGGGGAGATTGCGTCACTGTACTCTTTTTCCCTTGTCATGGTTTTTATCCCATTGGGTTTTTCCATGATAAGGTTTTTAACGAGGCAGTACGTAATACATTAGCAATGATCTATACTATTAAAACAGGGTAACATTTTGTAACCAAACATATTTTAGTCTAATCCCATTCCGGATATCTACTATACCTTCTTTTTTAATCCTGTTTCCAAACAACCTTTTTTTTTAAGTCGATTTCCTAATTAATAATTTTGGATATTAAATTAAGGAATAGTTTTTTATTACGGTTCAATCATTTAAGGAAATTTAACATTATGCATACATTTGTTTAAATAATTCCTTCTTTTTTCTCCTACTATCTCTACATCCAAACACAATTACATTCTTTAAATAGTTTTATCAATTAATTCGGATTTAATTAATTCCATTAAATCCTCAATTATGGAATTTATATTGTACACATTAAAAATAAATGTAATTGTCATCGTTCACAACAAAATAAATAATTGAACACTACTTAAATATGTAACGATCAAGAAACAAAAAAAAATATATCATCTATTATTGAGGATTTAAATTTTGCAAAATTTAGTAAATGCACACAAATTTATTTAAAAACGTAGAACTATTAAAATAAGTTAATCATAATTATTTTTAATGCGTTTACCTATACAAAAAATATTTTATAACTATTTATCTAGTCTAGAATTATAATTATTATAATAATAATAACATGTATTTATTTTGCATCAATTTGAAGTTTTAAATAATAACATGTAATTATTTTGCAAGAATTTGAATATGGAGATGATATCTCGAAATTGGAATAAACAATAGTGGAGGGATATGAATTTTTCGAATGTGGGAATGTACTATATTTAGTTGACAGTATCAATTATCAAATATTTTTGGGATTAACTAATTCCTTAAACTCCAATGGATATTCCATTTCCGTTACAACAATAATCGTTCCAAAAACAAATCTTACACAAATCTAATCGTACCATATATTCGTTAAATCTCGAAATCTTACCTGATTTGAAAGATATATTTATTACGTGATTTGCGCTTTTGTTAGTATCTTTCAGCTATGATTTTGATAAATAATAACTACATTCAAAGAGGTATAAGATGGAAATCTTATTTCAAAGCGTTCACAACGATACCTAGAATGTTCGCGATTGAAGAGCTTCAGTCCCATGATTTCAACAAAATAAAAGAGGAAATCACTGCGAGTTCATGCGCAAACTCTCATACGGAGTTCCTACGTATATGCAAAAACCCACTGTGGTTAAACGAGGAATTCTTCGTGTCACTGCCATTCAAGGAGAATATCCACACGACACCTACAAAGGCAACACTACACCAAAACAGCGTTTTTCCGACTGCAAAAATAGTCGGGAATCAGTAGCAAAACACCCTTTTACGACTGATTACCGACTGATTTCTGCGGTAGGTAAAGGTCTAGTCGCAAAAAAAATCAGTCACAAAATGGCTACTGATTTACGACTGATATCAGGGAGTCACTATTCAGTCGCTAATCAGTTGCAAACGTTTACGACTGATTAGTGACTGAATAGTGATTGAATGTTGCTACTACTACACTTGTAGTCGGTACTCAGTCGTAAAAATATACGACCGATTAGTGACTGAATAGCGACTGTAGGTTGCTACTACTTACGGTCATCGGTAATCAGTCGTTAAATATGACGACTGCGTTACGACTGAGTATCTACTAATTTTGCTACTTATTAACGACTGAAATGAGCATCGGTTTTGTATATCTTGGCATATTTACGACTGTTTACCGACTGTTTACCGACTGTTTACCGACTGTTTATTTAATTTTTTGGCTACTGAAAACCTACGAGTTCTTAATTTGTTTACCAGTTAAATTGGGTTGGCAATAAAACTTGAAACTCTAAACTCTAAACAGAAGTGAAACAATCTGATAAACATAAACATCAACATCAAATATTATACACCAAGCTACGAATTCATACAACAAAATAACATAACTTTCATGTTCTAAACAAAAATGGAAAAACAAGTTCTTTCCATTTCCAAAAGATAACATAAGTTTGATGTTTAAAGTTTCAAGGGAGAAAGAAGTTAGCTAAATCAGTGGAGAGGAGAGTATGGACCTTCAGCATCTGTTTCTTGGGCAAGGAAAGCGAGGAATCGGTTGTCCGTTTTCAAGAACTTGTTCACAATCGCAAGCTCGGCGGTGTGGGCCTTTTGAGCAGCTGCAAGTCGAGCATTATCTGATTCTTGCTGGGAGATATGAGCAGCTTGTTCCTCCAATTTCCTTTGAGCCGCTTCAAGCTGTTGTTGCATATGCTGGAAAGAAGCAGAGGTTTCATGGTGTTTTCCCTTTCCCTTGAGCTGATTCTTGAGGCTTCCAATGCCAAAGAGGTCTCCTCTATCGTTTGTGAACGTAGACTACGAAAAGAAAAGAAATAAAATTAATACCAAACACTATCATCAATCAAAATCAAAAACATAACAACTTAGGGAAGGAAGCAGTTAACCTGAATAAAAAGCTCGTTATCCTCTTCAATGGATAGTTGTGGATGACGACCATCAGAAATCTCTGTGGTCCCAGACTCGAGGTTAGACATCTTCTCTTGCTTTTTCTGCATATAGAGCCCAGCAACTTGCTCTGCTTTTTTATCTGCAAAGGTCCCATCCTTCTTCGTATTAGCCCTGATGAAAACCTCACCGAAACTCACTGGTCTGCCTAATTCCTCAACCTGACATGGAAATCAATCAGATTTAAACTTGAAGTGCTCATCATGCATAATAGTCTTACACTTGCAAGACCATTAGCAACCACTGTAAAGAACTCGAGAAAGAACTCAATCAGATTTAAACCTGAATAGCTAGATCACCAATAGCCAATCGAGAAAGAACTCAGTGAACTTGAAATACCGCATAACAAAATCACAGATTGAAATATAACAAAATATCACATATTGAAAGAACTCCACAAGATACAGTTCTGAACAATATTGATTGACAAGAGCAATGAATACTCAAAGGTTTCTAAGGAAATAATTCATCTTAATACACTAAAACATGGTAACTTATGATTGTAACTTTGAAGTGTTGCTCATGCATAATAGTCTTACACTTGCAAGACCATTAGCAACCACTGTAATCAAGCCTCAAAGATGTCTAATGATTTTTCAAAAAATAAAGATAAACCTCAATATCCAGCCTCAAGAAATAACAACATCACATATTGAAATATCACAAAATAGTTTCAAGTGACTTACCATTTCTTGTTCGATTTGGCGGTAAGACTTCTGTCCAGAGGCATGTTTGTGAGGCCCGAGACCTTTACGGTCAGACATCCGAGCTGCTGAGGTTGTTGTACTCTTTGTTATTTGTTCATCAGTCCTCCAATGTGCTTTCATTTCTTCCCATATCTTATCAGTGATCCATCTAGGTTGGTCATCATTACTCCTTGCAGAGCTCACCATGTCTTTCAAGCGAACTTGAAGTATGGCTTCGAAATGCCCTTGAACCAAACCTGTTAAAGAAGGATCCCATCTGTGTTTTTTCTACAAACAAAAAAGAAAGATTGGTGTTAGTCTATACAAAACACATACATGTATTAAACAGAAGTTAGTGTTTAGTGTGAGAGAATGTTACCGCGAATTCAACGAACCATCGTTCTACTCTTTCCCTAGGCACAGAGGATAAACTGTAGTAGGGGCCATCAAACTTATTAGTGAAACACTTTGTAACCTGCCTGGTCAGTGAGGATCGATCAAAACCAAACCTACAAAAACCAAAGCACACAGTATCATGTAGGGTTGAGTCCGAATGATGACACAGCATCGATACTATCACAAAGCATTAGAATATATATCTTGAACAATTATCGACAACCAAAACATACTATTCTCTTAAACCTATAAAAATACAATTGTTTTCGTAGTTAAACCTATAAAAATACAATTGTTTCTCTGTAATTGATAAACCTATAAAAAGAAAGCAAGAAATTACCATGTTGAATTAGGCTGGACGAGGTCGGGATCGAGAATGGTGATTATCTTCGGCCTTGGCGCAAGTAGCAGCGAGTTCAGAGCCTCCATCTGGTCTTGGGAGAGATTAGGCTCTATCGGAGATTCGACATTAGGGAAACCTCCATCTTCTTCTACTGTGTTGTGGGAATTTTGGGCTTGAGAACTGTGATGAGATTGAGATGCTAGATATGGAGGCGATTGAGATGGTTGAACTTGAGGCGCTGCAGATGGCTGTTGGTGACTCGATTGAGCTGGGCGTAGCGGATCTTCAACCGTTGGAGCTGCTCGAGTCGCGGAATAAACAGGTGCTGGAGTGTGAACCTTTGGAGATGCTCCAGAAGGTGGAGCGTGTGGATTTGCAGACGATGCACGCAGTGGAGGTTGAGCAGAATGAGATGATCTAGACGGACTAGTTGACGTCGGAAAGAGCTTCCTCGGTGGAGGGTAATCTTTGACAGACGGACGATTGTTGTTGGGGAGAACCGGCGGGACAGTTTCTGATGGAGGTTTTGGAGAGAAATCATACCGAGTGGGTAGATTGGCCGGTCTGGCTCTCGATGCTGTTGGTTTCACAAGAAGAACATTCTTCCTCTTTCCACCCATCGCAGAGTGAGAGAGACAGAATCGAGGAAGACAAAGAGAGACAGATCGAGGAAGACGAAGAGAGACAAACTCGAGGAAGGAGGAAGGAGGAAGACGATTAGGGTTTCAAATCGCAGAGAGAGGGTTTCGATAATGTCGAAGGAGGAAGACGATTAAGGGTTACAACTCGCAAATACGAAGAGATTTGGGCCAAAAATTGTCGCGGGTGAAACCAAATTTGGGCCCAAAATTTTGGAGGGTTAATTTCCCGGGTGAATGATCCGAAATTTTTGTTTTTTTGGCCCAATCAGTCGGTATTCAGTAGGTAATTAGTAGGAAAAGTTTTTTAATTTTTTTATAAATTTTTCATGGTTTGAGAATAACCAAACATTAGGCCTGGGCATTCGGATATCCGAACCCGAAATGATCGGATCTTTCGGATGTTCGGATTTTCGGATTCATGAATTTAATATCCATTCGGATATTTTGTATTTTTCGGATGGGTTCGGTTCGGTTTTAATCGGATTCGGTTCGGTTTGGATATTGAAATAAAGAAATTAATCCAAAAAATTCAGATTATTCGGATTATTTGGATTATTATGATTTATTGTAACCGAAAACAATAAAAAAATCGAAAAATATACAAAAAAACCGAAAAAACCCGAAAAAACCGAATTTTTTTTTTGATGATTTAAGATCTCGATAAATCACTGGAGGATCGGCTACGTCATGGAGATACTCTAGTCCTTTGCCACTCCTAAAGCGATCTTAATATGCGAGTTCCAGTCTAGTGGTTTCTGATCCGGTTCAATATCTGTTTTAATTACATCATCAAACCGGTTGGTTATCTATTGTTTTTTTCTTAAACATCACGATTATCTTTTGGTTATGAAAGATTGAGATGATGATTTACCGAGGAGAAGATCTTCGAGGGACCCAAGAGGCATATACTCGTAAACAAGAAGTCTTTGGTCTCCATCGATGCAATAGCCAATGAGATTCACAAGATTTGAATGATGAAGAAGACTAAGCATCAAAACCTCGACCAAGAACTCTCTATCTCCTTGTAATCCATTCCTGTCAAGTTGTTTCACTGCCACGACCTGATCATAAACCCAAACAACACCAAAAAAGAAAAGTTTGATTAGTCATGTCTTTCCGCCGGCTTTGTATGGAGTATAACTGGTATATTATATGTTTGGTAAGTTCGGATATCCGAACGGATTTCGGATATTAACCGAACCGAACCGATTAGGATCCGATTCCAGACCCGATTAAAATAAAAAATGGGTTTGAGAATAACCCCGCACCACGAGACTCGAACCTTGGTCTTATGTGTGGTGCGCGTTACCGCTAGGCTAGGTAACTCATTCGGGATTTATTCAACAACGATTTTATTTAGCTAACGCTTTAAGCAAGTCAACACGTTAATACGTGCAAGTACTGGCTGGCTGTTATCTACACTTTTGTTTTAACAGGCTGCCTTTTATTCTAGATCATTCTTTAATCTGGATAATGAGAATGGTGTAGAAGATACTCCGAGACTGATAGATAGGAAGGTAAAAGCTTACATACTCTTAAATCATTTCTACTCTTAAAACATTCCCGTAATGTGAATTTGCTGCAATTCCAATTCAGGACAACATTTTTATCATGTCCAATCCAAAATCCAAGTACCCTGTACTGCAGCTGGATTTAAGGTAACTATATCATTCGTAAGGGAAGTTCTTTGTTTGTTTATATTTTGTAAGAATTTACCTTACACTTTTTGGTGGGGACATCTCTCTTTAAACATTTGTAGGCTGATATCAGATTTGGTCGTCGTCATCGTTTCTGCTACTTGTGGTGGAATTGCCTTTGCTTGTGCTGGTCAACCGGTGAGCACTCACTTGCATTGCAGAGCTTATATGGCAGGTCATTACTGGGTATCTATTGGCTGGATCTGTCATTGGGCCGGGTGGGTTAAGCTTTGTTAGTGAAATGGTGCAGGTAGCTTACATCAGCTTTTATTTAGCTAACGCTTTAAGAGAGTAAAATCCCTTTGTCTTAATTTCCCCAAATCGAAGCAAGTTAAGAACCCTAAATCGCAAAACCATGAAAGTAGCAGCTCCATAAATCTTGTTTTCGTAGAGAGTGGAAGCAAGGTAACATAACTAAATCGCAAAACCAGAGTCTTAACACAAGTACAAACTAAATTAAGTTCAAACACATAACATACACATAACATAAGTTCAAACACATAACAGAAGTTCAAAGTAAAAACCAGAGTCCAGGCATTCTCTAATCGGTAGCATGCTCCAGAGTCCAGGAAAGCGCTCTAGATTCAAAAACCGCCCTATCCTCTGTGTAGAGCCTGGCAACCTCCTTCTCCACATGGTCGTCTTCACTTATCAATGGCTCAGCCAACATCTCGTAAATGCAAGTGAGAAGCTGTTTACCACAAAAATTAACATTATCAAGTGATTACTCTATAGTTTATTTTTCAATACACAAGTAATCGTAAGGCTTTTCTTACACGGGGGATGGTATAGAAAGGATTGTAATGGTCAATCGTCAACAGTTTGTGGAAGATGTGCCCATAGTCATCAACGTTTGGATGAAACACCTTGGTCTTGAAAAGGATTCGTAAAACCATACAAGTAAATCGAAACATTTTATGAACACGGTTCACCATATAAGTTTCTTGATTAAGACATGCGACATACTAAGAAACAGAACATGCGAATGTACAAATTGCAATGACTAAAGCTAATGAAGTCACAAGAGTCAGGAACTGGATGAAGCTGAAACTAAGTACCGGTGAGAAATAAATAGTTGTCTCTGAAAAGACAGAGCAAGTTTGATTGAGTATCCACTTTCAGGTACAATTAAGAAACATCAGGAATCAAAATCAAAAATAAAGCAAAATTTCAGACTACTTACCTTCGGAGGTCTGATAGGATATTCTGGACTGAAGAAAATATCGAGTTTGAAGACTCCTCCTTCATAAGGTGTGTCTTCAGGCCCCCTGAGAATTGCTTCCCAATGGTGATCGTCATCACCACATGGTCCTAGGCAAAAATGGAACAAAAACATTACTATAAATAGGAAAACAATTGTTAAATCGTTCTACCAAATCCAGACTACTTACCTGCGGTGAAAAACGGCGATGGATTCCGGCGGATTGCTTTGAGTTGCATCGATATTGCCTGAGAAGCCATTTTTGAAGTTGAAATTAAAAGGAAAGTTACGATTTTGATTTGCTTAGCAGGAAGTTCAAAGGAAACTGCTACAAGCAGGAAGTTATGATTTTGTTTTGCTTAAGGAAATATATTGATGTCGATTGACCGACTGACGATTCACGAGAAGGTTTTTGTTATTTTCAAGTTATGAGAACCTTGACCGACTGACGATTCAGAGTTGAAAAGAAAGCGAATCGTTTTTTCTTCTCTTACACAGTCGTGACTCGTCACACTGACACATGATGAGAACCTTGACCGACTGACGATTACTCATCTTTTACATTACACAGTCGTGACTCGTGTCCAACCTCGATTTAAAAAAAATTGGGTTTGAGAATAACCCCGTACCACGAGACTCGAACCCTGGTCTGATGTTCATCGAAGGAGACCGATCATAAACTTGGAACCCCAGACAGTTCATCGAAGGAGACCGATCGCTTGCCAATTCAACGCCGGATTGATCAGCCAATGAGAACCCTAATCAGAATAGGAATCGAGCTAATCCGAGAGAAATTACAAACAAAAAGCACAAACTTTTTTGATGGATTTGACTCGGAAATTGAGCAACCAAATCGAAATTTCGTCGAACAGGGAAAAGGAATTTGGGTAATTAATACGAAGAAATTAGAAAGAAGGAGGAGAGGAAATGGAGATTTGGGGAAAAGAAAAAAATTGTTTTTTTAGTTTGGTTTTAATAATTGTACAGTCGGATAAAATTAACAATAATCTCCTGATTTAAGGTTTGTGTAGGAAACAAACAAAAACAAAAACAAAAATCAGGATTTCAGAACAGAAATTAATACGGTGGTTTTTTTTTTGGTTCTGAATATTGAGTGGTTAAGCGCAACATACTCTAACAGACTATTAAATCATGCAAATATAGACACTTTTTTGTCTTTAACATCTCATTGATTTTAAATCGTATACAAAAGTTGATAATACATGAGCAAATCCAATACAAATTACAAAACTTAAGATATCACATAACATAATTAGTACGGTGCTACACCTTCTACATCTTCATCATCAGAATCGGATAAGTTACACTGGAATTCGTCATCTGGTTCCGCATCGCCAACATCGTAATCGAGATTTACTGGATTTACTCGTAGTTGTGAATTCTCGACTACGAGATCTTCAATTGTAGTCAGCATTACATGATCATCCGTTTCTTGTTGTAAAAGAGTAGGTTCCGCGTCTACATATTCTACTGAAATATTTTCCCTCGGGTTAACTTTAACAACATTGTGCCACACATTCTTTGGTTTCTTCTTGTATGGGTAAGGGATATAACAAACTTGATCCGCTTGAGAGGCTGTGTAATATCAATGTATAAAATCAGACATATATATAGGGTATCGAGAAAGTGATAAACGGGCGAACGTACCCAGAATAAATGGTTCGTATTTATTGTAGCTTTTCGATGGAAGAATGTCTACAATGCCACCATTACCAATCCGAGTGCCTCTACCGATCACAGGGTCATACCACTTACACTTAAAAAGTGTGATTCTCAAATTAACCACCCCCTCATACTCGAGTTCTATGATATCAGTTAAGATACCGTGGAAATCAGCTCTGTCAGCTGCATTGCTGTAATTCTCTCCAGTAACACATACACCATAGTTACATGTCTTTCTTCCCGCGCTGTTATTCTGGGTATGAAACAAATATCCTCTTGTATAGTAGATGGGCCAAGTTTTGGCCCTTTTCAGGGGTCCATGAATAATGTCGTGCACCCACGTTGGAAACGGAGTTGAGGCCTTCCAGTAAGAAACCTGCATATGAAAAGTCAATATAAATTATATTGAAGTACCAATAGTCAGATATCAAAAATTTATAGACATACATATTCTTGGATCCATGAAGGATATTCTTCAGCTCTTCTCGCCATGATTTCTTTTTCAGAGAGATCCGGATATTGTGTACTAATAAAATCTTCGAAGAAACTATGTAACACCATAAAAATATATGAGAAATCGAGTATGTAATATAAAACATTTTAAGTTAAAGCCATTACAACTTATACCTCTCAAGTGGCTCGAAATAACCACAATTTCGCAAAACATATGCATGTGCGCATCGATAGTCTTTATCTGGAAGCCATATTTCCTGCATTTCGCCACTAGGCCGACCTACGTGAGTAAATATATCGGGGACTCCATCGAAATGATATTGGGGGACTTCACCTTCAGCAAATCGCCTTGACCTGACCAAAGTAGTGAAAATCATTTTATAAAAGCTACCAGGCGTATATATACCAAATGGCTTAGTGAACATGTGAATAGTTATAGCTTTTACCTTGATTTCGTTTGTATACTCGAGGGAAAATAGTGCTCTGTAAAATAAGATACCTCCTCCCTTAGATATGATTGAACAATCGATCCTGCTGCATATCTGTGGTTCTTTGCTTTCCCTTTCAACTTTTTGAAAAACCTTTCAAACGGGTACATCCACCTGTATTGCACGGGGCCTCCTAATTCAGCTTCGTATGGGAGATGTATAGGTAGGTGCTCCATCACGTCGAAAAAGGATGGAGGAAAGATCTTTTCCAAATTGCATATGATTAAAACTATGTTTTGTTTAAGAATTTGGACGCGACTTTTCTGCAAAGTTCTCGAACATAAGTCCCGGAAAAATGCTCCAACCCCTACAATACAAATTGAAACAGCAAATGGTTAATATAAATTACGATAATCATATTTACGTAATTTATTTTCCTAAAATTATAAATTATAAGTAATTAATTAGTACCTGATAACGCAGTGTGGACGTTCCGGTCTAGTAGTTCTGCAAAGATAAATGGAAGTAGCCGCTCCATAAAAACATGGCAGTCATGACTCTTCATCCCAGAAAACTTTTCATTCGCCAGATCAGTACAACTAGCTAAGTCTGAAGCATAACCATCTGGGAATTTTACCGATTTTTTCACACATTCCAATAAGCTTCTTCTTGCTTCGTCTGTCAATGAGTATTCAGGAAAAGGGGCTCTACCGTCATCATCAATATGTAAGTGTGGCCGAGAACATAATTCTTCTATATCCAATCTTGACGGGATGGTGTCTTTCGATTTACCCTTCACACGCATAAGAGTATTCATGATGTTGTCAAAAAAATTCTTCTCTATATGCATCAAATCGAGATTATGTCGAAGAGTGAGCTCCCTCCAGTACGGCAATTCCCAAAATATGCTTTCTTTGTGCCAGTTATGCTCTTTCCCAAAGCCAGGTTTCTTCTTATCATGACCGTTGCCACCAACATCCTCTGTTTTCGGTGGCTTTACACGTTTCAACCTGTATAAATAAATTTGCTCACTGGTTAAAGACTCTGGTGGATAGTCTTTCTTAGCGTTTCTCTTCTTCAAAAAGTCTTTTCTATTCTTCCTTAGAGGATGATCATGAGGAAGAAATCTTCGGTGACAATCGAACCAACACGTCTTTCTTCCATGCTTAAGATAAAAAGACTGTGTATCCTCCATGCAAATTGGACAAGACAATTTTCCATGGGTGGTCCATCCTGATAACATGCCATACGCCGGAAAGTCGCTTATCGTCCACAACAACACTGCTCTTAGTTTAAATTTTTGATTCAACGAGACATCGTATGCATCGACTCCAGTAGACCACAGTTCTTTTAACTCATCAATGAGAGGTCGGAGGAAGATATCGAGACTAGCTCGAGGATGATTTGGCCCAGAATTTATAATTGTTAGAAACAAGTACTCCGTATTCATGCACATACCAGGGGGTAAATTATACGGAGTCAAGATCACGGGCCACAATGAATGGTTTTTTGACATGCCAAATGGATTGAACCCATCTGTACACAATCCAAGATAGACGTTTCGGGGTTCTTCGGCAAACTGGGGATGTTGATCTTGAAAATATTTCCACTCCGCCCCATCAGACGGATGGCACATTTCTTCCTCATTTGCTTCGTGCTCGGCGTGCCATCTCATTGCCGCTGCAGTCTTCTCGCTCTGATACATTCTCTTTAATCTGTCAGCAATAGGCATATACCACATACGACTATATGGTACATTGGTCCTACGGTTTTGCTCGTTAGGCATCCATCTTTTTGAATTACAAAACCGACACTTATCTAACCGCTCATCATCTTTCCAGAAGATCATACAATTGTTAATGCAAACATCAATTGCATGACATGGGAGCCCCAAATTGCGCATCAATTTGTCTGTCTCGTAATGTGAACTGGGTGCCTGGTTTCCTTCTGGTAAATAATCTTTCAAGATACCGCATACTGAATCCACTAACTTTTCACTCATATTATGATCTGCCTTATTTTGCATGATTCTAGCAGCTAAAGATAAATGCGAGTGACCTTCACGACAACCATCGTATAATGGAGTATTCGCTCCATCTAACAAGTTGTAGAATTTTTTTGAATGATTACGTACCGGTTCTTCTACATTTTGATAACTAACATCCTGATGATAGTTGTTATCAAAACTCACGCTATCACGAAACGCATCATTCACCATATCCACATATCTATCTTCTACTACATTACCCACATCATCACTAGTCCCACTTACATGCGTCCTATCAACATAACTCGTTCCTAAATCCATATCCAGTTCTTCACCATGCTTATACCAAATATAATAATCTGGCATAAATCCTCTACTATACAAATGTCTCAAAACTCTTGTACCGGGGATAAATTTCTCATTCTCGCAAACAAGACAAGGGCAGTGAAACATACCGCGATTTCTCTGCGCTAGAGGCTGGCTATTTGCAAATGCCACGAATTGATCCACCCCCGCTGTGAACTCTACGGAGAGATTTCCCGTCGCTTCATCGAACCTATTATACATCCACTCCCGGAAATTACCATAATTGTAATTTCCCGACATTCTAAGTTGAGAAACCTTATTCTCTCTTTGATTTGTGTTTATAAACTCTTTGTTTGCTTTGTGTTTCTACAATTGTGACAAGAAAATTTGCGTATGGCAAATATATAGACAATTTCCCGACTGTTTCCCGACTGAATTCCGACTGCAAAAAAAAATAGGTACACCAACCGCTAAATTAATTCAACGTGATTTACAACTACTTTTTGCTACTGATTTGATACTGTTCTACGACCCACCGAATTCAGTAGCAAATCAGTCGCTAAATAACTACTGATTAGCTACTGCATGTTTCCGACTACAATTCAGTCACTAATCAGTCGTAAAACTGCTATGCATTAACGACTGATATTTTTAGTCACTAAATACCTACTGATGTGCTACTGTTTTGAAAATAGTCGCAACTCAGTCGGAAATCAGTAGCGAAACAGTCGGTAAATTTACCGACTGCGTAATCAGTAGCAACAATCAGTCGGAAAAACGCTGTTTTGGTGTAGTGCAAGTCACGCAGGAATGCCCCCAGTGTTGCTCAAACAAGCAAACGAAGAATGTGACCAGCTAGTCAGCCAAAAGGTGGTCTCACCAGCAAATTCTCCGTGGGCATGCAAGGCATTTTATGTCAATAATAGAGCTGAACAAGCACGAGGAAAACTAAGGCTAGTCATTGACTATAAGCCGCTGAACCAGTACCTCCAAGATGTCAAGTTCCCATTGCCAAACAAAAGGGCGCTGTTTCAACATCTACAAGGTGCGACTCTGTTCTCAAAGTTCGACCTAAAATCCGGTTTCTGGCAAATCGGTATTGCACCAGAAGAAAGATACAAGACAGCTTTCTGTCTGCCCAACCGACATCTACAATGGAATGTCCTACCGTTCGGCCTCAAGACGGCGCCATCGCTATTCCAACAGGCTATGCTAAAGATATTCAAGCCCCTGCTTCATACAGCACTAATCTACATAGACGATATCCTTCTATTCTCGTCAAGTCACGAAGATCATGTTCGAACTCTACAACAGTTCCAGAACATCGTGAAGGATCATGGAATAATGCTATCGGCCCGAAAAATGATCATAGCCCAGCCCAACATCGATTTCCTTGGAATGGATATTGCTAATGGGCAATTCACCCCTCAGGCCCATCTAGCCACGACACTTCTGGAGTTTTCAGACAGCGACCTCTCGAAGAGACAAGTCCAACAGTTCCTTGGGGTAATTAATTACCTCAGTGACTTTATTCCGCAATTGTCGCAGCTGACGCGTCCACTACAAAAGATGCTGTCCAAGAATCCTCCTTTATGGACTACCAGACAAACGGATGCAGTCAAAAGACTAAAGTTGGAGATAATAAAGCTGCCACCTTTAAAGATTCCCTGCGAAGGCACGCGTGTTCTACAAACAGACGCAAGTGATAAGTATTGGGGTTCAATACTGTTCGAAGAGATTGACGGGAAACGTCAAATCTGTGGATATAAAAGCGGACGCTTTAAAGATTCCGAACTCCACTATCACTCCACGTTCAAAGAGATCTTAGCTGTAAAGAAGGCCATCGAGAAATTTGAGTTCCATTTGATTGGACACAAATTTCGCATCGAGATGGACATGTCATCCTTCCCGAAGATGTTACAATTCAAGCAAAAGATGGTCCCACATCAACAGTTGCTAAGATGGAGCGAATGGTTCTCAAAATACGACTTCGTATCCTTCTATTTAAAAGGCACAAAGAACATCCTTGCCGACATGCTAAGCCGGAGCGCGCTGAAGGAGATACAGATGATGGCAAGCTCATCGGCAACCGAAAAAGAATACTATGACTTCGGTGCCAACATGCCAGAAGATGCTCACCAGCTTGTCAACATGAAGATCATCCACGAGCATCTCAAAGAAAGGATCTTCCGGTACCAGTCAATCATCCTATCAAAGTACGGTGTCCGATGTCAACACATCGCGCCACTTGGCATACATCGCGTCACCGGTAGGTGAGGAGATTGTATCTCTTCTTGTTGAGGCGTTTGAGCAATCTTGAAACAGCATTCTTCCTCATCGTCGGATTCTGAGGTGTCAGAATCTGAGTAGCCATAAATGGCATCTTGTTCGTCGCTGTCATACGACAACACTGATTCGAGATCATGATTGTCAAGATCAATATCTTTTGCCAGCCTTGATATTGAGCTGATGAGATATTGTCGTTTCTTCTTTGAACTGTTAGGACAGTTTTTGGCGAAGTGCCCTTCTTTGTTGCATAGAAAGCACTTTGTCTCCTTTTTGAAGGATTGTTTCCTTCTGAAGAACCGTCTGCGTCCGAACTTCTTGAATCGGAACTTATTTGTTTTCTTGGAACGGCGAGCCTCGCCTTTTCCTTTACACATGCAGCCTTTCTTGGACTTTGAACATTTAATCGACAAATTTGGTCTTGCACAGACTTTGGATAAATGCTTTGAGTTATCCATGAACTCAGTCCAGAATTCCTTTTGCTTGCATAGTTTGTCCAACGTCCTGAAGACGTATTGTTGAATTTGTCCGATGGAGATTTCTTCTACCGTCTGGCCTTGCTCTTTGATATTGAGTTTTGTTTGTTGGCTCAGATAATCATCAATAGATGATAAGTAGACTTGCTTCAGGCTCGGGTTATTGAGACCGTTTAGCGCATAGTATCTCCGTGTTTGTTGCTCGAAATGTTTCGCAAGATCTCTCTTCTTAAGCGAACAACATTTTGCTGCGAAGAAATCCTCTTGTAATTGATCTTTGAGGTGTTTTGGGGTGCCTATGAATTCCCGATGAATTTCTCCGAGTAGTAATGGTATGGTGGTCTGATAGACTTGCTGCTGTCTGTATTCGCCAAGCGAATTCCACCATTCTTTGAGTGCACCTGAGAACCGTGCAGTGAATTGTTGTATGACGAGGTGTGAGGTTGAGGTGATAACCTCAGAATTCATCCATGCGTGGAATTCGTCTAAACGATCATTCCATCTTTCGAAGGGAATATCGTCAAACGTAAACGTCACGACTTTTGAGGCGAACTGCTTCGTTGGCCTTTCTTGTTCTTGAATGGGTGTTCCATTCATCTCGTCGTCAGAGAACACTTCGTCTATGTCTGGCTCTGTCTTTGATGGTTCTCCAATAGCAAACTGCTTTGGTAGTGATTCATCTTCAGAGTCAGTCTTGTAAGCTGAGCTTGAGCTTGAATCCGAGAGGTTAATAATCACCGGTGTTGGATGAGACGTTTTTGCCGGTGGTATTGGCGATTGAGCGGACTCTGGCTCTTTTGCTCTTTCGTCTTGTTCCGCTAGTTGATTTAGCAGACTAGACATCGTAAACTCCGTAGATTCTGTAGACTCGATTATGCCTATCTCCTTTCCTTTTCTTCTATCGCGATCAGGAGACTCTTGACTAGAGTGTGAGGAGGCAGATCTTTGAGTCGTTGTTGGATTGACACGGAATTCGGATTCCTTTTGCCTTCTTGCCCTTTCTCGTACGGGTCGTGGTCTGAACTCGCCGACAGGAGGAGTTACAGCATATCTTGATGTGAACGCTTCATCAGACGATAGGAAACCAGGAACTGGATTTCTTGTCGTCCCATATTGTTCTCCTGAGAGAAACCCTTGAGAGTACGATCCTGGGTATATGGGCATCGTTGATGACATGCTCCCGAGATGTGGATGGTATGGTCTTTGCTGGTTCTGGACCATACTTTCGAGGCACTTTTGAAGGTCTTTTAGTTGAAACCTGAGATTGATCATCTCAGCTTCTTTGCCTTGAAATTGAGTGGTGTTGACCATCATATGTTTGGCCATAGACATCATCTCTTTGTGGAGGGTATTTAACCGACTCTCGATTTCTGATATAACGCCCCGACCGCCCCTACCTGGGCCCCATGCCCTCTCTCGGCACGTGGGCCCCACCCTCGTCCGACGGCCGGTGCGTTAGTCCGGGAGGCTTGTATGACTTGTTTACTGACCCTGCAATCACCACGTGACCTTTCCCCGTGTTTTGTCCTCACTCACACGCTACCGCGAATCACTTCCCGGAAGGTCACCCATCCTTAGACTACTCCAGCCCAAGCACCCTTAACTCTGGAGTTCTTTCGGGCAAGTGATCGGAAAAGGTAAGTGCACTTTGGTGACATAGGTAGCCAAATCAATTCTTATAAGCCTCTCCGCATATACAAGAAACCGGGATGTTACAATCACCCCCACTCACAGAGCGCAACGTCCTCGTTGCGCACCAGGATCGTCACCCTAGACGGTGTGAGCCCACCTGACTTCACACACGTGTTTGGGTTCGGCTCTGATACCACTTATAACGCCCCGACCGCCCCTACCTGTGGGCCCCACGACTTCTCCCGGCACGTGGGCCCCACCCTGGTCCGACGGCCGGTGCGTTAGTCCGGGAGGCTTGTATGACTTGTTTACTGACCCTGCAATCACCACGTGACCTTTCCCCGTGTTTTGTCCTCACTCACACGCTACCGCGAATCACTTCCCGGAAGGTCACCCATCCTTAGACTACTCCAGCCCAAGCACCCTTAACTCTGGAGTTCTTTCGGGCAAGTGATCGGAAAAGGTAAGTGCACTTTGGTGACATAGGTAGCCAAATCAATTCTTATAAGCCTCTCCGCATATACAAGAAATCGGGATGTTACAATCACCCCCACTCATAGAGCGCAACGTCCTCGTTGCGCACCAGGATCGTCACCCTAGACGGTGTGGGCCCACCTGACTCCACACACGTGTTTGGGTTCGGCTCTGATACCACTTATAACGCCCCGACCGCCCCTACCTGGGCCCCATGCCCTCTCTCGGCACGTGGGCCCCACCCTGGTCCGACGGCCGGTGCGTTAGTCCGGGAGGCTTGTATGACTTGTTTACTGACCCTGCAATCACCACGTGACCTTTCCCCGTGTTTTGTCCTCACTCACACGCTACCGCGAATCACTTCCCGGAAGGTCACCCATCCTTAGACTACTCCAGCCCAAGCACCCTTAACTCTGGAGTTCTTTCGGGCAAGTGATCGGAAAAGGTAAGTGCACTTTGGTGACATAGGTAGCCAAATCAATTCTTATAAGCCTCTCCGCATATACAAGAAATCGGGATGTTACACTTATAACGCCCCGACCGCCCCTACCTGGGCCCCATGCCCTCTCTCGGCACGTGGGCCCCACCCTGGTCCGACGGCCGGTGCGTTAGTCCGGGAGGCTTGTATGACTTGTTTACTGACCCTGCAATCACCACGTGACCTTTCCCCGTGTTTTGTCCTCACTCACACGCTACCGCGAATCACTTCCCGGAAGGTCACCCATCCTTAGACTACTCCAGCCCAAGCACCCTTAACTCTGGAGTTCTTTCGGGCAAGTGATCGGAAAAGGTAAGTGCACTTTGGTGACATAGGTAGCCAAATCAATTCTTATAAGCCTCTCCGCATATACAAGAAATCGGGATGTTACAATCACCCCCACTCATAGAGCGCAACGTCCTCGTTGCGCACCAGGATCGTCACCCTAGACGGTGTGGGCCCACCTGACTCCACACACGTGTTTGGGTTCGGCTCTGATACCACTTATAACGCCCCGACCGCCCCTACCTGGGCCCCATGCCCTCTCTCGGCACGTGGGCCCCACCCTGGTCCGACGGCCGGTGCGTTAGTCCGGGAGGCTTGTATGACTTGTTTACTGACCCTGCAATCACCACGTGACCTTTCCCCGTGTTTTGTCCTCACTCACACGCTACCGCGAATCACTTCCCGGAAGGTCACCCATCCTTAGACTACTCCAGCCCAAGCACCCTTAACTCTGGAGTTCTTTCGGGCAAGTGATCGGAAAAGGTAAGTGCACTTTGGTGACATAGGTAGCCAAATCAATTCTTATAAGCCTCTCCGCATATACAAGAAACCGGGATGTTACATCTGAGATCGAGTTTTGAAGACCACTCAATCTCTTCGAATATTCTGCAAACTGATCGATTTTGTGATTGATCGTACTAAGCAGTCGGTTTTGTGCCATGGCATTTTCCGTTTGCCAATTGAGCACCTTTTCTCCTTGACTTAATTGACTCGGTCCCGAAGGACTGATTGCACTTGAAAGTACTTTTGGAGAGTGGGATATGTTGTCGGTGATGAAGTCCTTTGATGGAGGAAAGTTGTCGTCTTCCATCATCATGATTTCCGGCACGGATGACTCTTTTTGATTAGAGTATTCGACTATGAAGTCGTATCTTCCGTTGCCTTCTCCGAGAGGACCTACCGTAGGATCTCCGTCTAGATATCTTTTGTAACATCCCGGTTTCTTGTATATGCGGAGAGGCTTATAAGAATTGATTTGGCTACCTATGTCACCAAAGTGCACTTACCTTTTCCGATCACTTGCCCGAAAGAACTCCAGAGTTAAGGGTGCTTGGGCTGGAGTAGTCTAAGGATGGGTGACCTTCCGGGAAGTGATTCGCGGTAGCGTGTGAGTGAGGACAAAACACGGGGAAAGGTCACGTGGTGATTGCAGGGTCAGTAAACAAGTCATACAAGCCTCCCGGACTAACGCACCGGCCGTCGGACGAGGGTGGGGCCCACGTGCCGAGAGAGGGCATGGGGCCCAGGTAAGGGCGGTCGGGGCGTTATATCTTTTGTACAGGGGATCCTTCTTCTTTCTGCGCCGTTGGCGGATTTCGTCATCGGACTCATAATAATTTTCTGTGCAAGCCGAGCAAGAACAGACATCAGAATATTGATGGCCGTTTTCATCCTTGAAAGGATATACGACTTGTCCGTATTGTCCGAAGGAGACCGGCTTTGGATTTTGGTCTCGGTATGGTCCGTGGAATTCGTGTTCATCAATTTGGATTGCAAATTGTGTGAACAGTTGTTTCCGAGATGATGAAGATCTCGGTTTGTCGAATATGATTTCCGTTGTTCCATCACTTCGCGAATGGAATCTGGCTTCGGATGTTTGGACCGGTGCTTGAGTCGCTTGATGTAGCTTCTCATAGCTTGTTACCCATGACTCTGGTATCTTTTTTATTAATTCCTCTCGAGAGATTTGTCGAGGAATTTGCGTTGTGCTTGGCGCTTGCGAAGCCGATGTGACTTCTAGATATAGCGCTTCGTCAGAGGAGGGTAGGACGAGGTCAAGAGCATGGTCTTGAACACGATATACAATTTGGTGATGTAGTGTTGCGATAACACTCTTCTCTTGCATAGGCAGTCCGATCAGCTGAAGCTGGACCTTGAGCGTCTTGAGTAGGTTCGGATCTTGCAAAGAGACGTTGAAGTTGGGAAACAGCGTTATGAATACTGTTCCGGCGTTTAATGTTGTCTGAACCGTACCGATGCAGGCCTGTTGATATGACTTTAGCCGAGAGTCGACTAGAGCGATTCTTGCGATAACTGGCAGACCTTTACGGGCGTGTAGGGTTAGCCCGATACGCACCACTCCGAAGTGGAGATGGGTGTATCCTTGTTGACGCCATAATCGTGGAAGCACTTCTGGGATGTTGAGAGAAATGAATTGCTCCTCTTCCGTGGCTGGGACTTGGCAAGATGAGAACTTGCTGGATTGAACGTATTCCCGGACTCTTCGGCTTGCCGAAGGTTGTATGAGCTCACGGACGTTCTTTATCGAGAAAACACTGGGTTTTCTGGCAAAGAACTCGTATGGATTCACCAGTGGAAGTGTTGTTTCAGGCAGACGATCGCCTGGAACATATTCTATTTCGTAAAGAGAATTTATATCGGAACTATTTTTTTGGTTTTTTGGTTTTTGTAAAGTAGAAATTGCAAACTGAGAATCTATAGCTAAAGGATTTGAAATTGACATTTTTGAGAATTAGTTTTCAGAACATTCAAAACAATCCGTCATAAACAAAGCTTCTTTCCCTCAAACATAGGTTGTTAGGCTCTGATACCAATATCTGATTACACGAGAGACTCGAGTCATAAGACAAGAGACGAACTCTGAGTAACGGTTAACCGTATGAACTAGTCGTGTTGAAGATCGTGATAGCCGTGTTGATAGCTATGGGATCTGATAGGTTCCAGGTAAAGGGAGCATAAACGGCACTACCTGGCCTCGGGCTCAACCACTGTTAGGAATCCTATCGCCCCCCACAACCACCGTATTGGCCGTCACGACCGTCGTATTGACAGTCATCACGGATAAACGATTCGCTCATCGAACGCACGAGATAAACAGAATCAATAGAGAGTGATCACCCAACCCATGAGAGAGAGAAAGCTACAGAGCTTATGACATCTCGTAGAGAAGTCTGAAAACTAGAGAGAGTTTTTAGTGATTCATAGAGAGAGAAAGCTAGAGAGAGGTTGATAAATAACATCATCGGTTTCTCTCATCTTCGGTGATCTCATAGTTATTTTTTTTTTTTTTTGCGTTTCTTAAGATTTAATGCTAATTGAGTTTTTTTTTGTTCTTCTCTAATCAGTTTGCACACAGAGATTAAATACAATGTTGGTTCAACCAGTGTCGTCGACTTTGCTTTTAATAACTACGGCGCCAGGATATCGGAAGTTGATATTATCCATGCCCCTGCAACACCAACAAAAGCTAAGTACAAGTAGTTTCATTGTAGTAAACAATGCTTTTTAATCATTTTTTTAAGTTTAAGAATCATTAAATATCTGTTACATAGTTGTGTTAGACACGGGTATTACCAAACCCACCTCTATGACGCTTCTATGTAATTGTGTGTTAATTTTTCGGTATTGTTTTTTGCTTTACACTTGAGTGTTGCTATTGATGTTCCTGTAGAGGAGACGTATCATCTCCACCAGAGGTAATTTATTTTTCGAATGAATCAATTGTGGTTTTCCTTTCAGTACTATGAGTTCGACACAAATCATGATCTTTGTACGGTATATATTCAGATAGTACCAGATAAGTTCATATATGAAATATTGTCAACTAAAATTGAAATTCGTCTTGCAAAAGACGATTTGTTCACACTGGCCTCTCTCTTGAACATGTCAAAAAGCCTTTGGTGTTGCCAAAGCCATATGCCTCATCAGGTTTGCTACCTTTTTCTTATTTAGTTTCATTTGATGAGATTACTTACTGTCTCTTGACATGTGAATCTGATGCTGTTTTGTATGATGGTGTAGAGGTCAACATATTCATCTTCTAAAAAATTAAAGGACTGGGACAAGCTGGAAGATGAAATGAAGAAACTGGTATGTCTCTTATGCGATAATAATACTTTAACCTAGGCTATTTAATGCGATAATATGTTGACTAACGGATCAAGATGGCCCTGCCACAAATTGAAAACTCAATTCAACAAGTTTGCTAATACTTTTCTTTGTTTTGAATTAGCAACTTAAAAGATTAAACATGATACAAAGGTAATATTATCTTCATTAATTTGTTTCTCTCTTATGATTGCATATTCGAACGATATTTTAATTTATACTAATGTTTTTTAGTTTAATTTATTTCTTCAGAAGTGGAATTTGCGGGAATCTCAAAGAAGAATGGAATCTTCTCCATGTCTCTGTTGACATTGATGAAGAGTTTCTCAATAAGTAAGTTCATGTCTATCTTTTTGAAAAAAATTGTTCGGTCTAGATTGGTTGTGTAAATATTTTAATCATGACAGATACGACATCAAATGGAATGATTCAATTTTCGCATACGACAAACATTTGCCGATGTAAGTGATTTCTTCGTTTTCTTTCCAAAAAAAAACTTCAACGTAAGGAAAATCTTTACTCCGTCTTTTTAACCTTGATTATTATTGAAGTTTGGGAAGAATACAATTCGGAGGAAACTCTGCTACTCGATCCTTAGACGGTCCCAAGCCCTTGAAAATTGATTTGATAAAGCCTTCATTTTTTACAAGTTTTGTGCTTGATTTGTCCATATGTTTTTCCCCCATATGTTAGGAAAGTTTCTGATCAATAATTTGCAGACATAAATGCATTTAAAAAAGTAACGAGCTAAAGATTAGTTGTGAATGTAAGTTGAATTGAGTCTCTGCTTTCTATATTCCCCTCAATATACTTAATACATTACTTTGTTGTTGTTTCTTTTTGGATTTTGGTCTCAATTTTATTAGCTTTTTATTTTATTTTTGTCTTTAGATTCCTGGATTTATTTTGGAATATTTTTGGTCTCAATATGGCTTCCACATTTGGATTATATTTTGTTGCTTCGTTAGTCTGGGGGTTTGGTTTGTTTTGTTTCCAAGAGTTTTCTTGGATAAACACCCAAAAATATACTACTATTATTTTCTTAGCACACACTTCGATTAGTATCTCATAATCAATTAATTGTACTCATCAGAGCTTTGACTTCTCTTTTTAATGCTTGGATGCTATACTGAGTTATTTTTGTAGGTAAAAGATTGAGAGCGGATGAATTAACCATATGGTTTCCTCATTACAAGTACATTTGGGAAGAAAAATATCAAATTATTCTAAGGAACTAGGTTATAGATTAAAAAGGTAACATCATCTCTGAATTTTAACATTATCTTTCTTTTTCTGAATTTATAGGAGAATGCAAAGAGAGTGGTGATCAAGAACACATGCCTTGAATTTGGAGAACATGTTGAGAATTTGAAGAATATCCAACGAGTTCCTACAACACTTCAAATATTTTTCGACTCTAAGAGAACTTTTTGTATTTTTTCTCTTTACATTTATTCTTAGGGATGATCTTTCTTTGTTATTGAAAAATATAATAACAGAAACTGTATAAAAGATAAAACGGAAACAATATACCGGATGAATAGATATGTCATTGATGTGAATTTATTGTTTTCTAAGTCGTATGATTCAAATTAAACTAATTAATTCTGTAATTCATTTATTTATTATCTAACTACAAAAAAAATCTAGAAAGGAAACCATATAAATCGGATTGGAATGCACTTCCTATATTTAAATTTAAAATATATTCCAAGATATCACTCATATTTGTTGGAAAATTCCATTAATTGATTTGTTTAGCCGATTAAAAGTAAGTATTTTTCATATTTCACTATAATTTTGTTTTCTGTTTTTATATAAGTTAAATATGTATAGCCATCTTGCGGTAACCCTATTTAACTTATATATCGGTTTTATATTTATTTTGTTACTAAATATAAAACCCTAAATAACACAAATTATATCTAAACACAAAAATCATAATTAAACATATAACCATATTACAAAAATAAAATGTACAAATTTATTTTAATCTAAACACAAAAATAAATATGTGTCTCATATTTATTATCTAATATAAACCTACAAAAGTAAATTATATATAAATATAAAAATAAACACAAATTATATTGAAAGTTTCGATTAAAAAAATGAAAAAAAATCCCATCTCGGACGCACGGGTTAAGAAATGTTTAGATTTTTTTGTTAAGAAATTAATGCATTCGTATTGCTCAGCAATCTTAAGTTTTATCTAAAACATTATAGCTAATAATTCCAACCTTACAATATTTATAAATACACTTTCGAAAACCTCAAGTATTATTCAGTTTCTAGAATTTTTTTTTTGTTTGAGCTATTGATTTTTGTTTTAATCTCAATGTTTGTTCTGACAATTTTTATGGCATTTGATTCCTTATACAACATGAAAAATGGAAACGTTCACATGCCTCTGAAACCAATTAAGTTCGAGTATGTCTCAATCGCTGCTGCATATGAATTCATCATTTTCCTCTGGACCGAATACAAATCTGAGAAGTAGGTTCGACATCTGCAAGGAATAATATAGATTCGTCTAACTCTCAGGTTTTTAGCTTTTTTCTTTCTTTTTAACCATTTTGAGAATTATTTTGGATTTAAACACATTCATTTTGGGTCGTTTGTAATCTTATTATAGGAATTACAATGCAATCATATGGTAACTCCATCGACGAAGAGGATCAACACAGTAATGGTATATTTTAGATTAACAAAATTGTAATGCGTTTTATTTTTGTTCTTTTTGTTTACTAACTATAAATAGATAAACAAGCAAATCAAAAGAAAAAAAGATGACACGGGTGTAGAAAATGAGCAACACACTCAAGGTATGTGTTTTCAAGAATGTTGGTTACTCTATTTTTTATATATATTTAATAATTGTTGTATCAGATCTTATAATTGTTATAATTTCATGTTAGATATTTGATCTTTGATACAATGACAACGAAGAAAACATGAAGAATAAGATGAAGCTTGGCAAGCCGCAAAACCATCTGTATGTATAAAGTTATCTACACGGTTCAAAAATCAACGTCTTCACAACTTTATATCGTATACTAAATAAACGATTCCATTCAACTTCTTTTTAATACAAATTAAGTCATGTCGCTTATTAGAAAAATATTATTTGTTTACAGATCATTTTTGTTTTTGAAGAGATCAAAGGATGTAACCCTCCAACGAAATTGTATATTTAATAAACATCATAATTTTTTTAAAAACTTACCCCCGTTCTATGTCGGATCAGAAAAAGATTATGTCAACACAATGAACTCCCGATCTATGGCGGATTAGAAAAAACTAATTATATCTAAACACCAAAATAATTTTGTGTCTCATATGAAAAAAATTAAAAAAATATATATATTTAAACATCAAAAACACAATATATATTACAAAATTTGATTATAAAAATTAAAAATTTCCGTGCGGGCGCACAGATTTTGTATTGATATTTTTGGAACTTATCAATAAATTTCTATTACTAAATATTTTATTTACAATATATTAAATAATCTAATTAATCACAAATCTCTATCAACATCTTAATTTTAGGAAGTTTTTCAACTATTGGAAAGATTTTGTTGGTCATTATGATTAATTATTATATTCAAAACTAAAATATCGCAAACCCTATAATTTAGTCTTCTTCTCCTATAAATATTGCAAATTCCCTTGGCTAATCTCACACTACAAATTCCATTCAAAGATCGATTACTCTTTCAAACAAATATTACTACTTTCATAATAGATTCTAATGGTTTTGTTATATGTTATAGGCTGTTTCAAGTCTCAATCCATCCAAATATGAATAGCGGTTCCATGTGAATTGAAGTTACTACTAATTTCAAAACTTAAAAACTTTAACTCCAATCGTTGTTCATAAATGTTGTTTTTTGTTATAATTATGTTTGAAATATCAATATATGTCATTTTCAGTTGCAGGTCCAAGAATTCAATTATTTCAACTACGTTAAATGATCTTTCAAATTGGTCAAGACCTTCCAGCCTATGGCGACCAACAATGAAAGAATCTGGTGCTGCACCGCCTGGACAAATGAAGTGAGTAAAAAAGTTTATTCGATTATAAAAATGATAAATTATATTACAAAGTTTCATAAACAAAAAAAAACTACAAAAACAAAAATCATATTACAAAAATTAAATCTAAAAACAAATTACATCTAAACACAAAAATAAACACAAGTTATATTACAAATTTTCATAAACAAAAAAAAAACATTTAGACAAAAAAGCAGTAAAGGTAGCGAGAAATGAACGATTTAGATATAAGAGGGAGAGGGATGACAAAGTTGAGTTGAGATTTTGAACGATTCAAATGTATAATAACAATACTGATAAAAGTCTAAGCGAAAAGTTTGAGCTTGATTCAAAAATGTTTTGATGATGTGTCATTTCCACAATTATTCTCAGCTAGATGTTCCTCGATCTGATAGAGAGATGATTAGTATGGACTTTAATTTTATATTATTAATGTATTTCAAAAAACAATATTGAAGATAATTTGACTTTAAATTAATAGGTAGAGATTTAAAAGAAAAAAATAAGGTTGGATTTTGTTGGTTCTTTAAAAATTAACTATGGTAGGAACAAAAAGACAAAGTTAAACTGTGTGAATTTTTAGAAAAATTTAACGGGTTCTAAATGTGTTAAACATTAACTGGATTAATTAGAAATTTAACGATAATTTAAAATAAAGTAAGAGTTTATAAAATCTCACAATTAAAGTAAAATAAAAGTATTCAAAGTCTCACATTGAAAAAGCAGTAAAGATAGCAAGAAATGAAAGATTTAGATATGAGATTACAAATGAAAAACCAATAAGATTGAGTTTAAACCCGAGTATAAGAGGGAGAGGGATGACAAAAGTTGAGTTGAGATTTTGAACGATTCGAATGTATAATCAAAATAGGATAAAATTTTAAGCGATAATTTTGAGCTGATGTGTCATTTCCACAATTATTCTCGCTGGATGTTCCTCGATATGATAGAGAGGTGATTAGTATGAAATTTAATTTTAGGTTATTAATATATTTGAAACAAAATGTTGTAGATAATTTGACTTTAAATTAATAGGTAGCGATTTAAAAAAAAAATTTAAGGTTTATTTTGTTGGTCTTTTTAAAATTAACCATGGTAGGAACAAAAAGACAAAGTTAAACTGTGTGAGTTTTTAGTAGAACTTTAAAGATTTCATAAGTGTTAAACTTTGATTGGATAAATTAAATCTTTAAAAATTATAAAATAAATAAAAATTTCTAAAATCTCGCACTTAAAATAAAATAAAACTTGAAAGCCATAGACGGAAATTAGTAAAAGATATGATATGGCTAGAAAAGAACGATTTAGATATGAGAATTTAAATGATAAACTGATAAGATGAAGTTTGAGTAGAAAACAGAGTATAAGCAAGAGACGGATGACAATAGTTGAGTTGATATTTGAACGGTTCTAATGTATAATCACAATACAGTTAAAATAAAATAAAAGTTTTCAATTGTTCACATAGAAAAACAGAAAATGAACCATTTAGACAAGAAATTACAAATGAAAAAACCGATAAGATTGAGTTTGAGTAGAAACCCGAGTATAAGCAAGAGACAAATGACAATAGTTGAGTTGACATTTTGAACGGTTTTAATGTATAATCACAATACAGTTAAAATAAAATAAAAGTTTTTAAAGTCTCACATAGAAAAACAGTAAAGATAGCAAAATTGATCCCGCTTTAGACATGAAATTACAAATAAAAAACTGATAAAATTTAGTTTGAGTAGAAAACTGAGAATAAGCAAAAGACAGATGACAATAGTTGAGTTGAGAACATCTAATTTTATAACATAACATATTAAAAATGGTACATACAAAAAAAATTAGATATTTAAACACCAATATTATCCGTAACCTCTAAACCTGTTACAATAAGTAAACAACTTATGAAAACTAAACCCACAAAGAATTTTTTATGTCTAATCAGGAATTATTGTGTTTCATATTACGAAAATTATATATACAAAAACAAAGTATTGTTAAACCCAAAATAAATATGTCTCATATTACAACCCGTTTGTCCACAACACCAATTATACTAAACACAATAAAAACAATAAATATTACAAAATTTCATAAACCAAATAAATAAAAAATTCCCGTACGGACGCACAGGTTATAATCTAGTGGATAATTAAGGAGGAGTGTTAAAGGATAATTATCCTTACTTTCACCGACTTCACCTTGGATAAGTTTTACTGACTTACCGACTTACCGACTTATGTTATTTTATTAATTTACTTTTACTATATATATGTACGTTGATCAAGTGACTTGAGAGAGCAATAGCAATAATAAAGATCATTTCTTCTCTCTCACACTACTCTTTCATCTCCCTCTCTCTGACATCACGTATTTCTCTCACTTCCTCTCACAAACATATAATAATATATATATTATATATATACATATATAAACACTAGTTTATGACAAAAAACATTTTACTACCAGAAAAAGTTTTTTACTACCTATTAATCCTTGATACATGTCAATCTCTCCGGCTTTGATGTTCTATAAATTTTGTCATTAGCTGATTTTTATTTTAACGCTTAATGCAAGAAATGAAATACACAAATATTATGCTTCTTCGTTCGCTTGAAATACAAAAAAGCGGAAAAGATAGATAGAGAGGGAATCGTTAGTCATGATTTCAAACGTAGATGTATCTTCATAACTTTGTGTTATGTTTCACCTCATCTATCGTCCTTCATTGTACCTCTTCGTATTAGTGATTTTGGCATTATATATTTGAATTTGGGTTCTTCAGTTTTATTAGTTTAACTATGGAAAAACCAGGGTTTTTGTAACGCCCGCGTTCCGGAAAATAAATTAATTAATTAATTAATTTAATTGTTCCGGAATTTTCCTTCGGGTTTTGAGCCTTAGACAAATCTGGGGAAATTAATTATTGGGGGAAATAATTAATTCGGGTTTGTTCCGGGGGTGTCATGAATCGATTTGGAAGTTGTGGGGTTTTTCTCAAAGATTGAATCTTTCTTTTTATTGTCTTCTTCCTCTTATCTTCTTGGGCGTGAAAAACCAGTCTTGGAGAGGAAAAAGAGATTGGTCGCGAGAGAGAGAGAGAGAGAGAGAGAGAGAGAGAGAGAGAGAGAGAGAGAGAGAGAGAGAGAGAGAGAGAGAGAGAGAGCGAGAGAAGGAGAGAAGCTTGGTGAAGCTTGGGTCTTGCGAGATCGAGAGAGGCTTGAGCGTGGGGAGAAGCTTGAAGGAGAGGTTGGAGGGGCTTGGTAGAGGCGTGAGCTTGGGAGGAAGGAGGGAGGTCTTCTTGAGCTTGGGGAAGTCATTCTAGAGCTCGATCCATCCGATTAAGGTGAGTTGTGACCAAAGGCTAGCATTTAAGCTTGTGCCGAGCTTGTCTCCTTGGTTGTTGTTTTCGCGATCCAAGCTTGTTCTTCTTGTTGTTGGATTCGCGATTTTTGCTTGCTTTCTTGGTTGTTGATTGCGATCCTTGCTTGTCTCTTGGTTGTTGATGGCGATTTCTTGCTTGTTCTTCTTGCGAGGGATTCGCGATCTGAGCTTGTTCGTCTTGTGAGTGATTCGCGATTTCTTGCTTGTTTTCCTTGTCGTTGATCGCGATTCCGCTTGTTCCCCTTGTTGTTGTTTGCGATCCGTGAAAGCTTAGCGGGAGCGGGATTGCTAAGCTTGTATTTGGGTATTTCTTTTAATGGTGATTAAATTGTGATTAATCGCTAATTGTGTTGGGTTATTTCTTTAATTGTGATTAATTGTGATTAATTGCTAATTGTGCTGGGATTTCTTTTAATTGGTGCCAATTATTTTCTTCGTATTGTTAATTGTTGATTGTTGTGCTTATTGGTAGCCTGTTGTTGGGGTGATCAATCTCACTCAGCGTTTGGTTAGCCAAATGTTGATGCATCACTTTTGTCGATGCAGGTAAAGATAAGGCGTGATCGTGGAATCAAGGCGGTGAAGAGGGGATGATTTGGACGGGGTTTCTTTTGTTGTTATTATATTGTGGTTGCTTGTGAATTTATTGTAAAAAAAAAAAAAAAAAAAAAAATTTAAGAAGCGGTTGTTTCATTTTGGTATCAGAGCCCTTACGGTTCTAGGAGCCTAGGTGGTTCTAGATTAAATTGGGTATTGTGTGGGGGTCTTAGAATCATCCTCTTCGAGCCTTGTGAGATTCCACGGTGAGTATCTTTATTGTGATGATTGTTTTTAGTTTTCTTAGCTTGTGCTTCTGCACGTGTGCAGATGGCTAGAGGGCGTGGTAGGGGTCGTGGCCGTCGTAGGGGTCGTGGACGTGTGCCGGCGGAGCAGGTCGAAGATTCGCGTGCGAGTCAGGTTGGGTCTGAGGGTGCGGCCGGAGTGAGTGCCGTTGGGGCTGGCGTGAGCGTCAGTGTGGCTGGTGTTCCAGCGGGTGCTGCGGGTGTAGCAGCGGGTGATGCTCGTGCCCGAGATGATCGCATAGCGGATCTGCTGACGAGGGTGTTGGAGCGGTTACCAGAGAGGGTACCGGCTCAGGCTCCTGTGGCTCCGGTAGTGGTGGAGGCTCAGCCTCAGGCGGCAGCTGCGGTTGCTGAGGAGATCCCATCCTATCTGAGGATGATGGAGCAGATGCTGAGGATTGGCACGGGGTTCTTTTCTGGAGGTGCTAATCCTGAGGACGCAGATGCGTGGTTGAGGAGGATAGAGAGGAATTTCCTCTCGAGTAGGTGTCCCGCGGGATACCAGGTGGACATTGCGGTCCATTTTCTGGAGGGTGATGCGCATCTCTGGTGGAGGGGTGTGGCAGCACGGAGAGTACAGGCCGCGATGGCTTGGGCGGATTTTGTGGAGGAGTTTAACTCCAAGTACTTTCCTCAGGAGGCGTTCAACCGGTTAGGGTCGAGGCTTGCGAGTTTGACTCAGGGGGATCGGTCGGTACGCGAGTATGAGGTGGAGTTCGTCCGGCTCGGGTCTTATGTTAGACGAGCGGGTGAGAGTGAGTCGGCCCGTGTGCAGAGATTCTTAATGGGTCTCCGGGTTGACTTGAGGAACCGTTGCATGGTGAGGCCTTTTTGCACGGTTGATGAGTTGGTTGAGACCGCAGCTTTGCTTGAGGAGGGCCTGAAGGACGAGGTGGTAGTGGCTACGCCGCGTTTTCAGGCGAGCTCTGTACAGCAGCAGTCCGGTTCGAGCAGAGGCAGTAGTAAGCCGATGCAAGGACAGAAGCGGAAGCGGGAGAGCGCTTCGAGTGGTAGTCGGGGTGGTCCGGGTTGCTTTGGTTGTGGGAGCATGGATCACCGAGTGGCGAGCTGTCCTCAGAAGGGCGGAGCGCGAGTGGATTCTCGAGTGTGCTATCACTGCAAGGAGGCGGGGCACATCAGGCCTCAGTGTCCCCAGTTGCGGCAGAGGGAGACCGCGGTAGTGCAGCCTCTCAGGCAGGTGGCATCAGCGCCTAGAGTGTACTCCATCACCGAGACCGGCGAGCCGAGTTCCAGGCCGATCACAGGTATTTTCTTAGACTCCTCTAAGTTTAATTTTGTGTTGGGGAATGTCGTGCTCGTCGGGATGTTAAGGTTCTCGGCACATGTATATGTGCAGGGACCTTGTGTGTTGGGGGTGTAGAGTGTCATGTGTTGTTTGACTCAGGAGCATCGCATTGCTTCGTTTCCCCGGAGTTGGCCGAGAGGGCTAATCTCCGGAGCGAGCCCGGTGTGAGTTTGGGTTTCGTGGAGGTTGCCGGAGGGAAGCTCCTGAGGATTCACGGTCGGGTGCGAGACGTGGATGTTCAGGTGGCAGGAGAGTCCATGGCTGCCGATTTGATTATCTGCTCAGTGGAGCTGTACGATGTCATCTTGGGCATGGATTGGCTCGGGAAGTTCAGGGCGCATCTGGACTGTCACCGAGGGCGAGTCGAGTTCGACCAGGGGAAAGGGAAGTTGGTGTATCAGGGTGTGAGGCCGACTTCCGGGAGTCTCGTGATCTCGGTTGTGCATGCGGAGCGTCTGATCGAGGGAGGTTGCGAGGCGTATTTGGCTACCATTTCCCTGCCGGAGGCCGTCGGAGAGGCTAGGGTTCAGGATATTCGCGTGGTTCGTGAGTTCCAGGATGTGTTCCAGTCGTTGCAGGGGTTGCCACCATCTAGGTCGGATCCTTTCACGATCGAGTTGGAACCAGGGACGGCACCGATATCCAGGGCTCCTTATAGGATGGCTCCCGCAGAGATGGCAGAGCTGAAGAAGCAGCTGGAGGAGTTGTTGAGTAAGGGATTTATTCGTCCGAGTTCTTCGCCGTGGGGAGCGCCAGTGTTGTTCGTGAAGAAGAAGGACGGGAGTTTTCGGTTGTGTATTGATTATCGGGGACTTAACCGAGTCACAGTGAAGAACAGGTATCCTCTTCCGCGGATTGATGAGTTGTTGGATCAGTTGAGAGGGGCTACTTGGTTCTCCAAGATTGACTTGGCGTCGGGTTATCATCAGATTCCCATCGATGAGGTAGATATCCGGAAGACGGCTTTCAGATCTCGTTATGGTCACTACGAGTTTGTGGTGATGCCATTTGGGTTGACTAATGCACCGGCGGCATTTATGAGATTGATGAATAGCGTTTTCCAGGAGTATCTAGATGAGTTCGTGATCATCTTTATCGATGACATCTTGGTGTATTCGAGGAGCCGGGAGGAGCATGAGGTGCATCTGCGTGTGGTTCTTTCGAGGCTGCGGGAACAGAAGTTAATTGCTAAGTTGAGCAAGTGTAGCTTCTGACAGCGGGAGATCGGTTTTCTGGGTCACATTGTCTCTGCGGAGGGAGTGTCGGTAGATCCGGAGAAGATCCAGGCCATTAGTACTTGGCCGAGGCCGAGGAATGCCACTGAGATTCAGAGTTTTCTTGGGTTGGCAGGGTATTATCGGCGGTTCGTCAAGGGTTTCGCAAGTTTGGCTAAGTCTATGACGAAGCTGACAGGGAAGGATGTTCCTTTCGTGTGGTCCTCAGAGTGTGAGAAGAGTTTCGCAGGGCTGAAGGCCATGTTGTCTAGTACTCCAGTATTGGCGTTGCCTGAGTCGGGTGAGCCTTACGTGGTGTACACCGATGCGTCGGGAGTGGGTCTTGGTTGTGTGTTGATGCAGCGGGGGAAGGTTATTGCCTATGCGTCGCGGCAGCTGCGGAAGCATGAGGGCAACTACCCTACCCATGACTTGGAGATGGCTGCAGTGGTTTTTGCATTAAAGATTTGGAGATCTTATCTTTATGGCGGAAAGGTGCAGGTGTTCACAGATCATAAGAGCTTGAAGTACATTTTCACTCAGCCTGAGTTGAATTTGAGGCAGAGGCGCTGGATGGAGCTAGTGGCCGATTATGATCTGGAGATAGCTTACCATCCTGGTAAGGCTAATCTGGTTGCGGATGCGTTGAGTCGGAAGCGGGTGGCTTTGGCTCGGGAGCTCGAGGTAGAGTCCTTGGTGAGCGAGATTAACACATTGCGCTTATGTGTTGTATCTCAGGAACCTTTGGGCTTAGAGGCGGCTAACCAGGCGGATCTTTTGAGCAGGGTTCGGGTGGCTCAGGGAAAAGATGAGGGTTTGGTTAAGGCTTCGAGAGTAGAGGGTTCTGAGTATCAGGTATCTGCGAACGGCACTATCCTTGTTAGTGGGAGGGTATGCGTACCTTTGGATGAGGATTTGCGGCGAGAGATCCTGAGTGAGGCTCATTCGAGTATGTTTGCGATTCTTCCCGGAGCGACTAAGATGTACCGCGATCTCAAGCGCTATTATCATTGGGTCGGGATGAAAAAGGATGTGGCTAACTGGGTTGCTTCGTGCAACGTGTGCCAGTTAGTGAAGGCGGAGCACCAGGTCCCGAGTGGTTTGTTGCGGAGTTTACCCATTCCAGAGTGGAAGTGGGATATGATCACGATGGATTTCGTGGTGGGTTTACCAGTTTCTCGGACCAAGGATGCTATTTGGGTCATCGTCGATCGATTGACCAAGTATGCGCGTTTTCTGGCCATTAAGAAGACCGATGGGGCGGCAGTTTTGGCTAGGAAGTACGTGCAGGAGATTGTGAGACTGTATGGAGTACCGGTGAGTATTGTTTCGGACCGGGATCCTAAGTTCACATCGGAGTTCTGGAATGCGTTTCAGGCAGAGTTGGGCACGAAGGTGCACTTGAGCACGGCGTATCATCCTCAGACAGATGGGCAGTCCGAGCGAACCATCCAGACTTTGGAGGATTTGTTGAGGATGTGCGTGCTGGATTGGGGTGGTCATTGGGTGGATAACTTGAGCTTGGTTGAGTTTGCGTATAACAATAGTTACCAGGCGAGTATTGGGATGGCTCCATATGAGGCTCTGTACGGGAGGCCCTGTCGTACCCCCTTGTGCTGGACCCAAGTGGGGGAGAGGAGCACTTTGGGTGCGAGTTTTGTTCAGGAAACTACAGAGAAGATCCGGGTTTTGAAGCTGAACATGAAAGAGGCCCAGGATCGGCAAAAGAGTTATGCTGATAAGAGGCGGAAAGAGCTTGTGTTTGAGGTGGGAGATAGTGTGTATCTCAAGATGGCCTTGCTGAGAGGTCCGAACAGGTCCATTGTTGCGACTAAGTTGAGTCCGAGGTATTTGGGACCGTTCCGGATTGTAGAGCGTGTTGGGCCGGTAGCGTATCGGTTGGAGTTACCCGCGGTTATGCAAGCTTTTCATAAGGTATTCCATGTGTCGATGCTGAAGAAGTGTCTGCATAGGGGTGACGAGGTATTGGCTGAGATTCCGTCAGATCTCCAGCCCAATATGACCGTTGAGGCGAGACCTTTGAGAGTTCTCGAGCGGAGGGTCAAGGAGCTTCGTCGGAAGAAGATTCCGATGATGCGAGTTCTGTGGGACTGTGACGGTGTTCAAGAGGAAACTTGGGAGCCAGAGGCTAGGATGGAAGCGAGGTTCCAGAAGTGGTTCCAGAATCAAGCTGCGGCTTGAGTTCCATCGAGAGGTTCCAGTTTCGGTTATAGCTGTGTGCTATGTGTATTCATTTTGTATTGCCGTTGTGTAGAACGATGTTACATTATGATGTGTAATAAGATAGATGTTCTTGTTGCTGTGGTGAGCATTGCGTGTTTTCGTTAAGCTTGTTCGGGAAAATGAGTCGAGTGACGAAACCGGGTTATTTCACTTAGCGGTTCTATGTGGTGGGTTGGATTGCAGGCGTATGGTACTTGTTTGTTTTATTACGTTTGTATTGATGACTTACTGCAGAGAGTTGTTGGGTGTTAAAGATAGCCTAGTCGTAGTTGTCTTGACAAGTTTTTCTAAAGCAAGCCGACACTGGAAGGTGCGCAAGGGAGGTGCGATGGCCGGGTTATTGGTCATGCACGGCAGATATTCCGGGTATGGAGTATAGTTCAGTCGAGATGCTTAAAGATATGTGATTTATTGCTCGTTGGGAGGACTGGTTCCTCCGGTGCCGATAGCTCGCAGGACTGTGTGTCTTGGGAGTGTGAGTGGCGATGTACCCAGTCTCGGGAGATTTATAGCCTAGAGTGATACGTGATACCGTGGATTCGTAAGGAGTATGTCCCAGACGTGGGATATATTGCCTAGAATTGAGTGGTATGGGGTATTGAGACTCTTGTAGGTTATATTACCGAGTGGAGTGGTACGGCATATACCTAGAACTCGGAGATGCTGCGGTGTCTTGGGTGATGTGGTATGGTGGATATCCTGCGGGATATGGCCGATGCTCGGAACTCAGAGATGCTGCGGTGTCTTGAGTAATGGGGTTGGCCGGTATTTGAGCAATAAGTACATATGATGTCGCGGTGTTATGAGCATAGGGACTGAATGGGAAACCTCGGAGGTTGGTATTGGACCTCGTGCGAGTATCGAGATGGTCGGGTTTGGCCAAAGGTTGTGTAATCGTTGCGACGATAAGATTCATTGGAGATGAACGGTTCATGGGAGATGAACGGTATCGAAGATTCGAGGGCGAATCTATGATAGTGGGGGAGAATTGTAACGCCCGCGTTCCGGAAAATAAATTAATTAATTAATTAATTTAATTGTTCCGGAATTTTCCTTCGGGTTTTGAGCCTTAGACAAATCTGGGGAAATTAATTATTGGGGGAAATAATTAATTCGGGTTTGTTCCGGGGGTGTCATGAATCGATTTGGAAGTTGTGGGGTTTTTCTCAAAGATTGAATCTTTCTTTTTTTTGTCTTCTTCCTCTTATCTTCTTGGGCGTGAAAAACCAGTCTTGGAGAGGAAAAAGAGATTGGTCGCGAGAGAGAGAGAGAGAGAGAGAGAGAGAGAGAGAGAGAGAGAGAGAGAGCGAGAGAAGGAGAGAAGCTTGGTGAAGCTTGGGTCTTGCGAGATCGAGAGAGGCTTGAGCGTGGGGAGAAGCTTGAAGGAGAGGTTGGAGGGGCTTGGTAGAGGCGTGAGCTTGGGAGGAAGGAGGGAGGTCTTCTTGAGCTTGGGGAAGTCATTCTAGAGCTCGATCCATCCGATTAAGGTGAGTTGTGACCAAAGGCTAGCATTTAAGCTTGTGCCGAGCTTGCCTCCTTGGTTGTTGTTTTCGCGATCCAAGCTTGTTCTTCTTGTTGTTGGATTCGCGATTTTTGCTTGCTTTCTTGGTTGTTGATTGCGATCCTTGCTTGTCTCTTGGTTGTTGATGGCGATTTCTTGCTTGTTCTTCTTGCGAGGGATTCGCGATCTGAGCTTGTTCGTCTTGTGAGTGATTCGCGATTTCTTGCTTGTTTTCCTTGTCGTTGATCGCGATTCCGCTTGTTCCCCTTGTTGTTGTTTGCGATCCGTGAAAGCTTAGCGGGAGCGGGATTGCTAAGCTTGTATTTGGGTATTTCTTTTAATGGTGATTAAATTGTGATTAATCGCTAATTGTGTTGGGTTATTTCTTTAATTGTGATTAATTGTGATTAATTGCTAATTGTGCTGGGATTTCTTTTAATTGGTGCCAATTATTTTCTTCGTATTGTTAATTGTTGATTGTTGTGCTTATTGGTAGCCTGTTGTTGGGGTGATCAATCTCACTCAGCGTTTGGTTAGCCAAATGTTGATGCATCACTTTTGTCGATGCAGGTAAAGATAAGGCGTGATCGTGGAATCAAGGCGGTGAAGAGGGGATGATTTGGACGGGGTTTCTTTTGTTGTTATTATATTGTGGTTGCTTGTGAATTTATTGTAAAAAAAAAAAAAAAAAAAAAATTTAAGAAGCGGTTGTTTCAGTTTTTGTCATTGACAATAAGGTTGAATTGGCAATTTGGGTACTTTGATTTTGGTTTTTTCATGTTCTATACTTCTATACTCTTATGTTGTGTTTTATGTAGATATTGGTGGTTGCTTTAATAAATGATGGGTTAGTGTTTTATTGAAGTTTATGTCTGGAATTTGTTGGGATATCAAATTTAGGGCTTTTTTAAAATGTGAATTCAGTTGAATGTTTAACGTTTTGGTTTATCACTTGTGTGTAATATAGTAGGGGCAGAAGAAAAGAGATCAGCCATGCTTGATCGATGATGGTAAAACCTTTTCAGATCACAAGTTTTAGCGTTTGTTTTTTCAATTGATTTTTACATTTGGAAGCCCTCTATTTGATTATAACGTATCCGTATTTTGGAAAATCTCTGTTCATAACCCTTTTTGTTTGGATATATGTTAGATTTTTCTTAGACGCATCAGGATCTATTGATCTTAGGATTTAGCTACAAGCCTTTTCTTATAAACATGGATCTGTTTTCAAAAGTTGCTTTGCTTGTTTTCCAACAGATTTTTGCGCACAAACAGTCTATTCGTGCTTACTATTTTAAAAAACTTTGATACGCAAACTGTGACATCTCAAAATTCAAAAATAATACTTATTTTTCAATTAAAATCCTCAAACCTTAACTTTAAAATTTGTCGCTAAATAAACCTTAACCATAACTTTCCAAAGAAAAAACACTAACTTACAAAGGAAGCAATGTTCCAGACTCCTAATCCCTGAATGAAGGTTTTATCCATTCTAAGTTGAGTTAGAGGTAATTTTGAGCCAAAAAAGGAGTTGGTTCAAATGAAGAATTAGAACAATAGGTAGGTCTGTTTCGGGTGAAAGATAGCCCATAAAGAAAGGAGAGTAATAAGGCCCAAGCAATGGTTTTAACACTGGACCGGCGACCAAACAGGGAAAGCTCTTGTGTCGTGGGTCAATCTGATCCAAATGGGTACGACCAGGTTTGATAATATTTTAAAAATAATAGTATGGTGTTTTTTAAATGGACCGGACCGGGGGTCGAAATGGGTTCAACCGTGAACCTGAAATATATCTGGGTTGGGTTGACAATAAAAAAAAAGAGATGTTAAAAAATGGATATGCACGATAAAAAAACCGGCAACCAGCAATCCAATGAACCATACAAAACCAGATTTAAAAGAATAAAACAAAAAGAGTCGTTTGACGTTTTTTTGCCTCGGGATGACGTTTGATTTGCCTCGGGGATTTGATAACCGTTGAAACCTTTACACATGTTCACACTCTTTGCTTTAGCTACCTCGTGAATCGCAAGAGTCGTTTGTTGGTTCCCGAGGTCACACGCTATCATCTTCCAGAGGTCATGCGCATCCACGCGCCAAACCGTTTATAAATAGCGAGGTCTCCCGTCGATTCTTCTCATTACTTACTTTCTCCAAAATTGCGAAAAACAGGTAGCTCTTTTTCTCTCTTCTTTCTCTCATTTAATTTATTTTCCTTCTAGAACTTTCCGATATGCCGCCACGTCATTTAAATTATCCGATCAATCTTCAAACGAACTGCGGTGTGTTTTTGAATTTTTCGATCAAGCTGCATCGATTTGCTCCTGCTGAGGCATGATGTCATATCTTGACATACTGAATGATTCGGTTGGCTCGGGAAACTTCCATACACGGCTCGTCCTTAACATTATTTCTTCTCCGAGAAGGGTCGTGGAGAATAGTTCCGCCGAGGTGACTTTCCCTGGAGATCCGAATTCTCATACAACCAAGGCTCCTGATGCCGTGGCTACTCCTGATGCCAAGGCGAATCCTGATGCCGAGGCAAACCCTGATGCCGAGGCGAATCTTGACGTCGAGGTGAACCCTGGTGCCGAGGCGAATCCTGACGCCGAGGTGACTCATGATGCCGAGGCGAACCGTTGAGGCAAGAATAGAAATTGACTGTATGATGTTGAACCGGTTGGTGTGTTCGTCGAGGCGATGAGCTGTAACGAAACACAAGAATAAACGAGCCGATCTTCCCGGCTCCACGCTTTCTACCGAATTGTCCCTAGGTGAGTTGTGGCAACATTTTAATATATCCCATGATGTCGAATTCGTTGTTCCCGAGTCAAATGACCGAGCCATTAGACCTCATTCGGGATACCATTAGTCACTGTCTATGAAGATTTCTTCCACATGTGCTTTCTCGGGTTTCCTATTCCCGAAGTTATAGGACATGGACTCGTTTTGGCACAAATAATGCCTTTGGGACTTCGTCATCTCGTGGGAATTTTGGTTCGTAGTTATGAGTGTGATGTCAAAATCGGCGTGATTCAACTCCGAAATCTGTTGGAGACTTGAAAGGTTCCTAAGTCGGAAAAGTTCTACATCGATAACAAAAGGACCAAGAAGATCATCACTGGTTTCCCGAGCAAGGATAGCGGTTGGGAGGACTATTTCTTCTTTGTCCGTATCTCCGATGCTGATGTTGGTAGTGATTGTCTTCGCTTGGTCAAGACGAGTTGGGGACCACTTGGTAGGTGATCATTAGAATTTTGGTTCGGCGCGTTATTCAGTATTGATTACTGATCTTGTTTTCTTGTTTTCACAGTTCGTGATTTCCTTCTTCCGATTCCAGATGATTTAACCGAGGTGTTTGAGGCGTTATCTACTAGGATAGTTCATTGGAAGCACTTTTCCTTCAGGAGAGTAGAGAAAGCCTGAGCCCATTTTAACAGAGCTCAAGTTAGTTCGGATTTTTCTTCTTCAGACGATCTCAGAACAACCATGGTGAAGAGATTGACGATTCGTGAGAAGAAAGAAAGAGAGGCGAGATAGGCGGCGAGAAGAGCTGCCGAGGCTCTCAATGAGCCTGTTACCACCGAGGTGACGATTCCCGAGGCGACTACTGCCGATGACGCATGAAAATATCATGTTGATTCTTCCGAGGCTTCTGCCTAAACTGACAAGGAGAAAGGGATGGTACTGGCTCTTCCTCTACCATCGTGGCCTTCTGCTTCTGCTTTGACGTGGCATGATGATGTGCCAAGCCGAAAGCGTTCCGCTTCGGAAGGTAATTGGGACAAAGCTGCCGCTAAGAAGACCGAGAGGAAGAAAAAGCGCCTGACACCTCATGTGGTAGATTCTGCTTCTTCTGAGATGATAGTGGATGATACATTTGCATCCGCTACTCTTTTCTCTAAGGTCAATGGCTATGGCATCAACCTTCCCCCTCTAGACACGCTTGCGAGAGGGAAGACATATGCTCACATGTCGCAACGCGGTACCAAGGTGAATCATTAATTTATCCGAGAAGTTTTCTAAGTGATTGCTCGGAACTTACTTATTTGTTTCCTTTGGAGTTAATGGCATCTATTAACGAACTAGTTGTTGTATATGAGTCGACGCTCGTGGCGACAGAAGCCGAGTTGATGAGGTGAGGAAAGATGCCTCGACAATGAAAAAAAATTTCTTGGGGCAGAGAAAAAACTAGTGATGTGGTCGGGATTTAACTAACAAAATTTACCCTTTTAGCTAGGTTACAAGTGCACAACAAATGCAATAATATTTAGGGATCGAATCCATAGGGATTGCACGTTGTCGATTTCTATTGATTTCTAAGTTGTGTGTAGATGTAATCGATTTTGATGGGTTTTGTTTGTCATCATTTGTAGCTAGAAAATTAAACTAAATTAAGCAGTGAAATAAAATAGTAAGTAAAAAAAATGAATAATAATTAAAATGAGGTTGTAAACTATTAAACAAAGTGTTTGGCAATCGGAAATTCTCTAGGGTTCATGTCCGATTTTCATAAAGAATTTGCTTGGATTTCTAAAGCGACTTTTGTCATCTATTGGTTCTAAAACTTGGAACATGAATATTGTGTCTAGCCTAGTTTCGTACACCCTACACACCGATAAATTAAATACTCAATTGATAGCTTTAGTCTTCGGCAGCGCAAAAATTTATGATTAACCACAAGTTCGTTAACGTTCACAATTCAGGCCTCAAGTATACTTTCGTATCTTGAAGCGGAATTGCTCGTCTATCCTAGATCGAGCATATAGATCCAGTATTTTCGTAGCTCTAAAAATATCTAACTTGAATTGCAAGGTGCTCAATCAAGCAAAAACGCATTAATAAAAAGGATAGAACGAAGAACCTTAATCGGTATCATAGTCTAAAAACCTAATCAATAATCGAACAATGAGACCCCCTTTGAAATGCTATACCCAACAAGAGAACTACTCAACCATAGCTGAGATAAACATAATCAATAATTAAAAAGAAAACAGTAAGAAAAAAGGATGAAAAAGCCTTCTCTATCGAAGAACACGAGTCGAGTAAAAGTTGCTGGAAAATTCATCTCTGTCTAAAAGAGTGAAAGAGATTTTGTCTTAGAGACATAAAAATAAATATATTTATAGTCTTCTGATACAAAGATTTTTCCGTGTATCAATTACTCATAATGCCTATTGAGCATAAGAGGATCGAATCCAAGGGTAGAGTTTCAAGCACTAAGAATACATACAACTAAATGAGTTAAGCAATCAAAGTGAGGTTTTATGATTAAGTATCCAATTTAAAACAAGCAAAAGCAAACTAAATAAGATGCAATTTAATGAACAAAAGCGAATCCAAAGATGGGGTTATTGAAATAAGGTGACCCAAGTCTCATTTATGATGTCCAAACACTCAAATCAAGCTAGTCCCTAGGCATAAGACCCATATCTTGACTAATTCTCTTTCAAGCAATTAATCACTTTGCTAATCACTAATTCATTAGCAAACTCTCATTTGTAGATCATTGATTAGCAAGCATTAATATTATATAAAAAAATCAACCAAAAATACACCCTAGACAACTATCATCATAGGCTAGGAGCATAAATCTCTTGAATAGTTCATCAAGGTATTTCATTAAACACTTGGTGTGCATGAAATGCCTTATGATATAGATCTACTTTCTCAAGCTAGATCTAGCATTAAGGACACTATTCAAGAAGGGATATGAGACAATCTACCCTAGGACATCACAAATCAAGCTTTGGATCACCCTAATCTACCCCATCTCTAGATCCTAAAAGACTACTCAAGACCCATTAGAACCAAGCCAAAATAGTTGGAGATAGGGCTTGAATCCATAGATGAATGTTGAATAATCAAAATAGAATAGAGATAGAAGGATGGAAAAAATCCCAAGAACCCTAGTTTTGTTCTAGAGAGAAAAGAGAGAGAAAAAGGGGAGAAGGCATAAAAAAAGAGATAGATCTAAAAATGAGACCTTTGGTTTATAAAAAGGTGTTTCTCTTAGTGGATCGGACCAGGTCAACCCGGGACAAACCGGGTATTGACCCAGTCAATTTCTGGTCGAGTTTCTAACACCGGTCAGGTTGGGGCCGGTGCATTTGGCCGGTGTGGGAGGTTTTGCATTTTTGAGTGTAACTCGTTTGGGCGCCAGTTAGACATGTCTCTTCCAAATCCGATTTATCTCTCAAACCACATATCCGAACGACTTGAAACCACTTCCAGAATACAACTAACTCAATTATCTACATCTTCTATGAAGACATCAGAAGCTAAATCAAAACGTAGATCCTTCGTCCAGCATGATCGTTCAGGCACTTCAGCTGGCTTCGGCGAGAGCTTCGACACCGAGCGAAGTTGGGCCGGTGTGGGAGGCCGGTATTTCCCCTGGTAAAGTGAAGGAGCAGTAACGGTCATGTATGGAGGGGTGTTGTGGGCCGGTAATCTTCCTGTCCAAGCTGAAGTTCAACACCTGACGGTGACACCGGACAAGATTGGCCCGGTGTGGTTTCGAGGCCAGATGGAGACTCCTTAAAAAATCGGCCATATCTCTCGAACCACATATCCGAATGGCCTGATTACAACTCAGGTAGACAGCTAACTCCCGTGGGTTCATTTCTTGTAAATATTATTGAGGCTGAATAGGAATGGAAACTCTTTGTCCGAACCGTTCTTTCGGACACTATGGACAGATTTTTCCTTCTCTTATGCTCCATAACTCCAAACATCATCAATTGTCTCCAAGACACCAAAAAACACTCCGAATGCATGCAAGAGTCACTAGGACCTAATGCAAATGTCCTAATCCTAAATGAGAGCTAAATGCAAGACAAAACCATGATTATGCATGTAAATGACACAAAACTCTAAGTGAAATGCATGCTAAAACATGCAATATATGATTATATCATCTTCACTTCTATGTAGACGTTTAGGGTTTCACTTGAAAAGACGTAATTGGCCTCGGGGAAGAAAACGTGCTTGCTTTGGTCGAACAGGGAGTGGCCGCGGGTGCTGGTCTCGACCCTTGGCGAAATGGTTATTGGCCGTGGGTGGAGCTTCCCTAACTGTGGTGAACTCCTCCTTGGCCGCGGGTGCAGCTTCTCTGCCCGCAGTGGTTCTGGTTTGAGGTACATTCATCTACCTTCAGTGCTTCCGATATATTTGATGATCCAACAATTGAAATATCTCCAAAACAATTGCATTTAAAAGCTGGTTGTGTCGTATTTATTGTGTCTAAATTTGGTGATGATCAGACGGTGAGAAGGTCTTCTTTGCCTTCAAGACTTCTGACGGTCCAAGTTTATCCAAAAACGTACGTTTGTTCCAAAATGCACTATTTTATCCCAAATTACCTGAAATGTCTTTCAAAACTCTAAAATATGGAAATCACACCATTAAAAACAGAGTTAAACCACATGCAAAAGATATTAAAGCGATCTATAAAAATGTTCAAAAACCAGTGTTATCAACTCCTCCAGAATTAGATCTTTGTTTGTCCTCAAACAAAACATAAATCTAACATCGGAAAGAAGTTTTCGAAAACGTACGAACTAACAAAAATCTCAGTGACTGTCCTTCTAAACAATAACCAACGTAATGCATCAATCAGACTTAGTCTAGGAAATTCTCACTAAAGTATTGCAACACTAGTCCACGGTATCCGTCATTCGAAAATCTAACCACTTAAACCCTAACTTTCAGTCAACTAGCTCTTAACATTCATTAAAGGTTGTGTGATTCTCATCAAAAATACTAACCAAGACAATCGAGGCTAGGCAATAAGGGCTTTTTAGAGGTGAGGTTAAAAGTGTTTTGGGTTACCGGATGATGGTAGATATTATGAAAAACAGCAAGAGAGGATGGAGATGTTGATATCCACAGTTTCAAGTCACTTCTTACTAGCATAAGTGTAGTTGCGAATTCTTTCTTCTCCAGGACATTTCTGCCTTTGAAAAAACTTTTCTGCCACTCCCCCAGACATAGATTTTTCTCCGGGAAATGATTCGAATGGTTTCTTACTCCTCACATACGAAACATGGTTGCCTTGGTATAAAAAATATCGACATCCTAAGACTCTTTAGGATTTTGTTTCACTTTCTTTTGATTTTTATTTTGATTTTTATTTTTTAAACGGGAAACTCCTTTAACGGGAGTTTAGGAAAGACGAAAATTACCATTTATAAGAGATTACCAATGAAACTTTTAAGCTTGAATTGTTGATACTTCCATAACCGAATCCATCTTGTCTTCCGTCTTCTCGAGTGATTGAAAATTGTGTTGCTCCTCCCTCTCCGACGTTTTTGCACATATATGCACATAAGACAACAAGAGAATAATGGATGAGGTTCGAAACTGAAATGGTTAAGGTTTCGGGGTAGGGTACCAGCTACAGATGAACTGGGCATGTAGGATAAAAAAGAATGGTAAAACGAGAAAAGATTTCCTAGATGTATGATTCGTTGTCTCGCCTAAAAACAATTGATGAAAAAATTAAATTCTTGTTAAGTTCAAATAAAGTAAGCTAGTATATCATGTCGGAAAGAATCTATATGGATCGAACTCCTCTGGGGTTGTCGCATTGCAAGCACTCTAGCTACCGCATAGTCTAGTACCAAACCAAAAAAGAGCTGGCAAGAGGAGATAGCGTAGAAGCACACATGTCGAAATCATCATAGATTTTGTTCTTACGTTCCCGAAAAATACTTAATAAAAATAAAAAAGATTACACGAAATAGTTTAAAATTAAAGCGAAAAGTAAGTAGATAAATTCAAAACAAAGAAAAATAAATTAGTAACGGATAAACATACTCCGCCAAACTTAAATCACACTGTCCTCAGTGTGAAAAAGTTGGTGAAAGGATGGAGAAGACATAAAAATAAAATAGCAAATAAATAAAAGAGTTCAAAAATAAAAATAAAAAGATAAAGGGGAGAAGATCGATTGAACCATTGTGGTGATGTGCGGGCTGGTCCGTGAGTGATGAAGCGCGTGGCTACACGTTACGTGAGCCATCTGTTTTGGAATCGGACAAGTTACCATCAAACTGGTGGTTCTCCTCAAGATAATGTACCAGACGCTCGAAACGTCTTTTTGTCATTCTAGCATCTTCTCCATGGTTGCGTATGCTGGTCTGTGTGCATGTGAGGAGCTCGATGGAGCGGATGGTGCACGGGCCTGAGATAGTAGTAATAGTAGTAGTCAAGAACGCTCTGCAGCTGAGTCTCGCTTGACCTTGGCCACTAAGAACTGTTCGATAATGTATAGTAGACGCGGGACAGCAGGTACATAGTCCATCGTCTCCAGTCTCCATCGAGGAGCGGCTCCATTTCAGAGTCTAGGGACAAAATTAGAGGGTACGAAAACAAAGTAAGACTCACCAACGTTTGTGCAATTCTTGGAGCCAAATATGTCTGGGTCGAGTGATGCGCGAGAGATAGTGTGCTCTCGGAAAAACAGCATGAGATTGAACCAAGTCCCTTGAAGTGGATTCTCGGTCGAGAAATCGAAGTCGACGACTTGTAAACTTTCTGTGATGATGCTTCCAAAAGCAGTGGTGGAGTCCTCGGGTCTAGCGACATGCGCTTCGTGTTTCACCTTCACCAAATTCTTTACAATGATGCAAGAGAAGCAAGCATAGCGTGGACAGGCGGTGAATGGAAGTTGAAGAGTAACAAGATCGGCTTTGCAGACACTTGCCGCATTTGCTCTTGAGAATATGGTGTGCGCCTAGAGCTTGTGTAAGAAGCGGACAACGAGATGCGTGAATAAAAAAGCCTTAGATATTCCGTTATCTTAGATGCCTTGCCCCATTATGCGCCATAAATATCTATCAGGGTCCTCCTCGGGGTTAATCTCATCAAGATATTGAAGCTTCAAAGCTTCACAAAGTTCTGGAATGGTTAGCGAATAAGAGTATCCACGTATGGTAAAAGTAAGTGTACTGATATATCATGGTTTTTACACGTTTTAGGCCATGATATAAGTCCTTTTTATAGAGTCTTTCTAGTATTTTGGAGTCTTTTAGAGTCTTTTCAACTTTTAGGTACGTTTGGAGCATTATTGGAGATATTGAAGCATTTTGGAGCATTTTGGAGCAAAGCAGAGATCCTGTAGCTGAAACACCGATTTCATGCCTGAGTATCGATCGATACACTTATGGTATCGGTCGATACCCGTCGAAGAAACAGAAGGACCGCGACTTATTCAAAGATTTGAGAAATTGCAAATTGCCCCAGAAGAGTTTATTATTTACAAGAAGCCCCAAAACGTGTTTTTAGGTTATTTATTAGGTTTTTCAGCCACTTTGGCCATTACGCTTGATACAAGTTTTATTATACTTTGGTTTTAGAGAGAGAGCTTTTGAGGGAGACAAGTCTGAAACTCTGTTCGTCCGAGAGAAGATTTCAAACCTTTGTTTTACTCTCTTCTTTATTATTTATTCAAGTATTTATTCAGTCATGTTTATTGTTTCAATTTCCATGTCTGAGTAGATCTCCTGTTAGGTTTAAGGTTCTCATAAGGGATTGATTTGAATGTTAGATTGATTAGTTGTTTAGGGTTCATAATCTGAATTAGTTCTTCACCATAGGTTGTTTCCAAAGCTAATTCTAGATTGATCACCTAGAACTTAGATCTTAGGTTAATCGATTAGGCACGATAGTGAAATTGAGAAACGTGATAGAATTTAGGGTGAGCAAAATAACTATTCGCAAAGAGATTTGGTTCAGTTGTTTTGTGAACAAATCAAACATGAAACTTAAAGCTAGTTTATACTTTAGTATTCGCAAAGAGATTTGGAATTCTAGGATTTAGATTTAGATAATTCTCGCAACGAGAGTTGGTTAATTATACTTTAGTGATTTGAGTTTAAGAACCGTGCATAACCTGAGCCCTGATTAGTTAGTTTATCTGCATTCATTGATTTCCTGAGAAATACCCTAAACCTATCTTTCTCCCATCGAACTTACTACAGTTTAATTTACGTATTTGCTTTCAATTCCATTGATCACTTAGCTTAATTTTCATCTATACAATCTATTGTGTGTTTCCTTGAGTCTATGTGGATTCGATCCCTAAATATTACAATCGACAAAGCTTTAGTACTTTTAGGGTATTAATTTGAGCTTATTAAATTTGGCGCCGTTGCCGGGGACTCAATTCGCCATTAGATTTTAGTTTGAGAATTTCGACTAAGTTTGAGCAGTATCGATCGACACCCTAGTGGTATCGGTCGATACCTGTCGTGAATTTTTTTTTTTGTGTTACTTACATTCATGAATTTTGTGTTTCAAGTGCATGCCTAACCGGGAAACCAGGAGGAACAAGAACACTCCGCTAGTTAATCTGTCAAACGAGCAGCTAGCACTTGTGGATCGCGTAAACAAAAAAGCAATGAAGCCAGCAGAGATGAACAACAATCCAGTGGTTTTAGTTCAAGATGGAGCTGGTGCTTACAGAGACCAATAGGGTCAATTGTGCAATGAGAGAGGGCAACAATTGGACGGAGAAGGGAACATCATTCCACCTCATGTTGTTGTCGAGGAGATTGTCGATGGAAATGATGTGGCTGCTGCGAATGCTTTAGTTAATCGTGGGAGGACGCTTGGTGAGCACAACATACCTGATCAGTTCTATGCCAATCGAGCTGTGATTCGCATTCCAACTTTTCAGAGGAATGACTTTGATCTGAAACCTGCGTTCTACGCTCTTGTGAGTTAGCATCTTTTCCATGGTCTATCTCATGAACATCCCATGGATCATATCGAAAAGTTCGAGGATTTGGTCACTGGTATAAAGTACAATGGAGTGCCCAATGAGTTCCTTTTCTGCAAGCTTTTCCCATATTCTCTTAGTGGGGATGCAACTTATTGGCTGAAGCAGTTGTCTCCTGGTTCGCTAACTACATGCAATGAGACGAAGAATGCTTTCCTGAATAACTTCTATGATGATGCACGATCCGAGGATCTCACGAACAAGATTTCTCAGTTTTCTCAAAGACCGACTGAGGCACTCAAGGCTGCTTGGATTCGTTTCAAGTCATATAAGAGAGATTGCTCGCACCATGGGTTCACTCATGTTCAGTTGCCGGGTACTTTCTACAGAGGGATCGATTTGAGGTACAAGATGGGTTTGGATGCTGCGAGTAATGGAAAGTGGAAGATGTTAACTACATTGGTGGCTCTGGTTTTCAAGGTCAGAGAAATCAATACCAGAATAACAACATAAACTTCAACAACAGCGCTCAGCAAGGGGGATCAAATCAGTTTGGTCAGAAACCTTTCCAGAACAGTGGTTATACCAGGAACTATGGGAATTCATCTTATCAGTCTATACCTGCTAAAATCCCAGAGAGCAAGATTGAGTTTATGCTTGAATAGATGGTTCAAGGACAGCAGCAGTTAACAGTGGATTTCAACGGAAAGATGGATGCTATGAACAAAGATCTGAGTGGAAAGATCGAAGCTCTTGGTATTCATCAGAAGAAGCTAGAAACTCAGGTAGCTAAGACTTCAGAGGCTGTGAAAAGGCAGGAAGGTTTTCTTCCAGGGAAAGGAGAAAACCCAAGGGCACACATCAATGCAATCACCTTGAGGAGTGGAAAAGAGGTCAGTCCAGGAGTAAAAGTTGGCCAAACTGCATAAAATTTTGTCGATCTTGACGATGAGGATTCTGGAATCCCTAGGGTATCGATCGACACTAGCCAGCATCGATCAACACTAGTTAAGATACTTTCATGGGATAACTCAAAAGTTCGTGTATCGATCGATACTACCCCTGTATCGATCGACATTGATCCTGCAATCGCTACAACATCTAAGGTTTTGAAGGAAATGCCTGAAGTGGTTATAGAGAGAGTCTACATAACGAGGATGGATTTGGCCATGACTTTGAACATGGAGAAGATGATGAAGAGACCAACAATCGATGGACAGACTTTCTTTGTTGATACCTTTAGTGATATTACTGAAGAGTACTTCCTGGAGATGCATCCTGAGGATCCATTGGAGAGAGCGTTGGTCTGTTCAGCAGCATCAGAGGTTTATTTGGGTGATGATACTGCTGGATACTCGAAAATGCTCGATACAGCACCACCAGTATCGATCGATACTCCCCTAGTATCGGTCGATACACTATGGCCAGAAAAGGAGTTGGCAAAAAGTTTTACGCAAGCTGCTGGGCTTGGAGATTGGAGCGAGGAGAAAGCTCCTAAGGTGGAATTCAAGCCACTTCCAGCAAATCTGATATATGGTTTTCTTGGTCCTAATTCCACAAAACAAGTGATTATTAATGCTTCTTTGAACAACGTAGAGATTGCCTTACTGCTGAGCAAGCTGCGCAAGTATCGCAAAGCTCTTGGCTATTCTCTTGATGACATTTCAGGTATATTACCGGACCTGTGAATGCATAGGATTCATCTTGAGGACGAGTCAAAGGCTTCAATTGAGCATCAGAGGAGGCTGAATCCGAACCTGAACGAAGTAGTCAAAAAGGAGGTGATGAAGCTCTTGAAAGCTGGGGTCATCTATGCTATTTCGGATAGCTCTTGGGTCAGTCCAGTGCACGTTGTTCCTAAGAAAGGAGGGATAACTGTGGTGAAGAATGAGAAGGATGAGATGGTTCCTACTAGGACTATTGATATATCATGGTTTTTCCCCTATTTAAGCCATGATATAAGTCTTTTTTATAGAGTCTTTCTAGTGTTTTGTAGTCTTTTACAGGTCATAGCACGTTTGGAGCGTAATTGGAAGTATTGGAGCTTTCTGGAGCAGTTTGGAGCAAGGCTGAAGTTTGTGTGGCAGACGTGCCTATTGATGATCAACTACCAAAAGAGTCCATTTACTTCATTGAAACTGAGTCTCAAATGGGTTTTGCCGAAACTTTGCAATTCCCACGGATTGCTGGTTTTGGTATCGATCGACACTCCCCTGGTGTCGGTCGATACCACGTCACTTCCGAACCTGTTTTGACTATTAAACACCTTGGTGCTTCTGAAGAGTATCTAGTCGCTGCAGCTGATTTTGATCAACTATGGTACGCTGATATTGCCAACTACCTCGTTGCAGATGTAGAGCCAAAGCACCTCAAGAAATATGACAAGAAGAAGTCTATGCATGACATAAGGCGATTCTTTTGGGATGACCCTTACCTGTACAAGCACTGTTCTGATGGCATCTACAGGAGATGCATTGCTGAATCAGAGGTACCTAATGTTCTGTTTCATTGTCATGGATCTGAGTATGATGGACACTTTGGTACTTTCAAGACAGTCTCCAAGGTTCTTCAAGCAGGCTTCTGGTGGCCTACTATATTTAAGGATGCTCATACTTCATTTCGCAATGCGATGCGTGTCAAAAGAGATGGAAGATCAGTAAGAAACACGAGATGCCACATAATTTCATCCTTGAGGTTGAGATTTTTGATTGTTGGGGCATCGATTTTATGGGTCCTTTCCTTCGTCCTACAAAAACAAGTACATCTTGGTTGCTGTGGACTATGTATCTAAGTGGGTAGAATCAATTTCTAGTCCCACCAACGATTCTTCTGTGGTCCTTAAGCTGTTTAAGACCATCATTTTCCCTCGATTTGGAGTGCCTCGAATTTGTTATAAGTGATGGTGGTTCTCACTTTATTAACAAGGTTTTCGAAAAGATGTTGAAGAAGCATGGTGTAAACCATCGTGTAGCAACTCCTTATCATCCTCAGACTAGTGGGCAAGTTGAGGTTTCCAACATGCAGATCAAGGAGATTATGGAAAAAACTGTGGGTTCTACTAGGACGGATTGGTCTCCAAGGCCGGATGATGCACTATGGGCTTACCGGACTGCTTTCATGACACCACTTGGGACTATTCCGTATCACTTGCTGTATAGAAAAGTGTGTCATCTTCCGGTGGAAATCAAGCATAAGGCAGCTTGGGCTACAAAGATGATGAATTTCGACATCAAGTCTGATGCTGAGAGGCGATTGATTCAGCTGAATGAGCTGGATGAGATTAGGCATCATGCCAATGAAAACTCTAAGCTGTACAAGGAGAGGACCAACGCGTATCACGACAAAAAGATCCTCTCCAGACACTTTGAACCCAATGACCAGGTACTTCTGTATAACTCTCGTTTGCATTTGTTTCCTGGTAAATTGCGTTCTCGTTGGTCATGTCCTTTTACAGTCAAGGAAGTTCGACCACATTGTGCAATTGTCCTGACAAATCCTTCAGGTGAAGAGTTCACTGTCAATGGACAAAGGGTGAAACACTATTGGCAGTATGCCGAGATTCCAGAAGGACACATAATGTCTCTGCCTGAACGGCGGCACAGTCAAGCTAATGACGTTAAACGAGCGCTTGGTGGGAGTCTGTACATATGAGTCTTTTATTTTTCCCGTTTGTGTTTTGTGCTTTGCTGTGTCACGTGAATCCGATTCGGATGCTCAGTATCGATCGACACCACTTGGTATCGGTCGATACCGGTTTTAAACGCACATATTCTGAACCGACTCACGTGTATCGATGGATACCACTTATGGTATCGGTCGATACTACCACCCATGTAAGTTTCCTTACAAAAACCTACGGTTTCTTCTTCTTCTTCCTCATTAACCTCCATCGACCGACACAAGCATACACATCCCAAAAATCACTAAGTCTTTGTTTCTTCACGGATTTGAGTGATTCAAGGGTCTATACTTGTTGGATTTTCGTGCTCTTTCTCATTCTCTCACCCATTCACTCGATCTAGAAGGTATGAAACACGAATCTCCTCTTTTTTAATTCGTGATCAAAGGTTGGGTTTTTGATTTTTGGCTCTTAGAACTCGTTTTGATGAACGAATACCACTTGCTTTCGTTGTTTTAGGACTAGTCGGAACCCACCTTACGATTAATTGCCATTAGTTTTGCCTTTTGGAATTTTTGGATTGTGGATCTTCGTATGGCTCGGCAACTGTTGGAGTATCGATCGATACCACCTGGTATCGGTCGATGCTCTATGTATTCCTTGATCGTTTTTGCTGTTGCGAGAGATGTTTGGTTTATGCTGTTTGTCTTTTGTTGTTGATGCAGATGCAACCTAAGAAGAGGACACGGACAGAGGCCACAAGCTCAAATCCACCTGAGGATCCTCCGCATGAGTTTCGTTTGCTCGACAGAGTTAAGCTTTTTGACGGTCTCACTTGGCGCAGAGGGATGGTGAAAGCCTGTTTGGCGGGAAATCGATACAGGGTGCGATATGATGGCTCAGACGAGGATACAGATATTCCATACGAGTGTCTACGCGCAATACCTGAGAGTCCCGCTGCTTCACCTTCGCCACCTCGCTCCGTTCCCATTTCTCCCGCGCCTTCGGGCACAACATGTAGGCCTCCTAGGCCTAAGAGGAGTGAGAAGGCGATGATACCTTTGACGCAGGAATTTGAGGGTACGGATAAGGAGGTCTTTGAGAGCATGGCTTGCATCACCAAGCCTATTTAAGAGGAGTGGGACGATTATGATTCATTTTTCTACAACGCCTGGTTGGATGTTTATGTGTGGCCCACCCAGTTCGTCGATACGCTCACTATGAGGCATATGGGTTTCGACAGGGAGCTCGACAGATTGATCAGCAAGATCGGTTGAGGACGATGCCTACGAGACAGTTCGACCTCTATCCTGATCTCGTGCGCCAGCTCCTTGCTACAGTCCTTGTCTATTATACTGCTGCAGCTCCCAACAATGCAGAGCAGGGTGTTCTGACTTTCATGATTCGGGGCGTGCGCTACCGTTTGAAATTTCAGGAGCTATGCGACATCTATGGGTTCCACAGAGATTTTTGAGGTGTGAGTTTCCCCGTCAGTTCCTCGATGTTCAGGCATTCTGGGAACACTTTGGGCATGGAGCTTATGATAGCAAGACCACAACTCAGATGGGTGTGCGTCACCCTGTTATGCGTTGTCTTGCGAGGATCTTGAGCAACACCCTATTGTGCAAGATGGAGCCCAACAAGATGCGGGTGGCTGAGCTTATTGTCCTCTCTATCGGTATTGGGGACATTATTGATGGTGAGGCCTACGAGTGGCCTGAGATGGACCTTGCGGTCAACTTTGGTGTTGTGTTCGCGCACCACTTGGTCTCGCTGAAGGCCAAACCTTTCACAGGACGTGGTGGCACGACTCGCAGGACTGAGACTAGGGTCAAGACTGATACGGTGGGCAGTCTTCTCACTCCCAATTTTCAGCACCTTGGGATCAGTACCGTGAGCTGCTCGATTGTGACTGCACGTGATCTTATGGACGAGCAGCACTTGGAGAACCTGAGGTGGCTGAAACCAGATCGACGTTGGTGTTTCAGCACTTCTGATGGGGACTTTCTAGTTCAGTTCCCTAAAACCGACCTGACAAACATTGGTGACGATCCTGCTCAGTTGCTCTTCACGCCTAATCCGGCGGATATGCTTGCTGCACCTGTTACTCGTCGTCGAGGAGGAGCCTCATCTGGAGGCCGGGTTCCCGCTGTTACTGAAGGTCGATCGCGACGTTCTCGACGTGTGCATACACCCGCTGCTGCTCCTGCACTTTCTCTTCCTCCACTGCCTGACATGGAGATGGATCCTTTTCAGCTGTACGTCGTCGAGAGTCTATAGTCGATTTGGAGTGCCGTTTCACGATGCAGCTGTATGGCTCCACCTAGACCGCGATCACCGCGCACACCGATGGAGACTGGCCATCCCACACTGCTGGCGAAGACACCTCTGATGAGGAGGATTAGTCCTCTTTCTCTCTGATTATCACGTTTCATTTTTCTTTTCTTTTCTTTTTATTTTCTGTTGAACTTTTGAGTCTTTATGTCAGCATTTTCTTTTATTTTGGACTTGTGGATGTATTGATATATCATGGTTTTTACCCTGTTTAGGCCATGATATAAGTCCTTTTATAGAGTCTTTCTAGTGTTTTGTAGTCGTTTAGAGTCCTTTACAGGTCTTAGCACGTTTGGAGCGTAATTGGAAGTATTGGAGCTTTCTGGAGCAGTTTGGAGCAAAAGCTGAAGTTCGTGTTGCTGAGTATCTGATTTCACGTCAAGCATCGATCGATACCACCTGGTATCGATCGATACCCATCGCAGCAAGACAGGACACTCGACTTAATGAAGAGTTGAAGAACTGCAGATTTGCCCCAGAAGTCTTTAATAATTACAAGAAACCCCAATTCGTGTGTTAGCTTATAAATATGGATTTTTACAGCCACTTTTAGGCTATGCTTTATTTTTGCTTTGGTTTAAGAGAGAATTTGGTGAGAGAGACAAGTCTGAATCTCCCTTCGTCCGAGATCAGATCTCAAAACCTATTGTTACTCTTTCTTATTTTCTATTGAGTATTTATTCAAACATGTCTATTGATTCAATTTCCATGTCTGAGTAGATCTCTTGTTAGGTTTGGGAATTCTCATAAGGGATTTCTTTGAATGCTAGGTTGATTAGTTATTTAGGGTTCATAATCTGAATTAGTTCTTCAACTTAGGTTGTTCTCAAAGCTAATTCTAGATTGATCACCTGGAACTTAGATCTTAGGATAATTGATTAGGCACGACAGTGCGATTAATTACCTGATAGAACCTTAGGTGAGCAAATTGATTATTCGCAAAGAGATTTGGTTTAATTGATTTGTGAACATATCAAACTTGAAATTAAGGCTGATTTATTCTTAGGGATTTGCAAAGAAATTTGGGATTCTGAAGTTTAGATTTAGATAGTCTTCGCAACGACAGTTGGTTGATTTTACTTTAGTGATTTGAGTTCGAGAACCGTGCGTAACCTGAACCCTGATTAGTTAGTTTATTTTGCATTAATTGATTTCCTGAGAAATATCCCTGAACCTATTTTTTCCCATCGAATACAAGTCGTTTACTACTTTTTCTTTCTGTTTAAACTGAATTGCTTAGCTTAGCTCGATTATATACAATTTATTGTGTGATTTCTGTGAGTCCTTGTGTTCGACCCCTAACTATATTACAACTACTGCTTTAGTACTGTTAGGGTATTAATTTGAGCATATCAAATTTGGCGCCGTTGTCGGGGATTCAATTTCACCATTAAATTTTAGCTGTCGAGTTTCGACTAAGCCCGTCTCTATCGATCGATACTACCTAGTATCGGTCGATACCGAGGCGATTTTCGTTGTTGATATCGATCGATACCATTCAGTATCGATCGATACTCATCGTGTCTTCGGTTACTTACGTTCTTGATCTAGGTGTTTCAGGTGCATGCCTAATCGTGAAACCAGAAGAAACAAGAGCACTCCGCTAGTCAATCTATCGTTAGAGAAGCTAGCACGTTTAGAACGCACAAACAGAAAGACAAAGCAAAAATAAGGGATGAACAACCCAGTGGTTTTAAGAACTGATGAAGCTGGAATTCTGAGAGACCAAGAGGGTCAAGTGTGCAATGAGAGAGGGCATCGACTTGATGAAGCTGGAAACGTCGTTGTCCCTGCCGCTATTGTTAAGATTGTCGCGCCAGCTGGGCACGCCAACGCTGGGAATGCTGCAGGTGATCGGGCTAGAACACTTGGTGAGCACAACATGCCTGATCAGTTCTATGCCAATCGAGCTGCGATTCGCATCCTGACTTTTCAGAGGAATAACTTCGAGTTGAAGCCTGCGTATTACGCTCTCGTAAGTCAGAACCCATTCCCTGGCCTACCGCATGAGCATCCCATGGATCACATCGAAAGGTTCGAGGACTTGGTCACTGGTATGAAGTACAATGGAGTGCCCAACGAGTTCCTTTTCTGCAAACTCTTCCCGTACTCTCTTGGTGGGGATGCTGCTTATTGGTTGAAGCAGCTAGCTCCTGATTCACTAACTACATGGGATGAGACGAAGAATGCGTTCCTGATTAATTTCTATGATGATGCAAGATCCGAGGAGCCCAGTAACAAGATCTCTCAGTTCGCTCAGGGTCCGACAGAGGCATTCAAGGCTTCATGGATTCGTTTCAAATCTTATCAGAGAGATTGCCCGCATCATGGGTTCACTCAGGTGCAGCTGCTGGGCACTTTCTACAGAGGGGTTGATTGGAGATACCAGATGGGTATGGATGCTGCAAGTAATGGGAACTTCTTCACTAGGTATCCGGATGATGCGGTTGTGCTGATAGAGAACTTGGCGTCTAGCAATAGCACCAAGAATGCTGATTTTGAGGGGAAAAAGCAAGCTGGAGGAATTGATGGGTCGCAAATTGCTGACGTGCAGGCCAAACAGGATTTCTTGATCGGGAAATCAAAGAAATCTGTGCATTTTGCTGATGAAGTCGCTAATGTGGAAGAAGAAGAAGAGGATTTTAACTACGTTGGTGGTTCTGGTTTTCAGGGTAAGCGATTTGGGTGCAACAACAACAGAAACTTCAACAGCAACAATCAGCAAGGTGGGTACAAGTTAGAGGGGAACCAATCTGGTTTCGGAGCAAAGCAATTTCCTCAGAAACCACTTCAGAGCAGCGATTTCACTCGCAATTATGAAAACTCTTCGTACCAACCAGCATCTCCCAAGTCCACATACAATAAAATGGAATCCATGATGGAACAGATTCTTCTGGGACAGCAGAAATTGCAAGTGGATTTCAATGGGAAGTTTGACTCTCTGTACATCGATCTGAATGGGAAAATAGAAGCCATAAATCTTTCCCAGAAGAAGCTGGAAACTCAGGTGGCTCAGACAACAGCAGCTGTGAAGAGGCAAGATGGTTTTCTTCCAGGAAAAACTGAGAATCCAAGGGCACACATCAACGCCATCACCTTGAGGAATGGAAAAGAGGTGCTTACAGGAGTGAAAAATAGTCCAATTGCAGGAAATCTCGCCGATCTTGCTGGAGATGACGATTGGGATTATGAGAATTCACAGGTATCGATCGATACCAGATAGTGTCGATCGACACCAGCCCATACATCTTCCCGAGTGAATTCAAAATCCCGTGTATCGATCGATACCCCTCAAGTATCGATCGATGCTGAGACGCAGCTAGAGAAGGAACCCGAGATTGTCAAAGAGAGGGTGTATACACCCAAAACACCTTATCCTATACTTCCCAAACTGACAAGGAAGCAATGGGAAGATGCCAGATGCAAGGCCATGCTGGATAAGTTGGTTGTGAAGCTTCTTTTTGTTGATGCTATTAAGACTTCTCCAGCTTTCAGGAGATATGTGAAGAAGATGGTCTCTAGCAATGTGAACCTAGAGGAAGGTGTCATGATGATCACAGCTGAGTGCAGTGCGATCCTGCTCAACAAAATTCCTAAGAAGCTACCAGACCCAAGGAGTTTTGTTTTGGACTGCACCATCTTCACAGAGAGATTTGAGCGAGCTCTCTGCGATATTGGGTCGAGTGTGAACCTTATGCCACACTCTGTTGCCAAGCGAATGGGGATGACATATTTCCAATCTACAAGGATTTCGCTGGTACTTGCTGATCGCTCAGTACGACTTCCAGAGGGACTACTCGAAGATGTCCCGATCAAGATTGGGAATTGGTTGATCCCAACAGATTTCATCGTCCTGAAGTACGATGCTGAGCCTAAGGATCCTCTTATCTTGGGCAGACCATTCCTTGCGACTGCTGGACCCTTAATTGACTACAGGAATGGACAGATCGCTCTAAACATCGGTGACTTGGTGATGTCCTTTAACATGGAAAAGATGATGAAAAGGCCAACGATCGATGGGCAGACATTCTATGTGGACACCTTCAGTGACATAGCTGAAGAGTACTTCCTTGAGATGCACCCTGAGGATCCACTAGAGAGAGCATTGGTCTGTTCGGCCACTTCCAAAGTCCGTTCATGTGACGAAACTGCTGGATACCCGAAGATACTTGATTCAGCATCGCCAGTATCGATCGATACCCCCTTGGTATCGATCGATACCCTACGGCCAGAAAGAGGGTTGTTCGATGGTTCTAAGCAAGCTGATGGGCTTGGAGATTGGAGTACAGAGAATGCTCCTAAGATGGAACTAAAGCCACTTCCAGCGAATCTGAGGTACAGTTTTCTTGGTCCTAATTCCACATACCCAGTAATTGTTAATGCTTCTTTGAATACTACAGAGGTTTCTTTACTGCTGAGCAAGCTGCGCAAGTATCGCAAAGTTCTTGGCTATTCTCTTGCTGACATTTCAGGTATAGCACCAGACTTGTGCATGCATCGGATTCACCTGGAGGACGAGTCAAAGTCTTCGATTGAGTGTCAGAGGAGGCTGAATCCGAACCTGAAGGAAGTGGTCAGAAAGGAAGTGATGAAACTGTTGGAAGCAGAGACTATCTATGCCATCTCGGATAGTTCTTGGGTTAGTCCAGTTCACGTTGTGCCTAAGAAAGGAGGCATAACTGTGGTGAAGAATGAGAAGGACGAGCTGATCCCTACAAGGACAATCACTGGTCACAGGATGTGCATTGACTACATGAAGCTTAATGCAGCTACACGGAAGGATCACTTCCCATTGCCATTCATTGACCAGATGCTGGAGAGGTTAGCGAGTCACCCATACTACTGTTTTCTCGATGGGTACTCAGGCTTTTTCCATATACCTATACATCCAGAGGACTAGGGAAAGACGACCTTTACATGTCCCTATGGCACATTCGCCTACAGAAGAATGCCATTTGGATTATGTAACGCTCCGGCGACCTTTCAGCGATGCATGATGTCGATTTTCACAGATATGACTGAGGAGTTTATGGAGGTCTTCATGGATGATTTTTCTATGTATGGGTCGTCATTCAAGAACTGTCTAGATAACTTGTGCAAAGTGCTTCAGCGATGCGAGGATAAGCACTTGGTTCTTAATTGGGAGAAATGCCACTTCATGGTACAAGATGGCATTGTTCTTGGGCACAAGGTTTCTAAGTCAGGGATCGAAGTCGACAAGGCTAAGATTCAGGTCATGACAAGATTGCAACCTCCATGTTCTGTTCCTGAGATACGAAGCTTCCTTGGCCATGATGGGTTCTACATGAGGTTCATCAAAGATTTCTCTAAGCTTGCACGTCCACTCACAGCCCTGTTATGCAAGGAAGTCAAGTTTGATTTCAAATCTGATTGCCTTGTAGCCTTCGAGGAAATTAAGAAGGCATTGGTGAGTACCCTTGTAGTCCAACCATCTGATTGGAGCTTGCCTTTTGAGGTTATGTGTGAAGCCAGTGATTTTGCTGTTGGAGCTGTGTTGGGTCAGAGGAAAGACAAGAAACTCCATGCTATTTATTATGCCAGCAGGACGTTGGATGATGCTCAGCGAAATTACAGCACCACTGAGAAGGAGTTGCTGGCGGTCGTTTTCTCTTTTGAGAAATTTTGGTCCTACTTGATTGGGAGCAAGGTCATTGTTCACACAGACCATGCTGCTCTCAAATACCTGCTGAAGAACAAGGACCTCAAGCCTCGTCTATGCCGATGAGTTCTTTTGCTCCAAGGTTTCGACATCGAGATCAAGGAGAAGAAAGGAGTTAAAAATGGCGTTGCTGACCACTTGTCGCGACTAAAGGTCGATGAGGTCGTCCCTATTGATGATTGTTTGCCAGAGGAAGGTATTTACCTCGTTGAAGCTCAACTTCATGACCTTTATCTCGAAAATCTGCAATTTTCACGAATTCAGACTTTCGGTATCGATCGATACTCACCTAGTATCGATCGATACCCGTCGCGACCTGAACCTGTTTTATCCGTAGAGCACTTGAACTCCTATGATGTCTATCTAGCTGCTGACTCTAGTGCTGCACGTCCATGATACGCAGACATCGCCAACTACCTTGCTATAGAGACTGAACCAAAGTATCCCACAAAATATTAAAGAAAGAAGTTTATGCGCGAGATAAGGAGATTCTTCTGGGATGAACCTTACTTATACAATCATTGCTCCGATGGTATCTACAGAGGTGCGTTGCAGAGTCTGAGATGCCAGCTATTCTTTTTCATTGTCATGGGTCTGAGTATGCTGGTCACTTTGCTACTTTCAAGACGGTATCCAAGGTTCTTCAAGCATGCTTCTGGTGGCCTACTATGTTCAAGGATGCACACACCTATGTCTCACGGTGTGATGTCTGTCAGAGGAGAGGGAAGATCAGCAAGAGACATGAGATGCCACAAAACTTCATCCTTGAGGTTGAAGTCTTCGATTGCTGGGGCATCGACTTTATGGGTCCCTTTCCATCGTCACACAAGAAAAACTACATCCTGGTTGCTGTCGACTATGTGTCCAAATGGGTGGAAGCGATAGACAGTGAGAAAATAACTCTGCAGTGGTTCTTAAGCTGTTTAAGACCATCATTTTTCCTCGCTTTGGAGTACCTCGAATTGTGATAAGTGATGGTGGTTCTCACTTTATCAACAAGGTTTTCGAGAGGTTGTTGAAGAAGTATGGTATGAACCATCGTGTAGCTACTCCATATCACCCTCAGACGAGTGGGCAAGTTGAGGTCTCCAACATGCAAATCAAGGAGATTCTGGAAAAAATAGTGGGTGCTTCTTGGAAGGATTGGTATACAAAGTTGGATGATGCGCTATGCGCTTACAAGACTGCTTTCAAGACACCGCTGGATACTACACCATTTCACTTGCTGTATGGGAAAGCATGTTACCTTCCAATGGAGATTGAGCACAAGGCAGCATGGGCGACGAAGTTGCTGAACTTTGACATCAAGCCTGCTGCAGAAAGGAGGTTGATTCAGCTTAAAGATTTGGATGAGATTAGGCACCACGCCTACGAGAACTCTAAGCTGTACAAGGAGAGAACAAAGGCCTATCATGATAAGAAGATCATCTCCAGACACTTCGCGCCAAATGACCAGGTACTTCTGTATAACTCTCGTTTGCAATTGTTTCCTGGTAAACTGTCTTCTCGTTGGTCAGGTCCCTTCACCATCAAGGAAGTCAGACCACATGGGGCTGTCGTGCTGATTAGTCCTACAGGCGATGAGTTCACTGCCAATGGACAGAGAGTGAAACACTATTGGGCGAAGGCCGAGATTCCAACAGGGCAGATAATGCTTTTGGATGATGCACCAACAGCCTGAATGTCGTTACAGTCAAGCTATTGACGTTAAACGAGCGCTTGGTGGGAGGCAACCCACTGGTGAGTCTGTCTTTGAGTCGTTTTTCCTTTTATTTTAGTTCGTTTTGTGTTTGAGTAAGGATAAACAAGGAGCAGACTCGAAATCGGCTCAGTGTCGATCGATACCCCATTGGTATCGATCGACACCAATCGCAAATGTACGGTTCATCAAGTCGATTTAAGCCTGGTATCGATCGATACCAGGCTGTGTGTCGATCGATACTCGATGTTCCAGCAAGGTAACATCTTGTTTCTCTTCGTTTCTTCTATTCTTTTGTCTTCTTTTACCTACTCTAGGCTAGATAACACTGGGGACACTGTTATTCAAGTCTGGGGGAGGTGTCTGCTGACATTGTGTTTGTTTTTTTTAGAGTCAGTCATTTTATTGAGTCAAAATTGTTTTTATTGAGTCAAAACTTGTTGGCGATAATGATCATGTGCTTGAACCTATTGATTTGATTTTGTTTTTGAGTGCACAGTGTTACAGGATCAGTTCTAGATCGACTAATGAAAAATCCAAGGACGGACCAGTGGACTAAAAAACATCCATGTTTCCAGCAGAGTTCTTTTGAAGCCTGAGCCAAATTATTGCACTTCATCAATGTGGTTAGTGTTTTTAGAGCTTGATTCATCATTCATATCTGATAAAGGAACCCATGTGTTTAGAGTTATGGTATCTCTCTCCCCTGTTATAAGTTGATAGATAAGAGCATAAAAGGTTGAAATGATTTTCTTCTGAGTAGAGGGTTAGGAAAATTTCCAGCGATCCCATTATTCTACTTAAGAGGGAATGATCACACAAAGGATTGGAAGCAAGGCTAGGATTTTCCTATGATGCCATTATTCGCCTACATCGTTTGATACATTGAGAGGGAAGAACCGGGGATTTGGTGGCAAACACCATCAATACTCACGTCTCATACCTTGATGTGTATATGCAAAGCTATAAAAAAAAAAAAGGGGAACATAATAAGAAATAAGTATGGGGGAGAGAAAATAATACCAAAAAGTGTGAAGAAGGGTGGTTACTTGTCATGATATTGTCTGGTAAAGAATCTAGAAGGTTCTTGAATATTGGCTGCAGCGATGAAACTAGCGAGGATGGCTTTATTTGAACAATGCTTTGAGATAATGTGTGTAGTCTGGGAAAGCTGCGAATGTCTACGGAGAAGTACATGGTGGTTAGATCAAAAGCTGATTAGGTGACATTTGGGTACTTGGAAAGAGGGTCTTTTCGATGGTTCATGAACAGGTGAGTCTCTACGTTTTCAAACCTCTTTCTCTGTTTAGTCTTCTATTTGCTTGACGGCAAGCAAAGGCTAAGTCTGGGGGACTTGATATATCATGGTTTTTACCCTGTTTAGACCATGAAATAAGTCCTTTTTATATAGTCTTTCTAGTATTTTGTACTCTTTTAGAGTCCTTTACAGGTCTTAGCACGTTTGGAGCGTAATTGGAAGTATTGGAGCTTTCTAGAGCAGTTTGGAGCAAAAGCTGAAGTTCGTGTTGCTGAGTATCTGATTTCACGTCAAGCATCGATCGATACCCCCTGGTATCGATCGATACCCATTGCAGCAAGACAAGACACGCGACTTAATGAAGAGTTGAAGAACTGCAGATTTGCCCCAGAAGTCTTTAATAATTACAAGAAGCCCCAATTCGTGTGTTAGCTTATAAATAGGGATTTTTACAGCCACTTTTAGGCTATGCTTTATTTTTGCTTTGGTTTAAGAGAGAATTTGGTGAGAGAGACAAGTCTGAATCTCTCTTCGTCCGAGATCAGATCTCAAAACCTATTGTTACTCTTTCTTATTTTCTATTGAGTATTTATTCAAACATGTCTATTGATTCAATTTCCATGTCTGAGTAGATCTCTTGTTAGGTTTGGGGATTCTCATAAGGGATTTCTTTGAATGCTAGGTTGATTAGTTATTTAGGGTTCATAATCTGAATTAGTTCTTCACCTTAGGCTGTTCTCAAAGCTAATTCTAGATTGATCACCTGGAACTTAGATCTTAGGATAATTGATTAGGCACGACAGTGCGATTAATTACCTGATAGAACCTTAGGTGAGCAAATTGATTATTCGCAAAGAGATTTGGTTTAATTGATTTGTGAACATATCAAACTTGAAATTAAGGCTGATTTATTCTTAGAGATTTGCAAAGAAATTTGGGATTCTGAAGTTTAGATTTAGATAGTCTTCGCAACGACAGTTGGTTGATTTTACTTTAGTGATTTGAGTTCGAGAACCGTGCGTAACCTGAACCCTGATTAGTTAGTTTATTTTGCATTCATTGATTTCCTGAGAAATATCCCTGAACCAATCTTTTTCCCATCGAATACAACTCGTTTACTACTTTCTACTTTCTGTTTAAACTGAATTGCTTAGCTTAGCTCGATTCTATACAATTTATTGTGTGATTTCTGTGAGTCCTTGTGTTCGACCCCTAAATATATTACAACTACTGCTTTAGTACTGTTAGGGTATTAATTTGAGCATATCATCTATGCATCTATGATCTTTTGTTGCCTCTGACTTGTGTTTGAGTGATCTAACAGTGCTAGCAATACCAATTGGATCGTTTGACACAAAATCTGGAGTAACATTTGACCCATTGTCGCTGATTTGAAGGCCTGTGGCGAGTCAAGCCTGGTACCGATCGATACTAGTGTTGTGTATCGGTCGACACCAACCGCGATGGTATCACCTCTTGACCTTAACACTTTCTACTGAGTCCTTTTGATTTCTTTTACCTTCCTTAGGCTAGATAACACTGGGGACAGCGTTGTTTAAGTCTCGGGGAGGTAGTTGCTGACATTGTTTTTTTTTTCTTTTTTTTTTCTTAGATCAGTCGTTTTTGAGTAAAAAGTCATTTTATTGAGTCAAAATTTGTTGGAGATGATGATCTTTTTCTTGAAACTATTGTTCTGACTTTACTTCTAAGTGACCATTGTTACAGAATCAGTTATAGACCAGACTAATGAAAAATCCAAAGGCTGACCAGTTACTAGAAAACGCCCATGTTTCCAGCAGAGTCCATTGAAGCTTGAGCCAATTTTTTGCACTTCATCGATGTGGTTAATGTCCATAGAGCTTGATTCCTCATTCATATATGACAAAGGAACCCATATGTTTTAAGTAATGGTATTTCTCTCCCCTGTTACAAGTTAATAATTAAGATGCATTAAGCGATGAAATGATTTTCTTCTGGGTAGAGGATTAGGAAAATTTCCAGCGATCCCATTATTCTACTTCAGAAGGAATGATCACACAGAGGTGGAAGCGATGTTAGGAAAATTTCCTGTGATACCATTATTCGCCTACACATTTGATTACTTTTAAGGGAAGAACGGGGGAACGGTGGCAAACACCATCAATACTCGCGTTAGCTTTGATAAGTATATGCGAGAAAATATAATGAGAAATAAGTCTGGGGGAGAGGAAACAATACCAAAAAGTGTGAAAATTGGGTGGTTCCTTTGTTATGATATTGTACGGGAAAGAATCTAGAAGGTTCTTGGCATTGGTTAGAGCGATGAAACTGGCGACGAGGGCTTTATTTGAATGATGCTGCGAAATTATGTGTGGAGTCTGGGAAGCTGCGAATGTCTATAGAGAAGTACATGGTGGTTAGATTTGGAACTGGTTAGGTGATATGTGGAGTACTAAGGAAAATGGTCAATACAACGTTTCAAGAACATGTGAGTCTCCGTGTTTTCAAACCTCTTTCTCTTGTTTAGCTTTATGTTTTGCTTGAGGGCAAGCAAAGGCTAAGTTTGGGGGAGTTGATATATCATGGTTTTTATCCGTTTTAGGCCATGATGTAAGTCCTTTTTATAGAGTCTTTCTAGTATTTTGGAGTCGTTTAGAGTCTTTTCAAGTTTTAGGTACGTTTAGAGCATTATTGGAGATATTGAAGCATTTTGGAGCTTTTTGGAGCAAAGCAGAGATCTTGTAGCTGAAACACCGATTTCATGACTGAGTATCGATCGATACACTTATGGTATCGGTCGATACCCATCGAAGAAACAGATGGATCGCGACTTATTCGAAGATTTGAGAAATTGCAAATTGCCCCAGAAGACTTTATTATTTACAAGAAGCTCCAGAACGTGTTTTTAGGTTATTTATTAGGGTTTTCAGCCACTTTGGCCATTACGCTTGATACAAGTTTTATTATACTTTGGTTTTAGAGAGAGCTTTTGAGGGAGACAAGTCTGAAACTCTGTTCATCCGAGAGAAGATTTCGAACCTTTGTTTTACTCTCTTCTTTATTATTTATTCAAGTATTTATTCAGTCATGTTTATTATTTCAATTTCCATGTCTGAGTAGATCTCCTGTTAGGTTTAGGTTCGTCATAAGTGATTTCTTTGAATGGTAGGTTGATTAGTTGTTTAGTGTTCATAATCTGAATTAGTTCTTCACCATAGGTTGTTCCCAGAGCTAATTCTAGATTGATCACCTAGAACTTAGATCTTAGGTTAATCGATTAGGCACTGATATATCATGGTTTTTACCTCGTTTAAGCCATGATATAAGTCCATTTTATCGGGTCTTTATTCTATTATGGAGTCTTTTACATGTTTTAGCACATTTGGAGCATTATTGGAGATATTGGAGTTTTATGGAGCATTCTGGAGCGAAACTGAAGTCTGGTGACTAAGTGCCCAATCGAAGCGTCAAGCATCGATCGATACCCCCTGGTATCGATTGACACCCATCGAAGCAGATTACAAGTCCCGTCTTTTAATGAAGTTTGAAGAACTGCAGAACTTGCCCATAAGATTTTAATATTTACAAGAAAACCCCAATTCGTGTTTAGACTATTAAATTAGGTTTTACAGCCACTTTGGCTGTGTGCTTTTGATTACATTGTTTTTTGAGGATTTTTGAGAGAGCTAGGAGAGAGGGGAGACAAGTCAGAACTCTGTTCGTCTGAGAGAAGATTTCGAATCCCTGTTTTATTCTACTCTTATTTTATTCTATTGATGATTTATTCAGTTATGTTGATTGTTTCATTCTCCATGTCTGAGTAGATCCCTTGTTAGGTTCAGGGTTATTAATAGCATTTTCTCTGAATGCTAGGTTGAGTAGTTATATCTGAATTAGTTCTTCACCATAGGTTGTTTGCAAAGATAATTCTGGATTGATCACCTATAACTTAGATCTTAGGATAATTGATTAGGCGCGAGAGTGCGATTAATTACCTGATAGAGCCTAAGGTGAGCAAAATAACTATTCGTAAACAGATTTGGTTTAGTTGTTTTGTGAACAAATCAAACTTGATTTAAAAGCTGATTTAGACTTTAGGATTCGCAAAGAGATTTGGAATTCCTAGGATTTAGATTTAGATAGTTTTCGCAACGAGAGTTGGTTAGCTATACTTTAGTGATTTGAGTTCAAGAACCGCGTTAAATCTTAATCCTGTTAGTTAGTTTACATGCATTCATTGATGTCCTGAGAAATACCCTGAACCTATCTTTCTCCAATTGAATTTACAACCTTTTTAATTTGCATTCTGTTTTCAATACCAATAATCACTTAGCGTAATTCTCACATATATAATCTATTGCTTGTCTCTGTGAGTCCTTGTGTTCGACCCCTAGCTATACTACGATAACTGCTTTAGTATTTAAATAGGGTATTAATTTGAGCATATCAGGCACGAGAGTGCAATTTAGAAACCTGATAGAATTTAGGGTGAGCAAAATAACTATTCGCAAAGAAATTTGGTTCAATTGTTTTGTGAACAAATCAAACTTGAACTAAAAGCTGGTTTAGACTTTAGGATTCGCAAAGAGATTTGGAATTCTAAGATTTAGACTTAGATAATTCTCGCAACGAGAGTTGGTTAATTATACTTTAGTGATTTGAGTTCAAGAACCGTGCATAACCTGAACCCTGATTAGTTAGTTTATCTGCATTCATTGATTTCCTGAGAAATACCCTGAACCTATCTTTCTCCCATCGAACTTACTAAAGTTTAATTTACGTATTTGCTTTCAATTCCATTGATCACTCAGCTTAATTTTCATTTATACAATCTATTGTGTGTTTCCTTGAGGCTATGTGGATTCGATCCCTAACTATTACAATCGACAACGCTTTAGTACTTTTAGGGTATTAATTTGAGCTTATCATGTACTGTCCTTCGCTCTTGGATTAGAGTGTCTCTTGTAGCACATGGTGACGGTTTCTAGGAATTTATTGGTGAGATCGTCGTAGGTGGGGAGATTTAGCTCCATGAAAGGTCGAAGATTAAGAGCATCGAAATACCAAATCACAGCTTCTCTAATTCTGAGTGCATTGAGATTCGAGTAATCTATATGAGGTGTGGATTTGATTTCCATCCTTTTGTGCCTCTAGAGGTAGTCGATATTCGAGTCTTAAGGCTGCCCGACATATCGTACCTTTTGTTTTGGTTCCGGAGGTGGCGGTTGTTCGCGTGGAGGAGTTGTCAGATTACGTGGAGGAGTAGGTGCTCGAGCTCGAGTTTGAAGTTGTCTTTGGCTTGACAAGAACTCGGAAAGATTAGTGTCATCATCCACACTAGTTGTATCCGATCCACTTCGATTCTCCTTTGGACGCCTAGAGATTTCTCTCCGGGATGAGTCTCATATGTATCCGCTCTTCTTAGAGTGAGTTGTGCGAATTCTCACGTGGTCCATTTTTCCTACAAAATATAGAAACACCTTGGCAAAAGTATGAATATGGTTGTAAATGAAAAGTTTCAATGCGCGAGGATACTAAATCGAGTTTCACGAGACACATTCAATCTACAAACGAGAAATACTGAACATAAATCTAGCAAATCGAGATGATAATGATTAATTTCGATTTTGTGAAGTTCTTGCATAAAAATTATCGAAAAATAATTCATAAACTCATTCTTATACAAATTCAATAGATTACCGTACATTAATCACCAATAAAACAAAACTTGGCCAAAATAATCAAATTTACTCTCCAATTTCGTTTTTTAATTAAGCTCAAAAAATTTAAATTCCAAAAATCTCAAATTCATAATAATTAAGTGCTAAAATTGAAATCTAATCATTCTAGAAGTTCAATTTAGAGTTCTCTAATAATTTATAGCCATCATAGACATATATCTATTTAAATTAATAAAAACCTAGGGTTTATCTCATATGAAAAGTATAGGTTTAGGATCATACCTTGTTGGAAAATCTGAGATAAGTGGGGAATTGGAATCTCCTTTGAAAAATGGTGAGAATGTACCAAAGAATTTTTGTAAAAGCTTGAGAATTGAAAAAGTTGTTCTTGCTCAAAATCTCCAAGTCTCTTGGAAGAAAAGAAGAAAAAGAGCTTAAATATAGAAATACTCTTTTTGGTCTTTAAAAAGTTGTTTTATGCAAAAAGAAGCTTTATGTTTCTCAAAAAAAATTTAGAACTTAACTTGGCGTGCGGGACACAAAAATTAAATTGGTATGGTTAAAATTTTATGTTGGGAACATGTTCGGGATTGCACGGTTTGGGTTTGGAACGGTTCAAGAATCGTCGGAATGAGTTTCGGGTCAGAATTACTTGGCCGCGGGTCGAACACACGCGACCGCGGCCAAATGATTCTTCACCGCGGGTCGGGCTTGTGCGACTGCGGCCGATCATCCCTTAACCGCGGGCCGAGACAACGCTCCTGCGGTTGATTGCTCATTCGCTGCGGGTCGAGCTCCTCCGAACGCGGCCAAATGGCTGTTGCTTCGAGAGTATTTTCTCTTTCGTTCTTTTGGCATTTCACGATCCGGTTCGAGTGGCTTCTTCATTTTTTTTTTGTGTTTTCTGGTTTTTTTAATGTTTTTGGGTTTTTGGGTTTTTATATAAAGCCAAAAATACTAAAAGGAAAAACGTTGATAGAAAAAGAACGGTAAAATAAAATAAAGAAAAATGTACCAAATGGGTTGCGTCCCATCAAGCGCTTTTGGTTAAAGTCGTTAGCTCTACTTTTAGGTGGGATTAGGCGAGAGCAGGAGATGTCCCGGGAACAAACGTTTCATCGAGTTTGAAATGTGGTTCGCCTATTTTTTGTACCGCCTTCTTCTTTCCGCGTTTACTCGAAACCTTCGCGTTTTGGAGAGCTTGTTACGTTTTTTCAATCATCCCATTCACTCGCTCTTCTTTGGTATCTCTTAAGTCGGGTGGAATGGTGATTCTGATTTTTGCAAATGTTTTAGAAACGAATGGTTGTGTTACCTTTGGAGTCCTTATCTTAGTCGACTCATCTTTCTCTCTTCTTTTAGGAAGAATCGACTTTGTCTTCTTGTGCTTGTCCTTCAGAAATGGAATTCCGTGCGGAACAGTTGGATAGAACTTCCTTCGATCCACGTTCAGAAAACAACATGACGGTTGGCGTGATCGAGGATGGTGCCAACGTTAGCTAAGAACGGTCTACCAGAAATCAATGGTCTATTCTCGTCTCGATCCATTTCGAGTACTTGAAAATCAGCGGGAACAATCTTGTTCTCAATGAGTAGTTTAAGATCGTGGATCACTCCCTCAGGGTTCTTTTGGGATGAATCTCCAAAGATTACACTCACGGTGGATGGTGTGAGAGTTTTAATACCAAGCTTCTCGGCAAATGTCTTTGACATATTTTTGACGTTGGCTCCCGAATCACATAGACAATCTACAAAATTTATCCTGCAAATCGAGCAAGAGAAATAAAAACGTCCCGGATCATATGTTTTTCTGAGAATTTGAAACATAATTTGTTTTGGTACTTCAAATGGTGGTTCTCGGATCGTCTTGGTATTAACTCGTCCATAGAGTGCGATAAATTTTGAAGCTTCTCCATGTTTTTTCTTACTGTTGACTTCTATTTCAGGCATGGTGGAAATCACGTTGCAAAATCTTTTCAGGTGATCTTCTACTCTTCCGGGTAAAGCTCTGTTCGGTCTCTTAGTGGAGTCCGCGGTTTGAGAGACTTGCAATTCCAACTTCTTGACATGGATCGAAAGAGATTTGAAATTCCAATTCAAGTCGTTATACATACAATCGACCTTGACGTTAAAATTGGTTTCCGTCTTCTCGTTGCTATGGGTGAGTAGTTGAATTGATTGTTTGAGCTTCGCTATTTGGGTAGCAGGTTGAGTGTTAGACATACCTTGTTTCTGTTTATTTGAGTTGTTTTAAGGAGGGGCTTGAGCATAGAAAGGCGGTCTGGTTGGAAGTTCCCATTCCCGCCATAGTTCCCGTTTCAGAACCGATTTTTAGGCGACTTGGATTGTTGAGGGTAGAGCTGATCTTGGGTATTCTCTACGTTCAAGTTTCGATACGAGAGGTTATTGAAGTTACTGTTGCGGAAGTTGTTGTTGAAATCATTGTTGAAGCGGTTTTGGTAGGAACCTTGTGCTCCGATGTAGGTAACTTCTTCTTCTTGAAAATAGGAATCGTTGTTGTTGGGTTCATAGTATGTGTCATTCTCGACTCCAACAGTAGCTTCGCAAGCGTGCACTTGGCGATTTTGGTTCTTGAGAAGTTGATTCATCATACTCTTTAGCTCGGCTATCTCATTGGATTCCGATACTTTTGATCTAGTCGATCTATCGTAGTTGTGACAAGTATTGCTATTAGACATAGCAAGGTTTTCGATGATAGCTCTTCCTTGGTTTATGGTCTTTGTCGAAAAGTCTCCTTGCTAGATGTGTCGAGTGAAAGATGATATTTCGGTAATAATCCTCGGTAGAAAATGTTGAGCAAATTCGGACCGAAAAAACCGTGATGAGGGCAATCTCTCTCGTAGTCCTTGAAACATTCCCACATTTCTTGGAAAGATTCCACCGTTTGTTGATGAAAACTTTGGATTTTGTTTCTCAACGAGTTTGACCTCGACTTGGTGTAGAAATGGCTTAGGAAAGCGGATTTTCACTCTTCCCAATTAGTGATAGATCATGCGGGCAAAGATTTAACCCAACATTGAGCTTTATCGGCTAAAGAAAAAGGAAAAAGCTTACAATTCAAATAATCAGCGGGGACTCGGTTTGTTCTCGTCGTGTTGCAAGTTTCTTCGGACAAGTAGATTTGCTCCATCGGGTGTTCGGTAGTAACTCCATGAAATTTGTTTTGATCTCAAAATCATTTCTATGAGCTAGGGGAAGTTGTATGGCAGCTCGAGTTTGGAAGTGTTGATACAGTGCATCAAAATCAGCAATGTTGCGGTTACGCCCTTGTCTCCTCGAAGGATTAGTGGGTAAGAAAGGACGGTTGGCGTTCTCACCATTAGGAGGAATCGGTGGATTGACTTGAGCATTGTTCCTCGGTGCATCGCGATCGACGGGAAGTTGTCATCTCGGATTTTCAGCATTTCAGTTTTCATTTTCTTTGGGATCGAGTTGTGGCTGGTTGTGTGCACCATCGACAGCATCTCGGTCATCTTCGTGATCCGAAGCATCACGATAATCCTCGTGATTAAGGTGATCACATTTTAGTTGATTTTCCGGACAATCGTTTTTGGCCATCCTTATCGTTCTTTTGAGTCTTCAGAGTTCTCTCTCGTGTCTGTTGATATCGTCTAGTTGCAGTACTGTTTATCTAGGAGTTCTCCTAGTGTTCATGCACCTAAGAACAAAAGACAAAGATAACGGAGAATATCAGAAGAACAACAAAAATCTTTAATATCAAAATCGTCTAGAACAGAAATTAGAATACATAATCAAACAAGCAATATCAAATCCTTGGTGGCAACGGCGCCAAAAACTTGATGTGGTCGGGATTTAACTAACAAGTTTTACCCTTTTATCTAGGCTGCAAGTCCACAACAAACGCATAAGCACTTAGGGATCGAATCCACAGGGATTGAACGTTGTCGATTTCTATAGATTTGTAAGTTATGTCTAGACCTAATCGATTTTTATGGGTTATATTTGTCACGATTTGTAGCTAGAAAATTAAACTAAATTAAGCAATGAAATAAAATAGTAAGTAAGCAATGAAATAAAAAAGTAAGTAAGCAAAGCGAATAATTAAAATGAGGTTGTAAACTATTAAAAAAGTGTTGGGCAATCGGAAATTCTCTAGGGTTCATGGCCGATTTTCATAAATAATTTGCTAGGATTTCTAAAGCGACTTTTGTCGTCTATTGGTTCTTAAACTTGGACCACAAATACTGTATGTAGCCTAACTTTCGTACATCCTACACACCGATAACTTAAATACTTGACCGATAGATTTCGTATCCGGTCGCGCAAAAAGTTATGATGAACAAGCAATTTCGTTAACGCTAACAATCCAGGCCGCAAGTATACTTTCGTATCTTGAAGCGGAATTGCTCGTCTACCCTATTGAACCTGCTCATTAATGATGATCTAGAATTCTACGCCAACGGAAGTTAGGATTTTAGGTTTCTAGGTTTAGTAATCAATGCCACGTAAGTGGATTGGTTAGATATTTATGTTTGAGTTTGAAATTTGTATTTAGTCATTCCCTGAATAGTTGTCTGATTCGTGATATCTGAATTCCTGAGAATAAACCCTTGACCTAACGCTTTTCCTTTATTGAATTTACATCGTTTTAATTGCTTTCTCTACTTTTCTAAAACCAACCATATTCTTGTCTTATCTTAGTTTCATAATTGTGAGAATTGTAGTGTAGCATTGGTCTCTGTGGATTCGATAATAAAGTACTGCATTGACAACTGTTACGATTGCGGTAATGTACACTTTAGTTAATTGTCTACGTGGTAAAACACCTAAATCAAGGTCAGTTGCAAATCATACAAATCTTAGGTTGCCATTAGAAATTATTGATGTATCCATTGACAACTGCATTATTTTCTTGAAAAATGATAATAACTTGGAAGAATATCGATTTTGTGTAAAGCCGAGATAACATCCTTTTAACTCTAGTGTTCATAACTATGTATTGTATAAGACTATCGTATAAGACTATTGTTTAAAGACCCAGTCTAGCGAAATATTATTTTGTTGTTTTATGCGTCTTCCTATAAGGTACTAGAAAGTTACCGTTTTCATTTAGAGAAAGTCATGCAGGCTATGAAAGATGCAACAGACAGTGGAAAACATAATATTGAACTTGAAAATACATGATCCTCCTAACCTCGAAACTTCGTATTCTCGTTCCATCGATAGTAACAACAGGTTTGTTCACAATATACTGCTTTTTAATCTACAAATCACATTTTATGAGGCGTACACTATTTTTCTCTTTTTTCAACCACTAAATTTATAAATTTATATTATTCGGTCATATTAATAATTAATAAAAGAGTAAGTTAATTAGGATTATATTGCTCCTACTACATACATCACATAGATTATAGGAGTGACTTTGAAAAACTTGTGTTTAAATAGAAACAAGGAATTTAGATGGTAAGACTTTTTTTATTTTTTTCGCTAGAACATATGCCATCTCAGTAGTTGTTAAGGTATCAACCCTTGAAAAATTATATTTTATTTTGTTGTGAAAAAAGAAAAATATTGTATTAATATGCGTGTAAGTTTTGGGCTTCTTATATGGGCTTTGGGCTATACATATCATACATAAAAGTGTGTATATATGTGTTATGTAGTTCTCAAACCTAAACCTACTTTTGTTTCTTCTTTTCGCCGTTTTCATTGGGTTTTCGTCTACGTAAAAAAATCCCAAAGTTGAATCTTCGACAAAATTCTTACCATCGAAATTTCATCGAGCTATTCATTGTGAGTATTTCTCTCTTAAACTACATGATACACTTTATCATTTAGATTAGTTTTGTACAAATCTGGAATATCTTAAATTCATATTTCTATCGTAATAAATTCTTGATTTGCCACATGTCTACTGAAATCGAAGCTTTTGTTTAAAATATATGTTATCTACTTAGAAACATGTTCTTGATTTTAGTATTGTAATTTTTGTGTGCGTTTAATTTATTTTTATATGAGACTTTAATATCATGTAATGCATATTTTAAAGTTGTAAATTATATTGCTTCTTATAATGTCTATAGATATATACATGTCAATATATTATTTGATTTGATATGATTGTTACCTAAAATCTTTTATATTAAAAAATCAATTTATTAAGTAAATGTTTATAAAATGGCTAAAACAAAAATTTGTGTAACTATAGATGATAGTTTATGTTAGTATCGTCGGTTTGTCCCTAGCTACTTTAATTCAAATCCGCATAATACATTTTTTTGTTTGTTAAAGTACTCATAATACATATTAATGACAAAGTAAATATGGGTCTTACATCAACTTATTCGTGTGTATATTTTTTTTCAAATTGTAAAGTAATTGTGTGATTTATGTTTTGAGAATTTGTCTTTTTCCGTTTAACAATTTGTTAATAAATAAATTAAAAAGGTTTTATCATTAATTCAAATAGGTACTGGTGAACTGTTATCCATATTACTTTCGTTGCTTCTTCCAATCTGTAAAATATGAGCAACTATGAGCATTGTCTATACTTTATGCAAATAGTTATTTTTGAATTGCTGACCATATTACTTAAATTGCTTTTTCCACTTTGTCTAAAACACAAGTAAATGTGAGCAGTATCTATGCTTCATTTAATTTTAATTTTAACCATTTTAAAAGACTTTGATATGGTTTCATATCAGCATGCAAGTTATTTTGATCTAATTGTTGTGATATCATTTGGTATATAAATTTGTATGTTTAATATATGTATAATATACAAGATTTTCATGCAAGAGGATGTAGTTCGCATTTTGGTTTTGTGACATATTCTCCCTCTCTCTTTCAAGAAATGTTATTTTCCAGATAGAGATTTGTTAGTCTTTTTTTTTTTTTTTTGCTTTCTTTAGGCGACATTATGTTAGGCACTCACTTAAAGCTCACAAAGCATAGGGTTAGGCTGTATAAGAGATAATTTAGTCCATGCTGATTAAATCCACAGAAAAAAACAATATACCCTAATTTTTTGGTATATCAACAAAATCGAAACCTAAAACCCACAAAATAACACGAACCCATTTATCAAAGCAGTCTCTATATCAATAGAAAACACATTAGAAGAGTGTACGACATGAACCAAAGATGAAAATCAAAGCACTCAAACAACAAAAAAACTATTGTTTCTGGTAAAACTGAATAATCCAAATTTTTAAAAGGCCAAAATCACCCATTTAAAAGAGATACATTCAAAGACGCGAGTACAAAAAAACACGAAGAAATGTAGAAAGAAGACGAAAAAGATTTTGGGAATCCCAGAAGATGATGCAATGTAACGCATAGTCATGAAGGTAACTTTAGGTTGAGAATCATGATTCACGCTTTTGTCTCACTATCTCTAACTTTTTTCCCTTCTTTGTATGCCACGAAAAAAAAGAAATATCTGGAGAATGATTAACAAAGAAATAACTTTTTCCCTTCTTTCTTCTTCTTTGCATTCTGTGTTAAAACTAAAAACATCAAATGATAAAAATTTATAGAACCTCAAAGCTGGAGAATGATTAACATATATGTGTCAAGGATTAGTTAGTAAAAAAAATTTCTTAATTGATGATGTCAATCTAATCCTTGACACATGTCAATCTCTCCGGCTTTGATGTTCTATAAATTTTACTACTAGAAAAAGTACAAACTCACTTCTTTTCATCCAACTTCTTTTCATCCAAAATTAGAAGAATACTTTCAAAGTCATTACAAAGAGTTCGGTCATTTCTACTGCTGCCCCGTGTCTCAGGTACACTATCTGGTTACATTGAAGATATGTAGTTCAAAAATTAGCGGGTGTTCATCCAACTTTTCTTTTAGGTGGTTCATCCAATACATGACCAGTATTTCTATCTAACACGATATCATAACATGAAGCTGAAAGAAGAATATGGTATATTATGATGTATTCTATCAATAAACCATCCACATTTATAGAGTTAAGTTGATTAAAGACGAGAATAAACAAAAGAAAAGTGCCAAATAGATATCATAATTAAAGGACAAGACTTCCTCTCACACACACCTTGTTAGCTTTATTTAAAGAGTTTGCTAAAACTACAACAAAAGACGATCCTAATTGAGACGCAACCAAAAATTTAGCTCAAGATCTTGTCCATTAGTAATCTGTCCCATTAACTGACTGGCTTTTTCTTCACCTTCTGTGTCTTTTTTGTCTCTTTGGCTTCCGGAGACCTGTGCCAACACACACAAACAAAAAAACCACATCTTAAACAAAGAAAGAACAAAAAAACTGAATTTATTGATGGTTATCTGAAAGTAGTGAAAGGAAGTACAAACTCACTTCTTTTCACTTGGATTTAAGTCTTTGAGAGCCTCATCGATTGCATAGATTACCATCTTCTTTATCTGTTAAAAACAAAACAAAAAGGGAATACAACCACCATTGTAGAGATAAAATTGCGAAAAGCAACCAGAAATCGAAAAAAACTAGAAATATATGTAACTTGTCCTCTTTGTAATGATGGTTCGGTGGAAGAAGACGGGACTCTTTTGTCAAGCAGAAACACTCACCGACATTCTCAAGTGAGACAAGTCAAGAGCCATCTTTGTGCAGGATTACAAGAAAAAAAATGATGAACTTTTTTGCTGAGAGATTAAAATCCCAATTGTATCCTAAGCAAAACGTATATATATATATATATCTATTTTACCTTCAAATTTCTCACTTGATGAGGGCAACCTACAGGTATTAAAACAACTTCTCCAAGCTTCTGAACGAAGGTCCATGGTTCAATTCCTACACAATATAGCCCATAAAAAATATGACACCCCAAAACTGCCAAAGATAGATAGATACATACGTGATACATTGAACCATGGACTTTCGTTCAGAAGCTTGGAGATGCTGTTTTAATACATGTAGGTTGCCCTTATCAAATGAGGAATTTGAATGTAAAATTTATATATATATATACATTTTGCTTATGATACAATTGGGATTTTAATCTCTCAGCAAAAAAAGGTTCATCATTTTGTTTCTTGCAGTCTTGCACATAGGTGGCTCTTGACTTTGTCTCACCTGAGAATGTTAGTGAGTGTTTCCGCTTGACAAAATAGTTCCGGCTTCTTCCACCGAACCATCATTCCAAAGAGGACAAGTTACAAGTATTTCTGGTTGCTTTTGGCAATTTTATCTCTAAAATGGTGGTTGTAATCCGTGTGTGTTTTGTTTTGAACAGGTAAAGAAGATGGTAACCTCTGCAATCTATTAGGCTCTCAAAGACTTAAATCCAAGTGAAAAGAAATGAATTTTTACTACCTCTCACTACCTTCAGATAACCATTAGTAAATTCAGTTTTTTTTTCTTTGTTTAAGATGTGGTTTTTGTGTGTGTGTGTTGGCACAGGTCTCCGGAAGCCAAAGAGACGAAAAAGACACATAACGTGAAGAAAACGTCAGTCAGTTAATGGGATAGATTACTAATGGACAAGATCTTGGGCTAAATTTTTGGTTGCGTCTCAATTAGGATCGTCTTTTGTTGTAGTTTTAGCAAACTCTTTAAACAAAGCAAAGGTCTGTGTGAGAGGAAATGTTGTCCATTAATTATGATATCTATTTTGTCACTTTTCTTTTATTTATTCTCCTTCGTAATCAACTTACCTCTATCAATATGGATGGTTTATCGATAGAATCCAGCAAAATATGACAATAAGGTTGAATTGGCAATTTGGATACTTTTATTTTTGGTTTTTCATGTTCTATACTTCTATACTCTTATGTTGTGTTTTATGTAGATATTGGTGGTTGCTTTGATAAATGATGGGTTAGTGTTTTATTGAAGTTTCTGTCTGAAATTTGTTGGGATATCAAATTTAGGGCTTTTTTGTTATGTGAATTCAGTTGAATGTTTAATGTCTTGGTTATCACTTGTGTGTAATATAGTAGGGGCAGAAGAAAAGAGATCAACCATGCTTGATCGATAATGGTAAAACCTTTTCAGATCACAAGTTTTAGCGTATGTTTTTTTCAATTGATTTTTACATTTGCAATTCCTCTATTTGATTATATTGTATCCGTATTTTGGAAAATCTCTGTTCATAACTCTTTTTGTTTGCATATATGTTAGATTTTTCTTAGACGCAACATGATCTATTGATATTAGGATTTAGCTACAAGCCTTTTCTTAAAAACATGGATCTGTTTTCAAAAGTTGCCTTGCTTGTTTTCCAACAGATTCTTGCGCACAAACAGTCTATTCGTGCTTACTAGTTTAAAAAACTTTGATGCGCAAACTGTGACATCTCAAAAATCAAAAATAATACTTATTTTTCAATTAAAATCCTCAAACCTTAACTTTAAAATGTGTCGCTAAATAAACCTTAACCATAACTTTCCAAAGAAAAAACTCTAACTTACAAAAGAAAGCAATGTTCCAGACTCCTAATCTCTGAATGATGGTTTTATCCATTCTAAGTTGAGTTAGAGGTAATGTTGAGCCAAACAAAAGAGTTGGTTCAAATGAAGAATTAGAACAATAGTTAGGTCTGTTTCGGGTGAAGGATAGCCCATAAAGAAAGGAGGGTAATGAGGCCCAAGCAATGGTTTTAACACTGGACCGGCGACCAAACAGGGAAAGCTCTTGTATCGTGGGTCAATCTGATCCAGATGGGTTCGACCAGGTTTGATAATATTTTAAAAAAATAATATGGTGTTTTTTAAATGGACCGGACCGGGGGTCGGAATGGGTTCAACCGTGAACATGAAATATATCCGGGTTGGGTTGACAAAAATAAAAATTGAGGTTAAAAAATGGGTCTGCAAGATAAAAAAACCGGAAACCAGCAATCCAATGAACCATACAAAACCGGATTTAAAAGAATAAAACAAAAAGAGTCGTTTGACGTTTTTTCGCCTCGGTATGACGTTTGATTTGCCTCGGTGATTTGATAGCCGTTGAAACCTTTACACATGTTCACACGCTTTGCTTTAACTACCTCGTGAAGCGCAAGAGTCGTTTGTTGGTTCCCGAGGTCACACGCTATCATCTTCCAGAGGTCATGCGCATCCACGCACCAAACCGTTTATAAATAGCGAGGTCTCCCCTCGATTCTTCTCATTACTTACTTTCCCCAAAATTCTGAAAAACATGTAGCTCTTTTCTCTCTCTTCTTTCTCTCATTTAATTTATTTTCCTTCTAGAACTTTCTGATATGCCGCCAGGTCATTTAAATTATCCTATCAATCTTCATACACTAGTAGAAATTTCTCGCATAGCCACGAATTAGACACGAAATAATTCGTGGCTTTTTTAAAAGCCATGAAAAAGCCATGGAAAAGCCACGAAAAAATAAAAAGAGCCACGAAAAAATGGTCACGATCCTATAGCAACGAAAAAAATTCGTGGCTAAAGCTTTCGTGGCTATAGGATCGTGACCATTTTTCGTGGCTTTTTTCGTGACTTTTTTGTTTTTTCGTGACTTTTCCGTGGCTTTTTCGTGGCTATTTTATGATTTTTCGTGGCTTTTTCGTGGCTTTTAAAAAAGCCACGAATTATTTCGTGTCTAATTCGTGGCTATGCGAGAAACTTCTACTAGTGATACGAACCGCGGTGTGTTTTTGAATTTGTCGATCAACCTGCATCGATTTGTTCCTGCTGAGGCGCGATGTCATATCTTGACATACTGAATGATTCAGTTGGCTCGGGAAACTTCCATACACGGCTCGTTCGATACATTATTTCTTCTCCGAGAAGTGTCGTGGAGAATAGTTCTGCCGAGGCGACTTTCCCTGGAGATCCAACTTCTCATACAACCAAGGCTACTGATGCCGTGGCGACTCTTGATGCCAAGGCGAACCCTGATGCCGAGGTGAATCTTGACATCGAGGTGAACCCTGGTACCAAGGCGAATCTTTACGCCGAAGTGAATCCTGACGCCGAGGTGACTCATGATGCCGAGGCGAACCGTGATGCCGAGGTGAATAGATATTCTGAAGTGAATCCTCCAGATTCATCTCTTCCTTTGATCGGGTCCACGAGGCCGAGGCGATTAGATCTGCCGAGGCAAGTCCTTTCGAAGGTTTGATTTCTCTCTATGTTGCATAGCCTGAAGCCGAGATGATCCCAGAAGAGATTAAAATTGAAGACAAGGATTTCATTTGGGATCTTGTTGAGGCGAGAATAGAAATTGAATGTATGATGTTGAACCGGTTGGTGGGTTCGTCGAGGCGATGTGCTGTAAGGAAACCCAAGAAGAAAAGAGCCGATCTTCCCGGCTCCACGCTTTCTACCGAATTGTCCCTAGGTGAGTTGTGGCAATATTTTAATATAACCCTGGATGTCGAATTCGTTGTTCCCGAGTCAAATGACCGGGCCATTAGACCTCCATCGGGATACTTCACTGTCTATGAAGGTTTCTTCCACATGTGCTTTTTCTGGTTTCCTATTCCCGAAGTGATAGGACATGGACTTGCTTTGACACAAATCATGCCTTTGGGACTTCGTCATCTCGTGGGAATTTTGGTTCGTAGTTACGAGTGTGATGTTGAAATCGGCGTCATTCAAGTCTCAAATCTGTTGGAGACTTGAAAGGTTCCTAAGTCGGAAAAGTTCTACATCGACAACAGAAGGACCAAGAAGATCATCACTGGTTTCCCGAGCAAGGATAGCGGTTGGGAGGACTATTTCTTCTTTGTCCGCATCTCCGATGCTTATGTTGGTAGCGATTGTCTTCGCTTGGTCAAGACGAGTTGGGGACCACTTGGTAGCTGATCATTAGAATTTTGGATCCGCGCGTTATTCAGCATTGATTACTGATCTTGTTTTCTTGTTTTCACAGTTCGCGATTTCCTTCCTCCGATTCCAGATGATTTAACCGAGGTGTTTGAGTCGTTATCTACTAGGATAGTTCATTGGAAGCACTTTTCCTTAAGGAGAGTAGAGAAAGCCCGAGCCCTTTTTAATAGAGCTCAAGTTAGTTTGGATTTTTCTTCTTCAGACGATCTCAGAACAACCATGGTGAAGAGATTGTCGATTTGTGAGAAGAAAGAAAGAGAGGCGAGATAGGTGGCGAGAAGAGCTGCCGAGGCTCTCAATGCGCCTGTTACCACCGAGGTGACAATTCCTGAGGCGACTACTGCCGATGACGCATGAAAATCTCATGTCGATTCTTTCGAGGCTTGTGCCTAAACTGACAAGGAGAAAGGGATGGTACTGGCTCTTCCTCTACCATCGCGGCCTTCTGCTTCTGCTTTGACGTAGTATGATGATGTGCCAAGCCGAAAGCGTTCCGCTTCAAAGGTAATTGGGACAAAGCTGACGCTGAGAAGACCGAGAGGAAGAAAAAGTGCCCGACACCTCATGTGGTAGATCCTGCTTCTTCTGAGTTGATAGTGGATGATGCATTTGCATCCGCTACTATTTTCTCTAAGGTCAATGGTCATGGCATCAACCTTCCCTCTCTAGACACGCTTGCGAGAGGGAAGACATATGCTCACATGTCGCAACGCGGTACCAAGGTGAATCATTAATTTATCCGAGAAGTTTTCTAAGCGATTGCTCGGAACTTACTTATTTGTTTCCTTTGTAGTTTATGGCATCTATTAACTAGCTGGTTGTTGTATATGAGTCGGACGCTCGTGGCGACAGACGCCGAGTTGATGAGGCGAAGAAAGATGCCTCAACAATGAAAAAAAAATTTGTTGGGGCGGAGAAAAAACTTGTGATGTGGTCGGGATTTAACTAACAAGTTTTACCCTTTTAGCTAGGTTACAAGTGCAAAACAAATGCAATAGTATTTAGGGATCGAATCCACAGGGATTGAACGTTGTCGATTTCTATTGATTTCTAAGTTGTGTGTAGATCTAATCGATTTTGATGGGTTTTGTTTGTCACAATTTGTAGCTAGAAAATTAAACTAAATTAAGCAGTGAAATAAAATAGTAAGTAAGAAAAGTGAATAATTAAAACGAGGTTGTAAACTATTAAACAAAGTGTTGGGCAATCGGAAATTTTCTAGGGTTCATGGCCGATTTTCATAAAGAATTTGCTATGATTTCTAAAGCGACTTTTGTTGTCTATTGGTTTTAAAACTTGGAACATGAATACTGTGTCTAACCTAGTTTCGTACACCCTACACACCGATAACTTAAATACTCAACTGATAGCTTTAGTCTCCGGTCGCACAAAATGTTATGATTAACCACAAGTTCGTTAACGTTCACAATTCAGGCCTCAAGTATACTTTCATATCTTGAAGCGGAATTGCTCGTCTACCCTAGATCGAGCATATAGATCAAGTACTTTCGTAGCTCTAAAAATATCTAACTTGAATTACAAGGTGCTCGATCAAGCAAAAACGCATTAATAAATATGATAGAACGAAGAACCCTAATCGGTATCCTAGTCAAAAAACCTAATGGATAATCGAACAATGAGACCCGCTTTGAAATCCTATACCCAACAAGAGAACTACTCAGCCATAGCTGATATAAACATAATCAATAATTGAAAAGAAAACAGTAAGAAAAAAGGATGAAGAAAGCCTTCTCTATCGAAGAACACGAGTCGAGAATCCTTTGCTCCAAACCGAAGAACAAGAGAAAAATTTGCTGGAAAATTCATCTATGTCTAAAAGCGTGAAAGTGATTCTGTCTAAGAGACATAAAAATAAATATATTAATAGTCTTCACTTCTTTGTAGACGTTTAGGATTTCACTTGAAAAGACGGAATTGGCCTCGGGGAAGAAAACGTGCTTGCTTTGGTCGAACAGGGAGTGGCCGCGGGTGCTGGTCTCGACCCTTGGTGAAATGGTGATTGGCCGTGGGTGGAGCTTCCCTAACTGCGGTGAACTCCTCCTTGGCCGCGGGTGCAGCTTCTCTGCCTGCAGTGGTTCTGGTTCGAGGAACCTTTATCTATCTTCAGTGCTTCCATTATATTTGATGATCCAACAATTGTAATATCTCCAAAATAATTGCATTTGAAAGCTGGTTGTGTCGTCTTTATTGTATCTAAATTTGGTGATGATCAGACGGTGAGAATGACTTTTTTGCCTTCAACACTTCTGACGGTCCAAGTTTATCCAAAAACGTACTTTTGTTCCAAAATGCATTTTTTATCCCAAGTTACATGAAATGTCTTTCAAAACTCTAAAACATGGAAATCACTTGAAAACCATTGAAAACAGAGTTAAACCGCATGCAAAAGATATTAAAGAGATCTATAAAAATGTTCAAAAACCAGTGTTTTCAACTCTTCCAAACTAAATCTAACAAAACATAAATCTAACATCGGAAAGAAGTTTTCGAAAACGTAGGAACTAACAAAAATCTCAGTGACTGTCCTTCTAAACCATAACCAACGTAAAGCATCAATCAGACTTAGTCTAGAAAATTCTCACTAAAGTACTGCAACGCTAGTCCACGGTATCCGTCATTCAAAAATCTAACCACTTAAACCCTAACTTTCAGTCAACTAGCTCTTAACATTCATTACAGGTTGTGTGATTCTCATCAAAAATACTAACCAAGACAATCGAGGCTATGCATTAAGGGCTTTTTAGGGGTGAGGTTAAAAGTGTTTTGGGTTACCGTATTTCCGTCGGATGATGCTAGATATTATGAAAAACAGCAAGAGAGGATGGAGATGTTGATATCCACAGTTTCAAGTCACTTCCTACTCGCATAAATGTAGTTGCGAATTCTTTCTTCTCCAGGACATTTCTGCCTTTGACAAAACTTTTCTGCCACTCCCCAGACATAGATTTTTCTCTGGGAAATGATTCGAATGGTTTCTTACTCCTCACATACGAAACATGGTTGCCTTGGTATAAAGAATATTGACATCCTAAGACTCTGTAGGCTTTTGTTTCCTTTTCTTTCGATTTTATTATTATTATTTTTTTTTTAAAGGGGAAACGCCTTTAACGGAAGTCTTAGGAAAGACAAAATTTACCAGTGATAAGAGATTACAAAGGAAACTTTTAAGCTTGAATTGTTGATACTTCCATAACCAAATCCATCTAGTCTTCCGTCTTCTCGATCGATCGTGACTTCCCGCGAGCTCATGGACGAAGCGCACTTGGAGCATCTGCGTTGGCTGAAGCCGTTCAAACGTTGGGTTTTCAGCACTTCTGTTGGGGACCATATGGTTCAGCTCCCCAACACCGATCTCACAGACATAGGCGGTGACCCTACTCAGTTGCTTTTCGCACCCGCTCCTGCTGACATGGAGCCTGCACCGGTTACACGAAGGCGAGGCTCAGCTACTGGAGCACTACTGATATGCTCAATTTAATACCCTAAAAAGTACTAAAGCAGTTGCTGCAGTAAATCAGGGGTCGAACACAAGAACTCAAGAATCACTCAATAGATTCTATAGATCAGAAACAAGCTAAACCAGATGATGTAATTGAAAAACAGGGTTGCAAGTAAAACGTTTGTAAATTCAATTGGGGGAATGTAGGCTTAGGGTATTTCTCAGGAAATCAATGAATGCAGGTAAACTCATTAACATGATTCAGATTAAGCACTGTTCTAGAACTCAAATCACTAAAATATAATTAACCAACTCTCGTTGCGAAAACTATCTAAATCTAAATCCTAGAAATTCCAAATCTCTTTGCGAATCCTAAAGTCTAAATCAGCTTTAAAATCAGGTTTGATATGTTCACAAATCAATTAAACCAAATCTCTTTGCGAATAATCAATTTGCTCACCTAAGGTTCTATCAGGTAATTAATCGCACTCTCGTGCCTAATTAATTATCCTAAGATCTAAGTTCCAGATTCGTCAACCTAGAATTAGCTTTGAGAACAACCTAAGGCGAAGAACTAATTTAGATAGTGAATCCTACAGATAATCAACCTAGCATTCAAAGAAATCCCTATGAGAAAACCCTAAACCTAACAGGTGATCTACTCAGACATGGATATTAAATTAATAAACATGTTGAATAAATACTCTTATATTAAATCAGAAAGAGAAACAAGGTTTTGAGATCTGATCTCGGACGAAGGGAAACCAGACTTGTCTCTCACCAAAATCTCTCTTAAACTAAAGCAAAATAAAGCATAGCCTAAACAATGGCTGTAAAATCCTATTTATAACCTAAATCACGATTTGGGGCCTTCTTGTAATTATCAAAGTCTTCTGGGTGCTTTTGCAATTCTCCAAGGCTTCATAATTAGTCGCGGCCCATGAAATCTCGATGAGTGTCGATCGATACCCCCTGGTATCGATCGATGCTCGGTGCTCAGATCGGGCTCTTAGTCATCAGACTTCAGTCTCGCTCCAGAATGCTCCAGAAAAGCTCCAATAATTCAAATTAAGCTCCAGACGTGCTATAACCTGTGAAAGACTCTAAAAGACTCCAAAACACAAGAAAAGACTCTATAAAAGGACTTATATCATGGCCTAAACAGGGTAAAAACCATGATATATCAACTCCCCCAGACTTAGCCTTTTGCTTGTCCTCAAGCAAATAGAAGACTAAATCAGAAAAAGAGGTTTGAAAACGTAGAGACTCACCTGTTCCTGAACCATCGAAATGACCTTCTTTCCAAGCACCCAAATGTTACCTGATCAGCTTTTGATCTAACCACCATGTACTTCTCCGTAGACATTCGCAGCTTTTCCAGACTCCACACAAAATCCCACAGCATTGTTCAAGTAAAGCCCTCATCGCCAGTTTCATCTCTGCAGCTAATATTTAAGAACCTTCTAGACTCTTTACCAGTCAATATCTTGACAAAGGGACCACCCTTTTCACACTTCTTTTGTATCAATTTCTCTCCTCCAGACTTATTTCTTATTATATCCTTATTATTTATTTTTTTTTCAGCTTAGCATATACATATCAAGGTAGGAGACGCGAGTATTGATGGTGTTTGCCACCAAATCCCCGGTTCTTCCCTCTCTATGTATCAAAGGATGTAGGCGAATAATGGCATCATAGGAAAATCCTAGCCTCGCTTCCAATCCTTTGTGTGATCATCCCCTCTTAAGTAGAATAATGGGATTGCTGGAAATTTTCCTAACCCTCTACTCAGAAGAAAATCATTTCAATCTTTTATGCTCTTAATCTATCAACTTATTTCAGGGGAGAGAGATACTAAAACTAAACACATGGGGTTCCTTTTTCAGATATGAATGATGAATCAAGCTCTATGAATACTAACCACATCGATGAAATGCAAAAATTGGCTCAGGCTTCAGAAGAACTCTGCTGGAGACATGAATGTTTTCTAGTCAACTGGTCAGTCTTTGGATTTTTCATTAGTCGATCTAGAACTGATCCTGTAACACTGTGCACTCAAAAACAAAATCACATCAATAGGTTCAAGCACAAGATCATAATCTCCAACAAATTTTGACTCAATAAAACAGTTTTGACTCTATAAAACGACTGACTCTAAGAAAAACAAAAACTTTGTCAGCAGACACCTCCCCCAGACTTGAACAACACTGTCCCCAGTGTTATCTAGCCTAGAGTAGGTAAAAGAAACAAAAGAAAAGGATAGAATGAAGAGAAACAAGAAACTACCTTCCTGGAATAGCGAGTGTCGATCGACACACAGCATGGTATCGATCGATACCACGCTTAGATCGACTTGGTGAACTTTCATCCGCGATTGGTGTCGATCGATACCAATGGGGTATCGATCGATACTTAGGCGATTTCGAGTTGCTCCTTGTTCATCCTGACACAGACTCAAAACAAATGAAAAATCAAAAGGAAAAACGACTCAAGGACAGACTCACCAGTGGGTTGCCTCCCACCAAGCGCTCGTTTAACGTCAATAGCTTGACTGTAACGCCATTCAGGCTGTTGGTGCATCATCCAGAGGCATTATCTGCCCTGTTGGAATCTCGGCTTGCGCCCAATAGTGTTTCACTCTTTGTCCATTGACAGTGAATTCCTCGCCTTTGCGATTTATCAGCACTACAGCACCATGTGGTCTGACCTCTTTGATTGTGAAGGGACCTGACCAACGTGAACGCAGTTTACCAGGAAACAATTGCAAACGAGAGTTATACAGAAGTACCTGGTCGTTCGGCTCGAAGTGTCTGGAGATGATCTTCTTATCATGATAAGCTTTGGTTCTCTCCTTGTACAGCCTCGAGTTCTCATAAGCATGGTGCCTGATCTCATCCAGCTCGTTCAGCTGAATCAACCTCCTCTCAGCAGCAGGCTTGATGTCGAAGTTCAGCATCTTTGTTGCCCATGCAGCCTTGTGCTCAATCTCCACTGGAAGGTGGCATGCTTTCCCATACAGCATTTGGAAAGGTGTAGTACCCAGCGGTGTCTTGAAGGCAGTCCTGTATGCCCAAAGTGCATCATCCAGCTTTGTAGACCAATCATTCCTAGAAGCATTCACTGTCGTCTCCAAGATCTCCTTGATCTGCCTGTTGGAGACTTCAACTTGCCCACTTGTCTGAGGGTGATATGGAGTAGCCACACGATGGTTTACACCATACTTCTTCAACAACCTCTCGAACACCTTGTTGATAAAGTGAGAGCCACCATCACTTATCACAATTCGAGGTACTCCAAAGCGAGGGAAAATGATGGTCTTAAACAGCTTAAGAACCACCGCAGAGTCATTCTTCTCACTAGCTATCGCTTCCACCCATTTGGACACATAGTCCACAGCAACCAGGATGTAGTTCTTCTTGTGTGAAGATGGGAAAGGACCCATAAAGTCAATGCCCCAGCAAACAAAAACTTCAACCTCAAGGATGAAATTTTGTGGCATCTCATGTCTCTTACTGATCTTCCCTCTCCTCTGACAAGCGTCGCACTGTGAGACGAAAGTGTGAGCATCCTTGAACATGGTAGGCCACCAGAAGCCTGCTTGAAGAGCCTTGGATACTGTCTTGAAGGTGGCAAAGTGTCCAGCATAGTCTGATCCATGGCAATGAAACAAAACATCTGATACCTCTGACTCAGCAATGCATCTCCTGTATATGCCATCAGAACAATGCTTGTACAAGTAAGGTTCATCCCAAAAGAATCTCCTTATGTCGCGCATGAACTTCTTCTTGTCATACTTCTTGAGGTGGTTTGGCTTTGCATCTGCAGCGAGATAATTTGCAATATCAGCGTACCATGGAGTATCAGAATCTGCTGCAGCGACGAGATGGTGGTTAGAAGCGACTGAATGATCGATGATGAAAACAGCTTCTGAATCGTCAGGGTATCGACCGATACCATCATGGTATCGATCGATACCGAAACCTGCAACTCGTGGAAATTGCTGATTCTCGGCCAGATTCATCTGAAACCCAGTTTCAATGAAGTAGATGGCTTCCTCAGGTAGTTGATCATCAATGGGGACGTCCTCATCGATCCGCATCCGCGAGAGATGGTCAGCAACTCCATTCTCTATGCCTTTCTTGTCCTTAACCTCAATGTCAAACCCTTGTAGCAAAAGAACCCAACGACAGAGACGAGGCTTGAGATCCTTGTTATTCATCAGATACTTGAGAGCAGCATGATCAGTATGAACAACCACCTTGCTCCCAATCAAGTAAGATCGGAATTTCTCAAAGGAGAAAACAACAGCAAGTAGCTCCTTCTCTGTGGTGCTGTAATTCCTCTGAGCATCATCCAAAGTCCTGCTGGCATAGTAGATGACGTGCAGCTTCCTGTCTTTCCTCTGACCCAGAACTGACCCCACAGCAAAGTCACTGGCATCACACATGATCTCGAAAGGCAGAGTCCAATCAGGAGGTTGCACAACAGGAGCACTCACTAAAGCCTTTTTGATCTCCTCAAAGGCTGCAAGACAATCAGTTGTGAAATCAAATTTGATCTCTTTGCACAGCAGAGCAGTGAGTGGACGTGCTATCTTGGAGAAATCCTTGATGAACCTCCTGTAAAACCCAGCATGACCAAGGAAGCTCCGAATATCCTTCACAGAAGTAGGTGGTTGGAGACTTGTCATGACCTGAATCTTGGCTTTGTCAACTTCGATTCCAGCTTCAGAGACTTTGTGCCCAAGTACAATGCCATCCTGAACCATAAAATGACACTTTTCCCAGTTAAGGACCAAGTGTTTCTCTTCACACCTCTGTAGCACCTTGCACAGATTAGCCAAACAGATCTTGAATGATGACCCATATACTGAAAAATCATCCATGAACACCTCCATGAAGTCCTCGATCATGTCTGTGAAGATAGACATCATGCACCTCTGAAAAGTGGCTGGAGCGTTGCACAATCCAAATGGCATTCTCCTGTATGCGAACGTGCCATAGGGACACGTGAAAGTGGTATACCCTTGGTCATCTGGATGGATAGGAATCTGGAAGAAACCTGAATATTCATCAAGGAAGCAGTAGTAGGGATGACTGGCCAACCTCTCCAACATCTGGTCAATGAATGGCAATGGGAAGTGATCTTTCCGTGTGGCCGCGTTCAACTTCCTGTAATCAATGCACATTCGATGTCCAGTGATAGTCCTTGTGGGAATCATCTCATCCATGTTGTTCTTCACCACAGTTATCCCTCCTTTCTTAGGAACAACGTGCACTGGACTGACCCAAGAGCTATCTGAGATGGCATAGATAACTCCTGCATCCAAGAGTTTCATGACCTCTTTCTTAACCACCTCCTTCAGGTTTGGATTCAGCCTCCTTTGATGCTCAACTGAAGCCTTTGACTCGTCCTCAAGATGAATCCTATGCATGCACAGGTTCGGTGAAATACCTGAAATGTCATCAAGAGAATAGCCAAGAGCTTTGCGATACTTGCGCAGCTTGCTTAGCAGTAAAGTGACCTCTGCGTTGTTCAAAGAAGAATTAAGGATTACAGGGTACGTGGAATTAGGACCAAGAAAACCATACCTTAGATTCGCAGGAAGTGGTTTGAGTTCCACTTTAGGAGTGTTCTCCTCGCTCCAATCTCCAAGCCCAGCAGCTTGCATAGTTCTTTCGGCCAAACTTCTTTCTGGCCGTAGGGTATCGATCGATACCATCAGAGTATCGATCGATACTGGTCGTGCTGAATCGAGTATCCTTCCGTATTCAGCAGCAGCATCGTGTGGCTTAACCTCTGACTCAGCCGAACAAGCCAATGCTCTCTCCAATGGGTCCTCAGGACGCATCTCTAAGAAGTACTCCTCAGCAATATCACAGAAGGTATCAACGAAGAAAGTCCGCCCATCGATGGTTGGTCTCTTCATCATCTTCTCCATGTTAAAATTCATGACCAACTCACCAATGGTAAGAGATATCTTCCCATTCCTGCAATCAATCAGAGCACCAGCTGTTGCTAGGAATGGCCTTCCCAAGATGAGAGGATCTCTGGGTTCCGAATCATACTCCAAGACAATGAAATCAGTTGGGATTAAGCAGTTCCCAATCACAATAGGAACATCCTCGAGCAATCCTTCTGGAAGTCTAATTGAACGATCAGCGAGAATCAGCGAGATTCTAGTAGCAGTGAAGTCTGTCATTCCCATCCTCTTAGCAACCGAGTATGGCATGAGGTTGACACTTGAGCCAAGGTCACAGAGAGAACGCTCAAACCTGTCAGTAGCGATTGTGCAATCCAAGACAAAGCTCCCTGGATCTGGAAGTTTCGTTGGGATCCTGTTGCTTAGGATTGCACTGCACTCATGAGTGATCATCAGACAGCCTTCTTCAAGGTTCACATTGCTGGACACCATCTTCTTGACATACCTCTTGAAAGCTACAGAGGTCTTGATAGCATCGATGAAGGGAAGTTCAACAACCAGCTTGTCCAAAATTTCCTTGCATTTAGCATCCTCTACTTCCTTCTTAGTCTTCCCAAGAGCTCTGGGATAGGGTACCCTCGGGATGTAGACCCTCTCTGGTGCTGCTTTAGGCTTCTCCTTCACAACCTCAACTTCTGCATCGTCTTCAGGTTCGGTATCGATCGATACAGGGGGGGTATCGATCGATACACGGGAATTTGAGTCTTCCCGTCTGAGAATCGCGATCGGTGTCGATCGATGCTGAGGAGTGTCGATCGATGCCTTAGCGATTTCAGTGTCTTCATCGTCAGACATCTCGAAATTTACAGTAGGCTGATCCACTTTTGCCCCTGATTTGACCTCCTTACCACTTCTCAAGGTAATGGCATTGATGTGTGCCCTTGGGTTCTCTCCTTTTCCTGGTAGAAAACCTTCTTGTCTTCTTGAACTCTCTGAAGTCTGAGCTACCTGAGTTTCCAGCTTCTTCTGACCAATACCCAGAGAATCGATCCTTCCACTCAGATCTTTGTACATGGCGTCCATCTTACCATTGAAGGTCACTGTAATCTGCTGCTGTCCTTGAACGAGTGTTTCAAGCATGGCTTCAATCTTGTTCTCTGATGTCTTAGCAGTCACAGGCTCGTAAGAAGGACTTCCGTAGTTCCTGGTGTAACCATTGATCTGGGCAGGTTTCTGGTTGAATCCTCCTTGCTGGAAGTTGTTGTTGAAGCCCCGATTGTTGTTGAACTGGTTCCTCTGTCCCTGAAAGCCAGAACCACCAATGTAGTTCACGTCTTCTGCTTCATTCTCATTGAAAACCTCAACATCCTCAGCAAAATGGACAGCTTTTGTTGTCTTTCCCAGCAGAAGACTGTGCATAGAATCTAGTTGAGCCTTAAACTCAGCGATCTGCGATCCATCTTGATTACCAGCCAGCTTCTTGCGCTCGAAATATGCACTCTTTGTGCTGCTGCTAGATGCAAAATTCTCAATCAACACATAGGCGTCCTCAGGATAGTTGGTGTTGAAGTTCCCATTGCTTGAAGAGTCCAGAGCCATCTGATACCTCCAATCTACTCCTCTGAAGAAGATACCTAGCAGCTGCACATCAGAGTATCCATGGTGTGGACAGTATCTTTGGTACGATCTGAATCTTGTCCAAGCAGCCTTGAACGCCTCAGTAGGTCCTTGAGAAAAAGTGGAGATCTTATTCCTCAGATCTTCAGATCGTCCATCATCATAGAAGTTAATTAGGAAGGCTCTCTTGGTGTCTTCCCAATTAGTCAGTGATCCAGGAGGTAGCTGCCTCAGCCAGTAAGTAGCCTCTCCACCTAGAGAGTAGGGGAAGAGCTTGCAGAAGAGATAATCGTAGGACACTCCATTGCTCTTGATGCTAGTGACCAAGTCCTCGAATTTCTCTACATGATCCATTGGATGCTCATGAGGCAAACCATGGAAGAGATGCTGTCCTACTAGAGTGTAGTAAGCAGGCTTCAGCTCAAAGTCATTCCGCTCATACGCAGGGGGACGAATCGCAGAGCGATTGGCGAAAAATTTCTCTGGCCTGTTGTGTTCACCAATCGTTCTACCACGATTAACCACAGCATCCCTTGCGTCCCTAGCGGCATTCTCAGCGACAACAGGAGCAGGTGGAATGACAATCCCCTCTCCATCCAGACGTTGTCCTTGCTCATTGCACAACCGACCCTGTTGGTCCCTGTAAGCTCCAGCAGCATCACGAACCAACCCAACTTGATTGTTGTTCATCTTAGCTGACTTCTTTGCTTTCCTGTTTGTGCGTTCCACTTGTGCTAGCTGTTCCAGTGATAGATCAACTAGCGGAGTGCTCTTTTTGCTTCTGGTTTCAAGATTATGCATGCACCTGAAATCACAAGTAAAGAGCGTAAGTAACTGAAATTTACGACGGGTATCGACCGATACTCAAGGGTATCGATCGATACTCGGGAGATTTAGACGAATTTCCTAGCTAAAATCTAACGGCGAATTGAGTCCCCGGCAACGGCGCCAAAATTGATATGCTCAATTTAATACCCTAAAAAGTACTAAAGCAGTTGCTGCAGTAAATCAGGGGTCGAACACAAGAACTCAAGAATCACTCAATAGATTCTATAGATCAGAAACAAGCTAAACCAGATGATGTAATTGAAAAACAGGGTTGCAAGTAAAACGTTTGTAAATTCAATTGGGGGAATGTAGGCTTAGGGTATTTCTCAGGAAATCAATGAATGCAGGTAAACTCATTAACATGATTCAGATTAAGCACTGTTCTAGAACTCAAATCACTAAAATATAATTAACCAACTCTCGTTGCGAAAACTATCTAAATCTAAATCCTAGAAATTCCAAATCTCTTTGCGAATCCTAAAGTCTAAATCAGCTTTAAAATCAGGTTTGATATGTTCACAAATCAATTAAACCAAATCTCTTTGCGAATAATCAATTTGCTCACCTAAGGTTCTATCAGGTAATTAATCGCACTCTCGTGCCTAATTAATTATCCTAAGATCTAAGTTCCAGATTCGTCAACCTAGAATTAGCTTTGAGAACAACCTAAGGCGAAGAACTAATTTAGATAGTGAATCCTACAGATAATCAACCTAGCATTCAAAGAAATCCCTATGAGAAAACCCTAAACCTAACAGGTGATCTACTCAGACATGGATATTAAATTAATAAACATGTTGAATAAATACTCTTATATTAAATCAGAAAGAGAAACAAGGTTTTGAGATCTGATCTCGGACGAAGGGAAACCAGACTTGTCTCTCACCAAAATCTCTCTTAAACTAAAGCAAAATAAAGCATAGCCTAAACAATGGCTGTAAAATCCTATTTATAACCTAAATCACGATTTGGGGCCTTCTTGTAATTATCAAAGTCTTCTGGGTGCTTTTGCAATTCTCCAAGGCTTCATAATTAGTCGCGGCCCATGAAATCTCGATGAGTGTCGATCGATACCAGGGGGTATCGATCGATGCTCGGTGCTCAGATCGGGCTCTTAGTCATCAGACTTCAGTCTCGCTCCAGAATGCTCCAGAAAAGCTCCAATAATTCAAATTAAGCTCCAGACGTGCTATAACCTGTGAAAGACTCTAAAAGACTCCAAAACACAAGAAAAGACTCTATAAAAGGACTTATATCATGGCCTAAACAGGGTAAAAACCATGATATATCAACTACCACCCGCATCTGACCCTGCTGGGGGTCAACCGCAACGCGAGCCGCCTCCTTTCGCTGCTGCGTTTTCTCTTCCTCCACTACCTGAGATGGAGATGGATCCTTTTCAGCAGTATGTAGTCGCGAGTCTACAGACAATCTAGACAGCCATTACCTCACCTCGACGTCCTGTTCCACCATGTTCTCCTAGCACGCCCGCTAACGTTGGACCATCTGCTGCTCCTGACCATGAGAGCGATTATGAGGAGACGGAGGATTATTAACCCTTCTATCTGATTTTCACGTTTGTATTTTTCTTTCTTTTTCTTTTATTTTTCTTTTCTGTTGAACTTATGTCAGTATTTGTTTTTGTATTTGAACTTCTTTGGATTTATATTTGATCTACCATGTTACCTTTAACCTGTTTTTGAGTGTACCCTGTAAAGGTACGGTTTCTGGTTTTCATGATTCCACTCAGTTCATTTGTTTTCTTTTACCAACTCTAGGCTAGATAACACTAGGGACAATGTTTTTTAAGTATGGGGGAGGTAGTCGCTGACTTTGTTTTTGTTTTTCTTAGAGTCAGTCCATTTTTGAATCATTTGTTGTTTTATTGAGTCAAAATTTTGTCTGAGACTGTGATCTTTTTCTTGAATCTTTTGATCTGACCTTGCTACTAAGTGACTTTTTTTACAGAATCAGTTCCAGATCGACTAATGAAAAATCCAAAGGCTGACCAGTTAACCAGAAGACAATCATGTTTCCAGCAAAGTTGCTTAAGGCCTAAGCCAAATTTTTGCACTTCATCAATGTGATTAGTATCTATAGAGCTTGATTCCTCATTCGTATATGACAAAGGAACCCATATGTGTTTTAAAATAACGGTATTTTTCTCCCTATTACAAGTTACTTAATAAGTGCATTAAAGATGAAATGATTTTCTTCTAAGTAGAGGCTTAGGAAAATTTCCAGCGATCCCATTATTCTACTCAAGAGGGAATGATCACACAGAGGATTGGAAGCGAGGGTAGGATTTTCCTATGATGCCATTATTTGCCTACATCCTTTGATACGTTGAGAGGGAAGAACCGGGGATTAGGTGGCAAACACCATCAATACTCGCGTCTCATACCTTGATGTGTATATGGAAAGCTAAAAACAAAAGAGAGAACATAATAATAAATAAGTCTGGGGGAGAGAAATAATACCAAAAAGTGTGAAAAATGGTGGTTCCTTGTCATGATATTGTGTGGGAAAGAATCTAGAAGGTTCTTGATACTAATTCACAACGATGAAACTGGCGAGGATGGCTTGATTGAACAATGCTGCGAAATAATGTGTGTAGTCTGGGGAGCTGCAAATGTCTACGGAGATCAAAAGCTGGTTAGGTGACATTTGGGTGCTTGGGAAATTGGTCATTTCCACGTTTCAAGAACAGGTGAGTCTCTACGTTTTCAAACCTCTTTCTCTGGTTTAGTCTTCTATTTGCTTGAGGGCAAGCAAAGGCTAAGTCTGGGGGAGTTGATATATCATGATTTTTACCCTGTTTAAGCCATGATATAAGTCCGTTTTATCGAGTCTTTATTCTATTATAGAGTCTTTTAGAGTCTTTTACAGGTTTTAGCACATTTGGAGTATTATTGGAAATATTGGAGTTTTATGGAGCATTATGGAGCAAAACTGAAGTCTGGCGACTAAGTGCACAATCGAAGCATCAAGCATCGATCGATACCCCCTGGTATCGATCGACACCCATAGAAGCAGATTACAAGTCGCGACTTTAATGAAGTTTAAAGAATTGCAGAACTTGCCCTGAAGACTTTAATATTTACAAGAAGATCCCAATTCGTGTTTAGACTATTAATTTAGGTTTTACAACCACTTTGGCTGTGTGCTTTTCATTACTTTTGTTTAAGGATTTCTGAGAGAGCTTGAGAGAGGGGAGACAAGTCAGAACTCTGTTCGTCTGAGAGAAGATTTCGAACCCCTGTTTTATTCTACTCTTATTTTATTCTATTGATGATTTATTCAGTTATGTTGATTGTTTCATTCTCCATGTCTGAGTAGATCCCTTGTTAGGTTCAGGGTTCTCAATAGGGTTTTCTCTAAATGCTAGATTGATTTATTATTAGGATTCACCATCTGAATTAGTTCTTCACCATAGGCTATTTGCAAAGCTAATTCTAGATTGATCACCTAGAACTTAGATCTTAGGATGATTGACACTACAAGAAAACAGCGTTTTCGCGACTACAATTTGCGACTACAGACACAGTCGTAAATTTTTACGACTACTTAACGACTTTGTTGCGACTAGTTTACGACTTCACAAATACAGTCGCACCATAGTCGGTCATTTGCGACCAAACGTATTAGTCGCATATTGGTCACTATTTTACGACCAATCGACGACTACCGTCGAGTCGGAAAACTTTAGTCACAAAATAGTCGCTATTTTGCGACTAAATTGTGACTTTTGAGGTGGGTCGCAAAACAGTCGTTTATTGGTCGTAAAATAACAGCATTAAACACGTTTATTCTTGGCGTACCTACTTGTATCTACTTTTTGCGACGACCACTCGTAGTCGGACCAGTCGCTATATAGTCGCTATGTAGTCGCAAATCAGTCGGAAAAATGTCTATAAGAAAAACTTGAGACCATCGTTTCCTCATTCTCACAATCTCCTCATTCTCATAAACGAAAAAATATAATTTTAGAAGAGAAACAATTTTTTTGTTTTATAATGTCGGGAAATTACAATTATAGTAATTTTCGGGAGTGGATGTATAAGCGAATCGATGAAGAGACGGGAAATTTCTCGGTAGAGTTCACCACGGGAGTGGATCAATTCATGGCATTTGCAAATAGCCAGTCTCTAGCGCAGAACAATGGCGGTAAGTTTTACTGTCCTTGTAGTGTTTGCAAGAATGACAAATTTCTCCCGGGGCCTAGAATTTGGAATCATCTGTATAGTAGAGGATTTATGCCAGATTATTATGTTTGGTATAAGCATGGAGAAGAAAGCTCTATGGATTTAGGTCCGAGTTATGTTGATCCTACGCATTTAAGTGGGAGTAGTGAATTGGGTAATGTAGTCGAAGATAGATATGTGGATATGGTGAATGATGCATTTCGTGATAAAGTGAGTTTTGATAACTATCATCGAGGTGGTACTAGTTATCAGAATGTAGAAGAACCGGTATGTAACCATCAAAAGAAATTCTACGACTTGTTAGAAGGAGCGAATACTCCATTATATGATGGTTGTCGTGAAGGTCACTCGCAGGTATCCTTAGCCGCTCGAGTCATGCAAGATAAGGCAAATATAATATGAGTGAAAAGTTAGTGGATTCGGTTTGCGGAATCTTGACAGACTATTTACCAGAAGGAAACCAGGCAACCGGTTCACATTACGAGACAGAAAAATTGATGCGCAATTTAGGTCTCCCATATCATACAATTGATGTTTGTATTAACAATTGTATGATCTTTTGGAAAGAAGACGAGAAGGAAGCTAAACGTCTGTTTTGTGGTAAACAAAGATGGAAGCCTCAGAACGACCGACGTAGAACCAAAGTACCATACAGTCGTATGTGGTATCTACCTATTGCTGACAGATTAAAGAGAATGTATCAAAGCGAGAAAAGTGCAGCGGCAATGAGATGGCATGCCGAGCACCAAGCAAAGGAGGGAGAAATGGGTCATCCTTCTGATGCGGCGGAGTGGAGATATAATCAAGGTCTATATCCCGGGTTTGCTGAAGAACCTCGTAACGTTTAACTTGGATTATGTACGGATGGGTTCAATCCATTTGGCATGTCTCGTAATCATTCGATGTGGCCTGTGAGCTTGACTCCATATAATTTACCCTCGGGTATGTGCATGAATACATAGTATTTATTTCTAACTATTCTGAATTCTGGGCCAAATCATCCGCGAGCTAGTCTCGATATCTTCCTCCAACCTCTTATTTAGGAGTTAAAAGAGTTGTGGTCTAATGGCGTCGATGCATACGATGTGTCCTTGAATCAAAATTTCAATCTAAAAGCAGTGCTAATGTGGACGATAAGCGACTTTCCGGCGTATAGCATGTTATCCGGATGGACAACCCATGGTAAATTGTCTTGTTCAATTTGCATGGAAGATACAAAGTCTTTTTATCTACCTAAGGGAAGGAAGACGTGTTGGTTTAATTGTCACCGAAGATTTCTTTCTCATGGTCATCCAATGAGGAGGAATAAAAAAGACTTCCTTAAGGGAAAAGACGCGTCGAGAGAGTATCCACCTCAGTCTTTGACCGGTGAGCAAGTTTATTGCGAGCGACTGGCTGGTGTAAAACCATCAAAAACAAAGGACGTCGGTGGAAACGGGCACGAGAATAAGAAGTCGGGCTATGGAAAGCAACATAACTTGCACAAGGAAAGCATATTATGGGAGCTACTGTACTGGAGGGACCTCAATCTCAGACATTGTCTTGATGTGATGCATATAGAGAAGAATTTTTTTGACAACATCATGAATACTCTTATGAGTGTGAAGGGTAAATCGAAAGACAACATCATGTCAAGATTGGATATTGAACAATTTTTTTATCGGCCACACTTACATATTGATAGTGAGGGTAAAGCTCCTTTCCCATCCTTCACATTGACAGAGGAAGCTAGAAAACGTTTACTGGAATGTGTGAAACATGCGGTTAAGTTCCCATATGGTTATTCGTCAGACTTAGCTACTTGTGTTGATATGGACAACCAAAAGTTTTCAGGCATGAAGAGTCATGACTGCCATGTTTTCATGGAGCGGTTACTTCCATTTATCTTTGCAGATCTCCTAGACCGTAATGTCCACCTTTCGTTATCAGGTACTTATTATGACAATTTAAAAAAAAATATGATTATTGTAATTTATATATTTACTTCATGCAATTTTCACGTATATTGTAGGGGTTGGAGCATTTTTCCAGGACTTATGTTCAAGAATTTTGAATAAGAGTCGCCTTCAAATTCTAAAACAGAACATCGTTTTAATCCTATGCAATTTGGAAAAGATCTTCCCACCTTCATTTTTATATGTGATGGAACACCTGCCTATAGATCTCCCATACGAAGTTGAAATAGGAGGCCCTGTCCAGTATAGGTGGATGTATCCTTTTGAAAGGTTTTTCAAAAAGTTGAAAGGGAAAGCAAAGAACAAAAGGTATGCGGCAGGATCGATTGTTGAATCATATTTCAATGACGAGATTGCTTATTTCTCAGAGCAATACTTTGCTGGGAATATACAAACGAAATCAAGGTAAATGCTACAATCAATCACATCATGTCCACTTTGCCATTTCACTTTTTGTATACACATGCTATATATGTATTATAATGTGAATTACTTTTTTATCCCATTTGATCAGGTTAACAAGATTTTATGAAGGTAAAGTCCCCATATATCATGTCCCTGGAGTACCTTCTATATTTACTCAAGTAGGTCGTCCAAGTGGAGAAATGCATGAAATATGGCTCTCAGAGAGAGATTATCAATGCGCACATGCATATGTTTTACGAAATTGTGACTATTTTCAGCCAATTGAGAGGTATATAAGTTGGCATCTCTCCCAGATTGCGTTTTAATATATATAATCTTTGTTTAATTTCTCATATAATTTGTGTTGGTCTTGTGTAGAATGTTTGAGGAATTTATTTCTGCAAAATATCCAGGACTTTCCGAAAAAGAACTCTTTGCGAAAAGAGCTGACGAATATCATTTATGGGTGAAAGAATATGTATGTCTAAAAAATATTCATAACTTTGCGTAAATTTATACTTATATATATTTACACTATTTTTTATATATATGCAGGTTACTTACTGGAACGCCACGAATCCATTTCCTACTTGGGTTCAAGAGATAGTGCATGGACCTTTGAATAAGGTCAAAACCTGGCCAATGTATTTTACAAGAGGCTATTTGTTTCATACGCAGAATCACGACGCTGGACGAAAGACATGTAACTATGGGGTATGTGTTAAAGGTCAAAATTACACGGATGCATATGATGAAGCGGATTTCTACGGGATATTAACTGATATCATAGAACTCGAGTATGAGGGGATGGTCAATTTGAGAATCACACTTTTTAAGTGTAATTGGTATGACCCTGTTATCGGTAGAGGCACTCGAAGGAGCAATGGTGGTGTTGTAGACATTCTTTCATCGAGAAAATATAATAAATACGAACCATTTATTCTAGGTACGCACTTATTAATGTCGATATCATATATATATATATATATATATATATATATATATATAACATGATGTATAACTTATATATACATTTTTATATTGCAAACAGCCTCGCAAGCGGATCAAGTTTGTTATATTCCGTACCCATACACAAAGAAACCGAAGCAGTTGTGGCTCAATGTTCTAAAAGTGAATCCGAGAGGTAACATTTCAGGGGAATATGAAAAAAAAGAACCGACTCTTTTGCAAACAGAAAATGATGATGCTGTATTGATGACTACAATTGAAGATCTGGTACTCGACAATTTCGTACAAGGAGACCAAATAAACCTCGATTACGAAGTCGGAGATGCAGAACCATAAGATGAATTTCGGTGTAATTTGTCGTCTTCTGATGAAGAATCAGATGACGAAGAACCCTTCTAATTCACTATGTTACTTATGTCATAATTTCGTTGTAATTTATCTTTTACATTATTTTGGTGTAATTTGTCTTTTCCATTATTAATCAGTATTTATTTCCCGTTTTGAGTTAAAAAAAAAAAATTCCTCACCAGGACTCTAACCCATGTGAAGAGAAACAAATATGAGATCTTTACCAGTAAGCCATATTGTTTAATTGGTATTTAACACACCAAATAATTATTATGTCTACCTTGCTTTATTCAGAATAAAAAAAAATGAAGGGAGATAGAGGAGAACTTTACCACTAAGCCATAGTGTTTAATCGTTCTAACTCACAACAAATAAATATTAAGTCTATCTGCTTCATTCAGATTAAAAAAACAAACTTACGAAAACCCTAAGTCTTAGCCTTCATTCAGTCTTCTTCGTCTCCGATTATAGATCGAAATCCCTTTTGCTCTCATCTTCGCCTTCGATCCCACCTTCTGTTCGTCTTCTTCGATCTCACGATGCCGGAAACTAAGAACGGTAAAGGACGGAAGAAATTCGTTCCAAACGTTTCTCAGAGAGCCGGAGGGTCTTCGTCGCGAACAACAAACCCTCTACCGCTGCAGTACACCTTCACGCCGGCGGCCCAATTTCTTCTGCATCTGTCGTCACCACCTCTGAACCCCGTGCATGCTCAACCTTCAACGACAGCACCAAATGTCCGGGATTTTCCTCCGCCTACCCAGCTTTTCCAGAACATCACGCCGGCGAATCCACCACAAAACAATCCATCTCAAGGTCAGACGACTCGACGAGAAAGCTCTCATCCTCAAGATCAGACGACTCCAAGACAAAGCTCTTCGAGTCCTTCGGTGAACAACTCTGAGGGTAATAGTAATCACTCGTCTCACACTCACATCTCCAACTACTTCGAAGCTAATCCGATTGACGACAATGCACATATTGAGGCCGATCTCAAGGAAGAGCAACGTATGGTGCTTGAGGCGCTGCTTAGGGTGCCTAACCGGCATGAGTACACGACTCTGCTGTCTCCAACACGCCCTCAGCCGCCAAACACCACTTGGTAAGTTTCTATCAATTCATGTCTGAATATCGATTTCCTATCAAGAGGCTTGTTTACAATTTTTGACTAGAATTGTTTTTCTGTTTGGAATTGATGATTTATGATTTGCGTGTGTGGAATTGATGATGTTTATGTGTGTGGATCTGGTCTATTTCATGTCAAGAGGCTAGTTTACAATTTCCTGTCATGACGAAGAAGTCTGTTTTCCGAAAACCAATGTGTTAATTTGTGTCTCTATGAACTTTAAATCCCCATTGAATTGATGATGTATGATTTGTGTCTCTACGCACATCTGATATGATTTTTGTGTTTGGAATGGTTTTTGTGTTTGGAATGGATAGAAACTGTCTGTATTGCTTAGTTTCTCTCTGTATTGCTTGTTCTGTTGAGTTTCGTGTAAAGCTGTTGTGAGAGTTGCCGCCATGTGGCAGAGAGAGGCCTTCTTGTTCTTGTTAACAAATGCAGAAAACTGGTGTAACAAATGCATAGGCCTTCTTGTTATTGTCAATTCGTTTCTAGTGTAAGTGCTTCTTTGGTCTAATCAGGCATATTATGCTTCTGTCTGGCTTGATTTTTGTTTGGTAGACTAAGCTAACAGTTTGCTATTTATGTCTTTTCTGATATGTGATTTGTTTGGTAGACTAAAATCATGTATTTTCTGAATGTCTATCTGATTTTTGTGTTCTTGTTGATGCACTTATTTGTCTCTGTCTAGGTTTGGTCGTGACAAGGGAAAGCTGACAAGGAAGATCACTAAGATTTTCACAAACAAGTTTGATGGTCCACACTACAGTTGGACTGTTGTGCCTCGCGATAGATAGGAAAGATACTTCGTCGAGTTCGCGGTAAGCATGTCTCTCCTCCAAGCTTCATATATGTCTTTCTTTCTATTATGTCCAGTAACACCATCTACTTGTCTTGTAGAAAACCCACACATGGGATCCCTTAATCTCAGGGGTTGTTCAACAACATTTCTAGAGGATTTGTCAAAGGCGATTGAAGGATATGGTAAGCAACGCGAGGACTTCTCGAAAGCGACCACCTTGGATTAACCCAACACTGTGGACAACAGTGACAGAGAAATGGGACACTGACGAAGCTACAGAGAGGTCTCAAACCACATCCGCAGCTCAGAAATCTGACCGTAAAGGCCTTGGAGTGCACAAACACTTATCAGGCCAAAAGTCATATCACCAAATCCAACAAGAAATGGTAAGTTTAATTTCTATATCTAATACTTCTGCAACTTTCTATTATGTAACAAATTTATATGTTACATTTTCAGGAAGACGAATTGGGCAGACCGGTTAGTATCGGTGAGGTTTTTGTGAAGACTCACACAAAATATGATGGTACATTTGTTGATCTGAAGGCTGAGAGGATCGCGCAGAATTATGAGAAGAACTTGCAAGCTAAGATGAAAGAGATCGGGCCTGAAATTTCAGACGGCAGGTCGCAACAGCGAGAGCTAACCACAGAGGAATACAACGATCTCTTTCTTTAGGTAAATACGAAATCTATGTTATCTTTTGGTTTTCTATCATATGGTTTTATAAATCTTGGTTTTATTTATGCAGTCAACGTTCACGGATGACAGAGGCAGACCATATGGAATAGGAAGCCTCGCAGAGTCTCATGTTGGTGGAAAACGCAAGTTCGAAGTAACCTCTTCATCGTTTCAATCCCTGGAAGATAAGTTGGAAGAAGCTCAACGCCAAATAGAAGAACAAGCAGCTTCTAACGCTCGGCGTGAGGCATAGCTTACCAAACTTGCAAATGACCAACAAAGCAAGCTTACCAAACTTGAAGCTGACCAGAAGCATTATTCAATGGTGGAAAGGTATCTTCGTGAAACCGATCCAAATTTTCTAGACTTCATGGCTTCTCAATCTGATCGACAGCATGATTCTACACCCTAGGCTGTCATTTTATTTCATGTTTTGAACATTGGACCTTTCTTTGTATTGGTTTGTATTTGATATGCTAAAACAATGTATAATATATATGTTTCTTTATTAATGTAAGTTTCTTTCATTTTAAATTTCTAGTATTCTTTGTATTAGTCTGTATATGATTTCCAAATTGCTAGGTAATGCAAATTGGGTACAGTATTACCATTTTGAATTTCGTTGATAAAATCAATCGCTAGGTAGTCGCAATTCAATCGCTAAGTAGTCGCAAATCAGTCGCAAATCAGACGTAAAAAGATAACCAAATCTCTATTCCGTGAAGATATTAGTCGCAAATCAGTCGCTAAATTAGACCCTTATTAGTCGGAAAATAGTCGCCACATTTCACGACTCTTTAACGACTACACCAAACGACTTCCACACGACACAATATATAGTCGTACGTTAGTCGCATGTTTTACGACTGATGTGCGACTGCTGTGCGACTTCTTACTGTCATCGTAACAAAGTCGCAAAGTAGTCGTAAATTAGCGACTAATTATCGACTACGTGTTTTTGCGACTAGACATTTACGACTACACTACATGGTTGTAATGTAGTCGGTAAAGCAGTTTAAGCGACTACATTACGACTGATTATGTAGTCGCTAAAACACTGTTTTCTTGTAACGTGATTAGGCGCGAAAGTGCGATTAATTACTTGATAGAACCTAAGGTGAGCAAAATAACTATTCGCAAAGGAATTTGGTTTAGTTGTTTTGTGAACATATCAAACCTAATTTAAAAAGCTGATTTAGATTTTAGGATTCGCAAAGGAATTTGGAATTTCTAGGATTTAGATTTAGATAGTTTTCGCAACGGAAGTTGGTTAACTATGTCTTAGTAATTTGAGTTTAAGAACCGCGTTAAATCTGAATCATGTTAGTTAACTTGTCTGCATTCAGTGATTCCCTGATAAATACCCTGAACCTATCTTTCTCAAATTGAATTTACAACCGTTTTAATTTACGTACTTGTTTTCAATACCATTGATTGCTTAGCGTAATTCCCACATTCATAATCTATTGTGTGTCTCTGTGAGTCCTTGTGTTCGACCCCTAGCTATACTATAACAACTGATTTAGTATCTAAATAGGGTATCAATTTGAGCATATCATCTTTGAGAGACCAAGAGGGTCGGTTGTGCAATGAGAAAGGACAACGTCTAGATGGAGAGGGGAACATCATTCCACCTGCTCATGTTGTCGTTGGGAATGTCGCTGGGAACGCGAACGCGGGGAACACTGTGGTTAATCATGGTAGAACGATTGGTGAGTACAACAGGCCTGATCAGTTCTATGCCAATCGATCAGCAATTCGCCCTCCTGCTTTTCAGAGGAATGATGTTGAGTTGAAACCTGCATACTTCACTCTTGTGGGTCAGCATCATTTTCATGGTCTTTCCAATGAACATCCCATGGACCATATTGAGAGGTTTGAGGATTTGGTCACTAGCATCAAGAGCAATGGAGTGTCCTATGATTACCTCTTCTTCAAGCTCTTCCCATACTCTCTTGGTGGAGATGCAACTTACTGGCTAAAGTAGTTGTCTCCTGGTTCGCTAACTACATGGGATGAGACGAAGAATGCGGTCGTGAACAACTTCTATGATGATGCACGATCCGAGGATCTCAGGAACAAGATTTCTCAGTTTTCTCAAGGTCTGACTGAGGCACTCAAGGCTGCTTGGATTCGTTTCAGGTCATATCAGAGAGATTGCCCGCACCATGGTTTCACTCAGGTTCAGTTGCTTGGTACTTTAATAGAGGAGTCGATTGGAGGTATCAGATGTCTTTAGATGCTGCAAGTAATGGGAATTTCAACACCAGGTATCCCGACGATGCCTATGTGCTTATTGAGAACTTGGTTTCTAGAAATAGTACCAAGAATGCAGACATGGAGCGAAGGAAGCATGCTGGGAGCATGGATGGATCGTAGATTGCTGAGGTGCATGCGAAGCTGGATTCGGTGCATAATTTGTTGATGGCCAGGCAGCAGAAGGCTGTTCGTTTTGCTGAAGAGGATGCAGTGGAACATGTTAACTACGTTGGTGGAGCTGGATCTCAATATCAAAGGTATCAATACCCACCCACACTACCCAGAACTTCTGAAAACAGGATGGAATCCATGCTTGAACAGATTCTTCAGGGACAGCAGCAGATGACAGCGGATATCAACGGGAGATTGGATGCCTTGTACACTATCTGAATGGCAAAATCGAGGCTCTCAGTGTTCGTCAGACGATTATGGATACACAGGTAGCCCATACTGCAACAACTGTCAAGAGAATGATGGTTCATTCACAGCATGAATATGTCGATGCAACTCCCTCGAGGCGTGGGGAAGAGGTACACCTAGGAGTGCAGAAGAGCTCAACTGCATAGATTTTTGTCAACCCTGTTGGAATTTACGATGATATTTCAGAAATCACCTCTGCATCGAACCAAACAGCCCAGTATCGATCGATACTCGTCCAAGAATATGTCAAGGACGTCTCGAAGGAGCAAGTATCGATCGATACCCTCCATACATCGATCGATACCCTCCCTGTATCGATCGATACCCACCCAGATACTGCGAAGGAGCCGCGTATGAGTGTTGACAGAGTTCGCAAGCCCAAGAAGCTGAATCCTATTCCTCAACACCTCCGAGCACCCATCGCTCCAAAGCAGCTGCGTGGCTTTGAGAAGATGGTACGAAGGATACCCCACTCGTTTACTTTTGAAGAAGCTCTAGAGGGCTGGCCTCTGCTAAGCCACTTCAAGGATTGCAGAGAAACTCTGGACGAGATCGAAGTACTCTTTATCGAGGCAAGACGCAAGTCATTACCGCTGAGGCGTTGAATTCAATGAGTCTCTCGTTGACCCAGAGGGAAGACCCAGGGAAATTCTCGGTTCCATGCTCCATCTCTGGAGTTGAATTCAATGAGTCTCTCGTTGACTCAGGGAAATTGCTGAACGATTGAGGGCTAATGATTGATCACCTATGCCGAAGTCAAGCTAATGACTAAAAATTAGTGCTTGGTGGAAGGCAACCCACTTGTAAGTCTGTATATAAGTCTTTTGTTTTTGTTTTTGTTTTCGGTTGTATGTTTTGTGTCATGTGTTTGGCGTGAATCAGTTACAGAGGAGCGGTATCGATTGACACCCAGACTTAAACAACACTTTCCCCAGTGTTATCCAGTTTCTGTGTCGACCTAAGCCTGGTATCACTCGATACCAGTGCTGTGTGTCGGTCGACACCCCTACCCCAATCTGGTAACTTCTTTGATTTTCACGCTTTCATTTAGATGTTCTGATTTCTTTTACTGAATCTAGGCTGGATAACACTGGGTAAAGTGTTGTTTAAGTCTGGGGGAGGTAGTCGCTGACATTGTTTTTGTTTTTCTTAGAGTCAGTTGTTTTTGAATCATTCGTCGTTTTATTGAGTCAAAGCCTGTTGGAGATCATGATCTTATTCTTGATTCTATTGTTCTGATTTAGCTTTTAAGTGACCACTGTTACAGAATTAGCTACAGACCGACCAATGAAAAATCCAAAGGTTGACCAGTCAACTAGAAGACATATATGTTTCCTGCAGAATTCTTTTAAAGCATAAGCCAAATTTTTGCACTTCATCAATGTGGTTAGTATTCATAGAGCTTGATTCCCCATTCGTATCTGACAAAGGAACCCATGTGTTTAAAAGTGATAGTATCTCTCTCCCCTGTTATAAGTTAATAATTAAGAGCATAAAAGATTAAATGATTTTCTCCTAAGTAGAGGCTAGGATTTTTCCTACGATGTCATTATTCTGCTTAGTGAGGAATGATCACACCGAGGATTGGAAGCGAGGCTAGGATTTTCCTACGATGCCATTATTCGCCTACATCCTTTGATACTTTGAGAGGGAAGAACCAGAGATTCGGTGGCAAACACCATCAATACTCGCGTCTCATACCTTGATATGTATATGCATGATCTAAAAATAAAAAGAAGAGAACTGATATGCTCAAATTAATACCATATTAAGATACTAAAGCAGTAGTTATAGTATAGTTAGGGGTCGAACCACAAAGACTCACAGAGATGCACAATAGATTGTATTAGTATCGAATTAAGCTACGCCAAGAGATGTAATTGAAAGCAGTGCAGAAATTAAAAGAGTTGTAATTCAATTGGAGAAAGATAGGCTCAGGGTATTTCTCAGGAAATCACTGAATGCATATAAACTAACTAGCAGGATTCAGATTTAGCGCAGTTCTTGAACTCAAATCACTAAGGTATAATTAACCAACTGTCGTTGCGAGAATTATCTAAATCTAAATCCTAGGAATTCCAAATCTCTTTGCGAATCCTAAAGTCTAAATCAGCTTTAATATCAGGTTTGATATGTTCACAAATCAATTAAACCAAATCTCTTTGCGAATAATCAATTTGCTCACCTAAGGTTTTATCAGGCAATTAATCGCACTGTCGTGCCTAATCAATTATCCTAAGATCTAAGTTCCAGATTCGTCAACCTAGGCGAAGAACTAATTCAGATGGTGAATCTTAAACAGATAATCAACCTAGCATTCAGAGAAAACCCTTATGAGAACCATGAACCTAAAGTGGATCTACTCAGACATGGAGATTGAAAGCAACATGATTGAATAGATCATCAAAGAAATCAATAAAAACAGGAGTTCAGAGTTGTCTCTCCAAAAACCTCCAAAAACCAAAAGTAAAATCAAAGTATAGAAAATAAAGCATAGCCTAAACAGGTGGCTGTAAAATCCCTATAAATAACCTAAATCACGTTTTGGGGGTACTTGTAAATATTAAAGACTTCTGGACCAAGTTGCAATTCTTCAACTCTTCATTAAAGTAGCGGTCGTGTCTTTCTGCGATGGGCATCGATCGATACCCATCGATCGATACTAGGGGGTATCGATCGACACTAGTCGTAAAATCGGGTACTCAGCAACACGATCTTCAGCCATGCTCCAAAATGTTCCAGAAAGCTCCAATATCTCCAATTGTGCTCCAAACATGCTAAGACCTGTAAAAGACTCTAAAACACTACGAAATAGAATAAAGACTCGATAAAACGGACTTATATCATGGCCTAAAAGGGGTAAAAACCATGATATATCAACTCCCCCAGACTTAGCCTTTGGTTGCCCTCAAGCAAATAGAAGACTAAACCAGAGAAAAAAGTTTGAAAACGTAGAGACTCACCTGTTCATGAACCATCGCAGAGATCCTTTTCCCAAGCACCCAAATGTCACCTAATCATCTTTTGATCGAATCACCATGTACTTCTCCATAGACATTCCCAGTTTTTCCAGAATCCACACAAAATCCCACAGCATTGTTCAAATAAAACCCTCATCGCCAGTTTCATCGCTGCAGCTTATGTTCAAGAACCTTCCAGATTCTTTACCATACAATATCATGACAAGGAACCACCCTTTTTCACACTTTTTGGTTTTATTTATCTCCCCCATACTTATTTCTTATTGTGTTCCTTGCATTTACACATTAAGGTTCGAGACGCGATTATTGATGGTGTTAGCCAACGAATCCCCGGTTCTTCCCTCAAAAGTAATCAAAGGTGTAGGCGAATAGTGGTATCACAGGAAATTTTCCTAACCTCGCTTTCAACCTTTGTGTGATCATTCCCTCTTAAGTAGAATAATGGGATCGCTGGAAATTTTCCTAGCCCTCTACTCAGAAGAAAATCATTTCATCTTTTATGCTCTTATTTATCAATTTATAACAGGGGAGAGAGATACTATAACTCTAAACACATGGGTTCCTTTATCATATATGAATGATGAATCAAGCTCTAAAAACACTAACCACACTGATGAAGTGCATAAATTTGGCTCAGGTTTCAGAAGAACTATGCTAGAGACATGGATGTTTTCTAGTCAACTGGTCAGTCTTTGGATTTTTCATTAGTCGATCTAGAACCGATCCTGTAACACTGTGCACTCAAAAACAAAATCACATCAATAGGTTCAAACACATGATCATCATCGCCAACAAGTTTTGACTCAATAAAATGATTTTGACTCGATAAAACGATTTTGACTCGATAAAACAATTGACTCTAAGAAAAACAAACACAATGTCAGCAGACACCTCCCCCATACTTGAACAACATTGTCCCCTGTGTTATCTAGCCTAGAGTAGGTAAAAGAAACAAAAGAAAAGGATAAAACGAAGAGAAACAAGAAGTTACATGTGTTGGAACATTTGGTGTCGATCGACACACGGCCTGGTATCGATCGATACCATGCTTAAATCGATATGATGAACCATCTATTCACGATCAGTGTTGACCGATACCAGTGGGGTATCGATCGACACTAAGGCGATTTCGAGTTTTGCTCCTTGTTTATCCTGACACAGACACAAAACGAAAAATAAAAAGAAAAAGAATCAAAAGCAGACTCACCAGTGGGTTGCCTCCCACCAAGCGCTTGTTTAACGTCATTAGCTTGACTGTAACGTCCTTCAGGTAGGATAAGAATGCGAGCTTGCATCGAAACAGGCTCCACAACTTGACATTGCTATATTCAGAGTTTTGCGCAACATACTCTCCACAAACTCTTTTCCTTTCTCTTTCATCTCCGAAGTAAGAAGGACCCTAGCCTTAGAGAATGGCTTCGAAGCTCCTTTGCACTTCACCTTGTAATCAATCGAGTCTCCATCGTACTTCTGAGGTATCAAAGTGACATGGGGATTCTCGACTCTTTTGCTCTTCACCTTCTTCTTTGTTGCCTTAGCCTTCTCGACAACTTCCTTGGGGATGCTGGGCGGTTCAACTGAAACGTCTGTGACAGTTGGCTTGTCAGGAGGCTCTTCCAAAAGATCAACTGCTAATGTCTCTCCTGTGATAACCTCAATGCAAGAGACACGTGTGGGAGCACCTCTAGGGGCAATGACATCATAATAGACCCCTCCGTCAATGTAAGAGAAAGAGATTCTCTTATTATGCGTGTTTATGATTGCGCCAGCACTAGCCATAAATGGTCGTCCTAGGAGTAAAGCCATACGAGATATTGCACTCATCTCTACAACCTGAAAATCGGTAAGAACCAGACAATCTCCTACTTTGACAAACAAACCATGGACAGTACTGTATGGAAGCGAGGTAGAATCGTTTGCGAATGTGATAGATGTCTTTGAAGATCGAATATCAGTGCCCAACCGTTCTGCAATTGCCCTTGAGATGACATTGACACTAGCTCCTGAGTCAACGAGAGACTCTTTGAACTCAACTCCAGAGATGAAGCATGGAACTGCGAATCTTCCTGGGTATTCCCTTTGGGTCAGTTGTCTTAGTGGAGGTGGTGCACCTCTAGCCTTAATGAAGAGTGCCTTAATCTCTTCTTCAGTTTCTATGCAATCTTTGAAGTGACTTAGCAGAGGACGGGACTCTAGAGCTTCTTCAAAAGACGATTCCTGGGAGATCCTTCGTACCATCTTCTCAAAACCACGCAGCTGCTTTGGAGAAATAGGATCTCTGAAGTGTCGAGGAATAGGATTTAGCTTCTTGGGCTTGCGAACTCTTTCTTCGATCAACTCAGGTGTTTTCACAGTTTCTGGCTCGATCTGCGATGGGTATCGATCGACACCAGGCAGGGTATTGATCGATGCTATAGCTATTGAATCGTCCTTGGCAGATATATCATCATCAATAGGAAGCTCCACAATCAGCTTATCCAGTGTAGCCTGGCATCTGGCGTCCTCTACCTCCTTCTTAGTCTTCCCAGCAGCTCTGGGATTAGGTATCCTCGGTATATAGACTCATTCATGAACTTCTTTAGGCACCACAGTCGAAGTCTCAAGTGTTTCCTCAAAAATCGCCTCAGTATCGACCAATACCAATGGGGTATCGATCGATACACGGGTTTTGGAAGTGTCCCGATTCAGAGTTGTAACCGGCATCGATCGACACTTGGGGGTATCGATCGATGCTCTAGCGATTTTAGGATCCTCATCGAAATTTTCTGCACTTAAGGAGATTACATTGGCATGTGCATTGTGTGAATGAACCGTCTTTCCCTTGGTATTTGCTGCAGTCTGAGCTACTTGCGTTTTCAGCATCCTGTGACTGGTATTAAGAGCCTCGATCCTTCCACTCAAATCGGTGTACACAGCATCCAGTTTCCCATTGAAGGTTACTGTCATCTTCTCCTGCCCTTGAACCAGCTGTTCAAGCATACCCTCAATTTTACTCTCAGGAGCTTTGGGTGGTGGGAATTGGTACCCTCCTTGCTGAGCATAGTTGGTGAAGTTTCGATTGGTGTTGTACCCAAATCGCTGATCCTGAAAACCAGAACCACCAATGTAGTTAACATCTTCCACATCATTCTCAGCAGCAAAGTGGACCGCTCTTTGATTTTTCCCGATCATGAAATCCAGCTTGGCTTGAACTTCAGCAATCTGCGAAGCTTCGATTCCTCCAGCCTGATTCTTCCTCTCGAAATCAGCATTCTTGGTGCTATTGCTAGACCCCAAGTTCTCAATCAGTACAAACGCATCATATGGATACCTGGTATTGAAGTTCTCATTGCTCGCATTATCCAAAGCCATCTGGTTCCTCCAATCGATCCCTCTGTAGAAGATACCTAGCAGCTGCACCCTAGTGAACCCATGGTGCGGACAGTCTCTCTTATAGGACTTGAAACTAATCCAAGCAGCTTTGAGTGCCTCTGCCGGACCTTGAGAAAACTGAGAGATCTTGTTCCTCAGATCTTTAGATCGTGCATCATCATAGGAATTGATCAGGAAAGCCTTCTTAGTCTCCTCCCAGGTAGTCAGTGATCCAGGAGGTAGCTGCCTCTGCCAGTAAGTCGCATCTCCACCTAGAGAGTAGGGGAAGAGCTTGTAGAAAAGATAGTCGTAGGACACTCTGTTACTCTTGATGCTAGTAACTAAGTCCTCGAACTTCTCGATATGATCCATAGGATGCTCATTGGGAAGACCATGAAAGAGATGCTGTCCCACAAGAGTGTAGTATGCAAGTTTCAGCTCAAAGTCATTCCTCTCAAACGCAGGAGGACAAATCGCTGATCGATTGGCGTAAAACTGATCAGGCCTGTTGTACTCACCAATCGTTTGACCACGATTAACCACAGCATTCATATCGTTGGCTTGCGCAGCTGGCGCGACAATCTGACCAACAACAGCAGGAGGGGCAATGACGTTTCCAGCCTCATCAAGTCGATGCCCTCTCTTATTACACACTTGACCCTCTTGGTCTCTCAAGACTCCAGCTTCATCAGCTCTTAAAGCCACGGGGTTGTTCATCCAATGACAGTTCAACTAGCTGAGTGATCTTGTTGCTTCTGGTTTCACGAACATGCCTACACCTGAAAACAAAACACTAGACAAGGCACGTAAGTAACCAAAAATACGATGAGTATCGATCGATACCAAGTGGTGTCGATCGATATCAACAAAAGAAAAAGACGAGTATCGACCGATACTAGATAGTATCGATCGATACCGACGGGCTTAGTCGAAACTCGACAGCTAAAATCTAATAGCGAAATTGAGTCCCCGGCAACGGCGCCAAATTTGATATGCTCAAATTAATACCCTATCAATTAAACCAAATCTCTTTGCGAATAATCAATTTGCTCACCTAAGGTTCTATCAGGCAATTAATCGCAATGTCGTGCCTAATCAATTATCCTAAGATCTAAGTTCCAGATTCGTCAACCTAGAATTAGCTTTGAACACAACCTAGGCGAAGAACTAATTCAAATGGTGAATCTTAAACAGATAATCATCCTATCATTCAGAAAAAACCCTTATGAGAACCCTGAACATAAAGTGGATCTACTTAGACATGGAGATTGAAAGCAACATGATTGAATAGATCATCAAAAAAATCAATAAAAACAGGAGTTCAGAGTTGTCTCTCCAAAAACCAAAAGTAAAATCAAAGTATAGAAAATAAAGCATAGCCTAAACAGGTGGCTGTAAAATCCCTATAAATAACCTAAATCACGTTTTGGGGCTTCTTGTAAATATTAAAGACTTCTGGACCAAGTTGCAATTCTTCAACTTTTCGTTAAAGTCGCGGTCGTGTCTTGCTGCGATGGGCATCGATCGATACCAGGGGGTATCGATCGACACTAGTCGTAAAATCGGGTACTCAGCAATACGATCTTCAGTCTTGCTCAAAAATGCTCCAGAAAGCTCTAATATCTCCAATTGTGCTCCAAACGTGCTAAGACCTGTAAAAGACTCTAAAACACTACGAAATAGAATAAAGACTCGATAAAACGGACTTGTATCATGGCCTAAAAGGGGTAAAAACCATGATATATCAAGAACATAATAATAAATAAGTCTGGGAGAGAGAAATCGATACAAAAAGTGTGAAAAATGGTGGTTCCTTGTTATGATATTGTATGGGAATGAATCTAGAAGGTTCTTGGTATTAATCACAGCAATGAAACTGGCGACGATGGGTTTATTTGAAAGATGTTGTGAAATAATGTGTGTAGTCTGGGGAAATTGCGAATGCCTAAGGAGAAGTACATGGTGGTTAGTTTTGGAACTAGTTAGGTGACAATTGGGTGCTTGTGAAAATGGTCATTGCGATGTTTCATGAATAGGTGAGTCTCCGTGTTTTCAAACCTCTTTCTCTGGTTTAGTCTTTTATTTGCTTGAGGGCAAGCAAATGCTAAGTCTGGGGGAGTTGATATATATATATATATATCATGGTTTTTACCCCTTTTAAGCCATGATATAGGTCATATTTATGGAGTCTTTATAGTATTTTGGAGCCTTTTAGAGTCTTTTAAAGGTTTAGGTACGTTTGGAGCTTAATTGGAGATATTGAAGCATTTTGTAGCATATGGAGATGCAGAGTCATGCAGAGACGTCAGACACTTGGCATTCATTGAAGAACTTCCCACCAATGGATTGAGCTCCAATGTGGACACAAGACAGATCAATGGATTAGCTTTGATTTGGAAGTGGTTTGAGGCCATTCCAACGGTGCGATCGAACGTTATGCCAGTTTTCGTGAAGACAGTCCAGTCTGGCGAGCACAGTGTACTGGTGTCGGTCCAGTATCGACCGACACCAACTGCAGACGGGAAAAAACGTGATTTTACAAGTTTAAAGACTCTGCAACTTGGTCCAGAAGACTTTAATAATTACCAGAAATCCCAAAATGTATTTTAGCTTTATAATTAGGTTTTTCAGCCACTTTGGTGGCTATGTTTCCCTTTGTTCTATGCTTTATTTTACTTTGGTTTTGTGAGAGAGCTTTTTGAAGGGAGACAAGTCTGAAACTCTATTCGTCCGAGAGAAGATTTCGAACCCTCTTGTTACTCTTTCTGATTTATTTGATGATTTATTCAAACATGTTTATTGCTTCAATTTCCATGTCTGAGTAGATCTCTTGTTAGGTTCAGGGTTCTCATAAGGGTTATCGTTGAATGCTAGATTGATTAGTTATTAGGATTCACCATCTGAATTAGTTCTTCACCATAGGTTGTTTGCAAAACTAATTCTAGATTGATCACCTAGAACTTAGATCTTAGGATAATTGATTAGGCGCGAAAGTGCAATTAATTACGTGATAGAACCTAGGGTGAGCAAAATAACTATTCGCAAAGGAATTTGGTTTAGTTGTTTTGTGAACAAATCAAACCTGATTTAAAAGATGATTTAGACTTTAGGATTCGCAAAGGAATTTGGAATTCCTAGGATTTAGATTTAGATAGTTTTCGCAGCGGAAGTTGGTTAACTATATCTTAGTGATTTGAGTTCAAGAACCGTGCTAAATCTGAATCATGTTAGTTAGTATATATGCATTCATTGATTTCCTGAGAAATACCCTGAACCTAACTTTCTCCCAATTGAATTTACAACCTTTTTAATTTAAGTCATGTTTTCAATACCATTGATTGCTTAGCTTAATTCTCTTCCATATAATCTATTGTGTGTTTCTGTGAGTCATTGTGTTCGACCCCTACTATTGCTGCAACAACTGCTTAGTACTTTTAGGGTAATAATTTGAGCATATCAGTTTAATCCGCGATGGATTGTATTAGAACCCTAACCCGTATAGGATATAGTGGTTGAAATTCGTAAAAGATTGTATGAGTTCGTTCTTGTGGCCAGCAACAGACGAAATTGACAAGAGTATGTTAAGATACAATTATATTGATAAAAGACTTAGAGTCTGTGAAAGACCGCGTTTTCAAAATGGGAGTATATGTTTATACGCACCCACACTCCCCCCCCCGCCCCCCCCCGTTTAGAGAGGGGGGACAGCTGAACTTTTCCGAAGATTGATTGCCTACGTACCCTTTGTAGGTATCAAGTCATCATGTAGTTCATGGATAAGATAAGATGGTTTAGTGATAGTACTTCTTCAGATGCATTGCGTTCCAAGTTCATGGATGTAGAGGCGTTCTGGTCTCACTTTGGGTATGGAGCCTATGACAGCAAGACCACTACACAAATGGATGTGCGTCATCCTGTCATGCGCTGCCTTGTGAGGATCCTGCACAACACTCTATTGTGTAAGATGGAGCCGAACAAGATGAGAGTTGCTGAGCTGATTGTTCTATCCATTGGGATTGGAGACCTTATTTCCGATGAGGCATATGAGTGGCCTGAGATGGACCTCACGGTCAACTTAGGTGCTGTCTTTGCGCACCATTTGGGGTCGCTGAAGGTTAAGCCTTTCACCGGACGCGGCAAGACTTCTAGGACTATAAGCCGATCGAAGACCAAGACGGTGGGCAGTCTTCTCACTCCCATTTTTCTGCACTTAGGGATCAGCACCACTAGTTGTTCGATCGTGACTTCCCGCGAGCTCATGGATGAAGCGCACTTGGAGCATCTGCGTTGGCTGAAGCCATTCAGACGTTGGGTTTTCAGCACTTCTGTTGGGGACCATCTGGTTCAGCTCCCCAACACCGATCTCACAGACATAGACGGTGGAGCCTGCACTGGTTACACGAAGGCGAGGCTCAGCTACTGGAGCACTACCACCCGCATCTGACCCAACTGGAGGTCAACCGCAACGCGAGCCGCCTCCTTTCGCTGCTGCATTTTCTCTTCCTCCACTACCTGAGATGGAGAAGGATCCTTTTCAGCAGTATGTAGTCGCGAGTCTGCAAACGATCTGGACCGCCATTACCTCACCTCGACGTCCTGTTCCACCATGTTCTCCTAGAACGCCCGCTAACGTTGGACCATCTGCTGCTCCTAACCATGAGAGCGATTCTGAGGAGACGGAGGATTATTAACCCTTCTATCTGATTTTCACGTTTGTATTTTTCTTTCTTTTTCTTTTATTTTTCTTTTATGTTGAACTTATGTCAGTATTTGTTTTTGCATTTGAACTTCTTTGGATTTATATTTGATCTACCATGTTACTTTTAACCTGTTTTTGAGTGGTCCTAATAGTGCTAACATCTAACATACGGCTGGTGTCGATCGATACCTGCCAGTATCGATCGATACCCTGTAAAGGTACGGTTTCTGGTTTTCATGATTCCACTCAGTTCATTTGTTTTCTTTCACCAACTCTAGGCTAGATAACACTGGGGACAGTGTTTTTTAAGTCTGGGGGAGGTAGTCGCTGGCTTTGTTTTTGTTTTTCTTAGAGTCAATCCGTTTTTGAATCATTCGCTGTTTTATTGAGTCAAAATTTTGTCTGAGACTGTGATCTTTTTCTTGAATCTTTTGATCTGACCTTGCTTCTAAGTGACCATTGTTACAGAATCAGTTCCAGATCGACTAATGAAAAATCCAAAGGTTGACCAGTTAACCAGAAGACACTCATGTTTCCAGCAAAGTTCCTTAAAGCCTGAGCCAAATTTTTGCACTTCATCAATATGGTTAGTATCTATAAAGCTTGATTCCACATTCGTATCTGACAAAGGAACCCATATGTGTTTTAAAATAACGATATTTCTCTCCCTATTACAAGTTAATTAATAAGTGCATTAAAGATAAAATGATTTTCTTCTACGTAGAGGGTTAGGAAAATTTCCAGCGATCCCATTATTCTACTCAAGAGGGAATGATCACACAGATGATTGGAAGCGAGGCTAGGATTTTCTTATGATGCCATTATTCGCCTACATCCTTTGATACGTTGAGAGGGAAGAACCGGGGATTAGGTGGCAAACACCATCAATACTCGCGTCTCATACCTTGATGTGTATATGCAAAGCTAAAAACAAAAAAGAGAACATAATAATAAATAAGTCAGGGGGAGAGAAATACTACCAAAAAGTGTGAAAAATGGTGGTTCCTTGTCATGATATTGTATGGGAAAGAATCTAGAAGGTTCTTGATACTAATTCACAACGATGAAACTGGCGAGGATGGCTTGATTGAACAATGCTGCGAAATAATGTGTGTATTATGGGGAGCTGCAAATGTCTACGGAGATCAAAAGCTGGTTAGGTGACATTTGGGTGCTTGGGAAATTGGTCATTTCCACGTTTCAAGAACAGGTGAGTCTCTACGCTTTCAAACCTCTTTCTCTGGTTTAGTCTTCTATTTGCTTGAGGGCAAGAAAAGGCTAAGGCTGGGGGAGTTGATATATCATGGTTTTTACCCTGTTTAAGCCATGATATAAGTCCGTTTTATCGAGTCTTTATTCTATTATAGAGTCTTTATTCTATTATAGAGTCTTTTATAGTCTTTTACAGGTTTTAGCACATTTGGAGCATTATTGGAAATATTGGAGTTTTATGGAGCATTATGGAGCAAAACTGAAGTCTGGCGACTAAGTGCACAATCGAAGCGTCAAGCATCGATCGATACCCCCTGGTATCGATCGACACCCATCGAAGCAGATTACAAGTCGCGACTTTAATGAAGTTTGAAGAACTACAGAACTTACCCAGAAGACTTTAATATTTACAAGAAGATCCCAATTCGTGTTTAGACTATTAATTTAGGTTTTACAGCCACTTTGGCTGTGTGCTTTTCATTACTTTTGTTTAAGGATATCTGAGAGAGCTTGAGAGAGGTGAGACAAGTCAGATCTCTGTTCGTCTGAGAGAAGATTTCGAACCCCTGTTTTATTCTACTCTTATTTTATTCTATTGATGATTTATTCAGTTATGTTGATTGTTTCATTCTCCATGTCTGAGTAGATCCGTTGTTAGGTTCAGGGTTCTCAATAGGATTTTCTCTGAATGATAGATTGATTTATTATTAGGATTCACCATCTGAATTAGTTCTTCACCATAGGTTATTTGCAAAGCTAATTCTAGATTGATCACCTAGAACTTAGATCTTAAGATAATTGATTAGGAGCGGAAGTGCGATTAATTACCTGATAGAACCTAAGGTGAGCAAAATAACTATTCGCAAAAGAATTTGGTTTAGTTGTTTTGTGAACATATCAAACCTGATTTAAAAAGTTGATTTAGATTTTAGGATTCGCAAAGGAATTTGGAATTTCTAGGATTTAGATTTAGATAGTTTTCACAACGGAAGTTGGTTAACTATGTCTTAGTAATTTGAGTTTAAGAACCGCGTTAAATCTGAATCATGTTAGTTAACTTGTCTGCATTCAGTGATTCCCTGATAAATACCCAGAACCTATCTTTCTCCAATTGAATTTACAACTATTTTAATTTACGTACTTGTTTTCAATACCATTGATTTCTTAGCGTAATTCCCACATTCATAATATATTTTGTGTCTCTGTAAGTCCTTGTGTTCGACCCCTAGCTATACTATAACAACTACTTTAGTATCTAAATATGGTATGAATTTGAGCATATCAGCTTTGAGAGACCAAGAGGGTCGGTTGTGCAATGAGAAAGGACAACGTCTGGATGGAGAGGGGAACATCATTCCACCTGCTCCTGTTGCCGTTGGGAATGTCGCTGGGAACGTGAACGCTGGGAACGCTGTGGTTAATCGTGGTAGAACGATTGGTGAGTCCAACCGGCCTGATCAGTTCTATGCCAATCGATCAGCGATTCGCCCTCCTGCTTTTCAGAGGAATGGCTTTGAGTTGAAACCTGCAAACTTCACTCTTGTGGGTCAGCATCATTTTCATGGTCTTTCCAATGAAAATCCCATTGACCATATTGAGAGGTTTGAGGATTTGGTCACTAGCATCAAGAGCAATGGAGTGTCCTATGATTACCTCTTCTTCAAGCTCTTCCCATACTCTCTTTGTGGAGATGCAACTTACTGGCTGAAGTAGTTGTCTCCTGGTTCGCTAACTATATGGGATGAGACGAAGAATGCATTCGTGAACAACTTCTATGATGATGCATGATCCAAGGATCTCAGGAACAAGATTTCTCAGTTTTCTCAAAGTCCGACTAAGGCACTCAAGGCTGCTAGGATTCGTTTCAGGTCATATCAGAGAGATTTCCCGCACCATCGTTTCACTCTAGTTCAGCTGCTTGGTACTTTCTACAGAGGAGTCGATTGGAGGTATCAGATGTCTTTAGATGCTGCAAGTAATGGGAATTTCAACACCAGGTATCCCGACGATGCCTATGTGCTTATTGAGAACTTGGTTTCTAGAAATAGTACCAAGAATGCAGACATGGAGAGAAGGAAGCATGCTAGGAGCATAGATGGATCACAGATTGCTGAGGTGCATGCGAAGCTGGATTCAGTGCATAATTTATTGATGGGCAGGCAGCAGAAGGCTATTTGTTTTGCTGAAGAGGATGCAGTGGAACATGTTAACTACGTTGGTGGAGCTGGATCTCAAGATCAAAGGTATCAGTACTCACCCACACCACCCAGAACTTCTGAAAACAGGATGGAATCCATGCTTGAACAGATTCTTTAGGGACAGCAGCAGATGACAGCGGATTTCAACGGGAGGTTGGATGCCTTTACACTAATCTGAATGGCAAAATCGAGGGTCTCAGTGTTCGTCAGACGATTATGGATACACAAGTAGCCCATACTGCAGCAACTGTCAATGGAATGATGGTTCATTCACATCATGAATACGTCGATGCAACTCTCTCGAGGCGTGGGGAAGAGGTACACCTAGGAGTGCAGAAGAGCTCAACTGCAGAGATTTTTGTCAACCCTGTTGAAATTTACGATGAGATTTCAGAAATCACCTCTGCATCGAACCAAACAGCCAGCATCGATCGACACTCGTCCAAGAATCTGTCAAGGACGTCTCGAAGGAGCAAGTATCGATCGATACCCTCCATACATCGATCGATACCCTCCCTGTATCGATCGATACCCACCTAGATACTGCGAAGGAGCCGTGTATGAGTGTTGACAGAGTTCGCAAGCCCAAGAAGCTGAATCCTATTCCTCAACACCTCCGAGCACCCATCACTCCAAAGCAGCTGCGTGGCTTTGAGACGATGGTACGAAGGATACCCCACTCGTTTACTTTTGAAGAAGCTCTAGAGGGCTGGCCTCTGCTAAGACACTTCAAGGATTGCAGAGAAACTCTGGACGAGATCGAAGTACTCTTTATCGAGGCAAGACGCAAGTCATTACCGCTGAGACCTTGAATTCAATGAGTCTCTCGTTGACCCAGAGGGAAGACCCAGGGAAATTCTCGGTTCCATGCTCCATCTCTGGAGTTGAATTCAATGAGTCTCTCGTTGACTCATGGTCTAGCGTCAATGTAATATCAAGGGAAATTGCTGAACGATTGAGGGCTGATATAAGACCCCCTACGATGCTTCTCACGTTTGCGAACTCCTCCATCTCACCTCCATACGGTAATATCCCTGCTTTGCTTGTTAAAGTAGGCGATTGTCTGGTGCCTACTAATTTTCAGGTTGTGGAGATGAGGGAAGGATCTGAGGTGCCTTTGCTCCTGGGACGACCGTATATGGCTACTCCTGGCGCGATCATAGACATGCCTAATAAGAGAATCTCTTTCTCTTACATTGACGGGGAGGTCTACTATGATGACATTCCCTCTAGAGGAGCTACCACACATGTCTCTTGCTTCACTGTTATCATAGGAGAGACGTTGGTAGTTGATCTTTTGGAAGAGCCTCCTGACGAGCCAATTGTCATGGACTTTTTGGATGGTCCTTCTATCATCACAAAGAAATACGTCACAACAGCTAAGGCAAAGAAGAAAGTGAAGAGCAAGGAAATAAAAAGTACTGCATCTATGACTTTAATCCCTAGAAGTGTGATGGAGATTCGATTGAGTACAAGGTGAAGTGCAAAGGAACCTCAAACCCATTTTCTAAGGCTAGAATCATCCTTACTTCGGAGCTAAAAGAGAAGGGAAAGGTGGTTGTGGAGAGCATGTTGCGCAGAACTCTGAAGCTAGAAGTGTCTAGCTGTGGAACTTGCCTGGGAGTAAGTTCTCAATTTTCTCCTGATTGATCACCTAAGCCGAAGTCAAGCTAATGACTAAAAACTAGCGCTTAGTGGGAGGCAACCCACTGGTAAGTCTGTATATAAGTCTTTTGTTTTTGTTTTTGTTTTTGTTTTCGGTTTTATGTTTTGTGTCTTGTGTTTGGCGTGAATCAGTTACAGAGGAGCGGTATCGATCGACGCCCATCTGGTATCGATCGAAACCACATGCATCAATGACGATGAGAAGAAGTTTATGTGTCGACCTAAGCCTGGTATCGCTCGATACCAGTGATGTGTGTCGGTCGACACCCCTACCCCAATCCGGTAACTTCTTTGATTTTCACGCTTTCATTTAGATGTTCTGATTTCTTTTGCTAACTTTAGGCTGGATAACAGTGGGGACATTGTTGTTTAAGTCTGGGGGAGGTAGTCGCTGACATTGTTTTTGTTTTTCTTAGAGTCATTTGTTTTTGAATCATTCGTTGTTTTATTGAGTCAAAGCCTGTTGGAGATGATGATCTTATTCTTGATTCTATTGTTCTGACTTTGCTTTTAAGTGACAACTGTTCACTACAAGAAAACAGGCATTTTGCAATGATTTTTGCGACGACTTTACGACGATTCTTTAAGACGTCGTAAAATCGTCGCAAAATTGGGACGAAAATATTCGTTGTAAAATCGTCGCTAATTAGCGACGATTTTACAACGATTACCGACGACATTACGACAATTATCAAAATCATCGTAAAATCGTTGTAACTTAGCGACGATTTACCGAGGTTTATATAAAACGTTGTAATATCGTCGTAAAATTACCCACGAATTAGCAATGATTATTATAATTTGAACTTTACATCGATTTCCCAACAATTAATCAGTTAGGTGAACACGTTTTAAGTTCACGGTGTTCGGTTAGGTAAACATGTTTAATATCGTTGTAAAGTCGATGTAAACATTTTTAGATTCGTTGTAAAATCGATGTGAAATCGATGTAAAATCGTAGGTAATTCGATGGTAATGAAAATAAAAATCTATATATAGTGGCCAACTTCATAATAAAAATTTCATATTCAAAAACAATATTTACTTCTTTCTGACCAACAAAAAATGTCAATATACGAAATTAGAAGATGGATGTATAATCGTCTTGATTCAGAGGGATCGCTAACAAAGGAGTTCAGTGATGGGGTGGAGGGATTCATGCATCAGGCAGGAAGTATACATAATACGATTATCAGTGGTAAGATGTACTGTCCTTGTGCCAGATGCTTGAATAGGAAATTTATCATTATCTCGAAGGTGTGGTCGCATATATTAAATAGAGGGTTTATGCCGCATTACTATATATGGTATTATCATGGAGAGGGTCATGGGGGAAATGCAGCTAGTAGTAATAGCAATTATCAAGCATCGAATTTTGATGAGTCAAATAATTTTAATCAATTTAATGATCATGCGGAGCAGCATGGTGAAGATAATGATAGGATTCATGACATGGTTACGGATGCATTTCATGAAACCGTAAGTACATTTGCACATGATCATCATGATGATGAGGAACCCAATCTAGATGCAAAAAAATTTTATGATATGCTAGATGCTGCAAATCAGCCACTCTACGATGGATGTAGAGAAAGACATTCTAAATTGTCGTTGGCGGCTAGGATGATGACTATTAAAACTGATCATAACTTAGCTGAGGTTTGCATGGATGATTGGGCTGATTTGATTAAAAAGTATTTGCCAGAGGACAATTTAGCAGCTGAAACTTACTATGAGATACAGAAGCTGGTTTATAGTCTTGGGTTGCCTTCTGAGATGATAGATGTCTGTGTTGACAATTGCATGCTTTTTTGGAAAGATGATGATAAGTTGCTGGAATTTCGATTTTGCCATAAGCCAATATATAAGCCGCAAGGTACTGGTCGGAGTAAGGTACCGTTCCAGCGGATGTGGTACCTTCCTATAACTGATATATTAAAAAGAATGTATCAGTCTGAGAGGACAGCTGCATCGATGAGATGGCATGCAGATCATTTGCAAACAGATGAGGAGGTTACTCATCCTTCAGATGCAAAAGCGTGGAAACACTTTAAGACGGTACATCCAGACTTTGCTAGAGAGAAACGTAATGTGTATCTTGGTCTTTGCACAGATGGATTTAGTCCATTTGGTATGTCTGGTAGGCAATATTCTTTATGGCCAATAATCCTAACGCCTTACAACCTTCCCCCAGATATGTGCATGCAAAGGGAATTTTTATTCTTGAGTATTTTAGTACCATGTCCGAAGCATCCGAAGCGTTCCCTTGATGTGTTTTTGCAGCCTCTGATACAGGAATTGGAGCAGTTGTGGTATACCGGGGTTCGGACATATGATTTTGCAAGGAAAAAAAATTTTACAATGCGTGCGGTGCTTATGTGGACAATAAGCGACTTCCCTGCTTACGGGATGTTATCAGGTTGGACTACGCATGGGCGATTGTCTTGTCCATATTGTCTCAATCGAAGAGATGCGTTTCAATTGAAACATGGTCGGAAAACAAGTTGGTTTGATTGTCACCGCCGATTTCTACCGATTCATCATGCATATCGAAGAAATAAGCGGTTGTTTAGAAAGAACAAAACTGTTCGTGTTCCTCCTCCTGTTTATATTTCCGGGGAAGATCTAGAAGCAGAAATTGATCATTATGGTGCATTGGAAACAGTCAATCGTGGTGGAAATTGGCACACTCGAGCTAATATGCCGGATGGATATGGGGAGCATCACAATTGGCATAAGAAAAGCATATTCTGGAAGCTTCCGTATTGGAAGGATCATTTGCTTATGCTTAGGCACAATTTGGATGTCATGCACATTGAGAAAAACTTTTTTGATAACATCATGCATACATTGTTAAACGTGCGTGGAAGGACTAAAGACAGCGGTAAGTCAAGGTTAGACTTGCCTGATCTTTGTTGTCGGAATGAGTTACATATTACAAGCAATGGGAAAGCACCTGTCCCCATATTTCGAGTGGGTGTGGAAGAAAAGTCAGCTTTGTTCAAATGGGCGACATCTGATGCGAAGTTCCCGGACGGGTACGTATCTAATTTAGCTAAATGTGTTGAGAATGGCCAAAAGTTTTCCGGGATGAAGAGTCATGACTGTCACGTCTTTATGCAACGACTACTTCCTTTTGCATTTGCGGAACTTCTACCAGGAAATGTACACGAAGCAATTGCAGGCATTGGAGGGTTTTTTCGGGATCTTTGTACCCGTACTTTGTCAGAAGATGTTATTGCACAACTTGATGCTAGTATTCCTATTTTGTTGTGCAACATGGAGAAAATATTTCCCCCAGCCTTTTTTGATGTTATGGAACATCTACCTATTCATCTACCTCACGAAGCAGAACTTGGGGGACATGTGCAGTATCGATGGATGTACCCATTCGAGCGATTCATGGGACATTTGAAGCGGAAGGCTAAAAATCTAGCCAAAGTTGAAGGGTCAATAGTAGCAGGAAGTTTAACAGAAGAAACTTCTCACTTCACGGGATACTATTTTGGCTCGAAGGTTCGCACACGGAAAAGGGCAGCACGGCGATATGATGATGGAGGTGTAGGCCGAACATATGCTAATGAAGGTGTCCCAGATATCTTTTCTTCAATCGGTCGATTATGTGGAAGAGTGAAGTCAATTTGGTTTGCCAATGAAAAAGACCATCATAGTGCACAAACGTATATCCTCTTAAATTGCGATGAAGTTAGTCAATTTGAGACGTAAGTGTATAAACATACGTCTTATATATATGGCTAAATTATATATATGCTAGCTTTATACCAATTACAAATACTTTTGTATGCAGTGAATTTGTTAGACAAGTCCGAGAAGTCATTGAAGGAATCTCAGACGATGAAATCAACAAGCGTAAAGATCAACATTTTGCCCCGTGGTTGAAGACGCAAGTACGTAAAATTTTAAGTGATCTGATTAATTACTAACTTGGACAATTAACCTAATACATATTTTGATTACTTTTTAATTAAATTAATTAATGATATATAGGTCGAGTATGGGGATACCGCATATCCACTCTGGTTCCATGAGTTAATAAAAGGCCCCATATCGAAGATAACGAGTGCACCCATGTATTGCACACGCGGATATATATTTCATACATTCAAATACGGAAATCAAAGAGCTACTGCCAACTACGGGGTATGTGTGCGGGGCGAAATAGATTTTTATGGAGTGTTGCAAGACATAATTGAAGTTGAGTACCCTGGTTGCTTAGGTTTGAAATGCGTTCTGTTCAAATGCGACTGGTTTGATCCAACAGTTGATCGAGGCGTCCGTAAAAACAAATTTGGGGCAGTAGATGTCAACCAATCACGACGTTACAATAAGTATGAGCCATTTATCCTAGCATCACAAGCAGAACAAGTCAACTTTGTTCCATATCCGCGAGTTCGCACCACCCGTATCTCATGGTTATCAGTTATAAAAGTTTCTCCGAGGGGTCGAATTGTGGGGTTGATGAGGAACTACCAATGCAGCAAGATCATTGCTCTGATATGCCAGAACTAAATGAGAGCAATGAAGATATCCTTTTGATAGATCCTCAAAACAGGCAAGTTGAATATCTCCCAGACGATACAGAGGAAGAAGATGAGGAAGATGAGTTCGAAGAAAGTGATGAACCAGATGATCAAGAAACGGATGTGTACTACTCTTCGTCCGAAAATGAATCAGAGTGACCGCGCTAGCTAGTAATTATTGTGAATTTAATGTATTAATATAATATTGTGATCGAGTAATTATTGTGAAATTTAAGTGATATGATTTCTATGAAATCCCCTAAACCCCAAACTAAATTCCATCTCCGATCTCCATTCATTTTCCGCCGTAGGTGCGGCGATTAATAAATTACGAGACATATGTGTCTATGTGTCATGTAATTTATTAATTGCCTCAACAACGGCGGAAAATGAGTGGTGATCGGAAATGGGATTTAGTTTGGGGTTTAGGGGATTTCAAAGGAATCGTCGTTAAATCGTCGCTAATTGTGATTGTCACAAAATCGTTGCAAAATTAGCGACGATTTAGCAACGAATATGGACGAATCGTGGCTAAATCGTCGCAAACTATAAATGTCATAAAATCGATGCAACGTTGCGACGATTTAGCAACGAATTGTCATAAACCCTAAACCCTAAACCCTTTGCCCTAAACCCTAACATATTACCATCTCATTGTATTATGCATCTTTCAATGAAATTGATCGTGACTTTAGAGAATTGTCCGGAAATGAAAACTCGGTCAATCACAGTAATATCCACAAACTGAATCATTGTATTAATAATCTAACATGTACGCAAACTCTATGTTTTACATATTTTTCGATCTCGATGAATTTATTGATAATTTCATGAATTTGGATTTACAGTAAACATGTCAAGTTATTTCTGGAATGTTGCAATCGACGTTACAATTTTGTACATATACCCTAAACCCTAAAACAGATTTTACAAATATCCTCACTAATTCGATGCAAATTGGCGACGATTTAGCAACGAATTGATACTAATCGTGGCTAAATCATCGCAAAATAAGAATGTTACAAAATCGATGCAAATTTGCGACGATTTAGCCACGATTCATTCATAAACCCTAAACCCTAAACCCTAAACCCTAAACCCTAAACCCTAACATATTACCATCTCATTGTATTATGCATCTTTCAATGAAATTGATCGTGACTTTAGAGAATTGTCCGGAAATGAAAACTCGGTCAATCACAGTAATATCCACAAACTGAATCATTGTATTAATAATCTAACATGTACGCAAACTCTATGTTTTACATATTTTTCGATCTCGATGAATTTATTGATAATTTCATGAATTTGGATTTACAGTAAACATGTCAAGTTGTTTCTGGAATGTTGAAATCGACGTTACAATTTTGTACCTATACCCTAAACCCTAAAACAGATTTTACAAATATCCTCACTAATTCGTTGCAAAATAAAATGTTGCAAAATCGATGCAAATTTGCGACGATTTAGCAACGAATTGACACTAATCGTGGCTAAATCGTCGCAAACTATGAATGTCACAAAATCGATGCTAATTTGCGACGATTTAGCAACGAATTGTCATAAAATTTACCGCGTGTCGGTCAATTAAACTCCCGCATGTATGAATGTCACAAAATCGTTGCAAAGTTAGCGACGAATTAGCTACGGTTTGATTGCCTCGATATAGCGACGACAAGTAATCTTATATATACACGCGAGTTCCTTGCGAATTCATTTACAAACAAATCAAAAAAAAAACTGATCATAACTTCCTTGCGAATTCCTTGCGAAAAAAGGTAAATTTTTGTTTTTAATGTTTTTAATTAATTAGTATAGATAAAAAGTAAACAATTTAGGTCGGTAGAAACGGAATCAAATTAGAAAAAATAGCACACTGCCCGGATGTTTATAGATAGTAATTATTTTTCATTTTTATGCAGATGGGCCAGCGTCGTGCACATTACGCTCAGTTTTTGAGAGATATTGGTGATGCTTCGGGTACCGGGTTGCCTCCGTCTTCTGAGGCTACAGAGACGGATTTCGTCCCGGTGACGCAACCACAGAGTGCTCCGCCGCCTCCACAACCACCTCAGATTCCGCAACCTTGAGGCCATGCCCCGGCCCCGTATGCACACATGACGGTTCTTGATTTGCTTGCACAGTCGGGGTGTCATAGGCTTAAAAGATTAGATCCGGATCATACTGACGGGTCGGAATGGTAATATATATAAATATATATTTTTTACATTTATTATTACATATTTATATTTATTTCTAACAATTCAAAATTTTACAATTTTTTGTTTCAGGTTTGGAGTTGAATGCAAAGTTGGACGCACCGTTTCCGACATCATCAAATCCTATTTTATCGAGCCTCATACCAATTTTACCCAGCTTCCTTCACACGTCAAGGAGACATGGTTCAAGATGTTTGCGGTACGTATGGAAAAAATATTTTTTTCTCCCATAATTATTTTAATTATATTGAAATGTATATTTAATTTAATTTTATAAAATATGTAATTATTTTTGTTTCTCATGCAGCAAAAATATCACTGGGATCTTTCGATTCATGGCGAGGTTGAAACTTTATTTCTCGAGAGAGTGAAGTTTCGTATCCAAGGAGTTGTTGGTGAGTGGAAGAAAGCATGGAAGATTTCTGGGGATTTAGCAAAGCCCCTGCACATGGATAAAGCCGTTTGGGACGGCATGGTGCGGTATTGGATGGATCTGAAGTCCATCATAACTGCTGAGAAGTGTTCGGCTTCCCGCAACACCGTTGATTCGGGCGGGAAACTCAAGGCTCTGCCTCATACAGCTGGGCAAACACCTTTTGCGGGTGTTCGTCTACAGATGGTAATTAAATTTATTTAAATTAATTAATTTATTTAATTTACTTCGTCAATAACATAGTTTTTTTCTTTAGGCCGCCGAAGACGGAGGTGTACTCCCTCCGATGACCAAGGTTTTTGAGCGGACGCACCAGAAGAAGGATGGTTCCTTTGTTTCCGAGACTGCTGAGCACATCTTCAATGAGGTGACTTCCAAGGTCACCGAACGAGAGACACATCTCTCTCAACAGCTATCTCCAGGTGGTTCGTCTGTCATGTCTGGAGGGTTGACCACACCCGATATTGACCGGATCTTCGAACAGGTATATAGAATAGTTAGTACTTATTAATTTTTAGTTTTTGATTTTATAAAAATTTCTAATTGTAAATTTAAATATAGGTTGCCCCTAAGAGAAAGGGGAAGGTTGTCGGGATGGGATCTATTCGAGATGTCTCGGCTGCTTCTTCATATGCTCCTCGACGACGATCGCCAGAAGATGATCCAGTCGTGTTACGTGCCACGATTACGAGTCTTCAGGAGCTGGTTGAGACCGAGTCTCAGGCATATCAGGCGAAGATTGCGAGTCTTCAGCAGCGGGTTGAACTGGATGCTACGCAGAATGACGAACTCTTCGACATCTTGGCAACAGGAAACCCGACAATGCAGGCCATGCTACGGGAAAAGCAAAGACTCCGAGCAGAGGCAGATGCAGCGGCAGCGGCAGAGGCAGCGGCAGGCCCATCCGGTTCGTCGAGACGTCCCGAAGACGATGTAAATCTCGACGATTACGATATAGTTATATAGATTTAGGATTTCGAATTCTAATTTTGGTTTTTTTTTGTAACAAATTATAATATTTTTTTCTACTAAAATATTATTATATATTATTTTTATAATTTTTATTTTATAATTTCGAAATTAATAAAATATTAAAAATAATAATAAATATCATATATAGAATCGTCGTTAATTCGATGGTAAATAATAATCCTCGTTGTTTCGTTGCTAAATTAATCGTCATAAAATCGTGGCTAATTTACAACGATTATACGACAATTTATTAGCAACGATTTTGCGACGATTATTTAGCAACGATTTTATGACGATTTATTAGCAACGAATTAACGACGAAATTTTTTTTCCATCGAATTAACAATGAAATATTTCCCATCGAATTTCCATCGTTTTTACGACGTATTTATATTCGTCGTAATTTCTATGTAATATTTACGACGATTTAGGGACGAATTTTTGTCCCTCGTACTTTTCCGAAGAATTTACGACGATTTGTGGTTTGCGACGATCAGTTAACGACGATCTCTTTTTCGTCGCAAATTCGTTTCAAACCCTCTTTTGCAACGATTTTACAACGATATCGTTCGTTGCAAAAAGGGTGTTTTCTTGTAGTGGTTACAGAATTAGCTACAGACCGACTAATGAAAAATCCAAAGGCTGACCAGTCAACTAGAAGACATACATGTTTCCTGCAGAATTCTTTAAAAGCATGAGCCAAATTTTTGCACTTCATCGATGTGGTTAGTATTCATAGAGCTTGATTCCCCATTCGTATCTGACAAAGGAACCCATGTGTTTAAAAGTGATAGTATCTCTCTCCCCTGTTATAAGTTAATAATTAAGAGCATAAAATATGAAATGATTTTCTCCTAAGTAGAGGCTAGGATTTTTCCTACGATGTCATTATTCTGCTTAGTGAGGAATGATCACACAGAGGATTGGAAGCGAGGCTAGGATTTTCCTACGATGACATTATTCGCCTACATCCTTTGATACTTTGAGAGGGAAGAACCGGGGATTCGGTGGCAAACACCCTCAATACTCGCGTCTCATACCTTGATATGTATATGCATGATCTAAAAAGAAAAAGAATAGAACATAATAATAAATAAGTCTGGGGGAGAGAAATCGATACAAAAAGTGTGAAAAATGGTGGTTCCTTGTTATGATATTGTATGGGAATGAATCTAGAAGGTTCTTGGTATTAATCACAGCGATGAAACTGGCGATGATGGGTTTATTTGAAAGATGTTGTGAAATAATGTGTGTAGTCTGGGGAAACTGCGAATGCCTAAGGAGAAGTACATGGTGGTTAGTTTTGGAGCTGGTTAGGTGACAATTGGGTGCTTGTGAAAATGGCCATTGCGATGTTTCATGAATAGGTGAGTCTCCGTGTTTTCAAACCTCTTTCTCTGGTTTAGTCTTCTATTTGCTTAAGGGCAAACAAATGCTAAGTCTGTGGGAGTTGATATATATATATATCATGGTTTTTACCCCTTTTAAGCCATGATATAGGTCCTATTTATGGAGTCTTTATAGTATTTTGGAGTCTTTTAGAGTTTTTTATAGGTTTAGGTACGTTTGAAGCTTAATTGGAGATATTGAAGCATTTTGGAGCATATGGAGATGCAGAGTCATGCAGAGACGTCAGAAACTTGGCATTCATTGAAGAACTTCCCACCAATGGATTGAGCTCCAATTTGGACACAAGACAGATTAATGGCTAGCTTTCATTTGGAAGTGGTTTGAGGCCATTCCAACGGTGCGATCGAAAGTTATGCCAGTTTTCGTGAAGACAGTCCAGTCTGGCGATCACAGTGTACTGGTGTCGGTCCAGTATCGACCGACACCAACTGCAGACGGGAAAAAACGTGATTTTACAAGTTTAAAGACTCTGCAATTTGGTCCAGAAGAGTTTTAATAATTACCAGAAACCCCAAAACGTGTTTTAGCTTTATAATTAGGTTTTTCAGCAACTTTGGTGGCTATGTTTTGTTCTATGCTTTATTTTACTTTGGTTTTGTGAGAGATCTTTTTAAAGGGAGACAAGTCTGAAAATCTATTCGTCCGAGAGAAGATTTCGAACCCTCTTGTTACTCTTTCTGATTTATTTGATGATTTATTCAAACATGTTTATTGCTTCAATTTCCATGTCTGAGTAGATCTCTTGTTAGGTTCAGGGTTCTCATAAGGGTTATCTCTGAATGCTAGATTCATTAGTTATTAGGATTCACCATCTGAATTAGTTCTTCACCATAGGTTGTTTGCAAAGCTAATTCTAGATTGATCACCTAGAACTTAGATCTTAGGATAATTGATTAGGCGCGGAAGTGCAATTAATTACCTGATAGAACCTATGGTGAGCAAAATAACTATTCGCAAAGGAATTTGGTTTAGTTGTTTTGTGAACAAATCAAACCTGATTTAAAAGCTGATTTAGACTTTAGGATTCACAAAGGAATTTGGAATTCCTATGATTTAAATTTAGATAGTTTTCGCAGCGGAAGTTGGTTAACTATATCTTAGTGATTTGAGTTCAAGAACCTTGCTAAATCTGAATCATGTTAGTTAGTTTATATGCATTAATTGATTTCCTGAGAAATACCCTGAACCTAACTTTCTCTTAATTTAATTTACAACCTTTTTAATTTAAGTCATGTTTTCAATACCATTGCTTGCTTAGCTTAATTCTCTTCCATATAATATATTGTGTGTTTCTGTGAGTCCTTGTGTTCGACCCCTACTATTGCTACAACAACTTCTTAGTACTTTTAGAGTATTAATTTGAGCATATCAGTTTAATCCGCGATGTATTGTATTAGAACCCTAACCCGTATAGGATATAGTGGTTGAAATTCGTAAAAGATTGTATGAGTTCGTTCTTGTTGCCAGCAACAGACGAAATTGACAAGAGTATGTTAAGATACAATTATATTGATAAAAGACTTAGAGTCTGCGAAAGACCGCGTTTTCAAAATGGGAGTATATGTGTATACACACCCACATTCCCCCCCCCCTTTTGGAGAGGGGGGACAGCTGAACCATTCCGAAGATTGATTGCCTACGTACCCTTTGTAGGTATCAAGTCGTCATGTAGTTCATGGATAAGATAAGATGGTTTAGTGATAGTACTTCTTCAGATGCATTGCATTCCAAGATCTTGGTATTGGAACGTTAGTCATGTTGGAAAGCTCGTAGACTCTCGGGCAAACCACCTTGGTGATTTTGTAAGGTCATTCCCAATTGGCTCCCAATTTTCCAGCATTGCGTTAGAATGTGTTTTGAAAAACTTTCCGAAGGTCCAGATCTCGCTCGTTGAACATCCGGTTCCGAATGTTGGAATTGTAATATTTGGTCGTTGCTTGCTGGTAATTCTGAATTCGTATGAGTGCTTGGTCGCGCCTTTCGTTCATTAAGTTAAGTTCATCGAGAAACATAAAGTGATTAAGTCCATCTTACCCGGGAAGAAGTCTACGTCACACATCAGGAAATTCCACTTCGGGAGGGATTATGCACTCCGTTCCGTAGACAAGAGCGAAGGGTGTCTCTCTTGTGGCTTTGCGCGGGGTAGTCCGATGAGACCATAGTATGCCTTCGAATTTGTCGGCCCAGCGGCCTTTCTTTGCGTCGAGGCATTTTTTTTCAGACCGTCAAGGATAGTCTTGTTGGCAGCTTCTGCTTGTATGTTACCTTGTGGGTATCGTGGTGTTGATTTGTTTAGTTGTATCTTCCATTTCTCGCAAAATGCCTCGTATCTTGTTGAGATGAATTAAGATATGTTGTCAGTGAAGATCTTTCTTCTTCATCTACAGCTCATACGCCTGCATCATCCCAACAACCTGATCGAACTTCTACTCATCTGAGTTCAAGAAAACATCAATAGCAGACTTGTGCGACTGAAACTTAGCAAGAAAGCTCCTGAGAAACTTCTTCACGAGCTTCTTGTCTTTGTATCTCTTCCCCTAAATAATTGCCTCCTGAGAAATTGAACTCAGCTTGATGTTGAACTCATCAACAGACTCACCATCTCCCATGGTCAGATTCTCAAAATCTGAGGCCAAAATATCAAGTCGAGTACGCTTCACATTACTGGTGCATTCAAATGAGACATGTAGGATGTTACGTGCCTCATTTGCGGATGTAGACGTGGAAATAATTCAGAATAAATATTTAAATAGTAAAAATAATAATTAGAACGTTCAGATTTACCTTTATTTGATTTAACTATTTTAGAACAAATAAAAAGGAAAATTTCAACAAAAAAATAATATAAAAATGAAACAACACTAGGATTTAATTAGTCAAAGAAAGAAAATAAAAGGAAATGATTTCAAGTAAATATAGGAAAAATATTTTAAAGATAGTAATGTTAATATTTTTTTATTATTTTAAATATAGTCAACAAAAAAATAAAGTAACTATGGAAATGTAACTTTCAATAAAACTAGTAAGAAACCAAATAAAATGAAATATATTTTTACATATTTTTAAATAAAATTAAATAAATATTTTAATCACTTAAACATATGTCTTGGACCCTTGGACCATTGGACCATGTATATCCCAATCATACCCTTAATCCAAAACTAATGTATCTCAAATTTGTTTTTGATAACCGAGTTTAATTTCCGATCCATCAAAATATGAATTTTCTTATCACTTAAGGTGATTATGGGTCTGATGGAATAAAATAATTTCACGCTTGAGAAAAATTCAATACATCTCATTTACTATTCAAAAAAATCAATATCATATCGAAATTCTTATTACAGTCTCTAACACACTTATAGCATCATTATTGGTAGAAACCCAAATGAGTTTCTTAAATACTATTTTATTATAAATTTGAAGTTAAGAAACTGTATTAAAAAATTTCTGTTTTTGCTTCTTTATTGATACGTTAAAAAACTTCTGTTTTTGTTTTTTTTTGTATCCATCCTTATTTTGTTCTATTTCATTATATTTGATTATGCCTTTCATATTGTAACCATATTTTAAGTGTGTCAAATACTTCATTTAAATTTCCATTACATAGATGTATATATATCATACTTTAACTTGTTTTATATATATATACATTTCATAATTACCTTCTTTTTTATCTATATTCAACAAATTAAAGAGTCATACAAAGTCTAAAACAAAAATAACTTCTTTTAGATGTCAACAAGACATATATGAGAGAGAAGTGGAAGCAGATTGTGAAAGTATACACAATACCATAACCAAGACATGATGCAGGAGACAAGTGTTTTACACAGCCGAGGGAGTTCGATGGAAACACAAGTATAACACAAACTAAAACATACAACAACTAAAGCTTGTTCTGTGGTGAACTGAAAGAATTTTGCAAACCAGTAAGAGAGAGAGAAAGAGAGAGAGAGCTGCTATGTGCCAATACTTCAATTCTTCATTTGCATCCACTTGTTGCATTGACTTTGATATGTCTTCCACCGTGAATGGAATGCTGTCATCATAACCCTCATATTTGCTTTAACGTACTCCACATTGCTGAATGAGCAACACTCATGACGTAGAAGAAGACTGCACAATTTTATTACAGAGAAATCTTTCTGTCAACCAATGAAAAACTGGTTTGACAGAAAACGGAAGGAGAGATTACAAGAGAAACATGCCTGTGGGCAATCAGAGATTGTTGAGCAACATCATTTGCTTGTGCTCTCCCTTTCACCAAACTTGCCCTTGATGTCTTTGGTGCCTGTATCAATCGATAATTAATGAAATTTAAGCTAAAAAAAACATCAACATATCATCTTCCACAAGAAACAACATGAATTCCTTTCTCAAGAGCAATAAAAGAATGGCAATTCTATTAAGACGGTCGTAGAGTCATTGTGTATCACAATTTACTAAAAAAACACTATAAGGAACTTTGCTTTGAATTTGTATGATCCAATCACTAGATTCTGACATATATGATATCAAGTTCGTGTATGGTAAAGACCAGAATCAATATCTGCAGCGAAAAACGCATTATCCCAACACCAACAGCAATGCATAGAACCACAGCACCCAATGCCAATCGTGCACATTATAACGATACAAAATTATAACCCATCAACAATGGGATGGGTTTGATTCACTACGTAATGATCACGATTCAGCCAATAGATAATCACACCTAAAGAGAGATACACAACGAGAAGAGAAAAAGCTTGTCTTACGACGGAACGTGATCACTCGAGATCTTTTTGTTCACGAATTGGGTGATGAAAATCATTGATTACGGGCATTGCTGGTGCGATTTTGGAACGGTGGAGTGCGTGGCCGTGATACTGATTGGAATTTCGATCGGGAAACCAGGGTGTTTTTGGATCGGCGAATGTTTCTGTGAGAGAGAATCGAAATATTGAGACGAATCTCGCGGCGAGCGTGAAAAGGGTCCGAAGATTAAACGGTCTTTAAACTCCGACAGTGTCATCGGCATCGGAATCGTGACTTCCCTCGGGGAAGAAAGAGAGAAGAAAGAAGATAATTTTTTTCATCATTTTCTGGCCAATGCAAGCGTGACAGGTGGAGTTAAGAGCTGGTTCTTAAGAAAGTTAGCATTTTTTTCTTTATTTTAATCAATAAAACCCTTAAGAAACTCTCGTAAAAACTTGCGTTGATGATGCTCTTAGATCTCTAAGATTTATTTTGAAAGATAATCAAAGCTTAGATATTTAAGAGGGCTTTTCAATTGAGAACCATGCATAAAAGTAGAAGATTGTATACCAGTATATCTTCTTAAAGAGAGATATGTTGGCCTGAGTGAATGAAGAGGAAGATGATGCATGCAAACTAATTCTTCTCCTGCCACCTCAATGCACAATTGTGTATTTTGCCGTCTCATACAACAAGTTCGTCTAGGTGTCACAAGTCCACAAGGCATGTCCATAGATGTTCTAATAGGCCTGGTTTTAAGGGTGTGCGACCGGTGCGAAAGCACATAGTCCTCAAATTTTCTCAAATTTTCCTAAATTTTAAAGATCTAAATTTGCTGAAATTTTTATTTTATGAAAAATAGAGGATACGGTGTAAGTATGTGCAAAAACAAAGTTTAGGAGCAGAAGATAGTGAACATGTGAATTTTTCAAGTATCATGTGATATAGAAAATGCCATTAATTCATAATAGGCCTAAGACCATCCGCATCCAAAACATGTGTCTTCCGCAAGACACAATGTCTTTCCAAAAACTGATGATATGTTGCGACGTGATTCGTCAAGACAATAAAAAATCAAAAATATTTTTTTTTTAAAAGCGGAAGACACAACCGCTGCAGATGCTCTAAGGTATTGGGCTTTTAGAAATGACCATTTTCATTCATAGAAACAGGTCCCATGAAAACATTGAGCATGGCCTTGTCCTTAGCACTAACAATTGGGTGGTTGACCATGGGCGTGTCCCAGCTAAAAATTAATTGGGAAATCATAATTTAGGCCCAATATGAATTGGTAATTTCTGGTCTTCGCCAACCTAACCCGCGAGCCAAAGCGGGTTGACCTGCGATCAAGTTAGTCTACACCCAAAAACTATCATCATCTCTCTCTCGATGGCCTCAATCTCTCTCGGCGATTCGGCCTCAATCTCTCTCTCTGCGAGCTTCAATCTCAACTCAATCTCTCTCTCTCTCTCTCTCTCTCTCTCTCTCTCTCTCTCTCTCTCTCTCTCTCTCTCTCTCTCTCTCTCTCTCTCTCTCTCTCTCTCTCTCTCTCTCGTAAGCTCTCGGTCTCGTAGGAATTTTGATTCTCTTTTGGGTTCTAATCTTTCAAAATCCTCCGTACATATACTATATAGTTTTTGATTCTCTTCTGGGTTTGTCCTGGAATTTCTGGGTTTGTTTTGGAATTTTGATTCTCTTCTGGGTTTGTGTGATATTTTCTCATATTCACGAAATTTCCAGTTTTGGTTTTTATAGCTTTGTTGTTTGGTTTCATTGATGTTGCGACATGAATATGAGTGAATATGATTCATGGAGACTTTGTTCATAGAGTGAATATGATTTCATCGAGGTTACCTTTCACTATATAGACAATGTATACACTTGTACTTGCAGAACTCTGAATCAGAGGTAAGAAAATGGATCATAGCAAAAGATTAACTACGTTGTTGTAAGCTCACAGTTTGATATTCATGTCTTCTCTGATATGTGGTTAATTCATTCATCAGTAACTCTTAACACAAACCCATTGAACCATGTATGATGATGAGACTTACCAAGTCTTTTGCTTTGACAATCTAGAGTGTGGTTAATCAGTAGATAGAGTCAATTGTACTTTCTGGTGATCTGAAGGATGTTAAAATATCCAGAATTTAGGATCTTGAATCTACTTTTTCAATCGCCTTTTTTTTTACGATCTAGTATATTTCTGAAACTTTAGCAATGTCCCTGCTTACACATGATATTGGAGACTTTGGAGAACTCATAATTAGCTATGATAATCTGAGTTTTTGTCCTCTTCTTTACTTTTGGTCTTTGAGTTTGTATATAAGTTGCTGAGATCTTTTTTTCATGAATTTGAAATTTCTTCCTACTTGGTTTCAAACAATACTCTTATGTCCAAAGCTGTGAGATTTTGTTTCATTCAAGAAAATTGTTTCTTGTTGGGAGAGTAAAATATATTTGTATTTGAACAGAGAGAGAGTGGAACTCAAAGAGTCGTGGTTCTACTATTCAATCAATTATTATGAGCCAAAACAAAAAAAAATGCAGAAAAAACTAGTTACTGTTAGAGGGCGATTTAGCACACCCCCGGTTTAACCCGGTTTAAGTTTAAATCATCCCAACAATCGACTTCAAGGCCCATCAAGACCGATCTACGAAATAAAATGAAGTTTGCTTTTATTTAATAAAGAAAATATTTCCTTTATTTGGATAAAGGCAAATCCCAGGAAGAAAAGAGATTATCCTTATCAGCTTCAAGGAAAAATGACAATTGCCAATACAAAGTCAAGAAGTAAAATGAAGAGCTAAGGACTTCAAAACTTATAAATAGGAAAACCCCTATTCATAAGAATCATCTAATCTGACAATCTATGAATGGAGAACTTAGACAGAATTATCATTTGTAACAAGAACTACGTTTTGGCTTGATCCCTTCAAAAGGTACGTAGGTAGCCTTCAACGACACAACTATAAATCTACTAAAAATAATTCTCCTAAACCCTAAACCGAATTTGCTGATCTACGATATGTGCGAATTATGGTTCATTCAATTGGCGCTAGAAGGAGGGGCCAAGAAAAATTTGGGGTTTATGGAGAATTATTTTAAAACTCTAGAAATCTGAAAAAGTCTTCGACTCTTCTCGTCATGTGTTCAACAATTCTCCAATCACCGCCATGGGTTTCTGATCTTACCACAATTTTCAATCCGAGGTCAAAAAAAATAAATTAAAAAAAAAATAAAAAAATCACCGTGCTCAACACACCAAGATGGTCACCGCCGAGCTTAACACACCAAGATGACAATCATGACAAAGATACGCCGAGCTCTCGATCAAGAGAGCTCATGAGCTCACTCACGACCATGAGAAAGAAATCATGATCTCACTGAGACGAACCACGTTCACGGCAAAGAACGTGCCGAGCTTGAAGACGTGCCGAGTGTTGGAGGTGGGCTTAGCACCCCCAAATCAGCAAAAAGGCCCTTCTCGATCGTTGATATGCTCAAATTAATACCTCAAAAGTACTAAATCAGTAGTTATAGTATAGTTAAGGGTCGAACCACAAAGACTCGCGGATATCACACAATAGATTATATAGTATCAAATTAAGCTAAGCTAATATGATGTAATTGAAAGCACTGCAGTAATTAAAAGAGTTGTAATTCAATTGGATAAATATAGGCTCAAGGTATTTCTCAGGAAATCAATGAATGCAAATAAACTAACTAGCATGATTCAGATTTAGCGCAGTTCTTGAACTCAAATCACTAAGGTATAATTAACCAACTGTCGTTGCGAGAATTATCTAAATCTAAATCTTAGGAATTCCAAATCTCTTTGCGAATCCTAAAGTCTAAATCAGCTTTAAAGTTCAGGTTTGATATGTTCACAAATCAATTAAACCAAATCTCTTTGCGAATAATCAATTTGCTCACCTAAGGTTCTATCAGGTAATTAATCGCACTGTCGTGCCTAATCAATTATCCTAAAATCTAAGTTCCAGATTTGTCAACCTAGAATTAGCTTTGAACACAATCTAGGGCGAAGAACTAATTCAGATGGTGAATCCTATAAACTAATCAACCTAGCATTCAGAGAAAACCTTATGAGAACCCTGAACCTAAAGTGGATCTACTCATACATGGAGAATGAAACAATCAACATGTTTGAATAAATCATCAAATAAAACAGAAAGAGTAACAAGAGGGTTCTAAATCTTCTCTCGGACGAAGGGAGTTTCAGACTTGTCTTCCTCACAAAGCTCTCTCTCAAACCAAAGTAAAATAAAGCATAAAAAATAAATCATAGCCTACAAAGTGGCTGTAAAATCCCCTATAAATAACATAAATCATGTTTTGGGGCTTCTTGTAATTATTAAAGACTTTTGGACCAAGTTGCAATTCTTCAACTCTGCATTAAAGTCGCGGGTCGTGTCTGCCTCGATGAGTGTCAATCGATACCAGGGGGTATCGATCGATGCTCGACGTGAAATCGGGTACTCAGCAACACGAACTTCAGCTTTGCTCCAAAATGCTCCAGAAAGCTCCAATATCTTCAATTGTGCTCCAAACATGCTAAGACCTGTAAAAGACTCTAAAACACTACGAAATAACATAAAGACTCTATAAACGGACTTATATCATGGCCTAAAAGGGGTAAAAACCATGATATATCAACTCCCCCAGACTTAGCCTTTGCTTGCCCTCAAGCAAATAGAAGACTAAACCAGAGAAAGAGGTTTGAAAACACAGAGACTCACCTGTTCATGAACCATCGCATAGATCCTTTTCCCAAGAACCCAAATGTCACCTAACCAGCTTTTGATCTAACCACTATGTACTTCTCCGTAGACAATCACAGCTTTTCCAGACTCCACACATTATCTTGCAGCATTGTTCAAATAAAACCTTCATCGCCAGTTTCATCGCTGCAGCTTATGTTCAAGAACCTTCTAGATTCTTTACCAGACAATATCATGACAAGGAACCACCCATTTTCACACTTTTTGGTATTATTTCTCTCCCCCAGACTTATTTCTTATTATGTTCTCTCTTTTCTTTTAGATCTTGCATATACACATCAAGGTCCGAGACGCGAGTATTGATGGTGTTTGCCACCAAATCCCCGGTTCTTCCCTCTCTATGTATCAAAGGTTTAGGCGAATAGTGGTATCACGGGAAATTTTCCTAACCTCGCTTTCAACCTTTGTGTGATCATTCCCTCTTAAGTAGAATAATTGATCGCTGGAAATTTTCCTAGCCCTCTACTCAGAAGAAAATCATCTCATCTTTTATGCTCTTATTTATCAACTTATAACAAGGGAGAGAGATACCATAACTCTAAACAAATGGGTTCCTTTATCAGATATGAATGATGTATCAAGCTCTTTAAACACTAACCACATTGATGAAGTGCAAAAATTTGGTTCCGGCTTCAGAAGAACTCTGCTGGAGACATGGATGTTTTCTAGTCAATTGGTCAGTCCTTGGATTTTTCATTAGTCGATCTAGAACTGATCCTGCAACAATGGTCACTCAAAAACAAAATCAAAACAACAGGTTCAAGCACATGATCATCATCTCCAACAAGTTTTGACTCAATAAAACAACGAATGACTCGATAAAACAACTGACTCTAAGAAAAACAAACACAATGTCAGCAGACACCTCCCCCAGACTTGAACAACACTGTCCCCAGTGTTATCTAGCCTAGAGTCAGTGAAAGAAAATAAAGACCAGAATAAAATTGGAAAAAACAAGAAATTACCTGATATGCTCAAATTAATACCCTAACAGTACTAAAGCAGTAGTCGTAGTATAGCTAGGGTCAAGGAGACACACAATAGATTCTAGATGTTGAATTACGCTAAGTGATCAATGGTATTGAAAGTAATTACGTAAATTAAAAGTGTTGTAAATCAATGGAGAGAATATAGGACCAGGGTATTTCTCAGGAAATCAATGAAATCAGCTAATTTAACTAACATGATTCAGATTAATGCACGGTTCTTGAACTCAAATCACTAAAATATAGCTAACCAACTCTCGTTGCGAAAACTATCTAAATCTAAATCCTAGGAATTCCAAATCTCTTTGCGAATCCTAAAGTGTAAATCAGCTTTAAAGTTCAGGTTTGATATGTTCACAAATCAATTAAACCAAATCTCTTTGCGAATAATCAATTTGCTCACCTAGATTCTATCAGGTAACTAATCGCACTCTCGTGCCTAATCAATTATCCTAAGATCTAAGTTCCAGATTCGTCAACCTAGAATTAGCTTTGAGAACAACCTAAGGCGAAGAACTAATTCAGATGATGAATCCTAAACAGATAATTAACCTAGCATTCAAAGAAATCCTTTATGAGAAAACCCTAAACCTAAAGTGGATCTACTCAGACATGGTGAATGAAACAATCAACATGTTTAAATAAATCATCAATAAAATAGAAATAGTAACAAGAGGTTTTGAGATCTGATCTCGGACGAAAGGAGATTCAGACTTGTTTCTCTCAACCAAAGTAAAATCAAAGTATAAAGCATATCCTAAAAGTGGCTGTAAAAATCCTATAAATAACCTAAAATACGAATGGGGTCTTCTTGTAATTATTAAAGACTTCTGGACCAAGTTGAAATTCTTCAACTCTTCAATAAAATCGCATGTCGTGTCAGCCTCGAAGAGTATCGATCGATACCAGTGGGTATCGATCGATGCTTGTCGTGAAATCAGGTACTCATTAACACGACTTCAGCTTTTGTCCAAACTGTTCCAGAAAGCTCCAATAATTCCAATAATGCTCCAAACGTGCTATAACCTGTAAAAGACTATAAAAGACTACAAAACACTAGAAAAACTCTATAAAAAGGACTTATATCATGGCTTAAATAGGGTAAACACCATGATATATCATTACCTTGCTGGAACATCGAGTATCGATCGACACATAGCCTGGTATCGATCGATACTTGGCTTAAATCGATATGATGAACCGTCTATTCGCGATTGGTGTCGACCGATACCAATGGGGTATCGATCGATACTGAGGCGATTTCGAGTTTTGCTCCCTGTTTATCCTGACACAAACACAGAACGAACGAAAAATAAAAAGAATAACGACTCAAAAACAGACTCACCAGTGGGTTGCCTCCCACCAAGTGCTTGTTTAACGTCAGTAGCTTGACTGTAACGCCCTTCAGGCAAGATAAGATTGCGAGCTTGCACCAAAACAGGCTCCACAACTTGACATCGCTATCTTCAGATATTTGCTCAACATGCCTTCCACGAACTCCTTTCCTTTCTCTTTCAGCTCAGAAGTAAGAAGAACTCTAGCCTTAGAGAATGGTTTCGAGGCTCCTTTGCACTTTACCTTGTACTCAATCGAATTTACATCACACTTCTGAGGGATTAGAGTGACATGGGGATTTTCGACTCTTTTGCTCTTCCCCTTCTTCTTTGTTGCATTAGCCTTCTTGACAACTTCCTTGGGGATGATGGGCGGTTCAACCGAAACGTCTATAACTGTTGGCTCATCAGGAGGCTCTTCCAAAAGATCAACTGCTAATGTCTCTCCTGTGACATCTTCAATGCAAGAGACACGTCCGGGAGTTCCTCTAGGAGGAATGGCTTCGTAGAACACCTCCTTGTCAATGTATGAGAATGAAATTCTCTTGCCTGGCGTGTCCATAATCGCACCAACCATAGCGATGAACGGTCTTCCAAGAATCAACTGCATACGATATATTGCACTCATCTCCACAACCTGAAAGTCAGTAGGAACCAGACAATCTCCTACTGTGATCATCAAATCAGGTATTGCACCATACGGGAGTGACGTTGAACAGTTTGGGAATGTGATAAACGTCTTGGGAGGTCGAATATCAGCTCCCAATCTCTCTGCAATCGCCCTTGACATGACATTGACGCATGCTCCTGAATCAACGAGAGACTCTTTGAATTCAGCTCCAGAGATAGATCATGGAACAGAGAATATCCCTGGGTCTTCCCTCTTAGTCAACTGTCTCAGTGGTAGTGACTTGCGTCTTTCCTCGATAAAGAGTGCCTTAATTTCTTCCCCGGTTTCTCTGCAATCTTTGAAGTGACTTAGCAGAGGCCAGCCCTCAAGAGCTTCTTCAAAAGTGAACGAGTGGGGTATCCTTCGTACTCTCTTCTCAAAGCCAAGCAGCTGCTTTGGAGAAATGGAATCGCTGAGGAGTTGGGGAATAGGATTCAGCTTCTTGGGCTTGCGAACTCTTTCTTCGATCAACTCAGGTGTTTTCACAATTTCTGGTTCGATCTGGGCTGGTATCGATCGACACCAGGCTGGGTATCAATCGATACTACTGCAGTTGAATCGTCCCTGGCATATACATCATCATCAGAAGGAACTCCACATTCTGCTTATCCAGCAAAGCCTTGCATCTAGCGTCCTCCCATTCCTTCTTTGTCATAATATGAGGCATATGATAAGGTATCTTGGGTATATACACCCTCTCCTTGAAAATCTCAGGCTTCTTCTCAACATGCGTCTCAGCATCGACCGACACTGTAGGAGTATCGATCGATACTTGTGATTTTGGATCCTCTAGTGCAAGTGTCTGGACTGGTGTCGATCGATACAGGGGAGTATCGATCGATGCCCTGGCGATTTCTGAATCCTCATCGAAATTTTCTGCACTTGAGCTGATTTCATTGACGTGTGCATTGTGTAAATGAACCGACTTTCCCTTGGCATTTGCTGCAGTCTGAGCTACTTGCGTTTCCAGCATCCTGTGACTGGTATTGAGAGCCTCGATCCTTCCACTCAAATCGGTGTACACAGCATCCAGTTTCCCATTGAAGGTTACTGTCATCTTCTCATGCCCTTGAACCAGCTGTTCAAGAAAACCCTCAATTTTACTCTCAGGAGCTTTGGGTAGTGGGGATTGGTACCCTCCTTGCTGAGCATAGTTGGTGAAGTTTCGATTGGTGTTGTACCCAAATCGCTGACCCTGAAAACCAGAACCACCAATGTAATTAACATCTTCCACTTCATTCTCAGCAGCAAAGTGGACCGCTCTTTGATTTTTCCCGATCAGGAAATCCAGCTTGGCTTGAACTTCAGCAATCTGCGAAGCATCGATTCCTCCAACCTGATTCTTCCGCTCGAAATCAGCATTCTTGGTGCTATTGCTAGACGCCAAGTTCTCAATTAGTACAAACGCACCGTCTGGATACCTGCTGCTGAACCCTAGTGAACCCATGGTGCGGACAGTCTCTCTGATAGGACTTGAAACGAATCCAAGCAGCTTTTAGTGCCTCTGTCGGACCTTGAGAAAACTGAGAGATTTTGTTCCTCAGATCTTCAGATCGTGCATCATCGTAGAAATTGATCAGGAAAGCCTTCTTAGTCTCCTCCCAGGTAGTCAGTGATCCAGGAGGTAGCTGCCTCAGCCAGTAAGTCGCATCTCCACCTAGAGAGTAGGGGAAGAGCTTGCAGTAAAGATAGTCGTAGGACACTCCGTTACTCTTGATGCTAGTAACCAAGTCCTCGAACTTCTCGATATGATCCATAGGATGCTCATTGGGAAGACCATGAAAGAGATTTTGTCCCACAAGAGTGTAATATGCAGGTTTCAGCTCAAATTCATTCCTCTCAAACGCAGGAGGATGAATCGCTGATCGATTGGGGTGAAACTTATCAGGCCTGTTGTACTCACCAATCGTTTGACCACGATTAACCACAGCATTCCTAGCGTTGGCTTGCGCAGCTCGCGTGACAATCTGACCAACAACAGCAGGAGCGGATCTACTCAGACATGGAGAATGAAACAATCAACATGTTTGAATAAATCATCAAATAAAACAGAAAGAGTAACAAGAGGGTTCCAAATCTTCTCTCGGACGAAGGGAGTTTCAGACTTGTCTTCCTCACAAAGCTCTCTCTCAAACCAAAGTAAAATAAAACATACAAAATAAAGCATAGCCTACAAAGTGGCTGTAAAATCCCTATAAATAACCTAAATCACGTTTTGGGGCTTCTTGTAATTATTAAAGACTTCTAAAACACTACGAAATAGCATAAAGAATATATAAAACGGACTTATATCATGGCCTAAAAGGGGTAAAAACAATGATATATCAATCGTATCACCGAGCTGGCAGCCCGGACACAAACTTCATACCCTGCCGAGCTCATAGGAGCGCGGCCCGGGCTATGACTGACATCTCATCAACCCCAATGAGAGGGGCCACGGGAGAAAAGGACGCGTGGAAGGTAGTTGACTAAACAGTACGCTACCCCGTAGGGGGATGGCGCTGAACTCGACATCTCACAAACTCTGCACAAAGATCTAAAGGGGAAGCGACACGTGGAAGGCAGTTGACCGAACAGTATGCTATCTCCGTAGAGGTATGGCACCGAGCTCATCATGACCTACCTGCCAGAGGGGTTGAAACACGCCTCTTGAGGCACCTTACCCGCAAAAGAGGCTGGATGCGCCACGTGGTCCCGGAATCCCGGGGAGCAGGAAGTCAACCCCCGCTATATATACCCCCTTAGTGTGCATTTAAGAAGGGGATCACGCATTTATTACTCTCTCTCACTAGACTACACACTCGACCTATCTGAATTATAACAAGGCAACGTCGTTTAGAACACCGAACTGGATTCATGTCGGAACTAGTTCGTAAATCTAAACCGTTCCCCCTTTTCGATCATTAATACAAAGAATACGGTCCCCGACCTGTTCATCTCAATTCCCGACTCTTTGTCTCTATATCCCGACCTCCCCTAAATCAAGTTAACTCGTTCCATTAACGGAACTCTCGCCTCCCAATACTCTAATCTATCTTTAAGCATCATTAGTGATCATCTGGATTAACAATTGGCGCTAAAAGGAGGGGTTAAGAGATTTTTCTACACGCAAGGAACAGTTCGACCACAACAAAAATGACGGTCCCACCTCCAAGAGTGCTGTCGGAACAGGCGATTCCGGCTCAAACAACAGCCTCACCGCTAGCCCAAGCAGCAGCAGCCTCGCCATCAGCTCAGGTGGCAACCGAAGGGTCAATCTCCCAAAGCCAGCCCCTCGAAACTCCGCCTCCGGCTCAGGGGTCCACTCCACCCGACAGCTCAGCCACCCGCAATACGCCTCAGACGCTGGAGGACCAGCCCACTATGTCCGCCGTAATGCATACTCTACTCGCCAGGATAGATGAACTTACACGAACCACCGATCAACGGTTCGCCATAATAGCGGCCTCCCGCGACCGGTCAGACAACACCGGATCCCCCGCAGTTCAGATAAGAGAACCAATCTCCTGGACAGATACCCTACACATCCAAAGAAATTTATTTGGAGACTCACCGACTGAATCCGAAGGGGTGCCAGCGAAGTACACCCCAGACGGGCCAGTGAGGAGCGTGCCAGAGACGCCGAGTTCGAGGCTATGAAGGAAACGATCCGTACAATGTCTTATAAGATTCACAAAGCCACCAGCGCAGCTCTAGAAATAGACCGCGTCCTGAGGGAAACGTAAAACACACCATTCACACGACGGATCGCATCCATCCCACTCCAGCACCTCGGGAAACTCAAGCTCCCGTCGTATGCAGGCAACACCGACCCGGCCCAGTACCTGACGGCGTTCACCATCGCCATGTGTCGCGCCCACTTCTCCCCAGACGAGCGCGAGGCCGCCCACTGCCAGCTTTTTGTGGAAAACCTTACTGGGCCCGCCCTCACCTGGTTCTCTCGGCTGAAAACACACTCCATCGACAGTTTTAGAGATCTTTCGACCATCTTTCTCGAGCACTACTCTATCTATATCAGGCAGTCCGCGTCCAGCGCCGACCTCTGGGCATTGAACCAAGGAGCGAAGGAGTCGCTCAGGTCTTTCATCGAACGCTTCAAAGCCACGGCTTCACAGAGTAACGTGACGGACGAAGCAGCCCTTCTCGCCCTGAGGAAGGGCCTGCGGGCCGACTCGCCCTTCAAGGATGATATGAAGCTCAATAGGCCGCGCTCGCTAGAAGACGCCTTACACCGCGCCGGAATCTACGTTGAGCTCGAGGAGGAGAAGGCAGCGAGTCAAAGAGCAGTGTCCCGCACAAGGCTCTGGTCCCAAAGGAATGACCTCAAGACGGATATCAAGAACCTCGTCAACATTACGATGAGGAGTACCAACGCAGCAAAGGAAAGCAGGCCGCTGCATTCCTCGTCAGCGAATCTCCGGCCGTCCTCCATAGGAACGACCCCGCTCTCCCATCCTACCCTGCGCCGAAATTGCCCTGGAACAAATATGTGCGTGACCCCAATCAAAAGGACCAGCACCCCGACGAGCCAAAAGATAAGGAGCCCTAGGCAGAGGAGCAATACGACAGGAAGTCCTTCTGCGATTTTCATCAAAGGAAGGGACACCCGACCTCGCAGTGCCGCGCGCTCCAAGAGGTCCTGTTGAACTAATACCAGAAGGGGGAATTCCGCGTACCAAGCCCGGGACGCTGACCGACGTCAGCAGCGTGACAACCGAGGCCGCGAAGATAACCCTCTACTCAGAAGAAAATCATTTCAATCTTTTATGCTCTTATTTATCAACTTATAACAGGGGAGAGAGATACCATAACTCTAAACATATGGGTTCCTTTATCAGATATGAATGATGAATCAAGCTCTAAAAACACTAGAAAGACTACAAAACACTAGAAAGAATCTATAAAAAGGACTTATATCATGGCATAAATAGGGTAAAAACCATGATATATCAACTCCCCCAGACTTATCCTTTGCTTGCCCTCAAGCAAATAGAAGACTAAACCAGAGAAAGAGGTTTGAAAACGCGGAGACTCACCTGTTCATGAACCATCGAAATGACATTTTTCCCAAATACCCAAATGTCACCTAATCAGATTTTGATCTAACCACCATGTACTTCTCCGTAGACATTCGCAGCTTTTCCATACTCCACACATTATCCCACAGCATTGTCCAAATAAAACCATCCTCGCCAGTTTCATCGCTGCATCTAATGTTCAAGAACCTTCTAGATTCTTTACCAGACAATATCATGACAAGGAACCACCTTTTTCACACTTTTTGTATCAATTTCTCTCCCCCAGACTTGTTTCTTATTATGTTCTTTCTTTTATTTTCAGCTTTGCATATACACATTAAGGTATGAGACGCGAGTATTGATGGTGTTTGCCACCAAATCCCCGGTTATTCCCTCTCAATGTATCAATGGATGTAGGCGAATAATGGCATTATAGAAAAATCCTAGCCTCGCTTCCAATCCTTTGTGTGATCATTCCCTCTTAAGTAGAATAATGGGATCGCTGGAAATTTTCCTAACCCTCTACTCAGAAGAAAATCATTTCAATCTTTTATGCTCTTATTTATCAACTTATAACAGGGGAGAGGTACCATAACTCTAAACATATGGGTTCCTTTATCAGATATGAATGATGAATCAAGCTCTAAAAACACTAACCATATTGATGAAGTGCAAAAGTTTGGCTCAGGCTTCAGAAGAACTCTGCTGGAAACATGGATGTTTTCTAGTCAACTGGTCAGTCTTTGGATTTTTCATTAGTCCATCTAGAACTGATCCTGTAACAATGTGCACTCAAAAACAAAATCAAATCAATAGGTTCAAGCACATGATCATTATCTCCAACAAGTTTTGACTCAATAAAACGACAATTTTTTTTATTTTATGACTCTAAGAAAAACAAAAACAATGTCAGCAGACACCTCCCCCAGACTTGAACAACACTGTCCCCAGTGATATCTAGCCTAGAGTCAGTGAAAGAAAACAAAAGAACAGAATAAAATTGGGAAAAACAAGAAGTTACCTTGCTGGAACATAGAGTATCGACCGACACAAAGCCTGTATCGATCGATACAGGCTTAAGTCGACACATAATTTCATCATTGCCCGCAGGGTATCGACCGATACCAACAGGGTATCGATCTATACCCTGGCGATTTCGTCAAGGCCAGTTCAGCTTCTCCTCGTTTGCTCCTATTTGATTCACTCAAGACACAAAAAACAAAAAAATAAAAGAAATAAAAGACTCACCAGTGGGTTGCCTCCCACCAAGCGCTTGTTTAACGTCAATAGCTTGACTGTAACGCCCTTCAGGCTGGATAAGAATGAGAGCTTGCACCAAAACAGGCTCCACTACTTGACATTGTTAGCTTCAGAGTTTTGCTCAACATGCCTTCCACGAACTCGTTTCCCTTCTCTTTCAGCTCCGAAGTAAGAAGAATTCTAGCTTTAGAGAATGGCTTCGAAGCTCCTTTGCACTTGACCTTATACTCAATCGAATTTCCATCACTTTTCTGAGGGATTATAGTGACAGAGGGAGCACCCTTTACTTCTTTGCTCTCCCCCCTCTCCTTTGCTTTAACTGTTTCGATGTCTTCCTTGATGAGGACAGAAGGACTATCTAGAACGTATGTGACAATTGGCTCGTCATGAGGTTCTTCTAAAAGATCAGTTACCAACGTCTCTCCTGTGACAATGGTGATGCAAGAGATATGTGTAGGAGTTCTTCTAATAGGGATGGCTTCGTAGTACACCTCCTTGTCAATGTATGAGAACGAGATTCTCTTGCTTGGCGTATCCATAATCGCTCCAACCGTGGCCATAAACGGTCGTCCAAGAATCAGCTACGTAATAGATTTTGCACTCATCTCAACAACTTGAAAATTAGTAGGGACCAGACAACCTCCTACTGTGACAAGTAAATCAGCGATTGCGCCATATGGAGTTGAGGTCGAAGAGTTCGTAAATGTGATAGATGTCTTGGGAGATCGAATATTAGCTCCCAATCTCTCTGCAATTGCCCTTGACATGACATTAACGCTAGCCCCTGAGTCGACGAGAGACTCTTTGAATTTAGCTCCAGAGATAGAACATGGAACTGAGAAGATTCCTGGGTCTTCCCTCTTAGTCAGCTGCGTCAGTAGAGGTGGTCGAGGGTATTGCACTTTAGGCTTGTAGCCACTTTCTTCAAGCAACTCAGGTGTTTTCATCAATTCTGGCTCGATATGCGAGGGGTATCGATCGATACAAGGTAGGGTATCGATCGATACTCGGGATTCTGACACGTTTCGAGAAAGGATTTGGACTGGTATCGATCGATACTCGGGTGTGTCGGTCGATACCTTGGTGATTTCCGAATCTTCATCGCAAATTTTGGGAAAATCGGCCAAAATCTTGGCAGTCTGGGCTAACTGTGTATCCAAAATCGTTTGACGAACACTGAGAGCCTCAATTTTACTATTCATATCAGTGTACAAGGTATCTATCCTCCCATTGAAAGTCGTTGTCATCTGCTGCTGTCCGTGAAGAAGGTGTTCAAGCATGGATTCTATCATGTTTTCAGAAGTTCTGGGTGGTGTGGATGGATATTGATACCTTTGATCTTGAGATCCAGCTCCACCAACGTAGTTAACATGTTCCACTGCATTTTCTTCAGCAAAACGAACAGTCTTCTTCTGCCTGCCCATCAACAAATTATGCACTGAATCCAGCTTCGCATGTACCTCAGCAATCTGCAACCCGTCCATGCTCCCAGCCTGCTTCCTTCTCTCAAAGTCTGCATTCTTGGCGCTGTGGCTAGATGCAAAGTTCTCAATCAACTGATAAGCATCGTCAGGATATCTGGTAAAGAAATTTCCATTGCTAGCAGAGTCCAATGCCATCTGGTACCTACAGTCAATCCCTCTGAAGAAGAAATTCAGCAACTGAACCATATTGAACCCATGATGCGGACAATCCCTCTGATAAGATCTGAATCGCACCCAAGCAACCTTAAGTCCCTCAGTTCCTCCCTGAGAAAATTTAGAGATCTTGTTCCTGAGCTCCTCGGATCTCGCATCATCGAAAAAATTGTTCAAGAAGGCACTCTTAGTCTCTTCCCAGGTGGTCAGTGATCCAGGAGGTAACTGCCTCAGCCAGTAAGTAGCTTCCCCACCAAGAGAGTATGGGAACAGCTTACAGAAAATGAATTCATTGGGCACTCCATCGTATTTCACGCTAGTGACCAAATCTTCGAATTTCTCAATGTGGTCCATGGGATGTTCATGAGGAAGACCATGAAAGAGATGCGATCCCACAAGAGCAAAGTAAGCAGGCTTCAGCTCAAAGTCATTCCTCTGGAACGTAGGAATGCGGATCGCCGATCGATTGGTATAATACTGATGAGGCATGTTGTACTCACCAATTGTTCAACCACGATTAATGACTGCATCATTTCCAACGTTGGCGTGCCCAGCGGGCGTGACAATCTCATCAACAACAGCAGGAGGAATAATGACGTTTCCAGCTTCATCAAGCCGTTGCCCCTTCTCGTTACATACTTGACCCTCTTGGTCTCTCAGAACTCCAGCTGCATCAGGTCTTAATATCACTGTGTTGCTCATCTCTGATGTCTGCTTCGTCTTCCTGTTTGTACGTTCCAAATTCACACCTGAAACACACTAAGTAAGACACGTTAGTAACAAAAACACGTTGAGTATCGATCGACACTGGATGGTATCATCGATTTCAACAAAGAAATCGCCCTAGTATCGACTGATACTGGTGAGTATCGATCGATCCCGACGAACTTAGTCGAAACTCTACAACTAAAATCTAATGGCGAATTGAGTCCCCGGCAACGGCGCCAAATTTGATATGCTCAAATTAATACCCTAACAGTACTAAAGTAGTAGTCGTAGTATAGCTAGGGATCGAATCCACAAAGACTAAAGGAGACACACAATAGATTCTAGATGTTGAATTACGCTAAGTGATCAATGGTATTGAAAGCAATTACGTAAATTAAAAGTGTTGTAAATCAATGGAGAGAATATAGGCCCAGTGTATTTCTTAGGAAATCAATGAATGCAGCTAAATTAACTAACAGGATTCAGATTAATGCACGGTTCTTGAACTCAAATCACTAAAATATAGCTAACCAACTCTCGTTGCGAAAACTATCTAAATCTAAATCCTAGGAATTCCAAATCTCTTTGCGAATCCTAAAGTCTAAATCAGCTTTAAAGTTCAGGTTTGATATGTTCACAAATCAATTAAACCAAATCTCTTTGCGAATAATCAATTTGCTCACCTAGATTCTATCAGGTAACTAATCGCAGTCTCGTGCCTAATCAATTATCCTAAGATCTAAGTTCCAGATTCGTCAACCTAGAATTAGCTTTGAGAATAACCTAAGGCGAAGAACTAATTCAGATGATGAATCCTAAACAGATAATTAACCTAGCATTCAAAGAAATCCTTTATGAGAAAACCCTAAACCTAAAGTGGATCTACTCAGACATGGTGAATGAAACAATCAACATGTTTAAATAAATCATCAATAAAATAGAAATAGTAACAAGAGGTTTTGAGATCTGATCTCGGACGAAAGGAGATTCAGACTTGTTTCTCTCAACCAAAGTAAAATCAAAGTATAAAGCATATCCTAAAAGTGGCTGTAAAAATCCTATAAATAACCTAAAATACGAATGGGGTCTTCTTGTAATTATTAAAGACTTCTGGACCAAGTTGCAATTCTTCAACTCTTCAATAAAATCGCATGTCGTGTCAGCCTCGAAGAGTATCGATCGATGCTTGTCGTGAAATCAGGTACTCATTAACACGACTTCAGCTTTTGTCCAAACTGTTCCATAAAGCTCCAATAATTCCAATAATGCTCCAAACGTGCTATAACCTGTAAAAGACTATAAAAGACTACAAAACACTAGAAACACTCTATAAAAAGGACTTATATCATGGCTTAAATAGGGTAAACACCATGATATATCATTACCTTGCTGGAACATCGAGTATCGATCGACTCATAGCCTGGTATCGATCGATACTTGGCTTAAATCGATATGATGAACCGTCTATTCGTGATTGGTGTCGACCGATACCAATGGGGTATCGATCGATACTGAGGCGATTTCGAGTTTTGCTCCCTGTTTATCCTGACACAAACACAAAACGAACGAAAAATAAAAAGAAAAACGACTCAAAAACAGACTCACCAGTGGGTTGCCTCCCACCAAGTGCTTGTTTAACGTCAGTAGCTTTACTGTAACGCCCTTCAGGCAAGATAAGATTGCGAGCTTGCACCAAAACAGGCTCCACAACTTGACATCGCTATCTTCAGATATTTGCTCAACATGCCTTCCACGAACTCCTTTCCTTTCTCTTTCAGCTCAGAAGTAAGAAGAACTCTAGCCTTAGAGAATGGTTTCGAGGCTCCTTTGCACTTTACCTTGTACTCAATCGAATTTACATCACACTTCTGAGGTATTAAAGTGACATGGGGATTTTCGACTCTTTTGCTCTTCCCCTTCTTCTTTGTTGCCTTAGCCTTCTTGACAACTTCCTTGGGGATGCTGGGCGGTTCAACAGAAACGTCTATAACTGTTGGCTCATCAGGAGTCTCTTCCAAAAGATCAACTGCTAATGTCTCTCCTGTGACATCTTCAATGCAAGAGACACGTCCGGGAGTTCCTCTAGGAGGAATGGCTTCGTAGAACACCTCCTTGTCAATGTATGAGAACGAAATTCTCTTGCCTGGCGTGTCCATAATCGCACCAACCATAGCGATAAACGGTCTTCCAAGAATCAACTGCATACGATATATTGCACTCATCTCCACAACCTGAAAGTCAGTAGGAACCAGACAATCTCCTACTGTGATCATCAAATCAGGTATTGCACCATACGGGAGTGACGTTGAACAGTTTGGGAATGTGATAAACGTCTTGGGAGGTCGAATATCAGCTCCCAATCTCTCTGCAATCGCCCTTGACATGACATTGACGCATGCTCCTGAATCAACGAGAGACTCTTTGAATTCAGCTCCAGAGATAGATCATGGAACAGAGAATATCCCTGGGTCTTCCCTCTTAGTCAACTGTCTCAGTGGTAGTGACTTGCGTCTTTCCTCTATAAAGAGTGCCTTAATTTCTTCCCCGGTTTCTCTGCAATCTTTGAAATGACTTAGCAGAGGCCAGCCCTCAAGAGCTTCTTCAAAAGTGAACGAGTGGGGTATCCTTCGTACTCTCTTCTCAAAGCCAAGCAGCTGCTTTGGAGAAATGGAATCGCTGAGGAGTTGGGGAATAGGATTCAGCTTCTTGGGCTTGCGAACTCTTTCTTCGATCAACTCAGGTGTTTTCACAATTTCTGGTTCGATCTGGGCAGGTATCGATCGACACCAGGCTGGGTATCAATCGATACTACTGCAGTTGAATCGTCCCTGGCATATACATCATCATCAGAAGGAACTCCACATTCTGCTTATCCAGCAAAGCCTTGCATCTAGCGTCCTCCCATTCCTTCTTTGTCATAATATGAGGCATATGATAAGGTATCTTGGGTATATACACCCTCTCCTTGAAAATCTCAGGCTTCTTCTCAACATGCGTCTCAGCATCGACCGACACTGTAGGAGTATCGATCGATACTTGTGATTTTGGATCCTCTCGTGCAAGTGTCTGGACTGGTGTCGATCGATACAGGGGAGTATCGATCGATGCCCTGGCGATTTCTGAATCCTCATCGAAATTTTCTGCACTTGAGCTGATTGCATTGACGTGTGCATTGTGTAAATGAACCGACTTTCCCTTGGCATTTGCTGCAGTCTGAGCTACTTGCGTTTCCAGCATCCTGTGACTGGTATTGAGAGCCTCGATCCTTCCACTCAAATCGGTGTACACAGCATCCAGTTTCCCATTGAAGGTTACTGTCATCTTCTCATGCCCTTGAACCAGCTGTTCAAGAAAACCCTCAATTTTACTCTCAGGAGCTTTGGGTAGTGGGGATTGGTACCCTCCTTGCTGAGCATAGTTGGTGAAGTTTCGATTGGTGTTGTACCCAAATCGCTGACCCTGAAAACCAGAACCACCAATGTAATTAACATCTTCCACTTCATTCTCAGCAGCAAAGTGGACCGCTCTTTGATTTTTCCCGATCAGGAAATCCAGCTTGGCTTGAACTTCAGCAATCTGCGAAGCATCGATTCCTCCAACCTGATTCTTCCGCTCGAAATCAGCATTCTTGGTGCTATTGCTAGACGCCAAGTTCTCAATTAGTACAAACGCACCGTCTGGATACCTGCTGCTGAACCCTAGTGAACCCATGGTGCGGACAGTCTCTCTGATAGGACTTGAAACGAATCCAAGCAGCTTTTAGTGCCTCTGTCGGACCTTGAGAAAACTGAGAGATTTTGTTCCTCAGATCTTCAGATCGTGCATCATCGTAGAAATTGATCAAGAAAGCCTTCTTAGTCTCCTCCCAGGTAGTCAGTGATCCAGGAGGTAGCTGCCTCAGCCAGTAAGTCGCATCTCCACCTAGAGAGTAGGGGAAGAGCTTGCAGTAAAGATAGTCGTAGGACACTCCGTTACTCTTGATGCTAGTAACCAAGTCCTCGAACTTCTCGATATGATCCATAGGATGCTCATTGGGAAGACCATGAAAGATATTTTGTCCCACAAGAGTGTAATATGCAGGTTTCAGCTCAAATTCATTCCTCTCAAACGCAGGAGGATGAGTCGCTGATCGATTGGCGTGAAACTTATCAGGCCTGTTGTACTCACCAATCGTTTGACCACGATTAACCACAGCATTCCTAGCGTTGGCTTGCGCAGCTCGCGTGACAATCTGACCAACAACAGCAGGAGGGGCAATGACGTTTCCAGCCTCATCAAGTCGATGTCCTCTCTCATTACACACTTGACCCTCTTGGTCTCTCAAGACTCCAGCTTCATCAGCACTTAAAACCACTGGGTTGTTCATCCCTGATGTCTGCTTTGTATTTCTGTTTGCGCGTTCCACAAGTGCTAGCTGTTCCAATGACAGTTCAACTAGCTTAGTGCTCTTGTTGCTTCTGGTTTCACGAACAGGCATACACCTGAAAACAAAACACTAGACAAGACACGTAAGTAACCAAAAAAACACGATGAGTATCGATCGATATCAAGTGGTGTCGATCGATATCAACAAAAGAAAAAGACAAGTATCGACCGATACTAGATAGTATCGATCGATACCGACGGGCTTAGTCGAAACTCGACAACTAAAATCTAATGGCGAAATTGAGTCCCCGGTAACGGCGCCAAATTTGATATGCTCAAATTAATACCCTAAAAGTACTAAAGCAGTAGTTATAGTATAGTTAGGGGTCGAACCACACAGACTCACGGAGATCACACAATAGATTATATAGTATCGAATTAAGCTAAGCAAATCAGATGTAATTGAAAGCAGTGCAGAAATTAAAAGAGTTGTAATTCAATTGGAGAAATATAGGCTCATGGTATTTCTCAGGAAATCAATGAATGCAGATAAACTACCTAGCAGGATTCAGATTTAGCGCACTTCTTGAACTCAAATCACTAAGGTATAATTAACCAACTGTCGTTGCGAGAATTATCTAAATCTAAATCCTAGGAATTCCAAATCTCTTTGCGAATCCTAAAGTCTAAATCAGCTTTAAAGTTCAGGTTTGATATGTTCACAAATCAATTAAACCAAATCTCTTTGCGAATAATCAATTTGCTCACCTAAGGTTCTATCAGGTAATTACTCGCACTGTCGTGCCTAATCAATTATCCTAAAATCTAAGTTCCAGATTCGTCAACCTAGAATTAGCTTTGAACACAACCTAAGGCGAAGAACTAATTCAGATGGTGAATCCTATAAACTAATCAACCTAGCATTCAGAGAAAACCCTATGAGAACCCTGAACCTAAAGTGGATCTACTCAGACATGGAGAATGAAACAATCTACATGTTTGAATAAATCATCAAATAAAACAGAAAGAGTAACAAGAGGGTTCCAAATCTTCTCTCGGACGAAGGGAGTTTCAGACTTGTCTTCCTCACAAAGCTCTCTCTCAAACCAAAGTAAAATAAAACATACAAAATAAAGCATAGCCTACAAAGTGGCTGTAAAATCCCTATAAATAACCTAAATCACGTTTTGGGGCTTCTTGTAATTATTAAAGACTTCTAAAACACTACGAAATAGCATAAAGAATCTATAAAACGGACTTATATCATGGCCTAAAAGGGGTAAAAACCATGATATATCAATCGTATCACCGAGCTGGCAGCCCGGACACAAACTTCATACCCTGCCGAGCTCCTAGGAGCGCGGCCCGGGCTATGACTGACATCTCATCAACCCCAATGAGAGGGGCCACAGGAGAAAAGGACGCGTGGAAGGTAGTTGACTAAACAGTACGCTACCCCGTAGGGGGATGGCGCTGAACTCGACATCTCACAAACTCTGCACAAAGATCTAAAGAGGAAGCGACACGTGGAAGGCAGTTGACCGAACAGTATGCTATCTCCGTAGAGGTATGGCACCGAGCTCATCATGACCTACCTGCCAGAGGGGTTGAAACACGCCTCTTGAGGCACCTTACCCGCAAAAGAGGCTGGATGCGCCACGTGGTCCCGGAATCCCGGGGAGCAGGAAGTCAACCCCCGCTATATATACCCCCTTAGTGTGCATTTAAGAAGGGGATCACGCATTTATTACTCTCTCTCACTAGACTACACACTCGACCTATCTGAATTATAACAAGGCAACATCGTTTAGAACACCGAACTGGATTCATGTCGGAACTAGTTCGTAAATCTAAACTGTTCCCCCTTTTCGATCATTAATACAAAGAATACGGTCCCCGACCTGTTCATCTCAATTCCCGACTCTTTGTCTCTATATCCCGACCTCCCCTAAATCAAGTTAACTCGTTCCATTAACGGAACTCTCGCCTCCCAATACTCTAATCTATCTTTAAACATCATTAGTGATCATCTGGATTAACAATTGGCGCTAGAAGGAGGGGTTAAGAGATTTTTCTACACGCAAGGAACAGTTCGACCACAACAAAAATGACGGTCCCACCTCCAAGAGTGCTGTCGGAATAGGCGATTCCGGCTCAAACAACAGCCTCACCGCTAGCCCAAGCAGCAGCAGCCTCGCCATCAGCTCAGGTGGCGACCGAAGGGTCAATCCCCCAAAACCAGCCCCTCGAAACTCCGCCTCCGGCTCAGGGGTCCACTCCACCCGACAGCTCAGCCACCCGCAATACGCCTCAGACGCTGGAGGACCAGCCCACTATGTCCGCCGTAATGCATACTCTACTCGCCAAGATAGATGAACTTACACGAACCACCGATCAACGGTTCGCCACAATAGCGGCCTCCCGCGACCGGTCAGACAACACCGGATCCCCCGCAGTTCAGATAAGAGAACCAATCTCCTGGGCAGATACCCTACACATCCAAAGAAATTTATTTGGAGACTCACCGACTGAATCCGAAGGGGTGCCAGCGAAGTACACCCCAGACGGGCCAGTGAGGAGCGTGCCAGAGACGCCGAGTTCGAGGCTATGAAGGAAACGATCCGTACAATGTCTTATAAGATTCACAAAGCCACCAGCGCAGCTCTAGAAGTAGACCGCGTCCTGAGGGAAACGTAAAACACACCATTCACACGACGGATCGCATCCATCCCACTCCAGCACCTTGGGAAACTCAAGCTCCCGTCGTATGCAGGCAACACCGACCCGGCCCAGTACCTGACGGCGTTCACCATCGCCATGGGTCGCGCCCACTTCTCCCCAGACGAGCGCGAGGCCGCCCACTGCCAGCTTTTTGTGGAAAACCTTACTGGGCCCGCCCTCACCTGGTTCTCTCGGCTGAAAACACACTCCATCGACAGTTTTAGAGATCTTTCGACCATCTTTCTCGAGCACTACTCTATCTATATCAGGCAGTCCGCGTCCAGCGCCGACCTCTGGGCATTGAACCAAGGAGCGAAGGAGTCGCTCAGGTCTTTCATCGAACGCTTCAAAGCCACGGCTTCACAGAGTAACGTGACGGACGAAGCAGCCCTTCCTGCCCTGAGGAAGGGCCTGCGGGCCGACTCGCCCTTCAAGGATGATATGAAGCTCAATAGGCCGCGCTCGCTAGAAGACGCCTTACACCGCGCCGGATTCTACGTTGAGCTCGAGGAGGAGAAGGCAGTGAGTCAAAGAGCAGTGTCCCGCACAAGGCTCTGGTCCCAAAGGAATGACCTCAAGACGGATATCAAGAACCTCGTCAACATTACGATGAGGAGTACCAACGCAGCAAAGGAAAGCAGGCCGCTGCATTCCTCGTCAGCGAATCTCCGGCCGTCCTCCATAGGAACGACCCCGCTCTCCCATCCTACCCTGCGCCGAAATTGCCCTGGAACAAATATGTGCGTGACCCCAATCAAAAGGACCAGCACCCCGACGAGCCAAAAGATAAGGAGCCCTAGGCAGAGGAGCAATACGACAGGAAGTCCTTCTGCGATTTTCATCAAAGGAAGGGACACCCGACCTCGCAGTGCCGCGCGCTCCAAGAGGTCCTGTTGAACTAATACCAGAAGGGGGAATTCTGCGTACCCGAGCAGTTGCGCCCGCGAGCCCGGGACGCTGACCGACGTCAGCAGCGTGACAACCGAGGCCGCGAAGATAACCGGGCTAGGCCTGATAACCGCGTCATGAATGACAACCGTCACCGGCGGTCTCCCTCTCGAGACCAGGAAAGGGGCATGTCGCCTCCCCCGGTGCGGACTTTGATAGGAATGATCATGGGAGGGCTCCTCTCGTGTAACGAGTCGGTGGAGTCCATCAAGCATCACGAGAGAAAGACCGACGCCTCCCTAAAATGGCATTCCAGCCCAGAAATCGACGCGCAGGACATGACTAAGAAGGGGATCTGCTTTACCGAGGCCGACGCGGTCGGGGTTCATCAACCCCACAACGACCCTCTCGTCGTACAAGTTCGTGTGGCTTATTGCGATGTCAACAGAGTCCTCGTCGATACGGGCAGCTCGGTCGACCTCATCTTTAAGGACACCTTGGCTAGGATGAATCTAAACGGAGCCGAGGTCAAGTCGCTCTCAATCCCATTAACCGGCTACGCCGGAAACACTGTCAATGGAAATCGGCACCATCGAACTGACGGTCTATGTAGGTTGGGTCACCAAAATCGTCAAGTTCGTCGTCTTCGATACCACCCCGATCTACAACATTATTTTTTGAACCCGCTGGCTGCACTCAATGAAGGCCGGAATGTATACTCTTAGGAGTAACCAGAGGGTCTCCCGCGCTTATTTCGCCATCGAACACAAGCTGGGTCACGCTGCGCCGGCCTGCTTAACAATCAATGCGCATCAGCCCGGTGAACCAAATAACCAGGACCTCCCAAGCCGGTATCTCGTCACCCAGGTCAACATCGATCCGCGCAAGCCCACCCGCTGCGTCGGCATCGGAGCTGACCTAGAGGAAAGCATCAAGGAAGAGCTGGTTAAGTTCCTAGGGCGGAACGTCTCCACCTTCGCTTGGTCAACAAGCGACATGCCCGGCATCGACCCGCCGATTTGCAGCCACGAGCTCAACGTGGACCCAACCTTCAGATCGATCAAGCAGAAGCGGCGGAAGCTAGGTCCCAAGCGCGCGCAGGCCGTCAACGACGAAATAGAAAAGCTTACTGCGGCTGGCTCAATCACCGAGGTCAAGTATTCGGACTGGTTAGCCAACCCGGTGGTGGTTAAGAAAAAGAATGGGAAATGGAGGGTCTGCGTAGTATGCTCAAATTAATACCCTAACAGATACTAAAGCAGTAATCGTAGTATAGCTAGGGGTCGAACCACAAAGACTCAAAGAGACACACAATAAATTATATAGATCCAAAATACGCTAAATCAAAAGATGTAAACGAAAACAAGTACGCAATTAAAGGTGTTGTAAATCAATGGAGGAAAATATAGGCCCAGGGTATTTCTCAGGAAATCAATGAATGCAGCTAAATTAACTAACAGGATTCAGATTACGCACGGTTCTTGAACTCAAATTACTAAAATATAGCTAACCAACTCTCGTTGCGAAAACTATCTAAATCTAAATCCTAGGAATTCCAAATCTCTTTGTGAATCCTAAAGTCTAAATCAGCTTTAAAGTTCAGGTTTGATATGTTCACAAATCAATTAAACCAAATCTCTTTGCGAATAATCAATTTGCTCACCTAGGTTCTATCAGGTAATTAATCGCACTCTCGTGCCTAATAAATTATCCTAAGATCTAAATTCCAGATTCGTCAACCTAGAATTAGCTTTGAGAATAACCTAAGCGAATAACTAATTCAGATGGTGAATCCTAATAATAAATCAACCTAGCATTCAAAGAAATCCCTATGAGAAAACCCTAAACCTAAAGTGGATCTACTCAGACATGGTGATTGAAAGCAACATGATTGAATAGATCATCAATAAAATATAACAGTAACAAGAGGTTTTGAGATCTGATCTCGGACGAAGGGAGATTCAGACTTGTCTCTCTATAACCAAAGTAAAATAAAAGCTTAGAAAATAAAGAATAGCCTAAACAGGTGGCTGAAAACCTAATTTATAAGCTAAAACACGTTCTGGGCCATCTTGTAAATATCAAAGTCTTCTGGGCCAATTCTGTAATTCCTCAACTCTTCAATAAGTCGCGATCCTTCTGTTTCCTCGACGGGTATCGATCGATACTAGGCAGTATCGATCGATACTCAGGTGATTTTGATGTCTCAGCTACATGGATCTCTGTTTCGCTCCAGAATGTTCCAGAAAGCTCAAATATTTCCAATTATGCTCCAAACGTGCTATAACCTGTAAAAGACTCTAAAAGACTATAAAACACTAGAAAAACTCTATAAAAATGACTTATATCATGGCCTAAAAGGGGTAAAAACCATGATATATCATCTCCCCCAGACTTAGCCTTCGCTTGCCCTCAAGCAAATAGAAGACTAAACCAGAGAAAGAAGTTTGAAAATGCGGAGACTCACCTGTTCATTAACCATCGAAATGACTCTCTTTCTAAGTACCCAAATGTCACCTAACCAGATTTCGATCTAACCACCATGTACTTCTCCGTAGACATTCGCAGCTTTTCCAGACTCCATACATTATCCCACAGCTTTGTTCAAGTAAAACCCTCATCGCCAGTTTCATCGCTGCAGCTTATGTTCAAGAACCTTCTAGATTCTTTACCAGACAATATCATGACAAGGAACCACCCTTTTCACACTTTTTGTATCACTTTCTCTCCTCCAAACTTATTTCTTATTATGTTCTTTCTTTTCTTTTCAGCTTTGCATATACACATCAAGGTATGAGACGCGAGTATTGATGGTGTTTGCCACCAAATCCCCGGTTCTTCCCTCTCTATGTATCAAAGGATGTAGGCGAATAATGACATCATAGGAAAATCCTAGCCTCGCTTCCAATCCTTTGTGTGATCATTCCCTCTTAAGTAGAATAATGGGATCGCTGGAAATTTTCCTAACCCTCTACTCAGAAGAAAATCATTTCAATCTTTTATGCTCTTATTTATCAACTTATAACAGGGGAGAGAGATACCATAACTCTAAACACATGGGTTCCTTTATCAGATATGAATGATGAATCAAGCTCTAAAAACACTAACCACATTGATGAAGTGCAAAAATTTGGTTCAGTCTTCAGAAGAACTCTGCTGGAGACATGGATGTTTTCTAGTCAACTGGTTTGTCCTTGGATTTTTCATTAGTCGATCTAGAGCTGATCCTGCAACACTGGTCACTCAAAAACCAAATCAAAGCAACAATTCAAGCACATGATCATTATCTCCAACAAGTTTTGACTCAATAAAACGACAATTTTTTTTTATGACTCTAAGAAAAACAAACACAATGTCAGCAGACACCTCCCCCAGACTTGAACAACATTGTCCCCTGTGTTATCTAGCCTAGAATCAGTGAAAGAAAACAAAAGAACATAATAAAATTGGGAAAAACAAGAAGTTACCTTGCTGGAACATTGAGTATCGATCGACACACAGCCTGATATCGATCGATACCAGTCTTAAACCGACATGAACCGTTCTCAATCGCCAAGGGTATTGATCGATACTAAAGGGTATCGATCGACACTCAGGCGATTTCGAGTTTGCTCCTTGTTTATCCTGACACAAAATAAAACGAACGAAAATAAAAACAAAAACAGACTCAAAAACAGACTCACCAGTGGGTTGCCTTCCACCAAGCGCTCGTTTAACGTCAATAGCTTGACTGTAACGCCCTTCAGACTGGATAAGAGTGAGAGCTTGCACCAAAACAGGCTCCACAACTTGACATTGCTAGCTTCAGAGTTTTGCTCAACATGCTTTCCACGAACTCTTTTCCTTTCTCTTTCAGCTCCGAAGTAAGAAGAATTCTAGCCTTAGAGAATGGCTTCGAAGCTCCTTTGCACTTGACCTTATACTCAATATAATTCCCATCACTCTTCTGAGGGATTAAAGTGACATGGGGATTCTCGACTCTTATGCCCTTGGCCTTCTTCTTTGTTGCCTTAGTCTTCTTGACAACTTCCTTGGGGATGTTGGGCGGTTCAGCTGAAATGTCTGCGACAGTAGGCTCATCAGGAGGCTCTTCCAAAATATCAATTGCTAGCGACTCTCCTGTGACAACCTCGATGCTAGAGACATGTGTGGGAGCACTCCTAGGGGGAATGACATCATAATAGACCCCTCCGTCAATGTAAGAGAAAGAGATTCTCTTATTAGGCGTGTCTATGATTGCGCCAGCAGTAGCCATAAATGGTCATCCCAGGAGTATAAGCATACGAGATATCGCACTCATTTCCACAACCTGAAAATCAGTAGGCACCAGACAGTCTCCTACTTTGACCAGCAAACAATGGATAGTACCGTGTGGAAGCGAGGTGGAGTCGTTCGCGAGTGTGATAGATACCTTTGGTGATCGAATATCAGCCCCCAACCGCTCTGCAATTGCCCTTGAGATGACATTGACACTAGCCCCTGAGTCAACGAGAGACTCTTTGAAATCAACTCCAGAGATAGAACATGGAACCGCGAATTTCCCTGGATCTTCTCTTTGGGTCAGCTGTCTCAGTGGAGGTGTACCTCTAGCCTTAATGAAGAGTGCCTTAATCTCTTCCTCAGTTTCTCTGCAATCTTTGAAGTGACTTAGCAGAGGATGGCACTCTAGAGCATCTTCAAAAGAAGATTCAGGGGAAATCCTTCTTACCATCTTCTCAAAGCCACGCAGCTGCTTTGGAGAGATGGGATCTCTGAGGTGTTTAGGAACAGGATTCAGCTTCTTGGGTTGCGAACTCTTTCTTTGATCAACTCACATGTTTCCACAAGTTTTGGCTCGTTCTGCGAGGGGTATCGATCGACACCAGGTAGGGTATCGATCGATACTCTTGCTGTTGAATCATCCTTAACAGATTTATCATCATCAAGGGGAAACTCCACAATCAGCTTATCCAGCATAGCCTTGCATCTGGCATCCTCTATCTCCTTCTTAGCCTTTGCAGCAGCTCTGGGGTAAGGTATCCTCGGTATATAGACTCGTTCTTGAACTTCTTTAGGCACCACAGTCGAAGTCGCAAGTGTTTCCTCAAAAATCGCCTCAGTATCGACCGATACCAATGGGGTATCGATCGATACACGGGTTTTGGAAGTATCTCGTTTCAGAATTGTAACTAGCATCGATCGACACTTGGGGGTATCGATCGATGCTATGGCGATTTTAGGATCCTCATCAAAATTTTATGCACTTGAGGAGATCGCATTGACGTGTGCATTGTGTGAATGAACCGTCTTTCCCTTGGCATTTGCTGCAGTCTGAGCTACTTGCGTTTCCAGCATCCTGTGACTGGTATCGAGAGCCTCGATCCTTCCCCTTAATTCGGTGTATACAGCATCCAGTTTCCCATTGAAGGTTACGGTCATCTTCTCCTGCCCTTGAACCAGCTGTTCAAGCATAGCCTCAATCTTACTGTCAGGAGCTTTGGGCGGTGGGGATTGGTATCTCCTTGCTGAGCATTGTTGGTGAAGTTTCGATTTGCGTTGTATCCAAATCGCTGACCCAGAAAACCAGAACCACCAATGTAGTTAACATCTTCCACTTCATTCTCAGCAGCAAAGTGGACGACCTTTGTTGTCTTTCCCAGCAGAAGACTGTGCATAGAATTCAGCTGAGCTTTAACTTCAGCGATTTGCGACCCATCCATGTTACCAGCCAGCTTCTTGCGCTCGAAGTCTGCGCTCTTGGTGCTACTGCTAGATGCAAAGTTTTCAATCAACACATAAGCATCCTCAAGGTACCTGGTGTTGAAGTTACCATTGCTCAAAGCGTCTAGAGCCATCTGATACCTCCAATCTACTCCTCTAAAGAAGATACCCAGCAGCTGCACATCAGAGTATCCGTGATGTGGACAATCTCTCTGATACGATCTGAATCTCGTCCAAGCAGCCTTGAACGCCTCAGTAGGTCCTTGAGAAAATTGGGAGATTTTATTCCTCAGATCCTCAGATCGTGCATCATCGTAGAAGTTGATCAGGAAGGCTCTCTTAGTGTCCTCCCAAGTAGTTAGCGAACCAGGAGGTAGCTGCCTCAGCCAGTAGGTCGCATCTCCACCTAGAGAGTAGGGGAAGAGTTTGCAGAAGAGATAGTCGTAGGACACTCCATTGCTCTTGATGCTAGTGACCAAGTCCTCGAACTTCTCCACATGGTCCATCGGATGTTCATGAGGAAGACCATGAAAGAGATGCTGTCCCACAAGAGCAAAGTAAGCGGCCTTCAGCTCAAAGTCATTCCTCTCAAATGCAGGAGGACGAATCACTGACCGATTGGCGAAAAACTGGTCAGGCCTGTTGTACTCACCAATCGTTCTTCCACGATTAACCACATCATTCATTGCGTTCCCAGCGACATTCGCAGCGACAACAGGAGCAGGTGGCATGACGATCCCCTCTCCATCCAGACGTTGTCCTTGCTCATTGCACAACCGACCCTCTTGGTCTCTGTAAGCACCAGCTACATCACGAACCAACTGATTGTTGTTCATCTTAGCTGATTTCTTTGCTTTCTTGTTTGTGCGTTCCACAAGTGCTAGTTGTTCCAGTGATAGATCAACTAGTTGTTCTTGTTGCTTCTGGTTTCTCGATTAGGCATGCACCTAAAAGAAAAATCAAGAACGTAAGTAACTGAAATATACGTAGGGTATCGACCGATACTCAAGGGTATCGATCGATACTCGGGCGATTTAGACGAATTTTGTAGCTAAAATCTAATGGCGAATTGAGTCCCCGGCAACGGCGCCAAATTTGATCTTCTCAAATTAATACCCTAACAGATACTAAAGCAGTAATCGTAGTATAGCTAGGGGTCGAACCACAAAGACTCAAAGAGACACACAATAGATTATATAGATCCAAAATACGCTAAATCAAAAGATGTAAACGAAAACAAGTACGCAATTAAAGGTGTTGTAAATCAATGGAGGAAAATATAGGCCCAGGGTATTTCTCAGGAAATCAATGAATGCAGCTAAATTAACTAACAGGATTCAGATTACGCACGGTTCTTGAACTCAAATCACTAAAATATAGCTAACCAACTCTCGTTGCGAAAACTATCTAAATCTAAATCCTAGGAATTCCAAATCTCTTTGCGAATCCTAAAGTCTAAATCAGCTTTAAAGTTCAGGTTTGATATGTTCACAAATAAATTAAACCAAATCTCTTTGCGAATAATCAATTTGCTCACCTAGGTTCTATCTGGTAATTAATCGCACTCTCGTGCCTAATCAATTATCCTAAGATCTAAATTCTAGATTAGTCAACCTAGAATTAGCTTTGAGAACAACATAAGCGAAGAACTAATTCAGATGGTGAATCCTAATAATAAATCAACCTAGCATTCAAAGAAATCCCTATGAGAAAACCCTAAACCTAAAGTGGATCTACTCAGACATGGTGATTGAAAGCAACACGATTGAATAGATCATCAATAAAATATAAGAGTAACAAGAGGTTTTGAGATCTGATCTCGGACGAAAGGAGATTCAGACTTGTCTCTCTAAAACCAAAGTAAAATAAAAGCTTAAAAAATAAAGTGTAGCCTAAACAGGTGGCTGAAAACCTAATTTATAAGCTAAAACACGTTCTGAACCATCTTGTAAATATCAAAGTCTTTTAGGCCAATTCTGAAATTCTTCAACTCTTCAATAAGTCGCGATCCTTCTGTTTTCTCGACGGATAACGATCGAAACTCAGGTGATTTTGATGTCTCAGCTACACGGATCTCTGCTTCGCTCCAGAATGTTCCAGAAAGCTCCAATATTTCCAATTATGCTCCAAACGTGCTATAACCTGTAAAAGTTCTAAAAGACTACGAAACACTAGAAAGACTCTATAAAAAGGACTTATATCATGGCCTAAAAGGGATAAAAACCATGATATATCAGCAAGCCCACCCGCTGCGTCAACATCGGAGCTGACCTAGAAGAAAGCATCAAGGAAGAGCTGGTTAAGTTCCTAGGGCGGAACGTCTCCACCTTCGCTTGGTCAACAAGCGACATGCCCGGCATCGACCCGGCGATTTGCAGCCACGAGCTCAACGTGGACACAACCTTCAGACCGATCAAGCAGAAGCAGCGGAAGCTAGTTCCCGAGCGCGCGCAGGCCGTCAACGACGAAATAGAAAAGCTGACTGCGGCTGGCTCAATCACCGAGGTCAAGTATTCGGACTGGTTAGCCAACCCGGTGGTGGTCAAGAAAAAGAATGGGAAATGGAGGGTCTGCGTAGACTTCACCGACCTCAACAAGACGTGCCCAAAAGATAGTTTCCCCCTACCCCGAATCGACAAGGTCGTCGAAGCCACCACCGGGAATGAGCTACTCTCCTTTATGGATGCCTTCTCGGGATACAACCAGATCCCCATGAACCCCGACGACCAGTAGAAAACCGCGTTCATCACGGACTTCGGAACCTACTGCTACAAGGTGATGCCCTTTGGACTCAAGAATGCCGGAGCCACCAACCAGCGGCTCGTCTACAAGATGTTCGCCGATCAGATCGGCCGCACCATGGAGGTCTATATAGATGACATGCTGGTGAAGTCCTTAGTAGCAGATGACCACGTCGCTCATCTCTGGTCCTGCTTCCAGACGATGAACGAGTATAACATGAAGCTGAACCCGGCCAAGTACTCCTTCGGCCTCACATTGGGATAGTTCGTCGGGTACATCATCACGCAGCGCGGGATTGAAGCTAAACCCAAGCAGATCCGGGCCGTCATCGACCTCAAGTCTCCAGAAAACACGTGCCAAGTACAGCGACTCACTGGAAGAATCGCCGCGCTCAACCAATTCATCTCCCGCTCAACTGACCGATGCTTACCGTTCTACCAACTACTCCGAGCTAACAAGCGATTTGAGTGGGACAGCAAGTGTAAGGAGGCCCTCCAGCAACTGAAGGAGTACATCTCAATTCCCCCCGTCCTGGCCAAACCCGAGGAGGGTGAGGCCCTCTATCTCTACATCGCCGTGTCTATGTCGGCAGTAAGCGGGGTGCTAGTGCGAGAAGACCGGGGTGACCAAAAACCCATCTTCTACATCAGCAAGTCTCTGGACGGCGCGGAGAGCAGATACCCGACTCTAGAGAAGCTCGCCCTGGTGGTAGTCGTTGCAGCCAGAAAGCTCCGACCTTACTTCCAATCTCACACGATCGCCGTCCTGAGCACCTACCCCCTCATAACCATTCTCCACAGCCCGAACCGATCTGGCAGAATAATGAAGTGGGCAATCGAGCTCAACGAGTACGAGATCGAGTATCGAGGACGGACCGCGGCCAAATCCCAAGTCCTGGCCAATTTCTTGGTAGAGCTGGCACCCGAGCTAGCAACCGAAGAACTCCCCGACAAGTGGAGCCTGCACGTTGACAGATCAGCTTCCAAACATGGGTCCGGCGTTGGCATACGCCTTGAGTCCCCGACCAAGGAAATCCTCGAGCAGTTCTTCCGTCTGGCCTTCCCGGCATCAAACAATGAAGCCGAATACGAGCCTCTGATTGCCGGCCTGCGCCTAGCAAAAGCAATCGGGGTGAAGAAAATCCTGGCCTACTGCGACTCCTAGCTCGTCGCCAACCAATTTAGTGGGGAGTATGAAGCCATGAACGACCGCATGGACGCTTACCTCAAGGTGGTCCAAGGCTTGGCAGCAGATTTCTCTGAGTTCACCCTGACAAATATTCCCGAGGTGATAACACTTCTGCAGACGCCCTCGCAGCACTAGCTTCCACCTCGGACCCAACTCAACGACGGGTAATCCCCGTCGAAAGCATTGACTTCCCCAGCATCGAGCTACCAAAGGAGGTCTGCCTGATCAACCCTCAAGTCCCAGACCCCGATGAAGACGTACCGCCTCCCGAAGATCTACCGCCACCCCCACCCGAGCCCGAGCTACCAGACTGGCGAGTAGACATACTCCTCTACATTGTGGACGGCACCATCCCTCCAGATCGGTGGGCCGCCCGTCGACTAAAGAAAAAGTACGCCCAATACACGATGCTGGACGGTAACCTATTCTGGTGGAGCGCTTCGGGAACCCTGCTCGTTTGCCTCCACGGGCAAGAGACTTTAGACGTAATGAAAGAAATGCACGAAGGCGCAGACTAAAACCATTCCAGCGGCTGGGCTCTCGCCCTGCGAATCCAGAACCAGGGGCACTACTGGCCAACTATGCTCCAAGATTGCGAAAAGTTCGCAGCCCGATGTGAGAAATGTCAGCGCCACGAGCCACTCATCCACTGCCCCACCGAGCTCCTAACCACAGTGGTGACGCCCTACCCGTTCATGCGGTGGGCCATGGATATAGTCGGTCCTCTTCCCCGATCTCGCCAGAAACGTTTCTTCCTAGTGATGACCGACTTCTTCACCAAGTGGGTCGAGGCCGAAGTGTAACGCCCGTGTTCCGCAATTCTGCCAAACGAGAGAATTTGGCTAAGGCAGAATTGAGTTTAGCCGAGAAGAATTGGAAAGAAGGCAAGTGTTCGTGAGAAAATGAGTTTAGCCGAGGAAATTCAATTAGATCGGGTGATTTCCAAACTGATTAAGTTTTATCCGAGCTAAAAATCAGCTGGCCGTAAATATCGGGAATTTAGCCGAGCTAAATTCAGCTGGCCGAATTTTTCGGGACTTGGTCGGATTTCAGACAAGCTAGTGAATAATTATCGGGGAGGATTAATTTTCCCGGGGAAGTTTTTCAGATCTGCGTGAGCGGTTATCGTCTTATCTGTATTTTTGGTATACGCGGAAATGGTTTTCGCCGAGAGACCTTATAAAAATGTAACCGTATTACATTTTTAGCCGAGAAAATGTATAAAAATATAAATGTGGCAGTTTGGAGCGGTTACTCGGGGAAAAAGGCACGCGCAGACAGTTATGGCTTTTGGGGAAATCAAAAATAACTGTGGGACGGTTATTGGCGGATTAAAAGGACCCTTGGTCTATTTTTTTAATCGGATTTTGGCTGAATTTTTCCTCCTTTGCGCAACCAAAGAACTTAGAAAGATCGAGGGAAATATCTGAGAGAACTATCCGAGGGAAATTCTATCAGAGGGAAATTCTATCCGAGGAAATCCGATTTTTAGCCGAGGGAGAATTCATATTATCCGAGAAAGTTGATCGCGAAGAGTTTTAGCCGAGAGAGAATCTATTCCGGGTCCGAGGAAGAAATTCTTGCCGAGAGAAGGAGATTGTCTGTTCGGTCCGAATTGAATCCGAAGGAAACGAAGGTGAGTTCGTGACCGTGGCCTTAAGTCTGATCGTTTCTTGAGTAGATTGTATTTTGTTTGTCTGATGAATACGATGTATATCATATATTCATGTTATGTTGGCTATCCGTGGGATTATTTATCTTATCGGAGAACTAGACTGAGTTTTAGCCGGTGAGTGTATATAATCTCTCGGCTAGGTTCTGTTTTCTGATAAGCATCTGATTGGTTCTGGTCTATTCTTGTTGCGATTTCATGCTTTGGCTAAGTGAGACAGAATGACCGTTCTCACTAAGCATTTCTGTTGCTTATGCCTCCTTTTTGGATGCAGATTCTGATTGTAGCCGAGACGGTACATATGATGGTTGATCAGTTCGCGGGACAAAGGCTGGAAATGGGCGGATGGTTAGGATGTGTTTGCGGTCTAGTTTACATTTTGTAGTAGCTTATATGCAAACTTAACAAATGTGCTAGAACCTCGTTGTGTTAATTCAAGTTTTCTGTGTTAATCTACTTATGTTAGAAAATGACTAAGTCTATCTGAACCAAACGCAAAAATGTTAAGAAAAGGTAGAAACTAATCCGGCAAAAAAATTAAAAGTTGGCTAAAATTGAGAAAAATCGGATTAGGGTCTTACAAGTTGGTATCAGAGCGCGGTCGGTTCTAGGATAGAGTCTAGCATAAGTGGGTTAGTGGGAATACCATCCTTACAGCGCCTTGTCTCGCGGTAAGTCTGATTTTTCTGTATGGTTGCCTAAGTTAGTTTGCCGGCTAACTTAGAATTTTCTGATCTCTTCATTGAAGATGGCAAGAGGTAACCGTAAGAGGCGAGTTGATGATGAGTCTGGTGTGAACAACGAGGGGGAACATCCTGTTGAAGAGATGGCCGAGAATACGGTAAACGTTGCTGCCGCTCCGGTTGGTTTGGAAGGGGTGTTGGGTTTACTGACCCAAGTGTTAGCGAGACTGCCTGTTGTTGCGGCTGCACCTGTGGCACCACCGCCTGTTGTTAATCCACCCGTCGTAGAAGTGGAAGAAGTTGTCAATGCGAGAGTTCCATCTTACCTGAAGATGATCGAACACATGCAGAAGTTGGGAACAAAGTTTTTCTCTGGTGGAACGAAGCCCATTGAGGCGGATGGCTGGATTGATCGATTGGAGAGAAACTTTGAGTGCATACGCTGTCCTGATCAGTACAAGAAGGACCTTGCCGTGCACTACCTGGAAAGTGACGCGCATACCTGGTGGCGTGGTGCGCAACTGAGGGACGCAGTGAGCACGTGGGCTGACTTCTGTGATATGTTCCGTGCTAAGTACTTCCCACCGGAAGCTCGTGATCGTTTGTAAGGGGCTTTCCTTGATCTACGTCAAGGGGCAAAATCAGTGAGGGAATACGAGGCGGAGTTTAATAATCTGAAGAAGTATGCTTGCCGTGAAATGGGAAGCGAGGGGAATCAGATTAAGCGGTTCATGCGTGGGTTAAGGATTGATATCCGTAAGCATTGCCAAATCCGTGACTATGGCACCTTTCAGGAGCTGGTGGAAAAAAGCGGCTCAGTTAGAGTCTACTTCGGCTGAGGAAGCCAAACTTGTTGGTATTGCTGCTGGGCAAAGGAAGAGTGTTCCTACGGGAAAACCACCTGTGAGTCGCAACGCAGGAATGGCCGTCGTGAAGGGGAATTCTGGTACTAGTTGGCGTGCGATGGGTGCTTGTCTCCGCTGTGGAAGATTGGATCACAAAGCATGTGATTGTCCTGAGGAGGATCGTAGGGGAGAAAGAGTCTGTTATCAGTGTGGAGAAGCTGGGCACTTCAAGCCGAATTGTCCACAGCTAGCACGAACGGTGCATCAATCTGAGAAGAGGCCAAGTGAGGGACTACCATTGCCGCCACCGCCAAAGAGACAGGCTGTGATGCCGCGGCTCTATGCTATGACTGAGGAGACCGTGACTGATCCGAGTTGCTCACGTCAGATCACTGGTAAGTCCTATCACTTGCCTTGATAAAAATTTCCGCGTGAAATTCTGTTGCGTGTTGCTTTAGTCTTAGCATTCTAGATGAATGTGTAGGGACCCTTGCCATGGGTGGCGTGGCAACCAATGTTCTGTTTGATTCCGGAGCAACAAATTGCTTTGTGAATCCGGATATGATTGGGAAGGGCGAGTTCCGCAAGGAACCAAGATGTAATTTTGGCTTAGTCAAAGCGGCCGGTGGATAGGTCATGCGTACTCTTGGGAAGGTCCGTAATGTTTTTGTCATGATTGGCTCGGTGAACATGCCAGCTGATCTGGAAATCTGCGAGGTGAAGTCTTACGATGTGATCATTGGTATGGATTGGCTCGGAAAATACAAGGCACACTTGGACTGTCACCGCGGGAGAGTTTGGTTCGAAACTGAGAAAGGGATTCTGGAATATAAAGGCATTAAACCGACCTCGGGAAGTCTGATTACCTCGGCGGTTCAGGCTGAACAGATGATTGAGAAGGGTTGTGAAGCGTATTTGGCAACAATCACCACTACCGAAGTTGGGCCGGATGCGGAGGTAAGTAGCATTCCGGTTGTAAGGGAGTTCGAAGATGTGTTTGCGGCGCTGAGTGGTTTACCACCAACACGTTCTGATCCGTTCACCATTGAGCTCGAGCCTGGAACGGCTCCGATTTCTAAAGCTCCATATCGGATGGCACCTGCCGAGATGGCCGAGCTAAAGAAACAGTTGAGCGAGCTGATGGAGAAAGGGTTCGTGAGAGCAAGCAATTCACCGTGGGGCGCACCGGTATTGTTTGTTAAGAAAAATGATGGGAGTTTTCGGCTTTGTATCGACTACCGCGGGTTGAACAGAGTTACTGTGAAGAACAAGTACCCTCTTCCGAGGATAGATGAGTTACTGGATCAACTCCGAGTTGCTACTTGTTTCTCTAAGATCGATTTGGCTTCAGGTTATCATCAGATTCCGATAGACGAGTCGGATGTAAGGAAGACTGCCTTTAGGACAAGGTATGGTCACTTTGAGTTCGTAGTCATGCCATTTGGACCGACGAACGCACCTGCGGCTTTCATGAAGCTCATGAACAACGTTTTCAGAGATTGCTTGGATGAGTTCGTGATCATCTTCATAGATGACATTCTGGTCTACTCAAAGAACCGGGAAGATCACGTGGATCACCTCAGGACGGTGATGAATAGACTGAGGGAACATAAGTTGTATGCTAAGCTTAGCAAATGCAGCTTCTGGCAAAGGGAGATCGGATTTTTGGGGCATGTGGTCTCGGATAAGGGAGTATCTGTAGATCCGGAAAAGATTAAGGCAATAGCGGAATGGCCTAGACCTAATAATGCCTCGGAGATATGGAGCTTCCTTGGTTTATCCGGGAATTACCGACGTTTTGTTAAAGGCTTTGCGAGCATGGCTCAGCCAATGACACGGCTAACTGGGAAAGATGTACCATATGTGTGGTCGGCTGACTGCGAGAAGTGTTTCTCTAAGTTGAAGGAAATGCTTACGAGTACTCCGGTTTTAACTTTGCCTGAGCAGGATCAGTCTTTTGTGGTTTACACAGATGCTTCACGGATGGGATTGGGATGCGTTCTGATGCAGCAAGGGAAAGTAATAGCTTACGCTTCAAGACTGTTGAGAAAACATGAGCAGAATTACCCTACTCACGATCTGGAAATGGCTGTGGTAGTGTTTGCGTTGAAGATTTGGCGATCTTACTTGTACGGTGGGAAAGTTCAAGTTTTCACGGATCACAAGAGCCTGAAGTACATATTCACTCAGTCGGAGTTGAACATGAGGCAGCGTAGGTGGATGGAGTTTGTGGCCGATTATGATCTGGATATTGCCTACCATCCGGGAAAGGCAAATCTTGTTGCGGATGCACTTAGCAGGAAGAGAGTAGCCGCATCTGCCGAAAAAGATATAGAAGGATTGGTCAGTATAGTGGGGACCTTACGGTTGGCAGCTTTGACTGACGAGGTGGAACCGTTGGGTTTAGGTGCAGCAGATCAGGCGGATTTGTTAAGTCGGGTACGGTTGGCTCAGTAGAAAGATGAGATTCTTATGAAGTCGGCGAAGAATGATAATACGGAGTATCAGACTTCAAACAATGGGACGATTTTAGTTCATGGCCGTGTGTGTGTTCCAAATGACAAGGAACTAAGGGAAGAAATTCTTAAGGAAGCTCACCATTCTAAATTTGCGATTCACCCAGGATCGACCAAGATGTATCGAGATCTGGAGCGGTATTACCATTGGGTTGGGTTAAAGCGAGATGTGGCTAAGTGGGTTGCTGGTTGTCAGACTTTTCAGATGGTGAAGATTGAACACCAGGTTCCGAGTGGGCTGTTGCAAAGTTTACCGATTCCAGAATGTAAATGGGACATGATCACAATGGATTTTGTGACCGGATTGCCAAAGTGTGGCAACATGGATTCGATTTGGGTCATAGTTGATAGATTGACTAAGTCTGCTCATTTCCTTGCAATCAACAAACAGGACAAGGCCGAAGGACTAGCAAAGTTATTTGTGGAGCAGATCGTTAAGTTGCATGGAGTGCCGGCGAGTATAGTTTCTGATCGAGACTCACGTTTTGCATCGGCTTTCTGGAAAGAATTTCAGAAACGTTTTGGGACAAGGGTTCATATGAGTACAGCCTATCATCCGCAGACTGATGGGCAGTCCGAAAGAACAATCAGGACACTTGAGGATTTGTTGCGAGCTTGTGTTCTGGATTGGGGTGGTAGATGGAAGGATTGCTTGCCTTTGGCGGAGTTTTCCTATAATAATAGCTACCACGCAAGTATTGGGATGTCACCGTTCGAAGCGTTGTATGGACGGCCGTGTCGTACACCGCTATGTTGGACCCAAGTGGGGGAGCGCAGTATTTTTGGTCGAGACTTTGTGGAAGAAACGACCGAGAGAATCAGAGTATTGAAACTTAAGATGAAAGAAGCTCAGAACCGGCAAAAGAGTTATGCTGATAAGCGCCGGAAGGAATTGGAATTCCAAGTAGAGGATCTGGTTTACGTCAAGATGGTGATCAACAAGGGTAAAGACAGAGCTGCGTTATCTGGGAAACTGAAACCAAGGTACATGGGACCGTATAAGATTTTGGAAAGGATCGGAGCAGTGGCTTATAAGTTGGAATTGCCACCAATGTTGGAAGCATTCCATAATGTTTTCCACGTTTCATTGCTAAGGAAGTGCGTGACTCATGGGGAAAGAGTCACCGCGGATCCACCACCGGACTTGCAAGAAAATTGGACTATTGAGGGAAGGCCAGTTCGGATTGTGGGAAAAAGAGTGAAACAGGCTGGTCGAAGGAAGATTAAAATGATCCAAGTGGTTTGGGATTGCGAAGGGGAAGAAGATACGACATGGGAACCAGAAGAACGGATGAAGGAAAAGTTTTCTAAGTGGTTTGAGAAGCAACCAAAGTTAACAGAAAAGCCGAAGAAGAAGAAAGATTCGAGGACGAATCTAATTATAAGTGGGGGAGAGTTGTAACGCCCGTGTTCCGCAATTCTGCCAAACGAGAAAATTTGGCTAAGGCAGAATTGAGTTTAGCTGAGAAGAATTGGAAAGAAGGCAAGTGTTCGTGAGAAAATGAGTTTAGCCGAGGAAATTCAATCAGATCGGGTGATTTCCAAACTGATTAAGTTTTAGCCGAGCTAAAAATCAGCTGGCCGTAAATTTCGGGAATTTAGCCGAGCTAAATTCAGTTGGCCGAATTTTTCGGGACTTGGTCGGATTTCAGACAAGCTGGTGAGTAATTATCGGGGGAAATTAATTATCGGGGAGGATTAATTTTCCCGGGGAAGTTTTTCAGATCTGCATGAGCGGTTATCGGCTTATGCGTATTTTTGGTATACGTGGAAACGGTTTTAGCCGAGAGACCTTATAAAAATGTAACCGTATTACATTTTTAGCCAAGAAAATGTATAAAAATATAAATGTGGCAGTTTGGAGCGGTTACTCGGGGAAAAAGGCACGCGCGGACAGTTATGGCTTTTGGGGAAATCAAAAATAACTGTGGGATGGTTATTGGCGGATTAAAAGTACCCTTGGACTATTTTTTTTAATCGGATTTTGGCTGAATTTTTCCTCCTTTGCGCAACCAAAGAACTTAGAAAGATCGAGGGAAATATCTGAGAGTACTATCCGAGGGAAATTCTATCCGAGGGAATCCGATTTTTAGCCGAGGGAGAATTCAGATTATCCGAGAAAGTTGATCGCGAAGAGTTTTAGCCGAGAGAGAATCTATTCCGGGTCCGAGGAAGAAATTCTTGCCGAGAGAAGGAGATTGTCTGTTCGATCCGAATCGAATCCGAAGGAAACGAAGGTGAGTTCGTGACCGTGGCCTTAAGTCTGATCATTTCTTGAGTAGATTGTATTTTGTTTGTCTGATGAATACGATGTTTATCATATTTTCATGTTCTGTTGGCTATCCGTGGGATTATTTATCTTATCGGCGAACTATACTAAGTTTTAGCCGGTGAGTGTATATAATCTCTCGGCTAGGTTCTGTTTTCTGATAAGCATCTGATTGGTTCTGGTCTATTCTTGTTGCGATTTCATGCTTTGGCTAAGTGAGACGGAATGACCGTTCTCACTAAGCATTTTTGTTGCTTATGCCACCTTTTTGGATGCAGATTCTGATTGTAGCCGAGACGGTACATATGATGGTTGATCAGTTCGCGGGACAAAGGCTGGAAATGGGCGGATGGTTAGGATGTATATGCAAACTTAACAAATGTGCTAGAACCTTGTTGTGTTAATTCAAGTTTTCTGTGTTAATCTACTTATGTTCGAAAATGACTAAGTCTATCTTAACCAAACGCAAAAATGTTAAGAAAATGTAGAAACTAATCCGGCTAAAAATTTAAAAGTTGGCTAAAATTAAGAAAAATCGGATTAGGGTCTTACACGAAGCCTACGCCAGAATCACGGCGGACGACGTCCGCAAATTCGTCTGGAAGTTTATCATCTGTCGGCACGGCCTGCCATATGAGATCGTGACTGACAACGGTGCCCACTTCACGTTGGTGTTATTCGAGGATTTCTCCGCCAAATGGAATATCAGGCAAAGTAAATCCACACCGAGATATCCACAAGGCAACTGGCAGGCCGAGGCAACCAACAAAACCATCCTCGATGGCCTCAAAAAGCGACTGAACGACAAGAAGGGCTCGTGGGCCGACGAGCTAGATGGAGTTCTCTGGTCCCATCGCACAACGCCGAGGACGGCAACAAGTCGCACACCAATCAGTCTGTCTCATGGTATGGAAGCAATGGCTCCCTCTGAGGTCGGAATTCCCACTCCGCGCCGCGCTATGCTCACACAATAGGCCGACATCAACGATGCCGTGTATCTGAGCGAGCTGGACTTTCTAGAAGAGCAGCGCGACCAATCCCTCCTCCAAATCCATAACTACCAACAACTCGCCTCCAAGTACTACAACAAAAAGATCCGAGGCCAGTTCTTCGTTGAAGGTGACCTAGTCCAGCGCACGGTCTTCGAAAATACTGCCGAGCTAAACGCATGTAAACTTGGCGCCAATTGGGAAGGCCCCTACCTCATCTACAAGATCGTCAAACTCGGCGTCTACGAGCTGGTCACGATGAACGGCGACGCAATTCCGCGCTCATGGAACTCAATGAACCTCAAGCGCTACTACTACTGAGCCCCCGGGCTCCGCTTCCCTCTTTCTACCTTTGTAAAAAACGAACTACGGTTGGCTTGATCCCTTCTACTAAAGGGTACGTAGGCAACCCCTAAACAGGGCTCAGCTATAAATCTAATAAAATCTTTCAGAGATTCACAAAAAAAGAGATAGTACGGTCCACGACCTACCCCAAAGAATAAGGTCCACGACCTCATTCCAAAAAAAAAGAAAAGAAAAGAAAAGGGGACCGGGCTCCAGCGCTTGCACTCACAAGCACACAAATTATAAGTGGTAAAGCAGAGCTCCAAAGCTCGCACTCACGGTACACAAGCCATAAGTACTGAAGCCGAGCTCAAAGCTCGCACCTCTACTAGAAACACAAGCATTAAGTGTCTTAAGCCGAGCTCGCTACTCGCACCAAAAAAAGAAGGTACACAAGCTTTAAGTGCCTTAAGCCGAGCTACACCTCGCTATAACAAAAATATATATATAAAGATACACAAGCATTAAGTATCTCAAGCCGAGCCATACCTCGCACCCAATATAAAGACACAAGGGCACGGTCTATGACCTGCACGCATAATATTAACAAGGGAATATGGTCCGCGATCTATTCTACCAAACATTTGCAAGAAAAACAAGGAAATTTCAAACTGCGAATTCATTTATCAAATAAGGGGGCCTAAACGCCATTTTACATAATGGCCAAGGCCTATTCAAAAAAAAAAAAAAAAAAAAAAAAAAAAAGAGAGAAAACAGAGAGAGACACATTTTTTTTACAAAGGCACTTCGGCCGATAAATCTTCACCCCCGTCAGCACGGGTTCCACGTACATCATCCGAGCCCACCATCCTCATATTGGTGCCGTGCTCACCCAGGAAAGGCGGCTCCACCTGCCCTGCCTCGATCAAGGCCTCAACAGACGACGTCGTTGGATCAGCTCGTGCAGCCGGCGCGGCGACACCTGATATATCATGGTTTTTACCCTGTTTAAGCCATGATATAAGTCCTTTTATAGAGTCTTTTCTTGTGTTTTGGAGTCTTTTAGAGTCTTTCACAGGTTATAGCACATTTGGAGCTTAATTGGAATTATTGGAGCTTTTCTGGAGCATTCTGGAGCGAGACTGAAGTCTGATGACTAAGAGCCCGATCTGAGCACCGAGCATCGATCGATACCCCCTGGTATCGATCGACACTCATCGAGATTTCATGGGCCGCGACTAATTATGAAGCCTTGGAGAATTGCAAAAGCACCCAGAAGACTTTGATAATTACAAGAAGGCCCCAAATCGTGATTTAGGTTATAAATAGGATTTTACAGCCATTGTTTAGGCTATGCTTTATTTTTGTTTAGGTTTAAGAGAGATTTTGGTGAGAGACAAGTCTGGTTTCCCTTCGTCCGAGATCAGATCTCAAAACCTTGTTTCTCTTTCTGATTTAATATAAGAGTATTTATTCAACATGTTTATTAATTTAATATCCATGTCTGAGTAGATCACCTGTTAGGTTTAGGGTTTTCTCATAGGGATTTCTTTGAATGCTAGGTTGATTATCTGTTAGGATTCACTATCTAAATTAGTTCTTCGCCTTAGGTTGTTCTCAAGGCTAATTCTAGGTTGACGAATCTGGAACTTAGATCTTAGGATAATTAATTAGGCACGAGAGTGCGATTAATTACCTGATAGAACCTTAGGCGAGCAAATTGATTATTCGCAAAGAGATTTGGTTTAATTGATTTGTGAACATATCAAACCTGATTTTAAAGCTGATTTAGACTTTAGGATTCGCAAAGAGATTTGGAATTTCTAGGATTTAGATTTAGATAGTTTTCGCAACGAGAGTTGGTTAATTATATTTTAGTGATTTGAGTTCTAGAACAGTGCTTAATCTGGATCCTGTTAGGTAGCTTAGCTGCATTCATTGATTTCCTGAGAAATACCCTAAGCCTACATTCCCCAAATTGAATTTACAAACGTTTTACTTGCAACCCTGTTTTTCAATTACATCATCTGGTTTAGCTTGTTTCTGATCTATAGAATCTATTGAGTGATTTTTGAGTTCTTTGTGGTTCGACCCCTACACTTACTACAACAACTGCTTTAGTATCTTAGGGTATTAAATTGAGCATATCAATTTTGGCGCCGTTGCCGGGGACTCAATTCGCCGTTAGATTTTAGCTAGGAAATTCGTCTAAATCGCCCGAGTATCGATCGATACCCTTGAGTATCGGTCGATACCCGTCGTAAATTTCAGTTACTTACGCTCTTTACTTGTGATTTCAGGTGCATGCATAATCTTGAAACCAGAAGCAAAAAGAGTACTCCGCTAGTTGATCTATCACTGGAACAGCTAGCACAAGTGGAACGCACAAACAGGAAAGCAAAGAAGTCAGCTAAGATGAACAACAATCAAGTTGGGTTGGTTCGTGATGCTGCTGGAGCTTACAGGGACCAACAGGGTCGGTTGTGCAATGAGCAAGGACAACGTCTGGATGGAGAGGGGATTGTCATTCAACCTGCTCCGGTTGTCGCTGAGAATGCCGCTAGGAACGCAAGGGATGCTGTGGTTAATCGTGGTAGAACGATTGGTGAACACAACAGGCCAGAGCAATTTTTCGCCAATCGCTCTGCGATTCGTCCCCCTGCGTATGAGCGAAATGACTTTGAGCTGAAGCCTGCTTACTACACTCTAGTAGGACAGCATCTCTTCCATGGTTTGCCTCATGAGCATCCAATGGATCATGTAGAGAAATTCGAGGACTTGGTCACTAGCATCAAGAGCAATGGAGTGTCCTACGATTATCTCTTCTGCAAGCTTTTCCCCTACTCTCTAGGTGGAGAGGCTACTTACTGGCTGAGGCAGCTACCTCCTGGATCACTGACTAATTGGGAAGACACCAAGAGAGCCTTCCTAATTAACTTCTATGATGATGGACGATCTGAAGATCTGAGGAATAAAATCTCCACTTTTTCTCAAGGACCTACTGAGGCGTTCAAGGCTGCTTGGACAAGATTCAGATCATACCAAAGAGACTGTCCACACCATGGATACTCTGATGTGCAGCTGCTAGGTATCTTCTTCAGAGGAGTGGATTGGAGGTATCAGATGGCTCTGGACTCTTCAAGCAATGGGAACTTCAACACCAACTATCCTGAGGACGCCTATGTGTTAATTGAGAATTTTGCATCTAGCAGCAGCACAAAGAGTGCAGATTTCGAGCGCAAGAAGCTGGCTGGTAATAAAGATGGATCGCAGATCGCTGAGTTTAAGGCTCAACTAGATTCTATGCACAGTCTTCTGCTGGGAAAGACAACAAAAGCTGTCCATTTTGCTGAGGATGTTGAGGTTTTCAATGAGAATGAAGCAGAAGACGTGAACTACATTGGTGGTTCTGGCTTTCAGGGACAGAGGAACCAGTACAACAACAATCGAGGTTTCAACAACTTCCAGCAAGGAGGATTCAACCAGAAACCTGCCCAGACCAGTGGTTACACCAGGAACTACGGAAATCCTTCTTACGAGCCTGTGACTGCTAAGACATCAGAGAACAAGATTGAAGCCATGCTTGAAACACTCGTTCAAGGACAGCAGCAGATTACAGTAACCTTCAATGGTAAGATGGACGCCATGTACAAAGATCTGAGTGGAAGGATCGATTCTCTGGGTATTGGTCAAAAGAAGCTGGAAACTCAGGTAGCTCAGACTTCAGAGAATTCGAGAAGACAAGAAGGTTTTCTACCAGGAAAAGGAGAGAACCCAAGGGCACACATCAATGCCATTACCTTGAGAAGTGGTAAGGAGGTCAAATCAGGGGCAAAAGTAGATCAGCCTAATGCAAATTTCGAGTTGTCTGACGATGAAGACACTGAAATCGCTAAGGCATCGATCGACACTACTCAGCATCGATCGACACCGATCGCGATTCTCAGACGGGAAAACTCAAATTCCCGTGTATCGATCGATACCCCCCCAGTATCGATCGATACCGAACCTGAAGACGATGCAGAAGTTGAGATTGTGAAGGAGAAGCCTAAAGCAGCACCAGAGAGGGTCTACATCCCGAGGGTACCCTATCCCAGAGCTCTTGGGAAGACTAAGAAAGAAGTAGAGGATGCTAAATGCAAGGAAATTTTGGACAAACTGGTTGTTGAACTTCCCTTCATCGATGCTATCAAGACCTCGGTAGCTTTCAAGAGGTATGTCAAGAAGATGGTGTCTAGCAATGTGAACCTTGAAGAAGGCTGTCTGATGATCACTCATGAGTGCAGTGCAATCCTAAGCAACAGGATCCCAACGAAACTTCCAGACCCAGGGAGCTTTGTCTTGGATTGCACAATAGCTACTGACAGGTTTGAGCGTTCTCTCTGTGACCTTGGCTCAAGTGTCAACCTCATGCCATACTCGGTTGCTAAGAGAATGGGAATGACAGACTTCACTGCTACTAGAATCTCGCTGATTCTCGCTGATCGTTCAATTAGACTTCCAGAAGGATTGCTCGAGGATGTTCCGATTGTGATTGGGAACTGCTTAATCCCAACTGATTTCATTGTCTTGGAATATGATTCGGAACCCAGAGATCCTCTCATCTTGGGAAGACCATTCCTAGCAACAGCTGGTGCTCTGATTGATTGCAGGAATGGGAAGATATCTCTTAACATTGGTGAGTTGGTCATGAATTTTAACATGGAGAAGATGATGAAGAGACCAACCATCGATGGGCGGACTTTCTTCGTTGATACCTTCTGTGATATTGCTGAGGAGTACTTCTTAGAGATGCATCCTGAGGACCCATTGGAGAGAGCATTGGCCTGTTCTGCTGAGTCAGAGGTTAAGCCACACGATGCTGCTGCTGAATACGGAAGGATACTCGATTCAGCACGACCAGTATCGATCGATACTCTGATGGTATCGATCGATACCCTACGGCCAGAAACCAGTTTGGCCGAAAGAACTATGCAAGCTGCTGGGCTTGGAGATTGGAGCGAGGAGAACGCTCCTAAAGTGGAACTCAAACCACTTCCTGCGAATCTAAGGTATGGTTTTCTTGGTCCTAATTCCACGTACCCTGTAATCCTTAATTCTTCTTTGAACAACGCAGAGGTCACTTTACTGCTAAGCAAGCTGCGCAAGTATCGCAAAGCTCTTGGCTATTCTCTTGATGACATTTCAGGTATTTCCCCGAACCTGTGCATGCATAGGATTCATCTTGAGGACGAGTCAAAGGCTTCAGTTGAGCATCAAAGGAGGCTGAATCCAAACCTGAAGGAAGTGGTTAAGAAAGAGATCATGAAACTCTTAGATGCAGGAGTTATCTATGCTATCTCAGATAGCTCTTGGGTCAGTCCAGTGCACGTTGTTCCTAAGAAAGGAGGGATAACTGTGGTGAAGAACAACATGGATGAGATGATTCCCACGAGGACTATCACAGGACATCGAATGTGCATTGATTACAGGAAGTTGAACGCGGCCACACGGAAAGATCACTTCCCATTGCCATTCATTGACCAGATGTTGGAGAGATTGGCCAGTCATCCCTACTACTGCTTCCTTGATGGATATTCAGGTTTCTTCCAGATTCCTATCCATCCAGATGACCAAGGGTATACCACTTTCACGTGTCCCTATGGCACGTTCGCATACAGGAGAATGCCATTTGGATTGTGCAACGCTCCAGCCACTTTTCAGAGGTGCATGATGTCTATCTTCACAGACATGATCGAGGACTTCATGGAGGTGTTCATGGATGATTTTTCAGTATATGGGTCATCATTCAAGATCTGTTTGACTAATCTGTGCAAGGTGCTCCAGCGGTGTGAAGAGAAACACTTGGTCCTTAACTGGGAAAAGTGTCATTTTATGGTTCAGGATGGCATTGTACTTGGGCACAAAGTCTCTGAAGCTGGAATCGAAGTTGACAAAGCCAAGATTCAGGTCATGACAAGTCTCCCACCACCTACTTCTGTGAAGGATATTCGGAGTTTCCTTGGTCATGCTGGTTTTTACAGGAGGTTCATCAAGGATTTCTCCAAGATAGCACGTCCACTCACTGCTCTGCTGTGCAAAGAGATCAAATTTGATTTCACAACCGATTGTCTTGCAGCCTTTGAGGAGATCAAAAAGGCTTTAGTGAGTGCTCCTGTTGTGCAACCTCCTGATTGGACTCTGCCTTTCGAGATCATGTGTGATGCCAGTGACTTTGCTGTGGGGTCAGTTCTGGGTCAGAGGAAAGACAGACAGCTGCACGTCATCTACTATGCCAGCAGGACTTTAGATGACGCTCAGAGGAATTACAGCACCACAGAGAAGGAGCTACTTGCTGTTGTTTTCTCCTTTGAGAAATTCCGATCTTACTTGGTTGGGAGCAAGGTGGTTGTTCATACTGATCATGCTGCTCTCAAGTATCTAATGAACAACAAGGATCTCAAGCCTCGTCTCTGTCGTTGGGTTCTTTTGCTACAAGGGTTTGACATTGAGGTTAAGGACAAGAAAGGCATAGAGAATGGAGTTGCTGACCATCTCTCGCGGATGCGGATCGATGAGGACGTCCCCATTGATGATCAACTACCTGAGGAAGCCATCTACTTCATTGAAACTGGGTTTCAGATGAATCTGGCCGAGAATCAGAAATTTCCACGAGTTGCAGGTTCCGGTATCGATCGATACCATGATGGTATCGGTCGATACCCTGACGATTCAGACGCTGTTTTCATCATCGATCATTCAGTCGTTTCTAACCACCATCTCGTCGCTGCAGCAGATTCCGATACTCCATGGTACGCTGATATTGCAAATTATCTCGCTGCAGATGCAAAGCCAAACCACCTCAAGAAGTATGACAAGAAGAAGTTCATGCGCGACATAAGGAGATTCTTTTGGGATGAACCTTACTTGTACAAGCATTGTTCTGACGGAATATACAGGAGATGCATTGCTGAGTCGGAAGTTTCCGATGTTTTGTTTCATTGCCATGGATCAGACTATGCTGGACACTTTGCCACCTTCAAGACAGTATCCAAGGCTCTTCAAGCAGGCTTCTGGTGGCCTACCATGTTCAAGGATGCTCACACTTTCGTCTCACAGTGCGACGCTTGTCAGAGGAGAGGGAAGATCAGTAAGAGACATGAGATGCCACAAAATTTCATCCTTGAGGTTGAAGTTTTTGATTGCTGGGGCATTGACTTTATGGGTCCTTTCCCATCTTCACACAAGAAGACCTACATCCTGGTTGCTGTGGACTATGTGTCTAAATGGGTGGAAGCGATAGCCAGTGAGAAGAATGACTCTGCGGTGGTTCTTAAGCTGTTTAAGACCATCATTTTCCCTCGCTTTGGAGTACCTCGAATTGTGATAAGTGATGGTGGCTCTCACTTTATCAACAAGGTGTTCGAGAGGTTGTTGAAGCAATATGGTGTAAACCATCGTGTGGCTACTCCATATCACCCTCAGACAAGTGGGCAAGTTGAAGTCTCCAACAGGCAGATCAAGGAGATCTTGGAGAAGACAGTGAATGCTTCTAGGAATAATTGGTCTACAAAACTGGATGATGCACTTTGGGCATACAGGACTGCCTTCAAGACACCGCTGGGTACTACACCTTTCCAAATGCTGTATGGGAAAGCATGCCACCTTCCAGTAGAGATTGAGCACAAGGCTGCATGGGCAACAAAGATGCTGAACTTCGACATCAAGCCTGCTGCTGAGAGGAGGTTGATTCAGCTGAACGAGCTGGATGAGATCAGGCACCATGCTTATGAGAACTCGAGGCTGTACAAGGAGAGAACTAAAGCTTATCATGATAAGAAAATCATCTCCAGACACTTCGAACCGAACGACCAGGTACTTCTGTATAACTCTCGTTTGCAATTGTTTCCTGGTAAACTGCGTTCACGTTGGTCAGGTCCCTTCACAATCAAAGAGGTCAGACCACATGGTGCTGTGGTGCTGATAAATCGCACAGGCGAGGAATTCACTGTCAATGGACAAAGAGTGAAACACTATTGGGCGCAAGCCGAGATTCCAACAGGGCAGATAATGCCTCTGGATGATGCACCAACAGCCTGAATGGCGTTACAGTCAAGCTATTGACGTTAAACGAGCGCTTGGTGGGAGGCAACCCACTGGTGAGTCTGTCCTTGAGTCGTTTTTCCTTTTGATTTTTCATTTGTTTTGAGTCTGTGTCAGGACGAACAAGGAGCAACTCGAAATCGCCTAAGCATCGATCGATACCCCTATGGTATCGATCGACACCAATCGCGGATGAAAATTCACAAAGTCGATCTAAGCATGGTATCGATCGATACCATGCCGTGTGTCGATCGACACCGACTGTTCCAGAACGGTAATTTCTTGTTTCTCTTCGTTCTATCCTTTTTCTTTGTTTCTTTCACTGACTCTAGGCTAGATAACACTGAGGACAGTGTTGTTCAAGTCTGGGGGAGGTGTCTGCTGACATTGTTTTTCGTTTTTCTTAGAGTCAGTCGTTTTATCGAGTCAAAACTGTTTTATTGAGTCAAAAATTTGTTGGAGATGATGATCCTGTGCTTGAACCTATTGATTTGATTTTGTTTTTGAGTGCACAGTGTTACAGGATCAGTTCTAGATCGACTAATGAAAAATCCAAAGGCTGACCAGTTGACTAGAAAACATCCATATCTCCAGCAGAGTTCTTCTGAAACCTGAGCCAAATTTTTGCACTTCATCAATGTGGTTAGTGTTCATAGAGCTTGATTCATCATTCATATCTGATAAAGGAACCCGTGTGTTTAGAATTATGGTATCTCTCTCCCCTGAAATAAGTTGATAGATAAGAGCATAAAAGATTGAAATGATTTTCTTCTGAGTAGAGGGTTAGGAAAATTTCCAGCGATCCCATTATTCTACTTGAGAGGGGATGATCACACAAAGGATTGGAAGCGAGGCTAGGATTTTCCTATGATGCCATTATTCGCCGACATCCTTTGATACATAGAGAGGGAAGAACCGGGGATTCGGTGGCAAACACCATCAATACTCGCGTCTCATACCTTGATGTGTATATGCTAAGCTGAAAATAAAAAAAAATATATAAATAGAACATAATAAGAAATAAGTCTGGGGGAGAGAAATTGATACAAAAAGTGTTAAAAAGGGTGGTTCCTTTGTCATGATATTGTCTGGTAAAGAATCTAGAAGGTTCTTGAACATTAACTGCAGCGATGAAACTGGCGATGAAGGTTTTACTTGAACAATGCTGTGGGATTTTGTGTGGAGTCTGGAAAAGCTGCAAATGTCTACGGAGAAGTACATGGTGGTCAGATCAAAAGCTGATCAGGTAACATTTGGGTGCTTGGAAAGAAGGTCATTTCGATGGTTCAGGAACAGGTGAGTCTCTACGTTTTCAAACCTCTTTTTCTGATTTAGTCTTCTATTTGCTTGAGGACAAGCAAAAGGCTAAGTCTGGGGGAGTTGATATATCATGGTTTTTACCCTGTTTAAGCCATGATATAAGTCCTTTTATAGAGTCTTTTCTTGTGTTTTGGAGTCTTTTAGAGTCTTTCACAGGTTATAGCACATTTGGAGCTTAATTGGAATTATTGGAGCTTTTCTGGAGCATTCTGGAGCGAGACTGAAGTCTGATGACTAAGAGCCCGATCTGAGCACCGAGCATCGATCGATACCCCCTGGTATCGATCGACACTCATCGAGATTTCATGGGCCGCGACTAATTATGAAGCCTTGGAGAATTGCAAAAGCACCCAGAAGACTTTGATAATTACAAGAAGGCCCCAAATCGTGATTTAGGTTATAAATAGGATTTTACAGCCATTGTTTAGGCTATGCTTTATTTTTGTTTAGGTTTAAGAGAGATTTTGGTGAGAGACAAGTCTGGTTTCCCTTCGTCCGAGATCAGATCTCAAAACCTTGTTTCTCTTTCTGATTTAATATAAGAGTATTTATTCAACATGTTTATTAATTTAATATCCATGTCTGAGTAGATCACCTGTTAGGTTTAGGGTTTTCTCATAGGGATTTCTTTGAATGCTAGGTTGATTATCTGTTAGGATTCACTATCTAAATTAGTTCTTCGCCTTAGGTTGTTCTCAAGGCTAATTCTAGGTTGACGAATCTGGAACTTAGATCTTAGGATAATTAATTAGGCACGAGAGTGCGATTAATTACCTGATAGAACCTTAGGCGAGCAAATTGATTATTCGCAAAGAGATTTGGTTTAATTGATTTGTGAACATATCAAACCTGATTTTAAAGCTGATTTAGACTTTAGGATTCGCAAAGAGATTTGGAATTTCTAGGATTTAGATTTAGATAGTTTTCGCAACGAGAGTTGGTTAATTATATTTTAGTGATTTGAGTTCTAGAACAGTGCTTAATCTGGATCCTGTTAGGTAGCTTAGCTGCATTCATTGATTTCCTGAGAAATACCCTAAGCCTACATTCCCCAAATTGAATTTACAAACGTTTTACTTGCAACCCTGTTTTTCAATTACATCATCTGGTTTAGCTTGTTTCTGATCTATAGAATCTATTGAGTGATTTTTGAGTTCTTTGTGGTTCGACCCCTACACTTACTACAACAACTGCTTTAGTATCTTAGGGTATTAAATTGAGCATATCAACACCCATGGCCGAATCCTCGGCTGTCGGATCAATAGGAGTCGCCGGTGCAGTAACACCACCTACAGCAACCGACGCATGGACATCTAAGACCGGGTCCGCGACGGGCGGCTTAGAAGGACCTCGGGGGGATTCGAGGCTGAAAGGTCCTCTACAGGCATAAGCCGCTCGAGCTGAACACCAGAGGTGCGGTCGAGAGGGACATCCAGGTCTTCCGGGGTTAAATCCGGAAAGTCAATCTTGTCCAGCTGGGCACCATATATCGCTTCATCCTCATCCAGCTTCTTGTACCGGTACCACGGCACCGATATCCCGTCCTCAGCTTGCATCCTCTTGAGGCATGCCCTCTTTCCGACCACCTGGCTATACAGCAGATGAGGCTCCGCAGCCCCGTCACGACCAGCAAGATGGGCGCGGATCTTCTCCATCTTCACAGCCCAGCTCTGGTTCCTCCTATCCCACCTCGCCGTCACCCGGTCGCTCTCCTTAGCCACGACCACCTTCGCCCGCTCGATAGCGCCCTCCAGCCCTTTGACCCTGGAGTGAAGCATTTCCCGCTCCCCCTTCATAAGCCCTAGCCCCTCTTCCAGAGCGGCAGATCGGGCCTTCTCCGCCTCCAGCTCCTCTAGCACCCGATCCGTTTCCAGAGCCTGCTCTCGTGCTTGTGTCGCGGACACCTCAAGGGCGGCGGATCGGGCCTTCTCATCGGCTACCTCCTTCTTCAGCTCGCGGATACGAGCTGTCAGGGCCCTTTCGCCGGCCTCCCGGCGCTGCTGCTCGTAATTTACCGACACTTCCCGGTGGGCCACTTGCTTCTCGTACAACTCCCCGAGAAGGGCAATGTGAGCCATCGTCTGCATCAAAACAACATCCATCAAAAAAACTATATATATAGTTTTCGCTTACCCGAGCAGCAGCCCGCGACGCGTCTTGGAAGGCACAAGCCTCCACCATCTCTGAAGGAGGGCGGCAGGAAGTCTTCTGCCCGAATGCGATTGCCTGAGCCAGCTCGGCGCACTCCATCTTGTCCCTAGTAAACGGAGCTTCCCCGTCCTCGTGGCAGACGGGGACGTTGGGCTCCGCGTCAGAATCATCTAACACATCATCACCAGCAACACCACGGGACTCGTCCCTGTCCCCCGCTTCAGAAGCCTCAAACCGATCGCCATCTGAATCCAAAACGACCGTTTTGGCCACCGGCCCTTTACCCCCATCCTCGGGATCCTGGGCCTCCTCCCCAACCGCAGCCACCTCGGGCTCTTCGGTCGCCCGGACCTAAACCCCAACGATCCCCAGCTCCCCGGATGTCTCAACCATCCCTCCGGTTGATACCTCGATCCCCGGAACTCTGGACCCCTCAGCAGAAGGATCGCAGGGAATCTCGGTGCCAGTTTCGACAGGCCGGACTTCCTCCGGACCCGGAGCCAATGACCCCGCCACATCGGTTTTCCTCTTCTTGGCAACTTTCTTGCCCGCGGCTATAGCCGCCCTCTTATTCGAAGGAGCAGGCCAGGCTGCCTCTTCCCCGGTCTGCTCTCGCCGAACCGGCACCTCAAGGACAGGCGGCGGCGGCGCAGCAAACGAGTCTGCATACAGCGGAACAGCAAACCTTGAACGACCTACTAACAGTTTACCGTCAGCTAGGTACGCAAAAAAAAAAAAAAGGACGGACCTCCGATCATTGCAGCAGCAACTTTTCCCGAAGTGAACGATTTCCACTCTCTTTCACCCACCGCCCTGAACACAGCAAGGATACCCTCGTAGTCCGACAACTTGAATCTGGAGGAATGAGGACCTGAAAACAAAACAAGGGGCGTCAGTCGAAATAAACCAAAAGAAGAAAACAGCTCGATCTACAAGCCTCTACCCGGGGAGAAATTTCAGTCCCGGGTGTATCTTGCCGACGAATCAAGGCCAACTGCCTCGGTAGCATGGACATAGAAGTAACTACGGGACCAGTCCTCGACTTTGGACAATTTGCTAGCCTTGGCCCTCGTGCTGCTAGCATCAACAATATTCGCCTTAGGCCTAAATGCGGCATAGTAAGACCCCGGGATCCCATGATTCGCCTTCTGCAAGGTGAGAGCCTCGAACATATGGACAGTCACCTCCACGTCGCACTCCCACCCCAGGGTCAGCAGCACGATCATCCCCTGAATCGTCGACGGGCAAACTTGAGAAAAGGCCAACCCCCGCGCTCGGCAATATTTGACAAACAGCTCGGGAAGGGGGAAGCGCAACCCGCACTTCGAGAAAAGAGGCTCGTACAGACAGACGAATCCTTCCGGAGGACTCCACGGGCGCTCATCCGGCCTGGGAAGTCAGAGTTCAGCGGATTCAGGAAAATCGCACAGCTCCCTCAGCAGCGTAACTGTCTCCGGCGTACTCGAAGTGGGCGAACCGCCCTGTTCATAGAGAACCATAGGAGACTTCTTTGTCTTGGCCGCCCGCGCTCCTCCACCGTGGTCGCCTCAATCGGCGGTCCGCCCGGCTCCTCTCCCACCCCGGTCAGTGCCACGACCACCAGAGGAGGATCTCACTACCGCCTTTCTCCTGAGATGAGTCCCGGGAAGTAACGGAGCGGCCCCCGAAATCGAAGGAACGGGCTGTTTCCCGCTCTCCTCGCCGCGACATGGAGAAGAAGCGCGCTCGGAACCGTCGGGAGAAGAACCCCCTGCCGAGGATTCGCCACTGTTATCACGAGACGCCGACTCCTCACTAGAATTGGCCCTAATTCCGTCAAGTATCGGCGCCATTTCACAGAAAAGAAGAAGGAACTACGGTAACCCAACCCTGAATCGAACCACAAAGGGAGCTTAAGGAAGCTACGCAAAAGCAAAAAAACACAGAGAAGGAGAGGAGGAATTACCTTTATGCGCGAATAAGTGGAAAAGTGAAGGATGAATACTGGTTTAAATAGAAACGGAAGGGACAGCGAAACGACACCCGGACACGCGTCGAAAGGGCACGGCCTCCCAAAAACCCTAATGATGAAGTCTCTTCGTTTTCCCCGCGCAAAAAGCAGAAACTGCCTCGAAAAATGTGAAGCGTCTCTTACACACCCACGCGTGAGTAGTACGCGCAGAAAGTAGAACGTCGCTTCGGTCCCCCCGCGTGATGGGCACGCTCTAACAAACTCCGGATCTTCGGAGAGACCAACACGTATGAGCAAGGGTTCGAATCTAAACGATAACATCCCGCGCTCAACTACTCAATATCGAAGCCCCGACCTGAGATGCGCCGAGCTGGCGCAAGATCAACTTCGATACATTCGCCACACCTCATGGCACCGAACTGGGGGGGGCTATTGTTGGAGGTGGGCTTAGCACCCCCAATCAGCTAGGCCCATCTCAGCAAAAAGGCCCTTCTCGATCGTATCACCGAGCTGGCAGCCCGGGCTCCAACTTCATACCCTGCCGAGCTCATAGGAGCGCGCCCCGGGCTATGACTGACAACTCATCAACCCCAATCAGAGGAGAAAAGGACGCGTGGAAGGTAGTTGACTAAACAGTACGCTACCCCGTAGGGGGATGGCACTGAACTCGACATCTCACCAACTCTGCACAAAGATCTAAAGGGGAAGTGACATGTGGAAGGCAGTTGACCGAACAGTATGCTATCTCCGTAGAGTTATGGCACCGAGCTCATCATGACCTACCCGCCAGAGGGGTTGAAACACGCCTCTTGAGGCACCTTACCCGCAAAAGAGGCTGGATGCGCCACGTGGTCCCGGAATCCCGAGGAGCAGGAAGTCAACCCCCGCTATATATACCCCCTTAGTGTGCATTTAAGAAGGGGATCACGCATTTATTACTCTCTCTCACTAGATTACACACCCGACCTATCTGAATTATAACAAGGCAACGTCATTTAGAACACCGAACTGGATTCCTGTCTGAACTAGTTCGTAAATCTAAACCGTTCCCCCTTTTCGATCATTAATACAAAGAATACGGTCCCCGACCTGTTCATCTCAATTTCCGACTCTTTGTCTCTATATCCCGACCTTCCCCTAAATCAGGTTAACTCGTTCCATTAACGGAAATCTCGCCTCCTAATATTCTAACCTATCTTTAAACATCATTAGTGATCATCTGGATTAATACCGAGCTCACTTAAAGACGACGTCACGATCACAAGGAGAAGATGACCTCACGATCATGACAACACACAAGAACGAGTTCAACGCCATGAGAAAGATGAGGAAACAAGCATGACGTGCATGCCAAGCAACATGGTATGAAGAAGACGTGCCAAGTAACGTGATCGTGACAAGGAGGAGTACGCGAGGGAAACGACAAACAATGACGAACTCACGATCTGATTCTCGCCATGATGAAACCGCCGATCTCAAACTCACCATGAACGAGCTCGCCGAAGAAGAAGAACGAGCTCACCAAAGATGGTTTTCGTCGATCACGACACGCCGAGCTCACTCCCACAAGCTCATAAACGCCGAACTCGCCAAACACACCGAACTCATCAGACCGCAGCCATGGAATACCCCAGCTCACGGAGGCAAACTTATCGAAACCGCCGATCTCGAACTCAACGTGACGAACTCACTTGCCGAACATCTCTCACCGACCATCATGACTCATCGCAAAAAAATATATATATATATCAACCGAGCTCTCTCTAAAATTCAGGTATCACATATCAAAATTTTTTACCATTAAAATTCAAAGATATTTTCTTTTCAGATTATGTCACAGTGTCCGTCGCTCTAAAAGCCAAACCACGGTCAACAAAGAAAAAAGGAGACACCCGCCTACCTCTCAATCAGACATATCGCCTACTGCGCAGTTAGGTGGCTCGCGGTCGGAGTTCGTCAACTACACAGTTAGGCAGCTCGTAGTCGGAGTTCGTCGACTACGCAGTTAGGTAGCTCTCAGTCGCAGCTATCGCAGTTCGCCGACCTCGCAGTCACAACTCACCAACCTCATAGCTCGCCGATCTAGCAGTCGCAGCTCTCCGACCTCGCAGCTCGCTGACCTCGCAGTATGGCAACTTGTAATCGTAATTCACCGATCTAACAATTTGGCAGCTCGCAATCACAGCTCGCCGACCTCACAGTCTCACACGAACAATCGAAACCGAACTTGAAAAAGCCGAGGCCGACCTCGCACTTAACTAACAAATACCGAGCTCAGCCTCAAGTTCAATCTCTCGTCTTTAGTAATTTTTGCAGGAACAAAGCCGAACAACGTCTAAAAGGAAATTTGACCAGATGCTGATTTCAACTCCAATCGGGCTAAAGAATTCTCCAAAGAAATTCGCCGACCTCGAACACTCCTTGGCCAAACTGAGGGGGGGGGACTAATTGTTAGAGGGGGGTTTAGCACACCCCCGGTTTAACCCGGTTTGAGTTTAAATCTGCCCAACAATCGACTTCAAGGCCCATCAAGACCGATCTACGAAATAAAATGAAGTTTCCTTTTATTTAGTAAAGAGAAGATTTCCTTTATTTGGATAAAGGCAAATCCCGGGAAGAAAGAAGATTATCCTTATCAGCTTCAAGGAAAAAGGACAATTGCCAATACAAGGTCAAGAAGGAAAAGCAAGAGTTAAGGACTTCAAAACTTATAAATAGGGAAACCCCCTATTCATAAGAATCATCTAATCTGACAATCTTTGAATGGAGAACTTAGACAGAAATATCATTTGTAACAAGAAATACGTTTTGGCTTGATCCCTTCAAAGGGTACGTAGGCAGCCTTCAACGGCACAGCTATAAATCTAATAAAAATAATTCTCCTAAACCCTAAACCGAATTCGCCGATCTACGATATGTGCGAATTCTGGTTCCTTCAGTTATGAGGATGAATCGTGATGCATGTGTTTTCTTGGTAACTCTATCTATTGCTGGAAGAATATTGTGCGATCCTCTTGTTTAGAGAATAGTGATTTGTTTTTTTTATCTTGAAAACTGATTTGCTTTCATATTTAGTTGCATTTACATACTGTGATTGTAGACAAGACTAGCCTGAGGTTTTTATATTGTTGTTTCTGTTTGATTAGTTTATATTTGGACGAAGAAGAATAAATTAGCTTTGTATCTTCTTCTTTTTGTTGTTTCAGAAAAATGGAAGTTATTAGTTTGAATGATGAAAACAGCTTGACTGATGTTGAAATGGATCATCTGAATGATGTGGTGGATTAAGAGATGGAACCTCTAGAGACTTCAGAGAAAAATCAAGGTACACAACAAATCCGAGCTCAGTCTAGCCGTAGAGTCTCTAGGTGTTGGAAAAAATTTATCATATTAGGAGGAAAACTACCTGATGGTAAAAACGATATTAGATGCAACTACTGTAAAAAAAGCATTACTTCTTGGATCTTCACAGAAATGGAACCACCACTTTACTTCGCCATATGAGAGTATGTGCTAAAACCCATGGAAGCTGATGCGGATCAGATTAGTCTCCGAAACTTCAGGTCTTAAATTTGTAAACATTAAAGCATGCAAGTGCACATATGTGCGTTGTTGGACTTGAGGTATCGATCCACATGGAGATGGTGATGTTCTATGAGACCTTAGACACCGTATAGTAAATAAACCTAGAACGAATATATTTTTATAGGGTTTTTGTAACTAGAATTGTAAAGAACGAAAAACGGAAAATTTCTACTAAACTCTTTCTAAGAAAATCGATGGCTACTTTAATCTAGGGGAACTAACTACTAACCTAATCCTAAGAGAGACTAAAACTAAAACTAAACTAATCCTAAGAAGAACTCTAACTAACCTAATACTACGAAAATTCGACTATTAAGCTAAACCTAATAAAAATCGATAACTAACTACCCTAATGGACTCTATTGCTAAGGACACTAAGATATTTGGTTTGAAAACTATTCTAAAACATTGTTGGGTCGAGAGTAATATCTCGGGGTATGCTCGTTTCAATCAAACGGCCCCTAACTCATTAGTAACCAGTGTTTCTAGATTATAACTCCACGAACAGGACATAATAATGACGTAGTCTACTCCCGTACAATCTACGTCCTACAATCTATTCACTCGACCAGTGGCCTTTGTCTCTGGCCGCGCATAAGATTGTGATTTGCTAGTTGGTTCACGGCACTCCGTAAGTATACTTTTGAAATCTTACGATGTGCACGCCTTGTGGATGCACTTTGCTGGTGATTAGATCCAACACTCTCGTGGTTCTAAAATCCCCTTATCAGCTTCTAGTTCATGATACTAGATTCATGCATTAACAACTTTCCACAAGAAAGAGCTCTAGAAATCGGCTAGGGTTTACCGAGTGAAATTCTTATCGAACATAGAATTCCCCTCGATAATCCATTAAACCCAACAATCTAAACTACTCATGCCTACTGGAAAAAGATATGATTAAATTAAACATGAGATTGGTGAAAGAGGGTTCTCGATTTTAAGAACGATGTCCGGAGAAAACCTCTTCACCAATTTCAAGAGATATCGAAATCAAAGTGCAAAAACTAAGAGTAAAACCTAACTAAAAAGCAAACAGGAACTAGAACAGAAAGTAGTGCATAAAATAGATTGGTGAAGAAGTAGCAAGAGATTGGTGAAGAAGCCTCACGAATTCAAGAACTAAGTTCGGTGAGAAACCTCATCACCAATCCCGAAAATCTCAATGCAAGAGTACACGAATGAAAGCAAAACTAGTGTGTAGAATGTTGTCCACGAAATTTCTGTCTAAACAAGTATTTATAGGTCTTCAACATGCTTGGGTCGTTTTAGGGTTTGACAGGAAAATACGGTTTTGGCCTCGGGTTAAGAAACGGATAATCTTGGGCGGAACTGGGCTTGGCCGCGGGTGTGTCCTTCCTCCCCAAGGCGAAATGGACCCTAGCCGCGGGTGGAATGGCTCCAGGGGTGGCGAACTGATGCTTGGCCGCAGCTGGGATTCCTCCACGCGCGGCGAACTGCTTCTTCAGGGAAGCTTCATTTGTCTTCAGTGCTTCAGGTATAATTAAGGATCCAACCGTTGGATTATCTCCAATCCACTTGCATTTGAAAGCTGGTTGTCTCTACTTTGTTTTATCCAAATTTGGTGATGATCGGACGGTGAAAAGGTCTACATAAGCTGCAAGACTTCTTGGCAATCCAAGTTTATCCAAAAACGTATTTTTGTTCCGAAATGCACTCTTTTATCCCGAGTTACCTGAAAAGAGTCTTAAAAACCGCAAATATGCGAAACCCCTAATAAAAGCATAGAAAACCAAGTGAAATACTTATTAAAGTGTTCTAAAATATATAGTAAAATACGGTGTTATCGGAAGCACACCGAGAAGTAGCTCTAGGAAACTGGATATGGTAATCTTCCGTAAAATAATAGCAATGGACATTATTGAACATGATTTGCCATAATCTTTTGTTGTGTAAAAAATAATTAGAATGGCTCTTACTTATGCTAATTCTACTATTCAGTTTTAGAGTAGAAATACAGCAGCATCTGATGTTAAAAAAATCTATGAGAAAGAGAAACATAAGCTTAGGAAACTCTTAATTGATCTTCCAAATATGGTTTGCTTGACCTTTGACCTTTGGAGGGCCATTACCATAGAAGGCTATCTTTGTCTAAAAGTCCATTATATTGGCTATGACTGGAATTTAAAGACGAAGATATTGTCTTTCTCTGCATTTCCTCCTCCACATACTGGGATTGACATTGCGATGAGGTTGATTGAATTTCTTAAAGAGTGGGGTTTAGAAAAGAAAATATGCTGTCTAACTGTAGATAATGCGTCTTCTAACGATAGTATGCAAAGCATTATTAAGAGGCAGCTTCATAAAGATCTGGTATGCAGTGGAGAGTTCTTACATGTTTCGATGTTTAGCACACATATTAAATCTCATTGTTCAAGTTGGATTAACGGTGATTGGTGGAGCGTTGCAGAAAATTACAGATAGTGTGAAGTTTGTTAAAGGGTCTAAAGTAGAGAAGTTATGTTTCAGAACTATGTGAAAACAGTTGGAATTTGGGGCAAAGAAGGTCTTGTTTTAGATGTTGTTTCTCGCTGGATTTCTACGTATCTCATGCTCACTAGAGCTATAAAGTTTAGAGATGCCTTAGGTAATCTTGCAGATGTATAACCGAGTTATACAAGCTTTCCAACTGATTTAGAGGAGAATTTATATGTGAGTTCTTAAGCACATTTTTTGAAATGACGAACCTGATTTCTGGTTCGTCTTATCCTACAACAAACTTGTATTTTATACAAGTTTGGAAGATCGAGAACTGGTTGAGAGATCATGAACTCTCTAATGATCATATTATTCTTGAAATGGTGGAAGTTATGAAGGAGAAATTTGACAAATACTGGGAAGAGTACAGTGACATACTCGCCATTGCAGCTGTTCTTGATCCAAGAATGAAGTTTACAGTCCTGGAATATTGTTACACTACCTTAGATGCAACCACCAGTAAGTTCAGAATTGGGAATGTGCGTTCGAAGATGTATAAGCTCTTTGGTGCTTATCAAAAAAACCAAAGAAACACTGTTGCTACAGCCACTTCACAAGTACATACATTGCAAGAAGATATTCAAGCAGGATACCGTGTAAGTTTTATACTCTATCCACTACTTATTTACTAATGTTCTGTTTAATTTTGTTGTTTAGTTTAGCTAATGTTCTGTTTCCTATGTATTTTCTCAGGGATTTTATGCATTTTTTCACAAAAAAGCTGGTGGTAGTGGAAATTCAGCTTTAGACATTTATTTAGCCGAGCCTGTGATGGATATGGTAGCGTTTAAAAGTATGAATGCCTTAACATATTGGAAGGCTAACTCTTGTCATTTTAAGGAATTGTCAAGGATGGCATGTGATGTTCTGAGTATCCCAATAACAACATTAGCTTTGGAATCTTCATTTAGTATAGGTAGTCGAATTCTTAACAAATATAGAAGCTATCTCTTACCTACTAACGTCCATGCTTTGGTTTGTACAAGAAACTAGCTACGTGGCTTTCCAAACATAGATAATGAGTTTATTGATGAAGAGAAAGAAGACGAGAGTGAAGAGGATAAAGAAGCGGAGATAAAAAAATCTTAAGGTATTTTCTTTTAACAAAAACATTTGTTATACTAGTCTTGCATTCGGAGTAATTGTTCCTTATTATTTTCCCCTGAAACTTGTTATACTAGTCCTGCATTTGGACTCTAATACAGTTTATCAGGTGTTCCTTATTATTTCCTTGACTTCAGTACTAGTATTGTTGAAGTATTAATCCTTTACATGCTCTGAGAGAGTTAAAATGTAATGTAGCTGCATGAGATCCCTCTTTCAGCCTTTCAGAGTTAAAATCTTCTTTACGTATGTTCTTTGTCAACACGAAAGTGATTCTCTGTTTCAAAATCATGTATCTTTGGAGGATATAACAAGTGTTCTATCACTAAATTTAGTTAACGATCTTTCCCAAGTATATGTTTCTCTGAGTACTCAACTGTGACCAAAACAGAATATGAGATCTGATCTTCTTCTGGTTAGCCATTACTCTTGCTCCAAAATCAGTATAAAAAGGATAATCAAAAGAAATCCAGAATGTACGTATAAACCAAGCCCATTTCGTTCACACATATTCAAAACACCATTAAAATCAAATTGAACCACGCAATTTGGAATGAATGACATTTCAGAAGAAAAAAAACAAACAAATTAGATCGCTTATGTTATTTGGTTTTTTATGTTCTCATGAATGATTCACCATAGACACACTTCCCTGTCGAGTTTGGGTTGATGAACACAAACTCATACATGTTCCACAACATACAATGTTAGCATGAGTGGAGAGAAGAGAGGAAGAAAAAATCGCGATAGAAGATTAAAAGAGAAGAGAATTTGGAAAACTGAAATTGATTTGAGGATTTTCGATTTCTAAGATTAGAAAAATCGATTTGGGGATTTCTATAGTACAACATCGTGTTGATTAACTGAGTTTTTAAACAGAATTTTAGTCTAATTGCTCTCCTAAGCTAGTTATGGTCAATAAATTCAGCACGTCAGGGTTTTATAGAGCCTATAAGTATGCTTTCGTATCTTATAATACAATTGCTCTCCATAGCTAGTTCCGATAAATAAATTCAGCACGGTAGTGGTTTTATCAATCATAAGATCAACAGCTAGTTCATGACGTTAACTCCATGCAATAAGAACAAACATAAAAGAAAGAACTTCTAGAAATCGAGCTATATATGTTTAATACTTGTTATTCTTATCAATCATGAAATCCCCTTTTATAGAACCCTTTTAAACCCAACTATGAAACTACTCAGAAATAATTAAAGAAAGCAAAAACGAATTTGATGAATACATAATCATAAATCAGAACCGAAACAAAGAGGGTTCTAGAGAAATATCTATCTCCCTAAACTATGAACAAAAGAAGTTTGGTGCTAAGAAATTCGTATCTAAAGGAGACACAAAAAATAAGATGCCTAAACAACATATTTATAGGTCTTAAGATACCTATTTTCTTGTAGTGCTTGAGCTCTTCAAAATTCATCTAGGGTTATTCCTTGTCCAACACGACAAAGGATTTGAAGTGGGCTTGCAAACAAGCCTTATCCAGGACGAAACTGTGCTGGCCGCGGGCATGATGCTCCTGGAGTGGCCAGAGCACTTTTCTGCTCTTTGTTTTCAGCTTCGACATCTTGATGGGGCTTCAGTATGTTCATAAATAATGTTAGATGGTTAAACAAATTTGGGGATCATAGTGAAGTTATGATTTTTTAAAAAATGTTCACATACTTTTATTTGGAGACATTTTGTGAATAAACTGTTGAAGATCGTTGATACGTTAGAACAAATAATAATAATAATAAAAAGTTATATAAGGGGGAAATTGACTCATGTTGATGTTTGAGGTCTGTATCTGGTCACTTCTACTTGACGTGCAACTTATCTTTTTAACCATAGTAGATGATTTTTTCGCTCCGTTTGGATTCATCTCTTACTTGCAAAAGTCTGAAGTTTGACAAGTTTTGCAAAAAAAGTGTTTATTCCGAAAAACAGTGTGGAAAAGCTATCAAAATAATTCAAATAAACTGACAATGATACCGAGTTTACTTGCATAGCGTCGTTCTTTAAAAAAATATGGGATTGTCCATCAAATTTCGTGTGTTGCTACACCTCAACAAAATATACATGTAGAAAGAAAATACCGCCATATTCTGAGCATTGCTCGTTCTTTGCAATTTCAAGCGACCTTGCCTGTCAAATTCTAGGGAGAGACTGTTTTAACAGCAGCTCACTTTATCGACTGAATGCCCATATCAATTCATAAGGTTCATTGTCCTTATAAACTAATTTTTTTGGTGAAAAGCCTAGTTATGATCAATTAAGAGTCTTTGGTTCATCTTGTTACACACATCTACTATCTCGAAATAAAGAGAAATTTGGTAAACGTATTAAACATTACATTTTTGTCGGCTATCCTTTTGGCAAGAGAGGGTGGCATTTGTATGACATATATAAAACAGAAAATTTGGTATCATGTGATGTGATTTTTTCAAGATGACGTGTTTCCTTTAAAGTTATCACCGATTCAACAAATTTCGAGTGCAAGTAGGCCGCTATTGACCCATGGTTGTGGGCAAAGTGAAAAGGTACTTCCTAAAAATCTGGATCATTGTTTATTTTACAATGTCAGTTGCATTGATAATACACATCACGTTCTCACCATCTCTACATCAGTCTCCGTCTAAGGTTCTAAATATCCCATATATCTTCTTGAGAATTATATCGTTGACGCTGTGTTTCTTCAGTCATCAAGCTTTACTCGAAGCAATTATCGCAGAGGTTGAACCCAGAGTCGGCCCTGAAGTTACATGGGTCAAGCACAAAAATAAACTTTTGGCCCACTAACAATGAATTACAAATAATAGATGGGCTCTCTATTCATCTGATTGGTTACACATAACACATCCTCTGTGTTGTCCCGTGTTCCAGTGGATTGTTCGATCCTCGGTGGTAAGTCGATTAAGAACAATAATTCAAAGAAAGAGTACTTCGGTGTAACGTGTCTGAACCATATAAATTTGTACCAGTCTTTATGGTCTTGAGTTTGGCGAATTTGATTCTCATGTTGTTGTGAATTTTCTCATCAATGTGGAGGTGAGAGCGTTCCATAACTCCGTCGAATATCCGCAGACGAATAATAGATGGGCTCTCTATTCATCTGATTGGTTACACATAACACATCCTCTGTGTTGTCCGGTGTTCCAGTGGATTGTTCAATCCTCAGTGGTAAGTCGATTAAGAACAATAATTCAAGCGAAGAAAGAGTACTTCGGTGTAGTGTGTCTGAACCATCTAAATTTGTACCAGTCTTTATGGTCTTCAGTTTGGCGAATTTGATTCTCCTGTTGTTGTGAATTTTCTTTTGTATTTGTCATCCGACATTCGCTATAAAGCAATATCTTCTCCATTCTTTCTTTCTCTTCTGGTTTTGTTGGCTTCCTCCTCAATACGATTTAGAATATCCATTCAATGTTGTCTTCCTCTATGCGAATTCAGAGCTGTAGCCATAGTGGCGTCTACAACAATCCCCATATCGATATAACCCCGAGCTCCGGTAATCTCATGAAGTCTTCCTAAAGGAGACCAAGCATTGAACCAAAACGAGGTGGCATTTCCATTCTGAGTTTCAACACGATGAAAACCTTTGGCGATATCTCAGTATTTTAACAATTTCTTCCACATCCAAGAACCTATACTTGTGTTCTCCTTTACCGACCATAAACATTGTTGCCTAACAATTGTGTTTTTTTATCCAAGAAACCCATAGCGAATTCTGATTGAACACGATTTTCCATATCAGCTTGAGGCAGCTAACTATATTAGCATCTTTTAAAGCCTAAACCTTCTTCCGATTTGGGCTTGCAAACATCATGCCATGCCACCCTTGCTTTATGCGTGTTTAATTCCGGGCAAGACCACAAAAACGCAGCGCATAATTGATCAATCTCCTTCAAACATTCATTTGGGAGGTGAAATGCAGATATCCAAAAATTCACTATACAAGTGATAACTGATGCTAAGAGTTGGAGTAGTCCCACATAGGAGAGATATCTTCTCGTCCATAAACTCATTCTGCTTCTTATATTTGCCAACATTGGAACATAATCTGTCTTTGTTAGTGTCTTTGTTGTCAACGGAAGTCCTAAGTATCTCACTGAAAGTTGACCCGTATTAAATGGAAAGCGAGATGTGATAGAAGCTTTGTTAGTTTCGGAAATCCATGCCAAATATAACGTAGATTTTTCAAGACTTATCTTTAAACCAGATTTTACAGCGAATTCGTAAAAGATCTTTATTGTTTCCTCTATAGATCTTCTCTGTCCATCGACAAACACCATAAGATCATCGGCAAAGCATAGACTGCGAAGTAATGGATTTTTGTCAAATCAAGTACAACGTTGATAGCTCTATTGAATGCTATAAAGCCCGTTTAGTCATTTTTTGAAATAATCAAATACAAGGGGCATATTTTACTTAAACTTTTGCTCATATTGCTAAAATGAACACCGTTCGGGGTTTGTTACACTTGTGTATGTAAATAAGTGAGAATTGCATAATATGGATGTGCACAACATTTTTGTTCACGGTAATCTTGAAGAAGAAGTTTACATGAAACTTCCCTTAGGTTTTCATCCCTCTGATTCCACAAAAAAGTTTTGTTTACACAAATCCCTCTAAGGTCTTAAACAGGCTATGCGCTGCTTGTTTGCAAAACTTGCTGCTGCTTTAAAAGAGTCAGGGTTCGTTCAATCGTATGTAAATCATTCTCCCTTTACAAACACTCGTGATGGCATCAAATTTGGGTGCTAATATATGTTCATGACTTGTTGTAGTGGGAAAAACTCGGCGGATTTGTCAAAATTGAAAGAGTATTCGAGGCAATGTTTTCACATGAAAGATCTTGCAAGATTGTAATCTTTTTTCAGTCTCGAAGTTGCGTGAAACGATGAGATCTTCATGTCGTAAAGGAAGTATGCACTTGAAATCATTGCTCGATTCAGTCATCTTGGCTCCAAGCTAGTGTTTTTTCAAATGGAGCAAAACCATTATTTTGACTCATATACTAGTACGCTTTTGGCCCATCTTGCACGTTATAGGGGCTTTGTTGGCTGGCTCATTTATCTCCTCATTTTGTATTCGGTTCACATTCTTTTGTAGTTTATGTAATCTTAGTGTGAACCGCACTAGGAGGCTGATATGTGTGTTGTACCCTTTATTAACCTACTGCTGGTCAATGTATTTTATTTCGTTTTGATTGTGACTTGACTCTCACGGCATATTGTGACTCGGATTGGGATGTTAGTCCGAGGACAAGACACTCGTTAAGTGACTATGTAATGTTTCTTGGAGGCTTGCTAATATCCTGATAAACTATAAAGCAACCCACTATTTCTCGTTCTTCCGCTGAAGCTAAATACATGTCTATGTATAATCTTCGAAATTATATGGATGCACCAAATTTTGTCGGATCTAGGTTCTTCTCAACACATACCGGTCCAATTATTATGTGATAGTCAAGCAGCAATTCACACTAGAACAAATCCAATGTTTCATGAACGGACTAAACATATTGAGGCTGATTGTTACACAATATACGATGATGTTCAAGATGGACGAATTTCTACGATACATGTCCGGACGGAAGATCAACTTGTAGATTTGTTACCAAAGGTGATTGGTCGTCAACAATTTGAGCGTTTAGTGTTCAAGTTGAGCATTGTCTCTAATTTGAGGAAGAATATTGGGCCATATTTTAGCCTATTGGGCTTGTATAGATTATGCTAAAGTTTCGTATGTTTAACCATCATAAGTTTGTGTATAAATATCTTGTATATCACTTGTAAGATCAATAAGAAAGCATTTGCTTACATCGTATTACAATCTAGCAGCTCTGACCAAAGAGACCTTTCATCGTGAACACACTCAAATGTGGAAGCCTTTGTATTTGTTTTCAAAACAGAGAATGTTGCTTCAGTTTCACTTGTGCATCTTCGCCATCAAGATATCTGCCAATGTTTGCTAGACATAATGATGGGTAAGTATTAAATTTTAGTTCATTTATTTTGATTCTAGTCAATGAACGTTCGAAATAGCAAATTTTATATGCAATTTTTGGAGTCAACTCAATAACATTGTTACTCCACTCCCAAACAAGAATCACCTTGTAATCGTCTCCATTTGGAGTCTTAGATAAATAAATTAAGTTTTGTAAAATAATAATAATAATAATATCTATACAATTAAAAGGGGTATATATTTTGTGTCCAAACAGGAAAACCTTCATATTAGGCTATTATTTTTGTGAATAACTACTAATCCAATTGCCAAACAAACCAATTTAGTACAATATTCATAAAAATTATATTATATTTTATATTTAAAAATAATTCTGAAAAATTCAAATTTTAATTTAGATTATTTTGGATTTCCTTAAATATATGTTAGATTAATTATCAAAAATAAAAAACCAGTTGTTATTATATCTTTACAAAAATAATAAACCAGATATTAATTTAGATTTAATTTAAATATTTAAAGTTATATAATATTCTCATAATGACGGAAATGTTAAATGATATGTTATTGTATATTTTTATCATAATTAATCATCCTAAAATCTTAAATATTTAAAATTAGTAAATATTTATATTATACAGTAATATGAACGGGTGGGTTAGAATTATGTTTTTATAATTGCAATCCTTTTCGGATTAATATGTGTTAACTTACCTGGGCTTCCAACTCAAAACTAATTGGCAATGAGTGGATTGGCCCATGTCCCTTATATAATACTTAATATCCCTTCCAACTTCCGATGTGGGATAATATTCTCTAATACGCCTTCTCGAGATGATGGATCTTTGCCTATCTATCTCGGTATCTTCAGGCATGGATCGATGGACCAACTTTGGGTCGGGTCGATAATAGATCGGGTTGGACAGTATGGATCGGGCTCTGATACCATATTAAGTTACATGAGCTTCCAACTCAAAACTAATTGGCAATGAGTGGATTGGCGCATGTCCCTTACAAAAATTGATAAACAAACAAAAAAAATTCATGCGGGCGCACGGGTTAGAATCTAGTTGTACTTATGTTTTTGTAACTCAATAATATTTGAAACTGTGAAATCTCTTTTAATTCCTTAAAGCAAAAGTTCTTTAATAACCCGAAAATTGGACTTTCGATTTTTAGATGTACATGAAGTTGGTATAATATCATGCCCATATCGTATGTGCGTAAACGAGAAATATTTGGAGATTGATATTGTAAAAAGGTATTTAAATAATAGAGGATTTAAGTCGAACTACTATGTATGGTTTTTAGAATAGAAATGTTGTAGTGTTAATGCATAAAATAGTATTACGAGTCATGGTATTGATCAATCTAGTTATGCTAATATGATTAAGATCAATTTTGATATGGAAATCACCAAAAAAATAGGTTCAATGATATGTTTACATATGCATTCAAGAAACTATTGCTGCATTTGCTGGTAATACTAATGAAGAACCCAACATAGATGCATAATGATTTTGTAATATGTTAGACACTAAAAAGCAACCCATCTACAATGGATGTAAAGAAGGGCAATCTCAGCTGTCATAGGCTTCTAAGATGATGACAATTAAAAGTGATCATAACCTAAATGAGATTTGCATGGATTCATGGGCTTCACTATGAAAAGAGTATTTGCCTGCAGATAATCTTTAAGCTGAGACTTACTATAAAATATAGAGGTCTGATATGCTTGGTTTTTACCGTTTTCTAACACATGTTTTGATGTTTATTTTGAGTATTTTATCGAGCCAAATTCCGTTTTTAGAGTTTTTTAGTCCTTTATGTAGTTATCTCAGGTAAAAAGGCGTTTACGGAAGAAATTGGAATTCCGTGTGCAAAAACGCATGGAACGGTACAAAAAGAGTAAGAATCGATCGATGCAACACCATCAGAAGAACCGGAATCGATCGATGCAAGAAGTGCATCGATCGATGAAGCATGCCCAGAAGAACCAAAATCTATCGATGCACAAGTGGAGCCGATCGATGCATCACCCTCCGAAGAACCAAAATTGATCTATGCAAGGAGTGCATCGATCGATGGAGCATGCCCAGAAAACCAGAATCGATCGATTGCATCGATCGATGGAGTATGCCCCGAGAGTATTGCATCGATCGATGCAAGCCGTCGAGAAGGAAAACGGAATTTCTGACTCCTGTTTTGCCCCGAAAACTGCCTATTCTGACCTAATTCGCCCAGAACCCTATTTATACTTTATTCTCAGCCACTTTTTAGGCTATCTCTCTTTTGACGGCTCTTTATTCTACTCAGTTTTTGGCTATTGATTTTGTAAGCAAGGAGAAGAATCTCTGCAACTATTGAGAAGAATTCTAAACCCTTTCATCTCTTTCATTATTATTATGAGTTTTTCTCTATCTCCTTGCTTGTTCTCCATTGCTATGTCTGAGTAGTCTCATAGTTAGGTTAAGAGTTTCAACGGGATCCATGAATCATTGAATTAGACACAAATAGGGATTTATCTTTTGTGGTTTTCGCTTAATGTTGTGTTTATTGCTTAGGCTTAACACTACAAGAAATAAGCTAATTCGCAATGAAAAGTTCCCTTGCCAATATATTATAATCTGTTGCAAAGAAGCCTTTGGAACGAACTTGCAACACCCAAAAACCCGTTGCAAAATCAATGTTGCTAAAATATTCCGTTGCTAATTCGTTGCCATTTTTTAACATGTTTGCAACGAAATATTTGCAACGGCATTTTGCAACGAGGGTGTTGCTAATATTTGCAACGGGGTTTTTGTAACATATTTGCAATGGACAGTTCATTGCAATATTTGCAATGATATTTTGTGGATTATCGTTGCAACCAGTTGCAACAGATTGTTTAGTAACGTTATTGCAATGGATCATTCATTATTTTGTTACATAATTGCAATTAAATTTATTTGAATCTTTGTAATTAATCTTGTTGCAAATTTGTTGTTCTTAAAATAAAATTTGCAAAACCTAAACGTTAATAGGAAAAACAAACCTAGAATGCAAAATATAATACACCAAAAACAGAAATATTGTTTAGGACATATATATGTAAATTCATGTTGTAATAAAAAAAGAAGAATAATGAGAAGTGATGTTGAAGTAATATACGAACTAAATTTACATATATAGTACTATATCTACAACTTATCTGTGATTTTCGCCACAACATCTGCGAGCTTGTTGAGAACAGCGACTAAGTTTTCAATGTGATATTTTCTTTTCTTTTCTCTCTGTCTAGTTTTAAGTTTGAATTCTTAACCTCAAGTTGTGCCGCCAATAACTACCCGTTTATTTCTAGTATATGTATCAATTGATTCTGCATGCTTTTTGTCGCTTCCTCTTCTTCTTCTTCTACTTCTTTTTCACCAGCATATGTTCGTTTACGCTTTCTCTCTTCTTGTGTTGTCGACCAAGATTTCGGGTTTGCTACTTCTTGATGTTTCTTTTTCACTCTACCTTCAAGTCCAAAATCAATTTTTGTTGTGAAAAAACAAGATAATGGAGACCCGAAAGATCCAACCTCAGAACAATCAAGAAAAGATCTAGGATGGACATCATCAACAACACTCATTTTGCAAAATATGAATAAACGCAGAGGCTCTAACACATAAAATATGTAATCAGCAGCTTTTCCTTCTATAACTAACAACCAAATTCGACATTCTAAGACTCATATTCCTTTGACGATCACAAAGGACAATATCAAAGATGCAGAACCAAAACAAGCAAACACGCATAAACTCTTTAAATTACATCAAATTAGAAATCATTGCTTCGGATAATAACGACCTAAATCTAAGACGTACATACATACCGGAGTCTCTTTGAATCACATCAGACAAGACATCAGTGATACATATAACTCTTTGAATCACATCAGAAAAGGCATTGTTTCTCACCAAGATAAACATAAATAAAGCCAGAACCCAACGCTAAGAGTAATCTTGTGATTATTAAATTTAACTAAAGGTATTGTTAATCAAACATTGCATAACGCCCAATAAATTTACATTTACGCTACACTAAAGATTACCAAATTCTCAATAAATATCCTAAATCAAATGAGAAACAATCTAGCAAAGTTGTGATCTCAGCTTCCTGCCAGACAAATCCACGCGATCCACCAGATTGGTCGACGCTTGCTGCAGTAGAGAATCATGCATTTGAGTTTGAAACTTGTGTTTAGTCATTCCCTGAATAGTTGTCTGATTCGTGATCTCTGGATTCCTGAGAATAAACCCTTGACCTAACGCTTTTCCTTTCTTGAATTTACATCGTTTTAATTGCTTTATTTACTTTTCCAAAACCAACCATATTCTTGTCTTAGCTTAGTTTCATAATTGTGAGAATTGTAGTGTAACATTGGTCTCTGTGGATTCGATCCTAAAGTACTGCATTGACAATCGTTACGATTACGGTAGTGTACACTTTAGTTAATTGACTACGTGGTAAAACACCTAAATCAAGGTCGGTTGCAAATCTTACAAATATTAGGTTGCCATTTGAAATTATTGATGTATCCATTGACAACTGCATGATTTTCTTGAAAACTGATAATAACTTGGAAGAATATTGATTTTGTGTAAAGCCGAGATAACATCCTTTTAACTCTAGTGTTCATAATTATGTATCGTATAAGACTATTGTTTAAAGACCCAGCCTAGCAAAATATTATTTTGTGGTTTTATGCGTCTTCCTATAAAGGGACTAGAAAGTTACCGTTTTCATTTAGAGAAAGTCATGCATGCTATGAAAGATGCAACAGACAGTGGAAAAGATAATATTGAACTTGAGAATACATGACCCTCCCATCCTCGAAACTTCGTATTCTCGTTCCATCGATAGTAACAACACGTTTGTTCACAATATACTGCTTTTTAATCTACAAATCACATTTTATTAGGCGTACACTCTTTTTCTCTTTTTTCAACCACTAGTTTTATAAAATTATATTATTCGATCATATTACTTTATCATATTAATAATTAACAAACGAGTAAGTTAATTAGGATTATATTGTTCCTACTACATATATCACATAGATTATAGGAGTGACCTTGAAAAACTTGTGTTCAAATAGAAACAAGGAATTTAGATGGTAAGATTTTATTTTTATTTTTTTCGCTAGAACATATGCCATCTCAGTAGTTGTTAAGGTATCAACACTTGAAAAATTAGATTTTTCTTTGTTGTGACAAAAGAAAAATATTGTATTAATATGCGTGTAAGTTTTGGGCTTCATATATGGGCTTTGGGCTATATATATCATACATAAAAGTGTGTATATATGTGTTATGTAGTTGTCAAACCTAAACCTACTTTTGTTTCTTCTTTCCGCCGTTTTCATTGTGTTTTCGTCTGCACAAAAAAATCCCAAAAGTTGGATCTTCGACAAAATTCTTACCACCGAAATTTCTTCGAGCTATTCATTGTGAGTATTTCTCTCTTAAACTACATGATACACTTTATCATTTAGATTAGTTTTTTACAAATCTGCTTAAATTCATATTTCTATCGTAATAAATTCTTGATTTGCCACATGTCTACTGAAATCGAAGCTTTTGTTTAAAATATATGTTATCTACTTAGAAAACATGTTCTTGATTTTAGTATTGTAATTTTTGTGTGCGTTCATTTTATTTTTATATGAGACTTTAATATCATGTAATGCATATTTTTAAGTTGTAAATTATGTTGCTTATTATAATGTTTATAGATATATACATGTCAATAGATTATTTGATTTGATATGATTGTTACCTAATAACTTTTATATTAAAAAACTCAATTCATTAAGTAATTTTTTATAAAAAGGCTAAAACAAAAATTTGTATAACTATAGATGATAGTTTATGTTAGTCTCGTCGGTTTGTCACTACTTTAATTCAAATCCGCATAATCCATTTTTTTTGTTTGTTAAAGTCCTCATAATACATATTAATGACAAAGTAACTGTGTGTCTTACATCAACTTATTCGTGTGTATATGTTTTTCAAATTGTAAAGTAATTGTGTGATTTATGTTTTGAGAATTTATTTTTTTCTGTTTAACAATTTCTTAAAAACTAAATTAAATTTTTTATCATTAATTCAAATAGGTACTGGTGAACTGTTATCCATATTACTTTCGTTGCTTCTTCCAATCTGTAAAATATGAGCAACTGTAAGCATTGTCTATACTTTATGCAAATAGTTATTTTTGAATTGCTGACCATATTACTTAAATTGCTTTTTCAAGTTTGTCTAAAACACGAGTAAATGTGAGCAGTATCTATGCTTCATGTTATTTTAATTTTAACCATTCTAAAAGACTTTGATATGGTTTCATATCAGCATGCAAGTTATTTTGATCTAATTGTTGTGATATCATTCGGTATATAAATTTGTATGTTTAATATATGTAAAATATACAAGATTTTCATGCAAGAGGATGTAGTTCGCATTTTGGTTTTGGGACACTTTCTCTCTCTCTTTCAAGAAATGTTATTTTCCAGATAGAGATTTGTTAGTCCTTTTTTTTTTGTTTTTTTTTTTTTGGATGTCCGGTCGACATCAGACTGGAGAGATGAGGACTGGGTACCCCATGCCAAACCAGAAAGACTTCACGTCTTACGACTATTACCTAGAGTGAGTGGGCCTAACTGACAAAGCTCCCTCACGTTTTTTTGCTTCCTTTAGGCGATATTATGTTAGGCACTCACTTAAAGCTCACAAAGCATAGGAATCTAGGCTGTAGAGAGAGAATTTAGTCCATGCTAATTAAATCCACATAACAAAATAATATACCCTAATATTTTGGTATACCAACAAAATCTAAACCTACCACAAAATAACACGAACCCATTTATCAAAGCAGTCTCCTATATCAATAGAAAACACATTAGAAGAGTGTACAACATGAACCAAATACGAAAATCAAAGCACTCAAATGGCTAATTGGACTTGTTAAAAACAACAACAAAACTATGGTTTCTCCACAGTTAAACTGGTAAAACTGAATAATCCAAATCACCCATGCAAAAGAGATACATTCAAGGACGTGAGTACAAAAAAAAAACACAAAGAAATGTAAAAAAAAGATGATGGGAATCCCAGAAGATGATGCAATGTAACGCAGAGTCATGAAGGTAACTCTGCGTTGAGAATCATGATTCACGCTTTTGTCTCACTATCTCTATCTTTTTCCCCCTATTTGTATGCCACGAAAACAAAGAAATATATTTGTGTTTTTTCTTCTTCTTTGCATTCATTGTTAAAACTAAAAACATCTAATGATAAAAACCTATAGAACCTCAAAGCTAGAGAATGATTAACATACATGTGTCAAGGATTAGTTAGTAAAAACAAATTCTTAATTGATGATGTCAATCTAATCCTTGACACATGTCAATCTCTCCGACTTTGATGTTCTATAAATTTTACTACCAGAAAAAGTACAAACTCACTTCTTTTCATCCAACTTCTTTTCATCCAAAATTATAAGAATACCTTCAGAGTCATCACAAAGAGTTCGGACATTTCTACTGCTGCCTCGTGTCTCACGTACACTATCTGGTTACATTGAAGATATGTAGTTCATAAATTAGCGGGTGTTCATCCAACTTTTTTTTTTAGGTGGTTCATCCAATACATGACCAGTGTTTTTATCTGACGTGATATCATAAAATAAAGCTGAAAGACGAATATGGTATATTATGGTGGATTCTATCAATAAACCATCTACATTGATAGAGTTAAGTTGATTACAAAGGAGAATAAACAAAAGAAAAGTGCCAAAATAGATATCATAATGAATGGACAACACTTCCTCTCACACACACCTTGTTTTCTTTATTTAAAGAGTTTGCTAAAACTACAAGAAAAGACGATCCTAATTGAGACGCAACCAAAATTTAGCCCAAGATCTTGTCCATTAGTAATTTGTCCCATTAACTGACTGACTTTTTCTTCACCTTCTATGTCTTTTTCGTCTCTTTGGCTTCCGGAGACCTGTGCCAACACACACAAACAAAAAAACCACATCTTAAACAAAGAAAGAAAAAAAAAACTGAATTTATTGATGGTTATCTGAAAGTAGTGAAAGGAAGTACAAACTCACTTCTTTTCACTTGGATTTAAGTCTTTGGGAGCCTCATCGATTGTAGAGATTACCATCTTCTTTATCTGTTAAAAACAAAACAAATAGGGAATACAACCACCATTTTAGAGATAAAATTGCCAAAAACAACCAGAAATCGAAAAAACCCAGAAATACATGTAACTTGTCCTCTTTGGAATTATGGTTCGGTGAAAGAAGACGGAACTCTTTTGTCAAGCGGAAACACTCACCGACATTCTCAGGTGAGAAAAACTCAAGAGCCACCTTTGTGCAGGACTGCAAGAAACAAAATGATGAACCTTTTTTGTTGAGAGATTAAAATCCCAATTGTATCCTAAGCAAAAAAGTATATATATATATTACCTTCAAATTCCTCACTTGATGAAGGCAACCTACAGGTATTAAAACAGCATCTCCAAGCTTCTGAACGAAGGTCCATGGTTCAATTCCTACACAATATAGCCCATAAAAAATATGACACACCAAAACTGCCAAAAATAGATAGATACATATGTGATACATTGAACCATGGACCTTCGTTCAGAAGCTTGGAGATGCTGTTTTAATACATGTAGGTTGCCCTCATCAAATGAGGAATTTGAAGGTAAAATTTATATATATATATATATATATATATATATATATATATATATATATATATATACTTTTTGCTTATGATACAATTGGGATTTTAATCTCTCAGCAAAACAAATTCATCATTTTGTTTCTTGCAGTCCTGCACAACGGTGGCTCTTGACTTTGTCTCACCTGAGAATGTCGGTGAGTGTTTCCACTTGACAAAAGAGTTCCGTCTTCTTCCACCGAACCATCATTCCAAAGAGGATTACAAGTATTTCTGAGTTTTTTCGATTTCTGGTTGCTTTTGGCAATTTTTCTCTTAAATGGTGGTTGTATTCCCTGTGTGTTTTGTTTTTAACAGATAAATAAGATGGTGAAATCTCTGCAATCGATGAGGCTCTCAAAGAATTAAATCCAAGTGAAAAGAAATGAGTTTGTACTTCCTCTCACTACCTTCAGATAACCATCAGTAAATTCAGTTTTTTTTCTTTCTTTGTTTAAGATGTGGTTTTTGTGTGTGTGTGTTGGCACAAGTCTCCGTAAGCCAAAGAGACGAAAAGACACATAAGGTGAAGAAAAAGTCAGTCAGTTAATGGGACAGATTACTAATGGATAAGATCTTGGATTAAATATTTTGGTTGCGTCTCAATTAGGATCGTCTTTTGTTGTAGTTTTAGCAAACTCTTTAAACAAAGCAAAGAAGGTGTGTATGAGAGGAAGTGTTTTCCATTAATTATGATATATATTTTGGCACTTTTCTTTTGTTTATTCTCCTCCGTAGTCAACTTAACTCTATCAATGTGGATGGTTTATCTATAGAATCCAGCATAATATACCATATTCTTCTTCCAGCTTCATTTTATGATATCGCGTCAGATAGAAACATTGATCATGTATTCGATGAACAACCTAAGAAGAAGAAGTTGGATGAACTACATATCTTCAATGTAACCAGATAGTGTACCTGAGACATGGGGCAGCAGTAGAAATGTCTGAACTCTTAATAAAAAATATAAAAAACATTTTACTACCAGGAAATATTTTTTACTACCTATTAATCCTTGACACATGTCAATCTCTCCGGCTTTGATATTCTATAAATTTTGTCATTAGCTGTTTTTTATTTTAACACTTAATGGAAGAAATGAAACACACAAATATTATGCTTCTTCGTTTGCTTGGCATACAAAAAAAGCGGAAAAGATAGATAGAGAGAGAGAATCGTTAGTCATGATTTCCAACACAGATGTATCTTCATAACTTTGTGTTATGTTGCACCTCATCTATCGTCCTTCAATGTACCTCTTTGTACGAGTGATTTTGGCATTATATATTTGAATTTGGGTTCTTCAGTTTTAATAGTTTAACTATGGGAAAACCAGGGTTTTTGTCATTGATAATAAGGTTGAATTGGAAATTTGGGTACTTTGATTTTGGTTTTTTCATGTTATATACTTCTATACTCTTCTGTTGTGTTTTATGTAGATATTGGTGGTTGCTTTGATAAATGATGGGTTAGTGTTATTTATTGAAGTTTATGTCTGGGATTTGTTGGGATATCAAATTTAGGGCTTTTTGGTTATGTGAATTCAGTTGAATGTTTAATGTTTTGGTTTATCACTTGTGTGTAGTATAGTAGGGACATAAGAAAAGAGATCAACCATGCTTAATCAATGATGGTAAAACCTTTTCAGATCACAAGTTTTAGCGTTTGTGTTTTCAATTGATTTTTACATTTGGAACCCCTCTATTCGATTATATCGTATCCGTATTTTGAAAAATCTCTGTTCATAACTCTTTTTGTTTGCATATATGTTAGATTTTTCTTAGACGCATCATGATCTAGTGATCTTAGGATTTAGCAACAAGCTTTTTCTTAAAAACATGGATCTGTTTTCAAAAGTTGTCTTGCTTGTTTTCCAACAGATTTTTGCGCACAAATTGTCTATTCGTGCTTACTATTTTAAAAAACTTTGATGCTAAAACTGTGACATCTCAAAAATCAAAAATAATACTTGTTTTTCAATTAAAATACTCAAACCTTAACTTTAAAATTTGTCGCTAAATAAACCTTAACCATAACTTTCTAAAGAAAAAACTCTAACTTACGAAGGAAGCAATGTTCCAGACTCCTAATCCCTGAATGAAGGTTTTATCCATTCTAAGTTGAGTTAGAGGTCATGTTGAGCCAAAAAAAGAGTTGGTTCAAAGGAAGAATTAGAACAATAGTTAGTTCTGTTTCGGGTGAAGGATAGCCCATAAAGAAAGGAGAGTAATGAGGCCCAAGCAATGGTTTTAACACTGGACCGGCGACCAAACAGGGAAATCTCTTGTGTCGTGGGTCAATATGATCCAAATGGGTTCGACCAGGTTTGATAATATTTTAAAAATAATAGTATGGTGTTTTTAAAATGGACCGGACCGGGGGTCGGAATGGGTTCAAACGTGAACCTGAAATATACCCGGGTTGGGTTGACAATAAAAAAAGAGAGGTTAAAAAACGGGTATGCACGATAAAAAACCGGATTTAAAAGAATAAAACAAAAAGAGTCGTTTGACGTTTTTTCGCCTCGGGATGACGTTTGATTTGCCTCGGGGGTTTGATAACCGTTGAAACCTTTACACATGTTCATGCGCTTTGCTTTAACTACCTCGTGAATCGCAAGAGTCGTTTGTTGGTTCCCGAGGTCATGCGCTATCATATTTCCGAGGTCATGCACATCCACGCGCCGAACCGTTTGTAAATAGCGAGGCCTCCCCTCGATTCTTCTCATTACTTACTTTCTCCAAAATTCCAAAAAACAGGTAGCTCTTTTCTCTCTCTTCTTTCTCTCATTTCACTACAAAAAAACAAGGCGATTCCCGACCGGAATTCCGACTGAAAAAAACGGTCGGAAATTTCCGACCGTTTTCCGACTAAATACCAATGGAATAAACCCGGTCGGAAACCGGTCGGAAATTCCCGACCATTTTAGTCCCGTCGGAAATTGGTCGGGAATTCCCAACCGATTTCTGACGATATATAGACCGGTCATATATGGTCGGAAATCGGTCAAAAATTCTGATTTAATATTTTTTACAAACATAAAATAAGCGTGTTGCTATACATTTAAAACATGTGTTCTCACCCCGTCGGTAATCGGTCGGGAATTCCCGACGAATTCCCGACCATTTGTGGTTTCGAAACCTCAAATGGTAAAAATTTGATTACGTTTATGATTGCTAAGGTTAGATATGATATATTGAAAGAATTCAATGTTAAAATATCTTAATAATCATTCTTTTTAAGCTTTTAATCAAAACCCGACAAGAAACCGATAAGTGTGAGTATAAGTTATATGTATCGTTATGAAAGGTTACACTCGTTCTCGAATCGATTCATATAAATCGTCATATGATCCATTTTATGTTTACCTATTAAGTTAGTTGTTAGTAAATAAGATTAGTAGATTTTTCTTAAATCCTATATGGTTTTTAAATTTAGTATTTCATACCCTAAACCCTATATGATCGAAAATTTCCGACCAATTAGGATTTATGGTATGAAATACTAATATTTCGAAAATTTCTAAGTGTTTATAAACTTGTGTGGTATAAGGTTGTTAATTTTAAGTGTTTATACACTTAGCATTTTATAAATGATATTTTTACACTTAGCATTTTATACTTAGCATTTTTGGAAAATATTCATATATGGTCGGAATTTGGTCGGAAATTCCGACCATTTTCCGACGGGATTGAGCATTTTTCGGAAAATCTTCATATACGGTCGGAATTTGGTCGGAAATCCCGACCAATTTCCGACGGGGATTATAAAACGAGTCAAAGGAAAGCCTTCCCGATGGATTTAGCTTGGAAGCTCTTGATGAAAGTCATGCGAAATTGAGTTAGCTTCCCAACTCAAGTAGATTCATGTCATTACGATCAGCGGTTCAGGAGATACGGGATATTTATTGAAGATATGTCACTGCCAGAAAATGCAGAGCCAATCCGAATCAGCTTAAAGATCATGTCGGATGGAAATCTTCTCGTGCCCAGTTTAATCTCAAATCTTGAAGACAGATTGGAAATTGAGTTATCTTTCCAATGAGAGTGGTTTCAGCTCATTCCTAGTAATATTACAGGAGTTATCGCCGATTTAGTGGACACATATCAGCAATTTTCAGAAAATCTTCATATATGGTCAGAAATTGGTCGGAAAACTTTCATAAACTCACAATAAACGTGTTAATATTATTTAGGCACTCAGAATAAATTTTCTTAATTCCGTTTTTCCGACCAATTCCCGACGGTTTTTACTTAGCATTTTTCGAACATTTTTATTTAGATTTCCGACCAATTTCCGACGGTTTTAGTTTTATCCGAGGAAAATTGAATCCCCTGGCTAAACTTTTCCTCGGCTAAAACTAGTAAATAAGATTAGTAGATTTTTCTTAAATCCTATATGGTTTTTAAATTTAGGATTTCATACCCTAAACCCTATATGATCGAAAATTTCGGACCAATTTCCGACCAATTAGGATATATGGTATGAAATACTAATATTTCGAAAATTTCTAAGTGTTTATAAACTTGTGTGGTATAAGGTTGTTAATTTTAAGTGTTTATACACTTAGCATTTTATAAATGATATTTTTACACTTAGCATTTTATACTTAGCATTTTTTGGAAAATATTCATATATGGTCGGAATTTAGTCGGAAATTCCGACCATTTTCCGACCGGATTGAGCATTTTTCGGAAAATCTTCATATACGGTCGGAATTTGGTCGGAAATCCCGACCAATTTCCGACGGAGATTATAAAACGAGTCAAAAGAAAGCTTTCCCGATGGATTTAGCTTGGAAGCTCTTGATGAAAGTCATGCGAAATTGAGTTAGCTTCCCAACTCAAGTAGATTCATGTAATTACGATCAGCGGTTCAGGAGATACGGGATATTTATTGAAGATATGTCACTGTCGGAAAATGCAGAGCCCATCCGAATCAGCTTAAAGATCATGTCGGATGGAAATCTTCCCGTGCCCAGTTTAATCTCAAATCTTGAAGACATATTGGAAATTGAGTTATCTTTCCAATGAGAGTGGTTTCAGCTCATTCCTAGTAATATTACAGGAGTTATCGCCGATTTAGTGGACACATATCAGCAATTTTCAGAAAATCTTCATATATGGTCGGAAATTGGTCGGAAAACTTTCATAAACTAATATTATTTAGGTACTCAGAATAAATTTTCTTAATTCCGTTTTTCCGACCAATTCCCGACGGTTTTTACTTAGCATTTTTCGAACATTTTTATTTAGATTTCCGACCAATTTCCGACAGTTTTAGTTTTATCCGAGGAAAATTGAATCCCCTGGCTAAAACTTTCCTCGGCTAAAACTATACTATGTGTGGTCGGAATTTGGTCGGAAATTCCAGACCAATTTCCGACCATACGGGGTTTCGAAACCTCAAACCGTAAAAATTTGATTACACTTATGTTTGCTAGGGTTAGATATGATCTTTTCAAATAATTCAATGTCTAACTATCTTAAGAATCAATATTTTTGAGCATTTAATCCAAACCTTACAAGAAAACGAAAAGTGTAAGTATAAGTTCTATGTTTCGTTAAGAGAGGTTAAACCCGTTCTCATATTGATTCATAAAAATCGTCATATATTCTATTTATGTTTACCTTGCCAAATTGTTTTCAGACATAAGATGTTTAGATGTTTAGATATTTTTTAAAGCCTATACGGTATTCAAATTTATGATTTCATACCCTAAACCCTATATGGTCGGAAATTGGTCGGAAATTACCGACCAATTTCCGACGAATATTAAATTATTCTACATGCAATTTTTTAGAATGGTCAGAAATTGGTCGGGAATTCCGACCAATTTCCGACCATTCTAAAAAAAAAACCCGGGATATAAACCGCCAAACGAAATTTATCGAAATTCATTGTACGCGGTTTATTAAAAATTTCCGACCGGATCCCGACCGTATGGGTTCAATAAATCGAAAACTGTTCTTCTTCTTCCTCATTTCCTTTCATCTTCTCTCCTTCTTTGGATCTCTTCTCTCCTTCTCTCTTGTCATCGCCGCCGTCCGCTGTTGCCCTCCCCTCGCCGCCACCGTCCAAGGTATCTTCTCCTCTCTCTTTTCTTCTTCCTCTTCTCCCCCTCCTTGCTGAATTCTCTCTCTTCTTCTTTAGGTCGCCGCCGCCGCCGTCGAAGACCTTCGCCGGATTTGCCTCCACGCCGCCGTCGTCGCCCATCTAGCCATGTAAGAATTTTTTTTCCCTAATCGATTTTGTTAGATTTGTTAGATTTTAGGTTAATAATTTGTTATAGTTGTTAGGTTTGTTAGATTTGATTAAATAAGAAAGGTTAGAATTTAGGTTAGATTGTTGTTAGGTTAATAATGTGGATTTTGTGTTTAAATATTTTAGAAATAATATTGAAAAAATAGGAAAATATTTTTGTGTTAATTGTGAAATAGTTTTATTATTTCACAAGTGATTTTAATTTTTTTTAGTATTTTAGAACATTTTTCTGCATTTTTCTGCATTTTACAAACGATTTAAATTTCTTTTACTAGTGATTTTATATGATTTTTTTTATTTTACATGTGCTTTTAAATGTTATAAGTGTTTTAGATTTTTTTTTTAGAATATTAGTAAAATTTTGGCATTTTACAAGTGATTTTTAAAATTTTTATGTTATATAAAAATTTTTGGCAAATAAAATAAATTCTAAATTTTCATAATTTTTTTCTGTTTTTTGAAATATTTTTAGTATTTTTTATATTTTAAATAATTCTAACAACTAACAAATTTTTTTTTTTTTTTTGTAGGCCGTACGATGGTTTCGATAACATTCGCCGCGGTGGTTCGTCTCGAGGCATTCAACCACATCAACATAACGATCCGCCATTGGAGACCCCTAGTCCAAGACAAAGTGCGAATGTTCCGGAGTCGCACAGTCAAGCTCCTGCAATCATGTCCATCGAGGAGTTAGTCCAACAATCGGGGAGGAACTTGCACATCCGGTCGGAAATCCCTGGCATGACGGATTGGATGAAAGTGAAGTTCTCGGATTTCCCGGGCACAAGCACGGGATCGGGAACGAGAATTTAATTTTAATGTTTTTGTAATTTCAAAACAATTTTATTTATTTCAAAATAATTATTATATTTTAATTTTAATTTTCTTTTTCGAATTATTAATTTAATTTAATTTAAAACAAAATCATTAATTTTAAGAATTTTAAAAATACTGTTTTTAATTACCCGTCGGAAATTGGTCGGAAATTATCCGATCCAGAATTGGTCTGAAATTATTTGGTCCGAAATTGGTCGGAAATTATCCGGTCTGGAATTGGTCGGAAATTATCTGGTCCGGAATTGGTCGGAAATTTAGTCCCGTCGGGAAATCGTTGGGAATTCTCCGACTATTAATATTCGTCGGAATCCAGTCGGGAAAGTGGGTTGTCGGAAATTGGTCGGAAATTTCCGACCAATTTCCGACCATTTTTGATTTCCGACGCGATAGTCCCGACGGGCAAAATCGGTCGGAATTTCATCGGAAAAGACGTTTTCCGACGATTTCCCGACCGATATGGCCGTCGGAAATCGTTTGCATTCTTGTAGTGTTTAATTTATTTTCTTTCTAGAACTTTCCGATATGTCGCTGCGTCATTTAAATTATCCGATCAATCTTCATACGAACCGAGGTGTGCTTTTGAATTTACCGATCAACCTGCATCGATTTGTTCCTGCTGAGGCATGATGTCATATCTTGACATACTGAATGATTCGGTTGGCTCGGAAAACTTCCATACACGGCTCGTCCGTAACATTATTTCTTCTCCGAGAAGTGCCGTGGATAATAGTTCCGCCGAGGCGACTTTCCCTGGAGATCCGACTTCTCATACAACCAAGGCTCCTGATGCCGTGGCGACTCCTAATACCGAGACGAACCCTTATGCCGAGGAGAACCCTGATGCCGAGGCGAATCTTGACGTCGAGGTGAACCCTGGTGCCGAGGCGAATCCTAACGCCGAGGTGACTCCTGCTGCCGAGGCGAACCGTGATGCCGAGGTGAATAGATATTCTGAAGTGAATCCTCCAGATTCGTCTCTTCCTTTGATCGGGGTCCACGAGGCCGAGGCGATTAGATTTGCCGAGGCAATTCCTTTCGAAGGTTTGATTTCTCTCTTTGTTGAATAGCCTGAAGCCATGATGATCCCATAAGAGATTAAAATTGAAGACAAGGATTTCATTTGGGAGCCTGTTGAGGCGAGAATAGAAATTGACTGTATGATGTTGAACCGGTTGGTGGGTTCGTCGAGGCGATGAGCTGTAAGGAAACCCAAGAAGAAATGAGCCGTTCTTCCCGGCTCCACGCTTTCTACCAAATTGTCCCTAGGGGAGTTGTGGCAACATTTTAATATATCCGAGGATGTCGAATTCGTTGTTCCCGAGTCAAATAACCGAGCCATTAGACCTCCTTTGGGATAATTCAGTGTCTATGAAGGTTTCTTCCACATGTGCTTTCTCTGGTTTCCTATTCCAGAAGTGATAAGACATGGACTCGCTTTGGCACAAATCATGCCTTTGGGACTTCGTCATCTCATGGGAATTTTGGTTCGTAGTTACGAGTGTGATGTCAAAATCGGCGTCATTCAAATCCGAAATCTGTTGGAGATCCGAAAGGTTCCTAAGTCGGAAAAGTTATACATCGACAACAAAAGGACCAAGAAGATCATCACTGGTTTCCCAAGCAAGGATAGCGGTTGGGAGGACTATTTCTTCTTTGTCCGTATCTCCGATGCTTATGTTGGTTGTGATTGTCTTCGCTTGGTCAAGACGAGTTGGGGACCACTTGGTAGAATTTTGGTTCGACGCGTTATTAGGCATTGATTACTGATCTTGTTTTCTTGTTTTCACAGTTCGCGATTTCCTTCCTCCGATTCCAGATAATTTAACCGAGGTGTTTGAGGCGTTATCTACTAGGATAGTTCATTGGAAGCACTTTTTCTTAAGGAGAGTAGAGAAAGCCCGATCCCTTTTTAACAGAGCTCAAGTTAGTTCGGATTTTTCTTCTTCAGACGATCTCAGAACAACCATGGTGAAGAGATTGACGATTCGTGAGAAGAAGAAAAGAGAAGCAAGATAGGCGGCGAGAAGAGTTGCAGAGGCCGTGGGTGAAGCTTCCCTAACTACGGTGAACTCCTCCTTGGCCGCGGGTGCAGTTTATCTGCCCGCAGTGATTCTGGTTCGAGGCACCTTCATCTATCTTCAGTGCTTCTGGTATATTTTATGATCCAACAATTGGAATGTCTCCAAAACAATTGCATTTGAAAGCTGGTCGTGTCATCCTTGTTGTGTTTAAATTTGGTGATGATCAGACGGTGAGAAGGTCTTCTTTGCCTTCAAGACTTCTGACGGTCCAATTTTATCCATAAACGTACTTTTGTTCCAAAATGCACTCTTTTATCCCAAGTTACCTGAAATGTCTTTCAAAACTCTAAAACATGGAAATCACTTTAAACCATTGAAAACAAAGTTAAAACACCTGCAAAAGATATTAAAGCGATCTATAAAAATGTTAAAAACAAGTTTTATCAACTCCCCCAGACTTAGATCTTTGTTTGTCCTCAAACAAAACATAAATCTAACCTCTGAAAGAAGTTTTCGAAAACGTAGGAACTAACAAAAATCTCAGTGATTGTCCTTCGAAACCATAACCAACGTAATGCATCAATCAGACTTAGTCTAGGAAATTCTCACTAAAGTACTGCAACGCTAGTCCACGGTATCCGTCATTCGAAAATCTAACCACTTAAACCCTAACTTTTAGTCAACTAGCTCTTAACATTCATTAAATGTTGTGTGATTCTCATAAAAAATACTAACCAAGATATTCGAGGCTAGGCATTAAGGGCATTTTAGAGGTGAGGTTAAAAGTGTTTTGGGTTACCGTATTTCCGCTGGATGATGCTAGATATTATGCAAAACAGCAAGAGAGGATGGAGATGTTGATATCCACAGTTTCAAGTCACTTCATACTCGCATAAGTGTAGTTGCGAATTCTTTTTTCTCCAGGACATTTCTTCCTTTGACAAAACTTTTCTGCTACTCCCCAAGACTTAGATTTTTCTCCTGGAAATGATTCGAATGGTTTCGTACTCGTCACATACGAAACATGGTTGCCTTGGTATAAATAATATCGACATCGTAAGACTCTTTAGGCTTTTGTTTCCTTTTCTTTCGATTTTTATTATTATTTTTTTTAAAAACAAAAAGGGGAAACGCTTTTAATGGGAGTCTTAGGAAAAACGAAAATTACCAGTGATAAGAGATTTCCAAGGAAACTTTTAAGATTGAATTGTTGATACTTCCATAACCGAATCCATTTAGTCTTTCGTCTTCTCGAGTGACTGAAAATTGTGTTGTTCCTCTCTCTCCGATGTTTTTGCACATATCTGCACATAAGACAACATGAGAATAATGGATGAGGTTCGAAAATGAAATGGTTAAGGTTTCGGGGTAGGTTACCAGCTAAAGATGAAATGGGCATCTAGTACAACAAAGAATGGTAAAAAGGGAAAATATTTACTAGATGGATGATTTGTTGTCTTGCCTAAAAACAATTGATGAGAAAATTAAATTCTGGTTAAGTTCAAATAAAGTGAGCTAGTATATTATGTCGGAAAGAATCTATATATGGATCAAAATCCTTTGGGGTTGTCGGATTGCAAGCACTCTAGCTACCGTCTAGTCTAGTACCAAACAACAAAAGAGCTGGCAAGAGGAGATAGCGTAGAAGCACACATGTCGAAATCATCATAGATTTTGTTATTATGTTCCCGAAAAATAATTAATAAAAATAAAAAGATTACACGAAATAGTTTAAAATTAAAGCGAAAAGCAAGTAGATAAATTCAAAACAAAGAAACATAAATTAGTAACAGATAAACATACTCTGCCAGACTTAAATCACACTGTCCCCAGTGTGAAAAAGTTGGTGAAATGATGTAGAAGACATAAAAATAAAATAGCAAATAAATAAAAGAGTTCAAAAATAAAAATAAAAAGATAAATGGAAGAAGATCGATTGAACCGTGGTGGTGATGTGCGGGGCTGGTCCGTGAGTGATGAAGCGCGAGGCTACACGTTACGTGAGCCATCTGTTTCGGAATCGGACAAGTTACCATAGAACTGGTGGTTTTTTCGTTCGAAACGTCTTTTTCGTTCTAGCTTCTTCTCCATGACTGCATATTCTGGTCCGTGTGCGTGTGAGGAGCTCGAGGGAGCGGATGGTGCACGGGCATGAGATAGTAGTATTAGTCAAGAACGCTCTGCAGCTGTGTTTCGCTTGGCCTTGGCCACTAAGAACTGTTCAATAGTGTATTGTAGACGCTGGACAGCAGGTACATAATCCATCGTCTCCGGTCTCCATCGAGGAGTGGCTCCATTTCGGAGTCTAGGGACAAAATTAGAAGGTACGAAAACAAAGTAAGACTCACTGATGTTTGTGCAATTCTTGTAGGCAAATCTGTCAAGGTCGAGTGATGCGCGAGAGATAGTGTGCTCTTGGGAAAACTGCATGAGATCGAACCAAGTCCCTTGAAGTGGAGTATCGGTAGAGAAATTGAAGTCGACGGCTTGTAAAATTTCTGTGATGATGCTTCCAAAATCAGTGGTGGAGTCCTCGGGTCTAGCGATGGGCGCTTCGTGTTTCACCTTCACCAAATTCTTTGCAATGATGCAAGCGAAACAAGCATAGCGTGTATTGGCGGTGAATGGAAGTTGAAGAGTAACAAGATCGGCTTTGCAGACACTTTCTGCATTTGCTCTTGAGAATTTAGTGTGCGCCAAGAGCTTGTGTACGAAGCGGACAACGGGATGCGTGAATAAGGAAGCCTTAGATATTCCATTATCGTAGATGCCTTGCCCCATTATGCACCATAAATCTCTATCGGGGTCCTCCTTGGGGTTAATCTCATCGAGATGTTGAAGCTTCAAAGCTTCACAAAGTTCCGGAATGGTTAGCGAATAAGAGTATCCACGTATGGTAAAAGTAAGTGTATCGTCTTTTGCTCTTGGATTAGAGTGTCTCTTGTAGCACATGGTAACGGTTTCTAGGAATTTCTTGGTGAGATCGTCGTAGGTGGGGAGATTTAGCTCCATGAAAGGTCGAAGATTAAGAGCATCGAAATACCAAATCACATCTTCTCTAATCCTTAGTGCATCGAGAGTCGAGTAATCTATACGAGGTGTGGATTTGATTTCCATCATTTTGAGCCTCTCGAGGTAGTCGATATTCGGGTCTAAAGGCTGCCCGACATATCATACCTTTTGTTTTGGTTCAGGAGGTGGTGGGTGTTCGCGTGGAGGAGGTGTCAGATCACGTGGAGGAGTAGGTGCTCGAACTCGAGTTTGAAGTTGTCTTTGGCTCGACAAGAACTCGGTGAAATTAGTGTCATCATCCACACTAGTTGTATCCGATCCACTTTGATTCTCCTTGGGACACCTAGAGATTTCTCTCCGGGATGAGTCTCCTATGTATCCACTCTTCTTAGAGTGAGTTGTACCTCTACAAGAAATTCGCGTATTATTAGCGCCTAGAAAACGCTATCTTAAAAATACATAGCGTTTTAAAAAGCGCTATATCATCGACTGCGATATTAGGTATGTCACTTTTGATAACGATTTTTTGCATTGCTATAGTTTCTTCATCTAATATAGCATTTTTTTTTCTATACAATTGTTTTTTCTAAGATAGCAATTGTACTTTGTTATTAATTATTTAATTCATAGCATTTTTATAATTTTACTAGCATTCAAAATCTGTAATTGATTTGTTTAATTATTTCAATAATCTGTATTTAAATTACGATTTTTTGGGAATTTCGTTTTTTTTTTTAAGTTTTTGAATAATTTGGCATATTAAAAAGAAAAGTAACATATTTTATTATATTAATATAAAACCATCTTACAAAATGCTTATATTACAAAGTAAAAGTACATGATTAAAAAATTAGTTCATACAACTTTTGTATGTATACTTGTGAATTCACTTCAAACTTGTGAATGCAACCACTTATTAAACTTCTTCTCAACTAGTCCTCTCACTGCTTTCCGTTCCAGTCTTTCTCGTTTTGGCTTTGGCAATTGAGCATGGACAACATATTGAGTATCTTTGTGCAACCGGGAGATCCTCTTGCTTAGTTGGTGATACCCATATTTTCCTTCAAGAGGCGCCAAAAGATCTTCCACTGTGATACCTTTACCCTCCAGAACATCATGGGTAGGATATGCTTCAGTGACAAGTACAGGTTTTCTCTTACTCTCACCTGAAAAAAAAAAGTAATATATAAAGCTTGCAAACGCATTTGAAAGCTGGTTTAACATGACTAAATCACAAATTGATAATCGTAGAAAGGATGCAATGAGTTACTTCAATTTCAATGGTGAGAACGTAATCAAGAGGGAGAAGCGAACAGAAATGACCTTGGATCAACGCTACAAGGATCCTTGTTGTCAAGTTTTATTGGGGATCCATAAACATTACTCGAAACTCCTGAAAGCATCAAACACAAATCAATAATCCGGAAATTAAAACAATACTCTTCAGCAGCAATCAACTCAGTTCCAACATGTAAAAAGCCTAAACCCCGAAATCATTTGAAGTTACCAATTTTCAGAGAATTGCCATACGGACTCGGCAGCACAGAAAATATACGCCTTGCAGGATTTCTACACAAAATCAAACAAAGAAAAAAAGAAGAGAAATTTAATGTGATATAATAAATTTTAGCGAATTCAATTGAAGCGGAAGCATAAACATATGATATGTAGATATAGTAGGAGCGATCTTTAGGAAATAGTTATCTGCATATCCTCCTCTACCTACAACAACAAAGAAGGAGCGATCTTTAGGAATTAGTAAATCGAGAGAGGTAGAGAGACGAATAGGGTCAGACGAAAAGAGCTTTTCGTGGGTTGAATATGGAACGGAGGAATCAGACCTCAGAGAGAACAAGAGGCTAGAAGAAGAGGTTTTGCCGGAGAGAACACTGATGCATTAGCCATTTTCCGATGAATTGGGATCTTAATGTTTCTCCGGCAAAAACACACTTTTTCCAGCCCCTTCTATTATCGCCTGAATCTAAATTCATCTCGACCTCTAGAGAGGCAGGAAGGAGAACCCTAGATCTATTCTCTCTTGGAGAGACAAAAAAAGAATAAAAGCAAAAAGCACAAAAAGAATGAAATTGATTCTCTCGCGGAGGTTAAACAAAAAAAGATAAATGCACAGAAGAAAGGATCCTACGGTCAATCTAGAGTCACGTTTTTAAGCAGACCCACCACATTGCGCCACGTAAGAGATCCGTGTGATCTTTTCCCATTGGCTATTGTTTTTGACAGGATTAAAAATTGTTTTATACCCTAAATACAAGACTTTGAAAAATGTTTTTTAATACGTTATTAATCAGGAAATAAATTATATCAATGAGGTTCTGGTAAGTTAATTATCTTGTTACTAATATATAATATTGTAGTATATAAAAAAACTTTCAAACAAAAAAGTATATACAAGATGTTGTATGATATTATATATTAGTAACAAGATAATTAACTTCAACTATAGATGAAGTGGTTAGTAAATTTGTAATCATTTTTGTAATAATTTTGCAATTCTTTTTCAAATAACACCTTATTATGCTATTTTTGTCCAATCATTTTCATTTGTTAACATAAACCTTGATGCTAATCACTATATCAACATAACCTAAGCGATGTCAATGCCCTAAATCCAAAATGAAGACTTTTTTTGACATCCTAAATGAAGACTTAAACTATTATTTTAATTATATTTCATTTGTTAACATAAACCTTGATACTAATCACTATATCAACATAACCTAAGCTATATGAAAATGCCATAAACCCTAAATGAAGAATTAAACTATTATTTTAATTATATTTGTAAAACATTATATATTTAATTATATTGTGTTATATATATTAGACAAAAATTCATTGTGTATTTCCATTTTAAATTGAAAATTGCAAATAAATTCTATACCCTAAACCCTATACACTAAAGCAAACCATATGTACACAAAAATTAAAACACTTAAATTAAGTACTGTAAAATACAAAAGAAAAGGATCACAAAAATCAAACCATTGAAAATATATATGTTTGTTACTTTCCATACTTAAAAGGGTTCAAATTTAACAACTTCGAAGATAAATTTCATAATCTAAACTGAAGTTTACAAAGTTCAAGTGACAAATAAATATTCTTGCTAATCATGTTTATCATGGAGTTTTATTCAAACAAAAAAAATGTTTATCATGGAGCCTTTTCTCGTTTTGATAACCATCGATCACACTCCATCGGACTAATAGATATTCTTGCTAATCATGTTCAGATAAGATCCTACTATGGAATCTCTAGGAATCTGTTGGTAAAGTTAGAGGATGATTCAATAGATGAAACATCAATCCTAGCCCAGGTGCTTGGCGTGGAATCATCCATAACCTCAATGCTAGACATGTCATTCTGCACACTGCCAGGGGATCACAGTCTTCCTCTGCAACAGGTACCGACTTGTTTAATGCAAAATAACATACTTTTTGTACCATCACCTTGCAGATATACTTCAAGAACACAAACTTTTTTTTTTTGGCTCTCAATGAGGTCACATGTTGGATTTGTGGTGTGTAAACGAAGAACCCTAAATTAAACTCAGAATAGCGAAAGAAATAATAAACTTGAAATAAGAATTTCTAGAAAACGTTTCTCTGTATTGATATGTGTTTATCGAATGTGTTCTCTGCTCCTTGATGAGCTTACATATTTATAATTAAAAGACTTAACATTATTGCTAAAAAGGAAATTGCCTATTTTCTAATAACCAAAAGGAAAACTTCTAAATTAACTTAAACTTTATGTATTTCCCTTTTATTAGTTGGACATGTGCTTGTCACATGTTTCAATGACTTATCTTCTTCTTCTTCGATGCAGGTTTTTGTGGTCACCATTTCAATTCCCAAATTCATCATTTGCCTCTTCAATTGATTCTTCTTCTTCTCCAATTAGATGAGACAAGCTTATCCCAACACTCCCTCTAAGCTTGTACTATGTGATTCCCAACTTTTCTCTCAACCTTTCCGATTGTGCTGCTCCGAGAGTTTTGTAAATGTATAGCTTCTTTGCTCATGACCAATTGTGATGATTTCATAGTTTTGATTTCTGGAACTGTTGGGTTTTCTCTGAATCGGGAAATTCCCTTCACGACATCTACAAAACTCCATGGTAGGCTTCGTTGTTTAATCTCCCTCTTGATACAAACTTCTCCTTTATCGATTCTTTCCTCTGAATTTTTAATGCTGATTGGTTCCTTGATTTTAGCTGGATTCTGACTCTCTGCATCATTTTCACTTGTGTTCTGCTTCTCTACGAGTTCTCCTTGAAGAAGCAAAGTCTTCTTCGCAATTTTTCTTTGATTTGTGGGTAAGATTGATTTATCCTTCATATGTTCATTCTCCTTTGTATTTCCTGGTTTAACAATTTCTTTGCGCTGAATCTTTTCATTTTTGTTCTCTGAATGTGCTCCCTCTTTCCCTTGATTCTTTTTATGATTCTCTTTCGTACAAACTAATTTTGATGAGTTTTGTGTAGAATCATTGTCTTCTGGCTCCCTCTTGCTGGAATTTTCTTCAACCATTGATTTCACGGGTGATTTTTCTTTCTCTTTCACAAATTTCTGAATTTTTTTACTTGCATTCTGCTTCTCCGTTTGTGTGTTTTTTGTGATATAGGAACTCTTGTTTTGGCTAGATGTAACCTGTTTCGTGGCTGTTTTGTGATTGAACTTTGCAGGATCTCTTTGTTGAGCTGAATACCTTTTCTCAACGATTGATGAGCTTAGTGGAAAGCTAGTTCCACTCATTGAAACTTCAATGATCTTGTTGTAATCTTTGTCCATTATTATTCCCTTATTGTTATCAAATAACACCTTATATCCAATCCCTACCAACTGTCCAACACTGAGTAGGTTTCTGTCAATCATTGGAACTAGAAATACATCTCTTAGAGTTCTATGACCCAGCTTTGTCTCGATGATGACACTTCCTGATCCAGTACTCATAATAATTTCTCCACTAGATACTTTGATAGGAGTATGAATTGATTTATCTAAATCTGAAAACAATTTCTCTTCTTTGACCATGTGATTTGTTGCTCCACTGTCAAGAATCCATGTGCTTTGAACTGTTGGTATATGAGTTGCTGCAAACGATAATTATTCCATGCTAACTTCTTCTTGGTGCATGTAAGCTTGTTGGTTTCTCTTCTTTCTGCAATCCCTAGAAATATGTCCAGGGTCTCCACAGTTGAAACATATTATTTGTGATCTTTGTTGTCTATTTTCATCTTCAGTTGATTTCTTTTCCTTGTAGTAGCATAAGGTTTCATAATGATTATCCTTTTTTGCAATAGTTACACCATCTTGGCTTTCTTTCTTGATCATCAGATTTTTCAAAATTTTGATTTGTCCCTCCACTCTTCTGAACTGGCTTCTTAAACCTTGCATAGAATGCCCCTTCTTCTGAACTGTTTTCGTCTCTATCTTCAAGTCTGTTTTCTTGCATTTGTAATGCGTTTATTAATTCTTGCATAGTGATTGTTTGCAAATCCTTGGTTTGCTCTATCACTCCCACATAAGGATCATACTTGGTTGTCAAAGAAGATAGAACTTTCGACACCAAATACTCTTCAGGCATATTATCTCCATATGATTTCATCTCATTGTTTAGTTCAGTAATCCGCTTCATGAATTCCCTTAGTGTTTCCTTCTCTTTATGTTTTACACTCCAGAAAGTTGCTCTTAGTCTTTGTAGTCTGATTTGTGAGGTTTTTGGATCTCCCTTGTATTCTGTATGCAGTAAATCCCATGCCGCTTTGGCTGATTCTTCATCAGAGACTCTTCCTCCAAGAATTTCTTCGCTCAAGGCGCTGTGAATAAGTTGTAAGGCAAGCTGATCCTTGACTTCTAATTCTTCCCACTCCTTTACCGATTTAAGTTCCTCTTTCGTCTGTATCTTACTAATTTCAGGTGATTTTAGAATTCCTTCTAACACGATAGTCCATAATGATCTCGATCTTAGTATTGCCTTCATCCTCTTGATCCATAGGCTGAAGTTTTTTTCATCAAACACATGGATAATTTGTGTTGTACTTGACTGCATCTTTTGTGAACTTGTGGTCTTTTGTGGTTGAATTGTGATGTTAGGTTGCTAGGATCTTTACTACATCAACCTTAGCTCTGATACCATGTTGGATTTGTGGTGTGTAAACGAAGAACCCTAAATTGAACTCAGAATAGCGAAAGAAATAATAAACTTGAAATAAGAATTTCTAGAAAACGTTTCCCTGTATTGATATGTGTTTATCGAATGTGTTCTCTGCTCCTTGATGAGCTTACATATTTATAATTAAAAGACTTAACATTATTGCTGAAAAGGAAATTGCCTATTTTCTAATAACCAAAAGGAAAACTTCTAAATTAACTTAAACTTTATGTATTTCCCTTTTATTAGTTGGACATGTGCTTGTCACATGTTTCAATGACTTATCTTCTTATTCGATGCAGGTTTTTGTGGTCACCATTTCAATTCCCAAATTCATCATTTGCCTCTTCAATTGATTCTTCTTCTTTTCCAATTAGATGAGACAAGCTTATCCCAACATCACAACGTTGAAAGCGAGTTCAATTGCTGTCTGGACAGGCACTTCCAGATTTTCCACCAGCAATGGCAGATGCGGTGAATCGAGGAAGTGAGTTTTTGGCGAATATTGCTGTTTGGACTCCGTGGGAGTCTATGGCTAAAGAGGTTGGAGGTTCTCTGGGAAAGGACTCGAATATCCTTCGTGCTGACATGTTCAAAGATCTTGCCTTGCTCGTCGATGCAATCACTTCTTGGATGGCTTCAAATATGGGTCCAAAACTTCTGAGACCATAATGTTACTTACTCATGTACACAAACACAGACAAAAATATAATCTAATAACACAGGCTTATGATCTTTGTTCGAGAAAAAATTATCTGGGGATTTGCGTTTGGGAACAGCAACATCAATATTTTATTTATCTGGCTCGTTTTCACTTTTGTTGGCTAAAGAACACAATGGGAACGATTCATAGACATAACTTGAGAACCAATTCCTGATATATGGTGGTCTGTTTGAAATACTCAGAGAGAGAGAGAGAGAAATTTTTTTTTAAGAAACCTAGAAATTGCGATGACGGCTTAAGAAAATGAACCCAATTTATTACTCACCGAAAAGGGGAAATGGAGTATCAGAGTATCCAGATTCCTGCTAGAAAGATTAAAAGGAGATTTCAACAAATTAAGCTAGAAATCCAAATGGGAACAAAATTGACAGAAATAAAGTTCTCGCCACCGATGTATATTCCTCCATTAGATCTATATGTTCCTTCTCACACTCTCTAATCGTATCTCTCTTCGACACATTCTCTATCTGCAATCTTCTCTGCTCGCCATTGAATGAATTAGGAATTTCTTCGGGGTTTAGTTGATTATGCCGCCACAAGTGAAGTGTTGACTCCTTGATGGGTTAAAACCCTAAAAAAGAATAAGAATACAAAGAGTGACGGAAATTAATCAAAGGGGATTTGAGATTTTAAGCATCGATTGAGGATCTTGCACAAATTAAAGAGAAGATAAGGGAAGAATCGAGGAGGGTGGTGAGTTAAAACCTTATAAAAATAAATGAATTCAGATGGCCAAAAAATTGAGAAGAAGGCTCGAGAAATGAAACGATGGAGTGAGAGGGAAAGTGAAACGAGTGAGAGGGAAAATGAAAAAAAATTGGTTGCTTATTTTTTCACTAAGTATTTAGCGGGTAAATGAATTATTTTTCCGCTTGAATCATGCATAGCGTTTTAAATATGACCAATGCTATGTATACTATGTTTCTAAAAAGTGTCCGCATAATTAAAACTGGAACTTAAATCATCAACTCATTCTTATGCAAATTCAATAGATTACCGTACATTAATCACCAATAAAACAAAACTTGGCCAACACAATCAAATTTACTCTCCAATTTCATTTTTTAATTAAGCTCGAAAATTTTTAATTCCAAAAATCTCAAATTCATAATAATTAAGTGCTAAAATCGAAATCTAATCATTCTAGAAATTCAATTTAGAGTTCTCTAATAATTTCTAGCCATCATAGACATAAATCTATTTAAATTAAGAAAAACCTAGGGTTTATCTCATATGAAAAGTATAGGTTTAGGATCACACCTTGTTGGAAAATATGAGATAAGTGTGGGATTGAAATTTCCTATGAAAAATTGTGAGAATGGACCAAATAATTTTTGTAAAAAGCTTGAGAATTGAAAACGTTTCTATTGCTCAAAATCTCCATGTCTCTTGGAAGAAAAGAAAAAAGAGAGCTTAAATATAGAAATACTCCTTTTGGTCTTTAAAAAGTTTTCTGTTTTTCAAAAAATTTTTTAGAACTTACCTTGGCGTGCGGGACACGAAAATTAAACTGGTATGGTTAAAATTTTATGTTGGGAACATGTTCGGGATTGCACGGTCCCGGTTTGGAACAGTTCAGGAATCGTCAGAACGACTTGGCCGCAGGTCGAACACACGCAAATGCTTCTTCGCTGTGGGTCGGGCTTGTGCGACCGCGGCCGATCATCTGTTAACCGCGGGCCGAGACAATGCTCCCGCAGTTGTTTGCTCATTCGCCGCGGGTCGAGCTCCTCTGGCCGCAGCCAAATGGTTGTTGCTTCGAGAGTGTTTTCTCCTTCGTTCCTTTGGCGTTTCACCATCCGTTTCGAGTGGCTTCTTCATTTTTTTTTGTGTTTTCTGTTTTTTTGAATGTTTTTGGGTGTTTATATAAATCCTGAAATAATTAAAGGAAAACGTTGATAGAAACAGAACAGTAAAATAAAGAGAAAAAAAAACGTACCAAATGGGTTGTGTCCCATCAAGCGCTTTTGGTTAAAGTCGTGAGCTATACTTTTTGGTGGGATTAGGCATGAGAAGGATATGTCCCGGGAACAAACATTCCTTGGGTGTCATCGAGTTTGAAATGTGGTTAGCCTATTTTTTGTACCGCCTTCTTCTTTCCGCGTTTTCTCAAAACCTTCGCGTTTTGGAGCGTTTGTTACGTTTTTTCAATCATTTATTTCACTCGCTCTTCTTTGGTGTCTCGTAATTCGGGTGGAATGGTTATTCTGATTTTTGAAAACGGTTTAGAAACGAATGGTTGTGTTACCTTTGGAGTCCTTGTCTTAGTCGACTCATCTTTATCTCTTCTTTTAGGAAGAATCGACTTTTTCTTCTTGTGCTTGTCCTTTGGAATTGGAATTCCGTCCGGAACAGTTGGATAGAACTTTCTTCGATCCACATTCAAGAAAACAACATGACGGTTGGCGTGATCGAGGATGGTGCCAACAGTAGCTAAGAACGGTCGACCAAAAATCAATGGTCTATTCTCATCTCGATTCATTTCGAGCGCTTGAAAATCAACGGGAACAATCTTGTTCTCAATGAGTAGTTAAAGATCGTGGATCACTCCCTCAAGCTTCTTTTAGGATGAATCTCCAAAGATTACACTAACGGTGGATGGTGTGAGAGTTTTAATACCAAGCTTCTCGGCAAATGTCTTTGGCATATTTTTGACGTTAGCTCCCGAATCACATAGACAATCTACAAAATTTCTCCTGCAAATCGAGCAAGGGAATGAAAAACGTCTCGGATCATCGGTTTTTCTTAGTCTTTGATACATAATTTGTTTTGGTACTTCAAATGGTGGTTCTCGGATCGTCTTGGATTCGGTATTGACTTGTCCATAGAGTGGAACGAATTTTGAAGCTTCTCCATGCTTTGTCTTATTGTTGACTTCTATATCGGGCATGGTGGAAATCAGGTTGAAAAATCTCTTCGGGTTAACTTCTACTCTTCCGGGTAAAGCTCCGTTCGGTCTCTTGGTGGAATCCGCAGTTTTAGAGACTTGCAATTCCAACTTCCTGACATGGATCGAAAGAGATTCGAAATTCTCATTTTTGTCGTTATACATACAATCGACCTTGACGTTAAAATCGGTTTCCGTCTTCTCGTTGCTTTGGGCGTGTAGTTGAATTGATTGTTCGAGATTTGCTATTTGGGTAGCAAGTTGAGTGTTAGCCATACCTTGTTTCTGCGTATTTGAGTTATTGTAAGGAGCGGCTTGAGCATTGAAAGGCGGTCTTGGTTGGAAGTTCTCATTCCCGCCATAATTCCCGTTTTGGAACCGATTGGATTGTTGAGGGTAGAGCTGATCTTGAGAGTTCTCTCAGTTCGAATTTTGATACGAGAGGTTTTTGAAGTTGGCGTTGCGAAAGTTGTTGTTGAAACCGTTGCGGTAGGAACCTTGTGCTCCGATGTAGTTAAATTCTTCTTCTTGAAAATACAAACTATTGTTGTCGGGCTCATAGTATGTGTCATTCTCGGCTCCAACAGTAGATTCACAAGCGTGCACTTGGCGATTTTGGTTCTTGAGAAGTAGATTCATCATACTCTTTAGCTCGGCTATCTCATTGGATTCCGATACATTCGATCTAGTCGATCTATCGTAGACGTGACAAGTATTGCTATTAGACATAGAAAGGTTTTCGATGATAGCTCTTCCTTGGTTTATGGTCTTTGTCGAAAAGTCTCCATTGCTAGATGTGTCGAGAGAAAGATGATATTTCAGTAATAATCCTCGGTAGAAATTGTTGAGCAAATTCGGACCGAAAAAACCGTGATGAGGGAAATCTCTCTCGTAGTCCTTGAAACGTTCCCATACTTTATGGAAAGATTCCACCGTTTGTTGATGAAAACTTTGGATTTTGTTTCTCAACGGGTTTGACCTCGACTTGGTGTAAAAATGGCTTAGGAAGGCGGATTTGCACTCTTCCCAATTAGCGATAGATCCTGCGGGCAAAGATTTAAACCAACGGTGAGCTTTATCGGCTAAAGAAAAAGGAAAAAGCTTACACTTCACATAATCGGCGGGAACTCGGTTTGTTCTCGTCGTGAATCAAATTTCTTCGAACAAGTAGATGTGCTCCATCGGGTGCTCGGTAGTAACTCCATAAAATTTGTTTTGCTTTATCAAAGCAATGATTTGAGGTTTGATCTCATAATCATTTCTATGAGGTAGGGGAAGTTGTATGGCAGCACGATTTTGGAAGTGTTATACAGTGCATCAAAATCAGCAACGGTGCGGTTACGCGCTTGTCACCTCGGAGGATTAGCGGGTAAGAAAGGATGGTTGGCGTTCTCACCATCGATAGCCTCTCAGTCATCTTCGTGATCTAAAGCATCACGATAATCCTCGTGATCAAGATGATCACATTTTAGTTGATCTTACGGACGCTCTTTTCAGCCATCCTTAGCGTTCTTTTGAGTATTCAGAGTTCTCTCTCGTGTCTGTCGATATCGTCTAGTTGCGGTACTGTTTATCTAGGAGTTATCCTAGTGTTCATGCACCTAAGAATAAAAGACAAAGATAAAGGAGAATATTAGATGAACAACAGAAAAGCTTGAAAACCAAAATCGTCTACAACATAAATTATACAGGCTCAAGACGTGTCTTATATGTTTCCCTCCGCATATTTGTTGTGTAAAACTTAGACACATAATCATCAACCTTGTATTTTTTGGGTGTGATAACACATGCCGCATGAATACACGTTATTCCAGTCACCTGCCGTTTTCTACAGCCACACGTATGATCACTAAAATCAACACGATAACCAACATTATTATGTGATATCTCATGTAATGTATATGTGGACATGTATTTGATGCACTATGTGCCTCCCTTCAACATTTGTTCTATCTCATAATGGGTTCTTTTCGTTAATCTGGTATTCACTCTATTGGTAAGAATCTTCCTCTTTACAGTACGCACCATACATTGCCTCCTAATGTCTTCTAACAAGTCCAGTAATGGTTTCTTCCTTGCTTGGCGAATTGTTCTATTGAAGGACTCACTCAGATTATTGAGGTTATCGTTACAGCACGATCCAACCCTAAAGTAAGCTCTGGACCAGCCTCGAGGATTAGTCTTCTGTAGAGAGAACCACGCACATGGACTGAACCTATTCAATGCTGCCGTATTTTTTTCATAATCTCCTAATGTGTAACTCTGAGCTATCTTCCAAAATAGCTGCTTCAGCTCTAGATCATTGATATCCTTCTTCCAGTTCTCCATAATGTGGCGAGCACACATACGGTGTTCAGCTTGTGGAAGAACGTTCTTAACAGCTTTGACTAACCCCTGAAACAGAAACACCAACCATCAGCAAGTTTCACATAACAATCATAATCATCAAACTTTGAAAAAACAAGACACCACTAACCTTCTCTTTGTCTGAAATGATTGTCATGTTGCAACCATCTACAAGTTCCAAATTTGTACTTAGGTGACCAACAAACCAGTTCCAATTAGTATCGTTCTCTATTTCAACTATAGTCCACGCTATTGGAACTATCCTATTATCCGCATCCCTTCCAACATCACCTAAAAGGTGACCCTTTATGTCCCACTTAAGGAAGGCACCATCTAATCCTATTATAGGGCTACAAGTATTTTTCAAAGCATCTCGTTGTGATTTAAAGCAGACATATAGACAGTAAAACCTTTGTTTGCTTCCAATAGTAGGCCCTGGTGTAGTCTCAATTTCCATCGTAGACCCTTTATTCGATTATAGGATCTCAGTTTGATAGTCCCAGATTCGTGAAAAATGTGCTTCATGGCTTGCTCTTCTTTATCTTATAAGTTTTGTCTTCGCCTTCCCGCATTGCTCATATGTGACAATCAAGTGGTACTCTCTCTTGATGTCAGCAGCCATCTCTTGTTCTGTCAGTTTTGGATTCATGATAAAACCGGTTTTTGATCGTTTTTATGGATCACTTTCATATTCTTTTGCAGATGTTTTAACTCCGTTTTCAAGGGGTTTCGAGTAATTTTCATATTTTAGAGATTTGAAAGACGTTTTCATGGTTCACTTTCATATTCTTTTGTTTCGGAATAAAATAGTGCATTTCGGAACAAAAGTACGTTTTTGGATAAACTTGGACCGTCAAGCAATCTTGCAGCTAATGGAGGCCTTATCACCTCCTGATCATCACCAAATTAGAACACAACAAAGATGACACAACCAGCTTTCAAATGCAATTGGTTTGGAAACATTCCAACGGTTGGATCACCAAATATACCCGAAGCATTGAAGGTGGATGAAGCTGCCTCAGAGAGGAATCCGTCGCGGCCAGAGGAGCTGGACCCGCAGCCAAGCACCATCTCGCCGCGGCCAGAGGAGCTCCACCGGCGGCCAAAAACAACTTAGCCGCGGTTCGGAACCAAGCGCCCGCGGCTAGCCCCTGTTTCGATCCCGAGACCCGTTTTAAAGCTCGAGCTAATCCTGTCACTTAATAATAAAACCCTAAGCGTTTCCCGATGGAAACGGAAGCTATATATGCTCGTGTTAGGTCATTCTAAGGGGGCAGCTCATTTTTGAGACAGAAGAAAAAGAGAGAGAAGGGAGGCGACATCGTAGGAGAGAGAGGAAGCGCAAAGGGGATCATCATTCGATCTCCGTCTTCACCCGTTTTCTTCGTTCTTCACTTCTTATCTCTTTAATTCTGTAATACTTTATTACTTCTATGATGTTTTGCTACAATATGATTGAGTAGTTCCCGAGTTGGGTTTAAAGAGATTTTTCAAAGGGTATTTCATGGTTTAATTCGATGATGTGTTTGATTTAGGGTTTCTAATATTCTATGAGTTCTTCATTTATTCTCTTTCGTTAATGCATGATTCTTTGTTCCACTTAGAGTCTGATCCTAGGTTGAATTAGAATCACGAAAGTGTTTTCTAATTGCTTGAACTAGAATGAAACGAGCACTTTCGCTATAAGAGACGGAAGCTACTTATAGAGTATTGTGAGCGATGACGAATCCTAAACAAAATAATGCGTTACCTCCTTCCCGACCAGAGATGGAAGCTACTGGTCGAGTTGGTCGGTAACAGTTGGTTAGGATCACGGTAGTGACCAAATCATACATTCGTGATTCGAGTTCAAGAATTTTCATAGTTGGTTACCTTTATCATTTATTTTTACATCATTTTTAGCCATGAATCCCTGCGAATACCCTTAAGCACAACGTTTAGTTTAATTGATTACAACCACGTCTATTCCACAGTCTAGTTTAGATTCTAGTGATACAAAAACAACTCCAATTTATTTGCGTTCCAATTCGATTTAAGTATGTGATTGCTTCGTACTGAAACAACTAAATCTCTGTGGTTCGACCCCTAAGTACTACAACGCACATCTGTGCACTTGCAGACAATTAGAGTTATAAATATAAAACCTGAAGCTTAGTTATAATTTGTACGCATCAATTTACTCTCAATCTTTCCGCAAACAACCAAGCAGTTGTAGATCTCTTTAGCATCTTAGAGTAATCTGATCTAATGCAGATATGTTCTTTAACATATACCTTTATTTGCATCTTCCGTTTGCTATTCTCGTATGAGTAGTATCCCCAAGGGCAATCGTACTCAGTGTCAGAACACTTTGCACCAATCTGCATAGATGTTGACTTGTAAAGCTTGATGTCGTATCTCGTCTTCATAGAATATTGAAGTAGAGCAAGGTTGAAATCATCGGCAGAACCAAACATTTTCCCCACGCTAGCAGCTCAGCAGGATCTATGTTCTCTCGATTCTCTGCCTCTTCTTGCTCTCCATTCACTGCATCTTCTTCATCGTCGGTTGATATATCATGGTTTTTACCCGCTTTGAACCATGATATAGGTCTTATTTATAGAGTTTTTCTATTATTTTTGGAGTCTTTTCGAGTTTTTACAGGTTTATGTACGTTTGGAGCTAAATTGGAGATATTGGAGCATTTAGGAGCCAAGTAAGATCATGCAGCTGAAGGATCAAGTTGAAGCCCTGATGTCAAGCGACACCAGCCTGAAGAGTCGACACAGAAGCTGTGTATTGATCGATACCATATATGGTGTTGGTCGATACTGATCGCATGAAGAGAAGAATCGCGACTTTTTACAAGTCTGAAGATTTTACACTTTGGTGCAGAAGACTTTAATAATTACAAGAAGCCCCAAAACATGTTTTAGCTTTATAATTAGGTTTTTCAGCCACCTTGGTTGGCTAAGCATTATTCTATCTTTGATTTTGTTGAGAGAGCTTTGAGGGAGACAAGTCTGAAACTCTGTTCGTCCGAGAGAAAATTTTGAACCCTTGTTTTCTTTCTACTTTATTATTAATTTCAGAGATTTATTCAATCATGTTGTTTGTTTCAATCTCAATAAGGGATCTCTTTAAATGTTAGGTTAATTAGTTGGTTAGGGTTCATAATCTGAATTAGTTCATCACCATAGGTTGTTCTTAAAGCTAATTCTGGATTGATCACCTGGAACTTAGATCTTAGGTTAATCGATTAGGCATTGATGATCTGATAGAACTTTGGGTGAGCAAAATAACTTTATGCAAAGAAATTTGGTTTAGTTGTTTTGTGAACATATCGAACCTGGACTTAAAGCTTGTTTAGTCTTTAGGATTTGCAAAGAAATTTGGAATTCTGAGATTTAGACCTAGATAATTCTCGCAATGACAGTTGGTTAATTATAGCTTAGTGATTTGAGTTCAAGAACCGGGCTTAACCTGAATCCTAACTAATTAGTTTAGCTGCATTCTCTGATTTTCTGATAAATACACTGAACCTATCTCCTCACCATTGAATTTACAACCCTTTAATTTACGTTACTACTTTCTTATTTCATTGATTTACTTAGCTTAATTCGAACATATATAATCTATTGTGTGATTCTTGAGTCTATGCGGATTCGACCCCTAAATACTACAATCGACAAAGCTGTTAGTACTTTAGGGTATTACATTTGAGCTTATCATCCATCGACAAAGGATCTGGAATCGTTTCATCATTCCAGATATCGTCCCCACTTTCTCCATCACTCTGAACTTCCTCGTCTCTTGCAGACTCTCCAAAGTGTACGACTAAATCATGGCAAGCTTCTTCTTCGAGACCTAAATCGTCGTTCCCGTCACGCTCATCATCTTCACCATCACCAACGTCATTACCGGCCTCATAACCAACTTCATTGCCGTCGTCATCTTCACCATCACCTTCATCACCAACGTCATTATCAGCATAATCAAAAACCTCGCAATCATCTCTACTTATTGCTTCACGGGCATCTCCATCATCATCATGGAGAACCAGTGGCAGTGCCCCAATAGAATCAGTAGCATCATTACCATCAGGCGTTTGATTCTTCTGACTAGAACCACTCTTATCTCTTGTACCCCAACGCGTTGGAAGCTTTGAAGACTTCTTTCGTTTCCTCATCGTAATACTAACGAAGAATCAAAATGGTGAGAAGTAATTTGATAGATAATTCGAAGTAGGAGATAAAATTAGGGTTATCGAAATCAAAATTGGGAAATTTAGAGTGAATCAGAGAGAATCGATTTGGAAAGAAAAATCGAGTGAAAGAAAACAGATTTGGGGAAGAACATGATAAGGTGGATTTGGGATTTTGTGTTTCAATACAAAACACAGTCGTTTTAAATTTAACCTCGTCTAACAGGATTTAACCCCGTCTAATTCGGCTGTTAATCTGGTTCACGGACGGCGAGCATAAATTGGCTTAGTCAACTAAAATCCGAGATTAAAAAATTGAGTCAACGAAAGTCGAAGTTTTTTTGTGTCCATCTTGAGTTCAAGCTTTTTTTTGGCTGAAATGTGTGAATTCAGGATTTTTAGGCATTTTTTCCTATCCCAATCATACGCTTAATCCAAAACTAATATATCTCAAATTTGTTTTTGATAACCGAGTTTAATTTCCGATCCAACAAAATATGAATTTTCTTATCACTTAAGGTGATTATGGGTTTGATGGAATAAAATAATTTTACGCTTGAAAAAAATTCAATACATCTCATTTACTATTCAAAAAATTCAATATCATATCGAAATTCTTATTACAGTCTCTAACACACTTAGATCTCTAAGATTTATTTTGAAAGATAGTCAAAGCTTGGAAATTTAAGAGGGCTTTTAAATTCAGAACCATGCAGAAAGTAGAAGATTATATACCAGTATATCTGCTTAAACAGAGATGTTGGCCTGAGTAAATGAAGAGGAAGATGATGCATGCAAACTAATTCTTCTCCTGCCACCTCAATGAACAATTGTGTATTTTGCCGTCTCATGCAAACAGTTCATCTAGGTGTCATAAGTCCACAAGGCATGTCCATAGATGTTCTAACAGGCCTGGTTTTAAGGGTGTGCGACCGGTGCGAAAGCAAATAGTCCTCAAATTTTCTCAAATTTTTCCTAAATTTTAAGGATCTAGATTTGCTGAAATTTTTATTTTATAAAAACTAGAGGATACGGTGTAAGTATGTGCAAAAACAAAGTTTAGGAAAAGAAGATAGTGACCATATGAATCTTTTAAGTATCATGTGAGTTAGAAAATGCCATTAATTCATAATAGGCCTAAGGTATTGGGCTTTTAGAAATGAGCATTTTCATTCATAGAAACAGGTTCCATGAAAATATTGAGCATGGCCGTGTCCTTAGCACTGTCAATTGGGTGGATGACCATGGGCAGGGCCTAGTTTAAAAGTAATTGGGCAATCAGAATTTAGGCCCAATATGAATTGGTCATTTCTGGTCTTCGCCCAACCTAACCCACGAGCCAAAGCGGGTTGATCCGCGGTCAAGTTGGCCTACACCCAAAAACCATCATTATCTCTCTCGCGACGGCCTCAATCTCTCTCTGCGATTCGGCCTCAATCTCTCTCTGCGAGCTTCAATCTTAGCTCAATCTATCTCTCTTGCATAAGCTCTCGGTCTCTTAGGAATTTTGATTCTCTTATTGGTTTTAATCTTTCAATATCCTCCGTATGTATACTATATAGTTTTTGATTCTCTTCTGGGTTTGTCCTGTAATTTCTAGGGTTGTCCTGTAATTACTGGATTTGTTTTGGAATTTCGATTCTCTTCTGCGTTTGTGTGATGTTTTCTCTTTTTTCACGAAATTTCTAGTTTTGGTTTTTATAGTTTTGTTGTTTGGTTTCATTGATGTTGCGACATGAATATAAGTGAATATGAGTGAATATGGTTCATGGAGATTTTGTTCATGGAGTGAATATGATTTCATCGAGGTTACCTTTCACTATATAGACAATGTATACACTTATACTTGCAGAACTCTGAATCACATGTAAGAAAATGGATCATAGCAAAAGATTAACTATGTTGTTGTAAGCTCACAGTTTGCTATTCATGTCTTCTCTGATATGTGGTTAATACATTCATCAGTTAACTCTTAACACAAACCCATTGAACCATGTATGATGATGAGACTTACCAAGTCTTTTGCTTTGACCATCTAGAGTGTGGTTAAGCAGTAGATAGAGTCAATTGTACTTTCTGGTGATCTGAAGGATGTTATAATATCCATAATTTTGGATCTTGAATCTACTTTTTCAATCGTCTTTTTTTATCACGATCTAGTATCTTTCTGAAACTTTAGCAATGTCCCTGCTTACGCCTGATATTGGAGACTTTGGATAACTCATAATTATCTATGATAATCTGAGTTTTTGTCCTCTTCTTTACTTTTGGTCTTTGGGTTTGTATATAAGTTGCTGAGATATTTTTTTCATGAATTTGAAATTTCTTCCTACTTGGTATCTGACAATACTTTTATGTCCAAAGCTGTGAGATTTTGTTTCATTCAAGAAAATGGTTTTTTGTTGGGAGAGTAAAATATATTTGTGTTTGAACATAAAGAGAGTGGAACTCAAAGAGTCGTGGCTCTACTGTTCAACCATTTATTATGAGCCCAAAAAAAATATTAATGCAAAAAAAAAACTAGTTACGAGGATGAATCTTGATGCATGTGTTTTCTTGGTAACTCTATCTATTGCAAGAAAGAATATTGTGCGATCCTCTTGTTTAGAGAATAGTGTTTTGTTTTTTTTATCTTTAGAACCGATTTGCTTTCATATTTAGTTGCATTTACATACTGTGATTGTAGACAAGACTAGCCTGAGGTTTATATATTGTTGTTTCTGTTTGATTAGTTTATATTTGGACGAAGGAGAATAAATTAGCTTTGTATCTTCTTATTTTTGTTGTTTCAGAAAATTGAAAATTATTAGTTTGAATGATGAAAACAGCTTGACTGATGTTGAAATGGATCATCTGAATGATGTGGTGGATGAAGAGATGGAACCTCTAGAGACTCCAGAGAAAAATCAAGGTACACAACAAATTCGAGCTCAGTCTAGCTGTAGAGTCTCTAGGTGTTGGAAAAACTGTACCATATTAGGAGGGAAACTACCTGACGGTAAAAACGATATTAGATACAACTATTGTAAAAAGCATTACTTCTTGGATCTTCACAGAAATAGAACCACCACTTTATTTAGCCATATGAGAGTTTGTGCTAAAACCCCGAGGAAGCACAATGAGAAGTAGCTCTAGGAAACTTAATATAGTAGTCTTCTGAGAAATAATAGTAATGGACATTATTTAACATTATTTGCCAAAATCTTTTGTTGAGTACAAAAGAATTAGAATGGCTTTTACTTATGCTATATCTACTATTCAGTTTTGGAGTAGAAATACAGCAGCATATGATGTTAAAAAAACTCTATGAGAAAGAGAAACATAAGCTTATGAAACTCTTAACCGATCTCCCGAATATAGCTTGCTTGACCACTGACATGTGGAGGGCCATTACCATAGAAGGCTATCTTTGTCTAACAGTCCATTATATTGGTTATAACTAGAATTTAAAGACAAAGATACTGTCTTTCTCTGCATTTTCTCCTCCACATATTGGGATTGCCATTGCGATGAGGCTGATTGAATTTCTTAATTAAAGAATGGGGTTTAGAAAAGAAAATATTCTGTCTAACTGTAGATAATGCGTCTTCTAACGATAGTATGCAAAGCATTATGAAGAGGCAGCTTCAGAAAGATCTGGTATGCAATGGAGAGTTCTTCCATGTTTGATGTTCAGCACACATATTAAATCTCATTGTTCAAGTTGGATTAACGGTGATTGGTGGAGCGTTGCAGAAAATTAGAGATAGTGTGAAGTTTGTTAAAGGGTGTGAAGTTTGTTAAAGGGTGTGAAAGTAGATAAATTATGTTTCAGAACTATGTGGAAACAGTTGGAATTCGAGGCAAAGAAGGTCTTGTTTTAGATATTGCTACTCGCTGGAATTTTACGTATCTCATGCTCACTAGAGCTATCAAGTTTCGAGATACCTTAGGTAATCTTGCAGATGTAGAATCAAGTTATACAAGCTTTTCAACTGATTTAGAGTGAAGCACATGAGAATTGATATGTGAGTTCTTGAGCCCATTTTCTGAAATGACGAACCTGATTTCTGGTTCGTCTTATCCTACAGCAAACTTGTATAATACAAGTTTGGAAGATCGAGAAGTGGTTGAGAGCTCATGAACTCTCTGATGATCAGATTATTCTTGAAATGGTGGAAGTTATGAAGGAAAAATTTGACAAATACAGGGAAGAGTAAAGTGACATACTCGCCATTGCAGCTGTTCTTGATCCAAGAATGAAGTTTATAGTCCTGGAATATTGTTACACTACCTTAGATGCAACCACCAGTAAGTTCAGATTTGGGCATGTGCGTTCGAAGATGTATAAGCTCTTTGGTGCTTATAAAAAAAAACCAAAGAAACACTGTTGCTGCAGCCACTTTACAAGTACATACATTGCAAGAAGATATACAAGCAGGATACAATGTAAGTTTCATAGTCTGTCCACTGCTTATTTACTAATGTTCTGTTTAGTTTTGTTGTTTAGTTTAGCTAATGTTCTATTTCCTGTGTATTTTCTCAGAGATTTTATGCATTTTTTTTCACAAAAAGCTGGTGGTAGTGGAAAGTCAGCTTTAGACATTTATTTGGCCAAGCCTGTGATGGATATGGTTGCGTTTAAAAGTATGAATGTCTTAACATATTGGAAGGATAACTCTAGTCGTTTTAAGGAATTGTCAAGGATGGCATGTGATGTTCTGAGTATCCCAATAACAACAGTAGCTTCAGAATCTTCATTTAGTATAGGTAATCGAGTTCTTAATAAATATAGAACCTGTCTCTTACCTACTAACGTCCAAGCTTTGCTTTGTACAAGAAACTGGCTACGTGGCTTCCCAAACATAGATAATGAGTTTATTGATGAAGAGAAAAAAGATGAGAGTGAAGAGGAGAAAGAAGCGGAGATAGAAGAATCTTAAGGTATTTTCTTTTAACAAAAACATCTGTTATACTAGTCCTGCATTTGGAGTAATTGTTCCTTATTATTTTCCCATGAAACTTGTTATACTAGTCCTGCATTTGGACTCTAATACAGTTTATCAAGTGTTCCTTATTATTTCCTTGATTTCAGTACTAGTATTGTTGAAGTATTAATGCTAGAGATAATCCTTTACATGCTCTGAGAGAGTTAAAATGTAGAGATCCCTCTTTCAGCCTTTCAGAGTTCAAGTATTGAATTATCTGTCTTTTGGTTCCACAGATGTTACTAGATACGCAAGCCATGAAGACGATTCTTCTAGAAATTCTTTCCCTTGCCAAACAGGTTAGCTCATCATTACCAATTTATTATGCTTATGTGCCTCTGTTGGTGACTATGTATTCAAAATTGGTTATTGCTTTTTCTGAGCATGAAGCATTGGGTTTCGTCATTTCCCAAAAGTAGAATACATGATGCCTAAAACCCATCGGGTATTTGTTATTTCAGTAATATAGCCGATATGATAGTGTATATACCAATTCTTTCAATATGAAACTAGTTACTAAGTTTTGATTGATCTTTAATATTTGTTCTTGTTCATGTGTGTCTGGTTTGTGTCTTATAATCACTGGTTTGAAATACATATTTGGTGTGCAAGAGGATGAGGAATCATTTGGAGTTTGGACAGTCAAACCTCCTGGGTACGAATACAAACATCTTTAGGTTCTATAATGTTGTAGCCTCTGGTTTTGGTTGTTTCTATGCTTGCATGTGTTGAGACCAAATATCATTAATGTTATATTCAATTTTTTGTTTGTCTCTGTCCATGGACATGCCCAGTTGGACATGGTCATTTATGGGCTTGGTCATGTATGGGTTTGGTCATTTATGGTCTTGGTCATTTCTATCCACAAAAAAAAATTGTCCAGTTGGGCAAGACCATTTGGGCTTGGTCAAGTCCAGTTGACAACCCTACTTGTCCTATAAGACTATCCACAATGGTTTCAACAATCAACACCCTCCACATCATCTCTCTTTCTTCTACAAAATCTCCTCTCTCTTCCACCTAATAATTCAACACCCACTAAAAGTTTATACTCTAGAATGGTTTGTTTAATAAGATTCAACACCCTACCCCACCATTTTTATTTCATTATTTATATTTTATGTTTTTGTTTCTCTAATTACATATTAATAACAATTATCAACTGAAATTAAATTAAAATAATTAAGAGTTAAATAATTTTTCGTTTTCTTTCTTACTCTAAATTGTTATTAAAAAAAATTATTTTCATAAAGACGAAAAATATAGAGAGTTATTATTAAAACAGATAAAATTACGAAAAACTTAAAATACAGTACAATACATAAATAAGCACACAACACAATTAATAATTTGGCATATTTCGAAGTTGGTTGGAAGATTGATTTTGAAATGGATAATTATTGAGATTTGGGTAGTGAAAAGGGTAATTAAAATAATTTTGGGTGTTAGAAGGGTTATTGTTTGATCCATTTTCTCAAAGAAGACAGAAAATGATAAAAACGAGAGTTTATGAGAGGTTAAATAGAAAATTATTGTTAAGAAGATGATTTTTTTTTCTGTGACCAAATCGAATGAAACAAGTCTCTATTTATACAGTATGAAAAATGATAAATTTTGGTATAATTAAAAAAACATATATATATAATAATTACTATGAAATAATTGATATCAAAGATTTAGGATAAAATAAAAATCTGAAAAATCAAATAAGCGAATCAGAAAAGACATGTGGCTAGAATCAGTCTCTCTCCTCGCCTCACGCGGAGGGCAAATTTTTTGTGGATACTCCTCTCCCTGATTGGTCCACGTGGCGACGAATCCTCTCATTTCTCATTTTTCAACCTGTTGAATTAATTCAACACCAAAAACTCCACCTCATTTCAACACCCTAATTCAACTATTTCATTGTACCCATTCAACTGTTGAATTTTTTATTCAACACTCCCATTGTAAATGGTTCTAAGGTGTTTTGATAAAGAATTGATTGTTTTATGACCCATCAAAAAAGACTTAAGACCGCGACCACCATAGATAATTCAACAAAATGAGAACTATTTTGAGTGTTTATGTCATGTTGGGAGCTTAATAGACATATCATCACACATTTAATATTTTATGGGGAAAATGATATATTTCTCCCTGAAAAGTTTCATATAATAACAGATCTCCCAGATTTTGAGTCTATTTTTATTTCCCCATCTAATCAAAGTTCGAAACCTATTTTCCCACCGAATCAAAGTTTAAAATCTATTTACCCACATATATTGGTTTTATCGGTTTGATGTCGGTTTTGAACGGTTTGTAACCTAAAATATGTTGTTTGGTTCGGATTCTTCTAAACCACTTGACCCAAAACGAAACTGAAAACCTAACCCGACCAATCCAACCCGTAGACGAAACTGAATTGAAAATCCTTAAATCAATTTTTTGAAATATCACGAACCCTAAAAAAATTTTAGATCCAACATTTTTTTTTTTAATGAAGATCCAACATTTGTTAGAAATATCATGAATCCTTACATCAGTTTTTTAGATCCAACATTTTATCACTCATGCTTCCATCACACTTTCCTTTTCTTGAAAGGTTCGTCGACTCCCAGATTTCATATCCATCTTCGAATTCTCTATGGTACTTATGAAACTTTCCAGCTTCATGATTATCCACATAACTTAACGAACAGCATGAAGAGCTTCTGGATCTGCTTCATATCCTTGTGCGCCATCGTTAGCCGGATCAGATCTACACCGCATCAATAGTAAAGCGTCCAACTTCTTCTCTCTCTTCCTTCTCCGTCTTCATCTCTATCTCCCTCAAATCGATCCACTCGAACACGTGTCTCCGGCGATTCCTCCTCCTATCCTCCTCCGCGTCGTCTTCTCCCACCACAAGCTCAATCACCCTTCTCTTCCCTCCCGTCTCATCCACGGAACAAATGCAAAAAGCCATCTTTTCTGAAAAAATGTTCAGATATGCCATCGTTCTAAAAATTCATTTAGTTTTGATTTTTTTTTTAAATAAAAAAAATACAAGTTAGTCCCTCTTACATTTTTTTTAATTACAACCTAACCACAATAATACCCACCCGTCTCACTTTATCCCGATGACCCATCAACCCGATTTAGATTTCTCTAAATATAAATCCCTAATTTTCATAAGTCACCTTGACAAAACAAAATCGAGTTAAACCGGCGACGGAAGTTAAACAGAGCGACCTAAAATCGAGCATCTCGACCCCTAATTCCCGATTGTTCTCCGGCGATCTCTGTCTCCGGGTCTGTCTCCTCTCATTCTTCGCAATCGTCTTCGTCTCCTTCTTCTCCATCGTTTCTTCTTCCACCTCTATAGTCTCGGGATAAACCGCCGTCGTCATGGCTCGGGTTAAAGCATCTGGTACAGTGTATGGAGCACTCATCACATATGCCACATCTTCAGAAAATTTAACCAACCATGCCATCATTTAATCAGCTTGCCACTAATTTAATGAAAAGAAGATTTTAACCTTAATGAAATATGTGATTTAATTAAAAAACAAAAAACGAAAACCTTCCAACCAAATCGGGGACAAAAAACCCGACCTGGACACTCCTTTCCCCGATGGCGACGTCGACGTTCATCGCCACCGCCCTTCTCGCCAGCCGTCGCCTCCGGCGTCGTCATTCTTGCAGTCGGTTTCTTCCCCTCTCTCTCCTCCGCAATTGGTGAAACTGAGTAAGTTCTTTGTTAGTTTAGGGATTTGATATGGGGATTCCTAAATTTAGGGGTTTGATATGTAAATTACTTGTTTAGGTATGCACATTCATTGGATTGGTAATCACGATTGGTTATTTGCATTGGTAATGTCTCGAATCGTGTTGTTGTTGTTGAATCTTAGGTATATTAGAGAATCAGAAGTATCGACTCGATTGGATCCAGAAGTAGGACAACTGGTACACATGATACAACTAAGAGATATATGACAAGTGGTACACATGGTACAACTAAGAGATATAGGCTAAGTGATAGAAATGGTATTACTGTGACAACTTGTGTAATTCGAATTGTTTTTTATTTTATTCTATTTCCAGGAGGCAATGAAGAGCACCCACACAAACGTACATTTTGATTATGGAGGGTACTATTCAGAAGAGCATGAATGGATTTCAGGAAATTCTGTATACGCTATATCGCTAAAGACCTCATCGTTGGAGGAGATCACTTATTCGTTGTTAGTAGAAAAGATATGCAGGAAGATTGCGATAGATGAAACCACGGCGAAGCTGAAATTGAGTTACATTCTATCTAAAGCTCGAAGAGAGTCATATATTGTAGATAACGAGGACGTTTTTGTTTATCTAACGTCATCGGATACAGAGGGACTTAATCCTGTTTTGCATGTGGAGATAATCAAGGGTTTGGAAACAAATCAGAGGGTCGACCAACTTTCAAGAGCGGAAGGAAGTTCATTTGGTTTGAACTATTGGCAGCTGGTTTCAAATGGCAGAGTTGGTGATGTAGATAATGCTGGCATCCTTACTATTTTCAGAGCATGTGGAACATCAGAACAAGTGAACGAGACGATTATTGAAGAGGTGATACAAAATGTAGATACTGGAAATATTGGTAATGAGGATTGTGAGAATGTAACACGTAACGAATATGCAGCCGTGGATAGCCCAATGGATAACCATGTTGATGAAGTTTTCGATAGTAGGCATGAATATGTTGAGATTCCAGGTCTTGTGGAAGAAAGTCAGTTTGTTGAAGAATGGGAAGATGGTACGGGTCTTTAAATAAATCAAGAATTTAGTTCTAGGGAGGCAGTGCAAGATTTGGTTCTCAGAGCTGCAAATAAGAACTGCTATGGGGTTAAAATTGTTAAGTTGGATACGGAGCGACTTATGCTACGATGTCGACAAGAAGCCAATGGTTGTCAATGGTATATACGAGCTGCGAAAACTAAGCCATCATCCTTTTGGACTGTCAGAGTACACAGAAAGATGCATACATGCTCTCGGGCTGTTGAGAGTACAAGCAGTAGTAGTAGACAGAAAGGCACACAACGATTAGTAACATTTATGTTGCATGAAGACTATCCAGGTTTAATGGACACCCCGGCACCTAAAAACATCATGAGTATTGTACCAGGAAAACTTGGCTTGCAGTTGTCCTACTCTACCGCATCGAGAGCGAAAAAACAACATGTTAATGATGTGCGGGGGAGCCCTGAAAAAAGCTACAAGAAGTTGTATTCTTATCTGCACATGTTAGAGAAGATCAATCTTGGGACAGTAACAAGTGTGGAATTGGATGAAGGAAATAGGTTCAAGTACCTATTTATCGCTTTGGGCGTTTGCATCGAAGGGTTTATGGCAATGAGGAAAGTGATAGTTATTGATGCAACTTTTCTAAAGACTGTATATGGTGGTATGTTAGTTTTTGCAACAGCTCAGGATCCTAATCATCACCATTACCCCCTTGCGTTTGGTGTAATTGATCGTGAGAGAGATGATAGTTGGATCTGGTTTTTCAAAATGCTGAAAAGCGTTATACTGGATGTTCCTGGACTGGTTTTTATAAGCGACAGACATGCAAGCATCATCAAGGCAGTCATTGAGGTGTACCCGAGCGCTAAGCATGGACATTGTGTCTGGCATTTGTCTCAAAACGTGAGAGGAAAGGTGAAGAATGACAAGGATGAAGTTGCGAAGAAATTCATAGAGTGCGCTCATATTTATACTAAGAGTGAGTTTGAGAGAGAGTATGGTGCATTTAAGAGTAGGTTTCCTAAAGCCGGTGAGTATATGGATAGGAGTATAGAGCTGGATAAATAGACGAGGTGCTATTATGAAGGAGACAATTATAACATCGATACTATCGCAATGCCGCAGAATTAATGAACAATGTGTTTAGGAAAGCAAGGAAGTACCCCCTATTGCCTATGATTGATGCGATTATTGAAAAACTTTCTGAATGGTTCAACAAACATAGGAAAGAATCTGCTTTTGCATCGGACAAAAAGAAAATGGTGCCTTTTGTGGAGAATGAAGTTCACAGGCGATGTGCAATTGCACCACTTTTAACGGTGATAGAGCTGAACAACTTCCATCTTGAATACAACGTTAAAGGACTCAATGGGAAGACATATTTGGTGGACTTGTAGATTAAAAGTTGTTCTTGTAGATGTTTTGATATAGACAAGTACCCGTGTGTTCATGCAATAGCCGCAACCAGGAAGCTTATGAGGACGGAAGGGGGAACAATGAGTATCCAAATCCATGATCTCTGCTCGAAATATTACTTGATTGAGTCGTGGGCATTGGCATATTGCAAAACGATTTATGTAGTGCCGCATGAGTCTCATTGGAGTGTTCCTGCTGATATTCAAGAATTGTTCGCCTTACCGCTGGAGTACACCAAAAGAAAAGGAAGAAATCAAGAAGCGCGGTACCATCCACCGGAGAAAGTCGCCGAAAGAGGAGGATGTACAAGTATGTGCCTGGCATAGACTTGGATAGGTGGTTGCAGCCCGAAAGGCATGATGAAAAAACTTAATTTGTGTGTTCGTATTTGTCTGTATTTGTATTTCTCGAATTTGTCTCGGAATGGTACCACTTAATTTTTGTGTTTGTATTTGTCTCGGATTAGTACTACTAGTTCACCTTGGTACAACTAATAACATATTTGTATTTGTGTGGATTTGAATTTATTGGATTTGTACTATCTGGTTCAGCTTGTACAACTAAGAACATATATGTATTAATATCATTAAGGAAGTTCACGAGGTGTTATACACATAGTTGTACTTGCATGTCGAGTTGTACAAATTTCCTAATAGTTGTACTTTTGCGAATTTAGGGTTTTTGTAGTTGAACCGTGATATAAATTATTACGTTGTAGTTGTCCACATGATTTTCGAATTTTAAGGGTCATTTAGGAGGTTCTCATAGTGCGAAATATGGATAACATGAACTAATCTTCCGTTTCTTATTCATATTCTTGTTTCACATCAACCACACCTTATATTATAAGGAAGACATTAGTAATGTTAACCATGTTATGATGGAAAAGAATCAAAATATATGATTTTGCAGAACTTGTACTATGTAAACTTCCTAAATTACCATGGAAACTAGAAAATCATGTGGACAACTACAACGTAATAATTTATATCACGGTTCAACTACAAAAACCCTAAATTCGCAAAAGTACAACTATTAGAAAATTTGTACAACTGGACATGCAGGTACAACTATGTATATAACTTTTCAACTACAAAAACCCTAATTTCCGCCAAATATTTAACTTTTCCGCCAAATATTTCAGATTTTCCTCCTAAATATTATTTCCCTCACTTTTCCCCCAAATGTTTTCATTTTCCTCACTTTCCCTTTCCCTTTACTCTGTCGCGAGAGAGAGGAGAGAGAGGAGCGAGGGAATTCTGAGGAGAGAGAATTTCGAGAGAGAGATTATGAGGGAGAGAGAATCAATCCGACAGAGAGCGAGGCAATCCGACATAGATTCGTTGTTTCGATTTCGAGGTAAGCTCGATTTGGAGGTAAGCTCGATTTGGGGAAAAAATTATGGTTTGTAGAATTTCAAAAAATTAGGGTTTGTAGAATCCGACATAGATTCGTTGTTCCGATTTGGAGGTAAGCTCGATTTGGGAAAAAAATTAGGGTTTGTAGAATTTCAAAAAATTAGGGTTTGTAGAATCCGACATAGATTCGTTATTCCGATTTGGAGGTAAGCTCGATTTGGAGGTAAGCTCGTTTAGATTCGTTGTTCCGATTTGGAGGTAAGCTCGATTTGGGGAAAAAATTAGGGTTTGTAGAGATTCAAAAATTAGGGTCTGAGCATTTGTTTGGTGGTGCGTTTCTTCTGGGTTTTTGATCTGATTTTTGTGTTTGTATTTGTCTAAATTTGTCTCGGATCTGTGTACACTTATGGCATTCCGGCAGATATGGACCCCAGCTATAGTGACGATAAGCGGAACAATAGGCTAATCGAGAGCATTTACCACGTAGCCGACGCTGACTATGACATTCCGGCAGAGGTAAGCTCAAGAGGACGATGTGATGATTTTGGATTTCCCACATAATGCTACTGTGGTGGGAGAGCAATACTAGCTTCATATCGCGGAGCATCATACCTCGGACGACTATATTACATATACTCGTTGAATATCAATGTAAGTAAGTTTCTTGACTTTTACATTGTTTAAGTTCAATTATATAATTTCCGGTTTGTGTAGGATGGAGAGTGTCATATCTTTAAATGGTGGGATGAGGCTATGATGGAAGAACTGGAAATGGTAAAGCACCAATCTGAGATGATTCTTTCCATTGACCTTGATCTCAAGGAAGAGATGGTTGGATTGAAGAAGTCACTTTGTACAAGGGAGAATGAAACCCCTTGCATGCTTTTGAAGAATTTGGTTGCTTCAGTTCTTGTTCTCATAGGTGTCACTTTGTACCTCTTTAAGTAGGGAAGAATGTAATGTCACATTAAGTTGCTTCAGTTCTTGTTCTCGTAGGTGTCACTTTTGTACCTCTTTAAGTAGAGAAGAATGTAATGTCATTTTAAGTTGCTTCAGTTCTTCTTAAGTAGAAAAGAATGTAATATAATGTCACTTTAACTGGATCTCAGTAGTACCAGTTGGACCGAAAACTAGAACTCAGTTGTACCTAAAAGTCTTAGTGGTACCGAATAACTGGATCTCAGTTGTACCAGTTTGACCAAACACTAGAGATCATCGGCTAAAAACATACCAGTTGGACAAAAAACTAGAATTCATCGGCTAAAAACATTTCACAAAGTTCCAACAAAAACAAATCCAACCGAAACACAAAGTTCCAACAAAAACAAATCCAACAGAAACACAAAGTTCCAACAAAAACATTCCTAAATCTTCGATTTCTTCTATTTCTTCGATTTCTTAGCTTCCTTCCCTTTTCCCCCTGTAAAAGGGGACACCACTCACCTCGATGGTTCCGCTTCCTCTTGTCTGCACCTCTCACAGAAGGAGTTGCACTTTTCCTTCAACAACTCTTGTACCTCTTGAGTGATCCCACCTCAGTCTTTTTCTCCTTGTCAACACCATCGGCTTCTTTCTCAGAAACTGTAACCTCTTTATCCTTCTCAGTTGTACCAGTAGGACCGGCAGATCCTGATGCTTCTTTATCCTTCTCATTACCAACATATCCTTGTGCTGAGGCTGGTGTTGGTGAGAAGAGAGGGATGAAATGGGGGTGAGAAGGGTGGTGGATATATTTATGCTTCAACATCTTTCAGTCTCTCATCTATGCGTTCGATTCTCACATCCATTCCACCAAGCTTCTCCATGATTTCCTTAAACCCATTCTCCATCACTTTTTGCAGCTCCAACACTGATTCAACACTTTTTGCAGCTTCAACTGGTTCATGTCTTCCATCTCGAGAACCAACGTCCAACTCGTACAGATCTTTCCACCATATCTTCTTCCTATGTACGATTAGACGCTGTCTCCAACTATCAACGATTGGATCAATAAAACCTATCCCATCATCAACATCATTGTCTATGATGCGCGCCAAAAGAGCTTTCTCACCCGAGTCCGGTTCCAAAATGCTAGTAATATCCTGTGAATATCAATAAATTTAACATAAAATCAAACTCATAACAAATACAAATAATACCAAGTATGTTCACAAACTCTAACCTTAGTACTTCCAAGCGCTTCATTTATGGATTCCAATGGAAAACCTTTCATTGCTTCTTTGGTGAACCTGTGCTTGCACATCCTTGGACAATCCTTCTTTGCGGGTACATCTTCTCGAAATTTGCTTCCAAGACTTCAAATACACTCAAATGCCATAATCCACACATGGAGTTACAATATCTCAGTATTAAAATCATATAACTATTAATCTAATACTTAAAATCAGAAAATATTCATATAGAGTTACCTCTAGAGGAACAATGAATCCAAAAAGGCAGGCTGTGCTTTTGGTTTCACGGTGCCTTTCATGTTCTTCATCATGCACCGGATCCCTTCCATACATTCATCAAATGTATAACGCCCCCAGGGAAAATTCTCACAAACATTCACATAATCCACAACACTTAGAAGGAAGGGATCTATGTTGAAAGCAAAGTCTAAGGCTGTTGGAAACATAGATCCCTTCCTTCTAAGTGTTGTGGATGATGTGAATGCTTGTGAGAATTATCCCTGGGGGCGTTATACATTTGATGAATGTATGGAAGGGATCCGGTGTATGATGAAGAACATGAGAGGCACCGTGAAACCAAAAGCACAGCCTGCCTTTTCTGGATTCATTGTTCCTCTGGAGGTAACTCTATATGAATATTTTCTGATTTTAAGTATTAGATTAATAGTTATATGATTTTAATACTGAGATATTGTAACTCCATGTGTAGATTATGGCATTTGAGTGTATTCGAAGTCTTGGAAGCAAATTTCGAGAAAATGTACCCGCAAAGAAGGATTTTCCAACGATATGCAAGCACAAGTTCACCAAAGAAGCAATGAAAAGTTTTCCATTTGAAGCCATAAATGAAGCGCTTGGAAGTACTAAGGTTAGAGTTTGTGAACATACTTGGTATTATTTGTATTTGTTATGAGTTTGATTTTATGTTAAATTTATTGATATTCACAGGATATTACTAGCATTTTGGAACCGGACTCGGGTGAGAAAGCTCTTTTGGCGCGCATCATTGACGATGATGTTGATGATGGGATAGGTTATATTGATCCAATCATTGATAGTTAGAGACAGCGTCTAATCGTACAGAGGAAGAAGATATGGTGGAAAGATCTGTACGTGTTGGACGTTGGTTCTCGAGATGGAAGACAGGAACCAGTTGAAGCTGCAAAAAGTGTTGAATCAGTGTTGGAGCTGCAAAAAGTGATGGAGAATGGGTTTAAGGAAATCATAGAGAAGCTTGGTGGAATAGATGTGAGAATCGAACGCATAGATGAGAGACCGAAAGATGTTGAAGCATAAATATATCCACCACCCTTCTCACCACCATTTCATCCCTCACCACCAGCAGTCTTCTCACCAACACCAGCCTCAGCACCAGGATATGTTGGTAATGAGAAAGATAAAGAAGCTTCAGGATCTGTCGGTCCAACTGGTACAACTGAGAAGGATAAAGAAGCATCAGGATCTGCCGGTCCTACTGGTACAACTGAGAAGGATAAAGAGCCTATAGTTTCTAAGAAAGAAGCCGATGGTGTTGACAAGGAGAAAATGACTGAGGTGGGACCACTCAAGAGGTACAAGAGTTGTTTAGGGAAAATTGCAACTCCTTCTGTGAGAGGTGCAGATAAGAGGAAGCGGGAACCATCGAGGTGGGTGGTGTCCCCTTTTACAGGGGGGAAAAGGAAGGAAGCTAAGAAATCAAAGAAATAGAAGAAATCGAAGACTTAGGAATGTTTTTGTTGGAACTTTGTGTTTCGGTTGGATTTGTTTTTGTTGGAACTTTGTGAAATGTTTTTAGCCAATGAATTCTATTTTTTTGTCCAAATGGTATGTTTTTAGCCGATGATTTCTAGTTTTTGGTCCAACTGGTACTACTGAGATCCAGTTAAAGTGACATTACATCACATTCTTTTCTACTTAAGAAGAACTGAAGCAACTTAAAGTGACATTACATTCTTCTCTACTTAAAAATGTACAAAAGTGACACCTACGAGAACAAGAACTGAAGCAACTTAAAGTGACATTACATTCTTCTCTACTTAAAGAGGTACAAAGTGACACCTACGAGAACAAGAACTGAATCAACCAAATTCTTCAAAAGCATGCAAGGGGTTTCATTCTCCCTTGTACAAAGTGACTTCTTCAATCCAACCATCTCTGCCTTGAGATCAAGGTCAATGGAAAGAATCATCTCATATTGGTGCTTTACCATTTCCAGTTCTTCCATCATAGCCTCATCCCACCATTTAAAGATATGACACTCTCCATCCTACACAAACCGGAAATTAGATAATTGAACTTAAACAATGTAAAAGTCAAGAAGATTACTTACATTGATATTCAACGAGTATGTGTAATATAGTCGTCCGAGGTATGATGCTCCGCGATATGAAGCTAGTATTGCTCTCCCACCACAGTAGCATTGTGTGGGAAATCCAAAATCATCACATCGTCCTCTTGAGCTTACCTCTGCCGGAATGTCATAGTCAGCGTCAGCTACGTGGTAAAGGCTCTCGATTAGCCTCTTGTTCCGCTTATCGTCACTATAGCTGGGGTCCATATATGCCGGAATGCCATAGGTGTACACAGATCCGAGACAAATTCAGACAAATACAAACACAAAAATCAGAACAAAAACCCAGAAGAAAGGCACCACCAAACAAATGCACATACCCTAATTTTTGAATCTCTACAATCCCTAATTTTTTCCCCAAATCGAGCTTACCTCCAGATCGGAACAACGAATCTATGTCGGATTCTACAAACCCTAATTTTTTGAAATTCTACAAACCATAATTTTTTCCCCAAATCGAGCTTACCTCCAAATCGAGCTTACCTCCAAATCGGAACAACGAATCTATGTCGGATTCTACAAACCCTAATTTTTTGAAATTCTACAAACCCTAATTTTTTCCGCAAATCGAGATTACCTCCAAATCGTAACAACGAATCTATGTCGGATTTTACAAACCCTAATTTTTTGAAATTCTACAAACCCTAATTTTTTCCCCAAATCGAGCTTACCTCCAAATCGGAACAACGAATCTATGTCGGATTGCCTCGCTCTCTGTCGGATTGATTCTCTCTCCCTCAGATTCTCTCTCTAGGAATTCTCTCTCCTCAGAATTCCCTCGCTCCTCTCTCTCTCCTCTCTCTCGCGACAAAGTAAAGGGAAAGGGAAAGTGAGGAAAATGAAAACATTGGGGGGAAAAGTGAGGGAAATAATATTTAGGGGTGAAATCTGAAATATTTGGCGAAAAAGTTAAATATTTGGCGGAAATTAGGGTTTTTGTAGTTGAAAAGTTATACACATAGTTGTACCTGCATATCCAGTTGTACAAATTTCCTAATAGTTGTACTTTTGCGAATTTATGATTTTTGTAGTTGAACCGTGATATAAATTATTACGTTGTAGTTGTCCACATGATTTTCTAGTTTCCATGGTCATTTAGGAAGTTTAAATAGTACAAGTTCTGCAAAATCATATATTTTGATTCTTTTCCATCATAACATGGTTAACATTACTAATGTCTTCCTTATAATATAAGCTGTGGTTGATGTGAAACAAAAATATGAATAAGAAACGGAATATTAGTTCATCTTATCCATATTTCGCACTATGAGAACCTCCTAAATGACCCTTAAAACTCGAAAATCATGTGAACAACTACAACGTAATAATTTATATCACGGTTCAACTACAAAACCCCTAAATTCGCAAAAGTACAACTATTAGGAAATTTGTACAACTCGACATGCAGGTACAACTATTTGTATAACACATCGTGAACCTCCTTAATGATATTAATACATATATGTTCTTAGTTGTACAAGTTGAACCAGATAGTACAAATCCAATAAATTCAAATCCACGCAAATACAAATATGTTCTTAGTTGTACCAAGGTGAACTAGTAGTACTAATCCGAGACAAATACAAACACAGAAATTAAGTGGTACCAATCCGAGACAAATTCGAGAAATACAAATACAGACAAATACAAACACACAAATTAAGTTTGTTCATCATGCCTTTCGGGCTGCAACCACCTCTCCAAGTCTATGCCAGGCACATACTTGTACATCCTCCTCTTTCGGCGACTTTCTCCAGTACTGGATGGATACCGCGCTTCTTGATTTCTTCCTTTTCTTTTGGTGTACTCCGGCGGTAAGGCGAACAATTCTTGAATACCAACAGGAACACTCCAATTAGACTCATGCAGCACTACATAAATCGTTCTGCAATATGCCAATGCCCACGACTCAATCAAGTAATATTTTGAGCAAAGATCATAGATTTGGATACTCACTGTTCTCCCTTCCGTCCTCATGAGGTTCCTGGTTGCGGCTATTGCATGGACACACGGATACTTATCTATATCAAAACATCTACAAGAATAACTTTTCATCTTCAAGTCCACCAAATACGTTTTCCCATTGAGTCCTTTAACGTTGTATTCAAGATGGAAGCTGTTCAGCTCAGTCACCGTTAAAAGTGGTGCAATTGCACATCGCCTGTGAACTTCATTCTCCACAAAAGGCACCATTTTCCTATGTTTGTTGAACCATTCAGAAATTTTTTCAATAATCGCATCAATCATAGGCAATAGGGGGTACTTCCTTGCTTTCCTAAACACACTGTTCATTGATTCTGCGGCATTGCTAGTGTCGATGTTATACTTGTCTCCTTCAAAATAGCACCTCGTCCATTTATCCAGCTCTATACTCCTATCCATATACTCACCGGCTTTAGGAAACCTACTCTTAAATGCACCATACTCTCTCTCAAACTCACTCTTAGTATAAATATGAGCGCACTCTATGAATTTCTTCGCAACTTCATCCTTGTCATTCTTCACCTTTCCTCTCACGTTTTGAGACAAATGCCAGACACAATGTCCATGCTTAGCGCTCGGGTACACCTCAATGACTGCCTTGATGATGCTTGCATGTCTGTCGCTTATAAAAACCAGTCCAGGAACATCCAGTATAACGCTTTTCAGCATTTTGAAAAACCAGATCCAACTATCATCTCTCTCACGATCAATTACACCAAACGCATGGGGGTAATGGTGATGATTAGGATCCTGAGTTGTTGCAAAAACTAACATACCACCATATACAGTCTTTAGAAAAGTTGCATCAATAACTATCACTTTCCTCATTGCCATAAACCCTTCGATGCAAGCGCCCAAAGCGATAAATAGGTACTTGAACCTATTTCCTTCATCCAATTCCACACTTGTTACTGTCCCAAGATTGATCTTCTCTAACATGTGCAGATAAGAATACAACTTCTTGTAGCTTTTTTCAGGGCTCCCCCGCACATCATTAACATGTTGTTTTTTCGCTCTCGATGCGGTAGAGTATGACAACTGCAAGCCAAGTTTTCCTGGTACAATACTCATGATGTTTTTAGGTGTCGGGGTGTCCATTAAACCTGGATAGTCTTCATGCAACATAAATGTTACTAATCGTTGTGTGCCTTTCTGTCTACTACTACTGTTTGTACTCTCAACAGCCCGAGAGCATGTATGCATCTTTCTGTGTACTCTGACAGTCCAAAAGGATGATGACTTAGTTTTCGCAGCTCGTATATACCATTGACAACCATTGGCTTCTTGTCGACATCGTAGCATAAGTCGCTCCGTATCCAACTTAACAGTTTTAACCCCATAGCAGTTCTTATTTGCAGCTCTGAGAACCAAATCTTGCACTGCCTCCCTAGAACTAAATTCTTGATTTATTTAAAGACCCGTACCATCTTCCCATTCTTCAACAAACTGACTTTCTTCCACAAGACCTGGAATCTCAACATATTCATGCCTACTATCGAAAACTTCATCAACATGGTTATCCATTGGGCTATCCACGGCTGCATATTCGTTACGTGTTACATTCTCACAATCCTCATTACCAATATTTCCAGTATCTACATTTTGTATCACCTCTTCAATAATCGTCTCGTTCACTTGTTCTGATGTTCCACATGCTCTGAAAATAGTAAGGATGCCAGCATTATCTACATCATCAACTCTTCCATTTGAAACCAGCTGCCAATAGTTCAAACCAAATGAACTTCCTTCCGCTCTTGAAAGTTGGTCGACCCTCTGATTTGTTTCCAAACCCTTGATTATCTCCACATGCAAAACAGGTTTAAGTCCCTCTGTATCCGATGACGTTAGATAAACAAAAACGTCCTCGTTATCTACAATATATGACTCTCTTCGAGCTTTAGATAGATTGTAACTCAATTTCAGCTTCGCCGTGGTTTCATCTATCGCAATCTTCCTGCATATCTTTTCTACTAACAACGAATAAGTGATCTCCTCCAACGATGAGGTCTTTAGCGATATAGCGTATACAGAATTTCCTGAAATCCATTCATGCTCTTCTGAATAGTACCCTCCATAATCAAAATGTACGTTTGTGTGGGTGCTCTTCATCGCCTCCTGGAAATAGAATAAAATAAAAAACAATTCGAATTACACAAGTTGTCACAGTAATACCATTTCTATCACTTAGCCTATATCTCTTAGTTGTACCATGTGTACCACTTGTCATATATCTCTTAGTTGTATCATGTGTACCAGTTGTCCTACTTCTGGATCCAATCGAGTCGATACTTCTGATTCTCTAATATACCTAAGATTCAACAACAACAACACGATTCGAGACATTACCAATGCAAATAACCAATCGTGATTACCAATCCAATGAATGTGCATACCTAAACAAGTAATTTACATATCAAACCCCTAAATTTAGGAATCCCCATATCAAATCCCTAAACTAACAAAGAACTTACTCAGTTTCACCAATTGCGGAGGAGAGAGAGGGGAAGAAACCGACTGCAAGAATGACGACGCCGGAGGCGACGGCTGGCGAGAAGGGCGGTGGCGATGAACGTCGACGTCGCCATCGGGGAAAGGAGTGTCCAGGTCGGGTTTTTTGTCCCCGATTTGGTTGGAAGGTTTTCGTTTTTTGTTTTTTAATTAAATCACATATTTCATTAAGGTTAAAATCGTCTTTTCATTAAATTAGTGGCAAGCTGATTAAATGATGGCATGGTTGGTTAAATTTTCTGAAGATGTGGCATATGTGATTAGTGCTCCTCATCCACCGCCACGGAATCGAGAAACGAAATCGAATCCATAAGATCCAAAACTAAAATCGGATCTTCAGGCAAAAGAAAAAAAAGAAAGGAAGAAGGAGAAGAAGTAAAATTACTCTCTTTTATCAACACGTTACCCACAAAATAAGAAACCCCCAAAAAGTGTTGGAACAAAACGAATACAAAATGGGAATCGAAGATCAAAATCGGAATTCGTCTCCTTTAGACCGACCCAAGTAAAAGAAGAATGAAGAGACCTCACAACTTGAGCTTGTGGTGGGTGGAGAAGACGACGAGTAATCGTGAAGATTTATGTTCAAAAAAAAAAAAATTACGGGTTGAGAAAAAGAACAAAAATGGATCGGATCGGATCGGGTCAATATTATTTTGGGTCGGGGATTATTATGTTTCAGTTGTCATCCGATTTAGGGGTTGAATCAGATTTTAATTGGGTTAATTTTGATTTTCTTTCGGGTTTAGTCGGTTAACATTTAATTGGTATACAGTAAACCGAGTTAAATCGTGGTATGTGGGGAAATATATTTCGAACTTTGTTTTCAGAGGCAAATAAGTTTTGAACTTTGATTCGGTGGGAAAATATGTTTCGAACTTTGATTATGTGGGGAAATAGAACTATGCTCAAACTCTGGGGGGTTTTGTTATTATATGAAACTTTTCAGGGGAAAATAGATCGTTTTTCCTATTTTACGAGAATGGTGAAAAAATAACAGTTTTCAGTTTTTTCAAAAAAATAGGAAAATTGTCAAAACATTACGAATTTTCAAATTTTGGCCATTCAAAACATCAACTTTCGAGTGACCAGTTTAAATCATCAACTTATGTTGAATTTTTATTTAAATTACAAATTTTTGTTGAGTGAACCAAATTAATCATGTCATTAAGTTGTTTAAGAGAACGATCAAATGGGATTACAATTCTATTTAAAAAATAATAATTAATCAAAACGACGTCAAACTCATTTATCCCTAAAATCTCCAAATCGATTTCTCTAAATCGTAATCTTCTCTCATCCCCAAATCGATTTCTCTCATCCCCAAATCGATTTCTTATCTCTCTGTTTCTCTCTTCCTCTCTTAAATCGATTTCTTCTCTCTAGTAAAGTCTTTATTCCTTTTTGTGAAAGGGATTGTAACAATTATGGTCGTAGTATTTTGGGAGTTTGAAGGCAAGAGCACAACTGAAGTTTCCGAAAGCGAGCGGGAGATTGCGGACATTGATGAGCTCCCGCTCTTAACAAGCCAACAATATAAGATGAAGAAGGAATGAAGTTTATACGTCGGAGATAGAAAGAGGAAAAACTGATGATTTTTATGGTGTTGGTAGGTTGGTTTGTTTTGTCCCGAAGAATGAGAGTACAAATCTTTTACTTTAATGTTTTTTGTGTTGGTAGGAGGAGCACAATATAATCTTCTTTACGTAGAAAGTGATTCTCTGTTTCAAAATCATGTATCTTTTGAGGATATAACAAGTGTTCTATCACTAAATTTAGTTAACGATCTTTCCCAAGTATATGTTTCTCTGAGTACTCAACTGTGACCAAAACAGAATATGAGATCTGATCTTCTTCTGGTTACCCATTACTCTTGCTCCAAAATCAGTATAAAATGGATAATAAAAAGAAATCCAGAATGTACGTATAAACCAAGCCCATTTCGATTCACACATATTCATAACACCATTAAAATCAAATTGAACCACGCAATTTGGAATGAATGACATTTTTGAAGAAAAAAAAAACAAATTAGATCGCTTATGTTATTTGGTTTTTTATGTTCTCATGAATGATTCACCATAGACACACTTCCCTGTCGAGTTTGGGTTGATGAACACAAACTCAGACATGTTCCACAACATACAATAGAGAAGAGAGGAAGAAAAAATCGCGATAGAAGATTAAAAGAGAGGAGAATTTGGAAAACTGAAATTGATTTGAGGATTTTCGATTTCTAAGATTAGAAAAATCGATTTGGGGATTTCTATAGTACAACATCGTGTTGATTAACTGAGTTTTTAAACAGAATTTTAGCCTAATTGCTCTCCTAAGCTAGTTATGGTCAATAAATTCAGCACGTTAGGGTTTTATAGAGCCTATAAGTATGCTTTCGTATCTTATAATACAATTGCTCTCCCAAGCTAGTTCCGATAAATAAATTCAGCACGGTAGTGGTTTTATCAATCATAAGATCAACAGCTAGTTCATGACGTTAACTCCATGCAATAAGAACAAACCTAAAAGAAAGAACTTCTAGAAATCGAGCTATATATGTTTAATACTTGTTATTCTTTTCAATAATGAAATCCCCTTTTATAGAACCCTTTTAAACCCAACTATGAAACTACTCAAAAATAATTAAAGAAAGCAAAAACGAATTTGATGAATACGTAATCATTAATCAGAACCGAAACAAAGAGGGTTCTAGAGAAATATCTATCTCCCAAAACTATGAACAAAAGAAGTTTGGTGCTAAGAAATTTGTATCTAAAGGAGACACAAAAAAATAAGACGCCTAAACAACATATTTATAGGTCTTAAGATACCTATTTTCTTGAAGTGCTTGAGCTCTTCAAAATTCATCTGGAGTTATTCCTTGTCCAACACGGAAAAGGATTTGAAGTGGGCTTGCAAACAAGCCTTATCTAGGACGAAACTGTGATGGCCGCGGGCGTGATGCTTCTGAAGTGGCCAGAGCACTTTTCTGCTCCTTGTTTTCAACTTCGACATCTTGATGGGGCTTCAGTATGTTCATAAATAATGTTAGATGGTTAAACAAATTTGGGGATCATAGTGAAGTTATGATTTTTTAAAAAATGTTCACATACTTTTATTTGGAGACATTTTGTGAATAAACTGTTGAAGATCGTTGATACGTTAGAACAAATAATAATAATGATATATCATGGTTTTTACCCTATTTAAGCCATGATAAAAGTCCTTTTTATAGAGTCTTTATAGTATTTTGGAGTCTTTTAGAGTCTTTTACAGGTTTAGGTACGTTTGGAGCATTTTGGAGCATTCTGGAGCATATCGAGATGCAGAGTCATGCAGAGACGTCAGAAGTTTGGCATTCGTTTAAGACCTTCCCACCGATGGATTGAGCTCAAATTTGGACACAAGATAGATCAATGAATTAGCTTTCATTTGGAAGTGGTTTGAAGCCATTCCAACGGTGCGATCGAAAGTTATGCCAGTTTTCGTGAAGACTGTCTAGTCTGTCGAGCAGAGGAGTCGACGCATAGGATGAGTATCGACCGATACTACCTGGTATCGATCGATACTGCTCGGGAAAATAGGAAACACGACTTTTTAGAAGCCTAAAGACCCTGCAACTTGGCCCAGAAGACTTTAATACTTACCAGAAAGCCCAGAACGTGTTTTTAGTCTATATTTAGGGTTTTCAGCCACCTGTTTAAGGATGCTTTTATTTTCTGAGTTTGATTTTACTTTGGTTTTAGAGAGACAAGTCTGAATCTCCCTTCGTCCGAGATCAGATCTCTAAACCCTTCTTTCTATTCTATTGATGATTTATTCAAACATGTCTTTTGATTCAATTGCCATGTCTGAGTAGATCCACTTTAGGTTTAGGGTTTTCTCATAAAGGATCTCTTTGAATGCTAGGTTAATTATCTGTTTAGGATTCACCATCTGAATTAGTTCTTCACCTTAGGTTGTGTTCATAGCTAATTCTAGGTTGACGAATCTGGAACTTAGATCTTAGGATAATTGATTAGGCACGAGAGTGCGATTAATTACCTGATAGAACCTAGGTGAGCAAATTGATTATTCGCAAAGAGATTTGGTTTAATTGATTTGTGAACATATCAAACCTGTTGTTAAAGCTGATTTAGACTTTAGGATTCGCAAAGAGATTTGGAATTCCTAGGATTTAGATTTAGATAGTTTTCGCAACGAGAGTTGGTTGGCTATATTTTAGTGATTTGAGTTCAAGAACTGCGCTAAATCTGAATCCTGTTAGTTAGTTAGTCTGCATTCACTGATTTCCTGAGAAAAACCCTGAGCCTATATTTCTCAATTGATTTACAACTCCTTTAATTTCTGCACTGCTTTTAATTACAACTGTTTGGCTTAGCGTAATTCGACACTATAGAATCTATTGTGCGTTTCTGTGAGTCTTCTGTGGTTCGACCCCTAGCTATACTATTACAACTGCTTTAGTACTTTAGGGTATTAAATTGAGCATATCAATTTTGGCGCCGTTGCCGGGGACTCAATTCGCCATTAGATTTTAGTTTAGAATTTCGACTAAGTTCGTCGGTATCGATCGATACTCTGTAGTATCGGTCGATATTCGTCGTCTTCTTTCGTTGGTATCGATCGACACCACTTGGTATCGATCGATACTCAACGTATTTTTCTGGTTACTTACGTGCTTTGCCTAGTGTTTTGTTTGCAGGTGTATGCCTGTTCGTGAAACCAGAAGCAACAAGAGCACACAGCTAGTTGAACTGTCATTGGAACAGCTAGCGTTTGTGGAACGCACAAACAGAAAGACCAAGCAAACATCAGGGATGAACAACCCAGTGGTTTTAAGAGCTGATGAAGCTGGAATTCTGAGAGACCAAGAGGGTCACGTGTGTAATGAGAGAGGGCAGCGACTTGATGAAGCTGGTAACATCGTTGTCCCTGCTGCGGTTGTTGAGATTATCGCGCCAGCTGGGCGCGCCAACGCAGGGAATGCTGTGGTTAATCGTGGAAGAACGATTGGTGAGTACAACAGGCCAGAGCAGTTTTTCGCCAATCGGTCAGCGATTCGTCCTCCTGCTTATGAGAGGAATGACTTCGAGCTGAAACCTGCTTACTACACTCTAGTAGGACAACATCTCTTCCATGGTCTTCCTCATGAACATCCAATGGACCATGTAGAGAAGTTCGAGGACTTGGTCACTAGCATCAAGAGCAATGGAGTGTCCTACGACTACCTCTTCTGCAAGCTCTTCCCCTACTCTCTGGGTGGAGAAGCTACTTACTGGCTGAGGCAGCTATCTCCTGGATCACTAACTAATTGGGAGGACACCAAGAGAGCCTTCCTGATCAACTTCTATGATGACGGGCGATCTGAAGATCTGAGAAATAAGATATCCACTTTTTCTCAAGGACCTACTGAGGCGTTCAAGGCTGCTTGGACAAGATTCAGATCGTATCAGAGAGATTGTCCACATCATGGATACTCTGATGTGCAGCTGCTGGGTATCTTTTTCAGAGGAGTAGATTGGAGATATCAGATGGGTCTGGACTCTTCCAGCAATGGTAATTTCAACACCAGATATCCTGAGGATGCTATTGTGTTGATTGAGAACTTTGCATCTAGTAGTAGCACCAAGAGCGCAGATTTCGAGCGCAAGAGGCTGGCTGGTAACATGGATGGGTCACAGATCGCTGAAGTGAAGGCTCAGCTGGATTCTATGCACAGTCTTCTGCTGGGAAAGACAACAAAGGCCGTCCACTTCGCTGCTGAGAATGAAGTGGAAGATGTTAACTACATTGGTGGTTCTGGTTTTCAGGGTCAGCGATTCGGATACAACTCCAATCGAAACTTCACCAACAATGCTCAGCAAGGAGGGTACCAATCCCCACCACCCAAAGCTCCTGAGAGTAAGATTGAGGCTATGCTTGAACACCTGGTTCAAGGGCAGGAGAAGATGACAGCCACCTTCAATGGTAAGATGGACACCATGTACACCGATTTGAGTGGAAGGATCGAGGCACTAAATACGAGCCACAGGATGCTGGAGACGCAAGTAGCTCAGACTGCAGCAAATTCCAAGGGAAAGGCGGTTCAATCACACAATGCACACGTCAATGCCATCAGCTTACGTGCAGAAAATCTCGAAGCCATTCCTGAAATCGCACAAGCATCGATCGATACCCCATTGGTATCGGTCGATACTAAGGTGATTTCTGAGGAGACAACAGAGAGTTCTACTGTGGTGCCTAAGGTCGTTGCAGAACGAGTGTATGTCACCAGGATGCCTTATCCTATGATTCCTAAGCTGACAAGGGAGGAATGGGAGATTGCTAGACTACAGTATATGCTGGATAACCCGAACGTGGAGCTTCTTTCTGATGAAGATGTACTTGTCAGGAACGATTCAAATCGCATGGCATCGATCGATACCCTACCTGGTGTCGATCGATACCCCTCTCAGAACGGACCAGAAGTTATGAAAACACCTGAGGTGATCGGAGAAAGAGTTCGCAATTCACTACAACCGCGGAAATTGACACAGAGGGAAGACCCAGGGAAATTCGCTGTTCCATGCTCCATCTCAGGATTTAATTTCAAAGAGTCTCTTGTCGACTCAGGGGCTAGTGTCAACGTCATCTCAAGGGCAATTGCAGAGCGGTTAGGAGCTGATATTCGATCACCAGAGGCATCTATCACATTCGCGAACAACTCCACCTCGCTTCCACACGGTACTATCCATGGTTTGCTGGTCAAAGTAGGAGACTGTCTAGTTCCTACTAGTTTTCAGGTTGTAGAGATGGGTGCAATATCTCGTATGCCTATCCTTTTGGGACGACCGTTCATGGCTACTGCAGGCGCGATCATAGACACACCTAATAAGAGAATCTCTTTCTCTTACATTGACGGTGATGTCTACTATGATGCCATTACCCCTAGGAGTGCTCCCACACATGTGTCTAGCATCGAAGTTGTCACAGGAGAGTCGCTAGCAATTGATATTTTGGAAGAACCTCCTGATGAGCCTACTGTCGCAGATGTTCAAGCTGAACCGCCCAACATCCCCAAGAAGAAGGCCAAGGCAACAACAAAGCAGAAGAAGGCCAAGAGCAAGAAGGTCGAGAATCCCCATGTCACCTTGATACCTCGTAAGTGCAATGGAGATTCGATTGAATATAAGGTCAAATGCAAAGGAGCCTTGAAACCATTCTCCAAGGCCAGAGTCCTTCTCACTTCTGAGCTGAAAGAGAAAGGGCAGGAGTTTGTGGACAGCATGCTAAGCAGAACGCTGAAGCTAGTAATGTCAAGTGATGGAGCCTGTTTTGATGCAAGCTCTCATTCTTATCCAGCCTGAAGGGCGTTACAGTCAAGCTATTGACGTTAAACGAGCGCTTGGTGGGAGGCAACCCACTGGTGAGTCTGTTTTTGATTCGGTTTTCTTTTTATTTTCGTTCGTTTTATATTTGAGTCAGGATAAACAAGGAGCAAAACTCGAAATCGCATAAGCATCGATCGATACCCCACTGGTATCGATCGACACCAATCGCGGATGAAAAGTTCACCAAGTCGATCTAAGCATGGTATCGATCGATACCATGCTGTGTGTCGATCGACACTCGGTGTTCCAGTACGGTAATTTCTCGTTTTTCTTCGTTTCTTCTATCCTTTTGCTCTATTTCACTGACTCTATGCTAGATAACACTGGGGACAGTGTTGTTCAAGTCTGGGGGAGGTGTCTGCTGACATTGTGTTTGTTTTTCTTAGAGTCAGTCGTTTTATCGAGTCAAAACTGTTTTATTGAGTCAAAATTTGTTGGAGATGATGATCCTGTGCTTGAACCTATTGATTTGATTTTGTTTTTGAGTGCACAGTGTTACAGGATCAGTTCTAGATCGACTAATGAAAAATCCAAAGACTGACCAGTTGACTAGAAAACATCCATGTCTCCAGCAGAGTTCTTCTGAAGCCTGAGCCAAATTTTTGCACTTCATCAATGTGGTTAGTGTTCATAGAGCTTGATTCATCATTCATATCTGATAAAGGAACCCGTGTGTTTAGAATTATGGTATCTCTCTCCCCTGTTATAAGTTGATAGATAAGAGCATAAAAGATTGAAATGATTTTCTTCTGAGTAGAGGGTTAGGAAAATTTCCAGCGATCCCATTATTCTACTTAAGAGGGGATGATCACACAAAGGATTGGAAGCGAGGCTAGGATTTTCCTATGATGCCATTATTCGCCTACATCCTTTGATACATTGAGAGGGAAGAACCGGGGATTTGGTGGCAAACACCATCAGTACTCGCGTCTCATACCTTGATATGTATATGCAAAGCTGAAAAGAAAAGAAAAAAAAATAATAAGAAGATAATAAGAAATAAGTCTGGGGGAGAGAAATTGATACAAAAAGTGTGAAAAAGGGTGGTTCCTTTGTCATGATATTGTCTGGTAAAGAATCTAGAAGGTTCTTGAACATTAACTGCAGAGATGAAACTGGCGATGAGGGCTTTACTTGAACAATGCTGTGGGATTTTGTGTGGAGTCTGGAAAAGCTGCAAATGTCTACGGAGAAGTACATGGTGGTTAGATCGAAAGCTGATCAGGTGACATTTGGGTACTTGGGAAAAGGGTCTTTTCGATGGTTCAGGAACAGGTGAGTCTCTACGTTTTCAAACCTCTTTTTCTGGTTTAGTCTTCTATTTGCTTGAGGGCAAGCAAAAGGCTAAGTCTGGGGGAGTTGATATATCATGGTTTTTACCCTATTTAAGCCATGATAAAAGTCCTTTTTATAGAGTCTTTATAGTATTTTGGAGTCTTTTAGAGTCTTTTACAGGTTTAGGTACGTTTGGAGCATTTTGGAGCATTCTGGAGCATATCGAGATGCAGAGTCATGCAGAGACGTCAGAAGTTTGGCATTCGTTTAAGACCTTCCCACCGATGGATTGAGCTCAAATTTGGACACAAGATAGATCAATGAATTAGCTTTCATTTGGAAGTGGTTTGAAGCCATTCCAACGGTGCGATCGAAAGTTATGCCAGTTTTCGTGAAGACTGTCTAGTCTGTCGAGCAGAGGAGTCGACGCATAGGATGAGTATCGACCGATACTACCTGGTATCGATCGATACTGCTCGGGAAAATAGGAAACACGACTTTTTAGAAGCCTAAAGACCCTGCAACTTGGCCCAGAAGACTTTAATACTTACCAGAAAGCCCAGAACGTGTTTTTAGTCTATATTTAGGGTTTTCAGCCACCTGTTTAAGGATGCTTTTATTTTCTGAGTTTGATTTTACTTTGGTTTTAGAGAGACAAGTCTGAATCTCCCTTCGTCCGAGATCAGATCTCTAAACCCTTCTTTCTATTCTATTGATGATTTATTCAAACATGTCTTTTGATTCAATTGCCATGTCTGAGTAGATCCACTTTAGGTTTAGGGTTTTCTCATAAAGGATCTCTTTGAATGCTAGGTTAATTATCTGTTTAGGATTCACCATCTGAATTAGTTCTTCACCTTAGGTTGTGTTCATAGCTAATTCTAGGTTGACGAATCTGGAACTTAGATCTTAGGATAATTGATTAGGCACGAGAGTGCGATTAATTACCTGATAGAACCTAGGTGAGCAAATTGATTATTCGCAAAGAGATTTGGTTTAATTGATTTGTGAACATATCAAACCTGTTGTTAAAGCTGATTTAGACTTTAGGATTCGCAAAGAGATTTGGAATTCCTAGGATTTAGATTTAGATAGTTTTCGCAACGAGAGTTGGTTGGCTATATTTTAGTGATTTGAGTTCAAGAACTGCGCTAAATCTGAATCCTGTTAGTTAGTTAGTCTGCATTCACTGATTTCCTGAGAAAAACCCTGAGCCTATATTTCTCAATTGATTTACAACTCCTTTAATTTCTGCACTGCTTTTAATTACAACTGTTTGGCTTAGCGTAATTCGACACTATAGAATCTATTGTGCGTTTCTGTGAGTCTTCTGTGGTTCGACCCCTAGCTATACTATTACAACTGCTTTAGTACTTTAGGGTATTAAATTGAGCATATCAAATAATAATAATAAAAAGTTATATAAGGGGGAAATTGACTCATGTTGATGTTTGAGGTCTGTATCTGGTCACTTCTACTTGACGTGCAGCTTATCTTTTTAACCATAGTAGATGATTTTTTTTCGCTCCGTTTGGATTCATCTCTTACTTGCAAAAGTCTGAAGTTTGACAAGTTTTGCAAAAAAAAAGTGTTTATTCCGAAAAACAGTTTGGAAAAGCTATAAAAATAATTAAAATAAAGTGACAATGATACCGAGTTTACTTGCATAGCTTCGTTCTTTAAAAAATATGGGATTGTCCATCAAATTTCGTGTGTTGCTATACCTCAACAAAATATACATGTAGAAAGAAAATACCGCCATATTCTAAGCGTTGCTCGTTCTTTGCAATTTCAAGCGACCTTGCCTGTCAAATTCTAGGGAGAGGCTGTTTTAACAGCAGCTCACTTTATCGACCGAATGCCCATATCAATTCATAAGGTTCATTGCCTTATAAACTAATTTTTTTGGTGAAAAGCCTAGTTATGATCAATTAAGAGTCTTTGGTTCTTCTTGTTACACACATCTATGATCTCGAAATAAAGAGAAATTTGGTAAACGTATTAAACATTACATTTTTGTTGGCTATCCTTTTGGCAAGAGAGGGTGGCATTTGTATGACATATATAAAAAAGAAAATTTGGTATCATGTGATGTGATTTTTTCAAGATGACGTGTTTCCTTTAAAGTTATCACCGATTCACCAAACTCCGAGTGCAAATAGGCCGCTATTGACCCATGGTTGTGGGCAAAGTGAAAAGGTACTTCCTAAAAATCTGGATCATTGTTTATTTTACAATGTCAGTTGCATTGATAATACACATCACGTTCTCACCAACTCTACATCAGTCTCCGTCTAAGGTTCTAAATATCCCATATATCTTCTTAAGAATTTTATCCTTGACGATGTGTTTCTTCAGTCATCAAGCTTTACTAGAAGCGATTATCGCAGGGGTTGAACCCAGAGACGGCCCTGAAGTTACATGGGTCAAGCACAAAAATAAACTTTTGGCCCACTAACAATGAATTACAAAAAAATACAAATATTTGTAAGTGCACTTGGTGGGATTCGATCATCTAGCTCACCCATAAAGGCTGCCAACTGATCTAGTAAAGTTTACATATATAGTATTATATCTACAACTTATCTGTGATTTTCGCCACAACATCCACTACAAAAAAACATATCAAATTACCATGGAAATATCGGTGGGGAAATGGTGGGAAAAGCCCATTTCCGATGATTTTCCCACGGAAATAAACGGTGGGACATCGATCATTGCAAATTCAAAAATGGTGGGAAAATGGTTGCTAATCGGTCGCAAATTTCCCACGGAATTTCGATCGATATTTTTGGTTGTAAATAAGCAACCATTTTCCAACCGAATTACTAAACCGTGGGAAATCGGTGGGAAGTCGGTGGGTAATATGGACATGTTTTCTTGTAGTGATCTGCGAGCTTGTTGAGAATAGCGACTAAATTTTCAATGTGATATTTTCTTTTCTTTTCTCTCTGTCTAGTTTTAAGTTTGAATTCTTAACCTCAAGTTAACTACCCGTTTATTTCTAGTATAAGTATCAATTGATTCTGTATGCTTTTAGTCGCTTCCTCTTCTTCTTCTTCTACTTCTTTTTCACCAGCAGATGTTCGTTTACGCTTTCTCTCTTCTTGTGTTGTCGACCCAGCTTTCGGGTTTGCTACTTCTTGATGTTTCTCTTTCACTCTACCTTCAAGTCCAAAATCAATTTTTGTTGTGAAAAAACAAGATAATGGAGACCCGAAAGATCCAACCTTAGAACAATCAAGAAAAGATCTAGGATGGACATCATCAACAACACTCATTTTGCAAAATGTGAATAAACGCAGAGGCTCTAACACATAAAATATTTAATCAGCAGCTTTTCCTTCTATAACTATGACCAAATTCGACATTCTAAGACTCATATTCCTTTGACGATCACAAAGGATATCAAAGATGCAGAACAAAAACAAGCAAACACGCATAAAATCTTTAAATTACATCAAATTAGAAATCATTGCTTCGGATAATAAATGACCTAAATCTAAGACGTACATACATACACTACAAGAAAACAGAGCGATTTCCGACGGGCAAAAATCCGTCGGAAATCCGACAGATTTCCGACGAGCGGAATATCCGTCGGAAATTAAGCCGTCAGTCTTTATTCCGACGGATTTCCGACGGTGTTTCCGACGGATGCTGATCTTACCGACATGATGGCGGCGGTTTTCCGACGGAATAAGCCGTAGGTCTTTATTCCGATGGATTTTCGACGGTGTTTCCGACGGATGCTGATCTTGCCGACATGATGGCGATGGTTTTCCGACGATTGCATCCGTCGGCGATTTCCGACGGATTAGACTTTGCCGACATGGTTGCCGGCATCGTTGCCGACATTCCGTCGAAATGCCGTCAGAATGCCGTCGGAAAACTCACAAAATTTTGCTTATAAAAACGTATCCACCCCTCATTCATTTAGAATCATAAAAAACAAAAAAAAACAAATACATATACAATGTCTTATTTTCGATCGTGGATGGACAAACCTCTGCGTGATCCCGTGACGGGGGAATTGAAGATGAGTTCGCACAAGGTGTGGAGGAGTTCATGAATTTTGCGGCAAACAATAGCATGACATCAGAATACGGTAAAATGTATTGTCCTTGTACTAAATGTCAGAATCATAGATTAGTCTCAGTTATGGAGGTAAGGAAGCACTTATATAGGGATGGATTTATGCCTAGTTACAAGATTTGGTATACCCACGGAGAAACCGATTCAATGGTGCAATACTATGGTAGCACATCAGATAAGTTTGGTAGTACTTCGGGTACTAGGTTAGAGGAACCAACACCGGAAGTAGATGTAAACGCATGTTACACTCAGATGGTGAATGATGCGTTTCGTGAAAACATTGCATCGTATCATCATGTTGAGGATGGTAACAGGATTGAGGAACCAAATTCAGAAGCGCATAACTTTTTTGATATGCTAGATGCGTCAAAGCAGCCATTATACAGAGGATGTAGAGATGGAATATCGGCTCTTTCAACTGCAAGCAGGTTGATGACTATAAAGACGGATTTCAACTTGGCCGAAGATTGTGTTGATGCGATAGCTGATTTTGTGAGAGATGTCTTACCTGAAGATAATATTTCACCGGCTTCATACTACGAGATTCAGAAGCTTGTAGCTGGTCTTGGATTACCTTATCAGATGATAGATGTGTGCATCGACAACTGTATGATCTACTGGAGAAAGGATGAAAACCGGTTGAAGTGTCGTTTTTGTCACAAACCTCGCTATCAGGATACATGAGGCATAGTACCTGTTCCACATAAAAGGATGTGGTATCTTCCCCTAGCTGATAGGTTGAAGAGGTTATATCAATCGCAGCGCACGGCATGGCCTATGAGATGGCATGCAGAACATAACTCAGCTGGAGAGATAGCGCATCCTTCAGATGCAGAAGGATGGAAACATTTTGTAGAGGTTTATCCTAGTTTTGCGTGTGAGCCGAGGAACGTATACATGTGGTTATCTATGGATGGATTCAACCCATTTGGAAAGCATGGGAGGAAATATTCGTTGTGGCCAGTAATCGTCACACCGTATAATTTACCGCCATCTATGTGCATGAAACGAGAGTTTTTGTTCCTCACGATCCTCGTCCCAGGTCCAGAGCATCCTAAGAGATCGCTTGATATTTTCTTACAACCATTATTTTATGAGTTGAAAATGTTGTGGAAAGATGGTTTTGAAGCGTTCGATGTTTCCCTGCAACAGAATTTTATGATGCGTGCGGTACTTATGTGGACCATAAGTGATTTCCCAGCATACGGTATGCTATCTGGATGGTCGCCGCATGGAAGGTTGGCGTGTCCGTATTGTCAATATAACACTGATGCGTTCCAATTGAAGAATGGACGTAAGACTTCTTGGTTCGATTGTCATCGACGATTTCTACCGCATTATCATCCATATCGTCGGAGCACAACATTGTTTAAGAAGAACAAAAAAGTTTTCGATGGTCCACCTCCTGAGGTAGATGGGAATTATATTATGAATCAGTTAAGATATTTTGGTGTCGAGAAGACAGTTTCATGCGGGGGTAATGGGCATTATCCCGTTGACGGTTGTGGTGAGTACCACAATTGCCACAAGAAGAGTATTTTCTGGGATTTACCATATTGGAAAGACCATTTGCTGCACCATAATCTAGATGTGATGCACATTGAAAAGAACTTTTTTGACAACATCATGAACACTGTTCTAAATGTGCAAGGAAAGACGAAAGATAATTTGAAGGCGTGATTGGACTTGCCAGATATTTGTTCCCGTATGGAGTTACATGTAATGGCGAACGGGAAATCACTACATCCCCCTGTTTTTCGGATGAATGCGTCTTCAAAGGAGGAGTTCTACGATTGGATTAAGCACGGTGTAAAATTCCCAGACGGATACGCATCTAACCTTCGTAATTGAGTCGATAGTTCAGAAGGGAGGTTTTCTGGAATGAAGAGTCATGATTGTCATGTTGTCATGCAGCGCCTCCTTCCATTTGCATTTGAATGTCTTCTTCCTATAAACGTCCATGGAGCTATTGCAGGTTTACATACATTTACACTATTACGTACGTATGGTGATTTTATATTTTTAATTATTAAACGGAAGTTATTTAATTTTGTATGTGTACTATATATGCAGGGATCGGTGCTTTCTTCCGGGATATATGCACGAGATCACTTACATCAACCGGAATCCAAAATCTAGGGGAAAATATCCCGGTTCTCCTTTGCAACCTTGAGAAAATTTTTCCTCCTGCCTTTTTTGATGTTATGGAACATCTTCCTATTCATCTCCCTCGAGAAGCAGCACTTGGTGGGCCTGTTCAATACCGATGGATGTACACTTTTGAGCGGTATATGTTCCACCTAAAGAAGAAGGTGAAAATTCTTTCTAGAGTCGAGGGTTCTATTGTCGCACATAGCATTAATGAAGAAACTTCCAACTTTGCTAGCTACTACTTTCCAGCGCAAGTCCAAATAAAAAGTAGACGCCCCGCACGTCATGATGATAGAGGCAACAGAGTTAGTTATCCTGTCTATGTTCTCGATATATTTACTCAGATTGGACGACTAAGTGGAAAAAGCAAGGATCGACGACTATTAGAGGAGGAGCAAAGGCACTTGCATATGTATATTCTGACAAACTGCGATGACGTTTTAGAATATGAGAGGTACCTAATTAAATGTTATTTTTTATTGGTTAATGTTATTATAATTTTCTAATGCATTTGTTCATGCACATGATGTTCATGAACCAAATACGCGAATGGTATCCAAATTACACAGATGATGAGCTTGATGTCGTCAAGCAGAATGACTTTGTTGATTGGTTGAAATATCATGTAAGTCCTAAACCATGATTTATTATTATATATTTAAATTAGAATAATAAATTTTATATATAAACATTGTGTTGATTATTATCCACTTGAAATTTTAACAGGTTCGTTAGATGACTGCTCTCGGTAATGAGTTTCCGACCTGGTTAGTTGAGGTGATGAAAGGCCTGACGTTTATTGCAAAGTCTTATCCGATGTATTGCACCCGAGGGTATGCTTTTAAGGCTCATCGGGAAGGAAACTCAAAGACAACTTGTAATTCTGGTATATCAACTCAATATGGAGAAGTTGTGTACTACGGTGTCCTCCACGAAATATTGGAGGTCCATTATCTGAGGATGCTCGACTTGAGGTGCATTGCGTTATATTTTGATAGGTATAGTCCAGTAGGAGGTGTACGCCATGACGCATTTGGTGTTACATCTGTCCACTCTCGAAGGCGACTTCAAAAATACGATCCTTTCATTCTTACTTCACAAGCGGATCAGGTATCCTACATTCGATACCCCCGGGTTAGGAACAAGCAAGACCCTAGGATTACAGTTACGTCGATCCACCCAAGGGGAAGAGATTATGGTGTGGCAGAGCACGACCCTTTGCAGGTTCCGGTAATAGGTAACTTAGGTCCTATCGAGCATTCTCTTGAAGTTGATCTCATGGTTGATTTCACCATGGACGAGAATTACGAGGTCTTTGAGGATTCAGAAGAAGAGATAGGCGAATTTGACGAGCACTCCGATTCAGCTACGTCAGATTATTCTACGGATTCCGAGTAATGAATTTTATGTAATATATTGTATTTATCTATCATGTTTTAACCTTTTTATGAAATAAAAATGTAGCTTTCTTCCCGTAAATTAAACATAAATATAGCCGAGGGGGATTTACGGTTTTAGCCGAGGGGATGTTAATCCCCGGCTAAAACTTATACCAGGCAAGTCGGCCCAATTCCCTTCAAGCATCGATCGATACCAAGGAAATTTTCGACGGGTTCAAGAATTTTCTTATATCCGTCGGACATTTCCGACGGATTTTCGACGGCTTACGGTTTTAGCCGAGGAAATGTTAATCCCCTGGCTAAAACTTATACCGGGCAAGTCGGCCCAATTCCCGTCAAGCATCGATCGATACAAGGGGTATCGATCGATACCAAGAATTTTCTTATATCCGTCGGAAATTTCCGACGGATTTCCGATGGCTTACGGTTTTAGCCGAGGAAATGTTAATCCCCCGGCTAAAACTTATACCGGGCAAGTCGGCCCAATTCCCGTCAAGCATCGATCGATACCAAGGGATATCGATCGATACCAAGGAAATTTCCGACGGGTTCAAGAATTTTCTTATATCCGTCGGAAATCCGTCAGAAATTTCCGACGGATTTCCGACGACTTACAGTTTTAGCCGAGGAAATGTTAATCCCCCGGCTAAAACTTATACCGGGCAAGTCGGCCCAATTCTCGCCAAGCATCGATCGATACCAAGGAAATTTCCGACGGATTTCCGACGAAGCAGGGTTTTAAACCTCAAATTTGCACGTTTTTGAAGTGGTTAGGTCTCCGTAGATGTAGAATTAACAAATATACACTAGTTTATGTGAAATGTTTTCAAAATCATACGTTTTAGACTATTTACTTAAAACCTAGAGTAAATACGTGAATGTCCTTAGATGTTCTATGTGATTTTATGAATGTTTGATATCATTCATCGAACGATTTTTATAAAATCCTAAATAATTTGTTTTGATTGGTTTTTAAAAGTTTTTCTTATATCTATGTAACACTAATAGTTATTAAACATTGAAATTTATCAAAATTTAAATTTTTAAACCCTAAACCCTGAACCCGTCGGAAATCCGTCGAAAATTTTCGACGGGTTTATTAATTTTTACCCGGGAAATTGAACGCCTAACGAAATTTCTCAAAATTTGAGGCGGTTAAATTTCTCGATTTCCGACGGCAAACCGACGGCGTGGTCCGTCGGAAACGGGTTAAAAATAATAAATCGACGATCTCTTCTTCTTCTCTCTTTCTCTCTTAATTCTCTCATCTTTCTCTCTTCTTCTTCTCTCCTTCTCTCCGATCTCTCTTCTTCTCTCTTTCTCTCCTATCTCTCTTCTTCTCTCTTTCTCTCCTATCTCTCTTCTTCTTCCACCTCCCTCCACCGCCTCTTGTTCTTCCACCTCTCCACCGACGGGGCTTCTTCCACCTCCTCCGCCGCCTCTTCCTCTTCCACCTCCTCCGCCGGAAATCTTCCTCTTCCACTATGTAAGAAACCTCCTCTTTAAATGTGTATATATCTGTGTATTTAGATTTTAGGATTTGTGCTTTTAGATTTAGATTGATTTGTGGAATTAGATTTAAGTTTATTTGTGGATTTTCGTTTTGTGTAGTGTTAGATTGTTGCATGTGGATTTAGATTAGGGTTTTAGTTTAGGTTAATTATTTATAAATTTTAAAAAACGTTTTTGATAATTATATATATAAAAAATATTTTTAAAATTATATTTATATGAAAAGTATATTTGAAAAAAACATTATTTCGAAATTTTATATCTATGAAAAAAACGTTTTTTACATATATATATTTTTAAAAACGTTTTTACATAATTTATATATATGAAAAATGTTTTTACAAAATGTATATATATAAAAATGATTTGTAAAATTTATATATATGAATAAAAAACGTTTTTTGTATATCTGTATTTTATAAAACGTTTTAAAAAAAATTATATATATGAAAAACATTTTTGTTATATATATATGTATGTTTTGAAAATATATTTATAAATAGAATTTTATTAAATGTTTTTGTAAAATATCTTTAATAAATAAATTTTGGGAAAAAAATTTCAATACATATATATTTTAAAAACGTTTTTTTTTAATTTTAAAAAACTTTTTAACAAATTTTTAGATATGTATTTATTTTTCAAAAACATTTTTACAATTTTTTATATATCTATATTTTAAAAACGTTTTTTTAAATCTATTAATTTTTTTACTAAATATTTATGATATTTTTTATATTTTTTGAAATGATTCGGTTTTTATTGTTGTAGATCTTATGTGCAATTCGATATTGACCGTGCTGGCGGTTCGAGGCAAGGAGGGCGGAGGCCCGCTACCTCAAATCCGAACCCGGGTATTGTCCCGCCTACGGCGCCTTCACCTACTCCCGATCAAGAGAGCGTAGGTCAACCGATGACCATGACCGTCGAGTAGCTCGTTCAACAGCCGGGACGAGAATTACTCATATTTCTCGACCCGAAACGCCGCATCCCGAGATCTACTTGGTTATACTATGTCTTTTCTTAATTAATATATATATTTTTTAATCGATTTTTAATTTATTTTTTCATGGGTTTGGATTCTCAAGGAATGGCATTAGCAAGTCGGTTTTGAGGATGTTGCACAACCTCCTCAAACACCCATACCCGACATATGCCGATATACCGTCGGACGACCGAGATATGTGGTTTCGTACCTTTGCGGTAAGTGATAATTTAATTATTTTTTTCTATTATATTTTGAGATTTTGTTAACAAAGTTTATTTCTATTTCTTTTGTAGCAAGAGTTTAATTGGAAATCAACGCTCACGAAGACGGTCGAGGCAGAATTTCACACGGAGGCTGCCCGGCAATTCTCTCGCCACATCTGCGATTGGAAGAAGGCTTGGAAGAAGGGGAAAGGTAAGCCGAAAGGCTTGAACGAGGATGTGTACAAGGGGTACGAGCCGTACTGGAAATTGCCGTCGACCATAGCTGATTCTGAGACTCACACCAAGAACTGGAGGAGTGACCGGAACGGGAAGGGAGAAGCCGTTCACAACAACGGGGCAAAGAGCTACTTGACAACGGCCGACGAAATGGTAAGTACTTTTTTAGTTTTTATTTCTTTTTTATTAAAAAACGGTTTTCTTTAACCGTTTTATATATTTCGTAGACGGAGAAATTGGGCGAAGAGCCCGATCACCTTGCATTGATGGAGAGGGACGCACACCAACAAGAAGACGGGCCAAATTCAAGATCCAGAAGTGAGGGAGTACGTCGAAACCGTGAAGAGGGCGAAAGACGATTTGCTCACCCAGAGATCGCAAGACGATTACACCGGATCCAACGAAGTCACTCGGGCCGAGCTAGTCCTCGCGGTAAGTAAAACTTATGATAATATTTATTTAGATAATTATTTTTTAATTGAAAATCTAAACTTTTTAAATTGTTTTTGTAGGAGGTACCGGTTAGGAAAGGTCGTCGGCCGGGGTTGGGTAAGGTTGCGACCCAATCCACTTCTTCTTCGGCCGGTTTTTCGATGGATGAAGACCTTATCCGGCAAAACGAAGAGCTCACGGCAAAGGTCACGGTATTGGAGGACAAGCAAACGAAGTGTGCGGATTTCTTCAAGACGAAATTCCCGGACATGCCACCGGATCTATTTTGATTATTTGTTTTTTTATGTAATTTCAACTTTTTCTAAAACTTTTAAATATTTATGTTTTTTAAGATTTTATTTATATAATTAATTTTCGTTTTTAAAATCATTTAATTTATTTAATTTAATTAATAAATAATTTTAATAAATATAAATTAATATAATAAATATTACAAAAAAACATAAAATTGCCGTCGGAAATCCGTCGGTAAATAATCCGTCGAAAATCAGTAGGTAAAAAAGCCGTCGGAAATCCGTCGGTAAATAAGACATCGGAATTCCGTCGTTAAAAAGCCATTGGAGTGGATTCACAAACCGTTGGAAATCCGTTGGAAATTAACCGTCGGGAATCCCTCGGTTTTTCGTCGGAATTATTACCGACGGATAACTCATCGGATTTCCGACGGATTTTATTTCCCGACGAGATAGAACCGACGGGCAAAATCCGTCGGAAACCCATCGGAAAGGTCTATTTCCGACGGGATACCGACGGATTTTGCTGTCGGTTCTAGCGTGTTTTCTTGTAGTGATACCGGAGTCTCTTCGAATCACATCAGACAAGACATCAGTGATACATATAATCTCTTTGAATCACATCAGAAAAGGCATTGTTTCTCACCAAGATAAACATAAATAAAGCCAGAACCCAACGCTAAGAGTAATATTGTGATTATTAAATTTAACTAAAGGTATTGTTAATAAACCATTGCATAACGCCCAATAATTTTAAATTTACGCTACAATAAAGATTACCAAGTTCTCAATAAATATCCTAAATCAAATGAGAAACAATCTAGCAAAGTTGTGATTTTGAATTTTAGTTTTTTCAGAAGGAAGAAGAAGTAACGTCGAGCTAATTGTTGGAGAGGTTAATAACAAGCAAACCTTGAATCAGGCCAAATGCTTCAGGGAGCAATCTCAGCTTCCTGCCAGACAAATGCTTCAGGGAGCAATCCACCAGATTGGTCGACGCTTGCTGCAGTAGATAATCATGCATTTGAGTTTGAAACTTGTGTTTAGTCATTCTCTGAATAGTTGTCTGATTCGTGATCTCTGGATTCTGATATATCATGGTTTTTATAAGTCCTTTTTATAGAGTCTTTCTAGTGTTTTGTAGTCTTTTAGAGTCTTTTACAGGTCATAGCACGTTTGGAGCGTAATTGGAAGTATTGGAGCTTTCTGGAACAGTTTGGAGCAAAAGCTGGAGTCGTGTTGCTGAGTAACTGATTTCACGACAAGTATCGATCGATACCCCCTGGTATCGATCGACACTCTTCGAGGCTGACACGACATGCGACGTTAATGAAGAGTTGAAGAATTGCAACTTGGTCCAGAAGTCTTTAATAATTACAAGAAGATCCAGTTCGTGTTTTAGGTTATTTATAGGGATTTTACAGCCACTTTGTAGTCTAAGCTTTATTTTCTATACTTTGATTTTACTTTTGGTTTTTAGAGAGACAAGTCTGAATCTCCCTTCGTCCGAGATCAGATCTCAAAACCTTTTGTTACTCTTTCTATTTTATTGATGATTTATTCAGTTATGTTGATTGTTTCATTCTCCATATCTGAGTAAATCCACTGTAGGTTTAGGGTTTTCTCATAAAGGATTTCTCTGAATGCTAGGTTGATTATCTGTTAGGATTCACCATCTAAATTAGTTCTTCGTCATATGTTGTTCTCAAAGCTAATTCTAGGTTGACGAATCTGGAATTTAGATCTTAGGATAATTGATTAGGCACGAGAGTGCGATTAATTACCTGATAGAACCTTATGTGAGAAAATTGATTATTCGCAAAGAGATTTGGTTTAATTGATTTGTGAACATATCAAACCTGAACTTTAAAGCTGATTTAGACTTTAGGATTCGCAAAGAGATTTAGAATTCCTAGGATTTAGATTTAGATAGTTTTCGCAACGAGAGTTGGTTAGGTATATTTTAGTGATTTGAGTTCAAGAACCGTGCGTAATCTGAATCATGTTAGTTAATTTAGCTGCATTCATTGATTTCCTGAGAAAAACTCTGGGCCTATTTTTCTCCATTGATTTACAACACTTTTAATTGCGTACTTGTTTTCGTTTACATCTCTTGATTTAGCGTATTTTGGATCTATATAATCTATTGTGTGTCTCTGTGAGTCCTTGTGTTCGACCCCTAGCTATACTACGACAATTGCTTTAGTATCTAAATAGGGTATTAATTTGAGCATATCAAATTTGGCGCCGTTGCCGGGGACTCAATTCGCCATTAGATTTTAGCTAAAAAATCGTCTAAATTTGTCTAAAAAATTAGATATTAATTTGAGTATCGGTCGATACCCGTCGTATATTTCAGTTACTTACGTTCTTGACTTTTGTTTTCAGGTGCATGCCTAATCTAGAAACCAGGAGCAACAAGAACACCCCGCTAGTTGATCTATCACTGGAACAGCTAGCACTTGTGGAACGCACAAATAGGAAAGCAAAGAAATCAGCTAAGATGAACAACAATCAGTTGGTTCGTGATGCAGCTGGTGCTTACAGAGACCAAGAGGGTCGGTTGTGCAATGAGCAAGGACAACGTCTGGATGGAGAGGGGATCGTCATGCCACCTGCTCCTGTTGTCGCTGCGAATGTCGCTGGGAACGCGAGGAATGATGTGGTTAATCGTGGAAGGACGATTGGTGAGTACAACAGGCCTGACCAGTTTTTCTCCAATCGGTCAGCGATTCGTCCTCCTGCGTTTGAGAGGAATGACTTTGAGCTGAAGCCTGCTTACTTTGCTCTTGTGGGACAGCATCTTTTTCATGGTTTTCCTCATGAACATCCGATGGACCATGTGGAGAAGTTCGAGGACTTGGTCACTAGCATCAAGAGCAATGGAGTGTCCTACGACTATCTCTTCTGCAAGATCTTCCCCTACTCTCTAGGTGGAGATGCGACCTACTGGCTGAGGCAGCTACCTCCTGGTTCGCTAACTACTTGGGAGGACACTAAGAGAGCCTTCCTGATCAACTTCTACGATGATGCACGATCTGAGGATCTGAGGAATAAAATCTCCCAATTTTCTCAAGGACCTACTGAGGCGTTCAATGCTGCTTGGACGAGATTCAGATCGTATCAGAGAGATTGTCCACATCACGGATACTCTGATGTGCAGCTGCTGGGTATCTTCTTTAGAGGAGTGGATTGGAGGTATCAGATGGCTCTGGACGCTTCGACCAATGGTAATTTCAACACCAGGTACCCTGAGGATGCTTATGTGTTGATTGAAAACTTTGAATCTAGCAGTAGCACCAAGAGCGCAGACTTCGAGCGCAAGAAGCTGGCTGTTAACATGGATGGGTCGCAGATCGCTGAAGTTAAAGCTCAGCTGGATTCTATGCACAGTATTCTGCTGGGAAAGACAACAAATACCGTCCACTTTGCTGCTGAGAATGAAGTAGAAGATGTTAACTACATTGGTGGTTCTGGTTTTCAAGATCAGCGATTTGGATACAACGCCAATCGAAACTTCACCAACAATGCTCAGCAAGGAGGGTACCAATCCCCATCACCCAAAGCTCCTGACAGTAAGATTGAGGCTATGCTTGAACAGCTGGTTCAAGGGCAGGAGAAGATGACCGTAACCTTCAATGGGAAACTGGATGATGTATACACCGAATTAAGGGGAAGGATCGAGGCTCTCGATACCAGTCACATGATGCTGGAAACGCAAGTAGCTCAGACTGCAGCAAATGCCAAGGGAAAGACGGTTCAATCACACAATGAACACGTCAATGCGATCAGCTCAAGTGCAGAAAATTTTGAAGATGATTTAGAAATCGCCAAGGAATCGATCGATACTCCCTTGTATCGATCGATACCAGTTCAGACACATGATCGAATGGATACAAGAACCCGTGTATCGATCGATACCCCATTGGTATCGGTCGATACTGAGGCGATTTCTGAGGAGACACATAAGATTTCGACTGTGGTGCCTAAAAAAGTTGCAGAGAGAGTCTATATACCGAGGATACCTTATCCCAGAGCTCTTGGGAAGGCTAAGAAGGAGGTAGAGGACGCCATATGCAAGGCTATGCTGGATAAGCTGATTGTGGAGCTTCCCCTTGATGATGATAAATCTGTCAAGGATGATTCAACAGCAAGAGTATCGATCTATACCATACCTGGTGTCGATCGATACCCCTCGCAGAACGAGCCAGAAACTGTGGAAACACCTGAGTTGATCAAAGAAAGAGTTCGCAAGCCCAAGAAGCTGAATCCTGTTCCTAAACACCTCAGAGATCCCATCTCTCCAAAGCAGCTGCATGGCTTTGAGAAGATGGTAAGAATGATTTCTCCTGAATCGTCTTTTGAAGAAGCTCTAGAGTGCCGTCCTATGCTAAGTCAATTCAAAGATTGCAGAGAAACTGAGGAAGGGATTAAGGCACTCTTCATTAAGGCTAGAGATACACCTCCACTGAGACAGTTGACCCAAAGGGAAGATCCAGGGAAATTCGTGGTTCCATGCTCTATCTCTGGAGTTGATTTTAAAGAGTCTCTCGTTGACTCAGGGGCTAGTGTCAATGTCATCTTAAGGGCAATTGCAGAGCGGTTGGGGGCTGATATTCGATCACCAGAGGCATCTATCACATTCACGAACGACTCCACCTCGCTTCCACACGGTACTATCCATGGTTTGCTGGTCAAAGTAGGAGACTGTCTAGTGCCTACTGATTTTCAGGTTGTGGAGATGAGTGCGATATCTCGTATGCCTATACTCCTGGGACGACCGTTTATGGCTACTGCTGGCGCGATCATAGACACGCCTAATAAGAGAATCTCTTTCTCTTACATTGACGGAGGGGTATATTATGATGTAATTCCCCCTAGGAGTGCTCCCAAACGTGTCTCTAGCATCGAGGTTGTCACAGGAGAGTCGCTAGCAATTGATATTTTGGAAGAGCCTACTGATGAGCCTACTGTCACAGACGTTTCAGTTGAACCGCCCAGCATCCCCAAGGAAGTTGTCAAGAAGGCTAAGGCAACAAAGAAGAAGGCCAAGCGCATAAGAGTCGAGAATCTCCATGTCACTTTAATCCCTCAGAATTATGATGGAGATTCGATTGAGTACAAGGTGAAGTGCAAAGGAGCCTCAAAGCCATTCTCTAAGGCTAGAATTCTTCTTACTTCGGAGCTGAAAGAGAAAGGAAAGAAGTTCGTGGAAGGCATGTTGAGCAGAACTCTGAAGCTAGCAATGTCGAGTTGTGGAGCATGTTTTGGTGCAAGCTCCCATTCTTATCCTGCCTGAGCAGCGTTACAGTCAAGCTATTGACGTTAAACGAGCGCTTGGTGGGAGGCAACCCACTGGTGAGTCTATATATATATAAGTATTTTCTTTTTATTTTTCGTTTTGTGTCAGGATAAACAAGGAGCAAACTCGAAATCGCCTGAGTGTCGATCGATACCCTTCAGTATCGATCGATACCCTATGCGATTGAGAAAGGTTCATGTCGATTTAAGTCTGGTATCGATCGATACCATGCTGTGTGTCGGCCGATACTCAATGTTCCAGCAAGGTAACTTCTTGTTTTTCCCAATTTTATTCTGTTCTTTTGTTTTCTTTCACCAACTCTAGGCTAGATAACACTGGGGACAGTGTTGTTCAAGTCTGGGGGAGGTGTCTGCTGACATTGTGTTTGTTTTTCTTAGAGTCAGTCGTTTTTATCGAGTCAAAATTGTTTTATTGAGTCAAAACTTGTTGGAGATGATGATCATGTGCTTGAACCTTTTGATTTTGTTTTTAAGTGCACAGTGTTACAGGATCAGTTCTATATCGACTAATGAAAAATCCAAAGACTGACCAGTTGACTAGAAAACATACATGTTTCCAGCAGAGTTCTTCTGAAGCCTGAGCCAACTTTGGCACTTCATCGATGTGGTTTGTGTTCATAGAGTTTGATTCATCATTCATATCTGACAAAGGAACCCATGAGTTTAAAAATAATGGTATTTCTCTCCCTGTTACAAGTTGATAAGAGCATAAAAGATGAAATGATTTTCTTCTGAGTAGAGGGCTAGGAAAGTTTCCAAGGATCCCATTATTCTATTTCAGAGGAGATGATCACACAAAGGTGAAAGCGAGGTTAGGAAAATTTCCTATGATACCATTATTCGCCTACGCCTTTGATTACTTTTGAGGGAAGAACCAGGGATTCGGTGGCTAACACCATCAATACTCGCGTCTCAATCCCTTAATATGTAAATGCTAGAAACATAATAAGAAATAAGTTTGGGGGAGAGAAATAAAACCAAAAAGTGTGAAAAGGGTGGTTCCTTGTTATGATATTGTATAGTAAAGAATCTAGAAGGTTCTTGAACATTAGCTGCAGCGATGAATCTGGCGATGAGGGCTTTATTTGAACAATGCTGTGGGATAATGTGTGGAGTCTGGAAAAGTTGCGAATGTCTACGGAGAAGTACATGGTGGTTAGATCGAAAACTGGTTAGGTGACACTTGGGTACTTAGAAAGAGGGTCATTTCGATGGTTAATGAACAGATGAGTCTCCGCGTTTTCAAACCTCTTACTCTGATTTAGTCTTCTATTTGCTTGAGGGCAAGCAAATGCTAAGTCTGGGGGAGTTGATATATCATGGTTTTTACCCTATTTAAGCCATGATATAAGTCCTTTTTATAGAGTCTTTCTAGTGTTTTGTAGTCTTTTAGAGTCTTTTACAGGTCATAGCACGTTTGGAGTGTAATTGGAAGTATTGGAGCTTTCTGGAACAGTTTGGAGCAAAAGCTGAAGTCGTGTTGCTGAGTACCTGATTTCACGACAAGCATCGATCGATACCCCCTGGTATCGATCGACACTCTTCGAGGCTGACACGACATGCGACCTTAATGAAGAGTTGAAGAATTGCAACTTGGTCCAGAAGTCTTTAATAATTACAAGAAGACCCAATTCGTGTTTTAGGTTATTTATAGGGATTTTAAAGCCACTTTGTAGGCTAAGATTTATTTTCTATACTTTGATTTTACTTTTCGTTTTTAGAGAGACAAGTCTGAATCTCCCTTCGTCCAAGATCAGATCTCAAAACCTTTTGTTACTCTTTCTATTTTATTGATGATTTATTAAGTTATGTTGATTGTTTCATTCTCCATGTCTGAGTAAATCCACTGTAGGTTTAGGGTTTTCTCATAAAGGATTTCTCTGAATGCTAGGTTGATTATCTGTTAGGATTCACCATCTAAATTAGTTCTTCGCCATAGGTTGTTCTCAAAGCTAATTCTAGGTTGACGAATCTGGAATTTAGATCTTAGGATAATTGATTAGGCACGAGAGTGCGATTAATTACCTGATAGAACCTTAGGTGAGCAAATTGATTATTCGCAAAGAGATTTGATTTAATTTATTTGTGAACATATCAAACTTGAACTTTAAAGCTGATTTAGACTGTAGGATTCACAAAGAGATTTGGAATTCCTAGGATTTAGATTTAGATAGTTTTCGCAACGAGAGTTGGTTAGCTATATTTTAGTGATTTGAGTTCAAGAACCGTGCGTAATCTGAATCTTGTTAGTTAATTTAGCTGCATTCATTGATTTCCTAAGAAAAACCCTAGGCCCATTTTTCCTCCATTGATTTACAACAATTTAAATTGCGTACTTATTTTCGTTTACATCTCTTGATTTAGCGTATTTTGGATCTATATAATGTATTGTGTGTCTCTGTCAGTCCTTGTGTTCGACCCCTAGCTATACTACGCAACTGATTTAGTATCTAAATAGGGTATTAATTTGAGCATATCAGATTCCTGAGAATAAACCTTTGACCTAACGTTTTTCCTTTATTGAATTTACATCGTTTTAATTGCTTTCTTTACTTTTCTAAAACCAACCATATTCTTGTCTTAGCTTAGTTTCATAATTGTGAGAATTGTAGTGTAACATTGGTCTCTGTGGATTCGATCCTAAAGTACTGTATTGACAACCATTACGATTGCGGTAGTGTACACTTTAGTTAATTGACTACGTGGTAAAACACCTAAATCAAGGTCGGTTGCAAATCTTACAAATCTTAGGTTGCCATTAGAAATTATTGATGTATCCATTGACAACTGCATGATTTTCTTGAAAACTGATAATAACTTGGAAGAATATCAATTTTTTGTAAAGCCGAGATAACATCATTTTAACTCTAGTGTTCATAACTATGTATCGTATAAGACTATCGTATAAGACTATTGTTTAAAGACCTAGCCTAGCAAAATATTATTTTGTGGTTTTATGCGTCTTCCTATAAAGGGACTAGAAAGTTACCGTTTTCATTTAGAGAAAGTCATGCAGGCTATGAAAGATGCAACAATGAGTGGAAAAGATAATATTGAACTTGAGAATACATGACCCTCCCATCCTCGAAACTTCGTATTCTCATTCCATCGATAGTAACAACACGTTTGTTCACAATATACTGCTTTTTAATCTACAAATCACATTTTATTAGACGTACACTCTTTTTCTCTTTTTTCAACCACTAGTTTTATAAAATTATATTATTCGGTCATATTACTTTATCATATTAATAATTAACAAACGAGTAAGTTAATTAGGATTATATTGTTCCTACTACATATATCACATAGATTATAGGAGTGACCTTGAAAAACTTGTGTTTAAATAGAAACAAGGAATTTAGATGGTAAGATTTTTTTTTTTTTTTCGCTAGAACATATGTCATCTCAGTAGTTGTTAAGGTATCAACACTTGAAAAATTATATTTTACTTTGTTGTGACAAAAGAAAAATATTGTATTAATATGCGTGTAAGTTTTGGGCTTCATATATGGGCTTTGTGCTATATATATCATACATAAAAGTGTGTATATATGTGTTATGTAGTTGTCAAACCTAAACCTACTTTTGTTTCTTCTTTCCGCCGTTTTCATTGTGTTTTCATCTGCACAAAAAATCCCAAAAGTTGGATTTTCGACAAAATTCTTATCATCGAAATTTGTTCGAGCTATTCATTGTGAGTATTTCTCTCTTAAACTACATTATACACTTTATCATTTAGATTAGTTTCTTACAAATCTGGAATATCTTAAATTCATATTTCTATCGTAATAAATTCTTGATTTGCCACATGTCTACTGAAATCGAAGCTTTTGTTTAAAATATATGTTATCTACTTAGAAAACATGTTCTTGATTTTAGTATTGTAATTTTTGTGTGTGTTCATTTTATTTTTATATGAGACTTTAATATCATGTAATGCATATTTTAAAGTTGTAAATTATGTTGCTTCTTATAATGTATATAGATATATACATGTCAATAGATTATTTGATTTGATATGATTGTTACCTAATATCTTTTATATTAAAAACTCAATTTATTAAGTAAATTTTTATAAAAAGGCTAAAACAAAAATTTGTATAACTATAGATGATAGTTTATGTTAGTCTCGTCGATTTGTCACTACTTTAATTCAAATCCGCATAATCCATTTTTTGTTTGTCAAAGTCCTCATAATACATATTAATGACAAAGTAAATGTGGGTCTTACATCAACTTATTCGTGTGTATATTTTTTTTCAAATTGTAAAGTAATTGTGTGATTTATGTTTTGAGAATTTGTCTTTTTCCGTTTAACAATTTCTTAAAAAACAAATTAATTTTTTTTATCATTAATTCAAATAGGTACTGGTGAACTGTTATCCATATTAACTTCGTTGCTTCTTCCGATCTGTAAAATATGAGCAACTGTGAGCATTGTCTATACTTTATGCAAATAGTTATTTTTGAATTGCTGACTATATTACTTAAATTGCTTTTTCCAGTTTGTCTAAAACACGAGTAAATGTGAGCAGTATCTATGCTTCATGTTATTTTAATTTTAACCATTTTAAAAGACTTTGATATGGTTTCATATCAGCATGCAAGTTATTTTGATATAATTGTTGTGATATCATTTGGTATATAAATTTGTATGTTTAATATATGTAAAATATACAAGATTTTCATGCAAGAGGATGTAGTTCGCATTTTGGTTTTGGGACACATTCTCTCTCTCTCTTTCAAGAAATGTTATTTTCCAGATAGAGATTTGTTAGTCCTTTTTTTTTTGCTTTTTTTTTTTTTTTTTTGGCTGTCCGGTCGGCATCAGACTGGAAAGATGAGGACTGGCTACCTCATGCCAAACCAGAAAGACTTCACGTCTTCCGACTATTGCCTAGAGTGAGTAGACCCAACTGACAAAGCCCCCTCACGTTTTTTTGCTTTCTTTAGGCGATATTATGTTAGGCACTCATATAAAGCTCACAAAGCATAGGAATCTAGGCTGTAAAGAGAGAATTTAGTCCATGCTAATTAAATCCACATAACAAAACAATATACCCTAATTTTTTGGTATACCAATTTATCAAAGCAGTCTCCTATATCAATAGAAAACACATTAGAAGAGTGTACAACATGAACCAAATACGAAAATCAAAGCACTCAAATGGCTAATTGGACTTGTTAAAAACAACAAAAAACTATGGTTTCTCCACAGTTTAACTGGTAAAACTGAATAATCCAAATTTTTAAAAAGGCCAAAATCACCCATGCAAAAGAGATACATTAAAAGATGCGAGTACAAAAAAAAAACACAAAGAAATGTAAAAAGAAGACGATGGGAATCCCAGAAGATGATGCAATGTAACACAAGGTCATGAAGGTAACTCTGCGTTGAGAATCATGATTCACGCTTTTGTCTCACTATCTCTATCTCTTTTCCCCTCTTTGTATGCCACGAAAACAAAGAAATATATTTGTGTTTTTTTTCTTCTTTGCATTCAGTGTTAAAACTAAAAACATCTAATGAGAAAAACTTATAGAACCTCAAAGCTAGAGAATGATTAACATACATGTGTCAAGGATTAGTTAGTAAAAATAAATTCTTAATTGATGATGTCAATCTAATCCTTGACACATGTCAATCTCTCCGACTTTGATGTTCTATAAATTTTACTACCAGAAAAAGTACAAACTCACTTCTTTTCATCCAAAATTAGAAGAATACCTTTAGAGTCATCACAAAGAGTTCGGACATTTCTACTGCTGCCTCGTGTCTCACGTACACTATATGGTTACATTGAAGATATGTAGTTCATAAATTAGCGGGTGTTTATCCAACTTCTTCTTTTTAAGTGGTTCATCCAATACATGACCAGTGTTTCTATCTGACGTGATATCATAAAATAAAGCTGAAAGACGAATATGGTATATTATGATGGATTCTATCAATAAACCATCCACATTGATAGAGTTAAGTTGATTACAAAGGAGAATAAACAAAAGAAAAGTGCCAAAATAGATATCATAATGAATGGACAACACTTCCTCTCACACACACACCTTGTTTGCTTTATTTAAAGAGTTTGCTAAAACTACAAGAAAAGACGATCCTAATTGAGACGCAACCAAAAATTTAGCCCAAGATCTTGTCCATTAGTAATCTGTCCCATTAACTGACTGACTTTTTTCTTCACCTTCTATGTCTTTTTCGTCTCTTTGGCTTCCGGAGACTTGTGCCAACACACACAAACAAAAAAACCACATCTTAAACAAAGAAAGAAAGAAAAAAAACTGAATTTACTGATGGTTATCTGAAGGTAGTGAAAGGAAGTACAAACTCACTTCTTTTCACTTGGATTTAAGTCTTTGGGAACCTCATCGATTGTAGAGATTATCATCTTCTTTATCTGTTAAAAACAAAACAAACAGGGAATACAGCCACCATTTTAGAGATAAAATTGCCAAAAGCAACCATAAATACTTGTAACTTGTCCTCTTTGGAATGATGGTTCGGTGAAAGAAGACGGAACTCTTTTGTCAAGCCGAAACACTCACCAACATTCTCTGGTGAGAAAAAGTCAAGAGCCACCTTTGTGCAGGACTGCAAGAAACAAGATGATGAACCTTTTTTGTTGAGAGATTAAAATCCCAATTGTATCCTAAGCAAAAATTATATATATATAAATTTTACCTTCAAATTCCTCACTTGATGAGGGCAACCTACAGGTATTAAAACAGCATCTCCAAGCTTCTGAACGAAGGTCCATGGTTCAATTCCAACACAATATAGCCCATAAAAAATATGACACCCCAAAACTGCCAAAGATAGATAGATACATACGTGATACATTGAACCATGGACCTTCGTTCAGAAGCTTGGAGATGTTGTTTTAATACATGTAGGTTGCCCTCATCAAATGAGGAATTTGAAGGTAAAATTTATATATATATATATATATATACTTTTTGCTTATGATACAATTGGGATTTTAATCTCTCAGCAAAACAAATTCATCATTTTGTTTCTTGCAGTCATGCACAATGGTGGCTCGTGACTTTGTATCACCTGAGAATGTCGGTGAGTGTTTCCACTTGACAAAAGAGTTCCGTCTTCTTCCACCGAACCATCATTCCAAAGAGGACAAGTTACAAGTATTTCTAGGTTTTTTTCGATTTCTGGTTACTTTTGGCAATTTTATCTCTAAAATGGTGGTTGTATTCCCTGTGTGTTTTGTTCTTAACAGATAAAGAAGATGGTAAAATCTCTGCAATCGATGAGGCTCTCAAAGAATTAAATCCAAGTGAAAAGAAATGAGTTTGTACTTCCTCTCACTACCTTCAGATAACCATCAGTAATTTCAGTTTTTTTTCTTTCTTTGTTCAAGATGTGGTTTTTGTGTGTGTGTGTGTGTGTTGGCACAGGTCTCCGGAAGCCAAAGAGACGAAAAAGTCAGTCAGTTAATGGGACATATTACTAATGGATAAGATCTTGGGCTAAATATTTTGGTTGCGTCTCAAATAGGATCGTCTTTTGTTCTAGTTTTAGCAAACTCTTTAAACAAAGCAAAGAAGGTGTGCATGAGAGGAAGTGTTGTCCATTAATTATGATATCTATTTTGGCACTTTTCTTTTGTTTATTCTCCTCCGTAGTCAACTTAACTCTATCAATGTGGATGGTTTATCGATAGAATCCAGCATAATATACCATATTCTTCTTCCAGCTTCATTGTATGATATCGCGTCAGATAGAAAAACTGATCGTGTATTGGATGAAACACATAAGAAGAAGAAGTTGGATGAACTACATATCTTCAATGTAACCAGATAGTGTACCTGAGACATGGGGCAGCAGTAGAAATGTCTGAACTCTTTGTGATGACTTTGAAGGTACTCTTCTAATTTTAATAAAAAATATAAAAAATATTTTACTACCAGGAAATTTTTTTACTACCTATTAATCCTTGACACATGTCAATCTCTCCGGTTTTGATGTTCTATAAATTTTGTCATTAGCTGTTTTTTATTTTAACACTTAATGGAATAAATGAAACACACAAATATTATGCTTCTTCGTTTGCTTGGCATACAAAAAAAAGCGGAAAAAGATAGAGAGAGAGAGAGAGAATCGTTAGTCATGATTTCCAACACATATGTATCTTCAATACTTTGTGTTATGTTGCACCTCATCTATCGTCCTTCAATATACCTCTTCGTATGAGTGATTTTGGCATTATATATTTGAATTTGGTCGGGTTCTTCAGTTTTAATAGTTTAACTATGGGAAAACCAGGGTTTTTTTCATTGATAATAAGGTTGAATTGGCAATTTGGGTACTTTGATTTTGGTTTTTTCATGTTATATACTTCTATACTCTTCTGTTGTGTTTTATGTAGATATTGGTGGTTGCTTTGATAAATGATGGGTTAGTGTTATTTATTGAAGTTTATGTCTGGGATTTGTTGGGATATCAAATTTAGGGCTTTTTTGTTATGTGAATTCAGTTGAATGTTTAATGTTTTGGTTTATCACTTGTGTGTAGTATAGTAGGGGTAGAAGAAAAGAGATCAACCATGCTTGATCAATGATGGTAAAACCTTTTTAGATCACAAGTTTTAGCGTTTGTGTTTTCAATTGATTTTTACATTTGGAACCCCTCTATTCGATTATATCGTATCCGTATTTTGGAAAACCTCTGTTCATAACTCTTTTTGTTTGCATATATATATGATTTTTCTTAGACGCATCATGATCTAGTGATCTTAGGATTTAGCAACAAGCCTTTTCTTAAAAACATGGATCTGTTTTCAAAAGTTGCCTTGCTTGTTTTCCAACAGATTTTTGCGCACAAACTGTCTATTCGTGCTTACTATTTTAAACAACTTTGATGCTCAAACTGTGACATCTCAAAAATCAAAATTTTCAATTAAAATCCTCAAACCTTAACTTTAAAATTTGTCGATAAATAAACCTTAACCATAACTTTCCAAAGAAAAAACTCTAACTTATGAAGGAAGCAATGTTCCAGACTCCTAATCCCCGAATGAAGGTTTTATCCATTCTAAGTTGAGTTAGAGGTAATGTTGAGCCAAAAAAAGAGTTGGTTCAAAGGAAGAATTAGAGCAATAGTTAGGTCTGTTTCGGGTGAAGGATAGCTGATATATCATGGTTTTTACCCCTTTTAAGCAATGATATAAGTCCGTTTTATAGAGTCTTTCTAGTATTTTGGAGTCTTTTAGAATCTTTTACAGGTTTTAGCACGTTTGGAGCATAATTGGAGATACTGGAGCTTTCTGGAGCATTCTGGAGCAGAGCAGAAGTTCGTGTTGCTGAATACCCGATTTCACGATCAGTGTCGATCGATACTTCCTAGTATCGATCGATACCTCTCCACAGCAAGACACGGGCCGCGACTTATGAAGAGTTGAAGAATTGCAACTTGGTCCAGAAGACTTTAATATCTACAAGAAGGCCCAAAACGTGATTTATGTTATTTAATAGGATTTTACAGCCAGTTTGTTGGCTACACTTTATTTTATTCTGGATTTGTGAGAGAGCTTTTGAAGGGAGATAAGTCTGAAACTCTGTTCGTCCGAGAAAAGATTTTGAACCCTCTTTTTACTCTTTCTATTTTATTTGATGATTTTTTCAAACATGTTTATTGCTTCCATTTCCATGTATGAGTAGATCCACCTTAGGTTTAGGGTTTTCTCATACGGATTTCTTTGAATGCTAGGTTGATTTATTGTTAGGGTTCATAATCAGAATTAGTTCTTCGCCTTAGGTTGTTCTCAAAGCTAATTCTAGATTGATCACCTAGAACTTAGATCTTAGGTTAATCGATTAAGCACGACAGTGCAATTGAGTAATCTGATAGAACTTAAGGTGAGCAAATTGATTATTCGCAAAGAGATTTGGTTTAATTGATTTGTGAACATATCAAACCTGAAATTAAAGCTCATTTATTCTTAGGAATTTGCAAAGAGATTTGGGATTCTGAAGTTTAGATTTAGATAATTCTCGCAACAACGTCAATTATACTTTAGTGATTTGAGTTCTAGAATCGTGCATAACCTGAACCCTGATTAGTTAGTCTGCATTTATTGATTTCCTAAGAAATACCCTAGGCTTATATTCTCTCCATTGAATTTACAACTCGTTTACTGCTTATTGTTTTTGTTTCATCTTATTTGCTTAGCTTGATTCGATACTATACAATCTATTGTGCGATTTCTCTGAGTTCTTGTGTTCGACCCCTGATATACTACAGCAACTGTTTTAGTACTTTTTAGGGTATTAATTTGAGCATATCAATAGCCCATAAAGAAAGGAGAGTAATGAGGCCCAAGCAATGGTTTTAACATTGGACCGGCGACCAAACAGGGAAATCTCTTGTGTCGTGGGTCAATATGATCCAAATAGGTTCGACCAGGTTTGATAATATTTTAAAAATAATAGTATAGTGTTTTTAAAATGGACCGGACCGGGGGTCGGAATGGGTTAAAACGTGAACCTGAAATATACCCGGGTTGGGTTGACAATAAAAAAAGAGAGGTTAAAAAATGGGTATGCACGATAAAAAACCGGATTTAAAAGAATAAAACAAAAAGAGTCGTTTGACGTTTTTTCGCCTCGGGATGACGTTTGATTTGCCTCAGGGGTTTGATAACCGTTGAAATCTTTACACATGTTCACGCGCTTTGCTTTAACTACCTCCTGAATCGCAAGAGTCGTTTGTTGGTTCCCGAGGTCACGCGCAATCATATTTCCGAGGTCATGCACATCCACGCGCCGAACCGTTTATAAATAGCGAAGTCTCCCCTCGATTCTTCTCATTACTTACTTTCTCCAAAATTCCAAAAAACGGGTAGCTCTTTTCTCTCTCTTCTTTCTCTCTTTTAATTTATTTTCCTTCTAGAACTTTCCGATATGCCGCCGCGTCATTTAAATTATCCGATCAATCTTCATACGAACCGAGGTGTGTTTTTGCATATGTCGATCAACCTGCATCGATTTGTTCCTGCTGAGGCGTGATGTCATATCTTGACATACTGAATGATTCGGTTGGCTCGGAAAACTTCCATACACGGCTCATCCGTAACATTATTTCTTCTCCGAGAAGTGCTGTGGAGAATAGTTCCGCCGAGGCGACTTTCCCTGGAGATCCGACTTCTCATACAACCAAGGCTCCTGATGCCGTGGCGACTCCTGATGCCGAGGCGAACCCTGATGCCGAGGCGAATCTTGACGTCGAGGTGAACCCTGTTGCCGAGGCAAATCCTGACGCTGAGGTGACTCATGCTGCCGAGGCGAACCGTGATGCCGAGGTGAATAGATATTCCTAAGTGATAAGACAGGGACTCGCTTTGGCACAAATCATGCCTTTGGGACTTCGTCATCTCGTGGGAATTTTGGTCCGTAGTTACGAGTGTGATGTCGAAATCGGCGTCATTCAACTCCGAAATCTGTTGGAGATTCGGAAGGTTTCTAAGTCGGAAAAGTTCTACATCGACAACAAAAGGACCAAGAAGATCATCACTGGTTTCCCGCGCAAGGATAGCGGTTGGGAGGACTATTTCTTCTTTGTCCGTATCTCCGATGCTTATGCTGGTTGTGATTGTCTTCGCTTGGTCAAGACTAGTTGGGGGCAACTTGGTAGCTGATCATTAGAATTTTGGTTCGGCGCGTTATTAGGCATTGATTACTGATCTTGTTTTCTTGTTTTCATAGTTCGTGATTTCCTTTCTCCTATTCCAGATGATTTAACCGAGGTGTTTGAGGCGTTATCTACTAGGATAGTTCATTGTAAGCACTTTTTCTTAAGGAGAGTAGAGAAAGCCCGATCCCTTTTTAACAGAGCTCAAGTTAGTTCGGATTTTTCTTCTTCTGACGATCTCAAAACAACCATGGTGAAGAGATTGACGATTCGTGAGAAGAAGAAAAGAGAGGCAAGATAGGCGGCGAGAATAGCTGCTGAGGCCGTGTGTGAAGCTTCCCTAACTGCGGTGAACTCCTCATTGGCCGCGGGTGCACCTTATCTGCCCGCAGTGGTTCTGGTTCGAGGCACCTTCATCTATCTTCAATGCTTCTGGTATATTTGATGATCCAACAATTGGAATGTCTCCAAAACAATTGCATTTGAAAGCTGGTTGTGTCATCCTTGTTGTGTTTAAATTTGGTGATGATCAGACGGTGAGAAGGTCTTCTTTGCCTTAAAGACTTATGACGGTCCAAGTTTATCCAAAAACGTATTTTTGTTCCAAAATACACTCTTTTATCCCAAGTTACCTAAAATGTCTTTCAAAACTCTAAAACATGGAAATCACTTAAAACCATTTAAAACAAAGTTAAAACACCTGCAAAATATATTAAAGCAATCTATAAAAATGTTAAAAAAACAAGTGTTTTCAACTCCCCCAGACTTAGATCTTTGTTTGTCCTCAAAGAAAACATAAATCTAACCTCGGAAAGAAGTTTTCGAAAACGTAGGAACTAACAAAATCTCAGTGACTGTCCTTCTAAACCATAACCAACGAATGCATCAATCAGACTTAGTCTTGGAAATTATCACTAAAGTACTGCAACGCTAGTCCACGGTATCCGTCATTCGAAAATCTAACCACTTAAACCCTAACTTTTAGTCAACTAGATCTCAACATTCATTAAATGTTGTGTGATTCTCATAAAAAATACTAACCAAGATATTCGAGGGTAGGCATTAAGGACTTTTTAGAGGTGAAGTTAAAAGTGTTTTGGGTTACCGTATTTCCGTTGGATGATGCTAGATATTATGCAAAACAGCAAGAGAGGATGGAGATGTTGATATCCACAGTTTCAAGTCACTTCATACTCGCATAAGTGGAGTTGCGAATTCTGTTTTCTCCAGGACATTTCTTCCTTTGACAAAACTTTTCTGCTACTCCCCAAGACTTAGATTTTTCTCCTGGAAATGATTCGAATGGTTTCGTACTCGTCACATACGAAACATGGTTGCCTTGGTATAAACAATATCGACATCCTAAGACTCTTTAGGCTTTTGTTTCCTTTTCTTTCGATTTTTATTGATATTATTTTTTTAAAAAAAAGGGGAAACACTTTTAACGGGAGTCTTAGGAAAAAAGAAAATTACCAGTGATAAGAGATTTCCAAGGAAACTTTTAAGCTTGAATTGTTGATACTTCCATAACCGAATCCATTTAGTCTTTCGTCTTCTCGAGTGACTGAAAATTGTGTTGTTCATCTCTCTCCGACGTTTTTGCACATATCAGCACATAAGACAACAAGAGAATAATGGATGAGGTTCGAAAATGAAATGGTTAAGGTTTCGGGGTAGGTTACCAGCTAAAGATGAACTGGGCATCTAGGACAATAAATAATGGTAAAAACAGAAAAGATTTACTAGATGTATGATTCGTTGTCTTGCCTAAAAACAATTGATGAGAAAATTAAATTCTGGTTAAGTTCAAATAAAGTGAGCTAGTATATTATGTCGGAAATAATCTATATGGATCAAAATCCTTTGGGGTTGTCGCATTGCAAGCACTCTAGCTACCGCCTAGTCTAGTACCAAACAACAAAAGAGCTGGCAAGAGGAGATAGCGTAGAAGCACACATGTCGAAATCATCATAGATTTTGTTCTTATGTTCCCAAAAAATACTTAATAAAAATAAAAAGATTACACGAAATAGTTTAAAATTAAAGCGAAAAGCAAGTAGATAAATTCAAAACAAAGAAACATAAATTAGTAACAGATAAACATACTCTGCCAGACTTAAATCACACTGTCCCCAGTGTGAAAAAGTTTGTGAAAGGATGGAGAAGACATAAAAATAAAATAGCAAATAAATAAAAGGGTTCAAAAATAAAAATAAAAAGATAAAGGGAAGAAGATCGATTGAACCGTGGTGTTGATGTGTGGGGCTGGTCCGTGAGTGATGAAGTGCGAGGCTACACGTTACGTGAGCCATCTGTTTCGGAATCGGACAAGTTACCATAGAACTGGTGGTTCTCCTCAAGTAAATGTACCAGACGCTCGAAACTTCTTTTTTCGTTCTAGCTTCTTCTCCATGATTGCGTATTCTGGTCAGTGTGCGTGTGAGAAGATCGAGGGAGCGGATGGTGCACGGGCATGAGATAGTAGTATTAGTCAAGAACGCTCTGCAGCTGTGTCTCGCTTGGCCTTGGCCACTAAGAACTGTTCGATAGTGTATTGTAGACGCGGGACAGCAGGTACATAATCCATCGTCTCCGGTCTCCATCGAGGAGTGGCTCCATTTCGGAGTCTAGGGACAAAATTAGAAGGTACGAAAACAAAGTAAGACTCACCGATGTTTGTGCAATTCTTGTAGCCAAACCTGTCAAGTTCGAGTGATGCACGAGAGATAGTGTGCTCTTTGGAAAACTGCATGAGATCGAACCAAGTCCCTTGAAGTGAAGTATCGGTAGAGAAATTGAAGTCGAGGGCTTGTAAAATTTCTGTGATGATGCTTCCAAAACCAGTGGTGGAGTCCTCGGGTCTAGCGATGGGCGCTTTGTGTTTCACCTTCACCAAATTCTTTGCAATGATGCTAGCGAAGCAAGCATAGCGTGGATTGGCGATGAATGGAAGTTGAAGAGTAACAAGATCGGCTTTGCAGACACTTTATGCATTTGCTCTTGAGAATTTAGTGTGCGCCAAGAGCTTGTGTACGAAGCGGACAGCGGGATGCGTGAATAAGGAAGCCTTAGATCTTCCATTATCGTAGATGCCTTGCCCCATTATGCGCCATAAATCTCTATCGGGGTCCTCCTCGGGGTTAATCTCATCGAGATATTGAATCTTGAAAGCTTCACAAAGTTCTGGAATGGTTAGCGAATAAGAGTATCCACGTATGGTAAAAGTAAGTGTATCATCCTTCGCTCTTGGATTAGAGTGTCTCTTGTAGCACATGGTAACGGTTTCTAGGAATTTCTTGGTGAGATCGTCGTAGGTGGGGAGATTTAGCTCCATGAAAGGTCGAAGATTAAGAGCATCGAAATACTAAATCACATCTTCTATAATCCTTAGTGCATCGAGAGTCGAGTACTCTATACGAGGTGTGGATTTGATTCCCATCATTTTGAGCCTCTCGAGGTAGTAGATATTCGGGTCTAAAGGCTGGCCGACATATCATACCTTTTGTTTTGGTTCAGGAGGTGGCGGTTGTTCGCGTGGAGGAGGTGTCAGATCACGTGGAGGAGTAGGTTCTCGAACTCGAGTTTGAAGTTGTCTTTGGCTCGACAAGAACTCGGTAAGATTAGTGTCATCATCCACACTAGTTGTATCCGATCCACTTTGATTCTCCTTGGGACGCCTAGAGATTTCTCTCCGGGATGAGTCTCCTATGTATCCACTCTTCTTAGAGTGAGTTGTACGAATTCTCACGTATTTCATTGTTCCTACAAAATAGAGAAACACTTTGGCAAAAATACGAATATGGTTGTAATTGAAAGGTTTCAATGCACGAGGATACTAAATCGAGTATCACGACACACATTGCATCTACAAACGAGAAATATTTTACATAAATCTAGCAAATCGAGATGATAATGATTAATTTCGGATTTGTGAAGTTCTTGCATAAAAATTATCTAAAAATAAATCATCAACTCATTCTTATGCAAATTCAATAGATTATCGTACATTAATCACCAATAAAACAAAACTTGGCCAACATAATCAAATTTACTCTCCAATTTCATTTTTTAATTAAGCTCGAAAATTTTAAATTCCAAAAATCTCAAATTCATAATAATTAAGTGCTAAAATCGAAATCTAATCAATCTAGAAGTTCAATTTAGAGTTCTCTAATAATTTCTAGCCATCATAGACATAAATCTATTTAAATTAAGAAAAACATAGGGTTTATCTCATATGAAAAGTACAGGTTTAGGATCACACCTTGTTGGAAAATATGAGATAAGTGTGGGATTGAAATCTCCTTTGAAAAATGGTGAGAATGGACCAAAGAATTTTTGTAAAAAGCTTGAGAATTGAAAAAGTTGTTATTGCTCAAAATCTCCAAGTCTCTTGGAAGAAAAGAAAAAAGAGAGCTTAAATATAGAAATACTCCTTTTGGTCTTTAAAAAGTTGTTTTATGCAAAAAGAAGTTTTATGTTTTTCAAAAAAAAATTTAGAACTTACCTTGGCGTGCGGGACACAAAAATTAAACTGGTATGGTTAAAATTTTATGTTGGGAACATGTTCGGGATTGCAAGGTCCCGGTTTCGAACGGTTCAAGAATCGTCAGAAACGACTTGGTCGCGGGTCGAACACACGCGACCGCGGCCAAATGCTTCTTCGCCGTGGGTCGGGCTTGTGCGACCGCGGCCGATCATCTCTTAACCGCGGGCCGAGACAACGCTCCCGCGGTTGTTTACTCATTCTCTGCGGGTCGAGCACCTCTGGCCGCAGCCAAATGGTTGTTGCTTCGAGAGTGTTTTCTCCTTCGTTCCTTTGGCGTTTCACGATCCGTTTCGAGTGGTTTCTTCATTTTTTTTTTGTGTTTTCTGGTTTTTCGAATCTTTTTAGGTTTTTATATAAATCCTGAAATAATAAAGGAAAACGTTGATAGAAACAGAACGGTAAAATAGAGAGAAAGAAAAACGTACCAAATGGGTTGTGTCCAATCAAGCGATTTTGGTTAAAGTCGTTAGCTATACTTTTTGGTGGGATTAGGCATGAGCAGGAGATGTCCCGGGAACAAACATTCCTTGGGTGTCATCGAGTTTGAAATGTGGTTCGCCTGTTTTTTGTATCGCCTTCTTCTTTCAGCGTTTGTTACGTTTTTTCAATCATCAATTTCACTCGCTCTTCTTTGGTGTCTCTTAATTCGGGTGGAATGGTGATTCTGTTTTTTTGAAAACGGTTTAGAAATGAATGGTTGTGTTACCTTTGGAGTCCTTGTCTTAGTCGACTCATCTTTATCTCTTCTTTTAGGAAGAATCGACTTTTTCTTCTTGTGCTTGTCCTTCGGAATTGGAATTCCGTCAAGAACAGTTGGATAGAACTTCCTTCGATCCACATTCAAGAAAACAACATGATGGTTGGCGTGATCGAGGATGGTGCCAATGGTAGCTAATAACGGTCGACCAAAATCAATGGTTTATTCTCATCTCGATTCATTTCGAGTGCTTGAAAATCAACGGGAAAATCTTGTTCTCGCTGAGTAGTTGAAGATCGTGGATCACTCCCTCAGGCTTCTTTTGGGATGAATCTCCAAAGATTACACTAACGGTGGATGGTGTGAGAGTTTTAATACCAAGCTTCTCGGCAAATGTCTTTGGCATATTTTTGACGTTAGCTCCCGAATCACATAGACAATCTACAAAATTTCTCCTGCAAATCGAGCAAGGGAATGAAAAATATCCCGGATCATCGGTTTTTCTTAGTCTTTGATACATAATTTGTTTTGGTACTTCAAATGGTGGTTCTCAGATCGTCTTGGATTCGGTATTGACTCGTCCATAGAGTGGAACGAATTTTGAAGCTTCTCCATGCTTTGTCTTATTGTTGACTTCTATATCGGGCATGGTGGAAATCAGGTTGCAAAATATATTCGGGTTATCTTCTACTCTTCCGGGTAAAGCTCCGTTCGGTCTCTTGGTGGAATCCGCAGTTTTAGAGACTTGCAATTCCAACTTCCTGACATGGATCGAAAGAGATTCGAAATTCCCATTTTTGTCGTTATACATACAATCGACCTTGACGTTAAAATCGGTTTCCGTCTTCTCGTTGCTTTGGGCGAGTAGGTGAATTGATTGTTCGAGATTTGCTATTTGGGTAACAAGTTGAGTGTTAGCCATACCTTGTTTCTGCGTATTTGAGTTATTGTAAGGAACGGCTTGAGCATTGAAAGGCGGTCTTGGTTGGAAGTTCCCATTCCCGCCATAATTCCCGTTTTGGAACCGATTGGATTATTGAGGGTAGAGCTGATCTTGAGAGTTCTCTAAGTTCGAATTTTGATACGAGAGGTTGTTGAAGTTGGCGTTGCGAAAGTTGTTGTTGAAACCGTTGAGTTAGGAACCTTGGGCTCCATGTAGTTAAATTCTTCTTTTTGAAAATACGAACTATTGTTGTCGGGTTCATAGTATGTGTCATTCTCGGCTCCAACTGTAGATTCGCAAGCGTGCACTTGGCAATTTTGGTTCTTGAGAAGTTGATTCATCATACTCTTTACCTCGTCTATCTCATTGGATTCCGATACATTCGATCTAGTCGATCTATCGTAGTTGTGACAAGTATTGCTATTAGACATAGAAAGGTTTTCGATGATAGCTCTTCCTTGGTTTATGGTCTTTGTCGAAAAGTCTCCATTCCTAGATGTGTCGAGAGAAAGATGATATTTCAGTAATAATCCTCGGTAGAAAGTGTTGAGCAAATTCGGACCGAAAAAACCGTGATGAGGGCAGTCTCTCTCGTTGTCCTTGAAACGTTCCCAGACTTTATGGAAAGATTCCACCGTTTGTTGATGAAAACTTTGGATTTTGTTTCTCAACGGGTTTGACCTCGACTTGGTGTAAAAATGGCTTAGGAAGGCGGATTTGCACTCTTCCTAATTAGTGATAGATCCTGCGGGCAAAGATTTCAACCAACGGTGAGCTTTATCGGCTAAAGAAAAATGAAAAAGCTTACACTTCACATAATCGGCTAGAACTCGGTTTGTTCTCGTCGTGAATCAAATTTCTTCGAACAAGTAGGCGTGCTCCATCGGGTGCTCGGTAGTTACTCCATAAAATTTGTTTTTCTTTATCAAAGCAATGATTTGAGGTTTGATCTTAGAATCATTTCTATGAGGTAGGGGAAGTTGTATGGCATCACGATTTTGGAAGTGTTATACAGTGCATCAAAATCAGCAACGGTGCGGTTACGCGCTTGTCTCCTCGGAGGATTAGCGGGTAAGAAAGGATGGTTAGCGTTCTGACCATCGATAGCCTCTCAGTCATCTTCGTGATATAAAGCATCACGATAATCCTCGTGATCAAGGTGATCACATTTTAGTTGATCTTACGGACGCTCGTTTTCAGCCATCCTTAGCGTTCTTTTGAGTATTCAGAGTTCTCTCTCGTGTCTGTCGATATCGTCTAGTTGCAGTACTGTTTATCTAGGAGTTATCCTAGTGTTCATGCACCTAAGAACAAAAGACAAAGATAAAGATGAATATTAGAAGAACAACAGAAAAGCTTGAAAATCAAAATCGTCTACAAAATAAATTAGAATACGAAATCAAAGAAGCAATATCAAATCCTTGGTGGCAACGGCGCCAAAAACTTGATGTGGCCGGGATTGAACTAACATGTTGTACCCTTTTAGTTAGGCTGCAAGTGCACAACAAACGCAGTACTACTTAGGAATCGAATTCACATGGATTGAACGTTGTCGATTTCTATTGATTTGTAAGTTGTATCTAGACCTAATCGATTTTTATGGGTTTTATTTGTCACGATTTGTAGCTAGAAAATTAAACTAAATTAAGCAATGAAATAAAACAATAAGTAAGCAATGAAATAAAATAGTAAGTAAGCAAACAGAATAATTAAAACGAGGTTGTAAACTATTAAACGAAGTGTTGGGCAATCGAAAATTCTCTAGGGTTCATGGCCGATTTTCATAAAGAATTTGCTAGGATTTCTAAATCGACTTTTATCGTCTATTGGTTATTAAACTTGGACCACAAATACTGTGTGTAGCCTACTTTCGTACATCCTACACACCGATAACTTAAATACTCGACCGATAGCTTTCGTCTCCGGTCGCGCAAAAAGTTATGATGAACAAGCAAGTTCATTACCGCTCACAATCCAGGCCGCACGTATACTTTCGTATCTTGAATCGGAATTGCTCGTCTACCCTAGGTCAAGCATATAGATCCAGTACTTTTGTAACTCTAAAAATACATAAGTTCAATTGGAAGGTGATAAATAAAGCAAAAACACATTAATAAAAAGGATATAACGAAGAATCTTAATCGGTATCCTAGTCTAAAAGCCTAATGATAAATCGAACCATGAGAGCCCCTTTGAAACACTATACCCAACAAGATAAATACTCAGCCATAGCTGAGATAAACATAATCAATAATTGAAAAGAAAAGAGTAAGAAAAAGGGATAAAGAAAGGCTGCTCTATCGAAGAACACGAGTCGAGAATCCTTTGCTCCAAACCGAAGAACAAGAGTAAAAGTTTCTGGAAAATTCATCTCTGTCTAAAATCGTGAAAGAGATTCTGTCTAAGAGACCTAAAAACAAGTATTTATAGTCTTCACTTCTTTGTAGACGTTTAGGGTTTCACTTGAAACGACATAGTTGGCCTCGGGAAGAAAACGGACAGGGAGTGGCCGCGGGTGCGTGGTCTTGACCAACGGCGAAATGGTGCTTGGCCGCGGGGGAGCTTCTCTGCCTTGGGTAGTTCTGGTTCGAGGCAGCTTCATATGCCTTAAGTGGTTCAGGTATATTTGATGATCCAACCATTGGAATGTCTCCAAAACAATGGCATTTGAAATCTGGTTGTATCTTCTTTGTTATGTCCAAATATGGTGATGATCAGAGGTGAGAATGTCTTCTTTGACTTCAAGACTTATGACGGTCCAAGTTTATCCAAAAACGTACGTTTGTTCCGAAATGCACTTTTTATCCCAATTTACATCAAATGTCTTTCAAAACTCTAAACCATGGAAACCACTTGAAATCCATTGAAAACAGAGTTAAAACATCTGCAAAATATATTAAAGCGGTCCATAAAAATGGTCAAAACCAGTGTTATCAACTGGCTCTTGCGTATGCGGCCTTCTAGAGCGAGAAGAAAAATTTGAAGGAAGAATCAGCCCGATCCGTGAGCTTTGCACTTCGATTGGAGGAGTAGAGGGTGAAGCTGAATGCCAAGGTTGCTTCCTTAACGAGGCAGCCTGAAGAGAAAGATGCTTTGCACGAGACTAACATTAAGAAAGCTCAGAAAGAAGCGATGCGGGAGTCGGCTCTTAACTTTCAAGGTCAGATTTCCAAAATGGAAGCAAGCATCAAGAAGTTGAAAGGTGCCATGGATAAGGAGCTCGAGTGATATATCATGATTTTTACCTCGTTTAAGCCATGATATAAGTCCGTTTTATCGAGTCTTTATTCTATTATAGAGTCTTTTAGAGTCTTTTACATGTTTTAGCACATTTGGAGCATTATTGGAGATATTGGAGTTTTATGGAGCATTTTGGAGCGAAACTGAAGTCTGGTGACTAAGTGCCCAATCGAAGCGTCAAGCATCGATCGATACCCCCTGGTATCGATCGATACCCATCACAGCAGACACGACCCGCGACTTTTCCAAGAGTTGAAGAATTGCAGATTTGCCCCATAAGACTGTAATATTTACAAGAAAACCCCAACTCGAGTTTTAGCTTTATAATTATGTTTTTCAGCCACTTTGGTGGCTACGCTTTCTTTAAGCTTTCATTACTTTGATTTTACTTTGGTTTTTGGGAGAGACAACTCTGAACTCCTGTTTTTATTGATTTCTTTGATGATCTATCCAATCATGTTGTTTTCAATCTCCATGACGTCTGAGTAGATCCACTTTAGGTTCAGGGTTCTCATAAGAATTTTCTCTGAGTGCTATGTTGATCAGTTTATTAGGATTCACCATCTGAAGTAGTTCTTCGCTTTAAGTTGTGTTCAAAGCTTGCTCTAGATTAGCTACCTAGAATAAAGATCTTAGGATAATTGATTAGGCACGACAGTGCGATTAATTACCTGATAGATACTAAGGTGAGCAAATTGATTATTCGCATAGAGATTTGGTTTAATTGATTTGTGAACATATCAAACCTGAAATTAAAGCTAATTTATTCTTAGGAATTTGCAAAGAGATTTGGGATTCTGAGGCTTAGATTTAGATAATTCTCGCAACGACAGTTGGTTAATTATAGCTTAGTGATTTGAGTTCAAGAACCGCGCTAAATTTGAATCATGTTAGTTAGTTTACCTGCATTCATTGATTCCCTAAGAAATACCTTGAACCTATATTTCTCCCATCGAATTTACAACTCGTTTACTGTTCATTGCTTTCTGTTTCAACTAAATTGATTAGCTTGATTCTCATCTATATAATCTACTGTGTGTTTCTGTGAGTCCTTGTGTTCGACCCCTACTTTACTGCAACTACTGTTTCGTATCTAAATAGGGTATTAATTTGAGCATATCATCGAGCTGGCCGAGGTTGACTGCAACCTGCAACTCATCGAGGCTCTCTGTAAGGAAGATGCCCCGGCTCTTGAGGTCGAGGAGGCGAAGCTGACCGGATGGAGGGCCGAGCTGGCCAATGCAGATGAGGAGTTCGAAAGAATTTCCACCTGTTTAAGGGACAAACTGAAATTGTCTCCAATTTAAGGTGACTCTATGGACACTCTTCTTGGCAACGAGACGTTGGAGGCTACCGCTACTAGTATCGGTATTACCCTGCCTGCTGGATCCAACGAACATATTCATGCAGTTGCGGACCTTATTGATGAGGTGAATGTTGAAGCCGATCTTCATGAATAATTTTTATTTCATGTATCTGTTAGTTTTTGTCTTGTTCCGAACATATGCATGGATGGCTTTATCCACAATATTATCTTTTTAGACTTCGATTTCTGAATCGTCTCTCTACCACTTTTGCCGAGGTTTTGTTGATGATGAAAAATGTAGTTATTGTCGATGTAAACGAGGTGTTTTGCAATCTGGACTTAGAATTTGTAACGTAGATTCTGTTTTACGATCCGACCTTGGTTAAAATAGAACATGTTAAAACATATATGATTATCTCATACTATGTGACGTGTCTTGAACGATCCACTTAGTACTATGTGTCGAGATGCCGAACACCGGTGTGCTGAGAAGCGAAGTGATTAATGTGTTTTGGATTTTACTTCGTTTTTAGGGCTTGCGATGTAGACTCGACTTACATGCCCATTTCGATAGTAAAACATTTTGGTTCGGTTGAGGTACATATTTTTCTTCCTCTGGTCTAGACATACCTGCCTTTAATTTATATAGCGATGTTTAATCTGCGATAGATTGTATTAGAACCCTAACCCGTATAGGATATATTGGTTGAAATCCGTAAACGATTGTTTGAGTTCGTTGTTGTGGCCAGCAACAGACGAAATTGACAAGAGTATGTTAAGATACAGTTATATTGATAAAAGACTTAGAGTCTGCGAAAGACTGCGTTTACAAAATGGGAGTATATGTGTATACGCACCCACTCTCACCCCTTCCTTTTTAGAGAAGGGGGGGGGACATCATAACCTTTCCGAAGATTGATTGCATATGTACCCTTTGCAGATATCAAGTCGTCTCATAGTTGATGGATAGGATAAGATGGTTTAGTGATAGTACTTCTTCAGATGCATTGCATTCCAAGATCTTGGTATTGGAACGTTAGACATGTTGGTAAGCTCGTAGACTCCCGGGTGAACCACCTTTGTGATTTTGTAAGGTCCTTCCCAATTGGCTTCCAATTTTCGAGCATTGCGTTCGGCTGTGTTTTGAAAACTTTCCGAAATACCAGATCTCGCTCGTTGAACATCCGGTTCCGAACGTTGGAATTGTAATATTTGGTCGTTGCTTGCTGGTAATTCTGAATTTGTATGGGTGCTTGGTCGCACCTTTCGTTCATTAAATTGAGCTCGTCGAGAAGCATTAAGTGATTAAGTCCATCATGCCCGGGAAGAAGTCTACGTCACACACCGGGAAATTCCACTTCGGGAGGGATTACGCACTCCGTTCCGTAGACGAGAGCGAAGGGTGTCTCTCTTGTGGCTCGGCATGGGTAGTCCTATGAGTCCATAGTATGCCTTCAAGTTTGCTTAGTTGTATCTTCCATTTCTCGCAAAATGCCTCGTATCTTGTTGATATAAATTGAGATCCGTTGTCAGTGACGATCTTTCTTCTTCATATGCAGCTTATACGCATGCATCATCCCAACCATCTGATCGAAACTTCAACTCATCTGAGCTCAGGAAAACATCAGTAGCAGACTTGTGCGATTGAAACTTAGCAAGCAAGCTCCTGAGAAACTTCTTCACGAGCTTCTTGTCCTTGTATCTCTTCTCCAAAACAATTGCATGCTGAGAAATTGAACTCAGCTTGCTGCTGAACTCATCAACAGACTCATCATCTCCCATGGTCAGATTCTCAAAGTCTGAGGCCAAAATGTCAAGTCGAGTACGCTTCACATTACTGGTGCATTCAAATGAGACATGTAAGATGTTCCATGCCTCTTTGGCGGATGTAAACGTGGAAATAATTCAGAATAAAAATTTAAATATTAAAAATAATAATTAGAAAAGTATTTTTCGATAAATTAAAGAAAATACTTTCATATTTACCTTTATTTGACTTAACTATTTAAGAAAAAATAATATAAAAATGAAACAACACTAGGATTTAATTAATCAAAGAAAGAAAATAAAAGGAAATGCTTTCAAGTAAATATAGGAAAAATATTTCAAAAATACAAATGTTGATATTTTTTATTTTAAATATAGTCAACAAAAAAATAAAGTAACTATGGAAATGTAACTTTCAATAAAACTAGTAAGAATCCAAGTAAAATGAAATATATTTATACATATTTTAAAATGAAATAAAATAAATATTTTAATCACTTAAACCTATGTGTTGGGCCCTTAGGCCATGTATATCCCAATCGGAAAAAATGCCTAGAAAACCATGAATTCACACATTTCAGCCAAAAAAATCTCTTGAACTACGAAATGGACAAACAAAAACTTCGACATTTGTTGACTCAATTTTTTAATCTCAGATTTTAGTTGACTAAGCCAATTTATGCTCGTCGTGAACCAAATTAACAGCCGAATGAGACGGGGTTAAATCTAGTTAGCGGGGTTATATATAAAATGAATGTGTTTTGTTTTGATACACAAAATCCCAAATTCAACTTATAACCCTAAATCGGCGTGTTCTTCCCCAAATCTATTTTCTCTCAGTCGATTTTTTTCCCAAATCGATTCTCTCTCAGTCATCTGCAAACGCGTTATGTCAATATCGATTTTCTCTCACTTTTATCTATGATTCTCTCGTTCATCTTGACATTTTCACATATGAGATCTAATTCTGAAAACATTTCTGAAATTTGCGGGTTTCCATTGAAGTGTGAGTGTGGACGTGATGTAAAGATCTATATATCTAAGACACAAGAGAATCCATGACGACCTTTCTTCCGGTGTCCAAACAAAAGCGATGTAAGTCTATCCGATCGATTCTGAAAAAAATGATTTATTTGCGTTGAATAACCTCACATTATCTCACGTTCTCGTTTTAAAACTCTCATATTTTCCTTTGTTGATACATTAGGACTATTTGTTTAAATGGGTAGAAGATGTTGTCTTAGAGGAAGTTGAAGATGTTTAACCAAAACTTAGAACCATTGACAGTGAGATTCGCAAGTACAAGTCTGACGTTGATGAGTTCAAAGCTGTGATCGAAGAATTGAAGAAGGAGATTGTATGGAGCAAAACCGAAATCTGAAAGTGCAAAGTGAATACCAAAATCTGTTTTGTGTGTATTTGCTTCTTTACCATTGTAATTGTATGTTTTGTGGGTCTTTGCTTCTTTACCAACGTTATGGTTGGCAAAGCAAAGAGAACAAAACTTGTTCTTGGATATTAGTTATGTATCTTTGCTGGCTTGTTGTTGTTGTTGAACCTATGACTCTTTTCTTCTTGTTTTTGAACCTATGAATCTTATCTTCTTGTTGTTGTTGAATATATGAAACTTGTCTTTGGTTATTACTTAGTTTGTTGTTGTTGTCTTTAAAATCTAGATTCACTTGAAACATAATCCAAATAGATTCACTTGAAACAAATGTATACCACGTTTCTTACAATACAAAAGCAACATAGTTCCAAACAAAATAACAGTTTCAAACATAACATGCCATAGTTTCAAACATAAGCAACATAATTTCAAACATAACCTGCCATATTTTCAAACATAAGCAACATAGTTTCCCAACTTTTGTCACATAAACCATCTTCTCCATCCATGCCCTTGTGATTCTTCCACTTGTGATCATTGCCAATGCCCTTGTGATCCTTGCCCTTGCCACTGCCCTTGTGATCCATGCCACCTTGCCCTTGTGACCATTGTCTTTGCCACTGGCCTGTGAACATTGCCCTTGTGACCATTGCCCTTGCCATTGCCCTTGTGATTCTTGCCCTTGCTGATATATCATGGTTTTTACCCCTTTTAGGCCATGATATAAGTCCATTTTATAGAGTCTTTATGCTATTTCGTAGTATTTTAGAGTCTTTTAGAGGTCTTAGCACGTTTGCAGCATAATCGGAGATATTGGAGCTTTCAGGAGCAAAGCAGAAGTTCGTGTAGCTGAGTACCCGATTTCATGTCGAGCATCGATCGATACCCCCTGGTATCGATCGACACTCATCACAGCAGACACGACCCGCGACTTTAATGAAGAGTTGAAGAATTGCAACTTGGTCCAGAAGTATTTAATATTTACAAGAAGGCCCAGAACGTGATTTATGTTATTTAATAGGATTTTACAGCCACTTTGTTGGCTACGCTTTATTTTATTCTGGATTTGTGAGAGAGCATTTCAAGGGAGACAAGTCTGAAACTCTGTTCGTCAAGACAAGATTTCGAACGCTTTTGTTACTCTTTCTTATTTTCTATTGAGTATTTATTCAAACATGTTTATTGATTCAATTTCCATGTCTGAGTAGATCTCTTGTTAGGTTTAGGGATTCTCATAAGGGATTTATTTGAATGCTAGGTTGATTAGTTATTTAGGGTTCATAATCTGAATTAGTTCTTCGCCTTAGGTTGTTCTCAAAGCTAATTCTAGATTGATCACCTAGAACTTAGATCTTAGGATAATTGATTAGGCACGACAATGCGATTAATTACCTGATAGAACTTAAGGTGATTAAATTGATTATTTGTAAAGAGATTAGGTTTAATTGATTTGTGAACATATCAAACCTGAAATGAAGGCTGATTTATTCTTAGGAATTTGCAAAGAAATTTGGGATTTTGAAGTTTAGATTTAGATAATTTTCGCAACGACAGTTGGTTAATTATACTCTAATGATTTGAGTTCGAGAACCGTGCGTAACCTGAACCCTGATTAGTTAGTTTATTTTGCATTCATTGATTTCCTGAGAAATATCCCTGAACCTATCTCTTTTCCATCGATTTACAACTCGTGTAATGCTTACTGCTTTTTGTTTAATCTGAATTGTTTAGCTTGATTTGATAACTATATAATCTATTGTGCGATTTCTCGGAGTTCTTGTGTTCGACCCCTGATATACTGCAACAACTGCTTTAGTACTGTTTAGGGTATTAATTTGAGCATATCAAATTTGGCGCCGTTGCCGGGGACTCAATTTCGCCATTAGATTTTAGCTGTCGAGTTTCGACTAAGTTCGTCGGTATCGATTGATACTACCTAGTATCGGTCGATACTTAGGCGATTTCTTTGTTGATATCGATCGATACCATCAGTGTCGGTCGATACTTAACGTATATTTTTTGGTTACTTATGTGCCTTGTCTAGTGGTTTGTTTTCAGGTGCATGCCTAATTGTGAAACCAGAAGAAACAAGAGCACTCCGCTAGTCAATCTATCGTTAGAGAAGCTAGAACGTTTAGAACGCGCAAACAGAAAGACAAAGCAAACATCAGGGATGAACAACCCAGCTGATGAAGCTGGAGTCTTGAGAGACCAAAAGGATCAAGTGTGCAATGAGAGAGGGCAGCGACTTGATGAGGCTGGAAACGTCATTGTCCCTCCTGCTGTTGTTGGTCAGATTGTCGCGCCAGCTGGGCGCGCCGACATTGGGAATGCTGCAGTTGATCGAGGTAGGACACTTGGTGAGCACAACAGACCTGATCAGTTCTATGCCAATCGATCTGCGATTCGCATCCCAACTTTTCAGATGAATGACTTCGAGCTGAAACCTGCGTATTACGCTCTTGTAAGTCAGAACCCTTTCCATGGCCTACCTCATGAGCATATTATGGATCATATCGAAAGGTTCGAGGATTTGGTTACTAGTATGAAGTACAACGGAGTGCCCAATGAGTTCATTTTCTGCAAACTTTTCATGTACTCTCTTGGTGGGAATGCTGCTTATTGGCTGAAGCAGTTGGCTCTTGGTTCGCTAACTACATGGGATGAGACGAAGAATGCATTCATGTGCAATTTCTATGATGATGCGAGATTCGAAGAGCTCAGGAACAAAATTTCTCAGTTTTCTCATGGACCAACAGAGGCACTCAAGGCTGCTTGGATACGTTTCAAGTCATATCAGAGAGATTGTCCACACCATGGGTTCAATCAGGTTCAGTTGCTGGGTACTTTCTACAGAGAGATCGATTGGAGGTACTAGATGGCTTTGGATACTGCTAGTAATGGGAACTTCAACACCAGGTATCCAGATGATGCGATTGTGCTAATTGAGAACTTGGCGTCTAGCAACAGCACCAAGAATTCTGATTTCGAGCGGAAGAAGCAGGCTGCAGGAGTTGATGGATCTCAGATTTCTGAAGTTCAAGCGAAGCTAGATATTCTGATTGGGAAGTCGAAGAAAGCTGTACACTTTGCTGATGGAGTCGATAATATCGGTGGAGCAGAAGTGGAGGATGTTAACTATGTTGGTGGTTCTGGATTTCAAGGTAAGCAATTTGGGTACAACAACAACCGTAACTTCAACAACAACACTCGCAATTACGGGAACTCTTCGTACCAGCCCATCTATCCAAAATCCACAGAAAATAAGATGGAATCCATGCTTGAGCAGATTCTTCAGGGACTGCAAAAACTGCAAGTGGATTTCAATGGGAAGATTGACCATCTGTACACTGATCTGAATGGGAAGATTGACCATCTGAATGGGAAGATTGAAGCTGTCAATCTTTGTCAGAGGAAGCTGGAGACTCAGGTCGCTCATACAGCAGCAGTTGTGAAAAGGCAGGAAGGTTTTCTTCCAGGGAAAACTGAGAATCCAAGAGCACACGTCAATGCAATCACCATAGGAAGTGCTAAAGAAGCCACTGCAGTGGTAGAAAAGCGTATTGATGCAGGAATTTTCGACGATGCTGTTGAAGATGATGACTGAGATTCTGAAATCGCGCAGGTATCGATCGATACCCCTCCAGTATCGATCGATACCGAGACGCAGGTCGAGAAAGAGCCTGAAATTGTCAAGGAGAGGGTGTATATACCCAAGATACCTTATCCTATGCCTCATATTATGACAAGGAAGGAATGGGAGGACGCCAGATGCAAAGCTTTGTTGGATAAATCGGTTGTGGAGCCTCCTTTTGATGATGATATATCTGCCAGGGATGATTCTAGAGCGAGTGTATCGATAGATACCCTACCTGGTGTCGGTCGATATCGCTCGCAGATCGAGCCAAAAACTATGAAAACGCCTGAGTTGATTGAAGAAAGAGTTCGCAAGCCCAAGAAGCTGAATTTTATTCCTCAACATCTCAGAGACCCCATCACTCCAAAGCAGCTGCTTGGCTTTGAGAAAAGAGTACGAAGGATACCCCACTCATTTACTTTTGAAGAAGCTCTAGAGGGCTGGCCTCTGCTAAGTCACTTCAAAGATTGCAGAGAAACTGAGGAAGAAATTAAGGCACTCTTTATCGAGGCAAGACGCAAGTCACTACCGCTGCGGCAGTTGACACAGAGGGAAGACCCAGGGAAATCCGCGGTACCATGCTCTATCTCTGGAGTCAAGTTTAAAGAGTCTCTCGTTGACCCAGGGGCTAGTGTCAATGTCATGTCAAGGAAAATTGCAGAGTGGTTGAGAGCTGATATTCGATCTCCCACGACATCTAACACATTCGCGAACTCTTCAACCTCAATTCCATATGGTACAATCTCTGATTTGATGATCAAAGTAGGAGATTATCCGGTGCCCACTAATTTTCAGGTTGTGGAGATGAGCGAAGGATTTGAAGTATCTTTGCTCCTGGGACAGCCGTTTATGGCTACTGTTGGCGCGATCATAGACACACCTAATAAGAGAATCTCTTTCTCTTACATTGACGGAGATGTCTACTATGATGCCATACCTACTAGAGGAACTCCCACACGTGTCTCTTGCATTGAAGTTGTCATAGGAGAGACATTAGCAATTATTCTTTTGGAAGAGCCTCCTGACAAGCCAACTGTCATAGACGTTTCGGTTAAACCGCCCATCATCCCCACGAAAGTTATCAAGAAGGCTAAGGCAACAAAGAAGAAAGTGAAGAGCAAAAGAGTCGAGAATCCCCATGTCACTTTAATCCCTCAGAACTATGATGGAAACTCGATCGAGTACAAGTTGAAGTGCAAAGGAGCCTCGAAACCATTCTCTAATGCTAGAGTTCTTCTTATTTCAGAGTTGAAAGAGAAAGGAAAAGAGTTTGTGGAGAGTATGTTGAGCAAAACTCTGAAGATAGCGATGTCAAGTTGTGGAGCCTGTTTTGGTGCAAGATCGCATTCTTATCCTGCCTGAAGGGCGTTACAGTCAATCTAATGACGTTAAACAAGCGCTTAGTGGGAGGCAAACCACTGGTGAGTCTGCTTTTGATTCTTTTTCTTTTTCATTTTTCGTTTTGTGTTTGTGTCAGATTAAACAAGGAGCAAAACTCGAAATCACCTTAGTGTCGATCGATACCCCATTGGTATCGGTCGACACCAATCGCGAATGTACGGTTCATTATGTCGATTCATGCTTGGTATCGATTGATACCAAGCCGTGTGTCGATCGACACCATATGTCCCAGCACGGTAACTTCTTGTTTCTCTTCGTTCTATTCTGTTCTTTTGTCTTCTTTTATCTACTCTAGGCTAGATAACACTGGGGACAGTGTTGTTCAAGTCTGGGGAGGTGTCTGCTGACATTGTGTTTGTTTTTCTTAGAGTCAGTTGTTCTATCGAGTCAAAAACGTTTTATCGGGTCAAAAATTGTTGGAGATGATGATCATGTGCTTGAATTGTTGTTTTGATTTTGTTTTTGAGTGACCAGTGTTGCAGGATCAGCTCTAGATCGACTAATGAAAAATCCAACGACTGACCAGTTGACTAGAAAACATCCATGTCTCCAGCAGAGTTCTTCTGAAGCCTGAGCCAAATTTTTGCACTTCATCGATGTGGTTAGTGTTTTTAGAGCTTGATTTATCATTCATATCTGATAAAGGAACCCATATGTTTAAAGTAAAAGTATCTCTCTCCCCAGTTATAAGTTGATATATAAGAGCATATAAGATTGAAATGATTTTCTTCTGAGTAGAGGGCTAGGAAAATTTCCAGCGATCCCATTATTCTACTTAAGAGGAAATGAACACACAAAGGTTGAAAGCGAGGTTAGGAAAATTTCCCGTGATACCACTATTCGCCTAAACCTTTGATACATAGAGAGGGAAGAACCGGGGATTCGGTGGCAAACACCATCAATACTCGCGTTTCGGACCTTGATGTGTATATGCAGATCTAAAAAAAGAGAGAACATAATAAGAAATAAGTATGGGGGAGAGAAAGTGATACAAAAAGTGTGAAAATTGGTGGTTCCTTGTTATGATATTGTATGGTAAAGAATCTAGAAGGCTCTTGAACATTGGCTGCATCGATGAAACTGGCGATAAGGGCTTTATTTGAACAATGCTGCGAGTTTTTGTGTGGAGTCTGAAAAAGCTGCGAATGTCTACGGAGAAGTACATGGTGGTTAGATCAAAAGCTGGTTAGGTAACATTTGGGTTCGTGGGAAGAGGATATTTGTAATGTTTCCTAAACATGTGAGTCTCCGCGTTTTCAAACCTCTTTCTCTGGTTTAGTTTTTTGTTTTGCTTGAGGGCAAGCAAAGGCTAAGTCTGTGGGAGTTGATATATCATGGTTTTTACCCCTTTCAGGCCATGATATAAGTCTGTTTTATAGAGTCTTTCTACTATTTCGTAGTATTTTAGAGTCTTTTACAGGTCTTAGCACGTTTGGAGCATAATCGGAGATATTGGAGCTTTCTGGAGCATTTTAGAGCAAAGCAGAAGTTTGTGTTGCTGAGTACCCGATTTCATGTCGAGCATCGATCGATACCCCCTGGTATCGATCGACACTCATCACAGCAGACACGACCCGCGACTTTAATGAAGAGTTGAAGAATTACAACTTGGTCCAGAAGTCTTTAATATTTACAAGAAGGCCCAAAACGTGATTTATGTTATTTAATAGGATTTTACAGCCACTTTGTTGGCTACGCTTTATTTTATTCTGGATTTGTGAGAGAGCTTTTCAAGGGAGACAAGTCTGAAACTCTGTTCGTCGAGAGAAGATTTCGAACCCTTTTGTTACTCTTTCTTATTTTCTATTGAGTATTTATTCAAACATGTTTATTGATTCAATTTCCATGTCTGAGTATATCTCTTGTTAGATTTAGGGATTCTCATAAGGGGTTTCTTTGAATACTAGGTTGATTAGTTATTTAGGGTTCATAATCTGAATTAGTTCTTCGCCTTAGGTTGTTCTCAAAGCTAATTCTAGATTGATCACCTAGAACTTAGATCTTAGGATAATTGATTAGGCACGACAGTGCGATTAATTACCTGATAGAACTTAAGGTGAGCAAATTGATTATTCGCAAAGAGATTTGGTTTAATTTATTTGTGAACATATCAAACCTGAAATTAAGGCTGATTTATTATTAGGAATTTGCAACGAAATTTGGGATTTTGAAGTTTAGATTTAGATAGTTTTCGCAACGACAGTTGGTTAATTATACTCTAGTGATTTGAGTTCGAGAACCGTGCGTAACCTGAACCCTGATTAGTTAGTTTATTTTACATTCATTGATTTCCTGAGAAATATCCCTGAACCTATCTCTTTCCCATCGATTTACAACTCGTTTACTGCTTACTGCTTTTTGTTTAATCTGAATTGCTTAGCTTGATTTGATAACTATATAATCTATTGTACGATTTCTCTGAGTTCTTGTGTTCGACCCCTGATATACTGCAGCAACTGCTTTAGTACTGTTTAGGGTATTAATTTGAGCATATCACTTGCCATTGCCCTTGTGACCATTGCTCTTGCCCTTGCTGTTGCGATCCTCCTTCCTGAAAACAGTGTTGCAAACAAAGCTGAAACATACAAGAGCTAATATACAACATCTTAAGTTCCGTAACAATAAAAATGAAACCTGATCTAATCTTGGTCGACCCTTTGGTCTTTTTGGTTGGCTCTCCACTCTCGGGTTTGAATAGCTTCGCTTATTTTGCCCTTCTTCCTTGCAATTGGAACATGATATGACTCTCTTGAGTCATGATAGTTTGGTCTTATTGGAGGATGAGGCTGTTTCGTTTTTTCCCTTACACCTTGCATAATTACTTGGTCTGCCACGAGGTCCATTTCTTCATGGTGGTGCCGAAACATGAAGTCTATTAGTCCCAGGCCACAACTTCATGCCTTGTACAGGATCAAGACATGTCTTATATGTTTCCCTCCGCATATTTGTTGTGTAACACTTAGACACATAATCATCAACCTTGTATTTTTTGGGTGTGATAACACATGCCGCATGAATACACGTTATTCCAGTCACCTGCCATTTTCTACAGCCACACGTATGGTCACTAAAATCCACACGATAACCAACATTATTATGTGATATCTCATGTAATGTATATGTGGACATGTATTTGATGCACTATGTGCCTCCCTTCAACATTTGCTCTATCTCATCATGGGCTCTTTTCGTTAATCTAGTATTCACTCTATTGGTAAGAAGCTTCCTCTTTACAGTACGCACCATACATTGCCTCCTAATGTCTTCTAACAAGTCCAGTAATGGTTTCTTCCTTGCTTGACGAATTGTTCTATTGAAGGACTCACTCAGATTATTGAGGTTATCGTTACAGCACGATCCAACCCTAAAGTAAGCTCTGGACCAGCCTCGAGGATTAGTCTTCTGTACAGAGAACCACGCACCTGGACTGAATCTATTCAATGCTGCCGTATTTTCTTCATAATCTCCTAATGTGTAACTCCGAGATATCTTCCGAAATAGCTGCTTCAGCTCTAGATCATTGCTATCCTTCTTCCAGTTCTCCATAATGTGGCGAGCACACATACGGTGTTCAGCTTGTGGAAGAACGTTCTTAACAGCTTTGACTAACCCCTGAAACAGAAACAACAACAATCAGCAAGTTTCACATAACAATCATAAACATCAAACTTTGAAAAAACAAGACACCACTAACCTTCTGTTTGTCTGAAATGATTGTCATGTTGCAACCATCTACAAGTTCCAAATTTTCACTTAGGTGACCAACAAACCAGTCCCAATTAGTATCGTTCTCTATTTCAACTATAGTCCACGCTATTGGAACTATCCTATTATCCGCATCCCTTCCAACATCACCTAAAAGGTGGCCCTTTATGTCCCACTTAAGGAAGGCACCATCTAATCCTATTATAGGGCTACAAGTATTTTTCAAAGCATCTCATTGTGATTTAAAGCAGACATATAGACAGTAAAACCTTTGTTTGCTTCCAATAGTAGGCCCTGGTGTAGTCTCAATTTACATCGTAGACCCTTTATTCGATTGTAGGATCTCTGATTGATAGTCCCAGATTCGTGAAAAATGTGCTTCATGGCTTGCTCTTCTTTCTCTTATAAGTTTTGTCTTCACCTTCCCACATTGCTCATATGTGACAATCAACTGGTACTCTCTCTTGATCTCAGCAACCATCTCTTGCTCTGTCAGTTTTGGATTCATGATAACACCGGTTTTTGACCATTTTTATGGATAACTTTCATATTCTTTTTCAGGTGTTTTAACTCCGTTTTCAAGGGGTTTCAAGTAATTTTCATATTTTAGAGATTTGAAAGACGTTTCAGGTAACTCGGAATAAAATAGTGCATTTTGGAACAAAAGTACGTTTTTGGATAAACTTTGACCGTCAAGAAATCTTACAGGTAATGGAGGCCTTATCACCTCCTGATCATCACCAAATTAGAACACAACAAAGATGACACAACCAGCTTTCAAATGCAATTGGTTTGGAGACATTCCAATGGTTGGATCACCAAATATACCTGAAGCATTGAAGGCGGATGAAGCTGCCTCAGAGAGGAATCCGCCGCGGCCAGAGTAGCTGGACCCACAGCCAAGCACCATCTCGCCGCGGCCAGAGGAGCTCCACCGGCGGTCAAAAACAACTTCACCGCGGTTAGGAACCAAGCGCCTGCGGCCAGCCCCTGTTTCGATCCCGAGACCCGTTTTAAAGCTCGAGCTAATCCCGTCACTTAATAATAAAACCCTAAGCATTTCCCGATGGAAACAGAAGCTATATAAGCTTGTGTTAGGTCATTCGAAGGGGGCAGCTCATTTTTGAGACATGAGAAAAAGAGAGAGAAGGGAGGCGACATTGAAGGAGAGAGAGGAGGCACAAAGGGGATCATCATTCGATCTCCGTCTTCACCCGTTTTCTTCGTTCTTCACTTCTTATCTCTTTAATTCTGCAATACTTTATTACTTCTATGATGTTTTGCTACAGTAAGATTGAGTAGTTCCCGAGTTGGGTTTAAAGAGATTTTTAAAAGGGTATTTCATGGTTTAATTCGATGATGTGTTTGATTTAGGGTTTCTAATATTCTATGAGTTCTTCGTTTATTCTCTTCCGTTAATGCATGATTCTTTGTTCCACTTAGAGGCTGATCCTAGGTTGAATTAGAATCACGAAAGTGTTTTCTAATTTCTTGAACTAGAATGAAACGAGCAATTTAACTATAAGAGTATTGTGAGCGATGACGAATCCTAAACAAAATAATGCGTTACCTCCTTCACGGCCAGAGACGGAAGCTACTGGTAGAGTTGGTCGGTAATAGTTGGTTAGGATCACGGTAGTGACCTAATCATACATTCGTGATTCGAGTTCAAGAATTTTCATAGTTGGTTACCTTTATCATTTATTTTTACATCGTTTTTAGCCATGAATCCCTGCGAATACCCTTAAGCACATCGTTTAGTTTAATTGATTACAACCTCGTCTATTCCACCGTCTAGTTTAGATTCTAGTGATACAAAAACAACTCCAATTTATTTGCGTTCCAATTCGATTTAAGTATCTGATTGCTTCGTACCGAAACAACAAAATCTATGTGGTTCGACCCCTAAGTACTACAACGCACATCTGTGCACTTGCAGACAATTAGGGTTATAAATATAAAACTTGAAGCTTAGTAATAAATTGTAAGCATCAATTTACTCTCAATCTTTCCGCAAACAACCAAGCGGTTGTAGATCTCTTTAGCATCTTAGAGTAATCTGATCTAATGCATATATGTTCTTTAACATATACCTTTATTTGCATCTTCTGTTTGCTATTCTCGTATGAGTAGTATACTCTCCAAGGGCAATCGTACTCAGTGTCAGAACACTTTGCACCGATCTGCATAGATGCTGACTTGTAAAGCTTGATGCCGTATCTCGTCTTCATAGAATATTGAAGTAGAGCAAGGTTGAAATCATCTGCATAACCAAACATTTTCCCCAATGCTAGCAGCCCAGCAGGATCTATGTTCTCTCGATTCTCTGCCTCTTCTTGCTCTCCATTCACTGCATCTTCTTCATCGTCGGTTGATATATCATGGTTTTTACCCGCTTTGAACCATGATATAGGTCTTATTTTTAGAGTCTTTCTATTATTTTGTAGTCTTTTCGAGTCTTTATAGGTTTAGGTACGTTTGGAGCTAAATTGGAGATATTGGAGCATTTAGGAGCCAAGCAAGATCATGCAGCTGAAGGATCAATTTGAAGCCCTGATGTCGAGCGACACCAGCCTGAAGAGTTGACACAGAAATTGTGTATCGATCGATACCACTTATGGTGTTGGTCGATACTTATCGCATGAAGAGAAGAATCGCGACTTTTTAAAAGTCTGAAGATTTTACACTTTGGTCCAGAAGACTTTAATAATTACAAGAAGCCCCAAAACATGTTTTAGCTTTATAATTAGGTTTTCAGCCACCTTGGTTGCCTAAGCATTATTATATATTTGATTTTGTTGAGAGAGCTTTGAGGGAGACAAGTCTGAAACTCTGTTCGTCCGAGAGAAGATTTTGAACCCTTGTTTTCTTTCTCCTTTATTATTAATTTCAGAGATTTATTCAATCATGTTGTTTGTTTCAATCTCCATGTCTGAGTAAATCTCCTGTTAAGTTTAGGGTTCTCAATCAGGGATCTCTTTAAATGTTAGGTTAATTAGTTGGTTAGGGTTCATAATCTGAATTAGTTCTTCACCATAAGTTGTTCTTAAAGCTAATTCTGGATTTATCACATGAAACTTAGATCGTAGGTTAATCTATTAGGCATGATAGTGCAATTGATGATCTGATAGAACCTAGGGTGAGCAAAATAACTATCTGCAAAGAAATTTGGTTTAGTTGTTTTGTGAACATATCGAACCTGGAATTAAAGCTAGTTTAGTCTTTATGATTTGCAAAGAAATTTGGAATTCTGAGATTTAGACCTAGATAATTCTCGCAACGACAGTTGGTTAATTATAGCTTAGTGATTTTAGTTCAAGAACCAGGATTAACCTGAATCCTAACTAATTAGTTTATCTGCATTCTCTGATTTTCTGATAAATACACTGAACCTATCTCCTCACCATTGAATTTACAACCCTTTAATTTACGTTACTACTTTCTTATTTCATTGATTTACTTAGCTTAATTCGAACATATATAATCTATTGTGTGATTCTTGAGTCTATGTGGATTCGACCCCTAAATACTACAATCGACAAAGCTGTTAGTACTTTAGGGTATTACATCCGTCGACAAAGGATATGGAATCGTTTCATCATTCCAGATATCTTCCCCACTTTTTCCATCCCTCTGAACTTCCTCGTCTCTTGCAGATTCTCCAAAGTGTACGACTAAATCCTCGCAAGCTTGTTCTTCGAGACCTAAATCGTCGTTCCCGTCACGGTCATCATCTTCACCATCACCAACGTCATTACCGGCCTCATAACCAACATCATTGCCGGCGTCATCTTCACCATCACCTTCATCACCAACGTCATTATCAGCATCATCAAAAACCCCGCAATCATCTCCACTTATTGCTTCACGGGCATCTCCATCACCATCATGGAGAACCAGTGGCAGTGCCCCAATAGAATCAGTAACATCATTACCATCAGGCGTTTGATTCTTCTACTAGAACTGCTCTTATCTCTTGTACCCCAACGCGTTGGAAGCTTTGAAGACTTCTTTCGTTTCCTCATCGTAATACTAACGAAGAATCAAAATGGTGAGAAGGAATTTGATAGAGAATTCGAAGTAGGAGATAAAATTAGGGTTTATCGAAATCAAAATTGGGAAATTTGGAGTGAATCAGAGAGAATCGATTTGGGAAAAAAAATCGAGTGAAAGAAAACAGATTTGGGGAAGAACATGATAAGGTGGATTTGGGATTTTGTTTTTCAATACAAAACATAGTCGTTTTAAATGTAACCCCGTCTAACTGGATTTAACCCCGGCTAATTCGGTTGTTAATCTTGTTCACGGACGGTGAGCATAAATTGGCTTAGTCAACTAAAATCCGAGATTAAAAAAATTGAGTCAACGAAAGTCGAAGTTTTTTGTGTCCATCTTGAGTTCAACCTTTTTTTGGCTGAAATGTGTGAATTCAGGGTTTTTTAGGCATCTTTCCCTATCCCAATCATACTCTTAATCCAAAACTAATATATCTCAAATTTGTTTTTGATAACCGAGTTTAATTTCCGATCCAACAAAATATGAATTTTCTTATCACTTAAGGTGATTATGGGTTTGATGGAATAAAATAATTTCACGCTTGAAAAAAATTCAATACATCTCATTTACTATTCAAAAAATTCAATATCATATCAAAATTCTTATTACAGTCTCTAACACACTTAGATCTCTAAGATTTATTTTGAAAGATAGTCAAAGCTTGGAAATTTAAGAGGGCTTTTAAATTCAGAACCATGCAGAAAGTAGAAGATTATATACCAGTATATCTGCTTAAACAGAGATGTTGGCCTGAGTAAATGAAGAGGAAGATGATACATGCAAACTAATTCTTCTCCTGCCACCTCAATGAACAATTGTGTATTTTGCCGTCTCATGCAAACAGTTCATCTAGGTGTCATAAGTCCACAAGGCATGTCCATAGATGTTCTAACAGACCTGGTTTTAAGGGTGTGCGACCGGTGCGAAAGCAAATAGTCCTCAAATTTTCTCAAATTTTTCCTAAATTTTAAGGATCTAGATTTGCTGAAATTTTTATTTTATAAAAACTAGAGGATACGGTGTAAGTATGTGCAAAAACAAAATTTAGGAAAAGAAGATAGTGACCATATGAATCTTTTAAGTATCATGTGAGTTAGAAAATGCCATTAATTCATAATAGGCCTAAGGTATTGGGCTTTTAGAAATGAGCATTTTCATTCATAGAAACAGGTTCCATGAAAATATTGAGCATGGCCGTGTCCTTAGCACTGTCAATTGGGTGGATGACCATGGGCAGGGCCTAGTTTAAAAGTAATTGGGTAATCAGAATTTAGGCCCAATATGAATTGGTCATTTCTGGTCTTCGCCCAACCTAACCCACGAGCCAAAGCGGGTTGACCCGCGGTAAAGTTGGTCTACACCCAAAAACCATCATTATCTCTCTGCGATTCGGCCTTAATCTCTCTCTGCGATTCGGCCTCAATCTCTCTCTGCGAGCATCAATCTTAGCTCAATCTCTCTCTCTTGCATAATCTCTCGGTCTCTTAGGAATTTTGATACTCTTATGGGTTTTAATCTTTCAATATTGTTGGAGGTGGGCCTAGCACCCCCAATTAGTTAGGCCAATCTTAGGAAATGCCCTTCTTCAACTCGGTCGCCGGCCTGAAAGCACCGACCTGCAAGGCCCCTCTTCAGCTCGGTCGCCGACCTGAAAGCGATGTGGGAGCTGGTAGAGCAGGAGTGTCAGAAGAGCAGAAGGCACGTGGGAGCTGGTAGAGCAGTGCCCTACCCGCGTAGGGATACGGCTTCGACTCGACGTCCCACCAACCCTGCAGAGCTGACGAAGGAGGAAAGGACACGTGGAGAAGAGTTGGCGAAACAGTGCGCTGCCCTGCAACACGCCACGCCGAGCTCATCATGACCTCCCTACTCGAAAGCCGGAACACGCCTCCTAGGCCACCTTACCCGCGAAAGAGGCCGAAGACGCCACGTGGCCCCGAGATCCCGGGGAGCAGGAAGCCAACCCCGACTATATATACCCCTCAATGTCATTAATGAGGGGGACTTTGGATTTCGGCCATTTTGACCTACGACAAGTTACCCGATCTCTCTCTCTCTCTCTCTTTGTAACAAGGCAACAGTTTAGAACGCCGAACTGGACGTCCTTCGGAGCCAATTCGTAATTCTAAATTGTTCATTTCTCTCACCATCAATAAAAAGAAACACGGCCCCCGGCCTACTCATCTTTCTAGTGGTTAAATTGCTCTAATTAACGAAAATCTCACCTCTCGTTCCGTAATCAATCTCTTAAACATCTTAGGTGATCCCCGGAATCAACAATTGGCGCTAGAAGGAGGGGGAGGAGATTCTTCTATACGCAAGGAGCAGTTCAACCACCACCGCAACCGCAGCAACGATGGCAATTCCGCCCCCAAGAGTGTTGTCAGACCAGGAAACCCCGGCCCAAACAACGGCCCAGGCCCCGACAACGGCCCCGCCGACGACTCAAACGACGGCGACCATCCCGCCGTCAGCCCAAGCAACTGCCAACCAGACGATTCCTCGAGAGCAATTCTTCAGGGCCCCGCCCCCGGCTTCGGCACCCGCTCATTCCGACGGCTCCGCCGCCCACAACGCGCCCCGAGCATCGGAAGATTAGCCCACCCTGTCCGCCGTGATGCAGACCCTGCTCGCCAGAATAGACGAGCTGACGCGAGCCACCGACCAACGGTTCGCCACGCTAGGGACCTTGTCGCCCAGGTCAACATCGATCCGCGCGACCCCGCCCTGTGCGTTGGCATCGGCACCGATCTCGACGAGAGCATCAAGCGAGAGCTGGTCGAGTTCCTAGGGCAGAACGTCTCCACCTTCGCCTGGTCAACCGGTGACATTCCCGGCATTGACCCAAACACGTGCAGCCACGAGCTCAACGTGGATCCGACCTGCAGACCGGTCAAGCAAAAGCGGCGAAAGCTGGGTCCGGAGTGCGTCCAGGCAGTCAATGACGAGGTCGACAGGCTCACCGCGGCCGGTTCGATCACCGAGGTCAAATACCCGGACTGGTTGGCCAACCCGGTGGTGGTCAAGAAGAAGAGCGGGAAATGGAGGGTCTGCGTGGATTTCACCGACCTCAATAAGGCGTGCCCAAAGGACAGCTTTCCCCTCCCTCGAATCGACCAAGTCGTCGAAGCCACCGCGGGGAACGAGCTACTCTCCTTCATGGATGCCTTCTCGGGGTATAACCAGATCCCCATGCACCCCGATGATCAGGAGAAAACCGCGTTCATCACAGACCGAGGCATTTACTGCTACAAGGTAATGCCCTTCGGACTCAAGAACGCCGGAGCCACCTATCAGAGGCTCGTCAACCGGATGTTCGCCGATCAAATTGGTCGTACTATGGAAGTATATATAGATGACATGCTGGTGAAATCCCTGGTGGCAGCCGACCACGTCGCTCATCTCCGATCTTGCTTCCGAACGTTGAACGAATACAACATGAAGCTGAACCCAGCCAAGTGTTCTTTCGGCGTCACGTCGGGAGAGTTCCTCGGATACATCATCACACAGCGCGGGATCGAGGCTAATCCCAAGCAGATCCAAGCTATCACCGAGCTCAAATCCCCGGAGAGCACGCGTCAAGTGCAGCGACTCACCGGGAGAATCGCCGCGCTGAACCGGTTCATATCCCGCTCTACCGACAGATGCCTCCCGTTCTACCAACTGCTCCGAGCTAACAAGCGGTTCGAATGGGGCGACAAGTGCGAGGAAGCCCTCCAGCAGCTCAAGGAGTACATATCCACTCCTCCCGTCCTATCCAAACCAGAAGAAGGGGAGACTCTCTACCTCTACATCGCCATCTCGGAGTCAGCTGTGAGCGGGGTATTAGTGCGGGAAGACCGGGGCGACCAGAGGCCCATCTCTTACGTCAGTAAATCCCTTGACGACGCGGAGAGCAAGTACCCAACTCTGGAGAAGCTCGCCTTGGCGGTGGTCGTCGCAGCCAGAAAGCTCCGGCCTTATTTCCAATCCCATACGATTGCCGTCCTGAGCACCTACCCCCTCAGAACCATCCTCCACAGCCCGAGCCGATCTGGTCGGATAATGAAGTGGGCTGTCGAGCTGAGCGAGTATGAAATCGATTACCGAGGACGGACCGCGATCAAATCTCAAGCTCTGGCTGACTTCCTAGTTGAGTTGGTGCCCGAGCTAGAAGTCAGCGAAGTCCCCGAAGCGTGGATTCTGCATGTCGACGGATCGGCCTCCAAGCACGGGTCCGGCGTCGGCATACGCCTCGAGTCCCCAACCAAGGAGATCCTTGAGCAGTTTTTCCGCCTAGCCTTCCCGGCGTCAAACAACGAAGCAGAGTACGAAGCTCTGATTGCCGGCCTGCGCCTAGCAAAGGAGGTCGGCGCGAAGAAAATCCGAGCTTACTGCGACTCCCAACTCGTCGCCAATCAATTCAGCGGAGAGTACGAGGCCAAGAACGATCGCATAGACGCTTACCTCAAGGTGACCCAAGGCTTGGCCGCAGACTTTTCCGAGTTCACCCTGACGAAGATTCCCCGAGGCGATAACACTTCCGCATACGCCCTCGCCGCACTAGCCTCCACCTCGTCCCCAGCCCAACGACGGGTGATCCCGGTCGAGAGCATCGACTTCCCTAGCATCGAGCTGCCAAAAGGGGTTTACTTGATCAACACCCAGGCCGCGGACCCCGACGAAGACGTCCTACCTCCCGAAGTTCTACTGCCACCTCCGACCGAGCCCGAGCTACCGGACTGGCAAGTCGACCTACTGCTGTACATCGCGGATGGCATTCAACCCCCAGATCGGTGGGCCGCCCGACGGCTAAGGAAGAAGTGTGCCCGATACACGATGCTGGACGGCAATCTGTTCCGGTGGAACGCCTCGGGAACCTTGCTCGGCTGCCTCCACGGGCAAGAAACCGTCGACGTGATGAAAGAAATGCATGAGGGCGCCGACGGAAACCACTCCAGCGGCCGGGCTCTCGCCCTGAGAATACGGAACCAGGGACACTACTAGCCAACGATGCTGCAGGAATGCGAAAGATTTGCAGCCCAGTGCGAGAAGTGCCAGCGTCACGGCTCGCTCATTCATTGTCCTACCGAGCTCCTTACCACTGCGGTTGCACCCTACCCCTTCATGCGATGGGCCATGAACATAGTCGGGCCCCTTCCCCGATCTCGCCAAAAGCGCTTCATCCTGGTCATGACCGACTACTTCACCAAGTGGGTCGAAGCCGAAGCATACGCTAAGATCACGGCAGAGGACGTCCGAAAATTCGTCTGGAAGTTCATCATCTGCCGGCACGGGCTGCCTTACGAGATCGGGACTGACAACGGTGCCCAGTTCACGTCTGCCCTCTTCGAAGACTTCTGCGCGAAGTGGAAAATCAGGCTGAGTAAGTCCACCCCAAGATATCCACAAGGGAACGGACAAGCCGAGGCCACCAACAAAACCATCCTCGACGGCCTCAAAAAGCGACTAGACGACAAGAAGGGGTCCTGGGCAGACGAGCTCGATGGAGTACTCTGGTCCCATCGCACAACGCCGAAGACGTCGACAGGGCGCACACCATTCAGCCTCTCCCACGGAATGGAAGCCATGGCCCCGTCCGAGGTCGGGCTCCCCACTCCTCGCCGCGCCATGCTCACCCAGCAGCCCGCCCTGAACGACACCGTCCTACTCAGCGAGCTGGATTTCCTTGAGGAGCAGCGGGACCATTCCCTCCTCCGAATCCAGAACTACCAGCAGCTCGCCTCCAAGTACTACAACAAGAGGGTTCGAGGCAGGATCTTTACCGAAGGCGACCTGGTCCTCCGCAAAGTCTTCGAAAACACCGCAGAGCTAAACGCAGGCAAGCTCGGCGCAAATTGGGAAGGTCCTTACCTCATCTCCAAAATCGTGAAGCCCGGCGTCTACGAGCTGATCACGATGAACGGCGACGCAATCCCGCGCTCATGGAACTCGATCAACCTCAAACGCTTCTACTATTAAGCCCCCGGGCTCCATTCCGCTCTCCGCCTTTGTAAACAAACGAACTACGACTGGCTTGATCCCTTCTACTGAAGGGTACGTAGGCAACCCCTAACCAGGGCTCAGCTATTAATCTAATAAAACCTTTTTGACAAAGGAATACGGTCCCCGACCTGTGCACAAAAAGCCGAGCTCCGACGCTCGCATTAAAAAAAAAAAAACAAAAAACAAAAAACAAAAAAAAAACAAAAAAAAAAGGCCGAGCTCCAACACACGCACTACAAAAAAAAAAAAAAAAAAAAAAAAAAAAAAGCCGAGCTCCAAACGCTTGCAGTACAAAAAAAAAAAGCCGAGCTCCAAACGCTCGCCCCACAAACAAAAAAAACAGCCGGGGTCCAACGCTCGCACTACAAAAAAAAAAAAAAAGCCGAGCTCCAACTCTCGCACTACAAAAAAAAAAAAAAAAAAGAAGTCGAGCTCCAAACGCTCGCACTAAAAAAAAAAAAAAAAGCCGAGCTCCAAATGCTCGCATTACAAAAAAAAGGGGACCGAGCTCCGGTGCTCGCTCTCCCCGGCACACAAGTTATAAGTGCCAAAGCCGAGCTCCAATGCTCGCACTCCCATAGTACACAAGCAATAAGTACTAAAGCCGGGCCCCAGGGCTCGCACCTCTACTAGACACACAAGCATTAAGTGTCTCTAAGCCGGGCTCGCTACCCGTACCAAAAAAACAAGGTACACAAGCAATAAGTACCTTAAGCCGAGATCACCTCGCACCCACTAAAAATATTAAAGATACACAAGCAATAAGTATCTCAAGCCGAGTCGTATCTCGCACCCAATACAAGAGCACGGTCCACGACCTGCATACATGACAGGGTACGGTCTACGACCTACTTCACCGATCAAAAAAGCCTCGAAACGGCACTTACAAAAAAAAAAAAGAGAGAGGGCCAACGGCCTCGATTATCACAAAAGGGCCAACGGCCTCGTTATTAAAAAAAGGGCCCACGGCCTAGTCATTACAAAAGCCTCGAAACGGCACTTACAAAAAAAAAAAAAAAGAAGAGAGAAAGGGCCAACGGCCTCGATTATCACAAAAGGGCCAACGGCCTCGTTATTATAAAAAGGGCCTACGGCCTAGTCATTACAAAAGCCTCGAAACGGCACTTACAAAAAAAAAAGAGAGAAAGGGCCAACGGCCTTGTTGTCATAAGAAGAGGGGCCAACGGCCTGGTCCTTACATAAACGGCCTACGGCCCGGTCTTCACAAAAGAGAGAAGAAAACAAAAAGGAACAACTACAAAAAAAAAAAAAAAGAGAGAAGTTTTTACAAGGCCGCATCGGCCGGTAGGTCATCGCCCCCGTCAGCACGGGTACCATCTAAATCGCCCGGGCACACCATCCTCTCAATGGTGCCATGCTCACCAAGGAAGGGCTGCTCGGACCTCTCTTTCTCAACCACGGCCTCACCCGATGGCACGTCGGCGCCGGCCTCGTCAGCACACGGGGCCGAGTCCTGTGCTGGCAGATCTGCTTGGACGTTCTCAGCAGCCGAGGGAACGTCCTCAGTCAGATCCACATAGGGCGCCTCCGAAGGAGCAACGGGCATGAGCCGCTCGAGCTGGACGCCATGAGCGCAATCCAGAGGGATGTCCATATCCTCCGGGGTCAAGTCCGGAAAGTCCATTCCATCCAGCACGGCACCAAATGCCGCCTCATCCTCGTCCAGCTTCTGATATCGGTAGAACGGTACCGACACCCCGTCCTCGGCCTCCATCCTCTTGAGGCACGCCCTGACACCGATCACCTGGTTGTACAGCAGGTGAGGCTCTAAGGCCCGGCTGCCCCCGTCGAGATGGGCTCGGATCTTCTCCATCATCGCGGACCACTTCCGGTTCCGCGCGTCCCACCGGGCCGACACCCGGTCGCTCTCCGCAGCCACGGCCACCTTCGCCCGGCCTATGGCGGACTCCAGCCCCTTCACCCTAGAGCGAAGTGTCTCCCGCCCCCCCTTCGGGAGCCCGACCTCCTCCTCCAGGGCAGCCGCCCGAGCCCGCTCAGCGGCAGACCGGGCCCTCTCAGCCTCCAGCTCGGCCTGAAGACTGCCCACCTCTACAGCCCGGGCTCGCACCCGTGCCGCCTCCTCTTCTAGCGCCGCAGACCGGGCCCTCTCGTTCTTCAGCTCCTTCTCGAGCCCGCGGAGGAGAAGGGACTGGCCCTGCGAGCTGGCATCCTGGCGCGCATTCAGAAAGCCAAGCGACGCGTCCTTCTCGGCGAGTCGCTTCTCATAGGCCTCCGCCAGAAAGGCAGTAAGGGCCATCGTCTGCATCAAACCAGTTGTTAGCAAAGACGCACAACAGGTCCAGCTAAAAACAGTTAGATCAGAACAAAAGCTTACCCGCGCTGCGGATCGCGCCACCTGGCGAAAGGTATCCGACTCCGCCATCTCCAGTGGGACGAAGTGCGGGTGCTTCTGCCCGAACATCGTGGCCTGCGCCAGCTCGGCGCACTCGTCCTGGTCCACGATGATCTGGGTATTGCCATCTTCGTGGCAGAAATATAAGTTATAGTCCCGAGGCCCGTCCTCGGAACCCTCCGAAGCCCCACCACTCCGGTCACCGGCGGCCTCCCGCCTTTCTTCCACAACAACGGCTGCATCGCCGCCCTCCGTCGCCCGACCAGCGACCTCTTCAATCGCCAGGGTCCGGGCCCCTTCGACCTCCCCCGCAGGCACCTCGGCCGCAGGTTCCCCGGCCTCCCCGACAAGAGCGCCTCGGGAGCCCTCGGGCTCGCAACCAGCCTCTTCAGGCCGGCCAGACTCCCGACCTGAAGTCGAAGACCCTCCAACTTCGGTCCTCTTCTTCTTCTTGCCAGCCCTAGCACCGGCAGCGTCGGCCGCCCTCTTCTTCGAGAGAGCCGCCTCGGAGGACCCCCCTCCAGTCCGCGGCGCCGGGTCTCGCCGGACCGGTGCCTCGGGTATCGGCGGCGGCGGGGCCACAAAGGAGTCCGCGTACAGCGGATTGGCAAACCGTGCCCGACCTACATTGGTGGCACCCATCAGCTCGGTAAAAAAAAAAAAAAAAAAAAAAAAAAAAAAAAAAACCGACCTCCGGCCATCGCATCTTCAATTCTCCCCGAGGTGAATGACTTCCACTCTCTGTCGCGCACCGACCTAAGCACAGCAACGATACCCGCGTAGTCCGGAAGCTTAAACCTGGAAGAGTGAGGACCTGAAAGAGGAGCAAACAACATCAGTCAGACCAAAACTAAGGAAAAGAAGGGCAGTTCGATCTACAGACCCCTACCCGGGGAAAAATTCCAATCCCGGGTATATCGCGCCAACGGGTCGAGACCAGCCACCTCGGTAGCCCGGACGTAAAAGTAGCTCCGAGACCAGTCCTCGACCTTCGACAGCTTGCTGGCCTTGGACCCCGAGCTGGGTGCCTCCAGGATGTTCGCCGCGGGCTTGAAGGCAGCGTAGTAGGTCCCCGGGATGCCAGGATTCGCCTTCTGCTGGGTGAGGGCCTCGAACATAGGCACCGTCACCTCCACATCACACTCATGCCCCAAGGTCAGCAGCACGATCATGCCTTGGATCGTGGACGGGCAGACCTGCGAGAAGGCCAAACCCCGCGCCCGGCAGTACTGGACGAGCAGCTCGGGGAGAGGAAGGCGCAGCCCGCACTTCTGGAAGAACCCCTCGTACAGGCAGACGAAGCCCGCCGGAGGAGTCCACGGGCGCTCGTCCGCCCCGGGTAGCCTGAGCTCGACCCCAGCAGGGAAGTCGCATAACTCCTTCAGCAGAGTTACCGACTCCACTGTACTCCAGGTTGGTGACCCTCCCTGCTCGTAAGGAACCAGGGGAGACCTCGCCCTGGCCACTCGTACTCCGCCACCGCGACCACCAGAGGAGGACCTCACCACCGTCTTCTTTCGGAGATGGGTCCCAGGGAGCACCGGGGCGACCCTCGAAGTCGAGGGAACAGGCTGTGATTGTCACGAGACGCTGCGATTGTCACGAGACGCTGCGATTGTCACCTAATGGAGAATCGCTGCGATTGTCACGAGACGCCGACTCATCGCTCGATTCAACCCGGATTCCGTCTAACATCGGCGCCATTATACAAGGAAAGGGAAGAAATCGAAAAGCACAGAGAAAGGAAGGGAAGGAGGAAATCAGAGAGGAGATTACCTTGAGAGTATGCGCAGAAGGTTTTAACAGAAGGAAGAAAGGGGGGTTAAATAGAAGAAGGGAGACAGTGAAGCGACGCCTGGACGCGTGTCGAAAGAAGCACGGCCGCCCAGAAACCTAATGATGACGACTCCTCGTGCTCCCACGCCAAAAAGCCGGAGATGCCTCGATAAACGCGAAGCGTCTATCACACGCCGCGCGTGGGCGTCCCACGCGAAAAAAGAGGCGACCTTTCGCTCTCTCACGTGATGGGTACGCGCCAACCATCTACGGATTTTCGGGAAGATCAACACGTACGAGCACGGAGAGACCGTCCTAAGATGTGCCGAACTAACATCAGATCAACTTCGGCATGCTCGCTTCGCCTCGCGATACCGAACTGGGGGAGGGCCTATTGTTGGAGGTGGGCCTAGCACCCCCAATTAGTTAGGCCCATCTTAGGAAAGGCCCCTCTTCAGCTCGGTCGCCGGCCTGAAAGCACCGACCTGCAAGGCCCCTCTTCAGCTCGGTCGCCGACCTGAAAGCGACGTGGGAGCTGGTAGAGCAGGAGTGTCAGAAGAGCAGAAGGCACGTGGGAGCTGGTAGAGCAGTGCCCTACCCGCGTAGGGATACGGCTTCGACTCGACGTCCCACCAACCCTGCAGAGCTGACGAAGGAGGAAAGGAAACGTGGAGAAGAGTTGGCGAAACAGTGCGCTGCCCTGCAACACGCCACGCCGAGCTCATCATGACCTCCCTCCTCGAAAGCCGGAACACGCCTCCTAGGCCACCTTACCCGCGAAAGAGGCCGAAGACGCCACGTGGCCCGAGATCCCGGGGAGCAGGAAGCCAACCCCGACTATATATACCCCTCAATGTCATTAATGAGGGGGACTTTGGATTTCGGCCATTTTGACCTACGACAAGTTACCCGATCTCTCTCTCTCTCTCTCTCTCTCTCTTTGTAACAAGGCAACAGTTTAGAACGCCGAACTGGACGTCCTTCGGAGCCAGTTCGTAATTCTAAATTGTTTATTTCTCTCACCATCAATAAAAAGAAACACGGCCCCCGGCCTACTCATCTTTCTAGTGGTTAAATTACTCTAATTAACGAAAATCTCACCTCTCGTTCCGTAATCAATCTCTTAAACATCTTAGGTGATCCCCGGAATCAACAAATATCCTCCGTACGTATACTATATAGTTTTCGACTCTCTTATGGGTTTGTCATGTAATTTCTAGGGTTGTCCTGTAATTACTGGATTTGTTTTTTGGAATTTCGATTCTCTTCTGTGTTTGTGTGATGTTTTATCCTTTTCACGAAATTTCCAGTTTTGGTTTTTATAGTTTTGTTGTTTGGTTTCATTGATGTTGCGACATGAATATAAGTGAATATGAGTGAATATGATTCATGTAGACTTTGTTCATGGAGTGAATATGATTTGATCGAGGTTACCTTTCACTATATAGACAATGTATACACTTATACTTGCATAACTCTGAATCACAGGTAAGAAAATGGATCATATCAAAAGATTAACTATGTTGTTGTAAGCTCACAGTTTGCTATTCATGTCTTCTCTGATATGTGGTTAATACATTCATCAGTTAACTCTTAACACAAACCCATTGAACCATGTATGATGATGAGACTTACTAAGTCTTTTGCTTTGACCATCTAGAGTGTGGTTGAGCAGTAGATAGAGTCAATTGTACTTTCTGGTGATCTGAAAGATGTTATAATATCCAGAATTTAGGATCTTGAATCTACTTTTTCAATCGTCTTTTTTATCATGATCTAGTATCTTTCTGACACTTTAGCAATGTCCCTGCTTACGCCTGATATTGGAGACTTTGGATAACTCATAATTATCTATGATAATCTGAGTTTTTGTCCTCTTCTTTACTTTTGGTCTTTGGGTTTGTATATAAGTTGCTGAGATCTTTTTTTCATGAATTTGAAATTTCTTCCTACTTGGTTTCTGACAATACTCTTATGTCCAAAGCTGTGAGATTTTGTTTCATTCAAGAAAATGGTTTCTTGTTGGGAGAGTAAAATATATTTGTGTTTGAACATAAAGAGAGTGGAACTCAAAGAGTCGTGGCTCTACTGTTCAACCATTTATTATGAGCCCAATAAAAACTAGTTACGAGGATGAATCTTGATGCATGTGTTTTCTTGGTAACTCTATCTATTGCAAGAAAGAATATTGTGCGATCCTCTTGTTTAGAGAATAGTGTTTTGTTTTTTTTATCTTTAGAACTGATTTGCTTTCATATTTAGTTTCATTTACATACTGTGATTGTAGACAAGACTAGCCTGAGGTTTATATATTGTTGTTTCTGTTTGATTAGTTTATATTTGGACGAAGGAGAATAAATTAGCTTTGTATCTTCTTATTTTTGTTGTTTCAGAAAATTGGAAATTATTAGTTTGAATGATGAAAACAGCTTCACTGAAGTTAAAATGGATCATCTGAATGATGTGGTGGATGAAGAGATGGAACCTCTAGAGACTCCAGAGAAAAGTCAAGGTACACAACAAATTAGGGCTCAGTTTAGCCGTAGAGTCTCTAGGTGTTGAAAAAACTGTACCATATTAGGAGGGAAACTACCTGACGGTAAAAACGATATTAGATGCAACTAATGTAAAAAGCATTACTTCTTGGATCTTCACAGAAATAGAACCACCACTTTACTTTGTCATATGAGAGTCTGTGCTAAAACCCCCTAGAAGCACACCGAGAAGTAGCTCTAGGAAACTGGATATGGTAGTCTTCTGAAAAATAATAGTAATGGACATTATTTAACATGATTTGCCAAAATCTTTTGTTGAGTACAAAAGAATTAGAATGGCTTTTACTTATGCTATATCTACTATTCAGTTTTGGAGTAGAAATACAGCAACATCTGATGTTAAAAAAATCTATGAGAAAGAGAAACATAAGCTTAGGAAACTCTTAACCGATCTCCCGAATAGAGTTTGCTTGACCACTGACATTTGGAGGGCCATTACCATAGAAGGCTATCTTTGTCTAACAGTCCATTATATTGGTTCTGACTAGAATTTAAAGACAAAGACACTGTCTTTCTCTGCATTTCCTCCTCCACATATTGGGATTGCCATTGCGATGAGGCTGATTGAATTTCTTAATTAAAGAATGGGGTTTAGAAAAGAAACTATTCTGTCTAACTGTAGATAATGCGTCTTCTAACAATAGTATGCAAAGCATTATGAAGAGGCAGCTTCAGAAAGATCTGGTATGCAATAGAGAATTCTTCCATGTTCGATGTTCAGCACACATATTAAATCTCATTGTTCAAGTTGGATTAACGGTGATTGGTGGAGCATTGCAGAAAATTAGAGATAGTGTGAAGTTTGTTAAAAGGTCTGAAAGTAGAGAAATTATATGTTTCATAACTATGTGGAAACAGTTGGAATTCGAGGCAAAGAAGGTCTTGTTTTAGATGTTGCTACTCGCTGGAATTTTATGTATCTCATGCTCACTAGAGCTATCAAGTTTAGAGATACCTTAGGTAATCTTGCAGATATAGAATCGAGTTATACAAGCCTTTCAACTGATTTAGAGTGAAGCAGAGGAGAATTGATATGTGAGTTCTTGAGCCCATTTTTTGAAATGACGAACCTGATTTCTGGTTCGTCTTATCCTACAACAAACTTGTATTTTATACAAGTTTGGAAGATCGAGAACTGGTTGAGAGCTCATGAACTCTCTGATGATCAGATTATTCATGAAATGGTGGAAGTTATGAAGGAAAAATTTGACAAATACAGGGAAGAGTATATTGACATACTCGCCATTGCAGCTGTTCTTGATCCAAAAATGAAGTTTACAGTCCTGGAATATTGTTACACCACCTTAGATGCAACCACCAGTAAGTTCAGATTTGGGCATGTGCGTTCGAAGATGTATAAGCTCTTTGGTGCTTATAAAAAAAACAAAAGAAACATTGTTGCTGCAGCCACTTTACAAGTACATACATTGCAAGAAGATATACAAGCAGGATACAGTGTAAGTTTCATAGTCTGTCCACTGCTTTTTACTAATGTTCTGTTTAGTTTTGTTGTTTAGTTTAGCTAATGTTCTATTTCCTGTGAATTTTCTCAGAGATTTTATGCAATTTTTTCACAAAAAGCTGGTGGTATAGTGGAAAGTCAGCTTTAGACATTTATTTGGCCAAGCCTGTGATGGATATTATAACGCCCCGACCGCCCCTACCTGTGGGCCCCATGCCCTCTCTCGGCCCGTGGGCCCCACCCTTGTCCGACGGCCGGTGCGCTAGTCCGGGAGGCTTGTAATACTTGTTTACTGACCCTGCAATCACCACGTGATCTTTCCCCGTGTTTTGTCCTCACTCACACGATACCGCGAATCACTTCCCGGTAGGTCACCCATCCTTAAATTGCTCCAGCTCAAGCACGCTTAACTCTGGAGTTCTCTCTGGACAAGTTCCCGAAAAGATAAGTGCACTTTGGTGACATAGGTAGCCAAATCAATTCTTATAAGCCTCTCCGCATATACAAGAAATCGGGATGTTACAATCACCCCCACTCATAGAGCGCAACGTCCTCGTTGCGCACCAAGATCGTCACCCTAGACGGTGTGGGCTCACCTGACTCCACACACGTGTTTGGGTTCGTCTCTGATACCACTTATAACGCCCCGACCGCCCTTACCTGTGGGCCCCACGCCCTCTCTCGGCCCGTGGGCCCCACCCTTGTCCGACGGCCGGTGCGCTAGTCCGGGAGGCTTGTAATACTTGTTTACTGACCCTGCAATCACCACGTGATCTTTCCCCGTGTTTTGTCCTCACTCACACGATACTGCGAATCACTTCCCGGTAGGTCACCCATCCTTAAATTGCTCCAGCTCAAGCACGCTTAACTCTGGAGTTCTCTCTGGACAAGTTCCCGAAAAGATAAGTGCACTTTGGTGACATAGGTAGCCAAATCAATTCTTATAAGCCTATCCGCATATACAAGAAATCGGGATGTTACAGATATGGTTGCGTTTAAAAGTATGAATGTCTTAACATATTTTGGAAGGATAACTCTAGTCGTTTTAAGGAACTGTCAATGATGGCATGTGATGTTCTGAGTATCTCAATAACAACAGTAGCTTCAGAATCTTCATTTAGTATAGGTAGTCGAGTTCTTAATAAATATAGAAGCTGTCTCTTACCTACTAACGTCCAAACTTTGGTTTGTACAAGAAACTGGCTACGTGGCTTTCCAAACATAGATAATGAGTTTATTGATGAAGAGAAAAAATATGAGAGTGAAGAAGAGAAAGAAGCGGAGATACAAGAATCTTAAGGTATTTTCTTTTAACAAAAACATATGTTATACTAGTCCTGCATTTGGAGTAATTGTTCCTTATTATTTTCCCTTGAAACTTGTTATACTAGTCCTGCATTTGAACTCTAATACAGTTTATCAGGTGTTCCTTATTATTTCCTTGATTTCAGTACTAGTATTCTTAAAGTATTAATGCTAGAGATAATCCTTTACATGCTCTGAGAGAGTTAAAATGTAGAGATCCCTCTTTCAGCCTTTCAGAGTTCAAGTATTGAATTATCTGTCTTCTGGTTACACACATGTTACTAGATACGCAAGCCATGAAGACGATTCTTCTAGAAATTCTTTCCCTTGCCAGACAGGTTAGCTCATCATTACCAATTTATTATGCTTATGTGCCTCTGCTGGTGATTATGTATTCAAAATTGGTTATTGCTTTTTCTGAGCATGAAGCATTGGGTTTCATCATTTCCCAAAAGTAGAATACCTGATGCCTAAAACCCATCGGGTATTTGTTGTTTCAGTAATAGAACTGATATGATGATAGTGTATATACCAATTCTTTCAATATGAAACTAGTTACTAAGTTTTGATTGATCTTTAATACTTTTTTTTGTTCATGTGTGTCTGGTTTGTGTCTTATAATCATTGGTTTGAAATACATATTTGGTGTGCAAGAGGATGAGGAATCATTTGGAGTTTGGACAGTCAAATATGGGTACGAATACAAACATCTTTAGATTCTATAATGTTGTTGCCTCTGGTTTTGGTTGTTTCTATGCTTGCATGTGTTGAGACCAAATATCATTAATGTTATATTCAATTTTTTGTTTCTCTGTCCATGGACATGCCCAGTTGGACATGGTCATTTATGGGGTTGGTCATATATGGGTTTGGTCATTTATGGGCTTCATCATGTATGGGTTTGGTCATTTCTGGTCTTGTTCATTTCTGTCTACAAAAACAATTGTCCAGTTGGACAAGACCATTTGGGCTTGGTCAAGTCCAGTTGACAACCCTACTTGTCCTATAAGACTATCCACAATGGTTTCAACAATCAACACCCTCCACATCATCTCTCTCTTCCACATCATCTCCTATCTCTTCCACCTAATAATTCAACACCCACTAAAATTTTATACTCTACAATGGTTTGTTTAATAAGATTCAACACCCTACCCCACCATTTCTATTTCATTATTTATATTTTATATTGTTGTTTCTCTGATTATATATTAATAACAATTACCGATTGAAATTAAATTAAAATAATTAAGAGTTAAATAATTTTTTGTTTTCTTTCTTACTTTAAATTGTTATTAAAAAATTAATTTTCATAAAGACGAGAAATATAGAAAGTTATTATTAAAATATATAAAATTACGAAAAACTTAAAATTCAGTACAATACATTAATAAGCACACAACACAACTAATAATTTGGCATATTTCGGGGTTGGTTGGAATATTGATTTTGAAACGGATAATTGTTGGGATTTGGGTAGTTAAAAGGGTAGTTAAAAGAATTTTGGGTGTTAGAAAAGTTATTGTTTGGATCCATTTTCTCAAAGAAAACATAAAATGATAAAAACGAGAGTTTATGAGAGGTTAAATATAAAATTATTGTTAAGAAGATGATTTTTTTTTTCTGTGACCAAATCGAATGAAACAAGTCTCTATTTATAGAGTATGAAAAATGATAAATTTTGGTATAATTAAAAAAACATATATATAATAATTACTATGAAATAATTGATATCAATGATTTAGGATAAAATAAAAATCTGAAAAATCAAATAAGAGAATAAAAAAAGACACGTGGCTAGTATCAGTCTCTCTCCTCGCCTCACGCGGAGGGCAAATTTTTTGTGGATACTCCTCTTCCTGATTGGTCCACGTGGCGACGAATCCTCTCATTTCTCATTTTTCAACCTGTTGAATTAATTCAACACCAAAAACTCCACCTCATTTCAACACCCTGATTCAACTACTTCATTGCACTCATTCAACTGTTGAATTTTTTATTCAACACTCCTATTGTAAATGGTCTAAGGTGTTTTGATAAAGAATTAACTGTTTTATGACCCATCAAAAAATACTTAAGACCACGACCACCATAGATAATTCAACAAAATGAGAACTGTTTTGAGTGTTTATGTCATGGTGGGAGCTCAATAGACATCTCATCACACATTTAATATGTTATGGGGAAATTGATATATTTTCCCCTAAAAAATTTTATATAATAACAAATATCTCAGAGTTTATCTCCCAGAGTTTGAGTCTAGTTCTATTTTCTCATCTAATCAAAATTCGAAACCTATTTTCCCACAGAATCAAAGTTCAAAATATATTTACCCACATATATTGGTTTTATCGGTTTGATGTCGATTTTGAACGGTTTGTAACCTAAAATATATTGTTTGGTTCGGATTCTTCTAAACCACTTGACCCAAAACGAAACTGAAAACCTAACCCGACCAATCCAACCCGTAGACGAAACTGAATTGAAAATCCTTAAATCAATTTTTTGAAATATCATGAACCCTATAAATATTTTAGATCCAACATTTTTTTTTTTGAATGAAGATCCAACATTTGTTTGAAATATCACGAATCCTTACATCAATTTTTTAGATCCAACATTTTATCACTCATGCTTCCATCACACTTTCCTTTTCTTGAAAGGTTCGTCGACTCCCAGATTTCATATCCATCTTCGAATTCTCTATGGTACTTATGAAACTTTCCAGCTTCATGATTATCCACATAACTTAACGAACAGCATGAAGAGCTTCTGGATCTGCTTCATATCCTTGTGCACCATCGTTAACCGGATCAGATCTACACCGCATCAACAGTAAAGCGTCCAACTTCTTCTCTCTCTTCCTTCTCCGTCTTCATCTCTATCTCCCTCAAATCGATCCCCTCGAACACGTGTCTTCGGCGATTCCTCCTCCTATCCTCCTCCGCGTCATCTTCTCCCACCACAAGCTCAATCTCCCTTCTCTTCCCTCCCGTCTCATCCACCGCCACGGAATCGAGAAACAAAATCGAATCCATAAGATCCAAAACTAATATCGGATCTTCAAGAAAAAGAAAAAAAGAAAGGAAGAAGGAGAAGAAGTAAAATTACTCTCTTTTATCAACACGTTACCCACAAAATAAGAAACCCCCAAAAAGTGTTGAAACAAAACGAATACAAAATGGGAATCGAAGATCAAAATCGGAATTCGTCTCCTTTAGATCGACCCAAGTAAAAGAAGAATGAAGGGAGCTCACAACTTGAGCTTGTGGTGGGTGGAGAAGACGACGAGTAATCGTGAAGATTGATGTTCAAAAAAGAAGAAGAGAAATACACTATAATGACTCAAATTTTTAAAGAAATTACTAGAATTACTCCCTCTTAAATGGGTTACTAGAATGACTCAAATTTTATTGAAAAAGACTTGAAAATCTTATTTATTTTTCATAATCACTGAATTGCCATTTTGATTTAAATTTAGAAAAAAAAATTTGTAATTACACAATCATCAAATAATAAAATATATTTATTCAAAAAATTAAAAATTAAAAAATTTGTAAACGATGGAAACTGAATCGTTTCTAATTAATCATTCCCTAAAAATCTTTCTCACACACAAAAATCTCTCTCTCTCTCTCGGTCTTGTTCTTCGAAAAACCTAACCTAGCTGCCGTTCCTTCGCTGTCGGAGAAGCAGGCAACCAGACTTCCGCCGGCGACTCTCCTCTTTTGCCAGACTTCCGTCGGCGACTCTCCTCTTCGCTGTCGTCTGTATCCTCCACCGTCGACTTTCTCTCTTCCAGATTCCGGTAACTTATTCCCCATTTCTTCTTCTTCTTTTTTATCCTCTACTGTCGCCGGCGTCGTTCCATTTTCTGGTACTTTAATCGTCATTGGAATCGGTTTTTGCATCTTGGCGCCATATATGTTGTAGACAAATACGGTTGGTTTTTTTGATTTTGATGTCAGATTTGTTGGATTTTTTTGTTATTTAGCAGCATAGTTGTACTGATGACAGAGTTGTCTCTCTTAGGTGATAGACTTGTTTGACACCGGCGTCGTTTCATTTTCTGCTAACTTAATCGTCATTGGAATTGGTTTTTTAGATTTTCCTTCTTGGCGCCATATAAGTTTTAGACAAACACGGTTGATGTCAGATTTATGGGTTTTTTTTGTTCTTTAGCAGCATAGTTCTTAGATCTATCGTTGTACTGATGACAGAGTTGTCTCCTTATGTGATAGACTTGTTTGTGTAGCGATGATAGAGTTGTTTCTAAACTCTGATAGACTTGTGTTGGACATTGATAGATTTGTATATAACGTTGATAGACTTGTTTATGTAGTAATAACATAGTTTTTTATATAATGATTATATAGTTTTTCTTAACTGTGACAGATTTTTCGTGGTATTGATGACAGATTTAGATATGGCTTCCGAAACTGTAACAAAGATGTATCCTCAAAGACTATACGAAGAGGGAAAAGCTCCAATTCAGCAGAGGAGCATGAACCACAATTGTCACTTGGCCAATTTCAGTCTCATCAAAGAATCTGTTGGTGATGATGTATGGAATGACATGAAGGAATCATCAATTGGGATGATTATTAAACTGCACGAAGCCGAGTACGTGTGGTCTGCCAAGCAAGTCCACTACTTTCTAACTAATAATTTGGCAACAAACAAGAGTTACGAGATGTGGAGTTTGGTTGGGAATCAACCAATAAGGTTCTCGTTGTATGAGTATGGAGAAATTACAGGCTTAAAGATTGATCCATTTGATGTTGAAGACACATGGCACGTTAACCATAATGAGTTTTGGAAAGAACTGAAACTCTCTAGTTCACTAGAAGGACCTATGTTAAGGGAATTGTTGCTGGTTTTGGGAAAATGTAGGCCTTGGAGCTTTGATAAGAGGAGAATGGTTGGATTGCTCTATGTTCTGTCTATTGGACTTTATGGTATATCTCCTGGTAGTAGAATCCCTTTGGAAGCTGCAAAAACGGTTATGGATCGAGAGATGTTTGATAGATATCCTTGGGGTCGGATTGGATTCAAACAATTGATAGATTCTATTAAGTGCATGTCGTCCCTTTTCTAGGATGATTCCTTAGTTGCTTAATATTTTGGTTCCCGAGAATCTACGTAAGAAGAACAACAATCAATTCAAGGTGACAAGGAGGAAAGGCATACCACATAATCTAAACCCTGGAGACTGTGGTGTGTTTACTGTGAAGTACATTGAGTGTCTTGCGCTCGGATGTACATTTGACGGCATATGTGACAAAAATGTGGATCGACTTCGAGACAGAATAGCTTTTGAGTTGTACGACGAGCTGAAAGACGAAGCTGTTGCGATGACTAATCCGTTCCCTGGTGTTGAAGACAAAGTACATCTACTCACGTCAACACAGGTTTAGGAGACTTATTGTTTGTTTTTCATAGTTAATTCAGACTTATGTATCCTTGCTATGTTTTTTGGGTGTTTCGGAAGTCCGACAAACTTATTACATCGGATTGGCAGTTTTACGTTTGGAATGTAGTAGACTTACTGATTTTTTTTCACGGTTGTGGCAGACTTAATTTTTGAAAACATTTTTATGCATGGTGTACACATGTCAAAATTTTGTTAGGGTTCTATATAGCCGCTTCACCTCAGTTTCTCTGACTTCTCTCCATTTCAATTGTTGCTGCGACATAATAGATCTCATGGGGGGAATGGAGAAGGGATACCAAGGAAGTGTCCATGTGGAGCGGTAACCATTGGATTGACTGCTAAAACGAAAGATAATCCAGGGCGTAAATTTTATAGATGTTCTTTATCATCTGGACCGGATCACGTTTTCAAGTGGTACGACGAAGCACACAACGAAGAACTGGAGATAATGACGCGACAGCAAGCAACGATTTTTACTGGACTAGCGGAGCTGAAAAAGGAAATTCAAGACCTCAAAACCGACATAAAGGAAATAGTTTTGTTGATCGAAGGTTTTAGAAGTAACGTTTGACAATCGTTGTCTCACTGTAGATTTGTTATTTTTATTATGTTCTACTATGGCAATCTTATTTTGTTATATAACGACACTATTATATTGGCAGACTTCTATTATTTTGTTATATGGCAATGTTATTTTGTTGTACTATTTTGTTATATGGCAATGTTATTGTGTTATATGGCAATGTTATTTTGCTGTCACGGTAGACTTATGTTACATTGTTATATGACGAGAATGTTATATGGCAATGTTATTGTGTTATATGGCAATGTTATTGTGTTATATGGCAATATTATTGTGTTATCACGGTAGACTTATGTTACATTGTTATATGACGAGAATGTTATATGGCAATGTTATTGTGTTATATGGCAATGTTATTTTTGTTGTCACGGTAGACTTACATTACTGACGACAAACTTATTTTGTAATATTATATCGAATAAGTTATAAATTTATTACACAGAAACACATACAAAATTAAATGGCTGCAACACATGTCTTGCAATTGTGACCAGTTTGGTTACATATTGAACATTTGTGATGTTTTCTTGGTCTTTTCTTATCCACAGCTTTCTCTAAAGCCGATTTGATCCTAGTTGAATTAGGCCTTCCTGGCGGTTGACGAACCAGAGGTGGTTGACAAATTTTCAAAGCGACATGCTCTGGAACAGGTAGAGCATAATCTCCTGGCATCACGGCGCCACTATATGCGTTGTACAAATAGTGTTTTGTATAATAAGGATGACAAAGTGATATGCGGCACCTGTTTTTCGACTCTGCTGCTGCAAGTGCGTGAGCGCACGGTAACTTCTCCAGGTCAAATCTACGGCAAGAACATTTTTTGTCTGTCAAATTCACAACATGGAGAGTTGAACCACTTGTCACCTGAGATTGATGTGCATCAATCGCTTGTACTGTAAGCTGTTTTGCATAATGCACACGAGTCTGGAAAGAAAGAAAGTTACACTTGTTACACAATATAGATCTATTTTGATTAACTAGATAGAATTCGTATAAACGTCAAGATTTGTACCTCTAACAGCTTCTCAACTCCACGAGTTAGTGTTGTCTTCAAGCGTTGAGCTTCGTTCCTTCTTTCAGAAAACCATCTAGTCATCATTAGCCGAATTGCTTCTAGGAGTCGTACAATAGGTAAACTCCTTGACGGTGATAGCACCTTGTTAATGGATTCAACAATGTTGGTTGTAGTTAAATTGTACCTATCACCAGGAAAATGAACCCTCGTCCACATCTTCACATCGGCTCTTTCGAGATAACTATGTAATGCTGGATTTAACGCTCCTATCTGCGTAAAAAGTGTTTCGAAATCCGAAAGTCTGAAACAATTGGCGGCTTTCTTAACCAATCCGAACGCATCACCACCTCTATATCGGTGCAGTATATTCTTATACAGATGGTATGTACAAATTCCTCGAGTTGCCATGGGATATACCTTGCCAATTGCATTACCAATTGCTTTGTGCCTATCCGGAATAATAACAAGTCCTTCATCATCGGGGATCACACAACTGAGCTGCCTGAAGAACCATTCCCAATACTCATCATTTTCCGTATCGACAACTGCAAATGCTACTGGAAAGAACTGAAAATTGCCATCTTGAGTTGTTGCTATGAGAAGCGTCCCTTTATACTTACCCTGCAGATATGTACCATCCACAACTAGTACTTTTCCTAGGAAAGGAAACCCTAACATGCTTGCACCAAATGCGATGAAGAGGTATTTGAATCTTTCACTATCATCAACCTCAAGACGGGTTAGTGTTCCAGGATTATCTCTTTTTATCATGTGTAGATAAGCAAGTAATGTTTGATATCCTTGCTCGGGAGTTCCTCCAACTAAATTTCGGGCACATTTTAGAGTCCGATGAGCTTTCCAATACTTCATCTGCCGAGAAATAAAACAAGTCTGTCATAATGAAAAAATAAATCTGGTACAAAACAAATAAATATGTCGAATGATATATGAAGTCTGACGTAACATGTATTTACCTTGATTCCAAAACAAAAGTTCATCAAGTTTGCAACATGACTGGGCAGAACAGTTGATTCAACACCACCTACATAATCCTTGTACAGCACTTCAAGAATTTCAGGTGATGCCTGTCGTGAACGAGAAGAACGATTAGTAACGGAGCATGTATGTTCCGAAACATATACGCGAACATAAAATGGCGTAGAATCTCTGACGGATGATGCTCGTACTCTCCATGAACACCCTTCAATCCAACACTTAACAATTAAGAGGTTTGGTGTTGATTTATCAACAATGAAATCAAACTGCTATAACATAGATAAAATCTTCGATCTTGTCTCGAATGAATCATTTGAGTCGTACCTTTGTCTGACAGCTAAATTAAGTGAATCTAATTCTAGTTGTACATGAGGTTGAACTTCCCTTTGTTATGAAGTGCCTGAACCCCTTTTCTTTGGAGGTAAACTCGGTTTCTCATTTTCTTCCTCAATATGCCTTCCATGTACACTATAATCTTCGTCATCAGAAGTTGCTCCATCAGAATCATCACAGCAATCAAACATAAACTCCTCATCGTTGCTAAGTTTATCATCGTCACCTACGGAAACATCAACTTTATCATCTTCACTATTGTTACAACCAACAAAATCTTCATCACACTTCGTTTCTCGCATTCTTTCCTCATCGTCGACTCCTTTTTCCTCACGAGTTTGTTTCTCGCATTCTTCCCTCACGAGTTTTTCACTTATTTCAACACACAGTCGAACTGTATCAGAGCTAAACTGTCTTAGAAAACCTTGAAATTGTCGACAATTTCCAACAAATACAGGTGGTGTATCAAGCGGCAGTTTACTCAAAATCCTCTTCGGAAACATGTAACTCAACTTTACCTCATGTGTAGTCGGATCAAACCCGTAATCCTCAAACACCATTCCAAGGAAATCAACATACCGTGTAGTTTTATTAGCAGCTAGAATTTTGTATCCTCTGGAGTTGTCGACAACAAATAGCCATATGCAATTCTTAAACTGTCATCGACCGCATACAAGAATCACTTGCTCCATGGTAAAAGAAGATCTGATATGAGTCATCTTGTGAGGATAAGAGAAAGACGGCGGTGTGATATGACGGCATGAAAGACGACCTGATATGAGTCGTAACCCTAAACATGTGATACAAGTGATTTCTCAGATTTTTAAGGACAAAATCGGGATTTCCATACCGCAATAAATCTGACGTAAAGGTATATTAAATCTGTGGTTGAAAGTTTATCGACACATGATCAACGTAAAACTACCATCAATAATCAATAAGTCTGTTATTAAATGTCTACCACCATTGGAAAATATAAGTATGTCATCGACAAGTCTACTACCATAAAAAGGTTATTCTAGTAAGAGAACAAGTATGCTACCATTACAAATCAGAATGTCTGCTATCAAAGAACTTACGTTTTTTAAGTCTGCTATCACGTATAAAAACTCTGCCATAAGGTAAGAGTCATTCTAGTTATTAAAATTGATGAGAAAATAAGTATGTTTAGCGTAAATCATTAAAACTTTGCCACCATTAACTAAAGTCTACCACCAAGGGGATAATTAACTCTGTCGAAAAGTCATAAATCCGTGACATATTAATATCACTGTATTTTAAGTCTGCCATTTTTTAATAAATTTGTGGTGTCGTTTGGTATATTTAATAAAAAATCTGTTGAACAAAAATTAATTTTGCCAATTGAAATTAAGTCTGGGAAAGAAAAATAATAAGTTTGCCAATTGAAATTAAGTCTGGCAAATAAAAATATTTGTGTCACGTCGTATAACAAATTTTTGTATATAAGTCTGTCTACTGTCATTAACTCTGCCAATCGGAAATAAATATGTTATGTCATAAGACAGACTTATATGATTAAGTCTACCATTGCGTATTAAGTCTATCATCCGGAACAAAAATCTGCTAATTTACAATAACTTTACCACTAATATATCGACAGATTTATTATTATTGACTTATTTAACACAGAAATACGCTGTGGCAATTTCGTGAATAAGTGGACGTTTTCGCTGAGCTGGAATTTAATTAGTAATGACATTTCTGTAATAACGTTTTTGGGACAACATGCCCAAAAGGACAATATCGGGTTTAATTTTATTATAAACACATTTCTCTTTCCTAAGTTATTCTAGTAATTAAATCTAAAATTCAGGTCATTCAAGTAAATCTCCAAAAAAAAAAAAAGATTACGGGTTGACAAAAAGAACAAAAATGGATCGGATCGGATCGGATCGGGTCAATATTATTTTGGGTCTGGGATTATTGTGTTTCAGTTGTCATCCGATTTAGGGGTTGAATCAGATTTTAATTGGGTTAATTTTTATTTTCTTTCGGGTTTAGTCGGTTAACATTTAATTGGTATACAGTAAACCGAGTTAAATCGTGGTATGTGGGGAAATAGATTTTGAACTTTGTTTTCAGAGGCAAATAAGTTTTGAACTTTGATTCGGTGGGAAAATAGGTTTCGAACTTTGATTATGTGGGGAAATAGAACTATGCTCAAACTCTGGGGGGTTTTGTTATTATATGAAACTTTTCAGGGGAAAATAGATCGTTTTTCCTATTTTATGAGAATGGTGAAAAAATAACAGTTTTCAGTTTTTTCAAAAAAATAGGAAAATTGTCAAAAACATTACGAATTTTCAAATTTTGGCCATTCAAAACATCAACTTTCGAGTGAACAGTTTAAATCATCAACTTATGTTGAATTTTTATTTAAATTACAATTTTTTGTTGAGTGAACCAAATTAGTCATGTCATTAAGTTGTTTAAGAGAACGATCAAATGGGATTACAATTCTATTTAAAAAATAATAATTAATCAAAACGACGTCAAACTCATTTATCCCTAAAATCTCCAAATCGATTTCTCTTAATCGTAATCTTCTCTCATCCCCAAATCGATTTCTTTCATCCCCAAATCGATTTCTTATCTCTCTGTTTCTCTCTTCCTCTCTTAAATCGATTTATTCTCTCTAGTAAAGTCTTTATTCCTTTTTGTGAAAGGGATTGTAACAATTATGATTGTAGTATTTTGGGAGTTTGAAGGCAAGAGCACAACTGAAGTTTCCGAAAGCGAGCGGGAGATTGCGGACATTGATGAGCTCCCGCTCTTAACAAGCCAACAATATAAGATGAAGAAGGAATGAAGTTTATACGTCGGAGATAGAAAGAGGAAAAACTGATGATTTTTATGGTGTTGGTAGGTTGGTTTGTTTTGTCCCGAAGAATGAGAGTACAAATCTTTTACTTTAATGTTTTTTGTGTTGGTAGGAGGAGCACAATATATAATCTTCTTTACGTACAAAGTGATTCTCTGTTTCAAAATCATGTATCTTTGGAGGATATAACAAGTGTTCTATCACTAAATTTAGTTAACGATCTTTCCCAAGTATATGTTTCTCTGAGTACTCAACTGTGACCAAAACAGAATATGAGATCTGATCTTCTTCTGGTTACCCATTACTCTTGCTCCAAAATCAGTATAAAATGGATAATTAAAAGAAATCCAGAATGTACGTATAAACCAAGCCCATTTCGATTCACACATATTCATAACAACATTAAAATCAAATTGAACCACGCAATTTGGAATGAATGGCATTTTTGAAGGAAAAAAAAAACAAATTAGATCGCTTATGTTATTTGGTTTTTTATGTTCTCATGAATGATTCACCATAGACACACTTCCCTGTCGAGTTTGGGTTGATGAACACAAACTCAGACATGTTCCACAACATACAATGTTAGCATGAGTGGAGAGAAGAGAGTAAGAAAAAATCGCCATAGAAGATTAAAAGAGAAGAATTTGGAAAACTGGAATTGATTTGAGGATTTTCGATTTCTAAGATTAGAAAAATCGATTTGGGGATTTCTAGAGTAGAACATCGTGTTGATTAACTGAGTTTTTAAACAGAATTTTAGCCTAATTGCTCTCCTACGCTAGTTATGGTCAATAAATTCAGCACATTAGGGTTTTATAGAGCCTATAAGTATGCTTTCGTATCTTATAACACAATTGCTCTCCTAAGCTAGTTCCGATAAATAAATTCAGCACGTTAGTGGTTTTATCAATCATAAGATCAACATCTAGTTCATGACGTTAACTCCATGCAATAAGAACAAACCTAAAAGAAAGAACTTCTACAAATCGAGCTATATATGTTTAATACTTGTTATTCTTATCAATAATGAAATCCCCTTTTATAGAACCCTTTTAAACCCAACTATGAAACTACTCAGAAATAATTAAAGAAAGCAAAAACGAATTTGATGAATAAGTAATCATTAATCAGAACTGAAACAAAGAGGGTTCTATAGAAATATCTATCTCCCAAAACTATGAACAAAAGAAATTTGGTGCTAAGAAATTTGTATCTAAAGGAGACACAAAAAACAAGACGCCTAAACAACATATTTATAGGTCTTAAGATACCTATTTTATTGTAGTGCTTGAGCTCTTCAAAATTCATCTGGGGTTATTCCTTGTGCAACACGGCAAAGGATTTGAAATGGGCTTGCAAACAAGCCTTATCTAGGACGAAACTGTGCTGGCCACTGGCGTGATGCTTCTGGAGTGGCCAGAGCACTTTTCTGCTCCTTGTTTTCAGCTTCGACATCTTGATGTGGCTTCAGTATGTTCATAAATAATGTTAGATGGTTAAACAAATTTGGGGATCATAGTGAAGTTATGATTTTTTTAAAAATGTTCACATACTTTTATTTGGAGACATTTTGTGAATAATAATAATAATAATAAAAAGTTATATAAGGGGGAAATTGACTCATGTTGATGTTTGAGGTCTGTATCTGGTCACTTCTACTTGACGTGCAGCTTATCTTTTTAACCATAGTAGATGATTTTTTCGCTCCGTTTAGATTCATCTCTTACTTGCCAAAGTCTGAAGTTTGACAAGTTTTGCAAAAAAAAAATGTTTATTCCGAAAAACAGTTTGGAAAAGCTATAAAAATAATTCAAATAAAGTGACAATGATACCGAGTTTACTTGCATAGCGTTGTTCTTTAAAAAATATGGGATTGTCCATCAAATTTCGTGTGTTGCTACACCTCAACAAAATATACATGTAGAAAGAAAATACCGCCATATTCTAAGCGTTGCTCGTTCTTTGCAATTTCAAGCGACCTTGCCTGTCAAATTCTTGGGAGAGGCTGTTTTAACAGCAGCTCACTTTATCGACGGAATGCCCATATCAATTCATAAGGTTCATTGTCCTTATAAACTAAATTTTTTTGGTGAAAAGCCTAGTTATGATCAATTAAGAGTCTTTGGTTCTTCTTGTTACACACATCTATGATCTCGAAATAAAGAGAAATTTGGTAAACGTATTAAACATTACATTTTTGTTGGCTATCCTTTTGGCAAGAGAGGGTGGCATTTGTATGACATATATAAAAAAGAAAATTTGGTATCATGTGATGTGATTTTTTCAAGATGACGTGTTTCCTTTAAAGTTATCACCGATTCAACAAACTCCGAGTGCAAATAGGCCGCTATTGACCCATGGTTGTGGGCAAAGTGAAAAGGTACTTCCTAAAAATCTGGATCATTGTTTATTTTACAATGTCAGTTGCATTGATAATACACATCACGTTCTCACCAACTCTACATCAGTCTCCGTCTAAGGTTCTAAATATCCCATATATCTTCTTGAGAATTTTATCCTTGACGATGTGTTTCTTCAATCATCAAGCTTTACTCGCAGCGATTATCGCAGGGGTTGAACCCAGAGCCGGCCCTGAAGTTACATGGGTCAAGCACAAAAATAAACTTTTGGCCCACTAACAATGAATTACAAAAAAATACAAATATTTGTAAGTGCAGTTGGTGGGATTTGATCATCTAGCTCACCCATAAAGGCTGCCAACTGATCTAGTAAAGTTTTTTGGGAATAATTGGCCCTTTAAATATTTATTATAAGTGAAAACTACAAGCACATGCTTGCACAAGGCCGGCTCTAATTGAACCAAAAGGATATAAAGAGGCTATGACAGATAATATATGGTGCGATACAATGACTATTAATGAAGTCCTTGTAGTATCGTTGATTTACCTGTAGGAAAAGAGGCACTCGACAATTAATGTTTTTTTTTTTTTTAAATGAATGTTAAATTATGCAAAACAAAAAAGCCATGTTTACAATATGTGCCTGTTTTTTTACTTCGGTGTAGCGTGTCTGAACCATATAAATTTGTACCAGTCTTTATGGTCTTGAGTTTGGCGAATTTGATTCTCCTGTTGTTGTGAATTTTCTTTTGTATTTGTCATCCGACATTCGCTATAAAGCAATATCTTCTCCATTCTTTCTTTCTCTTCTGGTTTTGTTGGCTTCCTCCTCAATACGATTTAGAATATCCATTCAATGTTGTCTTCCTCTATGCGAATTCAGAGCTGTAGCCATAGTGGCGTCTACAACAATCCCCATATCGATATAACCCCGAGCTCCGGTAATCTCATGAAGTCTTCCTAAAGGAGACCAAGCATTGAACCAAAACGAGGTGGCATTTCCATTCTGAGTTTCAACACGATGAAAACCTTTGGCGATATCTCAGTATTTTAACAATTTCTTCCACATCCAAGAACCTATACTTGTGTTCTCCTTTACCGACCATAAACATTGTTGCCTAACAATTGTGTTTTTTTATCCAAGAAACCCATAGCGAATTCTGATTGAACACGATTTTCCATATCAGCTTGAGGCAGCTAACTATATTAGCATCTTTTAAAGCCTAAACCTCCTTCCGATTTGGGCTTGCAAACATCATGCCATGCCACCCTTGCTTTATGCGTGTTTAATTCCGGGCAAGACCACAAAAACGCAGCGCAAAATTGATCAATCTCCTTCAAACATTCATTTGGGAGGCGAAATGCAGATATCCAAAAATTCACTATACAAGTGATAACTGATGCTAAGAGTTGCAGTAGTCCCACATAGGAGAGATATCTTCTCGTCCATGAACTCATTCTGCGTCTTATATTTTCCAACATTGGAACATAATCTGTCTTTGTTAGTGTCTTTGTTGTCAACGGAAGTCCTAAGTATCTCACTGAAAGTTGACCCGTATTAAATGGAAAGCGAGATGTGACAGAAGCTTTGTTAGTTTAGGAAACCCATGCCAAATATAACATAGATTTTTCAAGACTTATCTTTAAACCAGATTTTACAGCGAATTCGTCAAAGATCTTTATTGTTTCCTCTATAGATCTTCTCTGTCCATCGACAAACACCATAAGAACATCGGCAAAGCATAGACTGCGAAGTAATGGATTTTTTCAAATCAAGTACAACGTTGATAGCTCTATTGAATGCTATAAAGCCCGTTTAGTCATTTTTTGAAATAATCAAATACAAGGGGCATATTTTACTTAAAATTTTGCTCCAATTGCTAAAATGAACACCGTTCGGGGTTTGTTACACTTGTGTATGTAAATAAGTGGGAATTGCATAATATGGATGCGCACAACATTTTTGTTCACGGTAATCTTGAAGAAGAAGTTTACATGAAACTTCCCTTACGTTTTAATCCCTCTGATTCCACAAAAAAGTTTTGTTTACACAAATCCCTCTAAGGTCTTAAACAGGCTATGCGCTGCTTGTTTGCAAAACTTGCCGCTGCTTTCAAAGAGTTAGGGTTCGTTCAATCGTATGTAAATCATTCTCCCTTTACAAACACTCGTGATGGCATCAAATTTGGGTGCTAATATATGTTCATGACTTGTTGTAGTGGGAAAAACTCGGCGGATTTGTCAAAACTGAAAGAGTATTTGAGGCAATGTTTTCACATGAAGATCTTGCAAGATTGTAATATTTTCTCAGTCTCGAAGTTGCGTGAAACGATGAGATCTTCATGTCGTAAAGGAAGTATGCACTTGAAATCATTGTTCGATTCAGTCATCTTGGCTCCAAACTAGTGTTTTTTCAAATGGAGCAAAACCATTATTTTGACTCATATACTAGTACGTTTTTGGCCCATCTTGCACGTTATAGGTGCTTTGTCGGCTGGCTCATTTATCTCCTCATTTTGTATTCGGTTCACATTCTTTTGTAGTTTATGCAAGCTTAGTGTGAAGCGCACTAGGAGGCTGATATGTGTGTTGTACCCTTTATTAACCTACTGCTGGTCAATGTATTTTATTTCGTTTTGATTGTGACTTGACTCTCACACGGCATATTGTGACTCGGATTGGGATGTTAGTCCGAGGACAAGACAATCGTTAAGTGCCTATGTAATGTTTCTTGGAGGCTCGCTAATATCCTGGTAAACTATAAAGCAACCCACTATTTCTCGTTCTTTCCCTGAAGCTAAATACATGTCTATGCATAATCTTCGAAATTATATGGATGCACCAAATTTTGTCGGATCTAGGTTCTTCTCAACACATACCGGTCCAATTATTATGTGATAGTCAAGCAGCAATTCACACTAGAACAAATCCAATGTTTCATGAACGGACTAAACATATTGAAGCTGATTGTTACACAATACACGAAGATGTTCAAGATGGACGAATTTCTACGATACATGTCCGGACGGAAGATCAACTTGTAGATTTTTTAACAAAGGTGATTGGTCGTCAACAATTTGAGCGTTTAGTGTTCAAGTTGAGCATTGTCTCTAATTTGAGGAGGAATATTGGGCCATATTTTAGCCTATTGGGCTTGTATAGATTATGGTAAAGTTTCGTATGTTTAACCATCATAAGTTTGTGTATAAATATCTTGTATATCACTTGTAAGATCAATAAGAAAGCATTTTCTTACATCGTATTACAATCTAGCAGCTTTGACCAAAGAGACCTTTCATCGTGAACACACTCAAATGTGGAAGCCTTTGTATTTGTTTTCAAAACAGAGAATGTTGCTTCAGTTTCACTTGTGCATCTTCGCCATCAAGATATCTGCCAATGTTTGCTAGACATAATGATGGGTAAGTATTAAATTTTAGTTCATTTATTTTGATTCTAATCAATGAACGTTCGAAATAGCAAATTTTATATGCAATTTTAGGAGTCAACTCAATAACATTGTTACTCCACTCCCAAACAAGAATCACCTTGTAATCGTCTCCATTTGGAGTCTTAGATAAATAAATTAAGTTTTGTAAAATAATAATATCTATACGATTAAAAGGGGTATACATTTTGTGTCCAAACAGAAAAACCTTCATATTAGGCTATTATTTTTGTGGATAACTACTAATCCAATTGCCAAACAAATCAATTTAGTACAATATTCATAAAAATTATATTATATTTTATATTTAAAAATAATTCTCAAAAATTCAAATTTTAATTTAGATTAGTTTGGATTTCCTTAAATATATGTTAGATTAATTATCAAAAATAAAAAACCAGTTGTTATTATATCTTTACAAAAGTAATAAACCGGCTATTAATTTAGATTTAATTTAAATAATATTCTCATAATGACGGAAATGTTAAATGATATGTTATTGTATATTTTATCATAATTAATCATCCTAAATTTTTAAATATTTGAAATTAGTAAATATTTATATTATACAGTAATATGAACGGGTGAGTTAGAATTATGTTTTTATAATTGCAATCCTTTTCGGATTAATATATGTTAACTTACATGGACTTCCAACTCAAAACCAATTGGCAATATGAGTGGATTGGCCCATGTCCCTTATATAATACTTAATATCCCTTTCAACTTCCGATGTGGGATAATATTCCTTAATACGCCTTCTCGAGATGATGGCTCTTTGCCTATCTATCTCGGTATCTTCGGGCATGGATCGATGGGCCAAGTTTGGGTCGGGTCGATAATAGATCGGGTTGGACAGTATGGATTGGGCTCTGATACCATGTTAAGTTACATGAGCTTCCAACTCAAAACCAATTGGCAATGAGTGTATTGGCACATATCCCTTACAAAAATTGATAAACAAAAAATAATAATTCCGTGCGGGCGCACGAGTTAGAATCTAGTTGTACTTATGTTTTTGTAACTCAATAATATTTGAAACTGTGAAATCTCTTTTAATTCCTTAAAGCAAAAGTTCTTTAATAACCCGAAAATTGGACTTTCGAGTTTTAGATGTACATATGCGACAGAAAAGTCCCAACAGACAGGTGGATAGCTCGGCGACTTAAAATACGAGCTGCCTCATCTGCTAAGTTTGATAATTAAAGACCTTTACATGTTAAGCATGTTTGCTATGTTTGAAGAGAACTTTACATTTTGTCTAATTGATTTGTTCTTAAAATTTTATTTGATTTAAAGCACATCCGCGAGTGTATCTCTTGGATTAGTTTGATGACTTGAATATAAATATTGTTTGAGCCTGGATACATAAATTATGATTAATTGAAGATAAACATGTCACAATATATATATATAATTTATGTTTGAGCATGGGAACATAAGTTATATAAACATATATATATGGATTTGGGACCCTAGAATCACTAATTTAAAGTTATCAGTCAATTTTTTTAAATAAATATCTTAGTTATGAAAAGTAACCGTCTAGTTGTGAGGGCATTTTCCGACATAAATCCCGTGCACATTCATCGCAAGGTCACCGCAAACTCAACTTCCGTTGCAAATGCCTCACAAATATCTGTAGCAAACCCGTTGCAAATTTTTTACTAGTGTTATAATTCCCAAACGAAAGTGTTGCGAAAATAACAGCACTATAACAGTTATAAACATAGCAAAAGAGAAAGAAAAAAACATTTTGGAAGATACAAAATTGTTATCGTTTGTTTGAGATTATGGAAAGAGTCTTAGTATCATGAAATATACGCATTGTAGGAATGGGTGTCCATCACAGAGATCCGGGGAGCAATGAAGTGACGAAAACGTTTCGCGAGTGGTATGCGCATAAGCATGTACCATGCAACAAACCAATTATTTTTCCGTGAAGGTGGTATAATATCATGCCCATATCGTATGTGCGTAAACGAGAAATATTTGGAGATTGATATTGTAAAAAGGTATTTAAATAATAGAGGATTTAAGTCGAACTACTATGTATGGTTTTTAGAATAGAAATGTTGTAGTGTTAATGCATAAAATAGTATTACGAGTCATGATATTGATCAATCTAGTTATGCTAATATGATTAAGATCAATTTTGATATGGAAATCACCAAAAAAATAGGTTCAATGATATGTTTACAAATGCATTCAAGAAACTATTGCTGCATTTGCTGGTAATACTAATGAAGAACCCAACATAGATGCATAATGATTTTGTGATATGTTAGACACTACAAAGCAACCCATCTACAATGGATGTAAAGAAGGGCAATCTAAGCTGTCATAGGCTTCTATGATGATGACAATTAAAAGTGATCCTAACCTAAATGAGATTTTCATGGATTCATGGGCTTCACTATGAAAATAGTATTTGCCTGCAGATAATCGTTAAGCTCAGTCTTACTATAAAATATAGAGGTCTGATATGCTTGGTTTTTACCATTTTCTAACACATGTTTTGATATTTATTTTGAGTATTTTATCAAGTCAAAGTCCGTTGTAGAGTCTTTTAGTCCTTTATGTAGTTATCTCAGGTAAAAAGGCGTTTACGGAAGAAATTGGAGTTCCGTGGGCAAAAACGCATGAAACGGTACAAAAAGAGTAAGAATCGATCGATGCAACACCATCAGAAGAACCAGAATCGATCGATGCAAGAAGTGCATCGATCGATGAAGCATGCCCAGAAGAACCAAAATCGATCGGTGCACAAGTGGAGCCGATCGATGCATCACCCTCCGAAGAACCAAAATCGATCGAGGCAAAGAGTGCATCGATCGATGGAGCATGGCCAGAAGAACCAGAATCGATCGATTGCATCAATCGATGGAGTATGCCCCGAAAGTCCAAAATCGATCGATGCAAACCGTCGAGAAGGAAAACGGAATTTCTAACTTTCCTGTTTTGCCCCGGAAACTGCCTATTTTGACCTAATTCGCCCAGAACCCTATTTATATTTTATTCTCAGCCACTTTTTAGGCTATTTCTCTTTTGACGGCTCTTTATTCTACTCAGTTTTTGGCTATTGATTTTGTAAGCAACGAGAAGAATCTCTGCAACTATTGAGAAAAATTCTAAACCCTTTCATCTCTTTCTTTGAGCTATTCATTGTGAGTATTTCTCTCTTAAACTACATGATACACTTTATCATTTAGATTAGTTTTTTACAAATCTGGAATATCTTAAATTCATATTTCTATCGTAATAAATTCTTGATCTGCCACATGTCTACTGAAATCGAAGCTTTTGTTTAAAATATATGTTATCTACTTAGAAAACATGTTCTTGATTTTTGTGTGCGTTCATTTTATTTTTATATGAGACTTTGATATCATGTAATGAATATTTTAAAGTTGTAAATTATGTTGCTTCTTATAATGTCTATAGATATATACATGTCAATAGATTATTTGATTTGATATGATATGATTGTTACCTATTATCTTTTATATTAAAAAACACAATTTATTAAGTAAATTTTTATAAAAAGGCTAAAACAAAAATTTGTATAACTATAGATGATAGTTTATGTTAGTCTCGTCGGTTTGTCACTACTTTAATTCAAATCCGCATAATCCATTTTTTTTGTTTGTTAAAGTCCTCATAATACATATTAATGACAAAGTAACTGTGGGTCTTAAATCAACTTATTCGTGTGTATATTTTTTTCAAATTGTTAAGTAATTGTGTGATTTATGTTTTGAGAATTTGTCTTTTCCGTTTAACAATTTCTTAAAAAGTAAAGTAAATTTTTTTTTTTATCATTAATTCAAATAGGTACTGGTGAACTGTTATCCATATTACTTTCGTTGCTTCTTCCGATCTTTAAAATATGAGCAACTGTGAACATTGTCTATACTTTTTGCAAATAGTTATTTTTGAATTGCTAACCATATTACTTAAATTGCTTTTTCCAGTTTGTATAAAACACGAGTAAATGTGAGCAGTATCTATGCTTCATGTTATTTTAATTTTAACCATTTTAAAAGACTTTGATATGGTTTCATATCAACATGCAACTTATTTTGATCTAATTGTTGTGATATCATTTGGTATATAAATTTGTATGTTTAATCTATGTAAAATATACAAGATTTTCATGCAAGAGGGTGTAGTTCGCATTTTGGTTTTGTGACACCTCTCTCTCTTTCAAGAAATGTAATTTTCCAGATAGAGATTTGTTAGTCCTTTTTTTTTTTTTTTGCTTTCTTCTTTTTTTTTTTTTTGGCTGCCCGGTCGACATCAGACTGGAGAGATGAGGACTGGCTACCTCATGCCAAACCATAAAGACTTCACGTCTTCTGACTATTGCCTAGAGTGAGTGGGCCGAACTGACAAAGCCCCCTCACGATTTTTTGCTTTCTTTAGACGATATTATGTTAGGACAAAGGATAGGGTTCTAGGCTGTAAAGAGAGAATTTAGTCCATGCTAATTAAATCCACATAACAAAACAATATACCCTAATTTTTTGGTATACCAACAAAATCTAAACCTACCACAAAATAGCACGAACCCATTTATCAAAGCAGTCTCCTATATCAATAGAAAACACATTAGAAGAGTGTACAACATGAACCAAATACGAAAATCAAAGCACTCAAATGGCTAATTGGACTTGTTAAAAACAACAAAACACTATGGTTTCTCCACAGTTAAACTGGTAAAACAGAATAATCCAAATTTTTAAAAAGGCCAAAATCACCCATGCAAAAGAGATACATTCAAAGACGCGAGTACAAAAAAAAACACAAAGAAATGTAAAAAGAAGATGACGGGAATCCCAGAAGATGATGCAATGTAACGCAGAGTCATGAAGGTAACTCTGCGTTGAGAATCATGATTCACGCTTTTGTCTCACTATCTCTATCTTTTTCCCCCTCTTTTGTATGCCACGAAAACAAAGAAATATATTTGTGTTTTTTTTTTTTTTTTGCATTCAGTGTTAAAACTAAAAACATCTAATGATAAAAACTTATAGAACCTCAAAGCTAGAGAATGATTAACATACCTGTGTCAAGGATTAGTTAGTAAAAACAAATTCTTAATTGATGATGTCAATCTAATCCTTGACACATGTCAATCTCTCCGACTTTGATGTTCTATAAATTTTACTACCAGAAAAGTACAAACTCACTTCTTTTCATCCAACTTCTTTTAATCCTAAATTAGAAGAATACCTTCAGAGTCATCACAAAGAGTTTGGACATTTCTACTGCTGCCTCGTGTCTCACGTACACTATCTGGTTACATTAAAGAGATGTAGTTCATAAATTAGCGGGTGTTCATCCAACTTCTTCTTTTTATGTGGTTCATCCAATACATGACCAGTGTTTCTATCTGACGCGATATCATAAAATAAAGCTGAAAGACGAATATGGTATATTATGATGGATTCTATCAATAAACCATCCACATTGATAGAGTTAAGTTGATTACAAAGGAGAATAAACAAAAGAAAAGTGCCAAAATAGATATCATAATGATTGGACAACACTTCCTCTCACACACACCTTGTTTGCTTTATTTAAAGAGTTTGCTAAAACTACAACAAAAGACGATCCTAATTGAGACGCAACCAAAAATTTAGCCAAAGATCTTGTCCATTAGTAATCTGTCCCATTAACTGACTGACTTTTTCTTCACCTTCTATGTCTTTTTCGTCTCTTTGGCTTCCGGAAACCTGTGCCAACACACACAAACAAAAAAACCACATCTTAAACAAAGAAAGAAAAAAAACTGAATTTACTGATGGTTATCTGAAGGTAGTGAAAGGAAGTACAAACTATCTTCTTTTCACTTGGATTTAAGTCTTTGGGAGCCTCACCGATTGTAGAGATTACCATCTTCTTTATCTGTTCAAAACAAAACAAATAGGGAATACAACCACCATTTTAGAGATAAAATTGCCAAAAGCAACCAGAAATCGAAAAAAACTAGAAATACCTGTAACTTGTCCTCTTTGGAATGATGGTTCGGTGAAAGAAGACGGAACTCTTTTGTCCAGCGGAAACACTCACCGACATTCTCAGGTGAGAAAAAGTCAAGAGCCACCTTTGTGCAGGGCTGCAAGAAACAAAATGATGAACCTTTTTTGTTGAGAGATTAAAATCCCAATTGTATCCTAAGCAAAAAGTATATATATATATAAAATTTACCTTCAAATTCCTCACTTGATGAGGGCAACCTACATGTATTAAAACAACATCTCCAAGCTTCTGAACGAAGGTCCATGGTTCAATTCCTACACAATATAGCCCATAAAAAATATGACACCCCAAAACTGCCAAATATAGATAGATACATACGTGATACATTGAACCATGGACCTTCGTTCAGAAGCTTGGAGATGCTGTTTTAATACATGTTGGTTGCCCTCATCAAATGAGGAATTTGAAGGTAATATATATATATATATATATATATATATACTTTTTGCTTATGATACAATTGGGATTTTAATCTCTCGGCAAAACAAATTCATCATTTTGTTTCTTGCAGTCCTGCAAAACGGTGGCTCTTGACTTTGTCTCACCTGAGAATGTCGGTGAGTATTTCTACTTGACAAAAGATTTTCGTCTTCTTCCACCGAACTATCATTCCAAAGAGGACAAGTTACAGGTATTTCTGGTTTTTTTTCGATTTCTGGTTGTTTTTGTCAATTTTATCTCTAAAATGGTGGTTGTATTCCCTGTGTGTTTTGTTTTTAACAGATAAAGAAGATGGTAATCTCTGCAATCGATGAGGCTCTCAAAGAATTAAATCTAACTGAAAAGAAATGAGTTTGTACTTCCTCTCACTACCTTCAGATAACCATCAGTAAATTTAGTTTTTTTTTCTTTCTTTGTTTAAGATGTGGTTTTTGTGTGTGTGTGTGTGTGTTGGCACAGGTCTCCGGAAGCCAAAGAGACGAAAAGACACATAAGGTGAAGAAAAAGTCAGTCAGTTAATGGGACAGATTACTAATGGATAAGATCTTGGGCTAAATATTTTGGTTGCGTCTCAATTAGGATCGTCTTTTGTTGTAGTTTTAGCAAACTCTTTAAACAAAGCAAAGAAGGTGTGTATGAGAGGAAGTGTTGTCCATTAATTATGATATCTATTTTGGCACTTTTCTTTTGTTTATTCTCCTCCGTAGCCAACTTAACTCTATCAATGCGGATGGTTTATCGATAGAATCCAGCATAATATACCATATTCTTCTTCCAGCTTCATTTTATGATATCGCGTCAGATAGAAACACGGGTTATATATTGGATGAACCACCTAAGAAGAAGAAGTTGGATGAACTACATATCTTCAATGTAACCAGATAGTGTACTTGAGACACGGGGCAGCAATAGATATGTCTAAACCCTTTGTGATGACTCTGAAGGTATTCTTATAATTTTAATAAAAAATATTTTACTACCTGGAAATTTTTGTTACTACCTATTAATCCTTGACACATGTCAATCTCTCCAGTTTTGATGTTCTATAAATTTTTTCATTAGCTATTTTTTGTTTAACACTTAATGGAGGAAATGGAACACACAAATATTATGCTTCTTCGTTTGCTTGGCATACAAAAAAAAGCGGAAAAAGATAGATAGAGAGAGAGAATCGTTAGTCATGATTTCCTACGCAGATGTATCTTCATAACTTTGTGTTATGTTGCACCTCATCTATCGTCCTTCAATGTACCTCTTCATATGAGTGATTTTGGTATTGTATATTTGAATTTGGGTTCTTCAGTTTTAATAGTTTAACTATGGGAAAACCAGGGTTTTTGTCATTGATAATAAGGTTGAATTGGCAATTTGGGTACTTTGATTTTGGTTTTTTCATGTTATATACTTCTATACTCTTCTGTTGTGTTTTATGTAGATATTGGTGATTGCTTTGATAAATGATGGGTTAGTGTTATTTATTGAAGTTTATGTCTGAGATTTGTTGGGATATCAAATTTAGGGCAATTGTTTTGTTATGTGAATTCAGTTGAATGTTGAATGTTTTGGTTTATCACTTGTGTGTAGTATAGTAGGGGCAGAAGAAAAGAGATCAACCATGCTTGATCACAGTTGGTAAAACCTCTTCAGATCACAAGTTTTAGCGTTTGTGTTTTCAATTGATTTTTACATTTGGAACCCCTCTATTCAATTATATCGTATCCGTATTTTGGAAAATCTCTGTTCATAACTCTTTTTGTTTGCATACACGTTAGATTTTTCTTAGACGCATCATGATCTAATGATCTTAGGATTTAGCAACAATCCTTTTCTTAAAAACATGGATCTGTTTTCAAAAGTTGCTTTGCTTGTTTTCCAACAGATTTTTGCGCACAAACTGTCTATTCGTGCTTACTATTTTAAAAAACTTTGATGCGCAAACTGTGACATCTCAAAAATCAAAAATAATACTTGTTTTTCAATTAAAATCCTCAAACCTTAACTTTAAAATTTGTCGCTAAATAAACCTTAACCATAACTTTCCAAAGAAAAAACTCTAACTTTCCAAAGGAAGCCGTGGGTCGGGCTTAACCGCGGGCCGAGACAACGCTCCCGCGGTCCCGCGGTTGTTTGCTCATTCACCGCGGGTCGAGCTCCTCTGGCCGCAGCCAAATGGTTGTTGCCTCGAGAGTGTTTTCTCCTTCGTTCCTTTGCCGTTTCACGATCCGTTTCGAGTGGCTTCTACATTTTTTTTTTTTTTGTGTTTTCTGGTTTTTTGAAGGTTTTTGGGTTTTTGGGGTTTTATATAAATCCTGAAATATTTAAAGGAAAACGTTGATAGAAACAGAATGGTAAAATAAAGAGAAAGAAAAACGTACCAAATGGGTTGTGTCCCATCAAGCGCTTTTGGGTAAAGTCACTAGCTATACTTTTTGGTGAGATTAGGCATGAACAGGAGATGTCCCGGGAACAAACATTCCTTGGGTGTCATCGAGTTTGAAATGTGGTTCACCTATTTTTTGTATCGCCTTCTTCTTTCCGCGTTTTGGAGCGTTTGTTACGTTTTTTCAATCATCAATTTCACTCGCTCTTCTTTGGTGTCTCTTAATTCGGGTGGAAAGGCTGTTTAGAAAACTGTTTAGAAACGAATGGTTGTGTTACCTTTGGAGTCTTTGTCTTAGTCGACTCATCTTTATCTCTTCTTTTAGGAAGAATCGACTTTTTCTTCTTGTACTTGTCCTTCGGAATTGGAATTCCGTCCGGAACAGTTGGATAGAACGTCCGGAAATATGGCAAATGTCTTTGGCATATTTTTGACGTTAGCTCCCAAATCACATAGACAATCTACAAAATTTCTCCTGCAAATCGAGCAAAGGAATGAAAAACGTCCCGGATCATCGGTTTTTCTTAGTATTTGATACATAATTTGTTTTGGTACTTCAAATGGTGGTTCTCGGATCATCTTGGATTCGGTATTGACTCGTCCATAGAGTGGAACGAATTTTGAAGCTTCTCCATGCTTTGTCTTATTGTTAACTTCTATATCGGACATGGTGGAAATCAGGTTGCAAAATCTCTTTGGGTTATCTTCTACTCTTCCGGGTAAAGCTTCGTACGGTCTCTTGGTGGAATCCGCAGTTTTAGAGACTTGCAATTCCAACTTCCTGACATGGATCGAAAGAGATTCGAAATTCCCATTTTTGTCGTTGTACATACAATCAACCTTGACGTTAAAATCGGTTTCCGTCTTCTCGTTGCTTTGGGCGAGTAGTTGAATTGATTGTTCGAGATTTGCTATTTGGGTAGCAAGTTGAGTGTTAGCCATACCTTGTTTCTGCGGTCTTGGTTAGAAGTTCCCATTCCCGCCATAATTCCCGTTTTGGAACCGATTGGATTGTTGAGGGTAGAGCTGATCTTGAGAGTTCTCTAAGTTCGAATTTGGATACGAGAGGCTGTTGAAGTTGGCGTTGCGAAAGTTGTTGTTGAAACCGTTGTGGTAGGAACCTTGTGCTCCGATGTAGTTAAATTCTTCTTCTTGAAAATATGAACTATTGTTGTTGGGTTCATAGTATGTGTCATTCTCGGCTCCAACAGTAAATTTGCAAGCGTGCACTTGGCGATTTTGGTTCTTGAGAAGTAGATTCATCATACTCTTTAGCTCGGCTATCTCAATGGATTGCGATACATTCGATCTAGTCGATCTATCGTAGTCGTGACAAGTATTGCTATTAGACATAGCAAGGTTTTCGATGATAGCTCTTCCTTGGTTTATGTTCTTTGTCGAAAAGTCTCCATTTCTAGATGTGTCGAGAGAAAGATGATATTTCAGTAATAATCCTCGGTAGAAAGTGTTGAGCAAATTCGGACCGAAAAAATCGTGATGAGGGCAATCTCTCTCGTAGTCCTTGAAACGTTCCCAGACTTTATGGAAAGATTCCACCGTTTGTTGATGAAGACTTTAGATTTTGTTTCTCAAAGGGTTTGACCTCGACTTGGTGTAAAAATGGTTTAGGATGGCGGATTTGCACTCTTCCCAATTAGTGATAGATCCTGCGGGTAAAGATTTCAACCAACGATGAGCTTTATCGGCTAAAGAAAAAGGAAAAAATCTTACACTTCACATAATCGGCGGGAACTCGGTTTGTTCTCGTCGTGAATCAAATTTCTTCGAACAAGTAGATGTGCTCCATCGGGTGCTCGGTAGTAACTCCATAAAATTTGTTTTGCTTTATCAAAGCAATGATTTGAGGTTTGATCTCCGAATCATTTCTATGAGGTAGGGGAAGTTGTATGGCAGCACGATTTTGGAAGTGTTATACATTGCATCAAAATCAGCAACGGTGCGGTTACACGCTTGTCTCCTCGGAGGATTAGCGGGTAAGAAAGGACGGTTGGCGTTCTCACCATCGATAGCCTCTCAGTCATCTTCGTGATCTAAAGCATCACAATAATCCTCGTGATCAAGGTGATCACATTTTAGTTGATCTTACGGACGCTCGTTTTAGCCATCCTTAGCGTTCTTTTGAGTATTCATAGTTCTCTCTCGTGTCTGACGATATCGCTAGTTGCGGTACTGTTTATCTAGGAGTTATCCTAGTGTTCATGCACCTAAGAACAAAAGACAAAGATAAAGGAGAATATTAGAAGAACAACAGAAAAACTTGAAAATCAAAATCGTCAACAACATAAATTAGAATACGAAATCAAACAAGCAATATCAAATCCCTGGTGGCAACGGCGCCAAAAACTTGATGTGGCCGGGATTGAACTAACAAATTTTACCCTTTTAGTTAGGCTGCAAGTGCACAACAAAAGCAGTAGTACTTAGGAATCGAATTCACAGGGATTGAACGTTGTCGATTTCTATTGATTTGTAAGTTGTATCTAGACCTAATCGATTTTTATGGGTTTTATTTGTCACGATTTGTAGCTAGAAAATTAAACTAAATTAAGCAATGAAATAAACAATAAGTAAGCAATGAAATAAAATAGTAAGTAAGCAAACAGAATAATTAAAACGAGGTTGTAAACTATTAAATGAAGTGTTGGGCAATCGGAAATTCTCTAGGGTTCATGGCCGATTTTCATAAAGAATTTGCTAGGATTTCTAAAGCGACTTTTGTCGTCTATTGGTTCTTAAACTTAGACCACAAATACTGTGTGTAGCTTACTTTCGTACATCCTACACACCGATAACTTAAATACTCGGCGATAGCTTTCGCCTCCGGCCGCACAAAAAGTTATGATGAACAAGCAAGTTCGTTACCGCTCACAATCCAGGACGCACGTATACTTTCGTATCTTGAATCGGAATTGCTCGTCTACCCTTGGTCAAGCATATAGATCCAGTACTTTCGTAGCTCTAAAAATACATAAGTTCAATTGGAAGGTGATAAATCAAGCAAAAACGCATTAATAAAAAGGATATAACGAAGAACCTTAATCGGTATCCTAGTCTAAAAACCTAATGATAAATCGAACCATGAGAGCCCCATTGAAACACTATACCCAACAAGAGAACTACTCAGCTATAGCTGAGATAAACATAATCAATAATTGAAAAGAAAAGAGTAAGAAAAAGGGATAAAGAAAGGCTGCTCTATTGAAGAGCACGAGTCGAGAATCCTTTTCTCCAAACCGAAGAACAAGAGTAAAAGTTTCTGGAAAATTCATCTATGTCTAAAAGCGTGAAAGCTATTCTGTCTAAGATACCTAAAAACAAGTATTTATAGTCTTCACTTCTTTGTAGACGTTTAGGGTTTCACTGATATGCTCAAATTAATACCCTGAAAGTACTAAGCAGTAGTTGGAGTAAAGTAGGGGTTGAACACAATGACTCACAGAGACACACAATAGATTATATAGATGAGAATTAAGCTAAGCGATCAATGATATTGAAAACAGAACGTAAATTAAAACAGTTGTAAATTCGATTGGAGAAAGATAGGTTCAAAGTATTTCTCAGGAAATCAATGAATGCAGATAAACTAACTAGTAAGGATTCAGATTTAGCGCGGTTCTTCAACTCAAATCACTAAGATATAATTAACCAACTCTCGTTGCGAAAACTATCTAAACCTAAATCCTAGGAATTCCAAATCTCTTTGCGAATCCTAAAGTCTAAATCAACTTATAGACCAGGTTTGATTTGTTCACAAAACAACTAAACCAAATCTCTTTGCGAATAGTTATTTTGCTCACCTTAGGTTCTATCCAGTAATTAATCGCACTCTCGTGCCTAATCAATTATCCTAAAATCTAAGTTCTAGGTGATCAATCTAGAATTAGCTTTGCAAACAACCCATGGTGAAGAACTAATTCAGATGGTGAATCCTAATAACTAATCAATCTAGCATTCAGATGGTAAACCTAACAAAAGATCTACTCATACATGGAAATTGAAGCAATAAACATGTTTGAATAAATCATCAAATAAAATAGAGAGAGTAACAAGAGGGTTCAAAATCTTCTCTTTGACGAACAGAGTTTCCGACTTCTCCCTTCAAAAGCTTTCTCACAAAACCAAAGTAAAATAAAGCATAGCCATGAAAGTGGCTGTAAAATCCTATTAAGTAACATAAATCACGTTTTGGGGCTTCTTGTAAATAATAAAGTCTTCTGGACCATTTTGCAATTCTCCAACTCTTCATTAAAGTCGCGGGTTTTGTCTGCTTAGGTGAGTATCGACCGATACTAGTCAATATCGATCGACACTGAGACTTCAAATCGGGTACTCAGCTACACAAATGTTGCTTTGTTCCAAAATGCTCCAGAAAGCTGCAGTTAGTATCGACTGATACTAGTCAGTATCGATCGACACCGAGGATTCAAATCGGGTACTCAGCTACACGAACTTCTGCTTTGCTCCAAAATGCTCCAAAAATCTCAAATATCTCCAATTATGCACCAAACGTGCTAAAACCTGTAAAAGACTCTAAACCACTACAAAATAGTAGAAAGACTCTATAAAAAAGACTTATATCATGGCTTAAACGGGGTAAAAATCATGATATATCATTCACTTGAAAAGACATAACTGGCCTTGGGAAGAAAATGGGCTTCCTTTGGTCGAACAGGGAGTGGCCGCAGGTGCGTGGTCTTGACCCACGGCGAAATGGTGCTTGGCCGCGGGGGGAGCTTTTCTGCCCGCGGTAGTTCTGGTTCGAGGCAGCTTCATATGCTTTAAGTGCTTCAGGTATATTTTATGATCCAACCATTGGAATGTCTCTAAACCAATTGCATTTGAAATCTGGTTGTATCTTCTTTGTTATGTCCAAATATGGTGATGATCAGAGGTGAGAAGGTCTTCTTTGACTTCAAGTTTTATGACGGTCCAAGTTTATCCAAAAACGTACGTTTGTTCCGAAATGCACTTTTTTTTTATCCCAAGTTACATCAAATGTCTTTCAAAACTCTAAAACATGGAAATCACTTGAAATCCATTGAAATGGAGTTAAAACATCTGCAAAATATATTAAAGCGGTACATAAAAATGGTCAAAACCATTGTTATCAAATGGCTCTTGCGTATGCGGCCTTCAAGAGCGAGAAGAAAAATCTGAAGGAAGAATCAGCCCGATCCGCGAGTTTGCACTTCGATTGGAGGAGTAGTGAAGCTGAATGCCGAGGTTGCTTCCTTAACGAGGCGGCCTGAAGAGAAAGATGCTTTGCACGAGACTAACATTAAGAAAGCTCAGAAAGAAGCGATGCGGGAGTCGGCTCTTAACTTTCAAGGTCATATTTCCAAAGTGGAAGCAAGCATCAAGAAGTTGAAAGGTGCCAAGGATAAGGAGCTCGAGCTAGCCAAGGTTGAATGAAACCTGCAACTCATCGAGGCTCTCTGTATGGAAGATGCCCCGACTCTTGAGGTCGAGGAGGCGAAGCTGACCGGGTGGAGGGCCGAGCTGGCCAATGCATATGAGGAGTTCGAAAGAATTTCCACCTGTTTAAGGGACGAACTGAAATTGTCTCCAATTTCAGGTGACTCTATGGACACTCTTCTTGGCAACGAGACGTTGGAGGCTACCGCTACTAGTATCGGTGTTACCCTGCCTGCTGGATCCAACGAACATACTCATGGAGTTGCGGACCTTATTGATGAGGTGAATGTTGAAGCCGATCTTCATGAATAGTTTTTGTTTCATGTATCTGTTAGTTTTTGTCTTGTTCCGAACATATGCATGGATGGCTTTATCCACAATATTATCTTTTTAGACTTCGATTTCTGAATCGTCTCTCTACAACTTTTGCCGAGGTGTTTTGCAATCTGGACTTAGAATTTGTAACGTAGTTTCTGTTTTACGATCCGACCTTGGTTAAAATAGAACATGTTAAAACATATATGATTATCTCATACTATGTGACGTGTCTTGAATGATCCACTTAGTACTATGTGTCGAGATGCCGAACACCGGTGTGCTGAGAAGCGAAGTGATTACTAGGTTTTGGATTTTACTTCATTTTTAGGGCTTGCGATGTAGACTCGACTTACATGCCCATTTCGATAGTAAAACATTTTGGTTCGGTTGAGGTACATATTTTCCTTCCTCTGGTCCAGACATACCCGCCTTTAATTTATATAGCGATGTTTAATCTGCGATAGATTGTATTAGAACCCTAACCCGTATAGGATATAGTGGTTGAAATCCATAAACGATTGTATGAGTTCGTTTTTGTGGCCAGCAACAGACGAAATTGACAAGAGTATGTTAAGATACAATTATATTGATAAAAGACTTAGAGTCTACGAAAGACCGCGTTTACAAAATGGGAGTATATGTGTATACGCACCCACTCTCCCCCCCCCCTCCTTCCTTTTTAGAGAGGGGGGGACATCTTAAAAATTTCCGAAGATTGATTGCATATGTACCCTTTGCAGATATCAAGTCATCTCATAGTTAATGGATAAGATAAGATGGTTTAGTGATAGTACTTCTTCAGATGCATTGCGTTCCAATATCTTGGTATTGGAACGTTAGACATGTTGGTAAGCTCGTAGACTCCCGGGCGAACCACATTTGTGATTTTGTAAGGTCCTTCCCAATTGGCTTCCAATTTTCCAGCATTGCGTTCGGCTATGTTTTGAAAACTTTCCGAAAGACCAGATCTCGCTCGTTGAACATCCGGTTCCGAATGTTGGAATTGTAATATTTGGTCGTTGCTTGCTGGTAATTCTGAATACGTATGAGTGCTTGGTCGCATCTTTCGTTCATTAAGTTGAGCTCGTCGAGAAGCATTAAGTGATTAAGTCCATCATGCCCGGGAAGAAAGTCTACGTCGCACACCGGGAAATTCCACTTTGGGAGGGATTACGCACTCCGTTCCGTAGACGAGAACGAAGGGTGTCTCTCTTGTGGCTCGGCGTGGGTAGTCCGATGAGTCCATAGTATGCCTTCAAGTTTGTCGGCCCAGCGACCTTTCTTTGCATCAAGGCATTTTTTCAGACGGTCAAGGATAGTCTTGTTGGCAGCTTCTGCTTGTACGTTCCCTTGTGGGTATCGTGGTCTTGATTTGCTTAGCTGTATCTTCCATTTCTCGCAAAATGCCTCGTATCTTGTTGATATGAATTGAGATCCGTTGTCAGTGACGATCTTTCTTCTTCATATGCAGCTTATACGCCTGCATCATCCCAACCACCTTATCGAAACTTCAACTCATCTGAGTTCAGGAAAACATCGATAGCAGACTTGTGCGACTGAAACTTAGCAAGCAAACTCCTGAGAAACTTCTTCACGAGCTTCTTGTCCTTGTATCTCTTCTCCAAAACAATTGCCTGCTGAGAAATTGAACTCAGCTTGCTGCTGAACTCATCAACAGACTCACCATCTTCCATGGTCAGATTCTCAAAGTCTGAGGCCAAAATGTCAAGTTGAGTACGCTGCACATTACTGGTGCATTCAAATGAGACATGTAGGTTGTTCCATGCCTCTTTGGCGGGTGTAGACGTGGAAATAATCTAGAATAAAAATTTAAATAGTAAAAATAATAATTAGAAAGTATTTGTTGATAAATTAAAAAAAATACTTTCAGATTTACCTTTTTTGATTTAACTATTTAAGAAAAAATAAAAAGGAAAATTTCAAAAAAAATAATAATATAAAAGTGAAACAACACTAGGATTTAATTAGTCAAAGAAAGAAAATAAAAAGAAATGCTTTCATGTAAATATAGGAAAAATATTTCAAAAATACAAATGTTAATATTTTTTTCTTATTTTAAATATAGTCAACAAAAAAATAAAGTAACTATGGAAATGAAACTTTCAATAAAACTAGTAAGAATCCAAGTAAAATGAAATATATTTATACATATTTTAAAATAAAATAAAATAAATATTCTAATCACTTAAACCTATGTCTTGGGCCCTTGGGCCATGTATATCCCAATCGGAAAAAATGCCTAAAAAACCATGAATTCACACATTTCAGCTAAAAAAATCTCTTGAACTACGAAATTGACAAACAAAAACTTCGACTTTTGTTGACTCAATTTTTTAATCTCAGATTTTAGTTGACTAAGCCAATTTATGCTCGTCGTGAACCAGATTAACAGCCGAATGAGACGGGGTTAAATCCAGTTAGCGGGGTTAAATTTAAAACGACTGTGTTTTGTTTTGATACACAAAATCCCAAATTCACATTATAACACTAAATCGGCGTGTTCTTCCCCAAATCTATTTTCTCTCACTCGATTTTTTTCCCAAATTGATTCTCTCTCAGTTATCTGCAAACGCATTATGTCAATATCGATTTTCTCTCACTTTTATCTATGATTCTCTCGTTCATCTTGACATTTTCACATATGAGATCTAATTCTGAAAACATTTCTGAAATTTGGGGGTTTCCATTGAAGTGTGAGTGTGGACGTGATGTAAAGATCTATACATCTAAGACACAAGATAATCCATGACGACCTTTCTTCCAGTGTCCAAACAAAATAGATGTAAGTCTATTCGATCGATTCTGAAAAATGATTTATTTGCGTTGAGTAACCTCATATTATCTCACGTTATCGTTTTAAAACTCCCATATTTTCCTTTGTTGATACATTAGGACCATTTGTTTAAATGGGTAGAAGATGTTGTCTTAGAGGAAGTTGAAGATGTTTTACCAAAACTTGGAACCATTGACAGTGAGATTCGCAAGTACAAGTCTGACGTTGATGAGTTCAAAGCTATGATCGAAGAATTGAAGAAGGAGATTGTATGGAGCAAAACCGAAATCCGAAAGTGCAAAGTGAATACCAAAATCTGTTTTGTGTGTATTTGCTTCTTTACCATTGTAATTGTATGTTTTGTGGTCTTTGCTTCTTTACCAACGTTATGGTTGGTAAAGCAAAGAGAACAAAACTTGTTCTTGGATATTAGTTATGTATATTTGCTGGCTTGTTGTTGTTGTTGAACCTATGACTCTTTTCTTCTTGTTGTTGAACCTATGAATCTTATCTTCTTGTTGTTGTTGAATATATGAAACTTGTCTTTGGTTATTACTTAGTTTGTTGTTGTTGTCTTTAAAATCCAGATTCACTTGAAACATAATCCAAATAGATTCACTTGAAACAAATGTAGACCACGTTTCTTACAATACAAAAGCAACATAGTTTCAAACCAAATTGACCAAACAAAATAACAGTTTCAAACATAACATGCCATAGTTTCAAACATAAGCAACATAGTTTCAAACATAACATGCCATAGTTTCAAACATAAGCAACATAGTTTCTCAACTTTTGTCACATAAACCATCTTCTCCATCCATGCCCTTGTGATTCTTCCACTTGTGATCATTGCCACTGCCCTTGTGATCCTTGCCCTTGCCACTGCCCTTGTGATCCATGCCCATGTTAACCTTTCCCTTGTGACCATTTTCATTGCCACTGCCCTTGTGAACCTTGCCCTTGTGACCATTGCCCTTGCCACTGCCCTTGTGATTCTTGCCTTTGCCATTGCCCTTGTTACCATTGCTCTTTCCCTTGCTGTTGCGATCCTCCTTCCGGAAAACAGTGTTGCAAACAAAGCTGAAACATACAAGAGCTAATATACAACATCTTAAGTTCCGTAACAATAAAAATGAAACATTATCTAATCTTGGTCGATCCCTTGGTCTTTTTGGTTGGCTCTCCACTCTCGGGTTTGAATAGCTTAGCTTATTTTGCCCTTCTTCCTTGCAATTGGAACATGATATGACTCTTTTGAGGCATGATAGCTTGGTCTTATTGGAGGATGAGGCTGTTTCATTTTTTCCCTTACGCCTTGCATAATTACTTGGTCTGCCACGAAGTCCATTTCTTCATGGTGGTGCCAAAACATGAAGTATACTAGTCCCAGGCCACAACTTCATGCCTTGTACATGCTCAAGACATGTCTTATATGTTTCCCTCCACATATTTGATGTGTAACACTTAGACACATAATCATCAACCTTGTATTTTTTTGGGTGTGATAACACATGCCGCATGAATACACGTTATTCCAGTTACCTGCCATTTTCTACAGCCACACGTATGGTCACAAAAATCCACACGATAACCAACATTATTATGTGATATCTCATGTAATGTATCTGTGGACATGTATTTGATGCACTATGTGCCTCCCTTCAACATTTGTTCTATCTCATCATGGGCTCTTTTCGTTAATCTGGTATTCACTCTATTGGTAAGAATCTTCCTCTTTACAGTACGCACCATACATTGCCTCCTAATGTCTTCTAAAAAATCCAGTAATGGTTTCTTCCTTGCTTGACGAATTGTTCAATTGAAGGACTTACTCAGATTTTTGAGGTTATCGTTACAGCACGATCCGACCCTAAAGTAACTCTGGACCAACCTCGAGGATTAGTCTTCTGTAGAGAGAACCACACACCTGGACTGAACCTATTCAATGCTGTCGTATTTTCTTCATAATCTCCTAATGTGTAACTCCGAGCTATCTTCCAAAATAGCCGCTTCAGCTCTAGATCATTGCTATCCTTCTTCCAGTTCTCCATAATGTGGCGAGCACACATACGGTGTTCAGTTTGTGGAAGAACGTTCTTAACAGCTTTGACTAACCCCTGAAACAGAAACAACAACCATCAGCAAGTTTCACATAACAATCATAATCATCAAACTTTGAAAAAACAAGACACCACTAACCTTCTGTTTGTCTAAAATGATTGTCACGTTGCAACCATCTACAAGTTCCAAATTTGGACATAGGTGACCAACAAACCAGTCCCAATTAGTATCGTTCTCTATTTCAACTACAGTCAATGCTATTGGAACTATCCTATTATCTGCATACCTTCCAACATCACCTAAAAGGCGGCCCTTTATTAGATTGTAGGATCTCAGCTTGATAGTCCCAGATTCGTGAAAATGTGCTTCATGGCTTGCTCTTATTTCTCTTATAAGTTTTGTCTTCGCCTTCCCACATTAGTCGACCCCTTGGTCTTTTTGGTTGGCTCTCCACTCTCGGGTTTGAACAGCTTAACTTATTTTGCCCTTCTTCCTTGCAATAGGAACATGATATGACTCTTTTGAGACATGATAGCTTGGTCTTATTGGAGGATGAGGCTCTTTCATTTTTTCCCTTACGCCTTGCATAATTACTTGGTCTGCCACGAGGTCCATTTCTTCATGGTGGTGCCAAAACATGAAGTCTAATAGTCCCAGGCCACAACTTCATGCCTTGTACAAGCTCAAGACCTGTCTTATATGTTTCCCTCCACATATTTGTTGTGTAAAACTTAGACACATATTCATCAACCCTGTATTTTTTGGTGTGATAACACATGCCGCATGAATACACGCTATTCCAGTCACCTGCCATTTTCTACAGCCACACGTATGGTCACAAAAATCCACATGATAACCAACATTATTATGTGATATTTCATGTAATGTATATGTGGACATGTATTTGATGCACTATGTGCCTTCCTTCAACATTTGTTCTATCTCATCATGGGCTCTTTTCGTTAATCGTGTATTCACTATATTGGTAAGAATCTTATTCTTTACAGTACGCACCATACGTTGCCTCCTAATGTCTTCTGACAAGTCCAGTAATGGTTTCTTCCTTGCTTGACGAATTGTTCTATTGAAGGACTCACTCAGATTATTGAGTTTATCATTATAGCACGATCCGACCTTAAAGTAAGCTCTGGACCAGCCTCGAGGATTAGTCTTCTGTAGAGAGAACCACGCACCATGACTGAACCTATTCAATGCTGCCTTATTTTCTTCATAATCTCCTAATGTGTAACTCCGAGCTATCTTCCAAAATAGCCGCTTCAGCTCTAGATCATTTCTATCCTTCTTCCAATTCTCTATAATGTGGCGAGCACACATACGATGTTCAGCTTGTGGAAGAACGTTCTTAACAGCTTTGACTAACCCCTGAAACAGAATCAACAACCATCAGCAAGTTTCACATAACAATCATAATCATCAATCTTTGAAAAAACAAGACACCGCTAACCTTCTGTTTGTCTGAAATGATTGTCACGTTGCAACCATCTACAAGTTCCAAATTTGCACTTAGGTGACCAACAAACCAGTCCCAATTAGTATCGTTTTCTATTTCAACTACAATCCATGCTATTGGAACTATCCTATTATCCGCATCCCTTCCAACAGCACCTAAAAGGTGGCCTTTTATGTCCCACTTAAGGAAGGCACCATCTAATCCTATTATATGGTTACAAGTATTTTTCAAAGCATCTCGTTGTGATTTAAAGCAGACATAGAGACAGTAAAACCTTTCTTTGCTTCCAATATTAGGCCATGGTGTAGTCTCAATTTCCATCGTAGACCCTTTATTCGATTGTAGGATCTCAGCTTGATAGTCCCAGATTCGTGAAAAATGTGCTTCATGGCTTGCTCTTCTTTCTCTTATAAGTTTTGTCTTCGCCTTCCCACATTGCTCATATGTGACAATCAACTGGTACTCTCTCTTGATCTCAGCAGCCATCTCTTGTTCTGTCAGTTTTGGATTCATGATAACACCGGTTTTTGACCGTTTTTATGGATCACTTTCATATTCTTTTGCAGGTGTTTTAACTCCTTTTTCAAGGGGTTTCAAGTAATTTTCATATTTTAGAGATTTGAAAGACTTTTCAGGTAACTCGGAATAAAATAGTGCATTTCGGAACAAAAGAACGTTTTTGGATAAATTTGGACCGTCAAGAAATCTTGCAGATAATGGAGGCCTTATCACCGCCTGATCATCACCAAATTAGAACACAACAAAGATGACACAACCACCTTTCAAATACAATTGGTTTGGAGACATTCCAACAGTTGGATCACCAAATATACACGAAGCATTGAAGGCGGATGAAGCTGCCTCAGAGAGGAATCCACCGCGGCCAGAGGAGCTGGACCCGCATCCAAGCACCATCTCGCCGTGGCCAGAGGAGTTCCACCGGCGGCCAAAAACAACTTCGCCACGGTTCGGAACCAAGCACCCGCGGCCAGCCCCCGTTTCGATCCCGAGACCCGTTTTAAAGCTCGAGCTAATCCCGTCACTTAATAATAAAACCCTAAGCGTTTCCCGATGGAAAAGTAAGATATATAAGCTCGTGTTAGGTCATTCTAAAGGGGCAGCTCATTTTTGAGACAGAAGAAAAAGAGAGAGAAGGGAGGCGACATCGAAGGAGAGAGAGGAGGCGCAAAGGGGATCATCATTCGATCTCCGTCTTCACCCGTTTTCTTCGTTCTTCACTTCTTATCTCTTTAATTCTGCAATACTTTATTACTTCTATGATGTTTTGCTACAGTATGATTGAGTAGTTCCCGAGTTGGGTTTAAAGAGATTTTTTGAAGGGTATTTCATGGTTTAATTCGATGATGTGTTTGATTTAGGGTTTCTAATCTTCTATGAGTTCTTCGTTTATTCTATTTCGTTAATGCATGATTCTTTGTTCCACTTAGAGTCTGATCCTAGGTTGAATTAGAATCACGAAAGTGTTTTCTAATTTCTTCAACTAGAATGAAACGAGCAATTTCGCTATAAGAGACGGAAGCTACTTATAGAGTATTGTGAGCGATGACGAATCCTAAACAAAATAATGCGTTACCTTCTTCACGGCCAGAGACGGAAGCTACTGGTCGAGTTGGTCGGTAACAGTTGGTTAGGATCACGGTAGTGACCTAATCATACATTCGTGATTCGAGTTCAAGAATTTTCATAGTTGGTTACCTTTATCATTTATTTTTACATTTTTTTAGCCATGAATCCCTGCGAATACCCTTAAGCACATCGTTTAGTTTAATTGAATACAACCTCGTCTATTCCACCGTCTAGTTTAGATTCTAGTGATACAAAAACAACTCCAATTTATTTGCGTTCCAATTCGATTTAAGTATCTGATTACTTCGTATCGAAACAACAAAATCTTTGTGGTTCGACCCCTAAGTTCTACAACGCACATCTGTGCACTTGCAAACAATTAGGGTTAAAAATATAAAACCTGAAGCTTAGTTATAATTTGTACGCATCAATTTACTCTCAATCTTTCCGCAAACAACCAAGCGGTTGTAGATCTCTTTAGCATCTTAGAGTAACCTGATCTAATGCATATATGTTCTTTAACATATACCTTTATTTGCATCTTCCGTTTGCTCTTCTCGTATGAGTAGTAAACTCTCCAAGGGCAATCGTACTCAGTGTCAAAACACTTTGCACCGATCTGCATAGATGTTGACTTGTAAAGCTTGATATTGTATCTCGTCTTCATAGAATATTGAAATAGAGCAAGGTTGAAATCATATGCAGAACCAAACATTTTCCCCAAAGCTAGCAGGTTAACAAGATCTATGTTCTCTCGATTCTCTGCCTCTTCTTGCTTTCCATTCACTGCATCTTCTTCATCGTCGGTTGATATATCATACCCGCTTTGAACCATGATATAGGTCATATTTATAGAGTCTTTCTAGTATTTTTGGAGTCTTTTCGAGTCTTTACAGGTTTAGGTACGTTTGACGCTAAATTGGAGATATTGGAGCATTTTTGAGCCAAGCAAGATCATGCAGCTGAAGGATCAAGTTGAAGCCCTGATGTCGAGCGACACCAGCCTGAAGAGACGACACAGAAGCTGTGTATCGATCGATACCACTTATGGTGTTGGTCGATACTGATCGCATGAAGAGAAGAATCGCGACTTTTTACAAGTCTGAAGATTTTACACTTTGGTCTAGAAGACTTTAATAATTACAAGAAGCCCCAAAACATGTTTTAGCTTTATAATTAGGTTTTTCAGCTACCTTGGTTGGCTAAGCATTATTCTATATTTTATTTTGTTGAGAGAGCTTTGAGGGAGACAAGTCTGAAACTCTGTTCGTCAGAGAGAATATTTTGAACCCTTGTTTTCTTTCTCCTTTATTATTAATTCAGAGATTTATTCAGAGATTTATTCAATCATGTTGTTTATTTCAATCTCCATGTCTGAGTAGATCTCCTGTTAAGTTTAGGGTTCTCAATAAGGGATCTCTTTAAATGTTAGGTTAATTAGTTGGTTAGGGTTCATAATCTGAATTAGTTCTTCACCATAGGTTGTTCTTAAAGCTAATTCTGGATTGATCACCTGGAACTTAGATCTTAGGTTAATCGATTAGGCATGATAGTGCAATTGATGATCTGATAGAACCTAGGGTGAGTAAAATAACTATCTGCAAAGAAATTTGGTTTAGTTGTTTTGTGAACATATCGAACCTGGACTTAAAGCTAGTTTAGTCTTTAGGATTTGCAAAGAAATTTGGAATTCTGAGATTTAGACCTAGATAATTCTCGCAACGACAGTTGGTTAATTATAGCTTAGCGATTTGAGTTCAAGAACCGGGCTTAACCTGAATCCTAACTAATTAGTTTATCAGCATTCTCTGATTTTCTGATAAATACATTGAACATATCTCCTCACCATTGAATTTACAACCCTTTAATTTACGTTACTACATTCTTATTTCATTGATTTATTTAGCTTAATTCGGACATATATAATATATTGTGTGATTCTTGAATCTATGTGGATTCGACCCCTAAATACTACAATCGACAAAGCTGTTAGTACTTTAGGGTATTACATTTGAGCTTATCATCCGTCGACAAAGGATCTGGAATCGTTTCATCATTCCAGATATCGTACGTCCCCACTTTCTCCATCACTCTGAACTTCCTCGTCTCTTGCAGCCTCTCGAAAGTGTACGACTAAATCCTGGCAAGCTTCTTCTTCGAGACCTAAATCATCGTTCCCGTCACGCTCATCATCTTCACCATCACCAACGTCATTACCGGCCTCATAACCAACTTCATTGCCGGCATCATCACCTTCATCACCAACGTCATTATTAGCATCATCAAAAACCCCACAATCATCTCCACTTATTGCTTCACGGGCATCTCCATCATCATCATGGAGAACCAGTGGCAGTGCCCCAATAGAATCAGTAGCATCATTACCATCAGGCGTTTGATTCTTCTGACTAGAACCGCTCTTAACTCTTGTAATCCAACACGTTGGAAGCTTTGAAGACTGCTTTCGTTTCCTCATCGTAATACTAACGAAGAATCAAAATGGTGAGAAGGAATTTGATAGAGAATTCGAAGTAGGAGATAAAAGTAGGGTTTATCGAAATCAAAATTGGGAAATTTGGAGTGAATCGGAGAGAATCGATTTGGAAAAAAAAATCGAGTGAAAGAAAACAGATTTGGGGAAGAACATGATAAGGTGGATTTGGGATTTTGTGTTTCAATACAAAACACACTCGATTTAAATTTAACCCCGTCTAACTGGATTTAACCCCATCTAATTCGACTGTTAATCTGGTTCACGGCGAGCATAAATTGGCTTAGTCAACTAAAATCTGAGATTAAAAAATTGAGTCAATGAAAGTCGAAGTTTTTTTGTGTCCATCTTGAGTTCAAGCTTTTTTTTGGCTGAAATGTGTGAATTCAGGGTTTTTTAGGCATTTTTCCCTATGCCAATCATACACTTAATCCAAAACTAATATATCTCAAATTTGTTTTTGATAACCGAGTTTAATTTCCAATCCAATAAAATATGAATTTTCTTATCACTTAAGGTGATTATGGGTTTGATGTAATAAAATAATTTCACACTTGAAAAAAATTCAATACATCCCATTAACTATTCAAAAAATTCAATATCATATCGAAATTCTTATTACAGTCTCTAACACACTTAGATCTTTAAGATTTATTTTAAAAGATAGTCAAAGCTTAGATATTTAAGAGGGCTTTTAAATTGAGAACCATGCAGAAAGTAGAAGATTATATACCAGTATATCTGCTTAAACAGAGATGTTGGCCTGAGTAAATGAAGAGGAATATGATGCATGCAAACTAATTCTTCTCCTGCCACCTCAATGAACAATTGTGTATTTTGCCGTCTCATGCAAACAGTTCATCTAGGTGTCATAAGTCCACAAGGCATGTCCATAGATGTTCTAACAGGCCTGGTTTTAAGGGTGTGCTACCGGTGCGAAAGCATACAGTCCTCAAATTTTCTCAAATTTTTCCTAAATTTTAAGGATCTAGATTTGCTGAAATTTTTATTTTATATAAAAAAAGAGGATACGGTGTAAGTATGTGCAAAAACAAAGTTTATGAGAAGAAGATAGTGACCATATGAATTTTTTAAGTATCATGTGAGTTAGAAAATGCCATTAATTCATAATAGGCCTAAGGTATTGGGCTTTTAGAAAGGACCATTTTAATTCATAGAAACAGGTCCCATGAAAATATTGAGCATGGCCGTGTTCTTAGCACTGTCAATTGGGTGGGTGACCATGGGCGGGGCCCAGTTTAAAATTAATTAGGCAATCATAATTTAGGCCCAATATAAATTGGTCATTTCTGGTCTTCGCCCAACCTAACCCACGAGCCAAAGCGGGTTGACCCGCGGTCAAGTTGGTCTACACCCAAAAACCGTCATTATCTCTCTCGCGACGGCCTCAATCTCTCTCTGAGATTCAGCCTCAATCTCTCTCTGCGAGCTTCAATCTTAGCTCAATATCTCTCTCTTGCATAAGCTCTCGGTCTCTTAGGAATTTTGATTCTCTTATGGGTTTTAATCTTTCAATATCACTAGTAAAAATATCTCGTATAGTCACGATTTAGCCACGAAAATATCGTGGATATAGCATCGTGACCAAATTTTTTCGTGGCTAAATCATGGCTTTTTTCTCGTATAGTCACGATTTAGCCACGAAAAAAATTAGTCACGATTCTATAGCCACGATTTAGCCACGAAATGTACCGTGGCTATACGAGATTTTTCTACTAGTGTATCCTCCGTACGTATACAATATAGTTTTCGATTCTCTTCTAGGTTTGTCATGTAATATCTGGGTTTGTGTGATGTTTTCTATTTTTCACGAAATTTCCAGTTTTGGTTTTTATAGTTTTGTTGTTTGGTTTCATTAATGTTGCGACATGAATATAAGTGAATATGAGTGAATATGATTCATGGAGACTTTTTTCATGGAGTGAATATGATTTCATCGAGGTTACCTTTCACTATATAGACAATGTATACACTTATACTTGCAGAACTCTGAATCACAGGTAAGAAAATGGATCATAGCAAAAGATTAACTATGTTGTTGTAAGCTCACAGTATGCTATTCATGTTTTCTCTGATATGTGGTTAATACATTCATCAGTTAACTCTTAACACAAACCCATTGAACCATGTATGATGATGAGACTTACCAAGTCTTTTGCTTTGACCATCTAGAGTGTGGTTAAGCAGTAGATAGAGTCAATTGTACTTTCTGGTGATCTGAAGGATGTTATAATATCCAGAATTTAGGATCTTGAATCTACTTTTTCAATCATCTTTTTTTATCACGATCTAGTATCTTTTTGAAACTTTAGCAATGTCCTTGCTTACGCCTGATATTGGAGACTTTGGAGAACTCATAATTATCTATGATAATCTGGTATTTTGTCCTCTTCTTTACTTTTGGTCTTTGGGTTTGTATATAAGTTGCTGAGATCTTTTTTTCATGAATTTGAAATTTCTTCCTACTTGGTTTCTGACAATACTCTTATGTCCAAAGCTGTGAGATTTTGTTTCATTCAAGAAAATGGTTTCTTGTTGGGCGAGTAAAATATATTTGTGTTTGAACATAAAGAGAGTGGAACTCAAAAAGTCGTGGCTCTACTGTTCAACCATTTCTTATGAGCCAAAAAAAAAAATTAATGCAACAAAAAAACTAGTTACGATGATGAATCTTGATGCATGTGTTTTCTTGGTAACTCTATCTATTGCAAGAAAGAATATTGTGCGATCCTCTTGTTTAGAGAATAGTGATTTGTTTTTTTTTATCTTTAGAACTGATTTGCTTTCATATTAAGTTGCATTTACATATTGTGATTGTAGACAAGACTAACCTGAGGTTTATATATTGTTGTTTCTATTTGATTAGTTTATATTTGGACGAAGGAGAATAAATTAGCTTTGTATCTTCTTATTTTTGTTGTTTCAGAAAATTGAAAATTATTAGTTTGAATGAAGAAAACAGTTTGGCTGATGTTGAAATGGATCATCTGAATTATGTGGTGGATGAAGAGATGGAACCTCTAGAGACTCCAGAGAAAAGTCAAGGTACACAACAAATTCGAGCTCAGTGTAGCCGTACAGTCTGTAGGTGTTGTAAAAATTGTACCATATTAGGAGGGAAACTATCTGACGGTAAAAACGATATTAGATGCAACTACTGTAAAAAATATTACTACTTGGAGCTTCACAGAAATAGAACCACCACTTTACTTCGCCATATGAGAGTCTGTGCTAAAACCCCCTGGAAGCACACCGAGAAGTAGCTCTAGGAAACTGGATATGGTAGTCTTCTGAGAAATAATAGTAATGGACATTATTTAACATGATTTGCCAAAATCTTTTGTTGAGTACAAAAGAATTAGAATGGCTTTTACTTATGCTATATCTACTATTCAGTTTTGGAGTAGAAATACAGCAACATCTGATGTTAAAAAAATCTATGAGAAAGAGAAACATAAGCTTAGGAAACTCTTAACCGATCTCCCGAATAGAGTTTGCTTGACCACTGACGTTTGGAGGGCCATTACCATAGAAGGCTATCTTTGTCTAACAGTCCATTATATTGGTTCTGACTAGAATTTAAAGACAAAGATATTGCATTTCCTCCCCCACATATTGGGATTGCCATTGCGATGAGGCTGATTGAATTTCTTAATTAAAGAATGGGGTTTAGAAAAGAAAATATTCTGTCTAACGGTAGATAATTCGTCTTCTAACGATAGTATGCAAAGCATTATGAAGAGGCAGCTTCAGAAAGATCTGGTATGCAATGGAGAGTTCTTCCATGTTCGATGTTCAGCACACATATTAAATCTCATTGTTCAAGTTGGATTAACGGTGATTGGTGGAGCATTCCAGAAAATTAGAGATAGTGTAAAGTTTGTTAAAGGGTCTGAAAGTAGAGAAATTATGTTTCAGAATTATGTGGAAACAGTTGAAATTCGAGGCAAAGAAGGTCTTGTTTTAGATGTTGCTACTCGCTGGAATTTTACGTATCTCATGCTCACTAAAGCTATCAAGTTTAGAGATACCTTAGGTAATCTTGCAGATGTAGAATCGAGTTATACAAGCTTTCAACTGATTTAGAGTGAAGCAGAGGAGAATTGATATGTGAGTTCTTGAGCCCATTTTCTGAAATGACGAACCTGATTTCTGGTTCGTCTTATCCTACAGCAAACTTGTATTTTATACAAGTTTGGAAGATCGAGAACTGGTTGAGAGCTCATGAACTCTCTGATGATCAGATTATTCTTGAAATGGTGGAAGTTATGAAGGAGAAATTTGACAAATACAGGAAAGAGTACAGTGACATACTCGCCATTGCAGCTGTTCTTGATCCAAGAATGAAGTTTACAGTCCTGGAATATTGTTACACTACCTTAGATGAAACCACCAGTAAGTTCAGATTTGGGCATGTGCGTTCGAAGATGTATAAGCTCTTTGGTGCTTATAAAAAAAACCAAAGAAACACTGTTGCTGCAGCCACTAGCATGATACAGTATAAGTTTCATAGTATGTCCACTTCTTATTTACTAATGTTCTGTTTAGTTTTGTTGTTTAGTTTAGCTAATGTTCTATTTCCTGTGTATTTTCTCAGAGATTTTATGCATTTTTCACAAAAAGCTGGTGGTAGTGGAAAGTCAGCTTTAGACATTTATTTGGCCGAGCTTGTGATGGATATGGTTGCGCTTAAAAGTATGAATGTCTTAACATATTGTAAGGATAACTCTAGTCGTTTTAAGGAATTGTCAAGGATGCCATGTGATGTTCTGAGTATCCCAATAACAACAGTAGCTTCAGAATCTTCATTTAGTATAGGTAGTCGAGTTCTTAATAAATATAGAAGCTGTCTCTTACCTACTAACGTCCAAGCTTTGGTTTGTACAAGAATTTGGATACGTGGCTTTCCAAACATAGATAATGAGTTTATTGATGAAGAGAAAAAATATGAGAGTGAAGAGGAGAAAGAAGCGGAGAAAGAAGAATCTTAAGGTATTTTCTTTTAACAAAAACATATGTTATACTAGTCCTGCATTTGGAGTAATTGTTCCTTATTATTTTCCCCTGAAACTTGTTATACTATTCCTGCATTTGGACTCTAATACAGTTTATCAGGTGTTCCTTATTATTTCCTTGATTTCAGTACTAGTATTGTTGAAGTATTAATGCTAGAGATAATCCTTTACATGCTCTGAGAGAGTTAAAATGTAGAGATCCCTCTTTCAGCCTTTCAGAGTTCAAGTATTGAATTATCTATCTTTTGGTTACACAGATGTTACTAGATACGCAAGCCATGAAGACGATTCTTCAAGAAATTCTTTCCCTTGCCAGACAGGTTAGCTCATCATTACCAATTTATTATGCTTATGTTCCTCTGCTGGTGATTATGTATTCAAAATTGGTTATTGCTTTTTCTGAGCATGAAGCATTGGGTTTCATCATTTTCCAAAAGTAGAATACCTGATGCCTAAAACCCATCGGGTATTTGTTGTTTCAGTAATAGAGCTGATATGATAGTGTGTATACCAATTCTTTCAATATGAAACTAGTTACTAAGTTTTGATTGATCTTTAATACTTGTTCTTGTTCATGTGTGTCTAGTTTGTGTCTTATAATCACTGGTTTGAAATACATATTTGGTGTGCAAGAGGATGAGGAATCATTTGGAGTTTGGACAGTCAAACCTGGGTACGAATACAAACATCTTTAGGTTCTATAATGTTGTAGCCTCTGGTTTTGGTTGTTTCTATGCTTGCATGTGTTGAGACCAAATATCATTAATGTTATATTCAATTTTTTGTTTGTCTCTGTCCATGGACATGCCCAGTTGGACATGGTCATTTATGGGTTTGGTCATGTATGGGTTTGGTCATTTCTGGTCTTGGTCATTTCTGTCCACAAAAAAAAATTGTCCATTTGGGCTTGGTCAAGTCCAGTTGACAACCCTACTTGTCCTATAAGACTATCCACAATGGTTTCAACAATCAACACCTTCCACATCATCTCTCTCTCTTCCACATCATCTCCTCTCTCTTCCACATAATAATTCAACACCCACTAAAATTACAATGGTTTGTTTAATAAGATTCAACACCCTACCCCACCATTTTTATTTCATTATTTATATTTTATGTTTTTGTTTCTCTGATTACATATTAATAACAATTACCGATTGAAATTAAATTAAAATAATTAAGAGTTAAATATTTTTTTTAAATAATTTTTTGTTTTCTTTCTTACTTTAAATTGTTATTAAAAATTTACTTTTCATAAAGACGAAAAATATAGAGAGTTATTATTAAAACATATAAAATTACAAAAAAACTTAAAATGCAGTACAATACATTAATAAGCACACCACACAACTAATAATTTGGCATATTTCGGGGTTGGTTGGACGAATGATTTTGAAATGGATAATTGTTGGATTTGGGTAGTTAAAAGGGTAATTAAAAGAATTTTGGGTGTTAGAAGGGTTATTGTTTGGATCCATTTTCTCAAAGAAGACACAAAATGATAAAAACCAGAGTTTATGAGAGGTTAAATAGAAAATTATTGTTAAGAAGATGATTTTTTTTCTGTGATCAAATCGAATTAAACAAGTCTCTATTTATAGAGTATGAAAAATGATAAATTTTGGTATAATTAAAAAAACATATATATAATAATTACTATGAAATAATTGATATCAAAGATTTAGGATAAAATAAAAATCTGAAAAATCAAATAAGCGAATCAGAAAAAGACACGTGGCTAGTATCAGTCTCTCTCCTCCCCTCACGCGGAGGGCAAATTTTTTGTGGATACTCCTCTCCCTGAATTGTCCAGGTGGCGACGAATCCTCTCATTTCTCATTTTTCAACCTGTTGAATTAATTGAACACCAAAAACTCCACCTCATTTCAACACCCTAATTCAACTACTTCATTGCACCCATTCAACTGTTGAATTTTTTATTCAGCACTCCCATTGTAAATAGTCTAAGGTGTTTTGATAAAGAATTAACTGTTTTATGACCCATCAAAAAAGACTTAAGACCGTGACCACCATAGATAATTCAACAAAAAGAGTACTGTTTTGAGTGTTTATGTCATGTTGGGAGCTTAATAGACATATCATCACACATTTAATATTTTATGGGGAAAATGATATATTTCTCCCTGAAAAGTTTTATATAATAACAGATCTCCCAGATTTTGAAACAAAAAGTGTTGAAAAAAAACGAATACAAAATGGGAATCGAAGATCAAACTCGGAATTCGTCTCCTTTAGATTGACCCAAGTAAAAGAAGAACGAAGAGAGCTCACAACTTGAGCTTGTGGTGGGTGGAGAAGACGACGAGTAATCGTGAAGATTGATGTTCAACAAAAAAAAAAGATTACGGGTGGAGAAAAAGAACAAAAATGGATCGGATCAGATCGGATCAATATTATTTTGGGTCGGGGATTATTGTGTTTCAGTTGTCATCCGATTTAGGGGTTGAATCAGATTTTAATTGGGTTAATTTTGATTTTAAACTCGAAACATTTAATAGGTATACAATAAACCGAGTTAAATCGTGGTCTGTGGGGAAATAGATTTTGAACTTTGTTTTCATAGGCAAATAAGTTTTGAACTTTTATTCGGTGGGGAAATAGTTTTCGGATTTTTGTTATTATATGAAACTTTTCAGGGGAAAATAGATGGTTTTCTCTATTTTATGAGAATGGTGAAAAAATAACAGTTTTCAGTTTTTTTCAAAAAAATAGGAAAATTGTCAAAAACATTACAAATATTTAAAGTTTGGCCATTCAAAACATCAACTTTCGAGTAAACAGTTTAAATCATCAACTTATGTTGAATTTTTATTTAAATTACAAATTTTTGTTGAGTGAACCAAATAAGTCATATCATTAAGTCGTTTAACAGAACGATCAAATGGGGTTAAAATTCTATTTAAAAAAATATAATTAATCAAAACGACCTCAAACTCATTTATCCCTAAAATCTCCAAATCGATTTCTCTAAATCCTAATCTTCGAAAATCCCCAATTCGATTTCTCTCATCCCCAAATCGATTTCTCTCATCCCCAAATCGATTTCTTATCTCTTGGTTTCTCTCTTCCTCTCCTAAATCGATTTCTTCTCTCTAGTAAAGTCTTTATTCCTTTTTGTGAAAGGGATTGTAACAATTATGGTCGCAGTATTTTTGGAGTTTGACGACAAGAGCGCAACTGAAGTTTCCGAAAGCGAGCGGGAGATTGCGGACATTGATGAGCTCCCGCTCTTAACAAGCCAACAACATGAGATGAAGAAGGAATGAAGTTTATACGTCGGAGACAGAACGAGGAAAAACTGATGATTTTTATGGTGTTGGTAGGTTGGTTTGTTTTGTCCCGAAGAATGAGAGTACAAATCTTTTACTTTAATGTTTTTTGTGTTGATAGGAGGAGCACAATATAATCTTCTTTACGTATGTTCTTTGTCAACACGAAAGTGATTCTCTGTTTCAAAATCATGTATCTTTGGAGGATATAACAAGTGTTCTATCACTAAATTTAGTTAACGATATTTCCCAAGTATATGTTTCTCAGAGTACTCAACATATTTATAGGTCTTAAGATACCTATTTTCTTGTAGTACTTGAGCTCTTCAAAATTCATCTAGGGTTATTCCTTGTCCAACACGGCAAAAGATTTGAAGTGGGTTTGCAAACAAGCCTTACCCAGGCCGAAACTGTGCTGGCCGCGGGCATGATGCTTCTGGAGTGGCCAGAGCACTTTTCTGCTCAATGTCTTCAGCTTCGACATCTTGATGGGGCTTCAGTATGTTCATAAATAATGTTAGATGGTTAAACAAATTTGGGGATAATAATGAAGTTTTGATTTTTAAAAAAATGTTCACATACTTTTATTTGGAGACATTTTGTGAATAAACTGTTGAAGATCGTTGATACGTTAGAACAAATAATAATAATAATAAAAAGTTATATAAGGGGGAAATTGACTCATGTTGATGTTTGAGGTCTGTATCTGGTCACTTCGACTTGACGTGCAGCTTATCTTTTTAACCATAGTGGATGATTTTTCTCGTTCCGTTTGGATTCATCTCTTATTTGCAAAAGTCTGAAGTTTGACAAGTTTTGCAAGAAAAAGTGTTTATTTCGAAAAACAGTTTGGAAAAGCTATCAAAACAATTCAAATAAAGTGACAATGATACCGAGTTTACTTGAATAGCGTCGTTCTTTAAAAAAGATGGGATTGTCCATCAAACTTCGTGTATTGCTACACCTCAACAAAATATACCTGTAGAAAGAAAATACCGCCATATTCTGAGCGTTGCTCGTTCTTTGCAATTTCAAGCGACCTTGCCTGTCAAATTCTAGGGAGAGGCTGTTTTAACAGCCGCTCACGTTATAGACTGAATGCCCATATCAATTCATAAGGTTCATTGTCCTTATAAACTAATTTTTTTGGTGAAAAGCCTAGTTATGATCAATTAAGAGTCTTTGGTTCTTTTTGTTACACACATCTACGATCACGAGATAAAGAGAAATTTGGTGAAGGTATTAAACATTACATTTTTGTTGGTTATCCTTTTGGCAAGAAAGGGTGGCGTTTGTATGACATATATAAAAAAGAAAATTTGGTATCATGTGATGTGATTTTTTCAAGATGACGTGTTTCCTTTAAAGTTATCACCGATTCAACAAACTTTGAGTGCAAGTAGGCCGCTATTGACCCATGGTTGTGGGCAAAGTGAAAAGGTACTTCCTAAAAATATGGATCATTTTTTGTTTTACAGTGTCAGTTGCATTGATAATATACATCACGTTCTCACTAACTCTACATCAGTCTCCGTCTAAGGTTCTAAATATCCCATATATCTTCTTGAGAATTATATCGTTAACGCTGTGTTTCTTCAGTCATCAAGCTTTACTCGCAGCGATTATCGCAGGGGTTGAACCCAGAGCCGGCCCTGATGTTACATGGGTCAAGCACAAAAATAAACTTTTGGCCCACTAACAATGAATTACAAAAAAATACAAAAATTTGTAAGTGAACTTGGTGGGATTCGATCCTCTCACCCCTAAAGACTGCCAACTGATCTAGTAAAGATTTTTTGGGAATAATTGGCCCTTTAAATATTTATTATAAGTGAAAAATACAAGAACATGCTTGTCTTGCTTCTGCACAAGGCCGGCTCTGATTGAACCAAAAGGATATAAAGAGGCTATGACAAATAATATATGGTGCGATACAATGACTAATGAAGTCCTTGTAGTATCGTTGATTTACCTGTAGGAAAGGAGGCACTCGACAATTAATGGTTTTTTTTTTTAAATGAATGTTAAATTATGCAAAACAAAAAAGCCATGTTTACAATATGTGTGCCTGTTTTTTTGAATTTCAGAAAGGAGAATTGAGAGTTAAAAAGGAAAACAGAATCCGATCAGGTATGAAGTGTCTCCTCATGAGTGGTGTCCCCCATGATACGAATGGAGCTGCATCGGTTTCGAGTCGTCTTATCGATGAGGCGGATGAGGCGAGTAGGAGACATTGGTTGTTCTCTATGGCGTCGATTGTTTCTTTCCTCCAGATATGATAGTGTGTGGTTTGAAAGACATACGGAATAAGAACTTCGTGTGTCTGTCAAAAGAGGAGTCTTGAACTTCCTGTGAACCAAGATGATGTGACTGATTTCTCATCAATGTGGAGGTGAGAGCGTTCCATAACTCCGTCGAATATCCGCAGACGAATAATAGATGGGCTCTCTATTCATCTGATTGGTTACACATAACACATCCTCTGTGTTGTCCCGTGTTCCAGTGGATTGTTCGATCCTCAGTGGTAAGTCGATTAAGAACAATAATTCAAAGAAAGAGTACTTCGGTGTAGCGTGTCTGAACCATATAAATTTGTACCAGTCTTTATGGTCTTGAGTTTGGCGAATTTGATTCTCCTGTTGTTGTGAATTTTCTTTTGTATTTGTCATCCGACATTCGCTATATAGCAATATCTTCTCCATTCTTTCTTTCTCTTCTGGTTTTGTTGCCTTCCTTCTCAATACAATTTAGAATATCCATTCAATGTTGTCTTCCTCTATGAAAATTCAAAACTGTAGCCATAGTGGCGTCTACAGCAATCCCCATATCGATATAACCCCGAGCTCCGGTAATCTCATGAAGTATTCCTAAAGGAGACCAAGCATTGAACCAAAACGAGGTGGCATTTCTGAGTTTTAACACGATGAAAACCTTTGGCTATATCTCAGTATTTTAACAATTTCTCCTTTACCGACCATAAACACTGTTGCCTAACAATCGTGTTTTTTATCCAAGAAACCCATAGCGAATTCTGATTGAACACGATTTTCCATATCAGCTTGAGGCAGCTAACTATATTAGCATCTTTTAAAGCCTAAACCTCCTTTCGATTTGGGCTTGCAAACATCATGCCATGCCACCCTTGCTTGATGCGTGTTGAATTCTGGGCAAGACCACAAAAACGCAGAGCATAATTGATCAATCTCCTTTAACCATTCATTTGGGAGGCGAAATGCAGATATCCAAAAATTCACTATACAAGTGATAACTGATGCTAAGAGTTGCAGTCGTCCCGCATAGGAGAGATATATTCTCGTCCATGAATTCATTCTGCTTCTTATATTTTCCAACATTGGAACATAATCTGTCTTTGTTAGTGTCCTTTTTGTCAACGGAAGTCCCAAGTATCTCACTGAAAGTTAACCCGTATTAAATGGAAAGCGAGATGTGATATCAGCTTTGTTAGTTTCGGAAACCCATGCCAAATATAACGTAGATTTTTCAAGACTTATCTTTAAACCAGATTTTACAGCAAATTCGTCAAAGATCTTTATTGTTTCCTCTATATATCTTCTCTGTCCATCGACAAACACCATAAGATCATCGGCAAAGCATAGACTACGAAGTAATGGGTTTTTTCAAATCAAGTACAACGTTGAAAGAGTATTTGGGGAAATGTTTTTATATGAAAGATCTTGCAAGATTGTAATCTTTTCTTAGTCTCGAAGTTGCGTGAAACGATGAGATCTTCATGTCGTAAAGGAAGTATGCACTTGAAATCATTGCTCGATTCAGGCATCTTGGCTCCAAACTAGTGTTTTTTCAAATGGAGCAAAACCATTATTTTGACTCATATACTAGTACGTTTTTGGCCCATCTTGCACGTTATAGGTGCTTTGTTGGCTGGCTCATTTATCTCCTCTTTTCGTATTCGGTTCACATTCTTTTGTAGTTTATGCAAGTTTAGTGTGAAGTGCACTGGGAGGCTGATAGGTGTGTTGTACCCTTTATTAACCTACTACTTGTTAATGTATTTTATTTCGTTTTAATTGTGACTTGACTCTCACGGGATATTGTGACTCGGATTGGGATGTTAGTCCGAGGACAAGACAATCGTTAAGTGCCTATGTAATGTTTCTTGGAGGCTCGCTAATATCCTGGTAAACTATAAAGCAACCCAATATTTCTCGTTCTTCCGCTGAAGCTAAATACATGTCTATGCATAATCTTCAAAATTATATGGATGCACCAAATTTTGTCGGATCTAGGTTCTTCTCAACACCTACCGGTCCAATTATTATGTGATAGTCAAGCAGCAATTCACACTAGAACAAATCCAATGTTTCATGAATGGACTAAACATATTGAGGCTGATTGTTACACAATACATGATGATGTTCAAGATGGACGGATTTCTATGATACATGTCCGGACAGAAGAACAATTTGTGGATTTGTTAACAAAGGTGATTTGTCGTCAACAATTTGAGCGTTTAGTGTTCAAGTTGAGCATTGTCTCTAATTTGAGGAGGAATATTGGGCCATATTTTAGCATATTGGGCTTGTATAGATTATGCTAAAGTTTCGTATGTTTAACCATCATAAGTTTGTGTATAAATATATTGTATATCACTTAATTGTAAGATCAATAAGAAAGCATTATAATCTAGCAGCTCTGACCAAAGAGACCTTTCATCGTGAACACACCCAAATGTGGAAGCCTTTGTATTTGTTTTCAAAACAGAGAATGTTGCTTCAGTTTCACTTGTGCATCTTCGCCATCAAGATATCTGCCAATGTTTGCTAGACATAATGATGGGTAAGTATTAAGTTTTAGTTCATTTATTTTGATTCTAATCAATGAACGTTAGAAATAGCAAATTTTATATGCAATTTTAGGAGTCAACTCAATAACATTGTTACTCCACTCCCAAACAAGAATCACCTCTATCTGCTCAAGTGGCAAATACTATTCGCAGGACTTTGTATAGCTCTTGAAAAACAACAGATTTTAGCTCTAGAATCTTCGAAAGATGGGGAAGATAAAATTTATATTATACAGTAATATAAACGGGTGGGTTAGAGTTATGTTTTCATAATTGCAGTACTTTTTGGATTAATATGTGTTAACTTACCTGGGCTTCCAAATCAAAACCAATTGGCAATGAGTGGATTGGCCCATGTCCCTTATATAATACTTAATATCCCTTTCAATTTCCGATGTGAGATAATATTCCTTAATACGCCTTCTCGAGATGATGGCTCTTTGCCTATCAATCTCGGTATCTTTGGGCATGGATCGATAGACCAACTTTGTGTCGGGTCAATAATAGATCGGGTTGGATAGTATGGATCGGGCTTTGATACCATGTTAAGTTACATGAGCTTCCAACTCAAAACCAATTGGCAATGAGTGAATTGACGCATGTCCCTTACAAAAATTGATAAACAAAAAAACAATTTTCCGTGCGGACGCACGGATTAGAATCTAGTTGTACTTATGTTTTTGTAACTCAATAATATTTGAAACTGTGAAATCTCTTTTAATTCCTTAAAGCAAAAGTTCTTTAATAACCCGAGAATTGGACTTTCGAGTTTTAGATGTACATATGCGACCGAAAAGTCCCAACAGACAAGTGGGTTGCTCGGCAACTTAAAATACGAGCTGCCTCATCTGCTAAGTTTGCTAATTAAAGACCTTTACATTTTAAGCATGTTTGCTATGTTTGAAGACACCTTATACATTTTGTCTAATTGATTTGTTCTTTTAATTTTATTCGATTTAAAGCACATCCGCGAGTGTATCTCTTGGATTAGTTTGATGACTTGAACATAAATATTGTTTGAGCCTGCATACATAAATTATGATTAATTGAAGATAAACATGTCACAAAATATATATATAATTTATATAAACATATATATATGGATGTGGGACCCTAGAATCACTAATTTAAAGTTATCAGTCAATTGTTTTTAAATAAATAGCTTAGTTATGAAAAGTAACGGTCTAGTTGTGAGGGCATTTTCCGACACAAATCCCATGCACATTCATCGCAAGGTCGGTGCAAACTCCACTTCCGTTTCAAATGCCTCGCAAATATCTATAGCAAACCCGTAGCAAATTTTTTACTAGTGCTATAATTCCCAAACGAAAGTGTTGCGAAAATCACAGCACTATAACAGTTATAAACATTTTGGAAGATAAATTTTTTTATCGTTTGTTTGAGATTATGGAAAGAGTCTTAGTATCATGAAGTATACGCATTGTAGGAATGGGTGTCAATCACAGAGATCCGGGGAGCAGTGAAGTGACGAAAACGTTTCGCGATGGTATGCGCATAAGCATGTACCATGCAACAAACGAATTATTTTCCCAGATCGTATGTGCGTAAACGAGATATATTTGGAGATTGATATCGTCCTCGAGTAAGAAGAAAGAAGAAGCTGGCGGTAGAAAGGCACAGAGGAGAGACTCAAAGAAGCGAAGAAGAAAGCTAGCCAATCCCCGAGAAGATATCGTCCTCGAGTAACTTACGGAGGGAAGAGCCAAATAGGACTACCAAGCTTACAGGAGCTCACACAACCGGGAAGCCACACCGTCACCGGCAGAGCAACACAGGTTTAGACGAAGTAAAAACTTAGATCCGTAGACACAACCTTGAAATCGCCGAGAAACCGAAGCCGAGGAAGACACAAAGACAAAAGGGGGTTCCCTCTCACGGCGGCGATTCTAAATCCACCGGCCGGAGAGGGAGATCGGAGAAGGGTTGAGGAGAGCGGCGGCTAGGGTTTTGCTAGCACTACAAGAAAACAGGTGTATTTCCGACGGCAATTCCGACGGCAATAATTCCGTCGGATATTTCCGACGACTTTCCGACGGATTTCCGACTAACTTCTCATCCGTCGGAAATCCGTCGGAATTCCGTCGGAAATTCCGACGGATTTCCGACGACAATAATCCGTCGGACACTTTTCGACAGATTTCCGACGACTTTTTGACGAATTCTGATGTTGCCGACATACTGCCGACGGATTTCCGACGACGTTCATCCGTCGGAAATTTCCGACGGATTTCCGACGGATTTCCGACAGATGCCGACATGGTTGCCGACATCGATAATATCTACTTTATATCCGTCGGAAATCCGTCGGAAATACGTCGGAAAATGCACAAAATTTTCCTTATAAAAACGTTTCCACGCTTCATTTATAATCACAAAAAAAAAAAATCTCTGTTATCTAATTCCTTACGAAAATGTCTTCTTCAAATCCTTATAATTATTTTCGATCATGGATGGACAAGCCTCATCAAATTCCGGACACGGGCCTAGTTACGGAGGAATTCAAAAAAGGTCTACAGGAATTCATGGCATTTGCGGGTATGCAGAAGAAAGCAAAAAAAACCGGTAAAATCTATTGCCCTTGTACCAATTGTGGGAATCGTAGATTTATCGTGATAGATGAAGTATGGTCACACTTGTATTGTCATAGGTTTATGCCGGGTTACAAGATTTGGTATTATCATGGAGAAAATGATACAATGGTGGATAATTATGCTAGTACTAGTGAACATTATATTGGGGATAACACTAGCTTAGAAGAACCCGAAATGGAAGTACAAAGTACTGTAGGTCATGTTCAGATGGTGAACGATGCATTTCGTGAAAGTATACCATCGGTTGCTGAGTATGGAGATAGAGGAGAAGAACCTAACTTAGAAGCTCGGAGATTCTTTGATATGTTAGACGCTGCTAAACATCCGTTATATGATGGGTGTAGAGGTGAACATTCCCCTTTATCAACTGCAATAAGGATGATGGGTATAAAGATTGATTTCAATTTGAGTGAGGAGTGCGTGGATGCAATCGCTGATTTTTTGAAAGAAATTTTGCCAGAAGATAATCTTGCACCGGCATCATACTATGAGATACAGAAACTTGTTCAAGGTCTAGGATTGCCGTATCAGATGATAGATGTATGCATAGACAACTGTATGCTCTACTGGAGAGAGGACGCAGACCGTACGACATGCCGTTTTTGTCGCAAACCTCGGTATAAGGAAACAGGTGGAAGAGTGCCAGTGCCATATAAACGGATGTGGTATTTACCGTTAATAGAGAGATTGAAGAGGTTATATCAGTTCGAGCGCACAGCGGGAGCAATGAGATGACATGCAGAACATACAACAGATGTACAAATCGCCCATCCGTCAGACGCAGGAGCATGGAAACATTTTCAATCCATTTATCCCAGCTTTGCGTTCGAGGCAAGGAACGTATACCTTGGATTATGTACCGATGGTTTCAACCCTTTTGGGAAGCACGGCAGAAAATATTCTTTGTGTCCAGTAATTGTAACACCTTACAATTTGCCGCCATCTTTGTGCATGCGAAGGGAGTTCTTGTTCCTTAGCATTCTCGTTCCTGAACCAGAGCATCCGAAGAGATCACTTGATGTGTTTTTGCAACCATTGATTTATGAGTTGCGAATGTTATGGGACCAAGGTATTGAAGCGTTTGATGTTTCTTGTCACCAAAATTTCATCATGCGGTCGGTACTTTTGTGGACTATTAGCGATTTTCCAGCATATGGCATGTTATCAGGATGGACAACGCACAGAAGGTTATCGTGCCCGTACTGTCAAGATAACACTGATGCGTTCCAATTGAAGCACGGACGGAAAATGTCTTGGTTTGATTGTCATAGGCGATACCTACCTAGCGATCATCCTTATCGTCGGAGCACCACATAGTTTAGGAAGAACCGGAAAGTATTTGATGGTCCACCTCCTGAGTTAGATGGTGAGTATTTGTTGACTCAGTTCAGAGATTTTGGTGCAGAGAGGACCGTTGATTGTGGTGGTAACGGACATCATCCTGTTGATGGTTGTGGCAACGTTCATAATTGGCACAAGAGGAGCATTTTCTGGGATTTGCCTTATTGGAAGAACCACCTTTTGAGGCATAATCTGGATGTCATGCACATTGAGAAAAAAAATTTCGACAACATTATGAACACCGTTCTCAATGTCAAAGGGAAGACGAAGGACAATCTGAAGTCTAGATTGGACTTGCCAGACATTTGTTCTCGTAGAGCACTACATGTGACAGGGAACGGGAAGCCTCCGGTCCCGGCTTTTCGTTTTGATGAACCATCAAATGCCGAGTTTTTTGACTGGATTACCGAAAGTGTTAGATTCCCGGACGGATACGCATCTAACCTTCGGAACTGCGTTGATCATGGAGAAGGGACGTTTACTGGGATGAAGAGTCATGATTGTCATGTGGTGATGCAGCGCCTCCTTCCATTTGCCTTTGCATGTATTCTACCACGTAATGTCCACGAAGCAATTGCAGGTACAATCATGAAATTATTTATTTACTACTTTACTCAATATATACTTCATTATTTAATTATTCATTTGTTATCCATATTTTGCAGGGACTGCTGCCTTTTTCCGAGATATATGTTCTCGCTCTCTTACATCAGACGGTATCCGCAATCTTGGGGCTAATATACCTGTAATCCTTTGCAATTTGGAGAAGATATTTCCTCCTTCATTCTTTGATGTTATGGAACATCTAACAATTCATCTCCCTCGAGAAGCAGAGCTTGGGGGCCCGGTTCAGTACCGTTGGATGTATCCTTTCGAACGGTATATGTTACATCTAAAGAAGAAGGTGAAAAATTTGAGTAGAGTGGAGGGTTATATCGTCGCACAGACCATCAATGAAGAAACCTCACATTTTGCCGAGTCCTACTTTCCATCACAAGTCAAAACAAAGAGTCGTAGAGCAGCTCGACATGATGACGGAGGCGTCCTACCTTTCTATCCGGTCGATGTACCTCATATATTTTTAGAGATTGGACGACTTAGTGGAAAACGCAAGACGAGGATACTTTCACCACAAGAGCGAGAGCATTTGCATATGTATATTCTCACAAACTGCGACGGAGTTGATGAATATGAGAGGTATTATATTGAACTTAATTTTTAATTACTTATTGGGTTCTTGATTATATATATATGTACTAACGTGATAATTGTTTCAATCTCACAGGATGTATATGGCTTATCAACGTTTTGCATTTCCTGACAAAACAGAGGACGAGCTAATCGAGCTCAAACAGGAAGAGTTCGGACGTTGGTTAAGAGATTATGTAAGTCTTTTAATTGCCTTGTTTTTAGCAATCATCATATGTAATGAAAGATTTAATTATTTGATATTTTTTTATTTTAATTGTGCATGTGACGACAGAGAAGGCTAATGGACAAACATTTCCCACGTGGTTAGAAAAAATTGTGAGATTTCCACTAGCAACCGTGCAGTCATATGTGATGTATAGCACACGGGGGTACGCTTTTAAGATTCTTCGGGATGATAGGAGTTCGACAACTTCAGATTACGGTGTATCAACTCAGTCAGGTGATCTTGTATACTATGGTGTCGTACGTGAGATTTTCGATGTTCAGTACCCGGGAATGCTCGGTCTAAGATGTGTTACATTTTTATGCGACTGGAACGACCCATTAGTAGGAAGCGGTGTGCGACATGACCAATTTGGTGTTACATCATTACATAGCAGAAGAAAACTCCAGAGATACGATCCATTTGTACTTGCATCACAAGCAGACCATGTTTGTTTTTATTTTACGTTAATTTTTAATTTAGTTTTGTTGCATTACCGTGGTTAAATTTTTACATGGTGTAGGTATGCTACATTCCCTATCCGCGGGTGACAAACAAGCAAGACCCGTGGGTTACAGTCACATCGATAAACTCGAGAGGTAGAGTTCATGGGATGTCTGATCATGAACCCCTCCAACAAAGCTCCGTAGGTTTGGGTTCAATCGAGCATTTCCTTGAGGTCGACCTTGTCGTTGATTTCACCATACAGGCAGACGATCGGGTATTTGAGGATTCAGAAGAAGAATTTGACGAATTTGGGGAACCTTCCGATTCAGGAGAATCAGATTACTCATCATCGGATTGACAGTAGTTTTAATTATAAAATTTGCACCGTAAAATATGTACATATATTTGAACTAGAATTGTAATGTGTAATATATCAGTTATGTCGAAGTTTTATAAACTTAGACATTTGATTAAGTGTAACAAAAGCGAAAATTAAAAAAACAATTTTGGCCGAGGCATTCAGATTAAGTTTTTAGCCGAGGCAACTGAATCCGTCGGAAATTTCCGAGGGATTTCTGACGGCTTCAGTTGCCTCGGCTAAAAACTCAATCCCTCGGATATAACCCAAACGAGACATTCAGTTTTAGCCGAGGCAACTGAAACCGTCGGAAATCCGTCGGAAATTTCTGATGGATTTCCGACGGATTCAGTTGCCTCGGCTAAAAACTCAATCCCTCGACTATAACCCAAACGAGGCATTCAGTTTTAGCCGAGGCAGCTGAAACCGTCGGAAATCCGTCGGAAATTTCCGACGGCTTTCCGACGGATTCAGTTGCCTCGGCTAAAAACTCAATCCCTCGACTATAACCCAAACGAGGCATTCAGTTTTAGCCAAAATTTCCGACGGATTTCTGACGGTTTCAGTTGGCTCGGCTAAAAACTGAATGCCTCTGATATAACCCAAACGAGGCATTCCGTTTTAGCCGAGGTAACTGAAACCGTCAGAAATCCGTCGGAAATTTCCGACGGATTCAGTTGCCTCGGCTAAAAACTCAATCCCTCGACTATAACCCAAACGAGGCATTCAGTTTTAGCCGAGGTATATTCATCCGTCGGAAATCCGTCGGAAATTTCCGACGGACTTCCGACGGATATATTCAAAAATCTTGTTTAGGGTATAGGGTATAGGTTTTTTTTTGTGGCAAAAGTTTACAAATACTTGTATGATCTATATAAAATAGGTTAACCTTGTATATACATCAAAAATAAATGTGTTATATAGAATTTATAAATTTTGATGGAAGTGTTTGTATAAGTTATGGTATAAGATATAGTTGATTTATGTGAAATGATATGTTTTGATGTTGTATAATTTTTAAACTAATGCAAAGCCTTTAATATTGATGAAATTAATATATATATTGAATGAAACATGTAAATTACATGTCCCTAAATCATATAAAGAAACCCTAAACCCTAAACCCTAAACCCCAAATATACCCTAATTCCGTCGGAAATCCGTCGGAAATTTCCGACGGATCTGGAAAATTTGACACGTGCCTGCTGACTGACCAATCGACAAACATGCAAGGAATATACCTTATCTTCTCCAATCCGTCGGAAATCCGTCGGAAATTTCCAACGGATTTCCGACGGACTTTGATATTTTCGAGACCGCGGGAATATCAACCGCGTAAATGAAATTATTTTTCGAAATCCGACGGATTTCCGACGGATATCGAAATATATCGACAGAGCGTAAGTTTTTTTCCTTATTTCTCTCATCTGCCTCTCTCTCTTCCGACTCTTCTTCTCCCTCTTCTCTCTTCTTCTTCCTTACCGAAAATCTCTTTTCTCTTCTTCTTCTTCACAATTTCGGTTTTAGTCTTCAATTCCTCAACTCTTCTTCATCAATTCCTCAACTCTTCTTCATCAAAACCATGTAAGTTTCATCAAGTCATTTAATTTTTTTTTAGATTTTGTTAGTTTTAGGGAATATATTAGTTAGGTTGTTAGAATTATATTTATGTGAATTGTTATTAGAATAAAATTTGTTATGTAGAATAATATTAGTGTTAGGGTTTATGTGTTTAGATTGTTGATTTAGAATTGTTAGATCTAGAAAACAAATTTTTGATTTTTTTAAAACGTTTCTTTATATTAAAATCGTTTTTAGATCTTGTTTGATTTTCTAAAAATATTTTAAAAACGTTTGTAGATATTGTTTGAATTTTTAAAAATATTTAGATATATTAAAATCATTTTTAAAATATTATTTAAGTAATAAAAACGTTTAGACAATATTTGTATATATTAAAAACGTTTTTAATATATGTTTTAAGTAATAAAAACGTTTTCATAATATTTTTATATATTAAAATCGTTTATAATATTTTTAACTAATAAAAACGTTTTTAAAATATTTCTATATATTAAAGTTGATGTTAAAATATTTTTTTTAATAATAAAAACGTTTTTCAAATATTATTTTAGTAATAAAATCGTTTTTAATATTTTTTATAGTAATAAAACGTTTTTTAAATATTTTCTATTTTAAAACTGATTTAAAAATATTTTTCCAAATTTTGGAATTTTTTGAAAAATTTAAAGTTTTTGGAAAATTTGAATTTTTCGGAAAATTTGAATTTTTCGGCAAATTTGAATTTTTCGGAAAATTTGAATTTTTTATAAATTTTTTTCCGGAAATTTCAAAATTTTTGGTAACTTTTGAAATTTTTGTTAATTTACTAACAATTTTACCGTTTTCCGCAGGGATCACGACGACGTTCTTCAGTTGGGAGGTGGCAACCAAGGACGCCGTTCTCGGGGTTCTCGGTGTACGCCTCCGGGACCAACGACCTCGGGAACTCACATCCCAGATTCCCAGCAATCCGCTGCTCGGAGCCACATTGAGATCGAGGAGCTAGTCCGGCAGCCTAATCGGGGCCATTGCATTCGACTCGACCCGAAGTTTGAGGACGGGACTTGGTAAGATAATTTTTGTACATTATTTCAATTTATTTAGATTTTTAAACTTAACATATTTATATATTTTCATAATGTTTTCAGGTTTAAGCTGTCGAGTCAGATCACCAAGACGATATTACGGATGCTCCACAACATGTTGGACAAACCGTACGAGAAGTATTCGGACATGCCTACCGAGGAGAAAGACGTGTGGCACCGGACTTTCGCGATAAGTTATTTATTGATATATTATTTATTTTGAATTTTATTTTGTCAATTTTTCTTTTTGACATGTAACATATATTTTTACAAAATTGTAGCAAGAGTTCACGTGGGACTCTCATCATACGCGCAAAGTCCTTGACACATTCGACAAGTATGCCGCAAACTCGTACTCGAAGCACATGTACGAGTGGAAGTAGAAGTGGAAGCACAACAAAGACAAGCCGAAGGACCTTGACGACGACGTCTGGAAGGGCTTCTGTGAGTACTGGAGTAGGCCTGCGACGAAAAAGACCTCCGACCAACAGTCGAAGAACCGAAATAGCCAACGAGGCGGGAAAGGGGTCTACATCCACAACGGGGGCGCAAAGACCATCGAACGGGAAGCGATGGAAATGGTAAGTTTAATTTAAATTTTTTATTACTAATTCTGTTTTTTATATTTATTTAACTTAACAAATTTTCGCAGGCGAGAGAATCTGGTTCCGAACCCGATTATCTTAAACTCATCGAGCAGAGACACACCAACAAGAAAACCGGTCAGATACAGGACTTGGGGATGCGGGATGTTGTCGAGAAGAGCAAGAAGACGAAGCAGGACCGTGAAGTATCAATATCGCAGCTCACTATCGACGGATCGACGTCCTCGAACTCTTTATCCCGGGAAGAGATAAACCAGATTGTACTTGAGGTAAGTTTTAATTTCATTTCGTTTTTTTTTTTTCGTTATTTAATTATTAACGGTTATAATTATTCGCAGCAAACCCGGCAAGTGAAAGGTCGATTCGCTGGGTTAGGAACCCTTCCGACCCAGGAATCTTCTTCCTCGCTTCCTCGTTATCCTTCGGAGTACCGGCTAGAAATCGAGAAGCTCACCCAAACGGTGAAAGACCGTGACCAGCAGGTCGAAGAGCTACGGACGGAGCAACTGACTACCAAGAAGAAGCTCTCCTCGTTGGAGAAGATGATGCAGAAATGTTTCCCGCATATGTTTCGGGATAATAATCCCGACTACGACGACGGGGATTCTCCAACCGCTTAAATATTTTCTTTTAATGCATTTTTTTGAACAATTTTTTTTAATGTGTAATGAATTTTTTAATTGTGTTTAATGAATTTATATATTTATTATTTCTATTTTTAATATATATTTCTAATTTATATAATTTTAATTTATAAATTTCAAAAAAATAAATAATTAAATAAAATTCAAAATACGTTGCAATTCCGTCGGAAAACCGTCGGAATAATTTACCGTCGTAAATCCATCGGAACCTATTTCCGACGAAGAACCGACGGACTTCCGAGACAACTTCCAATCAAATTATCCCTCGTAACTCCGTCGAAAATAGTTACCGTCGGAAATATCTTCCGACGGATTTACGACGGACTTCCGACAAATTCATCTGATCACCATCCGTCGGAAATTCTGTCGGTAATATATCCGTCGGAAGTCCGTCAAAAATTCCTGACGGCCAACCGACGGATTTCCGACGGCATCTCCGACTGAATATCCTTCGGAGTATCCGTCGGAAAGTACGCGGTCGGAAATCCGTCGGAAAATTCTGACGGATTTCCTATTGCAAAAATCCTTCGGAAATTTCCGACGGATTCCGACGGAAGCCATATTTCCGACGAACTGTAACTGACAGCTTAAATCCGTCGGAAAAGGCCCTTTCCGACGGATATCCAACGGATTTGGCCGTCGGAAATACCCCTATTTTCTTGTAGTGTTCACTCTACCTTCAAGTCCAAAATCAATTTTTGTTGTGAAAAAACAAGATAATGGAGACCCGAAAGATCCAACCTCAGAACAATCAAGAAAAGATCTAGGATGGACATCATCAACAACAATCATTTTGCAAAATGTGAATAAACTCAGAGGCCCTAACACATAAAATATTTAATCAGCAGCTTTTCCTTCTATAACTAACGACCAAATTCGACTTTATAAGACTCATATTCCTTTGACGATCACAAAGGGCATGTTAGAATTGAAACTAAGAACTTGCACGATGAAAAGACTGAATTAATTCTTAATTGAAAAAACAGAGTTTTGGGTCTTATAAAGACCTTACAACAGAAACCGAAATAAATTCAACTAAAGACCTATTCTAATGAATCACGTTTCCAACTCCTACTAATGTGGATGACTTATTCAGAACAGAAGAAAGATTCAAAAAAAACTTAATAGGTAGAAACAAAGTCTCGCAGGCCCTCTCTTCTTGGGCTTTATTCTTCAATCCTTCCCTTAAACCAAAAATTCCATTTTTGGTTTACTCTTCCTTACTGCACAATCCCATTTTTCCTCTGAGTCTTTCAAATGTCTCGAGCTTGACTGCTTTGGTCATGATGTCTGATAGTTGATCTTGAGTTGAACAGTAATCCAAAGCCACAACTTCATCGTTCACCAACTCACGCAAGAAATGGAATCTCACATGAATATGCTTACTTCTCCCATGTAGCACCGGATTTTTGGATAACTTAATCGTAGAGCTATTATCACAGAACAATGTTGTACCTTTCTCTTGAACGGAACCGATTTCTTCAAGTATGTTTCTCAACCACACAGCTTGACACGCTCCATATGAGGCTGCGACAAACTCGGCTTCCGTCGTAGACAATGTCACTATCGGTTGTTTCTTTGATGCCCACGAAACCGCTCCTCCTCCAAGCATAAAGACATAGCCTGAGGTGCTCTTCCTATCGTCGACATCGCCTGCATAATCACTGTCCACAAAACCCACGAGTTTCTCCTTTCCTGCTTGTTTGTATCTCACACCGTAAGCTGAAGTTCCTTGTACATATCTTAGAATCCTCTTTGCAGCCAACATATGTTGCTCATTTGGATTCTCCATGTACCTACTAACTAGATTTACAGAATAGATCAAATCGGGTCTAGTAGCAGTAAGATACCTCAAGCTCCCCACAAGTTGTTTGAATGTTGTAGGATCCGCAGCATCACCACCTCCCGTCTTTGATAGTTTGTTACCAGGAACGATCGGGTTTTTGACTGCATTACAAGACTCCATTCCATACTTTTTCAGCGTCTCTTCTGCGTACTTCTGTTGGTTTATAAAGATTCCATGCTCATCTTGAATAACTTCTACTCCCAAGAAATATTTCATCTTTCCAAGGTCTGTCATAGAGAATTCTTCCATCATCGATCTCTTGAATTCTTCCATCATCAGGCTAGAATTTCCGGCATAGATCAGATCATCCACGTACAAGCTTACTATCAAGATGTTTTCTCCTTCTCTTTTCACAAACAAAGTGTGTTCACAGTAACACTTTGTGAAACCTTCCTTCACGAAATAACCTTCTATCCGACTAAACCAGGCTCTAGGGGCTTGTTTTAGTCCATAAAGAGCTTTCTTTAGCTTGTAAACTTTATCAAGTTCACTGCTCACTTCAAATCCCTTAGGCTGCTCGACATAAACATCTTCCTTCAATTCTCCGTGCAGAAACGCACTCTTAACGTCCAGCTGGTACACGATCCATCTTCTCTCTGCAGCAACCGCAAGAATTGATCTAATGGTGTCCCACCTTGCTACCGGAGCGAAAATTTCATGGTAATCGACTCCAAACTTCTGATGGTAACCCTTAGCAACCAGCCTTGCTTTGAATTTGTCTACCTCTCCTCTTTCGTTGAATTTGGTTTTAAAAACCCATTTCACTCCAATCACTTTTGCTCCTTCAGGTAATTCCACCAGCTCCCATGTATTATTTTCTTCTATCGAGGCAATTTCTTTCTACATGGCGTTTCTCCATACTTCTAGTTGTTCTGCTTCTTCAAAGCTGTTTGGATCTTCAGCTGCTACCAGCATTACGATAACGTCTTCTTCTCCATCGTCTGTAATAATAAAATCTGCCCTTCCTTCTCCAACATAGTCTTTCATCCAAACAGGTTTTTGAGTCTGCCTCCTAGAGCTTTCCCGTGTTCGTGTCTGAGGTGGATTATTTTGCTCTGCTTCCACCGTTTCTTGTTCTGCAGTTTCTCCTTCTTCAACATTTTCTTCTGCGTTTGTCTCTGCTGCAGTCGGAATTGTTTCCGTGTTCTCACCATTCACTGATTCCATAGATTCCATTTCATCTTCCCACACAAGCTCGTTGCTTGTTGCTTTTCCTTCCCATTCCCATTTTTTTTTCTCATCAAAATGGACATCTCTGCTCACCACAATTTTATTTGTCGCTGGATTGTAGAGACGGTATGCCTTGGACTCCTTACTTAAACCAAACATCACACATTTAACACTCTTCTCATCAAGTTTGATTCTTCGTTCATAAGGTACCATAGCAAAAGCAATGCATCCAAACACTCTGAAGTGTTCCACTGATGGTTTGCGTTGACTCCATTTTTCTTCAGGCGTGACATCACCAAGAGCTGCTGATGGACTTCGATTTAGTATGTGAACAGCATACTGAACCGCCTCTGGCCAAAAAATCCTTGGAACCGATTTTTCAAGCAGCATACACCTCGTCATGTTCATCACACTTCGGTTCTTCCTCTCCGCTATGCCGTTTTGTTGTGGCGTATACGCTGCGGTGAGTTGTCTTTTTATCCCTTTCTCCTTACAGCACTCTTCAAAGGCCTTAGAGTTGTATTCACCGCCTCTATCGGTCCTTAGACAAACCAAGTGCTGTCCTAACTCCCTTTCTGCTGCAGCTATGAATTCCTTGAAGAACTTCAAAGCTTCTGATTTTTCTGTTAAGAAATAGGTCCAACACTTACGGCTATAATCATCTATGAAATTGATTATATACCTCTTTCCTCCCTCTGAAACTGGCGAGATGGGTCCGCAGATGTCACTGTGAACGAGTTGGAGTCCTCTCGATGATTTCCACTCACTCTTCTTTGGAATACTACCTCGATTCTGTTTTCCCTTTACGCACACTTCACATACGTTTTCTGTTTCTCTTGGTTTGATAACAGGCAGCCCAACCACCATCTTCTTCTCTGCCAATGCTTTCAAGCTTCCGTGATTAAGGTGACCGTACCTTTTATGCCATAGTTCCTCTGTTCCCTCCGTTACTTGCAAGCATCTTCCTTCCTCCACTTCTCTAGCTTTTCTGATTTTTGCGTGAATCACAAACATCCTGTTTTTTGTCATGATTGAGTGCATGATTACCCTTTTTTGCTGTTTGTGCCAAATTTCGCACAAATCGTCTTCAATGATCACTCTCAATCCTTTCTGCTGCAACTGTCCAACACTCAACAAGTTGTTTGTCAAGCCAGGTACGTAATAAACAGAAGAGATTACTTGAACAATTCCGTTAATCTCCAAACGTAAATCTCCAAACGTAAATCTCCTCTTCCTTCCACTACCATTCTTCTATCGTCTCCGAGCTTCACGTTTTGACGAAATCTGTTGTCAAAATCGATGAACCATTCTTTGAAGCCGCACATATGGTTACTACAACCAGAATCTAGGAACCAGACATGTTCCTTCTCTTCCCCTGTTAATTCAGCATGAGCCATCAACAAAACATCTTCTTCCAGCTCCGCATAGTTGGCCTCCTTTCCCCATTCTGGACTGTCAGACTTGTAGTGACCTAACTTGTGACACTTATAGCACTCCACGGTTGCTAAGTTCACTGACCCACGTCCTCTTCCTTGATTACCTCCTCTTCCTCTTCCTCGGTTCGAGTTTCCTCCTCGACCTCTGTCTCCATAGGATCTGTAGCTCTCCACCTTGAGAACTTGTTCTTCACTACTGATTCTCTTGTTCATATTCCTCTCATGAACCAGTAGCGAGCTCTGCAACTCGTCCACCGACATCGCTTGGATGTCATTTGACTCTTCAATGGCACATACAACATACGTGAATCTTTCACTCAAAGTCCTCAAAACTTTCTCCACCACTTTCGCATCTGGCATTTCTTCGGAGAGATTTCGCATATCGTTGGCCACCGTCATCACCTTGGAGAAGTAATCAGTGATTGTTTCTCCTTCACCCATCTCCAAAACTTCAAAATTTCTCCTCAATCTCTGAAGATGTGCGCTGCGCACTCTCTTGTTCCCTTGAAATTTTGTTTTCATCGACTCCCATATATCCTTGGAAGTATCCTTGTTGGCAATGGTCTTGAGAATTGCTTTGTCGATAGACGCAAACAAGTAATTCTTGACTTTATGATCCTTCACCGTCCTCTCGGCGCGTTCAGTGCGTTGAGCACCGTTTAATATCACATTCGGCTCCGGTTGTGGGATTCCTTCTTCAATAAGATCCCACCACTCCTTGGATCTTAGCAAGTTCTCCATGAGCATTGCCCAATGCTCATAATCTCCATCGAATTTCGGAATGATTAATGAATCCTTCTCACTCATACTCTCTTCTCTCTTGTACCAAGCTCGTGATTGGCTCTGATACCACTTGTTAGAATTGAAACTAAGAACTTGCACGATGAAAAGACTGAATTAATTCTTAATTGAAAAAACAGAGTTTTGGGTCTTATAAAGACCTTACAACAGAAACCGAAATAAATTCAACTAAAGACCTATTCTAATGAATCACGTTTCCAACTCCTACTAATGTGGATGACTTATTCAGAACAGAAGAAAGATTCAAAAAAAACTTAATAGGTAGAAACAAAGTCTCGCAGGCCCTCTCTTCTTGGGCTTTATTCTTCAGGGCAATATCAAAGATGCAGAACCAAAACAAGCAAACACGCATAAACTCTTCAAATTACACCAAATTAGAAATCATATCATTGCTTCGGATATTAACGACCTAAATCTAAGACGTACATAAGTACCGGAGTCTCTTCAAATCACATCAGACACGACATCAGTGATACATATAATCTCTTTGAATCACATCAGAAAAGGCATTGTTTCTCATCAAGATAAACATAAATAAAGCCAGAACCCAACGCTAAGAGTAATCTTGTGATTATTAACTTTAAATAAAGGGATTGTTAATCAACCATTGCATAACGCCCAATAAATTTACATTTACATGGTGAAGAGACTCGAAAGAAACTCTAAAGCTTTAAAACTAGTTTGAGAAAATCGTATAGATCAAGTCTACGGAATCGATCAAAGCAAGAATGGACATGAGACACACAGAGAAGTACAAACATTAATTATAAGTCCTCCAAATCAGACCTTTCTATGTTGTTTGGATAAAATAAAACATAGTAAAAAGCACTAAGACACTACACTTTAACTAACACCTTTTCTCTGTCTTTTTACTAACCCCAAACAAATTTTAATCGACTTAACAAAATCCAGTCCAGGTCACTTGTTCGAAATCCATCACAAGCGATCTAATGGGATGCACAATAAGAATAACAAAATACAAACCTTGATCTGCTCCACAAGCTGCTTGTTTTTCCTTGTCTATAATATATTCATCAAAAAATTGAATTTCATTAAAATTGGAGTCATGTGGGTGAACATATAAAAGTATAAACAACTTCAAGTTTGGTAATTTTTAGCAAACAAAAAAAAACTTTGGTTTTGAACTGGATTTTACCCTCAATTGATTTGGGCGCCGAAGCCGAATTCAACTTATCTTGACTTGTCGCCGGTTCTCTTTAATCAATATCATGCAACAATCCCTCCGCAGACGTGGGAGCCAAGACAAGGGCAAGACCCGGAGGAATCACCAGAGGAATCACGGCGCCATCCAAAATATCATAAAATTCCTTGTCGAAAAAACCATGAAGCTTCCTCTCTTGGCGAACATCGTTCCTCATCACCCATCCAAAATATTATAAGTTGACCACTGCAAAAAAAATAGGCATTGATAGCACATTATAATAGCACGGTTTCCGTAACTGCTATTAAAGATAATATGCTGGTGTGGGTTGTTTTATGATAGCATTTTAGAAATGCTAAGCCGAAAATAACACTAAGCGGGATGTAAAAAATGAGTTTTCGAGTCTAATTACATAAGTAAGAGCCAACACTTAGCGCCATTAGGCCCATTACTCTTTGAAAAACCAAACAAACTTTGACAAAAATATAAAATTATCCCTTTTCTCTCGTCTCTCTCTCACCCTAAGCTCCGCTAGCCGCTACCTTCTTCAACTTCCAGCACCGTCTCTTCTCCTTTACTGCTCTTGCTTCTCCCATATTTCCTGTCAACCCTCTCCTGTCAATCGGAGGTAATTTCCCCTTTTAAAGTAATATAATCGCTTCAATTTTGGCTTTAAATCTCTAAAAATCGTTAGGGTTCCAAACACAGATGGGCAAAGCTTCGAGAGTGGGTTCAAAGTCGTTGAGGGTGGCGAGAGCAGGCACGAAGAAAGGAAAAATCTCGAAATAACAATAATTTGTAGATAGGGTTAAAACAAGCATTGACGACGAGATCCTCTCAAGCCCTCTTCGATCTACAATCTACACTTTCTTCTTCTCTCAGATTCTCTCTCTCTGTCTCTCTCCGCGTTCTCTCCCTGCTGTCTCTCCCAGGTTAGGCAAGTTCTTCTTGATATGCTCAAATTAATACCCTAAAAGTACTAAAGCAGTAGTTGTAGTAAGTGTAGGGGTCGAACACAAGGACTCACAGAAATCACACAATAGATTGTATAGTATCAAATCAAGCTAAGCAATAAGATAAAACAAAAGCAAAAGACAATAAAAGAGTTGTAAATTCGATGGGAGAAATATAGGCCCAGGGTATTTCTCAGGAAATCAATGAATGCAGACAAACTAGCTGACAGGATTCAGATTTAGCGCGGTTCTTGAAATCAAATCACTAAGCTATATAATTAACCAACTGTCGTTATGATAATTATCTAAATATAAACTTCAGAATCCCAAATCTCTTTGCAAATTCATAAGAATAAATCAGCTTTAATTTCAGGTTTGATATGTTCACAAATCAATTAAACAAAATCTCTTTGCGAATAATCAATTTGCTCACCTAAGGTTCTATCAGGTAATTAATCGCACTATCGTGCCTAGCCAATTATCCTAAGATCTATGTTCCAGATTCGTCAACCTAGAATTAGCTTTGAGAACAACCTAAGGTGAAGAACTAATTCAGATAGTGAATCCTATAATAACTTAATCAACCTAGCATTCAGAGAAAACCCTTATGAGAACCCTGAACCTAAAGTGGATCTACTCAGACATGGAAAATGAAACAATCAACATGTTTGAATAAATCATCAAATAAAACAGAAAGAGTAACAAGAGGGTTCGAAATCTTCTCTCGGACGAAGGGAGTTTCAGACTTGTCTTCCTCACAAAGCTCTCACTCAAACCAAAGTAAAATAAAGCATAGCCAACCAAGTGGTTGTAAAATCCTATTAAATAACCTAAATCACGTTTTGGGCATTCTTGTAAATATTAAAGACTTCTGGACCAAGTTGCAATTCTTCAACTCTTCATTAAAGTCGCGGGTCGTGTCTGCTGTGATGAGTGTCGATCGATACCAGTGGGTATCGATCGATGCTCGACGTGAAATCGGGTACTCAGCAACACGAATTTCAGCTTTGCTCCAAAATGCTCCAGAAAGCTCAAATATCTCAAATTATGCTCCAAACGTGCCAAGACCTGTAAAAGACTCTAAAACACTACGAAATAGCAGAAATACTCTATAAAACGGACTTATATCATGGCCTAAAAGGGGTAAAAACCATGATATATCACTTCTCTCTCCTTATCTTCATGTTTATTGCTTCTTCGGCTTTTGCAGACAACTTTGATTCGATTCGTGTTCATTTTCCTGATCGATGTTTGTATTTTAATAGGAGAAACAGAGAGATAATCTCTCTGAATCTACTTGTTTCTAATGGAATTGAGAAACCGTCTATTTCAAATTCTGTGAGCGGGGAAATTGATGTCGAGTTTTGTTTCGTTGCTTTGGTTTGCAAGTTCTCAATGAGAATCTTAAGATGTTGTGTTATTGTCTTGTCATTTTCATTTATGTCAAATGAGGAGACTTACATTTCATCGTGGTACATAACCGTCACTTCTTTTTCTCGCTATGTATTCACTTTTCTTCTCTTTCCCTCTTCTTTCCGTCTTTTTGTCTTACTGGTGGTTGCTGCGGGGATGTTGGTTGTACAGTCTAATCGTATTCTCTTAGTCAAAATCCATCACATGTTGTATCCAATCACGGTTGACGTGCTGCATCATGTTTTTTTTCCCTATGGATTTGTGGAGAAGCTTGTCACTTTCCAGAAGTCTACTGGCCAGCTTCCCCGCGTTCTTTTCTCCCTCTTCTATTCTGTTTAGCTCTGTTTGTCTTGTTTAGAGAATTACTTGGTAGTTTTCTGTTTAATGTTATTCGCCTCTTTTATATATAATAGTGATGTGAAAAACTTTGTATTTTCATTTATTTGCTCAGTTTGATGATCTTTAACTTTAAGCTTGTTTGTGAACTGTTTAGGTTTTCAAGCTCTTATCCAGTATCAGGCACAACAGTGTGCTGCCTCTGCTAGAACCGCTCTACATGTGTTATTCTATAAGACTTTTAAAAACATTTCACCATAAAAAAAATATTCTAGGTATGCCATACTTTTTAAAACTGAATTAATATATCTTACCTTCTTTGTTAATTTTTTTACTTTCTACAAGTTTTGGGAGTTTTTCCTTGCAACAATGATTGAAAAGGCAATCATCAAGACACATATACAACTTTTTTTGTGAACGTTTCCATTAACACTTATCTTGTTTTGTGGCAGGCACTCCATTTTGTTCGAATTCAGATTTTCCAAGTACACTTTCTTTACTCTTCTTTCTTATGGGATTACTATATGTTTATGTGTTCAACTCGATTCTGATTTTGCTTGTGTATTGGATTCTGTGATCTGGTGACTATATTCTTCTTCTCCTAATCTCTTTTGCTTTTGGTTTTGGTTTTTGATTTCAGGAGATCTACCAAGTGACTGAATCAAGTCCTAGCCAAAACTGTGTTCCTGCTGTTGCCGCAGTTTTATCTCAGCCATCTCCGGGATCAACAATTAACCACAAACCAAGAATGAGTTGGAGTCCTGAGCTCCATGAGAGTTTTCTCGAGGCTCTGAGCTGATGGTAGAAAGAAGAATTGTGATTTTGATCTCTAGTTTGAGCTTTTGATTATATACTATGTCCTTTGAGATTACAATACTTATGAATTATGATGTTGGTTGATACCTTGTTTTTAACAAATAAGGTTGAATGATGAACTACTTTGTAAAATTACAATTATGTATCTTTTGATGATTTATTGAAAGAAACATGTTTTTAACTAATTGGTTTTGTAAATATAATTAATTGGATTTCTAATATATATATTTGAAATAATATAGCAATTCATCATTTTATAATGTAGCACGTAAAAATTGCTACAAAACAATATAAAACAACAAGAAAAATGTGCTACAAGAAATAATATGACAGCATTCGATTAGCTCTATAATAGAATTATCTATAATAGCATATCAAAAGGTGCTATCGTATGGGTGGTATCTACCATAGCTCGCGATGTCCTAGAGTTTGTTAATTCGCTATTAAAACCTTATTATAACACTTTTTCCGTGCTAACAATGTTCATATTTCTTGTAGTGGAAGTGTCGTATGTTGCTAGAAAGAACATGAGCGAGCGAATTGTCCGTAGCTTGCGGAAGTTGATGTTAAGGCGATTCGTGAACATATTGAACTTGCTCATTAATGCTGATCTAGAATTCTATGCCATCAGAAGTTAGGATTTTAGGTTGCTAGGTTTAGTAATCAATGCCACGAAAGTGGATTGGTTAGATATTTATGTTTGAGTTTGAAACTTGTGTTTAGTCATTCCCTGAATAGTTGTCTGATTCGTGATCTCTAAATTTCTGAGAATAAACCTTTGACCTAACGCTTTTCCTTTATTGAATTTACATCGTTTTAATTGCTTTCTTTACTTTTCCAAAACCAATCATATTCTTGTCTTAGCTTAGTTTCATAATTGTGAGAATTGTAGTGTAACCTTGGTCTCTGTTGATTCGATCTTAAAGTACTGCATTGACAACCGTTACGATTGCGGTAGTGTACACTTTAGTTAATTGACTACGTGGTAAAACACCTAAATCAAGGTCGGTTGCAAATCTTAGAAATCTTAGGTTGCCATTAGAAATTATTGATGTATCCATTGACAAATGCATGATTTTCTTGAAAAATAATAATAACTTGGAAGAATATTAATTTTGTGTAAAGACGAGATAACATCCTTTTAACTCTAGTGTTCATAACTATGTATCGTATAAGACTATCGTATAAAACTATTGTTTAAAGACCCAGCCTAGCGAAATATTATTTTGTGGTTTTATGCGTCTTCCTATAAGGGACTAGAAAGTTACCGTTTTCATTTAGAGAAAGTCATGTAGGCTATGAAAGATGCAACAGACAGTGGAAAATATAATATTGAACTTGAAAATACATGACCCTCCCATCCTCGAAACTTCGTATTCTCGTTCCATCGATAGTAACAACACGTTTGTTCACAATATACTGCTTTTTAATCTACAAATAACATTTTATGAGGCGTACACTCTTTTTCTCTTTTTTCAAACACTATTTTTATAAAATTATATTATTCGGTCATATTACTTTATCATATTAATAATTAGCAAACAAGTAAGTTAATTAGGATTATATTGTTCCTACTACATATATCACATATATTTATAGGAGTGACCTTGTGTGTTTAAATAAAAACAAGGAATTTAGATGGTAAGATTTTCTTTTATTTTTTTACTAGAACTTATATCATCTCAGTAGTAGTTAAGGTATCAACACTTGAAAAGTTATATTTTACTTTGTTGTGACAAAAGAAAAACATTGTATTAATATGCGTGTAAGTTTTGGGTTTCATATATGGGCTTTGTGCTATATATATCATACATAAAAGTGTGCATATATGTGTTATGTAGTTGTCAAACATAAACCTACTTTTGTTTCTTCTTTCCGCCGTTTTCATTGTGTTTTCGTCTGCGCAAAAAAATCCCAAAAGTTGGATCTTCGACAAAATTCTTACAATCGAAATTTCTTCGAGCTATTCATTGTGAGTATTTCTCTGTTAAACTACATGATACACTTTATCATTTAGATTAGTTTTGTACAAATCTGGAATATCTTAAATTCATATCTCTATCGTAATAAATTCTTTATTTGCCACATGTCTACTGAAATCGAAGATTTTGTTTAAAATATATGTTATCTACTTAGAAAACGTGTTCTTGATTTTAGTATTGTAATTTTTGTGTGCGTTCATTTTATTTTTATATGAGACTTTAATATCATGTAATGCATATTTTAAAGTTGTAAATTATGTTGCTTCTTATAATGTCTATAGATATATACATGTAAATAGATTATTTGATTTGATATGATTGTTACCTAATATCTTTTATATTAAAAAATCAATTTATTAAGTAAATTTTTATAAAAAGGCTAAAACAAAAATTTGTGTAACTATAGATGATAGTTTATGTTAGTATCGTCGGTTTATCACTACTTTAATTTAAATCCACATAATCCATTTTTGTTTTTTTGTTAAAGTCCTCATGATACATATTAATTACAAAGTAAATGTGGGTCTTACATGAACTTATTCGTGTGTATATTTTTTTCAAATTGTAAAGTAATTGTGTGATTTATGTTTTGAGAATTTGTCTTTTTCCGTTTAACAATTTGTTAAAAAATAAATTAAAAAGTTTTTATCATTAATTCAAATAGGTACTGGTGAACTGTAATCCAAATTACTTTCGTTGCTTCTTCCTATCTGTAAAATATGAGCAACTGTGAGCATTGTCTATAGTTTATGCAAATAGTTATTTTTGAATTGCTGAACATATTACTTAAATTGCGAGTTTTATAAAATTATAGTATTCAGTCATATAACTTTATCATATTATTAATTAACGAACCATTAAGTTAATGAGGATTATACTCTTACTACTACATATATCATAGATTATAGAAGTATCACCTTGAAAAATTTGTGTTTAAATAGAAACAAGAAATTTAGATGGTAAATTTTTTTTTTCTCTAGAACATATGTCATCTCAATAGTTGTTGAGGTGTCAATACTTGAAAAATTATATTTTACTTTGTTGTAACAAAAAAAGTTTGTATTGATATGCGTGTAGATTTTGGGTTTTATATATGGGCTTTGAGCTATATATATCATACGTAGAAGTGTGTATATATGTGTTATGTAGTTGTCAAATCTAAACCTACTTTTGTTTATTCTTTTTGCCAGCGCACAAGAATCTCAAAAGTTGGATCTTCGACAAAATTTTTACCATCGAAGTTTCTTCGAGATATTCATTGTGAGTATTTGTAACGCCCGCGTTCCGGAGGAATTAATTATTGGGGAAAAATAATTAATTCGGAATTGTTCCGGGCTAGTATCGATCGATACTAGGGGTATCGATCGATACCAGTCGGGTTTTCTCCTTATAAGTCTTCTTCCTCTTCTCTTCTTGCGCGTGGAAACCATTCTTTTGGGAAAGAAAAGTCTTGGTCGCGAGAGAGAGAGAGAGAGAGAGAAGGAGAGCGTGAGAGAGGTGGAAGCTTGGTGAAGCTTGGATCTTGCGAGATCGAGAGAGATTCGAGCTTGGGAGAAGCTTGAAGAAGAGATCGGAAGAGTTTGGTCTTGGTTTTGGGCGTGAGCTTGTGGGAAGCAAGGGAGGTCGATTTTGAGCTCGATCCAGCCGATTTAAGGTGAGTTGGGACCAAAGGTTAGCAAGTAAGCTTGTGTGGTGCTTAGTTAAGCTTGATTGTTGAGTTTGGGGCTTTGCCTTGGTGATTTGTGGCGATTTCTGGGTTTAGATCTCGCGGAAGGTTGTGATTTGCAGGTGGGTATCGATCGATACCATGTGTGTGTCGATCGATACTAGACTCTTGTCGGTGGACTCGAGTCGTGTAGGCATCGATCGATACCAGGCGTGTATCGATCGATACCAGTTGTTGCCTGTGGGCATGTGTTGCTTGGCATCGATCGATACCAGGGGTGTATCGATCGATACCGGTTGTTTGCCTGAGGGCATGTGGTTGGGGTATCGATCGATACCAAGGGGGTATCGATCGATACTGGTTGTGGTTTGTGCTTTGAAGGCGTGTTGTGTGTTGCCTTTCAGGCTGTGTGTCTAGCTTTCCTTGGGATGGAATTGCTAGGCGTTGGTATAGTTTTTCATAGTGATGAATTGCTATTTGTGTTGGAAGTTTTAATTGGTGTTAATTAATTCTTCGTATTGTTAATTGTTGTTGATTGTGCTTATTGTTTAGCCTGTTGTTGGGATGATCTCTCACTCAGCGTTTGGTTAGCCAAATGTTGATGCATCACTTTTGTCGATGCAGGTAAAGATAAGGTGTGATCGTGGAATCGAGGCAGTGAAGAGGGGATGGTTAGGACCCGGGGTTTTTATTGTTGGTGTTGTTTGCTTTTGCTGTTTTAGAACTGTTGGCTTGTGTAAGCTGTAGAACTTGGATTGTTCTTGTATTTGTAATGTTTAATTATTTCTGCAAAAAAGAAAAAAAAAAAAAAAAAAAAGTGCGGTCGTTTCAATTTGGTATCAGAGCCCATACGGTTCTAGGAGCCTAGGTGGTTCTAGAATAGATTGGGTGTTGTGTGGGGTCTTAGAATCATCCTCTTCGAGCCTTGTGAGATTCCACGGTGAGTATCTTTATTGTGAGGATTGTTTTAGTTTTCTTAGCTTGTGCTTCTGCACGTGTGCAGATGGCTAGAGGGCGTGGTAGAGGTCGTGGCCGTGGTAGAGGTCGTGGCCGTGTGCCGGCGGAGCAGGTCGAGGATTCGCGTGCGAGTCAGATTGGGTCTGAGGGTGCGGCCGGTGTGAGTGCCGTTGGGGCTGGCGTGAGCGCCAGTGTGGCTGGTGTTCCAGCGGGTGCTGCGGGTGTAGCAGCGGGTGATGCTCGGGCCCGAGATGATCGCATAGCGGATCTGTTGACGAGGTTGTTGGAGCGGTTACCAGAGAGGGTACCGGCTCAGGCTCCTGTGGATCCGGTAGTTGTGGAGGCTCAGCCTCAGGTGGCAGCTGCGGTTGCTGAGGAGCTCCCATCCTACCTTAGGATGATGGAGCAGATGCTGAGGATTGGCACGGGGTTCTTTTCTGGAGGTGCTAATCCTGAGGACGCTGATGCGTGGTTGAGGAGGATAGAGAGGAATTTCCTCTCGAGTAGGTGTCCCGCAGGATACCAGGTGGACATTGCGGTCCATTTTCTGGAGGGTGATGCGCATCTCTGGTGGAGGGGTGTGGCAGCACGGAGAGTTCAGGCCGCGATGGCTTGGGCGGATTTTGTGGAGGAGTTTAACTCCAAGTACTTTCCTCAGGAGGCGTTCAACCGGTTAGGGTCAAGGCTTGCGAGTTTGACTCAGGGGGATCGGTCGGTACGCGAGTATGAGGTGGAGTTCATCCGGCTCGGGTCTTATGTTAGACGAGCGGGTGAGAGTGAGTCGGCCCGTGTGCAGAGATTCTTGATGGGTCTTCGGGTTGACTTGAGGAACCGTTGCATGGTGAGGCCTTTTTGCACGGTTGATGAGTTGGTTGAGACTGCGGCTTTGCTTGAGGAGGGTCTGAAGGACGAGGTGGTAGTGGCTACACCGCGTTTTCAGGCGAGATATGTGCAGCAGCAGTCCGGTCCGAGCAGAGGCAGTAGTAAGCCGATGCAAGGACAGAAACGGAAGCGGGAGAGCGCTTCGAGTGGTAGTCGGGGTGGTCCGGGTTGCTTTGGTTGTGGGAGCATGGATCACCGAGTGGCGAGCTGTCCTCAGAAGGGCGGAGCGCGAGTGGATTCTCGAGTGTGCTATCACTGCAAGGAGGCGGGGCACATCAGGCCTCAGTGTCCCCAGTTGCGGCAGAGTGAGTCCGCGGTAGTGCAGCCTCTCAGGCAGGTGGCATCAGCGCCTCGAGTGTACTCCATCACCGAGACCGGCGAGCCGAGTTCCAGGCCGATCACAGGTATTTTCTTAGACTCCTCTAAGTTTAATTCTGTGTTGGGGAATGTCGGGCTTGTCGGGGTGTTAAGGTTCGCGGCACATGTATATGTGCAGGGACCTTGTGTGTTGGAGGTGTAGAGTGTCATGTGTTGTTTGACACGGGAGCATCGCATTGCTTCGTTTCCCCGGAGTTGGCCGAGAAGGCTAATTTACGGAGCGAGCCCGGTGTGAGTTTGGGTTTCGTGGAGGTTGCCGGAGGGAAGCTCCTGAGGATTCACGGTCGTGTGCGGGACGTGGATGTTCAGGTAGCAGGAGAGTCCATGGCTGCCGATCTGATTATCTGCTCAGTGGAGCTGTACGATGTCATCTTGGGCATGGATTGGCTCGGGAAGTTCAGGGCGCATCTGGACTGTCACCGAGGGCGAGTCGAGTTCGACCAGGGGAAAGGGAAGTTGGTGTATCAGGGTGTGAGACCGACTTCCGGGAGTCTCGTAATCTCGGTTGTGCACGCGGAGCGTCTAATCGAGAGGGGTTGCGAGGCGTATTTGGCTACTATTTCTTTGCCGGAGGCTGTCGGAAAGGCTAGGGTTCAGGATATTCGGGTGGTTCGTGAGTTCCAGGATGTGTTCCAGTCGTTGCAGGGGTTGCCACCATCTAGGTCGGATCCTTTCACGATCGAGTTGGAACCGGGGACGGCACCGATATCCAGGGCTCCTTATAGGATGGCTCCTGCAGAGATGGCAGAGCTGAAGAAGCAGCTGGAGGAGTTGTTGGGTAAGGGATTTATTCGTCCGAGTTCTTCACCGTGGGGAGCGCCAGTGTTGTTCGTGAAGAAGAAGGACGGGAGTTTTCGGTTGTGTATTGATTATCGGGGACTTAACCGAGTCACAGTGAAGAACAGGTATCCTCTTCCGCGGATTGATGAGTTGTTGGATCAGTTGAGAGGGGCTACTTGGTTCTCCAAGATTGACTTGGCGTCGGGATATCATCAGATTCCCATCGATGAGGTAGATATCCGGAAGACGGCTTTCAGATCTCGTTATGGTCACTACGAGTTTGTGGTGATGCCATTTGGGTTGACTAATGCACCGGCTGCATTTATGAGATTGATGAACAGCGTTTTCCAGGAGTATCTAGATGAGTTCGTGATCATCTTTATCGATGACATCTTGGTGTATTCGAGGAGCCGGGAGGAGCATGAGGTGCATCTGCGTGTGGTTCTTTCGAGGCTGCGGGAACAGAAGTTGTTTGCTAAGTTGAGCAAGTGTAGCTTCTGGCAGCGGGAGATCGGTTTTCTGGGTCACATTGTCTCTGCGGAGGGAGTGTCGGTAGATCCGGAGAAGATCCAGGCCATTAGTACTTGGCCGAGGCCGAGGAATGCTACTGAGATTCGGAGTTTTCTTGGGTTAGCAGGGTATTATCGGCGGTTCGTCAAGGGTTTCGCGAGTTTGGCTAAGTCTATGACGAAGCTGACGGGGAAGGATGTTCCTTTCGTGTGGTCCTCAGAGTGTGAGAAGAGTTTCGCAGGACTGAAGGCCATGTTGTCTAGTACTCCAGTATTGGCGTTACCTGAGTCGGGTGAGCCTTACGTGGTGTACACCGATGCGTCGGGAGTGGGTCTTGGTTGTGTGTTGATGCAGAGGGGGAAGGTTATTGCCTATGCTTCGCGGCAGCTGCGGAAGCATGAGGGCAACTACCCTACCCATGACTTGGAGATGGCTGCAGTAGTTTTCGCTTTAAAGATTTGGAGATCTTATCTTTATGGCGGAAAGGTGCAGGTGTTCACAGATCATAAGAGCTTGAAGTACATTTTCACTCAGCCTGAGTTGAATTTGAGGCAGAGGCGCTGGATGGAGCTAGTGGCCGATTATGATCTGGAGATAGCTTACCATCCTGGTAAGGCTAATCTGGTTGCGGATGCGTTGAGTCGGAAGCGGGTGGCTTTGGCTCGGGGGCTCGAGGTAGAGTCCTTGGTGAGCGAGATTAGCACATTGCGCTTATGTGTTGTATATCAGGAACCTTTGGGCTTAGAGGCGGCTAACCAGGCGGATCTTTTGAGCAGGGTTCGGGTGGCTCAGGGAAAAGATGAGGGTTTGGTTAAGGCTTCGAGAGCAGAGGGTTCTGAGTATCAGGTATCTGCGAACGGCACTATCCTTGTTAGTGGGAGGGTATGCGTACCTTTGGATGAGGATTTGCGGCGAGAGATCCTGAGTGAGGCTCATTCGAGTATGTTTGCGATTCATCCCGGAGCGACTAAGATGTACCGCGATCTTAAGCGCTATTATCATTGGGTCGGGATGAAAAAGGATGTGGCTAACTGGGTTGCTTCGTGCAACGTGTGCCAGTTAGTGAAGGCGGAGCACCAGGTCCCGAGTGGTTTGTTGCGGAGTTTACCCATTCCAGAGTGGAAGTGGGATATGATCACGATGGATTTCGTGGTGGGTTTACCAGTTTCTCGGACCAAGGATGCTGTTTGGGTCATCGTCGATCGATTGACCAAGTGTGCGCGTTTTCTGGCCATTAAGAAGACCGATGGGGCGGCAGTTTTGGCTAGGAAGTACGTGCAGGAGATTGTGAGACTGTATGGAGTACCGGTGAGTATTGTTTCGGACCGGGATCCTAAGTTCACATCGGAGTTCTGGAATGCGTTTCAGGCGGAGATGGGCACGAAGGTGCACTTGAGCACGGCGTATCATCCTCAGACAGATGGGCAGTCCGAGCGAACCATCCAGACCTTGGAGGATCTGTTGAGGATGTGCGTGCTGGATTGGGGTGGTCATTGGGTGGATCACTTGAGCTTGGTTGAGTTTGCGTATAACAATAGTTACCAGGCGAGTATTGGGATGGCTCCATATGAGGCTCTGTATGGGAGGCCATGTCGTACCCCGTTGTGTTGGACACAAGTGGGGGAGAGGAGCACTTTGGGTGCGAGTTTTGTTCAGGAAACTACGGAGAAGATCCGGGTTTTGAAGCTGAACATGAAAGAGGCCCAAGATCGGCAAAAGAGTTATGCTGATCAGAGGCGGAAAGAGCTTGAGTTTGAGGTGGGAGATAGTGTGTATCTCAAGATGGCTTTACTGAGAGGTCCGAACAGGTCCATTGTTGCGACTAAGTTGAGTCCGAGGTATATGGGACCGTTCCGGATTGTGGAGCGTGTTGGACCGGTAGCGTATCGGTTGGAGTTACCCGCGGTTATGCAAGCATTTCATAAGGTCTTCCATGTGTCGATGCTAAAGAAGTGTTTGCATAGGGGTGACGAGGTATTGGCTGAGATTCCGTCAGATCTCCAGCCCAATATGACCGTTGAGGCGAGACCTTTGAGAGTTCTCGAGCGGAGGGTCAAGGAGCTTCGTCGGAAGAAGATTCCGATGATGCGAGTTCTGTGGGACTGTGACGGGGTGCAGGAGGAAACTTGGGAGCCAGAGGCTAGGATGGAAGCGAGGTTCCAGAAGTGGTTCCAGAAGCAAGCTGCGGCTTGAGTTCCATCGAGAGGTTCCAGTTTCGGTTGTAGCTGTGTGCTATGTGTGTTTCATTTTGTATTGCCGTTGTGTAGAACGATGTTACATTATGATGCGTAATAAGATGAGTATTTCTTATTGGTGACTGTGAGTCACGGTTTCGCATTGCGTTTGGGGTAAGAAGCGTTAATGCGAGAGAGTAATAAGATAGATGTTCTTATTGCTGTTGTGAGCATTGCGTGTTTTAGTTAAGCTTGTTCGGGAAAAATGAGTCGAGTGACGAGACCGGGTTATTTCACTTAGCGGTTCTATGTGGTGGGTTGGATTGCAGGCGTATGGTACTTGTTTGTTTTATTACGTTTGTATTGAGGACCTACTGCAGAGAGTGGTTGGGTGTTAAAGGTAGCCTAGTCATAGTTGTCTTGACAAGTCCTTCTAAAGCAAGCTGACACTGGAAGGTGCGCAAGGGAGGTGCGATGGCCGGGTTATTGGTCATGCACGGCAGATATTCCGGGTATGGAATATGGGTGATGCCAGTGTTGCCTTGCGAGGATTTACACGGATCACGGGAGGTAGTTCAGTCGAGATGCTTAGAGATATGTGATTTATTGCTCGTTGAGAGGACTGGTTCCTCTGGTGCCGATAGCTCGCAGGACTGTGTGTCTTGGGAGTGTGAGTGGCGATGTACCCAGACTCGGGAGGTTTATAGCCTAGAGTGATACGTGATACCGTGGATTCGTAAGGAGTATGTCCCAGACGTGGGATATATTGCCTAGAATTGAGTGGTATGGGGTATTGAGACTCTTGTAGGTTATATTACTGAGTGGAGTGGTACGGCATATACCTAGAACTCGGAGATGCTGCGGTGTCTTGGGTGAGGTGGTATGGTGGATATCCTGCGGGATATGGCCGATGCTCGGAACTCAGAGATGCTGCGGTGTCTTGAGTAATGGGGTTGGCTGGTGTTTGAGCAATAAGTACATATGATGCCGCGGTGTTATAAGCATAGGGACTGAGTGGGAAACCTCGGAGGTTGGTATTGGACCTCGTGTGAGTATTGAGATGGCCGGGTTGGCCAAGGATTGTGTAATCGTTGCGACGATTGAGGTTCATTGGAGATGAACGGTTCATGGGAGATAACGGTAACGAAGATTCGAGGACGAATCTAAGTTAGTGGGGGAGAATTGTAACGCCCGCGTTCCGGAGGAATTAATTATTGGGGAAAAATAATTAATTCGGAATTGTTCCGGGCTAGTATCGATCGATACTAGGGGTATCGATCGATACCAGTCGGGTTTTCTCCTTATAAGTCTTCTTCCTCTTCTCTTCTTGCGCGTGGAAACCATTCTTTTGGGAAAGAAAAGTCTTGGTCGCGAGAGAGAGAGAGAGAGAGAGAGAGAGAAGGAGAGCGTGAGAGAGGTGGAAGCTTGGTGAAGCTTGGATCTTGCGAGATCGAGAGAGATTCGAGCTTGGGAGAAGCTTGAAGAAGAGATCGGAAGAGTTTGGTCTTGGTTTTGGGCGTGAGCTTGTGGGAAGCAAGGGAGGTCGATTTTGAGCTCGATCCAGCCGATTTAAGGTGAGTTGGGACCAAAGGTTAGCAAGTAAGCTTGTGTGGTGCTTAGTTAAGCTTGATTGTTGAGTTTGGGGCTTTGCCTTGGTGATTTGTGGCGATTTCTGGGTTTAGATCTCGCGGAAGGTTGTGATTTGCAGGTGGGTATCGATCGATACCATGTGTGTGTCGATCGATACTAGACTCTTGTCGGTGGACTCGAGTCGTGTAGGCATCGATCGATACCAGGCGTGTATCGATCGATACCAGTTGTTGCCTGTGGGCATGTGTTGCTTGGCATCGATCGATACCAGGGGTGTATCGATCGATACCGGTTGTTTGCCTGAGGGCATGTGGTTGGGGTATCGATCGATACCAAGGGGGTATCGATCGATACTGGTTGTGGTTTGTGCTTTGAAGGCGTGTTGTGTGTTGCCTTTCAGGCTGTGTGTCTAGCTTTCCTTGGGATGGAATTGCTAGGCGTTGGTATAGTTTTTCATAGTGATGAATTGCTATTTGTGTTGGAAGTTTTAATTGGTGTTAATTAATTCTTCGTATTGTTAATTGTTGTTGATTGTGCTTATTGTTTAGCCTGTTGTTGGGATGATCTCTCACTCAGCGTTTGGTTAGCCAAATGTTGATGCATCACTTTTGTCGATGCATGTAAAGATAAGGTGTGATCGTGGAATCGAGGCAGTGAAGAGGGGATGGTTAGGACCCGGGGTTTTTATTGTTGGTGTTGTTTGCTTTTGCTGTTTTAGAACTGTTGGCTTGTGTAAGCTGTAGAACTTGGATTGTTCTTGTATTTGTAATGTTTAATTATTTCTGCAAAAAAGAAAAAAAAAAAAAAAGTGCGGTCGTTTCAGTATTTCTCTCTTAAACTACATGATACACTTTATCATTTAGATTATTTTTGTACAAATTTGAAATATCTTAAATTCATATTTCTATCGTTATATATTCTTGATTTGTAACATGTCTACTGAAATTGAAGTTTTTGTTTAAAATATATGTTATCTAATTATAAAACATGTTCTAAATTTTAGTATTGTCATTTTTGTGTGCGTTCATTTTATTCTTATATGAGAATTTAATATCATGTAATGCATATTTTAAAGTTGTAAATTATGTTGCTTCTTATAATGTCTATAGATATATATACATGTCAATAGATTATTTGATTTGATATGATTGTTACCTAATATCTTTATATTAAAATAAATAAATTTATTAAGTAATTGTTTTATAAAATGGCTAAAACAAAAAATCTAGGAGAACCAAAGATCGGTTTGAATTGCTGACCATATTACTTTTAACCAAATAAATTAATATGGTCAGCCATGATAAAAACTATAGATGGTATCGTCTGTTTGAATTAATAAATTATGTTGCTTTTTAAAAGTTCAAATAAAAAATCTATAGAAGGTAGTCACTACTTTAATTCAAATCCGCATATATAATGCATTTTTTGTTTGTTAAAATCTGCATAATACATATTAATGACAAAATAAATGTGGGTCTTACATCAATGTATTCGTATGTATATTTTTTTCAAATTGTAAAGTAATTGCGTGACTTATGTTTTGAGAATTTTGTTTTTTTGACAAAAAAAAATTTGTTTTTTTTTCGTTTACCAATTAATTAAAACAAAAAAATGTTTTTATCATTAATTCAAATAGGTACTGGTGAACTTTTAACCATATATATTACTTTCGTTGCTTCTTCCGTTCTGTAAAATATGAGCAACTGTAAGCATTGTCTATACTTTATGCAAATAGATATTTTTGAATTGCTGACCATATTACTTTAAATTGCTTCTTCCACTTTGACTAAAACACGAGTAAATGTGAGCAGTATTTTTGCTTCTTTCAATTTAAATTTAAACCATTTTAAAAGTACTTGATATGGTTTCATATCAGCAAGTTATTTTAATCTAATGGTTGTGCTATCATTTGGTATATAAATTTGTATGTTTACTATATGTATAATATACAAGATTTTCATGCAAGAGGATGTAGTTCTAATTTTGGTTTTGTCACACCTTCTCTCTTTCTTTCAGGAAATGTTATTTTCCATATAGAGATTTGTTAGTCCCTTTATTTATTTTTTTGCTTTCTTTAGGCGGTATTACGTTAGGCACTCACTTAAAGCTCACAAGGCATAGGGTTTTAGGTTGTATAAGAGAGAATTTAGTCCATGCTAATTAAATCCACAGAACAAAACAATATACCCTAATATTTTGGTATCTGAACAAAATTCAAACCCAAAACCCACAAAATAACACAAATACATTTATCAAAGCAGTCTCCTATATTAACAGAAAACACAATAGAAGAGTGTAGGACATGAACCAAAAATGAAAATCAAAGAACTAAACTGGCTAATTGGACTTGTTAAAAACAACAAAAAACTATGGTTTCTCCACAGTTAAACAGGTAAAACAGAATAATCCAAATTTTTAAAAAGGCCAAAATCACCCATGCAAAAGAGATACATTCAAAGACGCGAGAACAAAAAAAAACACTTAAATAAAAGAGCACATAGAAAATGTCAAGGATTAGTTAGTACAAAAAATTTCTGGTTAAAATATATAAAAAATTTACTACCAGAAAAATTTTTTTACTACCTATTAATCCTTGACACATGTCAATCTCTCCGGCTTTGATATTCTATAAATTTTGTCATTAGCTGTTTTTTTATTTTATCGCTTAATGCAAGAAATGAAACACACAAATATTATGCTTCTTCGTTTGCTTGGCATACAAAAAAGCGGAAAAGATAGAGAGAGAGAGAGAGAATCGTTAGTAATGATTTCCAACGCAGATGTATCTTCATAAATTTGTGTTATGTTGCACCTCATCTATCCTCCTTCAATGTACCTCTTCGTATGAGTGATTTTGGCATTATATATTTGAATTTGGGTTCTTCAGTTTTATTAGTTTAACTATGGAAAAACCAGGGTTTTTGTCATTGACAATAAGGTTGAATTGGCAATTTGGGTACTTTGATTTTGGTTTTTTCATGTTCTATACTTCTATACTCTTCTGTTGTGTTTTATGTAGATATTGGTGGTTGCTTTGATAAATGATGGGTTAGTGTTATTTATTGGAGTTTATGTATGGAATTTGTTGGGATATCAAATTTAGGGCTTTTTCGTTATGTGAATTCAGTTGAATGTTTAATGTTTTGGTTTATCACTTGTGTGTAGTATTGTAGGGGCAGAAGAAAAGATATCAGCCATGCTTGATCGATGATGGTGAAACCTTTTCAGATCACAAGTTTTAACATTTGTGTTTTCAATTGATTTTTACATTTGGAACCCGTCTATTCGATTATATCGTATCCGTATTTTGGAAAATCTCTGTTCATAACTCTTTTTGTTTGCATATATGTTAGATTTTTCTTAGACGCATCAGGATCTAGTGATCTTAGGATTTAGCAACAAGCCTTTTCTTAAAAACATGGATTTGTTTTCAAAAGTTGCCTTGCTTGTTTTCCAATAGATTTTTGCGCACAAATTGACTATTTGTGTTTAATATTTTAAAAAACTTTGATGCGCAAACTGTGACATCTCAAAAATCAAAATAATACTTATTTTTCAATTAAAATCCTCAAACCTTAAATTTAAAATTTTTCGCTAAATAAACCTTAACCATAACTTTTCGAAGAAAAAACTCTAACTTACAAAGGAAGAGATGTTTCAGACTCCTAATCCCTGAATGAAGGTTTTATCCATTCTAAGTTGAGTTAGAGATAATGTTGACCAAAAAAAGAGTTGGTTCAAATGAAGAATTAGAACAATAGTTAGGTCTGTTTCGGGTGAAGGATAGCCCATAAAGAAAGGAGAGTAATGAGGCCCAAGCAATGGTTTTAACACTGGACCGGCGACCGAACAGGAAAAGCTCTTGTGTCGTGGGTCAATATGATCCAAATGGGTTCGACCAGGTTTGATAATATTTTAAAAATAATAGTATGGTGTTTTTAAAATGGACCGGACCAGGGGTCGGAATGGGTTCAACCGTGAACCTGAAATATACCCGGGTTGGGTTGACAATAAAAAGAGAGGTTAAAAAACGAGTCTGCACGAGAAAAAAACCGGAAACCAGCAAACTAATGAACCGTACAAAACCGGATTTAAAAGAATAAAACAAAAAGAGTCGTTTGACGTTTTTTTGCCTCATGATGACGTTTGATTTGCCTCGGGGGTTTGATAACCGTTGAAACCTTTACGCATGTTCACGCGCTTTGCTTTAACTACCTCGTGAATCGCAAGAGTCGTTTGTTGGTTTCCGAGGTCACGCGCTATCATCTTCCCGAGGCCAGGCGCATCCACGCGCCGAACCGTTTATAAATAGCGAGGTCTCCCCTCGATTATTCTCATTACTTATTTTCTCCAAAATTCCGAAAACATGTAGCTCTTTTCTCTCTCTTCTTTCTCTGATTTAATTTATTTTCCTTCTAGAACTCTCCGATCTGCCGCCGCGTCATTTAAATTATCCGATCAATCTTCATACGAACCGCAGTGTGTTTTTGAATTTGCTGATCAACCTGCATTGATTTGTTCCTACTGAGGCGTGATGTCAGATCTTGACATACTGAATGATTCGGTTGGTTCAGAAAACTTCCATACACGGCTCGTCCGTAACATTATTTCTTCTCTGGGAAGTGTCAGGGAGAATAGTTCCGCCAAGGCGAATTTCCCTGGAGATCCGACTTCTCCTACAACTAAGGCTCCTGATGCAGTGGCGACTCCTGATGCCGAGGCGAACCCTGATGCCGAGGCGAATCTTGACGTCGAGGTGAACCCTGGTGCCGAGGCGAATCCTGACACCGAGGTGACTCCTGATGATGCTAGATGATGCTAGATATTTTAGAGGTGAGGTTAAAAGTGTTTCGGGTTACCGTATTTCTGCTGGATGATGTTAGATATTATGCAGAACATAAAGAGAGGATGGAGATGTTGATATCCACAGTTACAAGTCACTTCCTACTCGCATAAGTGTAGTTGCGAATTCTTTCATCTCCAGGACTTTTCTGCCTTCGACAAAACGTTTCTGCCGCTCCCCCAGACTTAAATTTTTCTCCGGGAAATGATTCGAATGGCTTCTTACTCATCACTTATAAAACATGGTTGCCTTGGTATAAAGAATATCGATACCCTAAGACTCTTTAGGCTTTTGTTTCCTTTTGTTTCGATTTTTATTATTATTTTATTTTTTAAAAGAGGAAACGCCTTTAACGGGAGTCTTAGGAAGGACATAAAATACCAGTGATAAGAGATTTCCAAGGAATCATTTAAGCTTGAATTGTTGATACTTCATTAACCGAATCCATCTAGTCTTCCGTCTTCTCGAGTGACTGAAAATTGTGTCGTTCCTCCCTCTCCGACGTTTTTGCACATATTTGCACATAAGACAATAAGAGAATAATGCATGAAGTTCGAAAATGAAACGGTAAAGGTTTCGGGGTAGGGTACCAGCTAAAGATGATCTGGGCATCTAGGACAACAAAGAATGGTAAAAAAGGAAAAGATTTCCTAGATGTTTGATTCGTTGCCTCGCCTAAAAACAATTGATGAGAAAATTAAATTCTGGTTAAGTTCAAATAAAGTGAGCTAGTATATCATGTCGAAAAGAATCTATATGGATCGAAATTCTCTGGGGTTTTCGCATTGCAAGCACTCTAGCTACCGCATAATCTAGTACCAAACCACAAAAGAGTTGGCAAGAGGAGATAGCGTAGAAGCACACATGTCGAAATCATCAAAGATTTTGTTCTTATGTTCCCAAAAAAATAGTTAATAAAAATAAAAAAAGATTACACGAAATAGTTTAAAATTAAAGGTAAAAGCAAGTAGATAAATTCAAAACAAGGAAACATAAATTAGTAACGGATAAACATACTATGCCAGACTTAAATCACACTGTCCCCAATGTGAAAAAGTTGGTGAAAGGATGGAGAAGACATAAAAATAAAATAGCAAATAAATAAAAGAGTTCGAAAATAAAAATAAAAAGATAAAGAGAAGAAGATCGATTAAACCGTGGTGGTGATGTGCGGGGCTGGTCCGTGAGTGATGAAGCGCGAGGCTACACGTTACGTGAGCCATCTGTTTCGGAATCATACAAGTTACCATAGAACTGGTGGTTCTCCTCAAGTAAATGTACCAGACGCTCGAAACGTCTTTTTGTCGTTCTAGCTTGTTCTCTATGGCTGCGTATTCTGTTCCGTGTGCGTGTGAGGAGCTCGAGGGAGCGGATGGTGCATGGGCCTGAGATAGTAGTATTAGTCAAGAACGCTCTGCAGCTGAGTCTCGCTTGGACTTGGCCACTAAGAAATGTTCGATAGTGTATTGTAGACGCGGGACAGCATGTACATAGTCCATCGTCTCCGGTCTCCATCGAGGAGCTGCTCCATTTCGCAATCTAGGGACAAAATTAGAAGGTACAAAAACAAAGTAAGACTCACCGATGTTTTTGCAATTCTTGTAGCCAAATCTGTCTGGGTCGAGTGATGCGCGAGAGATAGTGTGCTCTCGGGAAAACTGCTTGAGATCGAACCAAGTCCCTTGAAGTGGAGTATCAGTAGAGAAATCGAGGTTGAAGTCTAGTAAAATTTCCGTGGTGATGCTTCCAAAAGCAGTGGTGGAGTCCTCGGGTCTAGCGACAGGCGATTCGTGTTTCACCTTCACCAAATTCTTTGCAATGATGCAAGCGAAGCAAGCATAGCGTGTATTTTTGGTGAATGGAAGTTGAAGAGTAACAAGATCGGCTTTGCAGATACTTTCCGCATTTGCTCTTGAGAATTTAGTGTGTGCCAAGAGCTTGTGTCCTCCTCGAGGTTAATCTCATCGAGATATTGAAACTTCAAAGCTTCACAAAGTTCCAGAATGGTTAGCGAATAAGAGTATCAACGTATGGTAAAAGTAAGTGTATCATCTTTCGCTCTTGGATTAGAGTGTCTCTTGTAGCACATGGTGAACGGTTTCTAGGAATTTATTGGTGAGATCGTCATAGACGGGGAGATTTAGCTCCATGAAAGGTCAAAGATTAAGAGCATCGGAATACCAAATCACATCTTCTCTAATCCTTACTGCATCGAGAGTTGAGTAATCTATACTAGGTGTGGATTTGATTTCCATCATTTTGAGCCTCTCGAGGTAGTCGATATTCGGGTCTAAAGGCTGGCCGACATATCATACCTTTTTGTTTTGGTTCAGGAGGTGGCGGTTGTTCGCGTGGAGGAGGTGTCATATCACGTGGAGGAGTAGGTGCTCGAACTCGAGTTTGAAGTTACCTTTGGCTCGACAAGAACTCGGAAAGATTAGTGTCATCATCCACACTAGTTGTATCTGATCCACTTTGATTCTCCTTGGGACGCCTAGAGATTTCTCTCCGGGATGAGTCTCCTATGTATCCGCTCTTCTTAGAGTGAGTTGTGCGAATTCTCACGTGGTCCATTGTTCTTACAAAATAGAGAAATACCTTGTCAAAAATATGAATATGGTTGTAATTGAAAGGTTACAATGCGCAAGGATACTAAATCGAGTATCACGACACACATTCAATCTACAAACGATAAATATAGAACATAAATCTAGCAAATCGAGATGATAATGAGTAATTTCGGATTTGTGAAGTTATTGCATAAAAATTATCTAAAAATAAATTATAAACTCATTCTTATGAAAATTCAATATAATACCGTACATTTATCACCAATAAAACAAAACTTGGCCAACATAATCAAATTTACTCTCCAATTTCATTTTTTAATTAAGCTCGAAAAATTTAAATTCCAAAAATCTCAAATTCTTAATAATTAAGTGCTAAAATCGAAATCTAATCATTCTAGAAGTTCAATTTAGAGTTCTCTAATAATTTGTAGCCATCATAGACATAAATCTATTAAAATTAAGAAAAACCTAGGGTTTATCTCATATGAAAAGTATAGGTTTAGGATCATACATACCTTGTTGGAAAATATGAGATAAGTGTGGGATAGAAATCTCCTTTGAAAAACGGTGAGAATGGACCAAAGAATTTTTGTAAAAGATTGAGATTTGAAAAAGTTGTTCTTGCTCAAAATCTCCAAGTCTCTTGGAAGAATAGAAAAAAGAGAGCTTAAATATAAAAATACTCTTTTTGTTCTTTAAAAAGTTGTTTTATGCAAAAAGAAGTTTTCTGTTTTTCAAAAAACAATTAGAACTTACCTTGGCGTGCGGGACACGAAAATTAAACTGGTATGGTTAAAATTTTATGTTGGGAACATGTTCCGGATTGCACGGTCCTGGTTTGGAACGGTTCCGGAATCGTTAGAACGACTTGGCCGCGGGTAGAACACACGCGACCGCGGCCAAATGCTTCTTCGCCGTGGGTCGGGCTTGTGCGACTGCGGGCCTAGACAACGCTCCCGCGGTTGATTGCTCATTCGCCGCAGGTCGAGCTCCTCTGGCCGAGGCCAAATGGTTATTGCTTCAAGAGTGTTTTCTCTTCGTTCTTTTGGCGTTTCACGATCCGTTTCGAGTGGTTTCTTCATTTGTTTTGTGTTTTCTGGTTTTTCGGATGTTTTTTGGCTTTTATATAAAGCCTGAAATATTTAAAGGAAAAATGTTGATATAAACAGAACGGTAAAATAAAGAGAAAGAAAAACGTACCAAATGGGTTGTGTCCCATCAAGTGCTTTTGGTTAAAGTCGTTAGCTTTACTTTTTGGTGGGATTAGGCATGAGAAGGTGATGTCCCGGGAATAAACGTTCCTTGGGTGTCAATGAGTTTGAAATGTGGTTCGCCTATTTTTTGTACCGCCTTCTTCTTTCCGCGTTTTCTCAAAACCTTTGCGTTTTGGAGCGTTTGTTACGTTGTTTCAATCATCCCTTTCACTCGCTCTTATTTGGTGTCTCTTAATTCGGGCGGAATGGTGATTCTGATTTTTGCAAACGGTTTAGAAACGAATGGTTGTGTTACCTTTGAAGTCCTTATCTTAGTCGACTCATCTTTCTCCCTTTTTTTAGGAAGAATCGACTTTTTCTTTTTGTGCTTGTCCTTCGGAATTGGAATTCCGTCTGAAACATTTGGATAGAACTTCCTTCGATCCACATTCAAGAAAACAACATGATGGTTGGCGTGATCGAGGATGGTGCCAACGGTAGCTAAGAACGGTCGACCAAAAATTAATGGTCTATTCTCGTCTCGATTCATTTCGAGTACTTAAAAATCAGCGGGAACAATCTTGTTCTCAATGAGTAGTTGAAGATCGTGGATCACTCCCTCGGGCTTCTTTTCGGATGAATCTCCAAAGATTACACTAACAGTGGATGGTGTGAGAGTTTTAATACCAAGCTTCTCGGCAAATGTCTTTGGCATATTTTTGACGTTAGCTCCCGAATCACAAAGACAATCTACAAAATTTCTCCTGCAAATCAAACAAGGGAATGAAAAATGTCCCGGATCATCGGTTTTTCTTAGCCTTTGATACATAATTTGGTTTGGTACTTCAAATGGTGGTTTTCGGATCGTCTTGGATTCGGTATTGACTCGTCCATAGAGTGGAACGAATTTTGAAGCTTCTCCATGCTTTGTCTTATTGTTGACTTCTATATCGGGCATGGTGGAAATAAGGTTAGAAAATCTCTTCGGGTTATCTTCTACTCTTCCGGTAAAGCTTCGTTCGGTCTCTTAGTGGAATTCGCAGTTTTAGAGACTTGCAATTCCAACTTCCTGACATGGATTGAAAGAGATTCGGAATTCTCATATTTGTCGTTATACATACAATCGACCTTGACGTTAAAATCGGTTTCCGTCTTCTCGTTGCTTTGGGCGAGTAGTTGAATTGATTGTTCGAGCTTTGATATTTGGGCAGCAAGTTGATTGTTAGACATACCTTATTTCTGCGTATTTGAGTTGTTGTAAGGAGCGGCTTGAGCATTGAAAGGCAGTCTTGGTTGGAAGTTCCCATTCCCACCATAGTTCCCGTTTTGGTACCGATTTTGAGGTGGCTAGGATTATTGAGGGTAGAGCTGATCTTGAGAGTTCTCTAAGTTCAAATTTCGATACGAGAGGTTGTTGAAGTTGACGTTGCGAAAGTTTTTGTTGAAACCATTGTGGTAGGAACCTTGTGCTCCGATGTAGTTAACTTCTTCTTCTTGAAAATACGAACTATTGTTGTTGGGTTCATAGTATGTGTGATTCTCGGCTCCAACAATAGATTCGCAAGCGTGCACTTGGCGATTTTGGTTTTTAAGAAGTTGATTCATCATACTCATTAGCTCGGCTATCTCATTGGATTCCGATACATTTGATCTAGTCGATCTATCGTAGTCGTGCAAGTATTGCTATTAGACATAGCAAGATTTTCGATGATAGCTCTTCCTTGGTTTATGGTCTTTGTCGAAAAGTCTCCATTGCTAGATGAGTGGAGAGAAAGATGCTATTTCAGTAATAATCCTCGGTAAAAAGTATTGAGCAAATTCGGACCGAAAAAACCGTGATGAGGGCAATCTCTCTCGTAGTGCTTGAAACGTACCCAAACTTCATCGAAAGATTCCACCGTTTGTTGATGAAAACTTTGGATTTTGTTTCTCAACGAGTTTGACCTCGACTTGGTGTCGAAATGGCTTAGGAAGGCGGATTTGCACTCTTCCTAATTAGTGATAGATCCTGCGGGCAAAGATTTCAACCAACGGTGAGCTTTATCGGCTAAAGAAAAAGGAAAAAACTTACACTTCACATAATCGGCGGGAACTCGGTTTGTTCTCGTCGTGAATCAAATATCTTCGAACAAGTAGATGTGCTCTATCTGGTGCTCGGTAGTAACTCCATAAAATTTGTTTTGCTTTATCAAAGTAATGATTTGAGGATTGATCTCAAAATCATTTCAATGAGGTAGGGAAAGTTGTATGGCAGCACGATTTTGGAAGTGTTGATACAGTGCATCAAAAACAGCAAGGTGTGGTTACGCGCTTGTCTCCTCGGAGGATTAGCGGGTAAGAAAAGACAGTTGGCATTCTCACCATTAGGAGGAATCGGTGGATTGACTTGAGCATCATTCCTCGGTGCATCGCGATCTACGGGGAGTTGTTATCGGTCTTCATTTTCTTTGGGATCGAATTGTGGCTGGTTGTATGTACCATCAGTAGCCTTTCAGTCATCTTCGTGATCTAAAGCATCACGATAATCCTCGTGATCAAGGTGATCACATTTTAGTTGATCTTACGGATGCTCGTTTTCGGCCATCCTTAGCGTTCTTTTGAGTATTAAGAGTTCTCTCTCGTGTCTATCGATATCTTCTGGTTGCGGTACTGTTTATCTAGGAGTTCTACTAGTGTTCATGCACCTAAGAACAAAAGACAAAGATAAAGGAGAATTGATATCATCATATTTTGCATCATTCTAGCATCCGTTTCATTTAGGTTTCGAGTCATTTATATGTAGTTCATGATATCTCTTTAGCATTTTAGTCATTTTAGGAGTCTAGTGTGTCCACATTTAGTCCTAGAGAGTCCTTGCATGTTTTGGATCGCATTTCAGGTGCTAAAGAGGAGATTCGAAACCCGAGGAGAGGAGACAGAAACCGTACCGACGTCACTGGTCGGTACTGGTGCTCGGTATCGAGAGCAGAGGAGTTGCACCGAGGTCACTGCTCGGTGCAACTGATCGGTGTAGCCCGACGGAGGAAAACAGCCACAATACCGACGTATAACACCGAGGAGTGACGTCGGTATCGAAGCTTCAGGGGATTGTACCGACATCACTGCTCGGTGCAACTGATCGGTGCTGCCACAGGAAGAAACCCGGGAGAAAAAGTCCTTAATACCGAGCAACGATACCGAGGAGTGACCTCGGTATCCACTGAAGATCACCAAATAACATCTCCTCAATACCAACGCCACTGCTCGGTGCTCCTCGTCGGTGCACTAACCCATGCTCAATAACGAGGTGTTACACCGAGCAGTGACCTCGGTATTGGCCAAACCAGAACCCTTTATCCATTTAAACCGGGTCGGTACCCGGTTTGTCCCGGGTCGACCCGGTTCATCACTATTCACTATTTAAGCCCAAAAACCTAATTTGGAGGGGCTAAGTCTTTTCTTAAGCAAAAACCCTCTCTAAGAGTGATTTGAAAGAGATTGATCCTTTTGATTTATGCAATTTGAGTATTGTTTTCTTTATTGAATCCATCTATCTTCTACTTTCTAATCATCCAATCAACTTGATCATGAGTTTTAACACTTCTTTTCTTGGATTTGTTAAACCCATGATGATTAGTGAGTAGTCTTAAGGACCTTGGGATATGGTAGATTTAGGTGATCCAAGAGTTGATTAGTGGTGTTTAGGGTTAGATAATCTTATTTTCCTTCTTGTCTAGTGTCCCCAATGCTAAATCTAGGTTGAAAGAGTGGATCTAGACCATAGGGCATTTCATGAACACCAAGTGTTTGATGAAATGCCTTGATAAACTAGGCATGAGATTTGTGCTCCTAACCTAAGATATTAGTTGTTTAGGGCATATCTTTGGTTGATCTTGTTATGATATTTAATGCTTGCTAGTTATTAACCCACAAATGATGATTTGCTAATGGGTTGAGTAATTAGCATAGTGATTAGTTGCTTGAAAGAGAACTAATCAAGTTTAGAGATCTTTGACCTAGGAATTAGCTTCTTGAGGGAATGAACATCTCTAATTGAAATTGGATCACCTTATATCAATAACCTTATCTCTTGCTCCGCTTTTGTTATTTAAATTTCATCTCGTTTAGTATTGCTTTTGTTTGTTTGAATTTGGATACTTAGTCTAAACTACCTTGTTTAGCTTAAATTACTTATGAACCTTGCATTCTTAGTGTTTAGAATAATCCCGATTATGGATTGATAACCTCCTTACTACATCGTATTGGGAATATTGATACCTCCTAGAGACTAAAAAGTCTTGTATCAATTTGGCGCCGTTGCCATATTGGGATTTGTTTTAACATTGAGATTTAGGCTCTTTGTGAGATTAAGCCTTATTTGCTACCAAGTTACTAATCTTCTTCACTTCCCATTGCTTTTGCTCTCTATAGGTGTATGCATACCCGTTCCCGTGGCAATACTAATCTCATACAACCAAGAGACGATATTGATCAACTTGATAGAGGTTCAAGAGCAAGAAGGAACCGTGTGAGAGTTCAAGAAGAGGTTGGTAACGACATGGAGCACTTTGAGAATGTTCCACTTGGGAACATCAATGAACCCATTCCCCACCAATGGAACGGTGGGAATGGGGATGGACACGGCAACAACCAAGGAGGTGGTGGCAATGGAAACCATCACCAACCAAACCGTCCCAACCATCCACCAAAAGCTAGGCACGTTGTTGGAGAGGGTGATGCCACTAATACTTACCAAAACCGGCAGGGCATTCAAGCTCCACCGGTGGAAAACAACAACTTTGAGGTCAAACCCGGGCTAATCAACATGGTTCAAGCTAACAAGTTCCATGGGTTGTCAATGGAGGATCCTTTAGATCACATTGACCAATTTGACCGGATATGTGGTCTCACTAAGACCAATGGGGTCTCCGAAGACGGTTTCAAGCTTCGTCTCTTCCCGTTCTCTTTAGGTGATAAGGCTCACAAATGGGAAAAGACCTTGCCTCAAGGATCTATTACTTCATGGGATGATTGCAAAAGGGCGTTTCTAGCCAAATTCTTCTCACCGTCTAGAACCGCCAAACTTCGCAATGAGATATCTAGCTTCACACAACGGTTTATTGAGTCTTTCAACGAGGCTTGGGAGAGATTTAGAGGCTACACTTCTCAATGCCCACATCATGGCTTCTCCAACGCCTCTCTCCTTAGCACTCTTTACCGAGGTGCTTTGCCTAAGATCCGTATGCTACTTGACACGGCTTCGAATGGTAATTTCCTAGCTAAGGACGTAGAGGATGCTATGGAGCTCGTGGAGAACTTAGATACTAGTGATGGGACGTATGTGGATGATTATGACCGTGCTTCAAGGACTACTAGTGACTTTGATGAGAACAAGAGAGCCAAAGACATGAAAGCCTTGAATGAGAAGTTGGATAAGCAAGCCTCTATGATAGACCAGCTTCTTGCCTCTAAAAAAGAATCTCAAAAGGCGGTCCATTTCATTGGTGACTACGAGAACAATCAAGCTTACTATCAAGAGGAAGCCGTGGAAACACAAGAGGAAGTGAACTACGTGGGGAACCAAGGTAACTTCCAAAGACAAGGGTTCAACCAAACTTATAGGAATCCACAAGACCAACTCTACCCTCAACAATCTACTCAAGCTCAAGGAGTTCCAAAATAACAATTCCAATCTCAAGGTCAACGTTCTAACTACAACCAACAAGGGTATGTCCAAAGGAACCAATTCCAAGGAAACCAAAGTGGATTCCAACCAAAAGCCCCACCCGGTTTTCAAGGTCAACAACAAGGGTTTGTACCCCAAGGTCAAGTACCTACGTCTAAATCGCAAGAGCTTGACTTGGCCTCCATGTTCCAACAACTAATCAAGGGCCAAACGGAAACCACTAACAAGGTCATTTGCTCTTACAATGATCTTAATAGCAAGTTTGAGGCATTGAGCTCAAAGGTGCAACTAATGGAGCAAAGGAATGCCGCCCCTTCTTCACATCATCCTCAAAGCTCTTCAAATGGGAAGGCCATACTAACCTCTAAAGAGTCTTGCAACAATTTTTTCACTCTTAAAGAGCAAGATCACATTATTGAGGAGTTCTTCGGGTTAGTCTCTAGCCTCAACGAGGACATTGAGGAACAAGGTGGGGAGGTGACCCTTGGGAGTGAGAATGATATGATGTTGGTTGGAGAAAAGAATAACAAGATTGAGAAATCCATCAAGGACTTGGTTAAAGTGAAAAACGTGGAGACACTTTTTGAGTCAAAGAGAGAGACTCCACCTCCATATGAGCCTCCACTTCCATTTCCCGGTCGTTTCCTCAACAAGGCACAAGAGAAAGTACCTCCAAGCACAACAAGGATCGAGCCTAAGACTCTCCCAAAGCTTGGAAACCCCGAGAAATTCTCAATATCTTGCACACTTGGACTCTTGGAAGTTGATGATGCTTTGTGTGACTCGGGTTCAACCGTTAATGTCATGACTTTGGAGATGGCCAAAAGTCTTGGGATAGATAAGTTGAACGATTACCCCTCCACCATCACGTTTGGAGACTCTTCCACGAAGAAACCTCTTGGCATGGTTGAAGACTTTGCCCTTAAGATTGGAAAGTGTCTTGTACCAACGGACTTCGTTGTGATGGAGATGGCACCGAACATAAAACTCCCACTACTCCTCGGGACTCCATTCCTCAACACAAACGGTGCAAGCTTGGACTTCATAAACAATAGGGTTGTTCTTAAGAACGTGGATGACAAGAAGTTCTACACAATGATGCCTTCTTCCACCACTATTTGCGGGCTATTATTTGTGGGGACAATGAAGCCAAAGCCTGGAAGGTTGAGTATGTGGGCGTATGTGAGACGGTGAGTATTGGAAAGGTTGAAGAAGCCCTTGATCTAGATGGAAGTTCCTTGAATTCCCTCTTCCACACCACGATGGAGAGTGAGGTTGAAAGTGGCAAGGTTGCAAAGAAAAGGACAAGGCCTAGGTCCAAGAAGAGGAAACCGAGCATGCTAAAGGGGATTGGACCCTTGTTAGACCAACCTTCGATCGTGACTCTCATCCCGTGGAAACATGAAGAAGGAATGATTGAGTACAAGGTCAAATGTAGAGGGCGTCCCAAGCCTTTTGCCAAGGCCATATCAACCCTCACACTGGAGGTTAGAGAGGGAGATCAAACCGGTCTTCAAAGCTTAATGGGTAAAATTCTCAAACTCGAGGAGTGACCTCGGTATCCACTAAAGATCACCAAACAACATCTCCTCAATACCAACGCCACTGCTCGGTGCTCCTCGTCGGTGCACTAACCCAAGCTCAATACCGAGGTGTTACACCGAGCAGTGACCTCGGTATTGGCCAAACCAGAACCCTTTATCCATTTAAACCGGGTCGGTACCCGGTTTGTCCCGGGTCGACCCGGTTCATCACTATTCACTATTTAAGCCCAAAAACCTAATTTGGAGGGGCTAAGTCTTTTCTTAAGCAAAAACCCTCTCTAAGAGTGATTTGAAAGAGATTGATCCTTTTGATTTATGCAATTTGAGTATTATTTTCTTGATTGAATCCATCTATCTTCTACTTTCTAATCATCCAATCATCTTGATCATGAGTTTTAACACTTCTTTTCTTGGATTTGTTAAACCCATGATGATTAGTGAGTAGTCTTAAGGACCTTGGGATAGGGTAGACTTAGGTGATCCAAGAGTTGATTAGTGGTGTTTAGGGTTAGATAATCTTATTTCCCTTCTTGTCTAGTGTCCCCAATGCTAAATCTAGCTTGAAAGAGTGGATCTAGACCATAGGGCATTTCATGAACACCAAGTGTTTGATGAAATGCCTTGATAAACTAGGCATGAGATTTATGTTCCTAACCTAAGATATTAGTTGCTTAGGTCATATCTTTGGTTGATCTTGTTATGATATTTAATGCTTGCTAGTTATTAACCCACAAATGATGATTTGCTAATGGGTTGAGTAATTAGCATAGTGATTAGTTGCTTGAAAGAGAACTAATCAAGTTTAGAGATCTTTGACCTAGGAATTAGCTTCTTGAGGGAATGAGCATCTTTAATTGAAATTGGATCACCTTATATCAATAACCTTATCCTTTGCTCCGCTTTTGTTATTTAAATTTCATCTCGTTTAGTATTGCTTTTGTTTGTTTGAATTTGGATACTTAGTCTAAACTACCTTGTTTAGCTTAAATTACTTACGAACCTTGCATTCTTAGTGTTTAGAATAATCCCGAATATGGATTGATAACCTCCTTACTACATCGTATTGGGGATATTGATACCTCCTAGAGACTAAAAAGTCTTGTATCAATTCAATTGATAGATAGAACTTTTTAGGTCTTAATCAATACCTCAAGTCCACTAATGTCATTGTAGTATTTGAGGATCGAACCGAAGAGGTTAAGATCAATACACTAGGAATGCATGAAACTTCCTAAGCTAGAGCAATGTTTTTGGGTTTTCATGTTTTTTAAACTAAGGAAACAAATGCAAGAAAGAAAAAAAAGATATAAGTGTTGGATCATGGAATGAACTATCAAGAAGATGATTAATGGGCAAACAATGATGTCTAAGATTGCATTGAACACTATCCTAGAACATGGGATTCATAATTTTGACTAATCCACAGTCGTACCACTAATCACTTTGTTAATCACCAAATCAAGAACAAACCGTCGTTTTTGATAGGGTGATTAACAAGCATTGACCTCCAATCCCACTTAGTTCACTAATCACCATAGACATCAACTATCGTTGGCTAGGCACGAAAAGCTCACAAAAGATTCGTTTCAAGCAATTCATTTAAACTCCGGCTAGGAGTGAAATGCCTAAGTTCAAGACTCGAATGAATAAATCTAATCTAGCACTAACACCGTTTACTCGAATCTCTCCCTAATGCATGGGATGAGACCAAAAATCCTAGGGTGTAGCTCTTTATTGGTTTGTCACACCAACTAGAACTACCTAATCTAGGTGTAGTTCTAGACTTTGGTTTATCTCATCAAATCTAGCATTGAGAACCAACCTAAGTGAAGGACCTAACAAAGATCAACCTAAATCATCATCATATAATCATCAAGACAATTGACTAACGATGCCTAACACACAATCAATGCTAATCCTTAGGTTAAGATAACTAATTATGACTAATCCTCTCTCAAGGCACAAATCACTTTGCTAATCACTTAATCAAGATCAAACTCTCATTTGTGATAAAATTATTAGCAAGCATATAGATCAACATTCAAATCAACCAATAAACAACTTAAGCAACTACTTTCATAGGTTAAGAATGTTTATCTCTTACTAAGCTCCTAGGGGAATTTTATCAAACACTTGGTGTGCATGATGTTCCCTATGATCTAGATTGACTCTCTCAAGCCCAATCTAGCACTAGGATCACTTAGAAAGAATGGAAAGCAAGGATTAAGAACATAAGCATCAAGAATCAGTCATCAAATCAAGCAAAATCCAAAATCCAACAAAAAAGGACCTAAGGCCTAAATATGAAGAACAAGATAGAACACAAGGGAAAAAGATATATAAAGATAAAGAACAAAGATTAAATAAACATAATATATAGATAGGTTGAAGAATCCTTCACTAGAGTGGCATGAATGATGTAGATCCATCCAAAATCATCTTAGAAAGAGTTTGGGATAAAACCCAACTCTAGAGAAAAGGAAACTTAAAATGAAAACTAGGTTTTTAGGGGTTTTATAGAGAAGAGGGGCGGACCGGGTCGACCCGGGATAAACCGGGTACCGACCCGGTCGAAATGGGATACGTCTTCAGTGAATCGGCCATAACTCATGCACCTGACATCCGAATGACCTGAATCCAAGTCCTGTAGACAGCTAACTCGTCCCTCTACAGGTAAAAAGGCGTTTACGGAAGAAACTGGAGTTACGTGGGCAAAAACGCATGGAACAGTACAAAAAGAGTTAGAATCGATCGATGCAACACCATCGGAAGAACCAGAATCGATCGATGCAAGAAGTGCATCGATCGTTGGAGCATGCCCAGAAGAACCATAATCGATCGACGCATCACCCTCCAAAGAACAAAAATCGATCGATGCACACAAGGAGTGCATCGATCGATGGAGCATGCCCAGAAGAACCAGAATCGATCGATGCAAGGAGTGCATCAATCGATGGATCATGCCCCGAAAGTCCAAAAAGATCGATGCATGCCGTCGAGATGGAAAAGGAAATTTCTGACTTTCCTGTTTTGCCATGGAAACTGCATATTCTGACATAATTCGGACCTAATTCGCCCGGAACCCTATTTATACTTTATTCTCAGCCACTTTTTAGGCTATCTCTCTTTTGACGGCTCTTTATTCTACTCAGTTTTTGGCTATTGATTTTGTAAGCAATGAGAAGCACTCTTCATTATGTTTACAAAGGGACTTTTGCAATATGTTTGCAAAGCACTCTTCATTGCAATATTTTGCAACGAAATATCGTGGATAACCATTGCAATCTTTGCAACGAAATATTGCTATTGCTAATATTTGCAACGGAATTTTTGCAACATACTTGTAATGGCAAAAATCAATTGCATTATCTGCAACTAAATGTCGTGGAGATTGTTGCAATTGTTTGCAACGATTGTTTAGTAACGTTATTGCAATGGATCATTCATTATTTTGTTACATATTTGCAATTAAATTTGTTAGAATCTTTGTAATTAATCTTATTGCAAATTTATTGTTCTTAAAATAAAATTTGCAAAACCTAAACGTTAATAGGAAAAACAAACCTAGAATGCAAAATATAATACACCAAAAACAGAAATATTGTTTAGGACACATATATGTAAATTCATGTTGTAATAAAAAAAAGAAGAATAATGAGAAGTGATGTTGAAGTAATATACGAACTAAATTTACATATATAGTACTATATCTACAACTTATCTGTGATTTTCGCCACAACATCTGCGAGCTTGTTGAGAACAGCGACTAAGTTTTCAATGTGATATTTTCTTTTCTTTTCTCTCTGTATAGTTTTAAGTTTGAATTCTTAACCTCAAGTTGTGCCGCCAATAATTACCTGTTTATTTCTAGTATATGTATCAATTGATTCTGCACGCTTTTTGTCGCTTCCTCTTCTTCTTCTTCTACTTCTTTTTCACCAGCAGATGTTCGTTTACGCTTTTTCTCTTCTTGTGTTGTCGACCCAACTTATCTGTGATTTTCGCCACAACATATGCGAGCTTGTTGAGAACAGCGACTAAGTTTTCAATGTGATTTTTTCTTTTCTCTCTGTCTAGTTTTTTTTTTGTTCAACACTTTCTTCCTTAGATTAAAATTCAAACGTACAAAGAGAGAGAATTAAAAATCCTCTTAGATCAATACAACATAAATTCAAAGCAATAAAACAAAGAGCAGATAGATCATCATCTTGAAAGATGGACTGCGAATTTGAGACAAGGCTCAAATGCGTCAAGAACTTCACGGCACAGCCGGAGAGTTTGAAATTCGTCACAAGTGACTTTGAGAGCGAACATCTACCTCCGATATTCGTAGAAACGAAATCGTATGTCTCTTCAGGGCCCGTACAGACCACTACACAAGAGAACATGTTGGTAAAGACGTTCATAAGGTTTCCCGGCACAATGCTCGGGACAAAGCCACCTCTCAAAGAGAGGGGAGTTGTTTTAATCTCCAATCCCAACCATGAATTACCCGTGACTATCTTGACGAAAAGACCAATGGAGCCAACGAAAGCTTTAGACCAGAGGGAGGCGGATAAGGGATGCATCTTTTGACGATTGCTGAACCGAAGTTGTAAAAGGGAGGCGGTTGGAGGCGGTAGCCTTTTCCGATAGCTTAATCAAATGAGAAGAGTGGTAAATGATGCGTGTGGAGGAAGCAGCTTTTGGCGATGGCTGAACCGAATGAGTGGAGGGCCGACGGTGTGAAACCGAAGAAGAATCGGATCGGCGAAACGCGCCGTCAAATTGGGCCAAGCCCACACTGAAGGGTATCCGGATTTGTTGCACGTCTTCGAGGATACATAGGACATGAGAAGGGGACCGTTGTCGGTGATGAAAAACCAACTATCCGGTGGATCTGGTAGATTCGGTAGTTGGGTAATCTCGATAGATGCTTGAGAAATCAGATATGGAGGCTCAGAACGAGGCGAAGTTGAGACTGTAAGTTCCATCACCAAACTGGGAGCGATAGCTAAGTCGCTAACAGAGAGAGATCTCATATGTAGTGAAGAGCCAGACTGTGTAAGATGAAAAACTGGCGAGCAGCTCCGTCATTGAACTTTCAAAAGATCTTCACCCATCGGTGAGAAGATTCTTTAGGAGCAGAAGGCACAAACACAAGAGGAGAAATGCAGAGAAAGGATAGATCCGTGCACTCTACAACTACAATATGGAGGCTAGGAAGAAAGCGGAGGAGCAACTCAACCAAGGTCAGAACCGTCCACGGGAAGCATAATCAAAGAAGACAGCACCACTACAACCAACCTAGAAACCAAATTCTTTGTAGGAACTCACCAGGAAGAAGCCGGCGGTAGAAAGGCACAGAGGAGAGACTCAAAGAAGCGAAGAAGAAAGCTAGCCAATCCCCGAGAAGATACCGTCCTCGAGTAACTTACGGAGGGAAGAGTCAAATAGGACCACCAAGCTTACAGGAGCTCACACCACCGGGAAGCCACACTGTCACCGGCAGAGCAGCACATGTTTAGACGAAGCAAAAACTTAGATCTGTAGACACAACCTTGAAATCGCCGAGAAACCGAAGCCGAGGAAGACACAAAGACAAAAGGGGGTTCCCTCTCACGGCGGCGATTCTAAATCCACCGGCCGGAGAGGGAGATCGGAGAAGGGTTGAGGAGAGCGGCGGCTAGGGTTTTGCTAGAGAGCTTTTTAATCGTTGCAGATTCTTTTTTCTCTGTCTAGTTTTAAGTTTGAATTCTTAACCTCAAGTGGTGCCGCCAATAACTGCCCGTTTATTTCTAGTATATGTATCAATTGATTCTGCATGCTTTTTGTCGCTTCTTCTTCTTCTTCTTTTACTTCTTTTTCACCAGCAGATGTTCGTTTACGCTTTCTCTCTTCTTGTGATGTCGACCCAGCTTTCGGGTTTGCTACTTCTTGATGTTTCTCTTTCACTCTACCTTCAAGTCCAAAATCAATTTTTGTTGTGAAAAAAAAAGATAATGGAGACCCGAAAGATCCAACCTCAGAACAATCAAGAAAAGATCTAGGATGGACATCATCAACAACAATCATTTTGCAAAATGTGAATAAACTCAGAGGCCCTAACACATAAAATATTTAATCAGCAGCTTTTCCTTCTATAACTAACGACCAAATTCGACTTTATAAGACTCATATTCCTTTGACGATCACAAAGGGCAATATCAAAGATGCAGAACCAAAACAAGCAAACACGCATAAACTCTTCAAATTACATCAAATTAGAAATCATATCATTGCTTCGGATATTAACGACCTAAATCTAAGACGTACATAAGTACCGGAGTCTCTTCAAATCACATCAGACAAGACATCAGTGATACATATAATCTCTTTGAATCACATCAGAAAAGGCATTGTTTCTCATCAAGATAAACATAAATAAAGCCAGAACCCAACGCTAAGAGTAATCTTGTGATTATTAACTTTAAATAAAGGGATTGTTAATCAACCATTGCATAACGCCCAATAAATTTACATTTACATGGTGAAGAGACTCGAAAGAAACTCTAAAGCTTTAAAACTAGTTTGAGAAAAGCGTATAGATCAAGTCTACGGAATCGATCAAAGCAAGAATGGACATGAGACACACAGAGAAGTACAAACATTAATTATAAGTCCTCCAAATCAGACCTTTCTATGTTGTTTGGATAAAATAAAACATAGTAAAAAGCACTAAGACACTACACTTTAACTAACACCTTTTCTCAGTCTTTTTACTAACCCCAAACAAATTTTAATCGACTTAACAAAATCCAGTCCAGGTCACTTGTTCGAAATCCATCACAAGCGATCTAATGGGATGCACAATAAGAATAACAAAATACAAACCTTGATCTGCTCCACAAGCTTCATGTTTTTCCTTGTCTATAATATATTCATCAAAAAATCGAATTTCATTAAAATTGGAGTCATGTGGGTGAACTTATAAAAGTATAAACAACTTCAAGTTTGGTAATTTTTAGCAAACAAAAAAAAAACTTTGGTTTTGAACTGGATTTTACCCTCAATTGATTTGGGCGCCGAAGCCGAATTCAACTTATCTTGACTTGTCGCCGGTTCTCTTTAATCAATATCATGCAACAATCCCTCCGCCGACGTGGGAGCCAAGACAAGGGCAAGACCCGGAGGAATCACCAGAGGAATCACGGCGCCATCCAAAATATCATAAAATTCCTTGTCGAAAAAACCAGGAAGCTTCCTCTCTTGGCGAACATCGTTCCTCATCACCCATCCAAAATATTATAAGTTGACCACTACAAAAAAAAAAGGCATTGATAGCACATTATAATAGCACGGTTTCCGTAACTGCTATTAAAGATAATATGCTGGTGTGGGTTGTTTTATGATAGCATTTTAGAAATGCTAAGCCGAAAATAACACTAAGCGGGAAGTAAAAAATGAGTTTTCGAGTCTAATTACATAAGTAAGCGCCAACACTTAGCGCCATTAGGCCCATTACTCTTTGAAAAACCAAACAAACTTTGACAAAAATATAAAATTATCCCTTTTCTCTCGTCTCTCTCTCACCCTAAGCTCCGCTAGCCGCTACCTTCTTCAACTTCCAGCACCGTCTCTTCTCCTTTACTGCTCTTGCTTCTCCCATCTTTCCTGTCAACCCTCTCCTGTCAATCGGAGGTAATTTCCCCTTTTAAAGTAATATAATCGCTTCAATTTTGGCTTTAAATCTCTAAAAATTGTTAGGGTTCCAAACACAGATGGGCAAAGCTTCGAGAGTGGGTTCAAAGTCTTTGAGGGTGGCGAGAGCAGGCACGAAGAAAGGAAAAATCTCGAAATAACGATAATTAGTAGATAGGGTTAAAACAAGCATTGACGACGAGATCCTCTCAAGCCCTCTTCGATCTACAATCTACACTTTCTTCTTCTCTCAGATTCTCTCTCTCTGTCTCTCTCCGCGTTCTCTCCCTGCTGTCTCTCCCAGGCTAGGCAAGTTCTTCTTGATATGCTCAAATTAATACCCTAAAAGTACTAAAGCAGTAGTTGTAGTAAGTGTAGGGGTCGAACACAAGGACTCACAGAAATCACACAATAGATTGTATTGTATCAAATCAAGCTAAGCAATAAGATGAAACAAAAGCAATAGACAATAAAAGAGTTGTAAATTCGATGGGAGAAATATAGGCCCAGGGTATTTCTCAGGAAATCAATGAATGCAGACAAACTAGCTGACAGGATTCAGATTTAGCGCGGTTCTTGAAATCAAATTACTAAGCTATAATTAACCAACTGTCGTTATGAGAATTATCTAAATATAAACTTCAGAATCCCAAATCTCTTTGCAAATTCATAAGAATAAATCAGCTTTAATTTCAGGTTTGATATGTTCACAAATCAATTAAACCAAATCTCTTTGCGAATAATCAATTTGCTCACCTAAGGTTCTATCAGGTAATTAATCGCACTATCGTGCTTAGCCAATTATCCTAAGATCTATGTTCCAGATTCGTCAACCTAGAATTAGCTTTGAGAACAACCTAAGGTGAAGAACTAATTCAGATAGTGAATCCTAATAAATTAATCAACCTAGCATTCAGAGAAAACCCTTATGAGAACCCTGAACCTAAAGTGGATCTACTCAGACATGGAAAATGAAACAATCAACATGTTTGAATAAATCATCAAATAAAACAGAAAGAGTAACAAGAGGGTTCGAAATCTTCTCTCGGACGAAGGGAGTTTCAGAATTGTCTTCCTCACAAAGCTCTCACTCAAACCAAAGTAAAATAAAGTATAGCCAACCAAGTGGCTGTAAAATCCTATTAAATAACCTAAATCACGTTTTGGGCATTCTTGTAAATATTAAAGACTTCTGGACCAAGTTGCAATTCTTCAACTCTTCATTAAATTCGCGGGTCGTGTCTGCTATGATGAGTGTTGATCGATAGCAGGGGGTATCGATCGATGCTCGACGTGAAATCGGGTACTCAGCAACACGAATTTCAGCTTTGCTCCAAAATGCTCCAGAAAGCTCCAATATCTCCAATTATGCTCCAAACGTGCCAAGACCTGTAAAAGACTCTAAAACACTACGAAATAGCAGAAAGACTCTATAAAACGGACTTATATCATGGCCTAAAAGGGGTAAAAACCATGATATATCACTTCTCTCTCCTTATCTTCATGTTTATTGCTTCTTCGGCTTTTGCAGACAACTTTGATTCGATTCGTGTTCATTTTCCTGATCGATGTTTGTATTTTAATAGGAGAAACAGAGAGATAATCTCTCTGAATCTACTTGTTTCTAATGGAATTGAGAAACCGTCTATTTCAGATTCTGTGAGCGGGGAACTTGATGTCGAGTTTTGTTTCGTTGCTTTGGTTCGCAGGTTCTCAATGAGAATCTTAAGATGTTGTGTTATTGTCTTGTCATTTTCATTTATGTCAAATGAGGAGACTTACATTTCATCGTGGTATATAACCGTCACTTCTTTTTCTCGCTATGTATTCACTTTTCTTCTCTTTCCCTCTTCTTTCCGTCTTTTTGTCTCACTGGTGGTTGCTGCGGGGATGTTGGTTGTATATTCTAATCTTATTCTCTTAGTCAAAATCCATCACATGTTGTTTCCAATCACGGTTGACGTGCTGCATCATGTTTTTTTTCCCTATGGATTTGTGGAGAAGCTTGTCACTTTCCAGAAGTCTAATGGCCAGCTTCCCCGCGTTCTTTTCTCCCTCTTCTATTCTGTTTAGCTCTGTTTGTCTTGTTTAGAGAATTATTTGGTAGTTTTCTGTTTAATGTTATTCGCCTCTTTTATATATAATAGTGATGTGAAAAACTTTGTATTTTCATTTATTTGCTCAGTTTGATGATCTTTAACTTTAAGCTTGTTTGTGAACTGTTTAGGTTTTCAAGCTCTTATCCAGTATCAGGCACAACAGTGTGCTGCCTCTGCTAGAACCGCTCTACATGTGTTATTCTATAAGACTTTTAAAAACATTTCACCATAAAAAAAAAATTCTAGGTATGCCATACTTTTTAAAACTGAATTAATATATCTTACCTTCTTTGTTATTTTTTTTTACTTTCTACAAGTTTTGGGAGTTTTTCCTTGCAACAATGATTGAAAAGGCAATCATCAAGACACATATACAACTTTTTTTGTGAACGTTTCCATTAACACTTATCTTGTTTTGTGGCAGGCACTCCATTTTGTTCGAATTCAGATTTTCCAAGTACACTTTCTTAACTCTTCTTTCTTATGGGATTATTATATGTTTATGTGTTCAACTCGATTCTGATTTTGCTTGTGTATTGGATTCTGTGATCTGGTGAATATATTCTTCTTCTCATAATCTCTTTTGCTTTTGGTTTTGGTTTTTGATTTCAGGAGATCTACCAAGTGACTGAATCAAGTCCTAGCCAAAACTGTGTTCCTGCTGTTGCTGCAGTTTTATCTCAGCCATCTACGGGATCAACAATTAACCACAAACCAAGAATGAGTTGGAGTCCTGAGCTCCATGAGAGTTTTCTCGAGGCTCTGAGCTGATGGTAGAAAGAAGAATTGTGATTTTGATCTCTGGTTTGTGCTTTTGATTATATACTATGTCCTTTGAGATTACAATACTTATGAATTATGATGTTGGTTGATACCTTGTTTTTAACAAATAAGGTTGAATGATGAACTACTTTGTAAAATTACAATTATGTATCTTTTGATGATTTATTGAAAGAAACATGCTTTTAACTAATTGGTTTTGTAAATATAATTAATTGGATTTCTAATATATATATTTGAAATAATATATCAATTCATCATTTTATAATGTAGCACGTAAAAATTGCTACAAAACAATATAAAACAACAACAAAAATGTGCTACAAGAAATAATATGACAGCATTCGATTAGCGCTATAATAGAATTATCTATAATAGCATATCAAAAGGTGCTATCGTATGGGTGGTATCTACCATAGCTCGCGATGTCCTAGAGTTTGTTAATTCGCTATTAAAACCCTATTATAGCACTTTTTCCGTGCTAACAATGTTCATATTTCTTGTAGTGGAAGTGTCGTATGTTGCTAGAAAAAACATGAGCGAGCGGATTGTCCGTATCTTGCGGAAGTTGATGTTAAGTCGATTCGTGAACATATTGAACTTGCTCATTAATGCTGATCTAGAATTCTATGCCATCAGAAGTTAGGATTTTAGGTTGCTAGGTTTAGTAATCAATGCCACGGAAGTGGATTGGTTAGATATTTATGTTTGAGTTTGAAACTTGTCTTTAGTCATTCCCTGAATAGTTGTCTTATTCGTGATCTCTAGATTTCTGAGAATAAACCTTTGACCTAACGCTTTTCCTTTATTGAATTTACATCGTTTTAATTGCTTTCTTTACTTTTCCAAAACCAACCATATTCTTGTCTTAGCTTAGTTTCATAATTGTGAGAATTGTAGTGTAACCTTGGTCTCTGTTGATTCGATCTTAAAGTACTGCATTGACAACCGTTACGATTGCGGTAGTGTACACTTTAGTTAATTGACTACGTGGTAAAATACATAAATCAAGGTCGGTTGCAAATCTTAGAAATCTTAGGTTGCCATTAGAAATTATTGATGTATCCATTGACAACTGCATGATTTTCTTGAAAAATGATAATAACTTAGAAGAATATTGATTTTGTGTAAAGACGAGATAACATCCTTTTAACTCTAGTGTTCATAACTAGGCATGGGATTATTATCCGGTATCCGTTATCCGATCCGTTATCCGCTCCGATCCGATCCGAAAAAACGGATATCCGGTGGTTCGGATACGGATACGGATAATAATATAACGAATATCCCGGATACGGATACGGATACAGATAATGGTCAAAATTAAATCCGGATATCCGGTATCCGTATATCATAATTACGATTACACCCTTCAACGTAAATATCATCCTCTAAATTCCCAAATTTCGCAAACCATTTTCCACTTCTTTCATCCCTGAAAGATTTTTCGCCATGTCTGGTTACCCTCCATCGAGCCAAGGTTACGGTTACGGCGGAAACCCACCACAGCCTCAACCTTACGGATCCTCCGGCACCAATCCTCCACCGCACGGATCCTCACCGTACGCTGTTCCGTACGGCGCGCAGCCTCCACCGTCATCCGCGCCATACAGTGCACCACCGTCCTCCGCGGCATACGGTGCACCACCGTCCGCCCCGTACGCGTCTCCTCCTGGAGATCATAAGCCGCATAAAGAAAAACCTCAGGGCGCTTACGGATCTCCCGTTGGTTACGGTGGTTACGGGGATACGTCGGGGCATGGAGGATACGGAGCTCCTCCTCCTCCACAGGCTTCTTATGGAAGCCCGTTTGCGTCTCTGGTACGGTCGGCGTTTCCTCCGGGAACGGATCCGAACATCGTGGCTTGCTTCCAGGCCGCGGATCGGGACAATAGCGGCTTCATCGACGACAAGGAGCTTCAGGGGGCTCTCTCTTCGTACAATCAGACTGTTCAAATTGATCCAGAACGTCAGGAAGATCGGTGAGTTTCTAGACTGTTCAAATTGATCCGAAATTCTCCCCAATTTCATCAAAAAAATTTCGTTGATTATAGTCTTCCATTTTGCTAAATCTTGGTCATAGTGGTCATAATGGTCAAAATTAAATCCGGATATCCGCGGATATCCGGTATTTTTAAGGATATCCGAAAACCGGATATTCGGCAGATACGGATACGGATACGGATAGTAAAACTGTATATCCGGCAAATACGGATACGGATACGGATACCTTCAAAAAACAGAGTATCCGTATCCGTCCCAGGCCTATTCATAACTATGTATCGTATAAGACTATCGTATAAGACTATTGTTTAAAGACCCAGCCTAGCGAAATATTATTTTGTGGTTTTATGCGTCTTCCTATAAGGGACTAGAAAGTTACCGTTTTCATTTAGAGAAAGTCATGTAGGCTATGAAAGATGCAACAGACAGTGGAAAATATAATATTGAACTTGAGAATACATGACCCTCCCATCCTCGAAACTTCGTATTCTCGTTCCATCGATAGTAACAACACGTTTGTTCACAATATACTGCTTTTTAATCTACAAATAACATTTTATGAGGCGTACACTCTTTTTCTCTTTTTTCAAACACTATTTTTATAAAATTATATTATTCGGTCATATTACTTTATCATATTAATAATTAGCAAACAAGTAAGTTAATTAGGATTATATTGTTCCTACTACATATATCACATATATTTATAGGAGTGACCTTGTGCGTTTAAATAAAAACAAGGAATTTAGATGGTAAGATTTTCTTTTATTTTTTTACTAGAACTTATATCATCTCAGTAGTAGTTAAGGTATCAACACTTGAAAAGTTATATTTTACTTTGTTGTGACAAAAGAAAAACATTGTATTAATATGCGTGTAAGTTTTGAGCTTCATATATGGGCTTTGTGCTATATATATCATACATAAAAGTGTGTATATATGTGTTATGTAGTTGTCAAACCTAAACCTACTTTTGTTTTTTCTTTCCGCCGTTTTCATTGTGTTTTCGTCTGCGCAAAAAAATCCCAAAAGTTGGATCTTCGACAAAATTCTTACAATCGAAATTTCTTCGAGCTATTCATTGTGAGTATTTCTCTGTTAAACTACATGATACACTTTATCATTTAGATTAGTTTTGTACAAATCTGGAATATCTTAAATTCATATCTCTATCGTAATAAATTCTTTATTTGCCACATGTCTACTGAAATCGAAGATTTTGTTTAAAATATATGTTATCTACTTAGAAAACGTGTTCTTGATTTTAGTATTGTAATTTTTGTGTGCGTTCATTTTATTTTTATATGAGTCTTTAATATCATGTAATGCATATTTTAAAGTTGTAAATTATGTTGCTTCTTATAATGTCTATAGATATATACATGTCAATAGATTATTTGATTCGATATGATTGTTACCTAATATCTTTTATATTAAAAAATCAATTTATTAAGTAAATTTTTATAAAAAGGCTAAAACAAAAATTTGTGTAACTATAGATGATAGTTTATGTTAGTATCGTCGGTTTATCACTACTTTAATTCAAATCCACATAATCCATTTTTGTTTGTTTGTTAAAGTCCTTATGATACATATTAATTACAAAGTAAATGTGGGTCTTACATGAACTTATTCGTGTGTATATTTTTTTCAAATTGTAAAGTAATTGTGTGATTTATGTTTTGAGAATTTGTCTTTTTCCGTTTAACAATTTGTTAAAAAATAAATTAAAACGTTTTTATCATTAATTCAAATAGGTACTGGTGAACTGTAATCCAAATTACTTTCGTTGCTTCTTCCTATCTGTAAAATATGATCAACTGTGAGCATTGTCTATAGTTTATGCAAATAGTTAGTTTTGAATTGCTGACCATATTACTTAAATTGCGAGTTTTATAAAATTATAGTATTCAGTCATTTAACTTTATCATATTATTAATTAACGAACCATTAAGTTAATGAGGATTATACTCTTCCTACTACATATATCATAGATTATAGAAGTATCACCTTGAAAAATTTGTGTTTAAATAGAAACAAGAAATTTAGATGGTAAATTTTTTTTTCTCTAGAACATATGTCATCTCAATAGTTGTTGAGGTGTCAATACTTGAAAAGTTATATTTTACTTTGTTGTAACAAAAAAAGTTTTTATTGATATGCGTGTAGATTTTGGGTTTTATATATGGGCTTTGGGCTATATATATCATACGTAGAAGTGTGTATATATGTGTTATGTAGTTGTCAAATCTAAACCTACTTTTGTTTATTCTTTTCGCCAGCGCACAAGAATCTCAAAAGTTGGATCTTCGACAAAATTTTTACCATCGAAGTTTCTTCGAGCTATTCATTGTGAGTATTTCTCTCTTAAACTACATGATACACTTTATCATTTAGATTATTTTTGTACAAATTTGAAATATCTTAAATTCATATTTCTATCGTAATATATTCTTGATTTGTAACATGTCTACTGAAATTGAAGTTTTTGTTTAAAATATATGTTATCTAATTATAAAACATGTTCTAAATTTTAGTATTGTCATTTTTGTGTGCGTTCATTTTATTCTTATATGAGAATTTAATATCATGTAATGCATATTTTAAAGTTGTAAATTATGTTGCTTCTTATAATGTGTATAGATATATACATGTCAATAGATTAATTGATTTGATATGATTGTTACCTAATATCTTTATATTAAAATAAATAAATTTATTAAGTAATTGTTTAATAAAATGGCTAAAACAAAAAAATCTAGGAGAACCAAAGATCGGTTTGAATTGCTGACCATATTACTTTTAACCAAATAAATTAATATGGTCAGCCATGATAAAAACTATAGATGGTATCGTCTGTTTGAATTAATAAATTATGTTGCTTTTTAAAAGTTCAAATAAAAAATCTATAGATGGTAGTCACTACTTTAATTCAAATCCGCATATATAATGCATTTTTTGTTTGTTAAAATCTGCATAATACATATTAATGACAAAATAAATGTGGGTCTTACATCAATGTATTCGTATGTATATTTTTTTCAAATTGTAAAGTAATTGCGTGACTTATGTTTTGAGAATTTTGTTTTTTTGACAAAAAAAAAATTTGTTTTTTTTTCGTTTACCAATTAATTAAAACAAAAAAAAATGTTTTTATCATTAATTCAAATAGGTACTGGTGAACTTTTAACCATATATATTACTTTCGTTGCTTCTTCCGTTCTGTAAAATATGAGCAACTGTAAGCATTGTCTATACTTTATGCAAATAGTTATTTTTGAATTGCTGACCATATTACTTTAAATTGCTTCTTCCACTTTGACTAAAACACGAGTAAATGTGAGCAGTATTTTTGCTTCATTCAATTTAAATTTAAACCATTTTAAAACACTACAAGAAAACAGGTTTTTTACTACTGCAAAAACAGTCGGAAATCAGTAGCAAAACACCATGTTACGACTGATTACCGACTGATTTCTGCAGTAGGTAAAGGTCTCGTCGCTAAAAAAATCAGTAGCAAAATTGCTACTGATTTACGACTGATATTAGGCGGTCACTATTCAGTCGCTAATCAGTAGCAAAATTTTACGACTGATTAGTGACTGAATAGTGACTGAATTTTGCTACTACAGCCGTAGTCGGTAATCAGTCGTAAAATTTAGCTACTGAATTGCGACTGATTACCTACTACTTTAGCTACTGATTACCTACTACTTTAGCTACTGATTTGCTACTAGTTTGTGTTTTTTTTAACAACTAATTTGCTACTGGTTTGTGATTTTTTTACGACTGATTTTAGCTATTCAGTAGCAAAATATAGCTACTGATTAGCGACTGATATATTGTTTAAAATAAAAATTAAAAATTCAATTTATTAATATAAATGTAGACTAATTACATATAAAACATTCAAGTTTACAAAAGTAAAGTAAAACAAATGAAGAACAGAAATCCATACACCAAATTTGGGTTTGAAATTACATATAAATGTAGACTAATTACACCAAACAAATGAAGTTGTACCCAAAGCTCCAGCCACCGAAACCACGTGGTTGTCACTCTATCGCCGGAAGTTCTTACAAAAAAAAGTAGATTGAGCATTAATTACACTATCTTCCCAAGAATCAAATAATAGCTCTCAGTTCTTACAAAAAAAGCATTGAGTACTGAATGAAAACACATTCATAGAAAATCAAATTGAAGGAAAGGAAGAACTCAGCTAAAATTACTAATAAGTCAATAAACAATCAATAATAGAGAGGAAAAAGAAGAAGCTAAAAAGCTAAGAAAGAGCAAGCAATAGCATGAGACTTGTACACATATGCCACCAACACAATCACACCTTTCCGAGAAAGATTCATTCTTTGTTTAATGAGGATATATGTCCAGAATTACCAAACGTAATAACATTCCCAAAACTAGGTTATCTACTTCAATAGTCACTGAAAAGGGCATTTGGTTGGTAATCGAATGAATACTTACAAGATTAATAGCCACTTCTTCACTTGTCTGGATATTGGTACCTAAAAAACGCAGATATTTAGTAACAACAAACGAGAGTTGAATTCGAGAAGAAGAAGAGGAAGAAAAAATAATACCAAGATAGATCTCTCAGCAGCATCAGCAGTCCGTACCATGCTTTACCCTTTGCTTCTTGAATCGCCCACTCCTCAGGGGTCAGGTATCTCCTTACACAACTGTGATGCCATACGTTCCCATAATTCTCTACTATCTGTCACAGTTAACACAACTCATCAATCTCCCATGGAAATTCCAAAATTCACTAACACCGCAGATATCAGACAACATTACCGAGATCAAATGTTTAGCTTCTATTCGCCAGCGTTTCTCTTACTAATTACTGAAACTCCTGACAAAACTTATCAGAGCCAAATGAATCCTCTCTCTATTCAAACTAGTTTTTCTAGTGCTAAAAAAATATGTTAAATCTATAGAAACACTCGTACAAACATCTATATCCAAAATAAGGAGATGGTATGCAACGTAAGATACTGACCACAGAATGAAGCTTCTCCATATGCATCCACTCTCCTGGACCACATAAATCAGAAAGGACAGTGGCAACAGATGACACAACATCTTTTTCCTCAAGCTTTAAAACTTGATGATCATCAGCTTCACGATCTACCCTAGTTCTTCCCTCTCCCTTCCTCTCTGCAGACATTAAGTGGATATAGTCTCCCAATTATAAAAGATTTAACTTTATCTTAGCTCAGGTCTGAATCAACGAGCAGTACTCCCAGAGTTCCATCAAAACGAGAGAAAGAATATTTAGCCAGAGACTTAAGTAAATCCAAACCCCTGGAACTAGATAACATGGTACAGGATATACGTCAACAACAAAAATGTGAAATGAAAATTTGTATCCAAAGAGGAAACTGTTCTTAGAGTCAGCGATGCAATCCAACACCGATTATGAAAATTTTAGCACCAAAACTATCCCAAAAACACAGTCACTACACTTGTCTGGTAGATTGTATCATCTTGAGTGGTGATTGAACAAAATCAACACATAATCTGATCAAATAAGCATGTTGGGCTCATATGATCTACAGTCACGACCAACTCAATGATTCCAAAACTCTTTTGAGTATAGAATCATAGAGTAATCTATTAATAATATTGCTGAAACCTAGAAATTAGGCTTGAAATTAGTAAAAAGTCTCATTGGAAATCTGGTTACCTACGGAAGCAGGTGCAGACCCGCCATATACATCTCTCCTTGATTTCTTCCCACTGTTCCCAAGAATCACTTGTTTCCGAATCGTGGTGCCATCAAATCAAAAGCTGATAACCCTCTAAACTACCGGAATCCGATTGCTAACTACCACCAGAAGCTTCACATTGAGGAGTATGAGATAGTACAGACCAAAAACAAGAAAATCAAGCGGATTGAAGGTAGAAGTTGCGATGGATTCCGATTGACTTCCGGCGACAGAGCGTCGACATCTCAGCGACGACGAGACAAGTTTCTGAAGCTCCACCGTCCCCACCTCCATTTCCTTCTCTCTCCTCTCGCTCTCTCTCTTCAGCTCCTCGCTCACCTCGATTTCTCGCCTCAGCCTCTCGTTCTGATCCGCTAATCTCGCCGTCTCCTTCCCCATTACTTTGGCTGTCTCGACGGCGGCGGCAAGATCTGAAAAAAGAGAGTTAGGTATGAAGAAAATGAGGAGGGAGAATAGGAGGATGAAGGAGACGAAGAGGAGAAGAGGAGAAGGAGAAGATAAGACTTACCATGAGTCGACGACTGCAATTTTTTTTTAGCATCGGCGTTGGAGCCTTGGAGGCGAGAAAGAGAAGCAAAAAAGAAGAATTAAAAAAAAAAAGATTTGTGACCTTTGGATTGAGTATTATCAACGGTGGATGTGTGTGATCCTCGTCAATATGACGTAACCAATGAGAAGCCATATTTTTGTGCTGCATTTTGAATTAATATAATTTTTAATTTCATATCTAATTGTTTGTTTGTTCCTAATATTCATTTAAACTCAATTGATAATATTTTATCAAAATAAGATTAATCTAAATTTTAATGTCGATCAAATTTAGATTAATCTTATTGTGATAAAACATTATCAATTGAGTTTAAAACATTATCAATTGCCAGGTAAGTGATCCGAGTGATATATTTTCATAGGTTTTCTTCTATTGTATGTTAATGAGGTATGATAAATTATATACTTTCATCATGATATATACTTTTGGAGTTTACAAAAAAAATTAGAGCAAAAACTATATAACATATGTTGTGTGACACTAAGTTATAGATGAAATACTTACTAACTTATCATTAGTTTGTAGGTTTGTATATATGTTTGTAATCATTTTTGCAATGATTTCGCAATCATTTTTAGTGATTTCCAATCATTGGTAATCATTTTAATTGTTAATCGACAACATAACATAAACACTAAACCAACATAACCTAAACCCTAAATCAAATATTCAAGACTTAATTCTTCTTTTATGTATAATTTTAAGTTTTTTATTTACACATTAAGAGATAAATTTATTGTATATTCCCTTTTTAATTTGCTAATTACAAAAAAAAAATATTTCACATAATCTAAACCACAAACCTCAAACCCTAAACATTAAACCTAAACTCCAAACCCTAATTGAAAAATTACAATTACATTATTTCAAACTCTAAACCCTATTGAATAAGCAAACCCTAAACCATATACAAGTAATCATACCCTAAACCCTAAACCCTATACCCTATACCCTATACCCTAAACCTAAACTCTATATTCATATGCCCTAAACCTTAAACCTAAACCCCAAACCCTATACTCTAAACCTAAACTCTAAGCCCTAAACCATAAACTTTAAACCTTAATGATACAAATTAAATCATAAACCAAAAAAGCAAAACAATAATTTTAAAACTCTAAACCAATAATTTAATTATTATATATACTCAAAACTAAATTATATTTCACATACTCTAAACCCTAAACGCTAAACACCAATGCCTTAAACCCTAAATCAAATATTCAAGATGTAAGGCATTGGCGTTTCTTTCCTTTTGATTTTATTTTGACATAAGGTGTAATTTCGGGATATAAATTGTTGTTGTTATTCGTTAATAAATATCCCACTTGGCTCAAATGGTAAACTCCCTTGTTTCTACTTCGAGTGTGAGGGTTTGAAACCCAGAATGGGTTTTTTCCAAAAAAACACATTATATCAAAACGGCTTCATACTGGTTTCATTTCGATAAACTATGTAATTTCGGGATATAAATTGTTGTTGTTATTCATTAACGTATATCCTACTTGTCTCAAATGGTTAACTCCCTTGTTTCTACTTTAAGTGTGAGGGTTCGAAACCCATAATGGATTTTTTTCAAAAAACACATTATATCAAAACGGCGTCGTTCTGGTTTCATTTCGATAAACTGTGTAATTTCGGGATATAAACTGTTGTTGTTAAACAATAACATATATCCCACTTGGCTCAGATGGTTAAACTCGTTGGACTTGCTTCGAGTGTGCGAGTTCGAATCCCAGAGGGGGTTTTTTTTAAAAACAAAACCAATCCATCAAAAAGATGTCGTTTTGTTTTTAAAAAAATCAGTAGCAAATTAGTCGCTAAAATTACTACTAATTACCTACTGCATGTTTCCGACTACAATTCAGTCACTAATCCGTCGTAAAACTGCTACTAATTAACGACTGAAATTTTTAGTCACTAAATACCTACTGATTTGCGTCTGTTTGAAAATAGTCGCACATCAGTCGGAAATCAGTAGCGAAACAGTCGGTAAATTTACCGACTGCCTAATCAGTAGCAACAATCAGTAGCAAAACCATGTTTTGGTGTAGTGAAAGTATTTGATATGGTTTCATATCAGCAAGTTATTTTAATCTAATGGTTGTGCTATCATTTGGTATATAAATTTGTATGTTTACTATATGTATAATATACAAGATTTTCATGCAAGAGGATGTAGTTCTAATTTTTGTTTTGTCACACCTTCTCTCTTTCTTTCAGGAAATGTTATTTTCCAGATAGAGATTTGTTAGTCCTTTTATTTATTTTTTTGCTTTCTTTAGGCGGTATTACGTTAGGCACTCACTTAAAGCTCACAAGGCATAGGGTTTTAGGCTGTATAAGAGAGAATTTAGTCCATGCTAATTAAATCCACAGAACAAAACAATATACCCTAATTTTTTGGTATCTGAACAAAATTCAAACCCAAAACCCACAAAATAACACAAATACATTTATCAAAGCAGTCTCCTATATTAACAGAAAACACAATAGAAGAGTGTAGGACATGAACCAAAAATGAAAATCAAAGAACTAAACTGGCTAATTGGACTTGTTAAAAACAACAAAAAAACTATGGTTTCTCCACAGTTAAACTGGTAAAACTGAATAATCCAAATTTTTAAAAAGGCCAAAATCACCCATGCAAAAGAGATACATTCAAAGACGCGAGAACAAAAAAAACACTTAAATAAAAGAGCACATAGAAAATGTCAAGGATTAGTTAGTAAAAAAAATTTCTGGTTAAAATATATAAAAAATTTACTACCAGAAAAAGTTTTTTACTACCTATTAATCCTTGACACATGTCAATCTCTCCGGCTTTGATATTCTATAAATTTTGTCATTAGCTGTTTTTTATTTTATCGCTTAATGCAAGAAATGAAACACAAAAATATTATGCTTCTTCGTTTGCTTGGCATACAAAAAAGCGGAAAAGATAGAGAGAGAGAGAGAGAGAGAGAGAGAGAGAGAGAGAGAGAGAATCGTTAGTAATGATTTCCAACGCAGATGTATCATCATAAATTTGTGTTATGTTGCACCTCATCTATCCTCCTTCAATGTACCTCTTCGTATGAGTTATTTTGGCATTATATATTTGAATTTGGATTCTTCAGTTTTATTAGTTTAACTATGGAAAAACTAGGGTTTTTGTCATTGACAATAAGGTTGAATTGGCAATTTGGGTACTTTGATTTTGGTTTTTTCATGTTCTATACTTCTATACTCTTCTGTTGTGTTTTATGTAGATATTGGTGGTTGCTTTGATAAATGATGGGTTAGTGTTATTTATTGGAGTTTATGTATGGAATTTGTTGGGATATCAAATTTAGAGCTTTTTCGTTATGTGAATTCAGTTGAATGTTTAATGTTTTGGTTTATCACTTGTGTGTAGTATTGTAGGGGAAGAAGAAAAGATATCAGCCATGCTTGATCGATGATGGTGAAACCTTTTCAGATCACAAGTTTTAAAATTTGTGTTTTCAATTGATTTTTACATTTGGAACCCGTCTATTCGATTATATCGTATCCGTATTTTGGAAAATCTCTGTTCATAACTCTTTTTGTTTGCATATATGTTAGATTTTTCTTAGACGCATCAGGATCTAGTGATCTTAGGATTTAGCAACAAGCCTTTTCTTAAAAACATGGATTTGTTTTCAAAAGTTGCCTTGCTTGTTTTCCAACAGATTTTTGCGCACAAATTGACTATTTGTGTTTACTATTTTAAAAAACTTTGATGCGCAAACTGTGACATCTCAAAAATCAAAAATAATACTTATTTTTCAATTAAAATCCTCAAACCTTAACTTTAAAATTTTTCGCTAAATAAACCTTAACCATAACTTTCCGAAGAAAAAACTCTAACTTACAAAGGAAGAGATGTTTCAGACTCCTAATCCCTGAATGAAGGTTTTATCCATTCTAAGTTGAGTTAGAGATAATGTTGACCAAAAAAAGAGTTGGTTCAAATGAAGAATTAGAACAATAGTTATGTCTGTTTCGGGTGAAGGATAGCCCAAGCAATGGTTTTAACATTGGACCGGCGACCGAACAGGAAAAGCTCTTGTGTCGTGGGTCAATATGATCCAAATGGGTTCGACCAGGTTTGATAATATTTTAAAAATAATAGTATGGTGTTTTTAAAATGGACCGGACCAGGGGTCGGAATGGGTTCAACCGTGAACCTGAAATATACCCGGGTTGGGTTGACAATAAAAAGAGAGGTTAAAAAACAAGTCTGCACGAGAAAAAAACCGGAAACCAGCAAACTAATGAACCGTACAAAACCGGATTTAAAAGAATAAAACAAAAAGAGTCGTTTGACGTTTTTTTGCCTCATGATGACGTTTGATTTGCCTCGGGGGTTTGATAACCGTTGAAACCTTTACGCATGTTCACGCGCTTTGTTTTAACTACCTCGTGAATCGCAAGAGTCGTTTGTTGGTTTCCGAGGTCACGCGCTATCATCTTCCCGAGGCCAGGCGCATCCACGCGCCCAACCGTTTATAAATAGCGAGGTCTCCCCTCGATTATTCTCATTACTTACTTTCTCAAAAATTCCGAAAACATCTAGCTCTTTTCTCTCTCTTCTTTCTCTGATTTAATTTATTTTCCTTCTAGAACTCTCCGATCTGCCGCCGCGTCATTTAAATTATCCGATCAATCTTCATACGAACCGCAGTGTGTTTTTGAATTTGTTGATCAACCTGCATTGATTTGTTCCTACTGAGGCGTGATGTCAGATCTTGACATACTGAATGATTCGGTTGGTTCAGAAAGCTTCCATACACGGCTCGTCCGTAACATTATTTCTTCTCCGGGAAGTGTCGGGGAGAATAGTTCCGCCAAGGCGACTTTCCCTAGAGATCCGACTTCTCCTACAACTAAGGCTCCTGATGCAGTGGCGACTCCTGATGCCGAGGCGAACCCTGATGTCTAGGTGAATCTTGACGTCGAGGTGAACCCTGGTGCCGAGGCGAATCCTGACACCGAGGTGACTCCTGATGATGCTAGATGATGCTAGATATTTTAGAGGTGAGGTTAAAAGTGTTTCGGGTTACCGTATTTCTGCTGGATGATGTTAGATATTATGCAGAACATAAAGAGAGGATGGAGATGTTGATATCCACAGTTACAAGTCACTTCCTACTCGCATAAGTGTAGTTGCGAATTCTTTCATCTCAAGGACTTTTCTGCCTTCGACAAAACGTTTCTGCCACTCCCCCAGACTTAAATTTTTCTCCGGGAAATGATTCGAATGGCTTCTTACTCCTCACATATAAAACATGGTTGCCTTGGTATAAAGAATATCGATACCCTAAGACTCTTTAGGCTTTTGTTTCCTTTTCTTTCGATTTTTATTATTATTTTATTTTTTAAAAGAGGAAACGCCTTTAACGGGAGTCTTAGGAAGGACATAAAATACCAGTGATAAGAGATTTCCAAGGAATCATTTAAGCTTGAATTGTTGATACTTCATTAACCGAATCCATCTAGTCTTCCGTCTTCTCGAGTGACTGAAAATTGTGTCGTTCCTCCCTCTCCGACGTTTTTGCACATATTTGCACATAAGACAATAAGAGAATAATGCATGAAGTTCGAAAATGAAACGGTAAAGGTTTCGGGGTAGGGTACCAGCTAAAGATGATCTGGGCATCTAGGACAACAAAGAATGGTAAAAAAGGAAAAGATTTCCTAGATGTTTGATTGGTTGCCTCGCCTAAAAACAATTGATGAGAAAATTAAATTCTGGTTAAGTTCAAATAAAGTGAGCTAGTATATCATGTCGAAAAGAATCTATATGGATCGAAATTCTCTGGGGTTTTCGCATTGCAAGCACTCTAGCTACCGCATAATCTAGTACCAAACCACAAAAGAGTTGGCAAGAGGAGATAGCGTAGAAGCACACATGTCGAAATCATCAAAGATTTTGTTCTTATGTTCCCAAAAAAATAGTTAATAAAAATAAAAAAAGATTACACGAAATAGTTTAAAATTAAAGGGAAAAGCAAGTAGATAAATTCAAAACAAGGAAACATAAATTAGTAACGGATAAACATACTCTGCCAGACTTAAATCACACTGTCCCCAATGTGAAAAAGTTGGTGAAAGGATGGAGAAGACATAAAAATAAAATAGTAAATAAATAAAAGAGTTCGAAAATAAAAATAAAAATATAAAGAGAAGAAGATCGATTGAACCGTGGTGGTGATGTGCGGGGCTGGTCCGTGAGTGATGAAGCGCGAGGCTACACGTTACGTGAGCCATCTGTTTTGGAATCAGACAAGTTACCATAGAACTGGTGGTTCTCCTCAAGTAAATGTACCAGACGCTCGAAACGTCTTTTTGTCGTTCTAGCTTGTTCTCCATGGCTGCGTATTCTGTTCCGTGTGCGTGTGAGGAGCTCGAGGGAGCGGATGGTGCATGGGCCTGAGATAGTAGTATTAGTCAAGAACACTCTGCAGCTGAGTCTCGCTTGGACTTGGCCACTAAGAAATGTTCGATAGTGTATTGTAGACGCGGGACAGCAGGTACATAGTCCATCGTCTCCGGTCTCCATCGAGGAGCTGCTCCATTTCGTAATCTAGGGACAAAATTAGAAGGTACAAAAACAAAGTAAGACTCACCGATGTTTGTGCAATTCTTGTAGCCAAATCTGTCTGGGTCGAGTGATGCGCGAGAGATAGTGTGCTCTCGGGAAAACTGCTTGAGATCGAACCAAGTCCCTTGAAGTGGAGTATCAGTAGAGAAATCGAAGTTGAAGTCTTGTAAAATTTCCGTGGTGATGCTTCCAAAAGCAGTGGTGGAGTCCTCGGGTCTAGCGACAGGCGATTCGTGTTTCACCTTCACCAAATTCTTTGCAATGATGCAAGCGAAGCAAGCATAGCGTGTATTTTCGGTGAATGGAAGTTGAAGAGTAACAAGATCGGCTTTGCAGATACTTTCCGCATTTGCTCTTGAGAATTTAGTGTGTGCCAAGAGCTTGTGTACGAAGCGTACATCGAGATGCGGTAATAAGGAAGCCTTAGATCTTCCGTTATCGTAGATGCCTTGCCCCATAAATCTCTATCGGGGTCCTCCTCGAGGTTAATCTCATCGAGATATTGAAACTTCAAAGCTTCACAAAGTTCCAGAATGGTTAGCGAATAAGAGTATCAACGTATGGTAAAAGTAAGTGTATCATCCTTCGCTCTTGGATTAGAGTGTCTCTTGTAGCACATGGTGACGGTTTCTAGGAATTTATTTGTGAGATCGTCATAGACGGGGAGATTTAGCTCCATGAAAGGTCGAAGATTAAGAGCATCGAAATACCCAATCACATCTTCTCTAATCCTTACTGCATCGAGAGTTGAGTAATCTATACTAGGTGTGGATTTGATTTCCATCATTTTGAGCCTCTCGAGGTAGTCGATATTCGGGTCTAAAGGCTGGCCGACATATTATACCTTTTTGTTTTGGTTCAGGAGGTGGCGGTTGTTCGCGTGGAGGAGGTGTCATATCACGTGGAGGAGTAGGTGCTCGAACTCGAGTTTGAAGTTACCTTTGGCTCGACAAGAACTCGGAAAGATTAGTGTCATCATCCACACTAGTTGTATCTGATCCACTTTGATTCTCCTTGGGACGCCTAGAGATTTCTCTCCGGGATGAGTCTCCTATGTATCCGCTCTTCTTAGAGTGAGTTGTGCGAATTCTCACGTGGTCCATTGTTCTTACAAAATAGAGAAACACCTTGTCAAAAATATGAATATGGTTGTAATTGAAAGGTTACAATGCACAAGGATACTAAATCGAGTATCACGACACACATTCAATCTACAAACGATAAATATAGAACATAAATCTAGCAAATCGAGATGATAATGATTAATTTCGGATTTGTGAAGTTATTGCATAAAATTTATCTAAAAATAAATTATAAACTCATTCTTATGAAAATTCAATATAATACCGTACATTTATCACCAATAAAACAAAACTTGGCCAACATAATCAAATTTACTCTCCAATTTCATTTTTAATTAAGCTCGAAAATTTTAAATTCCAAAAATCTCAAATTCTTAATAATTAAGTGCTAAAATCGAAATCTAATCATTCTAGAAGTTCAATTTAGAGTTCTCTAATAATTTGTAGCCATCATAGACATAAATCTATTAAAATTAAGAAAAACCTAGGGTTTATCTCATATGAAAAGTATAGGTTTAGGATCATACATAACTTGTTGGAAAATATGAGATAAGTGTGGGATAGAAATCTCCTTTGAAAAACGGTGAGAATGGACCAAAAATGTTTTGTAAAAGATTGAGAATTGAAAAAGTTGTTCTTGCTCAAAATCTCCAAGTCTCTTGGAAGAATAGAAAAAAGAGAGCTTAAATATAAAAATACTCTTTTTGTTCTTTAAAAAGTTGTTTTATGCAAAAAGAAGTTTTCTGTTTTTCAAAAAAAAATTAGAACTTACCTTGGTGTGCGGGACACGAAAATTAAACTGGTATGGTTAAAATTTTATGTTGGGAACATGTTCGGGATTGCACGGTCCTGGTTTGGAACGGTTCCGGAATCGTTAGAACGACTTGGCCGCGGGTAGAACACACGCGACTGCGGCCAAATGCTTCTTCGCTGTGGGTCGGGCTTGTGCGACTGCGGGCCTAGACAACGCTCCTGCGGTTGATTGCTCATTCGCCGCAGGTCGAGCTCCTCTGGCCGAGGCCAAATGGTTATTCCTTCAAGAGTGTTTTCTCTTCGTTCCTTTGGCGTTTCACGATCCGTTTCGAGTGGTTTCTTCATTTGTTTTGTGTTTTCTGGTTTTTCGGATGTTTTTTGGCTTTTATATAAAGCCTGAAATATTTAAAGGAAAAACGTTGATATAAACAGAACGGTAAAATAAAGAGAAAAACGTACCAAATGGGTTGTGTCCCATCAAGTGCTTTTGGTTAAAGTCGTTAGCTTTACTTTTTGGTGGGATTAGGCATGAGAAGGTGATGTCCCGGGAATAAACGTTCCTTGGGTGTCAATGAGTTTGAAATGTGGTTCGCCTATTTTTTGTACCGCCTTCTTCTTTCCGCGTTTTCTCAAAACCTTTGCGTTTTGGAGCGTTTGTTACGTTGTTTCAATCATCCCTTTCACTCGCTCTTATTTGGTGTCTCTTAATTCGGGCGGAATGGTGATTCTGATTTTTGCAAACGGTTTAGAAACGAATGGTTGTGTTACCTTTGAAGTCCTTATCTTAGTCGACTCATCTTTCTCCCTTCTTTTAGGAAGAATCGACTTTTTCTTTTTGTGCTTGTCCTTCGGAATTGGAATTCCGTCCGAAACAGTTGGATAGAACTTCCTTCGATCCACATTCAAGAAAACAACATGATGGTTGGCGTGATCGAGGATGGTGCCAACGGTAGCTAAGAACGGTCGACCAAAAATCAATGGTCTATTCTCGTCTCGATTCATTTCGAGTACTTGAAAATCAGCGGGAACAATCTTGTTCTCAATGAGTAGTTGAAGATCGTGGATCACTCCCTCGGGCTTCTTTTCGGATGAATCTCCAAATATTGCACTAACGGTGGATGGTGTGAGAGTTTTAATACCAAGCTTCTCGGCAAATGTATTTGGCATATTTTTGACGTTAGCTCCCGAATCACAAACACAATCTACAAAATTTCTCCTGCAAATCGAGCAAGGGAATGAAAAATGTCCCGGATCATCGGTTTTTCTTAGCCTTTGATACATAATTTGTTTTGGTACTTCAAATGGTGGTTTTCGGATCGTCTTGGATTCGGTATTGACTCGTCCATAGAGTGGAACGAATTTTGAAGCTTCTCCATGCTTTGTCTTATTGTTGACTTCTATATCGGGCATGGTGGAAATAAGGTTGGAAAATCTCTTCGGGTTATCTTCTACTCTTCCGGTAAAGCTTCGTTCGGTCTCTTAGTGGAATTCGCAGTTTTAGAGACTTGCAATTCCAACACTACACCAAAACAGCGTTTTTCCGACTGATTGTTGCTACCGATTAGGCAGTCGGTAAATTTACCGACTGTTTCGCTACTGATTTCCGACTGATTTGCGACTATTTTCAAACAGTCGCACATCAGTAGGGATTTAGTGACTAAAAATATCCGTCGTTAATACGTAGCAGGTTTACGACTGATTAGTGACTGAATTGTAGGCCGAAACATGCAGTAGCTAATCAGTAGTAATTTAGCGACTGATTTGCTACTGAATTCGGTGGGTCGTAGAACAGTAGCAAATCAGTAGCAAAAAGTAGTTGTAAATCACGTTTAATTAATTTGGTGGTTGGTGTACCTATTTTTATTTGCAGTCGGAAATCAGTCGGGAATCAGTCGGGAATCAGTCGGGAAATATTCTATATATTTGCCATACGCGAATTTTCTTGTCACAATTGTAGAAACACAAAGCAAAGAAAGAGTTTATAAACACAAATCAAAGAGAGAATAAGGTTTCTCAACTTAGAATGTCGGGAAATTACAATTATGGCAATTTCCGGGAGTGGATGTGGTGTAAGCCTCGGTGGTGAGGTCTTAACCGGGATAGTCGTGGGACGAAAGGTAGGCGGTCGCCTTGCCCTTTGGCCGAGAGATGGTCGATGGTGAAGGTGACTTGACACGATGGCGATCGCTTCTCTCGTGTGGAGTCGGTGAGTGGGCTGTTGGTGGAGTGAATACACGACACAGAGGTGAGATGAGTCTCTGATACGGTGCAGGGCTTGAACTTTGAATGGGCCGTCGCCTCTTGGCGCGAGCTTGGACGCGCGCTTGTCCGCGAATCTTTCTTTGGTCATGTGTAGCCAGACCCAATCTCCTGGTTCGAATGTGATCTCCTTCCTGCCTTTGTCATGGCTCTTCTTGTACCCTTCGGTTTTCTTCTCGATATTGGCTTTGGCTTTCTCATGCAACTCTTTGATGAGCTCGGCACGTCTAAGCCCGTCTTGGTTAACCTGTTCTACTTGGGGAATTGGCACAAGATCTACTGGAGATAGAGGATTAATTCCATAAACAACTTCAAAAGGAGATAGCTTAGTGGCCGAATGAACAGCCCTATTATATGCAAATTCTATGAATGGAATGCAATCAAGCCATGTTTTCATGTTGTTACCAAGAGTGGCTCTAAGTAAAGAGCCAAGTGTACGGTTTACCACTTCCGTTTGTCCATCAGTTTGCGGGTGACACGTAGTAGAAAACACAAGTTTGGTCCCTAGCTTCTTCCACAAAGTCCTCCAAAAATGACTCAAAAATTTTGTGTCTCGGTCGGACACTATAGTTCTAGGAATTCCATGTAGGCGCACCACTTCCTTGAAGAACAAATTGGCAATGTTGGTCGCGTCATTTGTCTTGTCACACGGGATGAAGTGTGCCATCTTAGAGAACCGGTCCACAACAACAAAGATGCAATCTTGATGTCGTATCTTGGGAAGTCCTAAAACAAAATCCATAGAAAGATCTACCCATGGGGCGTTAGGAATAGGTAAAGGAAGATAAAGACCGTGAGGATGTGACCTGGATTTAGCTTTAAGGCATCGGATGCATCTAGCACAATATTTCTTCACGTCTTTCTTGAGGTGCGGCCAATAGAAATGGCCTTTGACTATGGCCAAAGTCTTGTCTACACCGAAGTGTCCCATTAGGCCTCCTCCATGTGCTTCACTAAGCACCAACTCTCTCATAGATCCCTGCGGAATACACAAACGTTTACCTCTAAAAAGAAAATCATTTTGGAGATAGAATCGACCGTATATTCCTTTGCCGTGATTAGCGTAGCTTTCTTTGAAGTCAGGGTCATCTTTGTATAGTTCCTTTATGTGCTCAAATCCTAGCACTTTGGCCTCCATTGTTGAAATGAGAGCATGCCTTCTTGACAAGGCATCGGCTACCACATTTTCTTTGCCCTTTTTGTACTTGATGACGTATGGAAAGGTCTCCACAAATTCAAGCCACTTGGCATGTCTCCTCTTAAGTGCGGTCTGACCTCTCAAGTGCTTAAGAGTCTCATGGTCCGTATGAATGATGAATTCCTTGGACAGCAAGTAGTGTTGCCACGTCTCCAATGCCCGGACAAGAGCGTAGAGCTCCTTGTCATAAGTCGGATAATTCAGCGTGGCTCCACTTAGTTTCTCACTAAAGAAGGCCACGGGTCTTTTCCTTTGATGCAGCACAGCTCCAATTCCCAAGCCGGATGCATCGCACTCCACTTCGAACATTTCATCGAAATCCGGCAAAGCAAGAACCGGTGCTTGGGTAAGCCGGTCCTTGAGCTCGTTGAAGGCAGCTTCTTGAGCTGCTCCCCATGTGAATGGCACGTTCTTTTTGATCACAGCTGTGAGTGGGGCAGCAACAGTACTAAAATCCCTCACAAATCGTCGGTAAAAGCTTGCTAAGCCATGGAAGCTCCGAACGTGTCCGATAGATGTCGGTGTGGGCCAATCTTTTATGGCCTTGATCTTCTCCTCGTCCACTCGTAGGCCCTGTTCACTCACTACAAAGCCTAAGAAAACAAGTTCATTAGTACAAAATGTGCACTTCTTAAGGTTAGCATAAAGGCCTTCCTTGCGAAGTGATTTAAGCACTAGTTCTAAATGTTTGAGATGATCTTGTAGGTTCTTACTATATATAAGTATGTCATCAAAATAGACCACTACAAATTTACTTATATAGGAACGAAGAACCTGGTTCATTAGTCGCATGAATGTGCTCGGCGCATTGGTCAAACCGAAAGGCATGACTAGCCACTCGTATAGGCCTTGTTTGGTCTTGAAGGCCGTTTTCCATTCATCTCCTTCTCGCATCCTGACTTGGTGGTATCCACTTTTCAAATCTACCTTTGAGAAGATAGTAGAACCACTTAGCTCGTCAAGCATGTCGTCTAGGCGTGGGATAGGATGCCGGTACTTGATAGTAATATTGTTGATAGCTCGGCAATCTACACACATCCTCCAAGTGCCATCTTTCTTTGGCACTAGTAACACAGGGACAGCACATGGGCTTAAACTTTCTCTTATGTAGCCCTTGTCTAACAAGTCCCGGACTTGTTTCTCCAACTCCTTAGTCTCCTCGGGGTTCATACGGTAGGCGGCTTTATTGGGCAGGGCCGAGCCTGGCACAAGATCTATTTGGTGCTCTATTCCCCGTAGAGGGGGCAGGCCTGGTGGGTTCTCTTCGGGAAAGAGATCTCGGAATTTACTTAACAAAGCGTCTACTTCCGGCGGCAAGACTAGTTCCCTGTTTTCTGTGCTTAGACATTCTTTAAACATCATTAGTAATATAGTGCCTTCAGCACTCATAGCACGGTTTAAATCACCAGCATTGATGTATAGATTAGAGACACTTACCTTGGTCTCCTTGCTCATTCTGGCTTGTAGCTCTTGTACTTCGGTCGGGCTTAAAGGGGCCAAATTGTGCCTTTTCTCCTTGTGCATGAAGGAGTAGAAATTGGTTCGGCCATTGTGAATGGCTGTACGGTCAAATTGCCACGGTCTCCCCAGCAGGAGGTGGCCAGCTTGCATAGGCACTACGTCACAAAGCACCTCGTCTTTGTATTTGCCGACGCTAAAAGGAACTTTCACTTGCTCCGTCACTTTGAGCTCCGTAGTGTCATTGAGCCATTGTAGCTTGTATGGCCTAGGATGCTTAGTCTTCTCCAAGCCTAACCTGTCTACCATAAACTTGCTTGCCACATTAGCACAAGATCCTCCATCTATTACGAGATTACATACCTTGTTGTTAATGGTGCATCGTGTGTGGAACAAGTTTTCTCGTTGGATCTTTTCTTCGGGTTGAACCAGCATGCTAAGTACTCGCCTAGTGACTAGTAGGTCACCGGTATCTGGATACTCAACGTCGTCGTCTTCTCCATCTACTTCTTCTTCTATCTCGTCTTGAGATTCATATCCACCACTCGCCGTAATGATCATAACTCTTTGATTCGGGCAGTCCCGAGCGTAGTGTCCTCTTCCCTGACATTTAAAACATGTAATATCACGAGATCTAGCTTGACTAGTACTAGAAAACTTACCTTGGTCGGGCCGAATTGCCTTCGGGAAGTCGCTGGTTCGGCCTTTGAGTCGAGAGTCTATCTCGGCAGCTTTGCCTTTGTCGACCGGTTTGCTAGTTGCTTGCCAAGGTGTGTTGGTCCTGGTCCGGTTGGTGAGAGATGTCTTTCTCTTGATTTGTTGCTCAATTTGCACCGAGAGGTGTAGTAGCTCATGGAGCCCACTATACCTTGTTCTCTCCACCTTTCTAGCTATGCGTTCTTGAAGGCCGTCAATGAATTGGGCCATCAAAGCTTCCTCGGACTCTTCCAACTCCAATGAGTTCATCAATTTTTCAAATTCCTCAAAGTACTCCTCTACGGACCGGTTGCCTTGTGCTAGCTTCCTGAAACGTTTTTGCAAGTCACGGTGATAATGATCAGGCACATACCTTAGTCGTAGGAGGTATTTCATGTCATGCCATGTTTGGATTGGCCCAAAAAGTTGCCTTCTCCTCTCGGCCACAGTCCTGTCCCACCATGCAAGTGCATTCTCGGTGAGTTGTGCGGCTGCCAAGGCTATCTTCTTGCCTTCTCCATACCCATAGCACTCGTAAATGTACTCCATGCGTCTCTCCCAATCCAAGTATACTTCCGGATTAGATTTCCCTGCAAAAGTAGGAGGTGACAATTTCATGTCATGATTCGGCTCATGCTCTCTTTGCCGAGGTCCTCTAATGGGGTCACGTCTCCTTCGGTTAAGGTGACGTCTAGGGTCAGGTGGAAATTCATCTTCCATCTCCGGCATGCTGTCACGATCTTCCTGCATTGCATCGTGAGGTGGAGCTCCTCCGGCTCCTCCGGCTCCTCCGGCTACTCCGGCTACTCTCGGTTGTTCGAGCTGGTCCATCCTTTGGCCGAGGCCTCGCAGCTCGTCTCTCATGAGAGTGAGCATCTGCATAACGGCGTCTTGTGGGGCGTCGTTAACGTCGTCTCCCTCGTCCATGACCCTGTACTCCTCGTCACACACTCAAACAAAATCGTCAAATACCGAGTGGTATACAAGAAAATTCAGAAAAATTTATTTAACGATTTTAAAAACTCTGCCAATTTTTCTAGGTGACCTAACAAGTCTACTAATCGATCGGCAATGGTTAAAATATCGCAGAAAAATTTTCCTAAAAACTCCCCGGGAATTTTCCTAATCGATACGGTAATTTCCAATTTAATCGGCAAGTCTAATATTCGGGGGAAAATTTCCTAAATGATCGAGCAAATATTCTGGACGGTCGGCAAGTCTTAACACGCGGGGAAAACTTCCTAAAATTCCCCCGGGGAAATTTCCTAAACTCCCCAAATTCGACACGGTAAGATTTTTTTTTTTTTTTTGAAATTCTCGGAAACAAAATACGACTAAATAAACTAGACTCTATATTTTTTTTTTTTTTTTTTTTTTTCGAAATCACGAAACAAAAACAAAAAACTCTAGCGATAGGACTATGAAATATAAATCGAACAAAGAGATAGAAAACCAAAGGTGGAACCTTTGGCTCTGATACCAGATGGTGTAAGCCTCGGTGGTGAGGTCTTAACCGGGATAGTCGTGGGACGAAAGGTAGGCGGTCGCCTTGCCCTTTGGCCGAGAGATGGTCGATGGTGAAGGTGACTTGACACGATGGCGATCGCTTCTCTCGTGTGGAGTCGGTGAGTGGGCTGTTGGTGGAGTGAATACACGACACAGAGGTGAGATGAGTCTCTGATACGGTGCAGGGCTTGAACTTGGTCGAATCCACGAGCAAGAACAAGAACAAGAGAAATCGCTTCTCTAGGGAAAATGCGGCGCTTTATTAATAATCAAAAGGTCCTTCGGCTAAAATAGATTCTGGGCCTGTATGACTAAAACCACTAGACCGGTTAGTCTTAAAATAGTCACTTGGGTGTGAGAACTTACATCCCTCAGTAGAGATCAAGTCGTTAGGTCGGTCATTCTGCAAGTGATTTCTTCTTTCGGCTAAACCTCCAAACGGGTCGCCTGGTCCGGGTGAGTTGACGAACGCCTGTATGGCCGTTCCGAATCTTCTTCTGAGCTGTTTGGCCTTGGAACGTGTCATGGGACCGTCTGGTACGATGGGCATCACAGTTGGGTCGGTTCTAGAGCCGATGTCCTCATCAGGATGTATAATAGGTTCGATGAAGCGACGGGAAATCTCTCGGTAGAGTTCACAGCGGGGGTGGATCAATTCGTGGCATTTGCAAATAGCCAGCCTCTAGCGCAGAGAAATCGCGGTATGTTTCACTGCCCTTGTCTTGTTTGCGAGAATGAGAAATTTATCCCCGGTACAAGAGTTTTGAGACATTTGTATAGTAGAGGATTTATGCCAGATTATTATATTTGGTATAAGCATGGTGAAGAACTGGATATGGATTTAGGAACGAGTTATGTTGATAGGACGCATGTAAGTGGGAGTGATGATGTGGGTAATGTAGTAGAAGATAGATATGTGGATATGGTGAATGATGCGTTTCGTGATAGCGTGAGTTTTGATAACAACTATCATCAGGATGTTAGTTATCAAAATGTAGAAGAACCGGTACGTAATCATTCAAAAAAATTCTACAACTTGTTAGATGGAGCAAATACTCCATTATACGATGGTTGTCGTGAAGGTCACTCGCAGTTATCTTTAGCTGCTCGAATCATGCAAAATAAGGCAGATCATAATATGAGTGAAAAGTTAGTGGATTCAGTATGCGGTATCTTGACAGATTATTTACCAGAAGGAAACCAGGCACCCGGTTCACATTACGAGACAGACAAATTGATGCGCAATTTGGGGCTTCCATGTCATGCAATTGATGTTTGCATTAACAATTGTATGATCTTCTGGAAAGATGATGAGCGGTTAGATAAGTGTCGGTTTTGTAATTCAAAAAGATGGATGCCTAACGAGCAAAACCGTAGGACCAATGTACCATATAGTCGTATGTGGTATATGCCTATTGCTGACAGATTAAAGAGAATGTATCAAAGCGAGAAGACTGCAGCAGCAATGAGATGGCACGCCGAGCACGAATCAAATGAGGAAGAAATGTGGCATCCGTCTGATGGGGCGGAGTGGAAATATTTTCAAGATCAACATCCCCAGTTTGCCGAAGAACCCCGAAACGTCTATCTTGGATTGTGTACAGATGGGTTCAATCCATTTGGCATGTCAAAAAACCATTCATTGTGGCCCGTGATCTTGACTCCGTATAATTTACCCCCTGGTATGTGCATGAATACGGAGTACTTGTTTCTAACAATTATGAATTCTGGGCCAAATCATCCTCGAGCTAGTCTCGATATCTTCCTCCGACCTCTCATTGATGAGTTAAAAGAACTGTGGTCTACTGGAGTCGATGCATACGATGTCTCGTTGAATCAAAAATTTAAACTAAGAGCAGTGTTGTTGTGGACGATAAGCGACTTTCTGGCGTATGGCATGTTATCAGGATGGACCACCCATGGAAAATTGTCTTGTCCAATTTGCATGGAAGATACACAGTCTTTTTATCTTAAGCATGGAAGAAAGACGTGTTGGTTCGATTGTCACCGAAGATTTCTTCCTCATGATCATCCTCTAAGGAAGAATAGAAAAGACTTTTTGAAGAAGAGAAACGCTAAGAAAGACTATCCACCAGAGTCTTTAACCAGTGAGCAAATTTATTTATACAGGTTGAAATGTGTAAAGCCACCGAAAACAGAGGATGTTGGTGGCAACGGTCATGATAAGAAGAAACCTGGCTTTGGGAAAGAGCATAACTGGCACAAAGAAAGCATATTTTGGGAATTGCCGTACTGGAGGGAGCTCACTCTTCGACATAATCTCGATTTGATGCATATAGAGAAGAATTTTTTTGACAACATCATGAATACTCTTATGCGTGTGAAGGGTAAATCGAAAGACACCATCCCGTCAAGATTGGATATAGAAGAATTATGTTCTCGGCCACACTTACATATTGATGATGACGGTAGAGCCCCTTTTCCTGAATACTCATTGACAGACGACGCAAGAAGAAGCTTATTGGAATGTGTGAAAAAATCGGTAAAATTCCCAAATGGTTATGCTTCAGACTTAGCTAGTTGTACTGATCTGGCGAATGAAAAGTTTTATGGGATGAAGAGTCATGACTGCCATGTTTTTATGGAGCGGCTACTTCCATTTATCTTTGCAGAACTACTAGACCGGAACGTCCACACTGCGTTATCAGGTACTAATTAATTACTTATAATTTATAATTTTAGGAAAATAAATTACGTAAATATGATTATCGTAATTTATATTAACCATTTGCTGTTTCAATTTGTATTGTAGGGGTTGGAGCATTTTTCCGGGACTTATGTTCGAGAACTTTGCAGAAAAGTCGCGTCCAAATTCTTAAACAAAACATAGTTTTAATCATATGCAATTTGGAAAAGATCTTTCCTCCATCCTTTTTCGACGTGATGGAGCACCTACCTATACATCTCCCATACGAAGCTGAATTAGGAGGCCCCGTGCAATACAGGTGGATGTACCCGTTTGAAAGGTTTTTCAAAAAGTTGAAAGGGAAAGCAAAGAACCACAAATATGCAGCAGGATCGATTGTTCAATCATATCTATGGGAGGAGGTATCTTATTTTACAGAGCACTATTTTCCCTCGAGTATACAAACGAAATCAAGGTAAAAGCTATAACTATTCACATGTTCACTAAGCCATTTGGTATATATACGCCTGGTAGCTTTTATAAAATGATTTTCACTACTTTGGTCAGGTCAAGGCGATTTGCTGAAGGTGAAGTCCCCGAATATCATTTCGATGGAGTCCCCGATATATTTACTCACGTAGGTCGGCCTAGTGGCGAAATGCAGGAAATATGGCTTCCAGATAAAGACTATCGATGCGCACATGCATATGTTTTGCGAAATTGTGGTTATTTCGAGCCACTTGAGAGGTATAAGTTGTAATGGCTTTAACTTAAAATGTTTTATATTACATACTCGATTTCTCATATATTTTTATGGTGTTACATAGTTTCTTCGAAGATTTTATTAGTACACAATATCCGGATCTCTCTGAAAAAGAAATCATGGCGAGAAGAGCTGAAGAATATCCTTCATGGATCCAAGAATATGTATGTCTATAAATTTTTGATATCTGACTATTGGTACTTCAATATATTTTATATTGACTTTTCATATGCAGGTTTCTTACTGGAAGGCCTCAACTCCGTTTCCAACGTGGGTGCACGACATTATTCATGGACCCCTGAAAAGGGCCAAAACTTGGTCCATCTACTATACAAGAGGATATTTGTTTCATACCCAGAATAACAGCGCGGGAAGAAAGACATGTAACTATGGTGTATGTGTTACTGGAGAGAATTACAGCAATGCAGCTGACAGAGCTGATTTCCACGGTATCTTAACTGATATCATAGAACTCGAGTATGAGGGGGTGGTTAATTTGAGAATCACACTTTTTAAGTGTAAGCGGTATGACCCTGTGATCGGTAGAGGCACTCGGATTGGTAATGGTGGCATTGTAGACATTCTTCCATCGAAAAGCTACAATAAATACGAACCATTTATTCTGGGTACGTTCGCCCGTTTATCACTTTCTCGATACCCTATATATATGTCTGATTTTATACATTGATATTACACAGCCTCTCAAGCGGATCAAGTTTGTTATATCCCTTACCCATACAAGAAGAAACCAAAGAATGTGTGGCACAATGTTGTTAAAGTTAACCCGAGGGAAAATATTTCAGGAGAATATGTAGACGCGGAACCTACTCTTTTACAACAAGAAACGGATGATCATGTAATGCTGAATACAATTGAAGATCTCGTAGTCGAGAATTCACAACTACGAGTAAATCCAGTAAATCTCGATTACGATGTTGGCGATGCGGAACCAGATGACGAATTCCAGTGTAACTTATCCGATTCTGATGATGAAGATGTAGAAGGTGTAGCACCGTACTAATTATGTTATGTGATATCTTAAGTTTTGTAATTTGTATTGGTGGTTTTTATTACAAGTTTGCTCTAATTATGTTACAATTTTTTACAAATTTGGATAATAAATATGTTTTTACAACTTTGGCTAATAAATAAGTTTTTACAATCATTTAAGTTTCGGATTAGCTTCGCCATCGAGTCATAAAACAAGCACAAACGAATAGGGTAGTCCTCACACAAGGGAATAACACAACAGCGAATCCCAGAGACACCCGTAAACCGCCTTCCCACATAGGAACCCACCGATACCGGTCATGCCTCTCTGCCAGTCACAACAGACTTCCAGGGGCTCGCCTAACCCCCAACCCCCATCCCCCCCAACCCCTAACCTTCTATTTCTGGGCGAAATTTCCCTTTGTCTTGTTAGGGTTTCGGAGATCCCAATCTCTGTGGACGCGGGGGCAATTCGACGTTATCTCGAGCTGGAAAGATGTTCTGGCGAATGGCGGGATTGTCAACGGCTTCTGCCGTGAGTTTTCTTCTCTCTGACCTATTTTCTAACGATCGTCTGTAATAACGAATTGAAGGGGCCAAGTTTGAGTGTTTTCCTTTACCTAATTCTTGATGATATCCGAGCACTGTCTCGCTGGAAGTGGGAGACTTATCCCTTCCTGTTGAAGGATTCACAGTTTTGCTGGCTACTTGCTATTCATACTCTTATGTGTAACGCGCACCACACATCAGACCAGGGTTCGAGTCTCGTGGTGCGGGGTTATTCTCAAACCCAATTTTTTTTTAATCGGGGTTGGACACGAGTCACGACTGTGTAATGTAAAGGATGAGTAATCGTCAGTCGGTCAAGGTTCTCATAATGTAAAGGTGTGACGAGTCACGACTGTGTAAGAGAAGAAAAAACGATTCGCTTTCTTTTCAACTCTGAATCGTCAGTCGGTCAAGGTTCTCATAATAAAATAACTTGAAAATAACAAACACCTTCTCGTGACACAATCGACATCAATATCTTTTCTTTTCCTTTTCGGTTTCATTAAGCAAAACAAAATCATAACTTCCTGCTTGTAGCAGTTTCCTTTGAACTTCCTGCTAAGCAAATCAAAATCGTAACTTTCCTTTTAATTTCAACTTCAAAAATGGCTTCTCAGGCAATATCGATGCAACTCAAAGCAATCCGCCGGAATCCATCGCCGTTTTTCACCGCAGGTAAGTAGTCTGGATTTGGTAGAACGATTTAACAATTGTTTTCCTATTTATAGTAATGTTTTTGTTCCATTTTTGCCTAGGACCATGTGGTGATGACGATCACCATTGGGAAGCAATTCTCAGGGGGCCTGAAGACACACCTTATGAAGGAGGAGTCTTCAAACTCGATATTTTCTTCAGTCCAGAATATCCTATCAGACCTCCGAAGGTAAGTAGTCTGAAATTTTGCTTTATTTTTGATTTTGATTCCTGATGTTTCTTAATCGTACCTGAAAGTGGATACTCAATCAAACTTGCTCTGTCTTTTCAGAGACAACTATTTATTTCTCACCGGTACTTAGTTTCAGCTTCATCCAGTTCCTGACTCTTGTGACTTCATTAGCTTTAGTCATTGCAATTTGTACATTCGCATGTTCTGTTTCTTAGTATGTCTCATGTCTTAATCAAGAAACTTATATGGTGAACCGTGTTCATAAAATGTTTCGATTTACTTGTATGGTTTTACAGATCCTTTTCAAGACCAAGGTGTTTCATCCAAACGTTGATGACTATGGGCACATCTTCCACAAACTGTTGACGATTGACCATTACAATCCTTTCTATACCATCCCCCGTGTAAGAAAAGCCTTACGATTACTTGTGTATTGAAAAATAAACTATAGAGTAATCACTTGATAATGTTAATTTTTGTGGTAAACAGCTTCTCACTTGCATTTACGAGATGTTGGCTGAGCCATAGATAAGTGAAGACGACCATGTGGAGAAGGAGGTTGCCAGGCTCTACACAGAGGATAGGGCGGTTTTTGAATCTAGAGCGCTTTCCTGGACTCTGGAGCATGCTGCCGATTAGAGAATGCCTGGACTCTGGTTTTTACTTTGAACTTCTGTTATGTGTTTGAACTTAATTTAGTTTGTACTTGTGTTAAGACTCTGGTTTTGCGATTTAGTTATGTTACCTTGCTTCCACTCTCTACGAAAACAAGATTTATGGAGCTGCTACTTTCATGGTTTTGGGATTTAGGGTTCTTAACTTGCTTCGATTTGGGGAAATTAAGACAAAGGGATTTTACGACAAAGATAATTCAGGGTTTCGCGAATTAATGAAGACAAAGGTAAAGCGTTAGCTAAATAAAAGCGTTGTTGAATAAATCCCGAATGAGTTACCTAGCCTAGCGGTAACGCGCACCACACATAAGACCAAGGTTCGAGTCTCGTGGTGCGGGGTTATTCTCAAACCCATTTTTTATTTTAATCGGGTCTGGAATCGGATCCTAATCGGGTCTTAAATTTGTTAATGTTTGGTTATTCTCAAACCATGAAAAAATTATAAAAAAATTAAAAAACTTTTGCTACTAATTACCTACTGATTACCGACTGATTGGGCCAAAAAAAACAAAAATTTCGGATCATTCACCCGGGAAATTAACCCTCCAAAATTTTGGGCCCAAATTTGGTTTCACCCGCGACAATTTTTGGCCCAAATCTCTTCGTATTTGCGAGTTGTAACCCTTAATCGTCTTCCTCCTTCGACATTATCGAAACCCTCTCTCTGCGATTTGAAACCCTAATCGTCTTCCTCCTTCCTCCTTCCTCGAGTATGTCTCTCTTCGTCTTCCTCGATCTGTCTCTCTTCGTCTTCCTCGATTCTGTCTCTCTCACTCTGCGATGGGTGGAAAGAGGAAGAATGTTCTTCTTGTGAAACCAACAGCATCGAGAGCCAGACCGGCCAATCTACGCACTCGGTATGATTTCTCTCCAAAACCTCCATCAGAAACTGTCCCGCCGGTTCTCCCCAACAACAATCGTCCGTCTGTCAAAGATTACCCTCCACCGAGGAAGCTCTTTCCGACGTCAACTAGTCCGTCTAGATCATCTCATTCTGCTCAACCTCCACTGCGTGCATCGTCTGCAAATCCACACGCTCCACCTTCTGGAGCATCTCCAACGGTTCACACTCCAGCACCTGTTTATTCCGCGACTCGAGCAGCTCCAACGGTTGAAGATCCGCTACGCCCAGCTCAATCGAGTCACCAACATCCATCTGCAGCGCCTCAAGTTCAACCATCTCAATCGCCTCCATATCTAGCATCTCAATCTCATCACAGTTCTCAAGCCCAAAATTCCCACAACACAGTAGAAGAAGATGGAGGTTTCCCTAATGTCGAATCTCCGATAGAGCCTAATCTCTCCCAAGACCAGATGGAGGCTCTGAACTCGCTGCTACTTGCGCCAAGGCCGAAGATAATCACCATTCTCGATCTCGACCTCGTCCAGCCTAATTCAACATGGTAATTTCTTGCTTTCTTTTTATAGGTTTATCAATTACAGAGAAACAATTGTATTTTTATAGGTTTAACTACGAAAACAATTGTATTTTTATAGGTTTAAGAGATTAGTATGTTTTGGTTGTCGATAATTGTTCAAGATATATATTCTAATGCTTTGTGATAGTATCGATGATGTGTCATCATTCGGACTCAACCCTACATGATACTGTGTGCTTTGGTTTTTGTAGGTTTGGTTTTGATCGATCCTCACTGACCAGGCAGGTTACAAAGTGTTTCACTAATAAGTTTGATGGCCCGTACTACAGTTTATCCTCTGTGCCTAGGGAAAGAGTAGAACGATGGTTCGTTGAATTCGCGGTAACATTCTCTCACACTAAACACTAACTTCTGTTTAATACATGTATGTGTTTTATATAGACTAACACCAATCTTTCTTTTTTGTTTGTAGAAAAAACACAGATGGGATCCTTCTTTAACAGGTTTGGTTCAAGGGCATTTCGAAGCCATACTTCAAGTTCGCTTGAAAGACATGGTGAGCTCTGCAAGGAGTAATGATGACCAACCTAGATGGATCACTGATAAGATATGGGAAGAAATGAAAGCACATTGGAGGACTGATGAACAAATAACAAAGAGTACAACAACCTCAGCAGCTCGGATGTCTGACCGTAAAGGTCTCGGGCCTCACAAACATGCCTCTGGACAGAAGTCTTACCGCCAAATCGAACAAGAAATGGTAAGTCACTAGAAACTATTTTGTGATATTTCAATATGTGATGTTGTTATTTCTTGAGGCTGGATATTGAGGTTTATCTTTATTTTTTGAAAAATCATTAGACATCTTTGAGGCTTGATTACAGTGGTTGCTAATGGTCTTGCAAGTGTAAGACTATTATGCATAAGCAACACTTCAAAGTTACAATCATAAGTTACCATGTTTTAGTGTATTAAGATGAATTATTTCCTTAGAAACCTTTGAGTATTCATTGCTCTTGTCAATCAATATTGTTCAGAACTGTATCTTGTGGAGTTCTTTCAATCTGTGATATTTTGTTATATTTCAATCTGTGATTTTGTTATGCGGTATTTCAAGTTCACTGAGTTCTTTCTCGATTGGCTATTGGTGATCTAGCTATTCAGGTTTAAATCTGATTGAGTTCTTTCTCGAGTTCTTTACAGTGGTTGCTAATGGTCTTGCAAGTGTAAGACTATTATGCATGATGAACACTTCAAGTTTAAATCTGATTGATTTCCATGTCAGGTTGAGGAATTAGGCAGACCAGTGAGTTTCGGTGAGGTTTTCATCAGGGCTAATACGAAGAAGGATTGGACCTTTGCAGATAAAAAAGCAGAGCAAGTTGCTGGGCTCTATATGCAGAAAAAGCAAGAGAAGATGTCTAACCTCGAGTCTGGGACCACAGAGATTTCTGATGGTCGTCATCCACAACTATCCATTGAAGAGGATAACGAGCTTTTTATTCAGGTTAACTGCTTCCTTCCCTAAGTTGTTATGTTTTTGATTTTGATTGATGATAGTGTTTGGTATTAATTTTATTTCTTTTCTTTTCGTAGTCTACGTTCACAAACGATAGAGGAGACCTCTTTGGCATTGGAAGCCTCAAGAATCAGCTCAAGGGAAAGGGAAAACACCATGAAACCTCTGCTTCTTTCCAGCATATGCAACAACAGCTTGAAGCGGCTCAAAGGAAATTAGAGGAACAAGCTGCTCATATCTCCCAGCAAGAATCAGATAATGCTCGACTTGCAGCTGCTCAAAAGGCCCACACCGCCGATCTTGCGATTGTGAACAAGTTCTTGAAAACGGACAACCGATTCCTCGCTTTCCTTGCCCAAGAAACAGATGCTGAAGGTCCATACTCTCCTCTCCACTGATTTAGCTAACTTCTTTCTCCCTTGAAACTTTAAACATCAAACTTATGTTATCTTTTGGAAATGGAAAGAACTTGTTTTTCCATTTTGGTTTAGAACATGAAAATTATGTTATTTTGTTGTATGAATTCGTAGCTTGGTGTATAATATTTGATGTTGATGTTTATGTTTATCAGATTGTTTCACTTCTGTTTAGAGTTTAGAGTTTCAAGTTTTATTGCCAACCCAATTTAACTGGTAAACAAATTAAGAACTCGTAGGTTTTCAGTAGCCAAAAAATTAAATAAACAGTCGGTAAACAGTCGGTAAACAGTCGGTAAACAGTCGGTAAACATTCGTAAATATGCCAAGATATACAAAACCGATGCTCATTTCAGTCGTTAATAAGTAGCAAAATTAGTAGATACTCAGTCGTAACGCAGTCGTCATATTTAACGACTGATTACCGATGACCGTAAGTAGTAGCAACCTACAGTCGCTATTCAGTCACTAATCGGTCGTATATTTTTACGACTGAGTACCGACTACAAGTGTAGTAGTAGCAACATTCAATCACTATTCAGTCACTAATCAGTCGTAAACGTTTGCAACTGATTAGCGACTGAATAGTGACTGCCTGATATCAGTCGTAAATCAGTAGCCATTTTGTGACTGATTTTTTTTGCGACTAGACCTTTACCTACCGCAGAAATCAGTCGGTAATCAGTCGTAAAAGGGTGTTTTGCTACTGATTCCCGACTGTTTTTGCAGTAGGAAAAACGCTGTTTTGGTGTAGTGCAACTTCCTGACATGGCTTTAAAGAGATTCGGAATTTTCATATTTGTCGTTATACATACAATCGACCTTGACGTTAAAATCGGTTTCCGTCTTCTCGTTGCTTTGGGCGAGTAGTTGAATTGATTGTTCGAGCTTTGCTATTTGGGCAGCAAGTTGATTGTTAGACATACCTTATTTCTGCGTATTTGAGTTGTTGTAAGGAGCGGCTTGAGCATTGAAAGGCAGTCTTGGTTGGAAGTTCCCATTCCCACCACAGTTCCCGTGTTTCGATACGATAGGTTGTTGAAGTTGGCGTTGCGAAAGTTTTTGTTGAAACCATTGTGGTAGGAACCTTGTGCTCCGATGTAGTTAACTTCTTCTTCTTGAAAATACGAACTATTGTTGTCGGGTTCATAGTATGTGTAATTCTCGGCTCCAACAATAGATTCACAAGTGTGCACTTGGCGATTTTGGTTCTTGAGAAGTTGATTCATCATACTCATTACCTCGGCTATCTCATTGGATTCCGATACATTCGATCTAGTCGATCTATCGTAGTCGTGCAAGTATTGCTATTAGACATAGCAAGATTTTCGATGATAGCTCTTCCTTGGTTTATGGTCTTTGTCGAAAAGTCTTCATTGCTAGATGAGTGGAGAGATAGATGTTATTTCAGTAATAATCCTCGATAGAAAGTATTGAGCAAATTCGGACAAAAAAAACCATGATGAGGGCAATCTCTCTCGTAGTCCTTGAAACGTACCCAGACTTCATCGAAAGATTCCACCGTTTGTTGATGAAAACTTTGGATTTTGTTTCTCAAAGAGTTTGACCTCGACTTGGTGTCGAAATGGCTTAGGAAGGCGGATTTGCACTCTTCCCAATTAGTGATAGATCCTGCGGGCAAAGATTTCAACCAACGGTGAGCTTTATCGGCTAAAGAAAAAGGAAAAAACTTACACTTCACATAATCGGCGTGAACTCGGTTTGTTCTCGTCGTGAATCAAATTTCTTCGAACAAGTAGATGTGCTCTATCTGTTGCTCGGTAGTAACTCCATAAAATTTGTTTTGCTTTATCAAAGTAATGATTTGAGGATTGATCTCAAAATCATTTCTATGAGGTAGGGAAAGTTGTATGGCAGCACGATTTTGGAAGTTGTTGATACAGTGCATCAAAAACAGCAAGGTGTGGTTACGCGCTTGTCTCCTCGGAGGATTAGCGGGTAAGAAAAGACGGTTGGCTTTCTCACCATTAGGAGGAATCGGTGGATTGACTTGAGCATCGTTCCTCGGTGCATCGCGATCGACGGTGAGTTGTTATCGGTCTTCATTTTCTTTGGGATCGAATTGTGGCTGGTTGTATGCACCATCGATAGACTTTCAGTCATCTTCGTGATCTAAAGCATCACGATAATCCTCGTGATCAAGGTGATCACATTTTAGTTGATCTTACGGACTCTCGTTTTCGGCCATCCTTAGCGTTCTTTTGAGTATTCAGAGTTCTCTCTCGTGTCTATCGATATCTTCTGGTTGCGGTACTGTTTATCTAGGAGTTCTCCTAGTGTTCATGCACCTAAGAACAAAAGACAAAGATAAAGGAGAATTGATATCATCATATTTTGCATCATTCTAGCATCTGTTTCATTTAGGTTTCGAGTCATTTATATGTAGTTCATGATATATCTTTAGCATTTTAGTCATTTTAGGAGTCTAGTGTGTCAACATTTAGTCCTAGAGAGTCCTTGCATATTTTGGATCGCATTTCAGGTGCTAAAGAGGAGATTCGAGACCCGAGGAGAGGAGACAGAAACCATACCGACGTCACTGGTCGGTACTGGTGCTCGGTATCGAAAGCAAAGGAGTTGCACCGAGGTCACTGCTCGGTGCAACTGATCGGTGTAGCCCGACGGAGGAAAACAGCCACAATACCGACGTATAACACCGAGGCGTGACGTCGGTATCGAAGCTTCAGTGGATTGTACCGACATCACTGCTCGGTGCAACTGATCGGTGCTGCCACTGGAAGAAACCCGGGGGAAAAAGTCCTTAATACCGAGAAACGATACCGAGGAGTGACCTCGGTATCCACTGAAGATCACCAAAAACATCTCCTCAATACCAACGCCACTGCTCGGTGCTCCTCGTCGGTGGACTAACCCAGGCTCAATACCGAGGTGTTACACCGAGCAGTGACCTCGGTATTGGCCAAACCAGAACCCTTTATCCATTTAAACCGGGTCGGTACCCGGTTTGTCCCGGATCGACCCGGTTCATCACTATTCACTATTTAAGCCCAAAAACCTAATTTGGAGGGGCTAAGTCTTTTCTTAAGCAAAAACCCTCTCTAAGAGTGATTTGAAAGAGATTGATCCTTTTGATTTATGCAATTTGGGTATTTTTTCTTGATTGAATTCATCTATCTTCTACTTTCTAATCATCCAATAATCTTGATCATGAGTTTTAACACTTCTTTTCTTGGATTTGTTAAACCCATGATGATTAGTGAGTAGTCTTAAGGACCTTGGGATAGGGTAGATTTAGGTGATCCAAGAGTTGATTAGTGGTGTTTAGGGTTAGATAATCTTATTTTCCTTCTTGTCTAGTGTCCCCAATGCTAAATCTAGCTTGAAAGAGTGGATCTAGACCATAGGGCATTTCATGAACACCAAGTGTTTGATGAAATGCCTTGATAAACTAGGCATGAGATTTATGCTCCTAACCTAAGATATTAGTTGTTTAGGGCATATCTTTGGTTGATCTTGTTATGATATTTAATGCTTGCTAGTTATTAACCCACAAATGATGATTTGCTAATGGGTTGAGTAATTAGCATAGTGATTAGTTGCTTGAAAGAGAACTAATCAAGTTTAGAGATCTTTGACCTAGGAATTAGCTTCTTGAGGGAATGAACATCTCTAATTGAAATTGGATCACTTTATATCAATAACCTTATCTCTTGCTCCGCTTTTGTTATTTAAATTTCATCTCGTTTAGTATTGCTTTTGTTTGTTTGAATTTGGATACTTAGTCTAAACTAAATTGTTTAGCTTAAATTACTTATGAACCTTGCATTCTTAGTGTTTAGAATAATCCCGATTATGGATTGATAACCTCCTTACTACATCGTATTGGGGATATTGATACCTCCTAGAGACTAAAAAGTATTGTATCAATTTGGCGCCGTTGCCATATTGGGATATTTTTTAACATTGAGATTTAGGCTCTTTGTGAGATTAAGCCTTATTTGCTACCAAGTTACTAATCTTCTTCACTTCCCATTGCTTTTGCTCTCTATAGGTGTATGCATACCCGTTCCCGTGGCAATACCAATCTCATACAACCAAGAGACGATATTGATCAACTTGAGAGAGGTTCAAGAGCAAGAAGGAACCGTGTGAGAGTTCAAGAAGAGGTTGGTAACGAGATGGAGCACTTTGAGAATGTTCCACTTGGGAACATCAATGAACCCATTCCCCACCAAAGGAACGGTGGGAATGGGGATGGACACGGCAACAACCAAGGAGGTGGTGGCAATGGAAACCATCACCAACCAAACCGTACCAACCATCCACCAAAAGCTAGGCACGTTGTTGGAGAGGGTGATGCCGCTAATACTTACCAAAACCGGCAAGGCATTCAAGCTCCACCGGTGGAAAACAACAACTTTGAGGTCAAACCCGGGCTAATCAACATGGTTCAAACTAACAAGTTCCATGGGTTGTCAATGGAGGATCTTTTAGATCACATTGACCAATTTGACCGGATATGTGGTCTCACTAAGACCAATGGGGTCTCCGAAGACGGTTTCAAGCTTCGTCTCTTCCCGTTCTCTTTAGGTGATAAGGCTCACCAATGGGAAAAGACCTTGCCTCAAGGATCTATTACTTCATGGGATGATTGCAAAAGGGCGTTTCTAGCCAAATTCTTCTCACCGTCTAGAACCGCCAAACTTCGCAATGAGATATCTAGCTTCACACAACGGTTTATTGAGTCTTTCAACGAGGCTTGGGAGAGATTTAGAGGCTACACTTCTCAATGCCCACATCATGGCTTCTCCAACGCCTCTCTCCTTAGCACTCTTTACCGAGGTGCTTTGCCTAAGATCCGTATGCTACTTGACACGGCTTCGAATGGTAATTTCCTAGCTAAGGACTTAGAGGATGCTATGGAGCTCGTGGAGAACTTAGATACTAGTGATGGGACGTATGTGGATGATTATGACCGTGCTTCAAGGACTACTAGTGACTTTGATGAGAACAAGAGAGCCAAAGACATGAAAGCCTTGAATGAGAAGTTGGATAAGCAAGCCTCTATGATAGACAAGCTTATTGCTTCTCAAAAAGAATCTCAAAAGGCGGTCCATATCATTGGTGACTACGAGAACAATCAAGCTTACTATCAAGAGGAAGTCGTGGAAACACAAGAGGAAGTGAACTACGTGGGGAACCAAGGTAACTTCCAAAGACAAGGGTTCAACCAAACTTATAGGAATCCACAAGACCAACTCTACCCTCAACAATCTACTCAAGATCAAGGAGTTCCACAACAACAATTCCAATCTCAAGGTCAACGTTCTAACTACAACCAACAAGGGTATGTCCAAAGGAACCAATTCCAAGGAAACCAAAGTGGATTCCAACCAAAAGCCCCACCCGGTTTTCAAGGTCAACAACAAGGGTTTGTACCCCCAAGGTCAAGTACCTACGTCTAAATTGCAAGAGCTTGACTTGGCCTCCATGTTCCAACAACTAATCAAGGGCCAAACGGAAACCACTAACAAGGTCATTTGCTCTTACAATGATCTTAATAGCAAGTTTGAGGCATTGAGCTCAAAGGTGCAACTAATGGAGCAAAGGAATGCCGCCCCTTCTTCACATCATCCTCAAAGCTCTTCAAATGGGAAGGCCATACAAACCTCTAAAGAGTCTTGCAACAATTTTTCCACTCTTAAAGAGCAAGATCACATTATTGAGGAGTTCCTCGGGTTAGTCTCTAGCCTCAACGAGGACATTGAGGAACAAGGTGGGGAGGTGACCCTTGGGAGTGAGAATGATATGATATTGGTTGGAGAAAAAAATAACAAGATTGAGAAGTCCATCAAGGACTTGGTTAAAGTGAAAAACGTGGAGACACTTGTTGAGTCAAAGAGAGAGACTCCACCTCCATATGAGCCTCCACTTCCATTTCCCGGTCATTTCCTCAACAAGGCACAAGAGAAAGTACCTCCAAGCACAACAAGGATCGAGCCTAAGACTCTCCCAAAGCTTGGAAACCCCGAGAAATTCTCAATATCTTGCACACTTGGACTCTTGGAAGTTGATGATGCTTTGTGTGACTCGGGTTCAACCGTTAATGTCATGACTTTGGAGATGGCCAAAAGTCTTGGGATATATAAGTTGAACGATTACCCCTCCACCATCACGTTTGGAGACTCTTCTACGAAGAAACCTCTTGGCATGGTTGAAGACTTTGCCCTTAAGATTGGAAAGTGTCTTGTACCAACGGACTTCGTTGTGATGGAGATGGCACCGAATATAAAACTCCCACTACTCCTCGGGACTCCATTCCTCAACACAACCGGTGCAAGCTTGGACTTCATAAACAAGAGGGTTGTTCTTAAGAACGTGGATGACAAGAAGTTCTACACAATGATGCCTTCTTCCACCGCTATTTTCGGGGCTATTATTTGTGGGGACAATGAAGCCAAAGCCCGGAAGGTTGAGTATGTGGGCGTATGTGAGACGGTGAGTATTGGAAAGGTTGAAGAAGCCCTTGCTCTAGATGGAAGTTCCTTGAATTCCCTCTTCCACACCACGATGGAGAGTGAGGTTGAAAGTGGCAAGGTTGCAAAGAAAAGGACAAGGCCTAGGTCCAAGAAGAGGAAACCGAGCATGCTAAAGGGGATTGGACCCTTGTTAGACCAACCTTCGATCGTGACTATCATCCCGTGGAAACATGAAGAAGGAATGATTGAGTACAAGGTCAAATGTAGAGGGCGTCCCAAGCCTTTTGCCAAGGCCATATCAACCCTCACACTGGAGGTTAGAGAGGGAGATCAAACCGGTCTTCAAAGCTTAATGGGTAAAATTCTCAAACTCTAGGAGTGACCTCGGTATCCACTGAAGATCACCAAACAACATCTCCTCAATACCAACGCCACTGCTCGGTACTCCTCGTCGGTGCACTAACCCAGGCTCAATACCGAGGTGTTACACCGAGCAGTGACCTCGGTATTGGCCAAACCAGAACCTTTTATCCATTTAAACCGGGTCGGTACCCGGTTTATCCCGGGTCGACCCGGTTCATCACTATTCACTATTTAAGCCCAAAAACCTAATTTGGAGGGGCTAAGTCTTTTCTTAAGCAAAAACCCTCTCTAAGAGTGATTTGAAAGAGATTGATCCTTTTGATTTATGCAATTTGAGTATTGTTTTCTTGATTGAATCCATCTATCTTCTACTTTCTAATCATCCAATCATCTTGATCATGAGTTTTAACACTTATTTTCTTGGATTTGTTAAACCCATGATGATTAGTGAGTAGTCTTAAGGACCTTGGGATATGGTAGATTTAGGTGATCCAAGAATTGATTAGTGGTGTTTAGGGTTAGATAATCTTATTTTCCTTCTTGTCTAGTGTCCCCAATTCTAAATCTAGCTTGAAAGAGTGGATCTAGACCATAGGGAATTTCATGAACACCAAGTATTTGATGAATTGCCTTGATAAACTAGGCATGAGATTTATGCTCCTAACCTAAGATATTAGTTGTTTAGGGCATATCTTTGGTTGATCTTGTTATGATATTTAATGCTTGCTAGTTATTAACCCACAAATGATGATTTGCCAATGGGTTGAGTAATTAGCATAGTGATTAGTTGCTTGAAAGAGAACTAATCAAGTTTAGAGATCTTTGACCTAGGAATTAGCTTCTTGAGGGAATGAACATCTCTAATTGAAATTGGATCACATTATATCAATAACCTTATCTCTTGCTCCGCTTTTGTTATTTAAATTTCATCTAGTTTAGTATTGCTTTTGTTTGTTTGAATTTGGATATTTAGTCTAAAATACCTTGTTTAGCTTAAATTACTTATGAACCTTGCATTCTTAGTGTTTAGAATAATCCCGATTATGGATTGATAACCTCCTTACTACATCGTATTGGGGATATTGATACCTCCTAGAGACTAAAAAGTCTTGTATCAATTCAATTGATAGATAGAACTTTTTAGGTCTTAATCAATACCTCAAGTCCACTAATGTTTTTGGGTTTTCATGTTTTTTAAACTAAGGAAACAAATGCAAGAAAGAAAACAAAGATATAAGTTTTGGATCATGGAATGAACTATCAAGAAGATGATTAATGGGCAAACAATGATGTCTAAGATTGCATTGAACACTATCCTAGAACATGGGATTCATAATTTTGACTAATTCACAGTCGTACCACTAATCACTTTGTTAATCACCAAATCAAGAACAAACCGTCGTTTGTGATAGGGTGATTAACAAGCATTGACCTCCAATCCCACTTAGTTCACTAATCACCATAGACATCAACTATCGTTGGCTAGGCACGAAAAGCTCACAAAAGATTCGTTTCAAGCAATTCATTTAAACTCCGGCTAGGAGTGAAATGCCTAAGTTCAAGACTCGAATGAATAAATCTAATCTAGAACTAACACCGTTTACTCGAATCTCTCCCTAATGCATGGGATGAGACCAAAAATCCTAGGGTGTAGCTCTATATTGGTTTGTCACGCCAACTAGAACTACCTAATCTAGGTGTAGTTCTAGACTTTGGTTTATCTCATCAAATCTAGCATTGAGAACCAACCTAAGTGAAGGAACTAACAAATATCAACCTAAATCATCATCATATAATCATCAAGACAATTGACTAACGATGCCTAACACACAATCAATGCTAATCCTTAGGTTAAGATCACTAATTATGACTAATCCTCTCTCAAGGCACTAATCACTTTGCTAATCACTTAATCAAGATCAAACTCTCATTTGTGATAAAATTATTAGCAAGCATTTAGATCAACATTCAAATCAACCAATAAACACCTTAAGCAACTACTTTCATAGGTTAAGAATGTTTATCTCTTACTAAGCTCCTAGGGGAATTTTATCAAACACTTGGTGTGCATGATGTTCCCTATGATCTAGATTGACTCTCTCAAGCCCAATCTAGCACTAGGATCACTTAGAAAGAATGGAAAGCAAGGATTAAGAACATAAGCATCAAGAATCAGTCATCAAATCAAGCAAAATCCAAAATCCAACAAAAAAGGAACTAAGGCCTAAATATGAAGAAAAAGATAGAACACAAGGGAAAAAGAGACATAAAGATAAAGAACAAAGATTAAATAAACATAATATATAGATAGGTTGAAGAATCCTTCACTAGAGTGGCATGAATGATGTAGATCCATCCAAAATCATCTTAGAAAGAGTTTGGGATAAAACCCAACTCTAGAGAAAAGGAAACTTAAAATGAAAATTAGGTTTTTAGGGGTTTTATAGAGAAGAGGAGCGGACCGGGTCGACCCGGGATAAACCGGGTACCGACCCGGGATAAACCGGGTACCGACCCGGTCGAAATGGGATACGTCTTCAGTGAATCGGCCATAACGCATGCACCTGATATCCGAATGACCTGAATCCAAGTCCTGTAGACAGCTAACTCGTCCATCTACAACTCTTATGAAGACCGTTTTTGTTGAATCATATCGGAAGGCCTTCGGTTTTCCGGTTATTTGGACGGTTTCATCTTCTCTCGGCCATACCTTCAGTAAATCTATCTTATCTCCCTATCCATACTTCCAAATAACTCGATTCAAACTCCTGTGTAAAGCTGATTCACTCCTCTACAACTTTGGTGAAGACCACCGAGGCTAATTCGGAGTGGAGACCCTTCAATACCGACGTCACTCCTCGGTACTATACGTCGGTGCTAAGGAATTTTTCTTCTGTTTCCACACCGAGCAGTTGCACCGACCAGTGACCTCGGTATTGAAGAAACTGTCTCGGCCAGGCAGACCTCTCTCTGGTAAATCAGCCATATATCTCAAACCACATGTCCAAATGACTTGATTACAACTCCTATGGTTAGAGGACTCATCGAGCTACAACTCTCATGAAGACTCCAAGAGCTGGATCAAATCGTATCGCCTTCGTCTGATCGGTTCTTTGAGACGTTCCAGATGGTTCCTCTCTAGTCTTTAAGCACCAAATCTCCAAACGCCACCAAGTGTCTCCAAACACATATAAAACTCCTCAAAGACATGCAAAAGACTCACTAGGACCTAATGCAGCTCCTAATACTCTAAATGGGACAAAACAAGTATGAAATGCCATGAAGATCCAAGTAAATGATCTAAAACTTACATGATGTGCATGCTTAAACTATGCAAATTATGGACACATCAAGAATATCAGAAGAACAACAGAAAAGCTTGAAAATCAAAATCGTCTAGAACAGAAATTAGAATACGAAATCAAACAAGCAATATTAAATCCCTGGTGGCAACTGCACCAAAAACTTGAATTGGACGTGATTGAACTAACAAGTTTTACCCTTATAATTAGGCTGCAAGTGCACAACAAACGCAGTAGTACTTAGGAATCGAATTCACAGGGATTGAACGTTGTCGATTTCTATTGATTAGTAAGTTGTATTTAGACCTAATCGATTGTTATGTGTTTTATTTGTCACAATTTGTAGCTAGAGAATTAAATTAAATTAAGCAATGAAATAAAAAAGTAAGTAATGCAATAAAACAGTAAGTAAGCAAAGCGAATAATTAAAACGAGGTTGTAAACTATTAAATGAAGTGTTGGGCAATCGGAAATTCTCTAGGGTTCATGGCCGATTTTCTTAAAGAATTTGCTAGGATTTCTAAAGCGACTTTTGTCGTCTATTGGTTCTCAAACTTCGACCACAAATACTGTGTGTAGTCTACTTCCGTACATCCTACACACCGATAACTTAAATACTCGACCGATAGTTTTCGTCTCCGGCCGCGCAAAAAGTTATGATGAACAAGAAAGTTCGTTAACGCTCACAATCCAGGCCGCACGTATACTTTCGTATCTTGAAGCGAAATTGCTCGTCTACCCTAGGTCAAGCATATAGATCCAGTACTTTCGTAGCTCTAAAAATACAAATTGGCTTCCCTAGGTCAAGATCTTGGTATTGGAACGTTAGACATGTTGGTAAGCTCGTAGAATCCCGGGCGAGCCACCTTGGTGATTTTGTAAGGTCCTTCCCAATTGGCTTCCAATTTTCCAGCATTGCGTTCGGCTGTGTTTTGAAAACTTTCCGGAAGACCAGATCTCGCTCGTTGAACTTCCGGTTCCGAACGTTGGAATTGTAATATTTGGTCGTTGCTTGTTGGTAATTCTGAATTCGTATGAGTGCTTGGTCGCGCCTTTCATTCATTAAGTTGAGCTCGTCGAGAAGCATTAAGTGATTAAGTCCATCTTGCCCAGGAAGAAGTCTACGTCGCACACCTGGAAATTCTACTTCGGGAGGGATTACGCACTCTGTTCCGTATACGAGAGCGAAGGGTGTCGCTCTTGTGGCTCGACGCGGGTAGTCCGATAAGTCCATAGTATGCCTTCAAGTTTGTCGGCCCAACGACCTTTCTTGGCGTCGAGGCATTTTTTCAGACCGTCAAGTATAGTCTTGTTGGCAACTTCTGCTTGTATGTTCCCTTGTGGGTATCGTGGTGTTGATTTGCTTAGCCGTATCTTCCATTTCTCGCAAAATACCTCGTATCTTGTTGAGATGAATTGAGATCCGTTGTCAATGACGATCTTTCTTCTTCATATGCACCTCATACGCCTGCATCATCTCAATCACCTGATCGAACTTCAACTCATCTGAGTTTAGGAAAACATCAATAGCAGACTTGTGCGACTGAAACTTAGCAAGGAAGCTCCTGAGAAACTTCTTCATGAGCTTCTTGTCCTTGTATCTCTTCTCCAAAACAATTGCCTCCTAAGAAATTGAACTCAACTTGCTGCTGAACTCATCAACAGACTCACCATCTCCCATGGTCAGATTCTCAAAGTCTGAGGCCAAAATATCAAGTCGAGTACGTTTCACATTACTGGTGCATTCAAATGAGACATGCAGGATGTTCCATGCCTCCTTGGCGGATGTAGACGTGAAAATAATTCAGTATAAAAATTTAAATAGTAAAAATAATAATTATAAAAGTATTTTTTGATAAATTAAAGAAAATACTTTCAGATTTACCTTTATTTGATTTAACTATTTTTTTTAAAAAAAGAATTTTTTAACAAAAAAAAATAATATAAAAATGAAACAACACTAGGATTTAATTAGTCAAAGAAAGAAAATAAAAGGAAATGCTTTCAAGTAAATATAGGAAAAATATTTCAAAATACTAATGTTAATATTTTTCTTATTTTAAATATATTCAGCAAACAAATAAAGTAACTATGGAAATGTAACTTTCAATAAAACTAGTAAGAAATCAAGTAAAATGAAATATATTTATACATATTTTAAAATAAAATAAAATAAATATTTTAATCACTTAAACATATGTCTTGGGCCCTTGGGCCATGTATATCCCAATCGGAAAAATGCCTAAAGAACCATGAATTCACACATTTCAGCCCAAAAATATCTTGAACTATGAGATGGACAAAAAAAAACTTCGACTTTTGTTGACTCAATTTTTTAATCTCAGATTTTAGTCGACTAAGCCAATTTATGCTCGTCGTGAATGATACATGGATTTTTACCTATATCAATTACCTAAAATGCCTATTGAGCATAAAAGGATCGAACCAAGGGTTAAGTTTCAATCACTAGGAATACATACTACTAAGTGAGTTAAGCAAGCAAATATGGATTTGTGATTAAGAAGCTAAAATGAAAACAAAACAAGCTAAAGCAATAAACAAGTTATCCAATTCAATGAACAAAAATGAATCCAAGGATAGGGTTATTGAAATAGAGTGATCCAAGTCCTAATTGTGATGTCTAAAGCTTTATGAAGACTAATCCCTAGGGTAATAGATCCTAATTTAGACTAATCCTATATCTAGGCACTAATTACTTTACTAATCATTAATACCATTAGCAAATTGTCATTTGTGGAACAACCATTAGCAAGCATTGAGAACATATAAACAAGATCAACCAAATAATCACTCTAGACAACTAATCCCTTAGGCTAGAAATGAAAATCTCTTGAAAAGTTCCTCTAGGCATTTCATCAAGCACCTTGTGTGCATGAAATGCCTCATGTCTAGATCCACTTTCCCAAGCTTGATCCATCATTAAAATCACTTAACAAGAAAGGATAAAAGATATTCTACCCTAAGACATCACAAATCAAGCCTTGGATCATCTAATTCTACCCCATCCCTAGATCCTAAATAACTACTAAAACCCCATAAAGGACCTCTCAAAATCGATGGAGAAAGAGAGAGAATCCATGGATGGTTCTTGTGTAATCAAAGAAGAGATGAGATAGGAAGAAGAGATTCAATTAAAGAAACAATCAATTGCATAAATTAAAGGATCTCTCTCTCCAAAAATCTACTTCTCTCCTAAAGGGGAAGGTATTTTTGAACAAAGAAAGCATAAGAATTAAAATTAGGGTTTTTGGGCTTATAAATAAAAATAGGCGAACCGGGTCAACCCGGAACAAACCGGGAATTGACCCGGTCGGATCTTGGATGCGTCTTCAATAAATTCGTGGCATCTCCCTAGCCTGATGTCCAAATGACATGATGTTTGCTTGTATGAACAGCTAACTCTTCCCTCTACAACTTTCATGAAGGCCGGAGAGGCTGAATATGATCGGAAGAACTTCGTTTTACCGGTTCATTGGACGATGTTATCTCTTCTCGGCCAGGCAGATCATGCTTCAGTGTCTTGGCCATAAAATCCGATCCAGAGGTCCAAATTATATGATTCAAACTCATGTGTAAATCTGATTCACTTCTTGACAAGTTTCATGAAGACCACTGGAGTTGTTTCATACCGGAAGGCCTTCGTTTTTTCGGTTATTTGGACAGTTTCATCTTCACTCGGCCAGACGGATGTAACTTCAGTAAATCCGTCTTATCTCCCTATTCATACGTCCAAATAACCCGATTCAAACTCCTGTGTAACGCGGATTCACTCCTCTACAACTTTGGTGAAGAACACCGAGGCTAATTCGAAGTGGAGACCTTTCAATACCGACGTCACTCCTCGGTACCACACGTCGGTGCTAAGCAATTTTCCCTCTGGTTCCACACCGACCAGTTGCACCGACCAGTGACCTCGGTATTGAAGAAACCGTCTCGGCCAGGCGGACCTATCTCTGGTAAATCAGCCATATCTCTCAAACCACACGTCCGAATGACTTGATTCAAACTCCTATGGTTAGAGGACTTATCGGGCTACAACTCTAATGAAGATTCCAAGAGCTCGATCAAATCGGATCGCCTTCTTCGGATCGGTTCTTTGAAACGTTCCGGATGGTTCCTCTCGAGTCTTTAAGCACCAAATCTCCAAACGCCACCAATTGTTTCCAAACACCTAGAAAACTCCTCAAAACATGCAAAAGACTCACTAGGACCTAATGCAGCTCCTAATACTCTAAGTGGAACAAAACAAGTATGAAATGCCATGAAGATCCAAGTAAATAATCTAAAACCTACATGATATGCATGTTTAAACTATGCAAATTATGGACACATCAATTCTCCCAAACTTAAACCTTTGCTTGTCCTCAAGCAAACAAGATCAAGACTGAGAGATGCAATGCAATGCAAGTGGAGCTCGAACCTATAAGAAGCATAAGAAATAATCGCACTCAACGTCCAAGTTACTAGTTATAGGATGCACCAAAGTTGTCTACTCAAAAGGAGTTAGCCATTTCCTTCACAACATGCAACAAAGCCAAACCTCAACCTAGACAAACCATCATATTCTCTAGCCTCTTAACATTTATTAATGGTTTTATCCGTGAATTGTGCTTATGCAAAATTAGATGAAACCGCTTGGCTAAAGGACCGGTTATGAGATGAAGGTGATCTCATCGATATGCAAGGGTAAATAAACACAAGGATCTCTCAATGAACGAGCAAATTTTAACAAAATGCTAAAGGTAAAAGGCAACTTATGCATACAAGGAAAAACTCTCGTCTACCCCGAATGCCTAGAGTGTCACTAACCTTAGCCCAATCTAACTCGTCCTTGCCCGATCCTAAGCTACCATTTTTATCCCAAGGCACTTTGCCTTCTTAGACCTTTACGCTCTTCTTTGATTTCCTTTTTCGCCTTCTTCCTCATTAGGGGTTTGCTTCTTCATCTTGGTTATGGTTGATGCTCCTTTTCGTTTTCACTTAACTCTTTTCTTTTTCTTCTTTTTGGTTCATGCCTCTTCTTTTCTTTGTAGCTTGGCCTTTTTGGCCTTCTTTTCTTCTTTGTCTCTTGAGGCTTTTCTTAGTTACTGAGAGCTTGTTGTTAATCACACTTGCACCAACCATACCATTCATTTTGTACTCCCCTCTTCATCGTCCTTCTTTCATTCCACCATAATCATCAAAGATCAAGCCATTCCCCTAAATATTTTTAACATTTCCCCATTCTCAAACTTTAAGAACTGCCACCTATCTAACCTAGTTCTAGATTAGCTCATTGATGTTGGAACTAAGACTACACAAGAGTGCTTCCTTGTCGCCCTAAACCTAACACGTTTTGTCAAGTTCACTCCAAAAAGACCTCACAAGACACACACAAAAGATTGGGGGCTAGATGGCATGGTGGGGAAACAAATCCAAAGATGGGATTTGGCTATTTGGACAAGCAAGGGTGGTGAAAAGGAAGAAGAATGTCCAAATATTTATAAGTGATCCACGATTCCATTTAAGTTTGCACAAGCGCAATAATTACATGTCAAGTTATGGTTATCACTTAGATGAGGCTAGATTCAATTCAAGCTTGCTTCAACCAAGGAAAGGCAATGATGCATGTGCTCTAACAAATGGTTCATCCTTGATTTCAGATTCAACTTCAATGCATCAAACAACTAATAACTTGGGCGTTGAATCAATTGATAATTAAGCTACTTTCAAGGTTGTCATTACTCCATGCTTATGCAAATGCAAACTACACACCACCTACAAGTGAATATGCAATCCTAAATGTTCTAAAATTTTCAAATTTATTGAAAATGCATGATATGCATGAGACTCAAGTGCAAAAGAGAAGATAAGAGCATAAAACATGAGGTCAAATACCGGTCTCTCCCCCAAACTTAAATCACACTGTCCCGGTGTGAAATAAATTCAAAGAAGAGACCCAAAACAAAATATAATATGCTAAGACTTTAAAAGGGAAAGAGATACTTACATGGAGGAGTGCCACTATGTGAATGGAGAGCATGGAGAATTGATAAGCTTTCCAACATCAAACGCCCTTGGCTACCTTGCCATCACTTTTCTACTATCAATGACCTTGCAACCACTTAACCAAAAGATCAAAAACGCCCAAGAAACACAAAATAAAACTAGAAAGCGAAAGAATATATACAAGGATAAACATGGGAATGTGTCTCAAGTGCGCTTTGTTTTACGTCGCTAAGTTTGACGTTGGTTACCCTTTTAGGCGGGTGAGAGAGGAGTGTGAGCACTCCAAGGCGGATCTTTAAGCTCGAGCTTGCGCACCTTGCTCATTACCTCTTCAAGACCGGCTTCTCCTTTTTCTTTGAGCTCGGGAGTGAGGATTGCCTTGGCCGAGGCAAAGGGCTTAGATCGGCCTTTTCATTTGATCTTGTACTCAATCTCTCCATCCTTGTGCTTCCAAGGAGTGAGAGTCATCATAGACGGTTGGCTCGGCTCAGATTTAAACCCATGATGCTTACTCGATCCGTTTCGCATCGTAGCCTTGGCTTTTGTCTTCTTCTTTGTGCCCTTGCTACCCTCAACGTCCTTCTCCATTGTGGTGGGAGGGATCGGTTCCAAACAAGTGATCATGTCAACTTCCTAAGCTTCCTTGTCATTACCATTACCCAAATCTTTTCTCTCAAGAGACTTCTCTTCCTCTTCATAGACCTTTGGGGGTGGAGCTTCTTCAACCATATCACATCTACCCACATACAATATTTCTTCTTCTTGAGACTCATCATCCTTCATGGTGATTGTACCACAAAGTTTATTAGAAGAAGTCCTCATTTGGTAGAACACTTTATCATCCACATTCAAGAGAACTACCCTTTGCTCTTTGAAGTCCATTCTAGCACCGATAGTGAGTAGGAACGGGGTTCCAAGGAGAAGAGGGAATTTGTTGGTTTTTCTCATCTCCATGACCACAAAGTCCGTTGGGACTATGCAATTCCCAACCTTGAGTGGATAGTCTTCGAGGAGACCAAGTGGCTTCCTTGAAGAAGCATCTCCAAAGGTGATAGGTGAGGGATGATAGGCAAGGGTTCTTATACCAAGGCTCTTGAGCATTCATGGGACATGACATTCACACCTGACCCGGAATCACACAAAGCATCCTCAATCTCCAAATCTCCAAGAGAGCAAGCTATAGAGAATTTACTGGGATTACCAAGCTTGGGGAGAGACTTAGACTCGATCCTAGTTGAGCTTGGTGAGTCTTTGCATTCAACTAAGGTCACATTTTCATTCTTCTCAAGGGTCACTCCCCCACCTTGTTCCTTAATGTCCTCATTGAGCTTCGAGGGAGCTTGAGATCCGTAGAGTAGAAGCTCAATCTCATTAGTGGCGGCTTCATGATCTTCGATGGGACGTGGCTCCTTTAAGAAGATGGCATTGCAATACTCCTTTGCTTTCCCATTTGAAGAGCTTTGTTGTACTTTGTCTCCATTGTTTCCCTTGGTCTCCATTTCGTGCACTTTGGAACTCAATGCCTCAAGCTTCTTGTGGAGATCATTGTATGAGCAAGCTACCTTGGTATTTATTTCCTCCATCTTCTTGCTTATATTCAATGCTCCACTTGCTTGGCCTTGGAGAAGTTGTTGAAGAACATTTTTCACATCAAAGTCTTGAGGCATGGAGTTAGTGCCTTGAGATTGTGGGGCAAAGATTTGTTGATAACCACCTTGGTTTGGTTGGAAGTTGTTTTTGGGAGCATAGCTTTGTTGGTGATTAAGATGGGCTTGACTTTGGTTGCCATAAGTGTTGTTGAAACCTCTTTGATAGCCACCATTGTTCCCAATGTAATGCACTTCTTCGGTGTTGCTCAAATCCACCATTTCTTCACCAACGAAGTGAAACGGTTTAGTGGAAGCATTGAGAAGCTTGTCCATCATGGTAGCTTGCTTCTCCATCATGAATGATTGCTTATCTAACCTCTCATGGAGAGCCATCATAGCTTTGGTTCGTTTTTGCTCCTCAAAGTCACTTGTGGCTCTTGTAGACCGGTCATAGTCATCACCATAAGTGCCATCACTCAATGCAAGGTTCTCTACCAACTCCATTGCTTCATTCACTTCTTTGCCCAAGAAGCTTCCATTAGAGGCGGTGTCAAGCAACATGCGGATCTTGGGCAATGCTCCACGGTATAGAATGCTTAGGAGTGAAGCATCCGAAAATCCATGATGAGGGCATTGCGATGTATAGCTCCTAAACCGCTCACATGCTTCATTTAAGCTCTCATTCGCTCTTTGAGTGAAGCTTGATATCTCGTCCCTTAGCTTGGCCGTTCTTGAGTGGGAGAAGAACTTGGCAAGAAAGGAGGTTTTACATTGATTCCAAGAGGTGATGGAACCTTGTGGGAGGTTCTTTTCCCATTGCTTTGCCTTGTCTCCAAGAGATAAAGGAAACAACCTTAGCTTGAAGCTATCCTCCGACACTCCATTCATCTTTGTCAAGCTACAAATACGGTCAAAGTGATCCAAATGATCAAGAGGGTCTTCTACCGCAAGGCCATGAAACTTGTTACTTTGCACCATGTTGATGAAGCTTGCTTTGACCTCAAAGTCATTGCATTCAACCGGTGGTGCATGAATCCCTTGGCGGTTGACATGAGCATTTGCCGCATCACCCGCTCCAACAACGTTTTGAGCTCTAGCATTATGGGCGGGTGGGTGGTGGTTTCCATTACCACCATATGCTCCTTGATGTGGAGCTTGGTCGACGTTTTCATTCTCTATATCCATACCCAACCTCTCAATGTGTTGAGCACGCCTTCTTTCTCTCCTTTCTCTAACCCAACGGTCCAAGAGGTGTATGTTGTCGATTGGTTCAACAAGGTTGTGTACACCTCTAGCTCTTGTGTTCATGTACCTACAAGAGAAAGCTTGAAAGAAAGATTAGTAACCAAAAGATAAGAAAAAGGTTTAATCTCAAAAAGAAGTAAAATCCTAATGTTGAAAGCTAGACCCAATTGGCAACGGCGCCAAATTGATACATGGATTTTTACCTATATCAATTACCTAAAATGCCTATTGAGCATAAATGGATCGAACCAAGGGTTAAGTTTCAAGCACTAGGAATACATACTACTAAGTGAGTTAAGCAAGCAAATATGGGTTTGTGATTAAGAAGCTAAAATGAAAACAAAGCAAGCTAAAGCAATAAACAAGTGATGCAATTCAGTGAACAAAAATGAATCCAAGGATAGGGTTATTGAAATAGAGTGATCCAAGTCCTAATTGTGATGTCTAAAGCTTTATGAAGACTAATCCGTAGGTAATAGATCCTAATTTAGACTAATCCTATGTCTAGGCACTAATCACTTTACTAATCATTAATCCCATTAGCAAATTGTCATTTGTGGAACAACCATTAGAAAGCCTTGAGAACATATAAACAAGATCAACCAAATAATCACTCTAGACAACTAATCCCTTAGGCTAGAAATGAAAATCTCTTGAAAAGTTCATCTAGGCATTTCATCAAACACCTTGTGTGCATGAAATGCCTCATGTCTAGATCCACTTTCCCAAGCTAGATCCATCATTAAAATCACTTAACAAGAAAGGATAAAAGATATTCTACCCTAAGACATCACAAATCAAGCCTTGGATCATCTAATTCTACCCCATCCCTAGATCCTAAATAACTACTAAAACCCCATAAAGGACCTCTCAAAATCGATGGAGAAAGAGAGAGAATCCATGGATGGTTCTTGTGTAATCAAAGAAGAGATGAGATAGGAAGAAGAGATTCAATCAAAGAAACAATCAATTGCATAAATTAAAGGATCTCTCTCTCCAAAAATCTACTTCTCTCCTAAAGGGGAAGGTATTTTTGAACAAAGAAAGCATAAGAATTAAAATTAGCGTTTTTGGGCTTATAAATGAAAATAGGCGAACCGGGCCAACCCGGAACAAACCGGGTATTGACCCGGTCGAATCTTGGATGCGTCTTCGATAAATTCAAGGCATCTCCCTAGCCTGATGTCCAAATGACATAATTTTTGCTTGGTTGAACAGCTAACTCTTCCCTCTACAACTTTCATGAAGGCCGGAGAGGCTTAATATGATCGGAAGAACTTCGTTTTACAGGTTCATTTGACGATGTTATCTCTTCTCGGCCAGGCAGATCATGCTTCAGTGTCTTGGCCATAAAATTTGATCCAGAGGTCCATATTATATGATTCACTCCTCTACAAGTTTCATGAAGACCACTGGAGTTGTTTCATACCGGAAGGCCTTCGTTTGTTCGGTTATTTGGACGGTTTCATCTTCTCTCGGCCAGACGGACATACCTTCAATAAATCTGTTGTATCTCCCTATTCATACGTCCAAATAACCCGATTCAAACTCCTGTGTAAAGCTGATTCACTTCTCTACAACTTTGGTGAAGACTACCGAGGCTAATTCGAAGTGGAGACCCTTCAATACCGACGTCACTCCTCGGTACCAGACGTCGGTGCTAAGAAAATTTCCCTCTGTTTCCACACCGAGCAGTTGCACCGACCAGTGACCTCGGTATTGAAGAAACCGTCTCGGCCAGGCGGACCTATCTCTGGTAAATCAGCCATATCTCTCAAACCACATGTCCGAATAACTTTATTCAAACTCCTATGGTTAGAGGACTCATCGGGCTACAACTCTAATGAAGACTCCAAGAGCTCGATCAAATCGGATCGCCTTATTCTGATCGGTTCTTTGAGATGTTCCGGATGGTTCCTCTCTAGTCTTTAAGCACCAAATCTCCAAACGCCACCAAGTGTCTCCAAACACCTAGAAAATTCCTCAAAGACATGCAAAAGACTCACTAGGACCTAATGCAGCTCCTAATACTCTAAGTGGGACAAAACAAGTATGAAATGCCATGAAGATCCAAGTAAATAATCTAAAACCTACATGATATGCATGTTTAAACTATGCAAATTATGGACACATCAGTGAACCAGATTAACAGCCGAATGAGACTGGGTTAAATCCAGTTAGCAGGGTTAAATTTAAAACGACTGTGTTTTGTTTTGATACACAAAATCCCAAATTTACTTTATTACCCTAAATCGTCGTGTTCTTCCCCAAATATATTTTCTCTCACTCGAACTTTTTCCCAAATCGATTCTCTGTTAGTCATCTGCAAACGCATTCTGTCAATATCGATTTTCTCTCACTTTTATCTCTAATTCTCTCGTTCATCTTGACATTTTCACATATGAGTTCTAATTCTGAAAACACACTACAAGAATACAGCGATTTGGCGACTGCATAAGGAGTCGCATAGTAGTCGCTAAAAGTTGTAATACGACTACATAGCGACTAAAACCTGTAGTCGTTAATCCTTAGTCGCTAAATTAAGTAGTCGTAAATATAGTCGCCAAATGGCGACTACGTAACGACTGGACAGTGTAGACGTTACGTAGTCGTAAAGTAGTCGCAACTTTTGTAAAGTTTGTAGTCGTACATGTAGTAGCCAATTGACGACTACTTTATGACTGGATATTGTAGACGTAACGTAGTCGTTAAGTAGTCGTAATTGTTGTGACTAATCAGCGACTATTCTATGTCTATTAAACGACTATTTGCCGACTATTATGGTCATCAGACTTTGCGTATTTAAATATGTTACGACTACTCAGCTACTCTTATGCAACTATTTGGCGACTAATAGGCGACTGTTTAGTGACTATATTTGTTAACAAAACAAGAATATGGTACAATTGAATCACGTTTGTTTTGTTTTTCAAATTCTTTGAAACCTGTGTTACAAATAAAAAGATACAAAGTAAAATAAAGACATTATACAGAAAAGACCATTTCATTACCAATATTATTGTTTCAAACATGAGTTTACAAAAGCCAAAACATAAATAAAAACAAGTTCAAGTACACAAAAAAAAGAGATTAGTGACTTAAGGTATGTTCCTTGGATCTGGTAGAAAGGCTGATGGAAGCATTGCGGTTGTTGCTGGTATTGAATGTGATGCCACAAAGTCTAGAAACCGCGGATCGGTTTGTCTCAGGTACTTTTCCACCAATGAGAAGTGCTCGAACTTGTCCTTTTGCTCAGCCACATATCTTTTGTGCTCTGATTCACGGGCAGCAACCTCAGCATCACGATGTGCATTGTAAGCAGCCTGCTCTTCGATTTTCTTCTAAGCTTCCTTTAGTTGCTCTTGCAGTGCGACAAAAGATGAACAGTCTCCTGGTTGCTTGCGTTTGCCATTGAGAAGACTCTCCTTCAGGCTTCCAAACCCATAAAGATTTCCTCTTGAATCCTTCTCGGTTGCCTGTGAAAAGGAACAGAAAAAAAAATTCTGGTGTATGACAAACGATGAATTATATGAAATATGAAGTATATGAAATATGAAAGAAACATGAAGTATATGAAATATGAAGTATGAAGTATATTAAATATGAAACGATGAAGACAAACGATGAAGTATAAAATATGAAATATATGAAATATAAAAGAAAGATGAAGTATGAAGTATATGAAATGTTACCTCAAGAAAGATTAACATATACTCATGTGGTGTTAGGTCTCCAGGTCGCGACGCACCGTCAGAAACTTCTGAACTCTCTACCCCGAGCTCAAATAACTTTTGTTGCACCTTCTTCTCATATGCTTCAACAATTTTCTCCGCCTTCCTATCGACATATGTACCGTCAGCCTTTGTATGTGTCTTTTTGAAAACCTCACCAAGGATTATAACTGAATACAAGGATTATAACTGAATACAATATACAACCAACACTAAACAGAATATGACAAAACAGAAGTAATATGACAAAAAAAAAGAAATTGAAAAGTTACTAACCATTTCGGATTGGATTTGTTGATAGGACTTAGGCCCTGATAAGTGAATGTGATAACATAGACCTTTACAGTCAGACAGACGAGCAGCTGAATATGTGACACTCCTTAGCTTTGCTTCTTCTGTGTCCCAGTATGCTGTCATCGTTGCCCAGAGAGTGTCACCTATCCAATTAGGTCTCTCTCGACTAATCCTCACGGTGCTAACAATGTCTTTCATCATGCGTTGACAAATCTCCTTGAAATAGCCTTGAACCGTCCCTGTTATCAATGGATCTCATGTGTGGGTTTTCTACATTACAAAGAGAATTTGATGTTGGTAAAACATCACAAGCAAAGCTATATGCGAATGCGAAAGAACAGAAAACTTACCGCGAACTCGAGAAAGTATCTTTCTTGCCTCTCTCGAGGCACAACTGTCCAACTATAGTAGGGAGCATCAAATTTGTTTGTAAAGACTTTAGTAATTGACCTAACCAGTTTAGATCCTCTGTCACGTGTAAACCTGCAAAAGCAAGTAGACATCAATCCTACACATACACACACACAAAACAGAACACACATTGACAAAAATCTGAGATCCGAATTAAGACACAGCACAATGCATTTCCATAAAACATAACATTTAAGACAATACAAAGAAAAGAAAGAAAGACAAGACAAGTAAAGAAAGAAAACAAACCAGTAGACAACAATCCTAGACAATCAGACAAGAAACAGAAAATAAAACAAGTAGAAATCAATCCTAGACGATAACAATCCTAGACAATCAGAAAATAAAACAAGTACACAACAATCCTAGACAATCAACGTTGCAATCCTAGAAACAGAACACACATTGACACACACACACACAACTATCTATATTGGATGATACACATACACACACACAAAACAGAACACACATTGACAATGAGTATCCAACATTGAGAATCTAACAACTTCAAAAGACAGCTAGAAGACATTAAGAAATCCGATTTACCTTGCGATACACTTACCAGGTTGAGTTCGGCGTCGGTGTGGGAGAGAGGACGGTGGTGAATCTATCCCGGTCTGGCATCATAAGCAAGGCATTCAGCGCCCTTAGTGTGTCCTCTTGGAGATCCGGCTAACCTGGTGCAATTTCGTCATGGAAGTTGTGCCTTCCAGAAGATGGATGGTTGTGTTCTCCAGACGCCGGAGTGTTCTCCAGTGGAGCCAAAGCCGCCGCAGGTAATTCTTCTTCACGGTGTTGAGGCATCGAGTCCGGGAATAGTTCTTGTGGCGGTGGAAAGCTCAGGAAACTTGGTGCTGACGATGCCGGTTGAGCGTTCACGGGGACTTGAGGTGTTGTCGACTGATTCAGAAGTTGGGGTGGCGGCATAAAGTTGTACTGCGGCGGTAGAGAGGTTGGGGTTCGCGACGAAGAAGGCGACACTCCGACTCTCTGAGAAACATTGGAAGTCATTAAGTCATTCTTTTCTTCCCTGCTCGTTTGCTCTTATCTCCCGGCATCGTTATGTGGATTCGAAGGCGAATATCTAAGAAGAAGAAGAAGATCGGAGGTGATGAGAGTCGCAAAGGTGAGAGCAAATGGACGTAGGGTTTTCGCAAAGAAATGGTAAAGTTTTTTTTTTTAATCGGAAAACAAGAATACTTATTAAACGTTTTGTGTGTTCATAAACATTGAAATGACTTTAGCATATTGGTAATTCACCAACTCCCAACTCCATCATCCCCGGTTTCGATTCTCTGTGAATACGGAGAACTTTTTTCTTTTTTTTTATCTTTTCGATATAGTTATTAATATTTATGTTTGAATAATAATAATTAAAGACTTTAGCATATTGGTAATTCTTCCTCTTATGATCCATCAACCCACGGTTCGAGTCTCCGTGAAGACGGAAATGATTTTTTTTTTGTAATCTTTTCTACTTATTAATATTTAACTGTGATCCACCCATGGTTCGAATTCTAGGGAGTACGAAAATGTTTTTTTTTGTAATCTTTTCTATTTATTAATATTTAACTGTGATCCACCCACGGTTCGAATCCTAGTGAGTACGAAAATGTTTTTTTTAAAAATCTTTTATACTTACTTATTAATATACGGAGATGTATTTTTTTTTACTCATAACGACATATAATGTAAACGAGAAATTACACCAAAATTCTGACATAAGTAACATAGTTAATTAGTAGTGTTCTTCGTCATCTTATTCTTCATCAGAAGACGACAAATTACATAGAAATTCGTCTTCTGGGTCTGCATCTCTGACATCGTAATCGAGGTTTACTGGGTCTCCTTGGACGAAATTGTCGAGTACGAGTTCTTCATTTTTTGTTATCAATACAGCATCATCATTTTCTGTTTGCAAAAGAGTCGGTTCTTTCTTTTCATAATACCCTGAAATATTTCCCCTCGGATTCACTTTTAGAACATTGAGCCACAACTGCTTCGGTTTCTTTGTATATGGGTACGGAATATAACAAACTTGATCCCCTTGCAAGGCTATTGTAATATAAATGTATATATAAGTTATACATATGTATATTGACATTAATAAAATGCTATATATAAATATTGTCATAAGTACGTACCTATAATAAATGGTTCATATTTATTATATTTTCTCGATGAAAGAACGTCTACCACGCCACCATTGCTCCTCCGAGTGCCTCTACCGATAACAGGATCATACCAATTACACTTAAAAAGCGTGATTCTCAAATTGACCATCCCCTCGTACTCGAGTTCTATGATATCAGTTAAGGTCCCGTAGAAATCAGCTTCATCGGATGCATCAGTGTAATTTTCACTTTTAACACTGACCCCATAGTTACATGTCTTTCGTCCAGCGCCGTGATTCTGCGTATGAAACAAATAGCCTCTTGTAAAATACATTGGCCAGGTTTTGGCCTTAATCAAAGGTCCATGCACTATCTCTTGAACCCAAGTAGGAAATGGATTTGTGGCGTTCCAGTAAGAAACCTGCATATATATAAAAAATAGCGTAAATACATATAAGTATACAGATATGAATAGTTATGAAATTTTTGAGACATACATATTCTTTCACCCATAAATGATATTCGTCAGCTCTTTTTGCTGCGAGTTCTTTTTCGGAAAGTCCTGGATATTTTGCAGAAATAAATTCCTCGAACATACCACACAAGACCAACACAAATATGAGAAATTAAACAAATGTTAAATATATTAAAACGCAATCTGAGAGCGATGCCAACTTATATACCTCTCAATTGGTTGAAAATAGTCACAATTTCGTAAAACATATGCATGTGCGCATTGATAGTCTCTCTCTAAGAGCCATATTTCATGCATTTCTCCACTTCGACGGCCTACGTGAGTAAATATAGAAGGTACTCCAGGGACATGATATACGGGGACTTCACCTTCATCGAATCTTGTTAACCTGACGAATGAGTAGCATGTGTATACAAATTAAATGGCAAAGTGGACATGATGTGATTGATTTTAGCATTTACCTTGATTTCGTTTGTATATTCGCGGCAAAGTATTGCTCTGAGAAATAAGCAATCTCGTCATTGATATATGATCCAACAATCGATCCTGCCGCATATCTTTTGTTCTTTGCTTTCCCTTTCAACTTTTTGAAAAACCTTTCGAAAGGATACATCCACCTATACTGGACAGGGCCTCCTAATTCAACTTCATAGGGGAGATGTATAGGCAGGTGCTCCATCACATCGAAAAATGAAGGTGGAAAGATCTTTTCTAAATTGCATAGTATTAAAACTATGTGCTGTTTTAGAATTTAAACGCGACTTGTATGCAAAGTTCTCGAACATAAGTCCTGGAAAAATGCTCCAACCCCTACAATATACGCGAACATTGCATTAGGTTACTAGATAAGTTACTATAATTTTATTTAAATAAATTGTCGTAATTAGTACATGATAACGCAAGGTGGACATTCCGATCTAGGAGTTCTGCAAAGATAAATGGAAGTAACCGCTCCATAAAAACATGGCAGTCATGACTCTTCATGCCTGAAAACTTTTGGTTGTCCATATCAGCACAAGTAGCTAAGTCTGACGAATAACCATCTGGGAACTTAACCGCGTTCTTCACACATTCCAATAAACTTTTTCTGGCTTCTTCTGTCAATGTGAAGGATGGGAAAGGAGCTTTACCCGCACTATCAATATGTAAGTGTGGTCAAGAACAAAATCGTTCTATATCCAATCTTGACATGATGTTGTCTTTCGATTTACCTTTCACACTCGTAAGAGTATTCATGATGTTGTCAAAAAAATTCTTCTCTATAGGCATCACATCAAGACAATGACGGAGATTAAGGTCCATCCAGTACGGCAGCTCACAGAATATGATTTCCTTGTGCCAGTTATGTTGCTTCCCATACCCCGACTTCTTCTTTTCGCGACCGTTTCCACCAACATCCGTTGTTTTTGATGATTTTACACCAACCAACCGCTCGAAATAAACTTGCTCACCCGTCAAAGACGGAGGTGGATGCTCTCTCGGAGCGTCTTTTCCCTTTAGGAAGTCTTTTTTATTCCTCCTCAATGGATGACCATGAGGAAGAAATCTTCGGTGACAATCAAACCAACACGTCTTCCTTCCATTAGGTAGACAAAATAACTTAGTATCTTCCATGCAAACTGGATAAGACAATTTACTATGGGTTGTCCATCCAGATAACATGCTATATGCCGGAAAGTCGCTTATCGTCCACATCAGCACTGTTTTTAGATTAAAATTTTGATTCAAAGACACATCGTATGCATTGACGCCATTAGACCATAACTCTTTTAACTCCTCAATAAGAGGTCGGAGGAAGATATCTAGACTACCTCGCGGATGATTTGGCCCAGAATTCAGAATTGTAAGAAATATATTCTCTGTATTCATGCACATCCCCGGGGGTAAATTATATGGTGTCAAGATCACAGACCACAACGAATGATTATAAGACATGCCAAATGGATTGAATCCATCTGTACATAATCCAAGATAAACGTTACGGGGTTCTTCAGCAAACCGGGGATGTTGATCTTGAAAATATCTCCACTCCGCCGCATCAGACGGATGACCCATTTCTCCCTCCTTTGCTTGGTGCTCGGCAAGCCATCTCATTGCGGCTGCAGTCTTCTCGCTCTAATACATTCTCTTTAATCTGTCAGCAATAGGTAGATACCACATACGACTGTATGGTACTTTGGTTCTACGCCGGTTGTTCTTAGGCTTCCATCTTTGTGCACCACAAAACCTACATTTATCCTCCTTCTCGTCCTCTTTCCAGAAGATCATACAATTGTTAATACAAACATCAATTGTATGATATGGGAGACCTAAATTGCGCATCAATTTTTCTGTCTTGTAATGTGAACCGGTTGACTTGTTTCCTTCAGGTAAATAGTCTGTCAAGATTCCGCAAACCGAATCCACTAACTTTTCACTCATATTATATTCTGCCTTATTTTGCATGACTCGAGCAGCTAAGGATAACTGCGAGTGACCTTCACGACAACCATCATATAATAGATTATTTGCACCTTCTAACAAGTCGTAGAATTTATTTGAATGGTTACATACCGGTTCTTCTACATTCTGATAACTACCATCCTGATGATAGTTATCAAAACTCGCGTTTTCACGAAATGCATCATTCACCATATCCACATATCTATCTTCTACTACATTACCCACTTCTTCACTCCCACTTACATACGTCGTATCAACATAACTACTCGATCCTAAATCCATATTGATTTCTTCCCCATGCTTATACCAAACATAATAATATGGCATAAATCCTCTGCTATAAAGACGATTCCAAATTCTTGTTCCCGGGATAAATTTCTCGTTCTTGCAAACACTACAAGGGCAGAAAAACTTACTGCCATTACTTTGTGTTAGAGGTTGGCTATTTGCAAATGTCATGAATTGCTCCACCCCCGTTGTGAACTCTGCCGAGAAATTTTCCGTCGCCTCATCGAACCTCTTATACATCCACTCCCGGATATTACTATAATTGTAATTTCCCGACATTATTTAACTAATAAAAACTGATTTTTTTTTTTTGGTTTTTTTGTTTTTGAGATCGGATGAAGAGAAGAAATGAGGTGAATTTTACTTATATAAACATTTATGGCGACTACTAAGCGACGATTTACACCTGTTTTTCCACCTGTATTTAACGATTGTTTACCGATTACAGTGCGACCCGCCGAAATAGTCGCCTAATAGTCGCAGAGTTAGCGACTATTACGCGACTGTTATATCCCCTTTAAAATGTTGTCGGACATTAGTCGTAAAATAGCGACTATTGTACCGACTATCTACTGTAGTCGTCAATAAGCGACTCTTTTACGACTATATTTTATTCGTCGCTAAATAGTCGTAAAATAGTCGTAAAATAGTCGGTAATTAGTCGCAACATTTAGCGACTAAATATGTAGTCGCCCTTTGCAGTCGCCAAAACGCAGTTTTCTTGTAGTGACATCTCTGAAATTTGCGAGTTTCCATTGAAGTGTTAGTGTGGACGTGATGTAAAGATCTATACATCTAAGACACAATAGAATCCATGACGACCTTTCTTACGGTGTCCAAGCAAAAGAGATGTAAGTCTATCCGATCGATTCTAAGAAAAATGATTTATTTGCGTTGAATAACCTCACATTATCTCACGTTCTCGTTTTAAAACTCTCATATTTTCCTTTGTTGATACATTAGGACCATTTGTTTAAATGGGTAGAAGATGTTGTCTTAGAGGAATTTGAAGATGTTTTACCAAAACTTGGAACCATTGACAGTGAGATTCGCAAGTACAAGTCTGACGTTGATGAGTTCAAAGCTGTGATCGAAGAATTGAAGAAGGAGATTGTATGGAGCAAAACCGAAATTCGAAAGTGAAAAGTGAATAACAAAATATGTTTTGTGTGTATTTGCTTCTTTACCATTGTAATTGTATGTTTTGTGGGTCTTTGCTTCTTTACCAACGTTATGGTTGGTAAAGCAAAAGAGAACAAAACTTGTTCTTGGATATTAGTTATGTATCTTTGCTGGCTTGTTGTTGTTGTTGAACCTATGACGCTTTTCTTGGGAAACGCTAATTAGTGTCTCAACCAAGACCGCTGGTACCGATTAGTACCCGAACTATTGACATGTGCTCAAACATACCCGAACTATTGAAAATTTGAATATTCATACCCGAACTCTATTTTTTTTTGCCGAAACATGCATTGACTCGTTTCCCGTTAGTCAACCCCGTCAAATTGTTAACGAAGCTGAGTCAGCTGCCATAGTAGAGTCCACGTGTCATCTTTGCTGGAACAAAACTTCAAAACTACGTCGTTTTATGAAAATAAAAAATAAAAAATACATCCGGGGAATCGAACTGTGGCCAATCATGTTACATGGTACTATGATACCACTACCCCAGATGCATTATTGGGGCCTAGATGCATTATTTGGGATGAGCCACACTATACAATAGTTATACTCGTCTTCGATTTTCCTCTGAAGAAAGAATTTTGCTCTAATAGCGAGCTTCTTCTTCTTCTATCCTCGTAGAAAGCGAAATTGAAACAAATCTATCCCCACCATTGAAGCTTCTTCTTCAAATTCGATTTTGAAACCGATTAGAAGATGGGAAAGGCGAAAGTAAGGAGCTTTGAATTGAAGGAGGATTGTTTCTCTCTGCGAATTTGAAATGTGGATTTAAACTTGATATTCCCCTCTGGATATGGCAAAGGGCAAAGGTAACTGTTTTGTGAATCAACCAACGATTTTATTAATCCAATCGAAATCAGTTGTGACAACCCAATTAAAACATTAATTTTAAGAAAACCAGAAGATGGAACGAAATTCTCGGGTTGAGGAAACCCAGTTAAAACGGTAATTTTTAGACCGACAATTGGCTATAGATCTACTCTCCGTTCAGACACAGTCGTCGCCGACATTGTTCATGTTTTATAAAAATTTCAGGTGAATCTGGTCGGAGGCTACTACGACTTCCGATGGCTTTCACGGTGACGATGATGGCTTGGAGCGTCATTGAATACGGCAATCCCGAGTCGGATCTCGCCGGAGAAACAGCAGCCGCCATGGCCGCCGCTTCAATCGTGTTACGCCGATCTAACCCTGCCTACTCTATGTTACTCAACGGGTCTTTTTCTAATGGTTGTGTGAGTACTATAAATATTTAATGGTGCGATCTATGACTAATAATTGTATCTGGTGTTGTGGTATTTCTGTCACTCATGAATTGATCACCCACGGTTTGAGTCCTCTGGAGGTCAATTTTTTTTTTTTTTTTTTACTGAAAACGACGTCGTTTTGTTGTTCCGTTCCAACGGGGATTCCACCGTGGCAGCTAACTCAGCTCCGTTAATAATTTGACAGGGTTGACTAACGGGAAACGAGTCAATGCATGTTTCGGCAAAAAAAAATAGAGTTCGTGTATGAATATTCAAAATTTCAATAGTTTGGGTATGTTTGAGCCCATGTCAATAGTTCGGATAGTAATTGGTACGAGCGGTCTTAGTTGAGGCACTAATTGGTACGAGCGGTCTTAGTTGAGGCACTAATTAGCTTTTCTCCCCCTCTTTTCTTCTTGTTGTTGAACCTATGAATCTTATCTTCTTGTTGTTGACTATATGAAACTTGTCTTTGGTTATTACTTAGTTTGTTGTTGTTGTCTTTAAAATCTAGATTCACTTGAAACATAATCCAAATAGATTCACTTGAAACAAATGTAGACCACGTTTCTTACAATAAAAAACCAACATAGTTGATATATCATGGTTTTTACCCGTTTTAGGCCATGATATAAGTCCTTTTTTATAGAGTCTTTCCAGTATTTTGGAGTCTTTTAGAGTCTTTTTAGGTTTTAGGTATGTTTGGACTATTATTGGAGTTATTCAAGCATTTTGGAGCTTTTTGGAGCAAAGCAGAGATCCTGTAGCTGAGACACCGATTTTATGCATGAGTATCGATCAATACACTTATGGTATCGGTCGATCCCCGTCGAAGAAACAGAAGAATCGCGACTTTATTGAAGATTTGAGAAACTGCAAATTGCCCCATAAGACTTTATTATTTACAAGAAGCCCCAAAACGTGTCTTAGGTTATTTTATTAGGTTTTTCAGCCACTTTGGCTATTACGCTTTCATTACCCATTATTCTACTTTGGTTTTGAGAGAGAGATATTGAGTGAAACAAGTCTGAAACTCTGTTCGTCCAAGAGAAGATTTCGAACCCCTGTTTTACTCTCTTCTTTATTATTTATTGAAGTATTTATTCAGTCATGTTTATTGTTTCAATCTCCATGTCTGAGTAGATCTCCAGTTAGGTTTGGGGTTCTCATAAGGGAATTCTTTGAATGCTGGGTTGATTTATTGTTTAGTGTTCATAATCTGAATTAGTACTTCGCTTTAGGTTGTTCTCAAAGTTAATTCTGGATTGATCACCTAAAACTTAGATATTAGGTTAATCGATTAGGCACGATATTGCAATTGAGAAACCTGATAGAACTTAGGGTGAGCAAAATAACTATTCGCAAAGAGATTTGGTTTAGTTGTTTTGTGAACAAATCAAACTTGAACTAAAAGCTGGTTTAGACTTTAAGATTCGCAAAGAGATTTGGAATTCTAGGATTTAGACATTAGTGATTTGAGTTCAAGAACCGTTTATTGCTTCAATTTTCATGTCTGAGTAGATCTCTTGTTAGGTTTAGGGTTCTCATAAGGGTTATCTCGGAATGCTAGATTGATTAGTTATTAGGATTCACTATCTGAATTAGTTCTTCACCATAGGTTGTTTGCAAAGCTAAGTCTAGATTGATCACCTAGAACTTAGATCTTAGGATAATTGATTAAGCGCAAAAGTATGATTAATTACCTGATAGAACCTAAGGTGAGCAAAATAACTATTCGCAAAGGAATTTGGTTTAGTTGTTTTGTGAACAAATCAAACCTGATTTAAAAGCTGATTTAGACTTTAGGATTCGCAAAGAGATTTGGAATTCCTAGGATTTAGATTTAGATAGTTTTCACAACGGAAGTTAGTTAATTATATCTTAGTGATTTGAGTTCAAGACCAGATTTGACCAATTTCGACCGGGTCGGTACCCGGTTTGTCCCGGGTCGACCCGGGTCGACCCGGTTCGCCCCCTTTTCTTTTCTTATCTCTTTTCTAGGCTAAAAATCTCGTTCTTGTGATTTGTAAGAGGGATTATACACTTTTTATGCAAGTTTAAGTTTATATCTTTGTTTCTTTCTTTAATCTTTCACATTCCTATTCTCTAATCATGATTAACATCACCTATTTCATGAGATTTGGTGTATTCTTCATCATTAGTGAGTAGTTCATTTTAGAGTTCATGGATGAGGTAGATTAGGGGAATTTCGTGATAGATCTAGGATGTCTAGGGATTAGTTTGAATCTTCCCTCTCTTATTTAATGTCTATAATGCTAGATTAGGCTAGAGATAGCTAATCTAGAAATTCATGCACACAAGGTGTTCGATGAAATTCCCCAAAGAACTAAATAAGGGATTTTGCTTGCTTAGCCTATGAGAGTAGTTGTCTAAGGAGTATTAGGGCCATTGGAACCTATATTTAATGCTTGCTAATCATCTTATCACAAACGAGAGTTTGTTCTTGATTTGGTGATTAACAAAGTGATTAAGACTATGAGAGTGGCTTAAGCTTGTTTAGGTGTTCTAGGCTAAGGGAAATGCTTGTTTGTGTGTATTGACATCTAGATTGATCATGAAAGGACCCAAAATCCATAACCCCATCCAAGAGCTTGCCTTTATTATCTTTATAATCTCATTTTTAGTCTTTTAACTTGTTACTTATTTGCTTTGCTTTAATTGAATTAGGTTGCTAGATTAAATCACCAAAACCATTTTGTTAGCTTGAATTAGAGAGTATATTGCATTCTTGTTGCATTGAACTAGACCCTAGATAGGATTGACACCTAAAACACTACAATGACATTTGTATTTAGGATTGATTCTTGAGTAGGTAAAATCCTATTTATCAATTGGCGCCGTTGCCAATTTGGGGTTCTAGTTTAGTCAATAGAATTTAGATTCCTTATGAGAGATCAAGATTTTTTATTTTTTTTGTTTACTAATCTCTCTATCTAGTTTTCTCTTTTCATATAGGTACAACATTCATCTCTTGAACCGTGGGAATATATCAAGAAGGAAAGCAAACATTAGAGAGTTGTACGTCTAGAGAGGTTGTGAATCACTATGGATCAATCACCTAGAGGACGGAGACCAATAGAGGCTGGTGATGCACCAAACCGGTATGGGAATAGGAATGGTATACATCCACCATTCTTGGAGAATGTCGATTTTGAAATCAAGGCAAGCTTGATATCCATGCTCCAAGGAGACAAGTATCATGGGCTGCCCGTGGAGGATCCACTTGATCATCTCGATAACTTTGACCGTATGTGTGACTTGGTAAAGATGAACGGTGTCTCGGAGGATGCACTTAAGATTAGGCTTTTCTCTTTCTCTCTTGGCGACAAGGCTCACCATTGGGAAAAGACACGGAACCGTTAACTCTTGAGATAATTGCAAGGAGGTCTTTTTAGCCAAGTTCTTCTCCACTTCAAGGACAGCCAAGATAAGAAACCAGATTTTTAGCTTCACTCAAAGAGGAAATGAAAACTTTTGTGAAGCATGGGAGAGATTCAAGGGCTATACAATGGCATGTCCACACCATGGGTTCTCCGATGAATCTCTATTGAGTACTCTATACCGATGTGTATTGCCAAAGATGAGAGTGATCCTTGACACCGCAAGCAATGGAAATTTCATGGGGAAGGACGTTGAAGAAGGACAAAAGCTTGTTGACAGCCTTGCCCAAAGTGATGGGACTTATGGAGAAGGCTTTGAAAGTTCTTCAAGAGGGGTTAAAGATTATGAAGACCAAAGTACAATAATGATTAAAGCCCTTAATGAAAAGATTGATAAGCTTATACGAACAACCCAAAAGTCCATCAAATTCGTTGGAAAGCTCGATAGAAACAAAGAAGAGGTTTACTTTGTGAGAGGACAAGGCGGTTATAACAAGATTATCAACCCCAATCCCCAAATCTTTCAAGACCAACGACCTCAAGGCCAAGAGCATAACTTCCCACCTCAAGGGTATGGTTCCAAGAACACTTTCCAAGGAAGCCAAGACTTTTATGTGAATGGGATGTTTCAACAATTACTCAAGGATCAAGCCGAGATTCACACTAAGGTCGATTGCTCTTACGATGACCTCTACAAAAAGCTTGAATCCATGTCTTCAAAGATCAAACACTTGGAGGAACAAAATGCTAAAGGAAGTTCCCTCACTTGTAAGCCCATGGAGAAACTCAAAGGAAAAGTCGATGAGAACCAACGGGAGTATTGCAACGCTATATACTCAAATGATGAGAATGAAGCCGCTATTAGAGAAATTGAGTTTCTACATTATGGTTTACAAGCCAGAGACCTTCCCCCTAGTGATGTTACCTTGAAGCTCAATTGGGACATTGAGGAACAAGGTGGAGGGGTGACCCTTGGGAATTATGAAGACGTGACCATGGTTGAAGACAAAGGTAGTGTTTCTTGCTTTGATTCACAAGAATTGACAAAGGTCGCGCCTAAGACTATCCCCAAGCTCGGGAACCCCGATAAATTCTCTATAGCTTGCTCTCTAGGAGATTTGGAGATTGAGGATGCTCTATGTGAATCCGGTTCAAGTGTAAACGGCATGTCCCGTGAGATGCTTAAGAGTCTAGGGATAAGAAACATCACACATCACCCATCTCCCATCACTTTTGGAGATGGTTCTTCACGGAAGCCACTTGGTCTCCTTGAAGATTATTCGCTCAAAGTTGGGGATTGCATAGTACCAACGGATTTTGTTGTTATGGAAATGAAGAAGGCCAACAAGCTCCCACTCCTCATTGGAACCCCATTCCTCAATACTACCGGTGCAAGCATGGACTTCAAAAACCAAAGGGTAGCTCTTATGAATGTGAACGACAAGGTTTACTACCCAATGAAGGCTTCTTCCACCAAGCTTTGTGGCACAATTACTATTGAGGATGATGAGTTTTGTGTTGAGAAAGTGAAGTATGCGGGTCGTTGTGAAATGGTTGATGAAGCTCCACCTCCAAAGGGATATGAAGAGAAAGAAAAGTGTCTTGAGAAAAAGAGTTTAGAGTGTGATGATGGTAAAGAAGCTCCAAGAGTTGAATACGTGGGCATTTGTGAAACAATGGCTGATGGTGATAATGAGGAAGCTCTTTCTTTGGATGGTGATTGCTTAGCATCCCCTTTTCATGCCACAATGGAGAATGATGGTCAGTGTAGCAAAGGTGTTAAGAAGAGGACAAGGACCACGGTCAAGAAGAAGTCACCAAGAAAGCTCGTTGAGTCTAAGTCCGAGCTAAGCCAACCTCCCACCATGACTCTCACACCGTGGAAGTATGAGAATGGGATGATTGAGTACAAGATCAAATGCAAGGGCCGGTCCAAGCCTTTTGACTCGGTCAAAGCCATTCTTACACCGGAGCTTAAGGAGAAAGGGGAAGCCGGTCTTCAAGAGGTCATGAGCAAGGTCCTCAAACTTGAGCTCAAGGATCCACTATTGAGTGCTCATACTCCTCTCTCACCCGCCTAAAAAGGGTAACCAAAGTCAAACTTAGTGACTTTAAACAAAGTGCACTTGGGAGACAATCCCATGTCTATCATTGTATATATTTTCTTGCTTTTTAGTTTGATCTTGCTTTTCTTGGGCTTTTTCATCTTTTTTTGAGTGGTTGCAAGGTTATTACTGGTAGCATGCAAGGTCGTGGCAAGGAACACTGGTGTTGATGTCGAAGGCTATTCATCATGTCCATTCCACTAATCTCACTCCTCCTTTGTAAGTATCTCTTTTCTTTTTGGGTTTTTGCATTTCATCTTATGTTTTTGGTCTCTCTCTTGAACTTCTTTCACACCGAGACATTGTGATTTAAGTTTGGGGGAGGGACCGATGTCTAATCATGTGTTTTGTGATATTATTTTCTATCTTGCATACTTGAGTCTCATGCATTATCAATAATTTTGAATTTTTTTTTGAAATTTTGTGCATTTCATGTAGGATTGAGTCTAGATGCATAGCATATAGGGTTACACTCACTTGCATTGGGAGAATTATCCATGTAGAATATGAACTTAAGAGCTTGATTTAATGTTCTCGTTAGGAGTTCTTTGATGCATTTGAACGATCACGGAGTTAAGGATGTTCCATGCTTTGATCTCGCGTTTTGAATTTTTATGTCTTGGTTGAAGCATGCTTTGATTTGATTCCAACTCTATCTTTTATTTGAACTCTAATCTTGACTCGGAATTATCATTCTTATAGATTGAAAAGTTGAACTCATGGATATCATATACATATTTGAGCTACCTTCTTCCTTTTACCACTCTCTTGTTAGCTCAAATAGAAATTTCCCACCTTTGGAATGGTTCACCTCGCCTTAACCCTAACCTTCTTTCAATCCTACATTACTAGTGTGTGTCGTGGGGCCTAATTTTAAATGAACTTAGCAAAAAGTGTTGAGTTTGGAACGACAAGGAGAAGCTTCCATGTAGAACTAGCTAACACATCATTGAGATAGACATAGGCTAGGGTGGATAGGTTTGGGTTTTGGGCGATTGATTGAAAGAAATGAGGGTATGGAGAAATGAAAACAGATAGGGAGAAAGAGATGGGGATAAGCGATTGATTGAGATGGTTGGCAAAAGAAAAGTTGGGTTAGCTCTAAGTAATAAGAAAATAGTCTCTAGCTATTGAAAGAAAAGAAAAGAAGCCAAAATGGCTCAAGCTAGAAAATAAATGAAAGAGACGCAAAAGAAGAGCTAAGGAAAGAAACTTGTGAAAGCCAAACCATTTACTCATCATGCGAAGAAGAGAATACCCTAAGTATTCAAAAGGAAAAGAAGTGATGAAACATTGTGGACCTACTCCCGGGAAGGTCGCAATTGATGGAATCCCTCCTTCCGTTGTCTGGATCGTGGAAAGAGTAAATACATGGTCCGATAATACCGAGTTGAACCGCGAGGTGGTGGCTGAGCCGACCATTCTGCTGGTCGAGGCATCGATACCGGAAAAGTTTAGCCTCGCTTCTGGTGGAGGTGAAAACATTAACCCTCCTTGTCATGGTGCAAATGGGGCTTGTGTCCTAGGTCGGAGAGCAGATCGCCCGATCGCGCCTGTCCGAGCCTCTCTTTCGAGGTCGTCTTGGCGAGCATCGATTGTGCGATTCTTTTCTTTGAGAACCGATATCAAGTTCCAGATCTCAGCTATTTGATCCGGAGCCGACTTGTTTAAGACTGCAGGTCCCGAAGGATCAACTGTTTCGTTGGTCCCAGTCGTGACATTCGCTCCCGAGGTGGTAATGAGAACGTTTGTTGTTCACTTGCCGCCGGAGCTGTGGTGTCAGGCTAGGAAGGTGGGATGGATGTATTTATAGCTCTGGATGAAGTAGTGACTGTTGCGCTTGTTGTGCCCGACATTATCCTCTGTCGAATGATCAGTTTCGCAGGTTACAAGGAGGAAATTGTTTTACTCCTCCCCACAGACGGCACCAAATTGTTAGAACAAAATCTCACAACCTCAATTCTCAGCTTGCAGTTTGTATACTCTTGAAAAGAAGAAAAGTAGCTTAGAAGAATTTGAGAGAAAAGTTGTATATTCTTTTGTAATCTTTTGTCTTTAATATGAAACAAATTTGTTTGATCAGGTTTGGACTTGGTCAAGTGCATACTCCTATCTTACTGCGAGCTTGCTTCCTTTCCTCGTGCTCAGTTATTCCGGCTTGTTGACTTGCTCTACCTTGCGACCTCGCCTACTTCAGCTAGTGAACAGTCTCATGAGGCCTTTTCATGGGCCGAGCCTGCCTTGTCGGGCTTGTTTACTCGGGCTGGGCCTTGAGTACAGAATTTGGGCTCAAGAGTATTAAAGGCATTTAGAGGTGAGGTTGAAAGTGTTTCGGATTACCGTAATTTACCCGAGGGTGCGAGATATTATGCAAAACATTAAGAGAGGAATAACATATTTATAACCACAACTCCCAGTCACTTCTTCTTGCGTAAAAATGTTGCACTTCCTCATTTTCCAAAAACAGAAGTTTTATGTCATTATACCAGACGTAGAATTTTATGTGGGATCGGAATCACATACTTCTCACAAACGAACCATGGATGCCTCATAAGTATTTCGACCAACCTAGACTCCTTTTAGGCTTTTGCTTCCTTTCTCTTTCGATTTTTTTCGATTTTTTTTTTCGAAAAAGGGAAACGCCTTTTATTGAGATAGAGTCTTAGGGGCACGAAAAGCTACAATGATTTTGAGTTTTTTCCAAGGCGTAACCAAGCTCTTATCTTTGTTGAATTCACCTTCACCAATCGCATATTGTCTTCTTCTTAAGTGACTGAAAACTATATCGTTCCTCCCTCTCCGGCATTTTTGCACATATATGCACATAAGACACAAAGAGAGTTGCATGAGGTTTGAACAATGATTATGTTTCGGGTAGGGTACCAACTAAAGATGAGTTGTCCATTCATGTACGACAAAGAGTGGTAAAAGATAAAAGAACGTCATGAATGTATGATTCGCTATCTTTGCCTAAACCTATGATGAGAAAATTAAGTCAAGTTAAAGTCCAAGTATAATAGAGCTAGTATTTTCCATCCTAAAGAATATCTACTATCTAATTTCCTCGGGGGATTTCGCATTAACGAAAAATCTAGCTACCGCCTAGTGTAGAAACAAATTATGAAAGAGCATATTACTATGAAATAGCGTAGAAACACATTGGTCGGTTATCATCATGGATTTTTGACACATTGGGAATTAAACCCGGCGTGGGGTTTTATCCTTTATATCCGGCACAACACACGAAGTAGTATTTAGGGATCGAATCCACAGGGATAGACGTTGTCCAATTTCTAACAAGTTCTAACTTATGTCTAGACGAAAAATATATTTTGGGTTTTGTTACGGTCGTATCTATGGAATCTAAACTAAACTAAGAAGGCAGTAGCTAAATAATTATTTTATCGAGGTTTTGAATCAATTAAACAAAGCGTTGGGCAATCGGGAATTTTCTAGGGTTTATGGCCGATTTTTACAAGGAAATTTCTAGGATTTCTAAAGCGACTTTTGTCAACTTTGGGTTCTTGAACTTGGAACACGTACGCTGCATGTAGTCTACTCCCGTAATCCTACATTCCTACTCACTTCAGTACTCAGATGGTAGCTTTCGTCTCCGTCCGTGCAAGAAGTTAATGATACTATCAAAGGTCGTTTACGCCCACAATTCCTCCGTAAGTATACTTTCAAAATCTTAGGACGGATTTGCTCGTCTACCCTAGGTGAAGCGATTAGATACATCACTCATGTGGCTCTAAAACGCCTAATATCAGTTGCTAAGAAGGTTAGTCAAGCAACGCATTAACAACAAAGATAGAACGAAGAACCCTAATCGCTATCCTAGACTAAAAACCTAATAAGAATCGAACCATAAGTTCCGCTTCAAACCCCTTTCACCCAACAAGATAATTACTCAGGCATAGCTGAGGTAAACATATTCAATAAATTCAAAAGAAAAAATGCATAAAAAGGGATGGAGAAAGCTTCTCTATCGAAGAACACCGAAGAAGAATCATTCTTCGAATCTTTGAAAAACCAAGAACACAAGTTGCTAGGGGTTTGCCTCTGCCAAAAAGCGTGAAAATAATCTAACGTGTTTGTCTAAGAGGCATAAAATAAGTATTTATAGAGGTATTCTACGTTTAGGGTTTGATGAGAAGTGACAGTTTTGTCCTCGGTGAAGAAACGAGTCGAATTGGTCGCGACATGCCCTGGCCGCGGGTGCGGGCTCTCCAGGAGTGGCGAAATGCCTCTTGGCCGCGGGTGGAGACTCTCCAAGATTGGCGAAATGCATCTTGGCCGCGGCTCCAGCTCCTCCAGGTGTGGTGGGCTTCTCTTCGGGGCAACTTCATATGCCTTCGGTGCTTTGGGTAAATTTAAGGATCCAACCACTGGATTGCCTCCAATCCAATTGCATTTGAAAGCTGGTTGTCTCTACTTTGTTGTTTCCAAATTTGGGGATGATTAGACGGTGAAAAGGTCTCCATTAGCTGCAAGACTTCTTGACGGTCCAAGTTTATCAAAAAACGTACTTTTGTTCTGAAATGCACTCTTTTATTCCGAGTTACCTGAAACGTCTTTCAAATCTCTAAAATTTGAAAATCACTTGAAAACTTTTGAAAACGGAGTTAAAACACATGCAAAAGAATATGAAAGCGATCCATAAAAATGGTCAAAAATCGGTGTTATCAACTCCCCCAGACTTAGATCTTTGTTTGTCCTCAAACAAAACAGAAATCTAAACTCGGAAAGAGGTTTTCGAAAATATAGGAAATAACAAAATTCTCAGTGACAGTTCTTCTAAACCATAACCAACGTAATGCATCAATCAGACTTAGTCTAGAAAATTCTCACCAAAGTACTACAATGCTAATCCACGGTATCCGTCATGCGAAAATCTAACCATATAGATCCTAACTTTAAGTCGACTATCTCTTAACATTCATTAAAGATTGCGTGATTCTTACCTAAAATATTAGACAAGACAATCGGTGCTAGGTATTTAAGGGCAATTTAAAAGTGAGACTAAAAGTGTCTCGGGTTACCGTATTTTCTTCGGGGGATGCTAGATATAATGCAAAATAGCAAGAGAGGATGGAGCTGTTGGTACCCACAGTTTTCACTCACTCCTTGCTCGCATAAGTCTTGCTGCAAAACTCCTCCTTCGTCGGGACTCTTCTCCATTTGACAGAACAATTATGTCGTTCCCCCTGACTTAGATTTTTCTCCGGGTAATGATTTGAACGGCCTCTTACTCCTCAAATATTGAAACATAATTGCCTTGGTAAAAATATATACTACTCTAAGACTCTTAGGCTTTTATTTCTTTTCCTTTCGGGTTTTTATTTTAGAAAGGGGAAACGCCTTTAAACGGGAGACCTTTGAGAGTACAAAAATTACCAGTTACAAACTATTTCCAAGGACACTTTTTAGCTTGATTTGTCGATACCACCATAACCGAATCCGTCTAGTCTCTCATCTTTTCGAGTGAGTGAAAAACTGTGTCGTTCCTTCCTCTCCGGTATTTTTGCACATATCTACACGTAAGACAACAAGAGAGTTGCATGAGGTTTGAACAAATGTTAAGTTTCAGGTGGGATACCGGTTAAAGATGAACCGGAAATCTAGGACAACAAAGTGTGGTAAAAAATGAAAAAGATGTCCCAGATGTATGGCTCGTTGTCTCGCCTAAAAAAAGTGATAAGAAAATTAAATATAGATTAAGTCCAAATAAAATGAGCTAGTATATCCTGTTAGAAATAATTTATATGGCTCGAAATCCCTGGGGATATCGCATTGAAAGCACTCTAGCTATCGCCTAGTCTACTACTAAACCACAAAAGAGATAGCACGAGGAAATAGCGTAGAAGCACACTGGTCTATATCATCATAGATTTTGTTGTTATGTTCCTGAAAAATACTTAATAAAAATACTACACGAGGTCTTAAACATTCAGAGAGAATTAAAAAGATCCAAAGAAAAGAAAAATAGATTAGTAATGGATAAACATCCTCCCCCAGACTTAAATCACACTGACTTAAATCACACTGTCCTCAGTGTGAAAAAGTTGGTGAAAGGATGGTAAAATATTTAAAATAAAAGATAATGTGAAAGAGATCAATTAAATTGTGGTGGTGAAGTGCATGGCTAGGCGTAGCCTTAGCCATCTATCTTGGAGTCGGGCGTGTTGCCATCGAACTGGTGGTGCTCTTCTAGGAAACGCACATGTGCATGCATCGTCTCTCTTGTCGTGCTATCTTCTTCTCCATGGCTGCGTATTCTGGTCCGTGTTCGTGAAACGAACTTGTGGATGGTGCACGAGCCTGTGATTGTTGAAGTAGTCGAGCACGCTCTGCAATTGCCCTTGACATGATTCGCAAATGTGATAGATGTCTTGGGAGATCGAATATCAGCTCCCAATCTCTCTGCAATTGCCCTTGAAATGACATTGACGCTAGCCCCCGAGTCAACGAGAAACTCTTTGAATTCAACTCCAGAGATAGAGCATGGAACGGAGAATATTCATGGGTCTTCCCGCTTAATCAACCGCCTCAGCGGTAATGACTTGCTTCTTGCCTTGATAAAGAGTACTTTGATCTCTTCCAGAGTTTCTCTGCAATCTCGGAAGTGACTCAGCAGAGGGCGGTACTCTATAGCGTCTTCAAAAGTCAGTGTGTGGGGAATCCTTCGTATCATCTTCTCAAAGCCAAGCAGCTGCATTGGAGAAATAGGGTCTCTGAGGTGTCTGGGTTGCATGGGGTATGGCGCCTTATGTTTGTAAACCCTTTCTGCACTCAACTCGGATTTCGTTTCAGCAACTGAACTGGTATTGACCGACACAGGGGTGGTGTCGATCGATGCTTTCGCTCTGGAATCATCCCTGGCAGAACTTTGGACGTGTGTCGATCAGTACAAGGGAGTATCGGTCGACACAGGAGTGGTGTTCGAAATCTCATCGTCATCCTCGGCAAGATTGATGAAAATCTGTGCAGTTGAGCTCTTCTGCACTCTTGGGTTTACCTCTTTTCCACTCCTCGAGGGGATAGCAGTGACGTATTCGTTATGTGAATGAACCACCTTTCCCTTGACAGCTGCTACAGTCTGAGCTATTTGAATTTCCAGTATCTTCTTATGAAGACTGAGAGACTCAATTTTCCCATTCAGATATGTGTACATAGTGTCTATCTTTCCATTGAGGTCCATTGTCATCTTCTGTTGTCACCGAAGAATCTGTTCAAGCATAGACTCGACCTTGCTCTCAGAAGTTTTGGGTTGTGTGGGTGGGCATTGATACCTTTGATCTTGAAATCCAACTCCATCAATGTAGTTAACATATTCCACTTCATCCTCTTAAGCGAGAAGAACAGCCTTTTGCTGCTTACCCATCAACAAATTATGCACCGAATCCAGCTTCGCATGCACTTTAGCAATCTGCGATCCATCAACACCTCCGTGCAGCCTTTTCCGCTCGAGATCAGCACTCTTGGCGCTATTTCTAGACGCGAAGTTCTCAATGAGCACATAAGCATCGTCAGGATACTTCGTGTAGAAATTTCCATTGCTTGCAGCATCTAGAGCCATCTGATACCTCCAATCAATCCCTCCGAAGAAGATTCCCAGCAACCGAACCTGAGTGAATCCATGATGTGGACTATCCCTCTGATAAGATCTGAATAGCACCCAAGCAGCCTTAAGTTCCTCTGTCGGTCCTTGAAAAAACTGAGAGATCTTGTTCCTAAGCTCCTCGGATCTCGCATCATTGAAGAAGTTGTTCAGGAATGCCTTCTTCGTCTCTTCCCAGGTATTCAACGACCCAGTAGGCAGCTGCTTCAGTCAGTAAGTTGCATCTCCATAAAGAGAGTATGGAAAAAGCTTGCAGAAAAGGAACTAATAAGGCACTCCATTGTATTTCATGCTAGTGACCAAGTCCTCGAACCTCTCGATGTGATCCATGGGGTGCTCGTGATGAAGACCATGATAAGGGTGCTGACCCACAAGAGTGTAATATGCAGGCTTCAGCTCAAAGTCATTCCTCTGGAAGGTGGGAATGCGAATCGCAGACTGATTGGCATAGAATTGATCAGGCCTGTTGTATTCACTAATCGTTCTACCACGATCAACTGCAGCATTCCCAAAATTCGCAACAACTGCAACCTAGAATCAATTATCATAAGATCTAAGTTCCAGATTAGTCAACCTAGAATTAGCTTTGAGAACAACCTATGGTGAAGAACTAATTCAGATGGTGAATCCTAATCAACTAATCAACCTAACATTCAAAGAAAACCCTTATGAGAACCCTGAACCTAAAGTGGATCTACTCAGACATGGAGAATGAAAACAACATTATTGAATAGATCATCAAAGAAATCAACAAGAAACAGGAGTTCAGAGTTGTCTCTCCAAAAACCAAAGTAAAATCAAGCGTATTGAAAGCGTAGCCAACAAAGTGGCTGTAAAATCCTAATAAATAACCTAAGTCACGTTTTGGGGATTCTTGTAAATAATAAAGTCTGCTGGGCAATTTTGCAATTCTTCAACTCTTGGAAAAGTCGCGATTGTGTCTTGCTGCAGTGAGTATCGACCGATACTAGTCAGTATCGATCGATATTGAGGCTTCAAATCGGGTACTCAGCTACACGAACTTCTGCTTTGCTCCAAAATGCTCTAGAAAGCTCCAATATCTCCAATTATGCTCCAAACGTGCTAAAACCTGTAAAAAACTCTAAAACACTACGAAATAGTAGAAAGACTCTATAAAACGGACTTATATCATGGCTTAAAAGAGGTAAAAACTATGATATACCACTTGCGCAGGCGGAGTCGGATGCTACCGTCCGAGTACTGAAGTGAGTAGGTGTGTAGGATTACGGAAGTAGACTACACGCAGCGTACGTGTTCCAAGTTCAAGAACCCAATGACGACAAAAAGTCGCTTTAGAAATCTTAGAAATTTCCTCGGTAAAAATCGGCCATAAACCCTAGAAAATTCTTGATTGCCCAACGCTTTGTTCAATTAATTCACAACCTCGATAAAATAGTTAGTTAGCTACTGCTCTTCTTAGTTTATTTTAGATTCCGTAGATAAGACCGTGACAAATCAAAAATATATTTTACGTCTAGACATAAGTTAGAACTCGTTAGAAATTGGACAACGTCTATCCCTGTGGATTCTATCCCTAAATAATATCTCGTGTGCTGTGCACTTGCGGCTTAGAAATAAAGGGTAAAACCCCACGCCGGGTATAATTCTCGGTGTGTCAAAAATTTCTTCGGGTTATCTTCCACTCTTCCGGGTAAAATTCCCCTCGGTCTCTTATTAGATTCTGCGGTTTGAGAGACTTGCATATTCAACTTCTTGACATAGGCTGAAAGAGATTCAAATTCTCATTCAAGTCGTTGTACATACAATCGACCTTGACATTAAAATCTTTCGTCGTCTTCTGATATTCCCATATTTTACCCATTTTAGCATGCATATTATTTAGTATTTCGGGTCTCATGCATGTGTTTCTCATAGTTTTCTTAGTGGTTACGTCTAATCTAGGGTCTAGGGTGTTTGCACTAGGTCCTTGTGAGTTTTGCATTCATTTGGAGTGTGTTTAGGTACCTTGGAGATATTTTGGGTCTATTTGAAATCTTGGAGCAAAAGAGGATGCAAGGATCACCCGAGGTGTCCGAAAGATCAGTCCAGACGAAGGGTTTGCAATCAGAATCAGCTCCAAAGATATTCATGGAAATGATGGAGAAATTAGGTACCTGTCATCCAGAAGTAGTTTCAGGTCATTAGGATGAGTTGTTCGAAAGTTATGGCACAATTACTAAGCAGACGTCCGTCTGGCCGAGCCCATCGTACTGCACCGGCCTGCCACACCGCCCAGCACTGTCCGGTCCTTGCACAGCATCCGGACAGGGAAAATACCGGCCCCTAGCACCGGCCTGCGTTCGTCCGGCATGAAGCTTCAGGACGTCCAGCACCGGCCTGCCACACCGCCCAGCACCCGTCTGGTCCTTGCACATTATCCAGACAAGGAGAATACCGGCATGCGTTCATCCGGCACCACCCTGCCACACCACCCAGCACCCGTCCGGTCCTTGCACAGCATCCGAACAGGGAGAATACCGCCCACCCATACTGGCATGCCACCGCCCAGCGTGAAGACTCTCGGCTCAGGACATCCATAATGGCCACCCATACCGGCCTGCCACCGCCCGGCATGAAGGAACATGATCCAGACCCGGCCGAGTCAATACCTGGTTTGATATGGGTTGACCTGGTCCGCCCAAACTTTTATATGTAGCAAAAAAACTCTATTTTCATTCTAAGTCTTTTTCTCTAAAAATTCATAAGGCAAAAACCTTTCTTTTATTTTGTTCTTGGATTTTTGCAAGAGACCTTTTGATTTTAATGCAATATTGAGTTTAATTCTTACTAATCTATCTTGTCTTTCTTTTATTTTTAATCTCCCTTATCTCTAATCATGGATTTAATCATCTTCTTTATGAGATTTGAGGGTTTTACCATGATTAGTGAGTAGGTCCTTTTGGATCATTGGGTTTGGTAGATTTGGGGATTTTTATTGGTAATCTTTGATGTCTAGGACTTAATTATTCTATTTATTTTCTTATTTAGATGATTTTAATGCTAGATTAGGCTTGAGAGAGCTAATTTAGAACTAAGGGCATTTCATGCACACAAGGTGTTTGTGAAATGCCAACTAAGCTAAATAAGATATTTTCATACTTAGCTCATGAGATGTCTAGGGTGGATTTTGACTATTAGAATTTGTGTTTAATGCTTGCTAATTATATTTTCACAAATGAGAGTTTGTACTTGATTTTCTAATTAGTGAAATGATTAGTGCTAAGATATTAGGCTAATCGTGATTAGTGTTCTAGGCTTAAGGAAGTGCTCTTTTGTGGTTGGATAGACATCATTGCTTAGATTGAGATTCTCCCAAATAATTTTTCTTGCCCAAAGATCCACTTTTTATCAAGTTATTAATCTCGTTTAAGCTTGTTTAGTCTTGAGCAAATTCGGACCGGAGAAACCGTGATGAGGACAACCTTTCTCGTACTCTTTGAAACGTTCCCACGCTTCATGGAAATATTCCACCGGTTGTTGATGAAAACTTTGAATTTTGTTTCTCAATGAGTTGGATCTCGACTTGGTGTAGAAATAATTTAGGAAGGCGGCTTTGCACTCTTTCCAATTAGTAATAGATCTTGCGGGCAAAGATTTCAATTAATAGTGAGCTTTATCGGCCAAAGAAAAAGGAAAAAGCTTACACTTCAAATAATCGGCGGGAACTTGGGTTGTTCTCGTCGTTCCGCATATCACTTCGAATAACTCGATGTGCTCCATTGGATGCTCGGTTGCAACTCCATGAAACTGACTTTGTTTTACCAAAGCAATGATTTAAGGTTTGATGTCAAAATTGTTTCCGTTCGGTATAGATAGTTGTATGTCTGTTCGGTTTTGGAAGTGTTGATACGGTTCATCAAAATCAGCAATGATGCGGTTACGCGCTTGTCTCAATGATACTAAGACTTTTCGGTCTTAAAGAGGTATCAATAACTCTAGATACAAGTAGTATAAGAGGTTATCAATCCGTATTAGGAGATGACTATAAGCATTAAGAATACAAAGATCCTATGTAAGTTAAGCTAATTAAAAGATGTTTTGTGATTAAGTATCCAAATTAAAACAAGTAAAGCAACTAAACAATACGTAAATCAATAAGCAAAGGCGGATTCAAATATGGAGTTATGGATATAGGATAACCCAAGTTCAATTCATGATGTTCATTTACTCAAGCAAACTAATCCCTAGGCATAAGACCCTTAACTTGACTAATTATCTTTAAAGCAATTAATAACTATGCTAATCACCTAATCCAATAACGGATTCTCATTTGTGGATCATTAATTAGCAAGCATTAAGTTTGTATAAACAAGATCAACCAAAGATATACCCTAGACAACTATTATCATAGGCTAGGAGTATAAATCTCTTGTTTATTTCATCAAGGCATTTCACAAAACACTTGGTGTGCATGAAATGCCTTATGATCTAGATCTACTTTTTCAACCTAGATCTAACCTTAAGAACACTTAACAAGAAGGGATGTAAGAATATCTAACCCTAAACACCATGAATCAAGCCTTGGATCATCCTAATCTACCCCATCTCTAAACCCTAAAAGACTACTCAAGACCCATTAATAACCAACCAAAATCGATATGGATAGGGGTTGAATCCTTGGATGAATGTTGACTAATCAAGATAGAAAGATGATAGATGGAAGAGATTGATAGAAATAAACACTAGATTGCATAAAAACTAAGGATCCTTCTTAAAAATCTCAAGCTTTCTCTCAAAGGTAAGGGTTATAGACTTAAGAAAAAGCATAAAAATTGCCAAAATTAGGTAAAGTGGTTTTTATAATGAATAATGCTCGACCGGGTTGACCCGGAACAAACCGGGTTCCGACCCGGCCGTGTTGGATCTTCTTGGCGGAGGCTTGCAGACCGCATGGCTTCTGGCCAGGTTAGATGGGGCGGTTAGGATCCCTGTCCCAGGACCGCTTGGATTGGACCTGGTGGATCTCGGGAGGTTGGGTTTCCCCCGGGAATGAATGGTGGCTTGGACCGCCTAGCATCTGTCTGGTCGAGATTTCTTCTTCGGGGCGGTTAGGATCCCTGTCCCAAGACTGCTTGGATAGGACCTGGTGGATCTCGGGGGGTTACGTTTCCCCGGGGAATGAAGGCTGGCTTGGACCGCCTAACATCTGGCCGGTCGAGATTTCTTCTTCGGGGCGGTTAGAATCCCTGCTCCTAGACCGCCTTGATTCGGATCGTGCGGATCTCGGAAGATTGGGTTTCCCCCAGGAATGATTTATGGCTTAAACCGCGCATCTTCTGGTCGGTTGAGAATTCATGAGTGGGACAGTTCGGATTCCTATTCCTGGACCGCCCGGATTAGACCGCATGGATGCTGGTAGGTCGTGCAGCCGAGATACTCCAATTCCGTGCTAAGTCCTTCCCCGCATCCGTAGCCGATGGTGCTTGAGCCTCGGGACTTTTCGAACATCTCCGAACCGCTCCCAAGTACCCAGAATATACTTCATAACATGCAAGACACTCTAAGACCTAATGCAAAGCATCATCTTTCCTAAACAAGACCAAAACATGCATGAAAGACCTAGATATGCTCGAATGTGACTCAAAATTCAAAGTGAAATGTATGCTATGAATGCTAGAATGAGAGGATATCAACTCCCCCAAACTTACTCTTGATATGCTCTAATTAATACCCTAAACAGTACTAAAGCATTTGCTGCAGTATATCAGGGGTCGAACACAAGGACTCAGAGAAATCGCACAATAAATTGTACAGTATCAAGTCAAGCTAAGCAGTTCAGATTAAACAAAAACCAGTAAGCAGTAAACTAGTTGTAAATCAATGGGAAAGAGATAGGTTCAGGGATTTTTCTCAGGAAATCAATGAATTCAAAATAAACTAACTAATCAGGGTTCAGGTTACGCACGGTTCTCGAACTCAAATCACTAAAGTATAATTAACCAACTGTCGTTGCGAAAACTATCTAAATCTAAACTTCAGAATCCCAAATTTCTTTGCAAATTCCTAAGAATAAATCAGCCTTAATTCCAGGTTTGATATGTTCACAAATCAATTAAACCAAATCTCTTTGCGAATAATCAGTTTGCTCACCCTATGTTCTATCAGGTAATTAATCGCACTGTCGTGCCTAATCAATTATCCTAAGATTTAAGTTCCAGGTGATCAATCCAGAATTAGCTTTGAGAACAACCTAAGGCGGAGAACTAATTCATATTACGAACCCAAAATAACTAATCAACCTAGCATTCAAAGAAATCCCTTATGAGAATCCCTAAACCTAACAAGAGATCTAGTCAGACATGGAAATTGAATCAATAAGCATGTTTGAATAAATACTCAATAGAAAATAAGAAAGAGTAACAAAAGGGTTCAAAATCTTCTCTCGACGAACAGAGTTTCTGACTTGTCTTCCTTGAAAATCTCTCTCACAAATTCAGAATAAAATAAAGCGTAGCCAACAAAGTGGCTGTAAAATCTTATTAAATAACTTAAATAACGTTTTGGGCCTTCCTGTAAATATTAAAGACTTCTGGACCAAGTTGCAATTCTTCAACTCTTCATTAAAGTCGCGGGTCGTGTCTGCTGTGATGAGTGTCGATCGATGCTCGACGTGAAATCGGGTACTCAGCAACACGAACTTCAGCTTTTCTCCAAAATACTCCAGAAAGCTCCAATGTATCCAATTATGCTCCAAACGTTCTAAGACCTGTAAAAGACTCTAAAACACTATGAAATAACAGAAACACTCTATAAAACGGACTTATATCATGGCCTAAAAGGGGTAAAAACCATGATATATCAACTTCCCCAGACTTAGCCTTTGCTTGCCCTCAAGCAAATAGAATACTAAACCAGAGAAAGAGGTTTGAAAACACGGAGACTCACCTGTTCTGGAACCATTGCAAAGATCCTTTTCCCAAGCACCCAAATGTCACCTAACCATCTTTTGATCCAACTACCATGTACTTCTCCTTAGACATTCGCAGCTTTTCCAGACTCCACACAAAATCTCGCAGCATTGTTAAAATAAAGCCATCATCGCCAGTTTCATCGCTGCAGCCAATGTTCAAGAGCCTTCTAGATTTTTTACCATACAATATCATGACAAGGAACCATCTAATTTCACACTTTTTGTATCACTTTCTCTCTCCCAGACTTATTTCTTATTATGTTTTTTTTTTTTATAGATCTGCATATACACATCAAGGTCCGAAACGCGAGTATTGATGGTGTTTGCCACCGAATAGCCGGTTCTTCCCTCTCTATGTATCAAAGGTTTAGGCGAATAGTGGTATCACGGGAAATTTTACTAACCTCGCTTTCAACCTTTGTGTGATCATTCCCTCTCAAGTAGAATAATGGGATCGCTGGAAATTTTCCTAGCCCTCTACTCAGAAGAAAATCATTTCAATCTTTTATGCTCTTATTTATCAACTTATAACAGGGGAGAGAGATACCATAACTCTAAACACATGGGTTCCTTTATCACATATGAATGATGAATCAAGTTCGAAAAACACTAACCACATTGATGAAGTGCAAAAATTTGGCTCAGGCTTCAGAAGAACTCTACTGGAGACATGGATGTTTTCTAGTCAACTAGCCAATCTTTGGATTTTTTATTAGTCTATCTAGAGCTGATCCTGCAACACTGGTCACTCAAAAACAAAATCAAAACAACAATTCAAGCACATGATCATCATCTCCAACAAGTTTTGACTCAATAAAACAACGAATGACTCTATAAAACAACTGACTCTAAGAAAAACAAACAAAATGTCAGTAGACACCTCCCCCAGACTTGAACAACACTGTCCCCAGTGTTATCTAGCCTAGAGTAGGTAAAAGAAAACAAAAGAACATAATAAAATTGTGAAAACAAGAAGTTACCGTGCTGGAACTTCTATTATCGATCGACACACAGCCTGGTATCCATCGATACCAGGCTTAAATCGATATGATGAACCGTCTATTTGCGATTGGTGTCGACCAATACCAATGGGGTATCGATCGAAACTATGGCGATTTCGAGTTTCGCTCCTTGTTTATCCTGACTCAAACACAAAACGAAAAATAAAAAGAAAAAGAATCAAAAGCAGACTCACCAGTGTGTTGCCTCCCACCAAGCGCTTGTTTAACGTCATTAGCTTGACTGTAACGCCCTTCAGGCAGGATAGGAATGCGAGCTTGCACCAAAACAGGCTCCACAACTTGACATCGCTATCTTCAGAGTTTTTCTCAACATACTCTCCACAAACTCTTTTCATTTCTCTTTCAGCTCATAAGTAAGAAGATCTCAAGCCTTAGAGAATGGTTTCGAGGCTCTTTTGAACTTCACCTTGTACTCAATCGAGTTTCCATCATAGTTCTGAGGGATTAAAGTGACATGGGGATTCTCGACTCTTTTGCTCTTCACCTTCTTCTTTGTTGCCTTAGCCTTCTTGACAACTTCCTTGGGGATGCTGGGCGGTTCAACCGAATCGTCCATGACAGTTGGCTCGTCAGGAGGCTCTTCCAAAAGATTAACTGCTAATGTCTCTCCTATGACAACTTTAATGCAAGAGACACGTGTGGGAGTTCCTCTAGTAGGTATGGCATCATAGTAGACATCTCCGTCAATGTAAGAGAAAGAGATTCTCTTATTAGGTGTGTCTATGATCGCACTAACAGTAGCCATAAACGGCCGTCCCAGGAGCAAAGATACTTCATATCCTTCGCTCATCTCCACAACCTGAAAATTAGTGGGCACCAGACAATCTCCTACTTTGATCATCAAATCAGAGATTGTACCATATGGAATTGAGGTTGAAGAGTTTGCGAATGTGATAGATGTCGTGGGAGATCGAATACCAGCTCTCAACCGTTCTGCAATTGCCCTTGACATGACATTGACACTAGCCCCTGAGTCAACGAGAGACTCTTTAAACTCGACTCCAGAGATATAGCATGGTACCGCGAATTTCCCTGGGTCTTCCTTCTGTGTCAACTGCCGCAGCGGTAGTGACTTGCGTCTTGCCTCGATAAAGAGTGCCTTAATTTCTTTCAGAGTTTCTCTACAATCTTTAAAGTGACTTAGCAGAGGACTGTGTTCTAGAGCTTCTTCGTAAGACAATTCATGGGAGATCCTTCGTACCATCTTCTCAAAGTCACGCAGCTGCTTTGGAGAAATGGGACCTTTGAGGTGTTGAAGAATATGATTCAGCTTCTTGGGCTTGCGAACTCTTTCTTAGATCAACTCATGTGTTTTCACAATTTCTGGTTCGATCTGCGAGGGGTATCGATCGACACCAGGTAGGGTATCGATCGACATCAGGTAAGGTATCGATCGATACTCTTGCTCTTGAATCATCCATGGCAGATATATCATCATCAAAAGAAGGCTCCACGACCGATTTATCCAACAAAGCTTTGCATCTTGCGTCCTCCCATTCCTTCTTTGTCATAATATGAGGCATATGGTAAGGTATATTGGGTATATACACCCTCTCTTTGACAATTTCAGGCTCTTTCTTGACTTGCGTCTCGGTATCGATCGATTCAAAAGGGGTATCGATCGATACATGTGATTTTGGATTCACTCGTGCATGTGTCTGGACTGGTATCGATCGATACATGGGCGATTTCAGAATCCCAGTCGACATCTTCAACAGCATCGTCGAAAATTCCTGCATCAAAACCCTTGTCTACCACTGCAATGGCTTCTTTAGCACTTCCTATGCTGATTGCATTGACGTGTGCTCTTGGATTCTCAGTTTTCCCTGGAAGAAAATCTTCCTGCCTTTTCACAGCTGCTGCTGTCTGAGCGACCTGAGTTTCCAGCTTCCTCTGGGTATGATTGATAGCTTCAATTTTTCCATTCAGCTCAATGTACAGAGAGTCAAACTTCCCATTGAAGTCACCTTGCAACTTCTCTTGTCCTTGAAGAATCTGTTCCATCATGAATTCCATCTTATTCTCTGTGGACTTTGGAGAGATGGGCTGGTACGAAGAGTTCCCGTAATTGCGAGTGTTGTTGTTGAAGTTTCGGTTGTTGTTGTACCCAAATTGCTGACCCTGAAATCCAGAACCACCAACATAGTTAACATCCTCCACTTCCTCCTCAGCATCAAAGTGTACAGTCTTCTTCGACTTTCCGATCAGGAAATCCAGCTTGGCCTGAACCTCAGAAATCTGCGATCCATCAACTCCTCCAGCTTGCATCTTCCGCTCGAAATCAGCATTCTTGATGCTATTACTAGACGCCAAGTTCTCAATCAACACAACCGCATCATCTAGATACCTGGTGTTGAAGTTCCCATTACTCGCAGTATCCAAAGCCATCTGGTACCTCCAATCGATTCCTCTGTAAAAAGTACCCAGCAGCTGAACCTGAGTGAACCCATGGTGCGGACAATCTCTCTGATAAGACTTGAAATGGATCCAAGCAGCTTTGAGTGCGTCTGTTGGACCTTGAGAAAATTGAGAGATCTTGTTCATGAGCTCCTCGGATCTCGCATCATCATAGAAATTGATCAGGAATGCATTTTTCGTCTCCTCCCATGTATTTAGTGAACCAGGAGCCAACTGCTTCAGCCAATAAGCAGCATCCCCACTAAGAGAGTATGAGAAAAGTTTGCAGAAGAGGAACTCCATTGTACTTCATCCCAGTGACCAAATCTTCGAACCTCTTGATATGATCCATGGGGTGTTCATGAGATAGGCCATGGAAAGGATTCCGACTTACAAGAGCGTAGTACGCAGGTTTCAGCTCAAAGTCATTCCTCAGCAAGTGTTCTACCTCGATCAATCCCAGCATTCCCAACGTTGGCTTGCGCAGCTGGTGCGACAATCTGACCAACAATAGCAGGAGGGGCAATGACGTTTCCAGCTTCATCAAGTCGATGCCCTCTCTCACTACACACTTGACCCTCATGGTCTCTCAAGACTCCACCTTCATAAGCTCTTAAAACCACTGGGTTGTTCATCCCTGATGTTTGCTTTATCTTTCTGTTTGCGCGTTCTAAACGTGCTAGCTACTCTAACGATAGATTGACTAGCGGAGTGCTCTTGTTCTTCCTGGTTTCACAATTAGGCATGCACCTGAAAACAAAACACTAGACAAGGCACGTAAGTAACCAAAAAAAAATACGTTGAGTATCGATCGATAACAAGTGGTGTCGATCGATATCAACAAAGAAATCGACAGCTAAAATTCAATGGCGATCGATACCGACGAACTTAGTCGAAACTTGACAACTAAAATTCAATGGCGAAATTGAGTCCCCGGCAACGGCGCCAAATTTGATATGCTCAAATTAATACCCTAAACGGTACTAAATCAGTAGATGCAGTATATCAGGGGTCGAACACAAGGACTCAGAGAAATCGCACAATAAATTGTATAGTATCAAGTCAAGCTAAGCAGTTCAGATTAAACAAAAAGCAGTAAGCAGCAAACTAGTTGTAAATCGATGGGAAAGAGATAGGTTCATCGATTTTTCTGAGGAAATCAATGAATGCAAAATAAACTAGCTAATCAGGGTTCAGGTTACGCACGGTTCTCGAACTCAAATCACTAAAGTATAATTAACCAACTGTCGTTGCGAAAACTAACTAAATATAAACTTCAGAATCTTAAATTTCTTTGCAAATTCCTAAGAATAAATCAGCCTTAATTCCAGGTTTGATATGTTCACAAATCAATTAAACCAAATCTCTTTGCGAATAATCAATTTTCTCACCCTAATTTCTATCAGGTAATTAATCGCACTGTCGTGCCTAATCAATTATCCTAAGATCTAAGTTCTAGGTGATCAATCCAGAATTAGCTTTGAGAACAACCTAGGGCGAAGAACTAATTCAGATTATGAACCCTAAATAACTAATCAACCTAGCATTCAAAGAAATCCCTTATGAGAATCCCTAAACCTAACAAGAGATCTACTCAAACATGGAAATTGAATCAATAAGCATGTTTGAATAAATACTCAATAGAAAATAAGAAAGAGTAACAAATGGGTTCAAAATCTTCTCTCGACGAACGGAGTTTCAGACTTGTCTCCCTTGAAAAGCTCTCTCACAAATCCAGAATAAAATAAAGCGTAGCCAACAAAGTGGCTGTAAAATCCTATTAAATAACCTAAAACACGTTTTGGGCCTTCTTGTAAATATTAAAGACTTCTGGACCAAGTTGCAATTCTTCAACTCTTCATTAAAGTCGCGGGTCGTGTCTGCTGTGATGAGTGTTGATCGATACCAGGGGGTATCGATCGATGCTCGACGTGAAATCGGGTACTTAGCAACACGAACTTCAGCTTTGCTCCAAAATGCTCCAGAAAACTCCAATATCTCCAATTATGCTCCAAACGTGCTAAGACCTGTAAAAGACTCCAAAACACTACGAAATAGCAGAAACACTCTATAACAAGGATTTATATCATGGCCTAAAAGAGATAAAAACCATGATATATCAACTCTTTTGCTTGCCCTCAAGCAAACAAATAAGACAAAGTAGGGAGAGAGGTTCGAAGGTGGGAACTCAAATCCACAAGTAGCACAAAAAGAAATCATGTTCAATCGTCCAAGTAATGTAGTTCTAAAATGCACAAGTGAGTCTACTCAAAAGGAGTTAGCCATTCCTATTTCATCATGTACCAAATCCAAACCCCAATATACACAATAAATCATATTCTCCAACCCCTTAACATTCATTAGTGGCGTAACCATGAATCATGTTTATGCAGGGTCAAATCGAATTCGTTTGTCTAGGGGTTCAGTTATGAGATGAAGGTGATCTTATTATCATGCATGGGTAATCAAGTACAAGGATCTCTCATGGAATGAACAAACTTTAGCAAAATGCTAAAGGTAAAAGGCAACCTATGCATACAAGGGAGAATTATCATCTACCCAAATGCCTAGAGTGTCTCTAACCTAAAGCAATCTAACCCGTTGTTCTCACAACCTAAGCTACCATTTTCATCCCAACGCATTTGCCTTCTCACACTTACACACGCTTCTTGTGTTTTCGCTTCACCTTCTTTTCTTTTTGGGGATCGACTTCTTCTTCCTTGATGTCATGGATGATGCCTCCTTGTTTTGACTTAGCTCTTCGTTTCTTCATTTTTGTTCACGCCTCTTCTCATCTTTGATGCTTAGCCTTTTCGGATTTCTTCTTTTTCCTTAGGCTATCTTATTCTTAGAGCTAGTCATATGATTTTATTTTTGCACCAACCAATCTATATATCCAATCCCCTTTTCCTTTCCCCCTTTTCATTTTTTCCAATCCACCTTAGCATTCCGATCATACCCAATCGCCATGTTTCAAACCGTTCCCCCAAACTTGAATCAAGAACCGCCATCCTAACTAGCCGATTCCTAGATTAACTCCGTGATGATGGAGCTAAGTCTGCACGAGAATTCCCTCTTGTCGCCCTAAACCTAACACGTTTTACCAAGTTTGTTCGGAAGAAAGGCCTCACAATCACACACTAATAACAATGGCTAGAAAGAAGGTTGCGGTTAAGGTAGGGGAAACCATTCCAATGATGGGATACAGATACTTGGATAAACAAGAGTGGTGAAAGGGAAAAGATTATCCAAGTATATATAAGTGATCCATGAATTCATTCAAAATTACATAAACACAATAATTACAAGTCAAGATTAGGGTTATCACTTAGATGAGGTTGGATTCATTTCAAGCATGATTCAATCAAGGCAATTATGATGATATATGAGAACTAAGAATGGTGCATCTTTACTTTCATGCTCACTTAAATGCATCAAACAACTACGAACGAGGGAATTGAATTAATTTCTTAAAGTGCTACTCTACAAGGAAGATTCATCATTATTCCCCTGCAAATGCAATAAATCCTAAATATGCAATCGTAGACTCAATGTACAAATGCAAATGCATCCTAAATGACTTCTTTTTGTGTTTCAATTTTCAAAAGTTTTTAAATTTTTCTTGTAATTTTTTATGCCTTAGATGAATGCATGAGACTAAAAATGCAACACTCAAAATAAGACAAACCAAATGACATTAGATACCGGTCTCTCCCTCAAACTTTAATCACACCGTCCCGATGTGAAATAAATCAAAGGAAAAGACCAAAAAATAAGAGATATAATAAGTTATACAATGCAAGACTCAAAATAAGAAAACTATATACAAGTGTCATGGAGTGTTACCTAGATACTTTGAGATGGGGAAGAGGACCCCATGGAGTACAAAGCGTTGCTAGAACCGGGAGATGGAGTTGGGATGTTTACCTCCTCGTTCGTGGTGTCTTCATGACCACGTTGAGCTCGTGTCTCATCGTAAACCATCCAAACTCCTTGATCAAACCCTTGATTGCATGATGCACTCGCTTCTCCACCTCTCCCCTTGAGCTTCTTAATCGTCTTCTTCAAGCTCCTCACCGTCTTCACCAACTCTCCCCTTGAGCCACTTGCACCACCTTTGGAGGAGCTGTGTTTGGTTATTGGCGTGGCGGGTCGCGGCGTTGGGCATAGTCTCAACAAAGTGGTCAAAATGATACCTCTTTCCACCATATATAGGCGCGGGAGAAGAGGGCTCGGTCTGTTCACCGTCATCCTCATTTGACCCTCTTGGTGACATCGGAGTCTCCTTTCTCATCGCACCCTTCTTAACCTTTGCCTTGCTTATCACATCGATTGTCGGATCGGTAGCCGGGTTGTACATGAGATCACGTGGGATGTAGAAAGGGATGTTCTTACGTTCATGAAGATCGGTGAGAGGAGGGTTAGGCAAGAGCACTTGGCACACGTCCGTTTGGGAGAGCTTTATGCTGTGTGCTAGCTTATCTCCAACTCTCCCTTTCAAGGACAAGGTCCTAGTTAGGTAAGCTTCATCCAACAAATCCCACTCTAGGTTCTCAATTGACATCTTCTCGCCTTTGGCTCTTAGGATCGGTGCAAATAACAATCCAATCTCTATCTTAGCCTTGTTGTTGCTTGTCCTAAACGGCCACTCCTTGAAGCAAAAGAGATTCCTCACCAAAAGAGTAGCTAGAGAAGGCATCCGCTCACATCCCTTGAACTCACTTCCATCTCCAAAAGTCGTAAGGAAAGGCTTCAACCCGATGCCTAACAACTCCAATTCGTCAAGACCAACCGTCCCAAACTCGATTTTTGCGAAGAACATGTGAGCGAGCACCTTGTGTGCATAAATGATTGCCGGATGGCGGATGGAATTGGACTTGATGTGCCCGTCAACATACTTCCCACGGCCAATTGTTTCCCACAATTTCCTTAACTCGCTCTTCGGGTAATGGAAGTAGATACCGCAATGTATGCCCTCTTTTTCGAACCCAAAAATTTTGCATATCTCTAGGAAAGTGACACGGTACTCGGTTTGGCCAATGGTGAAGTAAAGCACTCCAAACCCGGTCCGAGCATTTGCCTTGGAGGATATCTCATTGTAGAACGTCACTCTAAGGGATGAGAGGAATTGACATGTGTAGATTTGGTGAGCTAGCTCTTTCATGAAGATGAACTTTCCAAACCCCATATTGTCGAAAATTTTGACCACATCTTCAAGAATGCCCATTCTCTCTAGCACTTCCGGGTCTAGAAATCTCATTTGCTTCAAGTCCATTTTCATGAACTTGTTGAAATACTCAACGGCGGGTGGAGCCTCATCCATTCCCTTTCTCTTCTTCTCTTTAACTGTGGTTGAGTCATTCAAAGCCACATCCTTTCCTTTATCCTTTGTCGTGGCTCTCTTCTCGGGCCTAGAGCTTGAGGCAACTTCACTTGTTCCAGCTCGGACCAGGACCTCCTTGCCTTGTGCATTTGCCTTCACTCTTTCTATTTCCTACAAGTTCTCAAAGATCCATTAAAATCCAAAAATTTGCCAAGAAAGATCAAGAAGCAAAATTTTGAATAGATAATCAATTTGAGAAATTGTCCATGAATAAGAGTAATTTAATCTAGAAAAAACAATTTAAATTATCAAATCATCTAGATTAAATGCTTTTTTCTAGAAAATTGCAAGAAAGGAACCATCTTTGAAGAAAGCAATTCCATAAATCCATTTCTCAAAAATTTCTCAATTGAAGGCACAAGTTGCTCCATTGATCCAAGATATCTAACCTTTTTAAACCCTAATCCCAAGGTTTTAATCACATATGCTATCTATTTCCAAGAAAAAAAAATGACTAACCAAAAGTTTGAGTTTTTGCTAACTATGGAGATGATGAACTTCATGAAAATATCTTGGGCTCTTGTGCATAGGTGGTCAAAACAATGTTGAATTCACAAAGTAGAGTGAAATATGAGCCTAGAGAACCTTGAATCTCGATTTTTGAGTGAGAAATGAGAGAGTTATGAGCAAATGAAGATGAGAGAAGAGAAAGACTTCTCTTAGGCGCCTTTAGGAGATAGAGACGGGCGGTCGGGTCGGGTTGTCTTCAAATGGGTCAAGACACCGGGTGGTCTGCTGGATAATAGATCTACTTTTACTGGTCAAATGTTTCAAATTTTTGAAATTTGAAAAATCTCAACCACCCCCATCTGGGCGGTCCTATCCACGCGGTTAGCTTCTCGGGGGAAATTCTGGACCGTGTACAATCGGGGAGGTCTAATCCACCTGGTGGAAATCCCTGTTCTTCCAGGGGGAAATCTCAACCGCACGCCATCGGAAAGGTTAGCTCCACGCGGTTAGCTTCCCTGGGGAATTTTTTTTTTCTCCATCCGGGGGATTTCTCAATCGCCCGCCACCAGGAAGGTTAGCTCCACGCGGTCAAAAACCATGTTCTAGGACCGGCCCGATTGGACCTTGCGGATGGCGTGAGGTCTAGATTTTCTCCAAAATTCCCTACAACCTATAAACACTTACCAAGAAGATCAAAACGAACTAACAAAGATTGAAAAACATAAGAAGAGAAATATATACAAGGATAAGTTTGGGGAGTCTCCTAAGAGCACTTTGTTTTACGTCAATAAGTTCGACGTTGGTTACCGTTTTCAAGCGAGGGGAACATCATCGAGAGGGATTGAGCCTCCCTCTTCAATGATTTCCTTGGCATGGTATGGTTTGAGTCTTTCGCCGTTTGCAATGAATTCTTGGCCACTCTTGTTCACAAGTACCACGTCCCCAGATGGCCTCACCTCCTTGATCTCGAAAGGTCCCGACCATCTTGACTTGAGCTTCCCGGGAAAAATCTTCAACCGGGAGTTGAACAATTGCACTAGGTCTCCAACTTTGAAGTCCTTTCGCAAGATCTTCTTGTCATGGAACGCCTTGATCCGTTCCTTGTAGATCCTTGAGCTCTCATAGGCCTCTAGAATAATTTCATCAAACTCGTGGAGTTGAATCAACCGCCTCTCTTGTGCGGTCTTTAGATCGAAGTTGAGAAGTTTCACCGCCCACAAGGCTTTGTACTCTAACTCAACCAGCAAGTGACAAGCTTTACCATGACGAAGGTTGAACGGGGTGGTCCCTATCGGTGTTCTGTAAGCGGTTCGATAGGCCCACAATGCGTCATACCAATCTTTTCTTGAGCTCCCAACGGTCTTCCCAAGTATCTCCTTGATTTGCCTGTTAGAAACCTCTACTTGGCCACTCGTTTGAGGGTGGTAAGGTGTTGCCACCTTGTGCTTCACTCTGTGTTTCCTAAGCATGCTTTTGAAGACTTTGTTGATGAAGTGCGAGCCCCCATCACTTATCACAACCCGTAGTATACCAAATCTAGGGAATATTATCGACTTAAACATCTTGAGAACGACTTTTACATCGTTTGTGGGACTCGCAATCCCCTTTACCCATTTGGAGACATAGTCAACCGCCACTAGAATGTATTGGTTTCCATATGAAGAAGGGAACGGTCCCATGAAGTATATTCCCCACACATCAAAAAGTTCAACTTCAAGAATCGGGTTTTGCGGCATCTCATATCTTCTACCAATGTTCCCCTTTCTTTGGCAAGCGTCACAAGCGGAAACAAAAGCATGTGCATCCTTGAATAGGCTCGACCACCAAAAACCTGATTGGAGAACTCTTGTAGCCGTCTTGTACGAAGCAAAGTGTCCACCATAGGCCGATCCATGACAATGGAATAAGATCCCTTGGACCTCTTCTTCCGCCACACACCTTTGATATAAGCCATCCGAACACAACTTGTACAAGAACGGCTCATCCCAATAGTACCTTGTGACGTCATGAAAGAAAATTTTCTTCCTATACCCATCCAAGTTTGGAGGCTCCTTCCCACAAACCAAATAGTTCACCAAATCCGCGAACCACAGTAGCTTCTCATATTGCAAACCGCTAGCACTCTCAAGACCCCTCACGGCCTCTACTCATTTCTTCAAGACGCTCACCACCATAAGACCTCCTCGGGGAGCTTGTCTTCTATTGGAACTAGATCCTCAATCCTCAACCTTGATAGGTGATCCGCGACCCCGCTCTCAATACCTTTCTTGTCCACAATCTCCATGTTGAATTCTTGCAAGAGTAGAATCCAACGGAGAAGTCTCGGCTTGGTGTCTTTCTTAGCATGTATGTACCTCAAAGCCGCATGATCCGTGTAGACTATGATCTTCGAGCCCACTACGTATGACCAGAACTTCTCCATGGCAAACACCAATGCCAACAATTCCTTCTCCGTGGTAGCATACCTTGCTTGAGTGTCATCCAAAGTTTTACTTGCGTAGTAGATGACGTTGGTATTCTTGTCCTTCCTTTGGCCTAAGACCGCTCCAACCGCGAAGTCACTCGCGTCACACATAATCTCGAAAGGAAGATCCCAATCCGGGGCTTGGACAATGGGAGCACTAACCAATGCTTTCTTAATCTCAAAGAACGCCACCATGCATTCTTCGTCAAGGTTGAACTCAACATCCTTGAAAAGTAGCCTAGTGAGAGGCCATGTGATTTTTGAGAAGTATTTGATGAAACGGCGATAGAATCCCGCTTGACCCAAAAAGCTTCGGACATCTTTAACCGTCCTTGGTGGCTCCAAGCTAACCATGACCTTTATGTTGGCTTTGTCTACCTCAATCCCCTTCTCGGAGGTCTTATGCCCAAGCACGATGCCTTCACGTACCATGAAATGACACTTCTCCCAATTGAGTACCAAATTCGCCTCCTCACATCGTTGCAAGACCCTACAAATATTAGACAAGCAAACACCAAACGAAGAGCCATACACCGAGAAGTCGTCCATAAAAACTTCTACCATGTCTTCAATAAGATCCGGGAAAATGGACATAATGCAACGTTGGAATGTCGTGGGTGCATTACACAACCCAAATGGCATCCTTCGATACGCAAAGGTGCCATAAAGGCATGTGAAAGTCGTTTTCTCTTGGTCATTCAGGTGTATGGGAATTTGAAAGAAACCCGAATAACCGTCTAGAAAGCAATAAAATGGATGATTAGCTAGACGTTTAAGCATTTGATCTATGAAAGGTAATGGAAAGTGATCCTTACGAGTAGATAAATTTAGCTTCCTATAGTCAATGCACATCCTAAGCCTGGTTATTGTCTTAGTAGGTATCATTTCATCCTTTTCATTTTTAAAAAATGTTATCCCCCCTTTCTTAGGCACACAATGACCGGTGAGACCCAAGTACTTTCCGATATTGGGTAGATAATACCCGCATCTAGAAGCTTAAGAATCTTTCTCTTTACAACTTCCTTCAAATTAGGATTCAACCTTCTTTGATGTTCAATAGAGGTCCTTGATTCATCTTCTAGATGGATTCTATGTGTGCATAAATTAGAGGAAATATCCTTGATGTCATCCTTAAGAATAACCAATGGCTTTCTTATACTTCATAAGTTCAACTAAGAGGGAGGATAGTTCATTCTCATTCAAACTATCATTTACAATAACCGGGTATGACTCGTTTGGACCAAGGAAAGCGTACCTTAGCCCAACGGGAAGTTGCTTTAGGTCCACCTTAGGGTCTTTGAGCTCGCTCCAATCGTCATCCTCAAAACTAGTCTTACCCTTGCTAGTTTCTTCCACGACTACGTAAAGCTCTCTTCAACCGTACCCGTGCTTGACCCAACTTCAACCTCTTTCACTCGGTTACCCAACTCCACAAATGGCATCTCTCTTTCAACCGGCTTGTGTAAGTCCATGGGTAGCTCTTATTCTTGGCTTTCTTCATCCAAGAATCCGTGCACACTGTGCTCTTGTGTCAAAACCACTTGCAAACCGTCTTCAATACTCAACTCTTCAAGCAATCATCCGCGAGTTCATCCATCGTCACTATGTAGAAACATTGCCCATTTATGGTGGGCTTCTTCATCATGTTGTTGATGTTGAACTCGAGGACTTCATATTTTCCCAAATGCAAATCAATCTTGCCCTTTCTCACGCCAATAATTAATGGCTCTCGCGGTTGCCAAAAATGGTCTTCCAAAGATAATTGGATCCTTTGGCTCCTCATCCTTTTCGAGAACAACAAAGTTTGTGGGGACGATGAAGTCTCTAACCATTATTGGGAGATCTTCAATCAAACCAATGGGTACCCTCACACTCCTATCTACCAATATCAATGAGATGTTGCAAGCTTTGTACCTTGTGAAACCCAACCGCTTTGCAACCGAGAATGTCATAAGGCTAACGGTAGCTCCAAGGTCACAAAGACAATTGTCGAAGGCTAAGGGTCCAAGGGCACACGGAATGGTGAATGAACCAGAGTCTCCAAGTTTTGTCGGTACCATCTTCTTTTGGATGATGGCACTACACTCTTCGGTCAAGATTACCATGGATTCCATTTCCTTGGCTCTTTCCTTCAAGGCAACCTTGAGGAATTTTGTGTATTGAGGTACAAGTAGAAATGCATCAACCAATGGCATTATAAGTTCGAGCTTCTCCATTTTCTTGTCAAAAACTGCTTTGTACTTGTCCATGACTTGTTTCTTGAAACGCCCCAGGAAAGGTAACTTGGGCACATAAGGTTTTGACACAAATACACTATCTTTCTTCTTAGGCGCTTCTTGAACCACGGCCTTGGTCTTCACCTCTTCAACCCGTTTCCCTTTGTCTTAACCTCTCACTACCACGTCCTCAACCAAGTCTTCATCTTCTTGAAGTTCCCCCCCCCCCCCACTTTGGTTTTCAACGTCCACGTTGAGAGTAGAAGGGATATCTCTTGTGGGTAAGACCGTGCCACTCCTTAGGGTGATAGCGTTCACATATTTCTTAGGGTTTGGTACGGGTTTACCGGGCAAAGTGCCTTGAGTAGGTGAAGAAGATGAAGCGTCCTTGGTCTCCATGTGTTTGATCTTGGAGTTTAAAGCCTCAATATTGTTGTTGAGGGCGGTGTAAGAGCAATCTATCCGTGTGTTGATCTTCGCTTGTCCCTTTAGAAATTGTTGGAACATGGAGTTAAAGTCAAGCTCTTGCGGTTTAGACGTAGTTGCTTGACCTTGAGGCATAAACCCTTGATTTTGGCCTTGAAAACCGGGTGGAGCTTTGGGTTGGAATCCACTTTGGTTCCCTTGGAATTGGTTCCTTGGGACATAACCTTGTTGGTTGGTGTTAGAAGCTTGGCCTTGAGATTGGAATTGCTTTTGTGGGACTCCTTGAGCTTGATTAGGTTGTGGAGGGTAGACTTGGTCCTGTGGATTCTCAACATTTGTGTTCCGGTAGGAGAAATTAGGGTGATTCCTATAGTTTTGGTTGAACCCTTGTCTTTGGTAGTTTCCTCTATTCCCGACGTAATTCATCTCTTCTTGGGTGTTCATGTCCACGTTCTCCTATTGATAGCAACCTTGATTCTCATCATAAGCATCCACAAAGCTAACCGACTTTTGAGAAGACACTAGGAGTTTATCAATCAAGGTTCCTTGCTTGTCCATCATCGAGGCTTGCTTATCCAACTTATCATTAAGCGCTTTCATGTCCTTGGCCTGCTTGTTCTCATCAAAGTCGCTAGTGGTCCTTCTGGCGCGGTCATAGTCGTCGCCACATGTCCCGTCACTTTTGGCCAAGTTCTCTACTAGCTCCATTGCTTCCTCAACATCCTTAGCCAAAAAATTACCGTTAGATGCCGTGTTAAGTAACAATCGGATCTTAGGCAAGGCACCTCGGTAGAGAATGCTAAGGAGAGATGCGTTGCTAAAGCAGTGATGAGGGCATTGAGAAGTGTAGCTTCTAAATCTCTCCCAAGCATTGTTGAAAGACTCATTGGACCGTTGTGTGAAGCTTGAGATCTCGTTGCAAAGCTTGGCGGTTCTAGCCAGTGAAAAGAATTTGGCAAGAAACGCATGTTTGCAATCATCCCACGAGGTGATAGATCCTTGGGGTAAGGTCTTTAACCATTGGTGAGCCTTGTCACCTAAAGATAACGGGAAGAGACGAAGCTTGAAACCATCTTCGGAGACCCCATTGATCTTAGTGAGACCAAATATCCGGTCAAATTGGTCTATGTGGTCTATTGGATCCTTCATTGACAATCCGTGGAAGTTGTTGGCTTGAACCATGTTTATCACCCCCGACTTTAGTTCGAAATTGTTGTTCTCCACCGGTGGAGCTTAAAATGCCTTGCCGATTTTGATGAGCATTAGCGGCGTCACCTTCTCCAACAACGTGTCTAGCTCTCGGTGGGTGGTGTGGACGGTTTTGTTGGTGATGATTTCCATTGCCACCACCTCCTTGGTTGTTCCCATTCCCACCGTTCCTTTGGTGGGAAATGTTCTCATGAATGTTCCCGAGTGGAATATTATGAAGAAATTCCATTTCGATATCAACTTCTTCTTGTGCTCTTACTCGGCTTCGTTGTGCTCTTGAACCTCTCTCAAGTTGATCAATGTCGTCCCTCATTTCTACTAGGTTAGTATCGCCACGGGAACGGGTATGCATGCACCTATAGAGAGAAAGAGCAATAGGAAGTAAAGAAGATTAGTAACTTCGTATAAAATAAAACTTAATCTCACAAATAGCCTAAATCTCAATGTTGAAATCAAATCCTAATATGGCAACGGCGCCAAATTGATACTAAGACTTTTCGGTCTTAAAGATGTATCAATAACTCTAGATACAAGTAGTATAAGAGGTTATCAATCCGTATTAGGAGATGACTCTAAGCATTAAGAATGCAAGGAACCTATGTAAGTTAAGCTAATTAAAAGGGCTTTTGTGATTAAGTATCTAAATTAAAACAAGTAAAGCAACTAAACAAGATGTAAATCAATAAGCAAAGGCGGATTCAAAGATGGAGTTATGGATATAGGATAACCCAAGTTCAATTCATGATGTTCATTTACTCAAGCAAGATAATCCTTAGGCATAAGACTAATTCTCTTTCAAGCAATTAATCACTATGCTAATCACCTAATACATTAACAAATTCTCATTTGTGGATCATTGATTAGCAAGCATTAAGTTTGTATAAACAAGATCAACAAAAGATATACCCTAGACAACTATTTTCATATGATAGAAGTATAAATCTCTTGTTTAGCTCATCAAGGCATTTCACCAAACACTTGGTGTGCATGAAATGTCTTATGATCTAGACCTACTTTTTCAAGCTAGATCTAACCTTAAGAACACTAAACAAGAAGGGATATAAAAATATCTAACCTTAAACACCATGAATCAAGCCTTGGATCATCCTAATCTACCCCATCTCTAAACCCTAAAAGACTACTCAAGACCCATTAATAACCAACCAAAATCGATATGGATAGGGGTTGAATCCTTGGATGAATGTTGACTAATCAAGATAGAAAGATGATAGATGGAAGAGATTGATAGAAATGAACACTATATTGCATAAAACAAATGAGCCTTCTTACAAATCTCAAGCTCTCACTCAAAGGTAAGGGTTTAAGACTTAAGAAAAAGCATAAAAATAGCCAAAATCAGTGGTTTTTATAATGAATAGTGCTCGATCGTGTCGACCCGGAAAAAACTGGGTTTCGACCCGGTCGAGTTGGATCTTCTTGGCGGAGGCTTGCAGACCGCATGGCTTCTGGCCGGTTGAGATGGGGCGGTTAGGATCCATGTCCCAAGACCGCTTGGATTGGACCTGGTGGATCTCGGGGGTTGGGTTTCCCCCAGGAATGAATGCTGGCTTGGACCGCCTAGCATCTGGCCGGTAGAGATTTCTTCTTTGGGGCGGTTAGGATCCCTGTCCCAAGACCGCTTGGATTGGACTTGGTTGATCTCGGGGGGGGGGGGGGGGGGGGGTTGGGTTTCCCCCCGTGAATGAATGCTGGCTTGGACCGCCTAGCATCTGGCCGGTTGAGATTTCTTCTTCTGGGCGGTTAGAATTCCTGCTCCTGGACCGCCAGGATTCGGACCATGCGAAAATGGTGTTTGGCCACGGGCGGAGCTTCTCTGCCCGCGGTAGTTATGGTTCAAGGCAGCTTCATATGCCTTCAGTGCTTCAGGTATATTTGATGATCCAACCATTGGAATGTCTCCAAACCAATTGCATTTGAAATATGGTTGTGTCTTCTTTGTTATGTCCAAATTTGGTGATGATCAGAGGTGAGAAGGTCTTCTTTGACTTCAAGACTTATGACGGTCCAAGTTATCCAAAAACGTACTTTTGTTCTGAAATGCACTCTTTTATCTCAAGTTACATGAAATGTCTTTCAAAATTCTAAAACATGGAAATCACTTGAAACCCATTGAAAACAGAGTTAAAAATCTGAAAAATATATTAAAGCGATCCATAAAAATGGTCAAAACCGGTGTTATCAACTGGCTCTTGAGTGTGCGGCCCGATCCGCGAGCTTTGCACTTCGATTGGAGGAGTAGAGGGTGAAGCTGAATGCCGAGGTTGCTTCCTTAACGAGGCGGCCTGAAGAGAAAGATGCTTTACACGAGACTAACATTTAGAATGCTCAGAAAGAAGCGAGACGGGAGTCGTCTCTTAACTTTCAAGGTCAGATTTCCAAAGTGGAAGCGGCATCAAGAAGTTGAAAGCTGCCAAGGATAACGAGCTCGAGCTGGCCGAGGTTGACTGCAACCTGCAACTCATTGAGGCTCTCTGTAAGGAAGATGCCCCGACTCTTGAGGTTGAGGAGGCGAAGCAGATGAGGAGTCCGAAAGAATTTCCACCTGTTTAAAGGATGAACTGAAATTGTCTCCAATTTAAGGTGACTCTATGGGCACTCTTCTTGGCAACAAGACGTTGGAGGCTGTCGCTGCTAGTGTCGGTGTTACCCTGCCTGCTGGATCCAACGAACATACTCTTGGAGTTGCAGACCTTACTGATGATATATCATGGTTTTTACCCTGTTTAAGCCATGATATAAGTCCTTTTATAGAGTCTTTTCTTGTGTTTTGGAGTCTTTTAGAGTCTTTCACAGGTTATAGCACATTTGGAGCTTAATTGGAATTATTGGAGCTTTTCTGGAGCATTCTGGAGCGAGACTGAAGTCTGATGACTAAGAGCCCGATCTGAGCACCGAGCATCGATCGATACCCCCTGGTATCGATCGACACTCATCGAGATTTCATGGACCGCGACTGGTATTGAAGCTTTGGAGAATTGCAAAAGCACCCAGAAGACTTTGATAATTACAAGAAGGCCCCAAATCGTGATTTAGGTTATAAATAGGATTTTACAGCCATTGTTTAGGCTATGCTTTATTTTTGTTTAGGTTTAAGAGAGATTTTGGTGAGAGACAAGTCTGGTTTCCCTTCGTCCGAGATCAGATCTCAAAACCTTGTTTCTCTTTCTGATTTAATATAAGAGTATTTATTCAACATGTTTATTAATTTAATATCCATGTCTGAGTAGATCACCTGTTAGGTTTAGGGTTTTCTCATAGGGATTTCTTTGAATGCTAGGTTGATTGTCTGTTAGGATTCACTATCTAAATTAGTTCTTCGCCTTAGGTTGTTCTCAAAGCTAATTCTAGGTTGACGAATCTGGAACTTAGATCTTAGGATAATTAATTAGGCACGAGAGTGCGATTAATTACCTGATAGAACCTTAGGTGAGCAAATTGATTATTCGCAAAGAGATTTGGTTTTATTGATTTGTGAACATATCAAACCTGATTTTAAAGCTGATTTAGATTTTGGGATTCGCAAAGAGATTTGGAATTTCTAGGATTTAGATTTAGATAGTTTTCGCAACGAGAGTTGGTTAATTATATTTTAGTGATTTGAGTTCTAGAACAGTGCTTAATCTGGATCCTGTTAGGTAGCTTAGCTGCATTCATTGATTTCCTGAGAAATACCCTAAGCCTACATTCCCCAAATTGAATTTACAAACGTTTTACTTGCAACCCTGTTTTTCAATTACATCATCTGGTTTAGCTTGTTTCTGATCTATAGAATCTATTGAGTGATTTTTGAGTTCTTTGTGGTTCGACCCCTACACTTACTACAACAACTGCTTTAGTATCTTAGGGTATTAAATTGAGCACATCAATTTTGGCGCCGTTGCCGGGGAACTCAATTCGCCGTTAGATTTTAGCTAGGAAATTCGTCTAAATCGCCCGAGTATCGATCGATACCCTTGAGTATCGGTCGATACCCGTCGTAAATTTCAGTTACTTACGCTCTTTACTTGTGATTTCAGGTGCATGCATAATCTTGAAACCAGAAGCAAAAAGAGTACTCCGCTAGTTGATCTATCACTGGAACAGCTAGCACAAGTGGAACGCACAAACAGGAAAGCAAAGAAGTCAGCTAAGATGAACAACAATCAAGTTGGGTTGGTTCGTGATGCTGCTGGAGCTTACAGGGACCAACAGGGTCGGTTGTGCAATGAGCAAGGACAACGTCTGGATGGAGAGGGGATTGTCATTCAACCTGCTCCGGTTGTCGCTGAGAATGCCGCTAGGAACGCAAGGGATGCTGTGGTTAATCGTGGTAGAACGATTGGTGAACACAACAGGCCAGAGCAATTTTTCGCCAATCGCTCTGCGATTCGTCCCCCTGCGTATGAGCGGAATGACTTTGAGCTGAAGCCTGCTTACTACACTCTAGTAGGACAGCATCTCTTCCATGGTTTGCCTCATGAGCATCCAATGGATCATGTAGAGAAATTCGAGGACTTGGTCACTAGCATCAAGAGCAATGGAGTGTCCTACGATTATCTCTTCTGCAAGCTTTTCCCCTACTCTCTAGGTGGAGAGGCTACTTACTGGCTGAGGCAGCTACCTCCTGGATCACTGACTAATTGGGAAGACACCAAGAGAGCCTTCCTAATTAACTTCTATGATGATGGACGATCTGAAGATCTGAGGAATAAAATCTCCACTTTTTCTCAAGGACCTACTGAGGCGTTCAAGGCTGCTTGGACAAGATTCAGATCGTACCAAAGAGACTGTCCACACCATGGATACTCTGATGTGCAGCTGCTAGGTATCTTCTTCAGAGGAATAGATTGGAGGTATCAGATGGCTCTGGACTCTTCAAGCAATGGGAACTTCAACACCAACTATCCTGAGGACGCCTATGTGTTGATTGAGAATTTTGCATCTAGCAGCAGCACAAAGAGTGCAGATTTCGAGCGCAAGAAGCTGGCTGGTAATAAAGATGGATCGCAGATCGCTGAGTTTAAGGCTCAACTAGATTCTATGCACAGTCTTCTGCTGGGAAAGACAACAAAAGCTGTCCATTTTGCTGAGGATGTTGAGGTTTTCAATGAGAATGAAGCAGAAGACGTGAACTACATTGGTGGTTCTGGCTTTCAGGGACAGAGGAACCAGTACAACAACAATCGAGGTTTCAACAACTTCCAGCAAGGAGGATTCAACCAGAAACCTGCCCAGACCAGTGGTTACACCAGGAACTACGGAAATCCTTCTTACGAGCCTGTGACTGCTAAGACATCAGAGAACAAGATTGAAGCCATGCTTGAAACACTCGTTCAAGGACAGCAGCAGATTACAGTAACCTTCAATGGTAAGATGGACGCCATGTACAAAGATCTGAGTGGAAGGATCGATTCTCTGGGTATTGGTCAGAAGAAGCTGGAAACTCAGGTAGCTCAGACTTCAGAGAATTCGAGAAGACAAGAAGGTTTTCTACCAGGAAAAGGAGAGAACCCAAGGGCACACATCAATGCCATTACCTTGAGAAGTGGTAAGGAGGTCAAATCAGGGGCAAAAGTAGATCAGCCTAATGCAAATTTCGAGTTGTCTGACGATGAAGACACTGAAATCGCTAAGGCATCGATCGACACTACTCAGCATCGATCGACACCGATCGCGATTCTCAGACGGGAAAACTCAAATTCCCGTGTATCGATCGATACCCCCCCAGTATCGATCGATACCGAACCTGAAGACGATGCAGAAGTTGAGATTGTGAAGGAGAAGCCTAAAGCAGCACCAGAGAGGGTCTACATCCCGAGGGTACCCTATCCCAGAGCTCTTGGGAAGACTAAGAAAGAAGTAGAGGATGCTAAATGCAAGGAAATTTTGGACAAACTGGTTGTTGAACTTCCCTTCATCGATGCTATCAAGACCTCGGTAGCTTTCAAGAGGTATGTCAAGAAGATGGTGTCTAGCAATGTGAACCTTGAAGAAGGCTGTCTGATGATCACTCATGAGTGCAGTGCAATCCTAAGCAACAGGATCCCAACGAAACTTCCAGACCCAGGGAGCTTTGTCTTGGATTGCACAATAGCTACTGACAGGTTTGAGCGTTCTCTCTGTGACCTTGGCTCAAGTGTCAACCTCATGCCATACTCGGTTGCTAAGAGAATGGGAATGACAGACTTCACTGCTACTAGAATCTCGCTGATTCTCGCTGATCGTTCAATTAGACTTCCAGAAGGATTGCTCGAGGATGTTCCGATTGTGATTGGGAACTGCTTAATCCCAACTGATTTCATTGTCTTGGAATATGATTCGGAACCCAGAGATCCTCTCATCTTGGGAAGACCATTCCTAGCAACAGCTGGTGCTCTGATTGATTGCAGGAATGGGAAGATATCTCTTAACATTGGTGAGTTGGTCATGAATTTTAACATGGAGAAGATGATGAAGAGACCAACCATCGATGGGCGGACTTTCTTCGTTGATACCTTCTGTGATATTGCTGAGGAGTACTTCTTAGAGATGCATCCTGAGGACCCATTGGAGAGAGCATTGGCCTGTTCTGCTGAGTCAGAGGTTAAGCCACACGATGCTGCTGCTGAATACGGAAGGATACTCGATTCAGCACGACCAGTATCGATCGATACTCTGATGGTATCGATCGATACCCTACGGCCAGAAACCAGTTTGGCCGAAAGAACTATGCAAGCTGCTGGGCTTGGAGATTGGAGCGAGGAGAACGCTCCTAAAGTGGAACTCAAACCACTTCCTGCGAATCTAAGGTATGGTTTTCTTGGTCCTAATTCCACGTACCCTGTAATCCTTAATTCTTCTTTGAACAACGCAGAGGTCACTTTACTGCTAAGCAAGCTGCGCAAGTATCGCAAAGCTCTTGGCTATTCTCTTGATGACATTTCAGGTATTTCCCCGAACCTGTGCATGCATAGGATTCATCTTGAGGACGAGTCAAAGGCTTCAGTTGAGCATCAAAGGAGGCTGAATCCAAACCTGAAGGAAGTGGTTAAGAAAGAGATCATGAAACTCTTAGATGCAGGAGTTATCTATGCTATCTCAGATAGCTCTTGGGTCAGTCCAGTGCACGTTGTTCCTAAGAAAGGAGGGATAACTGTGGTGAAGAACAACATGGATGAGATGATTCCCACGAGGACTATCACAGGACATCGAATGTGCATTGATTACAGGAAGTTGAACGCGGCCACACGGAAAGATCACTTCCCATTGCCATTCATTGACCAGATGTTGGAGAGATTGGCCAGTCATCCCTACTACTGCTTCCTTGATGGATATTCAGGTTTCTTCCAGATTCCTATCCATCCAGATGACCAAGGGTATACCACTTTCACGTGTCCCTATGGCACGTTCGCATACAGGAGAATGCCATTTGGATTGTGCAACGCTCCAGCCACTTTTCAGAGGTGCATGATGTCTATCTTCACAGACATGATCGAGGACTTCATGGAGGTGTTCATGGATGATTTTTCAGTATATGGGTCATCATTCAAGATCTGTTTGACTAATCTGTGCAAGGTGCTCCAGCGGTGTGAAGAGAAACACTTGGTCCTTAACTGGGAAAAGTGTCATTTTATGGTTCAGGATGGCATTGTACTTGGGCACAAAGTCTCTGAAGCTGGAATCGAAGTTGACAAAGCCAAGATTCAGGTCATGACAAGTCTCCCACCACCTACTTCTGTGAAGGATATTCGGAGTTTCCTTGGTCATGCTGGTTTTTACAGGAGGTTCATCAAGGATTTCTCCAAGATAGCACGTCCACTCACTGCTCTGCTGTGCAAAGAGATCAAATTTGATTTCACAACCGATTGTCTTGCAGCCTTTGAGGAGATCAAAAAGGCTTTAGTGAGTGCTCCTGTTGTGCAACCTCCTGATTGGACTCTGCCTTTCGAGATCATGTGTGATGCCAGTGATTTTGCTGTGGGGTCAGTTCTGGGTCAGAGGAAAGACAGACAGCTGCACGTCATCTACTATGCCAGCAGGACTTTAGATGACGCTCAGAGGAATTACAGCACCACAGAGAAGGAGCTACTTGCTGTTGTTTTCTCCTTTGAGAAATTCCGATCTTACTTGGTTGGGAGCAAGGTGGTTGTTCATACTGATCATGCTGCTCTCAAGTATCTAATGAACAACAAGGATCTCAAGCCTCGTCTCTGTCGTTGGGTTCTTTTGCTACAAGGGTTTGACATTGAGGTTAAGGACAAGAAAGGCATAGAGAATGGAGTTGCTGACCATCTCTCGCGGATGCGGATCGATGAGGACGTCCCCATTGATGATCAACTACCTGAGGAAGCCATCTACTTCATTGAAACTGGGTTTCAGATGAATCTGGCCGAGAATCAGCAATTTCCACGAGTTGCAGGTTCCGGTATCGATCGATACCATGATGGTATCGGTCGATACCCTGACGATTCAGACGCTGTTTTCATCATCGATCATTCAGTCGTTTCTAACCACCATCTCGTCGCTGCAGCAGATTCCGATACTCCATGGTACGCTGATATTGCAAATTATCTCGCTGCAGATGCAAAGCCAAACCACCTCAAGAAGTATGACAAGAAGAAGTTCATGCGCGACATAAGGAGATTCTTTTGGGATGAACCTTACTTGTACAAGCATTGTTCTGACGGAATATACAGGAGATGCATTGCTGAGTCAGAGGTTTCAGATGTTTTGTTTCATTGCCATGGATCAGACTATGCCGGACACTTTGCCACCTTCAAGACAGTATCCAAGGCTCTTCAAGCAGGCTTCTGGTGGCCTACCATGTTCAAGGATGCTCACACTTTCGTTTCACAGTGCGACGCTTGTCAGAGGAGAGGGAAAATCAGTAAGAGACATGAGATGCCACAAAATTTCATCCTTGAGGTTGAAGTTTTTGATTGCTGGGGCATTGACTTTATGGGTCCTTTCCCATCTTCACACAAGAAGACATACATCCTGGTTGCTGTGGACTATGTGTCTAAATGGGTAGAAGCGATAGCCAGTGAGAAGAATGACTCTGCGGTGGTTCTTAAGCTGTTTAAGACCATCATTTTCCCTCGCTTTGGAGTACCTCGAATTGTGATAAGTGATGGTGGCTCTCACTTTATCAACAAGGTGTTCGAGAGGTTGTTGAAGCAATATGGTGTAAACCATCGTGTGGCTACTCCATATCACCCTCAGACAAGTGGGCAAGTTGAAGTCTCCAACAGGCAGATCAAGGAGATCTTGGAGAAGACAGTGAATGCTTCTAGGAATAATTGGTCTACAAAACTGGATGATGCACTTTGGGCATACAGGACTGCCTTCAAGACACCGCTGGGTACTACACCTTTCCAAATGCTGTATGGGAAAGCATGCCACCTTCCAGTAGAGATTGAGCACAAGGCTGCATGGGCAACAAAGATGCTGAACTTCGACATCAAGCCTGCTGCTGAGAGGAGGTTGATTCAGCTGAACGAGCTGGATGAGATCAGGCACCATGCTTATGAGAACTCGAGGCTGTACAAGGAGAGAACTAAAGCTTATCATGATAAGAAAATCATCTCCAGACACTTCGAACCGAACGACCAGGTACTTCTGTATAACTCTCGTTTGCAATTGTTTCCTGGTAAACTGCGTTCACGTTGGTCAGGTCCCTTCACAATCAAAGAGGTCAGACCACATGGTGCTGTAGTGCTGATAAATCGTACAGGCGAGGAATTCACTGTCAATGGACAAAGAGTGAAACACTATTGGGCGCAAGCCGAGATTCCAACAGGGCAGATAATGCCTCTGGATGATGCACCAACAGCCTGAATGGCGTTACAGTCAAGCTATTGACGTTAAACGAGCGCTTGGTGGGAGGCAACCCACTGGTGAGTCTGTCCTTGAGTCGTTCATCCTTTTGATTTTTCATTTGTTTTGAGTCTGTGTCAGGATGAACAAGGAGCAACTCGAAATCGCCTAAGCATCGATCGATACCCCTATGGTATCGATCGACACCAATCGCGGATGAAAATTCACAAAGTCGATCTAAGCATGGTATCGATCGATACCATGCCGTGTGTCGATCGACACCGACTGTTCCAGAACGGTAATTTCTTGTTTCTCTTCGTTCTATCCTTTTTCTTTGTTTCTTTCACTGACTCTAGGCTAGATAACACTGAGGACAGTGTTGTTCAAGTCTGGGGGAGGTGTCTGCTGACATTGTTTTCGTTTTTCTTAGAGTCAGTCGTTTTATCGAGTCAAAACTGTTTTATTGAGTCAAAAATTTGTTGGAGATGATGATCCTGTGCTTGAACCTATTGATTTGATTTTGTTTTTGAGTGCACAGTGTTACAGGATCAGTTCTAGATCGACTAATGAAAAATCCAAAGGCTGACCAGTTGACTAGAAAACATCCATATCTCCAGCAGAGTTCTTCTGAAACCTGAGCCAAATTTTTGCACTTCATCAATGTGGTTAGTGTTCATAGAGCTTGATTCATCATTCATATCTGATAAAGGAACCCGTGTGTTTAGAATTATGGTATCTCTCTCCCCTGAAATAAGTTGATAGATAAGAGCATAAAAGATTGAAATGATTTTCTTCTGAGTAGAGGGTTAGGAAAATTTCCAGCGATCCCATTATTCTACTTGAGAGGGGATGATCACACAAAGGATTGGAAGCGAGGCTAGGATTTTCCTATGATGCCATTATTCGCCTACATCCTTTGATACATAGAGAGGGAAGAACCGGGGATTCGGTGGCAAACACCATCAATACTCGCGTCTCATACCTTGATGTGTATATGCTAAGCTGAAAATAAAAAAATATATATAAATAGAACATAATAAGAAATAAGTCTGGGGGAGAGAAATTGATACAAAAAGTGTTAAAAAGGGTGGTTCCTTTGTCATGATATTGTCTGGTAAAGAATCTAGAAGGTTCTTGAACATTAACTGCAGCGATGAAACTGGCGATGAAGGTTTTACTTGAACAATGCTGTGGGATTTTGTGTGGAGTCTGGAAAAGCTGCAAATGTCTACGGAGAAGTACATGGTGGTCAGATCAAAAGCTGATCAGGTAACATTTGGGTGCTTGGAAAGAAGGTCATTTCGATGGTTCAGGAACAGGTGAGTCTCTACGTTTTCAAACCTCTTTTTCTGATTTAGTCTTCTATTTGCTTGAGGACAAGCAAAAGGCTAAGTCTGGGGGAGTTGATATATCATGGTTTTTACCCTGTTTAAGCCATGATATAAGTCCTTTTATAGAGTCTTTTCTTGTGTTTTGGAGTCTTTTAGAGTCTTTCACAGGTTATAGCACATTTGGAGCTTAATTGGAATTATTGGAGCTTTTCTGGAGCATTCTGGAGCGAGACTGAAGTCTGATGACTAAGAGCCCGATCTGAGCACCGAGCATCGATCGATACCCCCTGGTATCGATCGACACTCATCGAGATTTCATGGACCGCGACTGGTATTGAAGCTTTGGAGAATTGCAAAAGCACCCAGAAGACTTTGATAATTACAAGAAGGCCCCAAATCGTGATTTAGGTTATAAATAGGATTTTACAGCCATTGTTTAGGCTATGCTTTATTTTTGTTTAGGTTTAAGAGAGATTTTGGTGAGAGACAAGTCTGGTTTCCCTTCGTCCGAGATCAGATCTCAAAACCTTGTTTCTCTTTCTGATTTAATATAAGAGTATTTATTCAACATGTTTATTAATTTAATATCCATGTCTGAGTAGATCACCTGTTAGGTTTAGGGTTTTCTCATAGGGATTTCTTTGAATGCTAGGTTGATTGTCTGTTAGGATTCACTATCTAAATTAGTTCTTCGCCTTAGGTTGTTCTCAAAGCTAATTCTAGGTTGACGAATCTGGAACTTAGATCTTAGGATAATTAATTAGGCACGAGAGTGCGATTAATTACCTGATAGAACCTTAGGTGAGCAAATTGATTATTCGCAAAGAGATTTGGTTTTATTGATTTGTGAACATATCAAACCTGATTTTAAAGCTGATTTAGATTTTGGGATTCGCAAAGAGATTTGGAATTTCTAGGATTTAGATTTAGATAGTTTTCGCAACGAGAGTTGGTTAATTATATTTTAGTGATTTGAGTTCTAGAACAGTGCTTAATCTGGATCCTGTTAGGTAGCTTAGCTGCATTCATTGATTTCCTGAGAAATACCCTAAGCCTACATTCCCCAAATTGAATTTACAAACGTTTTACTTGCAACCCTGTTTTTCAATTACATCATCTGGTTTAGCTTGTTTCTGATCTATAGAATCTATTGAGTGATTTTTGAGTTCTTTGTGGTTCGACCCCTACACTTACTACAACAACTGCTTTAGTATCTTAGGGTATTAAATTGAGCACATCAACTGACGAGGTGAATGTTGAAGCCGATCTTCATTAATAGTTAGTGTTTCATGTATCTGTTAGTTTTTTTCTTGTTCCGAACATATGCATGTATGGCTTTATCCATATTATTATCTTTTTAGACTTTGATTTCTGAATCGTCTCTCTACAACATTTGTCGAGGTTTTGTTGATGATGAAAAATGTAGATATTGTCGATGTAAACGAGGTGTTTTGCAATCTGGACTTAGAATTTGTAACATATTTTCGGTTTTACGATCCAAACTTGGTTAAAATAGAACATGTTAAAACATATATGATTATCTCATACTAAGTGACGTCTCTTGAAACAATCCACTTAGTACTATGTGTCGAGATGCCGAACACCAGTGTGCTGAGAAACGGAGTGATTACTGGGTTTGGATATTACTTTGGTTTTAGGGCTTGCGATGTAGACTTGACTTACATGCCCATTTCGATATTAAATCATTTTGGTTCGGTCGAGGTATGTATTTTCCTTCCTCTGGTCCAGACATACCCACCTTTAATTTATATAGCGCGGTTTAATCCGCTATGGATTGTATTTGAACCCTAACCCATATAGGATATAGTGATTGAAATTCGTAAAAGATTGTATGAGTTCGTTGTTGTGGGCAGCAACAGACGAAATTGACAAGAGTATGTTAAGATACAATTATATTGATAAAATACTTAGAGTCTGCGAAAGACATCGTTTTCAAAATCGGAGTATATGTGTATACGCACCCACTCTCTCCCTCCCTTTTTTTAGAGAGGGGGGACATCTGAACTTTTCTGAAGATTTATTGCCTATGTACCCTTTGCAGGTATCAAGTCGTCCCGTAGCTCATGGATAAGATAAGATGGTTTAGTGATAGTACTTCTTCAGATGCATTGCGTTCCAAGATCTTGGTATTGGAATGTTAGACATGTTGCTAAGCTCGTAGACTCCCGGGCGAACCACTTTGGTGATTTTGTAAGGTCCTTCCCAATTGGCTCCCAATTTTCCAGCATTGCGTTCGGCTGTGTTTTGAAAAACTTTCCGAAGGACCAGATCTCGCTCGTTGAACATCCGGTTCCGAACGTTGGAATTGTAATATTTGGTCGTTGCTTGATGGTAATTCTGAATTCGTATGAGTGCTTGGTCACGCCTTTCGTTCATTAAGTTGAGCTCGTCGAGAAGCATTAAGTGATTAAGTCCATCTTGCATGGGAAGAAGTCTATGTCGCACACCCGGAAATTTCACTTCGGGAGTGATTACGCAATCCGTTCCGTAGACGAGAGCAAAGGGTGTCTCTCTTGTGGCTCGGCGCGGGGTAGTCCGATGAGACCATAGTATGCCTTCGAGTTTGTCGGCCCACCGGCCTTTCTTTGCGTCGAGGCATTTTTTTACCGTCAAGGATAGTTTTGTGGCAGCTTCTGCTTGTATGTTCCCTTGTGGGTATCGTGGTGTTGATTTGCTTAGCCGTATCTTCCATTTCTCGCAAAATGACTCGTATCTTGTTGAGATGAATTGAGATCCGATGTTAGTGACGATCTTTCTTCTTCATTTGCAACTCATACGCCTGCATCATCCCAACCACCTGATCGAACTACAACTCAATTGAGTTTAGGAAAACATCAACTCAATTTATTGCCTGATCGCGAGCTTGTTTTACGAGGTTTTTTAGTGAGCCGGGCTTAATTCCAGGCCCGTTAAATCGAGCTGAACTTTAGGTGTGGAATTTGGGCCCAACAGTTGCCCCCAGCATCTTTAATGATTTATCATTGAGGATGCGGAACTGCGATCTCGGGATTTAATTGATCCTCCCACTGGTACGATCTCGCAATCTCGGGCTTCTGATTGATTTCCAGCTTATCCATGAGGCGAGTTTGTAGGGATCATGTAACGCTTGCATGACTTTTAAGGGATGTGACAGGATGAGTGGGTGAGTAGGTATAAATGAGCGGTTCTCGTTGTTTCAACTTCCCACGCCGCCTCAGATCCCGTTTCCCAAGGTAATGATGTCTTTTCTCTTTTTCCTTTCTTTCTCTTCTCCCCTTTTTACTTTTATCCGAGATTCCTCTGTGAAACTTCAGCTTCCATTGTTTCCGATCGAGTTTCTTTCTTTTCCGAGCTCGATTTTCTTTTGCCTTTTTTTGTGATGGCTTCTATTTCTCAGTTGGATACTCCCCCTCCTCTTGTTGAGAGGTTTGATTCTCACTCGAAGAGCACGATTTCGGCCGCCGAGCTTACGAATATTTCTTCTTTATGCGGGCTTGATATCGGCGATTTACTCATCCCGCCGTGATGTAAGACTCGAGGTCGATTTACAAACAAAGGCCTCAAAGTGATTCAAATCGGCTTAGATGCGGAATGATGGGTCGATGGTGATGGTGCGGAAGCTTGGCTCGGTTGTGATGGGACCGGACAAACAGTATGAACTTAACTCTCCTGGGGGAAACCACGCACTAGAGAGAGAAGATTCAAGCAGCTCTTAAGCAAGGGGGACACCTCGCACAATACTTAAGAACAAACAAAGAGAACCGATTCAAAGGCAACAAGACTTTGAAAACTAAACTTGAAAGTTTATTGTATTACTTAGATAATTTCGTGGTTTGTGAATACAGAAGCAAAGAGCTTTTATAAGAGCTCGACAAGAAGACCTAACGGTCACAAGAATTCAAAAACAAGGAAACAAATTAAAAGGAAAATATTCGCATGTCGACATTATGAGTCTTCGGATGTCGACATTGTTGCGATTGTGATCTTTGGGCGAGATTCTTGTTGGGCTGATGGAGACACGCCTTTGTCTAGGTTAATTGGGTTGCTGGACGTCTAGGATGCGATGGTGAGAATGGATGGTCGAGATTAGACGACAATATATTGCCTTGATCGCGTGCATAGCCAATTATGGCAAGTTCATTAATCCTTCCACCAAAACGACCGTGTAGATGATTTGGGCTTATCTCCTTGTGCTCTGGTGGTCTAGGCCCCATTGTATACTCGGTGGACTGCTCTACACATGTGGAGAAGTCGTGCAAAGGAAGACAGGTCGGACTTTCCTTACTTGGCTCCAAACGGGTCCGCGTAGGAGACGGACCTTCCCGGTTTGGATCCGGACTGTGCCAAGTCACATCTAAATCTGGATTGGACCATAAGAGGCTCCAATATGCGTGTTGGGCCTTGGCTGAATTAGCGGTGGAAGATCTTGGGCCAAAACACATGTTTCCCGGCTCGTACGCTCTCCCGGGTGCGCCGTGGAGCATGGCTAAGGTGAGTGCCGGTTTTGGTCGAGCTATGGGGATTCCGGCTCGACTGTTCTGTCCTCCATGATCGGTTGGTCGATGAATCCCATCTCCTTTGGGTGGTGGGACGTTTGGATCCTCCTGGCCGTCGAGCTCTCCAGTCGGGCTTGCTTCGTGAACGATCGGGTGACCGTGATGCCAAAGTCGAGCTACGGGGATTCTGGCTCGACTGTCCTCTTCCTCGTGGTGGGTTGGTCGATGAATCCCACCTCTTTTGGGTGGTGGGACGGTCGGCTCTGTTCGGTCTAGGAGCTTAGGAACTACTGTCCCGACCTTAGAAATGGAACCGCTGTTGCCTATAGGACGAGGGTCTAAGCCTGCCGTACACTCAGTACAGCCCATTTCAAAGGCAGTAGCAATCCCATGAGCTTTCATGGCGTTGATCTTGGGTCCTTGCGAGATTTCGGACTTGCAAAAACTGCTTTCTCCTCGGCTAGAATAGGTGCTGCTTCGGCAATTTTTGGTCTCTCGGCTAAAACTGATTTGGCCTCGGCTAAAGTTGGATTGCCACCTACAAAACCTGTTTTCGACACGAATGGCAAAGACAAGTGTGTTATAGGCTCTAAGGAAGATGGCTTATCAGATTTCTCAAGAAAAAGACTTACCTTGAGCTGTCTTTTCTCTTTTGCCCTTGCTTGCAACACACGGACGTCCGATCGGTCCAATGGAGCAAGCGTGACCTTCTTGTCATTGAAATGGAAGGAGTACTGGTTTGTTCTTCCATTGTGGGACACGGCTCTATCATATTGCCAGGGTCTTCCTAGGAGAATATGACCAGCTTCCATTGGTGCAATATCACACACCACTTTATCTTTGTATCCACCGATTGAAAAGGAAATTTGCACTTGTTTTGACACCTTTAGCTCTTCCTTATCGTTCAACCACTTAAGCTTATAGGGTCTAGGGTGGTCCGTGGCGGTAAGACCTAATTTTTCAACTAACAAACAGCTTGCAATGTTAGTACAAGAGCCACTATCGACGATGAGGTGACATACCTTGTTTTGCACGGTGCAACGTGTGTGAAAGAGATTTTCTCTTTGGGCCGTGTCTTCTTCAATCACCCGAGTGTTGAGGGCTCTCATGATCACTAGGGACTCTCCTTCATCAGCATATTCAATGGCTTCTTTTTCATCCTCCGGTTCTGCTTCGTCTTGTGACTCATATTCACCGGATGGCAATAGAATCATCACTCTCGGATTTGGGCAGTCTCTTGAGATGTGGCCTTTCCCTTTGCACATGTAACAAGTGAGCTCACGTGTATGATACGGAGTAGAAGACTTACCTTGCTCTTGTCGTACATCTCTATAGGACTCCGGTGCTTTGCTCTTGAATCTAGATTCAATTTCAAGTGATTTCCCTTTGTCATTAGCTTGAGTTGTTGGAGGATTCCATATTGGGGAGTTGTATTTCGGCTTAGGGGCAGTAGATGTCTTCTTCTTGAGGTGTTTCTCCACTTGGATAGCAAGGTGTAGCAGCTCATGAATTTGATGATACGGTTGCATCTCCACCTTCTTGGCAATCTTCTCATTAAGGCCTTCGAGGAAATGAGACATGAGAGTCTCCTCGGTCTCCTCTAGCTCTAGCCTGTTCCTCAAGATTTCAAATTCATCATAGTACTCTTCTACCGTCTTCTGGCCTTGGTAGAGTTTTCTGAATTTCCGTTGGAGCTCTCGGTGATAGTGTGGTGGAACGTATCGCCGCTTGAGAAGTGCTTTCATCTCCCTCCAAGAGTTGAGTGGTCCATCTCCGTACCTTCTTCTTTCTGCCATCTCTCGATCCCACCAAGCAAGTGCATGGTCGGTGAGTTGAGCAGCTGCAAAGGCAACCTTCTTGTGCTCTTGATAGTTATAGCACTCATAGATATACTCCATACGCCTTTCCCAATCAAGGTAGGCTTCTGGATCTACCTTCCCAGCAAAGGTAGGTGGTGTTATCTTCAAATCATTGTTGCCGGTGTACTGGCCTTGACCTTCATCACGGGGCCTGCCTCGGTTCATTGGATCTCTCCGGCGTTGTTGATTTTGTTGTGGATCCGGGGCTTGGTCCCGACCAGGTGGTGGGTCGTCTTCACGCTCTGGCATGTGTTCATCATCATGCTGTGCTGCTTGTGGTGGAGCCCCTCTGTTTGCTCCCGGAGGCCGTGCTTCCACTTGGTCAAGCCTGCCTCCTACGTTGGCAAGGCCTTGCTCTAACCGTTGGTTCATGCTTCTCATCTCTTCTTGGAGAGCCGTTAAGCTACGAGCCATGAGTGACATGGGGTCGTTTGCTAGATCTCCCATAGTACCTTACACAAGAAAAATTCACAGAAATCAAAGTCTAGCTTAAGAACAAATAAGAACACAAAAAACTGTTTTTCGCACTGAAAATTTCCGGTTTCGTTTTTATTGATCTAAAAATATTAAATCACTTCCTAAAATTCCAGAAACAATTTTATATTTTTTTATGATGAGTTAACAAGCAACGACAAAAGACGAAATGTTTTTATGAGTTTTTATGATTTTATGAAAATTGAAACAAAACAGACGGGTAAAGCAGATAAAATTTTTTTTTTGTAGTTTTCGATTTGAGAATGAACTAAAACGAACAAGCAATGAAATAAATGAAAAACTTGAACAAGGAACGATGTAACCTGATAGATAGGAGCTTTTGAAGCTCTGATACCAATGATGTAAGACTCGAGGTCGATTTACAAACAAAGGCCTCAAAGTGATTCAAATCGGCTTAGATGCGGAATGATGGGTCGATGGTGATGGTGCGGAAGCTTGGCTCGGTTGTGATGGGACCGGACAAACAGTATGAACTTAACTCTCCTGGGGGAAACCACGCACTAGAGAGAGAAGATTCAAGCAGCTCTTAAGCAAGGGGGACACCTCGCACAATACTTAAGAACAAACAAAGAGAACCGATTCAAAGGCAACAAGACTTTGAAAACTAAACTTGAAAGTTTATTGTATTACTTAGATAATTTCGTGGTTTGTGAATACAGAAGCAAAGAGCTTTTATAAGAGCTCGACAAGAAGACCTAACGGTCACAAGAATTCAAAAACAAGGAAACAAATTAAAAGGAAAATATTCGCATGTCGACATTATGAGTCTTCGGATGTCGACATTGTTGCGATTGTGATCTTTGGGCGAGATTCTTGTTGGGCTGATGGAGACACGCCTTTGTCTAGGTTAATTGGGTTGCTGGACGTCTAGGATGCGATGGTGAGAATGGATGGTCGAGATTAGACGACAATATATTGCCTTGATCGCGTGCATAGCCAATTATGGCAAGTTCATTAATCCTTCCACCAAAACGACCGTGTAGATGATTTGGGCTTATCTCCTTGTGCTCTGGTGGTCTAGGCCCCATTGTATACTCGGTGGACTGCTCTACACATGTGGAGAAGTCGTGCAAAGGAAGACAGGTCGGACTTTCCTTACTTGGCTCCAAACGGGTCCGCGTAGGAGACGGACCTTCCCGGTTTGGATCCGGACTGTGCCAAGTCACATCTAAATCTGGATTGGACCATAAGAGGCTCCAATATGCGTGTTGGGCCTTGGCTGAATTAGCGGTGGAAGATCTTGGGCCAAAACACATGTTTCCCGGCTCGTACGCTCTCCCGGGTGCGCCGTGGAGCATGGCTAAGGTGAGTGCCGGTTTTGGTCGAGCTATGGGGATTCCGGCTCGACTGTTCTGTCCTCCATGATCGGTTGGTCGATGAATCCCATCTCCTTTGGGTGGTGGGACGTTTGGATCCTCCTGGCCGTCGAGCTCTCCAGTCGGGCTTGCTTCGTGAACGATCGGGTGACCGTGATGCCAAAGTCGAGCTACGGGGATTCTGGCTCGACTGTCCTCTTCCTCGTGGTGGGTTGGTCGATGAATCCCACCTCTTTTGGGTGGTGGGACGGTCGGCTCTGTTCGGTCTAGGAGCTTAGGAACTACTGTCCCGACCTTAGAAATGGAACCGCTGTTGCCTATAGGACGAGGGTCTAAGCCTGCCGTACACTCAGTACAGCCCATTTCAAAGGCAGTAGCAATCCCATGAGCTTTCATGGCGTTGATCTTGGGTCCTTGCGAGATTTCGGACTTGATGTCCTCATCACGCCGGCTGATAACTCCCCGGAGAGTCCTCCGGAGGGTTATGCATGTGGTTACAGTGCATTCTTCCTGAGATGTCGCCTTATTTTTCCCATCCCGGCAGCCATCTCTAATATCATCAGTGACCTCGGACTCGCCCTTCCGCAGCTTATGCCTAGTGCGATGAGGTCCCTTGTCGCACTCTGGGTTCGTTCTAAATAATCTGGGGTTGTATTTGACACCGAGGTCTTTCGTCAACTCTTCAACGTCAAGGGGAACTCTCACCTTCGCGGGACCTACTACTTCCAGGCGAAGGTCTATCGATCGTCTTTAGGTTTAAACGAGGGATGAAAAATGGTGGGAACAATGGTTCTATTTCAGGATTTCCAGCGCGTCAGTTGAGGGCGAGTCGGTGCTCCGACATTCCTGGGCCCAGATCACTGGTCAGCGCGATTTCCCGGATGTTGATTTGAGCATCCCTTATGGAGGATTTAATTGATTGTTGCTCTTTTTTTTTATTCCAGTATGATGATCCTTTTTCTTTTGTGCAGAGTCGATTGATTCTTCCAAGACAGTGACAGCTGAGATCCAGCGGCTTTTTGACCATGTCAAGGGCGAAGGTTCCGAGTGGAAGGTTTTCTCTCTTGACAGAATTCAGCAACTTCGTGATCGCCGAGCTCCTGGTTTTTCTTATTTTATATATAGTCAACAAAAAAATAAAATAACTATGGAAATGTAACTTTCAATAAAACTAGTAAGAAACCAAGTAAAATGAAATATATTTATACATATTTTTAAATAGAATAAAATAAATATTTTAATCACTTAAACATATGTCTTGGACCCTTGGGCCATGTATATACCAATCATACCCTTAATCCAAAACTAATATATCTCAAAAAAAATTTTGATAATCAAGTTTAATATTCAATCCAACAAAATATGAATTTTCTTATCACTTAAGGTGATTATGGGTTTGATGAAATAAAATAATTTCACGCTTGAAAAAAATTCAATACATCTCATTTACTATTCAAAAAAATTCAATATCATATCGAAATTCTTATTACAGTCTCTAACGCACTTAGATATCTAAGATTTATTTTGAAAGATAGTCAAAGCTTAGATATTTAAGAGGGCTTCTCAATTGAGAACCATGCAGAAAAGTAGAAGATTGTATACCAGTATATCTTCTTAAAGAGAGATGTTGGCCTGAGTGAATGAAGAGAAAGATGATGCATGCAAACTAATTCTTCTCCTGCCACCTCAATGCACAATTGTGTATTTTTGCCGTCTCTCACAACAATATTTTAATCACTAATATATGTTGATGACTTGTTGTTGTGGGAAAAACTCGGCGGCTTTGTCAAAATTGAAAGAGTATTTGGGGCAATGTTTTTACATGCAAGATCTTGCAAGATTGTAATTTTTTCTCAGTCTCGAAGTTGCGTGAAACGATGAGAGTATTTTCATGTCGTAAAGGAAGTATGCACTTGAAATCATTGCTCGATTCGGTCATCGTGGCTCCAAACTAGTGTTTTTTCAAATGGAGCAAATCATTATTTTGACTCATATACTAGTACGTTTTTGGCCAATCTTGCACGTTATAGGTTCTTTGTTGGCTGGCTCATTTGTCTCCTCATTTCGTATTCGGTTCACATTCTTTCGTAGTTTATGCAAGCTTAGTGTGAAGCGCACTGGGAAGCTGATATGTGTGTTGTACCCTTTATTAACCTACTGCTGGTCAATGTATTTTATTTAGTTTTGATTGTGACTTGACTCTCACGGGATATTGTGACTCGGATTGGGATGTTAGTCCGAGGAAAAAACGATCGTTAAGTGCATATGTAATGTTTCTTGGAGGCTAGCTAATATCCTGGAAAACTATAAAGCAGCCCACTATTTCTCATTCTTCCGCTGAAGCTGAATACATGTATATGCATAATCTTCGAAATTTTATGGATGCACCAAATTTTGTCGGATCTAGGTTCTTCTCAACACCTATCGGTCCAATTATTATGTGATAGCCAAACAGCAATTCACACTAGAAAAAAATCCAATGTTTCATAAACGGACTAAGCATATTGAGGATGATTGTTACACGATACATGATGATGATCAAGGTGGACGAATTTCTGCGATACATGTCCGGACGGAAGATCAACTTGTGGATTTGTTAACAAAGGTGCTTGGTCGTTAACAATTTGAGCGTTTAGTGTTCAAGTTGAGCATTGTCTCCAATTTGAGGATGAATATTGGGCCATATTTTAGCCTATTGGACTTGTATAGATTATGCTAAAGTTTCGTATGTTTAACCATTATAAGTTTGTGTATAAATATCTTGTATATCACTTGTAATATCAATAAGAAAGCATTTTCTTACATCGTATTACAATCTAGCAGCTCTGACCAAAGAAACCTTTCATCGCGAACACACCCCAAATGTGGAAGCCTTTGTATTTGTTTTCAAAACAGAGAATGTTGCTGTTGGTGGTGAGTTTAACAATCTCAGGTTTAACCCGATTTGAATTAATATCAGTCCAATTACGAGTCTCAAGCCCATTAAATCCTGACCAAATAAAAGGAAGATCTTCGAAGATAAATGCAAATCCTGAGAAAAGAGGAAGTTATCCGTATCGACCCCGTGAAATAAGGAAATCACAAATATCAAGTCAAAAGGGAAAAGGAAAATCGACCAATTTCAAGACTTATAAATAGAAGAGCTCCTCATTCAGAATAATCTATCTACAAATCTTTATGTAACAAGAACTACGAATGGCTCACTACAAGAAAATAGCGTTTTAGCGACTACATAATCAGTCGTAATGTAGTCGCTAAAACTGTATTACCGACTACATTACGACCACGTTACGTAGTCGTAAATGTCTAGTCTCAAAAACACGTAGTCGGTAATTTGTCGCTAATTTACGACTAATTTGCGACTTTGTTGCGATGACAGTAAGAAGTCGCAAACCAGTCGCACATCAGTCGTAATATATGCGACCATGTACCGACTACATTAACGACTAACATGCGACTAACGTACGACTATATATTATGTCGTGTGGAAGTCGTTTGGTTTAGTCGTGAAATGTTGCGACTATTTACCGACTAATAAGTGTCTAAATTAGCGACTAATTTGCGACTAATATGTTCACGAAATAGAGATTTGGTCATCGTTTTACGACTGATTTGCGACTACCTAGTGACTGAGTTGCGACTATCTAGCGATTGATTTTATCAACGAAATTCAAAATGGTAATATTGTACCCAATTTGTATTACCTAGCAATTTGGAAATTATATACAAACTAATACAAAGAATACTGGAAATTTAAAATGAAAGAAACATACATTAATAAAGAAACATTAATATATATTATACATTGTTTTAGCATATCAAATACAAACAAATACAAAGAAAGGTCTAATGTTCAAAACATGAAATAAAATGACAGCCTAGGGTGTAGAATCATGCTGCCGATCAGATTGAGAAGCCATGAAGTCTAGAAAATTTGGATCGGTTTCACGAAGATACCTTTCCACCATTGAATAATGCTTCTGGTCAGCTTCAAGTTTGGTAAGCTTGCTTTGTTTGTCAGCTGCAAGTTTGGTAAGCTCTGCCTCACGCCGAGCGTTAGAAGCAGCTTGTTCTTCTATTTGGCGTTGAGCTTCTTCCAACTTATCTTCCAGGGATTGAAACGATGAAGAGGTTACTTCGAACTTGCATTTTCCACCAACATGAGACTCTGCGAGGCTTTCGATTCTATATGGTCTGCCTATGTCGTCCGTGTACGTTGACTGCATAACTAAAACCAAGATTTATAAAATCAGATGACAGAAAACCAAAAGATAAAATAGATTTCGTATTTACCTGAAGATAGAGATCGTTGTATTCCTCTGTGGTTAGCTCTCGCTGTTGCGACCTACCGTCTGAAATTTCAGGCCCAATCTCTTGCATCTTAGCTTACAAGTTCTTCTCATAATTTTGCGCGATCTTCTCAGCCTTCAGATCAACAAACGTACCATCAGATTTTGTGTAAGTCTTCGCAAAAACCTCACTGATACTAACCGGTCTGCCCAATTCGTCTTCCTGAAAATGTAACATATAAATTTGTTACATAATAGAAAGTTGCAGAAGTATTAGATATAGAAATTACACTTACCATTTCTTGTTGGATTTGGTGATATGACTTTCGGCCTGATAAGTGTTTGTGCACACCAAGGCCTTTACGGTCAGATTTCCGAGCAGCTGATGTGGTCTGAGAGCCCTCTTTAGCTTCGTAAGTGTCCCATTTCTCTGTCATTGTTGTCCACAGTGTTGGGTTAATCCAGGGTGGTCGCTTTCGAGAAGTACTCGCGGTGCTTACCATATCCTTCATTCGCCTTTGACAAATCCTCTCGAAATGTTTTTGAACAACCCCTGAGATTAAGGGATCCCATGTGTGGGTTTTCTACAAGACAAGTAGATGGTGTTACTGGACATAATAGAAAGAAAGACATATATGAAGCTTGGATGAGAGAAATGCTTACCGCGAACTCGACGAAGTATCTTTCTTGTCTATAGAGAGGCACAATAGTCCAACTGTAGTGTGGACCAGCAAACTTGTTTGTGAAAATCTTGGTGATATTCCTTGTCAGCTTTCCCTTGTCACGGCCAAATCTAGACAGAGACAAATAAGTGCCTCAACAACAACACAAAAATCAAGCCAGACAGAGAAAAATAAATGCCTCAACAACAACACAAAATTCAAACCAAGCAAAACATGATGTCAGAATTAACCACATATCAGAAAAGACATAAATAGCAAACTATGAGCTTAGTCTACCAAACAAAAATCAAGCCAGAAAGAAGCATAATATGCCTGATTAGACCAAACAAGCACTTACACTAGAAACGAATTGACACTATGTAATTGCTTAGTCTACCAAACCGAGAATTGATCCTGGTGAGCACTTTAATTACCATTATCCTTGCAAGATATACATTCATGTTATATGGAAATGCTAACTCACACGAAACTCAACAGATTTAATTTAAGCAGAAATCTTGTGTATGTGTGTCTTCAGCTTCTGTTAAATCTTATGCAACTTATATATATATATATATAGAGAGAGAGAGAGAGGGAGAGACGCAATGCTACTTCAATAAAATCTTTACTGAATAAATTATTTCTCTATCATTCCAGTTTTCTGCATTTGTTAACAAGAACAAGAATGCCTCTATCTGTCACATGGCGGCAACTCTCACAACAGATTTACAAGAAACTCAACAGAACAAGCCAGACAGAGAGAAACTAAGCAAGCCAGCCAGTTTCTATCCATTCCAAACACAAAAATCATATCAGATGTACGTAGTATGCAATAGTTCGCAGTAATGAAACTCAACCAATGATTTTTAAAAGTGGGGGCAACTAGCTTTCATCATATGCCAAGTAACATACTTGATATGGATATTTTATATAGTTGATATATTCGAAACCTAATATTCTTAAATTGTAGTATATGTAAATAGAACACATGATGGAGTAAAAGCAAAGAATTGGCCGGAGAATGTGTAGCTCATGATGCTCTTGCATTATCCCATGGGGATTTAAAGTTCATAGAGACACAAATTAACACATTGGTTTTTGGAAAAGAAACTTCTATGAAGACCGAGATTTGGTTTAACCATATCCACACACATAAACATAATCAATTCCACACACGCAAATCATACATCATCAATTCCAAACACAAAAACAATTCTACTAACAAACTGTAAACTAGCCTCTTGACAGGAAATCGAATTAAGACATGAATGGATAAAACTTACCAAGTGGTGTTTGGCGGTTGAGGGCGTGTCGGAGACAACACAATCGTATACTCATGCCGGTTAGGCACCCTTAGCAGCGCCTCAAGCACCATACGTTGCTCTTCCTAGAGATCGGCCTCAATATGTGCATTGTCGTCAATCGGATTAGCTTCGAAGTCGTTGGAGATGTGAGCGTGAGACGACTGATTACTATTACCCTCGGAGTTGTGCAGCAAAGGAATCAAAGAGATTTTACATGGAGTCGTCTGATCTTGAGGTTGAGAGCTTTCTCGTTGAGTCGTCTGACCTTGAGATGGATTGCTTTGTGGTGGATTCGATGAGATGTTCTGGAAAAGCTGGGTAGGCGGAGGAAAATCCCAGACATTTGGTGTTGTCGTTGAAGGTTGAGCGTGCACGGGGTTCAGAGGTGGTGACGATAGATGCGGAAGAAATTGAGCCGCCGGCGTGAAGGTGTACTGCGGCGGTAGAGGGTTTGGTGTTCGCGACGAAGACCTTCCGGCTCTCTGAGAGACGTTGGGAACGAATCTCTTCCGTCCTTTACCGTTCTTAGTTTCTGGCATCGTAAGCTCTAGACGGAAGGTGGGATCGAAGAAGAAGAACGGAAGGTGAGATCGAAGGCGAAGATGAGAGCAAAAGAGATTTTGATCTCTAATCGGAGACGAAGAAGACTGAATGAAGGCTGAGACTTGAGGAACTTAGGGTTTTCGTAAGTTTATTTTTTTTAATTTGAATGAAACAGGTAGACTTAATAATAATTTGGTGTGATTTAGAACGATTAAACACTATGGCTTACTGGTAAAGTTCTCCTCTATCTCTCTTCAGTTGCGGGTTGAGTCCATGGTGTGGACAATTTTTTTTATTCTGAATAAAGCAGGTAGACATAATAATTATTTGGTGTGATAAATACGGATTAAGCACTATGGCCTACTGGTAAAGATCTCACTCTGTCTCTCTTCATACTCGGGTTCGAGTCCCTGGCTTTGAAAACGAACCTTGTCTTCGTCTTCCTCGGCTTCATTACCGTGAGCATTGTTGTTGTGTTCTTTCTTGGCCGGAGATCGGAAAGCTCGTTTAACGGCGGTGAGCCAGGAAGAAGAAGAAGAATAACCGCTCTTCTTCCCCATTGCGATTAGGTCGGATTAAAATTTTACAGTCGACAAACAGATTACAATCATCTTGCTGTTTCCTGACATTAGAGGATGAGATTTAGTTTATATTCTAGCGCAGATGAGGAAGATGAAAAGAGAGAGAGAGAGGAGGAGTGCTGGGTAGATCTTGGGAAACAGAAAGTGTCAATAAATTTGGAAGGTTGCTTAAGGGAGAGTTCTGACTCTGACCGCCTCTTTAACTGCGACCATGACAGCGATGACTCTTCCGCTTCATTTACTTCCTTCCCCACTTCATTTTTTTTTTCTCCAATTAATATCACATTATTTTTCATACATTCAAGAACATTCAATTCTTGAATAATTAGAGTTTTGATGTATTCAGCTACTATAATTTTTTTTTTGGTTTATTCATGTCATTACCAGTTCCTTTTTAAGTGCAGAATTTTTTTTTATTTATAGATAATACTACAAATTGAGTTTTCTATACTATTAATACAAACACATTTTTGGAATTTGTTTACAAATACATCTTATTTATTTTTAAAAAATTGAATATGTTGCCAAACATTTATTAAATCTATTATAAACTTAAAAATTATAAATTAAACATATTTGAATCAATAACAATTAAATTAGATTTTATTCCTCATTTCACATTTCATACATTACAACAAACTTTTTCCCGAACGGAAACACACGTTTAAATCTAGTTTTTACGTTAAAAAAGGTCATATGAATACTTAGTTAACTCAGACTAAATCTAAACTAAATATTATCCTCTAATGTCCGGAAACAGCAAGATATTTGTAATCTGTTTGTCGACTGTATTATCTTAATCCGACTAAATCCCAATGGGGAAGAAGAGTGGTTCTTCTTCTTCTTCTTCCTGGCTCACCGCCGTTAAATGAGCTTTCCGATCTCCGGCCAAGAAAGAACACAACAACAACAACAATGCTCACGGTAATGAAGCCGAGGATGACGAAGACAAGGTTCGTTTGCTTCTGCTTGTAACTGTGTATTGCAAAATCGCAATGGGGAAGAAGAGCGGTTCTTCTTCTTCTTCTTCCTGGCTCACCGCCGTTAAACTAGCTTTCCGATCTCTGGCCAAGAAAGAACACAACAACAACAACAATGCTCACGGTAATGAAGCCGAGGAAGACGAAGACAAGGTTCGTTTGCTTCTGCTTGTAACTATATGGGCAGTTTTTTTTTATTCTGAATAAAGCAGGTAGACATAATAATTATTTGGTGTGTTAAATACCAATTAAACACTATGGCTTATTGGTAAAGTTTTCACACTTGTTTCTCTTCACCCGCATGTTCTAGTCATGGTGAGGACTTTTTTTTTTTTACTCAAAACGAGAAATAAATACTGATTAATAATGTAAAAGACAAATTACACCGAAATAATGTAAAAGACAAATTACAACGAAATTGTGACATAAGTAACATAGTGAATTAGAAGGGTTCTTCGTCATCTGATTCTTCATCAGAAGACGATAAATTACACCGAAATTCATCTTCTGGTTTTGCATCTCCGACTTCGCAATCGAGGTTTATTTGGTCTCTTTATACGAAATTGTCGAGTACGAGATCTTCAATATATATATACAGCATCATCATTTACTGTTTGCAAAAGAGTCGGTTCTTTTTTTTCATATTCCCCTGAAATGTTACCCCTCGGATTCACTTTTAGAACATTGAGCAACAACTGCTTCGGTTTCTTTGTTTATGGGTACGGAATATAACAAACTTGATCCGCTTGCGAGGCTGTTTGCAATATAAAAAATGTATATATAAGTTATACATCATAGGGTATATATATATGATATCGACATTAATAAGTGCGTACCTAGAATAAATGGTTCGTATTTATTGTATTTTCTCGATGAAAGAACGTCTACAACACCACCATTTCTTCTCCGAGTGCCTCTACCGATAACAGGGTCATACCAATTACACTTAAAAAGTGTGATTCTCAAATTGACCATCCCCTCGTACTAGAGTTCTATGATATCAGTTAAGATCCCGTAGAAATCCGCTTCTTCAGATGCATCAGTGTAATTTTGACCTTTAACACATACCCCACAGTTACATGTCTTTCGTCCAGCGCCGTGATTCTGCGTATGAAACAAATAGCCTCTTGTAAAATACATTGGCCAGGTTTTGACCTTATTCAAAGGTCCATGCACTATCTCTTGAACCCAAGTAGGAAATGGATTTGTGGCGTTCTCGTAAATAACATGCATATATATATAAAAAATAGTGTAAATTTACGCAAAGTTATGAATATTTTTTAGACATACATATTCTTTCACCCATAAATGATATTCGTCAGCTCTTTTCGCAGAGAGTTCTTTTCGGAAAGTCCTGGATATTTTGCAGAAATAAATTCCTCAAACATTCTACACAAAACCAACACAAATTATATGAGAAATTAAACAAAGATTATATATATTAAAACGCAATCTGGGAGAGATGCCAACTTATATACCTCTCAATTAGCTGAAAATAGTCACAATTTCGTAAAACATATGCATGTGCGCATTGATAGTCTCTCTCTGAGAGCCATATTTCATGCATTTCTCCACTTGGACGGCCTACTTGAGTAAATATAGAAGGTACTCCAGGGACATGATATACAGGGACTTCACCTTCATCGAATCTTGAGTTAAAAAGTAATTCACGTTATAATACATATATAGCATGTGTATACAAAAAGTTAAATGGCAAAGTGGACATGATGTGATTGATTTAAGCATTTACCTTGATTTCGTTTGTATATTCCCAGCAAAGTAGTGCTCATAGAAATAACCAATCTCGTCATTGATATATGATTCAACAATCGATCATGCCGCATATATTTTGTTCTTTGCTTTCCCTTTCAACTTTTTGAAAAACCTTTCAAAAGGATACATCCAACCATACTGGACAGGGTCTCCTAATTCAACTTCGTAGGGGAGATGTATAGGCAGGTGTGTTCCATCACATCAAAAAATGAAGGTTGGAAGATCTTTTCCAAATTGCATATGATTAAAACGATGTTCTGTTTTAGAATTTGAAGGCGACTCTTATGCAAAATTCTTGAAAATAAGTCCCGAAAAAATGCTCCAACCCCTACAATATACGTGAAAATTGCATGAAGTTAATATATAAATTACTATAATAATTTTTTTTTTTAAATTGTCATAATAAGTACCTGTTACGCAAGGTGGACATTCCGGTCTAGGAGATCTGCAAAGATAAATTGAAGTAACCGCTCTATGAAAACATGGCAGTCATGACTCTTCATGCCTGAAAACTTTTGGTTGTCCATATCAACACAAGTAGCTAAGTCTGACGAATAACCATTTGGGAACTTAACCACATGTTTCACACATTCCAGTAAACTTTTTCTACCTTCCTCTGTCAATGTGAAGGATGGGAAAGGAGCTTTACCCTCACTATCAATATGTAAGTGTGGCCGAGAAAAAAATTGTTTTATATCCAATCTTGACATGATGTTGTCTTTCGATTTACCTTTCACACTCATAAGAGTATTAATGATGTTGTCAAAAAGGTTCTTCTCTATATGCATCACATCAAGACAATGACGGAGATTGAGGTCCCGCCAGTACGGTAGCTCCCAGAATATGCTTTCTTTGTGCCAGTTATGTTGCTTCCCATAGCCCGACTTCTTCTTTTCATGACCATTTTCGATGGATTTACACCAACCAACCGCTCGTAATAAACTTGCTCACCGGTCAAAGACGGAGGTGGATACTCTCTCGAAGCGTCTTTTCCCTTTAGGAAGTCTTTTTTATTCCTCCTCATTGGATGACCATGAGGAAGAAATCTTCGGTGACAATCAAACCAACACGTCTTCCTTCCCTTAGGTAGATAAAAAGACTTTGTATCTTCCATGCAAATTGGACAAGAAAATTTACCATGGGTTGTCCATCCGGATAACATGCTATACGCCGGAAAGTCGCTTATCGTCCACATTAGCACTGCTTTTAGATTGAAATTTTGATTCAATGACACATCGTATGCATCGACGCCATTAGACCACAACTCTTTTAACTCCTCAATAAGAGGTTGGAGGAAGATATCGAGACTTGCTCGCGGATGATTTGGCCCATAATTCATAATAGTAAGAAATAAATACTATGTATTCATGCACATACCCGGGGGTAAATTATATGGAGTCAAGATCACAGGCCACAGCGAATGATTACGAGACATGCCAAATGGATTGAACGCATCCGTACATAATCGAAGATAAACGTTACGGGGTTCTTCAGCAAACTCGGGATATAGACCTTGAAAATATCTCCACTCCGCCGCATCAAAAGGATGACCCATTTCTCCCTCCTTTGCTTGGTGCTTGGCATGCCATCTCATTGCCGCTGCAGTCTTCTCGCTTTGATACATTCGCTTTACTCTGTCAGCAATAGGTAGATACCACATACGACTGTATGGTACTTTGGTTCTACTCCGGTCGTTCTGAGGCTTCCATCTTTGTTTACCACAAAACAGACATTTAGCTTCCTTCTCGTCTTCTTTCCATAAGATCATACAATTGTTAATACAAACATCAATTGTATGATATGGGAGACCTAAATTGCACATCAATTTTTCTGTCTCGTAATGTGAAACGGTTGCCTGGTTTCCTTCTGGTAAATAGTCTGTCAAGATTCCGCAAACCGAATCCACTAACTTTTCTTTCATATTATATTTTGCCTTATCTTGCATGACTCGAGCGGCTAAGGATAACTGTGAGTGACCTTCACGACAACCATCATATAATGGAGTATTCGCTCCTTTTAACAGGTCGTAGAATTTCTTTGAATGGTTACGTACCGGTTCTTCTACATCCAGATAACTAGTACCACCTTGATGATAGTTATCAAAAATCATGTTACCACGAAATGCATCATTCACCATATCCACATATCTATCTTCTACTACATTACCAATTCACTACTCCCACTTAAATGCGTAGGATCAACATAACTCGGACCTAAATCCATAGAGATTTCTTCTCCATGCTTATACCAAACATAATAATCTGGCATAAATCCTCTACTATACAGATGATTCCAAATTCTAGGCCCCGTGAGAAATTTGTCGTTCTTGCAAACACTACAAGGACGGTAAAACTTACCGCCATTGTTCTGCGCTAGAGACTGGCTATTTGCAAATGCCATGAATTGATCCACCCCCGTGGTGAACTCTACCGAGAAATTTCCCGTCTCTTCATCGATTCGCTTATACATCCACTCCCAAAAATTACTATAATTGTAATTTCCCGACATTATTAAAAAAAAACGGTTTTTCTTTTAAAATTCGATATTTTCGTTTATGAGAATGAGGAGATTGTGAGAATGAGGAGAACGATGGTCTCAAGTTTTTATTTATAGACATTTTTCCGACTGATTTGCGACTACATAGCGACTACATAGCGACTGCTGTCCGACTACGAGTGGTAGTCGCAAAAAGTAAATACAAGTAGGTACAACAAGAATAAACGTGTTAATTGCTGTTATTTTACGACCAACAAACGACTGTTTTGCGACCCGCCGCAAAATCGCAATTTAGTCGCAAAAGTAGCGACTATTTTGCGACTAAAGTTTTCCGACTCGACAGTAGTCGTAGATTGGTCGTAAATTAGCGACCAATATGCGACTAATACGTTTGGTCGCAAATGACTGACTATGGTGCGACTGTATTTGTGAAGTCGTAAACTAGTCTCTAAGTAGTCGTAAAAATTTACGACTGTGTGTGTAGTCACAAACTGTAGCCGCGAATACGTTGTTTTCTTGTAGTGGCTTGATCCCTTTCGAGGGTACGTAGGCAACCCATCTCGGGTCAAGCTATGATTCTAATAAAAATAATTCTCCTAAACCCTAAACTGATTTCACCGATCTACGATATGTGTGAAATATGGTTCCTTCAGCTGTTTCACTTGTGCATATTCGCCATCAAGATATCTGCCAATGTTTGCTAGACATAATGATGGGTAAGTATTAAGTTTTAGTTCATTTATTTTGATTCCAGTCAATGAACGTTAGAAATGTAGGACCAAAAATTCGCACAATAAACATGATTTGATTTAATCACGAATATATAAATAGACGTTAAGGAAACAACAAGATTAATAAAACGAGAAAGCAGAGATAAACACTGGAGAAGAGATTATTCTCTTTCCTTAACTCAAAGAATCTCCCGTAGTGCGACGGTATAATTTAGATTCATGAGTCCCAGGATACAACCAAGTGAATCCGTTATCGCAAGCACTCGATAACAGATATGTCGAACATTATACTACTATACTCTCGAATAACGACTTACTCTAAGCAGTAGGGAATTGAAGGAACATTTGCTAGAAACTTTCAGATGTGTTTTTAGTGTTTGATCGGATGATTTCTCTGAAGAAAATCAATGGATATATATAGGAGAGGCTAGGGTTCGGCCTTGCTCATCAAGTTTCGCAGAATATTCTAGAAGGACGGCGATTAAAATCGGCCCAAAAAATGATTGCTCATTCGAAGGCCCAACGACCATCATATAAGAGCCCAAGAGCCCTAAGAGCAATTTAAAAATGCAACGAGCAACGAACCGCGACCCACGAGACATGGCCAGGCAGGCGGCGGTGGCGGCGCGCATGTGGTCTTTTCTTCTCTCTCTCCAATTCCTTTTGAAACACAAATAAGAGGTGGTCTTATTTATACTAGTGGAAAAGTTTTGAAACTTCCAATGTGGGATACTTTACACTCTCACTCACTTAAGTTAGTCAATTCATTAGGCTTTTACACTTAGCCCATAGGCCTCATTTCTATTCACACTTACACATTTTATAAAGCCCACAAGCTTTGATAAAAATGGTTCCAAGAAATAGCAAATTTTATATGCAATTTTAGGAGTCAACTCAATAACATTGTTACTCCACTCCCAAACAAGAATCACCTCTATCTGCTCAAGTGGCACATACTATTCGCAGGACTTCGTCTAGCGCTTTAAAAACAACATATTTTAGTTCGGGAATCTTCAAAAGATGGGGAAGATGAAACAGCCATAGAAACTGATCCTGGAAAGTTGGAGTTCTTGATCCCTTCAGGTAAAAGAATCCTTCGGGAAATGTCAGTTAAACCATCCATCAAGGTAAAAGAGATGCAATGCCAAATAGTTGGGGCTGGGCGTAAAAACAGTGGCCGGGAAAACAGAGGTGGTCGTGGCTAGTGGGTTCCATCGATTTGCTCCTCCATTGTAAAAGAAACGGGATACTTGATTACCTTATAAGTCATTTTCAGGAATTTTTGCTCTACACTATGTGTAATTTCATTCCAAAGCTGTGTGACAAGCGTCACACTTGTAATCGTCTCCATTTGGAGTCTTACATTTTGTGTCCAAACATGAAAGCCTTCATATTAGGCTATTATTTTTGTGGATACCTACTATTCCAATTGCCAAACAAGTCAATTTAGTATAATATTAATAAAATTATATTTTATTTTATATTTAAAAATAATTCCGAAAAATTCAAATTAGTTTGGATTTCCTTAAATATATGTTAGATTAATTAACCAAAATTAAAAAACCAGTTGTTATTATATAATTACAAAAATAATAAACCGGATATTAATTTAGATTTAATTTAAATATTCAAATTTAAATAATATTTTAATAATGACGAAAATGATAAACGATCTTTTTTTTTTTTGTCAACAGCCTAAATACCTATTCCGATTCGGTGAACCAAATCGGGGGTATCGAGTTTACATAGGTGAAATCTGATTGGTAGACGCGAGCACCTCGTGCTAACTTGTCTGCCACTGTGTTGTTTGCGCATGGGATATGTGTGATGGAGAAAAAAGTGAAAACCTCATTGCTCCTCTTGAACTCCTCCAAATGAAGTGTAAACGCCGGCCACTCCTTCGGTGTAGACACCATCTTCACCAACTTTGAGCAGTCCGTTGCAAAGGCAATCGCCGTCTTGTGATTTGCAATCATGCAATGCATCGCCAAGATGAGCGCTTCCAATTCTACGTGCAGCGGGGATAAACTTCTTCGCAGATTACGGGACCCCATAATTACTCATATGAATCCCTCCTGAAAGCAGAACCATCCTAGACCAGAATAGTTATCCGTTTCCTTCCACGAACCATAAATATAGCATGTCATTCCATTATTTTCATCTTGTTGACCCGTATTATGATCGATTTGTTGGGAAGTTATGTCTGGTTCGCTATACTGCGCTGTTTCCCAAGTTATTGCTTCTGTTTCCGCTATCCGCAAAATCTCTTTTGGATTTCTATCCACATTTGAGAACAACTTGTCGTTCCTTGCTTTCCAGATACTCCACAGAATCCAAGGAAACATTGTATTCCTTTCTTCTTTTGGGAGTCTCCAAAAGAGGTGATCAAAATTGGAGAAAACCGATGTCATCGGGAAAACTCCCGGGGCCGATGGAAAATGAGAGAGTGCCCATGTTTGTAGCGCTGGTGGGCATTCAAACAGAACATGGTTAATCGTTTCCCCTTCCGCTCCACACCGAGGACATTGTGTATCACAATTTATTCCTCGAGCGCGTAAATTTGCTGATACCGAGAGACATCCCGAAATACTTTGCCAAATGAAATGTCGCAATTTCGGTGGACATGTTAATTTCCATGTATGTGCCTGTAATTTCTTTATATATGGACCGTAGAAGTAATTTCCGCCATTGTCTGGGTTTTGTTGTTCAATCTGGTATCCCGACTTTACCGTATACTTTCCTGTTTTTGTATAGTTCCAACCAAGAGTGTCTGGTCGGTATGTGGTGCTGATGGGTATACCGCGAATAATTGCCACATCGGTCGGGTCGATAATTGCATTTATCAACTCCCAATTCCACGTTTGTGTCGCTTGATCAACCAAATGATTGACCCTAAGATTGGGGTAATAATTATACCCCTTACATGTTGCTGACCTCGGGGGAGAAGATGGTATCCAAGGATCATTCCATACTGAGATGGAGCCACCTGAACCAACTCTTTTAATGAGCCCTTTTGTAACCAGAGGTCTAGCTGAAATAATGCTCCTCCACCCAAAGGACGGGGAGTATGATCTTATTGGATCTAATGGGTCTGTGTTCCGAAAGTAACGACCCTTAAAAACTCGAGCAAATAACGAATCCGGTTTTTTCCATTAACCGCCATAGCTGTTTTGCCAGCAGTGCCGTGTTAAATTCCTCTATGGTTCGGAAACCAATTCCGCCATTTGATTTGCTCCGACACATCTTCTTCCACGCTATCCAATGCATCCCTTTTTGGTGTCCGTCGGAACTCCACCAGAAACGCGCTGCCGCACTAGTTAATTTTGCGGTAATAGACTTGGGTAGTCGAAAGCATGACATAACGAAAGTCGGCATAGCCGATGCTACCGATTTAAGTAGAACCACTTTACCCCTTTTGGTTAGTAGCCTGGATGTCCATCCATTAACTCTGTCATTATGTCTTTCGACGACGAAATTAAAAATCTTGCTCTTTGCCCCTCCGAGACTTTCCGGGAGGCCCAGATAAGTACCCATCCCTCCCATATTTTGGATTCCTAACAATTGTTTTATCTCGTCCTGTACCGCATCTTGTATTGTATGTCCGAAATTTAAGGAAGATTTTGAGAAATTAATTTGTTGCCCTGAGACCGACTCGTACTGTTTAAGTATATGTAATATGGTGTGACACTCTTGTACCGTAGCCTTGCAGAAGAACAGACTATCATCCGCAAAGAGTAAATGTGAGACTGCTGGGCCTGCCCTCGCCACTTTCATTCCCGTAAGTGATTTCTCTCTCTCTGCTCTCCGTATATTGGCTATCAAGACCTCCGTACAAAGTATAAATAAATAGGGTGATAATGGGTCGCCTTGCCGCAGCCCTGTGAATGGCGTTATTTGCCCTTTGGGAATACCGTTAATAAGTACCTTATATTGTACCTATTGGATACACCACATCATCCATGAAATCCACTTTTCCGCAAAACCAAATTTCCTCAAGAGGTGTTCAATAAATTACCATTCTACCCGGTCATATGCTATGCTCATATCCGTCTTAATTTCCATAAACTTACTTTTGCAGGATTTATTGGTACCTAGACTGTGAAACATCTCATGTGCAATCAAAATGTTATTAGAGATCAGTCTCCCTGATACAAAGGCTGATTGGGTCTCTGAAATCAGGTCCGGTAGCAATCTCTTTAACCTCTGACATAAAACCTTCGAAATGATCTTATAGCCCATATTACACAGACTTATAGGTCGTAATTTCGTCATACGAGTGGGCCGTCCTGTCTTCGGGATTAGGCAAATATTAGTCATGTTCAGCCGTTGATCAAAAGAACCTGTTTCCAGAAAATTGTTAACCAGTCCTACTACATCTATCTTTATAATTTGCCATGATCGCTGGAAGAATAAAGCCGTCATTCCATCCGAACCCGGAGCCTTTTCTGGGTGCATCATGAAAAGGGCTCTGCGAACTTCCTCTTCTGTGGCCATTGCCGTAAGCATCTCATTGTTCTGTTCTGAAACTAAAGCCGAAATATCCCTGAGAGCATTCTCAAAATCCGTCGGGGAAGTTGATGTAAATAACTCCTCGAAATAGTTAACTGCCACTTGTTCCACCTCTTTATCTGAGGTAACCCAAGATCCATATGCATTATGTAGTCCAGTAATCCGATTTCGCGCTCGTAGTTGCTTAACTTGCGCATGATAGAACTTTGTATTTCTGTCCCCCATCGTTGCCCATAATGTGCGACTTTTCTGTTGCCAAAATAACTCCTCGTCTAAATAAGCCTCTTTCAGTTTCCTCGTAATATCCATTTATTACTCAGGTGTACTATTATCATCATTCTGGACCTCCTCTAAAGCTTGTTGTAAATCTCTAATTTTCTCTTTTCCGTATGGTAAATTATTTTTTCGCCATTTTGATATTTCTCTCCGGCAATTCGTTATTTTTTCTATAAATGAGGATCTGTTGCCACCTGTGTTAATTTCCCAGCCCTTTGAAATTGTGTCCATAAGGCCATCCCGTCCAATCCACCGTTTATCAAACCGAAACTGGCCCCGTTTCCGCGGTATTTTATCCTCAATGGTGGCAACAATTGGCCTATGGTCCGACCCGATCATTGCCATGTATTCGACATATGAATGAGAAAACATTTCATGCCAATCCTCATTAGCTAAGGCCCTATCCAGACGGCACCGAACAATTTTCGAATTCCGTCTTCCCCTCCAGGACATGGTATTTCCAAGACACTGAAATTCCAGAAAGCTGCAATGTTGAATCATAAGATTGAAGGACATAAAGGAGGATGCATGTCGTAAATTTCCTCCTTGTATTTCATTATTTCCCGTAATTTCGTTTAAATCGCCAATTATAAACCAAGGGGCGTCTCGTGTTGTGTTTGTTCGGGTTAACCGTTCCCACACTTGATCTCAATTTTTCGGTACCGGTTCACCGTAAATAAACGACAAGAAAACTTTTTTTCCTTGAATAGTTGCTTCAATATCAATTATTCGTTTACTTGAAAATAAAATAATAACATCCAATGAATCCTCATAATATAAAGCGAGTCCACCACTCGCACCGCACGGTTCGACCGTGTATAATTTATTATAACCAAAATGAGACTGAAATTTTTGCATAAAAGATAAATCTTGCTTAGTTTATGAAAGGAATAAAAATTATGGCTTATGTTTTTTTCCAAACCTCCAGCAAATAACGTATTGTGTACAGATTCCCGAGTCCCTGACAATTCCAACTCATAATCCGCATAAATAAAAACTAATTTGGTATTGCTAAATTGGTCTTTGGGTTTGATGAAACCTTCATAACCATCACATTTGCCTCCCCTAGGGGTGACAAAAGGTCTCCCTCTTCCTCCACATTGACACATTTTCTAAAATTCCAATTACACCGTAAAATACATGAGATATTATGGGTGAAATAGGACCATTTCCCTTGTTTCTTCAATAATATACCATATGTCTGTCTCATTGCAAGTATTAAAGAAAACCTGGCATTATAATTATAAAAGGGACCGAAACCACCATACAAAGAATACGAAATAACTTGTCTGTATTTATCAAATCCAATAAACCCTGATAAACAAATAGAAAAAGTGAACCATTTATTAGCCTTGGGCGAAGAAACCGAACCACTCATCGGTTTTGGGGCGCTCGTTAAAACCCCAAAACGACAATATATAGCGTTGCTGTCGTCCTTTTTTTCCGAAACATTTGACCATCTAAAAAATGGATGGCATCTTTAGAACCTACCAGATCCACCCATCTCCACTTCTGTTGGTGTCCAGAAATAGTGTGGAAAAATCCGTCAAACATTAACACCATGACTTGCCAACCTTGTCTCCTATATTCCGCTAATATTTTTAAAATCAAACCTTGCTTTTTGTTGATTTTCGAGAACCCAATCTCGAAAACAATATCTGAAACTGCCTCATGATCGACACCTGCTAACTCGCAGGTAGTTCAATAGAAAGCCATAAATCACTACTCCTTCTCAAACACTCGTTAACGCCTATCTCCATTCTCAGCCCATAGTAGCCTATTAGTAAACCCAAGTATTTTCCTTTGTGGAGTCCCATCCGATATTGAGACCTTGTATCTTCCCCGAGATATCCTGCGATTGAATTGAGAAAGATTTCTGCCACAGTCAAAGCCTCAGAAGCAAGGAGAGATTTCTTATGCTTCTCCAACACCTCCAATCTCTCCGATGAAAGCGCGATCCCCTCAATCCCAACCCAAGATTGTCGATTTGAAATCTCATGGGATCCCCCTCGATGGCAAAACTGTGTTGCGATTATGAAAATTAGTTCGGAGATATCAACCTGTGATATCAATCCCCGGGATTTGATTGTTCGAAGCCGCCAATCCCGCGAATCCGCCAAAGAAATCCGAATCCTATCTCCCATCCCAGAACTGTTAATCTGAGACTTCCCGATCCAGGATTGATCGAATCCACAGACCCGTGAAGTGAGCCGAATCCGAGCCAACCCGAAACTGAAACCATGAGCTATCTCCATAAGCCGAAAAAGACCCAACATCCGCGTAACCAAGCATAGACATCCGAAAATAAATCAATGACCACAACCGCCGTGAAGAGCAGTCCGGAACTGCAGGAAACCGAAGCCATCCTCAAAAACCTTGACTCACCGCCGCCTTCGTCAGAGAGAAGCTAGGGCGAATCATGTTTTATATTAAAAAAAAACCTATTTTTTTTAAATGATAAACGATCTGTTATTGAATATTTTTATGAGAATTAAGCATCCTAAAATTTCAAATATTTGAAATTAGTAAATATTTATATTATACAGTAATATGAACGGGTGGGTTAGAGTTATGTTTTTATAATTGCGGTCCTTTCCGGATTGATATGAACGAACGAGTTAGAATTATGTTTTTATAATCACGGTCATATTTAATATTAGAAAAAATAAATCTACAAAAACAAACTATATCTAAACACAAAAATAAAATTTTGTCAATTATTAGAAAACTTATATCTATAAAAATAAATTAGATCTAAATACAAAAAAGCAAATTATACTACAAAAATTGATAACCAAAAAACCAAATTCTCGTGCGGGCGCACGAGTTAGAATCTAGTTGTACTTATGTTTTTGTAACTCAATGATATTTTAAACTGTGAAATCTCTTTTAATTCCTTAACGCAAACGATCTTTAATAACCCGAAGATTGGACTTTCGAGCTTAAAATGTACATATGCGACAGAAAAGTCTCTACAGACAGGTGGTCAGCTCGGCGACTTAAAATATGAGCTGCCACATCTGCTAAGTTTGCTAATTAAAGAACTTTACATTTTAAGCATGTTTTCTATGTTTGAAGACAACTTTACATTTTGTCTAAATGATTTGTTCTTATAATTTTATTCGATTTTAAGCACATCCGCGAGTATAATGTAGTTGACAAAATCTGTGATTTCTCTTGGATTAGTTTGATGACTTGAACATAAATATTGTTTAAGCATGGATACATAAATTATGATTAATTGAGGATAAACATGTCACAAAATATATATAATTTATGTTTGAGTCTGGGTACATAAGTTATATAAACATATATATATGGATGTGGGACCCTAGAATCACTAATTTAAAGTTATCAGTCAATTTTTTTAATAAATAGCTTAGTTGCGAGGGCATTTTCTTACACAAATAACGTGCACATTCATCGCAAGGTCGTCGCAAACTCAACTTCCGTTGCAAATGCCTCGCAATAATCTATAGCAAATCTGTAATATAGTGCTATAATTCCCAAACGAAAGTGTTGCGAAACTCACAGCAGTATAACAGTTATAAACATAGCAAAAGAGAAAGAAAAAAAAACATTTTGGATGATAAAAAATTGTTATCGTTTGTTTGAGATTATGGAAAGAGTCTTAGTATCATGAAATATATGCATTCTAGGAATGAGTGTCCATCACAGAGATCAGGGAAGCAGTGAAGTGACGAAAACGTTTCGCGATGGTATGCGCATAAGCATGTACCATGCAATAAACAAATTATTTTCCAGTGAAGGTGGTATAATATCATGCCCATATCGTATGTATGGTTTTTACAATGGAGATTGATATTGTAAAAAAGTATTTAAATAATAGAGGATTTAAGTTGAACTACTATGTATGGTTTTTACAATGGAAATGTTGTAGTGTTAATGCATAAAATAGTATTACGAGTCATGGTATTGATCAACCTAGTTATGCTAATATGATTAAGATCAATTTGGATATGTATATCACCAAAAAATAGGTTAAATGATATGGTTACATATACATTCATGAAACTATTGCTGGATTTGCTGATAATATTAATGAAGAACCCAAAATAGATGCATAATGATTTTGTGATTTGTTAGACACTACAAAGCAACCCATCTACGATGGATGTAAAAAAGGGCAATCTCGGCTGTCATAGGCTTCTAAGATAATGACAATTAAAAGTTACCATAACCTAAATGAGATTTGCATGGATTCATGGGTTTAACTATGAAATATAGTGGTCGGTTGCAAATCTTAGGTTCAATACAAGAAAAAACAGTTTTTACGACTACCAAAATAGTCCCAAAATAGTCGTAAAAAAGTTATTTGCGACCATTTTGGGGACTAAAAAAATTAGTCGCAAATCTTTGGTTGTTAAATAAAGTGGTCACAAAACAGTGTCTTATTTGCGACTAATATGTGACTCACAATATTAGTAATAATTTTGAGACTGATTTGCGAATGCTTGTAAAAATAAAGTTTTTTAAAAAAAACAAATTTTTTATTTATTTATTAAATTAATTGATTATAAAAAATAAAAATAAAAAAAGGAAAAAACATGAAAAAAAAACAAAAAAACAAAACTCTTCGATCTATCTTCTTTGCCTTCATCCTTTTTTTTCCGCCTGCATCTTCTTCTCCGTCGCCGACATCTCCTGTTCCTCCGCCTGCATCTCCTTCTCCCTTGCCCAACGCCGATCTGCCCATCCGCATGCAAGCCTGACTCGCGAGGTCTTCCGCCTGCATCTTCTTCTCCCTCGTCGGCGCCGATCTGCTCCTCCTTGGCCAAGATCTGCTTCTCCGCCTGCATCCCAAGCTCAGCTTGACTCGCGAGCTCCCCCTTCTTCGCCGGCGTAGCTGGATTTGGAAAAAAAAGGAGTTAGATAAACTCAATTCAAAAAGGAAGAGAAGGAAGAAGAAGAAGAAGAAACTCGTATGAAGGACTGAGAGAAAGAGAAGGGAGAAGAAAGATAAAAAAAAAACGAATCAAAGGTGGAGAGCGAGAAAGATAAAAAAAAATAAAAAAAATAAAAAATAAAATAAAAAATAAAGTAAGTTAGATCCTCCACCGTTGGATTAAACCAATCAACGGTGGAAGATCTCAATCCTCATCTTAATGAATTAGCCAATGAGAAGCTTTCATTATTTTTGTCATTTAGTCGCAAATTTGGGACTATTTTGTAACTACTATTAAAAAATCCACTGGGGTTGCTAAACGGTCGCAAATTTGGGACTATTTTGTGACAACTTTATTTGGGAAAATTTTGTGACAAAATTTAGGACTATTTTGTAACTACTATTAAAAAATCTTTACCCTAAACCCTAAACTTTAAAAACCTAGAAAGTTTGAATATGACTTTACAATGATTTTGTGTATATAGCAGTTCAAAAATATGTTAAAACTTAAAAATAAATAAATTTTAAGAGAATTTTTATCTTTCAAAATCATTCCCTATAAAACACATGTAACGCTTAGTAGATGTTAGGATTATATTGAAATTTTTGTAAGTGTTATATTTTTTTGTTTATTATTTGATGTTTATGTGTAAGATCTAATTTAGAATTTAAGATTTATATTTTATGATTAAGGGTTAAAGGTTTATGGTTTAGAATTTAGGATTTATAAAAGGGATTATAAATGATCATATTTAAAAAAAATTGTAAGTTTTTATTTTTTTGTATATTATTTGATGTTTATGGGTAAGATTTAGTTTAAAATTTAAGATTTAGATCAAGTTTATGATTAGGGGTTAGAGGTTTAGGGTTTAGGGTTTGTAGTTTGAGTTTATAATTTATTGATTTCTATAAAAAAAATCAAGTGGAGTTGCAAATTAGTCCCAAATTTGGGACTATTTTGTGAATACTATAAAATATTAGTCGCAAATTAGTCCCAAATTGGTCACAAAAACTGGGTTTGCAAATTAGTGTACATGTTACCCTAAACCCTAAACTTTAATAACATATATAGCTGTTCAAAAATATAACTTTACAATGATTTTGGGTATATAGCTGTTCAAAAATATATTTGACAATTTAATATTTAGAGTTTATGATTAATGGTTAGAGGTTTATGGTTTATAATTTAGGTTTTATAGAATGATTATATTTTAAAAATTCTCAGTTTTGATTTTTTGTATATTATTTGATTTTTATTTATTTTATGTTTTTGTATATTATTTGATTGTTTAGGGTTTAGAATTTTTTTATATTATTTGATGTTTATTTAAAACAAAATCAAGTGGAGTTGCTAAATCGAAGCAAATCAGTCACAAATTTGGGACTACTTTTGCAAGTCCTTAAACAGTCGCAAATTTGAGACCCTTTTGTGACTCCTCTGTTTTGTCGTTAATTTGCGACTGTTTTGCGACTGCATTGCGAGTAGTCGCAAAGTAGTCGTAAATTAGTCACACTTTCGTCCCACTTTTTTGCGACAAAAAAGTTGGTCACAAAAACTGTGTTTTCTTGTAGTGGTTGCCATTAGAAATTATTGATGTATACATTGACAACTGTATGATTTTCTTGAAATGTGACAATAATTTTAAAGAATGTCGATTTTGAGTAAAGCCGAGATAACAGCCTTTTATCTCTAGTGTTCATAACTATGTATCGTATAAGACTATTGTTTAAAGACCCAGCCTAGCGAAATAGTATTTTGTGGTTTTATGCGTCTTCCTATAAGGGACTAGAAAGTTACCGTTTTCATTTAGAGAAAGTCATGAAGGCTATGAAAGATGCAACAGACAGTGGAAAAGATAACATTGAACTATCATATTATGCCGCCCATTTATCCAACATACCTAGATCAAACTTGAGAATACATGACCCTCCAATCCTCGAAACTTCGTATTCTCGTTCCATCGATAATATACTGCTTTTTAATCTGCAAATCACATTTTATGAGGTGTACACTATTTTTTCTTTTTTCAACCACTAGTTTTATAAAATTATATTATTCGATCATATTACTTTATCATATTATTAATTAACAAACAATTAAGTTAATTAGGATTATAGTTATCATACTACATATATCACATAGATTATAGGAGTGACCTTGAAAAACTTGTGTTTAAATAGAAAAAAGGAATTTAAATGGTAAGACTTTTTTTATATTTTTACTAAAACATATGCCATCTCAGTAGTTGTTGAGGTATAAACACTTAAAAATTTATATTTTACTTTGTTGTGACAAAAAATACATTGTATTAATATGCGTGTAAGTTTTGGGCTTTATATATGGGCTTTGGGCTATATATATCATACATAAAAGTGTGTATATATGTGTTATGTATTTGTCAAACCTAAACTTACTTTTGTTTTTTCTTTCCGCCGTTTTCATTGTGTTTTCGTCTACGCAAAAAAATCCCAAAAGTTAGATATTCGACAAAGTTCTTACCATCGAAGTTTCTTCAAGCTATGCATTGTGAGTATTTCTCTCTTAAACTACATGATACACTTTATCATTTAGATTAGTTTTGTACAAATCTGGAATATCTTAAATTCATATATATCTATCGTAATAAATTCTTGATTTGTCACATGTCTACTGAAATCGATTTTTTTTAAAAAAAATATATGTTATCTACTTATAAAACATGTTCTTGATTTTAGTATTGTAATTTTTGTGTGCGTTCATTTTTTTTTATATGAGACTTTAATATAATGTAATGCATATTTTAAAGTTGTAAATTATGTTGCTTCTTATAATGTTTATAGATATATACATGTCAATAGATTATTTGATTTGATATGATTGTTACCTAATATCTTTTATATTAAAAATCAATTTATTAAGTAAATCTTTATAATATGGCTAAAACAAAAGTTTTGTAACTATAGATGATAGTTTATGTTAGTATCGTCGGTTTGTCACTACTTTAATTCAAATCCGCATAATGCATTTTTTGTTTGCTAAAGTACTCATAATACATATTAATGACAAAGTAACTGTGAGTCTTACATCAACTTATTCATGTGTATATTTGTTTTTCAAATTGTAAAGTAATTGTGTGAGTTATGTTTTGAGAATTTGTCTTTTTTTCGTTTAACAATTTGTTAAAAAATAAATTAAAAAGTTTTATCAATAATTCAAATAAATTAAATAGTTTTTATCATTAAAAAATAAAATACTTTGTTGCTTCTTCCGATCTGTAAAATATGAGCAACTGTGAGCATTGTCTATACTTTATGCAAATAGTTATTTTTAAATTGCTGACCATATTTCTTAAATTGCTTTTTCCACTTTGTCTAAAACACGAGTAAATGTGAGCAGTATCTATGCTTCAAATAATTTAATTTTAGTTTTAACAATTTTAAAAGACTTTGATATGGTTTCATATCATCATGCAAGTTATTTTGATCTAATTGTTGTGATATCATTTGGTATATAAAATGTTATGTTTACTATATGTATAATATACAAGATTTTCATGCAAGAGGATGTAGTTCGCATTTTGGTTTTGTGACACCTTCTCTCTCTCTCTTTTTCAGGAAATGTTATTTTCTAGATAGAGATTTGGTAGTCTCTTTTTTTTTGCTTTCTTTAGGCGACATTATGTTTGGCACTTACTTAAAGCATGCCAAGCATAGGTTTTAGGCTTTACAGTATAACAGCGAATTTAGTCCATGCTAATTAAATCCACATGACAAAACAATATACCCTAATGTTTTGGTATCTCAACAAAATCCAAATCCAAAACCCATAAAATAAAACGAACCCATTTATCCAAGCAGTCTCCTATATCCACATAAAACACATTAGAGAAGTGTAGGACATGAACAAAAAACAAAAATAAAAGAGCACTCAAATGGCTAATTGGACTTGTTAAGAACATAAAAAAAAAACTGTGGTTTCTCCACAGTTAAACTAGTAAAACTGAATAATCCAAATTTTAAAATATGCCAAAATCACCCATGCAAAAGAGATACATTCAAAGAGGATACAGTACAAAAAAATCACTTAAATAAAAGAGCACATAGAAAATGTAAAAAGAAGAAGAAGATGATGCAATGTAACACAAAGCCATGAAGGTAACTCTGCTTTGAGAATCATGATTCACGCTTTTGTCTCACTATCTCTATCTTTTTCCCTTCTTTGTATGCCAGGAAAACAAAGAAATATATTTGTGTTTTTCTTCTTCTTTGCATTCAGTGTTAAAACTAAAAACATCTAATGATAAAAATTTATAGAACCTCAAAGCTGGAGAATGATTAAAATGTGTCAAGGATTAGTTAATAAAACAAATTCTTGTAAAAATATATAAAAAAATTTACTACCAGCAAAAGTTTTGTACTACCTAATCTTTGACACATGTCAATCTCTCCGGTTTTGACGTTCTATAAATTTTCTCATTAACTGTTTTTCATTTTAACTCTTAATGCAAAAAATGAAACACACAAATATTATGCTTATTCGTCTGCCTGGCATACAAAAAAAAAGCGGAAAAAGATAGAGAGAGAGAGAATCGTTAGTCATGATTTCCAATGCAGATGTATCTTCATAACTTTGTGTTTTGCTGCACCTCATCTATCGTCCTTAAATGTACCTCTTCGTATGAGTGATTTTGGCATTATTTGAATTTGGGTCCTTTAGTTTTATTAGTTTAACTATGGAAAACCAGGGTTTTTGTCATTGACAATAAGGTCGAATTGGCAATTTGGGTACTTTGATTTTGTTTTTTCACGTTCTATACTTCTATACTCTTCTGTTGTGTTTTATGTAGATATTGGTGGTTGCTTGAATAAATGATGGGTTAGTGTTATTTAGTGGAGTTTTTGTCTGGAATTTGTTGGGATATCAAATTTAAGGCTTTTTTTGTTATGTGAATTTAGTTGAATGTGTACTGTTTTGATATCACTTGTGTGTACTATAGTTGGGGCAGAAGAAAAGAGATTAGCCATGCTTAATTGATGATGGTAAAACCTTTTCAGATCACAAGTTTTAGCGTTTGTTTTTTTCAATTGATTTTTTTCCTTTGGAAACCCTATATTCGATTATATCGTATCCTTATTTTGGAAAATCTCTGTTCAGAACTCTTTTTGTTTGCTTATATTTTAGATTTCATTTTCGAGACATCAGGATCTAGTGATCTTAGGATTTAGCAACACGCCATTCTTAAAAACATGAATATGTTTTCAAAAGTTGTCTTGCTTGTTTTCCAACAGATTCTCACGTGCAAAGCGTCTATTCGTGCTTATTATTTTAACGAACTCTGACGCCCAAACTGTGACATCCGAAGAATAAAAATTAGGGCATATTTTTCCGATTAAAACTCTAAAATCATAACCCTAATTAAAACTCATCGCCAAATAAACCATAGCCCTAACTTTCTGAAGAAGAAAACCATGACTTGCAAAGAAAGCAATGTTCCGAGTTCCTAATACTTGAGTGAAAGTTTATAGGGACATGGCTCACTCCATTATAAAGGGTGAATTACAGTGAAAGGCACAATTGACAGGTTTTGTTTCAAAAAGGCACATTTAACTCTTAAGACCATTTTTCATGTTCATGTGTGAAAAACCGAAAAGGTCCCTTAGTTAATTAGTAAATAAGATTCTTTCGGTGGTCGTTACTATCCCGATAGGTTGGCGTAGGCAAAATCGGGAAAACAATGCCGAGGCAAAATCGGAAGGCCGCCGATCTGAAACCCACGTTTTTGAGAAACCCAGAAACCCCCAAAATCGAGATTCCACCGATCTGTTTTAGCGCAAGCGAAAATGAAAGTTGAATCGAGAAGACGGAACGGGGATGTAATTCAGAAATCGGGAAGGAAGCCGGGTTGGGTGTAAATCCAAAATTGAAATAGGTCGGCACTTACAATGGTAATAGGGAAGGGATTGATGAAGTTTATTGATGAAGTCCAAACAGGGATTGATGGATGGATCGATAGTGTAGAGTTGATGGATGTAGACATTCGAAACGTGAAGAAAACATCTGGGGACTAGTCGATTGATGTTTCCCAGCAAATGATACGGCTAACGGTGTCGAAAGGGTGGTCTATATTCGATGGTTTGATGTATTGTGGATGGTTTGGTTAGATTCAAATAGGGTAATGTATGAAGTAAAAGTGTCTAGGGTATGGTAAGAGTTAGTTGCTACAATAAAAGTGCGGCGGAACATAATGGATAGTTGGAGGTGGATGCCGTTAGAAGAACTGGCCAGTAATTCGATGTACATGGGGGTTATTACCTTTGCCAACGTGACAGGTCAGGTTAGGAAAAAAATTGCAAAAATTTGATGGATTAGCTGGGATGGATGAAGGTATAGAACCATGTAGCTGTGGATGGGTATTAGTAAAAACTATGGGTCCCACGAAGCAGTAAATGCTTTTAATGTTGGGTCAGTAAATGATTTTGATCCTATGGCCGTGAAGAAGACATCTGTATTGGGGGTAGATAAACGTTAAATCGTAGAGGTAGATTAGGTGTTTAAAGTTGGTTTAGGCTCTGTTGAAGTTAGTCTTCAAAACCTCGTTTAGCGAGGAGGGCGAAAGAGTCTGGAAAGGTAAGTTTCCTGGTTTATCTTCCACTACAATCATGTTGTTGATTTACTGATTGATATCAGAATAAGTAAATGTAGTGTTTTTTTGTTGAAGGGATGGATGAGCAATGTATGGTCATAAGTGGAGAGTGGATTTGGTCGAAAGAGGGGAAGTGGGATTTCGTCATAGATACGGAGAAGATGTCAAGGATAGTTGCACTAAGGGCATGAATGTCTTTAAAGGAGTTGAAAAAAGGTTATGAGGGAGTTCTATGGTGATGGCAGTGAAGGAGTGTCTGTTACTTTGAGTTATTGGCCCCCTAATAGCATGGAACTAGCTACAGGCATCACAACTCCTCCTGTGATGGTTACAAACGAAGGTGCAATTGGTTTTTTCCTGCAACATTTCTGGCTTCAAACTACTATGAATCTTTTTGCGAAGTTTGAAGGTGAAGGTGAGAGGAGTGTCACAGCTGAAACGGATTGTGGTGGAAGCGGGTTCAAAACTCCTGTGACAAGAAGAAGTTTTGGAAGTGTTAATTATGGGGGGGGTTATCGGGGAGAAGACACCATTTATGTCTGGTTATGACAGTACTGTTTCTGGAAGAAGTAACCAAAGTGACTATTTGGGAGCCATTTCAAGGGGCAAAAGCCCAATTACTACAAAAGTGTTTATTGACTTGGTTGATGATGGGATGAGAACTCCAGTATTGAGAAAACGACAGTTTGGGTCTGAAGACGGGGGTGGCCCAAGTAGGAATATTCGGAATGGGTCTAGCGGGCAGACTGTAAGCGAGGAAGATGATGAGCTGATACGACGTGTGGAGATATTAGAGGGAAGTTATAAGATGTAGGGGGCAAAAAGTAAAGGTGATGGTGAAACTATTGAGACAGATAGCAATGAGGATGATCCTCGAGAAACAGCTTCGCAATATGTTATGACGCATGAGTATGATAAAGAGTTTTGGGAACCATTTATTGATGATCAGTTTGGCGGTTCTAATGCAGCGGAGGTAATGTGCGACCCGGTAGATCCGGCAGATAAAATGTGGGATGGTGTAGTTATAGGTGAAGACATATTGGGTTCTAGAAATGATGGTTTTGAATTTCCTCTAATTTACAAAGAGAAAGAGGACAGACCCACGCCCTTTGGATGGACGAGTCGGGGTGGTCAAGATCGTGTGGATGGTGCTAATGGACAGGGGGTGAATAAACTGGCAGCATTGGAAGATGAGGATTTCGACATCCCCCCGATGTTTGACGACACGCTCTATGACAATGCTGATATTCCAGACCTCGATGTTTCTGGCGGGGAGGAAGGCATTAGAGAAGGGAAGGTGTATGCGTCAAAGGAAGACTGTAAGATAGCTCATATATATGCAATTAAGGAAATGTTCCGTTTCTACCAGAGCAAAACAAGGCGTCACAACTTTGTTGTTAGTTGTTTAGATAAACGTTGTGAATGGCGTGTGTTTGCAAAAGAAGTAAAGGACAGCTCGTGTTACGTGATTAAAAAGGCATAGCTTGAACATACATGTGATATTGAAACGAGACAGGCGTTCAGAACTAGGCTCTCGTCCCGTGTCATAGCTGCTGTCTATCAGGTAAAGTATGGGGATCCTGTGAAAGGTCCAAAGGCTAGGGAATTGCAGCGACTTGTACTTGAAGAGCTGTGTGTGGACGCTTCATATATGAAGTGTTATAGAGCGAAGGAAACTGGTATAGTGGGAGTGAGAGGATCTGAAGATGAATCGTACCAGAAACTGCCGGAATATCTCCATATGCTCAAGCTTGCAAATCCATGGACTGTCACTGAGTTGAAGACAGAAGTTGATGAGGATGGATTGGTTAGATTCAAGTATGTGTTCCTCGTATTTGGTGCTTCACTGGTTGGCTTTAGGAGGGTTAGGCACGTAGTAGTTTTAGATGGGACATATTTGGGATGTAAATACAAGGGGGTTTTGCTAACTGCTAGTGGCCAAGACGCTAATTTCCAGGTATTTCCGCTACCTTTTGCAGTTGTTGACAGTGAGAATGATGCTGCGTGGATATGGTTCCTGCAGGTGTTGGAGCGTTTGCTTGCAGATAACTATAGACTGACCATAATCTCTGATAGGCATCAGTCCATTAAAACAGCAAAGAAAACTGTATACCCAAAAGCACATCATGCAGCTTGTATTGTTCATCTGCAAAGGAATGTAACATCTAGGTATAAAAACAAGGGGCTGGCAAAGTTGGTTGTAAGGGCGGCATTTGCATTTAGTATTGGAGAATTCATGGAGGCATACGGGAAGGTGAAAGCAATGAATGGGGACTTTGCACGTTACCAAGAGAAAGTAGGTATAGCTAGTTGGACACGAGCATATTTTCCTGGTGATCGCTATAATATGATGACGAGTAACATTGCAGAAACTCTTAACAAGGCATTGCTCGAAGGAAGGAATTCCCCCATCATTGAGCTATTGACTTTTATTCAGAGAATGATGACAAGATGGTTTGCTGCTAGGCGATGAAATCAGCTAAACATAGAGGGACTGTGTCTCCGGAGGTTGATAAACAGATGACAATTAATATGAAAACGGCTATAGGGAGCAAGATTAATAGTGTCTCCTCCTGGAGTGTCGAGATTCAAGGTCTTTTTGGTAAAAAGCACCATGTAATATTAAATGACCGTAAGTGTTCTTGCATGGTGTATCAAAAGTTACAGTTTCCCTGTGGGCATGCGTTGTTTGCTGCGGACTCGGTGGGGCTACCTTATGGTAGTTTGGTGGGTGAGTGTTACAAAACTGGGACTTGGGCAGAAACTTATCAAGAGGTAATTTGCCCAGAAGGAGACCCAAGATATGTAGAGATTCCTCCAGAGGTGAGCAGTATTCACTTGATGCCTCCAAAAACCAGAAGGCCATCTGGCAGGCCAAAGGAATTACGTTATCCATCGACAGGCGAATTTGCGGTAAGTAATTGGCTTTCGTGATGTACTTCTAAGTGCACTGCTCAAAAACTAAGCGTTTGTATAATTTTTGGTAGGTTACACGGGTGAAGAAGACAGTTCCGAACAAATGCACAAGGTGTGGGATATTAGGACACAACAGAACCCGGTGCTGCAATCCAATATGAAGCTAGTGCTGAACAAGGGCACCACGTTTGGGGGGTATTACTTTTGCTGGCAAACTCTTAAGACTTAGTGGTTGGCAGTGGGACTATTTTTTGGCGGTGAGAGATGTTGTTGTGCAAACTCTTAAGATAAACTTGGGAATGGAGGTATGAATGTCTGTAAACTTGGGAATGGAGGCAGTGTTTTGGAAAACCTTTGGAATGGAGGTTTAGTAATTTGTATCAGAGGTGCATGGATTTTTTGGAGATTTTGTCAACGTTGTGTATGTGCTGTTGTTGTTTGCAGATGTTGTTGTTTGCAGATGTTGTTGTTTGCAGTTGTTAAATAAAGCAGAAATGGATTTTAAGCAAAAGGAAAACATCCGCTTTTATGTATTGCAGAAGTCGGTACCCAAGATGCGCTATCAGGTAGGCAGTAACCAGTAAGGTGTAACCACATATTTAGACACCAAAGCTAAGGAGCAGGAAAAAATTTCGTATCCGTAATACCGTGTCCAATAAACTGTAACCACATAATGAGACCCTAATCTATGAAGCAGGAAGAAATGGCATGCGATTGTTTGCAGAAGTTAATAAACTCGGACTATAAAGTGGGCAAAGGTGGATGTTCCATAACTTGGATAGTAGCAGGTATCCAATAGCAGCTATCCAGCAGGCAGTAGCGTGGTAGACTGTGACCAGGTATTCAGAAAGTAGGAAATAGGATCGAGTGGCATTGTATAGCAAGTGGAGTTTTTAGTTTGTGTACTAGGTGATTGGAAATGCATATGTTTGCTAACAAATGATGTAAAAGCTATAGTGTGTCCAGTTTGGATGCATCCATATCAAAAGAGCCCATTCTACTAAAATGGTTTCCTGACGTAGTTAACAACCCAGAAGTCACCAAACGAGATTGTTGCTACATAGATAATGGGGTTAGATAATGCCTGAGTTAAAGGAAGCGATACTACTTAGCATGGATATTAAGGGCAATAAGCATAAGAAAAGATAGGGAAGCGCCGGCGAGGCAGACCACAATCATCTCCTTGTTATATGGACCCCTGCTGAGACGACGAAACTGAGAAGCCTCCACAACAATCCCCGACAAATGTTGAAGCTCCATAACCTTACTATTTAGTTCATTGTCGTCTTCACCACCTTGAGATTGTAATCCCAACATCGATTGAATCTGAGCACGAGTATCTTGAAGATGATCCCTGAGGTCATCCAATTCTTTGGTGAGGTCAGCTATCTCCTCAATAAGTGCCTCATCCAAGCATTTCTTCATGTCGCATGGACAGAACTTCAGCGGACATAATATAATTATAATTAATTATCCATAGAAGATAGAGGCACACAAATTTAAGGTATGACAATTGGGAATTTGAAGTTACCTCTTCTCGGGGACACCCGAAGTATTTTATACAAGGGTTACCAACTTGTTGCGAAATGACCACAACGTCTTCGCCACAATAACAGAGGGCGGGGATGCCGCGGGCGGCGAAGATCTCCATGGAGTCAAGGCTGCCATGATCAGATGATCGATAGGCGAGAAACTCCGGCATGACTACTATAGCGGGGATTACATTAGGTTGCGACGATAGATTTGGCAGATCCAATTTATACGGAAAACGGAAGACTGGATTTTACCCTAAAATTTATGTTGAAAAGACGATAATAACCCATAAGTAGAAAGAGACATTTTAATTTTTGGACATAATTTAAATTTCTTGGACAGTGGGGAATATAAACGAATATGTTGAAACATTCAAAGACAGTCAAAAATTACTTATTCTCCACATTCTGTAAATTATAGAGGATTTGAAATCCTCTTATTTCCCACATAATCCCAACAATCACAAGAAGTGTATCCACCTTTATGCATCCAACATTTCGAATTCAAAGTCCCCTGACCGGAATTTATAATCCGTGACCAATTACGATGTCGTTTTGTGATTATAAAGGGATCGGGCATTAAATAGATGGCCTAGAAAAAGTAAAAAAAGGGTTACGACATAATTATCTTCCTCAGCCGCGATCTGAAATTTGTGGGTAGGGTTTTGAATCCCAGAGAAGAGAGAGGAGAATGAGCACAACATCGAATCAGAAAGCTTCTTCCTCGAATTCAGGTACGTTTATAGTGACGTTAATTCTGACCGCGAGAATTGTTAAAAAGGAGGTCTACCGGATGGATCTGCAGGGTTGAGTGTTAGCATTAGGCGGGGTGTTCGTGTAGGAGAAAGAGGATTTCCATTTGCATGTCGTTGTGGCGAATTTTCTGTGATAAGGACTTCAACCACAACTAAAAATCCGGGAAGGTTGTTTCATTGTTGCCGGAATGGATCTAAAACGGTAAGCATTAGGAAACATGGTTGAATTCATAGTGTTAAGGAATATGAAATCAGATAAGGAATTCAACAACAAGTGGCGAATGGTTTTTCTTTTGTAAGGACAAAACCCAGTTGTTCAAATGGACGGATGAGTCGATGATTGAGGAGATAGAAGACATGAAAGATGCTCTTCGTTCATCTGACAAGGAGATTGAGCTCATGAAAGACATTATTCGTGGATATGACGAGAAGTGCGAAGAACTTAAAAGCAATGTATTTGGATATGAGAAGGGTGTTTCTGAAATGGAAGGTGATATACGCTTTATGAAGACCATGCTGATTTTGGTAGTAGTTTTAATTGCTTGCTACTGTTTTTCCGTTTATAGATTGCTCTGTAACTGGGTCTGTGTAATCAAATGGGTGTATGCGAACTTTAGTAGTTGAAATCATGCATTCCATGTATCTTTAACTGTGTCTGTGTAAGTGATGTATGCACAAGCTCATCAATTTGGCGACGAAGTTGTGTGCGGCAAAATCATTAACCAGAAGAAGAATAACCAAAATTTATTAGCCAGGAAGAGCCATCCACCATCGGCTGTGGCCGAGTTTGAACCCGAATATTACTATGCAAATGTTATCATCACGTAGCTTGTACCCACATAATACTATCGAAAAACTACTGTCCCAATTGTGTTCGGAGACTCTCATCTATTACCATGAACAATGTCCATTAGAAGAAGTATGTCCAATGTGACCATTATCGTCAAAGCTATGGCCATTAAGCTGATATTAGAAAAGGGTGTACTCGAACTGTGTCTGTGTAATCAATGGGCGTCTCCAGGTATTAGTTAGTTGAAATAATGCATTCCATCTATCCACGGTGTCTAACCACGTCTAGTTAGCAACGAACTTGTCTGACGAACAATCACATAAATTTGTTAGCGATTTCGACTCAGCCAACATATTGTAGCCACGAAAGGCAATCCACCAACGACTATGGTCGAGCTTGGATCCAAATATTACTATCCTAAGGTTATCATCTACTAGCTTGTACACCACATAAAACTATCCAAAAGCTACGGCCCCCAGTGTTTTCGGAGACACTCATGTAGGATGTGGTCGAGTTTGTACCCAAATATGCCTACCCTAAGGTTAGCATCCCCTAGCTTGCACCGACGAGTTTGTACCCAAATATGTCCAAAACCTACTGTCCCAAGTGTGTTCGGAGACCCTCCTCTATTACCATGAACTATGTCCATTAAGCTGATATTAGAAAAAGGGAATGGATGCATTTTTTGGGGCATTAGTGGGCAAGTGTGAAAAATGCACGGGTTGGTGAATTAGCTATAATAAAATTCAGGGTGTTGAAATTCAGAGTCAATGGTTAGGATGGACTTTGGCGAGGGTCATGTTTGTACTAACCATCGACTCAACAACATCAAAACCAATCGGTGAATGAAGAAAAAAGGCAGTAGATACATAAAGCCTACCAAAGACAATTGGTTTACAAAAAGTTTCTTAGAGCCAAGATAAAATGCATACAGCGGTAAACTAATATGGCCATTCGAGAACATGATCCGGCATGGTTTCGCAGAAAAGAGAAGACTCTTGTTTCCAAAAGCAAGAGTTGCAAGCCTTCTCATCGGCATGCCATCCCCAATTGTTTCTTAGACATCAACATTTCGAGTCGGCTAGAGTATTTTGCAAATCTTGTTTGCGTTGCACAAACTCTACTGGTAGGGGATATGCCCAGCCTCTTCTATTCGACTCTGCTATGGCCGTTGTCAGTTGCACAACATCTTCACGGGGGATGAGAGAGAATTTGGAGAAGCACATAGGGTTGGCGTCCATGACTAAACGAAGCATGTGGAAACAATACTTCGCCATCATGCCCCCTCGGTTAGCGCCTTCAACGAGCATAGCAAGGCCTTCATCTAAGATATGAAGGCGGAAGAAATGTGAAAGGCCCTTCAATAAAAGTGCTGATGGGTTACCCCGTTGGAGGCAAGATATACGAAATGCTGTGATCTCTGGTCCATGCAAACGATTAGGGCATTGCATAAAAAAAAAAGGTCGACATTTTGCAGGAAGTGGGGCTGGTGAGAGAGTTCGTTAAAATCCTGTAGAGCAATCTTGCATGAAGACAAATCAACAATGGAGGCACTCCCGACCCGGATTAGAAACTCGTTTAAGATATCATTAGGCAACGTATGAAGGGTGAATTGATTTGCCATGGAAATTTATTTGTGAGCTTTGTAAATTTTTGGGGAGTTTTTTGGACGAGAGAACATGGGGAAAAGGTAGTGAAAAGCTTATAGGCGAAGGAAAGTTGGGGAGATTATCTGGTTTGCACGAACACAGGTATCCATTGGAGAAGATGACTTCTGGTTTTGACGTGACCATTGAGCAACCCATAAAGTGGTTATAAATGAACAAGACATGATTTAATTAGAGCAATAATATCAGTAAAATACTTAAAACAATAAGCGACGTGTCCATTGAGCAAGCCACACAGGGAGATTGAACGACAATTATTCCTTAATTCTTTTATTAAATGAGCCTCTTAAAACTTCTTAGATAACATTTTTACAGTATTAACAACATTTTTAATTACTCGTCCAATATCCCTTTGAATGGACTATTATTTGATTTGGAAAATGGAGTTCATTACAAGATGCAATTACACATCATAGCATCACATAAGAAACCACGCTAATTCTAGCTACTAATAACTCGAGTACTATCCACGTTCAACTATCCACATACATCATTCAAGCAATCGTCATCCCCCAAACGAGTGGTCTTTTGCGGACTAACATAACATACTAAGTAACCACGCTTTTTGTGCCACCTAATAATATCGACTAATGTTTAACTAACACAAGTGTAAGCGCAGTGTCTCCCTATGATCCACGATAATCATAGGTCCGAAAGTGACTAATGTGACTTAAACTAACAAATTGTAGACGAGTACTGACCATCAAAGATGAAAGATGGTTAAAGAGTAGGTAGCAGAATAACTACATGACCTTGGTAAGCACAAAAACGCATCCACAAATATACAAACATAGATAAAAAGAAATAGATCTGAATGAGAGGGTCTAAGGAGAGGCTGAAGGAGCGTAAAGCGGAACAACTAACTCCTGGTAAATCCCCATGGCATACTGCTTTCTGAATGCATCCACTATGTCATCAGTTATTCCAGCCATACCCGGATGCGGGTCCCGGTGGGCATGCATTTCAAGGAACTTAAGTGCCACCTGATATTTTCATAGAGGCCTAGAACACGTCCACAGGTGAAGGTTTTGAGACCATATTCCTTTGTGGCTTTGGCTGGACACAGCTTTTGGACAATGTGTGGGAGAAACCCAAGAACATGCTCCATGGCTTTGGCATATTTTCTCTCAGAGTATAGGGGATGTAAGGGATCCAATACCTCTACAAACCAACCAGGCAGGTTTATTGCCAGGCCAACCCAATGTTTGTCATCCCAAATCATCGGAGCATATACGGTCTCAATATCCTTAATCCACTTCTGCCCCGGGGATTTGACAAATTTTGAAAGCTTTTCATCCCATCGGTGCCTACTCTTGTCTTTAGCAGCCTTCATAGAGCGGTATTTACCTTGTCGGTGGTTGATTAGCCATGGGAAAGCAAAGGAGGAACGTTCGATTCCCAGTATTTTACTGTGCCGATTTCCAAGCAATGACATAAGAACCTCCATGTTCTGCGTTTGTTTTAGAGGAGGACAGCAAATAGCAATACACATAAAAACCTCTAAAAAAACAGGAAGTTTGATTGAAAGGGTGTAAATGTATACAACCAATGGTATGAATGATATACCAGAGTTGAGATCCATTCTTGGGGATTGGCGATAGTTAAGAGGAACTCATTGTCAAATTCGTAGTGACACGCGGTCAAGTGTTTGCTGCGCACCAAAAAATCATGATATTAGTAAAGGGTAGAAGTGTTAAATGGGAAAAATGAATAAAATTACAGGACATACACTTTTTTGCATTCATATAGTGTTGCATGGAAAACCTGATATCCCTCAGGAGCAGTACACGGCATGAGGTTTACCCAACAATTGTTTTGGTTTAACCGGCAAACTTCCGCAAGTTGTTGTTCTTTGATTGAAGGGAAGTGCTGCTGCCTTTCATGTGGACGGGATGAATTGCTGACATGCAGGAGGTGGTTAAGAGAGGGCTGTGCTTTGCCGGATAAAAAAGCGTGTGTTAGAGTTTGAATGAAAAACAGATTAGGGGAAATTGATTGCGGGTAAAAATAAAATTGCCTCCTCATGTGGTTGGTCCTCGTCATCTGCTGATTGGGTGTCGGAGCTTTGAACTAGTGCAATTACGTTTTCCGTACCCAACAAGAAAAGAACATCCAGAGGAATCTGGTTAGTCATTGGGATACTAGGATTGACCATATGAAGCTGGCCATGCGAAAGCTGCCCAATGGGTGATTGGCCAACAACCTGACCATCTGCTGGTTGAACATGGTATTGCTGTCCACCTGTGAACTGTCCACCAATCAACTGTCCACCTCGGGGCTGTCCACCTCTGGGCTGTCCTTGACCAGGCTGGGAGGAATGTTGATTTGGTTACGAAATGTGCTTGAGCAGGGGATTGATTAACAATTTGGTAAGGCAAGATTTGATGTTGGGATATTACCTCATTACTTGGGGTTTTTCCAAGAATTTGGAGAGCCCTATTACTTGTGTCCATGGCATTGCAATCTACTTCTTCCTGCCATGTATTGTATATAATTCTGGTTGAGGGGTCATCATGAAAGAGGAACAAATCAGTTGATGAAGTTTGAAATACTTTGTTACCTTGGGAATTCCCACAAAACAGTGCCCATCGCTCGGGACCATTGCAGTTGGTTTATCCATGTGCGGTCCATGGAATAACTGACCCATTAACGTACCAGCTACCCAAGGGATGATTGACCAGCAGCCGTGACGTGGTCCGCCCTGTCCATCTGCGTTCTGTCCATCTGCGTTATGTCCATCCACTGGCTGTCCATATCTGGACTATCCATCTGTGTGCTGTCCATGACCAGGCAGTGTGGGCTGTTCATTGGGTTAGGAGAAGCCATGTAGTGAAAGTCAGTGTGGGCGAGATTTGCTGTTGGAATATTACCTCATTACTGGTAGTTATTTCCACAAATGGGTTAGGTCCGTCGCTTGTGTCCATGGCACTGGGGCCTTCTTCCTGCCATGTATTGTAATTACAAGAATTGGTTAAGTAAACTAATTACGTACTTAACTAAATTAATTACAAAGTATTAGTTAAGTAAATTAATTAATAAGGGTAATTAATAAGGGTACTTTATAAACACCTACGTGGATTCCAAAGTAGGCAACAATTGGATTAAAGAACAACGAGTACATAAATTGGGGAAAAGAACAACCTGCTCTTCGCCAGCCTTCAAGTGAGCGATGGTGTTGGTGATAATTCCATCCGCCAGGTCGGGTTGATCTGGCTGCCATTTTGAAGCTCCCACATCTGGTATGCCATCATTGCGGGGGGACTTTGGCAGGGCAAGTGATACAACTACTTCTGTGTGTAAAAAAAAAACGGCGTGAATGAAAACAAACTACGGGAACATTTAGGAAAACTAGAATATGAGAGGAAATGACCATGAGAGATTTCTGGGTCAGCATCTTCAGTGGATTGGAAAACTCTAGCGTTCTTACTGTTTAACAGTAATCCATGTTGGTTCAGAAATGGGGACTGTGATGCAAAAAAAAGGCAACAAATTTGGTGCGGCAGATAAAATGAAACACAAGTAATTAAACAATTAAAAAGGGGCGGGGGGTTGAAACGCTAATGATCCCCTCCATCAACGTCTAGTTGGCAACCAAGGTCCCCCCTGTTGACATATATATGAAAATTTAATCTATTGACTAAAATCTTGCCCAACGTCTGGAAAATGTAGGTCATAACAACGAGTTGTTCCGTACCTCATAAATTGGGGTCTCTTTAGTGATTGAGTCAACACTAGTCGCCGGGTTAGCATTATCAGCTGTGAGACGAATGATGGGTTGGGTAGAAGGTGAGCCTGGGGAAATGGCTTCAACACTGTTGGGGAAATTGATACTGGAGTTGAGGTAGGGGTTGATGCCTTCGAGGCCTTCTTTTTCTTTCGTGCAGAAAGGAGACGATGGCTGGATAATTTTTCTGCTCGAACCGACTTCCTTTCTTTAAGTTTTGCTTCAAGCCTTGTTACACGGGCAGAGAGTTGTTGAACCTGAGAAAGCAACCATTGGTTTTCAGCATTTTGGGGTACAGGTTCCATGAAATCATCAATACATGTCTGTTTACGACAGGATGACTTCTTCGTTGAGGCTTTCCGAGGGAGTAGCTTAGCCCGTCTGTCCACAATGTGTCTTCTGTGGATAGTGTTACTGACTTGAGAAGGCTGGTGAACTAACAATGGATCTGTTGCATCTCCCCCCGACCAAACACACTTTTTCCTGTCCAGTATTTCATCATCCCATTCTCCCCAATCCTCAACTTGGGGTTCGATGAGAGGTATTAGGGGATGAACGAGCAGCTGCGGAAAAAGAGAAAGCAAGTAAGAACTTAAGCAAAAAGCAGATAAAAAGGAAGCAAGTAAGCACAGGGAGAAAATAGACTAACATTGCTATCAAACTCAACATCAAGGACATCAGTTTGTGAGAGTGCATTGCTTTTGTGGAGTTGGACTTCTGGCCACTCTAGAAGGGTGGGATGTTCTCTATCGTCAGACAACTTAGAGGGCAGCAAGGGGATTGCTTGGAATGCTATAAGTGGTAAGGCAAGAAACCAATCAAGCGAAATGTGGTTTGACGCATTTGCTGCCTGTAAGCTAATAAAGGGGTTTCTAATTTCCCAGGGGATTTGCTTGAGGGACGATACCACCTATGGTTTTGAGAAAGGATTCTCGACCCCACGGGAAGCTTAGGAATCCAGGAAGGTCTTCCAACATCCGCACATATTTTGGAGTGGGTTTGGCCACTTGAGAGTTTGCAACAAGAACACCGTCAACTATTAGAAGCAGGGCCAGACGTAGTCTCCTCTCCCTTTCCATGTCAGGCTCCGTTTTGAGAAAATGGGCAATGTCAGCAAGTGTGGTTTTGGGATCGCTGCCAATGAGCTTATTCCAATAGGCATCATGCACCATCGCGTTTGGTTCCTCGAGTTCTGGGTCGTAATCCACTGGGAAGTCACCACAGGGCAAATCCCGTTACAGAGCCAAACTCCTTCAAACCAAAGTGGAAAGGGTGCCCACCAAAAACAATCCACATATCGTATTTTATTTTTGTGACAACCTGTCTAGTCAGTAGGCCGTGGATGAGCTTGCATGAAATGGGGCATCTTAATGCAGGGAGGTGGAATAACGGCCCAAAACAAGATAGCCTGATAGCCTCAAATTCTTCTGAATCCTTCAAGAGGTCATGTAGGAACGTGAGCGAGTATAGCTTGGAATAAACGTTGATACGGTTTACTGGGTACCTATTTGTGGCAAACAAACGCTCGGGTAGTCTAGAATCACATGCCGATGAAGATTCGAAGGCTGAAAAAACAGGAAAATAAGTAAAGTGCCTTCGAATTACGCGGCCTAATAATGAAGTTGGTTCAGAAGCGAGCAAATGATGTGAAAAACAGAATTATTATTAACCAGAGAGAAAACACAGAATCCTTCAAATGATGAGAATATTAAAATTAGTTTTGGCGAAACATAGAACCCAAATATGCACCCACGCTTTAAGAGCTGTGATATGTGGGAGATAAATGGGAATTTACCAGCCATTGAGTGGTTGTCGGCGCAGTGAGACGGCGAGTTCGAGAAGAAGAAATGGAACGAACAATGTCCGCCGATTACAAGCTTAGTCGCCAGAAACAATCAAATGTAGCAACAGAACACAGACGGAGAGGCTCGCCGGAACAAATCTCCGCCAATCAAATGTAGCAACAGAACGCTTTTAACTTCTGAAACTCGCGGGAGACTCGCCAGAGAAACAGAAACGAGTATATGTAGTAGAGAGCCGATTAGCTGGAGAGAAATTATTTCTAGGTTTTACTGCCGCCGGGAGAGTAAGAATGGCCGAGAAAAAAAGACGCTTTTCTAAGGGTAAGAGTGAAAGGGTGAAATTTTCATAAGGGTAAAAGGGTAAATCCAGTCACACAAGTGCCTTAAGAGTTAAAAGTGCCTTATCCTGTTATAAGGAAGTCTGAAAGTGCTTTCTAATGTAAATTTCTTCATTATAAATTAGGTTAAAGGTAAAGTTGAGCTAAGAATGAATGAAAGAAATAGTTGGACTTGGATCAAATGAAACATTAGAACAAGAGTTGTGCATGTGAAGAGACGAAAATTAAAAGTTGAGTGGAGCTTAACAAAACGTCTGTAGAGTTCGCCCTAACATCTAAATTTACCTTTCAAGCTTCTCTTCCTCTGGCCAGTGGTTTTCCCGCTGCTTCTCAAGCTCCTTCTTCATCCTCTTCGTGAGTCTTTTGGGTGCATAGGAAAATGATCTTTGCAATGGTTAATGAACATGTGAGTCTCTACGTTTTCAAACCTCTTTCTCTGGTTTAGTCTTCTATTTGCTTGAGGGCAAGCAAAAGGCTAAGTCTGGGGGAGTTGATATATCATGGTTTTTACCCTATTTAAGCCATGATATAAGTCCGTTTTATCAAGTCTTTATTCTATTATAGAGTCTTTTACAGGTTTTAGCAAATTTGGAGTATTATTGGAGATATTGGAGTTTTATGGAGCATTCTGGAGCGAAATTGAAGTCTGATGACTAAGTGCCCGATCTGAGCGACAAGCATCGATCGATACCCCCTGGTATCGATCAACACCCATCGAGAGATCACGTGCCGCGACTTTTTATGAAGTTTGAAAAATTGCAGAACTTGCCCAGAAGACTTTGATATTTACAAGAAGACCCCAATTCGTGTTTAGGTTATTTAATTAGGATTTTCAGCCAGTTTGTTGGCTACGCTTATTTTATTCTGAATTTGAGAGAGAGCTTTTGAGGGAGACAAGTCTGATACTTTGTTCGTCTGAGAGAAGATTTCGAACCCTTTTGTTACTCTTTCTTATTATTTATTTGAGTATTTATTCAGTCATGTTTATTGTTTCAATCTCCATGTCTGAGTAGATCACCTGTTAGGTTTGAGGTTTTCTCATAGGGATTTCTTTGAATGCTATGTTGATTAGTTTCTTAGGGTTCATAATCTAAATTATTTCTTCACCTTAGGTTGTTCTCAAAGCTAATTATGGATTGATCACCTAGAACTTAGATCTTAGGATAATTGATTAGGCACGAGAGTGCGATTAATTACCTGATAGAATCTATGGTGAGCAAATTGATTATTCGCAAAGAGAGTTGGTTTAATTGATTTGTGAACATATCAAACCTGAACTTTAAAGCTGATTTAGACTTTAGGATTCGCAAAGAGATTTGGAATTCCTAGGATTTAGATTTAGATAGTTTTCGCAACGAGAGTTGGTTAGCTATATTTTAGTGATTTGAGTTCTAGAACCGTGCGGAATCTGAATCATGTTAGTTAATTTAGCTGCATTCATTGATTTCTTGAGCAATACCTTGAACCTATCTGTCTCCAACTGGATTTACAACACCTTTAATTGCATACTTGTTTTCAATTACATCTTTTGATTTAGCGTATTTTGGATCTACATAATCTATTGTGTGATAACTTGAGTTCATGTGTTCGACCCCTGATTTACTGCAGCAACTGCTTTAATACTATTTAGGGTATTAATTTGAGCATATCAAATTTGGCGCCGTTGCCGGGGACTCAATTCGCCATTAGATTTTAGCTAAGAAATTCGTCTAAATCGCCCGAGTATCGATCGATACCCTTCATTATCGGTCGATACCGACGTATATTTCAGTTACTTATGTTCTTCACTTTTGTTTTCATGTGTATGCCTATTCTTGAAACCATAAGCAACAAGAACACTCCGCTAGTTGATCTATCGCTGGAACAGCTAGCACTTTTGGAACGCGCAAACAGGAAAGCAAAGAAATCAGCTAAAATGAACAACAATCAAGTGGGCTTGGTTTGTGATGCAGCTGGTGCTTACAGAGACCAGGAGGGTCGGTTGTGCAATGAGCAAGGACAACGTCTATATGGAGAGGGGATCGTCATTCCACCTGCTCCTGTTGTCGCTGAGAATGTCGACGGGAAAGCGAGGAATGTTGTGGTTAATCGTGGAAGAACGATTGGTGAGTACAACATGCCTGATCAGTTTTTCGCCAATCGGTGAGCGATTCGTCCTCCTGCGTTTGAGATGAATGACTTTGAGCTGAAACTTGCATACTACACTCTTGTGGGACAGCATCTCTTTCGTGGTCTTCCTCATGAACATCTGATGGATCATGTGGAGAAGTTCGAGGACTTGGTCACTAGCATCAAGAGCAATGGAGTGTCCTACGACTATGTCTTCTGCAAGCTCTTCCCCTACTCTCTAGGTGGAGATGCGACTTATTTGATAAGGCAGCTACCTCCTGGATTGCTGACTACTTGGGAGGAGACTAAGAGGGCCTTCCTGATTAACTTATACGATGATGCACGATCTGAGGATCTGAGGAATAAAATCTCCCAATTTTCTCAAGGACCTACTGAGGCGTTCAAGGCTGCTTGGACGAGATTCAGATCGTATCAGAGAGATTGTCCACATCACGGATACTCTGACGTGCAGCTGCTGGGTATCTTCTTCAAAGGTATTGATTGGAGGTATCAGATGGTCTTGGACGCTTCAAGCAATGGTAATTTCAACACTAGGTATCCTGAGGACGCTTATGTGTCGATGGAGAACTTTGCATCTAGCAGTAACACCAAGAGTGCAGATTTCGAGCACAAGAAGCTGGCTGGTAATCATGATGGGCCGCAGATCGCTGAAGTTAAGGCTCAGCTGGATTCTATGCACAGTTTTCTGCTGGGAAAGACAACAAAGGCCGTTCACTTTGCTGAAGATGTTGAGGTGTTTAACGAGGGTGAAGCAGAAGATGTCAACTACATTGGTGGTTATGGTTTTCAGGGACAGAGGAACCATTTCAACAACAATCGAAGCTTCAACAACAACTTCCAGCAAGGAGGATTCAACCAGAAACCTGCCCAAAACAGCGGTTACACCAGGAACTACGGAAATTCTTCTTACGAACATGTGGCTGCTAAAACATCAGAGAACAAGATTGAGGCCATGTTTGAAACGCTCGTTCAAGGACAACAGTAGATCACAGTGACCTTCAATGGTAAGATGGATGCCATGTACAAAGATCTGAGTGGAAGGATCGATGCTCTTGGTATTCATAAGAAGAAGCTGGAAACTAGGTAGCTCAGACTTCAGATGGTTCGAGAAGACAAGAAGGTTTTCTTCCAGGAAAAGGAGAGAACCCAAGGGATCACATCAATGCCATTACCTTGAGAAGTGGTAAAGGGGTCACTTCAGGAGCGAGAATATACCAAACTGCTGAAAATTTCGAGATGTCTGACGATGAGGACTCTGAAATAGCCAAGGCATCGATCGACACTACCCAATATTGATCGACACCGGTCAAAATTCTTACACGAGAAAACTCAAAATCTCGTGTATCGATCGATACCCCCCCTGTATCGATCGATACTGAACCCGAAATCGATACAGCACTTAAGGTTATGAAGGAGAAGCCTAAAGCGGTTGCAGAGAGAGTCTACATACCGAGGATACCTTATCCCAGAGCTCTTGGGAAGACTAAGAAGGAGGTAGAGGACACTAGATGCAAGAAAATTTTGGACAAGCTGGTTGTTGAACTTCCCTTCATCGATGCTATCAAAACTTCTCCAGCTTTCAGGAGATATGTCAAGAAGATGGTGTCCAGCAATGTGAACTTTGAAGACGGTTGTCTGATGATCACTCATAAGTGCAGTGCAATCCTAATCAATAGGATCCCAACGAAACTACCAGATCCAGGGAGCTTTGTCTTGGATTGCACAATCTTTACTGAAAGGTTTGAGCGTTCGCTTTGTGACCTTGGCTCAAGTGTCAACCTCATGCCATACTCGGTTGCTAAGAGAATGGGAATGACAGACTTCACTTCTACGAGGATCTCGCTGATACTCGCTGATCGTTCAGTTAGACTTCAGAAGATTTACTAGAGGATGTTCCTATTAAGATTGGGAATTGCTTAATCCCAACTGATTTCATTGTCTTGGAGTATGATTCGGAACCCAGAGATCCTCTCATCTTGGGAAGGCCATTCCTAGCAACAGCTGGTGCTCTGATTGATTGCAGGAATGGGATGATAGCTCTTAACATTGGTGAGTTGGTCATGACTTTTAACATGGAGAAGATGATGAAGAGACCAAACATCGATGGACAGACTTTCTTCGTTGATACCTTCTGTGACATTGCTGAGGAGTACTTCCTGGAGATGCATCCTGAAGACCCATTGGAGAGGGCATTGGTCTGTTCAGCTGAGTCAAAAGTCCATTCGAGTGATGTTGCTAATGAATACGGGAAAATGCTCGATACAGCACTGCCAGTATCGATCGATACTCACCTAGTATCGATCGATACCTGATATGCTCAATTTAATACCCTAAGATACTAAAGCAGTTGTTGTAGTAAGTGTAGGGGTCGAACCACAATGACTCACAGAGATCACACAATAAATTATGAAGTGTCGAATTACGCTAAGCCAGATAGATGTAATTAAAAACAGTGCAGAAATTAAACGAGATGTAAATCAATTGGGAAATATAGGCTCAGGGTTTTTCTCAGGAAATCAGTGAATGCAGACTAACTAACTAACAGGATTCAGATTTAGCGCAGTTCTTGAACTCAAATCACTAAAATATAGCTAACCAACTCTCGTTGCGAAAACTATCTAAATCTAAATCCTAGGAATTCCAAATCTCTTTGCGAATCCTAAAGTCTAAATCAGCTTTAACAACAGGTTTGATATGTTCACAAATCAATTAAACCAAATCTCTTTGCGAATAATCAATTTGCTCACCTAGGTTCTATCAGGTAATTAATTGCACTCTCGTACCTAATCAATTATCCTAAGATTTATATTCTAGGTAGCTAATCTAGAACAAGATATGAACACAACCTAAGCGAAGAACTATAATTCAGATGGTGAATCCTAAAAGATATTTAACCTAGCATTCAAAGAAAACCCTTATGAGAAAACCCTAAACCTAAGGTGGATCTACTCAGACATGGAGAATGAAACAATCAACATGTTTGAATAAATCATCAATAGAATAGAAAGAAGGGTTTAGAGATCTGATCTCGGACGAAGGGAGATTCAGACTTGTCTCTCTAAAACCAAAGTAAAATCAAACACAGAAAATAAAAGCATCGCCTAAACAATGGCTGTAAAATCCTATTTATAACCTAAATCACGATTTGGGGTCTTCTTGTAATTATCAAAGTCTTCTGGGTGCTTTTGCAATTCTCCAAGACTTCATAATTAGTCGCGGCCCATGAAATCTCGATGAGTGTCGATCGACACCAGGGGGTATCGATCGATGCTCGGTGCTCAGATCGGGCTCTTAGTCATCAGACTTCAGTCTCGCTCCAGAATGCTCCAGAAAAGCTCCAATAATTCCAATTAAGCTCCAGACGTGCTATAACCTGTGAAAGACTCTAAAAGACTCCAAAACACAAGAAAAGACTCTATAAAAGGACTTATATCATGGCCTAAATAGGGTAAAAACCATGATATATCAACTCCCCCAGACTTAGCCTTTTGCTTGCCCTCAAGCAAATAGAAGACTAAACCAGAAAAAGAGGTTTGAAAACGTAGAGACTCACCTGTTCCTGAACCATCGAAAAGACTCTTTTCCCAAGTACCCAAATGTCACCTGATCAGCTTTCGATCTAACCACCATGTACTTCTCCGTAGACATTTGCAGCTTTTCCAGACTCCACACAAAATCCCACAGCATTGTTCAAGTAAAGCCCTCATCGCCAGTTTCATCTCTGCAGCTAATATTTAAGAACCTTCTAGACTCTTTACCAGACAATATCTTGACAAAGGAACCACCATTTTTCACACTTCTTGTATCAATTTCTCTCCCCCAGACTTATCACTTATTATGTTCTTATTATTTTTATTATTTTCAGCTTAGCATATACATATCAAGGTATGAGACGCGAGTATTGATGGTGTTTGCCACCAAATCCCCGGTTCTTCCCTATCTATGTATCAAAGGATGTAGGCGAATAATGGCATCATAGGAAAATCCTAGCCTCGCTTCCAATCCTTTGTGTGATCATCCCCTCTTAAGTAGAATAATGGGATCGCTGGAAATTTTCCTAACCCTCTACTCAGAAGAAAATCATTTCAATCTTTTATGCTCTTAATCTATCAACTTATTTCAGGGGAGAGAGATACCATAATTCTAAACACACGGGTTCCTTTATCAGATATGAATGATGAATCAAGCTCTATGAACACTAACCACATTGATGAAGTGCAAAAATTTGGCTCAGGCTTCAGAAGAACTCTGCTGGAGACATGGATGTTTTCTAGTCAACTGGTCAGCCTTTGGATTTTTCATTAGTCGATCTAGAACTGATCCTGTAACACTGTGCACTCAAAAACAAAATCAAATCAATAGGTTCAAGCACAGGATCATCATCTCCAACAAATTTTGACTCAATAAAACAGTTTTGACTCGATAAAACGAAAACAATGTCAGCAGACACCTCCCCCAGACTTGAACAACACTGTCCTCAGTGTTATCTAGCCTAGAGTCAGTGAAAGAAACAAAGAAAAAGGATAGAACGAAGAGAAACAAGAAATTACCGTTCTGGAACAGTCGGTGTCGATCGATACACGGCATGGTATCGATCGATACCATGCTTAGATCGACTTTGTGAATTTTCATCCGCGATTGGTGTCGATCGATACCATAGGGGTATCGATCGATGCTTAGGCGATTTCGAGTTGCTCCTTGTTCATCCTGACACAGACTCAAAACAAACGAAAATAAAAATAAAAACGAATCAAAAACAGACTCACAAATGGGTTGCCTCCCACCAAGCGCTCGTTTAACGTCAATAGCTTGACTGTAACGCCCTTCAGGCTGGATAAGAGTGAGAGCTTGCACCAAAACAGGCTCCAGCACTTGACATTACTAGCTTCAAAGTTCTGCTTAGCATGCTGTCCACAAACTCCTGCCCTTTCTCTTTCAGCTCAGAAGTAAGAAGGACTCTTGCCTTAGAGAATGGCTTCAAGGCTCCTTTGCATTTGACCTTGTACTCAATCGAATCTCCATTACACTTCTGAGGTATCAAAGTGACATGGGGATTCTCAACTTTGTTGCTCTTGGCCTTCTTCTTTGTTGCCTTAGTTTTCTTGGCAACTTCTTTGGGGGTGCTGGGCGGTTCACCTGGAACATCTGCGACAGTAGGCTCATCAGGAGGCTCTTCCAAAATATCAATCGCTAGCGACTCTCCTGTGACAACCTCGATGCTAGACACACGTGTGGGAGCACTCCTAGGGGGAATGACACCATAATAGACCCCTCTGTCAATATAAGAGAAAGAGATTCTCTTATTAGGTGTGTCTATGATCGCGCCTGCAGTAGCCATGAACGGTCGTCCCAAAAGGATAGGCATACGAGATATTGCACCCATCTCTACAACCTGAAAATTAGTAGGAACTAGACAGTCTCCTACTTTGACCAGCAAACCATGGATAGTACCGTGTGGAAGCGAGGTGGAGTTGTTCGCGAATGTGATAGATGTCTCTGGTGATCGAATATCAGCTCCTAACCGCTCTGCGATTGCCCTTGAGATGACATTGACACTAGCCCCTGAGTCGACAAGAGACTCTTTGAACTCAACTCCAGAGATAGAGCATGGAACTACAAATTTCCCTGGATCCTCCCTTGGGGTCAACTGTCTCAGTGGAGGTGGACCTCTAGCCTTAATGAAGAGTGCCTTAATCTCTTCCTCAGTTTCTCTGCAATCCTTGAAGTGACTTAGCAGAGGACGGCACTCTAGGGCTTCTTCAAAGGTTGAATCAGGGGAAATCCTTCTTACCATCTTCTCAAAGCCACGCAGCTGCTTTGGAGAGATGGGATCTCTGAGGTGTTTAGGTACAGGATTCTCCTTCTTGGGCTTGCGAGCTCTTTTCTCAGCTCGTTCCTTAGCTATCGCTGCCTGACACTTCGTTTCATAGTCTTCCCAAAATTGGGCGATACTGAACCGTGCTGCTGCTACTTGAGGCTCCTTGGTCGAAATATCATGTGTCTCCTCAGAAATTGCCTTGATATCGACCGATACCAGTGGGGTATCGATCGATACACGGGTTTTGGAAGTGTCCCGTTTCAGAATTGTAACCGGCATCGATCGACACCTGGGGGTATCGATCGATGCTCTGGCGATTTCAGAATCCTCTTCGTAATTCTCTGCACTTGAGGAGATCGCATTGACGTGTGCATGAACCGATTTTCCCTTGGAATTTGCTGCAGTCTGAGCTACTTGAGTTTCCAGCATCCTGTGACTCGTATTTAGTGCCTCGATCCTTCCACTCAAATCGGTGTACATGGTGTCCATCTTACCATTGAAGGTGGCTGTCATCTTCTCCTGCCCTTGAACCAGGTGTTCAAGCATAGCCTCAATCTTACTCTCAGGAGCTTTGGGTGGTGGGGATTGGTACCCTCCTTGCTGAGCATTGTTGGTGAAGTTTCGATTGGAGTTGTATCCGAATCGCTGACCCTGAAAACCAGAACCACCTATGTAGTTAACATCTTCCACCTCATTCTCAGTAGCAAAGTGGACGGCCTTTGTTGTCCTTCCCAGCAGAAGACTGTGCATAGAATCCAGCTGAGCTTTCACTTCAGCGATCTGTGACCCATCCATGTTACCAGCCAGCTTCTTGCGCTCGAAGTCTGCGCTCTTGGTGCTACTACTAGATGCAAAGTTCTCAATCAACACAATAGCATCCTCAGGATATCTGGTGTTGAAATTACCATTGCTCGAAGAGTCCAGACCCATCTGATATCTCCAATCTACTCCTCTGAAGAAGATACCCAGCAGCTGCACATCAGAGTATCCATGATGTGGACAATCTCTCTGATACGATCTGAATCTTGTCCAAGCAGCCTTGAACGCCTCAGTAGGTCCTTGAGAAAAAGTGGATATCTTATTTCTCAGATCTTCAGATCGCCCGTCATCATAGAAGTTAATCAGGAAGGCTCTCTTGGTGTCCTCCCAATTAGTTAGCGATCCAGGAGATAGCTGCCTCAGCCAGTAAGTAGCTTCTCCACCCAGAGAGTAGGGGAAGAGCTTGCAGAAGAGATAGTCGTAGGACACTCCATTGCTCTTGATGCTAGTGACCAAGTCCTCGAATTTCTCTACATGGTCCATTGGATGTTCATGAGGAAGACCATGGAAGAGATGCTGTCCTACTAGAGTGTAGTAAGCAGGTTTCAGCTCGAAGTCATTCCTCTCATAAGCAGGAGGACGAATCGCTGACCGATTGGTGAAAAACTGCTCTGGCCTGTTGTACTCACCAATTGTCTGAGCTCGAACACCTGCAGCATTGCCAACGTTGCCGCGCCCAGCTGGCACAACAATCTCAATAACAGGAGCAGGGACAACGATGTTTCCAGCTTCATCAAGTCGTTGCCCTCTCTCATTACACACATGACCCTCTTGGTCTCTCAGAATTCCAGCTTCATCAGCTCTTAAAACCACTGGGTTGTTCATCCTTGATGTTTGCTTGGTCTTTCTGTTTGTGCGTTCCACAAGCGCTAGCTGTTCCAGTGATAGTCCAACTAGCTGAGTGCTCTTGTTGCTCCTGGTTTCACGAACAGGCATACACCTGCAAGGAAAACACTAGGCAAAGCACGTAAGTAACCAGAAAAATACGTTGAGTATCGATCGATACCAAGTGGTGTCGATCGATACCAAAAAAGAAGTCGCCGGAGTATCGACCGATACTAGTGAGTATCGATCGATACCGACGAACTTAGTCGAAATTCTAAACTAAAATCTAATGGCGAAATTGAGTCCCCGGCAACGGCGCCAAAATTGATATGCTCAATTTAATACCCTAAGATACTAAAGCAGTTGTTGTAGTAAGTGTAGGGGTCGAACCACAAAGACTCACAGAGATCACACAATAAATTATGAAGTGTCGAATTACGCTAAGCCAGATAGATGTAATTAAAAACAGTGCAGAAATTAAACGAGATGTAAATCAATTGGGAAATATAGGCTCAGGGTTTTTCTCAGGAAATCAGTGAATGCAGACTAACTAACTAACAGGATTCAGATTTAGCGCAGTTCTTGAACTCAAATCACTAAAATATAGCTAACCAACTCTCGTTGCGAAAACTATCTAAATCTAAATCCTAGGAATTCCAAATCTCTTTGCGAATCCTAAAGTCTAAATCAGCTTTAACAACAGGTTTGATATGTTCACAAATCAATTAAACCAAATCTCTTTGCGAATAATCAATTTGCTCACCTAGGTTCTATCAGGTAATTAATTGCACTCTCGTACCTAATCAATTATCCTAAGATTTATATTCTAGGTAGCTAATCTAGAACAAGATATGAACACAACCTAAGCGAAGAACTATAATTCAGATGGTGAATCCTAAAAGATATTTAACCTAGCATTCAAAGAAAACCCTTATGAGAAAACCCTAAACCTAAGGTGGATCTACTCAGACATGGAGAATGAAACAATCAACATGTTTGAATAAATCATCAATAGAATAGAAAGAAGGGTTTAGAGATCTGATCTCGGACGAAGGGAGATTCAGACTTGTCTCTCTAAAACCAAAGTAAAATCAAACACAGAAAATAAAAGCATCGCCTAAACAATGGCTGTAAAATCCTATTTATAACCTAAATCACGATTTGGGGTCTTCTTGTAATTATCAAAGTCTTCTGGGTGCTTTTGCAATTCTCCAAGACTTCATAATTAGTCGCGGCCCATGAAATCTCGATGAGTGTCGATCGACACCAGGGGGTATCGATCGATGCTCGGTGCTCAGATCGGGCTCTTAGTCATCAGACTTCAGTCTCGCTCCAGAATGCTCCAGAAAAGCTCCAATAATTCCAATTAAGCTCCAGACGTGCTATAACCTGTGAAAGACTCTAAAAGACTCCAAAACACAAGAAAAGACTCTATAAAAGGACTTATATCATGGCCTAAATAGGGTAAAAACGCAAGATGCTGGGCTTGGAGATTGGAGCGATGAGAAAGCTCCTAAGGTGGAACTCAAACCACTTCCTGCGAATCTGAGGTATGGTTTTCTTGGTCCTAATTCCACGTTCCCAGTAATCATTAATGCTTCCTTGAACAACACAGAGGTTACCTTACTGCTGAGTAGGCGGCGCAAGTATCGCAATGCTCTTGGCTATTCTCTTGATGATATTTCATGTATATCACCAGACATGTGCATGCATAGGATTCATCTTGAGGACGAGTCAAAGGCTTCAATTGAGCATCAAAGGAGGCTGAATCCGAACGTGAAGGAAGTGGTTAAGAAAGAGGTAATGAAACTCTTGGAGTCTGGAGTTATCTATGCCATCTCAGATAGCTCTTGGGTCAGTCCAGTGCACGTTGTTCCTAAGAAAGGAGGGATAACCGTGGTGAAGAATGAGAAGGATGAGATGATTCCTACGAGGACTATCACTGGACATCGAATGTGCATTGACTACAGGAAGTTGAATGCAACAACACGGAAAGATCACTTCCCATTGCCATTCATTGACCATATGTTGGAGAGATTGGCTAGTCATCCCTACTCTTGTTTCCTTGATCGATATTCAGGTTTCTTCCAGATCCCTATCCATCCAGATGACTAAGGGAAGACCACTTTCACATGTCCCTATGGCACATTCGCATACAGGAGAATGCCATTTGGATTGTGTAACGCTCCAGCCACTTTCAGAGGTGCATGATGTATATCTTCACAGACATGATTGAAGATTTTATTGAGGTGTTCATGGATGATTTCTCAGTTTACGGACCATCGTTCAAAGACTGTTTGGATAATTTGTGCAAGGTGCTCCAGGGGTGTGAAGAGAAACATCTGGTCCTTAATTGGGAAAAGTGTCACTTTATGGTTCAGAATGACATCGTACTTGGGCACAAGGTCTCTAAAGCTGGGATCAAAGTTGACAAAGCCAAGATTCAGGTCATGACAAGTCTCCAACCACCGACTTCTGTGAAGGATATTCAGAGTTTCCTTGGTCATGATGGGTTCTACAGACGGTTCATCAAGGATTTCTCCATGTTAGCTCGCCCACTCACCGCTCTATTATGCAAGGAGATCAAATTTGATTTCACGCCAGATTGTCTTGCAGCCTTTGAGGAGATCAAAAAGGCTTTGGTGAGTGCTCATATTGTTCAACTTCCTGATTGGACTCTGCCTTTTGAGATCATGTGCGATACCAGTGATTTTGCTGTTGGGTCAGTTCTAGGTCAGAGGAAAGATAAGAAGATGCACGTCATCTACTATGCCAGCATGACATTGGATGATGCTCAGAGGAATTACAGCACCACAGAGAAGGAATTACAGCACCACATAGAAGGAACTACTTGCAGTTATCTTCTCCTTTGAGAAATTCCGATCCTACTTGATTGGGAGCAAGGTGGTTGTTCATACTGATCATGCTGCTCTCAAATATCTAATGCAGAACAAGGATCTCAAGCCTCGTCTTTGTCGTTGGGTTCTTTTGCTACAAGGTTTCGACATCGAAGTTAAGGACAAGAGAGGCATAGAGAACGGGGTCGCTGACCATCTATAGAGGATGCGGATCGATACAGACGTCCCTATTGATGATCAACTACCTGAGGAATCCATTTACTTCATTGAAACTAGGTTTCAGATGAATTTCACAGAGAATCAGCAATTTTCACGAGTTGCAGGTCTCCGTATCGATCGATACCCTGGCGATTCCGGATTTATTTTGATTGGTGATCATCTTAATGCTTCTGAAGACCATCTCATCGCTGCAACCGATTATGATGATCCATGGTATGCTGATATTTCCAACTACCTCGCTGCAGATGCAGAGCCAAAACACCTCAAGAAATATAACAGGAAGAAGTTCATGCGTGACATAAGGAGATTATTTTGGGATGAACCTTACATGTACAAGCATTGTTCTGATGGTATCTACATGAGATGCATTGCTGAATCAGAGGTTATTGTTGTCTTGTTTCATTGCCATGGATCCCGACTATGCTGGTCATTTTGCCACTTTCAAGACAGTGTCCAAGGCTCTTCAAGCAGGCTTCTGGTGGCCTACCATGTTTAAGGATGCGCATGCTTTCGTTTCACAGTGTGATGCTTGTCAGAGGAGAGGGAAAATCAGTAAGAGACATGAGATGCCACAAAATTTCATCCTTGAAGTTGAAGTTTTCGGTTGCTGGGGAATCGATTTTATGGGTCCATTTCCTTCGTCACACGATAACAAATACATCCTGGTTGTTGTAGACTATGTGTCGAAATTGGTGGAAGCGATTGCTAGCAAGAAAAATGACTCTGCTGTGGCTCTTAAGCTGTTTAAGACCATCATTTTCCCTCGCTTTGGAGTACCTCGAATTGTGATAAGTGATGGTGGCTCTCACTTTATCAACAAAATTTTCGAGAGGTTGCTGAAGAAGTATCGCGTGAGCCATCGTGTAGCTACTCCATATCACCCTCAGACGAGTGGGCAAGTCAAGGTCTCCAACAGGCATATCAAGGATATTTTGGAGAAGACAGTGAGTGCTTCTAGGAAGGATTGGTCTACGAAGTTGGATGATGCGCTATGGGCATACATGACTGCTTTCAAGACACCGCTGGGTACTACACCATTCCACTTGCTGTATGGGAAAGCATGTCACCTTCCAGTGGAGATTGAGCACAAGGCTGCATGGGCGACGAAGTTGCTGAACTTCGACATCAAACCTACTGCTGAGAGGATATTGATTCAGCTGAACGAGCTGGATGAGATCAGGCACCACGCTTATGAGAACTCGAAGCTGTACAAGGAGAGAACCAAGGATTATCATGATAAGAAGATCATCTCCAGAAACTTCGAGCCGAACGATCAAGTACTTCTGTATAACTCTCGTTTGCAATTGTTTCCTAGTAAACTACGTTCTCGTTGGTCAGGTCCCTTCACAATCAAGGAGGTCAGACCACATGGTGCTGTAGTACTTATCAATCGTACAGGCGAAGAGTTCACTGTCAATGGACAAAGGGTGAAACACTATTGGGCGAAAGCCGAGATTCCTGACGGACACATAACGCCTATGGATAATGCACACACAGCCTTAGTGGAGTTATAGTCAAGCTAATGACGTTAAACGAGCGCTTGGTGGAAGGCAACCCACTGGTGAGTATATATATATAAGTCTTTTCTTTTCGTTTTTCGTTTTGTGTCAGGATGAACAAGGAGCAAACTCGAAATTGCCAGAGTGTCGATCGATATCCTTCTGTATCGATCGATACCCTATGCGATTGAGAACGGTTCATGTCGACTTAAGCCTGGTATCGATTGATACCAAGCTGTGTGTCGGTCGATAGTCAATGTTCCAGCAAGGTAACTTCTTGTTTTTCCCAATTTTATTCTGTCCTTTTGTTTTCTTTCACTACTCTAGGCTAGATAACACTGGGGACAGTGTTGTTCAAGTCTGGGGGAGGTGTCTGCTGACATTGTGTTTGTTTTTCTTAGAGTCAGTTGTTTTATCGAGTCAAAAACGTTTTATTGAGTCAAAACTTGTTGGAGATGATGATCATGTGCTTGAATTGTTGTTTTTATTTTGTTTTTGAGTGACCAGTGTTACAGGATCAGCTCTAGATCGACGAATGAAAAATCCAAGGACTGACCAGTTGACTAGAAAACATCCATGTCTCCAGCAGAGTTCTTCTGAAGCCTGAGCCAAATTTATGCACTTCATCAATGTGGTTAGTGTTTTTAGAGCTTGATTCATCATTCATATCTGATAAAGGAACACATGTGTTTAGAGTAATAGTATTTCTCTCCCCTGTTATAAGTTGATAAATAAGAGCATAAAAGATGAGATGATTTTCTTATGAGTAGAGGGCTAGGAAAATTTCCAGCGATCCCATTATTCTACTTAACAGGGAATGATCACACAAAGGTTGAAAGCGAGGTTAGGAAAATTTTCCGTGATACCACTATTCGCCTAAACCTTTGATACATAGAGAGGGAAGAACCGGGGATTCGGTGGCGAACACCATCAATACTCGCGTTTAGGACCTTGATGTGTATATGCAGATCTAAAAAAAGAGAGAACATAATAAGAAATAAGTCTGGGGGAGAGAAAGTGATACAAAAAGTGTGAAAATGGGTGGTTCCTTGTCATGATATTGTATGGTAAAGAATCTAGAAGGTTCTTGAACATTAGCTGCATCGATGAATCTGGCGATGAGGGCTTTATTTGAACAATGCTGCGAGATAATGTATGGAGTCTGGAAAAGCTGCGAATGTCTACGAAGAAGTACATGGTGGTTAGATCAAAAGCTGGTTAGGTGACATTTGGGTGCTTAGGAAAAGGATCTTTGGAATGGTTAATGAACAGGTGAGTCTCAACGTTTTCAAACCTCTTTCTCTGGTTTAGTCTTCTATTTGCTTGAGGGCAAGCAAAAGGCTAAGTCTGGGGGAGTTGATATATCATGGTTTTTACCCTATTTAAGCCATGATATAAGTCCGTTTTATCGAGTCTTTATTCTAGTATAGAGTCTTTTACATGTTTTAGCACATTTGGAGTATTATTGGAGATATTGGACTTTTATGGAGCATTCTAGAGCGAAACTGAAGTCTGATGACTAAGTGCTCGATCTGAGCGACAAGCATCGATCGATACCCCCTGGTATCGATCGACACCCATCGAGAGATCACGGCCCGTGACTTTTTATGAAGTTTGAAGAATTGCAGAACTTGCCCAGAAGACTTTGATATTTACAAGAAGACTCCAATTCGTGTTTAGGTGATTTAATTAGGATTTTCAGCCACTTTGTTGGCTACGCTTATTTTATTCTGGATTTGAGAGAGAGCTTTTGAGGGAGACAAGTATGATACTTTGTTCGTCTGAGAGAAGATTTCGAACCCTTTTGTTACTCTTTCTTATTATTTATATGAGTATTTATTCAGTCATGTTTATTGTTTCAATCTCCATATCTGAGTAGATCACCTGTTAGGTTTGGGGTTTTCTCATAAGGATTTCTTTGAATACTAGGTTTATTAGTTTCTTAGGGTTCATAATCTAAATTAGTTCTTCACCTTAGGTTGTTCTCAAAGTTAATTCTGGATTGATCACCTAGAACTTAGATCTTAGGATAATTGATTAGGCACGAGAGTGCGATTAATTACCTGATAGAATCTATGGTGAGCAAATTGATTATTCGCAAAGAGATTTGGTTTAATTAATTTGTGAACATATCAAACCTGAACTTTAAAGCTGATTTAGACTTTAGGATTCGCAAAGAGATTTGGAATTCCTAGGATTTAGATTTAGATAGTTTTCACAAAGAGAGTTGGTTAGCTATATTTTAGTGATTTGAGTTCAAGAACCGTGCGTAATCTAAATCCTGTTAGTTAATTTAGCTGCATTTATTGATTTTCTGAGAAATACCCTGAACCTACCTGTCTCCAACTGAATTTACAACACCTTTAATTGCATACTTGTTTTCAATTACATCTTTTGATTTAGCGTATTTTGGATCTACATAATCTATTGTGTGATAACTTGAGTTCTTGTGTTCGACCCCTGATTTACTGCAGCAACTGCTTTAGTACTATTTAGGGTATTAATTTGAGTATATCAAAGTTCTTCAAGAGGGGTTAAATATTATGAAGAACAAAGTACAAGAACGATTAAAGCCCTTAATGAAAAGATGGACAAGCTTATACAAACAACCCAAAAGTCCATCAAATTCGTTGGAGAGCTTGATAGAAACAAAGAAGAGATTTACTTTGTGAGAGGACAAGGCGGTTACAACAAGATTGTCAACCCGACTCACTAAAGCTTTCAAGACCAACGACCTCAAGTCCAATAGCATAACTTCCCACATCAAGGGTATGGTTCCAAGAACACTTTCCAAGGAAGCCAAGACTTTGATGTGAATGGGATGTTTCAACAATTACTCAAGGGTCAAGCCGAGATTCACACCAAGGTCGATTTCTCTTACGATGACCTCTACAAAAAGCTTGAATCCATGTCTTCAAAGATGCTTAACGAAGTTCCCTCACTTGTAAGCCCATGGAGAAACTCAAAGGAAAAGTCGATGAGAGCCAACATGAGTATTGCAACGCTATATACTCAAATGATGAGAATGAAGCCGCTATTAGAGAAATTGAGCTTCTACTTTATGGTTTACAAGCCAGAGACCTTCCCCCTAGTGATGTTACCTTGAAGTTCAATGGGGACATTGAGGAACAAGGTGGAGGGGTGAACCTTGGGAATGATGAAGACGTGACCATGGTTGAAGACAAAGGTAGTGTTTCTTGCTTTGATTCACAAGAATTAACAAAGGTCGCGCCTAAGACTATCCCCAAGCTCGGGAACCCCGGTAAATTCTCTATAACTTGCTCTCTAGGAGATTTGGAGATTGATGATTCTCTATGTGACTCCGGTTCAAGTGTAAACGTCATGTCCCATGAGATGCTTAAGAGTCTAGGGATAAGAAACATCACACATCACCAATCTCCCATCCCTTTTGGAGATGCTTCTTCACGGAAGCAACTTGGTCTCCTTGAAGATTTTCCGCTCAAAGTTGGGGATTGCATAGTACCAACGGATTTCGTTGTTATGGAAATGAAGAAGGCCAACAAGCTCCCACTCCTCCTTGGAATCCCATTCCTTAATACTACCGGTGCAAGCATGGACTTCAAAAACCAAAGGGTAGCTCTTATGAATGACGACAAGGTTTACTAACCAATGAAGGCTTCTTCCACCAAGCTTTGTTGCACAATTACTATTGAGGATGATGAGTTTTGTGTTCAGGAAGTGAAGTATGTGGGTCGTTGTGAAATGGCTGATGAAGCTCCACCTCCAAAGGGATATGAAGAGAAAGAAAAGTCTCTTGAGAAAAAGAGTTTAGAATGTGGTGATGGTAAAGAAGCTCCAAGAGTTAAATACGTGGGCATTTGTGACAAAATGGCTGATGGTGATAATGAGGAAGCCCTATCTTTGGATGGCGATTGCTTAGCATCCCCTTTTCACGCCACAATGGAGAATGATGGTCAATGTAGCAAAGGTGTTAAGAAGAGGACAAGGACCAAGGTCAAGAAGAAGACACCAAGCAAGCTCGTTGAGTCTAAGTCCGATCTAAGCCAACCTCCCACCATGACTCTCACACCGTGGAAGTATGAGGATGGGATGATTGAGTACAAGGTCAAATGCAAGGGCCGGTCCAAGCCTTTTGACTCAGTCAAAGCCATCCTTACACCGGAGCTTAAGGAGAAAGGGGAAGCCGGTCTTCAAGAGTTCATGAGCAAGGTCCTCTTACTTGAGCTCAAGGATCCACCATGGAGTGATCATACTCCTCTCTCACCCGCCTAAAAAGGGAAACCAAAGTCAAACTTAGTTACTTTAAACAAAGTGCACTTGGGAGACAATCCCATGTCTATCATTGTATATATTTTCTTGCTTTTTAGTTTGATCTTGCTTTTCTTAGGCTTTTTGATATTTTGTTGAGTGGTTACAAGGTTATTAATGGTAGCATGCAAGGTCGTGGCAAGGAAAATTGGTGTTGATGTCGAAGGCAATTCATCATCTCCATTCCACTAATCTCACTACTCCTTTGTAAGTATCTCTTTTCATTTTGGGTTTTTGCATTTCATCTTTTGTTTTTGGTCTCTCTCTTGAACTTCTTTCAAAACGAGACGTTGTTATTTAAGTTTGGGGAAGGGACCGGTGTCTAATCATGTGTTTTGTGATCTAATTTTCTATCTTGCATACTTGAGTCTCATGCATTATCAATAATTTTGAAATTTTTTGAAATTTTGTGCATTTCATGTAGGATTGAGTCTAGATGCATAGTATATAGGGTAACACTCACTTGCATTGGGAGAATTATCCATGTAGAATATGAACTGAAGAGCTTGATTTAATGCCCTCGTTAGGAGTTCTTTGATGCATTTGAACGATCACAAAGTTAAGGATGATCCATGCTTTGATCTCGCGTTTTGAATATTTATGTCTTGGTTGAAGCATGCTTTGATTTGATTCCAACTCTATCTATTATTTGAACTCTAATCTTGACTTGGAATTATCATGCTCATACATTGAAAAGTTGAACTCATGGATATCATATACATATTTGAGCTATCTTCTTCCTTTTACCACTCTCTTGTTAGCTCAAATAACCATTTCCCACCTTTGGAATGGTTCACCTCGCCTTAACCCTAACCTTCTTTCAAGCCTACATTACTAGTGTGTGTCGTGAGGCCTAATTTCGAATGAACTTAGCAAAAAGTGTTGAGTTTGGAACGACAAGGAGAAGCTTCCATGTAGAACTATCTCACACATCATTGAGCTAGACATAGGCTAGGGTGGATAGGTTTGGGTTTTGGGCGATTGATTTAAAGAAAAGAGGGTAAGGAGAAATGGAAATAGATAGGGAGAAGGAGATGGGGATACGCGATTGATTGAGATGGTTGGCAAACGAAAAGTTGGGTTAGCTCTAAGTAATAAGAAAATAGTCTCTAGCTATTGAAAAGAAAAGAAAAGAAGCCAAAATGGCTCAAGCTAGAAAATAATTGAAAGAGACTAGAGAAAGCAAAAGAAGAGCTAAGGAAAAAAACTTGTGAAAGCCAAACCATTTACTCATAATGCGAAGAAGAGGATCCCATAAGTATTCGAAAGGAAAAGAAGTGATGAAAGATTGTGGACCTACCCCCGGGAATGTCGCAATTGATGGAATCCCTCCTTCCGCGGTCTGGATCGTGGAAGGAGTAAATATAGGGTCTGATATTACCGAGTTGAACCGCGAGGTGGTGGCTGAGCTGACCATTCTGCTGGTCGAGGCATCGATACCAGAAAAGTTTAGCCTCATTACTGGTAGAGGTAAAAACATTAACCCTCCTTGTCATGGTGCAAATGGGGCTTGTGTCCCAGGTCGGAGAGCAGATCGCCCGATCGCACCTGTCCGAGCCGCTCTTTCGAGGTCGTCTTGGCGAGCAGCGATTGTGCGATTCTGTTCTATGAGAACCGATATAAAGTTTTGGATCTCAGCTATTTGATCCGGAGCCGGCTTGTTTAAGACTGCAGGTCCCGAAGGATCAACAGTTTTGTTGGTCCCAGTCGTGACATTCGCTCTCGAGGTGGTAATGAGAACGTTTGTTGTTCTCTTCGAACTCGCCGGAGCTGTGGTGTTAGGCTGGGATGGTGGGATGGAGGTATTTATAGCTCCGGATGAAGCTGTGACTGTTGCGCATGTTGTGCCCGACATTATCCTCTTTCGAATGATCAGTTTCGCATGTTACAAGGAGGAAATTGTTTTGCTCCTCCCCACAGACGGCGCCAAATTGTGAGAACAGAATTTCACAACCTCAATTCTCAGCTTGAGGATTGTATACTCATGAAAAGAAGAAAAATAACGTAGAAGAATTTGAGAGAAAAGTTGTCTTTTCTTTTGTTTGCCAAGAATTCGGTCCTTTACAATAAGGCTGATCTTCAAAACTTATACCAGCCAAAAAAATGTAACTGCCTAATTATCATACATCTTAAATACATAATTAAATATGTAATCTTTTGTCTTTAATATGAAACAAATATGTTTGACCAGGTTTGAACTTGGTCAAGTGTATACTCCTGTCTTCCAGCGAGCTTGCTTCCTTTCCTCGTGCTCGGTTCTTCCGTCTTGTTGACTTGCTCTACCTTTCGACCTCGCCTACTTTAGCTAGTGAACAGTCTCATGAGGCCTCGTCATGGGCCGAGCCTTCCTTGTCGGGCATGTTTACTCGGGATGGGCCTTGAGTACAAAATTTGGGCCCAACAGTATTAAAGGCATTTAGAGGTGATGTTGAAAGTGTTTCGGATTACCGTAATTTACCTGAGGGTGCGAGATATTATACAAAACAGCAAGAGAGGAATGACATATTTATAACCACAGCTCCCAGTCACTTCTTCATGCGTAAAAATGTTGCACTTCCTCATTTTCCAAAAACAGAAGTTTTATGTCATTCCCCCAGACGTAGAATTTTGTATGGGATCGTAATGACAGACTTCTCACAAACGAACCATGGATGCCTCATAAGTATTTCGACCAACCTAGACTCTTTTAATGATTTTGTTTCCTTTCTCTTTCGATTTATTTTCGATTGGTCGGTTATCGTCATGGATTTCTGATACACCGGGAATGAACCCCGGTGTTGGGTTTTATCCTTTATATCTAAGCCGCGAGTGCACAACACACGAAGTAGTATTTAGGGATCGAATCCACAGGGATAGACGTTGTCCATTTTCTAACGAGTTATAACTTATGTCTAGACGTAAAATATATTTTGGGTCTTGTTATGGTCATATCTATGGAATCTAAACTAAACTAAGAAGGGCAGTAGCTAACTAATTATTTTATCGAGGTTGTGAATCCATTAAACGAAGCGTTGGACAATCGGGAATTTTCTAGGGTTTATGGCCGATTTTTACAAGGAAATTTCTAGGATTTCTAAAGCGACTTTTGTCAACTTTGGGTTCTTGAACTTGGAACACGTACGCTGCATGTAGTCTACTCCCGTAATTCTACATTCCTACTCACTTCAGTACTCGGACAGTAGCTTTCGTCTCCGCCCGTGCAAGAAGTTAATGATACTCTCAAAGGTCGTTTACCCTAGGTGAAGCGATTAGATACCGCACTCTCGTGGCTCTAGAAAGCCTAATATCAGTTGCTAAGACGGTTAGTCAAGCAACGCATTAACAACAAAGATAGAACGAAGAACCCTAATTGGTATCCTAGATTAAAAACCTAATAAGAATCGAACCATAAGTTCCCCTTCAAACCCCTTTCACCCATCAAGAGAATTACTCAGCCATAGCTGAGGTAAACATATTCAGTAAATTCAAAAGAAAAACAATGCATAAAAAGGGATGGAGAAAGCTTCTCTATCGAAGAACACCGATGAAGAATCCTTCTTCCAATCTTTGAAAAACCAAGAACACTAGTTGCTAGGGGTTTGCCTCTGCCTAAAAGCGTGAAAATAATCTAACGTGTCTGTCTAAGAGGCATAAAATAAGTATTTATAGAGGTATTTCTCGTTTAGGGTTTGATGAGAAGTGACGGTTTTGGCCTCGGTGAAGAAACGAGTCGAATTGGTCGCGACATGCCCTGGCTGCGGGTGTGGGCTCTCCAAGAGTGGCGAAATGCCTCTTGGCCGCGGGTGGAGACTCTCCAGGAGTGGCAAAATGCCTCTTGGCTGCGGCTCCAGCTCCTCCAGGCGCGATGGGATTCTCTTCGGGGCAGATTCATCTGCCTTCGGTGCTTCGAGTAAATTTAAGGATCCAACCATTGGATTGCCTCCGATCCAACCATTGGATTGCCTCCAATCCAATTGCTTTTGAAAGCTGGTTGTCTCTACTTTGGTTTTTCCAAATTTGGGGATGATTAGACGGTGAAAAGGTCTCCATTAGCTGCAAGACTTCTTGACGGTCCAAGGTTATCCAAAAACGTACTTTTGTTCCGAAATGCACTCTTTTATTCCGAGTTACCTAAAACGTCTTTCAAATCTCTAAAATATGAAAATCACTTGAAACCTTTGAAAACGGAGTTCAAACACCCGTAATATGAAAGTGATCCATAAAAATGGTCAGAAACCGGTGTTATCAACTCCCCTAGAATTAGATCTTTGTTTGTTCTCAAACAAAACAAAAATCTAAACTCGGAAAGAGATTTTCGAAAATAGAGGAACTAACAAAATTCTCAGTGACCGTCCTTCTAAACCATAACCAATATAATGCATCAATCGGGCTTAGTCTAGAAAATTCTCACCAAAGTACTACAATGCTAGTCCACGGTATCCGTCATGCGAAAATCTAACCATATAGATCCTAACTTTCAGTAGACTAGCTCTTAACATTCATTAAAGATTGCGTGATTCTTACCAAAAATATTAGACAAGACAATCGATGCTAGGTATTTAAGGGCAATTTAAAGGTGAGGCTAGAAGTGTTTCGGGTTACCGTATTTTCGTCAGAGGATGCTAGATATAATGCAAAATTGCAAGAGAGGATGGAGCTATTAGTACCCACAGTTTTCAGTCACTCCTTGCTCGTATAAGTCTTGCTGCAAAAATCCACCTTCGTCGGGACTCTTCTCCCTTTGACAGAACATTTATGTCGTTCCCCTGAACTTAGATTTTTCTCCGGGTAATGATTCGAACGTCTTCTTACTCCTCAGATATTGGAACATAGTTGCCTTGGTAAAAATATAGACTACTCTAAGACTCTTAGGCTTTTATTTCTTTTCCTTTCGGGTTTTTATTTATTTATTTTTTTTAGAAAGGAGAAACGCCTTTAAACGGGAGCCTTTGAGAGTACAAAAATTACCGGTTACAAACGATTTCCAAGGCAACTTTTTAGCTTGATTTGTCGATACCTCCATAACCGAATCCGTCTAGTCTCTCGTCTTTTTGAGTGACTGAAAAACTGTGTCGTTCCTCCCTCTCCGGCGTTTTTGCACATATATGCACGTAGGACAACAAGAGAGTTGCATGAGGTTTGAACAAAGGTTAAGTTTCAGGTGGGATACCAGCTAAAGATGAACTGGCAATCTAGGACAACAAAGAGTGGTAAAAAATGAAAAAGATGTCCTAGATGTATGGCTCGTTGTCTCGCCTAAAACAATTGATAAGAAAATTAAATATAGATTAGGTCCAAATAAAATGAGCTAGTATATCCTGTTAGAAATAATTTCTATGGCTCGAAATCCCTGGGGATGTCGCATTGAAAGCACTCTAGCTACCGCCTAGTCTAGTACTAAACCACAAAAGAGCTAGGACGAGGAAATAACGTAGAAGCACACTGGTTTATATCATCATAGATTTTGTTCTTATGTTTCTAAAAAATACTTAATAAAAATACTACACGAGGTCTTAAAAATTAAGCGAAAATTAAAAAGATGCAAAGAAAATAAAAATAAATTAGTAATGGATAAACATCCTCCCCCACACTTAAATCACACTGTCTTCAATGTGAAAAAGTTGGTGAAAGGATGGTAAAATCATTAAAATAAAAGATAGGGTGAAAGAGATCGATTAAACGATGGTGGTGAAGTGAATGGCTAGGCGTCGCGTTAGCCATCTATATCGGAGTCGGGCGTGTTGCCATCGAACTGGTGGTGCTCTTCGAGGAAACGCATCATGTACATGCATCATCTCTCTTCTCGTGCTATCTTCTTCTCCATGGCTGCATATTCTGGTCCGTGTTCGTGAGACGAACTCGCGGATGGAGCACGAGCCATTGATTGTTGAAGTAGTCGAGCACGCTCTGCCTCGGCGTCTCGATTGGCCTTGGCCACTAGGAACTGTCCAATTGTGTACGGTAGGTGTGGGGCTGTAGGTATGTAGTCCGTCTCCTCCGTTATCCATCTAGGTGCTGCTCCTTCTCGGAGTCTAGGGACAGAGTTAGAAGGTAAGAAGACAAAGTAGGACTCACCGACAATAGTGCAATATTTGTAACTAAATATGCCGGGTCAAGTGAAGCGCGAGAAATTATGCGGTCTCGAGAGAATTGCATCAAGTCGAACCAGTTTCCTTGGAGTGGAACCTTGTTGAGAAATCGAAGTGCACGATTTGTAGATTTGTAGTGATGATGCTTCCGAAGGCGGTAGTAGTGTCCTCGGCTTTCGAGGCCCGCATCGTTTTTCACCTTCACCAAGTTCTTCGCAACGATACTAGCATAGTGCGGGTCGTCAGTGAAATGTAATTGAAGGGTGACAAGTTCGCCTTTGAGGACACTCCCCACGTTCGCTCTCGATAATATGGTGTGCGCTAAGAGCTTGTGTGTATAGTGGATAGCGGAATGCGTGAGTAGGGCGGCTTTGGACAGTCCGTTGTCATAGATGCCTTATCCCATTATGCTCCATAGATCTTCATCGGGATTCTCGTCGGGGTGAATCTAATTGAGATATTAAAGCTTCAAAGCTTCACAAAGTTCTGGGAACGTTAGAGCATAAGAATATCCGCGAATGGTAAAAGTAAGTGTACCGTCATTCGCTCTCGCATTAGAGAGCCTCTTGTAGCACATGGTGATGGTCGATACGAATTCTTTGGTGAGATCTTCATAGGTAGGGAGGTTGAGCTCCATGAAAGGTCGAATGTTAAGTGCGTCGAGAAACCAAATCATGTCTTCTCTAATCTCGGGCGCGTCGACAGTCGAGTAGTCTATGTGAAGAGTTGATTTGATAACCATCTTGTTGAGCTTCTCAAGGTAATTGATATTCGGGTCCATAAGTTTCTCGACATATCGTACCTTTGGTTTTTGTTACGGAGGTGGTATTGGTTCGCGAGGAGGAGAAGGTGTCGGGTCACGTTGCGGTGGTGGCACACGAGTTCTAGTCGAACATTGTCGACTTGCCAAGAACTCGCCAAGATTCCTGTCATCTCCTACGCTTCGTGTATCCGAGCCTTCTTTGCCCTACTCGGTTCGACTATTGGTCAATCTCTAGGATGATTCTCCTATGTAACCGCTCTTCTTTGAGCGAGTTATTCTCATTCTCGCGTGGTCCATTGTTCCTATGAAATATAAAACAATTCTCGGAAAAAGTATTAATGTGGTTGTGATTGAAAATTTTCAGTATGCAGAGATATTAATTATAGTATCAATTCAATCAATCAAACGAGAAATTATGATCAAAAGTTTAAACAAATCAAGTTCATGATCGTGAATTTTGGGTTTTTGACGTTCTTGTATAAAAATTTGTAGATAATGATTTTAAGGTCAACTTTATTCAAATTTCAGTAGATTACCGTTTACTAATTATCAATATATCAAGACTCGTCAAATTAATCTCCAAATTCGTTTTTAGTTAAACTTGAAAATTTCAAGTTCCAAAAATCTCAAATCCATAATAATTAAGTGCTAAAACTGAAATTCTAATCATTCTAGAAGTTCAATCTAGAGTTCTCTAACAATTTCTAACCATCAAAGACATAGATCTAGTGAATTAAAAAAAAACACTAGGTTCTTATTCATATGAAAAAGTAGAGATTTCGGTTCATACCTTGTTTGAATTGACGAGATGAGTGAGGAATTGAAACCTCCTTCGGAAAAGAGTGAGAATGGACCAAAGGATTTCTGTAAAAGGTTTTGAATTGAAAAATGTTGTTCTTGCTCAAAATCTCCAAGTCTTTTGGAAGAGAAGAAGAAAGAGAGCTTGAATCTTGAAATTCTCTTTTTGTCTTTGAAAAATTGTTTTTATGTAAAAAGAAGTTTTTTGTTTTACAAAAACTTTTGTGACTTACCTTAGCGGGACACAGGAATTAAACCGGTTTGGGTTTAATTTCATGCCGGGAACATGTTTGGGATTGCACGGTTTAATGACGTAAACGGTTGGGAATGGTCGGGATGAAGTTCGGGACGGAATGAGGTTGGTCGCGGGTCAAGCAGGTTTGACAGCGGCCAAATGGTCCTCCTCCGTGTGACCGGCCAACGCTGACCCGGTCGATGACTCATCCGCCGCAGGTCGGACTCTTCTAGCCGTGGCCGAGTGGTTTTCGTCTCAGGTTGTTTTCTTCTTCGTTCCTTCGTCGTTTCACGATCTGTTTCGAGCGTCGTCTTCATTTTTTTTTTCTGTTTTCTGATTTTTTGAATGTTTTCGGGGTTTTTTTTTGTTTTATATAAAACCTGAAATACTAAAAATAAAAACGTTAATAGAAAAAGAAAAATAAAAGAAAGAAAAACATACCACATGGGTTGCCTCACATTAAGCGATTTTGGTTAAAGTCGTTAGCTTGACTTTTTTGTGAAACTAGGCGTGAGCAGTAGATGTCTCGGGAACAAATGTTCATTTGGCATCGTCTTGTTTATGATGCGTTTTGCCTTTCTTCGGTATAACCATCTTCTTTCCGCGTTTTTTCAAAATTTTCACTTCTCGAAGAGCTTGTTTCGTCTTCTCTACCATTTCTTCCACTCGTTCTTCCTTGGCATCTCTTAAATCTGGTGGAATATTGATCTTAACTTTTGAAAATGGTTTAGAAGTGAATGGTGGAGTTACTTTTGGGGGTTCCGTCTTAGTCGACTCATCTTTCTCGTTTTCTTTAAGGAAAATCGAGTTTTTCATCTTTTGTTCATCTCTCGGTTTGGAATTTCGTATGGGACAGTAGGATAAAGCCTTCGCCAACGGTAGCTGAGAGGGGTCGACCAAAAATCAACAGTTTATTCTTGTCTCGTTCCATTTCAAGAACTTGAAAATCAGCGGGAACTAACTTGTTTCTAATGAGTATTTGAAGATCATGGATCGCTCCGTCGGATTTCTTTTGTTATGAGTCCCCAAAAATTACCCTCCTTCGCGTTTCTTTTTTTACGATCCACGGTACATGGAGCAAAAGAGGATGCAAGAATCACCGAGGTGTCCGAAATATCTGTCCAGACAAAGGGTTTGGAATCAGAATCAGCTCCAAAGGTCTTTATGGAAATGATGGACAAATGAGGTACCTGTCATCCAGAAGTAGTTTCAGGTCATTAGGATGAGTTGTTCGAAACGTATGGCAAAATTACTAAGCAGACATCCGTCTGGCCGAGCCCATCGCACTGCACCGGCTTGCCACACGGTCCAGCACCCGTCTGGTCCTTGCACAGCATACGGACATGGAGAATACCAGCCCGCAGCACCGGCCTGCATTTGTCCGGCATGAAGCTTCAGGACGTCCAGCACCGGCCTGCTACACCGCCCAGCACCCGTCCGGTCCTTGCACAGCATCCGGACAGGGAGAATACAGGCCCGCAGAACTGGCCTGCGTTCGTCCGGCATGAAGCTTAAGGACGTCTAGCACCGGCCTGCCACACCGCCCAGCACCCGTCCGGTCCTTGCACAGCATCCGGACAGGGAGAATACCGGCCACCCATACCGGCCACCCATACCGGCCTGCCACCGCCCGGCATGAAGACTCTCGGCTCAGGACATCCATATAGCCACCCATACCGGCCTGCCACCGCCCGGCATGAAGGAACATGACCCAGACCCGGCCGGGTCAATACCTGGTTTGTTCCTGGTTAACCCGGTCCGCCCAAACTTTTATAAGTAGCAAAAAAACCCTATTTTCATTTCTAAGTCTTTTTCTCTAAAAATTCCTAAGGCAAGAACTTCTCTTTTATTTTGTTCTTGTATTTTTGCAAGAGACCTTTTGATTTTAATGCAATATTGAGTTGAATTCTTACTAATCTACCTTGTCTTTCTTTTATTTTTAATCTCCCTAATCTCTGGTCATGGATTTAATCATCTTCCTTATGGGATTTGAGGGTTTTACCCTGATTAGTGAGTCGGTCCTGTTGGATCATTGGGTTTGGTAGATTTGCGGATTTTTCTTGTTAAGTTTTGATGTCTAGGACTTAATTATTATATTTCCTTTCTTATTTAGAGGTTTTAATGCTAGATTAGGTTTGAGAGAGCTAATTTAGAACTAAGGGCATTTCATGCACACAAGGTGTTTGTGAAATGCCAACTAAGCTAAATAAGAGATTTTCATACTTAGCTCATGAGAGTGAATGTCTATAGTGGATTTCGGCTATTATAATTTATGTTTAATACTTGCTAATTATATTTTAACAAATGAGAGTTTGTTCTTGATTTTGTAATTAGTGAAATGATTAGTGCTAAGAGATTAGGCTAAACTTAATTAGTGTTCTAGGCTTAAGGAAGTGCTCTTTTGTGGTTGTATAAACATCATTGCTAAGCTTGAGATTCCCCAAAATCAATTTCCTTGCCCAAAGATCCTCTTTTTATCAAGTTATTAATCTCGTTTAAGCTTGTTTAGTCTTGTTTGCTTGTTTGAATTGAATTATGTTGTTAGAATTAAAACCAAATCTCATTTGTTTTCTTAACTTAAAGAGTTTCTTGCATTCTTGTTGCATTGAACTAAACCCCGATTGGATTGACACCTAAAATAATACAATGACATGAGTATTTAGGATTGATTCATAAGTAAAAATCCTACTTATCAATTGGTGCCATTGCTAGTTGGGGTTCTAGTTTAGTCAATAGGATTTAGATTCTTTTTGAGATTAAGCTTTTATTTTCTTTGTTTGCTAATATCTCTCTAGTCTTCTCTTTTCATATGTATGAACACAAGGGCTAGAGGTGGACATAACTTTGTTGAGCCAATCAACGACATAAACTATAGAACGTGGACTTATAGAAAGGAGAGAAAGAAGACGAGCTCAACACATCGAGAGGTTGGGTATGGACAACGTTGAAGAACCTCCGGTTGGTAACTTCAATGACAATGTTGCTTTTGAGCAACAACAAGGGAATAGTGATAATGGAAACCACATAGCTAATGGTGGAAATGAAAACCCATAAGCCCAAGCACACCCACCACCACCCGCCCGTAATGCTAGAGCTCAAAACCACCCTCAACGATCTCAAAACATTGTTGGAGCGGGTGATGTCGCCAATGCTCATGCCAACCGCCAAGGAATTCAAGCACCACTAGTTGATAACAACAACTTCGAAGTTAAAACAAGCTTCACCAACATGGTGCAAAGCAACAAGTTCCATGGCTTGGCGGTGGAAGATCCACTTGATCACTTGGATCACTTTGACCGGATTTGTGGATTGACAAAGATGAACAATATCTCCAAAGATGGGTTCAAGTTACGGTTGTTCCCATTCTCTCTTGGGGACAAGGCACGCCAATAGGAGAAAAATTTGCCTCAAGGGTCTATCACTACATAGGATGAATGCAAGAGGGCTTTCCTTGCCAAATTCTTCTCACCTTTAAGGACGGCCAAGCTAAGAAATGAGATCTCGAGCTTCACTCAACGCTCCAATGAGACTTTCAATGAGGCGTGGGAAAGGTTTAGGAGCTACACCATGCAATGCCCTCATCATGGATTCAATGAGGTTTTTTATTGAGAACACTCTACCGTGGAGCGCTCCCAAAGATAAGAATGTTGCTAGACACCGCTTCCAATGGTAATTTCTTGGCTAAAGAAGTTAATGAGACAATGGAGTTGGTAGAGAATCATTCCCAAAGTGATGGAACCTATAGTGATGACTATGATCGGTCTACAAGGACCACAAGTGAATTTGAGGAGCAAAGAAGGACCAAGGATATGAAAGCTCTAAATGAAAAGTTGCATAAGCAAGCCACTATGATTGACAAACTTCTCAATTCTTCTAAGAAGACGGTTCACTTTGTCGGTGATTTTGAGGGAAATCAAGGGTCCCATGAGGAAATGGTGGATTTGAGTAACCAAAAGGAAGTGCATTATGTTGGGAACCATGGTGGCTACCAACGAGGTTTCAACAACAATCAACACCAAGGTGGCTACTACAACAAGGCTCCATATTTGCCTCAACCGGCCTTTCAACAAAGTTTTGCACCACAAACTCAAGATAACAACTCCACGCCTCAAGACCTTGAAATGAAGAATGTGCTTCAACAACTCCTACAAGGACAAGCTAATGGAGCACTAGAGATAAGCCAAAAAATGGAGGACATCCATACTAAAGTGGCTTGCTCCTACAATGATCTAAATAAGAAGCTTGAAGCCTTGAGCTCAAAGGTGCAAAAAAATGGAGCAAAAGGGAGCCGTTCCTTCATCACCTCACCCTCAAAGTTCTTTACCCGAGAAGGCAATACAAACCCCCCCCCAAGGAGTATTGAAATGCCATGTTCTCTAACGAATCACGTTCTAAATATGTGAATGAAGAGGCTATTAGAGAAATGGCACTTCTACTTTATGGTTCACAAGTCGAAGACCTTTGCCCTAGAAACGTTCCCTTGAAGCTCAATGTAAACATTGAGGAACAAGGTGGGGGGTTACTTTTGGGAATGATGAAGACGTGACCATGGTTGAAGACTAGGGTAGTGTTGCTTGATTTTACTCACAAGAATTGACAAAGGTCGCTCCTAAGACTATTCCCAGGCTCGGGAACCCCGGTAAACTCTTTATAGCCTGCTCTCTTGGAGATTTGGAGATTGAGGATGCTCTATGTTACTCCGGTTCACGTGTGAACGTAATATCATGTGAGATGCTTAAGAGTCTAGGGATAAGAAACATCACCCATCACCCAGCACCCATCACTTTTGGAGACGCCTCTTCACGGAAGCCACTTGGTCTTCTTTAGGATTTTCCGCTTAAAGTTGGGGATTGCATTGTCCCAATGAATTTTGTTGTTATGGACATGAAGAAACCCAACAAGCTCCCACTCCTCCTTGAAACTGCATTCCTTAATACCGCCGGTGCGAGCATCGACTTCACGTGCAAGAAGGTAGTACTCAAGAATGTGAACGAAAAGGTTTTCTACCCAATCGTGCCTTCTTATACCGCGGTTTGTGGCATGATCACTTGTGATATTAATGGGGATGAAGCTCCAAGAGTCGAGTATGTTGGTGTTTGTGCAACGGTGGGGTATGGAGATGATGAAGAAGCTTGTGCATAGGACATTTATTGCTTATGATCCTTCTTCCAAACCACGAGGGAGAATGAGGCTCAAAGTTGCACGGTTGCTAAGAAGAGAGCAAAGACCAAGGTGGAAAAGGAGCCAAGTATGCTTGATGGGTCTAAGTCCGAGCTAAGCCAACCTCCCACCATGACTATCACCCCTTGAAAACATCAAGACGGGGTGATTGTGTACAAAATCAAGTGTGAAGGACAATCCAAGTGTCAAGGCAATTCTCACAACGGATTTTAAAGAGAAAGGGCAAGCGAGTCTTCAAATGATCATGTGCAAAGAGCTCAAACTTGAGCTCAAAGACCCACCATGGAGTGTTCACACTCCTAAATTACCCGTCTAAAAGGGTAACCCAAGTCAAACTTAGCGACTTTAAACAAAGTGCACTTGGGAGACATTCCCATGTTTATAAATGTATATATTCTCTTTGCTTTCTAGTTGATTATGTGTTTCTAGGGCTTTTTGATCTTTTGTTGAGGGGTTGCAAGATTCTTGATGATAGCACAGTTGTAGCATGGCAAAGCAACGACGTTTAATGTTGGAAAACTCCCCATTCTCTCCATTCCCATAGACCAACTCCTCCATTGTAAGTAGTTTTTTTCGTTTTAGTCTTTGCATTTCATCTTTTGTTTTTGGTCTCTCTCTTGAACTTCTTTCACACCGAGAAATTGTGATTTAAGGTTGGGGGAGGGACCAGTATCTAATCTTGTTCGTTGTGTCTTATTTTTGATTTTGCATCTCTTGAATCTCATGCATATCATGCATTCGCAAAAATTGCAAAATTTTGAAAATTTGCAACACAAAAAGAAGTCATCTAGTTGCATTTCATGTGTAGGATCGATTCTAGTTCTCATGAAAGGTGAATTGCATATTGCATTTTGGGAGCAATGATGAGCTAGAGTATCACTTTAAGAAATTAATTCAACGCCCTTGTTCGTAGTTGTCTAATGGATGCTAGTGAGTTTGAAAATAAGGATGCGCCATCTTTAGATTTCATGCATTGATGTTCTTGTCTTGATTGAGGCAAGTTATGAATTGATTTCAACCCTATTAATGAGAACTTTAATCTTGACTTGCAATTATCGTGTTTGTGCATCTTTGAATGAACTTTTGGATACCCATATACATACTTGGATCTTCTTTTCCCCTTTTTACCACCCTTGTGGATCCAAGTAGCCATATCCCATCAAGCCAATATCAATAGTGAGTGATGGAGAGGCCTACTTTTCTAGCAAACTTGGCAAAAAGTGTTAGGTTTAAGGCGACAAGGATGGATTCTCATGTAGATCTAGCTCTAACATCAAGGGGCTAGTCTAGTGATAAGTTAGCTAGGATGGAAGTCTTGGGGTATTGGTTTGGGACGTGGGTGAAACTACAACAAAAAAGGTGGAACGGAAAATGAAAGATGGGGAGAAAGCGAAAAAGGGGATGCAATAATGTGAAGTGGTTGTTGAGATTAGCAAGAATAACTATTAGTGAAAGATTTGACCTCAAAGTGCAAAGTGAAAAAGAAAGAAGTCAAAAATTGGCCAAAGTATCAAGTGATGAAAGAGGAGGCAAGAGGAGGCAAGAAAAAGATTGAAGAAGAAGAGCTAAAGCAACAAAAAGAAGAGCATCAAGCCACAAGTTAAATGGATAAGAAGGAATCCCCCAAGAGAGAAAAAGATGAAGTGAAGAGACAAGAAAAACGTGTGGGTTATGAAGGCAAAAATGTCTTGTGTAAAGGGTAGCTTAGATTTGGAACTTCATTGATTAGAGATGCTAGGGCTAGAGATATCTTAGGCATCGGGTAGATGAGAATTCACCCTTGTATGCATAGGTTGCCTTTTACCTTTAGCATTTTGCTAAAGTTTGCTCATTACTAGAGAGATCCTTGCATTAGAATACCCGCATATGTGATTGAGATCATCTTTATCTCAAAACCGAATCCCTTAGACATACGAGTTCATTTGATTTTTGCATAAGCATGATTCACATAAACCATTAATGAATGTCAAAGGGTTAAAGAATAAGAATTATTGTGTAGGTTGGGACTTGTAACTTGATGCATGTGGAGATAGAAATGGATAACTCTTTTGGAGTAGACTCACTTGATGCATTCTAGAATTACAAACTTGGACGTCGAATTCGATATCTTCTTGTGATGCTTTTGGATTCCACCTCCCATCACTTCTTAGTGTTTAGGTCTAATATAGGGTTTAGGGTGTTTGCACTAGGTCATAGTGAGTCTTGCATGCATTTGGAGTGTGTTTAGGTACCTTGGAGACATTTTGGGTCTATTTGGAATGTTGGAGCAAAATAGGATGCAAGGATCACCTAAGGTGTCCGAAAGATCTGTCCAGACGAAGGCTTTTCAGTAAGAATCAGCTCCAAAGGTCTTCATGGAAATGATGGAGAATTGAGGTAGCTGTCATCCAGAAGTAGTTTCAAGTCATTAGGGCGAGGTTTTCGAAAGTTATGGCAAATTTACTAAGCACACTTCCATCTGGCCGAGCCCATCGCACTGCACCGGCCTGCCACACCGCCCAGCCCCCATCCGGTCCTTGCACAGCATCCGTACAGGGAGAATACTGGCCGGCAAAACCGGCCTTCGTTCGTCTGGCGTGAAGCTTCAGGATGTCTAGCACCGGCCTGCTACACCGCCCAGCACCCGTCATGTCCTTGCACAGCATCCGGACATGGAGAATACCGACCCACAGCACCGGCCTGCGTTCGTCCGGCATGAAGCTTTAGGACGTCCAGCACCGGCCTGTCACACCGCCAAGCACCCGTCCGGTCCTTGCATAGCATCCGGACAGGGAGAATACCGGTCTGCCACCGCCCGGCGTAAAGGAACATGACCCAGACCCTGCCGGGTCAATACCCGGTTTGTTATGGGTTGACCTGGTCCGCCCAAACTTGTATAAGGAGCAAAAAAACCCTATTTTCATTCTAAATCTTTTTCTCTAAAAATTCCTAAGGCAAAAACCTTTCTTTTATTTTGTTCTTGGATTTTTGCAAGAGACCTTTTGATTTTAATGCAATCTTGAGTTTAATTCTCACTAATCAATCTTGTCTTTCTTTAATTTTAATCTCTCTAATCTCTAATCATGAATTTAATCATCTTCCTTATGGGATTTGAGGGTTTCACCATGATTAGTGAGTAGGTTTTTTTGGATCATTGGGTTTGGTAGATTTGAGGATTTCTGTTGTTAATCATTGATGTCTAGGACTTAATTATTCTATTTCCTTTCTTATTTAGAGGTTTTTAATGCTATATTAGGCTTAAGAGAGCTAATTTAGAAATAAGGGCATTTAATGTACACAAGTTGTTTGATGAAATGCCAACTAAGCTAAATAAGATGTTTTTCATACTTAGCTCATGAGAGTGAATGTCTAGGGTGGATTTTGGCTATTAGAATTTGTGTTTAATGCTTGCTAATTATATTTTCACAAATGAGAGTTTGTTCTTGATTTTGTAATTAGTGAAATGATTAGTGCTAAGAGAATAGGCTAATCTTGATTTGTGTTCTAGACTTAAGGAAGTGCTCTTTTGTGGTTGGATATACATCATTGCTTAGCTTTAGATTCCCCCAAATCAATTACCTTGCCAAAGATCCTCTTTTTATCAAGTTATTAATCTCGTTTAAGGTTGTTTAGTCTTGTTTACTTGTTTGAATTGAATTAGGTTGTTAGAATTGAAACCAAATCCCCTTTGTTTGCTTAACTTCAAGAGTTTCTTGCATTCTTGTTGCATTAAACTAAACCCCGATTGGATTGACACCTAAAGTACTACAATGACATGAGTATTTAGGATTGATTCATAAGTAAAAATCCTACTTATCATCTTCTCGTTGCTTTGAGCGAGTAGTTGAATTGATTGCTCGAGCTTCGCTATTTGGGCAGCAAGTTGAGAGTTAGGGATAACTTTTTGCTGCGTGTTTAAGTTGTTGTAAGGATTGGCTTGAGCGTTGAATGGCGGTCTCTGTTGGAAGTTCCCATTTCCTCCATAGTTTCCGGTTTGGAACCGGTTTTGGTATGGCTTTGATTGTTGAGGATACAATTGATCATGGGGATCCTCCACGTTCTGATTTTGGTAGGAAAGATTGTTGAAGTCTGCGTTGTGGAAAGCGTTGTTGAATCCGTTTTTGAAACGGTCTTGGTAGTGACCTTGCGCTCCCACATAGTTCACTTCTTCTTCTTGAGAATACGAACTGTTGTTGTCGGGTTCGTAATAAGCGTTATCATCGACAGTAGTTCACAAGCATTTACTTGGCGATTTTGGTTGTTTAGAAGTCGGTTCATCATGACTTTTAGCTCGGAAATCTCCTTTGATTCCGACACGTTAGATCTAGTCGATCTATCGTAGTCGGGAGAATTGTTGCTACTAGACATAGCAAAATTCTCGTTGAGAGCTCTTCCTTGGTTGATAGTCTTCATGGAAAAATTTCCATTGCTAGCCGTGTCTAGAGAAAGTTGATATTTCGAAAATTTGGACCGGAGAAACCGTGATGAGGAAAATCTCTCTCGTACTCTTTGAAACGTTCCCACGCTTCATGGAAATATTTCACCGCTTGTTGATGAAAACGTTGGATTTTGTTTCTCAATGAGTTGGATCTCGACTTTGTGTAGAAATAATTTAGGAAGGCGGTTTTGCACTCTTTCCAATTAGTAATATATCATGCGGGCAAAGATTTCAACCAACAGTGAGGTTTATCGGCCAAAGAAAAAGGAAAAAGCTTACACTTCAAATAATCGGCGGGAACTTGGTTTGTTCTCGTCGTTCCGCATATCACTTCGAACAACTCGATGTGCTCCATCGGATGCTCGGTTGCAACTCCATGAAAATGACTTTGCTTTACCAAAGCAACGATTTGAGGTTTGATCTCAAAATTGTTTACGTTCGTTATAAGCAGTTGTATGGCTTATCGGTTTTGGAAGTATTGATACGGTGCATCAAAAGCAGCAATGATGCGGTTACGCCCTTGTCTCATCGGAGGATTAGCGGGCAGTACGGGACGGTTGGCATTTACGCCGTTAGGAGGAATCGGTGCATTCGCTTGAGCATCGTTCCTCGGTGCATCACGATCGACGGGAAGTTGTCGCCTGAGATTTTCATCATTTTGGTTTTGGTTGTGATTTTCTTCAAGATCGAGATGTGGTTGGTCATTATCACCATGGACAGCCCCTTGATCTTCTTCGTGATCCGAAAAATCACGGTCATCCTCGTGATTTAGTTGATCGTGGTTTAGTTGATCTCCCGGGTGATTGTTTTCGGCCATCCTTAAGTTTCTTTTGAGTCTTCGGAGTTCTCTATCGTGTTTATCGATATCATCTAGTAGCGGTACAGTTCCTGTAGGAGTTCTCCTAGTGTGCATGCACCTTAGAACAAAAGACAAAGATAAAGGAGAAAGTCAAAATAACAACAAAGAACTTGAAAATCAAAAGTGTCTAGAGCAGAAATTAGAATACGAAATCAAACAAGCTAAACTATCCTCGAAAACGCTGCCAAAAACTTGACACACCGGGAATTAACCCTGGCATGGGGTTTTACCCTTTATCTCTAAGCCGCAAGTGCACAACACACGCAGTAGTATTTAGGGATCGACTCCAATGGGATAGACGTTGTCTAATTTCTAACAAGTTCTAACTTATGTCTAGACGTAAAATATATTTTGGGTTTTGTTACGGTCGTATCTATGGAATCTAAACTAAACTAAGAAGGGCAGTAGCTAACTAATTATTTTATTGAGGTTGTGAATCAATTAAACGAAGCGTTGGGCAAATCGGAAATTTTCTAGGGTTTATGGCCGATTTTTACAAGGAAATTTCAAGGATTTCAAAAGCGACTTTTGTCGACTTTAGTTTCTTGAACTTGGAACACGTACGCTGCGTGTAGTCTACTCCCATAATCCTACACACCTACTCAGTTTTGTACTCGGACTGTAGCTTATATCTCCGCCCGCGCAAGAAGTGAATGATACTCTCAAAGGCCATTTACGCCCATAATTCCTCTGTAAGTATACTTTCGAAATCTTACGACGGATTTGCTCGTCTACCATAGGTCAAGCGATTAGATACAGCACTCTCGTGGCTCTAAAATGCCTAATATAAGTTGCTAAGACGGTTAGTCAAGCAACGCATTAACAACAAGGATAGAACGAAGAACCCTAATCGGTATCCTAGACTAAAAACCTAATAAGAATCGAGCCATAAGTTCCCCCTTCAAACCCCTTTCACCCAACAAGAGAATTACTCAGCCATAGCTGAAGTAAATATATTCAATAAATTCAAAAGAAAACAATGCATAAAAAGGGATGGAGAAAGTTTCTCTATCGAACAACACCGATGAAGAATCCTTCTTCAAATCCTTGAAAAACCAAGAACACAAGTTTCTAGGGGGTTTCCTCTGCCAAAAAGAGTGAAAATAATCTAACGTATTGATATTCCCATATTTTGCATCTCTTAGCATGCATTCTTGTTATTGTTTTGAGTCTCATGCATGTGTCTTGCATAGTTTTTATGACATTTTGGTCTCAATTAGAGTAATAGGTGTTTCCACTATGTTTTAGTGATTCTAGCATGCATATGGAGTGTTTTTAGGGTATTTGGAGACAATTGATGATATTTGGAGAAATGGGCCAAAGTAGAATGCAAAGTCCATCCGAGATGCCGGAAATATGTGGCTGAACGAAGGGTTTCCAGTCAGATCCAGCTTCAATAGTCTTCATGTAAAATGTATAGGAAGGCGTTAGCTGTCCACAGGAGTTGGAAATAAGTATTCGGACGTGTGGTTTGAGAGATATGGCTGATTTACCAGAGACAGATCCCCTTGGCCGAGACGGTTTCTTCAACACCGAGGTCACAAGTCGGTGCAACAAATCGGTATTGAAACATAGGGGAAATTCCCTTAGTACTGATGTTCAATACCGATTTGTGACATTGGTATTGAAGCTTTAGGGGATTATACCGACGTCACAAGTCGGTATGACTGATCGGTGTAACACGTATCTCACCCAAACCAGCCTACCTCACCCGACATGCCTGAAATACTTGGCTGGGCGAAGGGTCTCCAATACGAATTAGCCTCTGTGATCATCACGAAGGTTGTATCTAAGTGAGTTATCTCACTACATGAGGTAGTTCCAAGTCATTCGGAATTGTGTTTCGTTAGATACGGCCGTTTTACTGAGCGTATGTCCGTCTGGCCGAAGCCACCAGACATGCCTGAAAGAATTGGCTGGACGAAGGGTCTCAAATCCGAGTTAGCCTAGGTGGTCTTCACAGAAGTTGTAGCCCAGTGTCTTAGCTGTCCACGGGAGGTGATTTGAGGCCATTCAGACATGTAAGTTTAAGTTTAAGTTTAAAAACCTTGTTCTTGTGATTTGTAAGAAAGAGCATACAATTTTTTATGCAAGTTTAAGTTTATATCTTGTGTTCTTTTTCTAATTTTTTACATTCCTATTCTCTAATCATGATTAACATCACCTCTTTCATGAGATTTGGTGTATTCTTCATGATTAGTGAGTAGTTCTTTTTAGAGCTCATGGATGAGGTAGATTAGGGGAATTTCGTGATAGATCTAGGATGTCTAGGGCTTAGTTTACATCTTCCCTCTAGTGTTCATAATGCTAGATTAGGCTTGAGAAAGCTAATCTAGACCATAGGGCATTTCATGCACACAAGGTGTTCAATGAAATGCCCCAAGAACTAAATAAGGGATTTTTCTTGCTTAGCCTATGAGAGTAGTTGTCTAAGGAGTATTAGGGCCATTGGAACCTATGTTTAATGCTTGCTAATCATCTTATCACAAATGAGAGTTTGTTCTTGATTTGGTAATTAGCAAAGTGATTAAGACCATGAGAATGGCTTAAGCTTGTTTAGGTGTTCTAGGCTAAGGAAAATGCTTGCTTGTGTGTATTGACATCTAGATAGATCATGAAAGGACCCAAAATCCATAACCCCATCCAAGAGCTTGCCTTAATTATCTTTCTAATCTCGTTTAGCATTCGTTTACTTGTGTTCTTGCTTTTAATTTGAATCATTTTGGTTGCTAGAAAACTAAAACCACCTTTATTAGCTTAACTCACTTAGTTTTATGTATTCCTTGTGCTTGAAACTCTACCCATTGGATTGATCCTCTTATTCTACTTAGGCATTATGAGTAATTAATACATGGAAAAAACCTTGTATCACGTATCTGTCTAAAAGGCATAAAATAAGTATTTATAGAGGTATTCCATGTTTAGGGTTTGATGAGAAATGACGGTTTTGGCCTCAGTTAAGAAACTATTCGAATTGGTCGCGACATGCCCTTGCCGCGGGTGCGGGATCTCCAGGAGTGGTGAAATGCCTCTTGGCTGCAGGTGGAGACTCTCCAGGAGTGGCGAAATGCGTCTTGGCCACGGCTCCAGCTCCTCCAGGAGAGGTGTGCTTCTCTTCGGGGCAGCTTCATCTGCCTTCAATGCTTCAGGTATATTTAATGATCCAATCATTGGATTGCCTCCAATCCAATTGCATTTGAATGCTGGCTATCTCTACTTTATTGTGGCCAAATTTGGGGATGATCAAACAGTGAAAAGGTCTCCATTAGCTACAATACTTCTTGACGGTTCAAGTTTATCCAAAAAAGTACTTTTGCTCCGAAGTGAACTCTTTTATTCCGAGTTACCTGAAACGTCTTTCAAATCTCTAACATATGAAAGTCACTTGAAAACCTTTGAAAACGGAGTTAAAACACTTGCAAAAGAATATGAAAGTGAATCATAAAAATGATCAAAAACCGGAGTTATCAATTTCTTTCATCATTCCCTCAAAACTTATTCCTACTTTATTGAAAAACTTGAAAATTTTTAAAGAAAGGTTGAAAAATGCAAAATCCAAAGACTCATGAAAGAAAATGGTGATTAATAAGGGATGGAATCATCCCCATACTTAAATCACATTCTCCTTAGTGTGAAATAAATCGAGTAAGGACGAATAATAGATATATGTAATAATTGAAAAAGTTTTGGTAAAAAGAAAACTTACGTGGAAGTGTTGGGGAATGGATGTGAAATGGAACGGTGGTGGATGGGGTATGGAAAATTGGTATGTGGTGCTGGGGAATGAGGGTGGGGATGGTCGGGAACTAATGGGTATCGATCGGGATAGACAGGAGGCTAAGCGCGGGTCGAAGGGCTGCACCCACGGTCACATGAAGCTTCGCCGCGGGTCGGTTGATCTCGACTGCGGTGATTGGAGAGATGTCTGTGGCTCGGGTCTTTGCACCCGCGGTCGACGGCTTCTTTTGTGATCAAGTCTTTCCTCGCGGTTCGTTTTGGAAAAAGCTACTTCGAACCGTGAGTTCTTCTTTTTGTCTTTTCTTTTTTTTTGTTTTTTTTTTTGGTTTTTTGGTTTTTTAGATAGCTGAAACTAAGAAAAATAAAATATTAATGGAGAAATAAATAAAAACTAAAAAGAAAAACGTACCAAAAATGGGTTGTCTCCCATTGAGCGCTTTTGTTTAAAGTCTTTTAGCTCGACGTCGGTAGCTAGGTGAGCTTAGTGGATGAAATGTCTAGTCCAAAAACAAGTTTCCTTTGATTTAACCTTGTAATCCTTCGGATAAATCATATCACGCCATTTCAACTTGGGATTTCTGTCATTAAGTCTGAGATGGTGATCTCCTCCGAGATCACAATTGAAAATCAGATTTGGAGTTTCCTTGGAGTATGATTCTTCTGCTTTGTCTGTGCTTGGCAAACGTGTTGGATGGTTGTATACTGAAGTGTATGAGGTTTGCGTCACGTCATAAGATCGAATCATGTTGAAACATGTACATGGGAATGGTGGTTAAATTCAAGCATCCAAGGTGAAGATGGTTTGCTCGAAGACTTGTGGCAAGATCACGAACTGTCGGACGAATGGAGAAACAAGGGCTGCCTGCGTGTGAAGGAGGTGAAGCTGCGGTGAAAGGAGGCTTGGCCGTGGGTTGGTGATGTGCACCCACGGTAGAAGGAGGGCTGGCCGCGTGTTGAAGGATTGCGACCGCGGTGAAGAAGTTTCGATCAAGGATGCTCGGATCATCATCTTCTTCGTCTCCTATGATGTCTTCTGGTCCTAAGGGAATGTTTGGATTCTCCTTGGATTCATTTAAGTCTCTATCACGCCTCATATGAGCAAGGGCATATTGTGCATCAAAAGAGATCTTTTCGGGCGTCGAAATTGTCAGTTTGATATTTTCCTCTAGTGTGACGGGTACACCTTCTTGTAAAATGCTTTCAACGTTCTTTGTAGCTCCTCCAGGGTCTAAGAGTGGTTCATCTCCTCCGCATGTGTTCATAAAATGGGAATCACAAAATTTTATTACCTTGATCGAGCATGGAACATCAAATGTTTCGGGATCCTTCTCCATTGAAAACGTCTTCAATGGTGGTTCGGGTGTATCCGCTAGAGTCTCATCCTTCACGAGGTGTGCCTCACGCTCATTGTGGTGAGGAGTAAGAGTAGAAACACGTTCTTCTTCTCCTTGATGTTCTTTTTTGATGGCATGAGCTTGAGAATCCAAGGGACTTTCACTTGATGGCTTCTTTCTAATATATATGACAGAGGGTCCTTCATCGCGAGGTTATTGGATGAAGCCTTGGGGTTCTTTGCAAAGTCTCCAGGCGCGAAAGCTCATGTACCATCCTATTAGCATGTCTTCCTTGTTGAGTTCAAAGAGTTCTTCATCAAAATTATCAGGGTCAGACGATATGGCAACCGATTTTATCATGTCGATGTAATCGGGTGTGTAGAAGTTGTATTTGGTTGGTGCCGGTTTCAGATCCATGTAGTATGAATAACGGTAGTGGTGTGAATCGTGAGATTAATGACCACAAGATGGGTCATAAAAATCCTGCTCGAAGTAGTTATCTCGCTCCAGAGTCGAGTTCATGTTTCAAAGCCTGAATTGAAGAAGAACAAAAACGAAAATTAAAAAGAAAATGTTTGTCTTAGAGTCGATTTACTATCTCTAAGGTGTGACAGAACAAGTAATGATTGCCTTCCCAGCAACGGCGCCAAAAACTTGATGCGCTCGGATTCGTCTCCGAAACTTCAGGTTTTAAATTTGTAAACCTAAAAGTTTTGCAAGTGCACAGACGTGCGTTGTAGTACTTTAGTTATCGATCCACATGGAGGGAATGTTATTCTGCGAGACCTTAGAAAGAGAGTTAGTAAGGAAATTTAGAACGATAATAAGGTTTATGGTTTTTATCACGAAATTAGTGCTAAAAATTTGAACTAAACTAAGCGAGAAAGTAAAGAAAGCAAGTAAGCAAAGCGAATAGGTTAAAACGAGTTTGTAAACTAATAAGCAAGTACGCAAAATAAATTGTAAACTAAACGAGAAAATATGAAGGCAAGCAAGTAAATAAATTAAACGAATAAGCAAAACGAAAACGTAAACAATTAAACTAAGCATTGGACAATTGGAAACTCTCTAGGGATCATGGCCGATAATCAAAAGAATTTTGCTAGGGTTTTTAAAGCGACTTTTTGTCGTCTTTGGATTATTGAACTTGGAACACGGACACTATTTGTAGTCTATTTTCGTACACCCTACACACCAACAACTTTAGTACTAGACTGGTAGCTTTCGTCTCCGGCCGCACAAAAAATTAGTGATTATACTCAAAAGTCGTTAACGCTCACAACCCCTCCACAAGTATACTTTCGAAGTCTTGTGACAGTTTTGCTCCTCTACCCTAGGTCAAACATATGGATTAAGTACTTTTGTAGCTCTAAAAAATATTTAAGATCAGGTGCAAGGTATCTAATCAAGCAAACATGCATTAAGAATAAAGATAGAATGAAGAATCATAATCGATACCCTACACTAAAACCTAATGAGAAATCGATCCATGAGAGCCCCTTGAGAACCCTTTACCCAACGGAAAATCTAATCAGTCACGACCATGCAAGACAAAATCGAGTTTATGAGTTGCGTAATCAATAGATGAGAAATTAAACAAAAGGGTTCAAGGGAAATTCTTATCTCCCTAAACAAAGAACAAATACCAAAAGTTTGGTGCAAAAAGTAAACTAAAGATGACTCAAAAGGGGGCTACGAAATTGTGTATGTAAAATAAGTATTTATAGGCCTTCAACTCTTGCTTTGGTTGTCCTTAGGGTTTATTTGAAGAGAAAACGAAGGCTTGAATATGGGCTTCAAACTAGATGATCTTGGGCCATTTTAGCTTCACTGTGTGTGCGTGGCATGTACCCGCGGCCAAAGGGTGTTTTGCCGTGGCTGGAGATACTAGACCCGCGGCCAAGAGTGTATTCACTGCGGCAAGGAGTTGGTGGCCTATGAGGTTGAAATTTCAAATCTTCTCTTGCTTCTTTCGCGGGACTGCATAACATGCTTTCAGTCAATTGAATGTATCTTGAGATATAACCGTTGGATTGTCTTGACACCAACTGGAAATGAAAGGTGGTTGTCCCTTCTATCTTGTTTTAAAATGTGGGCGTGATCGGACGGTCAGAAGGTGTCCATTGGTTGTCAAATTTCTGACGGTACGAAATTTTCCAAAATTTGGTTTTTCTCCAATTTTGCATCGTTTTGCCTAACGAATCTGAAAAGAGTCTTGCAACTACAAATATGCAAAAACTACGATAAAAACATGTAAAAGCAAATGAAACATTTATTAAAGTGTTCTAAAATAAATGGTAAAACAGGTAAAAAAATACGGTGTTATCACACCGCTAGACTTAAAGCTTGTTTGTCCTCAAACAAGACAAAACTTAAGCTTGGAAATGATCTAACAAAAATCATAGGGAACTAGAAATCTCAGAGACCGTCCTTCTAAACCATAACCATCGAACTACATCAAACGCAACCTAGCCTAGAAAATTTTCACCAGAAGTTTCTGTAACACTAGTCCACGGTATCCGTCATACGAAATATAAAATTTTAAAATCCAAAAATCAGGTCAACTAGCTCTCTAAATTCATTAAGTGAAAACGTGAACTTCTCATCAAAAGGATCAAACCAACACAATCGAGGCTAGGTATTAAAGGCATTTAGAGGTGAGGTTGAAAGTGTTTCGGATTACCGTAATTTACCCAAGGGTGCGAGATATTATGCAGAACATCAAGAGAGGAAGGACATATTGATAACCACAACTCCCAATCACTTCTTGTTGCGTAAAAATGTTGCACTTCCTCATTTTCCAAAAACATAAGTTTTATGTCATTCCCCCAGACTTATAATTTTCTGTGGGCTCGGAATGACAGATTTCTCACAAACTAACCATGAATGCCTCATAATTATTTCGACCAACCTAGACTCCTTTTAGGCTTTTGTTTCCTTTCCCTTTCGATTTTTTTCGATTTTTTTTTTCGAAAGAGGGAAATGCCTTTTATTGAGATAGAGTATTAGGGACACGAAAAGTTACCATGATTTTGAGTTTTTCCAAGGCATAACCAAGCTCTTATCTTTGTTGAATTCACCTCCACCAATCGCGTATTATCTTCGTCTTTAGTGACTGAAAACTATGTTGTTCCTCCCTCTCCGGTGTTTTTGCACATATCTGCACATAAGACACAAAAAGAGTTACATGAGGTTTGAACAATGGTTAAGTTTTGGGTGGGGTAGCAACTAAAGATGAGTTGGCCATTCATGAACGACAAAGAGTGGTAAAAGGTAAAAGAACGTCATGAATGTATGATTCTTTATCTTTTCCTAAACCTATGATAAGAAAATTAAGTCAAGTTAAAGTCCAAGTATAATAGAGCTAGTATATTCCATCCTAAAGAATCTCTACAATCTAAATTCCTCGGGGGATTTTGCATTAACGAAAACTCTAGTTCCCGCCTAGTATAGAAACAAATTATGAAAGAGCATGTTACTATAAAATAGTGTAGAAGCACATTAGTCGGTTATCGTCATAGATTTCTTTCATCATTCCCTCAAAACGTATTCCTACTTTATTGAAAAACTTAAAAAAAAATTAAAAGAAAGGTTGAAAAATGCAAAATCTAAAGACTCATGAAAGAAAATAGCGAATATTAAGGGATGGAATCCTCCCCCAGACTTAAATCACATTGTCCTTAGTGTGAAATAAATCGAGTAAGGACGAATAATAGATGTATGTAATAATTTAAAAAGTTTTGGGAAAAAGAAAACTTATGTGGAAGTGTTGGGGAATGGAACGGTGGTGGATGGGGGATGGAAAATGGTTCTGTGGTGATGGAGAATGAGTGTGGGGATGGTCGGGAATGAATGGGTATCGATCGGGGAACGAAACAAACCAACCGGGATCGACAAGAGGCTAACCGCGGGTGGTCGAAGGGCTGCACCCGCTGTCACATGAAGCTTCGCCGCGGGTCGGTTGATCTCAACTGCGGCGAATGGAGAGTTGTCTTCGGCTCGGGTCTTTGCACCCGCGGTCGACGACTTCTTTTGCGGTCAAGTCTTTCCTTGTTGTTCATGTTGGACCGAGCAACTTCGAACCATGATTTCTTCTTTTTGTCTTTTCGGTTTTTTTGATTTTTTGGGTTTTTTTATTTTTTAGATAGGTGAAATAAGAAAAAAAACATTAATAGAAAAAAAAAACGTACCTAAAATGGGTTGCCTCCCATTGAGTACTTTTGTTTAAAATCTTTTAGCTCGACGTCGGTAGCTAGGTGAGCTTAGTCGATGAAAGGTCTTGTCCAAAAACAAGTTTTCTATGATTTAACCTTGTAATCTTTCGTATAAAACATATACGCCATTTCCACTCGGGATTTTTGTCATTAAGTCCGACATGGTGATCTCCTCCGGGATCACAATTGAAAATCAGATTTGGAGCTTCCTTCGAGTATGATTCTTCTACTTTGTACGTGCTTGGCAAACGTGTTGGATGGTTGTATGTTGAAGTGTATGAGGATTGCGTCACATCATAAGATCGAATCATGTTGAAACATGCACGGAGGAATGGTTCTTCATGATCTTAAGTGGTGGTTAAAGTCAAGAATCCAAGGTGAAGACGGTTTCTTCGAAGACGTGTGGCAAGATCAGAAACTGTCGGAGGAAAGGAGAAACAGGGGCTGCCTGCGTGTGGAGGAGGTGCAGCCGCGGTGAAAGGAGGCTTGGCCGCGGGTCGGTGATGTGCACCTACGGTGAAAGGCGGGCTGGCCGCGTGTGGAAGGAGTGCGACCGCGGTGAAGGAGTTTTGGGCAAGGATGCTCGGATCGTCATCTTCTTCGTCTCCTATGATGTCTTCTGGTCCTAGGGGAATATTTGGCTTCTCCTTGGATTCATTGAAGTCTCTATTACGTCTCATATGAGCAAGGGCAGAGTGTGCATCAAAAGAGATCTTTACGGACGTCGAAATTGTCGGTTTCATGTTTTCCTCTAGTGTAACATGTACACCTTTTTCTAGAATGTTTTCAACGTTCTTTGTAGCTCCTCCAGGGTCTAAGAATGGTTCATCTCTGCTGCATGTGTTCATAAAATGGGAATCACAAAATTCTATTACCTTGATCAAGCATGGAACAGGTCCTTCTTGTTCGGGTGTATCCGCTAGTTTCACATCCTTCACGAGGTCTTCCTCACGCTCAACGTGGTGAGGAGTATGAGTAGAAACAGGTCCTTATTGTTCTTCTTTGATGGCTTGGGAATCCAAGGGACTTTCACTTGATGGCATCTTTCTAATCAATATGACCGAGGGTCCTCCATTGCAAGGTTCTTTGCAATGTCTCCAAGCGCGGAAGCTCCTGTAGCGTCCTGTTAGCATCTCTTCCTTGTTGAGTTCAAAGAGTTCTTCATCAAAATCATCAGGGTCTAACGATATGGCAACCGATTTTATCCTGTCGATGTAATCGGGTGTGTAGAAATTGTATTTGGTCGATGCCGGTTTCCGATCCATGTAGTACCAATGATGGTAGTGGTGTGAATCGTGAGAGTAATGACCACAAGATGGGTCGTAACAACCATGCTCGTAGTAGTTATCTCGCTCCAAAGTCGAGTTCATGTTTCAAAGCCTGAAACGAAGAAGAACAAAAAGGAAAATTAAAAAGAAAAAGTTTGTCTTAGAGTTGATTTACTAACCTCTATGGTGTGACAGAACAAGTAGCGATTGCCTCCGCGGAAACGGCGCCAAAAACTTGATGCGCTCGGATTCGTCTATGAAACTTCAGGTTTTAAATTTGTAAACATAAAAGTGTTGCAAGTGCACAGACGTGCGTTGTAGTACTTTAGGTATCGATCCACAGGGAGGGAATGTTGTTCTGCGAGACCTTAGAAAGAGAGTTAGTAAGGAAGTTTAAAACGATGATAAGGTTTATGGTTTTTATCACGAAACGAGTTCTAAAAATTTGAACTAAACTAAGCGAGAAAGTAAAGAAAGCAAGTAAGCAAAGCGAGTAGGTTAAAACGAGTTTGTAAACTAATAAGCCAGTACGCAAAATAAGATTGTAAACTACACGAGAAAATAAGAAGGCAAGCAAGTAAGTAAATTAAACGAATAAGCAAAACGAAAACGTAAACAATTAAACTAAGCGTTAGACAATCGGAAACTCTCTAGGGATCATGGCCGAATATCATAAGAATTTTGCTAAGGTTTTTAATGCGACTTTTGTCGTCTTTGGATTCTTGAACTTGGAACACGGACACTGTGTGTAGTATATTTTCGTACACCCTACACACCTACAACTTTAATACTCCACTAGTAGCTTTTGTCTTCGGCTGCACAAAAAGTTAGTGATTATACTCAAAAGTCGTGAACACTCACAACCCATCCACAAGTATACTTTCGAAATCTTGTGACGGTTTTGCTCGTCTACCCTAGGTCAAACATATGGATCCAGTACTTTTGTAACTCTAAAACTATTTAGGATCAGTTGCAAGGTATCTAATCAAGCAAACATGCATTAAGAATAAGGATAGAATGAAGAATCATAATCGATACCATACACTAAAACCTAATGAGAAATCGATCCATGAGAGCCCCTTGAGAACCCTTTATCCAACAGGAAAACTACTCAGTCACAACCATGCAAGACAAAATCGAGTTTCTGAATTTCATAATCAATAGATGAGAAATTAAACAAAAGGGTTCAAGGGAAATTCCTATCTCCCTAAACAAAGAACAAATACCAAAAGTTTGGTGCAAAAGATTAAACTAAAGGAGACTCACAAGGGGGCTACGAAATTGTGTCTGTAAAATAAGTATTTATAGGTCTTCAACTCTTGTTTTGGTCGTCTTTAGGGTTTATTTGAAGAGAAAATGAGGGCTTGAAGATGGGCTTTGTACTAGATGATCTTGGGCCGTTTTTCCTTCACCGTGTGTGCGTGGCTTAGACCCGCGGCCAAAGGGTGTTTTGCCTTGGCTGGAGTTACTTGAACCACGGCCAAGAGTTTCTTCGCCGCGGCAAGGAGTGTTGGACCCGCGGTTGTTGGCCTATGATATTGAAACTTTAATTCTTCTCTTGCTTCTTTCGCGGGACTGCAGAACATGCTTTAAGTCAATGATATATCATGGTTTTTACCCGTTTTAAGCCATGATATACGTCCTTTTTATAGAGTCTTTCTAGTATTTTAGAGTCTTTCAGAGTTTTTTCAGGTTTTAGGTACGTTTGGAGCATTATTGGAGATAGTGAATCATTATGGAGCTTTTTGAAGCCAAGCTGAGATCCTGTAGCTGAGACACCGATTTCATGCCTGAGTATCGATCGATACACTTATGGTATAGGTCGATACCCGTCGAAGAAACAGAAGGATCGCGACTTATTGAAGATTTGAGAAACTGCAAATTCCCCCAGAAGACTTTATTATTTACAAGAAGGCCCATAACGTGTTTAGTAGTATTTATTTAGGTTTTACAGCCACTTGTGTGGCTACGCTTTGGATTACAATTCATTCAAGTTTTATTCTACTTTGGTTTTTGGTGAGAGAGCTTTTGAGGGAGACAAGTTTGAAACTCTGTTCGTCCGAGAGAATATTTCAAACCCTTGTTTTACTCTCTTCTTTATTATTTATTCAAGTATTTATTCAGTCATGTTTATTGTTTCAATCTCCACGTATGAGTATATCATATATTAGGTTTAGGGTTATCATAAGGGATTTCTTTGAATGCTAGGTTGATTTATTGTTTAGGGTTCATAATCTGAATTAGTTCTTCACCATAAGTTGTTCTCAAAGCTAATTATGGATTGATCACCTAGAACTTAGATCTTAGGTAAATCGTTTAGGCACGAGAGTGCAATTGAGAAACCTGATATAACTTTGGGTGAGCAAAATAACTATTCGCAAAGAGATTTGGTTTAGTTGTTTTGTGAACAAATCAAACTTGAACTAAAAGCTGGTTTAGACTTTAGGATTCGCAAAGAGATTTGAAATTCTAGGATTTAGACTTAGATAATTCTCGCAACGAGAGTTGGTTAATTATACTTTAGTGATTTGAGTTCAAGAGTCGTGCGTAACCTGAACCCTGATTAGTTGGTGTATCTGCATTCATTGATTTCCTGAGAAATACCTTGAACCTATCTTTCTCCCAATCGAATTACAACTTGTTTAATTTACGTGTTTGTTTTCAATTCCATTGACCACTTAGATTAATTCAATCATAAAATCTATTGTGTGTTTTCTTGAGTCTCTGTGGATTAGATCCCTAAGTATTACAATCGACAAAGCTTTAGTACTTTTAAGGTATTAATTTGAGCTTATCAAATTTGGTGCCGTTGCCGGGGATTCAATTCACCATTAGATTTTAGTTTGAGAATTTCGACTAAGTTCGACCAGTATCGATCGACACCTTAGTGGTATCGGTCGATACCTGTCGTGAATTTTTGAGTTACTTACATTCTTGACTTTTGTGTTTCAGGTGCATGGCTAATCGTGAAACCAGAAGGAGCAAGAGTACTCTGCTAGTTAATCTGTCGTTAGAGAAGCTAGCACTTTTGGAACGCACAAACAGAAAAGAAAAGAAACCTGCAGAGATGAACAACAATCGAGTGGTTTTGGTTCAAGATGAAGCTGGTGCTTACAGAGACCAAGAAGGTCGATTGTACAATGAGAGAGGGCAACGATTGGACGGAGAAGGGAACATCATTCCACCTCATGTTGTTGTCGAGGAGATTGTCGCTGGGAATGTTGCGAATGCAGGGAATGTTGTAGCTAATCGTGGGAGGACACTTGGTGAGCACAACAGACCTGATTTGTTCTATGCCAATCGAGCTGCGATTCGCATTCCAACTTTTCAAAGGAATGACTTTGAGATGAAACCTGCGTACTACGCTCTTGTGAGTCAGCATCTTTTCCATGGTCTATCTAATGAATATCCTATGGATCATATAGAGAGGTTTGAGGATTTGGTCACTGGTATGAAGCACAATGGAGTGCCCAATGAGTACATTTTCTGTAAGTTGTTTCCATACTCTCTTGGTGGAGATGCAGCTTATTGGCTGAAGCAGTTGCCCCCTGGTTCGCTAACTACACGGTATGAGATGAAGAATGCATTCCTGAATAACTTCTATGATGATGCGAGATCCGAAGAGCTCAGGAACAAGATTTTTCAGTTTTCTCAGGGTCTGACAAAGGCACTCAAGGCTGCTTGGATTCGATTCAGGTCATATCAGAGAGACTGTCCGCACCATGGGTTCACTCAGGTTCAACTGATGGGTACTTTCTATAGAGGGGTCGATTGGAGGTACCAGATGGCATTGGATGCTGCGAGTAATGGAAATGTCAACACCAGCTATCCAGATGATGTAGATGTGCTGATTGGGAACTTGGTGTCTAGCAATAGCACCAAGAATACTGATTTCGAGCGGAATCAGCAGGCTGGAGGAGTTGATAGATCGCAGATTGTTAATGTTCAGGCTAAGCTAGATTCAATGCACAATCTCTTGCTGGGAAAATCGACGAAGGCAGTTCATTTTGCTGAGAAAGTCGAGAATATCAATGAGCAAGAAGAAGAGGATGTTAACTACATTGGTGGTTCTGGTTTTCAAGATCAGAGGAATCAATACAACAACAACCGAAACTTCAACAACAATTTTCAGCAAGGAGGATTCAAATCTGAAGCCAATCCAAGTGGTTTTGGGTCGAATAAGTTTAGCCATAAACCTTCTCAGAACAATGGTTATACCAGGAACTATGGGAATTCATCTTATCAACCCGTACCTGCTAAAACCCCAGAGAGCAAGATCGAATCAATGTTTGAAACGTTGGTTCAAGGAAAGCAGCATATAGCAGTGGATTTCAATGGTAAGATAGATGCTCTGTACAAATATCTGAGTGGAAGGATCGATGCTCTTGTTATTCATCAGAAGAAGCTGGAGACTCAAGTAGCTCAAACTTCAAAGGCTGCGAAAAGACATGAGGTTTTCTTCCACGGAAAGGAGAGAACCCAAGGGCATTCATCAATGCGATCACCTTGAGGAATGGAAAAGAGGTCAATACAGGAGCAAAAGTTGGCCAAACTACAGACAATTTCGTCGATCTCGACGATGAGGATTCTTAAATCCCCAAGGTATCGATCGACACTAGCCAGCATCGATCGACACCGATCAAGATACTATCACGGGAAAACTCAAAATCCCGTGTATCGATCGATACCACTAAGGTATCGATCGACACTGATCCTGCAGTCGATTCAGCACCTAAGGTTTTGAAGGAGGTACCTGATTTGGTTGCAGAGAGAGTTTACATACCGAGGATACCTTATCCCAGGGCTATTGGGAAGACCAAGAAGGAGGTAGAAGACTCTAGATGCAAGGCCATTATGGATAAGCTGATTGTTGAACTTCCTTTCGTTGATGCTATCAAGACTTCTCCAGCTTTCAGGAGATATGTCAAGAAGATGGTGTCTAGCAATGTGAACTTTGAGGACGGATGTTTGAAGATTACTCATGAGTGGAGCGCGATCCTGACCAACAGGATCCCAAAGAAGCTACCAGATCCAGGGAGTTTTGTGTTGGATTGTAAAATCTTCACAGACAGATTTGAGCGTTCTCTTTGTGACCTTGGCTCAAGTGTCAACCTCATGCCATACTCAGTTGCTAAGAGAATGGGTATGACAGACTTCACTTCAAAAAGCATCTCATTGATACTTGTTGATCGCTCAGTTCGACTTCCAGAAGGACTGCTCGAAGATGTTCCTATTAAGATTGAGAATTACTTGATCCCAACTGACTTCATTGTCCTTGAGTATGATGCAGAACCCATAGATCCTCTTATCTTGGGAAGGTCGTTCCTAGCAACAGCTGGTGCTCTGATTGATTGCAGGAATGGGAAGATAGCTCTTAACATCGGAGACCAACCATCGATGGGCAGACTTTCTTTGTAGATACCTTCAGTGACATTGTTGAAGAGTACTTCCTGGAGATGCACCCTGAGGATCCATTGGAGAGAACATTGGTCTGTTCAGCTGAGTCAGAAGTTACTGCTGGATACTCGAAGATGCTCAATACAGGACCACCAGTATCGATCGATACTCCCCTATTATCGATCGATACCCTGCGACCAGAAAAGGAGTTGGCCGAAAGTTCTAAGCATGCTGCTGGGCTAGGCGATTGGAACGAGGAAAAATCTCTGATATATCATGGTTTTTACCTCGTTTAAGCCATGATATAAGTCCGTTTTATCGAGTCTTTATTCTATTATAGAGTCTTTTACAAGTTTTAGCACATTTGGAGCATTATTGGAAATATTGTAGTTTTATGGAGCATTCTGGAGCGAAACTAAAGTCTGGTGACTAAGTGCCCGATCAAAGCGTCAAGTATCGATCGATACCCCCTGGTATCGATCGACACCCATCGGAGGAAATCACAAGTCGAGACTTTAATGAAGTTTGAAGGATTGCAGAACTTTGATATTTAAAAGAAGACCCCAATTCGTGTTTAGACTATATAATTAAGTTTTACAGCCACTTTTATGGCTATGCTTATTTTACTTTGAGTTTTTTGAGAGAGGTTTTGAAGGGAGACAAGTCTGAAACTTTGTTCGTCCGAGAAAAGATTTCGAACCCTCTTATTACTCTTTATGATTTATTGATGATTTATTCAAACATGTTTATTGCTTCAATTTCCATGTCTGAGTAGATCTCTTGTTAGGTTCAGGATTCTCAATAGGGTTTTCTCTGAATGCTAGGTTGATTTATTATTAGGATTCATATATGAATTAGTTCTTCACCATATGTTGTTTGCAAAGCTAATTCTATATTGATCACCTAGAACTTAGATCTTAGGATAATTGATTAGGCACGAGAGTACGATTAATTACCTGATAGAACCTAGGGTGAGAAAAACACTATTCGCAAAGAGATTTGGTTTAGTTGTTTTGTGAACAAATCAAACTTGAAAATAAAAGCTGGTTTAGACTTTAGGATTCGCAAAGAGATTTGGAATTCCTAGGATTTAGACTTAGATAATTCCCGCAACGAGAGTTGGTTAATTATACCATAGTGATTTGAGTTCAAGAACCGCGCTAAATCTGAATCCTGTTAATTAGTTTGTCTGCATTCAGTGATTCCCTGAGAAATACCCTGAATCTAGCCTTTCTCCAATTGAATTTACAACCGTTTAATTTAAGTCATGTTTTCAATACCATTAATTTAAGTCGTGATTCTCACCTATATAATCTATTGTATGGCTGTGAGTCCTTGTGTTCGACCCCTAGCTATACTATAACAACTGCTTTAGTATCTAAATACGGTATTAATTTGAGCATATAAAATTTGGTGCCATTGCCGGGGACTCAATTCGCCATTAGATTTTAGTCTGAGAAATTCGACTAAGCTCGACGGTATCGATCGATACTACCTAGTATTGGTCGATACTCGCCGCTTTCTTTTGTTGATATCGATCGACACAACTTGGTATCGATAGATACTCATCATGTTTTTTGTTACTAACGTTCTTGACTTCTGTTTTCAGGTGTATGCCTAATCACAAAACCAGAGGAAACAAGAACACTCAGCTAGTTGAAATGACATTGGAGCAGCTAGCACTTGTGGAACGCGCAAACAAAAGGACAAAGAAACCAGCAGCTATGAACAACAATCAAGTAGAGTTTGTTCGAGATGAAGCTGGTGCTTACAGGGACCCAGAGGGTCGTTAGTGCAACAAGAGAGGACAACGTCTGGATGGAGAGGGGAACATCATTCCACCTGCTCATGTTGTCGCTGAGAACGCTGTGGCAAATCGTGGTAGGAGAATTGGTGAGTGCAACAGACCTGACCAGTTCTACGCAAATCGCTCTGCGATTCGTCCTCCTGCCTATCAGAGGAATGACTTTGAGCTGAAGCCTGCATACTACACTCTTGTGAGCCAGCATCTTTTTCATGGTCTTTCCAGCGAACATCCCATGGATCACATTGAGAGGTTCGAGGACTTGGTCACTAGCATCAAATGCAATGGAGTGTCCTACGACTACCTTTTCTGCAAGCTTTTCCCATACTCACTTGGTGGAGAAACGACTTACTGGCTGAAGCAGTTGACTCCCGGATCGCGGACTACCTGGGATCAAACTAACAATGCTTTTCTGAACAATTTCTATGATGATGCACGATTTGAGAATCTGAGGAACAAGATCTCCCAGTTTTCTCAAGGACCTACTGAGGCGTTAAAGGCTGCTTGGACGAGATTTAGATCGTATCAGAGAGATTGTCCACATCACGGATACTCTGATGTTCAGTTGATGAGATTCTTTTTCAGAGGGCTCGATTGGAGGTATCAAATGACTTTGGATGCATCGAGCAATGGAAACTTCAACACCAAGTATCCTAATGAAGCCTATGTCCTGATTGAGAACTTGGCATCTAGCAATAGCACCAAAAATGCTGATTTTGAGTGGAAAAGACTAGCTGGTAATGTGGATGGTTCGCAGATCGCTGATTTCCAAGCTAAGTTGGATTCTATGCATAGTCTTCTGATGGGCAAGACACAGAAGGCTGTTCACTTTGCTGACGATGTCGAGGTATTCAACGAGGATGAAATAGAGGATGTTAACTACATTGGTTGTTCTGGTTTTCAGGGTCAGAGAAATCAATTCAACAACTACCGCAACTTCAAAAACAATTCGCGGCAAGGAGGGTCAAATCAGTTTGGCCAGAAACCATCTTATCAACATGTACCTGCTAAGCTTCCATATAGCAAGATCGAGGCTATGTTTGAACAGCTGGTTCAAGGACAACAACAACTCACAGTAAATCTCAATGGAAAGATAGATGAGGTGTACAAGGATCTGAGTGGGAGGATCGATGCTCTAAACACTCATCAGAAGATGATGGAAACGCAGGTCGCTCAGATTGCAGCCACTGTGAAAGGGAAGGCAACTCAGGCACAAAAAGAATACGTCAATGCCATCACCTTGAAAGGTGCAGGAGATCTCGAAAACCTTGTAGAAGGTGATTTCGACACTGATTCGTCAGTATCGATCGATACCACTGATGATATCGATCGATACCACTCTGAAGAACTGACGCATGAATCTAGTGTCGATCGACACCAACCTGGTATCGATCGACACCCCTCATAGGCCGAACCAGTGGTGGTTAAGGAACGTGTTTACATGCCTAAGAAACCAGATCCTCGACCGCCTAAACACCTCAGAGATCCCATCTCTCCAAAGCAGCTGCGTTGCTTTGAGAAGATGGTACGAAGAATTCCACCCACACACACTTTTGAAGAAACTCTAGAGTACATGCATCTGCTAAGTCACTTCCGAGATTGCAGAGAAACTGAGGACGAGATTAAGGCACTTTTCGCCAAAGTCAGAAGTCCACCGCCTCCACCGAAGCAGCTGACTAAGAGGGAAGACCCAGGGAAATTTTCAGTTCCATGCTCTATCTCTGGAGTCGAAATCAAGGAATCACTAGTTGATTCAGGGTCTAGCGTGAATGTCATGTCAAAGGCACTTGCAGAGAAGCTAAAAATCGATGACATACGATCTACTCAGATGCCTCTCACGTTCGCGAACTCTTCCACATCCGTCTCGTACGGTACAATCCCTGACTTGATGGTTAAGGTAGGAAACTGCATGGTTCCTACCAATTTTCAGGTTGTGGAGATGCATGCAAGGTCTAGCACGTCTTTGATCCTTGGAAGACCGTTCATGGCCATTGTTGGTGCAGTTATGGATACACCCAATAACAAGATGTCATTCTCGCACATTGACGAACAGATCTCCTACGATGCAATACCCTCTAGAAGGCTTCCCACACAGATATCTTACATCCACGTTGGTGCAGGAGAAACATTGATGGTTGATCTTTTAGACAAGCCTGATGCTGTGTCGACTGTCGTGAAAGCTCTAGATCATCCCGCTATCATCGCCAAGAAAACCATCAAAAATACTAAGGCGAAAAAGAAGGTGAAGGACAAAAGCGTCGAGAACGCTACATATGTCACCTTAATCCCTCAGAAGAGTGATGGAGATTCGATCGAGTACAAGGTAAAATGCAAGGGACGCTCAAAACCATTCTCTAAGGCCATAATCATCATAACCCCTGAACTGAAAGAGAAAGGGCAAGAGGTTATTGAGCGCATGCTGCGCAAAACTCTGAGTTTGGAAGTGTCCAGCTGTGCAACTTGCATGGGAGTGAGTTCCCTACTTCCTTTGGACTGATTGTCCGTAAAGTCAAGCTCGTGACTTTAAACAAGCGCTGAGTGGGAGGCAACCCACTGGTAAGTGTGTACATACGTTTTTGTTTTTGATCTTTTGTTTTGTGTCGTGTTAAACGTAAAGCAGATTTGATGAGGAGTATCGATCGCCACCAGCCAGTATCGATCGATACCAAGTGCCGTGGAAAAGGAGCATAAGTGTCGATCGACACCATCCAGTGTCGACCAAAAGCGACAAGTATCGATCGATACCCCATGGTATCGATCAATACTACACGGCCAGGTAAGTTTCCTTAAAACCCTACGGTTTTTCCTTTCTTCTCCACCGCCTCTATCGCTCGATACAAATACCGACCTCTCTCTCCCAAAATCACAGATTTTCGTTTCTCAACGGATTGGAGTGATTTTTGTGCCTATTCTGCTTGGATTTTCATCCTATGTCTCATTCTCTCACTCATTCTCGCGATCTACAAGGTATGAATCACGATTTCTCATATATTCACTATGTGACCCAAGGTTTGATTTTGGATTCTTTAGGCTTCTAGAACTTATTTTGATGGACGATTACCACTTAATTTGTGTATTCTAGGCTTAGTCGAATCCAGCATTGCACCTAATTGCCTTGGGATTACACTTGTTTAGTTTTCGGATTTGTGTTCTTCGCGTGAAAATCAATACCTGTGCGAGTATCGATCGATACCAAGTGGTATCGATCGATGCTCATTATTTTACTTGGCCGAGATTGCAGTGTTTGAGAGAGATGTTGGATTTATGCCATGTTTTGTGTTTGCTAATGATGCAGATGTCCACGCAAAAGCGAACACGTACTGATACCGCATCCAGTTCTAACCCACCACAGAAAGAGTACCAGTTGGGTACTCAGGTCGAGTTTTTCGACCACGGGATTTTACAAGGTTCAGACAGCCAACTCTACCGATTTTACACTGGCTTTTGGCATCAACCTACGCGAAGCACCGTCCGCGACCTCTACGCCTTCATCACCATTGCCTCCTCGCCCAACAGTTCATTTTCCTTGGCCTAAAATCAGTGAGAAGGCCAGTATACGCTTGAGGGGTAATTACGAGGGGACAGACAAGGAGATCACGGAAAGCAAAGCTTGCACCGATAGGCCCATTTCCGAGGAGTGGAACGATTACGATTCGATCTTCTACAACGCATGGCAGTTGATTAATGTGCGCCCCACTCGGTTTGCTGATACGCACACTATGCGGTATCTAGGTTTTGACAATGAGCTCGACAGATTGATCCGCAAGATCGGATTGGGGACGATGCCTACGCGGCAATATGACATGTACCCTGATTTGGTTCGCCAGTTCCTTGCTTCTGTTCGCATCTACTACACCGGTGAGCCTCCAGTGACCGCACAGCAAGGTGTTCTGACTTTTCTGATTGCGGCCTGCGATATAGGATATCTTTTCAGGAGCTCTGCGACATATATGGGTTTCACAGGGACTTCTCTAAGTGCGAATTTCCGCGCAAGTTCATGGATGTTGAGGCGTTCTGGTCTGACTTTGGGCATGGAGCCTATGACAGCAAGACCACTACACAAATGGATGTGCGCCATCCTGTCCTGCGCTGCCTTGTGAGGATCATGAGTAACACTTTGTTGTGTAAGATGGAGCCGAATAATATGAGAGTTGCTGAGCTGACTGTTCTGTCCATTGGGATTGGAAACCTTATTTCTGATGAGGCATATGAGTGGCCTGAGATGGACCTCGCGGTCAACTTAGGTGTTGTCTTTGCGCTCCATTTGGAGTCGCTGAAGGTTAAGCCTTTCACTGGACGTGGCAAGACTTCTAGGACCACAGGCCGAACGAAGACCGAGACGGTGGGCAGTCTTCTAACTCCCATCTTTCTGCACTTAGGGATCAGCACCACTAGTTGTTCGATCGTAACTTCCCGCGAGCTCATGGACGAAGCGCACTTGGAGCATCTGCGTTGGCTGAAGTCGGTCAGACGTTGGGTTTTCAGCACTTCTTTTGGGGACCATCTGGTTCAGCTCCCCAACACCGATCTGACAGACATAGGCGGTGACCATACTCAGTTGATTTTCACACCTGCCCCTGCTGACATGGAACCTGCACCGGTTACACGACGGCGAGGCTCAACTACTGGAGCACTACCACCCGTATCTGACCCTGCTGGTGGTCAACCGCAATGCGAGCCACCTCCTTTCGCTTCTGCGTTTTCTCTTCCTCCACTACCTGAGATGGAGATGGATCTTTTTCAGCAGTATGTAGTCGCGAGTATGCAGACGATCTGGACCGCCATTACCTCATCCTGACGTCATGTTTCACCACGTTCACCTAACACGCCCACTGACGTTGGACCATCTGGTACTGCTGACCATGAGAGCGATTCCGAGGACACGGAGGATTAGTCCTCCTTCTATTTGATTTTCACGTTTGTTTTTCTTTTATTTTTCCCTTTTTCTGTTTATTTTCATTTGAACTTTTGTGTCCTTTTGTGTTTTTGGATCTATGGATTTATGCCTCTATGATATTTTGTTGCGCCTAACTTGTGTTTGAGTGGTCTAACAGTGCTTACATTTGACACTTGGATCGTTTAACACATGTTTGGAGTTACATCTGACCATAGACGTTGACATCAAATCGCTGAGTGTCGATCGATACCACATTGGTATCGGTCGACACCCTACGCGAATGAGGAGGACATATATCGACTTAATCCATGTATCGATCGATACCAGGCTATGTGTCGGTCGATACCCAATGTTCCAGCACGGTAACTTCTTGTTTCTCATGATTCCATTTGATCCATTTTGTTTTCTTTCACCAACTCTAGGCTAGATAACACTGGGGACAGTGTTGTTTAAGTCTGGGGGAGGTAGTCGCTGACTTTGCTTTTTTTTTCTTAGAGTCAATCCATTTTTTGTGTCATTCGTTGTTTTATTGAGTCAAAATTTTGTTTGAGACTGTGATCTTTTTCTTGAATCAATTGATTTAACCTTGCTTCTGAGTGACCATTGTTACAGAACCAGTTCTAGATCGACTAATGAAAAATCCAAAGTCTGGCCAGTTAACCAGAAGACACTCATGTTTCCAGCAAAGTTCCTTAAAGCCTGAGCCAAATTTTTGCACTTCATCAATGTGGTTAGTATCTATAGAGCTTGATTCTTCATTCGTATCTGACAAAGGAACCCATGTGTTTTAAAATAATGGTATTTCTCTCCCTGTTACAAGTTAATAAATATGTGCATTAAAAGATGAGATGATTTTCTTCTGAGTAGAGGGTTAGGAAAATTTCCAGCGATCCCATTATTCTACTTCAGAGGAGATAATCACACAGAAGTGGATGCGAGGTTAGGAAATTTTCCTGTGATACCATTATTCGCCTACACCTTTGATTACATTTGAGGGAAGAACCGGAGATTCGGTGGCAAACACCATCAATACTCGCGTCTCGAACCTTAATATGTACATGCAAGAAACATAATAAGAAATAAGTCTGGGGAAGAGAAATAATACCAAAAGTGTGAAATAAGGTGGTTCCTTGTTATGATATTGTATGGGAAAGAATCTAGAATGTTTTTGATACTAATCACAACGATGAACCTGGCGAGGATTGCTTGATTGAAGGATGCTGCGAAATAATGTGTGTAGTCTGGGAAGCTGCGAATGTATACGGAGAAGTACATGGTGGTTAGATCAAAAGCTGGTTAGGTGACATTTGGGTGCTTGGGAAATTTGTCATTGCAACGTTTCAAGAACAGGTGAGTCTCTACGTTTTCAAACCTCTTCCTCTGGTTCAGTCTTCTATTTGCTTGAGGGCAAACAAAAGGCTAAGTCTGGGGGAGTTGATATATCATGGTTTTTACCTCGTTTAAACAGTCTGGGGGAGTCTGTTTTGTCGAGTCTTTATTCTATTATAGAGTCTTTTACAGGTTTTAGCACATTTGGAGCATTATTGGAAATATTGGTGTTTTATGGAGCATTCTGGATCGAAACTGAAGTATGGTGACTAAGTGCCCGATCAAAGCGTCAAGTATCGATCGATATCCCCTGGTATCGATCGACACCCATCGGAGGAAATCACAAGTCGCGACTTTAATGAAGCTTGAAGGATTGCAGAACTTGCCCATAAGACTTTGATATTTACAAGAAGACCCAAACCCCAATTCGTATTTAGACTATATAATTAGGTTTTACAGCCACTTTTATGGTTATGCTTATTTTACTATGAGTTTTGTGAGAGAGCTTTTGAAGGGAGACAAGTCTGAAATTCTGTTCGTCCGAGAAAAGATTTCGAACCCTCTTATTACTTTTTCTTATTTATTGATTATTTATTCAAACATGTTTATTGCTTCAATTTCCATGTCTAAGTAGATCTCTTGTTAGGTTCTGGGTTCTTAATAGAGTTTTCTCTGAATGCTAGTTTGATTTATTATTAGGATTCATATCTGAATTAGTTCTTCACCATAGGTTGTTTGCAAAGCTAATTCTAGATTGATCACCTAGAACTTAGATCTTAGGATAATTGATTAGGCACGAGAGTGCGATTAATTACCTGATAGAACCTAGGATGAGCAAAACACTATTCGTAAAGAGATTTGGTTTAGTTGTTTTGTGAACAAATCAAACTTGAAAATAAAAGATGGTTTAGACTTTAGGATTCGCAAAGAGATTTGGAATTCCTAGGATTTAGACTTAGATAATTCTCGCAACGAGAGTTGGTTAATTATATCATATTGATTTGAGTTCAAGAACCGCGCTAAATCTGAATCCTGTTAATTAGTTTGTCTGCATTCAGTGATTCCCTGAGAAATACCATGAATCTAGCCTTTCTCTAATTGAATTTAGAACCGTTTAATTTAAGTCATGTTTTCAATATCATTGATTGCTTAGCGTGATTTTCACCTATATAATCTATTGTGTGTTTCTGTGAGTCCTTGTGTTCGACCCCTAGCTATACTATAACAACTGCTTTAGTATCTAAATACGGTATTAATTTGAGCATATCAAGCTCCTAAGGTGGAACTCAAGCCACTTCCAGCAAACCTGAGATATGGTTTTCTTGGTCCAAATTCCACATACCCAGGACGAGTCAAAGGCTTCAGTTGAGCATCAGAGGAGGCTGAATCCAAACCTGAAAGAAGTGGTTAAGAAGGAGGTCATGAAACTCTTGGTTGCAGGAGTTATCTATGCCATCTCGGATAGTTCTTGGGTCAGTTCTTGGGTCAGTCCTGTGCACGTTATTCCTAAGAAAGGAGGGATAACTGTGGTGAAGAATGAGAAGGAAGAGATGATTCCTACTAGGACTATCACTGGGCATCGAATATGCATTGACTACAGGAAGTTGAATGCGGCCACAAGGAAAGATCACTTCCCATTGCCAATCATCGACCAGATATTGGAGAGGTTGGCTAATCATCCCTACTACTATTTTTCTCGATTGGTATTTAGGTTGCTTCCATATTCTGATACATCCATATGACCAAGGGAAGACGACTTTTACATGTCCCTATGGCACATTCTCATACAGGAGAATGCCATTTGTATTGTGTAATGCTCCAGCCACTTTTCAGAGATGCATGATGTCTATATTCACAGACATGATTGAGGATTTTATGGAGGTATTCATGGATGATTTTTCAGTGTATGGATCATCATTCAAGAGCTGTCTGGATAACTTGTGCAAGGTGCTAGAGAGATGTGAAGAGAAAACACTTGGTCCTTAATTAGGAAAAGAGTCACTTTATAGTTCAGGATGGAATCGTGCTTAGGCACAAGGTCTCTAAAGCTGGGATCGAAGTTGACAAAGCCAAGATTCAGGTCATGACAAGCCTCCAACCACCGACTTTTGTTAAGGATATTCGAAGCTTCCTTGGTCATGCTGGGTTTTACAGAAGGTTCATCCAGGACTTCTCCAAGCTAGCTCGCCCACTCACCGCTCTACTATGCAAGGAGATCAAATTCGATTTCACACCTTAGTGTCTTGCAGCCCTTGAGGATATTAAAAAAGCTTTGGTGAGTGCTCCTATTGTGCAACCTCCCTATTGGACCTTGCCTTTTGAGATCATGTGCGACGCTAGCGATTTTGCTGTTGGATCAGTTTTGGGTCAGAGGAAGGATAAGAAGCTGCATGTTATCTACTATGCCAGCAGGACATTGGCTGATGCTCAGAGGAATTACAACACCACAAAGAAGGAACTACTTGTAGTTGTTTTCTCATTCTAGAAATTTCGATCTTACCTGATTGGGAGCAAAGTGATTGTTCATACTGATCATGCCGCTCTCAAATATCTGATGCAGAATAAGGATCTCAAGCCTCGCCTTTGTCGTTGGGTTCTTTTGCTACAAGGTTTTGACATAGAGGTTAGGACAAGAAAGGCATAGAGAACGGAGTTGCTGACCATCTTTCGAGGATTCGGATCGATGCAGACGTGCCTATTGATGATCAACTACCAGAAGAGTCTATTTACTTCATTGAAACTGAGTTTCAAATGGGTTTCGCCGAAACTCAGCAATTCCCACGGATTGCAGGTTTCGGTATCGATCGACACTCCTATGGTATCGGTCGTTACCCTGGCGATTCCGAACCAGTTTTGACTGTTGAACACCTTGGTGCTTCTGAAGATTATCTCGTCGCTGCAGCTGATTCTGATCAACCATGGTATGCTGATATTGCCAACTACCTCGCTGCAGATGCAGAGCCAAAGCACCTCAAGAAATATGACAAGAACAAATTTATGCGCGACATAAGGTGGTTCTTTTGGGATGAACCTTACCTGTACAAGCATTGTTCAGATGTTATCTACAGGAGATGCATTGCTGAGTCAGAAGTACCTAATGCTTTGTTTCATTGTCATGGATCTGAGTATGCTGGACGCTTTGCTACTTTCAAGACAGTGCCCAAAGTTCTTCAAGCAGGCTTCTGGTGGCCTACTATGTTTAAGGATGCACATTATTTCGTTTCACAGTGCGATGCGTGTCAGAGGAGAGGGAAGATTAGTAATAAACATGAGATGCCACAGAACTTCATCCTGGAGGTTGAGATTTTTTATTGTTGGGGCATAGATTTTAAGGATCCTTTTCCTTCGTCGTATGGACACAATACATCTTGGTTGCTGTGGATTATGCTTCTAAGTGGGTTGAGGCCATTGCGAGCAGAACCAATGATTCTTCAGTGGTCCTTAAGCTGTTTAAGACCATCATTTTCCCTCGATTTGGAGTACCTCGAATTGTGATAAGTGATGGTGTCTCTCACTTTATCAACAAGGTTTTCGAGAAGTTGCTGAAGAAGTACGGTGTGAATCATCGTGTTGATACTCCTTATCACCCTCAGACCAGTGGACAAGTTGAAGTTTCCAACAGGTAGATCAAGGAAATTCTAGAGAAGACATTAAATGTTACCAGGAAGGATTGGTCTGTGAAGCTGGATTACGCACTTTGGGCTTACAGGACTGCTTACAAAACACCACTTGGGACTACACCGTTTCACTTGCTGTATGGAAAAGCGTATCAGCTTCCGGTGTAAATCGTACATAAGGCAGCATGGGCTACAAAGTTGCTGAATTTCGACATCAAGTCTGCTGCTGAGAAGCGATTGATCAAGCTGAATGAGCTCGATGAGATTAGGCATCTTGCCTATGAGAACTCGAAACTGTACAAGGAGAGGACTAAGGCAATTCATGACAAAAAAAATCCTTTCCATACACTTTGTTTCCTGGTAAATTGCGTTCTCGTTGGTCATGTCCTTTCACAGTCAAGGAAGTTAGACCACATGGTGCGATTGTCCTGACAAATCCTTCAGGCGAATAGTTCACTGTCAATGGACAAAGGGTGAAACATTATTGGGTAAAAGCCGATATTCCAGAAGGCCACATAATGCCTCTGGATGATGCACCCACTGTCTGAACGGCAGTACAGTCAAGCTAATGACGTTAAACGAGCGCTGAGTGGGAGGCAACCCACTGGTAAGTCTGTACATATAAGTCTTTTATTTTTCTAGTCTTTGTTATGTGTTTTGTGTGTCACGTGAATCAGGTTCGGAGGCCCCGTATCGATTGATACCAATGTTAAATGCAAATATCCTGAACCATCTTCTGCGAGTATTTTCCCTCCAGCACCTGCGACTCTTATTGATACAGACACCTTTCAGAGGTATGTGGTTGAGAGTTTCCAGAGTATCTGGAACGCCATCGCGACTCTTTCCCGGTGTGGTTGCATCGCACCATCTCGCCCACGCTCACCATCTGGAGAAGGACCATCCCACAATGCTAGCGACGCACCTCTTATGAGGAGGATTAGTTTTTCCTTCTCCTGATTATCACGTTTGATTACTCTTTCTTTTCTTTTGCTTTTCTTTTGAATTTTTGATTATGTTTTGTCAGTTTATTTTTATTTTGAACTTTTTGGATTATGCATTATGATATTTCGTTGCTTTTAACCTGTGTTTGGGTGGTCTAACAGTGCTAACCATGTCACATTCGGATCCCTTGACATAAGAGAAGTTTCAAGTATCGTCCTACGCCTGATATCGATCGATACCAGGCTGTGTGTCGGTCGATACCCATGACCCACAATCGGTAACTTCTTTGTTTTTCACGATTCCACTGTGTTCTTTTGATTTCTTTTACCAACTCTGGGCTAGATAACACTGAAGACTGTGTTTTTCAAGTCTGGGGGAGGTAGTTGCTGACATTGTTTTTGTTTTTCTTAGAGTCAATCGTTTTATCGAGTCAAAATCGTCTCTTGCTTCTTTCGCGGGACTGCAGAACATGCTTTCAGTCAATTGGATGTATCTTGAGATCTAACCGTTAGATTGTCTTGAAACTAACTGGGAATGAAAGGTGGTTATCCCTTCTATCTTGTTTCTAAATTTGGGCGTGATCCGACGGTGAGAAGGTCTCCATTGGTTGTCAAATTTCTGACGGTACGAAATTTTCCAAAATATGGTTTTTCTCCAATTTGCGTCGTTTTGCCTAACGAACCTGAAAAGAGACTTGAAACTACAAAAATGCTAAAACTAAGACAAAAAAACATGTAAAAGCAAATTAAACAATTATTAAAGTGTTCTAAAATAAATGGTAAAACGGGTAAAAATACGGTGTTATCGCACTCCTAGACTTAAACCTTGTTTGTCCACAGACAAGACAAAACTTAAGCTTGGAAATGATCTAACAAAAATCATAGGGAACTAGAAATCTCGGAGACCGTCCTTCTAAACCATAACCATCGAACTACATCAAACGCAACCTAGCCTAGAAAATTCTCACCAGAAGTTTCCGTAACACTAGTCCACGGTATCCGTAATACGAAATATTAACTTTTAAAATCCAAAAGTCAGGTCAACTAGCTCTCAAAATTCATTAAGTGAAAACGTGAACTTCTCATCAAAAGGATCAAACCAACACAATCGAGGCTATGTATTAAAGGCATTTAGAGGTGAAGTTGAAAGTGTTTCGGATTACCGTAATTTACCTGAGGGTGCGAGATATTATGCAAAACAGCAAGAGAGGAAGGATATAATGATAACCACAGCTCCCAGTCACTTCTTCTTGCGTAAAAAGTTGCACTTTCTCATTTTCAAAAAACAGAAGTTTTATGTCATTCCCCCAGAGATAGAATTTTCTATGGGCTCGGAATGGCAGACTTCTCACAAACGAATCATGGATGCCTCATAACTATTTCGACCAACGTAGACTCTTTTTAGGCTTTTGTTTCCTTTCTCTTTCGATTATTTTCGATTTTTTTTTCGAAAGGGGGAAATGCCTTTTATTGCGATATAGTATTAGGGGAACGAAAAGTTACCATGATTTTGAGTTTTTCAAGGCATAATCAGGCTCTTATCTTTGTTGAATTTACCTCCACCAATCGCGTATTGTCTTCGTCTTTAGTGACTGAAAGCTTTTTCGTTCCTCCCTCTTCGGCGTTTTTGCACATATCTGCACATAAGACACAAAGAGAGTTGCATGAGGATGTAACAATGGTTAAGTTTCGGGTGGGGTACCAACTAAAGATGAGTTGACCATTCATGTATGACAAAGAATGGTAAAAGGTAAAAGAACAATAGTGCGTGACCTCGGGAATCAGCATAAGACTCTTGGGATCCCCGAGGCAATTCAAACAAGACGCATGAATACAAAATCGAGTGGCCGAGCCAAACCCAAAATCTCAAATCACACCCACGACAATGAACGGTTTGAAAACCTCATGTAAAATACCACACCTCGGCAGAACGATTCAACATCATAAAGATACTTCAGCACCTCGGTGCCACGATAATTAATTTTTATCTCGGTGCTTCGATAAATCATCTCTCACCTCGGCATAAAATAGAACTTTGTTCTTAACCTCAGGAAAAGAGGATAAACTCGATAATACCACGCCATCATTGACAATTCGAGCACCTCGGCAGTAAAAGCAAGCAGATAATCCGGCGTCACCTCGGTTCGATAGTTAATCTTGATTTCTGGATTTTCACCTCATCACAATCTCTGCTGAAACTGTCGAGTTGTGGGGCAAACTGTTGGGGTCAGATTTCCCCCTTTCAAGTTTAACGATCGAAAACGACTAAGTATGGAGATTACAATTATAAACTGAGCCGACCCGAGGAGAGAACTCACCACAGCGAACCCGGCCTGGAGAATGAAAAAAGAAGGACCGAGACTACGGTTGGCCCGACCTCGTCACCTCATCGCCTTGTCACACTGTTTTAAAGTTGGTCCGACCTCGGCATATGATGAAGGATTTTTGCAAGTCTCGGGATCAATTACTCGATATACTATTGCTAGTATAAGAGGTTCAATCCAATGGGTAAGATTTCAAGGCAACAAAAATACAAGGCACTTCTTAAGTTAAGCAAAATAAGCAAGAGTTCTTGTTTAACTAGTGAACTAAGCAACTTAAAATAATAATAAGAAATAGCAACTAAACAAGTTGTAATGCAAGAAATATAAACGAATTTAAGGATGGGGTAATTGATTCTAGATTATCCAAGGCTAATCCATGATGCTCAATAATCAAACAAAGATATCCCTAGGCAATGATCATTAAGTGTGTTAATCATCTCTCAAGGCATTAATCACCATGCTAATTACTAATCCAATATCAAACTCTCATTTGTAAATTATCAATTAGCAAGCATTAGGTGTAAACAATCAAGATCAACCAAATAAACACCCTAGACAACTACTCTCATAGGCTAGGAATGAATGTCTCTTAAATAGTTCATCAAGGCATTTCATCAAACACCTTGTGGGTGTGAAATGCCCCTTGATCTAGATTGGCTCTCTCAAGCCCAATATAGCATTAAGATCACTAATCAAGAAGAGAAACAAGATAATCTAACCCTAAGCATCATAAATCAATCTTGGAATCTCCATAAACCTAACTCATCCTTAAACTCTAAGAACTACTCACTAATCACCATGGTTTCAACAAATCTCATAAAAGAAAAGTTAAAACCCATGATCAATTGATTGGATGATTAGAAAATAGAAGATAGATAGATGGAATAAAGAAAAAAATACTCAAATTGCATAAATCAAAAGCCTCAATCTCTTAAATATCACTGTTAGAGAGGTTTTTGCTTAAGAAAATACATAACCCCTGAAAATTAGGTTTTTGGGTTTAAGTAGTAAATAGGGACTGACCGGGTGACCCGGGACAAAGGGGGTACCGACCCGGTTGAGTTGGGTAAAAGTGGTTCGAAGGTCAACACCGATGTCACTCATCGGTGCAACATCTCTGTATTGGACCTGAGTTTGTGCACCGATGAAGCACACCGATTTGTGACCTCGGTGTTGAACTTGAAATTGTTTGGTGTTCGTGTGAAACACACCGATGTCATACGTTGGTGTTACACATCGGTGTTAAGGATGATTTCCCCTGGGAGCTGCACTGATTTGTTGCACTGACTAGTGACCTCAGTGTTGAGGTGAAGCAAGTTTGGAGGAGTGGCACCGATCAGTTACACCGACTTGTGACGTCGGTGTAATCCCCTGAGGTTCCAACACCGATGTCACTGGTCGGTGCTAGACATCGGTGCTAAGGACGATTTCTCTCTGCTTACACACCGATATGTGACCTCGGTGTGGAGTATGCCAAGCCTCCTCATTCTTTTGGCTTCCTCTCCTTGTTTCCAATCCGATCGGCCTCACGTCCCGAGTCTCGAGTCTTCTCCAAAGTGCCTAAAATACGTCCTGAAACATGCGAAACCTCCTAGGACCTAATGCAACATCCTAAACTCTAAAAGAGACCTAAATGCTAAACAAGGCTATGGATATGCATGTAAATGACTAGAGAATGCAAACTAAAATGCATGCTATAACATTTAAATTATGAGAATATCAACTCCCCCAAACTTATCCTTTTGCTTGTCCTCAAGCAAACAAACACGAGCAAGTAGAGAGAGAGAATAGAGAGCGGGAGCTCAAATCCGCAAGTGTCATAAAAAGAATTCAAGTCCAATGTCCAAGTTGCAAATCCTAGGATGTGATCAAACAAGTCTACTCAAAAATAGCTAGCCATATCTATATGTACATGAATCAAGCCCAAGTCTCAACCTACACAAGCCTTCCTATCATCCAATCCTTTGACATTTATTTAATAGGTTCAAGTGAATCATGTTTTATGCAAGGCAATAGAATTCATTTGGCTATGGGATGGTTTTGAGATAAAGGTGATCTCAACACAAGTAGTGGTTTACAAGCAAGGGGGATCTCTCAAAATTAATCAACTAATGCAAAATGCTAAGAGTAAAGCTCAATAGATGCATACAAGGATGACTTCCATCTACCCAATGCCTCAAATCGATCTTAACTCCTAATTTCTAAACCCCAATGATGATCCTTCTTAAGCTACCCTTTTTCACAAGGCAATTTTCCTTCACTACTCATATTGTCTCACCATTTTTCTTCCACTTAGGTACTTAGGGTATTTCCTTCTTCACCAAATGGCTTGGCTTTCAACATTTTCTTTTACTTAGCTCTTCCTTCACTTTCTCTAGTCTCCCTTATTTCAATTTCTTTTGCTTTAGGCAATTTTTTTTTTGCTCCTTTTCTTTCTTTTTGAAAGCTAGAGACTACTTTTCTTTAATACTTAGAGCTATTTCAAAACTTTTATTGCCAACCATTTCAAGCATTTGCTTATCCCCTACTTCTTCTCCCGATTCTTCCCTCGTTCCACACTCTCTTTCTTTACTTCATCCCCAAACTCCCATCCTATATAGCCCTAACCTATGTCTAGCCCTTTGACTTAGAACTAGCTCTACATGGAAGCTTCTCCTTGTCGTTCTAAACTCAACACTTTTTGCCTAGTTGATTCGGAAAAAAGCCTCACGTCACTCACAAATGGTTTTTGACTTGAAGGACGGTTGGGTTATGGGAATGGTTAACCGTTCCAATGATGGGAACCGGATATTCAAGCTAACAAAGAGTGGTAAAAAGAGGAAGATATCCCAAATATGTGTATCAGTATCCATGAATTCGCTATGCAATGCACAAACATGATAATTAGATGTCAAAATTACGATTTTAACTTAAATAGGATTGGACATCAAATCACAACTTGCTTTAGCTAAGACATGGGTAATGAAACATGACATCAACATATGGTTCATCCTTGATTTCAAACACGAGGTCAAAAGCATCAAACAACTAGCAACGAGGGCATTGGACCAAGCTCTTAAAATGATACTCTACAAGGAAAAATCATCATTGCTCCATATGCACGTGCAATGAAACCTATATGCTACTAGACTCGATCCTACTCATGAAATGCAACTACAAGATTTCTTTTTGTGTTTTCAAAATTTTTGATTTTTTTGGTTTTTCTATGCCTTAAATGGATGCATGAATGCATGAAACTCAAAATGTGAAATCGATTACAAGATCAAAATAAACATGATTAGATAGCGGCCCCTCCCCCAAACTTAAATCACACCGTCCCAGTGTGAAATAAATTCAAGAGAAGATCCCAAAACAAATGAAAACTATACAATGCATGACTTAATAAAAGAAAAATTATGTACAAGAGTTTCTGGAAGTACCTAGTATACTATAGTGGTAAGTATACCCGCCTGTCATGCGGGTGACCCATGTTTGATCCCCGGAAACGGCGCCAAATTGATGAAGGACTTTTGCAAGTCTCGAGATCAATTACTCGATATACTATTGCTAGTATAAGAGGTTCAATCCAATGGGTAAGATTTCAAGGCAACAAGAATACAAGGCACTTCTTAAGTTAAGCAAAGTAAGCAAGAGTTGCTGTTTAACTAGTGAACTAAGCAACTTAAAATAAGAACAAGAAATAGCAACTAAACAAGTGGTAATGTAAGAAATATAAACGAATTCAAGGATGGGGTAATTGGTTCTAGATGTATCAAGGCTAATCCATGATGCTCAATACTCAAACAAAGCTATCCCTAGGCAATGATCATTAAGTGTGACTAATCCTCTCTCAAGCCATTAATCACCATGCTAATTATTAATCCAAGATCAAACTCTCATTTGTGAAATATCAATTAGCAAGCATTAGGTGTAAACAATCAAGATCAACCAAATAAACACCCTAGACAACTACTCTCATAGGCTAGGAATGAATATCTCTTAAATAGTTCATCAAGGAATTTCATCAAACACCTTGTGGGTGTGAAATACCCCTTGATATAGATTGGCTCTCTCAAGCCCAATCTAGCATTAAGATCACTAATCAAGAAGAGAAACAAGAAAATCCAATCTTAAGCATCATAAATCAATCTTGGAATCTTCCTAAACCTAACCCATCCTTAAACTCTAAGAACTATTCACTACTCACCATGGTTTCAACAAATCTTATAAAAGAAAAGTTAAAACACATGATCAATTGATTGGATGATTAGAAAATAGAAGATAGATATATGAAATCAAAGAAAACAATACTCAAATTGCATAAATCAAAAGGATCAATCTCTTACAAATCACTCTTAGAGAGGTTTTTGCTTAAGAAAAGACTTAACCCATGAAAATTAGGTTTTTGGGTTTAAGTAGTAAATAGAGGCTGACCGAGTCGACCTGGGACAAACCGGGTACCTGATATATCATGGTTTTTTTTTCCTTTTAATCCATGATATAAGTCCTTTTTATAGAGTCTTTCTAGTATTTTGTAGTCTTTTAGAGTCTTTTACAGGTTTTAGCACGTTTGGAGCATAATTGGAGATATTGGAGCTCTCTAGAGCATTTTGGAGCAAAGCAGAAGTTCGTGTATCTGAGTACCCGATTTGAAGCCTCAGTATCGATCGATACTGACTAGTATCGGTCGATACTCATTGAAGCAGACACGACCCGCGACTTTTTCAAGAGTTGAATAATTGCAAAATTGCCCCATAAGACTTTATTATTTACATGAAGCCCCAAAACGTAACTTTGATGGCTACTCTTTATTCTACTTTGGTTCTTGTGAGAGTGCTTTCGGAGGGAGACAAGTCTGAAACTCTGTTCGTCAGAGAAAAGATTTCGAACCCCTGTTTACTCTTTCTTATTATTTATTCAGTGATTTATTCAAACATGTTTATTGATTCAATTTCCATGTCTGAGTAGATCTCTTGTTAGGTTTAGGGTTTTCTCATAGGGATTTCTTTGAATGCTAGGTTGATTTATTGTTAGGGTTCATAATCTGAATTAGTTCTTCGCCTTAGGTTGTTCTCAATGCTAATTCTAGATTGATCACCTAGAACTTAGATCTTAGGTTAATCGATTAGGCACGACAGTGCAATTGAGTAATCTGATAGAACTTAAAGTGAGCAAATTGATTATTCGCAAAGAGATTTGGTTTCAATGATTTGTGAACATATCAAACCTGAACTTTAAAACTGATTTATTCTTAGGAATTTGCAAAGAGATTTGGGATTCTGAAGTTTAGATTTAGATAATTCTCGCAACGACAGTTGGTCAATTATACTTTAGTGATTTGAGTTCAAGAACCGTGCGTAACCTGAACCTTGATTAGTTAGTTTATATGCATTCATAGATTTCCTTAGAAACACTCTAGGCCTATATTGCTTTTGTTTCATCTGATTTGCTTAGCTTGATTTGATACTATACAATCTATTGTGTGATTTCTCTGAGTTCTTGTGTTCGACCCCTGATATATTGCAGCTACTGCTTTAGTACTTTTAGGGTATTAATTTGAGCATATCAAATTTGGCGCCGTTGCCGGGGACTCAATTTCGCCATTAGATTTTAGCTGTCGAGTTTCGACTAAGTTCGTCGGTATCGATCGATTCTAATCAGTGTCGGTCGATACTCGTCGTTTTCTTTTGTTGATATCGATCGACACCACCCAGTGTCGGTCGATACTCATCACAATTTTTGATTACTTACGTTCTTGACTTTTGTGTTTCAGGTACATGCCTAATCATGAAACTAGAGGGAACAAGAGCACTCCGCTAGTTAATCTATCGTTAGAGAAGCTAGCACGTTTAGAACGCACAAACAGAAAGGCAAAGCAAACATCAGGGATGAACAACCCAGTGGTATTAAGACCTGATGAAGTTGGAGTTCTGAGAGACCGAGAGGATCAAGTGTGCAATGAGAGGTGGCAGCGACTTGATCAATTATACTCGCAACGACAGTTGGTCAATTATACTTTAGTGATTTGAGTTCAAGAACCGTGCGTAACCTGAACCTTTAGATTGGGAATGCTGCAGTTGATCGAGGTAGGACACTTGGTGAGCACAACAGACCTGATCAGTTCTATGCCAATCGAGCTGCGATTCGCATCCCAACTTTTCAGAGGAATGACTTTGAGCTGAAACCTGCGTACTACGCTCTTGTGAGTTAGAATCCTTTCCATGGCCTATCTCATGAACACCCCATGGATCATATCGAGAGGTTCGAAGATTTGGTCACTAGTATGAAGTACAATGGAGTGCCCAATGAGTTCCTCTTCTGCAAACTTTTCCCATACTCTATTAGTGGGGATGCTGCTTATTGGCTGAAGCAGTTGGCTCCTGGTTCGCTAACTACATGGGATGAGACGAAGAATGCATTCCTGAAAAATTTCTATGATGATGCGAGATCCGAGGAGCTCAGGAACAAGGTCTCTCAATTTTCTCAAGGTCCAACAGAGGCACTCAAGGTTGCTTGGATTCGTTTCAAGTCATATCAGAGAGATTGTCTGCATCATGGGTTCACTCTGGTTCAGCTGCGGGGTATTTTCTACAGAGGGATCGATTGGAGGTACCAGATGGCATTGGACGCTGCGAGTAATGGGAACTTCAACACCACGTATCCAGATGATGCGGTTGTGCTGATTGAGAACTTGGCGTCTAGCAATAGCACCAAGAATGCTGATTTCGAGCGGAAGAAGCAGGCTGGATGAATTGATGGATCGCAGATTGCTGAAGTTCAAGCCAAGCTGGATATTCTGATTGGGAAGTCGAAGAAGACTGTACATTTTGCTGATGGAGTCGATAATATCGATGAAGATGAAGTGGAGGATGTTAACTACGTTGGTGGTTCTGGTTTTTAGGGTCAGCGATTTGGGTACAACAACAACCGAAACCTCAACAACAACACTCAGCAAGGTGGGTACAAGTTTGAGGGAAACCAATCTGGTTTTGGAGCGAAACAATTTGTCAAGAAACCACTCCAGAGCAGCGACTTCACTCGCAATTACAAGAACTCTTCGTACCAACTTTTAAAATCCAAAAGTCAGGTCAACTAGCTCTCTAAATTCATTAAGTGAAAACGTGAACTTCTCATCAAAATGATCAAACTAACACAATCGAGGCAATGTATTAAAGGCATTTAGAGGTGAAGTTGAAAGTGTTTCGGATTACCGTAATTTACCTGAGGGTGCGAGATATAATGCAAAACAGCAAGAGAGGAAGGATATAATGATAACCACAGCTCCCACTTACTTCTTCTTGCGTAAAAATGTTGCACTTTCTCATTTTCAAAAAACAGAAGTTTTATGTCATTCCCCCAGACTTAGAATTTTCTTTGGGCTCGGAATGATAGACTTCTCACAAACGAACCATGGATGCCTCATAACTATTTCGACCAACCTATACTCTTTTTAGGCTTTTGTTTCCTTTCTCTTTCGATTCTTTTCGATTTTTTTTTTCGAAAGGGGGAAATGCCTTTTATTGCGATATAGTATTAGGGGAACGAAAAGTTACCATGATTTTGAGTATTTCCAAGGCATAATCAGGCTCTTATGTTTGTTGAATTTACCTCCACCAATCGCGTATTGTCTTCGTCTTTAGTGACTGAAAGCTTTGTCGTTCCTCCCTCTTCGGCGTTTTTGCACATATCTGCACATAAGACACAAAGAGAGTTGCATGAGGATGTAACAATGGTTAAGTTTCGGATGGGGTACCAACTAAAGATGAGTTGACCATTCATGTACGACAAAGAATGGTAAAAGGTAAAAGAACAATGGTGCGTGACCTCGGGAATCAGCATAAGACTCTTGGTATCCCCGAGGCAATTCAAACAAGACGCATGAATACAAAATCGAGTGGCCGAGCCAAACCCAAAATCTCAAATCACACCCACGACAATGAACGGTTTGAAAACCTCATGTAAAATCCCACACCTCGGCAGAACGATTCAACATCATAAAGATACTTCAGCACCTTAGTAACGAAGCACCTCGGGGCCACGATAATTAATTTTTATCTCGGTGCTTCGATAAATCATCTCTCACCTCGGCATAAAATAGAACTTTGTTCTTAACCTCAGGAAAAGAGGATAAACTCGATAATACCACGCCATCATTGACAATTCGAGCACCTCGGCAGTAAAAGCAAGCAGATAATCCGGCGTCACCTCGGTTCGATAGTTAATCTTGATTTATGGATTTTCACCTCATCACAATCGCTGCTGAAACTGACGAGTTGTGGGGCAAACTGTTTGGGTCAGAATTCCCCCTTTCAAGTTTAAAGATCGAAAACGACTAAGTATGGAGATTACAATCATAAACTGAGCCGACCCGAGGAGAGAACTCACCACAGCGAACCCGGCCTGGAGAATGAAAAAAGAAGGACCGAGACTACGGCTGGCCCGACCTCGTCACCTCATCGCCTTGTCACACTGTTTTCAAGTTGGTCCGACCTCGGCATATGATGAAGGATTTTTGCAAGTCTCGGGATCAATTACTCGATATACTATTGCTAGTATAAGAGGTTCAATCCAATGGGTAAGATTTCAAGGCAACAAGAATACAAGGCACTTCTTAAGTTAAGCAAAATAAGCAAGAGTTCTTGTTTAACTAGTGAACTAAGCAACTTAAAATAATAACAAGAAATAGCAACTAAACAAGTTGTAATGCAAGAAATATAAACGAATTCAAGGATGGGTTAATTGATTATAGATTATCCAAGGCTAATCGATGATGCTCAATACTCAAACAAAGCTATCCCTAGGCAATGATCATTAAGTGTGATTAATCCTCTCTCAAGGCGTTAATCACCATGCTAATTACTAATCCAATATCAAACTCTCATATGTAAATTATCAATTAGCAAGCATTAGGTGTAAACAATCAATATCAACCAAATAAACACCCTAGACAACTACTCTCATAGGCTAGGAATGAATGTCTCTTAAATAGTTCATCAAGGCATTTCATCAAACACCTTGTGGGTGTGAAATGCCCCTTGATCTAGATTGGCTCTCTCAAGCCCAATCTAGCATTAAGATCACTAATCAAGAAGACAAACAAGATAATATAACCCTAAGCATCATAAATCAATCTTGGAATCTCCATAAACCTAACTCATCCTTAAACTCTAAGAACTACTCACTAATCACCATGGTTTCAACAAATCTCATAAAAGAAAAGTTAAAACCCATGATCAATTGATTGGATGATTAGAAAATAGAAGATAGATAGATGGAATAAAGAAAACAATACTCAAATTGCATAAATCAAAAGCCTCAATCTCTTAAATATCACTCTTAGAGAGGTTTTTGCTTAAGAAAATACATAACCCCTGAAAATTAGGTTTTTGGGTTTAAGTAGTAAATAGGGACTGACCGGGTGACCCGGGACAAAGCGGGTACCGACCCGGTTGAGTTGGGTACAATTGGTTCGAAGGTCAACACCGATGTCACTCATCGGTGCAACATCTCTGTGTTGGACCTGAGTTTGTGCACCGATGAAGCACAGCGATTTGTGACCTCGGTGTTGAACTTGAAATTGCTTGGTGTTCGTGTGAAACACACCGATGTCATACGTTGGTGTTACACATCGGTGTTAAGGATGATTTCCAACGGGAACTGCACTGATTTGTTGCACTGACTAGTGACCTCAGTGTTGAGGTGAAGCAAGTTTGGAGGAGTGGCACCGATCAGTTACACCGACTTGTGACGTCGGTGTAATCCCCTGAGGCTCCAACACCGATGTCACTGGTCGGTGCTAGACATCGGTGCTAAGGACGATTTCTCTCTGCTTCCACACCGATATGTGACCTCGGTGTGGAGTATGCCAAGCCTCCTCATGCTTTTGGCTTCCTCTCCTTGTTTCCAATCCGATCGGCCTCACGTCCCGAGTCTCGAGTCTTCTCCAAAGTACCTAAAATACGTCCTGAAACACGCGAAACCTCCTAGGACCTAATGCAACATCCTAAACTCTAAAAGTGACCTAAATGCTAAACAAAGCTATGGTTATGCATGTAAATTACTAGAGAATGCAAACTAAAATGCATGCTATAACATTTAAATTATGAGAATATCAACTCCCCCAAACTTATCCTTTTGCTTGTCCTCAAGCAAACAAACACGAGCAAGTAGAGAGAGAGGATAGAGAGCGGGAGCTCAAATCCGCATGTGTCATAAAAAGAATTCAAGTCCAATGTCCAAGTTGCAAATCCTAGGATGCGATCAAACAAGTCTACTCAAAAATAGCTAGCCATATCTATCCGTACATGAATCAAGCCCAAGTCTCAAGCTACACAAGCCTTCCTATCATCCAATCCTTTGACATTTATTTAATAGGTTCAAGTGAATCATGTTTTATGCAAGGCAATCGAATTCATTTGGCTATGGGATGGTTTTGAGATAAAGGTGATCTCAACAAAAGTAGTGGTTTACAAGCAAGGGGGATCTCTCAAAATTAATCAACTAATGCAAAATGGTAAGAGTAAAGCTCAATAGATGCATACAAGGATGACTTCCATCTAACCAATACAAGGATGACTTCCATCTACCCAATGCCTACGAGAACTGGAAGCTGTACAAGGAGAGAACCAAGGCTTATCATGATAAAAAGATCATCTCTAGACATTTCGAGCCGAACGACCATGTACTTCTTTATAACTCTCGTTTGCAATTGTTTCCTGGTAAACTGCGTTCTCGTTGGTCAGGTCTCTTCACAATCAAGGAGGTCATACCACATGGTGCAGTCGTGCTGATTAGTCCTACAGGCGAGGAGTTTACTGTCAATGGACAGAGGGTGAAACACTATTGGGCGAAAGCCGAGATTCCAGCAGGGCAGAGAATGCCTCTGGATGATGCACACAATGCCTGAATGGCGTTACAGTCAAGCTAATGAAGTTAAACGAGCGCTTAGTGAGAGGCAACCCACTAGTGAGTCTGTACATAAGTCTTTTCTTTTTGTATTTTTCGTTTTTGTGTCTTTTGTTTACGTGTGAATCAGATGAAAAAGGTCTGTGTCGACCGATACCATCACTGGTATCGATCGACACCAGGAGAAACAAACACTGCATCGACCAAAAGTCCTTGTATCGATCGACACCAGCAATGGTATCGGTCGATACCCAACGTGCACGTAACTTCTCTGATTTTTCACGTCTTCACTCAGCTGTTTTGGTTTCTTTCACCGACTCTAGACTAGATAACACTGGAGACATTGTTGTTTAAGTCTGGGGGAAGTAGTTGTTGACAGCGTTTTTGTTTTTCTTAGAGTCATAAAATAAAATAAAATAAAAATTTTGTCGTTTTATTGAGTGAAAACTTGTTGGAGATGATGATCATGTGCTTGAGCCAATTGGTCTGATTTTGGTTTTGAGTGACCAGTGTTACATGATCAGTTCTAGATCGACTAATAAAAAATCTAAAGACTGACCAGTTGACTAGAAAACATCCATATCTCCAGCAGAGTTCTTCCAAAGCCTGAGCCAAATTTTTGCATTTCATCAATGTGGTTAGTGTTCATAGAGCTTGATTCATCATTCATATCTGACAAAGGAACCCATGTGTTTAAAGTAATGGTATATCTCTCTCCCCTGTTATAAGTTGATAAATAAGAGCATAAAAGATTAAATGATTTTCTTCTGAGTAGAGGGCTAGGAAAATTTCTAGCGATCTCATTATTCTACTTAAGAGGGAATGATCACACAAAGGTTGAAAGTGAGGTTAGGAAAATTTCTTGTGATACCACTATTCGCTTAAGCCTTTGATACATAGAGAGAGAAGAACCGGGGATTCGGTGGCAAACACCATCAATACTCGCGTTTCAGACCTTAATGTGTATATGCAGATCCAAAAAGGAAGAAAGAACATGATATGAAACAAGTCTGGGGGATAGAAAACAATACCAGAAAGTGTAAAATTGGATGGTTCCTTGTCGTGATATTGTATGAGAAAGAATCTAGAAGGTTCTTGAACATTGGCTGCAGCGATGAATCTGGCGATGAGGGCTTTGTTTGAACAATGATGCGAGATAATGTGTGGATTCTGGAAAAGTTGTGAATGTCTACGGAGAAGTACATGGTGGTTAGATTGAAAGCTGGTTAGGTGACATTTGGGTGCTTGGGAAAAGGATATTTACGATGGTTCATGAACAGGTGAGTCTCTATGTTTTCAAACCTCTTTCTCTGGTTTAGCTTTCTATTTGCTTGAGGGCAAGCAAAGGCTAAGTCTGGGAGAGTTGATATATCATGGTTTTTACCCCTTTTAAGTCATGATATAAGTCCTTTTTATAGATTCTTTCTAGTATTTTGGAGTCTTTTAGAGTCTTTTACAGGTTTTAGCACGTTTGGAGCATAATTTGAGATATTGGAGCTTTCTGGAGCATTTTGGAGAAAGCAGAAGTTCGTGTAGCTAAGTACCCGATTTGAAGCCTACTAGTATCGGTCAATACTCATTGAAGCAGACATGACCCGCAACTTTTTCAAGAGTTGAAGAATTGTAAAATTACCCCAGAAGACTATATTATTTACAAGAAGCCCCAAAACGTGAGTTAGGTTATTTATTAGGATTTTACAGCCACTTTGATGGCTACGCTTTATTCTACTTTGGTTCTTGTGAGAGAGCTTTCGAAGGGAGACAAGTCTGAAACTCTTTTCGTCCGAGAGAACGTTTCGAACCCCTTTTTACTCTTTCTTATTATTTATTCAGTGATTTATTCAAACATGTTTATTGATTCAATTTCCATGTCTCAGTAGATCTCTTGTTAGGTTTAGGGTTTTCTCATAGGGATTTCTTTGAATGCTAGGTTGACTTATTGTTAGGGTTCATAATCTGAATTAGTTCTTCGCCTTATGTTATTCTCAAAGCTAATTCTAGATTGATCACCTAGAACTTAGATCTTAGGTTAATCGATTAGGCACGACAGTGCAATTGAGTAATCTGATAGAACTTAAGGTGAGCAAATTGATTATTCGCAAAGAAATTTGGTTTAATTGATTTGTGAACATATCAAACCTGAACTTTAAAGTTGATTTATTCTTAGGAATTTGCAAAGAGATTTGGGATTCTGAAGTTTAGATTTAGATCATTCTTGCAACGACAGTTGGTCAATTATGCATTAGTGATTTGAGTTCAAGAACCGTGCGGAACCTAAACCCTGATTAGTTAGTTTATATGTATTCATTGATTTCCTGAGAAATACCCTAGGCTTATATTCTCTCCATCGAATTTACAACTCTTTTACTGTTTATTGCTTTTGTTTCATCTGATTTGCTTAGCTTGATTCGATACTATACAATCTATTGTGTGATTTCTCTGAGTTCTTGTGTTCGACCCCTGATATACTGCAGCTACTGCTTTAGTACTTTTAGGGTATTAATTTGAGCATATCAGTACCGACCCGGTTGAGTTGGGTAAAAGTGGTTCGGAGGTCAACACCGGTGTCATTCATCGGTGCAACATCTCGGTGTTGGACATGGGTTTGTGCACCGATGAAGCACACCGATTTGTGACCTAGGTGTTGAACTTGAAATTGCTTGGTGTTTGTGTGAGACACACTGATGTCATACGTCGGTGTTGCACATCGGTGTTAAAGATGATTTCCCCCGGGAGCTGCACCGAAACCTCCTAGGACCTAATGCAACATCATAAACTCTAAAAGGGACCTATATGCTAAACAAATCTATGGTTATGCATGTAAATGACTAGAGAATGCAAACTAAAATGCATGTTAGAACATGTAAATTATGAGAATATCAGCATACTACGACCTCATCACCTCATCACACTGTTCTACAGTTGGCCCGACCTCGCCATACTACAACCTCCTCATCTCGGAACACTCGCCTCGGCCAGCCACCTCATACAAAGCAGGACCGAGCCAATGCTAATTCAATGTAACACATCTCCAAAACCAAACATCGTTCAGAACGAGCCCGATCTGACTCGACGACCAACATAGGACCGAAAGTTGAAACCAAGCCTATCTATTCGAAACGGGCCGAGCTCAGTGTTTTGTGGGCCGAGATCGAGTCCAATATCTCATGGGACGAGACCTTCGTAACAGGCCGAGATCCAGTCTTTCGTAATGGGCCGAGCTAAAGTCCCTTCAAGACGACCTAGTCCATTGATTACCCTAGAAGATGACCTAAGTCGATGGCCGCAAGAAGAAAAAAGGAAATATTCCGAAATACTCTCCGAGATATCCACTTGTGAAATTTGTATAATTAGTGAGCATAATCGTTCGTAGAGAAGGACATTTTTTCCACCCTAGCAAAAACCATTGTACTTGAGAGTTTTACAGAACATCAATAAAAACCATCTTTGGATCTCTTCTCGTGTTTTCATTCGAAAAAACTTATGTTCCCTCAAAATTCTTTTACAAGATTTAGTTGTGCGAGTTTCGACTCCTACAACTAACAAGAATCTCTTTTGCTTGGATCGGTTAAAAGGGTCGACGATGTCCATAGACATTGCATAAATGGATCAGGCGAGGAGATTGATGACATCAGCTCGGTTGGTTAATGAATCGTTGGGGCATGTCGTTGACATTTTTTGCACTTCATGGAGAATTTCTCGCAATCTTTTACTATGGTAGGCCAGTAGTAGTTGTGGCATTTGAGTTTGATTGCTAGCGCTCTTCTGCCAGAATGGTTTCCGCATGAACCGCTATGGACTTCTTCCATAATTCTCCTTGCATGTGAGCCTTCGACGCATTCATTAGTGGTCCACAGAATCTCCTCTTATTAGGATGTATCGGGCTGCTTGAGCTTTGAGTTTTCGGGCAGCCCATTTGTCGGGGCTAACTTCTCCGTCCATTATTTAGGTACAAATTGCTATCATCCATTCTTTGTCGCAGCCATACTTTCCTTCTTGTTGCGTATCTTCTTCCATTTCGACTACATCGTTCTCGTCGGGTGGGGTTTTATGTGGGTCGATTAAATTGACGGCTCTGTTTACGTTGATGCTTGAATGTTCGATGAATTCGACTAGAATGACTCTCTTCAAACCGGGATCAGAAGTTGATGGTAGAGCCGCCAATGCGTCTGCTTGGGTGTTTTCGCCACGGAGTATTCGAGTAAGCTTGAATTTGTTGAATTGGTTGGCTAACTCCTGGACGAATTTTAAGTAGGCTTCCATCCTTTCGTCTATGGCTTCGTGATAATCCCATATTTTACATCTTTTAGCATGCATATTATTTGGTGTTTTGTGTCTCATGCATGTGTCTTGCATAGTTTTTATAGCATTTTGGTATTTATTAGAGTATTAGGTGTTTGCATTAGGTCCTAGTGAGTTCTTGCATTCATTTGGAGTGTTTTTAGGTGTTTTGGAGACATTTAGGATGATTGGAGTGGTTGAGCATCAAGAGAAGGAAGAGCTAATCCGACACGCCGGAAAGATGTGGATGGACGGAAGCCTTCCGATCTCAATCAGCTTCAATGATCTTCATGGAAGTGTTAGAGAAAGACAGGTCCGCCTGGCCGAGACGGTTTCTTCAATACCGAGGTCACTGGTCGGTGCAACTGCTCGGTGTGGAAACAGAGAGAAAATTCCCTTAGTACCGATGTACAATACTAATTTGTGACCTCGGTATTGAAGGGTCTCCACTCCGAATTAGCCTCGGTGGTCTTCACCAAAGTTGTAGCGGAGTGAATCAGCTTTACACAGGAGTTTGAATTGAGGTATTTACTGAAGGTATGTCCGTCTGGTCGAGAGAAGACGATACTGTCTAAATAACTGGACCAACGAAGGCCTTCCGGTATGAATCAACTCAAACGGTCTTCATAAGAGTTGTAGAGGTACGAGTTAGATGTCTACAAGATTTGGATTCAGGTCATTCGGATGTCAGGTTCAGGAGTTATGACCAATTCACTGAAAACGTATCAAAGACTTGACCGGGTCAAAACCCGGTTGTTCCGGATTGACCCGGTCCGACCCAAACTCATTTAAATATTGAAAACCCTTTTTTTTAGATTCAAGTTTCCTTTTCTCTAGAGTTGAGTTTTATCTTAAACTCTTTCTAAGATGATTTTGGATGGATCTACATCATTCATGCCACTCTAGTGAAGGATTCTTCAACCTATCTATATATTATGTTTATTTAATCTTTGTTCTTTATCTTTATGTCTCCTTTTCCCTTGTGTTCTATCTTGTTCTTCATATTTAGGCCTTATGCCCTTTTTTGTTGGATTTTGGATTTTGCTTGATTTTGATGATTTGATGATTGATTCTTGATGCTTATGTTCTTAATCCTTGCTTTCCTTTCTTTCTAAGTGATCCTAGTGCTAGATTGGGCTTGAGAGAGTCAATCTAGATCATAGGGAAAATCATGCACACCAAGTGTTTGATGAAATTCCCCTAGGAGCTTAGTAAGAGATAAACATTCTTAACCTATGAAAGTAGTTGCTTAAGGTGTTTATTGGTTGATTTGAATGTTGATCTAAATGCTTGCTAATCATTTTATCACAAATGAGAGTTTGATCTTGATTAAGTGATTAGTGCCTTGAGAGAGGATTAGTCATAATTAGTGATCTTAACCTAAAGATTAGCATTGATTGTGTGTTAGGCATCGTTAGTCAATTGTCTTGATGATTATATGATGATGATTTATGTTGATCTTTGTTAGGTCCTTCACTTAGGTTGGTTCTCAATGCTAGATTTGATGAGATAAACCAAAGTCTAGAACTACACCTAGATTAGGTAGTTCTAGTTGGCGTGACAAACCAATCTAGAGCTACACCCTATGATTTTTGGTCTCATCCCATGCATTAGGGAGAGATTCGAGTAAACGGTGTTAGTGCTAAATTAGATTTATTCATTCGAGTCTTGAACTTAGGCATTTTACTCCTAGCCGGAGTTTAAATGAATTTCTTGAAACGAATCTTTTGTGAGCTTTTCGTGCCTAGCCAACGATAGTTGATGTCTAGGGTGATTAGTGAACTAAGTGGGATTGGAGGTCAATGCTTGTTAATCATCCTATCACAAACGACGGTTTGTTCTTGATTTGGTGATTAACAAAGTGATTAGTGGTACGATGGTGGATTAGTCAAAATTATGAATCCCATGTTCTAGAATAGTGTTCAATGCAATCTAAGACATCATTGTTTGCTCATTAATCATCTTCTTGATAGTTCATTCCATGATCCAACACTTATATCTTTGTTTTCTTTCTTGCATTTGTTTCCTTAGTTTAAAAAACATAAAAACCCAAAAACATTGCTCTAGCTTAGGAAGTTTCATGCATTCCTAGTGTATTGATCTTAACCTCTTCGGTTCGATCCTCAAATACTACAATGATATGAGTGGACTTGAGGTATATATTAAGAACTAAAAAGTCTATCTATCAATTGGCGCCGTTGCCGGGGAGGTTTAGCATTGATCATTAGGATTTTGATTGTTCTTAAGACTAGAGCTTTTTATTTTCTTTTGTTGCTATATTTTTTCACTTCTCTTGTGAGTTTCATGAAGGGAGTGACAATGAGGAAGCAACCGTCAAGCTAGTGACGTTAAACGCGCCCCTTGGGGACCTCCCCGAGCCTATCCATTGTCGAGCTTGAGACACAAAACAAGAATCAATAAGGGTCTTTTGGGTTAAAGGTCGTGGTATGTGACGGAAGGAGGGCTTGAGCAACAACGTGTCACACTCCTCTCTTCACCATCTCCATTCCGCTAATCTCACTTCTCCTTTGTAAGTATCTCTTTTATTTTGTGTCTTTGCAGTTCATCTTTTGTTTTTGGTCTCTCTCTTGAACTTCTCTCACACCGAGACGTTGTGATTTAATTTTGGGGAGGGACCGGTATCTAACCCTGTGTTTTGTGTCTTATTTTCCTTTTGCATCTTGAGTCTCATGCATTTTCAATAATTTTGAAATTTTTGAATTTTGAAACACAAAAAGAAGCCACTTAGGATGCATTTGCATTTTTACATTGTGTCTAGGATTGCATACTTATGATTCATTGCATATGCATGGGAACAATGATGAATCTTCCTTGTAGAATAGCACTTTAAGAGATCAATTCAATTCCCTCGTTCGTAATTGTTTGATGCATTTAAGTGAGCATGAAAGTAAAGATGCACCATTCTTAGTTCTCATATATCATCATACTTGCCTTGATTGAAGCAAGCTTGAGTTGCATCCAACCCCATTTAAGTGATAACCCTAATCTTGATTTGTAAATATTGTGTTTACGCATCTTTGAATGAATTCGTGGATCACATATACATATTTGGATAATCTTTTCCTTTTTTTACCACTCTTGTTTATCCAAGTAGCCATATCCCATCATTGGAATGGTTTCCCCTACCTTAACCTCAACCTCCTTTCTAGCCATTGTTATTAGTGTGTGAATTGTGAGGCCTTTCTTTCGAACAAACTTGGCAAAACGTGTTAGGTTTAGGGCGACAATAGGGAATTCTCATGTAGACTCAGCTCCATCATCACGGAGTTAATCTAGGAATAGGCTAGTTAGGATGACGTGTATTGGTTCAAGTTTGGGGGAAACGGTTTTGAAACTTGGTGATCGGATATGTGTGGAATGGTAATGTGGATTGGAAAAGATGAAAAAGGAAAAAGGAAAAGGGGATCGAGTTTACATAGATTGGTTGGTGCAAAAATAAAATAACAATAATAGCTCTAAGAATAAGATAGCCTAAAAGATTCAAGGAAAAAAGAAGAAAGCCGAAAAGGCCAAGCATCAAAGATGAGAAGAGGCGTGAACAAATATGAAGAAACAAAGAGCTAAGTCAAAACAAGGAAGCACCAAACCATGACATCAAGGAAGAAGAAGTCGATCCCCAATGTGAGAAGAAGGCGAAGCAAAAACACAAGAAGCATGTGTGGGTTTGAGAAGGCAAAATGCCTTGGGATGAAAATGGTAGCTTAGGTTGTGGGCACAACGGGTTAGAAAGCTTTAGGTTAGAAACACTCTAGGCATTTGGGTAGATGAGAATTCTCCCTTGTATGCATAGGTTGCCTTTTACCTTTAGCATTTTGCTAAAGTTTGTTCATTCCATGAGAGATCCTTGTACTTGATTACCCATGCATGATATTGAGATCACCTTCATCTCATAACCGAACCCTTAGCCAAACGAATTCGATTTGACCTTGAATAAACATGATCCATGGTTACACCACTAATGAATGTTAAGGAATTGGAGAATATGATTGCTTGTGTAGATTGGGGTTTGGATTTGATACATGATGAAATAGGAATGGCTAGCTCATTTGGAGTATACTCACTTGTGCATTTTAGAACTACAATGGTGTAAGCCTCGGTGGTGAGGTCTTAACCGGGATAGTCGTGGGACGAAAGGTAGGCGGTCGCCTTGCCCTTTGGCCGAAAGATGGTCGATGGTGAAGTGACTTGACACGATGGCGATCGCTTCTCTCGTGTGGAGTCGGTGAGTGGGCTGTTGGTGGAGTGAGTACACGACACAGAGGGGAGATGAGTCTCTGATACGGTGCAGGACTTGAGCTTGGTCGAATCCACGAACAAGAACAAGAACAAGAGAAATCGCTTCTCTAGGGAAAATGCGGCGCTTTATTAATAATCAAAAAGGTCACCAAAAATACAAGCTGCAGGGGAACCTTATAAAGGGCTCGTCAGCTGAGTGACCCTTAGGTCAAACGAAAAGTAAAAGACATAAAAACCACAAAGCAAAGAAATACAAATAAGGAAAACCGCATCCCTAGCTAAAAATACAAAATGCATCGTTTCATTAAAGCAAAATAAGGAAAGTATGGCCGCGAATTCTAAACTCTTGTCTTGGCGTCGTTTTGAAGAGTTCTTTAATCGTTGTCGAAGCTTGAAGTCCCTGCAAAGACAGTGTATAATGTAAACAGCTTACATTGAGGTGAAGTGGCCGAAGGTGGCGCATGAGGCGTCTTTGAAGGTGGCTCTGGCCTTGGTGCGTCTTGGACGTGCAGCAGCTTGGTGAAGTCTTCTAGGAGGTCTTCTTGATCATAGAAGTCATCCTCTTCAAGTCCCGACAGCTCCTTAACTTCAACGCTTTCTTTGGCCCGTTGTTGGTCCTTACCGGCTAGGTGGCTTGTGTGTGAAGCAGCTGATTGTTCTGCATCGCTAATAGGGAAACTACTCGACCTGTTAGCTTTAGAATATCCACTTTGTCGAGAGAACTTACCTCCCTCAGTGCTGATTGGATCGTTTGGACGGTCGTATGAGCTTGTCTCCTTTGCTTCGGCTAAAACCGTTTCCGGGTAAGGTCCTTCGGCTAAAATTGATTCCGGGCCTGTATGACTAAAACCACTCGACCGGTTAGTCTTAACATAGTCACTTGGGTGTGAGAACTTACATCCCTCAGTGGAGATCACGTCGTTCGGTCGGTCATTCTGCAAGTGATTTCTTCTCTCGGCTAAACCTCCAAACGGGTTGCCTGGTCCGGGTGAGTTGACGAACGCCTGTATGGCCGTTCCGAGTCTTCTTCCGAGCTGTTTGGCCTTGGAACGGGTCATGGGACCTTCTGGTACGATGGGCATCACAGTTGGGTCGGTTCTAGAGCCGATGTCCTCATCATTCCCTCCCTCTTCAAGTGGTTTTGTCCACAAAACTGGATCTCCTGTATCAAAAGAAGATAAATCAGCAACATTGAACGTATGTGAGATGTTCAACTCACCTGGTAGCTCTAGTTGGTAAGCATTGTCGTTGATTTTGGCTAGAATTTTGAATGGGCCGTCGCCTCTTGGAGCGAGCTTGGATGCGCGCTTGTCCGCGAATCTTTCTTTGGTCATATGTAGCCAGATCCAATCTCCTGGTTCGAATGTGATCTCCTTCCTGCCTTTGTCATGGCTCTTCTTGTACCCTTCGGTTTTCTTCTCAATATTGGCTTTGGCTTTCTCATGCAACTCCTTGATGAGCTCGGCACGTCTAAGCCCGTCTTGGTTAACCTGTTCTACTTGGGGAATTGGCACAAGATCTACTGGAGATAGAGGATTAATTCCATAAACGACTTCAAAAGGAGATAGCTTAGTGGCCGAGTGAACAGCCCTATTATATGCAAATTCTATGAATGGAATGCAATCAAGCCATGTTTTCATGTTGTTACCAAGAGTGGCTCTAAGTAAAGAGCCAAGTGTACGGTTTACCACTTCCGTTTGTCCATCTGTTTGTGGGTGACATGTAGTGGAGAATACGAGCTTGGTCCCTAGCTTCTTCCACAAAGTCCTCCAAAAATGACTCAAAAATTTTGTGTCTCGGTCGGACACTATAGTCCTAGGAATTCCATGTAGGCGCACCACCTCCTTGAAGAACAAATTAGCAATGTTGGTCGCGTCATTTGTCTTGTCACACGGGATGAAGTGTGCCATCTTAGAGAACCGGTCCACAACAACAAAGATGCAATCTTGATGTCGTATCTTGGGAAGTCCTAAAACAAAATCCATAGAAAGGTCTACACATGGGGCGTTAGGAATAGGTAAAGGGAGATAAAGACCGTGAGGATGTGACCTGGATTTGGCTTTGAGGCATCGGACGCATCTAGCACAGTATTTCTTCACGTCTTTCTTGAGGTGTGGCCAATAGAAATGGTCTTTGACTATGGCCAAGGTCTTGTCTACACCGAAGTGTCCCATTAATCCTCCTCCATGTGCTTCACTAAGCACTAACTCCCTCATTGATCCCTGCGGAATACACAAACGTTTACCTCTAAAAAGAAAATCATTTTGGAGATAGAATCGACCGTATATTCCTTTGCCGTGATTAGCGTAGCTTTCTTTGAAATCAGGGTCGTCTTTGTATAGGTCCTTGATGTGCTCAAATCCTAGCACCTTGGCCTCCATTGTTGAAATGAGAGCATGCCTTCTTGATAAGGCATCGGCTACCACATTTTCTTTGCCCTTTTTGTACTTGATGACGTAGGGAAACGTCTCCACAAATTCAAGCCACTTGGCATGTCTTCTTTTGAGTGCGGTCTGACCTCGCAAGTGCTTAAGAGTCTCATGGTCCGTATGAATGATGAACTCCTTGGACAGCAAGTAGTGTTGCCAAGTCTCCAATGCCCGGACAAGAGCGTAGAGCTCCTTGTCATAAGTCGGATAATTCAGCGTGGCTCCACTTAGTTTCTCACTAAAGAAGGCCACGGGTCTTTTCCTTTGATGCAGCACAGCTCCAATTCCTAAGCCGGATGCATCACATTCCACTTCGAACATTTCATCGAAATCGGGCAAAGCAAGAACCGGTGCTTGGGTAAGCCGGTCCTTGAGCTCGTTGAAGGCAGCTTCTTGAGCTGCTCCCCATGTGAATGGCACGTTCTTTTTGATCACAGCTGTGAGTGGGGCAGCAACAGTACTGAAATCCCTCACAAACCGTCGGTAAAAGCTTGCCAAGCCATGGAAGCTCCGAACATGTCCGATAGATGTCGGTGTGGGCCAATCTCTTATGGCCTTGATCTTCTCCTCGTCCACTCGTAGGCCCTGTTCACTCACTACAAAGCCTAAGAAAACAAGTTCATTAGTACAAAATGTGCACTTCTTAAGGTTAGCATAAAGGCCTTCCTTGCGAAGTGATTTAAGCACTAGTTCTAGATGTTTGAGATGATCTTGTAGGTTCTTACTATATATAAGTATGTCATCAAAATAGACCACTACAAATTTACTTATATAGGAACGAAGAACCTGGTTCATTAGTCGCATGAATGTGCTCGGTGCATTGGTCAAGCCGAAAGGCATGACTAGCCACTCGTATAGGCCTTGCTTGGTCTTGAAGGCCGTTTTCCATTCATCTCCTTCACGCATCCTGACTTGGTGGTACCCACTTTTCAAGTCTACTTTTGAGAAAATGGTGGAACCACTTAGCTCGTCAAGCATGTCGTCTAGGCGCGGTATAGGATGCCGGTACTTGATAGTGATATTGTTGATAGCTCGGCAATCTACACACATCCTCCAAGTGCCATCTTTCTTTGGCACTAGCAACACAGGAACAGCACATGGGCTTAGACTTTCTCTTATGTAGCCCTTGTCTAACAAGTCCCGGACTTGTTTCTCCAACTCCTTAGTCTCCTCGGGATTCATTCGGTAGGCAGCTTTATTGGGCAAGGCCGAGCCTGGCACAAGATCTATTTGGTGCTCTATTCCCCGTAGAGGGGGCAGGCCTGGTGGGTTCTCTTCGGGAAAGAGATCTCGGAATTTGCTTAACAAAGCGTCTACTTCCGGCGGCAAGACTAGTTCCCTGTTTTCTGTACTTAGACACTCTTTAAACAACATTAGTAATATAGTGCCTTCGGCACTCATCGCACGGTTTAAACCACCAGCATTGATGTATAGATTAGAGACACTTACCTTGGTCTCCTTGCTCATTCTGGCTTGTAGCTCTTGTACTTCGGTCGGGCTTAAAGGGGCCAAATTGTGCCTTTTCTCCTTATGCATGAAGGAGTAAAAATTGGTTCGGCCATTGTGAATGGCTGCACGGTCAAATTGCCACGGTCTCCCCAGCAGGAGGTGGCCAGCTTGCATGGGCACTACGTCACAAAGCACCTCGTCCTTATACTTACCGACGCTAAAAGGAACACTCACTTGCTCCGTCACTTTGAGCTCCGTAGTGTCATTGAGCCATTGTAGCTTGTATGGCCTAGGATGCTTAGTCTTTTCCAAGCCTAACCTGTCTACCATAAACTTGCTTGCCACATTAGCACAAGATCCTCCGTCTATTACGAGATTACATACCTTGTTGTTAATAGTGCATCGTGTGTGGAACAAGTTTTCCCGTTGAATCTTCTCCTCGGGTTGAACCAGCACGCTAAGTACTCGCCTAGTGACTAGTAGGTCACCGGTATCTGGATACTCAACGTCGTCTGCTTCTCCATCTACTTCTTCTTCCATCTCGTCTTGAGATTCATATCCATCACTCGCCGTAATGATCATGACTCTTTGATTCGGACAGTCCCGAGCATAGTGTCCTCTTCCCTGACATTTAAAACAGGTAATATCACGAGTTCTAGCTTGACTAGTAGTAGGGAACTTACCTTGGTCGGGCCGAGTTGTCTTCGGGAAGTCGCTGGTTCGGCCTTTGAGTCGAGAGTCTATCTCGGCAGCTTTGCCCTTGTCGACCGGCTTGCTGCTAGTTGCTTGCCAAGGCGAGTTGTTCCTGGTCCGGTTGGTGAGTGATGTCTTTCGTTTGATTTGTTGCTCAATTTGCACCGAGAGGTGTAGTAGCTCATGGAGCCCACTATACCTTGTTCTCTCCACCTTTCTAGCTATGCGTTCTTGAAGGCCGTCAATGAATTGAGCCATTAAAGCCTCCTCGGATTCTTCCAACTCCAATGAGTTCATCAATTTTTCGAATTCCTCGAAATACTCCTCTACGGTCCGGTTGCCTTGTGCTAGTTTCCTGAAACGTTTTTGAAGATCACGGTGATAATGATCAGGCACATACCTTAGTCGTAGGAGATATTTCATGTCGTGCCATGTTTGGACCGGCCCAAAAAGTTGCCTTCTCCTCTCGGCCACAGTCCTGTCCCACCATGCGAGTGCATTTTCGGTGAGTTGTGCGGCTGCCAAGGCTATCTTCTTGCCTTCTCCATAACCATAGCACTCGTATATGTACTCCATGCGTCTTTCCCAATCCAAATATACTTCCGGGTTGGATTTTCCTGCAAAAGTAGGCGGTGACAATTTCATGTCGTGATTGGGCTCACGCTCTATCGGCCGGGGCCCTCTAATGGGGTCACGTCTCCTTTGGTTCAGGTGACGTCGGGGGTCCGGGGGAAACTCGTCCTCCATCTCCGGCATGCTGTCACGGTCTTCCGGAATCGCATCATGCCGGTCATTCATGGGAGCATTCCTCCTCGCCGGTTGTTGAGCTTCTTCGGCTCGTCCCGGTTGCGGCTGCTCGAGCTGGCCTAGTCTTTGGCCAAGTCCTCTCAGCTCTTCTCTCATAGCCGTAAGCATCTGCAGCACGGCATCTTGGGGAACGTTGACGGCTTCGTCTTCCATGTCGACGATCCTGTTTTCTTGTTAACACTCAAAGATAAATTCGTCAAATACCGAGTGGCATGCAAGAAAAATTCAGAAAATTTACTTAAACGACTTTAAAAACTTTGCCCAAATTTTTCTAGGTGATCTAACAAAGATATTGAATATTCGGCAAGCCTTAAATTCTCGGGGAAAATTTCTAAAATTCCCCCGGGGAATTTTCCAACACTACAACTAGCGATACGGTAAATTTCCTAATTAGTCGGCAAGTCTTAATACGCGGGGAAAATTTCCTAAACGATCGAGCAAATATTCTGAGCAGTCGGCAAGTCTTAACACGCGGGGAAAACTTCCTAAAATTCCCCCGGGGAAATTTCCCCAAAACTCCCCAAATCGATACGGTAAATATTTTTTTTTTTTTTTTTTTTGAAAATTGCGGAAACAAATATACGACTACTAAACTAAAACCTATATATTTTTTTTTTTTTTTTTGCTTTTCTTAAACTAACACGAAGAACAAAACAGAACTAATAACCATAGCAACAAATTTTTTTTTTTTTTTGAATGAAATAACAACCTATCGATAGATCTATGAAAAAAAAAAAAATACTCGAAGCTAAGAGATAGAAAACCAAAGGTGGAACCTTTGGCTCTGATACCAGATGGTGTAAGCCTCGGTGGTGAGGTCTTAACCGGGATAGTCGTGGGACGAAAGGTAGGCGGTCGCCTTGCCCTTTGGCCGAAAGATGGTCGATGGTGAAGTGACTTGACACGATGGCGATCGCTTCTCTCGTGTGGAGTCGGTGAGTGGGCTGTTGGTGGAGTGAGTACACGACACAGAGGGGAGATGAGTCTCTGATACGGTGCAGGACTTGAGCTTGGTCGAATCCACGAACAAGAACAAGAACAAGAGAAATCGCTTCTCTAGGGAAAATGCGGCGCTTTATTAATAATCAAAAAGGTCACCAAAAATACAAGCTGCAGGGGAACCTTATAAAGGGCTCGTCAGCTGAGTGACCCTTAGGTCAAACGAAAAGTAAAAGACATAAAAACCACAAAGCAAAGAAATACAAATAAGGAAAACCGCATCCCTAGCTAAAAATACAAAATGCATCGTTTCATTAAAGCAAAATAAGGAAAGTATGGCCGCGAATTCTAAACTCTTGTCTTGGCGTCGTTTTGAAGAGTTCTTTAATCGTTGTCGAAGCTTGAAGTCCCTGCAAAGACAGTGTATAATGTAAACAGCTTACATTGAGGTGAAGTGGCCGAAGGTGGCGCATGAGGCGTCTTTGAAGGTGGCTCTGGCCTTGGTGCGTCTTGGACGTGCAGCAGCTTGGTGAAGTCTTCTAGGAGGTCTTCTTGATCATAGAAGTCATCCTCTTCAAGTCCCGACAGCTCCTTAACTTCAACGCTTTCTTTGGCCCGTTGTTGGTCCTTACCGGCTAGGTGGCTTGTGTGTGAAGCAGCTGATTGTTCTGCATCGCTAATAGGGAAACTACTCGACCTGTTAGCTTTAGAATATCCACTTTGTCGAGAGAACTTACCTCCCTCAGTGCTGATTGGATCGTTTGGACGGTCGTATGAGCTTGTCTCCTTTGCTTCGGCTAAAACCGTTTCCGGGTAAGGTCCTTCGGCTAAAATTGATTCCGGGCCTGTATGACTAAAACCACTCGACCGGTTAGTCTTAACATAGTCACTTGGGTGTGAGAACTTACATCCCTCAGTGGAGATCACGTCGTTCGGTCGGTCATTCTGCAAGTGATTTCTTCTCTCGGCTAAACCTCCAAACGGGTTGCCTGGTCCGGGTGAGTTGACGAACGCCTGTATGGCCGTTCCGAGTCTTCTTCTGAGCTGTTTGGCCTTGGAACGGGTCATGGGACCTTCTGGTACGATGGGCATCACAGTTGGGTCGGTTCTAGAGCCGATGTCCTCATCATACAAGCTTGGACGTTGAACATGATTTCTTTTTGTGCTACTTGTGGATTTGAGTTCCCAACTTCAAACCTTTCTCCCTACTTTTTCTTATTTGTTTGCTTGAGGGCAAGCAAAATAGTAAGTTTGGGGGAGTTGATAATCCCATATTTTACATCTTTTAGCATACATATTATTTGGTGTTTTGTGTCTCATGCATGTGTCTTGCATAGTTTTTATAGCATTTTGGTATTTATTAGAGTATTAGGTGTTTGCATTAGGTCCTAGTGAGTTCTTGCATTCATTTGGAGTGTTTTTAGGTGTTTTGGAGACATTTGGGATGATTGGAGTGGTTGAGAATCAAGAGAAGGAAGAGCTCATCCGACACGCCGGAAAGATGTGGTTGGACGGAAGCCTTCCGATCTCAATCAGCTTCAATGATCTTCATGGAAGTTGTAGAGAAAGACAGGTCCTCCTGGCCGAGACGGTTTCTTCAATACCTAGGTCACTGGTCGGTTCAACTGCTCGGTGTGGAAACAGAGAGAAAATTCCCTTAGTACCGATGTACAATACCGATTTGTGACGTCGGTATTGAAGGGTCTCCACTCCGAATTAGCCTCGGTGGTCTTCAGGAAATTTGTAGCGGAGTGAATCAGCTTTACACAGGAGTTTGAATCGAGTTATTTGGACATATGGATAGGGAGATAAGATTGATTTACTGAAGGTATGTCCGTCTGGCCGAGAGAAGACGATACCGTCTATAAAACTGGCAAAACGAAGGCCTTCCGGTATGAATCAACTCAAACGGTCTTCATATGAGTTGTAGAGGTACGAGTTAGATGTCTACAAGAGTTGGATTCAGGTCATTCGGATGTGAGGTTCAGGAGTTATGACCAATTCACTGAAAACGTATCAAAGACTTGACTTGGTCAAAACCCGGTTGTTCCGGATTGACCCGGTCCGACCCAAACTCATTTAAATATTGAAAACCCTTTTTTTTAGATTCAAGTTTCTTTTTCTCTAGAGTTGAGTTTTATCTTAAACTCTTTCTAGATGATTTTGGATGGATCTACATCATTCATGCCACTCTAGTGAAGGATTCTTCAACCTATCTATATGTTATGTTTATTTAATCTTTGTTCTTTATCTTTATGTCTCCTTTTCCCTTGTGTTCTATCTTGTTCTTCATATTTAGGCCTTATGCCCCTTTTTGTTGGATTTTGGATTTTGCTTGATTTTGATGATTTGATGATTGATTCTTGATGCTTATGTTCTTAATCCTTGCTTTCCTTTCTTTCTAAGTGATCCTAGTGCTAGATTGGGCTTGAGAGAGTCAATCTAGATCATAGGGAAAATCATGCACACCAAGTGTTTGATGAAATTCCCCTAGGAGCTTAGTAAGAGATAAACATTCTTAACCTATGAAAGTAGTTGCTTAAGGTTTTTATTGGTTGATTTGAATGTCGATCTAAATGCTTGCTAATCATTTTATCACAAATGAGAGTTTGATCTTGATTAAGTGATTAGTGCCTTGAGAGAGGATTAGTCATAATTAGTGATCTTAACCTAAAGATTAGCATTGATTGTGTGTTAGGCATCGTTAGTCAATTGTCTTGATGATTATATGATGATGATTTATGTTGATCTTTGTTAGGTCCTTCACTTAGGTTGGTTCTCAATGCTAGATTTGATGAGATAAACCAAAGTCTAGAACTACACCTAGATTAGGTAGTTCTAGTTGGCGTGACAAACCAATCTAGAGCTACACCCTAGGATTTTTGGTCTCATCCCATGCATTAGGGAGAGATTCGAGTAAACGGTGTTAGTGCTAGATTAGATTTATTCATTAGAGTCTTGAACTTAGGCATTTTACTCCTAGTCGGAGTTTAAATGAATTGCTTGAAACGAATCTTTTGTGAGCTTTTCGTGCCTAGCCAGCGATAGTTGATGTCTAGGGTGATTAGTGAACTAAGTGGGATTGGAGGTCAATGCTTGTTAATCATCCTATCACAAACGACAGTTTGTTCTTGATTTGGTGATTAACAAAGTGATTAGTGGTACGACGGTGGATTAGTCAAAATTATGAATCCCATGATCTAGGATAGTGTTCAATGCAATCTTAGACATCATTGTTTGCTCATTAATCATCTTCTTGATAGTTCATTCCATGATCCAACACTTATATCTTTGTTTTCTTTCTTGCATTTGTTTCCTTAGTTTAAAAAACATAAAAACCCAAAAACATTGCTCTAGCTTAGGAAGTTTCATGCATTCCTAGTGTATTGATCTTAACCTCTTCGGTTCGATCCTCAAATACTACAATGATATGAGTGGACTTGAGGTATATATTAAGACCTAAAAAGTCTATCTATCAATTGGCGCCGTTGCCGGGGAGGTTTAGCATTGATCATTAGGATTTTGATTGTTCTTAAGACCAGAGCTTTTTATTTTCTTTTGTTGCTATATTTTTTCACTTCTCTTGTGAGTTTCATGAAGGGAGTGACAATGAGGAAGCAACTGTCAAGCTAGTGACGTTAAACGCGCCCCTTGGGTACCTCCCCGAACCTATCCATTGTCGAGCTTGAGACACAAAACAAGAATCAATAAGGGTCTTTTGGGTTAAAGGTCGTGGTATGTGACGGAAGGAGGGCTTGAGCAACAACGTGTCACACTCCTCTCTTCACCATCTCCATTCTGCTAATCTCACTTCTCCTTTGTAAGTATCTCTTTTCTTTTGAGCCTTTGCAGTTCATCTTTTGTTTTTGGTCTCTCTCTTGAACTTCTCTCACACCGAGACGTTGTGATTTAAGTTTGGGGAGGGACCGGTATCTAACCCTGTGTTTTGTGTCTTATTTTCCTTTTGCATCTTGAGTCTCATGCATTTTCAATAATTTTGAAATTTTTGAATTTTGAAACACAAAAAGAAGCCACTTAGGATGCATTTGCATTTTCACATTGAGTCTAGGATTGCATACTTATGATTCATTGCATATGCATGGGAACAATGATGAATCTTCCTTGTAGAATAGCACTTTAAGAGATCAATTCAATTCCCTCGTTCGTAATTGTTTGATGCATTTAAGTGAGCATGAAAGTAAAGATGCACCATTCTTAGTTCTCATATATCATCATACTTGCCTTGATTGAAGCAAGCTTGAGTTGCATCCAACCCCATTTAAGTGATAACCCTAATCTTGATTTGTAAATATTGTGTTTATGCATCTTTGAATGAATTCGTGGATCACATATACATATTTGGATAATCTTTTCCTTTTTTTTACCACTCTTGTTTATCCAAGTAGCCATATCCCATCATTGGAATGGTTTCCCCTACCTTAACCTCAACCTCCTTTCTAGCCATTGTTATTAGTGTGTGAATTGTGAGGCCTTTCTTTCGAACAAACTTGGCAAAACGTGTTAGGTTTAGGGCGACAAGAGGGAATTCTCATGTAGACTCAGCTCCATCATCACTGAGTTAATCTAGGAATAGGCTAGTTATGATGACATGTATTGGTTCAAGTTTGGGGGAAACGGTTTTGAAACTTGGTGATCGGATATGTGTGGAATGGTAATGTGGATTGGAAAAGATGAAAAAGGAAAAAGGAAAAGGGGATCGAGTTTACATAGATTGGTTGGTGCAAAAATAAAATAACAAGACTAGCTCTAAGAATAAGATAGCCTAAAAGATTCAAGGAAAAAAGAAGAAAGCCGAAAAGGCCAAGCATCAAAGATGAGAAGAGGCGTGAACAAATATGAAGAAACAAAGAGCTAAGTCAAAACAAGGAAGCACCAAACCATGACATCAAGGAAGAAGAAGTCGATCCCCAATGTGAGAAGAAGGCGAAGCAAAAACACAAGAAGCATGTGAGGGTTTGAGAAGGCAAAATGCCTTGGGATGAAAATGGTAGCTTAGGTTGTGGGCACAACGGGTTAGAAAGCTTTAGGTTAGAAACACTCTAGGCATTTGGGTAGATGAAAATTCTCCCTTGTATGCATAGGTTGCCTTTTACCTTTAGCATTTTGCTAAAGTTTGTTCATTCCATGAGAGATCCTTGTACTTGATTACCCATGCATGATATTGAGATCACCTTCATCTCATAACCGAACCCTTAGCCAAACGAATTCGATTTGACCTTGAATAAACATGATCCATGGTTACACCACTAATGAATGTTAAGGGATTGGAGAATATGATTGCTTGTGTAGATTGGGGTTTGGATTTGATACATGATGAAATAGGAATGGCTAACTCAATTGGAGTAGACTCACTTGTGCATTTTAGAACTACAAGCTTGGACGTTGAACATGATTTCTTTTTGTGCTACTTGTGGATTTGAGTTCCCAACTTCAAACCTTTCTCCCTACTTTTTCTTATTTGTTTGCTTGAGGGCAAGCAAAAGAGTAAGTATGGGGGAGTTGATAATCCCATATTTTACATCATTTAGCATACATATTATTTGGTGTTTTGTGTCTCATGCATGTGTCTTGCATAGTTTTTATAGCATTTTGGTATTTATTAGAGTATTAGGTGTTTGCATTAGGTCCTAGTGAGTTCTTGCATTCATTTGGAGTGCTTTTAGGTGTTTTGGAGACATTTGGGATGATTGGAGTGGTTGAGCATCAAGAGAAGGAAGAGCTCATCCGACACGCCGGAAAGATGTGGCTGGACGGAAGCCTTCCGATCTCAATCAGCTTCAATGATCTTCATGGAAGTTGTAGAGAAAGACAGGTCCGCCTGGCCGAGATGGTTTCTTCAATACCTAGGTCACTGGTCGGTTCAACTGGTCGGTGCGGAAACAGAGAGAAAATTCCCTTAGTACCGATGTACAATACCGATTTGTGACGTCGGTATTGACGGTCTCCACTCCGAATTAGCCTCGATGGTCTTCAGGAAATTTGTAGCGGAGTGAATCAGCTTTACACAGGAGTTTGAATCGAGTTATTTGGACATATGTATAGGGAGAAAAGATTGATTTACTGAAGGTATGTCTGTCTGGCCGAGAGAAGACGATACCGTCTAAATAACTGGCAAAACGAAGGCCTTCCGGTATGAATCAACTCAAACGGTCTTCATAAGAGTTGTAGAGGTACGAGTTAGATGTCTACAAGAGTTGGATTCAGGTCATTCGGATGTTAGGTTCAAGAGTTATGACCAATTCACTGAAAACGTATCAAAGACATGACCGGGTCAAAACCCGGTTGTTCCGGATTCACCCGGTCCGACCCAAACTCATTTAAATATTGAAAAGCCTTTTTTTAGATTCAAGTTTCCTTTTCTCTAGAGTTGAGTTTTATCTTAAACTCTTTCTAAGATGATTTTGGATGGATCTACATCATTCATGCCACTCTAGTGAAGGATTCTTCAACCTATATATATATTATGTTTATTTAATCTTTGTTCTTTATCTTTATGTCTCCTTTTCCCTTGTGTTCTATCTTGTTCTTCATATTTAGGCCTTATGCCCTTTTTTGTTGGATTTTGGATTTTGCTTGATTTTGATGATTTGATGATTGATTCTTGATGCTTATGTTCTTAATCCTTGCTTTCCTTTCTTTCTAAGTGATCCTAGTGCTAGATTGGGCTTGAGAGAGTCAATCTAGATCATAGGGAAAATCATGCACACCAAGTGTTTGATGAAATTCCCCTAGGAGCTTAGTAAGAGATAAACATTCTTAACCTATGAAAGTAGTTGCTTAAGGTGTTTATTGGTTGATTTGAATGTCGATCTAAATGCTTGCTAATCATTTTATCACAAATGAGAGTTTGATCTTGATTAAGTGATTAGTGCCTTGAGAGAGGATTAGTCATAATTAGTGATCTTAACCTAAAGATTAGCATTGATTGTGTGTTAGGCATCGTTAGTCAATTGTCTTGATGATTATATGATGATGATTTATGTTGATCTTTGTTAGGTCCTTCACTTAGGTTGGTTCTCAATGCTAGATTTGATGAGATAAACCAAAGTCTAGAACTACACCTAGATTAGGTAGTTCTAGTTGGCGTGACAAACCAATCTAGAGCTACACCCTAGGATTTTTGGTCTCATCCCATGCATTAGGGAGAGATTCGAGTAAACGGTGTTAGTGCTAGATTAGAGTTATTCATTCGAGTCTTGAACTTAGGCATTTTACTCCTAGCCGGAGTTTAAATGAATTGCTTGAAACGAATCTTTTGTGAGCTTTTCGTGCCTAGCCAACGATAGTTGATGTCTAGGGTGATTAGTGAACTAAGTGGGATTGGAGGTCAATGCTTGTTAATCATCCTATCACAAACGACGGTTTGTTCTTGATTTGGTGATTAACAAAGTGATTAGTGGTACGACGGTGGATTAGTCAAAATTATGAATCCCATGTTCTAGGATAGTGTTCAATGCAATCTTAGACATCATTGTTTGCTCATTAATCATCTTCTTGATAGTTCATTCCATGATCCAACACTTATATCTTTGTTTTCTTTCTTGCATTTGTTTCCTTAGTTTAAAAAACATAAAAACCCAAAAACATTGCTCTAGCTTAGGAAGTTTCATGCATTCCTAGTGTATTGATCTTAACCTCTTCGGTTCGATCCTCAAATACTACAATGATATGAGTGGACTTGAGGTATATATTAAGACCTAAAAAGTCTATCTATCAATTGGCGCCGTTGCCGGGGAGGTTTAGCATTGATCATTAGGATTTTGATTGTTCTTAAGACTAGAGCTTTTTATTTTCTTTTGTTGCTATATTTTTTCACTTCTCTTGTGAGTTTCATGAAGGGAGTGACAATGAGGAAGCAACCGTCAAGCTAGTGACGTTAAACGCGCCCCTTGAGGACCTCCCCGAGCCTATCCATTTTCGAGCTTGAGACACAAAACAAGAATCAATAAGGGTCTTTTGGGTTAAAGGTCGTGGTATGTGACGGAAGGAGGGCTTGAGCAACAACGTGTCACACTCCTCTCTTCACCATCTCCATTCCGGTAATCTCACTTCTCCTTTGTAAGTATCTCTTTTCTTTTGAGTCTTTGCAGTTCATCTTTTGTTTTTGGTCTCTCTCTTGAACTTCTCTCACACCGAGACGTTGTGATTTAAGTTTGGGGAGGGACCGGTATCTAACCCTGTGTTTTGTGTCTTATTTTCCTTTTGCATCTTGAGTCTCATGCATTTTCAATAATTTTGAAATTTTTGAATTTTGAAACACAAAAAGAAGCCACTTAGGATGCATTTGCATTTTTACATTGAGTCTAGGATTGCATACTTATGATTCATTGCATATGCATGGGAACAATGATGAATCTTCCTTGTAGAATAGCACTTTAAGAGATCAATTCAATTCCCTCGTCCGTAATTGTTTGATGCATTTAAGTGAGCATGAAAGTAAATATGCACCATTCTTAGTTCTCATATATCATCATACTTGCCTTGATTGAAGCAAGCTTGAGTTGCATCCAACCCCATTTAAGTGATAACCCTAATCTTGATTTGTAAATATTGTGTTTATGCATCTTTGAATGAATTCGTGGATCACATATACATATTTGGATAATCTTTTCCTTTTTTTTGCCACTCTTGTTTATCCAAGTAGCCATATCCCATCATTGGAATGGTTTCCCCTACCTTAACCTCAACCTCCTTTCTAGCCATTGTTATTAGTGTGTGAATTGTGAGGCCTTTCTTTCGAACAAACTTGGCAAAACGTGTTAGGTTTAGGGCGACAAGAGGGAATTCTCATGTAGACTCAGCTCCATCATCACGGAGTTAATCTAGGAATAGGCTAGTTAGGATGACGTGTATTGGTTCAAGTTTGGGGGAAACGGTTTTGAAACTTGGTGATCGGATATGTGTGGAATGGTAATGTGGATTGGAAAAGATGTAAAAGGAAAAAGGAAAAAGGAAAAAGGAAAAAGGAAAAAGGAAAAAGGAAAAAGGAAAAGGGGATCGAGTTTACATAAATTGGTTGGTGCAAAAATAAAATAACAAGACTAGCTCTAAGAATAAGATAGCCTAAAAGATTCAAGGAAAAAAGAAGAAAGCCGAAAAGGCCAAGCATCAAAGATGAGAAGAGGCGTGATCAAATATGAAGAAACAAAGAGCTAAGTCAAAACAAGGAAGCACCAAACCATGACATCAAGGAAGAAGAAGTCGATCCCCAATGTGAGAAGAAGGCGAAGCAAAAACACAAGAAGCATGTGTGGGTTTGAGAAGGCAAAATGCCTTGGGATGAAAATGGTAGCTTAGGTTGTGGGCACAACGGGTTAGAAAGCTTTAGGTTAGAAACACTCTAGGCATTTGGGTAGATGAGAATTCTCCCTTGTATGCATAGGTTGCCTTTTACCTTTAGCATTTTGCTAAAGTTTGTTCATTCCATGAGAGATCCTTGTACTTGATTACCCATGCATGATATTGAGATCACCTTCATCTCATAACCGAACCCTTAGCCAAACGAATTCGATTTGACCTTGAATAAACATGATCCATGGTTACACCACTAATTAATGTTAAGGGATTGGAGAATATGATTGCTTGTGTAGATTGGGGTTTGGATTTGATACATGATGAAATAGGAATGGCTAACTCATTTGGAGTAGACTCACTTGTGCATTTTAGAACTACAAACTTGGACGTTGAACATGATTTCTTTTTGTGCTACTTGTGGATTTGAGTTCCCAACTTCAAACCTTTCTCCCTACTTTTTCTTATTTGTTTGCTTGAGGGCAAGCAAAAGAGTAAGTTTGGGGGAGTTGATAATCCCATATTTTACATCTTTTAGCATACATATTATTTGGTGTTTTGTGTCTCATGCATGTGTCTTACATAGTTTTTATAGCATTTTGGTATTTATTAGAGTATTAGGTGTTTGCATTAGGTCCTAGTGAGTTCTTGCATTCATTTGGAGTGTTTTTAGGTGTTTTGGAGACATTTGGGATGATTGGAGTGGTTGAGCATCAAGAGAAGGAAGAGCTCATCCGACACGCCGGAAAGATGTGGCTGGACGGAAGCCTTCCGATCTCAATTAGCTTCAATGATCTTCATGGAAGTTGTAGAGAAAGACAGGTCCGCCTGGCCGAGACGGTTTCTTCAATACCTAGGTCACTGGTCGGTTCAACTGCTCGGTGTGGAAACAGAGAGAAAATTCCCTTAGTACCGATGTACAATACCGATTTGTGACGTCGGTATTGAAGGTCTCCACTCCGAATTAGCCTCGGTGGTCTTCAGGAAATTTGTAGCGGAGTGAATCAGCGTTACACAGGAGTTTGAATCGAGTTATTTGGACATATGGATAGGGAGATAAGATTGATTTACTGAAGGTATGTCCGTCTGGCCGAGAGAAGACGATACCGTCTAAATAACTGGCAAAACGAAGGCCTTCCGGTATGAATCAACTCAAACGGTCTTCATAAGAGTTGTAGAGGTACGAGTTAGATGTCTACAAGAGTTGGATTCAGGTCATTCGGATGTCAGGTTCAGGAGTTATGACCAATTCACTGAAAACGTATCAAAGACTTGACCGGGTCAAAATCCGGTTGTTCCGGATTGACCCGGTCCGACCCAAACTCATTTAAATATTGAAAACCCTTTTTTTTTAGATTCAAGTTTCCTTTTCTCTAGAGTTGAGTTTTATCTTAAACTCTTTCTAAGATGATTTTGGATGGATCTACATCATTCATGCCACTCTAGTGAAGGATTCTTCAACCTATCTATATCTTATGTTTATTTAATCTTTGTTCTTTATCTTTATGTCTCCTTTTCCCTTGTGTTCTATCTTGTTCTTCATATTTAAGCCTTATGCCCTTTTTTGTTGGATTTTGGATTTTGTTTGATTTTGATGATTTGATGATTGATTCTTGATGCTTATGTTCTTAATCCTTGCTTTCCTTTCTTTCTAAGTGATCCTAGTGCTAGATTGGGCTTGAGAGAGTCAATCTAGATCATAGGGAAAATCATGCACACCAAGTGTTTGATGAAATTCCCCTAGGAGCTTAGTAAGAGATAAACATTCTTAACCTATGAAAGTAGTTGCTTAAGGTGTTTATTGGTTGATTTGAATGTTGATCTAAATGCTTGCTAATCATTGTATCACAAATGAGAGTTTGATCTTGATTAAGTGATTAGTGCCTTGCGAGAGCATTAGTCATAATTAGTGATCTTAACCTAAAGATTAGCATTGATTGTGTGTTAGGCATCGTTAGTCAATTGTCTTGATGATTATATGATGATGATTTATGTTGATCTTTGTTAGGTCCTTCACTTAGGTTGGTTCTCAATGCTAGATTTGATGAGATAAACCAAAGTCTAGAACTACACCTAGATTAGGTAGTTCTAGTTGGCGTGACAAACCAATCTAGAGCTACACCCTAGGATTTTTGGTCTCATCCCATGCATTAGGGAGAGATTCGAGTAAACGGTGTTAGTGCTAGATTAGATTTATTCATTCGAGTCTTGAACTTAGGCATTTTACTCCTAGCCGGAGTTTAAATGAATTGCTTGAAACGAATCTTTTGTGAGCTTTTCGTGCCTAGCCAACGATAGTTGATGTCTATGGTGATTAGTGAACTAAGTGGGATTGGAGGTCAATGCTTGTTAATCATCCTATCACAAACGACGGTTTGTTCTTGATTTGGTGATTAACAAAGTGATTAGTGGTACGACGGTGGATTAGTCAAAATTATGAATCCCATGTTCTAGGATAGTGTTCAATGCAATCTTAGACATCATTGTTTGCTCATTAATCATCTTTTTGATAGTTCATTCCATGATCCAAAACTTATATCTTTGTTTTCTTTCTTGCATTTGTTTCCTTAGTTTAAAAAACAGAAAAACCCAAAAACATTGCTCTAGCTTAGGAAGTTTCATGCATTCCTAGTGTATTGATCTTAACCTCTTCGGTTCGATCCTCAAATACTACAATGATATGAGTGGACTTGAGGTATATATTAGGACCTAAAAAGTCTATCTATCAATTGGCGCCGTTGCCGGGGAGGTTTAGCATTGATCATTAGGATTTTGATTGTTCTTAAGACTAGAGCTTTTTATTTTCTTTTGTTGCTATATTTTTTCACTTCTCTTGTGAGTTTCATGAAGGGAGTGACAATTAGGAAGCAACCGTCAAGCTAGTGACGTTAAACGCGCCCCTTGGGGACCTCCCCGAGCCTATCCATTGTCGAGCTTGAGACACAAAACAAGAATCAATAAGGGTCTTTTGGGTTAAAGGTCGTGGTATGTGACGGAAGGAGGGCTTGAGCAACAACGTGTCACACTCCTATCTTCACCATCTCCATTCCGCTAATCTCACTTCTCCTTTGTAAGTGTCTCTTTTCTTTTGAGTCTTTGCAGTTCATCTTTTGTTTTTGGTCTCTCTCTTGAACTTCTCTCACACCGAGACGTTGTGATTTAAGTTTGGGGAGGGACCGGTATCTAACCCTGTGTTTTGTGTCTTATTTTCCTTTTGCATCTTGAGTCTCATGCATTTTCAATAATTTTGAAATTTTTGAATTTTGAAACACAAAAAGAAGCCACTTAGGATGCATTTGCATTTTTACATTGAGTCTAGGATTGCATACTTATGATTCATTGCATATGCATGGGAACAATGATGAATCTTCCTTGTAGAATAGCACTTTAAGAGATCAATTCAATTCCCTCGTTCGTAATTGTTTGATGCATTTAAGTGAGCATGAAAGTAAAGATGCACCATTCTTAGTTCTCATATATCATCATACTTGCCTTGATTGAAGCAAGCTTGAGTTGCATCCAACCCCATTTAAGTGATAACCCTAATCTTGATTTGTAAATATTGTGTTTATGCATCTTTGAATGAATTCGTGGATCACATATACATATTTGGATAATCTTTTCCTTTTTTTTTACCACTCTTGTTTATCCAAGTAGCCATATCCCATCATTGGAATGGTTTCCCCTACCTTAACCTCAACCTCCTTTCTAGCCATTGTTATTAGTGTGTGAATTGTGAGGCCTTTCTTTCGAACAAACTTGGCAAAACGTGTTAGGTTTAGGGCGACAAGAGGGAATTCTCATGTAGACTCTGCTCCATCATCACAGAGTTAATCTTGGAATAGGCTAGTTAGGATGACGTGTATTGGTTCAAGTTTGGGGGAAACAGTTTTGAAACTTGGTGATCGGATATGTGTGGAATGGTAATGTGGATTGGAAAAGATGAAAAAGTAAAAAGGAAAAAGGAAAAGGGGATCTAGTTTACATAAATTGGTTGGTGCAAAAATAAAATAACAAGACTAGCTCTAAGAATAAGATAGCCTAAAAGATTCAAGGAAAAAAGAAGAAAGCCGAAAAGGCCAAGCATCAAAGATGAGAAGAGGCGTGAACAAATATGAAGAAACAAAGATCTAAGTCAAAACAAGGAAGCACCAAACCATGACATCAAGGAAGAAGAAGTCGATCCCCAATGTGAGGAGAAGGCGAAGCAAAAACACAAGAAGCATGTGTGGGTTTGAGAAGGCAAAATGCCTTGGGATGAAAATGGTAGCTTAGGTTGTGGGCACAACGGGTTAGAAAGCTTTAGGTTAGAAACACTCTAGGCATTTGGGTAGATGAGAATTCTCCCTTGTATGCATAGGTTGCCTTTTACCTTTAGCATTTTGCTAAAGTTTGTTCATTCCATGAGAGATCCTTGTACTTGATTACCCATGCATGATATTGAGATCACCTTCATCTCATAACCGAACCCTTAGCCAAACGAATTCGATTTGACCTTGAATAAACATGATCCATGGTTACACCACTAATTAATGTTAAGGGATTGGAGAATATGATTGCTTGTGTAGATTGGGGTTTGGATTTGATACATGATGAAATAGGAATGGCTAACTCATTTGGAGTAGACTCACTTGTGCATTTTAGAACTACAAACTTGGACGTTGAACATGATTTCTTTTTGTGCTACTTGTGGATTTGAGTTCCCAACTTCAAACCTTTCTCCCTACTTTTTCTTATTTGTTTGCTTGAGGGCAAGCAAAAGAGTAAGTTTGGGGGAGTTGATAATCCCATATTTTACATCTTTTAGCATACATATTATTTGGTGTTTTGTGTCTCATGCATGTGTCTTACATAGTTTTTATAGCATTTTGGTATTTATTAGAGTATTAGGTGTTTGCATTAGGTCCTAGTGAGTTCTTGCATTCATTTGGAGTGTTTTTAGGTGTTTTGGAGACATTTGGGATGATTGGAGTGGTTGAGCATCAAGAGAAGGAAGAGCTCATCCGACACGCCGGAAAGATGTGGCTGGACGGAAGCCTTCCGATCTCAATTAGCTTCAATGATCTTCATGGAAGTTGTAGAGAAAGACAGGTCCGCCTGGCCGAGACGGTTTCTTCAATACCTAGGTCACTGGTCGGTTCAACTGCTCGGTGTGGAAACAGAGAGAAAATTCCCTTAGTACCGATGTACAATACCGATTTGTGACGTCGGTATTGAAGGTCTCCACTCCGAATTAACCTCGGTGGTCTTCAGGAAATTTGTAGCGGAGTGAATCAGCGTTACACAGGAGTTTGAATCGAGTTATTTGGACATATGGATAGGGAGATAAGATTGATTTACTGAAGGTATGTCCGTCTGGCCGAGAGAAGACGATACCGTCTAAATAACTGGCAAAACGAAGGCCTTCCGGTATGAATCAACTCAAACGGTCTTCATAAGAGTTGTAGAGGTACGAGTTAGATGTCTACAAGAGTTGGATTCAGGTCATTCGGATGTCAGGTTCAGGAGTTATGACCAATTCACTGAAAACGTATCAAAGACTTGACCGGGTCAAAATCCGGTTGTTCCGGATTGACCCGGTCCGACCCAAACTCATTTAAATATTGAAAACCCTTTTTTTTTAGATTCAAGTTTCCTTTTCTCTAGAGTTGAGTTTTATCTTAAACTCTTTCTAAGATGATTTTGGATGGATCTACATCATTCATGCCACTCTAGTGAAGGATTCTTCAACCTATCTATATCTTATGTTTATTTAATCTTTGTTCTTTATCTTTATGTCTCCTTTTCCCTTGTGTTCTATCTTGTTCTTCATATTTAAGCCTTATGCCCTTTTTTGTTGGATTTTGGATTTTGTTTGATTTTGATGATTTGATGATTGATTCTTGATGCTTATGTTCTTAATCCTTGCTTTCCTTTCTTTCTAAGTGATCCTAGTGCTAGATTGGGCTTGAGAGAGTCAATCTAGATCATAGGGAAAATCATTCACACCAAGTGTTTGATGAAATTCCCCTAGGAGCTTAGTAAGAGATAAACATTCTTAACCTATGGAAGTAGTTGCTTAAGGTGTTTATCGGTTGATTTGAATGTTGATCTAAATGCTTGCTAATCATTTTATCACAAATGAGAGTTTGATCTTGATTAAGTGATTAGTGCCTTGAGAGAGGATTAGTCATAATTAGTGATATTAACCTAAAGATTAGCATTGATTGTGTGTTAGGCATCGTTAGTCAATTGTCTTGATGATTATATGATGATGATTTATGTTGATCTTTGTTAGGTCATTCACTTAGGTTGGTTCTCAATGCTAGATTTGATGAGATAAACCAAAGTCTAGAACTACACCTAGATTAGGTAGTTCTAGTTGGCGTGACAAACCAATCTAGAGCTACACGCTATGATTTTTGGTCTCATCCCATGCATTAGGGAGAGATTCGAGTAAACGGTGTTAGTGCTAGATTAGATTTATTCATTCTAGTCTTGAACTTAGGCATTTTACTCCTAGCCGGAGTTTAAATGAATTGCTTGAAACGAATCTTTTGTGAGCTTTTCGTGCCTAGCCAACGATAGTTGATGTCTAGGGTGATTAGTGAACTAAGTGGGATTGGAGGTCAATGCTTGTTAATCATCCTATCACAAACGACGGTTTGTTCTTGATTTGGTGATTAACAAAGTGATTAGTGGTACGACGGTGGATTAGTCAAAATTATGAATCCCATGTTCTAGGATAGTGTTCAATGCAATCTTAGACATCATTGTTTGCTCATTAATCATCTTCTTGATAGTTCATTCCATGATCCAACACTTATATCTTTGTTTTCTTTCTTGCATTTGTTTCCTTAGTTTAAAAAACATAAAAACCCAAAAACATTGCTCTAGCTTAGGAAGTTTCATGCATTCCTAGTGTATTGATCTTAACCTCTTCGGTTCGATCCTCAAATACTACAGTGATATGAGTGGACTTGAGGTATATATTAAGACCTAAAAAGTCTATCTATCACTTCGTACTCTCCATTGAATTGATTTGCAACTAGCTGGGAATCGAAAAACGCGTGGATGTCTGGATTTTGATATCTTGGGGAGCTTTAGGCTGGCTATCAGTAATTTGTACTCTGCTTCGTTGTTTAATGCGGAGAAAGCCAAACAAAACGATTGCTCCAAGATTTCGCCAGTTGGCGATGTTAGACGAATTCCTACTCCGGAACCTTGTTTTGAGGATGAGTCGTCGATGTGAAGGGTCCACACGGAGCTTGGTGTTGGCTCTTCTACTCCTTCTGCTGGGAGATCGATTAGAAAACCTCCCAACACTTGAGATTTGGTGCATGTTCTATTATGGTATTCGATGTCGTACTCGCTGAGTTCTACGGCCCATTTTGCTAGTCTTCCTGATTGGCGCAGACTATGCAAGATAGTGCATAGGGAAAAGGTGGCCAGCACCACGATAGAGTGTGATTGAAAGTACAGTCTCAGCTTTCGAGCGGACAAGACCACTGCGAGGGCCAGTTTCTCTATTTGCGGGTATCGCGTTTCTGCGTATGTCAAGGTTTGGCTGACGTAAAATATAGGCTTATGCTCGCCTTTGTTCTTCTCTGATGAGCACTCTACTGACTGATGTGGTAGAAATGGCGATGTAAATGAATAACGGCTCTCCTTCGACAGGTTTGGCAAGTATTGTAGGGCTTGCTAGATATCTCTTCATCTCCTGGAAATCTTATTCGGATCGATCGGTCCACTCGAATTTTTTATTGCCTCGGAGGGGGTCGTAAAAGGGAAGACACTTGTCGGTAGATCGAGAGATGAATCGGTTCAGCGCTCTGATGCGTCCTATCAACCGTTGCACCTCGCGTTTTGTTTTTGGCGATACCATTTCTATCAGGGCGTCGATCTGCTTCAGATTTGCCTAGATGCCTCGGTGAGTTACCATGTACCAAAGGAATTCGCCCGATGTCACGGCAAATCTACACTTCTTCGTGTTCAGCTTCATGTTATGTAGGTTTAATTGTTTGAAACAATCTCGGAGGTGTGCCACGTGATTCTCTTCGTCGAGTGACTTGACCAACATATTGTCTATGTAGACCTCCATCGTTTTCCCGAGTATTTCCGCGAACATCATGGTTGTAAGTTGGTAGGTTTCTCTAGCATTCTTGAGTCCGGAAGGCATCACCTTGTAGCAATAGATCCCTCGATCCGTTATGAAGGCTGTCTTTTCTTTTTTTTCATTGGGATTCATCAAGATCTGATTGTATTCAGAGAAAGCGTCCATGAATGATAAGAGTTTATTGCCCGTTGTTGCTTCGACGAGGCAATCGATGTGTGGTAGTGGGAAGCTATCTCTTGGACACACTTTGTTTAGATCAGTAAAGTCCATGTATACCCGCCATTTGCCATTCTTCTTCTTAACCATGACGGGGTTGGCGAGCCAATCATGGTACTTTGCTTCTAAAATCGAACCAACTTTCAGCAGCCGCTCCACATCGTCGTTGACGGATTTATCTCGTTCATGTCCCAACTTTCATCTTTTCTGCTTCATAGGCTTGAACATTGGATCTACGTTTAGCTCATGGCAAGTGACATCGATGTTGATGCCCTATCTTATGCTACACAGGCAAATATTTGCACATTTTCTTTCAAGAAGGTGATTAGCTCGGCTTGAATTGCTTCGTTCTGTGTAGCCCCGATTTCCACCTATCCCCACGGACGGCGCCAAATTGTGGGAGTCGAAACTCGCACAACCAAATTCTTGTAAGGATTTTTAGAGGGAACAGAAGTTTCTAAGATCGAAACACGAGAACAAAGATACAAAGATGGATTTTCTTATTACTGTTTAGGAAGCGATTACGTACAAGATATATTTCTAAGTGTTTTTCTCGGTCAAAGCGTGTCTTGAATCTTTGCCTTGGCCCATGAAAGATGAACCTCACTTCGGCCCATGAATCTTTGCCTTGGCCCATGAAGTGTTAAGTCGGTTTGGTTCTGGTTTTATCTTGATTCGGGCTCGGTTTGGTCTTGGTTCAACTGAGGCATGATCTTGTCAAAGATATGATATCGATATGGCCTCGGCTCGGTCTCGTTTTGTCTAAAGGTGAACTGGCCGAGGCGATCTTTTCGAGGTGAACCTGCCGAGATGAGCTGGCCGAGGTGAACGGGACGAGACCGGGCTTTTACTCGGCTCGGGTGTCTTCTTTCCTTCCTTAGCTCGGTTCGAACAGGCGCATCTCCCTTTGGGCTCGGCTTGGCTACGAGAGTCTCTCCATACTTAGTCGTTTTCAGATGGTTAATTTTGAATGGGTGAAAATCGACCCCAACAATCATTTAATGTTAAAATATGTTGATAGTATACTTTAGAGGAACAATATCCTTGGATTTTAAATTTCAAGCTTACTATTTTCTCAACTTTGGCGCCTAAACCATTTGTTAAATTTATCTTCCCAGAGCTTATGTTTTCATTAATTTAGAACTGTTTTATGCATTGAGAATTCTTCATAAAATTGGTTTTAATGGCTTGAGGATTAGTGCAAAAGCTTTCCCACTTTCTGTTTCAACATTGTTCTGGAATTTAATACAACATTTGGAAGACTTGTTCTTTGATCAGCTTTCTTCTATATTTCAGCTTTTGGTCAAAAATAAACTCCAAAAATCACTAAATTTACCATATCATATTTACCATATCATGATCATGATCATGTGGTTCACCTAGTAGCTTGAAGCTGTAACCCGCCAGCATCGGATGCTCTTGGTTTAACGGTGAATGCGATAGCCCGAGAAGCCGATGATTCTGATTCCACCTTGAAAGGTACCTCAAACTGAACGGATTGGTACAAGCAAACCTCGTCTTCTTTGCAATAGTACACCTACAATTACAATTTGCATAAAATATCTTTGCAAAACATAAAAGCAAACGGAAAAATTACAAAATAATTTTGTTTAAAAATACTAAACCTCAAAAAAAATTAAACCTTCAAAAAATAGTTTCAGCTGAATCAGAGATATTGAAACAAACCTTGCAACTGATTTTCCCAACAGAAGCCAAAGTTGAAGATTGTCTAAAATGAAGCGTGGTCGAACCTTCAGGGCTGAGATTTCCTTCAAATGGATCGACCGTTACTGCGTTTTCAGGCTCCACATCAACAACAAACTTACTCCGTGCTTCCTGTGCACAACGAGGAGTGTGTATAAGAGATTGAGAGAGACGAAAAAAGTATATATAAATAGGATAGGAAGAAGAGACTGACCTTGGAGAAATGGTAGCCATCTGGTAATGAGATTTTGAGATTTAAATCTCCTTCACGAGATGTAACAGCATCCACTGTGACAATCTTTGTATCGGCCGAGGCACGTTTTCTCAAACGTTTCAAGGATTTTACCTTTGGCATTGGCGCTTGAACGCCTTTTAACTCCAATGTAAGAATCTCAGCGCCTCTTTCCTTGTTCAAATCTATATATCGGATAAGACTATTGTTTGTATCTGCCACGAAAAGCCTCCCTGAAAACATAATATGCGACCAAATTTGCACTCGGTCGTTCCCTCATTAATAACCGTTACGGGACCAGACAGTGGAAAAAATGAGTTACCGTTTTCAGTTAGAGCAAGTCCTGCAGGCTCTGAAAGCTGCAACAGAAATTGGAAATTATTTGTTAAAGTAACAAAACAGACTGTCCGTTGATTAACGTACAAGATTGTAGTAATCTAGATCAGACCTGAGCAACCATAACCTTCCCATCCTTGAAACCGGCTTTTCCTGTTCCAGCGAGAGTCACAACACGTTTGGTCACAGGGTCCAGCTTCTTAATCTACACATCAAAGTTTAGAGTTAAGATATAGCACTGAGATAAGATCTTGTAACAGTCAAAAATCCTTCCGTTATTAAAACAGAGTTTTCCAAAACTATGTTCCAGCTAATCCGTGGAGATCCATCCAATATAAATTCCGGACCTTCTTCGGTTCATATTCCTATTGACAGATGTTTTCTTAGACTTTCCAAATGAAGTTACCTTATGGTTATAGCTATCAGTTAGATATATTTGACCGTCCTTTGCACATAATACACCTAAAGGATGTTGCAAGAGGACTTCTGCTCCCACGCCGTCATTGTCTCCAAACTGTACAAGACTTAGCCTGTGTTAGAGACTGATGTAGCTAGAGATGGTCATTCAAACTTGTAAAGTCACTAACAATGCCAAGGAAGAGTGAAGATAAATGCTTAAATTTATTACAATACCTTGGAATATATTAGAACAAAGCGAATCAAGTCATTACCTTGAAAAGATTCTCAGAGAAATACGGATCTCCACCAGCAAGCAATCTCGAACCTCCAGTTTGAAGATCAAGGGCACGAATAGAACTGCTCTCGCTATCAGCAATATATGCTTCCTTAAAATCTAATAGTCAAAATAACGCCATCGAACTCATTTATAATAGCTTTGAAAGAATTAAGAGAAACAAGTGTCAAGTTCATAGTATTTACCAGGGCCTAACGAGATTCCCGAAGGCTGAGAAAATGATGTCGTCTGAGGGCTGCATCAACAAACGAAAAACAGGCATAAAGAAAAGCAAACATAGTGTGCAAGTAAATTCAACAGTTAATGTATACATACGTAGAACCATTGAGGTTTCTTTCATAGCCGTTTCCACTGAAAACTTTAGCAACACCATCAAGCACATTGTATTCCCAAATCTGGTGCTGACCCGCCATTGCAACATAGACCTTCTCATTCACCGGCTCAAAGCATACATCCCAAGGAGAATTCAAAAGCTGAAATATTCAAAGTCCAAAACATTTACTCCGGAATAGTTCAGAGTCGATAAGTTAACAGTTCAAATTTCTTGCCTGTGAGGTTCCTTTTCTTCCACCTTGGTAGTCTGAGCCTTTAGTTCCATTACCAGCCAGAGTCTGTACTCTCTCGCTGACAAAATCAATCTCCCTAAGAAGAAAAATCAATGAAACTCCAAAACAAGATGTCTACACTACATCCAAAAATTGAGATTCTTGATTGCATTATAACCAACATAAGGACATACATCCATGCATACCTCAAAGCATGATTCTCAGTGTCAGCAACATAAAGAAGATTTTTTTTTGCATTATAAGCGAGTCCCTGAAAAAAAATACAATCATGTATACAACAACAACAAAGCTATGGTTTGGAGACCCATTGAGGAACAATTAATATAGAGCGAGACTGTCATATGTACCTGAGGACGATTGAATGCAGCATCTTCAAAGGAACCATCGCGGAAACCTTCTTCTCCAGTACTGCCGATTTGGACGATGAAATTTCCATCAAGATCAGTTACGATCTGAAATCACCGTAGAAATGTTGATATTAGACAGCAAGAAGAGATAACAAGTGATGCATAAAGAGTCAAGGACATACAATACGATTATGGTTACTGTCAGAGATAAATAGCCGGTTGTTAAGTGTATCAATCGCCAACTTCCCTGGGAATTTCAATGGAGACGCGGCCAAGCGCGGATCGTTCTCTTTCTCCAAACGTGTAGGAAGTGGAGTACTGTCTAAAACATTCTTCTCACCATAATATATTAGAGCTGCTGCCACCAAGTCATCAAGATCCTTAAAAGTAAAGTACCAATGAACAGATAATGGTGAAAAAAATGAATTTGATTATATATTTCACTCTTTAGCACTCCAAACTGAAAACAAAAAACAAATCAACCTGAGATTCTTGGTTTGCTATAAGGTTATATATATGTTAGTTTTCTTTTAGACTTAGGGATGAGAGAAGAAATGGTATAGGTAAGAGATAAAGATGTTACTTTGCGGTGACCTTCTCCGGCGATTTGTGCAATGAGTTTACCGTTTGGTGAGACAACAGCAAATGTCGGCCACGAGTTGATGCCAAGCTCTCTCCAAAAATACATGTCTCCATCATTCACAACCTTCAAAGTGAGAGAATAACTAATTACGCGATTACGCCAATAATTCATGAACAATAGTTATAAGACATAATTGCACATATTGACACTTAATTTAACTTTGTTTACACACTTAACACTTAAATAATGAAAATACCCTTCACTATGTCTACACGTGTACCGTCCACATGCGTACACGCCGTACATGGGCTATATTGTTATGAATAGTGAAATAAGTGTTACTTTCCTAAATAAGTTCAAAAGGTGCTAAAAAAATTTAGAAACTTCAAATAAGTGACTTTACATTCAAAAGCCCCTAGTTATAACAGAGCACTGAAAAGAATCAGATTTTCCCAAACAGAGAACACTGAAGGAGAAATGCAAATGATAAACTCAACAAAGAAAGGACTATCTACACTGGTTGCATCAAACATGCGAAAATGATGTAAAATTCTGACCAGCTGAAATCTTTCCACTAAAGAAATGTGATCCCATCACTACAATGCTCCAGAACAGTCAGTTCTCAAACAAAACGAAAAGTCCAGGAGCCAGTTTCACACATAATGAGGACAAAATTAAAAGAAATATTCAGAATTTCGAACATGGAAATTACCGGGTGAGTGATTTGGTAGCGTAGAACTGCATTTCGTATGGCTTCTAAGTCCTTCTCATTGTCAAACTTAGCCGAGTGTACACCCACAACGGTAAACTGCGAAAGAAAAAAAAAACAGATGGGAATTCATAGGTTGAAGCTTTGGTCATCCCTTGTGAAATTTGAATATCATGGAGATCAATGATAACTTATAAAAGCACAGAAACTGTAAGAGACTCACTGGCATGTCCTTGTACTTCTTCTCAAGAAACGCTAGATCGGGTAATACGTGCATACAGTTTATGCAGCAGTAGGTCCAAAAATCAAGTATAACCACTTTCCCTTTCAGATCCTGCTCACAAAATTTCACAAGTTACTAAGAAGCATGTGATGCTCCCTTTGCTCCTCAAGAGCTCACATGGAATAACAAACCAGAGAATTTTGTATATGCCGATGCAAAACAAACTGGCGAAAATCCACAGCCACTTAATTCATCGGCAAACTAATCCTAAACACGTCTTCAATAAACAAAAATCTATGTAATCAACTTTTCACATAACTTAAAATGATAATTTACCCGACGAAATTGGAGAGGTGCAGTGTTTAGCCAATCGAGTTTAGACGGGAATTCTGGCACAACTGTAGCTGTTTGCCTAGAAATAAAAATATGAAAAACTATTTGAGGAACAGAGATCATCAAAACAGACTATTATCCACAGTTTCTTTTTCAACTTGTGATCATTTCCATTTTGTATCTATAATACTAATTGATGATAATCTCTTTTCGATGAGAGAATTACCGAATAGCCAAACTCTCTTGCCTTGCCATTTATAAAAGACTGAATTATTATCAAATATTTATTCTTACTTGCTCTCTAAATCAGCAATGTAATCCACAAACTGTTGGACTCTGTTGAATCTCCCTTCACCTACAGTGTAAGACAAAAACCAGGATTCAGTAGCGATGAAACTATATAGAATATTCTTTAGACAACTTCTCTAGTAAGAAAATCATCTTTTGGTCCTAGATATGTTCGTTTTCTAGCCATATATGTTTTCAAAGTGTATTAAAGCTAACTACTGAACAGATTTGTGTAAGTTTACAAAGACCATATAGTTATTCAAGAAAACTGAGATTGGTTATCAGAAGGCTGTAAATAAAGCTTATCTTATATGCTAACATAGAAAAGAAAAAATATTGTGGAAATTTTGACAAGAGGCCAAACCTTGGTTCTGTGTAAAAGAAGGGCTTTTTGCTCCCACAAATGCGTTCCACAAAGCTTTCGGAGAAGCATATTGCATTGCCTATACATAAAAAAGAAACTCCATAAGATAAAAATATAAAGCTTTGACAAAAAAGATATTCTTGAATGTAGGCTTTCAGGTTTACCTTCCAGTTGGTGGCGGCGAAGTAAACACAAGAAAGCGCAATTCCAAGACTCCCGTACCTCAGCATGTCTCGACGAGAACCCTGAAACCTGTTGGAAATTTTCATCTGCAATCTCTAGTATATGAAATCTTCCAAATGCCAAATCATTTATCCAATCTCGAATGATGAAACCAGTCAATGAGTAAAATATTTCTTGTTTTCTTCATGATTATATTGTCTCAACGTTTTCTTAAAGTCCATGAGATACATACATGGACTTTAAGTAGTGCGTCTCAACATCGTAAAACTTAAACGGGGCTCTAAGAGATTTTTTGCATACTGTAAACATAAACCCTGTACTTGATGCTCAGTTACAAACAACCTACATGAAGAAGATGAATATGATTGATAACCAGAGGACTTCTACATGGTTTTTTTTTGTGTGTGGATTAAGGAACCTTTCTTACCCGTCACCGTTGGTTTTGTCACTGACAGTTTTCTCTTCGGGTATATTTGCAGAATTTCCTGCGGAAGCACTCAAGCTCTCAGTTCTATGAGGCTTTTCATCTGCAATCTTATGAATACTCAAGCATGTAAAAAGAAAATGCTGAAATTGTGTAAGCTACTACGAACTTGATGAAGAAGAAGAAGAATTATAGCCTAGAGATAACTACAGTAGAAATGAATGTCTGCATTTTTAAATTTGATATGATAAATGTAATCTCATTACAAAGAAAGCCCCTGTATTCAGATTTTTTTTTAAAAGGATAAACGAACAATGTTTTGCAGCGAACTTCTTTGAGACTACATACTGGTAGAATCTGAGCCACCAGTGAGAATGTCATCGATTGAAATGTTTCCAATATCGTCTCGGATCATTGACGGACCAGCCTCCTTAAGAACTGCTTCAGATAAAGTAGTTTTTACAGCTATGCATCTGCAAATGGATAAAAATGATCCAAACCCAAAGCTGAGAAAACAAGTAGATGGATTTAACAATGACAGAGACAGAACTTCTTAATTCTACATTCGTAAAGATTGATTTATTCTAAGCACTTTGAATTCCACATATGATAATTTTGTTGATTCTTCGGATGGAAACAATATGAATAAAGCAAAGGGATGGATTTAACATAAAATGCTAATCTAGAAATTCTACAGACTACGTAGTGACATCTTGAAGCTACTAATGTTGTATCAAATCAAGTTGAATACAAATGAGAAATAACAAAAAATTGTCTTCTAGAAACATTTTGACTCAGTAAAAATACCTCATGTTTGCAGCCTGTGCAGCCTGGACTCCAGCAAGTGCATCTTCAATAACAACACACTAACAATTTGTACAAAATAAATCACTTGTGAAGTAGCTTTATCGACAAAACAAGTAAATAAGAACTGTAAGGCTAGTACAAGAAGTAACCTTTTACTTTACTTGATTTTTAGCTTCTAAAATCAAGAATCTCCTCCATAATTTATACAACTAATTATGTTGTTGGCGCAATTATAACTATCTTAACATTAACGGTTCCCTTCTCTAAAGAAAGCTTTGTTCATCTATTCCATGAGACTTCCTAGCGACTACAAATGGATTTTAAGAGAGTAAAAATCTGAATCATGATATTTTCTGTTATGTCCATGATTTTATAAAAGGTCTGGAGTGTGAAGCACTTTTAGTAGAGCCTCGTCCCAATACGATATTAGTTTCGACTATTACCTCGCTTGTCGGCACACCCAAGATCTTTGAAGCAGCCAAGAAAATATCTGGAGCTGGTTTTAGATTCTCAAAGGCATCTGCTGAAACAATGGCATCAAACCTGAAAAGTTAACATCAGAGACATTAATTCAAACATGGAACCTGAATGCGCAGAAACATCTCAAAAGACATAAAGAGATTAATCACTAAAATAAATCAGGAAAGAAAAGAGATAAACAAAGAGAACATAATTAGGAAATGATTACACAAGAGATCAAAGGTTGTTTATAGTCTTACATGGTTAAAGATAAACCAGCAGCTTTCAGGTTTGCATCAACTTTGATACGGTCGGCGCTAGATGCAACAGCTACTTTGAGACCTCGGTTCTTACACTGTTTCAAAGTGTTTCACAGCAAACGATAATCACCAGCGCCAAAACTATAAATGTGACTACAACTTCAGTCTTTCCTCACCTCAGTAACAAGCTCAAGTGCTCCTGGAAATCCAATCCCAGATTCTGGCTTTGCGTACTGTAATCGGTAGAAGAAAACAAAAATAACGCAAAGTAAAACACAGCAAAGCCGTAATTTTGGCCACATTCCCTTTCAAGAACATCAAGAAACTTTCTTTATCAGTTCCTAATGTAAACTTGATTACTCTCCTAATGAATTCTAACCAAGAAGCATGAATATCAACCTTCCATTATTATAACTCGATAGAGCATTACCTTATCGAGATATATCTCGAAGAACCTCTTCTTAGCTGCATCCGGATCAAATCCTTCTACTCCTTTGACGGAAGCAACACCTCCTAAGAACTTGGCTTCACCTGTGAATTGCCAAATTAAATAAATTGTTGAAATCAATTTATCCATCATTCTAAACGCACATTGATATCAAATCATTCTTTACTGACTAAACCTCAAAGTGACCAAGTTTTGAACAGCTTCTCATAATTGATTTGCCAAATTCGAGTTAAATTTCGTGAAAATTCGACTAAACAACACCCGAAATTTGGAATGATCCACATAGAAAATCAGTTTAAAATTCACCACCGAAGAACCAAAATTGAAAATTGAAAATCTTTTTGACCTGTTCCCATGAAAGGAACGAAATCATCCACAGTGACTTCAACTCCCATCTCCGAGAAAACATCCACGGCGGCGCGTCTGGAAAGATCCTCACTGTTGCAAAGCACACCGTCCATATCGAATAGTACCGCCGATACTTTCCCCCAATCCTCCACCGCAACTGTCGCCGGAGGACTCTCCGCTGCCACACTCACTTTCCAAGACGCCAGAAGCTCCGTTTTGCTCAGATAAACTCCGGGTTTCGAGCGAAATCCAGAGATTGAAGATGTTCTTGATCTTATTGGAATCAGCGAAGAAGAGAATCTCCTTGATTGCGAGAAAATTGAAGGTGGAGAAGAGAGGGAGTAGAGTTTCAAAGCCATTTTTGTTTTGTGTTTTTTTTTTTTCGAAATCATTTTAAACTGATAGTCTAATTTTTAGTGGCGGGTGTTGTTTTATCCAAATTAGGACGAAATTACCCTCATATCTTTTAGGGAAAAATTGCAAAAAAAAAAAAATTCAGAGGTTCGAGATTGGAGGTTCTCCACGAACAATTGGCCAAGTAATCAATTTTCAATAATTCATTAAAAAAATAGTTATGGATAACCAAAAATTAAGAAAATAACAAATGAGTTACTTTTCGGACGATTTTACGCTTTTCAGCACGTGATAGACAATTTATACTATTTTGATATTGTTCTATTGACAGTATATATTGTTACCCTATAGATTTTGTTTTGTTCATTACTCGCATCCCATCAATTACTTCAATTTTGTATAACCGCATAACAAAAAAAAATACACTCACACACTTTTTCAAAGTCTAATTACATTATAGACACTTTGTGACTTGAGACACAATTTCTCTATTTTTAGATATATATTTTGATATTTATGCCCCTCTTACAAAGAAGTAATTACCATTTCCCTTTTCTCTCTATTTTTTATTATTTTTCATCTCAGACATCCCACGCATTTTGTTTTCCTTATATTCTTCTTATAAAAAAAATAATCTAACAATTAATTTTTCACTATCAATTATATTTAGATTTTTCTCTATATTTTGATAACAATTATTTTTTCACTATCAATTATATTTATTTTGATACCCATTTCACAATTTTTTCTCTATATTTTGATTTTCATTCCCATCGGGAATTTCTCCGTCGGATTTCCAACGGAACCAAATCCGTCAGTTATAGCTCGTCGGAAATCAAATTTGGTCGGATTTCTGTCGGAACGTTCCGATGGAAACTGGTCGTTGGAAAATGGTCATAACTTTAACGATAGACTACCGTATAGGATTTTCCGACGGATTTCCAACGAACAGTTCCCGTCGGAAAGATTTTTGATGATTTTTCGCCGAAGTTATAGTTGGAATGCCCCATCGAAAAGTTGTCGGATATCCATCGGAAATATTCCAACGTCTTTCTGATGGGCATTGTAGTCGGAATCTCCCGTCGGAAAGTTGTTGGATATCTGTGGAGAAGGGTAACGATGATCCGAACAAAAAGATTCATGGCTCGAAAGTCGAACCTTGTGGATAGGACGCAAGCGTGTCCATAATTCACGTGAATACGCATGCATATCCATGTAGTTGCATACACGTAGACGATATTCGCGTGGATACGCATACACATCCATGTAGTTACGTACACATAGACGATATGCACGTGGATACGTACATGTATATCCATTTAAATGCGTACACGTGTACGCAGCTATGTGGATACGTATGCGCTTGGCCAATGTGTTCGAACCACATGTAAGTAAAATATTGTGAAATAGGTATCAAAATATAGAAAAAAGACATATACTTTATACTGCAAAAAAATGTGAAATTATTTTTTATGAGAAAAAATAAGCAAAACAAAAATGTGTGGGTGTGTAAAATAAAAATAATAAAAAATGAGAGTAAATGGTGGAAGGGTAATTAGCTCTTGGTAAGAGGGACATAAATGTAAAAAACACACACAAAAATGTGACCAAAGTGTGTCTAAAATTACAAAGTGTCTATAATGTAAATTGAAAGTGGAAAAGTGTGCTAGAGTGTAACTCACTCCAAACAAAAAAAACACTTGTTTTTTTCAAGTCGAACACACTACAAGAAAACAGGGGTATTTCCGACGGAAATTCCGACGGCCATAATTCCGTCGGAAATTTTCGACGGCTTTCCGACGGATTTCCGACGAACTTCTCATCCGTCCGAAATCCGTCGGAAGACCGTCGGAAATCCGTCGGAAAAGTGAACCCGTCGGAAATTCCGACGGATTTCCGACGACCATAATCCGTCGGACACTTTTCGACAGATTTCCGACGACTTTCTGAGCAATTCTGATGTTGCCGACATACTGCCGACGGATTTCCGACAACACCCATCCATCGGAATATTCCGACGGATTTCCGACGGATTTCAGACAGATGGTGACTTTGCCGACATGGTTGCCGACATCGATAATATATAATTTAGATCCGTCGGAAATCCGTCGAAAAATGCACAAAATTTTCCTTATAAAAACGTATCCACGCTTCATTTATAATCACAACAAAAAAAAATCTCTCTTATCTAATTCCTTACGAAAATATCTTCTTCAAATCCTTATAATTATTTTCGATCATGGATGGACAAGCCTCATCAAATTCCGGACACGGACCTAGTTACGGAGGAATTCAAAGAAGGTATACAGGAATTCATGGCATTTTCGGGTATGCAGAAGAAAGCAAAAAAAACCGGTAAAATCTATTGCCCTTGTACCAATTGTGGGAATCGTAGATTTATCGTGATAGATGAAGTATGGTCACACTTGTATTGTCATGGGTTTATGCCGGGTTACAAGATTTGGTATTATCATGGAGAAAATGATACAATGGTGGATAATTATGCTAGTACTAGTGAACATTATATTGGGGATAACACTAGCTTAGAATAACCCGCAATGGAAGTACAAAGTACTGTAGGTCATGTTCAGATGGTGAACGATGCATTTCGTGAAAGTATACCATCGGTTGCTGAGTATGGAGATAGAGGAGAAGAACCTAACTTAGAAGCTCGGAGATTCTTTGATATATTAGACGCTGCTAAACATCCGTTATATGATGGGTGTAGAGGTGAACATTCCCCTTTATCAACTGCAACAAGGATGATGGGTATAAAGACGGATTTCAATTTGAGTGAGGAGTGCGTGGATGCAATCGCTGATTTTGTGAAAGAAATTTTGCCAGAAGATAATCTTGCACCGGCATCATACTATGAGATACAGAAACTTGTTCAAGGTCTAGGATTGCCGTATCAGATGATAGATGTATGCGTAGACAACTGTATGCTCTACTGGAAAGAGGACGCAGACCGTACGACATGCCGTTTTTGTCGCAAACCTCGGTATAAGGAAACAGATGGAAGAGTGCCAGTGCCATATAAACGGATGTGGTATTTACCGTTAATAGAGAGATTGAAGAGGTTATATCAGTCAGAGCGCACAGCGGGAGCAATGAGATGGCATGCAGAGCATACAACAGATGGACAAATCGCCCATCCGTCAGACGCAGGAGCATGGAAACATTTTCAATCCATTTATCCCAGCTTTGCGTTTGAGGCGAGGAACGTATACCTTGGATTATGTACCGATGGTTTCAACCCTTTTGGGAAGCACGGCAGAAAATATTCTTTGTGGCCAGTAATTGTAACACCTTACAATTTGCCGCCATCTTTGTGCATGCGAAGGGAGTTCTTGTTCGTTAGCATTCTCGTTCCTGGACCAGAGCATCCGAAGAGATCACTTGATGTGTTTTTGCAACCATTGATTTATGAGCGGCGAATGTTATGGGACCAAGGTATTGAAGCGTTTGATGTTTCTTGTCACCAAAATTTCATCATGCGGTCGGTACTTTTGTGGACTATTAGCGATTTTCCAGCATATGGCATGTTATCAGGATGGACAACGCACGGAAGGTTATCGTGCCGTACTGTCAAGATAACACTGATGCGTTCCAATTGAAGCACGGACGGAAAACGTCTTGGTTTGATTGTCATAGGCGATACCTACCTAGCGATCATCCTTATCGTCGGAGCACCACATTGTTTAGGAAGAACCGGAAAGTATTTGATGGTCCACCTCCTGAGTTAGATGGTGAGTATTTGTTGACTCAGTTCAGAGATTTTGGTGCAGATAGGACCGTTGATTGTGGTGGTAACGGACATCATCCTGTTGATGGTTGTGGCAACGTTCATAATTGGCACAAGAGGAGCAATTTCTGGGATTTGCCTTATTGGAAGAACCATCTTTTGAGGCATAATCTGGATGTCATGCACATTGAGAAGAATTTTTTCGACAACATTATGAACACCGTTCTCAATGTCAAAGGGAAGACGAAGGACAATCTGAAGTCTAGATTGGACTTGCCAGACATTTGTTCTCGTAGAGCACTACATGTGACAGGGAACGGGAAGCCTCCGGTCCCTGCTTTTCGTTTCGATGAACCTTCAAAGGCCGAGTTTTTTGACTGGATTACCGAAAGTGTTAGATTCCCAGACGGATACGCATCTAACCTTCGGAACTGCGTTGATCATGGAGATGGGAAGTTTACTGGGATGAAGAGTCATGATTGTCATGTGGTGATGCAGCGCCTCCTTCCATTTGCCTTTGCATGTCTTCTACCACGTAATGTCCACGAAGCAATTGCAGGTACAATCATGAAATTATTTATTTACTACTTTATACAATATATACTTCATTATTTAATTATTCATTTGTTATCCATATTTTGCAGGGATTGGTGCCTTTTTCCGAGATATATGTTCTCGCTCTCTTACATCAAACGGTATCCGCAATCTTGGGGCTAATATACCTGTAATCCTTTGAAATTTGGAGAAGATATTTCCTCCTTCATTCTTTGATGTTATGGAACATCTAACAATTCATCTCCCTCGAGAAGCAGAGCTTGGGGGCCCGATTCAGTACCATTGGATGTATCCTTTCGAACGGTATATGTTACATCTAAAGAAGAAGGTGAAAAATTTGAGTAGAGTGGAGGGTTCCATCGTCGCACAGACCATCAATGAAGAAACCTCACATTTTGCCGAGTCCTACTTTCCATCACAAGTCAAAACAAAGAGTCGTAGAGCAGCTCGACATGATGACGGAGGCGTCCTACCTTTCTATCCGGTCGATGTACCTCATATATTTTTAGAGATTGGACGACTTAGTGGAAAAGGCAAGAAGAGGAGACTTTCACCACAAGAGCGAGAGCATTTGCATATGTATATTCTCACAAACTGCGACGGAGTTGATGAATATGAGAGGTATTATATTGAACTTAATTTTTAATTACTTATTGGGTTATTGATTATATATATATATGTACTAACGTGATAATTGTTTCAATCTCACAGGATGTATATGGCTTATCAACGTTTTGCATTTCCTGACAAAACAGAGGACGAGCTAATCGAGCTCAAACAGGAAGAGTTCGGACGTTGGTTAAGAGATTATGTAAGTCTTTTAATTGCCGTGTTTTTAGCAATCATCATATGTAATGAAAGATGTAATTATTTGATGTTTTTTATTTTAATTGTGCAGGTGACGACAGAGAAGGCTAATGGACAAACATTTCCCACGTGGTTAGAAGAAATTGTGAGATTTCCACTAGCAACCGTGCAGTCACATGTGATGTATAGCACACGGGGGTACGCTTTTAAGATTCTTCGGGATGATACGAGTGCGACAACTTCAGATTACGGTGTATCAACTTAGTCAGGTGATCTTGTATACTATGGTGTCGTACGTGAGATTTTCGATGTTCAGTACCCGGGAATGCTCGGTCTAAGATGTGTTACATTTTTATGCGACTGGAACGACCCATTAGTAGGAAGCGGTGTGCGACACGACCAATTTGGCGTTACATCATTACATAGCAGAAGAAAACTCCAGAGATACGAGCCATTTGTACTTGCATCACAAGCAGACCAGGTTTGTTTTTCTTTTACGTTAATTTTTAATTTAGTTTTGTTGCATTACCGTGGTTAAATTTGTACATGGTGTAGGTATGCTACATTCCCTATCTGCGGGTGACAAACAAGCAAGACCCGTGGGTTACAGTCACATCGATAAACCCGAGAGGTAGAGTTCATGGGATGTCTGATCATGAACCCCTCCAACAAAGCTCCGTAGGTTTGGGTTCAATCGAGCATTCCCTTGAGGTCGACCTTGTCGTTGATTTCACCATACAGGCAGACGATCGGGTATTTGAGGATTTAAAAGAAGAATTTGACGAATTTGGGGAACCTTCCGATTCAGGAGAATCAGATTACTCATCATCGGATTGACAGTAGTTTTAATTATAAAATTTTCACCGTAAAATATGTACATATATTTGAACTAGAATTGTAATGTGTAATATATCAGTTATGTCGAAGTTTTATAAACTTAGACATTTGATTAAGTGTAACAAAAGCGAAATTAAAAAAACAATTTTGGCCGAGGCATTCAGATTAATTTTTTAGCCGAGGCAACTGAATCCGTCGGAAATTTCCGACGGATTTCCGACGGCTTCAGTTGCCTCGGCTAAAAACTCAATCCCTCGGATATAACCCAAACGAGGCATTCAGTTTTAGCCGAGGCAACTGAAACCGTCGGAAATCCGTCGGAAATTTCCGACGGATTCAGTTGCCTCGGCTAAAAACTCAATCCCTCGACTATAACCCAAACGAGGCATTCAGTTTTAGCCGAGAAATTTCCGACGGATTTCCGACGGACTTTGATATTTTCGAGACCGCGGGAATATCAACCGCGTAAATGAAATTATTTTTCGAAATCCGACGGATATCGAAATATATCGACAGAGCGTAAGTTTTTTTCCTTATTTCTCTCTTCTGCCTCTCAGTTTTTTTCCTTATTTCTCTCTTCTGCCTCTCTCTCTTCCAACTCTTCTTCTCCCTCTTTTCTCTTCTTCTTCCTTACCGAAAATATCTTTTCTCTTCTTCTTCTTCACAATTTCGGTTTTAATCTTCAATTCCTCAACTCTTCTTCATCAATTCCTCAACTCTTCTTCATCAAAACCATGTAAGTTTCATCAATTCATTTAATTTTTTTTTAGATCTTGTTAGTTTTAGGGAATATATTAGTTAGGTTGTTAGAATTCTATTTATGTGAATTATTAAGTGGTTAGAATATAATTTGTTATGTAGAATAATATTAGTGTTAGGGTTTATGTGTTTAGATTGTTGATTTAGAATTGTTAGATCTAGAAAACAAATTTTTGATTTTTTAAAAACGTTTCTTTATATTAAAATCGTTTTTAGATCTTGTTTGATTTTCTAAAAATATTTTAAAAACGTTTGTAGATATTGTTTGAATTTTTAAAAATATTTGTATATATTAAAATAATTTTTAAAATATTATGTAAGTAATAAAAACGTTTAGACAATATTTGTATATATTAAAAACGTTTTAATATATTTTTTAAGTAATAAAAACGTTTTCATAATATTTGTATATATTAAATTTTTTTTTAAAATTTTTTTATAGTAATAAAAACGTTTTTATAATATTTGTATATATTAAAATCGTTTATAATATTTTTTAACTAATAAAAACGTTTTAAAAATATTTCTATATATTAAAGCTGATGTTAAAATATTTTTTTAATAATAAAAACGTTTTTCAAATATTATTTTAGTAATAAAATCGTTTTTAATATTTTTTTATAGTAATAAAACGTTTTTTAAATATTTTTAAATATTAAAACTGATTTTAAAATATTTTTCCAAATTTTGAAATTTTTTGAAAATTTTGAATTTTTTGGAAAATTAGAATTTTTCAGAAAATTTGAATTTTTTGGAAAATTTGAATTTTTCGGAAAATTTGAATTTTTTCTAAATTTTTTTCCGGAAATTTCAAAATTTTTGGTAACTTTGGAAATTTTTGTTAATTTACTAACAATTTTACTGTTTTCCGCAGGGATCACAAGGACGTTCTTCAGTTGGGAGGCGGCAACCAGGGACACCGTTCTCGGGGTTCTCGGTGTACGCCTCCGGGACCAACGAGCTCGGGAACTCACATCCCAGATTCCCAGCAATCCGCTGCTCGGAGCCACATTGAGATCGAGGAGCTAGGCCGGCAGCCTAACCGGGGCCATTGCATTCGACTCGACCCGAAATTTGAGGACGGGACTTGGTAAGATAATTTTTGTACATTATTTCAATTTATTTAGATTTTTAAACTTAACATATTAAATATCTTTTCATAATGTTTTCAGGTTTAAGATGTCGACTCAGATCACCAAGACGATATTACGGATGCTCCACAACATGTTGGACAAACCGTACGAGAAGTATTCGGACATGCCTACCGAGGAGAAAGACGTGTGGCACCGGACTTTCGCGGTAAGTTATTTATTGATATATTATTTATTTTGAATTTTATTTTGTCAATTTTTCTTTTTGACATGTAACATATATTTTTTTAAAATTGTAGCAAGAGTTCACGTGGGACTCTCATCATACGCGCAAAGTCCTTGACACATTCGACAAGTATGCCGCAAACTCGTACTCGAAGCACATGTACGAGTGGAAGCAGAAGTGGAAGCACAACAAAGACAAGCCGAAGGACCTTGACGACGACGTCTGGAAGGGCTTCTGTGAGTACTGGAGTAGGCCTGCGACGAAAAAGACCTCCGACCAACAGTCGAAGAACCGAAATAGCCAACGAGGCGGGAAAGGGGTCTACATCTACAACGGGGGCGCAAAGACCATCGAACGGGAAGCGATGGAAATGGTAAGTTTAATTTAAAATTTTTATTACTAATTCTGTTTTTTATATTTATTTAACTTAACAAATTTTCGCAGGCGAGAGAATCTGGTTCCGAACCCGATTATCTTAAACTCATCGAGCAGAGACACACCAACAAGAAAACCGGTCAGATAGAGGACTTGGGGATGCGGGATGTTGTCGAGAAGAGCAAGAAGACGAAGCAGGACCGTGAAGTATCAATATCGCAGCTCACTATCGACGGATCGACGTCCTCGAACTCTTTATCCCGGGAAGAGATAAACCAGATTGTACTTGAGGTAAGTTTTTATTTCATTTCGTTTTTTTTTTTCGTTATTTAATTATTAACGGTTATAATTATTCGCAGCAAACCCGGCAAGTGAAAGGTCGATTCGCTGGGTTAGGCACCCTTCCGACCCAGGAATCTTCTTCCTCGCTTCCTCGTTATCCTTCGGAGTACCGGCTAGAAATCGAGAAGCTCACCCAAACGGTGAAAGACCGTGACCAGCAGGTCGAAGAGCTACAGACGGAGCAACTGACTACCAAGAAGAAGCTCTCCTCGTTGGAGAAGATGATGCAGAAATGTTTCCCGCATATGTTTCGGGATAATAATCCCGACGACGACGACGGGGATTCTCCAACCGCTTAAATATTTTCTTTTAATGCTTTTTTTTGAACAATTGTTTTTAATGTGTAATGAATTTTTTAATTTTGTTTAATGAATTTATATATTTATTATTTCTATTTTTAATTTATATTTCTAATTTATATAATTTTAATTTATAAATTTCAAAAAAAAAAAAATTAAATAAAATTCAAAATAAAATTCAAAATACGTTGCAATTCAGTCGGAAAACCGTCGGAATAAGTTACCGTCGTAAATCCGTCGGAACCTATTTCCGACGAAGAACCGACGGACTTCCGAGACAACTTCCGATCAAATTATCCGTCGTAACTCCGTCGAAAATAGTTACCGTCGGAAATCCGTCGGAAATATCTTCCGACGGATTTACGACGGACTTCCGACAAATTCATCCGATCACCATCCGTCGGAAATTCTGTCGGTAATATATCCGTCGGAAGTCCGTCGGAAATTCCCTACGGCCAACCGACGGATTTCCGACGGCATTTCCGTAGAAGCAAATCAAACGCCAAACATTAACCGTTGACGCAAACTAACTCCAAAGTGTACAAAACAATCTAACATTTTCATTGACGCAAATAAAATCCCACACGCTAATCGTTCACGCAAATTAAATCCCAAATGCTAATGAGATTAATTTCCTAACAAAGACCAAAACGCACTGTTTCATTAACTATAATTGAATATAAAAAATAAATTCATATATTTTTCATAGCTTCTTTTCAATTGTGTTTCCAATATCGAATTTAAATTTGGTGTTCATCGATTTTCACATAAACAATGGATTTAGTAATAATCTTAAGCAATATCTATCGCAAACCATTGTCGTAACGTCAAAACCCTGGATCAGCCTCGGTTTGTGATTTCATTTGCTCAAAAACAACAATTTGTCTGATACCCAGATCTGTGTTTGTCCTAACTCATTTTCTGCAACACTGAGAAGATATTAGAACAAAAATTTTGATTCTTCGAATAACTCGGATTATCTGACTCCACATTAGGTAATTTTCTTCCAAAAATATTCATCGCTCATAGCTGCAAGCCTAGAGGATCATGGTGGCTCCAAAAGACCTCACTATAATTCTCACTAGACACGGTTGGCTTCTCCTAAGAGATACAAATTTGTTTACCTTAACCTAATATCTCCTACCTTAAGAACTTCATAATTGTGGATTCGCAACTCGTTCCAATGCTTAAGTGACGACTAGTGATCTTTATTTTACTAGATAAGAAACTCAAGGTCAGTGTATCGTTTTCCCTAGATATAGGTGGTAGTGCGATATCACTGTATTTTCAAAGCAATTAATCGTACTTGGAGATTTTCTTATCATACTATCTACACCTCAACTCTCGATCAATGGCTTCTTGGTTATACAACTTAACTGGAGAATGGCGAGAACCATCATCCTTAAATTCACATTAAAACCTAGATCTAGGGCAAACAATACGATGTCCTTGAGTTTCTCATCCGGCAAAATGAAGATCGCTGGTCTTTGTTAGGGAATTAATCTCGTTCGCATCTAGGGTTTAATTTATGTCAATGATTAGCACACGGGGTTTAATTTGGGTCAATGGAAAACGTTAGGTTTTTTTTTGTACACCTGAGGTTTCTTTTGCGTCAACGATTAATGTCTGAATTTTAATTTGCGTCAATATAAATGTTATGTTTTTTTAACACTTCATTTTTCTTTGGGTTTTTGGTGAAATCTCAAACATTTGAATTTTTTTTTTTTTGCAATTTTCCCTATCTTTTAACATATAATGGGAATTCTCGATATTTCAAACTTTTAAAACATTTTTTATAATCTCGAAGTTCGGGTCTAAACTGTAATCTTCGTGGATTCGGAGTCTACATTTAGGCTATTCCCTTTGGGAATTCCCTCCTCTCAAGTGGATTTGAACTAGACCTCCTCTCTCAAGGAAACCACTAGACCAAGAGCCACTTGGTCTTTTTTTTTGTTTTTTGACGAAATATAATTATATTAACTTAAAAATATATAGTCAGAATACAACGTATTGGTTAACCAATAAAGCGGATAAATACAACTCGAAAAATATACCTCAAGACTATGGTACACGGCTATGCGTTTTTTAGGTGATCAATCCAATTCGAGGCCTTATCCATTCACTAGGTCACTACAAGAAAACAGGTGGAAATCCGACGGAAATTCCGACGGCAATAATTCCGTCGGAAATTTCCGACGACTTTCCGACGGATTTCCGACTAACTTCTCATCCGTCGGAAATCCGTCGGAATTCCGTCGGAAATATTAACCCGTCGGAAATCCGTCGGAAATTCCGACGGATTTCCGACGACAATAATCCGTCGGACACTTTTCGACAGATTTCCGACGACTTTTTGATGCATTCTGATGTTGCCGACATACTGCCGACGGATTTCCGACGACGTTCATCCGTCGGAAATTTCCGACGGATTTCCGACGGATTGCAGACGAATTTCTGACGGATTTCCGACGGATATCCGACAGATGCCGACAGATGCCGACATGGTTGCCGAAATGGTTGCCGACATCGATAATATCTACTTTATATCCGTCGGAAATCCGTCGGAAAATGGACAAAATTTTCCTTATAAAAACGTTTCCACCCTTCATTTATAATCACAACAAAAAAAAATCTCTGTTATCTAATTCCTTACGAAAATGTCTTCTTCAAATCCTTATAATTATTTTCGATCATGGATGGACAAGCCTCATCAAATTCCGGACACGGGCATAGTTACGGAGGAATTCAAAAAAGGTCTACAGGAATTCATGGCATTTGCGGGTATGCAGAAGAAAGCAAAAAAAACCGGTAAAATCTATTGCCCTTGTACCAATTGTGGGAATCGTAGATTTATCGTGATAGATGAAGTATGGTCACATTTGTATTGTCATGGGTTTATGTCGGGTTACAAGATTTGGTATTATCATGGAGAAAATGATACAATGGTGGATAATTATGCTAGTACTAGTGAACATTATATTGGGGATAACACAAGCTTAGAAGAACCCGCAATGGAAGAACAAAGTACTGTAGGTCATGTTCAGATGGTGAACGATGCATTTCGTGAAAATATACCATCGGTTGCTGAGTATGGAGATAGGGGAGAAGAACCTAATTTAGAAGCTCGGAGATTCTTTGATAGGTTGTGTGTCGGTCGATACTCGATATTCCAGCACGGTAACTTCTTGATTTTTCAATCCACTTGGTCCATTTAATTTTCTTTCACCAAATCTAGGCTAGATAACACTGGGGACATTTTTGTTTAAGTCTGGGGGAGGTAGTCACTGACTTTGTTTTTGGTTTTCTTAGAGTCATTCGTTTTTGAGTCATTCGTCGTTCTATTGAGTCAAAACTTTGTCTGAGATTGTTATCTTTTTCTTGATTCTATTGATTTGACCTTGCTTCTAAGTGACCATTGTTACAGAATCAGTTCTAGATCGACTAATGAAAAATCCAAAGGCTGACCAGTTGACTAGAAGACACTCATGTTTCCAGCAAAGTTTTTTAAAGCCTGAGCCAAATTTTTGCACTTCATCAATGTGGTTAGTACCCATAGAGCTTGATTCATCATTCGTATCTGACAAAGGAACCCATATGTGTTTTAAGTAATGGTATTTGTCTCCCTGTTACAAGTTAATTAATAAGATGCATTAAAAGATGAGATGATTTTCTTCTGAGTAGAGGGTTAGGAAAATTTCCAAAGATCCCAATATTCTACTTGGTGAGGAATGATCACACAAAGGATTGGAAGCGAGGCTAGGATTTTCCTATGATGCCATTATTCGCCTACGCCTTTGATACATTGAGAGGGAAGAACCGGGGATTCGATGGCCAACACCATCAATACCCGCGTCTCATACCTTGATTTGTATATGCAAAACTAAAAAGATAAAAGAAAGAACATAATAAGAAATAAGTCTGGGGGAGAGAAATAATGCCAGAAAGTGAAAAAGGTGGTTCCTTGTCATGATATTGTATGGGAAATAATCTAGAAGGTTCTTGGTATTAATCACAGCGATGAAACTGACAAGGATGGCTTGATTGAATGATGCTGTGAAATAATGTGTGTAGTCTGGAAAGCTACGAATGTCTACAGAGAAGTACATGGTGGTTAGATCAATAGCTGGTTAGGTAACATTTGGGTGCTTGGGAAAATGGTCATTGCAACGTTTCATGAACAGGTGAGTCTCTACGTTTTCAAACCTCTTTCTCTGGTTTAGTCTTCTATTTGGTAGAGGGCAAGCAAAGGCTAAGTCTGGGGGAGTTGATATATCATAGTTTTTACCCCGTTTAAGCCATGATATAAGTCCGTTTTATAGAGTATTTCTACTATTTCGTAGTGTTTTAGAGTCTTTTACAGGTTTTAGCACGTTTGGAGCATAATTAGAGATATTGAAGCTTTATGGGGTATTTTGAAGCAAAGCAGGCGTTCGTGTAGCTGAGAACCCGATTTGAAGCATCAGTATCGATCGATACTGCCTAGTATCGGTCGATACTCACCGAAGCAGACACGACCCGCGATTTTAATGAAGAGTTGAAGAATTGCATAGTGGTCCAGAAGTCTTTATTATTTACAAGAAGCCCCAAAACGTGATTAAGGTTATTTATTAGGATTTTTACAGTCACTTTGAGGGATATGCTTTATTTTACTTTGGTTTTGTGAGAGAGCTTATTGAAGGGAGACGAGTCCGAAACTCTGTTCGTCCGAGAGAAGATTTCGAACCCTCTTGTTACTCTTTCTGATTTATTTGATGATTTATTCAAACATGTTTATTGCTTCAATTTCCATGTCTGAGTAGATCTCTTGTTAGGTTTAGGGTTCTCATAAGGGTTATATCTGAATGCTAGATTGATTAGTTATTATGATTCACTATCTGAATTAGTTCTTCGCTTTAGGTTGGTTGCAAAGCTAATTCTAGATTGATCACCTAGAACTTAGATCTTAGGATAATTGATTAAGCACGAGAGTGCGATTAATTACCTGAATGAACCTAAGGTGAGCAAAATAATTATTCGCAAAGAGATTTGGTTTAGTTATTTTGTGAACAAATCAAACCTGATTTAGACTTTAGGATTCGCAAAGAGATTTGGAATTTCTAGGATTTAGATTTAGATAGTTTTCGCAACGAGGGTTGGTCAACTATATCTTAGTGATTTGAGTTCCAGAACCGTGTTAAATCTGAATCCTGATCTAGTTAGTTTATCTGCATTCATTGATTTCCTGAGAAATACTCTGAACCTAGCCTTCTCCTAATTGAATTTACAACCATTTTAATTTGCATTCTGTTTTCAATACCATTGATTTGCTTAGCGTAATTTTCACCTATATAATATATTGTGTGTCTCTGTGAGTCCTTGTGTTCGACCCCTACTATACTGCAACTACTGCTTAGTACTTTTAGGGTATTAATTTGAGCATATCACCGGTCCAGCGCTGCCATATGACATAATAAAATACATTGCGGTAACACCAGATTCCGCATCGATTACGATATATGGGATTCCATCTGCGTCTAGCATACAAAAATACCATAAACAATTAGATAGCACAACTGAAACATCATATGAAATGGTTAACTATGCTATCGGTAACGTCATATGAAATAATTAACAAAAATGTTAACATCGGTAACTTCATAAACAAACTGATGGATTAATTGTTATTGACTATTAAATATGTTAATGTACTAACAATGTATTTAGACGAATAATTTTGAATTTAAAATACAATATACTTACTATACTTATACACAAACATAGTTCGGGGTTCCAATGTGATTCTATCATAATATACTGTACATTAGAAATAAAATTTAGGGTGACCCAAGTACACCGCGATCCTCTTGTCAAAATAAAAACAACAAACAAACTTAACCAGTAACTATTTATTTAACGTGATAACTCAATTATTGACTATTAACTTTCATGTTAAGTGTGTGAAAAGAAAACTTGCATCATCTTCTCCAATCAAATCCACATGAGAATCTATCTGTGTTTTTAACCGAGAACGACTTCATTTGCCAAAACTTCAGGAAAAAATTGTGTTAAAAATGGTTGTTTGGAAGCGTTGTGTTTGTTTTGGCTATAGGACTTGGAGAAGAACATCAACTTGGTCAAACTCGAACCTAATTTACTGAGTCAACTCAGTACGTTCGAGTCAACATGATCCAAAGCTTTCCAAAATTTCTTCTACTGTCGTGGCTAGTGTTACGGTGGTGTTCAGCGCAATTATAAGTGTAAAAAGGTAACAAAAAAAGCTTTAACAATGAAATAAGTACGAACCGATTATTTGTTGGAATTGCAGCTCATAGAATCGCCTTTTTGGAGATGAACAATAACTCACAATTACTCGGGCGTCGCCTCCGGTAACTCCGCCGTCACCATTTCATGCATAGCGAAAATATATGAGATGAGGGAAAGAAATCAGAGAGAGAGAGATAAATTGAGAAAGAGAAATGGGTGAGAGAGAGAGAGAGAGAGAGAGAGAGAGAGAGAGAGAGAGAGAGAGAGAGAGAGAGAGAGAGAGAGAGAGAGAGAGAGAGAGAGAGAGAGAGATGGGTGAGATAATATCTACAATATATTTGGTGTGTTTAAATAGAGTTATAGGTGTAGTAGGAGTTTTTCATTATGAAGAAAGTTAGAACAATATTTCGAACAGAGTTTGGTTATATTGCTAATTTTGATTTGTTTATTAGTCATCTAGTGTAATTTCTCTAGTTTATATGCATTATCCTTCTCTCTAACATTTTAGAAAGAGAGCATACACTATAAAAAACTTAACATTTAATGTGCTTGCTCTACTATTTTAGAAATACAATTGAGAGTTTATTAAATGGCAAGACTATTGATGGATTTTTTCATTAAAGTCCCTTAAATTATCAAAAATTGATTGGATAAACATTGACTTTAAAGAGAAAACTATATTTTCGCCCGCGCGACGGCGTTGGTTTTTAAAAAATAAATTTAATGCAATATTTTCAGGTCCTGGTCAGACCACCCGGTCCGGTTATAGCTCTAAAACTTGGATCCAGTCAATAATCCGGTCCTGTTATAGCTCTAAAACCCGATATTATAAAATCCAATAAAACATGTAAAAACTCAGCAAATAACCGTGAACTGTACATATTAATCATTGATCCAGACGGATCATGGTTCCGTAATAATTCAATCATAGGGTTTTCTTTATTGTTTTTATTGAGTCATTCAGATTTTACATTCTGGTACTTTATGATCTTCTACCGTTTGTGAATAATACTTATAAAAAAAATGCTTTGTCAGTTAGACATATCCTTTTTAAACATATCTTAGTGATTTGTTAGTTTTTATACTGATATATATATATATATATATGTGTGTGTATGTGCCGTGTATCTATATATATATATATATATCTCTCCCAAAAATGAATTTTTAATTGAACAAAATTATTTTGTTTGGAAACATGGATAGTTATCCACAAAAATCTAAAAGTTAAAAGTTATCCAAAAAATGAATAGGCTTACATGCATTTTTTCCTGTTTGGACACAAAAATTGTCTATATTTTAATAGATTAGATTTGAAAATGTAACAATATCTTACTTTTTTTTGAAATCCTAAATCACTAACTTAGTTTCAACAAAATGTAGGATTTTAGTTTAAAAAACCAAAATAACATTAGTTTTTGGTTTATGAAAATAATTAGTAAAGAATATGAGTGTTTTGGTTTGGTTAACTCTGAAATATTCTCATACAATATTTTATTTCTCAGATCTAGAATATTATGGAATAATATATTGTTTGGCAATAGCCATAAAAAATAATTTCACACATGTAATTTTCAGAAAGATAAATGTGACTAAAATCCTTCTAGTATAGGATAGAATGAGTAACATTTTCCAAATTGCAAGATGGTAATGGAAATGCAATGACATTGAAATGATGACCATGACATGTACGTAGCCTTGTTAAAGATATATTATTGTACCAAGTGTCCTTAACTCAATTGGAAAAATATCAAAGGCAAAACCTAGATGTTACATGATCGAGTGATGTTTGTGATATGACCATATAACATGTGTTGGTCCTGGATTTGGGGATGTACGTGCCTTGGCCCAGAACCTCTTAGTCATTCAAAACAACAACCGCCTTATTCACCAAATCACTCAAGAAAACAATCACGTAAGTTTTCGAGGCTCTATTCCTGGTCATGCGGTTATACACCGTGACAGAGAAAATGCTCATCGCAATTTGTTCAATGATTACTTCTCTAACAATCCGGTATATGGTGAAAGAGAGTTCACTACAAGAAATTCGCGTATTATTAGCGCCTGGAAAACGCTATCTTACAAATACATTGCATTTTAAAAAGCGCTCTATCATCGACCGCGATAATAGGTCGGACACTTTAGATAACGTTTTTTATGCACGCTATGGTTATTGTATATACAATAACGCTTTTTATATGCGATATATAAGAATACGATAGCAATTATTTAGTGTTATTTATTTTTATTTTACAACATAACCAAAACGTTATGTATTAGTTTAAAATAGCATAACCAAAATGTTATGTATTATTTTAAAATAGCATAACCAAAATGATATGTATTTTATGTTACAGCTTTTATTTTATGCATATATAAAATTATAAATACTTCAAATGTAACAAACTAAAGACAACTTTATAATTGTAAATATTACATTGTTAAAGTCTAAACCACACAAAGAGTTCAATATTACATTAAACTAAACCATACAAAGAGTTCAATATTACATTAAACTAAACCATAAATCCAGCCAATAGCACACAAGTACGTTCATAGACAAATTTCACCACAAACTCACATAAAAATAAGTTTCTCATTAGGCCATGCCACTGTTGTACCTAAAGCATCGGCAACGCATTCCACTTCTGAATTTGGTCTCCAAACTTTGGCCTTTCCTTTCTTAATAACTTCTACCCATACTTTGCTAGCATTAGGACCTAAGGGGACAAAGTGGATCATCTCTTCCGGATTGGTTGAAGCAACTCTACCTTCTGCAACGATCTCTCCTGAGTTTTCACAATCCAACAGCATGCAATTCTTTTTCTTACCACCTGATAAGCTGTTATCGATGTTGCAACTTACACTCTACCACTCACAAACAAAATTTAACAATCATAAGGACAACTCAAACACAGGTTCATATAGAATTTCAGAAAATAACTTAAATTATAGTAATAGAATTATACCGCAGGTGATGATGCTTTTGGTGATGCTCGTCTTGAAGGTAGAGTACTCAAGTGTGTCTTCTGAATAGGCCAGACAACATACTCATGAAGTGCGTTACCCATCAAGTACATTTCACTAGTAGGTCTCCACAGATAAGCATCTTTCTTCACCACCTTTTCAACCTTCAGCAGTGCAGCATTCCGACCTATAGGAATATTGTTGACCTTCTCTTGCGGATCAGTTGAACACATACGACCCTCAGCAACTACTACATCCTCCATATTCCAATCATACATAATGATTCTATCAAGTGATGCCTAAGTCATAAAAAAACACATATATTAGAACATATCAAATATAACTTTATACAAATTCGTTACGATAAAGGTAGAATCAAAACATTACCGATGAACCAGAAGTTTGGTTTGTAGTTGGGGAGTCTAGCTCACTGTCTAAAATGATTCTATCAGCTGGCCATGCTATTTTGGTTCCCACAGCTTGACCAAGTGATACAACAGTTGCTGTTGGCCTCCAGACATATGCATCTTCTTTTGATACAGACTTTACAATGACAGCTGTTGCATTAGGACCAATTGGAATACGACCAACCTTGTACATTGGTTCAGCTGAGCAGTACTCTCCTTCACCGACAACAACGTCTTCCATTGAGCACCAATCCAGTAGTTGACACCTAAGAACTTCCTGGGTTGCATTACTAACGAACTCCGATGTAGAAACATCATCAGGCTGTTCTCAGAGGAGTAAAGCGAATTGTAAAAGCATAAAAAGTAAAATCATAAAGCACATGAGTTAAAGATTAACGAACCTTCTTCCCTTTAGCCAAGTGACGAACTTGGTTTTGCAGAGTTTCCATCTGGTTGACCAATTCCGCATGTGCACATGTGCATCTCTAGCCTGAAGGAATGCTAGCTTTGTTGCAGTAACCCCTCTGCCCATCCCTCTAAGCCTTCCATGTTTGTCTCGTCCTAACACCTGACTCACAGCGTCCTCTCTGATGTTAGTGCTAGCTGTAGATGCCATTTCACTATCAATGGATTTTATTTGATCCTGACACAAATGGTTCAACAGAGTTAGTGTGAGCTATACAAATAAACATTACATACATTAAAAGAAACACATCACTTACAATAGTATCAGCAAATTCTGGTCTCACAGGTCTCCCATCTGAATGAGTGTGTCCTGCTACCCATACTTTGCTCCTACTTACCTTGCTAGGGTCTGCGCTTTTTTTCTTCTGCAAGTAACAAAGTAGCATTAGCTATGCGAGTAAATACACATGACATTAACAAATACATACCATATCATGAGCTAGTAGAATCATTCCTTTACGGCTGGTGGTGTGTGGAATCTGCGCCTTCCTTAGTTCCCTGAATTTGTCACTTACAACCTACATAAAGAAGCCCACAGTAATTAATTTTAAAGATTCAAAAAGAAACATGAATCTAGCAATAAAGAGTTGGAATACACCACCTTAAAATCCTCATTAGTCTTACACTTAACCCAATTTTTCCATGCTGTCCCAGATTGGATGTTACTTGGTTTTAGTTGCACAACTTGTTTCTTACTCGCTTTTCTAACTTGAGAGAGAAGCCTAGACTTAGATGACCGCCACAAACAACCCATCTGCCTGAAAACAACATCTTTTTGCCATTCCTCAGTCAAATTAAACCTTCTCTACAATAGTATTCGAAGTTAAACATTAGTATGGTCGGTAACAGATTCTTATAAGAAGTAATTCAGCAAAAAAATATAGAAACTACCTGGATTTCCTCCCACATTATATCTTTTATTGAACTATCCAGGTGCCTCCAGTCGTCAAGAATGACTGGCACATGCTCTCTCACCAGAGGACCGAGGAAAGACGAAAGAGATATTGAACATTTACCCACATGTTCACCAAGAGAATTGAATTCGACTTCAACCTTATCTTCATGATGTTTAGCAACACCACGCATCTTAGTTGGCCCTCTGGTTTTCCTTATCTTTGTTTTTGGTTCAAGGGTCTGAGCTTCTCCAGTTTCTTCATGTTGCGTCTGTGAGAGAGGTTCCTTTTCATTGTCATGCTTCCCTGCTTCCTCTTCAGTAGGCTGCTTCTCTGCTTCATCTTCACTGGGCTGCTTCTCTGCTTCCTCTTCAGTAGGTTGCTTCTCTGCTTCCTCTTCAGTAGGTTGCTTCTCTGCTTCATATTCAGTGGACTGCTTCTCTGATTCCTCTCCATTGTCATGCTTATCTACTTCTTCTCCTTTGTCTTGCTTCTCTTCTTCATATTCACTCTGTTGCTTATCCTCTTCTCCTTCTGATTCTATGTTCTCCAAAGCTTCTTCATCGTTTTCAATCTGCTTGTTAGAGGCATGAGTAACAGTCTTAGTGCGTCTGGTGATTAACTTTCCAGGGAATGGTGAGATGTCTAGCTGACGGTTACTGCGTCTTGGAATGACTTGTTGCAGTTTCGACGACATTTTCATACACCTGAAACACAACTGAATGTTCAAAAAATTCATAAAGAGATAAAAATATCAAGGCAAACTACTACAATATACTAAGCCTAGCCATATTAATCTAAAACTAAAACCCCTTCACAATCTTCTCTATCAAAGAAACTCTCGTCATCAGAAGACTCGTTCCCCAAATCTTCACGCTGCGGAAAGGATAGAGGAGGAACAACAAAATCTTCTTCTGTCTCTAGCTCATGATACCCTCTTGGTGGCGCCCTCATCACTACATACCAACTTGATGAGTCATCATCTCTGGAATAGAAAACTTGTTTCGCCTGTGATGCTAAAATATATGGATCTTGGAGATACACAGATTGGTTGACCTTGAGATTCACAAGTGTAAATCCTTCTTCTACTTTTACCCCATTTCTTTTGTTGGCCCACTTACATTTGAATAGTGGAACCTGAAACATGTGGTAATCTAGCATAATAATCTGTTGTATAACTCCATAGTACACAACCATATCTGCCATATGTCTATTATCTCTGGCACTGGCTCTACACATGCTAAAAGCTTCGTAAGTTACTCCACTGTTTTGAGTCTTACGCAATACATCCTCGGTGTGAAATCTGTGCCCATTAATCACAAACCCCTTATAGGTCTGAGCTATATTCCTAGGTCCATAAGCCAACCATCTCAGTTTCTCAGAATGATCATCTGAGTTAGAAGGGATCTACAACCACAATATATATAAGAAAGTAAAGTTAGTGTTATATAAATATAATGACTTTTAGATTCGTGTTATATAATATCTAACCTTCTCTTTTACCCATTGTGAGAATCTATCTGCATGAACTTTCCATAAAAGAGTTTCACTTCTACTGCATTTGACATCCACTGCTTGCAATTCCTCCAAATGCAAACTGTTATACAATATCAGAGGTTAGTTTGATCGAGAAGTATAAGTTAAAAGATAAGAGAAGGGTATAAACTTACTCTACATATGGATTCATCACTGCCATGTTCATTAGAACATAACGATGAGCTATGTCTCGCTCTTTATCACTTAATTCAACTTGAGCAGCCTTCTGGAATGGGCGTCCTTCAAGAATGTGGTCAGATGACTCAACATCTTCATTATGGTTAACTAGTTCTTGAACCGGAACAGAATTTTGTAGAAACTCCATGCAGAATGCAACACACTCTCCAGCCAGATAACCTTCAGCCATACACGCTTTTGGCCTAGCATAGTTTTTAACATATGCCTTTAGCGTTTTCATGTACCTATAGCTCAACCAGAAAAGCAGATAATATGTTAGTCAACTATTGCAAACAACTCAACCAAGAAAGAGAACCAAAGTAAATTAAAAAGGTTAATACCTTTCAAAGGGGTACATCCATCTGAAGTGGACAGGTCCTCCCAAACGAGCCTCCATTGCTAGATGTATTGGAAGATGGAACATAATATCGAAAATGGATGGAGGAAAATATCTTTCTAACTGGCAGAATGTCTCTACACACTCAACCTCCAGTAATATTAGCTTTTCTGGATCAACAACTCTCTGACACAACCTGTTAAAGAAACTACACAGTCTAATCACTGCAATCCTAAGTCCATTTGGGAGCAGTCCTCTCAAAGCAACTGGTAGCAAATTCTGGAGAAGCACATGATGATCGTGAGACTTCAATCCACCAATCATAGGAGGATCCATAGAAACACAGTTCGATATATTTGCAGAATAGCCATCAGGCCCTCTAAATAAACTTAGCCTCCTGCAAAACTTTCTTTTCTCATCCTTCGTCAGCCAATAAGCAGCTGGAGGTAAATAATTTCTCTTACCTCCTTCCTGAATATGCAACTTGTGTCTAATCCACATGTCTTCTAGATCTTTACTTGCTTTCAACCCATCTTTTGACTTAGCAGATTGTGTAACGCCCGCGTTCCGGAAAATAAATTAATTAAATTAATTAATTTAATTGTTTCGGAATTTTCCTTCGGGTTTTGAGCCTTAGACAAATCTGGAGAAATTAATTATTGGGAGAAATAATTAATTCGGGTTTGTTCCGGGGGTGTCATAAACCGATTCAGAAGTTGTGGGGTTTTTCTCAAAGTTTAGTCTTTTTCTTGTCTTCTTCTTCCTCTCATCTCTTGCGTAGAAACCAGATCTTGGATAAGAGAAGAAGATTGGTCGCGAGAGAGAGAGAGAGAGAGAGAGAGGGAGAGCGTGAGAGAGAGGTGAAGCTTGGTGAAGCTTGGGTCTTGCGAGATCGATCGAAGCTTGGGTCTTGCGAGATCGATCGAAGCTTGAAGAAGAGGTTGGCGGCCTGGGTTTGTGCGTGAGCTTGGGAGGTCTTCTTGAGCTTGGGGAAGTCACTCTAGAGCTCAATCCATCGTGTCTAAGGTGAGTTGTGACCAAAGGCTAGCATTTAAGCTGTGTGAAGCTTGTTCTTCTTGTTGATTTCGCAACTCTTGCTTGCTTCTTGGTTGTTGATTTCGCGATTCATGCTCGTCCTTCTTGTTGTTGATTCGCGACTCACACTTGTTCTTCTTGCGGCCGGTTTGCGATTTCCGCTTGCTCTTCTTGTTGATTGTTTCGCGATCCATGCTGGTTCCCTTGTTGCTGTTTCGCGATCCATGCTCGTTCATGTTGTTGTTGTTTCGCGGTTCTTGTTGTCTTCTTGGTTGTTGGTTCCGCGACCCGAGTTGTCTCTTGTGGACTGATCCGAGCTTGTCTCTCGTGAGTGATTCGAACTTGTTCTTGTTGTGCTTGTTTTGCGATCCCTTGCTCGCTCTCTTGGTTGTGGATTTGCGATTCCGAGTGGTTTCCTGTGTTGTTGTTTGCGATCCGAGAAAGCTTAGCGGGAGTTGGATCGTTAAGCTGGTGTTCGGGCTATTCTTGGATTGCTAATTGCGTTGGGTTTCCTTTTAATGGTGATTAATTGTGTTGGGCTTTCCTTTAATTTGTGATTAATTGTGATTAATTGTTAAGCTTGTGTTGGGTTTCCTTTATGTGATTAATTGCGATTAATTGTTAAGCTTGAGTTGGTTATTCATTTTTTTTTTGGCGTAAATTGTTAATTGTTGATTATTGGTGCTTATTGGTAGCCTGTTGTTGGGATGACCAATCTCACTCAGCATTTGGTTAGCCAAATGTTGATGCATCACTTTTGTCGATGCAGGTAAAGATAAGGTGTGATCGTGGAATCGAGGCAGTGAAGAGGGGATGATTAGGACCCGGGGGTTTGTTGTTGTTGTTGTCTTTGCTTTTGACGTTATAGAACTGCTAGTTGGTATGAACTGTAGAACTTGGTTTGTTCTCGTATTTGCGTTGATTTATTTTTGTGTGATTTTATAAAAAAAAAAAAAAAAAAAAAAATTTGAGTGCGGTCGTTTCATTTTGGTATCAGAGCCCTTACGGTTCTAGGAGCCTAGGTGGTTCTAGAATAAATTGGGTATTGTGTGGGGGTCTTAGAATCATCCTCTTCGAGCCTTGTGAGATTCCACGGTGAGTATCTTTATTGTGATGATTGTGTTTAGTTTTCTTAGCTTGTGCTTCTGCACGTGTGCAGATGGCTAGAGGGCGTGGTAGGGGTCGTGGCCGTGGTAGAGGTCGTGGCCGTGTGCCGGCGGAGCAGGTCGAGGATTCGCGTGCGAGTCAGGTTGGGTCTGAGGGTGCGGCCGAAGTGAGTGCCGTTGGGGCTGGTGTGAGCGTCAGTGTGGCTGGTGTTCCAGCGGGCGCTGCGGGTGTAGCAGCGGGTGATGCTCGTGCCCGAGATGATCGCATAGCGGATCTGTTGACGAGGTTGTTGGAGCGGTTACCAGAGAGGGTACCGGCTCAGGTTCCTGTGGCTCCGGTGGTGGTGGAGGCTCAGCCTCAGGCGGCAGCTGCGGTTGCTGAGGAGGTCCCATCCTATCTAAGGATGATGGAGCAGATGCTGAGGATTGGCACGGGGTTCTTTTCTGGAGGTGCTAATCCGGAGGAAGCTGATGCGTGGTTGAGGAGGATAGAGAGGAATTTCCTCTCGAGTAGGTGTCCTGCGGGGTACCAGGTGGACATTGCGGTCCATTTTCTGGAGGGTGATGCGCATCTCTGGTGGAGGGGTGTGGCAGCACGGAGAGCGCAGGCCGCGATGGCTTGGGCGGATTTTGTGGAGGAGTTTAACTCCAAGTTCTTTCCTCAGGAGGCGTTCCACCGGTTAGGGGCGAGGCTTGCGAGTTTGACTCAAGGGGATCGGTCGGTACGCGAGTACGAGGTGGAGTTCGTCCGGCTCGGGTCTTTTGTTAGACGAGCGGGTGAGAGTGAGTCGGCCCGTGTGCAGAGATTCTTGATGGGTCTTCGGGTTGACTTGAGGAACCGTTGCATGGTGAGGTCCTTTCGCACGGTCGATGAGTTGGTAGAGACTGCAGCTCTGCTTGAGGAGGGTCTGAAGGACGAGGTGTTAGTGGCTACACCGCGTTCTCAGGCGAGATCGGTACAGCCGCAGTCCGGTTCGAGCAGAGGCAGTAGTAAGCCGACGCACGGACAGAAGCGGAAGCGGGAGAGCGCTTCGAGTAGTAGTCGGGGTGGTCCGGGTTGCTTTGGTTGCGGGAGCATGGATCACCGAGTGGCGAGCTGTCCTCAGAAGGGCGGAGCGCGAGTGGATACTCGAGTGTGCTATCACTGCAAGGAGGCGGGGCACATCAGGCCTCAGTGTCCCCAGTTGCGGCAGAGGGAGACCTCGGTAGTGCAGCCTCTCAGGCAGGTGGCATCAGCGCCTCGAGTGTACTCTATCACCGAGACCGGCGAGCCGAGTTCCAGGCCGATCACAGGTATTTTCTTAGACTCATCTAAGTTTAATTTTTGTGTTGGGGAATGTCGTGCTCGTCGGGGTGTTAAGGTTCTCGGCACATGTATATGTGCAGGGACCTTGTGTGTTGGAGGTGTAGAGTGTCATGTGTTGTTTGACACAGGAGCATCGCATTGCTTCGTTTCTCCGGAGTTGGCTGAGAAGGCTAATCTCCGGAGCGAGCCCGGTGTGAATTTGGGTTTCGTGGAGGTCGCCGGAGGGAAGCTCCTGAGGATTCACGGTCGGGTGCGAGACGTGGATGTTCAGGTAGCAGGAGAGTCCATGGCTGCCGATTTGATTATCTGCTCAGTGGAGCTGTACGATGTCATCTTGGGCATGGATTGGCTCGGGAAGTTCAGGGCGCATCTGGACTGTCACCGAGGGCGAGTTGAGTTCGACCAGGGGAAAGGGAAGTTGGTGTATCAGGGCGTGAGACCGACTTCCGGGAGTCTCGTGATCTCGGTTGTGCACGCAGAGCGGCTGATCGAGAGAGGTTGCGAGGCGTATTTGGCTACCATTTCATTGCCGGAGGCCGTCGGAGAGGCTAGGGTTAAGGATATTCGCGTGGTTCGTGAGTTCCAGGATGTGTTCCAGTCGTTGCAGGGGTTGCCACCATCTAGGTCGGATCCTTTCACGATCGAGTTGGAACCGGGGACGGCACCGATATCCAGGGCTCCTTATAGGATGGCTCCCGCAGAGATGGCAGAGCTGAAGAAGCAGCTGGAGGAGTTGTTGAGTAAGGGATTTATTCGTCCGAGTTCTTCGCCGTGGGGAGCGCCATTGTTGTTCGTGAAGAAGAAGGACGGGAGTTTTCGGTTGTGTATCGACTATCGGGGACTTAACCGGGTCACAGTGAAGAACAGGTATCCTCTTCCGCGGATTGATGAGCTGTTGGATCAGTTGAGAGGGGCTACTTGGTTCTCCAAGATTGACTTGGCGTCGGGTTATCATCAGATTCCCATCGATGAGGTAGATATCCGGAAGACGGCTTTCAGATCTCGTTATGGTCACTACGAGTTTGTGGTGATGCCATTTGGGTTGACTAATGCACCGGCTGCATTTATGAGATTGATGAACAGCGTTTTCCAGGAGTATCTAGATGAGTTCGTGATCATCTTTATCGATGACATCTTGGTGTATTCGAGGAGCCGGGAGGAGCATGAGGTACATCTGCGTGTGGTTCTCTCGAGGCTGCGGGAACAGAAGTTATTTGCTAAGTTGAGCAAGTGTAGCTTCTGGCAGCGGGAGATCGGTTTTCTGGGTCACATTGTCTCTGCGGAGGGAGTGTCGGTAGATCCAGGGAAGATCCAGGCCATTAGTACTTGGCCGAGGCCAAGGAATGCCACTGAGATTCGGAGTTTTCTTGGGTTGGCAGGGTATTATCGGCGGTTCGTCAAGGGTTTTGCGAGTTTGGCTAAGCCTATGACGAAGCTAACAGGGAAGGATGTTCCTTTCGTGTGGTCCTCAGAGTGTGAGAGGAGTTTCGCAGGGCTGAAGGCCATGTTGTCTAGTACTCCAGTATTGGCGTTACCTGAGTCGGGTGAGCCTTACGTGGTGTACACCGATGCGTCGGGAGTGGGTCTGGGTTGTGTGTTGATGCAGCGGGGGAAGGTTATTGCCTATGCTTCGCGGCAGCTGCGGAAGCATGAGGGCAACTACCCTACCCACGACTTGGAGATGGCTGCAGTGGTTTTTGCATTAAAGATTTGGAGATCTTATCTTTATGGCGGAAAGGTGCAGGTGTTCACAGATCATAAGAGCTTGAAGTACATTTTCACTCAGCCTGAGTTGAATTTGAGGCAGAGGCGCTGGATGGAGCTAGTGGCCGACTATGATCTGGAGATAGCTTACCATCCTGGTAAGGCTAATCTGGTTGCGGATGCGTTGAGTCGAAAGCGGGTGGCTTTGGCTCGGGAGCTCGAGGTAGAGTCCTTGGTGAGCGAGATTAGCACATTGCGCTTATGTGTTGTATCTCAGGAACCTTTGGGCTTGGAGGCGGCTAACCAGGCAGATCTTTTGAGCAGGGTTCGGTTGGCTCAGGGAAAAGATGAGGGTTTGGTTAAGGCTTCGAGAGCAGAGGGTTCTGAGTATCAGGTATCTGCGAACGGCACTATCCTTGTTAGTGGGAGGGTATGCGTACCTTTGGATGAGGATTTGCGGCGAGAGATCCTGAGCGAGGCTCATTCGAGTATGTTTGCGATTCATCCCGGAGCGACTAAGATGTACCGCGATCTCAAGCGCTATTATCATTGGGTCGGGATGAAGAAGGATGTGGCTAACTGGGTTGCTTCGTGCAACGTGTGCCAGTTAGTGAAGGCGGAGCACCAGGTCCCGAGTGGTTTGTTGCAGAGTTTACCCATTCCAGAGTGGAAGTGGGATATGATCACGATGGATTTCGTGGTGGGATTACCAGTTTCTCGGACCAAAGATGCTATTTGGGTCATCGTCGATCGATTGACCAAGTGTGCGCGTTTTCTGGCCATTAAGAAGACCGATGGGGCGGCAGTCTTGGCTAGGAAGTACGTGCAGGAGATTGTGAGACTATATGGAGTACCGGTGAGTATCGTTTCGGACCGGGACCCTAAGTTCACATCGGAGTTCTGGAAGGCGTTTCAGGCAGAGATGGGCACGAAGGTGCACTTGAGCACGGCGTATCATCCTCAGACAGATGGGCAGTCCGAGCGGACCATTCAGACTTTGGAGGATTTGTTGAGGATGTGCGTGCTGGATTGGGGTGGTCATTGGGTGGATCACTTGAGCTTGGTTGAGTTTGCGTATAACAATAGTTACCAGGCGAGTATTGGCATGGCTCCATATGAGGCTCTGTATGGGAGGCCCTGTCGTACCCCCTTGTGTTGGACCCAAGTGGGGGAGAGGAGCACTTTGGGTGCGAGTTTTGTTCAGGAAACTACAGAGAAGATCCGGATTTTGAAGCTGAACATGAAAGAGGCCCAGGATCGGCAAAAGAGTTATGCTGATAAGAGGCGGAAAGAGCTTGTGTTCGAGGTGGGAGATAGTGTGTATCTCAAGATGGCTTTGCTGAGAGGGCCGAACAGGTCCATTGTTGCGACTAAGTTGAGTCCGAGGTATATGGGACCGTTCCGGATTGTAGAGCGTGTTGGACCGGTAGCGTATCGGTTGGAGTTACCCGCGGTTATGCAAGCTTTTCATAAGGTGTTCCATGTGTCGATGCTGAAGAAGTGTTTGCATAGGGGTGACGAGGTATTGGCTGAGATTCCGCCAGATCTCCAGCCTAATATGACCGTTGAGGCGAGACCTTTGAGAGTTCTCGAGCGGAGGGTCAAGGAGCTTCGTCGGAAGAAGATTCCGATGATGCGAGTTCTGTGGGACTGTGGCGGTGTTCAGGAGGAAACTTGGGAGCCAGAGGCTAGGATGGAAACGAGGTTCCAGAAGTGGTTTCAGAAGCAAGCTGCGGCTTGAGTTCCATCGAGAGGTTCCAGTTTCGGTTGTAGCTGTATGCTATGTGTGTTCATTTTGTATTGCCGTTGTGTAGAACGATGTTACATTATGATGTGTAATAAGATGAGTATTTCTTATTAGTGACTTGTGAGTCGCGGGTTGCATTGCGTGTCTTAGTTACGCTTGTTCGGGAAAATGAGTCGAGTGACGAGACCGGGTTATTTCACTTAACGGTTCTATGTGGTGGGTTGGATTGCAGGCGTATGGTACTTGTTTGTTTTATTACGTTTGTATTGATGACTTACTGCAGAGAGTTGTTGGGTGTTAAGGATAGCCTAGTCGTAGTTGTCTTGACAAGTTTTTCTAAAGCAAGCCGACACTGGAAGGTGCGCAAGGGAGGTGCGATGGCCGGGTTATTGGTCATGCACGGCAGATATTCCGGGTATGGAGTATAGTTCAGTCGAGATGCTTAGAGATATGTGATTTATTGCTCGTTGGGAGGACTGGATCCTCCGGTGCCGATAGCTCGCAGGACTGTGTGTCCTGGGAGTGTGAGTGGCGATGTACCCAGTCTCGGGAAATTTATAGCCTAGAGTGATACGTGATACCGTGGATTCGTAAGGAGTATGTCCCAGACGTGGGATATATTACCTAGAATTGAGTGGTATGGGGTATTGGGACTCTTGTAGGTTATATTACCGAGTGGAGTGGTACGGCATATACCTAGAACCCGGAGATGCTGCGGTGTCTTGGGTGATATGGTATGGTGGATATCCTGCGGGATATGGCTGATGCTCGGAACTCAGAGATGCTGCGGTGTCTTGAGTAATGGGGTTGGCCGGTGTTTGAGCAATAAGTGCATATGATGCCGCGGTGTTATAAGCATAGGGACTGAATGGGAAACCTCGGAGGTTGGTATTGGACCTCGTGTGAGTATTGAGATGGTCGGGTTTGGCCAAAGGTTGTGTAATCGTTGCGACGATAAGGTTCATTGGAGATGAACGGTTCATGGGAAATGAACGGTATCGAAGATTCGAGGACGAATCTATGTTAGTGGGGGAGAATTGTAACGCCCGCGTTCCGGAAAATAAATTAATTAAATTAATTAATTTAATTGTTTCGGAATTTTCCTTCGGGTTTTGAGCCTTAGACAAATCTGGAGAAATTAATTATTGGGAGAAATAATTAATTCGGGTTTGTTCCGGGGGTGTCATAAACCGATTCAGAAGTTGTGGGGTTTTTCTCAAAGTTTAGTCTTTTTCTTGTCTTCTTCTTCCTCTCATCTCTTGCGTAGAAACCAGATCTTGGATAAGAGAAGAAGATTGGTCGCGAGAGAGAGAGAGAGAGAGAGAGAGGGAGAGCGTGAGAGAGAGGTGAAGCTTGGTGAAGCTTGGGTCTTGCGAGATCGATCGAAGCTTGAAGAAGAGGTTGGCGGCCTGGGTTTGTGCGTGAGCTTGGGAGGTCTTCTTGAGCTTGGGGAAGTCACTCTAGAGCTCAATCCATCGTGTCTAAGGTGAGTTGTGACCAAAGGCTAGCATTTAAGCTGTGTGAAGCTTGTTCTTCTTGTTGATTTCGCAACTCTTGCTTGCTTCTTGGTTGTTGATTTCGCGATTCATGCTCGTCCTTCTTGTTGTTGATTCGCGACTCACACTTGTTCTTCTTGCGGCCGGTTTGCGATTTCCGCTTGCTCTTCTTGTTGATTGTTTCGCGATCCATGCTGGTTCCCTTGTTGCTGTTTCGCGATCCATGCTCGTTCATGTTGTTGTTGTTTCGCGGTTCTTGTTGTCTTCTTGGTTGTTGGTTCCGCGACCCGAGTTGTCTCTTGTGGACTGATCCGAGCTTGTCTCTCGTGAGTGATTCGAACTTGTTCTTGTTGTGCTTGTTTTGCGATCCCTTGCTCGCTCTCTTGGTTGTGGATTTGCGATTCCGAGTGGTTTCCTGTGTTGTTGTTTGCGATCCGAGAAAGCTTAGCGGGAGTTGGATCGTTAAGCTGGTGTTCGGGCTATTCTTGGATTGCTAATTGCGTTGGGTTTCCTTTTAATGGTGATTAATTGTGTTGGGCTTTCCTTTAATTTGTGATTAATTGCGATTAATTGTTAAGCTTGTGTTGGGTTTCCTTTATGTGATTAATTGCGATTAATTGTTAAGCTTGAGTTGGTTATTCATTTTTTTTTTGGCGTAAATTGTTAATTGTTGATTATTGGTGCTTATTGGTAGCCTGTTGTTGGGATGACCAATCTCACTCAGCATTTGGTTAGCCAAATGTTGATGCATCACTTTTGTCGATGCAGGTAAAGATAAGGTGTGATCGTGGAATCGAGGCAGTGAAGAGGGGATGATTAGGACCCGGGGGTTTGTTGTTGTTGTTGTCTTTGCTTTTGACGTTATAGAACTGCTAGTTGGTATGAACTGTAGAACTTGGTTTGTTCTCGTATTTGCGTTGTTTAATTATTGTGTGATTTTATAAAAAAAAAAAAAAAAAAAATTTGAGTGCGGTCGTTTCAGATTGCATCAACATTGCTAAGATAGCATCAGAAACGTTCTTCTCCACATGCATGGCATCTATATTGTGACGAACCGGCATATCCTAACACAGAAGATGAAAATTTAGTAGAAATTATATGCAACTGTATAGAAGGAAGCTACTATATTAAAATTTATAATCAAAAGTACATACCTTCCAGTAAGGTAAATCGAAAAGGATGGACCTTTTCTTCCACCTCCAATTATCACTGTCTTATTCATATTCATCATTTGACAGCTCCTCTTCTTGACATATAGCTTTTCTTTTATTTTTCCCCTTTTTCTCTATAACTTTACCAAACTCATTTCTAAAATCCTTAAGCATCTCACAAATTTCTACTCCACTTTGAATTCGATTTGCACTTCCTCTCTCAACAGTGTTATCGAACCACTTCTTTTTTCTTCTGTAATGATGATCAGGTTTGAGCCTCTTTCTGTTGCCCAAATACACATGCTTACGATTGTGTTTCAACCACCTAAATGGTGTATCTTTTCCACACACGTTACACGCCTGCTTCCCTTTCACTTTACATCCAGCCAATGTCCCTAAGGCTGGATAATCAGTTATACTCCACAACAAAATTGCTCTAAGTGTGAAATTCTCCTTCTTGAATGCGTCATACACCACAATACCTTCCTGCCACAAATCTTGTAGATCATCTATCAATGGAGCTAGGTAGACATCAATGTTGTTGCTCGGTGCAGTTGGTCCAGGAATCAAGAGAGTGAGCATGATGTTCTCTGTCTTCATACACAATGTAGGGTGCATGTTGTAGTTGACTAATAAGACTGGCCACGTGCTATACTTCGTGTTCTGGATTGAGAAAGGATTCATGCCATCAGTGGAAAGACCTAGACGGAGGTTTCTTGGATCAGCAGAGAACACATGCCATTTATCATTCACATTGGCCCAAGTTACTGAATCAACTGGATGCCTCATTGTCCCATCTGAACTACCATTTTTGAAATGCCACCGAACCTCTTCAGCAATCCTCTTCGATCTAAACATTCGCTTGAACCTGTCTTTGATTGGAAAATACCTTAGAACCTTAGCTGGAATCCCCTTCTTTTCTGCACCAGTGTTCTTATCTCTTTCCCATCTTGAGAGACTACATCTTGGACATATTTCCACATCTGCGTACTGCTTCCTGTAAAGGATACAGTCGTTCTTGCATGCATGAATCATTTCATATCCAAAACCAAACATCTTCAGAAACTTCTTCAATTCATCTGTTGATCTCGGTAGAACATTATCAGTAGGAAGCATGTCCTTTACCAATGTGAGCAGCTGATCAAAATAATTCTCCGACATGCCACTCTTCACTTTAATCCTGTAAAGCCCCATTATTGCAGCTACCTTGGTGTATTTGGAACAGCTGGAGTACAGAGGAGTTTCAGCATCTTCAAGCTTCTTCCTGAACTCAGACTCTTCTTCAATATCACCATCATCTTTCTGATCTTCACTGTGGCTATTGGGCTGTGAATCATCATCAAAGAAGGCTGTTCTTATCAAATCATACGCTTTAAACTCAGAGCTCGGATCCTCAGGTGGATTAGCAGTTCTCTTTTCCCCATGTTTACTCCAAAATGGAATCCTCTTGTATTTCTCATCCATACCCCTACTAACTAGATGGTCTAACACTGTATCTCTCGGCTGATGACACAAATTCCTACAATCTATGCAGGGACATAACATGGCACTTGGATTACCCAAGCACCTTGCTGATGCATGAACAAAATTACTTGCTCCTGTCTCGTACTCAAGGCTAGCCCTGAAAGTAAACAGAAAAATAAATTACAAGTTAAGTAGATTTCTCCAAAAAAATTCTACTTAACTAAGAAATGAAAAGAACAAACAATGCCATACCTTGGAAGCCAGACCCAAGATTTGTCCATGTTACAAAAATACCACAGCTCCACGACCAAGTGTACATACACTCAAATTAAAGCATATCAATCAAAAACACTCAATCAACAACACTTACGAAAACAAGCATCGTGTGTATGAACTTCCCTTATTTCTGATAGATAATTACTCACCAACTAAATTTATGTACTCCTCTGTTGAATGCGAACTTCAAAACCCTAACACTTGCCTCTGTTACAGAACTCGAGTTCTGAAACCCACAGTTATCTGCAAAATTAGAGCGTCGATTATAACTCGAGTTTTGAAACCCACAATAAGCTTAAATTGTGAGACGAATGAACCCTAAATCGATGACTCTTACAAAAACAATAGATCTAAAACACAGATTATAAGTAAACATACCTTGAGCCTACACTACAAGAAAACAGCGTTTTCGCGACTACAAATTGCGACTACAGACGCAGTCGTAAATTTTTACGACTACTTAGCGACTATGTTGCGACTAGTTTACGACTTCACAAATACAGTCGCACCATAGTCGGTCATTTGCGACCAAACATATTAGTCGCTATTTTACGACCAATCGACGACTACCGTCGAGTCGGAAAACTTTAGTCACAAAATAGTCGCTATTTTGCGACTCAATTGCGACTGTTGCGGTGGGACGCAAAACAGTCGTTTATTGGTCGTAAAATAACAGCATTTAACACGTTTATTCTTGGCGTACCTACTTGTATCTACTTTTTGCGACGACCACTCGTAGTCAGACACCAGTCGCTATATAGTCGCTATGTAGTCGCAAATCAGTCGGAAAAATGTCTATAAAAAACTTGAGACCATCGTTTCCTCATTCTCACAATCTCCTCATTCTCATAAACGAAAAAAATTGAATTTTAGAAGAGAAACCGTTTTTTGTTTTATAATGTCGGGAAATTACAATTATAGTAATTTTCGGGAGTGGATGTATAAGCGAATCGATGAAGAGACGGGAAATTTCTCGGTAGAGTTCACCACGGGGGTGGATCAATTCATGGCATTTGCAAATAGCCAGTCTCTAGCGCAGAACAATGGCGGTAAGTTTTACTGTCCTTGTAGTGTTTGCAAGAACGACAAATTTCTCCCGGGGCCTAGAATTTGGAATCATCTGTATAGTAGAGGATTTATGCCAGATTATTATGTTTGGTATAAGCATGGAGAAGAAATCTCTATGGATTTAGGTTTGAGTTATGTTGATCCTACGCATTTAAGTGGGAGTAGTGAATTGGGTAATGTAGTAGAAGATAGATATGTGGATATGGTGAATGATGCATTTCGTGATAACGTGAGTTTTGATAACTATCATCAAGGTGGTACTAGTTATCACAATGTAGAAGAACCGGTACGTAACCATCCAAAGAAATTCTACGACTTGTTAGAAGGAGCGAATACTCCATTATATGATGGTTGTCGTGAAGGTCACTCGCAGTTATCCTTAGCCGCTCGAGTCATGCATGATAAGGCAGAATATAATATGAGTGAAAAGTTAGTGGATTCGGTTTGCGGAATATTAACAGACTATTTACCAGAAGGAACCCAGGCAACCGGTTCACATTACGAGATAGAAAAATTGATGCGCAATTTAGGTCTCCCATATCATACAATTGATGTTTGTATTAACAATTGTATGATCTTTTGGAAAGAAGACGAGAAGGAAGCTAAATGTCTGTTTTGTGGTAAACAAAGATGGAAGCCTCAGAACGACCGACGTAGAACCAAAGTACCATACAGTCGTATGTGGTATCTACCTATTGCTGACAGATTAAAGAGAATGTATCAAAGCGAGAAAACTGCAGCGGCAATGAGATGGCATGCCGAGCACCAAGCAAAGGAGGGAGAAATGGGTCATCCTTCTGATGCGGCGGAGTGGAGATATTTTCAAGGTCTATATCCCGGGTTTGCTGAAGAACCTCGTAACGTTTATCTTGGATTATGTACGGATGGGTTCAATCCATTTGGCATGTCTCGTAATCATTCGCTGTGGCCTGTGATCTTGACTCCATATAATTTACCCCCGGGTATGTGCATGAATACAGAGTATTTATTTCTGACTATTCTGAATTCTGGGCCAAATCATCCGCGAGCTAGTCTCGATATCTTCCTCCAGCCTCTTATTGAGGAGTTAAAAGAGTTGTGGTCTAATGGCGTCGATGCATACGATGTGTCCTTGAATCAAAATTTCAATCTAAAAGCAGTGCTAATGTGGACGATAAGCGACTTTCCGGCGTATAGCATGTTATCCGGATGGACAACCCATGGTAAATTGTCTTGTCCAATTTGCATGGAAGATACAAAGTCTTTTTATCTACCTAAGGGAAGGAAGACGTGTTGGTTTGATTGTCACCGAAGATTTCTTCCTCATGGTCATCCAATGAGGAGGAATAAAAAAGACTTCCTTAAGGGAAAAGACGCGTCGAGAGAGTATCCACCTCAGTCTTTGACCGGCGAGCAAGTTTATTGCGAGCGACTGGCTGGTGTAAATCCATCAAAAACAAAGGACGTCGGTGGAAACGGGCACGAGAAGAAGAAGTCGGGCTATGGAAAGCAACATAACTGGCACAAGGAAAGCATATTGTGGGAGCTACAGTACTGGAGGGACCTCAATCTCAGACATTGTCTTGATGTGATGCATATAGAGAAGAATTGTTTTGACAACATCATCAATACTCTTATGAGTGTGAGGGGTAAATCGAAAGACAACATCATGTAAAGATTGGATATTGAAAAATTTTGTTATCGGCCACACTTACATATTGATAGTGAGGGTAAAGCTCCTTTCCCATCCTTCACATTGACAGAGGAAGCTAGAAAAAGTTTACTGGAATGTGTGAAACATGCGGTTAAGTTCCCAGATGGTTATTCGTCAGACTTAGCTACTTGTGTTGATATGGACAACCAAAAGTTTTCAGGCATGAAGAGTCATAACTGCCATGTTTTCATGGAGCGGTTACTTCCATTTATCTTTGCAGATCTCCTAGACCGGAATGTCCACCTTGCGTTATCAGGTACTTATTATGACAATTTTTTTTAAAAAATATGATTATTACGTAATTTATATATTTACTTCATGCAATTTTCACGTATATTGTAGGGGTTGGAGCATTTTTCCGGGACTTATGTTCAAGAACTTTGCATAAGAGTCGCCTTCAAATTCTAAAACAGAACATCGTTTTAATCCTATGCAATTTGGAAAAGATCTTCCCACCTTCATTTTTCGATGTGATGGAACACCTGCCTATACATCTCCCATACGAAGTTGAATTAGGAGGCCCTGTCCAGTATAGGTGGATGTATCCTTTTGAAAGGTTTTTCAAAAAGTTGAAAGGGAAAGCAAAGAACAAAAGGTATGCGGCAGGATCGATTGTTGAATCATATATCAATGACGAGATTGCTTATTTCTCAGAGCACTACTTTGCTGGGAATATACAAACGAAATCAAGGTAAATGCTACAATCAATCACATCATGTCCACTTTGCCATTTAACTTTTTGTATACACATGCTATATATGTATTATAATGTGAATTACTTTTTATCTAATTTGATCAGGTTAACAAGATTCGATGAAGGTAAAGTCCCCATATATCATGTCCCTGGAGTACCTTCTATATTTACTCAAGTAGGTCGTCCAAGTGGAGAAATGCATGAAATATGGCTCTCAGAGAGAGACTATCAATGCGCACATGCATATGTTTTACGAAATTGTGACTATTTTCAGCCAATTGAGAGGTATATAAGTTGGCATCTCTCCCAGATTGCGTTTTAATATATATAATATTTGTTTAATTTCTCATATAATTTGTGTTGGTCTTGTGTAGAATGTTCGAGGAATTTATTTCTGCAAAATATCCAGGACTTTCTGAAAAAGAACTCTTTGTGAAAAGAGCTGACGAATATCATTTATGGGTGAAAGAATATGTATGTCTAAAAAATATTCATAACTTTGCGTAAATTTATACTTATATATATTTACACTATTTTTTATATATATGAAGGTTACTTGCTGGAACGCCAAGAATCCATTTCCTACTTGGGTTCAAGAGATAGTGCATGGACCTTTGAATAAGGTCAAAACCTGGCCAATTTATTTTACAAGAGGCTATTTGTTTCATACGCAGAATCACGGCGATGGACGAAAGACATGTAACTATGGGGTATGTGTTAAAGGTCAAAATTACACGGATGCATCTGATGAAGCGGATTTCTACGGGATCTTAACTGATATCATAGAACTCGAGTACGAGGGGATGGTCAATTTGAGAATCACACTTTTTAAGTGTAATTGGTATGACCCTGTTATCGGTAGAGGCACTCGAAGGAGCAATGGTGGTGTTGTAGACATTCTTTCATCGAGAAAATATAATAAATACGAACCATTTATTCTAGGTACGCACTTATTAATGTCGATATCATATATATATATATATATATATATATATAAATATATATATATATACCATGATGTATAACTTATATATACATTTTTATATTGCAAACAGCCTCGCAAGCGGATCAAGTTTGTTATATTCCGTACCCATACACAAAGAAACCGAAGCAGTTGTGGCTCAATGTTCTAAAAGTGAATCCGAGGGGTAACATTTCAGGGGAATATGAAAAAAAGAACCGACTCTTTTGCAAACAGAAAATGATGATGCTGTATTGATGACTACAATTGAAGATCTGGTACTCGACAATTTCGTACAAGGAGACCAAATAAACCTCGATTACGAAGTCGGAGATGCATAACCTGAAGATGAATTTTGGTGTAATTTGTCGTCTTCTGATGAAGAATCATATGACGAAGAACCCTTCTAATTCACTATGTTACTTATGTCACAATTTCGTTGTAATTTGTCTTTTACATTATTTCGGTGTAATTTGTCTTTTCCATTATTAATCAGTATTTATTTCCCGTTTTGAGTTAAAAAAAAAAATTCCTCACCAGGACTCGAACCCATGTGAAGAGAAACAAATATGAGATCTTTACCAGTAAGCCATATTGTTTAAATGGTATTTAACACACCAAATAATTATTATGTCTACCTTGCTTTATTCAGAATAAAAAAAAATGTCCAACTATGGACTCGAACCCAGAACTGAAGGAGATAGAGGAGAACTTTACCACTAAGCCATAGTGTTTAATCGTTCTTATTCACAGTAAATAAATATTAAGTCTATCTGCTTCATTCAGATTAAAAAAAAAACTTACGAAAACCCTAACTCTTAGCCTTCATTCAGTCTTCTTCGTCTCCGATTACAGATCGAAATCCCTTTTGCTCTCATCTTCGCCTTCGATCCCACCTTCCGTTCTTCTTCTTCGATCCCACGATGCCGGAAACTAAGAACGGTAAAGGACGGAAGAAATTCGTTCCAAACGTTTCGCAGAGAGCCGAGGGTCTTCGTCGCGAACAACAAACCCTCTACCGCCGCAGTACACCTTCACGCCGGCGGCCCAATCTCTTCCGCATCTGTCGTCACCACCTCTGAACCCCGTGAATGCTCAACCTTCAACGACAGCACCAAATGTCCGAGATTTTCCTCCGCCTACCCAGCTTTTCCAGAACATCACGCCGGCGAATCCACCACAAAGCATTCCATCTCAAGGTCAGACGACTCGACGAGAAAGCTCTCATCCTCAAGATCAGACGACTCCAAGACAAAGCTCTTCGAGTCCTTCGGTGCACAACTCTGAGGGTAATAGTAATCACTCGTCTCACGCTTACATCTCCAACGACTTCGAAGCTAATCCGATTGACGACAATGCACATATTGAGGCCGATCTCCAGGAAGAGCAACGTATGGTGCTTGAGGCGCTGCTTAGGGTGCCTAACCGGCATGAGTACACGACTCTGCTGTCTCCAACACGCCCTCAGCCGCCAAACACCACTTGGTAAGTTTCTATCAATTCATGTCTGAATATCGATTTCCTATCAAGAGGCTGGTTTACAATTTTTGACTAGAATTGTTTTTCTGTTTGGAATTGATGATGTATGATTTCCGTATGTGGAATTGATGATGTTTATGTGTGTGGATATGGTCTATTTCCTGTCAAGAGGCTAGTTTACAATTGCATGTCTTGACGAAGAAGTCTGTTTTCCGAAAACCAATGTGTTAATTTGTGTCTCTATGAACTTTAAATCCCCATGGAATTGATGATGTATGATTTGTGTCTCTACGCACATCTGATATGATTTTTGTGTTTGGAATAGTTTTTGTGTTTGGAATGGATAGAAACTGTCTGTATTGCTTAGTTTTTCTCTGTCTTGCTGGTTCTGTTGAGTTTCGTGTAAAGCTGTTGTGAGAGTTGCTGCCATGTGGCAGAGAGAGGCCTTCTTGTTCTTGTTAACAAATGCAGAAAACTGATGTAACAAATGCAGAGGCCTTCTTGTTATTGTCAATTCGTTTCTAGTGTAAGTGCTTCTTTGGTCTAATCAGGCATATTATGCTTCTGTCTGGCTTGATTTTTGTTTGGTAGACTAAGCTAACAGTTTGCTATTTATGTCTTTTCTGATATGTGATTTGTTTGGTAGACTAAAATCATGTGTTTTCTGAATGTCTATCTGATTTTTGTGTTCTTGTTGATGCACTTATTTGTCTCTGTCTAGGTTTGGCCGTGACAAGGGAAAGCTGACAAGGAAGATCACCAAGATTTTCACAAACAAGTTTGATGGTCCACACTACAGTTGGACTGTTGTGCCTCGCGATAGACAGGAAAGATACTTCGTCGAGTTCGCGGTAAGCATTTCTCTCCTCCAAGCTTCATATATGTCTTTCTTTCTATTCTGTCCAGTAACACCATCTACTTGTCTTGTAGAAAACCCACACATGGGATCCCTTAATCTCAGGGGTTGTTCAACAACATTTCGAGAGGATTTGTCAAAGGCGATTGAAGGATATGGTAAGCACCGCGAGGACTTCTCGAAAGCGACCACCTTGGATTAACCCAACACTGTGGACAACAATGACAGAGAAATGGGACACTGACGAAGCTAAAGAGAGGTCTCAAACCACATCCGCAGCTCGGAAATCTGACCGTCAAGGCCTTGGAGTGCACAAACACTTATCAGGCCAAAAGTCATATCACCAAATCCAACAAGAAATGGTAAGTGTAATTTCTATATCTAATACTTCTGCAACTTTCTATTATGTAACAAATTTATATGTTACATTTTCAGGAAGACGAATTGGGCAGACCGGTTAGTATCGGTGAGTGATAACACCATATTTTACATGTTTTTAAGGTTTAGTTTCATAGGTTTTTAGTTCCAATTTGTATAGTTTTTGGATATTTTCATGCATTTAGGTCCAACTTGAGTCTCATTGCATTTTAGATGTCCTAGGTTGTCTTTGCATTCTTTTTGGCTTGCTTGAGCCATTTTCAGGTGTTCTTGGAGTCATAGGAGTTGGAGGAGTGAAGATAGCCATCAAAAAGTTCATTTCGGAATACAAAGATGCAGGATCAGGTTGAGACGTCATAAGTTTGGCATTGGATGAAGGACTTTCCACCGATGGATTGAGCTCAAATTTTAACACGAGATATATCAATGGATTAGCTTTCATTTGGAAGTGGTTTGAGGCAATTCCAACGGTGCGATCAGAAGTTATGCCAATTTCCGTGACGACGGTCCAGTCTGGCGCGCGAAGGAACTCAGTGGAGCTCGCAGCGGTGTACCGCAGCGGTCTACAGTGACCGCTGCGGGTTCATCCGTCGAAAAAAAAACAGAGAATCACAGCGGTCATGCAGCGGTATGAGCTGACCGCTGTGGATCATCTGAAACTCAAAAATTCGACCCAAACTCTATTAAAAGCCAAAAAACCTAATTTTATTAAAGGAAGTTTTCTTCTTCTAAGAGTGGGGCTCGTCCCCAACTCTCTCTTCTTGATGTTTTGGGATTGTTCTTCATACAAATGCCATTCTAGAGAAGATTTCTTCACTCTATCTTTATATTATGCTTATTTGATTCTTGTTCTTCATTTCTATGTCTTTTTCTCTTGTGTTCTTCATGTTCTTGTGAGTTGACTTTTTGTTGGATTTTGGATTTTGTTTGATTTGGATGGTTTGATGGTTGATTGTTGATGTTTAGGACTAGATAAACATTTGTTCTCATGTTAGGAGGGATCTTAATGCTAGAATCGAATTGACAACTCATTTCTAGAACTTAAGACATTTCTCGCCCGGAAGGTGTTCGATGAAATGTCTAGAAAACTTCTAAGCATGCAATTCAATTCTTAGCCAATGGAAATTGATGATTAAGGTGAATTGTTGACTTGTATGGACTAGTGCTTAATGATTGTGGATCATTTAGTTTCGAACGGAAGTTCTTGATAACTAGATGATTTGTAAATGGATTAGTATCATGGAAGTGAACTAATCTACTTGTGTGATCCATGTCATAAGAATGAATGTGCATTAAATGTTTATGCATCATTAGTCAATGGTTGATTGATGGTTAGATGATGGTGATTAATTTAGGATGATCTTGGATGAGTCTTTCACTTAGGTTGGTTCGTAATGCTAGATTTGACATGATAAACCGAAACCTTGTACTACACCTTAGATTAGTTAGATTTTTGGTCTAATCCCATGCATTAGGGATAGATTCGAGTAAGCGGTGTTAGTACTAGATTAGGTTTGTTCATTCGTTTCTAGATTTTAGGCATTTCACTCATGACTCGAGTTTAAATGAATTGCTTGACCCGAACCTTTTGTGAGCTAAGCATATCCTAGCCAACGGAAGTTGATGTTTAGGGTGTTTAGTGAACTAATTAGAATTGTTCTTAATGCTTGTTGATTAGTTAATCACAAATGGAAATTTGTTCTTGATTAGATAATTAACAAGGTGATTAGTGCCATGGAAATGGATTAGTCATATTTGTGAATTCCATGTTCTAAGATAGTGATTAATGCTTCCAAATGATTCATTGTTTGATTGTTACCCATCTCATTGATAGCTTAGTTCATGATCCAACACTTTGTCTTGTGTCTTTGTGTTTTGTTTTCCTTCTTGCATTTGTTTTCTTTTCCCATAAACATATAAAAACCAAAAACAAAGTTTGCTCTAGCTTAAGAAGTTTCTTGCATTCTTAGTGCTTCAATCTTAACCCCTTATGGATTGACATCTCAAGTACTACAATGACATGAGTACACTTGGGATAATTGACACGAAAATACCCCGTATCAATTTGGCGCCGTTGCCGGGGATCGAACCCGGGTCTCCTGGGTGAAAGCCAGATATCCTAACCCGTTGGGGACTCCCCCAATCCTATCCCGTATCAATTTGGCGCCGTTGCCATTGGGGTTTAGCATTGATCATTAGGATTTGGATTCTTCTTGAGACTAGAGCTTTTTATTTTCTTTTGTTGTTAATCTTTTTTCTCTTTTCTTGTGATCTTGATCTCTTAGGTTCGAAACTAGGAGTAAAGGAAACATTCAAGGAGAGAGTGAATAAGAGGACGCAACCGTCAAGCTAGCGACGTTAAACGCGCCATTGGGGACTCCCCCAATCCTATCCACCGTCAATGCTAGAGACATAAAACAAGCAATCCTATCCTTTACTTCTTGTTTTATGCCTTTTTATTGTTTGATAAATTTTGTTTTCATGTTTTTGTAGGAGCAATAAGGGTGAATAAATGGGACGGATGGAATGGTCTAAGTCCGTGAGCTTCAACGCACAATGCTTCCTCCTCGTGAATCCACTCCACTCCAAGGTACCACTAACTTTTCCCTTTGTATATACCATTTCGTTTTTATGTTTGTTTTACTCTCTCTTTGGCTTAATTCACACCGAGACGGTGTGATTTAAGTCCGGGGGGGAGGTTCTTGTGTTTTGACATTGTTTATTTTGTCTTATTTTCATTTTCTTGAGTCATTGCATTGTATATTTTCAATTGCATAAAAAACGAAAAACAAAAAAAATCATCATGTAGTTTGCATTAGTCCATGTGCATTCTAGACTTGACTTGATCACTCATTTCTAGATCATATTGGTTGCATTCATGTGCATGGGAGTTCATGAAACATGTATGATAAGCTTTCATTGTGATGCCCTCGATAATGGTTTTATATTGCTTAAACGATTTCAAAAAGCTTGTAAACTTCGTACTTTGATATCTCCGCTTGAAATCCATTGTCTTTTTGATGCTTGCTAAATTTGATATCAACTCCATCTTTATTAGGCGAAAATGAACTTTAATTATCTCGCTTATGGGCTTTAGATCTTAACCGTGGTTTTACATGAACATTCGAGTTATCTTATCCTTTTATGCCACACTTGTTAACTCGAATGGCCATCTTCCTTTTTAAGATGGTTCCGCACCCAAACCCGAAACCTTTTATTTTGAACCATTGTGCTAAATCGTTGAGTGAGGTCTTTTTCTATGCGCTTTCATGTACAAAATCTTTCGAGATAGAAACGACAAGCTCTTTCTTCCAATTGATAGGGGTTTACAAAGGTTATTGGTTGGGATTTGTGGGATTGGTTTGAAAATGAAAAAATGGGAAGTGGAATGAGAAAAGAAAAATGAAAAACCATATTGTAATAAAAGTTCTAGGGGATGAAAAAAAAAAAAAAAAAAAAAAAAAAAAAGAGTTAATCGAAAATAAGAAAAAAGAAAAGGCATAATGATATAAATTCCCTAGTAACTAAGGTGTAGAAAGAGTTGTCGTTTGATGTGATTGGCGGGTTGAGTTTATACGTTTGTGGTTAAGAAGAGTTTTGAAAGAAAAAGAAAATTGCTTGTCAAGTTCGGGAATTTAGATGAAAAGCTTTAGGAAGGGTAGAACAATGGAAGAACATCTTGTATGCATAAATTGTTTCCTATTCTCTATTGCTTTTGTATAATGACTTGCGTTTGATTTTGAGAGTAGCCACAAATACATGAACCGCCTCTTATACGTAAAGACCTTTTTCTACCGAGCCAAATGGAATAGATCAATTGCCCATATGTGAGAGTCACGCTTGAACTTAAATGAATGTAGGGAGTTGGTTGATAAGAAAGCATGCGGATACTTGTTTTGGATCTAGAGTAAAATAATTGGAGTTGCGATAAGTCTAGAGAAGTTAGAGTCAAATTGAGATACGTTTTTGCAATGTCTTGGTATTATGTTGGGCTATTATTTTGATTGCTTTGACATGTCTTTTAGTTATGAATTCCCACTCTTTAAAACCTCTCTTTCGGTTTGTCTTTTCTTGTTTGCTTGCGGACAAGCAAAAGGCAAGTCCGGGGGAGTTGATAACACCATATTTTACATGTTTTTAAGGTTTAGTTTCATAGGTTTTTAGTTCCAATTTGTATAGTTTTTGGATATTTTCATGCATTTAGGTCCAACTTGAGTCTCATTGCATTTTAGATGTCCTAGGTTGTCTTTGCATTCTTTTTGGCTTGCTTGAGCCATTTTCAGGTGTTCTTGGAGTCATAGGAGTTGGAGGAGTGAAGATAGCCATCAAAAAGTTCATTTCGGAATACAAAGATGCAGGATCAGGTTGAGACGTCATAAGTTTGGCATTGGATGAAGGACTTTCCACCGATGGATTGAGCTCAAATTTTAACACGAGATATATCAATGGATTAACTTTCATTTGGAAGTGGTTTGAGGCAATTCCAACGGTGCGATCAGAAGTTATGCCAATTTCCGTGACGACGGTCCAGTCTGGCGCGCGAAGGAACTCAGTGGAGCTCGCAGCGGTGTACCGCAGCGGTCTACAGTGACCGCTGCGGGTTCATCCGTCGAAAAAAAACAGAGAATCACAGCGGTCATGCAGCGGTATGAGCTGACCGCTGTGGATCATCTGAAACTCAAAAATTCGACCCAAACTCTATTAAAAGCCAAAAAACCTAATTTTATTAAAGGAAGTTTTCTTCTTCTAAGAGTGGGGCTCGTCCCCAACTCTCTCTTCTTGATGTTTTGGGATTGTTCTTCATACAAATGCCATTCTAGAGAAGATTTCTTCACTCTATCTTTATATTATGCTTATTTGATTCTTGTTCTTCATTTCTATGTTTTTTTCTCTTGTGTTCTTCATGTTCTTGTGAGTTGACTTTTTGTTGGATTTTGGATTTTGTTTGATTTGGTTGGTTTGATGGTTGATTGTTGATGTTTAGGACTAGATAAACATTTGTTCTCATGTTAGGAGGGATCTTAATGCTAGAATCGAATTGACAACTCATTTCTAGAACTTAAGACATTTCTCGCCCGGAAGGTGTTCGATGAAATGTCTAGAAAACTTCTAAGCATGCAATTCAATTCTTAGCCAATGGAAATTGATGATTAAGGTGAATTGTTGACTTGTATGGACTAGTGCTTAATGATTGTGGATCATTTAGTTTCGAACGGAAGTTCTTGATAACTAGATGATTTGTAAATGGATTAGTATCATGGAAGTGAACTAATCTACTTGTGTGATCCATGTCATAAGAATGAATGTGCATTAAATGTTTATGCATCATTAGTCAATGGTTGATTGATGGTTAGATGATGGTGATTAATTTAGGATGATCTTGGATGAGTCTTTCACTTAGGTTGGTTCGTAATGCTAGATTTGACATGATAAACCGAAACCTTGTACTACACCTTAGATTAGTTAGATTTTTGGTCTAATCCCATGCATTAGGGATAGATTCGAGTAAGCGGTGTTAGTACTAGATTAGGTTTGTTCATTCGTTTCTAGATTTTAGGCATTTCACTCATGACTCGAGTTTAAATGAATTGCTTGACCCGAACCTTTTGTGAGCTAAGCATATCCTAGCCAACGGAAGTTGATGTTTAGGGTGTTTAGTGAACTAATTAGAATTGTTCTTAATGCTTGTTGATTAGTTAATCACAAATGGAAATTTGTTCTTGATTAGATAATTAACAAGGTGATTAGTGCCATGGAAATGGATTAGTCATATTTGTGAATTCCATGTTCTAAGATAGTGATTAATGCTTCCAAATGATTCATTGTTTGATTGTTACCCATCTCATTGATAGCTTAGTTCATGATCCAACACTTTGTCTTCTGTCTTTGTGTTTTGTTTTCCTTCTTGCATTTGTTTTCTTTTCCCATAAACATATAAAAACCAAAAACAAAGTTTGCTCTAGCTTAAGAAGTTTCTTGCATTCTTAGTGCTTCAATCTTAACCCCTTATGGATTGACATCTCAAGTACTACAATGACATGAGTACACTTGGGATAATTGACACGAAAATATCCCGTATCAGTGAGGTTTTTGTGAAGACTCACACAAAATCTGATGGTACGTTTGTTGATATGAAGGCTGAGAGGATCGCGCAGAATTATGAGAAGAACTTGCAAGCTAAGATGCAAGAGATAGGGCCTGAAATTTCAGACGGCAGGTCGCAACAACGAGAGCTAACCACAGAGGAATACAACGATCTCTTTCTTCAGGTAAATACGAAATCTATGTTATCTTTTGGTTTTATATCATATGGTTTTATAAATCTTGGTTTTATTTATGCAGTCAACGTTCACGGATGACAGAGGCAGACCATATGGAATAGGAAGCCTCGCAGAGTCTCATGTTGGTGGAAAACGCAAGTTCGAAGTAACCTCTTCATCGTTTCAATCCCTGGAAGATAGGTTGGAAGAAGCTCAACGCCAAATAGAAGAACAAGCAGCTTCTAACGCTCGGCGTGAGGCAGAGCTTACCAAACTTGCAAATGACCAACAAAGCAAGCTTACCAAACTTGAAGCTGACCAGAAGCATTATTCAATGGTGGAAATGTATCTTCGTGAAACCGATCCAAATTTTCTAGACTTCATGGCTTCTCAATCTGATCGACAGCATGATTCTACACCCTAGGCTGTCATTTTATTTCATGTTTTGAACATTGGACCTTTCTTTGTATTGGTTTGTATTTGATATGCTAAAACAATGTATAATATATATGTTTCTTTGTTAATGTAAGTTTCTTTCATTTTAAACTTCTAGTATTCTTTGTATTAGTCTGTATATGATTTCCAAATTGCTAGGTAATACAAATTGGGTACAGTATTACCATTTTGAATTTCGTTGATAAAATCAATCGCTAGGTAGTCGCAATTCAGTCGCTAAGTTGTCGCAATTCAGTCGCAAATCAGACGTAAAAAGATAACCAAATCTCTATTCCGTGAAGATATTAGTCGCTAATCAGTCGCTAAATTAGACGCTTATTAGTCGTAAAATAGTCGCCACATTTCACGACTCTTTAACGACCACACCAAACGACTTCCACACGACACAATATATAGTCGTACGTTAGTTGCTGCTGTGCGACTTCTTACTGTCATCGTAACAAAGTCGCAAAGTAGTCGTAAATTAGCGACTAATTATCGACTACGTGTTTTTGCGACTAGACATTTACGACTACACTACGTGGTTGTAATGTAGTCGGTAAAGCAGTTTACGCGACTACATTACGACTGATTATGTAGTCGCTAAAACACAGTTTTCTTGTAGTGCTAATCGAACCGTCAAATCTGTCTGCGAAACACCAAAATAAACGAATCGGGTCAATACTAAACATGTAAGAACCTTAGATCCATGTATATCTGTATCAATTACCAAATATCTCACCTTCAATGTAGCAATCTTCCCAGAAAACCCTCTGCATCGACTTCGATAATTCCAATGCAGATGATAAATCCTGAGATTAGGGTTTACGTTTGGACAGTAAAACTGAGAAATCGAGTTTCAGAGTGAGAAATCGAGTTTCAGAGTGAGAAAACGAGTTTCAGGGTGAGAAATCGAAAGGAATATAGAGTTTCATAGTGCTTAGGAACGGCTTGAACAAAGAGAGAAAGAGTGTGAAATCTGAGTTGTGTGTGTGTGAAATTTTTTTGGGAAAACCAATTTTCAATTTTTTTGGCTAAGTCACGCGGTGACTTAAAATTTTTAGTCCCGCTTAACAATTTCACAAGCGCCAAACACTAACAATTTCAATAATAAATTTATTTTTGTTATATAAATTGTTACACAAATACTAATAATTATATAACAAAAAACTATATAACAAATGTTGTGAAACCCTAAATCCTAAACATTAGTTTGTAGGGTTTGTATGTTTGTAATAATTTTTCCAATGATTCTCCAATCATTGACAATCATTTTAATTTTCATTTGGTAAATTGACAACATAACATAAATAGTTTATACCCTAAATGAACATAATATATACCCTAAACACTAACTAAATAAAATCATTAATAAACACTTAATTCTTTCTTTTTGTTTTATCTTTAAATTTTATTTTATACATATAATTTGAAGACAAGATTTTATTATATATTCTATTGTTATTTTGAAAATTACAAAGAAATTATACCCTAAACCCTATACACTAAATCTTAAACCCTATACCCTATAGAATTAAAACCAAAAATTTTAAAATTATTATATTTATATTGCTAATAAATTTAGAAAACATTATATTTCAAACACTATACCCTAAACCCTAAACCCTATGTCATCATAAACTCTAAATAAAATACTTAACTCTAATTTTAATTATTTATGTAAAACATTATATACAAAAAATTATATCATATACCCTAAATCACTAAATAAAAACCAAACCCTTAACCCTATACACTAACTCAAACTGTATGCCCTAAACCCTAAATCAAAGATTCACTAACTTTTCTTTTTAATTTTGAATTTATAATAATTTGTTATATTTTTTAATTAAGAAATAGGAAAAAATATCTTACAAGTGAAAATTCTTATACCCTATATCAAACACTCATTGATCCATAACAAATTATTATATTCTTTTATTGTGTAAAATTAATTCTTGGTATCAATATATATTATGATACAATCCTTTAACATTTTCTTTAAGATATCCAATGAGTATACGTGTTATGTGTTAATTCATCTTACTCATGTAAGATTTTTCGGACTATGAACTGATTACCATTCGGCTCGCTTTGATAAGATTACGGTTTTGGTTAGGTTTGAGCTTTAGTTTGAAGGATTTTTCAAAGAAATTGAGGTTCGAATCATGTTATGTTCTTTTCGACTCGGTTTCGGTTGTGGTTTGTTCAGATATGGAACTTATATTTCGTTTGATAGGCTTTTTTGGTCACGACTATGTCTTAACCGCTCATAAAATGTACTGCTAAGTGCAGGTGGGATAGTGAACAACACACTGAGGCCGACCATACCAAGTTTCTGTGACTCGGACTCGAGAATATTAATGGAAGAATGTTGGGCGCCTAATCCGACGGCACGGCCATCCTTCACTGAGATAGCTGGTCGGTTACGTGTGATGTCAACTGCAGCAACTTCGAACCAATCCAAACCACCAGCTCACAATAAGGCTTCAAAGTAAAACAAACTGTGTTTCTTCTTTATAGGTTTTCTTTACTCTTTCTAAGTGTTTGGGGTCAGGAGGGAGATATTTGTTGAGCCTTTTCTCCTTTCCCTTTTCTTTTACCAAAACCAAAACAAATTTTGTAATAAAATTGGTTTGAGGCGTTGTACCAACAGTCGAAATTGTTTAATCTCATGTTACCCTTGTTCTTATTAATGTGGAAAAGGACTTGTGATTGATATGTAAGAAACATAATGTTTCTTACCAGACGATTTTAGAATGTAAACAATCAAAATTCATGACTAAAAGTAACAACATTATTGAACATGGATTCTCACAAATTTCTGATCAAAATGCAGTTACGAGAACAAAACTTGAAGATGATTTTAGTCATCAGTTTTCTTCTGCGGATTTTTTCCTTTTGCTCCGTTTCTTAAGCATCCCTTTATCCGCAAGTGTTTTACGTTTCTGTTTCCTCCGGTCTTTAACCTTGTCTTCAAATCCATCGTCTAGCATCTTCATCATTGCCACCCTTTTAGCTTTTGACACCTGCAGATTCAGATTTAGAAATTTGCGTAAGCCTCAGGCCTTTGCTTGAAGTTTGCATCAGTAAAAAGACGTGGACATATCTCTCGCGGCTATTAACTGCTCTTCTTACTTTGCTTATATACCAAGATGAACTAAAACATACGTGTCATGGTAAGAGGAATTTTTTTTTTGGGAACTCTTTGCCTTCTTGCATATTGTCCAGTATAGTAGAGTTTTGATTATGTTGGAGACAAGAAGTTGTCAATTCATTTCCTACTGTTCATGTTGGCTGAGTGACTTGTTCATATGTTGTTCTGTACAGGTTGATCTTGTAACATCCCGATTTCTTGTATATGCGGAGAGGCTTATAAGAATTGATTTGGCTACCTATGTCACCAAAGTGCACTTATCTTTTCGGGAACTTGTCCAGAGAGAACTCCAGAGTTAAGCGTGCTTGACCTGGAGCAATTTAAGGATGGGTGACCTACCGGGAAGTGATTCGCGGTATCGTGTGAGTGAGGACAAAACACGGGGAAAGATCACGTGGTGATTGCAGGGTCAGTAAACAAGTATTACAAGCCTCCCGGACTAACGCACCGGCCGTCGGACAAGGGTGGGGCCCACGGGCCTAGAGATGGCATGGGACCCACAGGTAGGGGCGGTCGGGGCGTTATAAGTGGTATCAGAGCCGAACCCAAACACGTGTGTGGAGTCAGGTGGGCTCACACCGTCTAGGGTGACGATCCTGGTGCGCAACGAGGACGTTGCGCTCTATGAGTGGGGGTGATTGTAACATCCCGATTTCTTGTATATGCGGAGAGGCTTATAAGAATTGATTTGGCTACCTATGTCACCAAAGTGCACTTATCTTTTCGGGAACTTGTCCACAGAGAACTCCAGAGTTAAGCGTGCTTGACCTGGAGCAATTTAAGGATGGGTGACCTACCGGGAAGTGATTCGCGGTATCGTGTGAGTGAGGACAAAACACGGGGAAAGATCACGTGGTGATTGCAGGGTCAGTAAACAAGTATTACAAGCCTCCCGGACTAACGCACCGGCCGTCGGACAAGGGTGGGGCCCACGGGCCTAGAGATGGCATGGGGCCCACAGGTAGGGGCGGTCGGTGCGTTATAGATCTGTTCTTCTACAGGGAGCCCGAGGAGGCTAAGCCTGAGGATGAGTCTGCACCTCAGGCAGACTTTGGACTACCTGCTCCTGAATATGGAATGGTTGGTGGAGACCAGTGGACCTCTGCTGGTATCCCTGATGCTGGATGGCTAGGAAGTTCATACACCATTTGATTGAGAACTTGGAAATGAAGCAACCAAAACCAGTAAACAAAAATACATCTTCTGACACCAAAAGAAAACAATCAAATCAAAACCTCAACTTGATTCCACAGCATAAATATCGAGAATTTGTTCTCAGTTTTTAAATTCTCCGAATTTCTAATTCCCAAACAAGTCGAAATCCCAAATTGAAACTAAAATCACAATTTCAAATACCTTTTTAACTGAAGCTTCACCGAGGTCTTCCTGCAAAAGAGCAAAATAATCGAGGGATTAATACCTTATGCATGTAAATTATAACCTTAATCTATACAAATAACGAAAACCCAAACACAATTTCACCTACAATGTCAAACACCAATTCGATTTACAACGATGAAGATGACGAGGAATCGAGGATCGAGATTGAGAGTGAGAGGAATCGAGACTAAGAGTAAGAGAGATTGACACTGAGAGTTAGAGAGATCGAGACTGAAAGTGAGAGGGGTCGAGAGTGAAAAGAAGAGAGAAGAAGAGAGAACACGAGATCGAGACTAGGATTTTCCTGCAAAAGAGCAAAAGGGGATTTTGAGAAGAAGAGAGAAGACGAGATCGAGACTATAAATTGTAATATTCACAAGAGAAAAAGGGGATTATAGCGGTTTACTGTAATATTCACAAGCGCCAAAGACTATAAATTTGGCCGCGTGATTTTTTTTGTCCCGCTTAACACATTGATAGCGTTTAATACTAAGCAAACGCTATCTTAAAATGATGGGTTAGTAAATAATAGCATAAACATGCAAAACGCTATCTTGTTTTGCTATCAATAATCAAATTTCTTGTAGTGGTTCCATCGTCCCTTCCGAATGTCAAAAAGGCTTTTCCTTCACATTGTTGATGGTGTTAAACAACATGACAACTACTTCATTCAACGCCATGATGCTTCAGGAAGATTGGGCTTACCAACCTTGCAAACAGTATCAGCTGCTATTCGGATCTTGGCGTATAGCATGTCTGCCGATGCCACAGACGATTACATCAAAATAGGAGAGTCTACGGCAATTGAATGCATGAAGCGTTTTTGTCGAGCAATTGTTACAATTTTCTCGGAATGGTATCTCATGTCACCCACAACAGAGGATGTTGCTAGGCTTCTCCACATCGGCCAACAACGTGGATTTCCTGGAATGTTTGGTAGTCTTGATTGTATGCATTGGAAGTGGAAAAATTGTCCAACTCTTGGGCAAGACAATTCACAGTTCGTTGCGGAGCACCCACAATCATTCTTGAAGCAGTTGCAGATTATGATCTATGGATATGGAATGCCTATTTTGGCATGCCAAGAAGCAACAACGACATTAACGTTTTGAAGTCATCTAATTTATTTTTAAAGCTTGCTCAAGGTACCGCCCCTCCTGCCAGTTACATTATTCAGGGAAATGAGTACAATATGGGTTATTATTTAGCTGATGGTATTTATCCAAAATGGTCAATTATTGTTCAAACTATAAGAGATCCCCAAGGTCCAAAGAAAAAAATATTTGCAGCTAGACAAGAAGCATGTCGAAAAGATGTTGAACATGCCTTTGGAGTTCTACAAACTAAGTTTGCTATCGTAGTAGGATCAGCACGTTACTGGAAGAAAGAAGACCTGCATGATATAATGTATACCATGATAATCGGGGATGAACGTGATATCAACGCACCGATTAGAAATGCAAGATCAACGCCAGAGGTAACTGTTGAAATGGCAGTAAATGAAAATATCCGATTTCAACAATTTTTAGCTTGTAATCTACAAATAAAAAATAAGGAGGCTCATTTATCACTTCAGAATGCGATGATTGATCACATTTGGGAGTATTACAGAAATAATGATTATTAAGTTGGTATTTTATATGTAACTTTGTAAAATTTGTGTTTATGTGTGTTTTATTATTATATATGTAATTTATATTATCATGTAACTTTATTATGTAATATTGTGTGTTATATCATATATTAAATGTAAGTTTCATATTTATTTATGAAATTTTATCATTATTAGTAACTTTTATCAATATGAAGGATTATATTGCAAATTAATAAAATTTTAAGGATTTTTTTGAGGATTTATTGTTGGAGTAAGCCACTCTCAAATCCTCTCCCCTCAAAATGAGGAGAGCTATTGGAGATGCCTTTAGGGAACAAGCTAATATAGATTCTAATAAACCACTCTTATTAACTCACAAAAATAGGCATACATGGCCCAATAAGCCTAATGGTTTGTACAAGTATTGTCATTGAATCATCACCCAGATTCAAACCCGGTAGAATGTGTGTATGTGTGAGTTGTTGACGAAAAAAAACAAATGACACTGAAATGAAATTGTGGCTTCCAAGAACATTTCGACTCTAATTGAAGTTCGAGGGATTTTCAATTCAGTTTAAATACTGTAAGCTCTGAGAGGTTGGCGAGCGAACCAGGTGAGAAGAAACCTTCAAAGTTGCTATCAATCACCAATAAGTACGTATGGGATTTAAGGTTACCGAGAGAAGATGGCAACAGTCATTTCGTTTGAAAAGAGATCAATATACACGAAGTCCAGTCAATCTATTAAAACATAAGGGAAACTGACCTACAAGTTTATTTCGACTGAGATCGAGCTCTTGCATATTCTTCAATTTGCAAATACCCACAGTAATCAAATGCAAGACTTTTTTAATCACATGGTTCAACATTATTAGACCTTTGTTTCGAAAAAGGGGAATTGATTTTTTGTTTGTATTAACTAGGACTTTTTGGTTTGCATTAACTTAATAGATATATCTCCAGGGTCTCTTGAGATTTAACCACTCAACTCATTCTCCTAAGAAAATTTCAGTCCATAGTCCAGAGATTCTATACATATTTAAAATATAGACAATTCATCAATCTAACCCTACACATAAGATTTATTATTAGACTAACTCTTAGGGAAGGGGGACTAAGTCTTAATATAATTGATGTGTACAAGAGTAATATACGTGATTGAAGTAATCATAAGAGATGTAATGATGAGTTTCCGTAACATATATGTATGCTCTATGTCACAATTGATGTGGAAAATCTCTGCAAGTCGTCCTTGTATCTTCATGTTCCATTAGAACTGGAAAAACAGACTCATTTCACCGCCATGATAGGTTTTCTTCACGTAACCCGCAAAGAAAAAAAAAAAATTATGTGATCTATCATATATTTTTCGATTAATATTGAAAAAGAATTTTGAGATATTCTATTTAGTTCATGCTTATTGCTTACTCATATTTGATTGCTGCTATTCTGATGTGGACATCGACCCAAAGTACATTCCAAGCATCATGCCAACAGTCCAAGAATGAGCTATGACGCGTTCTAGGAACAAGCAGACGAGGAATAGATACAAAAAGGCCCTACACACCTATATTAACTCCTTAGAACCAACAGATCCTTTGCTACCTGACCTCAATGTCATATTCGGACATAACAGTCTCTTAGAGCCAGTTTTAGCAAGAGTGAAGTGATTTAGCCGAGGGAAATCAGGTCGCATCAGTTTTAGCCAAGAGAAGTGATTTAGCCGAGGGAAATCAGGTCGCATCAGTTTTAGCCGAGAGAAACCGTACTGAATAAGTTTTAGCCGAGAGAAACCGTACTGAATCAGTTTTAGCCGATAGAAACCTCACCGAAGCAGTTTTAGCCGAGAGAGAGTTAGCCGAGACAGTTTTAGCAGAGAAGAATCAAAATAGCTTAGAAAGCCTCCAAAACAATGGTCTCGCCAAGGCAGGTAATTTTCATCGACCAAACACATATTCTAAGACTAATGGTCCAGTTGGATTGGTAGGATAGCTCAGGAACCAAGTCCCTTCACAACAAGCCCCTCGTAGCCGAGAGAAGCCAAATGGAGCAAGAAGAGGAGATTATGACTGAGGGAGAGCAAGAACTCGAAGATCAAGAGTCTTCTGATTTGGAGAACACCAAAGGAAGCTCCTACGACCAGCTACATGAGCAAGACGCACTTACACCAGAATCATCTTCAAAGACCATGCAAGCGGCCTCCTGGACATCTACTCACCAATGTAAGCTTTTCAATTATTCTATTGTGCTTGCAGGTGTTCCCAACATGATAAACGACTAAGGCCTTCATCAAATCGTCGTCCTTATTTTATTTTTAAAAGTCGCTCATAAACTTTTCTATTATGGATTAAATGAAACGATGAGCTTTGTTTAGTTTTAGCTTACGGTTTTCTTGTTTTGTTTTAGAACTGCGTGTTGTTTTTCTTTCATAGTCCTGTTGTTTTGAGTCTTTGCTTTCTTTTGAGTCGAACCCTAGTAGGTTCAAGCCAACGAGCCCCTTTATAAGGTTCCTTTACGGCATTGTAGTTGATCACCTTTTTACCTATCAATAAAATAACGCAGTTCTTCAAGCGCCGTCTTGAGTAACCAATCTTGTTCTTCGTCTTGTTTGTGAGATTCAAGCAAGCTTAGATCCTTCACCGTATCAGAGACTCATCTAACCTCTGTGTCGTGAACTCACTCCATCAACACATCACCTCTTAATCTCACACGAGAGGGCGACCGCCTACGTGTCAGATTACTTCCACCTTCAATCATTTAAGGAGCCAAGGAGAGGGCGACCGCCTGTCTTGCTCACCGCCTCTATCCTCTTGACGTGAGAGCCACCACCGGTTCTTACATCATCTTTGGTATCAGAGACAAAGGTTCTGTCTTTGCTTATCTTACCCTTAACTCTTTAATTTGTTTTGTTCTTGCATTCGCTTAAGTTGTTTGATTAGTTAGCGTAAGAAACAAAATAAAAATAAAATATCTAGGGTTTGTTAGCTTGAGTTCGTAGTTCTGTTCTTGTTTAAGAAAAGCAAAAAAAATTAATTAGATCGTATTAGTTGTTTAAAAAATTCGCAAATAAAAAAAAAAGGAAGTTTAGCTTATCGTTGAAATAGAAATTTTGGAACCTGTCCTTAAATCTTTAGCGAGCGTTGCGAGTTGCTAGAGGTTTTTGTTAAGTTGCTAGAATTTTTATTAGACATTTAGCATTTGTTTCAAGTCACTTTTTAGAATTTCCCTTTAAATTACACTCGTTGCTTTTCACGGATTGTTGTTTTTGTAAGTTTGCAAGAGTCAACATATCATAAAGCATGGGAGAAGCGGCAAATCACAACGTGCAGATGCAAGATATCAAGGCTACACTCACTGCCATGAGAGAGGGTATGAGAGGCACGAGGGAACGTCAAGGCCGGCTTGAATAGCCTAGAGCAGCCGGAGAAAATTTGCCACAAGCAAGGAGAAATGCACCGGCTAACAATCACAATGATGAGTCTGAGGAGTATGATTCGGACTATGAGCCAGAGATGGAGGAGAATCCCCCTCATGACCCTCTAAGGAGAAGAAACCCGAGGAGACAAGACCCCCTACAAGGCAACAGGCCTAGAGGTGAGCGTAGAGAAGGGAATAACGATATGAAACTAACACCACCTACCTTCGCAGGAAAATCAAACCCGGAGGTCTATCTTGATTAGGAGAAGCATTTGGAGTATATCTTTGAATGCTATGGCTACGGAGAGCTCAAGAAGGTGGCCTTAGCCGCAGCTCAACTCACTGAGAATGCACTAGCTTGGTGGGACAGGACCGTAGCTGAGAAGAGACACCAAGTGTTTGGACCCATTCAAATTTGGCATGACATTAAATACCTTTTAAGGTTAAGGTATGTGCCTGAACACTATCATAGAGACTTGCAAAAACGTTTTCGTAAGTTGGCACAGGGAACAAGGAGCGTAGAGGAGTATTTTGAGTAATTTGAGAAGCTGATACACTCATTAGAACTAGAAGAATCCGAAGAAGCCTTAATGACACAATTCATAGACGGCTTGCAAGGACGTATAGCTATGAAAGTGGAAAGGACCAAATACAGTGGGATCCATGAGCTCTTACCCTTGGCTATGCAAGTAGAGCAACAGATCAAGCGAAAGACGTCCTTATCCAACACGAACAGAAGCAATCAGCCTTGGCAAGCAAGTGGCAGCAAGCCCGTAGATAAAGGCAAATATATTGAAATCGATTCAAGATTCAAAAACAAGACCAATGAGTTCCCAAAGACAACTAGACCAGGACAAGTTAAGTTCTCTAATACTGGTCAAGCTAGAGCTCGTGACATTACTTGTTTTAAGTGTCAGGGCCGAGGGCATTATGTAAGAGACTGCCCGAACCAGAGGGTGATGATCATCACCTCTAATGGAGGGTACGAGTCACATGATGAAGGGGAAAAGGATCTTGATGAGGAACATGAAGATGTAGAGTTCCCTGACACTGGTGACTACTTATTGGTAACAAGGAGGGTCCTAAGTGTGCAAATACAACCATAAGAGAAAGTCCAACGCGAAAACTTGTTTCACACGCGATGCACCATCATGAATAAGGTATGTAATCTTGTTATAGATGCGGGATCTTGTACTAACGTGGCTAGCAAGTTTATGGTGGACCGGTTAGGTCTTGAAAAGACTAAGAATTCGAGACCATACAAGCTACAATGGCTCAATGATGCAACAGAGCTCAAAGTGACCGAGCAAGTGACTGTCCCATTTAGTGTGGGGAGGTATCAAGACCAAGTGCTCTGATGTGGTGCCAATGCAAGCTTTCCATCTACTACTTGGCAGGCCATGGCAATTTGACAAAGCCACCATGCACAATAGGAGGACCAACTACTATAGTTTCACTCACTCGGACCGAAAGTTCAATCTAGCACCTCTAAGCCCAACAGAGGTTCAAGAACTTCAAAGCATGATGAAAAAAGAGAATAAGTCTTCTAAATCTTCTTTATACATTACTACTAGTGGATTAAACCGAATCATGAATGCCAATGGCACTATATTACTAATGATCTATAAAGAATGTTTAAGCGCAGGTTCTATGGAGGTGGAGCTTCCTCCTGAAATCAATGCCGTGCTAGACAAGTTAAGCGACATCATCCCTGAGGAGATTCCTCCTGGCTTGCCCACACTAAGAGGCATAGAACATCGGATTGATCTAGTGCCGGGCTCCCCTTTGCCAAACATAGCAGCTTATAGAATGAACCCGCAAGAGACTAAAGAATTGGAGAAACATGTGCAAGAACTTATGGACAAAGGATATATCCGAGAGTCCCTTAGCCTTTGTGATGTGCCGGTCCTATTAGTACCAAAGAAAGATGGGAGTTGGAGGGTCTGTGTAGATTGCCGAGCAATCAACAACATAACTATCAAATACCGACACCCCATTCCACGTCTAGACGACATGCTAGATGAGCTAAGTGGAGCTACTGTCTTCTCTAAGATAGATCTAAAGAGTGGATACTACCAAGTGCGCATGAGATAAGGAGACGAATGGAAAACAGCTTTCAAAACAAAGCAAGGCCTCTACGAGTGGTTAGTGATGCCATTTGGCCTCACCAATGCACCTAGCACCTTCATGAAACTTATGAACCAGGTTTTGAGGTCCTATATTAGTAAATTTGTAGTTGTCTACTTTGACGACATACTGATTTACAGTAAGGATCATTTTGAGCACTTATCTCATCTTGAACTTGTTTTAAAAGGAGGCATGCTAAGTGGCTAGAGTTCGTAGAAAATTTCCCCTATGACATCAAGTACAAGAAGGGCAAGGAAAATGTGGTGGCCGACGCATTGTCTAGAAGATTTGCACTCATTGCCACCATGGAAGCAAAGATCCTTGGATTTGAACACATCAAGGAGCAATATAAAGACGACTCTGAGCTTGGAGAGAGCTACACCGAATGCATTAAAGGACCCAACAGTCCATTCTATTTACAAGATGGTTTTCTGTTTCGAGATAAACGTTTGTGCATTCCACAGGGATCTATGAGGGAGCTAGTGCTTAGTGAAGCACATGGAGGATATCTAATGGGGTATTTCGGAGTAGACAAGACTTTGGCGGTAGTGATGGACCATTTCTATTGGCCTCACTTAAAGAGAGATATGGAGCGATTCTGTGCAAGATGTGACCAATGCCACAAAGCTAAATCCAGGTCACATCCTCACGGTCTTTACATGCCTTTGCCTACACCTAACGCCCATTGGGTATATATTTCGATGGATTTTTTCTTAGGTTTGCCAAAGATTAGGCACAAAGACTCCATCTTCGTAGTAGTTGACCGGTTCTCCAAGATGGCACACTTCATCCCGTGTGAAAAGACAAATGATGCAACTCAGATTGCTAACTTGTTCTTTAAGGAAGTAGTGCGCTTGCATGGAGTCCCAAGGACCATCATTTCTGACCGTGACACGAAGTTCTTGAGTCAATTTTGGAGAACATTGTGGAGAAAGCTAGGAACAAAGCTTTTGTTCTCTACAACTTGTCATCCTCAAACAGATGGCCAAACTGAGGTAGTAAACAGAACTCTTGGCACTCTACTTAGAGCAGCCCTTGGTAAAAATATGAAGACTTGGTTAGATTGCATTCCATTTGTTCAATTTGCTTATAACCGCGTAAGGCATTCAGCTACAAAGCTGTCTCCTTTCGAGGTTACTTATGGTACTAACCCCTTGTCTCCAGTTGATTTAAGGCCTATAGCACAAGTAGAACATGTTAATTTAGATGTCTTAAGGTGAGGTGAACTCTTCAAAAAGTTTTATGAGACGGCAAAGACAAATGTTGAGAAGAAAACGGATAGCTACAAGAAGGCACCGGACAAAGGCAAGAAGGAGATGATCTTTGAGCCTGGAGATTGGGTGTGGCTTCATATGAGACAAGAAAGATTCCAAAACAAGTGTGCCTCCAAGCTCTCACCTAGAGGCGACGGCCCATTCAAAATTTTAAGCGAAATCAATGACAATGCTTATCGTCTTGACGTGCCAGGTGAGTATAACATCTCTCACACTTTCAACGTTGCTGACTTGTCTTATTTTGTCGCAGGAGATCAAGCAGATGAGGAATAGATACAAAAAGGCCCTACACACCTATATTAACACCTTAGAACCAACAGATCCTTTGCTACCTGACCTCAATGTCATATTCGGACATAACAACCTCTTAGAGCCAATTAGCCGAGGGAAATCAGGTCGCATCAGTTTTAGCCGAGGGAAATCAGGTCACATCAGTTTTAGCCGAGAGAAACCGTACTGAATCAGTTTTAGCCGAGAGAAACCGTACTGAATCAGGTTTAGCCGATAGAAACCTCACCAAAGCAGTTTTAGCCGATAGAGAGTTAGCCGAGACAGTTTTAGCCGAGAAGAATCCAAATAGCTTAGAAAGCTTCCAAAACAATGGTTTCGCCAAGGCAGGTAATTTTCATCGACCAAACACATATTCTAAGACTAATGGTCCAGTTGGATTGGTGAGAAATAGCTCATGAACCAAGTCCCTTCACAACAAGCCCCTCGTAGCCGAGAGAAGCCAAATGGAGCAAGAAGAGGAGATCATGACCGAGGGAGAGCAAGAACTCAAAGATCAAGATTCTTCTGACTTGGAGAACACCAAAGGAAGCTCCTACGACCAGCTACATGAGCAAGACGCACTTACACCAGAATCATCTTCAAAGACTATGTAAGCGGCCTCCTGAACATCTACTCACCAATGTAAGCTTTTCAATTATTCTATTGTGCTTGCAGGTGTTCCCAACATGATCAACGACTAAGGCCTTCATCAAATCGTCGTCCTTAGTTTATTTTTAAGAGTCGCCTATAAACTTTCCTATTGTGGATTAAATGAAACGATGAGCTTTGTTTAGTTTTTGCTTACGGTTTTCTTGTTTTGTTTTAGAACTGCGTGTTGTTTTTCTTTCAAAGTCCTGTTGTTTTGAGTCTTTGCTTTCTTTTGAGTCGAACCCTAGTTGGTTCAAGCCGATGAGCCCCTTTGTAAGGTTCCTTTAGGGCATTGTAGATGATCACCTTTTTACCTATCAATAAAATAACGCAGTTCTTCAAGCGCCGTCTTGAGTAACCTATCTTGTTCTTCGTCTTGTTTGTGAGATTCAAGCAAATTTAGATCCTTCACCGTATCAGAGACTCATCTAACCTCTGTGTCGTGAACTCACTCCATCAACACATCTCCTCTTAATCCCACATGAGAGGGTGACCGCCTACGTGTCAGATTACTTCCACCTTCAATCATCTAAGGAGCCAAGGAGAGGGCGACCGCCTGTCTTGCTCACCGCCTCTATCCTCTTGACGTGAGAGCCACCACCGGTTCTTACATCATCTTTGGTATCAGAGATAAAGGTTCTGCCTTTGGTTATCTTACCCTTATCTCTTTAATTTGTTTTGTTCTTGCATTCGCTTAAGTTGTTTGATTAGTTAGCGTAATAAAGAAAATCAAAAAAAAATATCTAGGGTTTGTTAGCTTGAGTTCATAGTTCTGTTCTTGTTTAAGAAAAGCAAAAAAAATTAATTAGATCGTATTAGTTTTTTAACAATTCGCAAATCAAAAAAAAAAAGGAAGTTTAGCTTATCGTTGAAATAGAAATTTTGGAGCTTGTCCTTAAATCTTTAGCGAGCGTTGCGTGTTGCTAGAGGTTTTTGTTAAGTTGCTAGAATTTTAATTAGACATTTAGCATTTGTTTCAAGTCACTTTTTAGAATTTCCCTTTTCATTACACTCGTTGCTTTTGACGGATTGTTATTTTTGTAAGTTTGCAAGAGTCAACAGATCATAAAGCATGTGAGAAGCGGCAAATCACAACGTATAGATGCAAGATATTATGGCTACACTCACTGCCATGACAGAGGACATGAGAGACACGAGGGAACGTCTAGGCCGGCTTGAACAGCATAGAGCAGCCGGAGGAAATTTGCCACAAGCAAGGAGAAATACACCGGCTAACAATCACAATGATGAGTCCGAGGAGTATGATTCGGACTATGAGCCAGAGATGGAGGAGAATCCCCCTCATGACCCTCTAAGGAGAAGAAACCCGAGGAGACAAGACCCCCTACAAGGCAACATGCCTAGAGGTGAGCGTAGAGAAGGGAATAACGATATGAAACTAACACCACCTACCTTCGCAGGAAAATCAAACCCGGAGGTCTATCTTGATTGGGAGAAGCGTTTGGAGTATATCTTTGAATGCTATGGCTACGGAGAGCTCAAGAAGGTGGCTTTAGCCGCAGCTCAACTCACTGAGAATGCACTAGCTTGGTGGGACATGACCGTAGCTGAGAGGAGACGCCAAGTCGTTGGACCCATTCAAACTTGGCATGACATGAAATACCTTTTAAGGTTAAGGTATGTGCCTGAACACTATCACAGAGACTTGCAAAAACGTTTTCGTAAGTTGGCACAGGGAACAAGGAGCGTAGAGGAGTATTTTGAGGAATTTGAGAAGCTGATGCACTCATTAGAACTAGAAGAATCCGAAGAACCCTTAATGGCACAATTCATAGACGGCTTGCAAGAACGTATAGCTAGGAAAGTGAAAAGGACCAAATACAGTGGGATCCATGAGCCCTTACACTTGGCTGTGCAAGTAGAACAATAGATCAAGCGAAAGATGTCCTTATCCAACAGGAACAGAAGCAATCAGCCTTGGCAAGCAAGTGGCAGCAATCCCGTAGACAAAGGCAAATCTATTGAAATCGATTCAAGATTCAAAAACAAGACCAATGAGTTCCCAAAGACAACTAGGCCAGAACAAGGTAAGTTCTCTAATACTGGTCAAGCTAGAGCTCGTGACATTACTTGTTTTACGTGTCAGGGCCGAGGGCATTATGCAAGAGACTACCCGAACCAGAGGGTGATGATCATCACCTCTAATGGAGGGTACTAGTCACATGATGAAGGGGAAGAGGATCTTGATGAGGAACATGAAGATGTAGAGTTCCCTGACACTGGTGACTACTTATTGGTAACAAGGAGGGTCCTAAGTGTGCAAATACAACCATAAGAGAAAGTCCAACGCGAAAACTTGTTTCACACGCGATGCACTATCATGAATAAGGTATGTAATCTTGTTATAGATGGGGGATCTTGTACTAACGTGGCTAGCAAGTTTATGGTGGACAGGTTTGGTCTTGAAAAGACTAAGCATCCGAGACCATACAAGCTACAATGGCTCAATGATGCAACAGAGCTCAAAGTGATCGAGCAAGTGATTGTCCTATTTAGTGTGGGGAGGTATCAAGACCAAGTTCTCTGTGATGTGGTGTCAATGCAAGCTGTCCATCTACTACTTGGCAGGCCATGGCAATTTGACAAAGCCACCATGCACAATGGGAGGACCAACTACTATAGTTTCACCCACTCGGACCGAAAGTTCAATCTAGCACCTCAAAGCCCAACGGAGGTTCAAGAACTTCAAAGCCTGATGAACAAAGAGAATAAGTCTTCTAAATCTTCTTTATACATTACTACTAGTGGATTAAACCGAATCATGAGTGCCAATGGCACTATATTACTAATGATCTATAATGAATGTTTAAGAGCAGGTTCTATGGAGGTGGAGCTTCCCCCTGAAATCAATGCCGTGCTAGACAAGTTCAGAGACATCTTCTCTGAGGATATTCCTCCTATCTTGCCCCCACTATGAGGCATAGAACATCAGAATGATATAGTGTCGGGCTCAATTTTGCCAAACAAAGCAGCTTATAGAATGAACCCGCAAGAGACTAAAGAATTGGAGAAACAGGTGCAAGAACTTATGGACAAAGGATATATCTGAGAATCCCTTAGCCCTTGTGCTCTGCCGGTCCTATTAGTACCAAAGAAAGATGGGAGTTGGAGGATGTGTGTAGATTGCCGAGCAATCAACAATATAACTATCAAATACCGACACCCCATTCCACGTCTAGACGACATGCTAGATGAGCTAAGTGGAGCTACTGTCTTCTCTAAGATAGATCTAAATAGTGGATACCACCAAGTACGCATGAGAAGAGGAGAAGAATGGAAAACAGCTTTTAAAGCAAAGCAAGGCCTCTACGAGTGGCTAGTGATGCCATTTGGCCTCACCAATGCACCTAGCACCTTCATGAGACTTATGAACCAGGTTTTGAGGTCCTATATTAGTAAATTTGTAGTTGTCTACTTTGACGACATACTGATTTACAGTAAGGATCATTTTGAGCACTTATCTCATCTTGAACTTGTTTTAAAAACGCTTCGGAAGGAAGGCTTATTTGCTAACCTAAAGAAGTGTGTGTTTTGTACTGATAAGCTTGTATTCTTAGGCTTTGTAGTTAGCAGGTAAGGGCTACAAGTTGATGAGGAAAAGATCAAAGCTATACAGGAATGGCCTACACCGAAAAGTATCGGACATGTTAGGAGTTTTCATGGCTTGGCAAGCTTCTATAGACGATTTGTAAGGGATTTCAGAACCCTAGCTGCACCCCTTACGGCTGTGATCAAGAAGAACACAACATTTGCTTGGGGAGCAGCTCAAGAGGCAACTTTCAACACACTCAAAGACAGACTAACCCAAGCACCAGTTCATGCACTCCCGGACTTTGATGAGATGTTTGAAGTAGAGTGTGATGCCTCAGGATTGGGGATTGGAGCTGTGCTTCACCAAAGGAAGAGGCCCGTAGCTTTCTTCAGTGAGAAGTTGAGTGGAGCTACACTTAACTACCCTACCTATGACAAAGAACTATATGCTCTAGTTAGAGCGTTAGAGACATGGCAGCATTACTTCCTGTCCAAGGAGTTCGTCATACATACCGATCACGAGACTTTGAAGCATTTGCGTGGCCAGACTTCACTCAAAAGGAGGAATACTAAGTGGCTAGAGTTCGTACAAACTTTCCCCTATGTCATCAAGTACACGAGAGGCAAGGAAAATGTGGTGGCCGACGCATTGTCTAGAAGATTTGCACTCATTTCCACCATGGAAGCAAAGATCCTTGGATTTGAACACATCAAGGAGCAATATAAAGACGACCCTGAGCTTGGAGAGAGCTACACCGAATGCATCAAAGGACCCCACGGTCCGTTCTATTTACAAGATGGTTTTCTGTTTCGAGATAAACGTTTGTGTATTCCACAGGGATCTATGAGGGAGCTAGTGCTTAGTGAAGCACATGGAGGAGGTCTAATGGAGCATTTCGGAGTAGAGAAGACTTTGGCGGTAGTGATGGACCATTTCTATTGGCCTCACTTAAAGAGAGATGTGGAGCAATTTTGTGCAAGATGTGTCCAATGCCACAAAGCTAAATACAGGTCACATCTTCACGGTTTTTACATGCCTTTGCCTATACCTAACGCCCCTTGGGTAGATATTTCGATGGATTTTGTCTTAGGTTTGCCAAAGATTAGGCACAAAGACTCCATCTTCGTAGTAGTTGACCGGTTCTCCAAGATGGCACACTTCATCCCGTGTGAAAAGAAAAATGATGCAACTCAGATTGCTAACTTGTTCTTTCAGGAAGTAGTGTGCTTGCATGGAGTCCCAAGGACCATCATTTCTGACCGTGACACGAAGTTCTTGAGTCACTTTTGGAGAACATTGTGGAGAAAGCTAGGAACAAAGATTTTGTTCTCTACAACTCGCCATCCTCAAACAGATGGCCAAACTGAGGTAGTAAACAGAACTCTTGGCACTCTGCTTAGAGCAGCCCTTGGTAAAAATATGAAGACTTGGTTAGATTGCATTCCAATTATTGAATTTGCTTATAACCGCGCAAGGCATTCAGCTACAAAGCTGTCTCCTTTCGAGTTTGTTTATGGTACTAACCCCTTGTCTCCAGTTGATTTAAGGCCTATAGCACAAGTAGAACAGGTTAATTTAGATGGCGAGGAAAACTCTTCAAAAAGCTTTATGAGACGACAAAGACAAATCTTGAGAAGAAAACGGATAGCTACAAGAAGGCAGCGGACAAGGGCAAGAAGGAGATGATCTTTGAGCCTGGAGATTGGGTGTGGCTTCATATGAGACAAGCAAGATTCCCAAACAAGCGTGCCTCCAAGCTCTCACCTAGAGGCGACGGCCCATTCAAAATTTTAAGCAAAATCAATGACAATGCTTATCGTCTTGACTTGCCAAGTGAGTATAACATCTCTCACACTTTCAACGTTGCTGAATTGTCTTATTTTGACGCAGGAGATCAAGTTTTGAGGTCAAAACCTTCTGAAGAAGGAGGGAATGATGTGGACATCGACCCAAAGAACATTCCAAGCATCATGCCGACAGTCCAAGAAGGGGCTATGACGCGTTCTAGGATCAAGCAGATGAGGAATAGATACAAAAAGGCCCTACACACCTATATTAACTTCTTAGAACCAACAGATCCTTTGCTACCTGACCTCAATGTCATATTCGGACAAAACAACTTCTTAGAGCCAGTTTTAGCCGAGAGAAGTGATTTTGCCGAGAGAAATCAGGTCGCATCAGTTTTAGCCGAGAGAAGTGATTTAGCCGTGGGAAATCAGGTCGCATCAGTTTTAGCCGAGAGAAACCGTACTGAATCAGTTTTAGCCGAGAGAAACCGTACTGAATCAGTTTTAGCTGATAGAAACCTCAACGAAGCAGTTTTAGCCGAGAGAGAGTTAGCCGAGACAGTTTTAGCCGAGAAGAATCCAAATAGCTTAGAAAGCCTCCAAAACAATGGTCTCGCCAAGGCAGGTAATTTTCAACACCCAAACACATATTCTAAGACTAATGGTCCAGTTGGATTGGTGGGAAATAGCTCAGGAACCAAGTCCCTTCACAACAAGCCCCTCGTAGCCGAGAGAAGCCAAATGGAGCAAGAAGAGGAGATCATGACTGAGGGAGAGCAAGAACTCGAAGATCAAGAGTCTTCTGACTTGGAGAACACCAAAGGAAGCTCCTACGATTAGCTACATGAGCAAGACGCACTTACACCAGAATCATCTTCAAACACCATGCAAGCGGCCTCCTGGACATCTACTCACCAATGTAAGCTTTTCAATTATTCTATTGTGCTTGCAGGTGTTCCCAACATGATCAACGACTAAAGTCTTCATCAAATCGTCGTCCTTAGTTTATTTTTAAGAGTCACTCATAAACTTTCCTATTATGGATTAAATGAAACGATGAGCTTTGTTTAGTTTTAGCTTACGGTTTTCTTGTTTTTTTTTAGAACTACGTGTTGTTTTTCTTTCAAAGTCCTGTTGTTTTGAGTCTTTGCTTTCTTTTGAGTCGAACCCTAGTAGGTTCAAGCCGACGAGCCCCTTTATAAGGTTCCTTTACGGCATTGTAGTTGATCACCTTTTTACCTATCAATAAAATAACGCAGTTTTTCAAGCGCCGTCTTGAGTAACCAATCTTGTTCTTCGTCTTGTTTATGTGATTTCGTTTAAACAATTCGCAAATCAAAAAAAGAAAAAGGAAGTTTAGCTTATCGTTGAAATAGAAATTTTGGAACTTGTCCTTAAATCTTTAGCGAGCGTTGCGAGTTGCTACAGGTTTTTGTTAAGTTGCTAGAATTTTTATTAGACATTTAGCATTTGTTTCAAGTCACTTTTTAGAATTTCCCTTTTCATTACACTCGTTGCTTTTTACGGATTGTTGTTTTTGTAAGTTTGCAAGAGTCAACAGATCATAAAGCATGGGAGAAGGGGCAAATCACAACGTGCAGATGCAAGATATCATGGCTACACTCACTGCCATGAGAGAGGACATGAGAGACACAAGGGAATGTCTAGGCCGGCTTGAACAGCCTAGAGCAGCCAGAGGAAATTTGCCACAAGCAAGGAGAAATGCACCGGCTAACAATCACAATGATTAGTCCAAGGAGTATGATTCGGACTATGAGCCAGAGATGGAGGAGAATCCCCCTCATGACCCTCTAAAGAGAAGAAACCCGAGGAGACAAGACCCCCTACAAGGCTACAGGCCTAGAGGTGAGCGTAGAGAAGGGAATAACGATATGAAACTAACAACACCTACCTTCGCAGGAAAATCAAACCCGGAGGTCTATCTTGATTGGGAGAAGCGTGTGGAGTATATCTTTGAATGCTATGGCTACGGAGAGCTCAAGAAGGTGGCCTTAGCCGCAGCTCAACTCACTGAGAATGCACTAGCCTGGTGGGACAGGACCGTAGCTGAGAGCAGACGCCAATTCTTTGGACCCATTCAAACGTGGTATGACATGAAATACCTTTTAAGGTTAAGGTATGTGCCTGAACACTATCATAGAGACTTGCAAAAACGTTTTCGTAAGTTGGCACAGGGAACAAGGAGCGTATAGGAGTATTTTGAGGAATTTGAGAAGCTGATGCACTCATTAGAACTAGAAGAATCAGAAGAAGCCTTAATGGCACAATTCATAGACGGCTTGCAAGAACGTATAGCTAGGAAAGTGGAAAGGACCAAATACTGTGGGATCCATGAGCTCTTACACTTGGCTGTGCAAGTAGAGCAATAGATCAAGCGAAAGACGTCCTTATCCAACAGGAACAGAAGCAATCAGCCTTGGCAAGCAAGTGGCAGCAATCCCGTAGACCAAGGCAAATCTATTGAAATCGATTCAAGATTCAAAAACAAGACCAATGAGTTCCCAAAGACAACTAGGCCAGAACAAGGTAAGTTCTCTAATACTGGTCAAGCTAGAGCTCGTGACATTACTTGTTTTAAATGTCAGGGCCGAGGGCATTATGCAAGAGACTGCCTTAACCAGAGGGTGATGATCATCACCTCTAATGGAGGGTACGAGTCACATGATGAAGGGGAAGAGGATCTTGATGAGGATCATGAAGATGTAGAGTTCCCTGACACTGGTGACTACTTATTGGTAACAAGGAGGGTCCTACGTGTGCAACTACAACCAGAAGAGAAAGTCCAACGCGAAAACTTGTTTCACACGCGATGCACCATCAATAATAAGGTATGCAATCTAGTTATAGATGGGGGATCTTGTACTAACGTGGCTAGCAAGTTTATGGTGGACAGGTTAGGTCGTGAAAAGACTAAGCATCCGAGACCATACAAGCTACAATGGCTCAATGATGCAACAGAGCTCAAAGTGACCGAGCAAGTGACTGTCCCATTTAGTGTGGGGAGGTATCAAGACCAAGTTCTCTGTGATGTGGTGCCAGTGCAAGAAGTCCATCTACTACTTGGCAGGCCATGGCAATTTGACAAAGCCACCATGCACAATGGGAGGACCAACTACTATAGTTTCACCCACTCGGACTGAAAGTTCAATCTAGCACCTCAAAGCCCAACGGAGGTTCAAGAACTTCAAAGCATGATGAACAAAGAGAATAAGTCTTCTAAATCTTCTTTATACATTACTACTAGTGGATTAAACCGAATCATGAGTGCCAATGGCACTATATTACTAATGATCTATAAAGAATGTTTAAGCGTAGGTTCTATGGAGGTGGAGCTTCCCCCTGAAATCAATGCCGTGCTAGACAAGTTTAGAGACATCTTCCCTGAGGAGATTCCTCCTGGCTTGCCCCCACTAAGAGGCATAGAACATCAGATTGATCTAGTGCCGGGCTCCCATTTGCCAAACAAAGCAGCTTATAGAATGAACCCGCAAGAGACTAAAGAATTGGAGAAACAGGCGCAAGAACTAATGGACAAAGGATATATCTGAGAGTTCCTTAGCCCTTGTGCCGTGCCGGTCCTATTAGTACCAAAGAAAGATGGGAGTTGGAGGATGTGTGTAGATTGCCGAGCAATCAACAATACAACTATCAAATACCGACACCCCATTCCACGTCTAGAAGACATGCTAGATGAGCTAAGTGGAGCTACTGTCTTCTCTAAGATAGATCTAAAGAGTGGATACCACCAAGTACGCATGAGAGAAGGAGACGAATGGAAAACAGCTTCCAAAACAAAGCAAGGCCTCTACGAGTGGTTAGTGATGCCATTTGGCCTCACCAATGCACCTAGCACCTTCATGAAACTTATGAACCAGGTTTTGAGGTCCTATATTAGTAAATTTGTAGTTGTCTACTTTGACGACATACTGATTTACAGTAAGGATCATTTTGAGCACTTATCTCATCTTGAACTTGTTTTAAAAACGCTTCGGAAGGAAGGCTTATTTGCTAACCTAAAGAAGTGTGTGTTTTGTACTGATAAGCTTGTATTCTTAGGCTTTGTAGTTAGCAGGTAAGGGCTACAAGTTGATGAGGAAAATATCAAAGCTATACAGGAATGGCCTACACCAAAAAGTATCGGACATGTTAGGAGTTTTCATGGCTTGGCAAGCTTCTATAGACGATTTGTAAGGGATTTCAGAACCCTAGCTGCACCCCTTACGGCTGTGATCAAGAAGAACATTCCATTTGCTTGGGGAGCAGCTCAAGAGGCAGCGTTCAACACACTCAAAAACAGACTAACCCAAGCACCAGTTCTTGCACTCCTAGACTTTGATGAGATGTTTAAAGTAGAGTGTGATGCCTCAGGATTGGGGATTGGAGCTGTGCTTCACCAAAGGAAGAGGCCCTTAGCTTTCTTCAGTGAGAAGTTGAGTGGAGCTACACTTAACTACCCTATCTATGACAAAGAACTATATGCTCTAGTTAGAGCGTTAGAGACATGGCAGCATTACTTGCTGTCCAAGGAGTTCGTCATACATACCGATCACGAGACTTTGAAGCATTTGCGTGGCCAGACTTCACTCAAAAGGAGGCATGCTAAGTGGCTAGAGTTCGTACAAACTTTCCCCTATGTCATCAAGTACAAGAAAGGCAAGGAAAATGTGGTGGCCGACGCATTGTCTAGAAGATTTCCACCTATTGCCACCATGGAAGCAAAGATCCTTGGATTTGAACACATCAAGGAGCAATATAAAGATGACCATGAGCTTGGAGAGAGCTACACCGAATGCATCAAAGGACCCCACGGTCCGTTCTATTTACAAGATGGTTTTCTGTTTCGAGATAAACGTTTGTGCATTCCACAGGGATCTATGAGGGAGCTAGTGCTTAGTGAAGCACATGGAGGAGGTCTAATGGGGCATTTCGGAGTAGACAAGACTTTGGCGGTAGTGATGGACCATTTCTATTTGCCTCACTTAAAGAGAGATGTGGAGCGATTCTGTGCAAGATGTGTCCAATGCCACAAAGCTAAATCCAGGTCACATCTTCACGGTCTTTACATGCCTTTGCCTATACCTAACGCCCCTTGGGTAGATATTTCGATAGATTTTGTCTTAGGTTTGCCAAAGATTAGGCACAAAGACTCCATCTTCGTAGTAGTTGACCGGTTCTCCAAGATGGCACACTTCATCCCGTGTGAAAAGACAAATGATGCAACTCAGATTGCCAACTTGTTCTTTCAGGAAGTAGTGTGCTTGCATGGAGTCCCAAGGACCATCATTTCTGACCGTGACACGAAGTTCTTGAGTCACTTTTGGAGAACATTGTGGAGAAAGCTAGGAACAAAGCTTTTGTTCTCTACAACTTACCATCATCAAACAGATGGCCAAACTGAGGTAGTAAACAGAACTCTTGGCACCCTGCTTAGAGCAGCCCTTGGTAAAAATATGAAGACTTGGTTAGATTGCATTCCATTTGTTGAATTTGCTTATAACCACGCAAGGCATTCAGCTACAAAGCTGTTTCCTTTCGAGTTTGTTTATGGTACTAACCCCTTGTCTCCAGTTGATTTAAGGCCTATAGCACAAGTAGAACATGTTAATTTAGATGGCTTAAGGCGAGGAAAACTCTTCAAAATGCTTTATGAGACGACAAAGACAAATCTTGAGAAGAAAACGGATAGCTACAAGAAGGCAGCGGACATGGGCAAGAAGGAGATGATCTTTGAGCCTGGAGATTGGGTGTGGCTTCATATGAGACAAGAAAGATTCCCAAAAAAGCGTGCCTCCAAGCTCTCACCTAGAGGCGACGGCCCATTCAAAATTTTAAGCAAAATCAATGATAATGCTTATCGTCTTGACTTGCCAGGTGAGTATAACATCTCTCACACTTTCAACGTTGCTGAATTGTCTTATTTTGACGCAGGAGATCAAGTTTTGAGGTCAAAACCTTCTGAAGAAGGAGGGAATGATGTGGACATCGACCCAAAGGACATTCCAAGCATCATGCCGACAGTCCAAGAAGGGGCTAAGACGCGTTCTAGGATCAAGCAGATGAGTAATAGATACAAAAAGGCCCTACACACCTATATTAACTCCTTAGAACCAACAGATCCTTTGCTACCTGACCTCAATGTCATATTCGGACATAACAACCTCTTAGAGCCAGTTTTAGCCGAGAGAAGTGATTTAGCCGAGGGAAATCAGGTCGCATCAGTTTTAGCCGAGAGAAGTGATTTAGCCGAGGGAAATCAGGTCGCATCAGTTTTAGCCGAGAGAAACCGTACTGAATCAGTTTTAGCCGAGAGAAACCGTACTGAATCAGTTTTAGCTGATAGAAACGTCAACGAAGCAGTTTTAGCCGAGAGAGAGTTAGCAGAGACAGTTTTAGCCGAGAAGAATCCAAATAGCTTAGAAAGCCTCCAAAACAATGGTCTCGCCAAGGCAGGTAATTTTCAACGCCCAAACACATATTCTAAGACTAATGGTCCTGTTGGATTGGCGGGAAATAGCTCAGGAACCAAGTCCCTTCACAACAAGCCCCTCGTAGCCGAGAGAAGCCAAATGGAGCAAGAAGAGGAGATCATGACTGATGGAGAGCAAGAACTCGAAGATCAAGAGTCTTCTGACTTGGAGAACACCAAAGGAAGCTCCTACGACCAGCTACATGAGCAAGACGCACTTACACCAGAATAATCTTTAAAGACCATGCAAGTGGCCTCCTGGACATCTACTCACCAATGTAACCTTTTAAATTATTCTATTGTGCTTGCAGGTGTTCCCAACATGATCAACGACTAAGGCCTTCATCAAATCGTCGTCCTTAGTTTATTTTTAAGAGTCGCTATTAAAATTTTCTATTATGGATTAAATGAAACGATGAGCTTTGTTTAGTTTTAGCTTACGGTTTTCTTGTTTTGTTTTAGAACTGCGTGTTGTTTTTCTTTCAAAGTCCTGTTGTTTTGAGTCTTTGCTTTTTTTTTAGTCGAACCCTAGTAGGTTCAAGCCGACAAGCCCCTTTATAAGGTTCCTTTACGACATTGTAGTTGATCACCTTTTTACCTATTAATAAAATAACGCAGTTCTTCAATCGCCGTCTTGAGTAACCAATATTGTTCTTCATCTTGTTTGTGAGATTCAAGCAAACTTAGATCCTTCACCGTATCAGAGACTCATCTAACCTCTGTGTCGTGAACTCACTCCATCAACACATCACCTCTTAATCCTACACGAAAGGGCAACCGCCTACGTGTCAGATTACTTCAATCATCTAAGGAGCCAAGGAGAGGGCGACCGCCTGTCTTGCTCACCGCCTCTATCCTCTTGACGTGAGAGCCACCACCGGTTCTTACATCATCTTTGGTATTAGAGACAAAGGTTCTGCCTTTGGTTATCTTACCCTTATCTCTTTAATTTGTTTTGTTCTTGCATTCGCTTAAGTTGTTTGATTAGTTAGCGTAAGAAAGAAAATAAAAAAAAAATATCTAGGGTTTGTTAGCTTGAGTTCGTAGTTCTGTTCTTGTTTAAGAAAAGCAAAAAAAATTAATTAGATCGTATTAGTTGTTTAAACAATTCGCATATCCAAAAAAAAAAAGGAAGTTTAGCTTACCGTTGAAATAGAAATTTTAGAACTTGTCCTTAAATCTTTAGCGAGCGTTGCGAGTTGCTAGAGGTTTTTGTTAATTTGCTAGAATTTTTTTTAGACATTTAGCATTTGTTTCAAGTCACTTTTTAGAATTTCCCTTTTCATTACACTTGTTGCTTTTAACGGATTGTTGTTTTTGTAAGTTTGCAAGAGTCAACAGATCATAAAGCATGGGAGAATGGGCAAATCACAACGTGCAGATGCAAGATATCATGGCTACACTCACTGCCATGAGAGAGGACATGAGAGACACAAGGGAACGTCTAGGCCGGCTTGAACAGCCTAGAGCAGCCGGAGGAAATTTGCCACAAGCAAGGAGAAATGCACCGGCTAACAATCACATTGATGAGTCCGAGGAGTATGATTCGGACTATGAGCCAGAGATGGAGGAGAATCCCACTCATGACCCTCTAAGGATAAGAAACCCAAGGAGATAAGACCCCCCTACAAGGCAACAGGCCTAGAGGTGAGCATAGAGAAGGGAATAATGATATGAAACTAACACCACCTACCTTCGCAGGAAAATCAAACCCGGAGGTCTATCTTGATTGGGAGAAGCGTTTGGAGTATATCTTTGAATGCTATGGCTACGGAGAGCTCAAGAAGGTGGCCTTAGCCGCAGCTCAACTCACTGAGAATGCACTAGCTTGGTGGGACAGGACCGTAGCTGAGAGGAGACGCCAAGTCTTTGGACCCATTCAAACTTGGCATGACATGAAATACCTTTTAAGGTTAAGGTATGTGCCTGAACACTATCATAGAGACTTGCAAAAACGTTTTCGTAAGTTGGCACAGGGAACAAGGAGCGTAGAGGAGTATTTTGAGGAATTTGAGAAGCTGATGAACTCATTAGAACTAGAAGAATCCGAAGAAGCCTTAATGGCACAATTCATAGACGGCTTGAGAGAACGTATAGCTAGGAAAGTTGAAAGGACCAAATACAAAGAGATCCATGAGCTCTTACACTTGGTTGTGCAAGTAAAGCAACAGATCAAGCGAAAGATGTCCTTATCTAACAGGAACAGAAGCAATCAGCCTTGGCAAGCAAGTGGCAGCAACCCCTTAGACAAAGGCAAATCTATTGAAATCGATTCAAGATTCAAAGACAAGACCAATGAGTTCCCAAAGACAACTAGACCAGAACAAGGTAAGTTCTCTAATACTGGTCAAGCTAGAGCTCGTGACATTACTTGTTTTAAGTGTCAGGGCCGAGGGCATTATGCAAGAGACTGCCCGAACCAGAGGGTGATGATCATAACCTCTAATGGAGGGTACGAGTCACACGATGAAGGGGAAGAGGATCTTGATGAGGAACATGAAGATTTAGAGTTCCCTGACACTGGTAACTACTTATTGGTAACAAGGAGGGTCATAAGTGTGCAAATACAACCAGAAGAGAAATTCCAACGCGAAAACTTGTTTCACACGCGATGCACCATCATGAATAAGGTATGTAATCTTGTTATAGATGGGGGATCTTGTACTAACGTGGCTAGCAAGTTTATGGTGGACCGGTTAGGTCTTGAAAAGACTAAGCTTCCGAGACCATACAAGCTACAATGGCTCAATGATGCAATAGAGCTCAAAGTGACCGAGCAAGTGACTGTCCCATTTAGTGTGGGGAGGTATCAAGACCAAGTGCTATGTGATGTGGTGCCAATGCAAGCTGTCCATCTACTACTTGGCAGGCCATGGCAATTTGACAAAGCCACCATGCACAATGGGAGGACCAACTACTATATTTTCACCCACTCGGACCGAAAGTTCAATCTAGCACCTCAAAGCCCAACGGAGGTTCAAGAACTTCAAAGCATGATGAACAAAGAGAATAAGTCTTCTAAATCTTATTTATACATTACTACTAGTGAATTAAACCTAATCATGAGTGCCAATGGCACTATATTACAAATGATCTATAAATAATGTTTAAGCGCAGGTTCTATGGAGGTGGAGCTTCCCCCTGAAATCAATGCCGTGCTAGACAAGTTCAGAAACATCTTCCCTGAGGAGATTCTTCCTGGCTTGCCCCCACTAAGAGGCATAGAACATCAGATTGATCTAGTGTCGGGCTCCCCTTTGCCAAACAAAGCAGCTTATAGAATGAACCCGCAAGAGACTAAATAATTGGAGAAACAGGTGCAAGAACTTATGGACAAAGGATATATCCGAGAGTCCCTTAGCCCTTGTGATGTGCCGGTCCTATTAGTACCAAAGAAAGATGGGAGTTGGAGGATGTGTGTAGATTGCCGAGCAATCAACAACATAACTATCAAATACCGACACCCCATTCCACGTCTAGACGACATGCTAGATGAGCTAAGTGGAGCTACTGTCTTCTCTAAGATAGATCTAAAGAGTGGATAGCACCAAGTGCGCATGAGAGAAGGAGACGAATGGAAAACAGCTTTCAAAACAAAGCAAGGCCTCTACGAGTGGCTAGTGATGCCATTTGGCCTCACCAATGCACCTAGCACCTTCATGAGACTTATGAACCAGGTTTTGAGGTCCTACATCAGTAAATTTGTAGTTGTCTACTTTGACGACATACTGATTTACAGTAAGGATCATTTTGAGCACTTATCTCATCTTGAACTTGTTTTAAAAATGCTTCGGAAGGAAGTCTTATTTGCTAACCTAAAGAAGTGTGTGTTTTGTACTGATAAGCTTGTATTCTTAGGCTTTGTAGTTAGCAGGGAAAGGCTACAAGCTGATTAGGAAAAGATCAAAGCTATACAGGAATGGCCTACACCGATAAGTATCAGACATGTTAGGAGTTTTCATGGCTTGGCAAGCTTCTATATACGATTTGTAAGGGATTTCAGCACCCTAGCTGCACCCCTTACGGCTGTGATCAAGAAGAACACTCCATTTGCTTGGGGAGCAGCTCAAGAGGCAGCTTTCAACACACTCAAAGACAGACTAACCCAAGCACCAGTTCTTGCACTCCCGGACTTTGATGAGATGTTTGAAGTAGAGTGTGATGCCTCAGGATTGGGGATTGGAGTTGTGCTTCACCAAAGGAAGAGGCCCGTAGCTTTCTTCAGTGAGAAGTTGAGTGGAGCTACACTTAACTACCCTACCTATGACAAAGAGCTATATGCTCTAGTTAGAGCGTTAGAGACATGGCAGCATTACTTGCTGTCCAAGGAGTTCGTCATACATACCGATCACGAGACTTTGAAGCATTTGCGTGGCCAGACTTCACTCAAAAGGAGGCATGCTAAGTGGCTAGAGTTCGTAGAAACTTTCCCCTATGTCATCAAGTACAAGAAGGGCAAGGAAAATGTGGTGGCCGACGCATTGTCTAGAAGATTTGCACTCATTGCCACCATGGAAGCAAAGATCCTTGGATTTGAACACATCATGGAGCAATATAAAGACGACCCTGAGCTTGGAGAGAGCTACACCGAATGCATCAAAGGAACCCACGGTACGTTCTATTTACAAGATGGTTTTCTGTTTCGAGATAAACGTTTGTGCATTCCACAGGGATCTATGAGGGAGCTAGTGCTTAGTGAAGCACATGGAGGAGGTTTAATGGGGCATTTCGGAGTAGACAAGACTTTGGCGGTAGTGATGGACCATTTCTATTGGCCTCACTTAAAGAGAGATGTGGAGCGATTCTGTGCAAGATGTGTCCAATGCCACAAAGCTAAATCCAGGTCACATCCTCACGGTCTTTACATGCCTTTACCTATACCTAACGCCCCTTGGGTAGATATTTCAATGGATTTTGTCTTAGGTTTGCCAAAGATTAGGCACAAAGACTCCATCTTCGTAGTAGTTGACCGGTTCTCCAAGATGGCACACTTCATCCCGTGTGAAAAGACAAATGATGTAACTCATATTGCTAACTTATTCTTTAAGGAAGTAGTGCGCTTGCATGGAGTCCCAAGGACCATCATTTCTGACCGTGACACGAAGTTCTTGAGTCACTTTTGGAGAACATTGTGGAGAAAGCTAGGAACAAAGCTTTTGTTCTCTACAACTTGCCATCCTCAAACAGATGGCCAAACTGAGGTAGTAAATAGAACTCTTGGCACTCTGCTTAGAGCAGCCCTTGGTAAAAATATGAAGACTTGGTTAGATTGCATTCCATGTGTTGAATTTGCTTATAACCGCGCAAGGCATTCAGCTACAAAGCTGTCTCCTTTCGAGTTTGTTTATGGTACTAACCCCTTGTCTCCAGTTGATTTAAGGCCTATAGCACAAGTAGAACATGTTAATTTAGATGGCTTAAGGCGAGGAGAACTCTTCAAAAAGCTTTATGAGACGGCAAAGGCAAATATTGAGAAGAAAACGGATAGCTACAAGAAGGCAGCGGACAAGGGCAAGAAGGAGATGATCTTTGAGCCTGGAGATTGGGTGTGGCTTCATATGAGACAAGAAAGATTCCCAAACAAGCGTGCCTCCAAGCTCTCACCTAGAGGCGACGGCCCATTCAAAATTTTAAGCAAAATCAATGACAATGCTTATCGTCTTGACTTGCCAGGTGAGTATAACATCTCTCACACTTTCAACGTTGCTGACTTGTCTTATTTTGACGCAAGAGATCAAGTTTTGAGGTCAAACCCTTCTGAAGAAGGAGGGAATGATGTGGACATCGACCCAAAGGACATTCCAAGCATCATGCCGACAGTCCAAGAAGGGGCTATGACGCGTTCTAGGATTAAGCAGATGAGGAATAGATACAAAAAGGCCCTACACACCTACATTAACTCCTTAGAACCAACAGATCCTTTGCTACCTAACCTCAATGTCATATTCGGACATAACAACCTCTTAGAGCCAGTTTTAGCCGAGAGAAGTGATTTAGCCGAGGGAAATCAGATCGCATCAGTTTTAGCCGAGAGAAGTGATTTAGCCGAGGGAAATCAGGCTGCATCAGTTTTAGCCGATAGAAACCGTACTGAGTCAGTTTTAGCCGAGAGAAACCGTACTGAATCAGCTTTAGCCGATAGAAACCTCACTAAAGCAGTTTTAGCCGAGAGAGAGTTAGCCGAGACAGTTTTAGCCGAGAAGAATCCAAATAGCTTAGAAAGCCTCCAATCAATGGTCTCGCCAAGGCAGGTAATTTTCAACGACCAAAAACATATTCTAAGACTAATGGTCCAGTTGGATTGGTGGGAAATAGCTCAGGTTCCAAGTCCCTTCACAACAAGCCCCTCGTAGCCGAGAGAAGCCAAATGGAGCAAGAAGAGGAGATCATGACTGAGGGAGAGCAAGAACTCAAAGATCAAGATTCTTCTGACTTGGAGAACACCAAAGGAAGCTCCTACGACCAGCTACATGAGCAAGACGCACTTACACCAGAATCATCTTCAAAGACCATGCAAGCGGCCTCCTGGAGGACATCTACTCACCAATGTAAACTTTTCAATTATTCTATTGTGCTTGCAGGTGTTCCCAACATGATCAACGACTAAGGCCTTCATCAAATCGTCGTCCTTAGTTTATTTTTAAGAGTCGCTCATAAACTTTCCTATTATGGATTAAATGAAACGATGAGATTTGTTTAGTTTTAGCTTACGGTTTTCTTGTTTTGTTTTAGAACTGCGTGTTGTTTTTCTTTCAAAGTCCTGTTGTTTTGATTCTTTGCTTTCTTTTGAGTCGAACCATAGTAGGTTCAAGCCGACGAGCTCCTTTATAAGGTTCCTTTACGGCATTGTAGTTGATCACCTTTTTACCTATCAATAAAATAACGCAGTTCTTCAAGCGCCGTCTTGAGTAACCAATCTTGTTCTTTGTCTTGTTTGTGAGATTCAAGCAAGCTTAGATCCTTCACCGTATCAGAGACTCATCTAACCTCTGTGTTGTGAACTCACTCCATCAACACATCACCTCTTAATCCCACAAGAGAGGGCGACCGCCTACGTGTCAGATTACTTCCACCTTCAATCATCTAAGGAGCCAAGGAGAGGGCGACCGCCTGTCTTGCTCACCGCCTCTATCCTCTTGACGTGAGAGCCACCACCGGTTCTTGCATCATTTTCTCTGGCTCTAAATCGATTTCTCCACATTTTTCACTGTTTTTAGTATCATGCCATTCATCATTAACCATATTGTCTTCATTTGGAAGAGTGGTTGGACTACCAAGTTAGTTCTCCACTGATGAACAGTCCTCTAAGAGTAGTATACCCCATTCTTTCAATTTTTTAAATCCAGAAGAGAAATAAAACTGTATATCCACGTGATCGTAGTTAAGTTTACCTAGAGGAGCATTTTCTTCATTTAGAGGGAAACAACAGTCGAATATAAATATATGAGTACCTTTTTATATCCCATGGGCCGGATGTTCTCTTCGTGACAAGGGGAATCAAAGTAGTTTCCCTGGTAGTCTTTGAACCGACAACTTACCGTGATACATACTTTAACGGCAGCAATCTTGGGTAGGGTTCAAAAATAGCGACAACGCAAACTCTAAGTCTGACGAATGGCTGAGAGAGGGAGGTTTGAAATAGAGGGATATTTAGAGAGGAGGAAGAGAATACAATAGTTTTGTGAGTGAAATATGAAGGCATTTCTTCACAAGACAAGATGAGTAGCTTAAAATCTGATTTTTGTTGAAGCAGAACTTCTAGATCCAAGTCAAAGTAGTCGTTGAGTATGAACATGACTTTTGGGACAAAATTATCTTGAAAGGAACTGGAGGCCTCCTCGGGGATTGCTAACTCTGCGTCGATATTGTCTTCTTTCATTGCCACTCCACTTGGATAGCCTTTCCAATAAGGTCCAGTCAATGCCTCACAATTTGAAAAGACAGCCACATTAAGATGTTTCAGTGTAGAAATGGATATACATGTTTTAACTTGCTACAACTTTCCATAAATAGCCGTTTAAGCCTATATAAGCTCTCGATCCACCAAGGAATCTCTTCTATTGATGTTTCGCTTAGACTGAGATCTAAGACATTTCTAGAGATATCGGGAAAAATCCTCAACAGCGAGCATCCATTAAGATCGAGGCGAAGGAGAGATTGGAGGTTGATTCGGGGAAGAGTCTCTAGATTTTTGAATCGTGTAATGCTCAAAATCATAAGTTTTTGGAGATTCTAAAATGACGAAGGAAGCTCTGCCAAGTTTGGGCATATCTAAGAGACACAACAGCCTCAAAGTAGTAACATAACAATTGTTCTCAAAACTTGCCGCAACTCCGTCCCACAGCTTCTCTAGCTTGCTTTTTCGCATCATAAGCTTGATGAGGTTTTTAGGAAGAAACTTAGAAGGCATACATCTCATTGGATATATGGACCTAGGCCAACGCAATAATCTGAGTGTAAGGGGCAAATAGTCGAACTTTCCGGTAAGTGCACAATGTCTGGTTTTGCCAACAAAGTAAATTTCTTCAAGGAAATATCTAGGTAACAGATATTATGCATTCCTTTGAAGGCATTCTCATGTACATGCAACTCATCAATTTCACACATTTTCAATGATACTAGGATTGAACCCGCACTAATTATAGCGCAAAATATTTTTTTTTTAAAGAAATTGTTTTGAAATTTAAAAAAATTACCTTTATATTAATTTCACAATATGGTTAACTAATGATTATAGATAAAACTGTCAATTTGTAATAATTAATCTATTTAACCCGTTTTGCAGTGAATTAAAATATTATTCGTGCTAACCCGCAAAAAGTTATAATCTTGAAAATATAACTTTAATATGCACCGTTAAATGATTCTAGTTTTTGTGGTTAGTCTACGAATTCTTTTAAAAAAAATAGTTTTCTTGTGTCTAACTTTTTATAAAATTAGTAAAATATTTTTCAACTTTTGTTTTTATATATATTAAAATAAAATATAATAAATTATAGTGAAAATATAGCAAGATTTTTTTTTTGAATATATATGAATTGATTATTATTTTAAAATATATAGTATTAAAAATAATTAATAAATTAAATAATAAATAACTTCTTTAATGCAATATATATATTTTTCATATTCTAATCAATAATTTTAAAAGACTATTATATCATTTCCTATTTAAATTATTCTTTGTTATTTGTAATACCATTTCATGTAATAACTTACAAAACAAAGTTCATTTTTAAAATGTCTTCTTATATAATATTATAAAGATACCTATAACCTTTTTAGTACCCTGTAAAATATAATCTTGATGAGAAGTAGACCAAAACCATTAGCTTAACAAACGCCTAGCTACAATTCATCGTTTATCAAATGGCATTCTCTTAACCTCCATATGCTGAGTTAAAAACGAGCATGAACAAAAAAAAAACTTACAGTGTTTTCAGTAAGTACTTCACAAATATCCTCTGAATCCACAAGAAATTCCCGTTTTCCAGGCTTGTCAATGGACTGTGTGTGAATAATCTTTCTACCCATTTCTTGTAGCAAACGGTGCAGCAAACGGTGCATGTCCACATGACCCCGTCTGACATGAATGAGGGATTTATCAGTTAGGTTTTTCAGTGCAATATTAACGCCCAAATTATTATATGCGACCAACAACTTGATATCTTTGACTTCCACACCATTGAAAAGACATGCGATATGACGAAATATAACTTTATCTTCTTCGCTGATTAACCCATCATAGCTGACTCTTAGTGTTTTCTCAATTTTCTCAACTAGACCATTCTGAAGCCTTGACAACATATCAACCCAGTACTCTGTATCTCTTCCCCGTAGAGATGAACCCAAAACATTAAGATCCAAAGGAAGACTACCCGCATGTCTTATAACTTCAATTGCAAGCTTCTCAAAACCCTTAGGTGGAGAGTTTTGGTTGAAAGTAGATTGACATAACATCTCCAAAGCGCACTCTTCAGATGGGAAAACAACCTCGTAGATATCATCAATCGCATGGGCCAGCAAAAGATGTTTATCATTTGTAACCACAATGATTCTACTCCCACTTCCAAACCATTGGGTTTTACCCGCTAATGCATCATTAATAACGATGAGAACTTTCTTGTGCTTTAGCCTCTCTCTCCTAGTGCACCTAAATGATCTATCTTTATGCTTTTTGCCCAAAATTTATGATAGGAAATTTATTGTAAATGCAACTTCATGTTGTGGTCGTCCGCATTAGCTCTACTATAAGTTTCATAAATGATCTATCTTTATGCTTTTCCCCCAAAATTTATGATAGGAAATTTATTGTAAATGCAACTTCATGTTGTGGTCGTCCGCATTGGCTCTACTATAAGTTTCCTTACTCTTAGTTATGAAAGCCCTGTCTATGAAAATCCTACCTTGGAAATGCCGAGATAGTCGTTTAAACAAAGCTCTAACAATGGTAGTCTTATCAATCCCCGAGGAACCCCACGCACCAGCCATCCTCACTTCCTCAGATTCCCATTGCAACAACACACTAATTTGAGCGATGTGATCTTCAATGACAACAAAGTTCTCAAAATCCTTGTAATTGCTTCAATCATTGTAGCTTCATTACCCCTATGGAGTTAAAAGCAGTTTGCCCAAAACATCGTTAACAATTGCTTCAATCATTGTAGCTTCATTGACCCTAACAAATATCAAAGATCAATGCACAAACATGTTTCTTAAACAACATTTTATTTAGAAATATAAGAAAATATAATGATTTACAGAGTCATACCACGTCGTAGAATTATATCCGAAGATATTAGCTACATCGGTCAAAGTTTCCCTTCATCGGATTAAAATTTTCTCTATTTTGTTGTGGCATGACTCTTCAAAGATCTTTCCAAAGTCACCGATTTTTTTCATGATGTGGAAGGATCTAAACCGTAGAAAACCGGTATCATCATTTGACCAAATTCTTCCTTGCATTTCACGATCTCTAGCAATTCGTTAGAAACTAGCTTGAAGATGTGTAGTTTTTGAAGAACACAACCACCGCGATCCTCGAATCCTTAATCGGATGTTTAAGCTCGGGATAAAGCGACCGGCTTCTCTCGATCTCGTTGTCTTTAAAAGCAATGATCAGTTTCCGAACAAGCTCCTTTAGAAAATGGCTGAGGAAAGTTACACAGACGTCTTCCCTGTAATATCCCAGACCCACTAATGGGCCATGAGGCCCAAGAACCCGAGTCTAGACCCAAACCCGAAGCCGAACCCGCGTCGGATCCGCCTCAAATCATAAAACACGTGTATAAAAGGAGAAAATTACATCGGGATGCGAGCCTAGTTACTTATGCACAGGCCCTTGCCCTTGAGTCCTCTACCGTCGCCGCCGTTGATCCAGGAGCCACCGTCGATCGAGTCACATCGTCGAAAAGGTCTGAGAGCCGCGCCACCGTCGGAGCTTCCAGACCCGTCTGTCGCCGCCAACCTCCCCGCCGTCTCGTGTGGGAGTGATCGGGAAAGTCTTTGGAATCACCAGAGCTTGCCGTTGTCTCCACGCTCCGTCGCGGTCACAGCTTTGAGTCAGAGTTTGTTGCTGAACCAGAATTCCATTTCAGTCAGTTCCGGGATCTCTTCCCAATTTGCTAAGGTGAGGAAATAGTTCGTGTTTTTCTCATATACCGTATATTCCCGTTAGCCAGTTAATCTATTATTAAACCAGATATATCTATGGGTTACATATAAATAAGTAACACATATTTGTTTGTGTATGTATTATTATATTATAATTATATATATATATATATATATATATATATGAATATGTAAAAAAATGTATCACCTAGAAATAATAAATTAAAGGAAGAGAATACGGTTGGGTGTTGTTTGTAGCGTGGACTTGCTTGAAATGCACGTTGATTGTGATATCATATAACTAGGTGCGGCTTAGAGCCGAAAGCGGTTAGCCGCGGTAGTTCCTTCCTAGGAGTGGTCATCCAGGGTTAAGACCGTGATGCCGGCTTAACATGGAATGGCTAGCCTTGCAGTTGTGTGGTGGTCCATGGGATGCTCGTGACTAACCCATGGGTCAAGATGGCTGACGAGCTAGGAAGGTGATGAAGTACTGAAAGCACGAAGGATCGGTTCGATGAAGTGATGACAGTACGAAGGATCGGTAGACGGGAGTGCATGCTTGTATGGACATGTAGGACATTCATGGTAAAGATCGAGGTCACTCGTGATATCATGGAATGACACTCTTTTTCAGTTAGTGGGTTCGAGTCCCACATGTGTTTTGTGTGTCGTGTCGTGGACACGTGTTAGCCTGGCTGTTTTAGTTTTAGACTTTATGACATTCGTGGATGTAATTGTATATGGTGAATTCTTGAGCCCTTAGGCTTTGCCCTCACTGAGTAATCCCCAATTGCTCACCCCTCTCTTTTTGCAGGTGAGAATGAGGAGTAAATGGTGATGTATGTTCGTCTAGTGCTAGATTTGGGATTCGGGGTTTATTTACCGGATTTTATTTATAATGGATTACAATTTTTAAACTATTGGATTTAATAAAGGATGTGTTGACTTTATTGGAAGGAGTGTTCAATTGAAATAAATAATATGTTCGGTTATTCCCGGTTAAGTGCGGTTACTTGTGAAATAAGCTAACTCGTGACATGCCGTCTTAAGGAAGGTAAAGGATGGGTGTTACAATTTGCTATCATAGCGCCGGGTTTGCCAAACCGGTTCCGACCCAGGAGGCAATCTTGAGGAGGAACTGGTATTAATGGCAGATTTCCGATACTCGATTTCCAAAAAAAAAAAGAGGAGTTAAATGGCATCAGTAGGACTTGACCCGCTTAGTGTGTACGTTATAATTAGTCTGTTTGAATGAGCTCAACTTTGAGGAGTATCTGATCGTTTTCGCGTTGGTTTTGTGTTTGTATGTTCAGATGCCGCCAAAGAATAGACGTGGAGCTAGGCATGGAGTGGCTGCTAGGACCAGATCGCGAAGTTTAATTCAAGCTGATTCGACTGCAAGTGTGCAGCCTGCCAATCTCAATCAGGCACCGCAGAATGTTGAGGCCCAAACTGAGGCGCATGCAGTCGCGCTGGCTGAGCTGCAGAGGTACCGTGAGAGGTTTGGAGACCTAGAGCCAGAGGAAAAGGTTCAGCATGATGCACCCGTGCACCAGGCATCCCAGAATGTTGCACCAGATCGCCAGTACCCGCCACCACCCCCTCCGATGCCAGTTCGCCCACCGGGACCAACATATTGGGAAGCTATGAATTATTTGAAGGGTATGAGTATGGATTTCTTCACCGGAGATTCTAATGCATTGGCTGCTGACAACTGGAGGAAGAGGCTTGTGTGGAACTTTGAGGCAATGCAGTGTCCACCAGCATATCGGAAGCTCCTGGCGGTGCACTACTTGAAGGATGACACCCTTGTTTGGTGGGAAGGTGTGGTAGAAGAGGCCCAAGATCGCTACGAGCTGACATAGGTCGATTTTGAAGATGAGTTCTCCAGGAGATATTTCCCGCATGAGGCTATAGATGCTATGGAGAGCCAGTTTTTACATTTGCAGCATGGTAGCAAAACTGTGGGTGAATACGAGAAGGAATTCAGCCGATTGAAGAGGTTTGGTGGTCGTCACATTGATGAGCGTGAGAAGATTCGTAGGTTCTAGGATGGACTAAGGATTAAGATGCAGAACCGTGTTGGGATGAGTGACTTCCGCAGTATGATCGAGTTAGTGGAAAAAGCGTCAAAGCTGGAGTTAGGAATGGAAAAGGAGGTAAGTCTGAGTAAGGCCGCACAAGCAAGGGCTTCCAAGGGGATCGAGTCACATAAGAGATCATGGGATGGTGCCAATGCAGTCACGACAGCAAAACCGAGGTGCAACCAATGTGGGAACACGCATTATGGACAGTGTATGGTAGGTAACACGCTTAGAGTGTGTTACAGGTGCAATCTACCAGGCCATCTCAGGAGGGATTGCACTCTGATAAACTTAAATGTAATACCCTAAAGTACTAACAGATTTGTCGATTGTTGTATTTAGGGGTCGAATCCACAGAGACTCAAGAATCACACAATAGATTATATGGGTTCGAATTAAGCTAAGTAATCAATGAAATAAGAAAGTAGTAACGTAAACTAAACGGTTGTAAATTCAATGGAAGCGAGATAGGTTCAGGATATTTCTCAGGAAATCAGAGAATGCAGATAAACTAATTACTTAGGATTCAGGTTAAGCCTGGTTCTTGAACTCAAATCACTAAGATATAATTAACCAACTATCGTTGCGAGAATTATCTAAGTCTAAATCTCAGAATTCCAATTTTCTTTGCAAATACTAAAGACTAAACTAGCTTTAAGTCCAGGTTCGATATGTTCACAAAACAACTAAACCAAATTTCTTTGCAGATAATTATTTTGCTCACCCTATGTTCTATCAGATCATCAATTGCACTGTCGTGCCTAATCGATTAACCTAAGATCTAAGTTCTAGGTGATCAATCCAGAATTAGCCTTAAGAACAACTTATGGTTAATAACTAATTCAGATTATGAACCCTACCCAACTAATTAACCTAACATTCAAAGAGATCCTTTATTGAGAACCTTAAACCTAACAGGAGATCTACTCAGACATGGAGATTGAAACAAACAACATGATTGAATAAATCTCTGAAATTAATAATAAAGGAGAAATAAAACAAGGGTTCGAAATCTTCTCTCGGACGAACAGAGTTTCAGACTTGTCTCCCTCAAAAGCTCTCTCAACCAGAAAACCAAAGTAGAATAAAGCATCGCCAAAACAAGTGGCTGAAAACCCTAATTATATCATAAAACACGTTTTGGGGCTTCTTGTAAATAATAAAGACTTCTAGACCAGAGTGCAAATTCTTCAGACTTCCAAAAAATTCACGTTTCCTTCTTCTTCAGACCTCAAATCGTCTGTATCGACCGACACCAGGATGTATCGCTCGACACAAAGATATTAATGCTCCAGAATGCTACAATATCTCCAATTAAGCTCCAAACGTACCTAAACCTGTAAAGACTCAAAAAGACTCCAAAAATACTAGACATACTCTATAAATAAGACCTATATCATGGTTAAAAGCGGGTAAAAAACATGATATATCACACTCGACCTATACCACCAGTAGAATGCAATATCTGTAGGAAACAAGGGCATCATGCGAGAGAGTGCCCGGAAAAGGGAATTGGAAGGCAGCAGACAGGAGACCGCCGTGGAGAATACTTGCTGCCACCTACGAAGAGACAGGACACAAGACAACGTGTGATGATGGTTGGAGATCACTTTGTGGTTGAACATATCGCTGGTACGTAAATCTCAAGTTATTTTCTTTCGTCATTTCATGTTTAGTAAATTCAACACTCGTATCTATGTGAATTGTATGCTTAGCGGTAGCATAAATGTGTAGGATCGGTTCTAGTGGGAGGCTGGTTAGCTCACACGTTGCTTGATACTGGAGCTACACTCAGTTGTCTCAGCTCGGGATTGACGAAGAATTGGAGCTTTACGGGAGAGTTTGTTCCAAAGGTGAAGGAGATTCAGACCGCCGGAGTTGAACAAATGGGATCTACTAGAATTTACCAAGACGTACATGTGGTGATCAACGGAGAAGTACTGCTTGGGGATCTAACAGAAATGGAGCTGAATCATTATGATGTGATTCTTATAATGGATTGGTTGACCAAGCACCGAGCTGTGTTGGATTGTTATCGAGCTCGAGTTCATTTTGCCATACCAGAAAGGAAGTTAGTATTTCAAGGAGTGAAGTACAACAAGGGTATTTCTGTCATTTCCATGCTGCAAGTTGAGGAGCTGATAGAAAAGGGGAATGATGCTTTTCTCGCCACCATCTCTATAGTGGGGGAGGACATGGATTTGGGAGTTGACAATATTCCCATAGTGGAAGAATACACAGACGTATTTGAATCCTTGAAGGGACCACCACCGAGCAGAGGAGATGCCCTTACCATAGAGTTGGAACCGGGGACGACACCTATATCGAGAGCACCGTACCGCCTCGCACCTGAAGAAATGGCAGAATTGAAAAATCAGTTGGAGGATCTTACAAATAAGGGTTTCATAAGGCCAAGTAGTTCACCGTGGGAGCACCAGTGTTATTCGTGAAAAAGAAGGATGGGAGTTTCAGGCTTTGCATCGACTACCGAGGGTTGAACAAAGTTACTATCGAAAACAAGTATTTGTTGCCACAAATCGATGAGTTGTTAGACCAGCTACAAGGGGAATCTTGGTTCTCGCAGATTGATTTAGCATCAGGCTACCACCATATTTCAATAGCAGAGGAGGATATACGGAATACGGCTTTCCGGACAAGGTATGGCCACTACGAATTTGTGGTAATGCTGTTTGGATTGACTAATGTGCTAGCTGCGTTCATGAAATTGATGAACAACGTTTTCTGGGAGTATTTGGACAAGTGCGTTATTGTATTCATCGACGACATCTTGGTTTACTCGAAGAGCAGGGAGGATCACGAGAGGCATTTGCAGGATATATTGGAAAAGTTGTGGGAACAACAACTGTTTGGGAAATTGAGCAAATGCAGCTTTTGGCAGAGGAAGATTAGTTTTCTGGGGCATGTTGTTTCAGCGGAAGGAGTGTCAGTGGATCCAGAGAAGATCGCTTCGATAACCAATTGGCTTACTCCTAAGAGTGCTACCGAGGTCGGCAGTTTTCTGAGATTAGCAGGTTATTACCGGAAGTTTGTAGAGGGATTCGCAAGTATGGCAAGACTGATGACTCGTCTCACATGAAAGGATGTGAAATTTGAGTGGACAGAACGGTGTGAGAAGAGTTTCCAGAAGTTGAAAAGTCATTTGACGGAGACACCAATATTGGTATTGCCAAAGGCAGGAGTACCATATGTGGTGTATACGGATGCTTCAGGAACAGGGTTGGGTTGTGTTTTGATGCAGGACGGAAATGTCATCGCTTATGCATCCAAGCAGTTGAGACCACATGAGACGAATTACCCAACGCACGATCTGGAATTGGCAGCAGTGGTATTCACCTTAAAGATATGGCGCTCATATTTGTACGGAGAGAAGATTCAAGTGTTCACAGACCACAAGAGCCTTAAGTACATTTTCACTCAGGCTGGTCTTAATCTGAGGCAGAAAGATGGTTGGAATTGTTAACTGATTACAATTTGGACATCGCATATCATCCATGAAAAGCTAACTTAGTGGCTGATGCACTGAGTAGAAGGAAGAGCGATGTATCAAGGGAAAAAGAAATGTAAGAAATGGAAGCTACTTTATGCACGCTGCGAATTTGTGCAACTTCAGCGGGAGAAGATGTAGTTGGATTAAAGGCTGTAAATCAGGTTGACCTCCTATGGAGAATACGGGAAGCGCAGAAACTTGATCTTGTATTGCTGAAAGTAGCAGAGAACAATGTGGAATGATACTACACCGCAGAAAATGGGACAATCATGTATGAGAACCAAGTTAGCGTGCCTAATGACAATGGCCTAAAGGACAAGATCTTAGCATAAGCTCATAATTCGAGATTCTCAGTACATCCGGGAACCACAAAAATGTACCGAGATCTGAAACGGTATTACAACTGGAGAGGTATGAAGAAGGATGTGGCATCTTGGGTATCATAGTGCCAGACGTGCCAGCTAGTGAAAGCAGAACATCGAGTTCCAAGTGGGCTACTTCAGAATTTGCCCTTACCTGAGTGGAAATGGGATATGATAACAATGGACTTTGTTACTGGGCTACCGAGGACCACATGTGGTAAATATGCCATTTGGGTAATAGTGGATCGGTTGACCAAGACGGCGCATTTCTTAGCCATAAAGAAGACCTATGACGCGGACCGCTTAGCACAGTTGTATATGGATGAGATTATGAAGCAGCACAGAGTGTTAGTTAGCATTGTGTCGAATCGGGATCCAAACTTCACGTCAATATTCTGGCAGGCTTTTCAAAAAGCATTGGGGACAAAGGTTCGCCTCAGCACAGCGTATCACCCCTAGACGGACGGGCAGTCTAAGAGGACAATTCAGACGCTTGAGGATATGTTGAGAGCTTGTGTACTCGACTGGGAAGGAAATTGGGTCAAATACTTACCATTGGTGGAGTTCGCATACAACAACAGCTACCATTCCAGCATAGAAATGCCACTGTACGAGGCTCTTCACGGGAGACCATGTCGTACTCCACTTTGTTGGACTAAAGTGGGAGAACGTAAGGAATTAGAGCCGGAGATGATCCAAGAAACAGTAACCCAAGTGGAATTGCTTAAAGACCGGCTAAAGGAAGCCCATGACCGGCAGAGAAGTTATGCAGACAAGCGCTGGAAGGATTTAGAATTTGTAGTGGGTGACACGGAATTCTTGAAAATGAGGACATTCAGAGGAACTCATAAAAATCGGAAGTTAAAGAAGCTTAAGCCAAGGTATATGGGACCATATATCATTACTGAAAAGATTGTAGCCGTAGCTTATCGATTGACATTACCGCAAGAGTTATCAAATTTTCATGACGTCTTCCACGTGTCAATTTAGCGGAAAGTTGTCAAAGAACCAGAATTGGTCTTACCAAACCCGCCAGCAGATTTGAATAAGAACTTGAATGCAATGAGTAAAACCGTTGAGATTTTGGAATGGCATGAAACGGAAGTCCAAGGAAAGAATGTGAAGTCAGTCAAGGTAGGTTGGGAGAAAGATGGTATTCGGGAAGAGACATGGGAGTCAGAAAGTCAGATGCATGAAAATTACCCCGAGATCTTTGAGGATAGTAGTAACATAGAAGATCACGGGCCAAATTCGAGGACGAATTCCTGATATGCTCAAATTAATACCCTATTCAGATACTAAAGCAGTTGTCGTAATATAGCTAGGGGTCGAACACAAGAATTCAAGATATCACACAATAGATTATATAGATCCAAAATACGCTAAATCAAAAGATGTAAACGAAAACAAGTACGCAATTAAAAGTGTTGTAAATCAATGGAGGAAAATATAGGCCCAAGGTTTTTCTCAGGAAATCAATGAATGTAGCTAAATTAACTAACAGGATTCAGATTACGCACGGTTGTTGAAATCAAATCACTAAAATATATCTAACCAACTCTCGTTGCGAAAACTATCTAAATCTAAATCATAGGAATTCCAAATCTCTTTGCGAATCCTAAAGTCTAAATCAGCATTAAAGTTCAGGTTTGATATGTTCACAAATCAATTAAACCAAATCTCTTTGTGAATAATCAATTTGCTCACCTAGGTTCTATCAGGTAATTAATCGCACTCTCGTGCCTAATTAGTTATCCTAAGATCTAAGTTCCAGATTTGTCAACCTAGAATTAGCTTTGAACACAAACTAAGGCGAAGAACTAATTCAGATGGTGAATCCTAAACAGATAATCAACCTAGCATTCAAAGAAATCCTTTATGAGAAAACCCTAAACCTAAAGTGGATTTACTCAGACATGGAGAATGAAACAATCAACATAACTGAATAAATCATCAATAAAATAGAAAGAGTAACAAGAGGTTTTGAGATCTGATCTCGGACGAAGGGAGATTTAGACTTGTCTCTCTCAAACCAAAGTAAAATAAAAGTTAAGAAAAATAAAGCATAGCCATAAAAGTGGCTGTAAAATCCCTATAAATAACCTAAAACACGAATTGGGGCTTATTTTAATTATTAAAGACTTCTGGGCACTTTTTCAATTCTTCAACTCTTCATTAAAGTCGCATGTCGTGTCAGCCTTGAAGAGTATCGATCGATACCAGGGGGTATCGATCGATGCTTTTCGTGAAATCAGGTACTCAGCAACACGACTCCAGCTTTTGCTTCAAACTGCTCCAGAAGTCTCCAATAATTCCAATAATGCTCCAAACGTACTATAACCTGTAAAATACTCTAAAATACTACGAAATACTATAAAGACTCTATAAAAAGGACTTATATCATGGCTTAAATAGGGTAAAAACCATGATACACGGGTTTTGGAAGTATCCCGTTTCAGAATTGTAACTGGCATCGATCGACACTTGGGGGTATCGATCGATGCTATGGCGATTTTAGGATCCTCATCGATATTTTCTGCATTTGAGGAGATCGCATTGACGTGTGCATTGTGTGAATGAACCGCCTTTCCCTTGGCATTTGCTGCAGTCTGAGCTATTTGCGTTTCCAGCATCCTGTGACTGGTATCGAGAGCCTTGATCCTTCCCCTTAATTCGGTGTATACAGCATCCAGTTTCCCATTGAAGGTTACTGTCATTTTCTCCTGCCCTTGAACCAGCTGTTCAAGCATAGCCTCAATCTTACTGTCAGGAGCTTTGGGTAGTGGGGATTGGTACCTGATATGCTCAATTTAATACCCTAAAGTACTAAAGCAGTTGTAATAGTATAGCTAGGGGTCGAACCACAGAAGACTCACAGAAACGCACACTAGATTCTATAGTGTCGAATTACGCTAAGCCAAACAGTTGTAATTAAAAGCAGTGCAGAAATTAAAGGAGTTGTAAATCAATTGGGAAATATAGGCTCAGGGTTTTTCTCAGGAAATCAGTGAATGCAGACTAACTAACTAACAGGATTCAGATTTAGCGCAGTTCTTGAACTCAAATCACTAAAATATAGCTAACCAACTCTCGTTGCGAAAACTATCTAAATCTAAATCCTAGGAATTCCAAATCTCTTTGCGAATCCTAAAGTCTAAATCAGCTTTAACAACAGGTTTGATATGTTCACAAATCAATTAAACCAAATCTCTTTGCGAATAATCAATTTGCTCACCTAGGTTCTATCAGGTAATTAATTGCACTCTCGTACCTAATCAATTATCCTAAGATCTAAGTTCCAGATTCGTCAACCTAGAATTAGCTATGAACACAACCTAAGGTGAAGAACTAATTCAGATGGTGAATCCTAAACAGATAATTAACCTAGCATTCAAAGAGATCCTTTATGAGAAAACCCTAAACCTAAAGTGGATCTACTCAGACATGGCAATTGAATCAAAAGACATGTTTGAATAAATCATCAATAGAATAGAAAGAAGGGTTTAGAGATCTGATCTCGGACGAAGGGAGATTCAGACTTGTCTCTCTAAAACCAAAGTAAAATCAAACTCAGAAAATAAAAGCATATAAAGACCTGAAAAGGCATAGCCTAAACAATGGCTGTAAAATCCTATTTATAACCTAAAACACGAATTGGGGTCTTCTTGTAATTATCCAAGTCTTCTGGGCACTTTTTGGAATTCTTCAAACTTCATTAAGTCGCGACTTTGAAATCTGCTTCGATGGGTATCGATCGATACCAGGGGGTATCGATCGATGCTAGGTGCTCAGATCGGGCTCTTAGTCATCAGACTTCAGTCTCGCTCCAGAATGCTCCAGAAAAGCTCCAATAATTCCAATTAAGCTCCAGACGTACCTAAACCTGTAAAAGACTCTAAAAGACTCCAAAACACAAGAAAAGACTCTATAAAAGGACTTATATCATGGCCTAAATAGGGTAAAAACCATGATATATCAACTCCCCCAGACTTAGCCTTTTGCTTGCCCTCAAGCAAATAGAAGACTAAACCAGAAAAAGAGGTTTGAAAACGTAGAGACTCACCTGTTCCTGAACCATCGAAATGACCCTTCTCCAAGTACCCAAATGTCACCAAATCAGCTTTCGATCTAACCACCATGTACTTCTCCGTAGACATTCGTAGCTTTTCCAGACTCCACACATTATCCCACAGCATTGTTCAAGTAAAACCTTCATCGCCAGTTTCATCTCTGCAGCTAATATTTAAGAACCTTCTAGACTCTTTACCAGACAATATCTTGACAAAGGAACCACCCTTTTTCACACTTTTTGTATCAATTTCTCTCCCCCAGACTTATTTCTTATTATATCCTTATTATTTTTTTTATTTTCAGCTTAGCATATACATATCAAGGTAGGAGACGCGAGTATTGATGGTGTTTGCCACCAAATCCCCGGTTCTTCCCTCTCTATGTATCAAAGGATGTAGGCGAATAATGGCATCATAGGAAAATCCTAGCCTCGCTTCCAATCCTTTGTGTGATCATCCCCTCTTAAGTAGAATAATGGGATCGCTGGAAATTTTCCTAACCCTCTACTCAGAAGAAAATCATTTCAATCTTTTATGCTCTTAATCTATCAACTTATTTTAGGGGAGAGAGATACCATAATTCTAAACACACGGGTTCCTTTATCATATATGAATGATGAATCAAGCTCTATGAACACTAACCACATTGATGAAGTGCAAAAATTTGGCTCAGGCTTCAGAAGAACTCTGCTGGAGACATGGATGTTTTCTAGTCAACTGGTCAGCCTTTGGATTTTTCATTAGTCGATCTAGAACTGATCCTGTAACACTGTGCACTCAAAAACAAAATCAAATCAATAGGTTCAAGCACAGGATCATCATCTCCAACAAATTTTGACTCAATAAAACAGTTTTGACTCGATAAAACGACTGACTCTAAGAAAAACAAACACAATGTCAGCAGACACCTCCCCCAGACTTGAACAACACTGTCCCCAGTGTTATCTAGCCTAGAGTCAGTGAAAGAAACAAAAGAAAAGGATAGAATGAAGAGAAACAAGAAATTACCGTTCTGGAACAGTCGGTGTCGATCGACACACGGCATGGTATCGATCGATACCATGCTTAGATCGACTTTGTGAATTTTCATCCGCGATTGGTGTCGATCGATACCATAGGGGTATCGATCGATGCTTAGGCGATTTCGAGTTGCTCCTTGTTCATCCTGACACAGACTCAAAACAAACGAAAATAAAAATAAAAATGAATCAAAAACACACTCACCAGTGGGTTGCCTCCCACCAAGCGCTCGTTTAACGTCAATAGCTTGACTGTAACGCCCTTCAGGCTGGATAAGAGTGAGAGCTTGCACCAAAACAGGCTCCATCACTTGACATTACTAGCTTCAGAGTTCTGCTTAGCATGCTGTCCACAAATTCCTGCCCTTTCTCTTTCAGCTCAGAAGTAAGAAGGACTCTGGCCTTGGAGAATGGCTTCAAGGCTCCTTTGCATTTGACCTTGTACTCAATCGAATCTCCATTACACTTCTGAGGTATCAAAGTGACATGGGGATTCTCGACCTTTTTGTTCTTGGCCTTCTTCTTCTTTGTTGCCTTAGTCTTCTTCTTGGGGATGTTGGGCGGTTCAGCTGGAACGTCTGTGACAGTAGGCTCATCAGGAGGCTCTTCCAGAAGATCAATTGCTAGCGACTCTCCTGTGATAACCTTGATGCTAGAGGCACGTGTGGGAATACTCCTAGGTGGAATGACATCATAGTAGACATCACCGTCAATGTAAGAGAAAGATAGTCTCTTATTAGGTGTGTCTATGATCGCGCCTGCAGTAGCCATGAACGGCCGTCCCAGGAGCAGAGAAACCGCAGATCCTTTGCTCATCTCCACAACCTGAAAATCAGTAGGCACCAGACAATTACCTACTTTTACAGGCAAAGCATGGATAATACCGTATGGGGGTGCGGTGGAGGAGTTTGCAAATGTGAGAAGCAAAGTAGGGGGTCTTATATCAGTCTTCAACTGTGCAGCAATCTCCTTTGACATCACATTGACGCTAGACCCTGAATCAACTAGAGACTCTTTAAACTCGATTCCAGAGATAGAGCATGGCACTGCGAATTTCCCTGGGTCTTCTCTCTGTTTCAAATTCCGCGGCTCTTGTGACTTGCGTCTTGCCTCGATAAAGAGTGCTTTGACTTCTTCCTCAGTTTCTCTGCAGTCTTTGAAATGACTCAGCAGAGGCCAGCCCTCTAGAGCTTCTTCAAAAGATTTTTCATGGGAGATTCTTTGTACCATCTTCTCAAAGCCACGCAGCTGCTTTGGAGTGATAGGATCTCTGAGGTGTTTAGGAATGGGATTCTGCTTTTTGGACTTGCGAACTCTTTCTCCGATCACCGCAGGTGTTTTCACAAGTTCTGGCACGTTCTGCGAGGGGTATCGATCGACACCAGGTAGGGTATCGATCGATACTGCCGCTTTTGAATCGTTCCTGGCAGATACATCTTCATCAGAAAGAAGCTTCGCGTTCGGGTTATCCAGCATATACTGTAGTTTAGCAATCTCCCATTCCTCCCTTGTCAGCTTAGGAATCATAGGATAAGGCATCCTGGTTACATACACTCGTTCTGCAACGACCTTAGGCACAACAGTAGAACTCTCTGTTATCTCCTCAGAAATCACCTTAGTATCGACCGATACCAATGGGGTATCGATCGATACGCGGGTGATTGAATCCATCCTAGCAGACGTCTGGGCTGGTATCGATCGATACGGGGGAGTATCGATCGATGCTTGTGCGATTTCAGGAACTTCATCGACATTTTCTGCACATGAGCTGATGGCATTGACGTGTGCATTGTGTGACTGAACCGCTTTTCCTTTGGAATTTGCTGCAGTCTGAGCTACTTGCGTCTCCAGCATCCTGTGGCTTGTCTTTAGAGCCTCGATCCTTCCACTCAAATCGGTGTACAAATCATCCATCTTACCATTGAAGGTTACTGTCATCTTCTCCTGCCCTTGAACCAGGTGTTCAAGCATAGCCTCAATCTTACTCTCAGGAGCTTTGGGTGGTGGGGATTGGTACCTTCCTTGCTGAGCATTGTTGGTGAAGTTTCGATTGGAGTTGTATCCGAATCGCTGACCCTGAAAACCAGAACCACCAATGTAGTTAACATCTTCCACTCCATTCTCAGCAGCGAAGTGGACGGCCTTTGTTGTCTTTCCCAGCAGAAGACTGTGCATAGAATCCAGCTGAGCTTTCACTTCAGCGATCTGTGACCCATCCATGTTACCAGCCAGCTTCTTGCGCTCGAAGTCTGCGCTCTTGGTGCTACTACTAGATGCAAAGTTCTCAATCAACACAATAGCATCCTCAGGATATCTGGTGTTGAAATTACCATTGCTCGAAGAGTCCAGACCCATCTGATATCTCCAATCTACTCCTCTGAAGAAGATACCCAGCAGCTGCACATCAGAGTATCCATGATGTGGACAATCTCTCTGATACGATCTGAATCTTGTCCAAGCAGCCTTGAACGCCTCAGTAGGTCCTTGAGAAAAAGTGGATATCTTATTTCTCAGATCTTCAGATCGCCCGTCATCATAGAAGTTAATCAGGAAGGCTCTCTTGGTGTCCTCCCAATTAGTTAGCGATCCAGGAGATAGCTGCCTCAGCCAGTAAGTAGCTTCTCCACCTAGAGAATAGGGGAAAAGCTTGCAGAAGAGATAGTCGTAGGACACTCCATTGCTCTTAATGCTAGTGACCAAGTCCTCGAACCTCTCTACATGGTCCATTGGATGTTCATGAGGAAGACCATGAAAGAGATGCTGTCCCACTAGAGTGAAGTAAGCAGGCTTCAGCTCAAAGTCATTCCTCTCAAACGCAGGAGGACGAATTGTTGAACGATTGGCGAAAAACTGCTCTGGCCTGTTGTACTCACCAATCGTTCTTCCACGATTAACCACAGCATTCCCTGTGTTGGTGCGCCCAGCTGGCGCGACAATCTCAACAACCGCAGCAGGGACAACGATGTTACCAGCTTCATCAAGTCGCTGCCCTCTCTCATTACACACGTGACCCTCTTGGTCTCTCAGAATTCCAACTTCATCAGCTCTTAAAACCACTGGGTTGTTCATCCCTGATGTTTGCTTGGTCTTTCTGTTTGTGCGTTCCACAAACGCTAGCTGTTCCAGTGACAGTTCAACTAGTTGTGTGCTCTTGTTGCTCCTGGTTTCACGAACAAGCATACACCTGCAAACAAAACACTAGGCAAAGCACGTAAGTAACCAGAAAAATACGTTGAGTATCGATCGATACCAAGTGGTGTCGACCGATACCAACAAAAGAAGACGACGAGTATCGACCGATACTACAGAGTATCGATCGATACCGTCGTACTTAGTCGAAATTCTAAACTAAAATCTAATGGCGGAATTGAGTCCCCGGCAACGGCGCCAAAATTGATATGCTCAATTTAATACCCTAAAGTACTAAAGCAGTTGTAATAGTATAGCTAGGGGTCGAACCACAGAAGACTCACAGAAACGCACACTAGATTCTATAGTGTCGAATTACGCTAAGCCAAACAGTTGTAATTAAAAGCAGTGCAGAAATTAAAGGAGTTGTAAATCAATTGGGAAATATAGGCTCAGGGTTTTTCTCAGGAAATCAGTGAATGCAGACTAACTAACTAACAGGATTCAGATTTAGCGCAGTTCTTGAACTCAAATCACTAAAATATAGCTAACCAACTCTCGTTGCGAAAACTATCTAAATCTAAATCCTAGGAATTCCAAATCTCTTTGCGAATCCTAAAGTCTAAATCAGCTTTAACAACAGGTTTGATATGTTCACAAATCAATTAAACCAAATCTCTTTGCGAATAATCAATTTGCTCACCTAGGTTCTATCAGGTAATTAATTGCACTCTCGTACCTAATCAATTATCCTAAGATCTAAGTTCCAGATTCGTCAACCTAGAATTAGCTATGAACACAACCTAAGGTGAAGAACTAATTCAGATGGTGAATCCTAAACAGATAATTAACCTAGCATTCAAAGAGATCCTTTATGAGAAAACCCTAAACCTAAAGTGGATCTACTCAGACATGGCAATTGAATCAAAAGACATGTTTGAATAAATCATCAATAGAATAGAAAGAAGGGTTTAGAGATCTGATCTCGGACGAAGGGAGATTCAGACTTGTCTCTCTAAAACCAAAGTAAAATCAAACTCAGAAAATAAAAGCATATAAAGACCTGAAAAGGCATAGCCTAAACAATGGCTGTAAAATCCTATTTATAACCTAAAACACGAATTGGGGTCTTCTTGTAATTATCCAAGTCTTCTGGGCACTTTTTGGAATTCTTCAAACTTCATTAAGTCGCGACTTTGAAATCTGCTTCGATGGGTATCGATCGATACCAGGGGGTATCGATCGATGCTAGGTGCTCAGATCGGGCTCTTAGTCATCAGACTTCAGTCTCGCTCCAGAATGCTCCAGAAAAGCTCCAATAATTCCAATTAAGCTCCAGACGTACCTAAACCTGTAAAAGACTCTAAAAGACTCCAAAACACAAGAAAAGACTCTATAAAAGGACTTATATCATGGCCTAAATAGGGTAAAAACCATGATATATCAGTACCCTCCTTGCTGAGCATTGTTGGTGAAGTTTCGATTTGCGTTGTATCCAAATCGCTGACCCTGAAAACCAGAACCACCAATGTAGTTAACATCTTCCACTTCATTCTCAGCAGCAAAGTGGACGACCTTTGTTGTCTTTCCCAGCAAAAGATTGTGCATAGAATCCAGCTGAGCTTTAACTTCAGCGATCTGCGATCCATCTATGTTACCAGCCAGATTCTTGCGCTCGAAGTCTGCGCTCTTGGTGCTACTGCTAGATGCAAAGTTTTCAATCAACACATAAACATCCTCAGGGTATCTGGTGTTGAAATTACCATTGCTCGAAGCGTCCAGAGCCATCTGATACCTCAAATATACTCCTCTAAAGAAGATACCCAGAAGCTGCACATCAGAGTATCCGTGATGTGGAAAATCTCTATGATACGATATGAATCTCGTCCAAGCAGCCTTGAACGCCTCAGTTGTTCCTTGAGAAAATTGGAAGATTTTATTTCTCATATCCTCAGATCGTGCATCATCGTAGAAGTTGATCAGGAAGGCTCTCTTAGTGTCATCCCAAGTAGTTAGCGAACCATGACGTAGCTGCCTCAGCCAGTAGGTCGCATCTCCACCTAAAGAGTAGGGGAAGAGCTTGCAGAAGAGATAGTCGTAGGACACTCCATTGCTCTTGATGCTAGTGACCAAGTCCTCGAACTTCTCCACATGGTCCATCGGATGTTCATGAGGAAGACCATGAAAGAGATGATGTCCCACAAGAGCAAAGTAAGCAGGTTTCAGCTCAAAGTCATTCCTCTCAAACGCAGGAGGACGAATCGCTGACCGATTGGCGGAAAACTGATCCGGCCTGTTGTACTCACCAATCGTTCTTCCACGATTAACCACAGCATTCCCAGCGACATTCTCAGCGACAACAGGAGCAGGTGAAATGACGATCCCCTCTCCATCTAGACGTTGTCCTTTCTCATTGCACAACCGACCCTCTTGGTCTCTGTAAGCACCAGCTGCATCACCAACCAACCCCACTTGATTGTTGTTCATCTTAGCTGATTTCTTTGCTTTCCTGTTTGTGCGTTCAACGAGTGCTTGCTGTTCCAGTGATAGATCAACTAGCGGAGTGCTCTTTTTGCTTCTGGTTTCAAGATTATGCATGCACCTGAAATCAAAAGTCAAGAACGTAAGTAACTAAAATTGACGACGGGTATCGACCGATACTGAAGGGTATCGATCGATACTCGGGCGATTTAGACGAATTTCTTAGCTAAAATCAAATGGAGGATTGAGTCCCCGGCAACGGCGCCAAATTTGATATGCTCAAATTAATACCCTATTCAGATATTAAAGCAGTTGTCGTAGTATAGCTAGGGGTCGAACACAAGAACTCAAGATATCACACAATAGATTATATAGATCCAAAATACGCTAAATCAAAAGATGTAAACGAAAACAAGTACGCAATTAAAAGTGTTGTAAATCAATGGAGGAAAATATAGGCCCAGGGTTTTTCTCAGAAAATCAATGAATGCAGCTAAATTAACTAACATGATTCAGATTACGCACGGTTCTTGAACTCAAATCACTAAAATATAGCTAACCAACTCTCGTTGCGAAAACTATCTAAATCTAAATCCTAGAAATTCCAAATCTCTTTGCGAATCCTAAAGTCTAAATCAGCTTTAAAGTTCAGGTTTGATATGTTCACAAATCAATTAAACCAAATCTCTTTGCGAATAATCAATTTGCTCACCTAGGTTCTATCAGGTAATTAATCGCACTCTCGTGCCTAATTAATTATCCTAAGATCTAAGTTCTAGATTCGTCAACCTAGAATTAGCTTTGAACACAAACTAAGGCGAAGAACTAATTCAGATGGTGAATCCTAAACAGATAATCAACCTAGCATTCAAAGAAATCCTTTATGAGAAAACCCTAAACCTAAAGTGGATTTACTCAGACATGGAGAATGAAACAATCAACATAACTGAATAAATCATCAATAAAATAGAAAGAGTAACAAGAGGTTTTGAGATCTCATCTCGGACGAAGGGAGATTCAGACTTGTCTCTCTCAAACCAAAGTAAAATAAAAGCTTAGAAAAATAAAGCATAGCCATAAAAGTGGCTGTAAAATCCCTATAAATAACCTAAAACACGAATTGGGGCTTATTGTAATTATTAAAGACTTCTGGCCACTTTTGCAATTCTTCAACTCTTCATTAAAGTCTCATGTCGTGTCAGCCTTGAAGAGTATCGATCGATACCAGGGGGGTATCGATCGATGCTTGTCGTGAAATCAGGTACTCAGCAACACGACTCCAACTTTTGCTCCAAACTGCTCCAAAAAGCTCCAATAATTCCAATAATTCTCCAAACGTGCTATAACCTGTAAAAGACTCTAAAATACTACGAAATACTATAAAGACTCTATAAAAAGGACTTATATCATGGCTTAAATAGGGTAAAAACCATGATATATCAATTCATTTGTAGTAGGGGAGAATTATAACATCCCGGACCCACTAATGAGCCATGAGGCCCAAGAACCCGAGTCTAGACCCGAACCCGAAGCCGAACCCGCGTCGGATCTGCCTCAAACCCTAAAACGCGTGTATAAAAGGAGAAAATTACCTTGGGATACGAGCCTAGTTATTTCTGCGCAAACCCTAGCCCTAAGTCCTCTACCGTCGCCGCCGTTGATCCAGGAGCCGCCGTCGACCGAGTCACGTCGTCGGAAAGGTCTGAGACCCGCCCAATCATCGGAGCTTCCAGACCCGTCTGTCGCCGTCAACCTCCCCGCCGTCTCGCGTGGGAGTGATCGGGAAAGTCCTTGGAATCACCAGAGCTCGTCGTTGCCTCCACGCTCCGTCGCGGTCACAGATTCGAGTCGGAGTTTGTTGTTGAACCGAAATTCTATTTCAGTCAGTTCCGAGATCTCTTCCCAATTTGCTAAGGTGAGGAACGAGTTCGTGTTTTCTTCATATACTGTATATTCCTGTTAGTCAGTTAGTCTATTATTAAACCATATATACCTATGGGTTACATATAAATAAGTAACACGTATTTGTTTGTGTATGTATTATTATATTATAATTATATATATATATATGAATATGTAAGAAAATGTATCCCATAGAAATAATAAATTAAAGGACGAGAATACGGTTGGGTGTTGTTTGTAGCGTGGACTTGCTTGAAATGCACGTTGATTGTGATATCATATAACTAGGTCCGGCTTAGAGCCTGAAGCGGTTAGCCGCGGTAGTTCCTGTCTAGGAGTGGTCATCCAGGGTTAAGACCGTGATGCCGGCTTAACATGGAGTGGCTAGCCCTGCAGTTGTGTGGTGGTCCATGGAGTGCTCGTGACTAGCCCATGGGTCAAGATGGCTGACGAGCCAGGAAGGCGATAAAGTACTGAAATCACGAAGAATCGGTTCGATGAAGTGCTGACAGTACGAAGGATCGGTAAACGAGAGTGCGTGCTAGTATGGGTACGTAGGGCATTCATGGTAAAGACCAATGTCACTCGTGATATCATGGAATGACACTCTTTGCCAGTTAGTGGGTTCGAGTCCCACATGTTTTTTGTGTCATGTCGTGGACACGTGTTTGCCTGGCTGTTTTAGTTTTAGACTTTATGACATTCGTGGATGTAATTGTATGTGGTGAATTCTTGAGCCCTTAGGCTTTGCCCTCGCTGAGTAATCCCCAATTACTCACCCCTCTCTTTTTGCAGGTGAGAATAAGGAGTAAGTGGTGATGTTTGTTCGTCTGGTGTCGGATTTGGGCTTCGGGGTTTATTTACCGGATTTTATTTATAATGGATTACAATTTTTAAACTATTGGATTTAATAAAGGATGTGTTGACTTTATTGGAAGGAGTGTTCAATTGAAATAAGACTACGTTCGGTTATTTCTGGTTAAGTGCGGTTACTTGTGGAATAAGCTAACTCGTGACATATCGTCTTAAGGAAGGTAAAAGACGGGTGTTACATTCCCCACTAAAGCTCGGGAAAACATCATATTCCCAAGTGCGAGAAGGGGAGGAGGAAGAAGATGAACCAGCCATAGAGAGTAGGAGTAGGAAGCATCGGATAGCCGAGAAATTTTGAGATATTCGGATTCGAATTTTAATTATCCGAATCCAAAACTTCCGGATATCCGCCTAGATATTAAAATATCTAGCAAATATAAATTAGCAAATAATGGTGAGTACCCCACTTTGCCATTACTTCTGAGACTTTTCTGATGCAACTTGACGGAAGTTCCCTATTCGTTGACTTAATCACCACCACACAAGTCAAGTCACAGCCATAGATCATATTCTATGCAATATAACATTATGAGATAAAAAACATAACAATTACATTCATTTATGTTTATTTATATATACATGCGATAATTATTTAGAAACACACAAATCTATATATCGGTTCGTTATACCATACCTATGTTGCTCCATTACTATTATTTACAAGAACCATATTATTTTCTGTCACAAACGTAAGTGAGTAACGGCTTGAATAAGCACTTACAATCTCCATTTAGCCTTTGATCGCCTTGTAGCATCGGAGGCTGCACAATGGAAGATTTGATTCTGAATCTCTGTATTTGTATGGGTTGGTACATTCTGGACCCGCACATCTCTCTCGTGGTGGAGGATAGCTGCCTCGTTCAATCTCCGAATCAAAAATTGTATGCGATATAACATTATGAGCTAATTCCAAGTTTGTGTTAGTAAACCATTACCTGTGAGGTCCAGAGTTGAATATAGCTGGTAACCCAAGTTCTTCTGGGAAGGTTACGACGGTTCCTGAAGGACCCATCACCCACTTCACTGTGTCTGATCTACGGGCAATCGAGTCTGCAGCCTTCTCCTGCATAAAACAGAATTGCAAAAGAAAATTGTTATACAGTCATGAACCAAAGGAACAATACACATGATCTTTCCACAGTTTATACCTTAGCCTTCTCTTCTTGGCGTTTCTTTATCTTATCTTCCTTCTTTTTTCTGCTAGAGTCTTGGCCAAGAATCTTCCTGATTGCCTCAGCCTACCGACGCGAGAAATATTATGTAAGCTTTGATTTAACCACATGCCGTTTATATATTTCACTCAACTTAAAAAGAAAAATAGGATTGAACCTCTGACTCTCTAGCTGCTTTTTCGACTTGCATTTTACGCCTCTGGGCAGCCTCAGCTTTCTTTAGTTGCTGATCAACCTCTAATCCATTTTCTTTCCGCTCTGTAACCAAACAAAAACAAGAAAAAAGCTTTAAGTAGGAGAACAATGTGATAAGAACATAGACTGGAACAATAGATTGAGTAACTATATAGGTCACTGAATTAATGTCACAGCCAGAACAATCATAGGAGTCAGCAATCTAATGTGTGTGCAACATTGAACGTCCAATAACACCTTCAAGATTATGATTTTAGTGATCGCCTTGATATATAACAGAAAAAAGAGCAGGTTAAATGTTTATCAAGCTCACTTCTAGGTGGAGCCGGAGGTAGGCCACGAGGAAACTCGATGGCATTTCCGCTATGTTCAGAACGTCGACGAGTAGTCACAGTCATTTCTGGCTTAACTTCACTCAGACCTTCATCAGCTGCTCTTCTTCTAGTTCTCGCGCTCTTATTTTCTAGCTCAACCTCTGCCTCACTCAGACCTTCTTCCTCATCTTCATCGTCCTTGACATAATCAGCATCGTCAAATGCTTTTACCGTCTTATCCTTCTTGCCTGACTTCTCTGATGTTCCTACACCACGTGGGTATTCTACATTTTGTTTCTTTACCTTGGAAAGCTTTTTATGTTTTTTGCTCCTTTCTTCATCGTCATCAACATCTTCTTCCACAGCAACAACTTTAGCCATTTTCACCCTTCTGAGATACTGAATTTCTTCGTCATCATCATCAAGACTATCAAGTTCCTCATCCAGAACACGTCGTTTAGAAATCCGATTGCTTTTACGAATCGGATACGTGTTTGTTTTGCTGTCTCGGGTATCATTACCTGAATCTGCTTTGCTAGCTGTGTCCAACGGTGTCCCTCTTAGTTTAGTGGACCGCTCGTTTGACATTTCCTGTGAGTAAATGGTCACAGCAGAAAGCAACAAATTAGAACTGTGGTAGTCGTAAGTTCATCAGAAAGAACTCTAGTGAGAATTTGAGAAATATTTTCAGCATTTGGGAAAGATTTCTCTACCTGGTTAATCTGCCTAAGCCCGGAGGCGTCATCTGATACATGGGAAGACTTTGTCGAACACAACCCAATATCAGAAGCACCGTCGGATGCAGATATTGCATTTATAGTTTTTGACGAACCACCGATTTTGAGTTTAACCTTCTTGACGGTATTCTCATCAAAACCAGCTCGACGTTCTGTTGTGTGACTCGAGTCTTTCTTATTAGTAGGGACAAGAAACCCTTCGGTGGATGCAGTGCTGTGGCCTCCACCTTGCTTTACTTGGTTACTTCCTTGGAACGAACCATTCGTTGAACCTTCGTCTGACTCCACTGCTTCCCTCTCTTCTATCTTATTCTCATTCTGGAAACAAAAGGCCAATTCCCTCTCATAAGTAACAGAACTCGTTCACATAGTATACACATGAAGATCCACAGTATGAAGAGACTCAAAAGTTCACAATGATCCAAAGGTTTCTTGATTTGGATAGTAAGATAAGAGAAGAAACTTTAAAGGCCGAAGAATGAAGACACGGTACTTAGTGGGACAACTAGTCTTGGCGTAAGTAAAAGAGATATACTGTACAACAGGAATGAAGTTTGCATTGCAAAAATGTACATATGTTGGTGATTTATTACATTTTCAGGGATTGGTGTGGATGGCAATGACGAAGCATCCTGTAACTGTCGTTCATTCCAAGGCCGGCGCAATGTTGTGCTTCTCTTCTTTCTTGTTGTTGCACTGCTCGTGTTACTGAAGCCTATACCTCCGAGACTTTCCATAATGGTTTTTGCTCGACTCAAAAACTGGAGCTCCACATACTGAACGTCCCTAAGATATATTCATCCGCATCAGTTGACAAAATCAGAATATTTAACATCAGCCAAATAAGAGAAAGGCTTAAGCTGTTATTACAGCTGATTCAGATTCCCAAATAATAAATTTGTTATGAAGATATTTTCCAGTTCTTCACAATGCACACGAGAGTTCCACTTGTTCCATTTCATTGATTCATCACAAAACTAGGATGCCTAAAATCCCTTTTATTTAACAGTTAGATACCTAACAGTCTTCTCTGTATTCCTTAACACATAATTTGAACTGTAATTAGATTATTTCGTCGACTGTAACATAAGGAAAATCATTAGATCCATACTATAATCTGCAACAAGTTCAACTTCGTAGAAGCAGCTGAGGCTAAGAGCAGCTAAAAAATGTAAACAAGAAGAGTAGAGAACAACAATGGACTTATTCAGTTATTCTATATTGCCTTCAATTCACAATTCAAGTTCAACAATTCCCAACAAGACTGTAGAGCAAAACACAATAATCAACAAGAATCAATCAAAGAAAACCATTCACACAAGCAAAAACCCCAACGCACAATTCGTGAAGGATTTGAGTTTCTAACAACAAAGCAAAAAGTTGATGATTGTAGATTCTTTACAAGGATTGGTCAATTCAGTGAAAAAACCGTAGTTTTTTTTTAAAATGTTCGTATTTAGAGATTCGGGTTTTAAGTTCGATTTCAACTTCTTCACTTGATCACAGAAAATTGATTTTCTTACACCAAAACAAACTTGGATTTCAAAATTGTTTCCCAGTTTCATTGGTTCGATGAAAACAAATGATAAGAAAGACAAAAGCTAAGTACTCCAAATAAAGAAGTCGATTAAATCCAACGACACAATTCGTGAAAGATCTTTTGAGTTTCTAACAACAAAGGAGCAAAAGTTGATGATTCTTGATTCGATTCAAGAATCATCTTTTACAGTCTGAAACCTAGTTGAATTGGTCAAGATAGTGGGGAAAAAAAAATCATCCATCATACACAGTATGCCTAGAAAGTTCGTAATTCAGAGATTCAGGTTTTTTCAGTTTGATTTCAAATTCTTAACTTTGATCAATAAGGATTGGATTTTCGAAATTTTTTCTTCGATCAAAACAATTGACAATAAACACAAAAAGCTAAGTGTACTAGAAACAAAGACAATACAATTGTTTCGAAATTGTGTCGATTAAACCAATTTTATTTACCTGTGGTGGTTTTTCTGCGACACCAATCTGATTAGATTCCAAAAGGATCAAAATTTGAGATTGGAGTTGACGAAGAACACCAAAAAGTTGTCGAATTTCTTGCTGAGTCACCCTGTCTTCACTCTTGTGCGCTTCTTTAGAAGCCTAAGAAACAAAAGTGCGTAGGATAGACTAATCTACGCGTAGTTGGTTGACGGTGGCGTTCACGGACAGGGTTTACCGCCAAACAGAGGCCTTGTAATTGAACCGCGTGTCTCTTCTACCTTTTTTTTTTTTTTACATCTATCATTATTTATATAAAATCCAAGTTACATCAAATAGTAAAAATACGACGGAGTGGAACGGTTTTTCATAGGGTTGGACAAAAAATCCAGATCCAAAAATCTGAACTAGTATCGAACTGAAAATACCTGAACCGAATCCGATCCGAATTTTTAAAATACCTGATCGGATCCTAAATTCTTATATCCGAAACTCAGTTATTTGATCGTAACAGAGAAGAACTCGAGGATAATATTAGTACAATCATTAATATATCTGAAATAGTTTTAGGTTCAACAGAGGTACGTTTTCTTCCATTTTGGATCGTTTGGCAAATCTGAAAATCTAAAAATGATTTTATTTTCAATCACAGAAATGCACATCCAAATGAAGAAGTTTCAAAAGCTAGGGATGGAACATTGGAATGGAAAGAACTGAGAACTGGAACAGAGCTTAGTTCATTTCATATTTGAGAGGAAAGGGTTGATCGTAACAGTCAATGGGAACCGCCGCCATTTAGTTGGTTAAAATGTAATTTTGATGGCAGCTTTCGACAAAATTCACAGGTAACAAGTATTGGTTGGATTTTATGAGATCATATCGGAGCTCATGTTTGTTCTGGGTTATCTTGAGTAATGACAGTAAGGTCGTCACTTGAAGCAGAAGCACTAGGTGTTTTACAAGCTATGCAAATCATTTCGGTAAAAGGTTGGATGAATTTTTGGTTTGAAGGAGATAGTTTGGAACTAACAAATCTAATTAATCGTTGGGAAGATAGTACAGAGATTGGAAACGTGTTGGTGGATATTAGATATTGGATGATGAAGCTAGAAGAATGTTCTTTAGGTTATGTCAATCGAGAGAGGAATGGTGCAACAGATTTACTATCAAAGAAAGCTTATGATGTGAATGAAACGTCTTTGATTTTTAATGTTCCTACTACTTGGCTAATGCCTTATTTGTATTACATGTATAATGTTTAATCAATAAAGTAAGCTGTTAAAAAAATAGTAAAAATACAAAGCGATAAAACAATGAAAGTAAATTTTGACAATTCTTTTTCCCGAGAAGTTTTACTCGCTGAGAGAGTGTCCACACTTCCCTTTCTCACATTCGCATTTGATCTGATACGATCTTCATCTTTTGCTATTATCCATCATTTTTCCGGTTGTATTACATTGACACATTCCCAAATAAGAACTAAAACTATTCTTCGAATAAGAACCCAATTTACTGATTCTTTCGATACAAATAAGACTTGAGATTGCCAATTTTCAATGACTGTACGAATATCTCCATACAACAAAGAGGTTTCATCTTCCCCTCCTAACCCTCGTCCCCTCCATGGCGGTTTCCATGGTTGTTGTTTCCATAGTAATGCCATATCCAGCAGAGTAAAATCACCGGAAAAAAATCGAACTAAAATCCCAAATTTGCCGATCATCATCTTCATTGACGTTAAACTTTCCAATCCCCATATCGAAAATCCAAATTACATACTCAAACCATAATTCGTTGAGACCATCGCTTCAATCTTAGACCAAATTGGATAATTTGATTCAAAGATTAAATCCAAACGATCTCAGAAATATAACGCCGACAACATCACCAAAATGGACACTGGAAGGAAACTCCAAGGAGATAATCACAGACCATTAAAGAATGAAAAAACAAAAAATTGATATCCATTAGTCATTAGAAGATATATTTTTTTAAATTACAAATAATGATTTTATTATTCACGACGATCGAATCTAACTTCTTTCAACACTTGGAAATATAGTGAATGGCTCCACAAAGATCCACGATAGACTCGAAGTCGAGTGCGTTAACTTAACGCGCGGCCACTGATCTCTCTTTCAAAAGCCTAAAAGTTTCTCGCCGCCAACCTTGATTAGGAGGTCCTTTCCAGCGTCGGCGCTCCTCGTCGGTGACTTGAGAGGACTCTCCTCCTTTTGCACGCCTATGGCACTTCAACCGTGGAAGGTAGCTCCTCTCCGGCGAGATTTGGTGGCGATATCCCTCCCTAATCGGCATTGAAGCAAGGAGGCTGAGTGGAGGCGTCTTGGTGGGGCTCTTCCTTCGGATATGTGAGGACGAGATCTGGTGGAAGTTTCTCTTTTCGCGGCGGTCTTGTGGTGTTCTTTTCTTGAGGAGGTTGAAGCGTCAATGTCCGGCGAGGCAGCTTAGCGGTGGATCTGAAGTCGTGGGAGTGGCGTGTTGTGAGTGGGCTCTCAGCGGGAGTTTCGCCGAATGTGTCCCTGGTGAGACGGATCTGCTGGGGGACGATGGATTTGTTGAACCGAATGAGTTTCCCCGGCGAGTATTCCGGGCTATGGGTCCTTATCCCCTTCGTCCGCTAGGTTTGCTCTCGTGGAGTAGTTTAAATCCGAGTTGTATGCAGGTTCGGCGGTGTTCTCGACCTCTCTCTGCCGGATTAGGGTTGTGGAAGCGGCAGAGTTTTTTTGTTCTGTCGCGGCGGAGGATCCTATTCCGCGCCATGTCGGGAAGAGCGTGAGAAGCTGATATTCATATATTTTACATGTTCTAGCATAAATTTTACTTAGAGTTTTGTATCATTTGTATGCATAATCATGGTTTTGTCTTGCATTTAGGCCTCATTTAAAGTTTAGGACATTTGCATTAGGTCCTACTGAGTTCTTGCATATTTTGGAGTCTATTTTAGGTGTTTTGGAGAACATTTGGGGACATGGAGTTGAAACCGTTGATAGTAGACTTTTTCGGTCTTTCTAGATATCAATTGCTCTAGATACTAAGTAGTATAAGAGTTATCGAATCCAATGGGTTAAGTTCCAAAACACCAAGAATACATAAAACTATTTAAGTTAAGAAACAAGATTGGTTTGGTTTCAATTCTAGCAATCCTAATTCAATTCAAGCAAGGCAAATAAGTGAACAAGTACTAATCGAGATTTAACAAATGATTAAAGCAAGCTCTAGAGTGAGGTTATTGACTTGGGTGAATTCATTGATTGATCAAGGATGCTAAATAACACAAACAAGCATTTCTCCCTAGGCTTAGAATGTCAAAACAAGATTAACCCACTTCCATGGTCTTAATCACTTTGTTAATTAGCAAATCAATAACAAACTTCCATTTGTGAAAAAAATAATTAACAAGCATGAGTATCCAATTCTAATGGCCATAATACTATTTAGGCATCTAATTCCTTAGACTAAATAAGTAAATCTCTTATCTAACTTGTATGGGCATTTCATCATACACCTTATGTGCATGAAATGCCCTAAGGTCTAAACTAACTTTTCCAAGCTTAATCTAGCATTAAGAGTCTTAGATAAGAGAGGGAGAAGAAGATCTAGGTCCTAAACATCCTTAACCAATCAAGAAGACACCTAATCTACCTCACCCATGAGCTTTAAAGCAAACTACTCACTAATCATCATAGAACCCTCAAATCCCATAAGAGAAATTGATGATCCCATGATTAAGTGATTAGGGAGATGAAAGATTAAGGAAAGAAAGATGAAAACTTGATTAAATAAACTTAGGTTGAATAAATAAACCAAGATCTCTTACAATATTTAGCAAATCACCAAAAAAGGGGTTCTTTGCCTTAGAAAAATAGGATAGATCTAAGAAAATTAGGTTTAGGGGTATTTAAAGGAAAAAAAAGGGGCCGACCGGGTCGACCTAGGACAAAACGGATATCGACCCGGCCGGGTCTGGATCTTGACTGGCCGAAGGCTCCACACCGGGTGAGGGAAGTCGGTCGTGCCAGCCGGTGGATCTTCGGTCTTCAGACGTCTTCATTTGGTCTCGACATCGGGTGGGAGCTGGCCGGTGGGACGCGTCCTGAAGCTCCACACCGGGTCAGGACCAGCCGGTGCTGCCAGCCGGTGGATCTTCGGTCTTCGGGATGAATCTTCACGCCTCGGGTAAGGGGTAGTTGGTGGATCCAACCGGTGGGACTTCAGTCTTTGGACGGTGATGCGGGATTGGCTCGGTCAGACAGACATCACCTTAGTGATTTTACCGTAACTACTGATCCTGACATCCGAATGACCTGATTCCAACTCCTATAGAAATCTAGCTCACTCCTCTACAACTTCCTTTAATACCGTTGAAGCTGATTAAGATCGTAAGGCCTTCGTCCTGCTAGTTCTTTCAGACGCTATGGAATGGTCCTTTTTGCTCCATTTCTCTAAACTTCTCCAAAATGACTCCAAGCACCTATAAAACACTCCAAATGCATGAAAGACTCATATGACCTAATTCAAACACCTTAGACTCTATTTTAGACCAAAATGCTATGAAAATTATAGAATAAACATGCACGAGATCCGAAACACTAAATAATATGCATGCTAAAATGTATAAAATATCACTTTCTTTTGTGCCTTGGTGAGAAAACGACCGGGAAATGGAAATGGAGGCTCATATGGAGAAGGTCTAATGCAAGGAGCTTTCTCAACTTCCATTTGCTTTGGAATTGCGTGTTCTTCATTCAACATCACGTCATCATCACTCCCAAAGGTCACCCACCCCCCCCCCCCCCACACACACCTTGTTCCTCAATGTCCTCATTGAGATTCAAGGGAACATCTCTAGGGGGTGGTTCTGCGACTTGTGGACCATACAGTAGAAGCTCAATTTCTCGAACAGTGGCTTGATGATCATCATCTGAGGATATAGCATTGCAATACTCCTTGGGATTTTGTATTGCTTTTCCGGGTAAGGTACCTTGAGATTGAGATGAGGAGGGAGCACTCTTGCCTTCAAGGTGCTTAACCTTAGAGCTCAATGTCTCAATCTTGGAGTTAAGTTCGTTGTAGGAGAAATCCACTTTGGTGTGGATCTCCGCCAACTTCTTGCTTATGTCCATTGCCCCATTTGCTTGACCTTGGACAATTTGTTGAAGCATGGCTTTCAATTCAATGTCTTGAGTTGTGCTCGTGGAGCCTTGACCTTGTTGCGTGAAACCGGGTGGTGGAAACGATTGCTTAGGTTGAAAACCACCTTGGTTCCCATTAAAAGTGTTCTTTCAAGCGAAAGCTTGTTGTTGGAAATTCGAACCTTGAGCTTGGTTGGACGGCATAAAGATTTTTGTTGCGGGTAAACTTGGTCTTGAGGGATTTCGACGTTTGGGTTGTGATATGAGAAGTTTGGGTGGTTGTTGTTGAAACCGCCTCTTTGGTAGCCTTGATTTCCCACGTAACTAACCTCTTCTTGTGTACCCACATCTCTTTCTTCCGCTTGGTAACCTTGTGTGTCCTCAAAGTCACCAACAAAGTGAACCGGCTTAAAAGAAGCGCTAAGGAGCTTGTCAATCATCAATGCTTGCTTGTCCATCTTCTCGGTGATAATTTTCATCTCTTTAGACCTCTTTTGTGAATTAAAGTCGTTAGTCGTTCTCGTAGCGCGGTCATAATCATCCCCATAAGTTCCATCGCTTTGAGCTAAGTTCTCCACGAGTTCTATGGCCTCATCTACATCTTTGGCTAAGAAGTTTCCATTAGAAGTCGTGCCTAAGAGCATCCTTATCTGGGGTAAAGCACCGCGATTGAGGGTACTCAAAAGAGAGGCATTGGAGAAGCCATGATGCGGGCATTGAGAGGTGTAGCTTCTAAACCATTCCTAAGCTTCGTTGAAGGAATCATTTCCGCGTTGTGTGAAACTCGAGATGTCGTTCCTCAACTTGGCGGTCCTTGAAGGAGAAAAGAATTTGGCAAGGAAAGCTCACTTGCAATCGTTCCATGACGTGATTGAACCTTGAGGAAGACTCTTTTCCCATTGGTGAGCCTTATCTCCAAGAGAGAATGGGAAAAGTCTTAGCTTGAAACCGTCTTCCGAAACACCGTTCATCTTGGTTAACCCACATATCCTATCGAATTGATCTATATGATCCAATGGATCCTCCATAGATAGGCCGTGAAATTTGGTGCTTTGTACCATGTTGATCAATCCCGGCTTCACCTCGAAGTTGTTGTTCTCAACCGGTGGGGCTTGATTCTCTTGACGGTTTTTATGAGCATTGGCGGCATCACCCGCACCAACCACGTTTTGAGCCCTTGGGGGATCGTTAGGGGCTCTCATTGGCCGGGCGGGTGGTTGTGGGACATGGGGAGCTTGGCCACCTTGAGTGTGGTGGTATCCATTGCCACCCATATCACTGATCGGAATATCATCAATGTTTTCCATACCCAAATCGGCAACCTCTTGAACTCGGTCTCTTGCACTCTTAGCTCTACGACCTCGGTCTAGAAGGTGGATGTCGTCTATTGGCTCAACTAGGTTGTCTTTGCCTCTAGAACGCGTATGTATACACCTAGGATAGAGAGATAGAAATAGAGAGTGAAGGAGATTAGTAACCGAAAATAAAAAGAAAGCTTAATCTCAATAAGATCTAAAATATCAATGTTGAAAGTTAAACCCAATTGGCAACGGCGCCAAATTGATAGTAGACTTTTTTGGTCTTTCTAGATATCAATTACTCTAGATACTAAGTAGTATAAGAGGTATCGAATCTAATGAGTTAAGTTCCAAAACACCAAGAATACATAGAACTATTTAAGTTAAGCAACAAGATTGGTTTGGTTTCAATTCTAGCAATCCTAATTCAATTCAAGCGAGGCAAATAAGTGAACAAGTACTAATCGAGATTTAACAATTGATTAAAGCAATCTCTAGATTGAGGTTATTGACTTGGGTGAATTCATTGATTGATCAAGGATGCTAAATAACACAAATAAGCATTTCTCCTTAGGCTTAGAATGTCAAAACAAGATTAACCCACTTCTATGGTCTTAATTAGGGGTGGGCATTTCGGTTTAATTTCGGGTTCGGTTCGGGTTCGGTTCGGTTCGGTTTATTCGGGTTGAATAAAACTCTAGCCGAACTCAACCGAAATAAGTTTGGTTCGGTTTGTGTTCGGTTTGGGTTTAGTTCGGTTTGGTTTAGTTCGGTTCGGTTGTACTTTGGTTTGGTTTTAGTTCGGTTTTTAAAAAATTAACTTATAAAAACAAGAATTCTAACCAAATGTAAACAAAACGAATTCATAAAAAAATCATTCCCTAAAAGTCTAAAACCACTTAGTTCGGTTTATAATTTTTATGGTGAAGAACCGAAGATTCCACCGTATTTATTATTATTTTAATATTATTAATTAATTAATTAACAAAAACACATTGGTTTATCGATTCGGTTCGGTTTAAAACCGAACCAAACCGAACCGTTCGGGTTGAGAAAAACTTCAACCAAATGGTTGGGTATTAACTCTGGTTTGGTTTGGATCGGTTTGAGTTCGGTTTGGTTTGGTTGGTTCGGTTCGGTTCGGTTAAAATGCCCACCCCTAGTCTTAATCACTTTGTTAATTAGCAAATCAAGAACAAACTTCCATTTGTGAAAAAACTAATTAACAAGCATGAATATCCAATTCTAATGGCCATAATACTATTTAGGCATCTAATTCCTTAGACTAAATAAGTAAATCTCTTATCTAACTTGTATGGGCATTTCATCATACACCTTATGTGCATGAAATGCCCTAAGGTCTAAACTAACTTTTCCAAGCTTAATCTAGCATTAAGAGTCTTAGATAAGAGAGGGAGAAGAAGATCTAGGTCCTAAACATCCTTAACCAATCAAGAAGACACCTAATCTACCTCACCCATGAGCTTTAAAGCAAACTACTCACTAATCATCATAGAACCCTCAAATCCCATAAGAGAAATTGATGATCCCATGATTAAGTGATTAGGGAGATGAAAGATTAAGGAAAGAAAGATGAAAACTTGATTAAATAAACTTATGTTGAATAAATAAACCAAGATCTCTTACAATACTTAGCAAATCACCAAAAAAAGGGGTTCTTTGCCTTAGAAAAATAGGATAGATCTAAGAAAATTAGGTTTAGGGGTATTTAAAGAAAAATTAGGTCTGGATCTTGACTGGCCAAAGGCTCCACACCGGGTGAGGGCAGTCGGTGCTGCCAGCCGGTGGATCTTCGGTCTTCGGACGTCTTCATTCGGTCTCGGCATCGGGTGGGAGCTGGCCGGTGGGACGCGTCCTGAAGCTCCACACCGGGTGAGGACCAGCCGGTGGATCTTCTGTCTTCGAGATGAGTCTTCACGCCTCGGGTTAGGGGAAGTCGGTGGGTCCAGCCGGTGGGAATTCGGTCTTTGGACGGTGCTGCGGGATTGGCACGGTCAGACAGACATCGCCTTAGTGATTTTGCTGTAACTCCTGATCCTGAAATCCGAATGACCTGATTCCAACTCCTATGGAAAGCTAGCTCACTCCTATACAATTTCCTTGAAGACCGTTGAAGCTGATTCAGATCGTAATGCCTTCGTCCTGATAGTTCTTTCAGACGCTATGGAATGGTCCTTTTTACTCCATTTCTCTAAACTTCTCCAAAATGACTCCAAGCACCTATAAAACACTCCAAATGCATGCAAGACTCATATGACCTAATGAAAACACCTTAAACTCTATTTTATACCAAAATGCTATGAAAATTATGGAATACACATGCACGAGACCCGAAACACTAAATAATATGCATGATAAAATGTATAAAATATGGGAATATCAACCGTTCGAACATGGACAAGGAGAAGGAATAGTTCACCCAAAACGTCTCAAAGATGTGGTTGGACGACAACCTTAAGCCCTGATTCAGCTTCAATGATCTTCATAGAAGTTGTAGAGGAAGAAGTTAGATGTCCACATGAGTTGGTATAAGGTCATTTGGACTTGTGGTTCGAGAGATATGGCTGATTTACCAGAGACATATCCGCCTTCCGAGATAGCTTCGCCCAACACCGACCTATGCACTCGGCGTTGCAGCTTCAGGGGATTACACCAAGCCCACTGGTCGGTCAAACTGCTCGGTGTGACTACAGGAGAAAAATTCCTTAGCCCCAACCAGTTGCACCGAGTTGTGACATCGGTGCACCTCCTCAGGACAGTTTCTCATCCAAATCAGCCGAGCTCACCCGAGGTGTCTGAAAGATCTGGCCAAACGAGGGGTCTACAATCTGAATTAGCTTATGTTGTCTTCACGAAAGTTGTAGCCTAGTGAGTTAGCTGTCGACTGGAAGTGGTTTGAGGCCATTCAGACATGTAGTCCAGGAGATATCGTGGTTTTACAAAAGGTGATATACCAAAGAGGCTTCACACCAACACCACCAACCGCACAAACCCAGCAACTACACCGATCAGTTGCACCGACCTGTCTGGTCGGTATAGAGCCACTCAAGACCAGATTTGACCCATTTCGACTGGATCAATACCCGGTATATCCCCGGTTGATCCGGTTCGCCCAAAATCCCTTTTATTGTCCAAAACTTACTTTTGTTTTAGGATTTAAGATTTATTTTCTCTCATTTTCTTTCCCCAAAAACGTGTTCTTCATTTTCTAAGAGGATTTTTATGGTTTTGTAAGATTGATCTTGAATTTAATATCAAGTTTAAGTTATATCTTCTTAATCTTTCATTTTCTATTCTCTAATTATGGGATTTAGCATCTTCTTCATAGAATTTGTTGGATTCACTATGCTTTGTGAGTAGAACCTCTTTGGATCATTGGGTTTGGTAGATTTAGGGTATTTCTTGGTTGATCTTTGATGTCTAGGGCTTAATTAGTGTATTTCCTTTCTTATTTAGAGTTTTTAATGCTAGATTAGGTTAGAGATAGTTAATCTAGATCATAGAGAATTTCATGCACACAATGTGTTTGATGAAATTCCCCAATGAACTAAGTAAGAGACTTTCATACTTAGCTCATGAGAATGAATGTTTAGGATGAATCTTGGCTATTAGAACTCATGTTTAATGCCTGCTAATTACATTTTCACAAATGAGAGTTTATTCTTGATTTTGTAATTAGTGAAGTGATTAGTGCTAAGAGATTAGGCTAATCTTGATTAGTGTTCTAGGCTTAAGGAAATGCTCTTTTGTGATTGGATATACATCATTGCTTAGCTTGAGATTCCCCCAAATCAATTGCCTTGCCCAAAGATCCTCTTTTATTCATTGTTAATCTTGTTTAGTGCTTGTCTTTTGTTTATTTGCTTTCAATTACATTAGTTTGTTAGATTAAAACATTAAAACCACTTGATTTTCTTAGCTTATATAGTTTATTGGATTCCTATTGTGTTAGCCTCATACCTCCTTGGTTCGATATCTTAAATACCACAATGACATGAGTGGGATTTAAATAATTGATAAGTAAAAATCCTATTATCAGAAGCTCGAACCGGAGGACCTGTTTCGGTTCGGTCGGTAGTTTTCTGTGGCGATGTCGATTAGTGTAGCGTTTTTCGTCAGCGACGGCGGCGGCGACCGGATCTCGTCTGCCCTTAGGGTTTCACGGCTCCGGTTTAGTTTGGTTCTCCCCTTTTTAGATTTGGGTTTAGTTGCTTTGTCTCGCCCGATTTGGGATTCCTAACAAGGCCTAAACCGGGATATGGTTAGGTTTAATTTCTGCATTTTTATTATAGAGTGTGTTACATAGCACATTGTGAGTTTTATTTACAAGATATAACACTTTTTGAAACTTTAGCACATTGCCCACTTATTTTGATATGAAAAGACAGAGCGGTCCCCCATTTATCATAATAAACCCTTTTCTCTCTCTCTTTCTCTTTGCGTGTACACGATAATGGTGGATGCAATGGCGTGGACGGATGAGAGATTAAAGATGTGAGAGAAAATAAATTTTTCCCCCATCTGTTTTGTTTTTTTCTATATTGTGAATGACATAAAACAATTTCTTTGGTTAGAATGAATTATAATTATATTTTTTTAATTTATTTTAAGATCCATTTACTATAGTTTAGGTGTCAAACAAATGTTTTTAAAAATATAGATATAAAAAAACAAAAGTCTAATTAGAAATCCATTTGAATGATGAGCTGTTGACATATGGACATGGGCATGATCGCGTGGACACTGTTTCATTGATATATCAGCATGGATAAACATTTTACACAAATATCAATTAAAATTAGTACATATAAACATGTCCACCGTAATAATTATATGTGTTATTGTTCTCGAAAATCGCTCAAAAGAGAATGAACAGTTTTTCATGGACAAATAATGAATCAATAGTATCGTGGACATATTACCATTTATCATGGACAAAACATGTGTGTCCATTTAGTATTGAACATTAGTATTAAACAAATGTTTAATGTAATATGGACATATGGACATGGACATGATTGCGTGGACAGTGTTTATTTGACATAAAGTTATATATAAAAAGACACTCTAGCACTTTGCCCACTTATGTCAATGAAACATTGTCCACGCGATCATGTCCACGTCCATATGTCCATATTTGTTTAGTACTAATGTTCAATACTAAATGGACATACATGTTTTGTCCATGATAAATGTTAACATGTCCACGATACTATTGATTCATTATTTGTCCATGAAAACCTGTCCATTCTCGTTTGAGCGAATTTTGAGAACAATAACATAGATAATCAGTACGGTGGACATCTTTATGTGTACCAAATTTAATTGATATTTGTGTAAAATATTTATCCACGTTGATATGTCAAATGAAACATTGTCCACGTGATTATGTCCACGTCCATATTACATTGTCCACAGCTCATCATTCAAATAGATTTTTAATTAGATTCTGATTATATATATATATATATATATATATATATATATATATATATTTTAAAAAAATTGTTTGACACATAAACTATGGTAAAATGGATCTTAAAATAATGACAAAATATAATTATAATTCATCATAACCAAAGAAATTGTTTCATGTCATTCATAATATATAAAAATACAAAACAAAACCGATGGGAGAAAATAATTATTTTCTCTCATATCTTTAATCTCTCATTTGGGGGGGGGGGGGGGTGGCTCTGTCTTTTAACATCAAAATAAGTCGACAATATGCTAGAGTGTCAAAAAGTGTTATATCTTGTAAATACAGTGATTTCATGTTCGCCATTACATGCAACTCGTTACGAGAACAAATATCTGGCAAGTCCAATCTGGCATTAAAATTATTTTTCGTCTTTCCTTGCACATTTAGAACAGTGTTCATGATGTTGTCGAAAAAAATTATTTTCAATGTGCATGACATCTAGATTATGGCGCAGCAGATGGTTTTTCCAATATGGCAAATCCCAAAAAATACTCATCTTGTTCCAATTGTGGTACTCACCACAACCGTCTACGGGAAAATGACCATTACCACCACATGAAGCCGTATTCTCAGCACCAAAATCTCTCAACTGAGTGATGATGTAATTCCCATCCGGCTCAGGAGGTGGACCATCAAATACTTTTTTGTTCTTCTTAAACAATGCCGTGCTCCTACAATATGGATGATCATGCGGTAGAAATCGTCTATGACAATCGAACCAAGAAGTCTTTCGACCGTGCTTTTATGAGTCGACCATCCAGATAGCATACCATATGCTTGAAAATCACTTAGATCATCCACATTGAAGACCTAAGACCCATGTCTTCCGCTTTTAAAAAAAAAAATTGAATTTTTTGGGAATCACGTCGCGTCACGTCATCAGCTTTTTGGGAATACATAGGTCTCGGATGCTGATGCTCTTATGGTCCACATAAGTATCGCACGCATCGTGAAATTCTGTTAGAGAGAAACATCGAACGCTTGCACACCATCTTTCCATAACATTTTCAACTCATAAATTAATGACTGCAAAAAAATACCAATGGATCTCGTAGGATGCTCCGGTCCGGGGACAAGAATCGTGAGGAACAAAATTTCATGCAAAAACTAGGTGGTAAATTGTAAGGTATGACGATTACTGGCCATAATGAATATTGCCTCCCATGTTTTCCAAAAGAATTGAATCCATCTGTAGATAATCCGAGGTATATGTTCCTTGGCTCATACGCAAAACTATGATAGACCTCTTAAAAATGTTTCCATGCTTCTGCATCTGAGGGATGCGCAATCTCTCCATCTGAGTTATGTTTTGTATGCCATCTCATAGATGATGCTGTGCGCTCGGATTGATATAACCTCTTCAACCTCTCCGTTACCGGCAAATACCACATCCGTTTATGTGGAATAGATATTCTGACACCCGTTTCCTGATACCGAGGTTTTTGACAAAACGACACTTCACACGGTTTTCGTTCTTTCTCCAGTATACCGTACAATTGTCGATGCACACATCTATCATCTGATACGGCAATCCAAGACCAGTGTCAAAAAGTCGACAATATGCTAGAGTGTCAAAAAGTGTTATATCTTGTAAATACAGTGATTTCATGTTCGCCATTACATGCAACTCGTTACGAGAACAAATATCTGGCAAGTCCAATCTGGCATTAAAATTATTTTTCGTCTTTCCTTGCACATTTAGAACAGTGTTCATGATGTTGTCGAAAAAAATTATTTTCAATGTGCATGACATCTAGATTATGGCGCAGCAGATGGTTTTTCCAATATGGCAAATCCCAAAAAATACTCATCTTGTTCCAATTGTGGTACTCACCACAACCGTCTACGGGAAAATGACCATTACCACCACATGAAGCCGTATTCTCAGCACCAAAATCTCTCAACTGAGTGATGATGTAATTCCCATCCGGCTCAGGAGGTGGACCATCAAATACTTTTTTGTTCTTCTTAAACAATGCCGTGCTCCTACAATATGGATGATCATGCGGTAGAAATCGTCTATGACAATCGAACCAAGAAGTCTTTCGACCGTGCTTTTATGAGTCGACCATCCAGATAGCATACCATATGCTTGAAAATCACTTAGATCATCCACATTGAAGACCTAAGACCCATGTCTTCCGCTTTAAAAAAAAAAATTGAATTTTTTGGGAATCACGTCGCGTCACGTCATCAGCTTTTTGGGAAGACATAGGTCTCGGATGCTGATGCTCTTATGGTCCACATAAGTATCGCACGCATCGTGAAATTCTGTTAGAGAGAAACATCGAACGCTTGCACACCATCTTTCCATAACATTTTCAACTCATAAATTAATGACTGCAAAAAAATACCAATGGATCTCGTAGGATGCTCCGGTCCGGGGACAAGAATCGTGAGGAACAAAATTTCATGCAAAAACTAGGTGGTAAATTGTAAGGTATGACGATTACTGGCCATAATGAATATTGCCTCCCATGTTTTCCAAAAGAGTTGAATCCATCTGTAGATAATCCGAGGTATATGTTCCTTGGCTCATACGCAAAACTATGATAGACCTCTTAAAAATGTTTCCATGCTTCTGCATCTGAGGGATGCGCAATCTCTCCATCTGAGTTATGTTTTGCATGCCATCTCATAGATGATGCTGTGCGCTCGGATTGATATAACCTCTTCAACCTCTCCGTTACCGGCAAATACCACATCCGTTTATGTGGAATAGATATTCTGACACCCGTTTCCTGATACCGAGGTTTTTGACAAAACGACACTTCACACGGTTTTCGTTCTTTCTCCAGTAAACCGTACAATTGTCGATGCACACATCTATCATCTGATACGGCAATCCAAGACCAGCTACAAGTTTCTGAACCTCGTAGTATGAAGCTGGTGAGTTATTATCTTTAGGTAAAATATATTTCATAAAATCAGCTATCGCATCCACACAATCCTCCGCCAAGTTGAAATCATTCTTTATAGTCATCAACCTGCTTGCAGTTGATAAAGGTGATATTCCCTCTCTACATCCTTCGTATATAGTGGATGCTTAGCTGCATCTAGCATATCAAAAATCTTTTGAGCTTCTAAATTAGGTTCCTCTATTCTAATACCATCATGAACATACGATGCTACGCTTTCACGAAACACATCATTCACTAGCTGAACGTTTGCATCTACTTCAGGGGTTGGTTCCTCTATCCTACCCGAATAATTAATGCTACTACCATAATATTGCACCATTGACTACGTTTCTCCGTGCGTATACCAAATCTTGTAACCCGGCATAAACTCATTCCTATAAAGGTGATTCCATACTTCCCTAATAGAGACTAATCTATGATTCCGACATTTAGTACATGGACAATAAATTTTACCGTATTTCGACGTCATGCTATTGTTTGTCGCAAATGTCATGAATTCCTCAACACCTTGTGCATACTCATCCGTCAGTTGACCCGTCGCTAGATCTTGCTGTGGTTTATCCATCCACAATCGAAAATAATCATAAGGGTTTGGGTTTAAAGAAGACATTTTGTAAGTTGTGAATGAGGGTGGAGAGATATTTATAATGGATTTTCCGCGGATTCCCGACAGATTACCGACCGGAAAGCGACCGATTTAAAAAAATTCAAATGGCTATAAAACGGCTAGTGCAACGTGCATATTAACGTATATATTTCGTCGGAAATAGGTCGGAATTCCTTATATCGTCGAAAATCGGACGGAAATGCCGACCGAATTATAAATTTCAAACGTCTATAAAACGGCTAGTGCAACGGGCAGATTAACAGATTTATTTCATCAAAAATCGGTCGGAATTCCCGACCGATTTCCGATGACTAAATATCGGTCGGGTAATTCCGACAGGACATTTTTCCTCGGTATTTTTTAAAAATAATTTTATTTTATTTTTAAAAACCCAAAATGGGGTTCACCAATGGATGAGAAAAATATTAGAGATTCTTAACTATTCACAGATCAAAAAACAAATATTAAAAAAAATCCTAAGAACCTTGGGTTCACTAATGGAGATGGTCTAAGTGTCTCCCTCTTCGTTCTTAACCTAGCCGCAAGTCGTGAGAGAGACCTCGCCTCCTTGTCGTTTTCACCGCCGCTCCTCCTCCGCGTCATCTTCTCCTACTCTCTTCTCCTTCTCCATTCTTCTCTTCGTCTCCTTCGGTCGTGTGACTCGTGTCATCTCCGTACGTGAAGGGGAGGTGCAAGTCACCATCACCACCTCTCTTCGTCTCCGTCGATCGCTCGCTTCACCGCCACTGTCGTGAGGTAACCGTCGTCGTCTTCATCTTCTTCTTCTTCTTCTCCGCTTCGTTTCTTCGGTTCGTGTGTGGTGTGGGTGTCTTGAACACCACCACCTCCGTTTGTCACAGTCGAGACACCACCATTCACTGGGGATGCCGCAACCGTTTTCAGGGATCCACCGCAGCACCCTCGAGGCAAGGAGAAGCAATCTCGGTCAAGTTTAAGACGTTCCTTGTGCCGCAAGCTGCTGCTGTAACTCCACCGTACCTGACCAGTCGACACCACTGTTCCAGATCTGCTCCGCTCATTGCCGATCCACATCCCTATCCCCTCCGTTCGTCGTTAAGGCTAAGGTGAGAACGAGATCGTGTTTTCTCCATATATATATATATATATATATATATATATATAAGTGTACAAGAATAATTTAGAGAAAAGAAAAGTGTACAAGAATATGAGATAATATACAAAATGAAATAAAGCGAATAATGTGATAATTGTTGTGTGAAATGCAAGAAGATGAGTGATATAATATATATTTATTAAATATTTGTGTGTGTATAGTGTGATAAGGGTACGTATGGCGGATAAGCCGCGATAGGGACTGCAGGTAAGGATATAAGATCTTTGTCTAGCGGTTGATGTGTGTTTGGTCTAGTAGTGCTAGGAGCATCATGACCATGACAGGCTGATGAGCCAATGGAGCGGCTATTAGAGCCGTGGGGTGTAGCGTGTGTCAGTGCGTAAAGCATTTGAGATGGGCGGCCATTAGAACCGTAAGATGGGGTGGCCATTAGAACCGTGAGATGGGGCATCCATTAGAACTGTGATATGGCGTGGCCATTGGAACCGTAAAATAGGGCGACCGTTAGAACCGTGTGAGTGTTGCGCAAACTGGCGTGATTAAGGCAACATAGAGTTTAGAACTCTCTTGTATGTTTGGGTGTGTCAATAGGACACGTGTTTGATTTTTGTCTCAATCTTAGACTTGGTGATAGCCGTAGCGGTATTCGTGAGCCTTTGGACTTTCCCTCACTGAGTAAATCCCTTTACTCATCCCTCTCCTTTTCCTTTCAAATGAGTTCGAGGAAATATAAGAGTAGTCGTTCCGGTGTGGTGCAGAGCTTTTGGGAGTTCTTTATTTACTTATTCGTTGTTTTTTATTTAAAACACTATAAATGAGCTTTGGTTTTAAAGATGTTAATTTTGGTTAATTTTGTTTTTGTAAGACGTTTGAGTTCGATCTTTGGGAATAAGATTGTATTGGACGTGTTACTTGTATGTTAAGTCAATGAAATGATAATGCGGTCTCGGTTAAGTAAGAGTGAGTTGTCTCAATTGGTATCAGAGCAATGACAACCCACTCTTACTTAACCAAGATGGCATTGTCATTTGATTGACTTAACACACAAGTAACACTTAAAGTCCAATGCAATCTTATTCTCAATGATCGAATCCAAAAGTCTTACAAAAAAAAACTTAACCAAAATTAACATCTTTAAAACCAAAGCTCATTAATAGCGTTTTAAATCAAAAACAACGAATAAGTAAATGAAAAATTCTCAAAAGCCCTGCACCACACCGAGAGGGTAAAGGGAATTACTCAATGAAGGCAAGTCCAAAAACTCACGAATTCACCACACACGAATACCGCTACAACTATCACCAAGTCTAAGACTGAGACAAGAATCAAACACGTGTCCTATTGACACACACCCAAACATACAAGAGAGTTCTAAACTCCATGCATGGTGCCTTAATCATGCCAACTTGCGCAATACTCACACGGTTCTAATGGCCGCCCCATTTCACGGTTCCAATGGCTGCTCCATATCACGGTTCTATTGGCAACCCCATCTCATATGTTTTATGCGCTGACACACGCTACACCCCACGGTTCTAATGGCCGCCAATTGGCTTGTCAGCTTGTCATGGTCATGATGATCCAAGCACTACTAGACCAAACACACATCAACCGCTAGACAAAGAATTTCCATCCTTACATGCAGTCCCTATCGTGGCTTATCTGCTATATGTTCCCTTAGCACACTATATACATATATATATATATATATATATCATTCACCTATAGCATAACATATATATTCTATTAGACCAAAAAAAAAAACATATATATTCTCGATTTTACGCTAAATTAAGTAATAAACGAAGAAGCAACGGGTATGGAGAAAACACGATCTCCTTCTTTACCTTTGCCTTAAAGACGAACGGAGGCGATGTGGATCGGCAATGAGCGGAGCAGATCTGGAACAGTGGTCACGTACGGTGGAGTTACAGTAGCAGCTTGCGGCGCAAGGAACATCTTAAACTTGACCGAGATTGCCTCGACGGTGCTGCAGTGGATCCCTGACGGCGGTGGTGACGTCTCTGGTGCACAGAGGAGGCTATACGGTGAAGAACAGGGGCGGTGGTGATGGTGGCGGCACATGATACACCACACACGATCGGTGACTCACGACGGAGAAGAGAAGAGAGAAGAAGTTGCGGAGGAAGGAGCGACGGCGGTGATAACGACAAGGTGGTGAGGCGGTGTCTCTCTCTCTCTTACGAACGGCGCAACTCGGAATGGAAGAAGGAGATACATACACTTATAGATACATACACTTATATGTGTATATAGGGTTTTTGGTCGACAAAAAGAAAAAGAAGAACATAAGTGGTTTGGTGTGAGGGGAAGAAGATGACTCAATGAGGACACGAAAAAACAATAGAAAAATCTCATGGGTCGTGAAAACAGGCGGCAAAGTGACCTCCTTTTCTCTCATTCGTCGGAGTTGGTGTCGGAGCCCTATACCGGTCTCGTTTTTAGGCCCTCCCATCCTCATGGGGAAGAGAAAGCCTCCTAAAATACCCTCAACCACAAAATCAATCGATTCCCCTTCTTCATCTGAGAAATCGCCTCCGTCGTCAAAACCACTTTCCAATGGTGGGAAAAATTACTCAGCCCTTTCCTCACCCAAAATTCCACAACATTCAGACCTTACTACCCATGTCTCGAATTCTGCGACAGACTCGGGAAGCTCGTCTCAAGTAGATCTGATGGCTCCAATTTCTTCAAGTGCATCAGACCAAACTGTTGATTCTGTGAAAGTTGATTCTTCAACCGTTCCAGACGAGACTAATTCGACAGTGGAACCTCCATTTGCTCCGACAATTCATGTTCTACCTGCTCCTACCGTGAAAGCCGCAACAGTGGTCAGGCCGGTTTCTGATGAAAAAAATCAAGCTCATGTGATTGATTCGTGGTCAGGTCTATTCAAGGGATCCTCGAAGAAGTTAGAGAAGAAAGGATATGCCTTCACCCTTCCATCGGGAGAGGCTTGTGTAAGGATACCAAACTCAGTTAAAGAGAAGAACAAAAAATCTTGGGAATGCTTCATCCTAGGACAATTCTACTCGAATCCACCTTCGCAAGGGACGATTCACAACATCGTTAACGATATTTAGAGCAGGCAGTACAGAGATGTCACTGTGTCAAAGATGGAAGGCTTTGATTTCTTGTTTAGGATACCAAGCGCCTTCACTAAGAACAGGGACTTAAACCAGAGATTGTGGCAAATAGAGGGTCAAACAATGTTCGTGGCGAATTGGGAGCCTGGAGTTGTTCCTATTAAGCCATAACTAACAACTACCCCCATGTGGCTTGAGCTTCGAAATGTACCATTTCAATTCTTTAACGAATAAGGTTTGGAACATATCGCAGGCTTGGTTGGCCACCCAAAGTGTCTCCACCCGTCGACAGCAAACAAGACAAATCTGGAAGTTGCCAAGGTCTTCACTCTGATCGATCCGCGTAAACCTTTGCCGGAAGCCGTTAACGTTCAGTTCAATTCAGGAGTCATCAGGAGAGTGTTGGTGTCAAGCCCTTGGATGCCTCTTATATGCGAGCACTGTAAAGAGGTTGGACATAACCTGAAACATTGCAAAGTGGCTCTAATTCTGTGTAACATATGCAAATCGACAACGCATGTATCAGATAAATGCTCCAAGCCGATATCCAACGGGCAAAAGAGTAACCAATCTCGGCGTAGTAAAGCAAAGAAGCGGAATGAGGATGCGGAGAGAAAAGAGTTGATTGCTGGTATCTCTTCAACCAAAGTGGTTGCTTTTGGTGATTCTTCGTTGGGAAAATCTAAAGAAACTAGCAAGGGAGAATCAAGTGGAGTGATTTTGTCTTATGAGAAGAAGGAGAACTATCATGATACAACAATTGAATATAAAAGTAAGTATTCTGATGAGGATGCAGAGAGAAAAGAGTTGATTGATGGTATCTCTTCAACCAAAGTGGTTGCTTTTGGTGATTCTTCGTTGGGAAAATCTAAAGAAACTAGCAAGGGAGAATCAAGTGGAGTGATTTTGTCTTATGAGAAGAAGGAGAACTATCAGGATACAACAATTGAGTATAAAAGTAAGTATTCTGATGAGGATGCGGAGAGAAAAGAGTTGACTGCTGGTATATCTTCAACCAAAGTGGTTGCTTTTGGTGATTCTTCGTTGGGAAAATCTAAAGAAACTAGCAAGGGAGAATCAAGTGGAGTTATTTTGTCTTATGAGAAGATGGAAAACTATCAGGATACAACAATTGAGTATAAAAGTAAGTATTCTGATGTGGAGGCAGTTTCTTCTGACATTGACTCAGCTGATTCGCAGAATGAATCTAGTAAGAAACCTGACCATAAAGGGTTCTTGAAAGTAGTATCTAAAAAGAAAAAGAAGGGTGTCAGGGGCAAGGGCCCCAAATCTACATAATTTTTATGTGTAGTAAATATTTTTTTGCTGGAATTTTCGGGGCTTCAATATAGCTAGCCACTGATGCAGATTTAAGAATTGGTTTAAGGTTAATAACCCCATTTTTGGCGGTATTATTGAGACGCATGTTAAACAGCCGAAAAGCAAGCGGTTCATCAACGAGCTACTTCCTGACTGGTCTCTAGAGGAAAATTAATTATAATTTCTCTATTTTGGGTAAACTTTGGGTTATATGGCACCCAAACGTTACAGTTGTTGTCATTACAAAATCTCTACAGATGATAACATGTGAAGTGATGTTACCGGATGCTCAACAATGGATTTTTGTATGCTTCAAACGATGAGGAAGCAAGAAATGATCTTTGGGAGGAAATAATGGAGATCTCCTCAAGTCAGTTGATTAGTGACATAGCGTGGATGGTTCTAGGTGATTTTAATCAAGTTTTCCACCCAAATGAGCACTCAAGGGCTATGAGTCAAAATGTGGATAGCAAGACAAGAGTTTTAAGAGACTGCTTACGGGTTGCAGAATTAGAAGATCTGAACTATCGTGGCAATACATTTACTTGGTGGAATAAATGCAAATTCAGACCAGTGGCCAAGAAATTAGACAGGGTTTTGGTTAATGATGCATGGTATGTGATGCTCTCTTCATCTTTTGCCACATTTCGAGAACCAGATTTTTTGGATCACGCTTCGTGTGAGGTGGGACCGAGTTTAACAACGCAGAGGCAAAAGAAGACCCTTCAAGTTCTTCAATTTTCTGCTTCAAAACCAAGAGTTTCTTCCTTTAATCTGCTTTCACTGGTTCTTCTACAACGTGGTTGGATCAGTAATGTTCAGGTTATCAAAGAAGCTCAAAATGCTTAAAAATGTTATCATAGGATTCAATAAGGAAAATTATTCAGACTTGGAAAAAGAGTTATTGAGGCACATGAAAATCTGCTGCAACTGCAGAATCAAACATTGGCTTACCCATCTTAAGCTCATGCGGCTTTGGAGCTTGAAGCTCAGAGGAAGTGGCAGATCTTGGTAAGAGCGGAGGAAATATTTTTTTGCCAACGATCGAGAGTCACTTGGCTAAAAGATGGTGATATGAACACAGCCTAATATCATAGAATAACCGCAGTCAGAAAGTCCATAAACCACATTCACTTTCTTATAGCTCCAGATGGGTCTCAGATTGATTCACAGAAAGGTATTTCAGATCATTGTATTGAATTCTTCTCAAACTTATTGGGTAGTGAGCTGGGACCACAGATGATAATTCAGGAGGATATGGAGCTTCTTCTTCCCTTCAGATGCACTGATTCACAAAAAGAATCATTGGAGAAACATTTTAGCAAAGAAGAGATTATAGCAGTTTTCTTTTCCCTCCCAAGGAACAAAGCTTGTGGTCCAGATGGTTACTCAGCCGAGTTTTTCACTGGATGTTGGAGTTTTATAGGGGCAGAGGTAACAGAGATTGTCGAAGAATTTTTTCCCTCAGGAAAATTATTGAAATAATGGAATGCTACAATTCTTGTGCTTATCCCCAAGATCAGTAATGCCTCTTGCACGTCTGATTTTAGGCCCATTTCATGCCTCAATACAGTCTAGAAAGTGATCTCGAAGTTATTAGCTACCAGGTTGCAGCAGATTCTAGGTCAGGTAATATCTCTTTCACAATCTGTGTTCATGCCGGGGAGACTGTTGGCTGAAAATGTGTTGCTAGCTACTGAAATTTTTCATGGATACAATTGGAAGAATATAGAACCACGAGCCATGCTAAAGGTTGACCTTAGAAAGGTGTTTGATTCGGCCAGATGGGACTTCATAATTTCCACCTTACGAGCTTTGAGCTTCCCTGAAATTTTTGTGTCATGGATCCACCAGTGTATCTCCACTCCAACTTTTTCAGTTTAGGTAAATGGAAGTACCGGATGTTTCTTCAAAAGCACTCAAAGCCTGAGACAGGGCGATCCGTTATCCCTTTATCTCTTTGTCTTGGCTATGGAGGTTTTCTCTAGGCTTTTGCATTCAAGATTCGAGGCAGGTTATATTCATTACCACCCTAAGACTTATGAGTTGAATATATCGCATTTGATGTTCACATATGATATGATGATTTTCTTTGATGGATGATCATCATCTTTGCATGGAATTAATGAGGCCCTTGATGATTTTGCGTCGTGGTCATGTCTGCATATGAATAGAGACAAAACACATATTTACCACGCATGATTGAACCAAACTGAAACTAGTGCTTTGGTAAGCTATGGTTTCAATGTCGGTTCCCTTCCAATAAGGTATTTGGGCCTGTCGCTCATGTACAGAAAGTTGAGAATCTCTGAATACGACTCTCTCTTGGAGAAACTTACCAATCGTTTTAGATCATGGGCAGTGAAAACGTTGTCGTTTACGAGAAGAGCTCAACTGATATCATCTGTAATTTCAGGTACTGTAAATTTATGGATTTCAGCGTTCATCATTCTTCAAGGTTGTATTCAGAAGATATAATCTATGTGCTCTAGATTTCTACGGTCGGGAAATATTGAAAGTGGTAGAAGAGCTTAAGTGGCATGGGCTACTGTCTGCTTGCCTAAGAAAGAAGGTGGATTGGGTCTCAGGAGATTTTTCTCTTGGAACAAAACTCTCTGCTTACGTTTTATATGGCTATTACTCTCCGAAAGCTGCTCTCTTTGGGCACAGTGACATAAGAATCACCATCTGCGAAATAGAAGTCTTTGGGCAGTAGAAGCATGTACAAATGATTCTTGGACTTGGAAATCGATCCTAGAGCTCAGACCTCTAGCTGAAAAATTCTTGAGAAGCATAGTGGGAAATGGTTCAAAGACAAGTTTTTGGTACGATCCTTGGACTCCCTTGGGTCCATTAATCAACCTCATCAGAGAAGAAGGGCCGAGAAGCATGCGACTCCCCATCAACGCCATTGTAGCATATGCTTGTTCAAGTGAGGGATGGAGACTTCCTTCGCCCAGATTAGATTATCAGCTCATTCTTCATTCCCATCTAACCACTGTGAAATTACTAGCTTTATCCCTTGAGAATGACTATTTTTTTTGGGTAGTGAATGATGTGAATTGCAGAGAATTTTCCTCTTCCAAAACGTGGGAAGTGGTTAGACCGAGGGAAGAGACAAAGGAGTGGTTCAAGTTAGTATGGTTCAAGGGTTGTGTTCCAAAGCACGCTTTCAACATGTGGATCTCCAACCTTAATAGGCTTCCTACGAGAATGAGGCTAGCCTCATGGAGAATGATTATACCAACGACTTGTTGCTTATGTGATAGATGGGAAGAAACTAGAGACCATTTGTTGATCACATGTGAGTATAGTTCGGAGGTTTGGCGGCTTGTCCTCTCAAGGCTGAGCCCTTCTCATCATAGTCTCATATCGTGGTCTGAGCTTGTTTCATGGACCAGATCTGGATCACCTCAGGCTCCTTCGCTCTTCCGCAAGATCGTAATCCAATCTACGGTTTTCCACATATGAAAACAAAGGAACAATGTTCTTCACAACTTGCAGTCAATCCCTTCACACATAATCTTTAAAGCAATCGACCACGAGATCCGTAACACCATCACCGCAAGAAGACGAAAGCGACATTTCCGCAACTTAATGTCGTTTTGGATTAGATAAGTTCTTGTTGCAAGTACACCCCAAGTAGTATTGTGTTCCTTGATTTTTACTTTCTTTTTTGCCAATGAATTAGAGTAATAGGTTGTCATTTTGTAATACCTAACATTTCATTTCAATGATATTAACGTTCATAGCAACAACAACAAAAAACGAAAAAGAAAAATTGGGCCCTATTGGGCCAAAACCAGCAGGCCATGATGTTACAATATCAATTTTAGATAAGATTTATGATAATCATACAACAATGAAATCATAACTTTAGAAACCACCAGAAAAATATAAGATTGGAGTTAATACACAATTTCAATATATGTGGAAGCAAGATTTGCTTGGGTTTATTTGATTGACATTTCCAAGCCAAGAAACATGCAGGAAAATGGTTGAGGCTTAATTATACGTTTTTAATGTTTTTCTTTCTTACGTTAAAAACTTGTAAAAAGCATAAGAATCTATTCGAGCAAACTTTTTACAAAGTTTCACCTAACATAAGTCTACACAAATCCAAGACACACCTCGATTTGCTAGACTGGCTTCTAATAACACAAATGGTTCTTCAAATCTACCCAATTTTGTCAACATAACTTTCACAAGCCATACAACAAGCCAATTTAACCTAAGAGCTGAATCACTCACTTTATACCTACATGAATGGTCTCAGATACCATTTTACTAATTTAGTAGCAACGAATTTCCAGTTCTTTGCAAAAAAAAAAAAAATTAGCGGAAGAATTTTAGAAACCACATTGGAATAGGAAAATAATTTTTGTAGCGGATTTGACACATAATGGTAACGTATCTTATTTGTCTATTTAAAAAGAGTACATGGAAAGTTAAAAACCCTAATTTTTTATTTGACAACAATGGCGATGCTGTCCGATCTTTCGCTGGATTTGGTAAAGGATATACTCTCTAAGGTTCCGATAACTTCACTAAGAGTGGTGAGATCTACTTGCAAATGATGGAACAGTTTATCCAAAGTTCAAAGATTTATAAATAAGCAATGTGATAAAGCTGCCAAAGGCTATCAAGATTTATGATTTTAGGGTTTGTTTAATGAGATTCAATCTACATGGAATCCATAACATCGAAGAGTTGGCTGATCAATCTACAAAAAAAGATTGTTGTGATATCAATCAAAGTCACACATCGGAAGTTTAGACAAATATGGTCTAATATATAAGCAATGTCCAACTCTAATTAGGAAGATCCTTTTGGGAAAGACCCAAAAATAAATCCGTGCGAGCTTTGCCATTTGGGCCCAAAATAGATAATATCATACTAATGGGGAGTTGGACATAGGCTTGAAAAGCCCAACAATTGGTATCAAAGTCCGGGTTCAGAAAATGTGGACCTGGAGAAGTGGGTGTGGGGTTGCATATTCGTTGTGGGAGGGAGAGCTCTCAAGGTGACCTCAAGATTAAGGGGTGTCGATGTCTTGTGTCAAAAGTCTTCATGACGGTGCGAAAGGTCAGGCGGCATGTTCCGTTGGTGAGTATGGCGGTACAAGATGGATGCCAAGTTTCGCAGGGAGGTCGGAGGCCGAGGGTTTGTGTGGTCCTTGGTTTGAGGGGAGGATTGTTAGGATATCAATTCAAGTCTCACATCGGAAGTTTAGACAAAAATTGTCTAATATATAAATAATGTCCAACCCTAATTAGTATGAGGCCTTTTGGAAGGAGCCCAAAAACAAATACATGCGGGCTTTGCTACTTGGACCTAAAACGGACAATATCATACTAATGGAAGTTGGACATGTACTTGAAAAGCCCAACAAAGATAAGGTCTTTCATTGTGCGGGCTTATGCGTACCCAAATAAACAAGTTCGACGCTTGTAGTGTGGAACCCGTATTTAGGGCAAGTCAGGTGGATCCAACGAAGAGGCAATTTCCACATATTTGATAGGTATTTTATCGGATAGGACAACAACAACATAAACCCAAAAATCTTGAGGCTTGTGCGTGGGTACGAAAATTTCGGGTATGAAATCTACAATTTTAAGTCTAATTCATGGAGGGTTCTTGAGATCACTCCTGATTGGAAGATATATTTGTATCCAAGGGAAATACTTACTTTGTTGCTTATGGAGGATTGGTAGAGGAAGATGAATTTTCACTCTGTTTTTATTTCACAAGAGAGAGTTTTGGACCGCATCTGGCGTTTCACTCTTGTGTTCGTGACTCTTGTGTTCGCGACAATATTGTGATTCTATCCTCTCTTAGAGAAAATCAGCTCACAGTGCTACTTAAGCGTGCGGTTACATATGAGATGGAGATATGGATTACAACTATGATCGAACCCAATGCAGTGTCGTGGAGGAAGTTCTTCGTAGTAAAATATGAGAGAATCTTGTCTCGAATAAGTTATATTGTAGACGGTAGTTTCCTTATTGACGAAGAGAAGAAAGTCGTGGTGGTTTGTGTCGGAGACTAAGATAAGAGAAACAACAACATAGCTTACTACATGATTCGAGAGGATGGATCCTACAGAGAAGTTGATCTCGGGGAGTCTACATATTGCCCAATTATATTCTCGTATGATCCAAGTTTGGTGCAGATCCAGTAAGGTACACTACTACGTCTACCTCTACTCGCATGAGGCAAAAGGAAACAAGACCAGTTGATTATTAGTCCATTACTTATATTTTACGTACTCCACATTCATTTAGTTTCTGTTTTTTTTTGTTCATGTCATTTGAACAAGACCAGTTGAAAAAGACACAAACTGTTTTCAACTTCATGAGTGGCAGATATAAGATCTTACCAAGATACTCACACGCACGGAAGGTTGTTTTGATTTGATAATATAATATTTTTCTTTTAACACACTTTTTGGCAACATAGTTTCATATTCTATTAATATGGTTCTTGCTACCGGATATGCTTTCTAATCATGTAAGTTTTTCAGATAATCTTGATCTAGATTTAAGTGAGCCGGGATAAAACATTAAATGGTTTGGGCTGCGAGAAAAGTAGTGGAAGACTACTTAAAACTATATTAGCCTCTTAAGTGTTCTTAGAGGCTTTGTACATAATAACAAGTGTTAGATCTAAAAGAAACAAATATTCGTGATGTGATGTGGTTGCTCTGTTTTAAGAATTAAGAAAAAAAAACAGGTTAATGTATAGGAATAGTTGTAGAAGCTAGATGATTTTTTCCCCTCTTCATTTATGGTTGCTTCTCTCTTGTTCCTCTAAAACCATAAATTGTTTTGTGGCGTTATTAAAGTGATTTCTTATGAATCTCTTATTTGTTGAAAAACGGTAGCATCATTTAAAAGTAGTATTTTGATATTCGCCAATTTTCCTCGAAGTGGTTCATATGATGAAAAAAGGCATTCTAATATTGAAAAGACTATGTAATTCCAAGTATTACCTTTGTTGGCATAGCAAAATGAACCCTGAAACAAAAGGAAGGATTAGAGATTGAAAATCGGAATTTATCTAATAAGCTTGTGGGATTTCTGGTCAATACCTTGATGAGGAAAACCTTCAGATTTGGAGACTTGTTTAGCAAATATGGGGGAAATCGCATATAGAATACATTGTAACAGAGGAAGATGATGAATACAAAGACTTACTGACTACACGATATACCACAGAAACATCGTAAAGCTCTTGGGTTGCTGCCTTGAGACGGAAGTGCCACTTCTGGTGTATGAATTTATTTCCAATGGAAACCTTTTCGAGCATCTTCATGACGAACTTATTGAGTACACGATGACAACTTGGGAAGTGCGTATGCGTATCGCAATAGAGATTGCTGGAGCTCTTTCATACCTCAACTCAGCTGCATCGGTTCCGAATTATCACAGAGACATCAAATCTACAAACATAATGTTGGATGAGAAATATCGAGCTAAGGTGTTCCATTTTGGTACTTCAAGATCAGTAACCGAGTAGCATACCCATCTGACAACAGTAGTTTCAGGCTCTGTTAAAAAAATCGGCTGTTTAGGTGATTAATCGGCCGCATAGGCGCTAGGCGGCGATCCACCGTTCCGATTTGTGTCTAGGCGGAGAAGAAAGTTGGGCAACGGATTTTTTTCCTATTTCAACTCTTTTTAAAAATATTAATCACTGATTATTTTATTAATTTATATTAAAAAATTAATATATGATGTTAAATATTGAGTTTTTGTTGGATTTGGATCTATTTCAATTTTATAATTATATTTAATATCATATATTTAATTTCAATATAAATTAAATAAAATAAGATTAAAATACAATATATTAATATTATTAATACATATTTCTCCACCTAATAATGCATATTTAACATCATATATTATTTTTTAATATAAATTAAATAAAATAATATTAAAAACTAATCACTGATTAATAGCTGATTTTTGGGCTTGGCGCTAGGCGGAACCCGGCCGCCCGACTAGTGCCTAGCAATTTTTTGAACATTGATTTCAAGTACCACGGGGTACTTGGATCCAAAATATTTCCAGTCGAGTCATTTCACCGATAAAAACGATGTTTATAGTTTTGGGGTCGTGCTGGCGGAGCTCATTACATGAGAAAAGCCGATTTCTTTCATTCGGTCTATAGAAAACAGAACATTGGCAACTTACTTCAATCTTCAAAGTTGCGAAGTGCGAAAAAAGAAGAAGAAAAAAACAAAATTGTTGATATCATCGATACTCGAATCAGAGATGCTAGAAGGTGTCTGAATCTGAAGAGAAATATTGGTAAGGATTATGCAACCACATGTGTATGTTAGTGAAAACGAGAAAGAAAAAGAAGCCGTCCAAGTTAACATAAAGCTAGAATCGAAGAACAACATGGCTGTTACCGCTCCAGTGTCTCGATACAACATCGCTTCGTCGTCTTCATCATGGTAAGATGTTGAACCATATCGGAGCACGTTTGTAGATTCCTTGAGGCATAAAAAAGTTTTTTATAAAGATTTAATCGTCATAAAAATATTATTTGATCCAAATATATTTGTATGTTGTCCCATGAAATTAGCTGAACCGCTAAGAACATCACGAGTTTTACCAGAAAAACTCCATAACTTCTCACAGATCTGAACTCAGAAATTTCATGAAGAAATCACCATGGTCACTAGTAAATCCACTACAGTACAAAATGTTTTAACAACATCACATAAAATAAATAAAAAACAGTGTCTTGAAAATCTTTCCAGACGAGATTTGGTTTGCTTAGCTTCTTACCAGGAGCCTTCAGCACCAGCAGTCGGGTTGTTGAACGCCTTGAATTCCCAAAACGTCTTCAACGAGTATGGCTGAGAGACTGTAACACCTTCTTCCGTGATCTTCGCTATCTGCACAGTTTCAATGCATTTCCGTTATCACATTCCAAACGAAGAGCTTCAACCAGACTTAATGAGGATCATTCTTGTTCATGAGATTAACAAAACTTGATATTAATGACAAACCTGAAACTTGTTAATAGCAGATCTGTCACGGTAGAGAAGCACACGCATACATTTCTCAAGGAGCTTGACACCATCTTCAAAACTCAGGTCTGCATGCCACTCATCACGAAGGATTGGCCTAGCGAGGTGGTTTCCAAAGCCGGTGGCAACATGATTGTCCTCAAAACTGACACCAATCATGGACACCTAGAGAGAAACAAATAGATCCAAATCAATAGTAACATTCATAAGAAGATTATATGCGGAACAGAAAGTCTGAGACGAACCATGCCAAGGTAACTTTCCCCATTTTTGACGCCTCCAAGGACAAGAGTGTTCCACAGAGGGTTAAACTTGTTGCGACGGTTATACATCACACGGGTCAGATAGTTGTGAACCTCTTTTGGTCCCAACGAATTACCATCATCCCACATGTTATCGTTCAGGCTGTGTAAAGGTGAGGGTTTGTGAGACATGAGAATTTACAAGAAGAAAAGATCAAGAAAAGAATAAGTTGAATACTTGAATCAAACCAATTCTTACATGAGCTCATCAAGATAACGGAAAATCTCCTGAAAGTCGCTGATTTCTCCGCTGGCACCAAGAAGAGAATGCTTACCAATAGCCTTCATCCTCTCAATGTTCTTGTATCTTAAGGTGGATCCATATGAACCTGCAGATTCGTAAAAGTTCACAAGTGAGCCGAAGCGACAGTAACATCATCTCTCTGGTGCAGAAATTACATAGATATACCATCAAAATCATTAACCATACAGACAAATCATAGTTCTTACATATCGTGAGTTGGTGTTAAGCTATTTTAAATCAAACTATTTCAATGGTATTAATGTTTATTCTCAGTTGTCATCTCTCGACCAAATTAACAATAGATGGCAATGAGGAAACCAAAGCAGAAAACAAAAGGAGTGCATAACTTTTCAACATTATTCTCTGATTCATTCAAACTAGCACACTCAGTTAGATGAAAGAAGCACTCAATTCATAATCCATCCTATATCATAAATTAATAACGATAAGAAGCAGTAACAAACCAACAAACAGTAACAAAATATACTAGAAAGACAAACGCCCAAAGAATGTGAAACTAATGACACAAGAACGCAGTGGCATGCATAGATGCTTAGCAACAGATACATATTCTTATCAACTGGGCGGCTAATGGCAAGTTCAAAAACTTTTCTACATAATAGCCTTGGAACTTAATTCCTTGACTTATCTCAGACCCCTCTAAAAGATGAAAAACCAAGTCAACCAGAAACGTTCCATCTCGGTTTCTTGATCATTTCTACATCTCGCAAGCAGATTAGAAAATCACAGTAACAGCTAAGGAACTGTAACAATAGATATATACTAACCATACTAATAGACACTAAAGAAACACAAATCACGAGGACACATGAGCACGAATCTAACAATCTAGGCATACTGATTGCTAACTGTTAATGACTTCATACACATACATTATCATTTCTAAATCTCGCAAGCAGAATAGAAAAATACAGTAACAGCTGAAGAACTGTATCAAAAGTTACTAATCATACAGAAAATGCAGGCTGAATACACAATAAAGAAACAGAAATTACAAGTAATCATACGCATGAAGCTAACATTACATACATCCTGATTACTAACTTTTCATGAATGTATAAAGCTGCAAGCACTTGTGAAAACTACTAAGCACAAACTCAATTACTTTAAAGAAAAAGCAAGAAATTTGTAAAAGAAAAAGAAACATACCTCCCATATCGGAAGCCATTAAAACACCATCTTTGTACTTGATTGCAACAATTGAAGTTCCAGTAACATATGGGTACCTAACAAAAAAATATTTCAACACAAAACCCTAAAAATTGAAAATCCAAATCCCAAAATTTTCTCAGAATCGAGAAGAAAGAGAGAGTTTTTTTACAGTGTTCTTTGTGAATCAGCCTCTGCGTTCTTCACAGCATCTCCGTTATCAATCGGAATAGTAAACTGAACAAAACCCAAAATTCGGAGAACAAAACCACCGTTAATCGAAAAACAAACCAAGAAGAATCAGAAGCATATACAGTAAGAACAATTAAGATTTAAGATTGATACTACTTACAGTCATCTTCTTCGAAAAATTCGTAGTAAGCGAGAGAGATTTAGGTTCTTCAAGATCTGATGTGTTTTGGTTAGTACCGTGCTATTTACCAAGCTTCTGCGATTTCCTTTTCCTCAAGAAACAAAACAAATTGAATCCGGATCCGACCCGCTTATTTAACCCGGTTATAGACCTGACCCGACCCGACCCGAAATGAGCCCAATATCACTGAGCCCAAGTCCAAAATTTTGCTTTTAGCAATATTTCAAAATTGAAGTCTGAGTCAGTCTTCTTCTAGAATCGTCTCGCCTTTTCTCGGCGTCTGTTTTCTCGCCGGAGAATCTCTGTAATGGCTAGGTCACCGAGAAAACACGGCCGCGATCAAACTCAGGTAACCCTTTTTTACTCGATCCACCGGAGATTCTCTCTCGCTAAAATCTCTGTTTACTTGAGGTTTGAGAAGAAAAAATCGAAACTGTTTGTACTTCTTATTTCCACTTTGGTTATCTGGATTTCATGGAGATTAGCTGTAGTATAAGTTTTTTGTTTTCTTTTTGATTTCGTGAATGTCATCAAATTAGTGTTAACGTTTAGATTATGAACGAATTAGTTTTTTTACTCTTTATCTTTGGATTCGAATTTTTCCAGGATTTCCAGGGATTTTTGAATGACTTGCAGGATTGGGAACTTTCTTTGAAGGATAAAGACAAGAAAATCATGAAACAACCTGCTAATTCGTCAAATCCGGTTCGTTCCTCTGTGTTGAGAATCACTCTCATTTGTGTTAAACTTGATGTTTCGCTTTGTGCTATTTTGTTAAATGTTTAGATATAGCCTCGTATTCCTTTTTGCTTATGAGTTTTCTTGTTTTTTAAAACTTCAGATTATTGAGAAATTCAGACCGAGTGGTTCAGGGCAGTATGAGTTTGTAAAAAAGTATGGTCCGATGAGTGGATTGTCGAGTAGCTTCGCGGATGACGATTGTCATTTGGATGCTAATTCAGAGAAGGAGCAGGTACTTTCTCTTCAAGCTATGTTTGATCATGTGAGATACTCTTGATGCCGTGTTCATAACGGATCGCCTTCTAAATACTACAGGGGAATGAATATTTCAAGCAGAAGAAGTTCAATGAGGCGATCGATTGTTACTCTCGAAGCATTGCTTTATCGCCAAATGCTGTGGCTTATGCGAATCGGGCGATGGCTTACCTTAAAATCAAAAGGCTAGTACATTACCTTTTTGCTCGGTTTTATTCATTTATGACCGTGGTGCTCGAGTGTCCTCTTGTCTTCCATCACCTGATAATCTCTAAAATTGTTTTTCCTAATCCTGACTTTGGAAATGGTTCTTTACATTAGATATCGAGAGGCTGAGGTAGATTGCACAGAAGCGTTAGATCTAGATGATCGATACATTAAAGCTTACTCACGGCGAGCAACAGCAAGAAAGGAGCTGGGCATGGTTAAAGAAGCCAAGGAAGGTATCTCACACGCCCATAAGAATTTGATTCTGTTTTCTTAAGATACATACTGTTTCGTTATTACAGATTGCTGTGTATGTAAGATTATTAAAATTAAATGCAGATGCTGAGATTGCTTTAAGATTAGAGCCTCAGAGCCAGGAGCTTAAGAAGCAATATGCCAACATCAAATCTTTGCTCGAGAAAGTAATGTTTTGATATGCTCCGTCGCTGTATCTTTGCCAGATAAATTCTATATGCTTCACGAAAAGTTGACGATTTGAATTCTGAGCAGGAAATCATTGAGAAGGCCACTGGAGCAATGCAAAGCACTGCACAAGAATTGCTCAAAACAGCAGGGTTTGATAAGAAAACAAAAATGCCAAATACAGATATGAATTTGAAGCCGGTGACCCTAGGGGCCAAAACGAACGGGGATATGGTTCTGCCTGTTTCACGTAGCAAGGAAAGTTCAGGGAAGAAGCTCATTGAAAGCGTACAACCTGAGGTATATAGTTATATACCGAAGTTATTTTGTTAGATATATCTCAAGCTAAAAAAATGCACTTCTAATAAATCGGTGTAAAATTAGATTCCCTAGTAAAGGTTTATCTTTAAGTAACCCTGATGGAATTTTCGAGAGCTTGTCTCGTGTAACCTGTCACGTAAACTTTTTTTTTTGTGGCATCTTCAGGAGAAACATAAAGACTCCAAGAAAATTTCAGCTATCACTGAAAATGTAAACAGTAAAGTGACGCCTAGAAGCCAAATTTATGCAAAGGAAGCGAAGTCTTCTGACTCAGCCTTCTGGACAGGTGAGTATTGGTGTACTAAGTGGGCTACAAAGGCTGAAAATACAACAAAATCCAGACTGGTGCTACAAAGCTTGTCGCCGTTCTAATTTTACAGGGAAACCGGGTTTCTAGAAAGCTGGAACTAAAGCCATCAGTACAAGAGCTTGCGGCTCATGCAGCGTCACTTGCAATGGCTGAAGTTTCTAAAAACATTAAAGCCCCAAAATCTGCTTACGAATTTGAAAATTCTTGGAGGAGTTTTTCCGGCGACCGTGCATTACAAAACCAATTGTTGAAGGTTTAAAATACCTCTTGCAAAAACTATTTTATTAATTCCTCAAATAACAGCCTCACTCATCGGGTTTGTATATGTATCAGGTTATGACTCCGAGCTCTTTACCTCAGATTTTCAAGAACGCCTTGACTTCTCCGGTGCTGGTTGACATACTCAAATGTGTAGCCTCGTTTTTCACGTAAGTAAATTGACCATTTGCATTCTGGGCTCACCATAAACTCTGGCAAAAATCTGGTGCTTATGGTTTCTTGAATATCGCAGTGAAGAAATGGATCTGGCTGTTAAATACCTTGAGAACCTAACAAAGGTTCCGAGATTCAACATGCTCGTCATGTGCCTTACTTCAACCGAGAAAAATGGTACACTCCCTTTATCAGTTTCATATCATGTCAACGATTTTCAATCTGATTGTGTAAATGAGCTCGGAATGTAGTTGCGATTTAACTGCTTTCTTTTGGGAGCAGAGCTTTTGAAGATATGGGAGGATGTTTTCTGCAGTAAAGCAACTCCAATGGAATATGCAGAAGTCTTAGACAAACTGAGATTGAGATACTGCCTGAAACAGTAACTTAGGAGATGGCTCTTTTTAGCAGCATACATGGTGAAGATTTTGCAGACCCAGTAAGCAAGCATTTGTCTATTATCATCAAACAGATTTTTGTTTGCGGTCCAGATAGATACCGGTTCTGGTTTTTTTTTTTTTTGTTTACCAACACTGTTCTGGTTTTGTTCATATTTTTTCCGGGGAAACAGAATATTTAAACCGGGATCTGTTGCTCAGGTTATTATTTTGAAAACTGTCGACTTAGAAGAAGCTATTTTCAGTTTTCATTTCAGTTTCCTTTTATCGTGACCCGACCCTACTCTTACCCAACCCAAATTACCCGAGCTTTTCGGGTATTTTGATCCAACAGATAAGGGTACGGGCTGGGTAAGTACCTAGAAAATTCGAACTGCTTGTTCGGCTGTGATTTTAACTATCCAAATTACTTGTATCCTACTTGCTACATGCATTACCTGACATACCTTCGGATATTGATATTCGATATTCTAAATATCTTTACCCGATCTTTACCCAGTAGGCTTAATTGGAACTTAGAATAGAAACAATGGGTTTTCTATTTCCACAGATGACATGGGAGAAGAATCATGTTCTCTTGGAATCGGATCTTTCAACTTTAGGATATAATCTCACAAAGTCTGCTCTAGAGGCCAGAATTCGACCAATCGTAATGGGACCTTTTATGTTTTCTTTTTAATACCGACAAGAATAATCGGGTTCTGTCACCGAGTCTGTTTGATTGACCCTTTGCAAATTGCAATAGACTTGGCATAATCCAACAAAAAGTAGTCATTGTCAAATCTCAAATCAGATGCAAAGAAACAGAACAATGAAGAAGATAAAAAGACAAGAACAGTACTGTAGCAAGAACATGCAAAAAAAAAAACATCATAGATAGATCAAGAAACCCGTAATAAAACAGCAATTCCTAAGAAAGCTGTTCTTCAATAGCGCCTGCGAACTCCTCAATTATGCTCTTCTTCTTGTTCATAATCGCGTGGATCTTGGAACAGTTGCAAGCGAGACCCGAGTCTTGATGGTCTATGTGATCATCAACACCACCATCTCCACCGAGCTTCCTTGAGATGACAACAGAGTTGATAACTTCATCGGTCGGGTGATAAACGGATAACACCTGGAAACCTTGGAGATCACAAGGCTCGACGATGGGATATAGAAAGGCTCTAGGTCCATGAGCGCTTCTCAACATGAGCAAAGCACCAGGAGACATGTGTTTCTCAAGATGCTCGATCACTTTAATCTTCTCCTGTTTATCCATCCCGACAAGTGCAGCCAAGAACACAACGTCGAAGCCCTTCAAGCTCTCTGTCACATCCATTACATCAACGGTGTGAAAGAACATTCGTTGAGAGAGATCAGGATCAGACGAGACCAGACGAGCTGCAACCGAATTCGCTGATGGGTCGACGTCAAAGTTGTGAAATATTGAGTCTTTGAAATGGAAAGAGGCAAGAACGATGGAAGTGAGAGGGAGAGGACCAGAACCAACGAAAGCTACAGTCTTTGGAACAGATCCGTTTAGGTTCTGTTCGAGGATATCAAATTCGAGCTTGCTTAGTTTGAGATAGTTGTTGTAGTAAGGGAAAATGTTCAAATGGTGAAGTGGGTTGTCTTCAAAAGAGGTTAAGATTGAAGAAAAGTGATGCTCTAAGTGACCTTCTGCTTCTCCACAGAGTTTGATGAGGTTTGATCTCATCTCTTGGACGCTTTCAGACATCTTGGTGACGTCGATGTTAGGGTTTGGTGGTATGCATGTGGACACGAGCTGCTTGAAAAGAGTGTTGACATCTTCACTAGGTTTCAGAGTCTCAAGCTTGGAGATCTTTTCGTACAGATCGCAGATCGTGTTCACTAGCTGGTCGTCTTGGCAGTAACCCATGTCGACACTATGAGGTTTTTTAGTGTTTGCGAGAAAAAAAATATATGAAAAAGTGAGTTTTTTTTTTGTTTTTTCTTAAGAGTTATGTTTCTCAGGTGGTATGAATTCTTTTGAAAGATGGTTATTTATTGACACAGATAGTGGGGTCCATAACATAGAGAAGAAATAAAATATTTTTAACCTCTATAGCTCGAATGTGACAGCAACATTGATGTGGTCATTATTAGCACAAATTAGCGCACAAAAAAACATTGATGTTGTAACATCCCAGATCCATACAAAAGGGAAAACCCCATAAAATCCAACACTGCCCAATTAGAGAAATCTGTCCTATAAGAAGTTTCTCAACAAAATTATATTAATATTTTAATAAAATTTAATTATAAATTTTAATTTTTAAATAAAGTTAGAACCAATAATAGAGAGACATGTAGCTAGAGAGTGTCTCATGATTTTCTTAAAGTATCTCAAACTAGAGGCTCATCTCATTGTCTCTCTTCATTTTCTATTATTATTATTATTATTTTTAATAAAGAGTGTCTCAACTAAACACTCCCGTTGCGGATGCTTTAAGAAAATCCTAACAGTTTTTCCTATATAAGTAGAGTTAAGGAGAGACACAAATGCAAACAACAAAAAATCCTAGCAGCAGTCGTCGACCAAAGAAGCCAACCGTCACCAAAGGAGCAAGCCGACGACTGCCGCCGCCGTCCACCACCACCTTCCGCCGTCCACCACCGCCTTTTGCCACTGTCGTGACGAGAAGGAGCTGCCATGAGTCCACTCCGAGCCACCGTTGTCTCGAATCTACAACTTCTAGCCATCGTTAGTTGTAGATATGATATGTCTCTCTCCTCCAAAACCCTAATCTGAGATCTCTAAGGGCATCTCCAACCCTACCCCATTTTCTACTCCAAATGCCATTTTGCAATAAAATCATCTCCAACCCTACTATATTTTTAACTGCAAAATGGGGAAATGCCATTTTTTCCTCCAAATATGGAGTAACTCAATTTTCAACTCCAAAATGGAGTTGAACTTTTTTTATTTATAATTTAGTCCTTCATATTTTATCATTTTTTTAAAACTGTACCTTTTCATTTTAACAAATATTACGAGACAATGATTTTATGGTTTCATTATTTTCCAAAAAGTTTTAAGTAATGTACTTGTCACATATGCACAACAGCACAACAAAATATGACTCGTCAAATATTCTTGTAATAATTTCACTTCTTATTTAATATAATTAAATAATTAAAATATATTTGGACTCGATTAAAATTTATAGATATGATGATGAGATTTTATTATAATAGCACAAACTAATATTAAATTTAAAAATACATAAAAATACTGAAATTATAAATAACATAAAGTAAACTTAATGCAAAACGACTAAGAATAATCTGGTAAACCGCTTTCAGATCCACCAAGATTATTAAATATTGTCCAAATGAACCAGATTGAGGTGAATTTTGTTGATTTTGTTGTTGCTCTGCCCTTTTTTTTTTTGTAAAATCCGTGTTTGTTCACTCTGAACATATGCACGAAGATTCGGATCTTGTATCGAATTCAAGTCTTGAAACAAAAATTTGTTTTCTTCCTTAAATTCTTTTAAGGCGTAGTTCTTACTTTGAATATCCAAATGTTGTTGTCTTTGGGCACTTGTCTTCTTTAATTGCTCAAAAAGTTGCTTGTTTCCTTCTTCTAAAGAGTTGATAACAGCCGATGTTCCATCATCAATTTTTCTTTTCTTTTTTGATTTTTTTATTCCACTTGGTCGTTGAGAAGGTGATCCGCCAATTATCTCATCATCACCTATATTTGGAGAAAATGAAGACAAACCTGGAGATGCATGTACGAAAGATGTAGAACGTGCCTTCGGGGTTCTCCAGTCGCGATTTGCTATTGTGAAAAGACCGGTTCGTTTTTGGAAAAAGAATGTGTTACATGACATAATGACTACATGTGTAATTTTACATAACATGATAATCGAGGATGAACGCGATCTCGATGCTCCAATTGAAGTTGGAAGAGAAGCTCCACCTCCAGAGGTAGAAGTAGTTGAGGACGAAAATATTCGGTTCCAAAATATTTTTGCTCGATTCAGAGAAATCAAAGATAAAAACGCTCATTTCTCACTTCGAAATGCGTTAATTAAAATATAAATACTAATGTGTGGTTAAGCTATGGGCTCGTGATGGTCGTGGACCATGTGTCCTTGTTTGTTTGCTTGTTTATATTTATTCTTGCCATGTTAGTTGGATATAATAGGATGTGGTGAATCAGTGAGTTCCTAGAACTCATCCTCACTAGGTATTCTAAATTACTCATCCCCTCCTTCTTGTAGGTAAGTTTGAGGAGCCGTTGTAGGAGCTGGAGTAGCAGTCTTGGTGTGGTGCGGGTTTTTGGGATTTAAACTATTTTTGTTGGCTTTCTTTCCTTTTCGTTATTTTGTTTAAGACAATTATGCGCCTATTTTGCTTCAGTTTTACTTGGGAGTTATGATTTGGGATTGTAAGACTTTTGGTTTGAGATCGAATGAGATGAATATTATTTAGGAATATGGTTATGTGTGCCCTAAGTTAGAGTAAAGTAGCACGGCGTCTCTAGGAAGTGAAGAGACGAGTGTTACAAGTAGCATGCCGATTCGTTGTTCCTTCGAGAAGGCGGGATCGGATGTTACAATTAGGCATGTCAATATGAGTCATTACCCGCGGACCCCACCCCGTTTTACCCGCGGCGGGGCGGGTGCGGATAGAGTTTTTTTGTTTTAAAGCAAGGCGGATGCGGGTCGAGTGTGTTAAAATGCGGGGCGGGTGCATGTTTAAGGTTTTGGAGCCGTGGGTTTGCGGGTTACCCGCACAAACATTAAAAATAATAATCCTAGATCTACTTTTTATTTTTTTCTCACCTCCCTCTCTCTTCCTCTCTTCCTCTCGTCTTCTCTGCCTCCCTCTTCCTCTCTTTCTCTCACCTCCCTCTCTCTTCCTCTCCCTCTCTCACCTCACGCTGGCCTCCCTCTCTCACGCTCGCAGTCTCTCCCTCTTTCTCTCTCTCTCTCTTAGACTTTCGCTTCTCTCTCTTTCTCTCGTAGATTTTTTTTTTGGTAATGTTGTGGGTTACCTGTCTGACCCGCTTAACCAATGCAGGGCGGGTGCGGATTAACAATATGATGATTCGTGTGTCTAGCGGGTAAAAACAAAAAACAAAAATACCCGTACCCGCGGCGGGGCGGATCTGACCCACTTGACAGGCATAGTTACAATGCGGTATCAGAGACTAAGTTAAAGGCCAAACCGGTTCTAACCCGGGAGGTAGTGTAGGGTGGGAATGTGATTCTAAGTTAGTGGGTTTGGGATATACGAATTTCAAAGTTTTTCTAAACGGGGAATTTGTCAAAACGTGTTATTAAAACCACCACCCAGACGAGCCGCTCCAGCATGGTTGTTGTTTTTCTTGCAGAGAGTTCAGTTCTTAAGGACAAAGTCTGACTCATTAATCTTATGTACAAATGTCGCCAAGGAACGCCATAGGTCTTCATACCAGATCCGTAGCCCGTCGTGAGAGCCCTGGAGGATCGAGTTCCGCAACAACGAGAAGTGTGAATGTGAATCGCGTTGACTTGCAACCTGAGGGAGTGACCCAGTCGGGTGGAAACCGCGCAAGGGTGGTGTCGCTTCACCTCCCAGCCCCAGCACATGCCACAATGTTGGAAGAGCTGCGCTGTTACAAAAGAAGGTTAAGTGACATGTGATATATCATGGATTTTACCCTATTTAAGCCATGATATAAGTCCTTTTTATAGAGTCTTTATAGTATTTTGGAGTCTTTTAGAGTCTTTTACAGGTCATAGAACGTTGGGAACATTATTGGAGATATTTGAGCTTTTTGGAGCATTTGGAGCAAAGCAGAAGTTCGTGTAAGCTGAGAACCCGATATGAAGCCTTGGTATCGATCGATACTGGCTAGTATCGATCGATACCCATCGCAGCAAGACACGACCCGCGAGTTTTCCAAGACTTGAAGAATTTCAAAAGTGCCCAGAAGTCTTTAATAATTACAAGAAACCCCAATTCGTGTTTTAGGTTATTTATAGGGATTTTACAGCCACTTTTATGGCTATGCTTACAGCCAAAAGTGCCCACTTATCGCGACTAAAGGTCGATGATGTCGTCCCTATTGATGATTGTTTGCCAGAGGAAGGTGTTTACCTCATTGAAGTTCAGCTTCAAGACCTTTATCCCAAAAATCTGCATTTTTCACGAATGCAGACTTTCGGTATCGATCGATACTCACCTAGTATCGATCGATACCGGTCGCGACCTGAACCTGTTTTGTCCGTAGAGCACTTGAACTCCTATGATGTCTATCTAGCTGCTGACTCTAGTGCTGCACGTCCATGGTACGCAGACATCGCCAACTACCTTGCTATAGAGACTGAGCCAAAGTATCCCACAAAATATGCAAGGAAGAAATTTATGCGCGAGATAAGGAAATTCTTCTGGGATGAGCCTTACATATACAAACATTGCTCAAATGGTATATACAGAAGATGCGTTGCAGATTCTGAGACGCCAGCTATTCTTTTTCATTGCCATGGGTCTGAGTATGCTGGTCACTTTGCCACTTTCAAGACAGTGTCCAAGGTTCTTCAAGCAGGCTTCTGGTGGCCTACTATGTTCAAGGATGCTCATGCCTATGTCTCACAGTGTGATGTCTGTCAGAGGAAAGGGAAGATCAGCAAGAGACATGAGATGCCACAGAATTTCATCCTTGAGGTTGAAGTTTTCGATTGCTGGGGCATCGATTTTATGGGTAATTTCCCCTCGTCACACGAGAACATGTACATTTTGGTTGCTGTGGACTATGTGTCCAAATGGGTGGAAGCGATTGCTAGTAAAAAGAATGACTCCGCGGTGGTCGTTAAGCTGTTAAAGACCATCAACTTCCCTCGATTTGGAGTACCTCGAATTGTGATAAGTGATGGCGGCTCTCACTTTATCAACAAGATTTTCGAGAGGTTGCTAAAGAAGTATGGTGTAAACTATCGAGTGGCTACTCCATATCACCCTCAAACCAGTGGGCAAGTCGAAGTCTCCAATAGGCAAATCAAGGAGATTCTGGAAAAGACAGTGGGTGCTTCTAGGAAGGATTGGTCTACAAAGTTGGATGATGCGCTATGGGCCTACAGGACTGCTTTCAAGACACCGCTAGGTACTACACCATTTCACTTGCTGTATGGGAAAGCATGTCACCTTCCAGTGGAGATTGAGCACAATGCAGCATGGGCGACGAAGTTGCTGAACTTCGACATCAAGCCTGCTGCAGAAAGGAGGTTTATTCAGCTGAACGAGCTGGATGAGATTAGGCACCACGCCTATGAGAACTCAAAGCTGTACAAGGAGAAAACAAAGGCTTATCATGATAAGAAGATCATCTCCAGACACTTCGAGCCGAATGACCAGGTACTTCTGTATAACTCTCGTTTGCAATTGTTTCCTGGTAAACTGCGTTCTCGTTGGTCAGGTCCCTTCACCATCAAAGAGGTCAGACCACATGGAGCTGTCGTGCTGATTAGTCCTACAGGCAATGAGTTTACTGTAAATGGACAGAGGGTGAAACACTATTGGGCGAAAGCCGAGATTCCAACAGGGCAAATAATGCCTTTGGATGATGCACCCACAGCCTGAAAGGCGTTACTGTCAAGCTAATGACGTTAAACGAGCGCTTGGTGGGAGGCAACCCACTGCTGAGTCTGTCTTTGAGTCGTTTTTACTTTTATTTTCGTTCGTTTTGTTTTTGTGTCAGGATGAACAAAGAGCAGACTCGAAATCGCCTTAGTGTCGATCGATACCCCATTGGTATCGATCGACACCAATCACGAATGTACGGTTCATCAAGTCGATTTAAGCCTGATACTCGATGTTCCAACTAGGTAACTTCTTGTTTCTCTTCGTTTCTTCTATTCTTTTGTTTTCTTTTACCTACTCTAGGCTAGATAACACTGGGGACAGTGTTGTTCAAGTCTGGGGGAGGTGTCTGCTGACATTGTTTTTGTTTTTCTTAGAGTCAGTTGTTTTATCGAGTCAAAAACGTTTTATTGAGTCAAAACTTGTTGGAGATGATGATCCTGTGCTTGAATTGTTGTTTTGATTTTGTTTTTGAGTGCAAAGTGTTACAGGATCAGTTCTAGATCGACTAATGAAAAATCCAAAGACTGACCAGTTGACTAGAAAACGTCCATGTTTCCAGCAGAGTTCTTCTGAAACCTGAGCCAACTTTTGCACTTCATCGATATGGTTAGTGTTTTTAGAGCTTGATTCATCATTCATATCTGATAAAGGAACCCATGTGTTTAGAGTTATGGTATCTCTCTCCCCTGTTATAAGTTGATAAATAAGAGCATATAAGATTGAAATGATTTTCTTCTGAGTAGAGGGTTACGAAAATTTCCAGCGATCCCATTATTCTACTACAGAGGGAATGATCACACAAAGGATTGGAAGCGAGGCTAGGATTTTCCTATGATGCCATTATTCGCCTACATCCTTTGATACATAGAGAGAGAAGAACCGGGGATTTGGTGGCAAACACCATCAATATTCGCGTCTCATACCTTGATGTGTATATGCAAAGCTGAAAATAAAAGAAAGAACATAATAAGAAATAAGTCTGGGGGAGAGAAATTGATACAAAAAGTGTGAAAAGGGTGGTTCCTTGTCATGATATCGTATGGTAAAGAATCTAGAAGGTTCTTGAATATTGGCTGCAGCGATGAAACTGGCGATGAGGGTTTTACTTGAACAAAGTTGTGGGATAATGTGTGGAGTCTGGAAAAGCTGTGAATGTCTACGGAGAAGTACATGGTGGTTAGATCAAAAGCTGATTTGGTGACATTTGGGTACTTGGAAAGAGGGTCATTTCGATGGTTCATGAACAGGTGAGTCTCTACGTTTTCAAACCTCTTTCTCTGGTTTAGTCTTCTATTTGCTTGAGGGCAAGCAAAGGCTAAGTCTGGGGGAGTTGATATATCATGGATTTTACCCTATTTAAGCCATGATATAAGTACTTTTTATAGAGTCTTTATAGTATTTTGGAGTCTTTTAGAATCTTTTACAGGTCATAGCACGTTGGGAACATTATTGGAGATATTGGAGCTTTTTGGAGCATTTGGAGCAAAGCAGAAGTTCGTGTAAGCTGAGAACCCGATATGAAGCCTTGGTATCGATCGATACTGGCTAGTATCGATCGATATCCATCGCAGCAAGACACGACCCGCGAGTTTTCCAAGACTTGAAGAATTGCAAAAGTGACCAGAAGTCGTTAATAATTACAAGAAACCCCAATTCGTGTTTTAGGTTATTTATAGAGATTTTACAGCCACTTTTATGGCTATGCTTTATTTTGCTTTGGTTTAAGAGAGAATTTGGTGAGAGAGACAAGTCTGAATCTCCCTTCGTCCGAGATCAGATCTCAAAACCTATTGTTACCCTTTCTTATTTTCTATTGAGTATTTATTCAAACATGTCTATTGATTCAATTTCCATGTCTGAGTAGATCTCTTGTTAGGTTTGGGGATTCTCATAAGGGATTTCTTTGAATGCTAGGTTGATTAGTTATTTAGGGTTCATAATCTGAATTAGTTCTTCACCTTAGGTTGTTTTCAAAGCTAATTCTGGATTGATCACCTGGAATTTAGATCTTAGGATAATTGATTAGGCACGACAGTGCGATTAATTACCTGATAGAACCTTAGGTGAGCAAATTGATTATTCGCAAAGAGATTTGGTTTAATTGATTTGTGAACATATAAAACTTGAAATTAAGGCTGATTTATTCTTAGGGATTTGCAAAGAAATTTGGGATTCTGAAGTTTAGATTTAGATAGTTCTCGCAACGACAGTTGGTTGATTATACTTTAGTGATTTGAGTTCGAGAACCGTACGTAACTTGAACCATAATTAGTTAGTTTATTTTGCATTCATTGATTTCCTGAGAAATATCCATGAACCTATCTTTTTCCCATCGAATACAACTCGTTTACTACTTTCTGCTTTCTGTTAAACCTGAATTGCTTAGCTTAGCTCGATACTATACAATTTATTGTGTGATTTATGTGAGTCCTTGTGTTCGATCCCTAACTATATTACAACTACTGCTTTAGTACTGTTAGGGTATTAATTTGAGCATATCAACATAGGAGATGAGCCGAACCCGAGAGTGAATGCCCGAGGGAAACAATTGCCGCCTGCACGAGTCCACGTGCCATAATTGACCTACTACGAGGCAATTAGGCTTCTGAAGGACATGGGGACAAATTCGTTTGGAGGAAAGTCCGACCCTATCTCTGCGGACAACTAGAAAAAGAGACTTGAACATAACTTTGAGTCAATGAGGTGCCCAAAGGAGTACCATAGGGAATTAGCAGTTCATTTCCTGAAGGACGAGTCACTGATCTGGTGGGAAGGTGTGGTGGAAGGAGTGGGTGGATGCTATGAGCTGACATGGGACAACTTCAAGGATGAGTTCACTCATGAGCACTTTACCCCAGAAGCCTTGGACCAGATGGAAAATTCTTTTGATGATCTCCGGCAAGATAATTGCACTGTGAGGGGGTAAAAGGAGGAGTTCAACCATCTGAGGAGGTTCTCGAGATGGCACATGTCTGAAGCGGATTTAATCCGTCAGTTCATGAAAGGGTTGAGGTTGGAGTTGAAGAACCGTTGTTCGATACAGAAGTATCCCAATATGGTTGAGCTGTGATATAAGATCGATGGTAGTGGGCACACAAGTGGTTCGAAATAGTGGTGACTCTTCAACTGGCCGTACGACACTCTTTGAAGATTCAAGGAAATTGTTGATGGATAGAGAGTAACAATGGATCGATAGACGCCACACAGAGGATGGAAGATCTGTGATAAGCCTTAGAACACTTAAGCTTCAAGGATTTACACACAAGAAGGCATGAGAGCTGCTGCTTCTTCAAAGAAGAAAATCTCGTTTTATTTCATCCAACTTAAAAATGGTTATATGTTGAGAAGGGATTTTATATAATAGTCCAGCAGCAGGGGGCCTTTCGGGGTCGAAATTACAATAGAAAGAAAGTACCAAACTTGCAAATAACATAAAGAGGTGGAGTCATCATGAGGTCTGATTGGTGTCTTTTGGATGATCTCGGTCTTGAGCAGCTTCTCTTTGAGTTCTTCATGGTCTATGAGTGTGATTAGGCTCTCCACTGATTTGTTGAACTCTTCCCTTAAGCTCATGGTTCATGACCTTGTCCTTGGTGTTTTTCTCATAGTCGGTATGTTGATGACTTCTTCCTCGGCTCTGGTTAGGCTAGTCTCTATGTCCTCATCATTCCTTTCCTCTTGAAAAAGTTCAGACCTCATAACAAGTACATCTACATGGAAAGGAGCTAGACCAATAACATTGGAAGTAGAATATATGTTTAACTCAACTGGTAGTTCAAGTTTATAGGCGCTGTCGTTAATATTCTCTAGCACTCGAAATTGACCATTTCCTCTTGGTGAGAGCTTTGACTTCCTCTGGTTTGGAAATCTTTCAGGCCTCATGTGTAGTTAGACCCAATCCTTACGGTATTTATCAGCTTGTTGCTTGTACTTCGCAAGCTTCTTTTCCAGGTTGTCCTTGACTTGCTGATGTAGCGTCTTCACAAAAACAGCTTTTGTGTATCCTTTTGCACTAGAATAGACAACTTGTGGCAGGGGTGAGAGATCTAGTGGAGTCAAAGGGTTTAAACCATAAACAACTTCGAATGGAGGTTGTTTCATAGCCGAATGATTTGCATGATTGTATGCAAATTCAATATAAGGTAGACATGATAACAAGTTCTATAAATTCTTACCCACCGTGGCTCTCAGCAAAGTATAGAGAGTACGGTTTACTACCTCGGTTTGGCCATCTGTTTGAGGGTGACAAGTAGTTGAGAAAAGCAACTTTGTTCCCAAATTTTTCCATAAAGTTTTCCAGAAATGACTTAAGAACTTGGTGTCACGATATGATACGATGGTTCTTGGCACTCCATGTAAACGCACTACTTCTTTGAAGAAGAGGTCATCAGTTTGAGTGGCGTCGTTAGTTTTGTTGCACGAAATGAAGTGAGCCATCTTGGAGAATCTGTCTACAACTACAAATATAGAATCCTTGTGGTTGATCTTTGGCAGACCTAGAACAAAATCCATAGATATGTTTACCCAAGGTAGGTTAGGAATAGGTAAAGGCATATATAAACCATAAGGATGTGACCTGGATTTTACTTTTAAGCATGTAATGCACTTTGCATATCATCACCTCTTCACATCTCTTTTCATATGCGGCCACTAGAAGTGCTCCATAAGTACACTCAATGTCTTGTCTCGGCCAAAGTGTCCCATGAATCCTCCTCCATGTGCTTCTCAGATCAGCAGCTCTCTCATAGATCCCAGGGGAATACAAAGCCTCTTGTCTTTGAATAAGAATTCATATTTCTGGTAAAATGCTCCATAGGCGGCTTTGCTGGTCTCCTTGAACACTTTTTAAAAATCTGGGTCAGCTTCATACAACTCCTTGATAGGCTCAAACCCCATGATCTTAGCCTCCATTGTACTGATTAGGGCGTGTCTTCTTGATAGTGCATCATCTACAATATTATTTTTACCCTTCTTGTATTTCATCACATAAGGAAAAGTCTTTACTAACTCAAGCCACTTCACATGTCTCTTCTTAAGTGTAGTCTGACATCTCAAGTGCTTGAGAGTCTCATGATATGTATGAATAACAAAATATTTTGACAATAAATAATGTTGCCAAGTTTCTAGAGACCTTACCAACGCATAAAGCTCCTTATCACAAGTTGGATAGTTTAGCGAGGCTCCATTGAGTTTCTCACTAAAATAGGTTACTGGTTTTTCTCCTTGAGTTAAAACAACTCTTGTACATGTACCATAAGCATCACATTCAATTTCAAACGTTTTATCAAAATTAGGAAGTACCAAGACATGCGCATGTGTGAGGCTGTCTTTGAGCTTGTTGAATGTGTCCTCTTGTGCTTGCTTCCACTTAAAAGCAACATTTTTCTTGATCACTGAAGTTAATGGAGTAGCAATGGTACTGATGTCCTCCACAAATCTCCTATAAAAACTAGCCAGACCATGGAAACTCCTCACGTGTCTGATCATTGTTGGAGTCGGCCAGTCTTGTATAGCTTTGATCTTATCTTCATCGATCTTTGATCCCTGAGAACTTACAACAAATCCTATAAACACAACTTGATCAGTGCAAAACGTGCATTTTTTTAAGATTTGCATAGAGGTTTTCAACCTTAAGTGTCTCAAGAACCTGTTCAAGATGGTTTAGATGATATGCAAGGCTTGGGCTATAAATCAAGATATCATTGAAGTATACTACCACAAACTTACATATGTATGCCCTTAAGACATGGTTCATGAGCCTCATGAATGTACTTAGCGCGTTTGTGAGTCCAAATGGCATGATCAGCCATTCATACAAGCCTTTCTTAGTCTTAAACGCCGTTTTCCATTAATCTCATTCCTTCATCCTTACTTGATGGTATTCACTCCTTAAATTAATCTCAGAGAAGATTTTAGCTCCATTTACCTCATATAGCATATCATCAAGTCTTGGAATAGGAGGCCTATATTTAACAGTGATATTGTGATGGCTCGACAATCGACGCACATCCTCCATGTTCCATCTTTCTTAGACACTGGGAGCACATGAATGGCACAAGGACTTAAACTCTCTCGAATATAGCCCTTAGATATCAAATCTTGTACTTGTTTTTCCAACTCCTTTGCCTCCTCCGGATTTAATTTATAAGTAACACGGTTAGGTAAGGGTGCACCACGGACTAAGTCTATATGATGCTCTATTCCTCGGACCGGTGGCAACCCTCGTGGTATCTCTTCTGGAAAGACATTGGTGAACTTTTCAAGAAGCTCTAGAACAGAAACTGATAAATCTTGTTTCTCTTGACCTGAAAACAACCCTTCCTTGAACATCATTAGTAGCACCTGTTCTCATAGCTTAAGTGATCTTAAAATAGTAGTAGGTGTTACATAAAGGTTAGTTTTACTAACCTCTGAGCCTTTAGACATGGCTCTTTGCATTTCATGCACTTCTTGTGGAGTTAAAGGCGCTAGGTTATGCTTCTTGTTGTGGTGCGTGATGGTGTAATAGTTGGTACGATCATTCTGTAGTGTCTCTTTATGAAATTGTCCTGGTCTCCCTAGGAGTAGATGTCCAGCTTGCATAGGGACCACATCACACACTACTTGATCCGCATATTTACCTATACTGAATGGTATGGTAACTTGTTCGGCAATCTTGATCCCAGTCTCATCGTTTAGCAATTTAAGCCTGTATGGCCTAGGGTGCCTTGTCTTTTGGAGACCTAGCTTATCAACCATATACTTGCTGGCCACGTTAGTGCATGAACCACCATCAATGATTAAGCTACATACCTTAGAGTTAATTGTGCAATGCGAATGGAAAATATTTTCCCTTTGAATAATTTATGGCTCAAAGAGAATGTTGAGAGCTCTCGTAACTAGAAGCTCTCCGGTGTCAGGGTAATCCATGACATCTTCCCCTGACTCTACTGCTTCGTACTCTTCTTCTTCTAGGGATTCATATTCTCCATTTGATTTGAAAATCATAACTCTCTGGTTTGAGCAATCTCTTGCATAATGTCATTTTCCATGACATTCAAAACAAGTTATGTCTCTAGTTCTCTGAACATGGAACTTAATAGGCTTTGGTTTGTTGTTCTTAGACGTCTTAGGTATGGATTTCTTGAATCTGGAGTCTACTTCCATATATTTTCCCTTGTGTGAAGCTTTATGCGGTTATGGTGTCCAAGTAAACTTGCTTCGGTTTGCTGAGAGAGTCTTTCGCTTGATATGTTGCTTGGCTTGAACCGCTAGGTGCATCAACTCTTCCAAGTCTCGTAGGTTTGTCTCTCCACCTTTCTAGAAATCCAATCATGCAGACCATCTATGAATTTTGCCATCAAAGTCTCTTCAGAATCTTCAACCTCTAATATGTTTCTCAGTGTCTCAAACTCTTCAAAATACTCTTCAACATATTTGTTTCCTTCAATGAGCTTTCTGAATTTCTTCTGCAAGTCTCTGTGATAATATGCAGGAACATATCTATTTCTCAGATTGAATCTCATATCCTCCCAAGTGTTGATCTGCCCTTGTCTATGTCTTCTTCGTTCGGACACATCTCTGTCCCACCAAGCCAAGGCGCTTTCCGTGAGCTGAATAGTTGTAATATTCAAAAATATACTCCATACGCATTTCCCAATCAAGGTAAGCATATGGGTTGACAATTCCCACAAAGGTTGCTGCTATGAGCTTGATATCTCTGCTTCCTTATCTTGCATCTTCTTCTCTACCTCTGTCACGGTTCTACTGTCTCCTTGGTCTCTGATTAAGATCATGGTCTGGTGTATGGGTCATCTTCCAAGTCATGCATGTCGTCTTCTACTTGGTTCACTCTATGCGCATTCACACCTCGAATAGGTTCTCTGCGCACTGGCTGAGGTTCCTTTATTTGTGTGATACACTCTCCAAGTGTTTAGAGTTGAGCCTAAATGGTGATAACACCATATTTTTACCCTTTTTACCTATGATTTTTAGGCACTTTAATAAGTGTTTTGTTTGTTTTTATATGTTTTTATTACGGTTTTCGTATATTTGTAGTGTCAAGACACTTTTCCAGTTACTTAGGCAAAACAATGCAAATTGGAGAAAAAACCAGATTTTCGGCTTAGAGTCAAACCGTCAGAAGTTCAACCGCCAAAGAGGTTTGTCTCACCGTCCAATCCAGCCCAATTTTAGGGATATTCAAGAAGGACCAGCCACCTTTCCATTCCAATTGATTTGAGGACGATCCAACGGTTCAATCAAAAGATACAAGAAGATCAAGAACTCCGGCCAGGCCACTCCTCGGAAGCTCCTAGCCGCGGTTAGAACATCCGGTTACCCCTGGAGCAGCTCCAACCATGGTCAACAGGCAGTTCGGAGGTCGGTGCCGACTTAGGTGAGCCGGGGTTAATGTGCCATGAGGCCGGTAATCGAGCCGATGTGGGCTAATTTCATTGGCAGTTTATAAACTTTCGTCGACCGAGATTTACTAGACCGATCTCAGTTAAAACTGGGTTAAACTGGAGGTTCCGAGCTTACCCCTAACATAAATCCCCCCCCCCCCCCCCCATTTCAGTGAATGAGTACTCGTAGGACTTCGTCGAAGTTCATGAGAATTCCTTTAACTTGGTATAAACTGAGATCAATAATATTGGTGAAATGGCTTAGCGAAATTCGAGTTGGTCGCGTGGAGCAATCAGAGTTTGGTGAATCTGTTTCAAAAATATGTGTCGTTGTGATATCTCTAATAGTCGCAGAAATCGAGGAGTCATCATAATTGCTTTTCTCTCTATGTATTCTCTCTGGATATTCTCATTTTTCACTTCACTTCCGCTATATAAAGGTATTGCTCTCGTTTTTCTCTATAGCGCTTTCACTTTCTCTCTCTAAATTATTTCGCTTGTGTTGAATATATTTATGATCTCGGTAAGTCACCGCCGTACCCTTAGTATTTTACGGTGTAATTTCTCTGATCTGCTTGAAGATCTTCAAATTTTTTGGCGGATCTTCATTGTCTTCTTTGTTGTTCTTCGATTCTTTTTCGAATTTCTTCAATTTAGATCAATTTGATCCCAATCCGTCTCCCGAATCCATTAACGATCGCATTGACACTCCCATAAATTTGGCTATCCCCCCCCCCCCCCCCCCAAAACTTCTTCTCAGCTTCGAGTTGTCTAATTGGAAGTACTCCGGTGATCGATCAGTTACTTCGTCACAATTCTCATTATACGGAGGTCGAGACGAGTACGCACCGAGGTTTAGTTAACGTCCATGATCTAGTAGATAGAGATAGTAAAGAAACTCAAGCTCAACGCCTGTTTGAGGAAGAAATGGCCGATCATGTCGGTAATGAAGGAGTTGTAGCTCATGTCGGCGAGGCGCATAATCAATCAATGAAACGAAGGTCGATCACGCCGGCTTGCGTCAGACCGTCTCACTCTATGGAAGACTCGATTGAAGAAATCCTTCACTTGTGTGATGCTCCAAATGGGATTCATTGTTTGTTGCCTGGAAAGAATTGCCGACCTTTGAATTCCCCCAGAGGGCTACATTTGTGTCTACGAGGACTACTTTAGAAGTTGTGGTCTTCGATTTACGATGTCGAGTTTGTTATTTCGGTATTGTAATCAGCGTAAGGCGATATATCATGGTTTTTACCCTGTTTAGGCCATGATATAAGTCCTTTTTATAGAGTCTTTCTAGTGTTTTGTAGTCTTTTAGAGTCTTTTACAGGTTATAGCACGTTTGGAGGATAATTGGAGATATTGGAGCTTTTTGGAACATTCTGGAGCGAAGCAGAGATCCGTCTAGCTGAGACGTCGAAATCACATGAGTATCGATCGATACCCCTTGGTATCGATCGATACCCGTCGAGGAAACAGAAGGATCGCGACTTATTGAAGAGTTGAAGAATTGCAGAATTGGCCCAGAAGACTTTGATATTTTCAAGATGGCCCAGAACATGTTTTAGCTATATAATTAGGTATTACAGCCACCTGTTTGGGCTAAGCTTTATTTTACTTTGGTTTTTTGAGGAAGACAAATCTGAAACTCCCTTCATCCGAGATCAGATTTGGAACCCTCTTGTTACTCTTTCTGTTTTATTTGATGATCTATTCAATCATGTTGCTTTCAATCTCCATGTCTGAGTAGATCCACTTTAGGTTTAGGGTTTTATCATAAGGGTTTTCTCTGAATGCTAGGTTGATTATCTGTTTAGGATTCATAATCTAAATTAGTTCTTCACCTTAGGTTGTTCTCAAAGCTAATTCTGAATTGATCACCTAGAACTTAGATCTTAGGATAATTGATTAGGCATGAGAGTGCGATTAATTACTTGATAGAACCTTAGGTGAGCAAATTGATTATTCGCAAAGAGATTTGGTTTAATTGATTTGTGAACATATCAAACATGAACTTTAAAGCTGATTTAGATTTTAGGATTCGCAAAGAGATTTGGAATTCCTAAGATTTAGATTTAGATAGTTTTCGCAACGAGAGTTGGTTAGCTATATTTCAGTGATTTGAGTTCTAGAACCGTGCGTAATCTGAATCTTGTTAGTTAATTTAGCTGCATTCATTGATTTCCTGAGAAAAACCATGGGCATATATTTTCCTCCATTGATTTACAACACTTTTAATTGCGTACTTGTTTTCGTTTACATCTTTTGATTTAGCGTATTTTGGATCTATATAATCTATTGTGTGATATCTTGAGTTCTGGTGTTCGACCCCTGATTTATTGCAGCAACTGCTTTAGTACTATTTAGGGTATTAATTTGAGCATATCAAATTTGGCGCCGTTGCCGGGGACTCAATTCGCCATTAAATTTTAGCTAAAAAATTCTTCTAAATCGCCCGAGTATCGATCGATACCCTTAGGTATCGGTCGATACCCTACGTATATTTCAGTTACTTACATTCTTGGTTTTTGTTTTCAGGTGCATGCCTAATCGAGAAACCAGAAGGAACAAGAACGCTGAACTAGTTGATATATCACTCGAGCAGCTAGCACTTATGGAACGCACAAACAAGAAAGCAAAGAATTCAGCTAAGATGAACAACAATCAGTTGGTTCGTGATGCAGCTGGTGCTTACAGAGACCAAGAGGGTCGATTGTGCAATGAGCAAGGACAACGTCTGGATGGAGATGGGATCGTCATGCCACCTGCTCCTGTTGTCGCTGCGAATGTCGCTGGGAACGCGAGGAATGATGTGGTTAATCGTGGAAGGACGATTGGTGAGTACAACAGGCATGACCAGTTTTTCGCCAATCGTTCAGCGATTTGTCCTACTGCGTTTGAGAGGAATGACTTTGAGCTGAAGCCTGCTTAATTTGCTCTTGTGGGACATCATCTCTTTCATGGTCTTCCTCATGAACATCCGATGGACCATGTGGAGAAGTTCGAGGACTTGGTCACTAGCATCAAGAGCAATGGAGTGTCCTACGACTATCTCTTCTTCAAGCTCTTCCCCTACTCTTTAGGTGGAGATGCGACCTACTGGCTGAGGCAGCTACCTCCTGGTTCGCTAACTACTTGGGAGGACACTAAGAAAGCCTTCCTGATCAACTTCTACGATGATGCAAAATCAGAGGATCTGAGAAATAAAATCTCCCAATTTTCTCAAGGACCTACTGAGGCGTTCAAGGCTGCTTGGACGAGATTCAGGTCGTATCAGAGAGATTGTCCACATCACGGATACTCTGATGTGCAGCTGCTGGGTATCTTCTTTAGAGGAGTAGATTAGAGGTATCAGATGGCTCTGGACGCTTCGAGCAATGGTAATTTCAACACCAGGTACCCTGAGGATGCTTATGTGCTGATTGAGAACTTTGCATCTAGCAGTAGCACCAAGAGCGCAGACTTCGAGGGCAAGAAGCTGGCCGGTAGCATGGATGGGTCGCAGATCGCTGAAGTTAAAGCTCAGCTGGATTCTATGCACAGTCTTCTGCTGGGAAAGACAACAAAGGCCGTTCATTTTGCTGAAGATGTTGAGGTGTTCAATGAGGGTGAAGCAAAGGATGTTAACTACATTGGTGGTTCTGGTTTTCAGGGTCAGAGGAACCAATTCAACAACAACCGAAGCTTCAACAACAATTTCCAGCAAGGAGGATTCAACCAGAAACCTTCCCAGAACAATGGTTACACCAGGAACTATGGGAGTTCTTCTTACGAGCCTATGCCTGCTAAAACGTCAGAAAGCAAGATCGAGACTATGCTTGAAACGCTCGTTGAAGGACAGCAGCATATCAGTGTGACCTTCAATGGTAAGATGGACGCCATGTAAAAAGATCTGAGTGGAAGGATCGATGCTCTTGGTATTCATCAGATGCAGCTGGAAACTCAAGTAGCTCAGACTTCAGAGAGTACGAAAAGACAAGAAGGTTTTCTTCCCGGGAGAACTGAAAATCCAAGAGCACACGTCAATGCGATCTCCTCAAGTGCAGAAAATTTCGATGAGGATCCTGAAATCGCCAAGGCATCGATCGATACCCCCAAGTGTCGATCGATGCCAGTTACAATTCTGAAACGGGATACTTCCAAAACCCGTGTATCGATCGATACCCCATTGGTATCGGTCGATACTGAGGCGATTTCTGAGGAGACACCTAAGATTTCGACTGTGGTGCCTAAAGTAGTTGCAGAGAGAGTCTATATACCGAGGATACCTTATCCCAGAGCTGCTGGAAAGGCTAAGAAGGAGGTAGAGGACGACATATGCAAGGCTATGCTGGATAATCTGATTGTGGAGCTTCCCCTTGATGATGATAAATTTGTCAAGGATGATTCAACAGCAAGAGTATCGATCGATACCCTACCTGGTATCGATCGATACCCCTCGCAGAACGAGCCAGAACTTGTGAAAACACTGGGGACAGTGTTGTTCAAGTCTGGGGGAGGTGTCTGCTGACAGTGTTCTTGTTTTTCTTAGAGTTATAAAATAAAAAAACTTTTGTCGTTTTATTGAGTCAAAACTTGTTGGAGATAATGATCATGTGCTTGAATTGTTGCTTTGATTTGGTTTTTGAGTGACCAGTGTTACAGGATCAGCTCTAGATCGACTAATGAAAAATCCAAGGACTGACCAGTTGACTAGAAAACATCCATGTCTCCAGCAGAGTTATTCTGAAGCCTGAGCCAAATTTTTTCACTTCATCAATGTGGTTAGTGTTTTTAGAGCTTGATTCATCATTCATATCTGATAAAGGAACCCATGTGTTTAGAGTTATGGTATCTCTCTCCCCTGTTATAAGTTGATAAATAAGAGCATAAAGGATTGAAATGATTTTCTTCTGAGTAGAGGGTTAGGAAAATTTCCAGCGATCCCATTATTCTACTTAAGAGGGAATGATCACACAAAGGATTGGAAGCTAGGCTAGGATTTTCCTATGATGCCATTATTCGCCTACATCCTTTGATACATAGAGAGGGAAGAACCGGGGATTCGGTGGCAAACACCATCAATACTCGCATCTCATACCTTGATGTGTATATGCAAGGCTGAAAATAAAATAAAAAAAGAGAACATAATAAGAAATAAGTCTGGGGGAGAGAAAGTGATACAAAAAGTGTGAAAAAGGTGGTTCCTTGTCATGATATTGTATGGTAAAGACTATAGAAGGTTCTTGAACATTGGCTGCAGCGATGAAACTGGTGATGAGGGTTTTATTTGAACAATGCTGTGGGGTTTTGTGTGGAGTCTGGAAAAGCTGCGAATGTCTACGGAGAAGTACATGGTGGTTAGATCAAAAGTTGATTTGGTGACATTTGGGTGCTTTGAAAAAGGATCTCTGCGATGGTTCATGAACAAGTGAGTCTCCGCGTTTTCAAACCTCTTTCTCTGGTTTAGTCTTCTATTTGCTTGAGGGCAAGCAAAGGCTAAGTCTGGGGGAGTTGATATATCAAGGGTTTTACCCTGTTTAGACCATGATATAAGTCCTTTTTATAGAGTCTTTCTAGTGTTTTGTAGTCTTTTAGAGTCTTTTACAGGTTATAGCACGTTTGGAGCATAACTGGAGATATTAGAGCTTTTTGGAACATTTTGGAGCGAAGCAGAGATCCGTCTAGCTGAGACGTCGAAATCACATGAGTATCGATCGATACCCGTCGAGGAAACAGAAGGATCGCGACTTATTGAAGAGTTGAAGAATTGCAGAATTGGCCCAGAAGACTTTGATATTTACAAGTTTATTTTACTTTGGTTTTGTGAGGAAGACAAATCTGAAACTCCCTTCGTCCGAGATCAGATTTGGAACCCTCTTGTTACTCTTTCTGTTTTATTTGATGATCTATTCAATCATGTTGCTTTCAATCTCCATGTCCAAGTAGATCCACTTTAGGTTTAGGGTTTTCTCATATGGGTTTTCTCTGAATGTTAGGTTGATTATCTGTTTAGGATTCATAATCTAAATTAGTTCTTCACCTTAGGTTGTTCTCAAAGCTAATTCTGGATTGATCACCTAGAACCTAGATCTTAGGATAATTGATTAGGCACGAGAGTGCGATTAATTACTTGATAGAACCTTAGGTGATCAAATTGATTATTCGCAAAGAGATTTGGTTTAATTGATTTGTGAACATATCAAACCTGAACTTTAAAGCTGATTTAGATTTTAGGATTCGCAAAGAGATTTGCAATTCCTAGGATTTAGATTTAAATAGTTTTCGCAACGAGAGTTGGTTAGCTATATTTCAGTGATTTGAGTTCTAGAACCGTGCGTAATCTGAATCCTGTTAGTTAATTTAGCTGCATTCATTGATTTCCTGAGAAAAACCATGGGCCTATATTTTCCTCCATTGATTTACAACATTTTTAATTGCGTACTTGTTTTCGTTTACATCTTTTGATTTAGCGTATTTTGGATCTATATAATCTATTGTGTGATATCTTGAGTTCTTATGTTCGACCCCTGATTTACTGTAGCAACTGCTTTAGTACTATTTAGGGTATTAATTTGAGCATATCATAAGGCGGCGATCTCCCAACTTAAGCCGGCTTCAATTATTAACATCGTCGTAATTCTCACTTTGGGTGAGGATAGCGACATCCGGATAACTAACGCGATCCTCGAGAAATTATTTTATGTAAATATTACGGAACATAAACCCTGGTTCTTCTCGGCCAACGCAAAAAATTGATTCGACCTTGTTACTGGGTCAAAACCTAGCAAAGACTAATGCCTCTAAAAGGCAAAACGCCAAGGCAACCCCTGTTAGGTTTAACTATGATAAAGACGAACCCTTTATCAATGACGAGGACGTGTGTGCTGACCTTTATCGGCAAATCACAATTGGAGCCGGTGAACTCCCTCCCACCAATGATCTTGTGGAATATGCTACTTTTAAAAGGGTAGGTCGTACTACCGCTGATGTAAGTTCGTTCCATGCTTTTGAGTATGGGCTGTATCTTAGCTTAGAAAGGAGCTTGATACCCTTAAAGTCGCGAATGCCACTCTTGAAGCCGAGAAAGATGCGGTTGTTAGGACGCTGAAGTCAGAGACAGTCAGACTGAGGGTGTCTCGGGCGGATCTCGTTTACAAGAAAAGGGTTGCTCGGAAGGATGTGATCTCCAAATGCCAAGGACGTTTTGACAAGGTGAAGAGACATCTCAGAGATGTCGTGAAGGCCAGGAAATCGTTCTTGGTCTTGAACCATATTTCAGGTATTCTCGACTTCTGTGAGGTTCTGAAACGTGATGGTATCGTCGTTCCTCAAGCCATGATAGATGAGGGTGTTTATGTTCCTTGACGACCTTCATCTAGAGATTACTTTGCATATCGGTGCTGAAGTCCCTCATGGAGTCGACATGTTTGGATCGAATGAACCAACGATGTCGAACGAACTTGATGCCGAACTGAGAGGCCGAGCTTGTTAGATTTTAGTTGTTTATTTATTTATTTTTGTAATCGTTTCTTGATTGGGGTTTTTTAATTTGTTTTGTAATTGTTGCCCGATTGGGATAGGAAGAGCTTTTTTATTAATATAAGTGGGTATTTTCAATACTGTTTTTTGCTTGATTTTCTTTGCGCACGAGATCGGTTGAGATTCGGAGTGCAAGTATTGTAAGTTGATTTTGATTTAGAGTGCAAGTATAGGCCCGACTTACGAATATGTGAGATGGGCTCGGCGTTTGGTATTGTATTTTCTTGATCGGTCCTGAGAATACGAGACGGGCTCGGCCTTTGGTATTGTATTTTCTAGATCGGTCCTGAGAATGCGAAATGGGCTTCCCTTATGTTTCTCAAACAATATGAAATTCTAGTGCGGGACTGGCCCCAGATTTTAGGCGTCCAAGCTAAGTTTTTAAAGCTTAGACATCGAAGATGTGGATGATTTTACTACGCCATTCATGTGGAACGCATGCGAGACAGGTCTCGGCTTTTGAGTCCCCGGAAAGGCTTAGACATCGAAGATGTGAATTATTTCACCACGGCATTCATGTGGAACGCATACGAGACTGGTCTCGGCTTTTGGATAGTGGATTTTTTCAACTACATTCATGTGAAATGCATGATCAAATACTTGTCCAGAGTGTCGATGTATTAGTAGCGAGATAGAGTTGAATTGCATAACAAAACAAGAGTTTGGTAAACGTCGAACTATGGGAGTTCAGTAATGATAAACTTTGGGAGTTTTGTAGATGTCAAACTATGGGAGTTCGGTAATGACAAACTATGGGAGTTTGGTAAACATTTCACTATAGGAGTTCGGTAATGACAAACTATGGGAGTTTGGTATACGTCGAACTATGGGAGTACGGTAACAAATATGATAGACTTGAGAAAAATACAATTTTATTAATCTTATAGCTGAATCTTGTGACATGCTGCCTACGTACCCTTGGAATAGGGATCAAGCCATTCGTAGTTCATACTACTTAAGGAATAAATTGAGGTCGGTGACCTTTGACGAAGTAGTAGTTCGGGGAGCGTTTTTTTTTTTGGATCGGGAAAATGTCGATCTAGTAGTTGTAGCGTTTAAGGTTCGTTGAGTTCCAAGATCGGGGAATCAGGATTCCGTCCATCCCCATTAACTGGTAGACTTCTGGTTTGACGACCTTCATAATCTGATAAGGACCTTCCCAATTAGCGCCAAGCTTGCCTGCGTTTTTTTCATCAGTGTTTTGGAATACCTTCCAATCTGAAGGACGAGGTCGCCGTCTTCAAAATGCCTGCCTTTTACCTTCTTAGTGTAGTACCGAGATGCTAGTTGTTGGTAATTTTGAATTTGGAGTAAGGCTTGACCGCGCTGTTCCTCGAGCGTATCTAGGTTGTCAAGGAGCATGTCATTGTTGAGATCGACATTATGTGTTAGCATTGTGCATTGTATGCTTGGAAGGCCGACCTCCGCTGGGGATAATGCTTCTAATCCGTGAGCTAGAGAGAAAGGTGATTGACCAGTAGCTTGTCATGGTGCGGTGCTAAGTGACCATTACACTCATTTTGCTTCCTCCAACCGCTTTTTGAATCTGTCGATCATGGTTTTGTTAGTTGCCACAGCTTGGACGTTGCCCTGAGGGTATCTCAGAGTAGAAAAGCTTAGTCGTATATGCCACTTGGCACACCAGTCGCTGAATAATGTTGAGATAAATTTTGTTCCGTTATCAGTGATGATCTCGTAAGGTACTCCGTGTCGGCATATGATGAACTTCCAGACAATTTTTTGGACGTCGAGAGGATGGATTTTAACATAGGATTCGGTCTTGACCCACTTGGTGAAGTAGTCGGTCATGACTAGGATGTATTGCTTATGGTTAGATTATCATAATGGGCCGATAATGTCCATTGCTCATCTCATGAAGGGATATGTCGCAGTCGGCGTTGTTAAGAGCTCGGTTGGGAGGTTTATCATTGGGCCGTGTCGTTGACATTTTTTGCATTTGGTTACATACTTCTCGCAGGCTGCTACCATCGTCGACCAATAGTAGCTTGCTTTCTTGATCTTCATGGCCAGGGAATGACCCCCAGAATGGTTACCGCCTGTTCCTTCGTGGACTTCTTTCATGACCTCGTTTATATCTTTGCCGTAAACACATTTTAATAGTACACTTGCGGCACTTCATCAAAACAATTCGCCATCGATAAGGATGTAGGGGGCACATTGAATTTTGAGTCGCCGAGCTGCACATCTGTCGGCTGGTACTTTCCTTTCCTCGATGTAATGTTTGATTTCGAGAGTCCAATCTTTAGGTTCTAGGGTATCTTCTTCGGCTTCGATGTCCATCGGAGCGTGATGCCCTTTGGACTCGTCTTCTTCATCTACGTCATTTTCGGGTTCGGTCTCGTAGCGTCGTTGCCGTGTGATTACGTTGTACGCCTTCGTTGATTCAATGCTTGGACTAAGCATGCTTTTAAAAAGGGATTATGCGTTTGAGATGAGGGTCCGAAATGGATGCGAGGGCGGCTAGGGCGTCAACTAGAGCATTGTCGCCACGATGTATTTTAGTGAGGTCGAATGAGGCGAACTCGGCAGCGAACTCCTTTACTAACTTGAAGTATGCATCCATCCGGTCGTTCTTGGAGTCGTAGTCTGCATTGAACTGGATAGCGACGAGCTGAGAGTCACTATACGCTTGGATGTTTTTTTGCTCTGATTCCTTCCATAATCGCAGCCTAGCGATTAATGCTTCATATTCTGCTTCGTTGTTTGATGATTGAAATTCAAGTCGAAATGACTGTTATAGTACTTCGCATGTTGGTGATTGAAGGCGTATTCCGACTCCTGATCCGCAGTGGGAAGATGCGCCATCGACGTAAAGGATCCATGTCTCTGCTGATGGGAGGTCGTCTTTGACTAGCTCATGTGGTAAGTAGATAAGAAAGTCGGTTAGGAGCTGACATTTGGCGCTAGTTCGGCTCTTATATTCAATATCGTACTCGTTCAGTTCGATTGCTCACTTTGCGAGTCTTCCGGATTGATTTGGACTATACAAGATCGTACGCAGTGGTTGGTTGGTGAGGACGACTATTGGGTTCGACTGAAAGTACGGTCGGAGCTTTCGGGATGAGATGACAACGGCTAGGGCGAGCTTTTACAAGGTCGGATAGCTGAGTTCGGCTCCATCGATAGTATTAATGATGGAAAAGATGGGTTTCTGCTCGCCATGATCTTTCCGAACTGGGACTCCACTGACTGCCGAGGTAGAGATTGCGATATATAAGTAGAGTGTTTCTCCGTGTTCGGGTTTTGCCAAGATCAGGGAGTCTATAAATAGTCATTTACTTGCTTGAATGCTGCCTCACACTTGTCATCCCACTCAAAATTTTTGTTGCCGCAAAGTAATTGGTAGAAAGGAAGACACTTAGTAGATTGAGAGATAAATCTCTTAAGAATGGTAATTCGGCATGTGGGAGGTCGATGATTGCGGCAATTTGTTTTGGATTGGCCTCGATGCCTCGCCAGGTGACGACATAACCCAAGAATTCACCTCACATGACTCCGAACCTGCACCTAGTGGGGTTTAGTTTCATGCCATACTGGTTGAGAATCTCAAAACAAGTTTGGAGATGACCGACATGATCCTTTGCAACAAGGGATTTGACTAACATATAATTAATGTAGACTTCCATGGTTCGGCCGAGTTGGCTGGCGAACATTCGGTTAACGAGCCTTTGATATGTTGCTCCTGCATTCTTAAGTCTCAATGGCATTACCTTGTAGCAATAGATACCCTGATCCGTGATGAATGACATTTTCTCACGGTCGTTGGGATGCATGAGGATTTGGTTGTAGCTTGAAAAGGCGTCCATGAAAGAGAGGAGTTTGTTGCTTGCAGTGGCTTTGACTACGCGATGATGTGAGGGAGTAAAAAACTCTCCATTTTGCGTTTTTCTTTTTTACCACGACTAGGTTAGCGAGCCAGTCCAGATATCTAACCTCGGTGATTGACCCTACTCTAAGAGTCGTTCGATTTCGTTGTTTACGTCCTGAGCCTTCTCGAGGCTGAGATTGCGTCTCTTCTGCTTTATTGGTTTGAATGTCGAATCGATGTTGAGCTTGTGACACGTGATTTTTGGATCAATATCGGGCATGTCGTCTATGGACCAAGCGAACGTCGAGATATTGTTACGAAGGAACTTGATGAGCACATCCTTGATTTATTCGTCTAGTTCGGTTCCGATGCCGATGCATCGTTCTGGTTTGAGTTCGTCCAAGCTTACTTGCATGACAAACTCTTGTTTCGAATCGCCTGGATCGAATTTATGAAAAAGGCGATTTGGTTGTGATTTTTGGTTCACTGATGATGCAAGCTCGGGATGCGCTTAGCTTGCATTCGTTGATATAGCACGAACGAGACATTTTCTGGCTTCCTCTAATCGTATGGACTCCTGTTGGTGTTGGGAACTTGACGCATTGGTAATAGGTCGATGCTACTGCCTTCAACGCATGTATCCATGGTGTTTCTGATATATCATGGTTTTTACCCCGTTTAAGCCATGATATAAGTCCTTTTTATAGAGTCTTTCTACTATTTCGTAGTAGTTTAGAGTCTTTTACAGGTTTTAGCACGTTTGGAGCATAATTGGAGATATTGGAGCTTTCTGGAGCATTTTGGAGCAAAGCAACGTTCGTGTAGCTGAGTACCCGATTTGAAGCATCAGTATCGATCGATACTGCCTAGTATCGGTCGATACTCACCGAGCAGACGCGACCCGCGACTTTATTGAAGAGTTGAAGAATTGCAAAATGGCCCAGAAGGCTTTATTATTTACAAGAAGCCCCAAAACGTGATTTAGGTTATTTAATAGGATTTTACAGCCACTTTAATGGCTATGCTTTATTCTATACTTTATTCTACTTTGGTTTTGTAAGAGAGCTTTTGAAGGGAGACAAGTCTGAAACTCTGTTCGTCGGAGAGAAGATTTCGAACCCTCTTGTTACTCTTTCTGTTTTATTTGATGATTTATTCAAACATGTTTATTGCTTCAATTTCCATGTCTGAGTAGATCTCTTGTTAGGTTCAGGGTTCTCAATAGGGTTTTCTATGAATGCTAGGTTGATTAGTTATTAGGATTCACCATCTGAATTAGTTCTTCACCATAGGTTGTTTGCAAAGCTAATTCTAGATTGATCACCTAGAACTTAGATCTTAGGATAATTGATTAGGCACGAGAGTGCGATTAATTACCTGATAGAACCTAAGGTGAGCAAAATAACTATTCGCAAAGAGATTTGGTTTAGTTGTTTTGTGAACAAATCAAACTTGATTTAAAAGCTGGTTTAGATTTTAGGATTCGCAAAGAGATTTGAAATTCCTAGGATTTAGACTTAGATAATTCTCGCAACGAGAGTTGGTTAATTATACCTTAGTGATTTGAGTTCAAGAACCACGCTAAATCTTAATCCTGTTAGTTAGTTTACCTGCATTCATTGATTTTCTAAGAAATACCCTGAACCTATCTTTCTCCAATCGAATTTACAACCGTTTTAATTCACGTTCTCGTTTCAATACCATTGATTGATTAGCTTAATTCTCATCTTCATAATCTATTGTGTGTCTCTGTGAGTCCTTGTGTTCGACCCCTACTATTGCTGCAACTATTGCTTAGTACATTTAGGGTATTAATTTGAGCATATCGGTTTCGAGTATCACATTGTATATTGCTTGTTTGTTAAGCACTAAGAATTTGACCATTTGTACGATTCCGCCGACGTAGATTGGTAGTATGGTTGTCCCGGTCGTCATGGTTTGTTCCCTTGTGAACCCGGTAAGAGGCTGAATGTTGTCTTTAATTTTGGCGCCCTTGAGCTCCATTTCTCGAAGTGCATCCTTGAATATGACATTGACCGAGCTCCCTGTGTCGACTAGGATCCGTGATACAGTGACGTCTACGACGAGTAGCTCGACAACCAATGGGTCATTGTGCGGCATATCTAGTCCGTCAGTGTCTGCATCTGGGAAGATTAGTGGCGTTCCTTCGGTCGTTGCACGGTTATACTTCTGTGTGGTAACTGCTCATATTCCTTGATGGACTGAACTTAGTAGTTCCAGGATTCAAGGGCTCCCATTATCATGTTCACTCGTTTACGTGCCTTTGGGACGGTATGGTCCTGGAGCTGGTCATCCCGATCTCGTTTAGGCAGTTTTACGTTGTCGTTTTGACGAGCCGGTGTTTGGTCTTAGTCATTTTGGCGTATGTTGGTGTCAGTTTGCTGCCGTTCTCTATCGTTTGTTTGGCGGAATGTGTCATTAGATCGGCGACGATCCGTATCCGGGATTTCCCCCTTTATTTACTTTTCGAACATGAATTATTTTAGATGTCGGCAATCAGCAGTGTCGTGATCGAATCTACTGTGATACTTGCAAAACGGGGCTTAGTCTTTTTTCTCGTCAGGTCGATTTCACTTATTCCACGTTTGTTGTGATTGTACCGTACTGACGTACGTGATGAGTCGCTGTTCTCCTGCTTCGATCATAACTTTTGTCGAATTGCTGGTGAGGTTCATGATATTCATCCTTAGGCTTGTCCTTTTGGGATAGTTAACTTCGAGGTCGCATATTTGTTGCCTTTAATAGTTGCTTCCTCTTCCATCTCTATGTAAGTGTTGGACCAGTGTAAGGCGTCCTATAGGCTTTGAGGTCGGTTGGCCTTTATTTATTTGTAAAAGCCTGATTCATACTAGATGGCCTTTCGTAGTGCCTCGATTGCGGCGTCGTCGTCCATCGTGATGCGAGCGACTACGGCCTTGAATCATTCCATGAATGCTCGTAGGGGTTCGTATTGTATTTGTTCTAGAGCCCAGAGATCGGCATTAGACCCGCTCTGTTGGATGTACATGGAATAGTGTTTGACAAAGGCAGTCGTGAGTTATTTGTAGTTGTCAATCGAATTCGCTTCGAGTCGCGAAAACCAGGTGAGTGCAGTGCCGCTTAGGTTTTCTACGAAGTGCTGGCAGTTGGCAGCATTTAGTTCGTCGGCCGAACTGAATTGGAAATGAGTCATGACGATGTTGAAGGATGTCCTGAAATGTCGGGGGTCTGAATTTCCCTCGCAAGGTTTTAGTGTGATCTACCCAATGTGCCAAACTAGGATGTTAGCAATCCGTGATGTGAATGGACTTTTTGTGTATCCTAAATCACACGATCAATTTCGGGTGCCTTGTTGGTTGCATGTCAAAATTTGGAACTCATGTCGCGGAGTTGAGCCTTTACTCCCTCCCTCTTAGTCGCGAAGGACGTCTTGAGACATTGGTTGTTGAATGGTGTGCTCTCTAGAGGTTCTGTGGACCGTAGGTCGGGTTGTTCCACATTGATTAACATGAGCTGAAGGTAGGTCGGCGAACAGAGTTCGGCGCAGTTGAGGTGTTCCGTCCTGAGGTTGGGTGGTCACATGATTTTGTCGGAGCTCGCTGAGTTGGTTGTTGAATTGCTCGTTGAATTAGGTCTGAGCTGCTGCCATAGCGTCGAATCGTTCGTTTTTCTCACGAGCTAAGTCCGCAATCTACGTAGCCAGGACTTGCAAGATAGTGGCCTGATTAGCTGGTTCGGTTGATGCGGTGTTATGGGTGTTGACGAGAGTTGGTGGTCTTCCATTTGGATCTACCGGGTTGGCGTCTTATAGTCCGTTGTTGTTGCGGTTCTCTCCGCGAGGTGAACCGTTTGGTGTTCCTGCCATCGTCGAGCTTATTTACTGAGATTGAGATCTGAGTTCCCCACAGACGGCACTAACAGAAGTGGTTAGATAATTCCACGTTTGCGGAGAATCGATCCCTGACCTAAACCAACTGGGCAATTCCTCCACAAGTGGGAACCACAACGATATAAATGAAAATCAATCCATATGTTTATTCTAGAGAAAATTATATTAATATACACTTTTATCACTTCATATTACATTAATAGGCACTTCTAACTATTGAGACACTTTGTGTTAGTAAAAAGTCTCTTATACCCTCTAAACTAACATTTCACATGGTTTCGCTGGATGCAATGTGGTGGACACGAATGCAAAATAAAAATCTGAGTAAAAGTAATTATTTTTCCCACATATTGTGTTTTCTAATTTTCTATATTGTGAAAGACATTAAAAAATTTATGTGGTTAGAACGAATTATAATTCTTTTTTCTGTATTTTAAGATCTATTTTGCTATAATTTAAGTGTCAAACAATATATATTTAAGAAAAAAGTACTAGTCTAGTCATGACAAAACAAGAAATCCATTGGATGATGAGTTGTGGGCGATGTAATACGGACAACTTTTTTATTTTTAATCGTCTGGATGTTTTATTGATGTAAACTTCAAACACTTGGAGAATTATATATAATTACATCAAAGCCTAATAATAAGGTCTAGAAGATGCTAAAATTCAACCCAAATGAACCAATGATTGCAAGGACCGTCTCGTCCATGTTCCAAGCATGAAACTTAAAGCCGTCTCCGTGCATCACGATATACTCCCTCAAGACAGATGCTAAGTCTACGAAACTTGTCCGAAACCACAAATCAGCAATGATTTTAACATACAATATTACATTAGCCGGCGGAAAATAAAACCCCCGAAAACATACCGGCGGGATATGAAACCCCCGGAAACTGAGCCGGCAAAAACTTCTAACTGGCACCTAAACAGACTTCGATGAAGGCCACATCAGCCAAAGACATGCCACTACCACCACCACGGTCTAACCTCACAACCAAGCCAAACCAACCTATCCTCACCACCGAAGGCCACATCAGCCACGATGCCGGGCAGGAGAGGAGGAGAGGAAGTCGCGAATCCACCCACCCACGCCGGAGATCTGTCCTCTGGGACCCCTGAAAGCAGTCGCCACGCAGATACATATAATATGGATAACTTCGTGACTGCATATCATTGTATTTTAAATTCGAATATTTAAGGTTAAACATGTTTTCTCTTCGAAGCACATTGAATCCAAACAACATTAAAACCATCTAATCGCACTAGTTTCACAATTCATACGTTTGCATACCACTAATCCAAACAACGTTGATTTTATTTTCAAAGGTTATTTGTAACATCAATTATAATGGATAGATGTATAAAATATTTTTCCACGTCGATATGTGATTAAAAAAACAGTCATGCTAACATGTCCACGATACTATTGATTCATTATTTGTCCATGAAAAACTGTTCATTCTCGTTTGAGCGGATTTCGAGAACAATAACACAAATAATCAGTACGGTGGACATGTTTATGTGTACCAATTTTAATTCATATTTGTGTAAAATATTTATCCACATCGATATGTCAATGAAACTATGTCCACGCGATCATATCCACGTCCATATGTCCATATTACATTGTCAACATCTCATCATTCAAATGGATTTCTAATTAGACTTTTGATTTTTTTTTATATTTTTAAAAACAATTCTTGTTTGACACCTAAAATATGGTAAAATAGATCTTAAAATAATGAAAAAATATAATTATAATTCATTCTAACCAAAAAAATTATTTTATGTCTTTCACAATATAGAAATATATAAAACAAAATAGATGGAGGAAAATAATTATTTTCTCTCAGATATTTAATCTTTATATTGCATCCACCATTATCGTGTACAGGCGAGGTAATTTTGGATTTAATCAAAATGAAAATTGTAAAGAATACCCTAATAGTTGAAAAAACCTATTTTATAAGAATAAGTGGTGAAAGTGTGTTATACTATAAATCACTCTTTATACTACACATTTCTTAAGTTCTTATATTGTTCCAAACTAAAAAGAAAATGTATTATAGTCCTATTATTATGAACGACATTAATTTATTAGAAAAAATACGTTTGTTTTTAATCTTTATTTTAGTTATTAATCATATTGTGATTATTTTTTTGTAACGATTTTAATTTTTTGCTATAAATTATATCTTAAGAAAGTCATATATATATATATATATATATATATATATTTGCCTGAGGTTATTGTAACAATAATTGTGTTTAATATGTTTAAAATTTTAATGAATTAATAAATAAAATATTAAAATAAATATATTATTTTGGAAAAGAAACATAAAAGATGTAAAAAGTGGGTTATGTAAAAAAAAGTTGTCTTATGTTAAAAAAAAAAGAAGAAAAAAGATATATATATAATTTTACGCTGATGGACTCTGCAAAGCCACGTTGAAGTAGTAGAACGTGGTGTTTATGTCTATGGGATATTATTTTGTTGTTGTATAAATATTACATTATTTGCCCACATGGGTGTGGTCGAGTGGTAGTGGAGAGGTGGGATTGTTCCACCAACGGGAAATCCGGGTTCGATTCTCTCTCTGCACTGGTGCTCGAAACATTAATCACGACCATGTGTGGAAGTTGGCATTGGGCTTCGGCCCAGTTGAAAACCCGTGAGGAGGCTTTGTCAGTTGGGCCAACTCACTTTAGGTAATAGTCGAAAGGCGCAAAATCTTACTGGTTTGGCATGTGTTAGCCAGTCCCCATCTCTCCGGTAGAATGTTAACCGGACAGCTTAGGTTATCAAAAAAAAAAAAAAAAAAAAATATTACTTCATTTAACCAAAAGAAAGTTTTACTTTGGTTTGGCGCTCATAATGAGATGTTGCCATCCTCACTGTTGGTGCACATTCGACGGGTCTAATTTAAAGACTTCCCAAAATTTCTGTATAGTTTACTAAATAATCATTATTAAATATGTTATGGTCCTTTAAAGTAATGCCAACTATATGTATAAACTTTAGAAAATAGTTTAATATTCATGGGTGAAGGTATACGTGAGGTATGTCTAAATTCGGACAACTCGGAGTCACTAGGGAGTAATGTAGCTAGGAACATTAAATGCTGAATTACAAATTTACAAACGTACCAATATATACATCGACGTACCAATCTTCTATTTATAACAGAAATATGCCTTTAACTAAACAAAAACAGAAATATGCGTTAATTTGATGTAATTGTTTAAAAAAAACAAACATAACGTACGTCTCTATGGACTAGACTCATATCTTTCCCTATGTTAGAGGTGTTAAAATGCTCCAAAACCTGCAGACGGAGTCCATCAGTTTCGTCATGGGACGGAAATGGGTTTAAATATTTAGATCCAATAAAAAACGGATTGGCGGACTAGTCCACAAACTACTATTTTTAATTAAAAATAGTAGTTTATATAAATAAATAATTTTATATAGTTGATAAATTACATTATATTAAACATGTGGCAATCTAAAGAGTTATCTATGAGGATTTATTACTATAGTATTAAAATGGGAAAAACTCATTCTCACTCTTATTTAAATTAAAAATTGAATTATCTAATTAAATTACAAAATTAATTGTAATTTAAAGTTCATTACCCTTCTTCTTATCAAAAACACATTCCCTCAAATATGTAACATACGTTTTCCTAATTTGATTGACTCAGCTTTCAATTGAAAATTAATTGCAGACCAATTAATACATGATAGTTTATAACTATAGGAACGTAATTAAAAAGAAAAAATAAACTCATGCTCCACCCAAATATTAGTTTACATTCATTTGGTATAAAGAGTAGTCTTTATTCTCACTAGGGCACACAAATCTACCAAACATTATTACTTTCATAATAATAAAAAAAAAAGAAAAATGATTATAAGCTCCACATTTCTCCAGGTGAGCAAAGGTAAATTGTTACTTTTGCTTTTTTCTTATTTTAAAAATGTTAATTTATTATATGAGATTTCAACAAAACTAAATCAAAATTGAAAAAATAGTCTACAAGCTACTTGATCATTATGATTTTTTTATCTATGAATTTCCATCGACCGATAATTCAGAATTTGTATGTTTAATTGTTTTTTTTGTTTAACAACTTTTAATTGTTTCTTTCTGATTACAAAAAATGCATTGAAAAAAAAAACAGATTCATTTATTCTTCAACCAAATGACTATCTTATGCTTATCTTTAGCATATTATAATTTTTTTTGAAAATGTAACCTTTGAAAAAGTAGTCTACAATACAAGCTATTTGATCATTATGAATTGTTTGTCTTTGATGATATGAATTTCCATCTATCGATAACTTATAATTTTTATGTTTAATTGTTCATTTCAGATTACAAAAATGTAATGGGTAAACCAGATTTATTTTTCCTTCGACCAAAACACTATATTATGCTTTATCGATGGTATTTTAACCGTAGAGATAAATATATACATGTTACATTAGGATAAATGTACCATAGAATGTGAGATATACTTCTAGAGTCTCATTACCAATATTTGGTTATAGTTTAAAAACCTTTGAAGATAATTTTATCAATTTTAAAATTCCTAAATGTTGGATTTTTTTTCATCTTTTTAGTGAACATTGTGTATAAGATCAATATATATAACTAGTTGGTGACCACATTTCGTACGAAATTTTATATTATTGTTTACTAATATGGTTATAAAAAAATTTGACATTGACAAAACTATCATCGTTAAGTTACATTAATATAAAGCACGATAGAGCTAATCATCTAATGCTCCTTAGCTAAATACGACATGATCCAATCGTCCAACAACCTGATTTACGAACATGGATCAGTTAACTATGATAAAATCCCCTACACTAATTAGAAAACAACTCATACTTGTATGGGTTAGATGTCCATTCATTAGACATTATATACTTTTTGAAGCGTTCAACCTTTTTTTGACAGGTCCACATTCCTTTATCTCCTTTTAAATTCACCAACACAACATATTGAAATATAAACCACCTTTTAGATTGGTTCAAACCTAGCATCTATTTTCTTTCTCTCGTTTCTCGTTTCTCCGGCTAGTTATGTGGTCTTATATCTAATTTGAGCGTTATATAATATTTTAGAAGATTTTCCCTTTTTGTTGTCTTTAAGATTATAGTGAACATGTTATCTTTCCAGGATAGCGCAATCTACCTCTCGTAACAACCATTTTCACATATCCATAAACAGCTTGTGCTCATTATCCTAGCTTTAGAAAACTCCTCTAAGCATTCCTTATCCATTATGTTGGCATGCATGAATGCTTATTTTCGAGTATTGATATTTGTAATTTTGTTTGACTCTTCAAATTTGAATCACTCATTCATGAGTTTGTAGAAATCCTATAAGCTTAATTTTTTCTAAAGAACATATCCCATTTTGAATTAAACGTATGATAGATTCTAAAATTTTGTTCTGGACAACAATTAATTAGTAATTTTGTTTTATTTTTAATTGATTAATATTCAGTTTTATTATTTTTAGTAAATATTTTTTTTCCAAATATGTAGTTAGTAAATAATTGGATCTAAATGTACTTTGATACATCACATCACCAATTTTTTGAAGTAGATATTTTGATAGTTTTATTTTATGGGTTTTTTATATAAAAAATGGTGGATGCAACGGTAGACGTTGAGATGGAGGAAGGAGAAGTGAGCAAATCTAACAATATATATATATAGATTACGATTTATCTTTAAGGTGTGTAAATGATTTCTAATACTAATGGCTATGTACATTCTAATACAATGTAGAATCCGGTTCACACAAAGTAATTAAAAGAACAAAAGAGGATCAGAAAATCTCGTTTTATTAGCGATGCTCGGTGACGTACAAGATTTAGGTAATCGAAAAGTAACCAGAAAAGTTGAAAAAGCGATACTAAGAAACTAAGATGGAAATCTCGGAGCTAGGTCTCTTAGGTCTCGCGGGAAGTAGTGATCATCTTCGAATGAAGTGGTCTTGGCTATTTATAAGGTTCTGAGGCGGTCATGCTTCCTTGTTTTTCGGAGGTTGGGATAAGGAAATCATCCTTATTCTTTGGAGATAAAAATAAGGAAATCTTCCTTATTTTTCGGAGTTCGGCGCCGACTAAGGTTAGTTGGGCTTAATAGATTCGGAGGCGATTTAATGGGCCGAAACGAGTTGGGTGATCGTCAGAAAACGCCAGACCGAACTCGTTCAAAGTCGACTACACGTCATTGGGCCGAGGTGGGCCTTATGAAGGTCTGAACCTTAATGGGCCGATGTGGGCCAAATAGGTTTGTCCGGGTTAGTGCAAGTCAACGCAAGGAGTTGACCGGTTTAGACTCGGTTTATGACGGGTTTAAGGGGGGGGGGGGGGGGGTGCAAAGCTTACCTCCAACAATTAGCCCTTCCCCAGTTCGGTGAAGTGTGATTGATTATTTGAGTTCGGCGGACTTCATGAGAAGAAATGAATTCGGAGTAAACCAAGTCGAAATTGGTACGAACTGTCTTAAATTCCGAGTTGCCGAGGTGGAATATCGAATCGCTAGGGATTACAAACTGTTAGATCGGAAAAGCAATTTGCTTAAAAGATTTTGAATTACCGAATTTGGAAGGCGAATCGCTAGGGATTTCGAACATTCAAATTAAGAAATCGAATCGTGTTAATCCGTCAAATCAAGAAGGCCAATCGTTCAAGATTTTGGACCGTTAGATCTGCGCGATGGATTTCTTCTAAGCCGTCAGATTAGCGCAGAAGTCGAACGGTTCGTCTTAGCGTATTGGCGTCGCTTCAGTGTTGATTCCTCTCTATAAATAGTTGCTTCCCCTCTTCATTCTTTATCTTTGCTCCCAGAAACTAAAGGTAGCTATCTCTTTCTCGCTCTCCTTTCTCTCTCTAAATTATTTAGTCTTACAATTCCGTTAGCTCTCTTCGATCTATTTCGTATTCTCGATCTACTTTCTTGTCTCAGTGAAATATTTTGGTCATGGGGATTAGGGCCGAATCGAGCTTAGAATTCGGTTCCGATGAGAGGGACGAGAGCCCGATGATGAACACTCTGAGAGTAGCCCATCTACTCGAAGTAGGTTGACGAATGAAGATTCTGATTGTCGTGTTCTTACAGTACATCAAGGCGACGATGGTGTGAGCTCGTCTCGTCGAGCTCCGATCGAGGTTCCTTCCCTGAAGGACCACAATACTAATTCCAATTCGGGGGATGACGAACCTGATGCTGCTAGGGTTTAGCATAACTTCATGTAATAATATTTATAACCCTATGTAACTGTAAGTGCACAACGACTTAAAATAAGACAAAAATAAGACGAAAATAAGGTATTTGGATAGGACGATTTCTAGATGAATGCAAAGAAATAAAATAAGTCGCTACCAAAATAACAAGGACTTATGTTGAGTTGTCGGGCATATCTATTGGATATGATCGATTTAAAACACGTTAACAAAGCTCCTAGTAACAATGATTCTAGTAACTCCACGAACTGAACAGAATAAACGGCGTAGCCTACTTTTGTACATCCTATAGCTTTTGTCTCTGTCCGCGCAGAAAATGGTACTGTTCGCGCTGGTTCCTCTTAGTTCACGGCACTACGTAAGTATATTTTTGTATCTTACGACGCGATCCGCTCTTAAAGATGAACGATTTGGGTGTTTAGATTCAACACTTTTTGGTGGTTCTTAACACCTAAGATCATATTCTAGGCCGTAACACTAGGTTTTAACAACGATCTATATGAAAGACTTTCAGAATTCGGCTAAGTTTATCTCGTGAAGATCTTTATCGAACATAATCGATTCCCTTCAATGGAGCCCTTAAACTCAACGACGAATTACTCAAACATAATTAAAATCAAATACATAATTAAAAAATAAGCAAGAGATGGAAGAAGAAGCCTCTCGATTTTTAAGAACCAAGTCCGGAGAGAACTTCTCTACCAATCTCGAAAAAAAGTAAAGGTAAAATAATTGCAAAGACATAAACTAAGATTGCATAATTGATAATAGACTTTTGCTAGTCTTGAGACCAATTACTCAATATACAAGTAGTATAAGAGGTATCGAATCCAAAGGGTTAAGTTTCAAACACCAAGAATGCAAGGCACAAATTGAGTTAAGCAAAATATGGGAAAGTTGTTGTAGACTAATGAACCTAGCAACTTAAATGAAGCAAGAGAAATAGCAAACTAAACAAATATAATGCAAAAGATATAAGTGAATCTAAGGACGGGATAATCGAGTTTAGATGATCCAAGACCAATTCATGATGCTCAATGAACAAACAAGCTATTCCTATGCAATGACCATTAAGTGTGGTTAATTCTCTCTCAAGACATTAATCACCATGCTAATTACTAATTCAAGATCAAACTCTCATTTGTGAGTCACTAACTAGCAAGCATTAAGTGCAAACAATCAAGATCAATTAAACATACACCCTAGACAACTACTCTCATAGGCTAGGAATGCATATCTCTTGATTATCTTATCAAGACATTTCATCAAACACCTTGTGGGTGTGAAATGCCCCTTGGTCTAGATTGGCTTTCTCAAGCCTAATTTAGCATTAAGACCACTAATCAAGAAGAGAAATAGGATAACTAACCCTAAGCATCATAAATCAATTTTGGAATCATCCTAACTCTAACCCATCCTCAAACTCTAAGGACTACTCACTAATCACCATGGTTCCAACAAATCCAATAAAAGAAGAGTTAAAACCCATGATCAAGATGATTAGATGATTAGAAAGTAGAAGATAAATAGATGGATTCAAGAAAACAATACTCAAAATTGCATAAATCAAAAGGATCAATCTCTTACAAATCACTCTTCGAGAGGGTTTTTGCTTAAAAAAAGACTTAGCCCATAAAAATTAGGTTTTTGGGCTTAAATAGTGATGAACCGTGTCGACCCGGGACAAACCGGGTACCGACCCAGTTGAAATGGGTAAAATTGTTCAGAGGGTCAATACCGATGTCACTCATCGGTACAACACCTCGGTATTGAACATGGGTTTGTGTACCGATGAGGGATACCGATCCGTGACGTCGGTACTAAGGTGAAACGCCTTGTGCTCCTTTGATGAATACCGATGTCACTCCTCGGTACCACATGTCGGTACTTAGGGATTTCCCCCTGTTTCAATACCGACTTGTTGTACCGACTTGTGACGTCGGTTTTGCTGCTTTGTTGAATTTGGAGAAGTGGTACCGAGGTGTTGCACCGAGCTGTGACCTCGGTACAATCCCCTGAAGCTGCGATACCGACGTCACTCCTCGGTGTTGCACGTCAGTACTGGGGTTGTTTTTCTCCGGACTCCATACCGATCAGTCATACCGATATGTGACATCGGTATGACCCTTCCGCCTTCAATACCGATGAGCTAATACCGACGTGTGACATCGGTATAGCCTCTCGGGGGTTCATTCCATGACTTCTTCCAAACATCTTCACTCCGCGGGTCTCAAATCTCCTCCGAAGCACCTAAAACACGATCCAAAACATGCAAGGACTCTCTAGGACCTAATGTGGACATACTAAACTCCTAAGATGACTAAAATGCTAAAGAGATATCATGAACTATACGTAAATGACTCGAAACCTAAATGAAATGGATGCTAGAATGATGCAAAATATGATGATATCAACATTATAAAGAACATAATAGAAAATAGTGTGCAAGAGAAATCTATATCTACCTAAACAAAGAACGAAGAACAAAGAACAAAGAAAATAAAAACCCTAGAAATCGTGATGGTGGCTCCCAAAGGGACACCCAACTGGGGCACAATGAGGCACACAAAATAAGGTCTGATAAACTACATATTTATAGGTCTTCCACTCTTGTTTTAGTCGTCTTTAGGGTTTTCTTGAAGAGAAAACGAAGTAGGCTTGAATCGGGCTTCGAACGAGCTGATTTTGGGCTGTATTTGGCTGGCCGCGTGTGTGTGGGCTTGACCCGCGGCCAAAGGTGGTTCCTGTACCCGCAGTGGTTGGCCTATGAATTTGAAACTTCAATTCTTCTCTTGCTTCTTTCGCGAGACTATATAACATGCTTTCACTCAATTGGATGTATCTTGAGATCTAACCGTTGGATTTTTTTGAAACCAACTAGTACGAAAGGTGATTCTCCCTTCTATCATTTATCCAAAGTTGGGAGTGATCAGACGGTGATAAGGTCTCCATCAAATGTCAAAATTGTCCAAAATCTGGGTTTTCTCCAATTTGCGTCGTTTTGCCTAAGGAACCTGAAAAGAGTTTTGAAACTAAAAATATGCAAAAACTACGATAAAAACATGTAAAACCAAGTGAAACACTTATTAAAGTCTTCTAAAATAGATAGTAAAACGGGTAAAAATATATTGTTATCACACCCCCATACTTAAACTTTGTTTGTCCTCAAACAAAACAAAACCAAAGCCCGAAAAGATCAAACATAAATCATATGGAACTAGAAATCTCGGAGACCGTCATTCTAAACCATTACCACCGAACTACATGAATCGCAATCTAGCCTAGAAAATTCTCACCATAAGTTTCTGTAACACTAGTCCACGGTATCCGTCATACGAAATATAAACTTTCAAAATCCAAAATTCATGTCAACTAGCTCTCTAAATTCATTAAGTGCAAATGTGAACTTCTCATCAAAAAGATCAAACCAAGACAATCGAGGCTAGGTATCAAAGGCATTTAGAGGTGAGGTTAAAAGTGTTTCGGGTTACCATAATTTCACCGGAGGGTGCAAGATATTATGCAAAACATCAAGAGAGGATATACCTATTGAGAACCACAGTTTCTAGTCACATCTTCTTGCGAAAAAATGTTGCACTTCCTCTTTTCTCCAAAAACAGAAGTTTTCTGTCATTCCCCCAAACTTAAAATTTTCTATGGGCTCGGAATGACAAACTTCTCATAAACGAACCATGGATGCCTAGAATAGTTTTAGGCTCTAGTTTTCTTTCCCTTTCAATTATTTTCGATTTTTTTTTTGTTCGAAAGGGAGAATCGTCTTTTAATAAATAGAGTCTTAGGGACACACAAATTTACCATGATTTTGAGCTTTCCAAGGCATAACCAAGCTCTCGTATTTGTTGAATTCACCTCCACCGATCACGTATAGTCTCCATCTGTAGTGACTAGAAACTGTGTCGTTTCTCCCTCTCCGGCGTTTTTGCACATATTTGTACATAGGACACAAAGAAAGATGCATGAGGTCTGAAAAATGGTTAAGTTTTGGGTGGGGTACCAACTTAAGATGAGCTAGCCATTCATGTACGACAAAGAGTGGTAAAAAGGTAAACGAACGTCCTGAATGTATGATTCGTTATCTTTTCCTAAACCTATGATGAGAAAATTAAGTCAAGTTAAAGTCCAAATATAATAGAGCTAGTATATTCCATCATAAAGAATCTCTACGATCTAAGTTCCTCTAGGGATTTCACATTAATAGAAAATCTAGCTACCGCCTAGCGTAGAACTAAATTATGAAAGAGCATGTTACTAGAAAATGGCGTATAAGCACACTGGTCGGTTATTGCCATTGATTTGTTTTTATCATTCCCTCAAAACGTATTCCTACTTTTTATTGAAAAATTTGAAAAATGCAAAATGCAAATTTTTTAAAAGAAAACTTGAAAAATGCAAAATGCAAAGACTCATGAAAGAAAAGGTGATTAGTAAGGGATGCAATCCTCCCCCAGACTTAAATTATACTGTCCCCAGTGTGAAATAAATCGAGCAAAGACAAGAAATAGATGTATGTAATAATTAAAAAAGTTTAAGAGAAAAAGAAAACTTACCTCGAGCTGGTGGGGAATGGATGTGTGAATGGATTGGTGATGGATGGGGGATGGTAGTTGGTGCTGTGGTGATGGGGAATGGGTGTGGGGATGGTCGGGAACAGATGGGGATGGTCGGAAACAGATGGGGATCGATTGGGGATCAAAGTGAAACGACCACGATCGATAGAAGGCAGGCCGCATGTCGAAGGGACTTGACCGCGACCGAGTGGTGCTTCGCCGCAGATCGAGAGGACGCAGGCGCGGTCGAAGGAGGCTTGGCTGCAGGTATAGATGACGCAGGCTCGGTCAAGGGACATCTCGCCGCGGGTCGAAGGGATGCAGTCGTGGCCATGCTCTTTTGCGGCCAAAGTGATTTTTGCTCGGTTCGTGATGAGACGAGCAGTCTTGAACCGAGATCCTATTTTTTTATCTTTTTGTTTTTTGATTTTTTTTGGGTTTTTTGAATTTTATGAAAGCCTGAAACTAAGAAAAAGCAAGCGTTATAGAAAATTAAAAGAAAAACGTACCCAAAAATGGGTTGCCTCTCATTGAACGCTTTTGTTTTACGTCAGTTAGCTCGACGTTTGTGGCGAGATGAGCTTAGTCGAAGAAGGATCCTTTTCTAAGACGGTAAGCTTGAGGTCGTGAGTTAATAAAAGAATCATCTCGGTAATAAACATGCTCTCAAACATCCTTGAGAGTAGTTAGTCGATCGGTAACTTGCACCGATTAGAGAGAAAATCGTTCTCGCATCGGAGTTTCAAAAATCTGAAAAATAGAAAAAAAACCAAAAATAAAAAATAAAAAATAAAAAGTTGTCTTAGAGTCGATTTACTAACCTCTGAGATTGTGTAGGTGAAGACGATTGGATTCCCCGAAAACAGCGCCAAAAACTTGATGCTACTAGGGTTTAGTATAGCTTCATGTAATAATATTTATAACCATAGGTAACTGCAAGTGCACAGTAATGCGATGTAGTACTTAAGGTATCAATCCACATGGAATCCTCACTCACCTACAGAACCTTAGAACCAAAATTAGTAAGGAAGTTTAAGACAAAAATAAGGTTTTTGGATAGGTTGTCACGATTTCTAGATGAATGCAAAGAAAGAAAATAAGACGCTACTAAAATAACAAGGACTTATGCTGAGTTGTCGGGCATACCTATTGGATATGATCGATTCAAAACACGGTAACAAAGCTCCTAGTAACAATGATTCTAGTAACTTCACGAACTAAACAGAATAAACGGTGTAGCCTACTTTCATACATCCTACACACCAACAATCTATATACTCGACCAATAGCTTTCGTCTCGGGCCGTGCAGAAAATTTTGTTGTTCTCGCTAGTTCTTCTTAGTTCACGGCACTCCGTAAGTATATTTTTGTATCTTACGTCGCGACACGCTCTTATAGATGAACGATTCGGGTATTTAGATTCAGCACTTTTTGGTGGTTATTAACACCTACGATCAGATTCTAGGCCGTCACACTAGATTTTAACAACGATCTATAGGAAAGTGTTCTAGAATTCGGCTAAGTTTATCTCGTGAAGATCCTTATCGAACATAGTCGATTCCCTTCGATGGAACCCTTATGCTCATCGACGAGTTACTCAAACATAATTAAAAGCGAAGACATAATTAAACAATATACAAGAGATGGAAGAAAAAGCCTCTTAAGTAAGTCCGGAGAGAAGTTCTCTACCAATCTCAAAAACAAAAGTAAAGGTAAGACAATTGCAAAGACATAAACTAAGATTGCATAATAGAAAAAGGGTTCAAGAGAAATCTATATCTCCCTAAACAAAGAACGAAGAACAAAGAAAATAAAAACCCTAGAAATCGTGATGGTGGCTCCCAAAGGAACACCAAGTGGGGCACAATGAGGCACACAAAATAAGTACTGATAAACTACATATTTATAGGTATTCAACTCTTGCTTTAGTCGTCCTTAGGGTTTTCTTGAAGAGAAAACAAAGTGGGCTTGAACCGGGCTTCGAACGAGATGATTTTGGGCCTTTTTTGGCTAGCCGTGTGTGCGTGGGCTGGACCCGCGGCCAAAGGTAGTTTCGCCATGGCTGGATAGCATTGATCCACAGCCAGGAGTGTCTTTGCCGTGGTCATAGGTCCTGGACCCGCTATGGTTGGCGTATGAGGTTAAAACTTGATAGTGGATAATTGTGTAAATCCAAACCAATTACACAAATGCTATCATTGTAGCACTTGGGGATCAATCCAAGGATGCACAAGAACAACACACTAGGAATGCAAGAAATGACTTAAGCTAAACGAACAAATGTGGTTTTGGTTTCTAAACAACCTAAATGATTCAAATCAAAAGCAAGAACACAATTAAACAAATGCTAAACAAGATTAATAAGATGATAAAAGGTGAATTCAAGGATAAGGTAATTGAGATAAGGCAATCCAATGGCTAATTAATGATGTCCAATGTTTAATGAAGACTAATCCCTAGGCAAAGATCACTAATCTTAACTAATCCTCTCTCAAGGCATTAATTACTTTGCTAATTACTAATTCAATATCAAATTCTCATTTGTGAATCACTAATTAGCAAGCCTTAAGTATATCATTCAAGATCAACCAAATAATCATTCTAGACAACTAATCACTTTGGCTAGAAATGAATATCTCTTGAAAATTTCATCAAGGCATTTCATCGAACACCTTGTGTGCATGAAATGCCTTTTGATCTAAATCTACTTTTTTAAGCTAGATCTAGCTTTAAAACCACTAATCAAGAAAGAAAATCATATAATCTAATCCTAGACATCATTAATCATAAATCAAATTACCCTAAATCTACAAAATCCTCAAATCCTAAAAGATTACTCACTAATCATGAAGAACACACCAAATCTTGTGAAAGAGGTGATGTTAATCATGATTATAGATTAGGAAGATGAAAGATTAAAGAAAGAAGACAAGAATTAAAACCAAACTTTCATTAATCAAAAAGATCCTTGGGAAAAATCCCAAAAATCCCAAAAATCCCAAAAACCCTTAAAAGAAAGTTCTTTGTTCTTGAGAGAAAAAGAGAAAGAAATAGAGAGAAAATGCATAAAAAGGGAGATAGATCTAAAAATGGGTTTCAACAATATTTAAAAGGTGTTTCTTGAGCTGGGTCGGACCGGGTCATCCCGGGACAAACCGGGTATTGACCCGGCCGAAATTTGGATTTTTTGGTCGAAAGTTTTCTCGGCGAGGCGGATACGCCTTCAGTGAATCGGCCATACCTCATGAACCTGACTTCCAAATGACCTGAAATCACCTCCAGAAGACTGCTAACTCATTCCTACAACTTCTATAAAGAACGCAGAAGCTGAATCGGAGTGGAAACCCTTCGTCTGGGTTGATCTTTCAGACGTCGTATTTGGAGCAGAACTCGTTTGGATGCCAGACAGACATATCCTTGCTATATTTGCCATATCTCTTGAACGGCTGATCTGAATGACATGAAAGCCACTAAACGAAATTTAGCTCGATTGTCTATGACTTTTATCAAGACCTCAGATTAAACTGGGCACGGGAAGGTCTTCATTTGGCCTGATCTTTGAGTCACTTCGGCTGATGCTGTAACTTGGATGTGTGAATGCTGCTGTGTTGGACCGTGTGGCTTCTGGACGGTTGAGATAATGTCTTCGGGCCGGTTAAGATTCCTGTGCTGGGACCGGATGGATTAGACTGGATGGAAGGCCCGCGGTGTGGTTGGTCGGTCCAAGGCACTAGTTTCTCGACCAGGCGGATATGTCTTCCTTAAAACCATAATAACTCCCTAACCAGATGTCCGAATGATCTGATTCCAACTCCTCTGGACAGATAACTCACTCCTATGAAACTTCCATGAAGGTTGTGAAAGCTGATTCAGACCGGAGGGCCTCCGTACGGCCACATTGGTCCGGCGTCTTGGATGGACTTTGCATTCTACTTCGGCCCATTTCTCCAAATATAGCCAAACTGCCTCCAATCACCTAGAAAGTACTCCAAAACATGCAAGAACTCACTAGACCTAATGCAAATGTCCTAATCTCTAAATGATACCTAAATGCAAGACAAAACCATGATTATGTATGTAAATGACACAAAGCTCTAAGTGAAATGTATGCTAAAACATGCAATATATGAGTATATCAATTCCCCCAAACTTAAATCTTTACTAGTCCTCAAGCAAACAAGAATAAAGAAAGGGAGAAGACTAAAAATGGGAGCTCAAATCCAAAAGTGCCATAAAAAGAATCCAAGCTCAATGTCCAAGTTGCAAACTTCTTGATGCGATCAAACAAACTTACTCAAAAGTGATTAGCCATACTTGTCCTTGCATGACTTACATTCGAACCTCAACCTACACAAACTTTCATATCTTCCAACCTCTTGACATTGATTAAGTGTAATAGGCGTGAATCATGTTTATGCAAGATCAAATGAATTCGTTTGGCTAAGGGTTAGGTTATGAGATGAAGATGATCTCATTATCATGCATGGGTAATCAAGTACAAGGATCTCTCATGGAAAGAGCAAACTTTAGCAAAATGCTAAAGGTAAAAGGCAACCTATGTATACAAGGGAGAATTCTCATCTACCCAAATGCCTAGAGTGTCTATAACCTAAAGCCTTCTAAACCGTTTGTGCCCACATCCTAAGCTACCCTTTTCATCTTAAGGCATTTGCCTTCTTAAACCCACACATGCTTCTTGTCATTTCACTTCACCTTCTTCTCATTCGGGGATCAACTTCTTCTTCCTTGTTCTCATGGTTTGGTGCTTCTTTGTTGTGACTTAGCTCTCATTTTTCTTCATTTTTGTTCACGCTTCTTTTTCTTCTTTGATGCTTTGGCCTTTTCGGCTTTCTTCTTTTTCTTTGGATCTCTTGAGGCTATCTTATTCTTAGAGCTAGTCTTATAATTTTGCACCAACCAATCTATAAATTCGATCCCCTTTTCCCTTCTTCTTATTCATCTTTCCCATTTCACAATCTATTCCAAACACATCCGTTCACCAAATTTCCAAACCGTTCCCCCAAACTTAAACCAAGAACCGCCAACCTATCTAGCCTATACCTAGATTAACTCTGTGATGATGGAGCTAAATCTACACGAGAATTCCTCCTTGTCGCCCTAAACCTAACACTTTTTGCCAAGTTTGCTCGAAAGAAGGCCTCACCAATCACACACGAATATCAGTGGCTAGAAAGAAGGTTGAGGTTAGGATAGGGGAAACCATTCCAATGATGGGATATGGCTACTTGGATAAACAAGAGTGGTGAAAGGGAAAAGATTATCCAAGTATGTATGAAGTGATCCACAAATTCATTCAAAAATGCATAAACACAATATTTACAAGTCAAAATTAAGGTTATCACTTAGATGGGGTTGAATTCAAGTCAAGGTTTGCTTCAATCAAGGCAAGAATAATAAGACATGAAATCAAGGCATGATTCGTTCTTAATTTCTACACGAGATCAAAGCATCAAGTAACTAGCAACAATGACATTGGACTAAGCTCTTAATATGATACTTTACAAGGACAAATCTATCATTGCTCCTAATGCTCATGCAAAGCTACCTTATATGCTATGCATCTAGACTCAATCCTATATGGAATGCACAAAAGTTCAAAATTTTTTTCAAAATTATTGAAAATGCATGATATGCATGAGACTCAAGATGCAAAATGCAAAATAAGATCACAAAACACAAAGTTAGATAACACATAGACTCTCCCCCAAACTTAAATTACACAGTCCCTTGTGTAAGAAAAGCTTAAGAGAGAGCTAAACAATGCATGAAAGAAGGAAAGAAGATATGATTCTAAATGCTATGTGCAAAGTTTGGAGTATTACCTTGAAAATGAATGGAGGGAACGAGAGTGATCACCTCAATCCTACACACCTTTCTCCTTAAGTCCACGACCATTAGACCATCAAGAACCTAATCACAATAAGCAAACCCATCAAAAAGAACAAGAAAACATAGAAAGGCATAGAAAGAAAGTATGTACATGGATAAGCTTGGGGTGTCTCCCAAGAGCACTTTGTTTAAAGTCACTAATTTTGACTTTGGTTACCCTTTTAGGCGGGTGAGAGGGGAGTGTAAGAACTCCATGGTGGATCCTTGAGTTCAAGTTTTAGCACCTTGCTCATGACTTCCTCAAGACCGGCTTCCCCTTTCTCTTTGAGCTCGGGTGTGAGGATCGCCTTGACCGAGGCAAAAAGTTTGGGCCGTCCCTTGCAATTGATCTTGTGCTCCATCACTCCATCCTTGTACTTCCAAGGAGTGAGAGTCGTGATGGAGGGCTTGTCTAGCACGGACTTTGACCCATCAAGCTTGCTTGGTTCGTTTTTCATCTTAGCCTTGGTCCTTGTTCTCTTCTTTGTAACCTCGCTACTTTCAACCTCAAATTCCATTGTTGTGTGGAAGAGGGATGCTAAACAATCTCCATCCAATGCATGAGCTTCTTCACCATTACCATAACCAAAAGCTATTTCTCCATAAGATCCATTCTTCTCAAAACTAGCCTTTGGGGGTGAAACCACCTCCATTGTTGCACAACTACCCACACGCTCACTACAAGAAAAACAGTTTTTGTGACTACCATTTGCGACTACTTTTTAGTCACAAAAAGGGACAATATTGTGACTGATTTGCGACTAATAAGCGACTACCCATAAAGCAGATGCACAATAGTCCCAAATTACTGACTAAAAAAATTAGTCAGAAAAGAGTCGCTTATTTGCGACTGTTTAAGGACTTGCAAAAGTAGTCCCAAATTTGTGACTGGTTTGCTTCGGTTTAGAACCTCCACTTGATTTTTTTTTTAATAAACATCAAATAATATACAAAAAACAAAATTCAATGCTTACAATTTTTTAAAATATTATAATTTTATAAACCTAAATTATAAACCCTAAACCTCTAACCCTTAAACATAAACTCTAAATCTTAAATTGTAAAATATAAAACTTAAATCATAAACCTATAACCCTTAATCATAAACCTCTAACCATTAATCATAAACTCTAAATCTTAAATCATAAACCTCTAACCCTTAATCATAAACTCTAAATCTAAAACCCAGTTTTTGTGACTAATTTGATACTAATTTGCGACTAATTTTAAATAGTACTCACAAAATAGTCCCAAATTTAGGACTAATTTGCAACTCCACTTGATTTTTTTTAGAAATCAATAAATTCTAAACTCAAACCACAAACCCTTAACCCTAAACCCTAAAACTATAAACCTTAATCATAAACTTGATCTAAATCTTAAATTGTAAAATAGATCTTACAAATAAACATCAAATAATATACAAAAAATTCAACACTTACATTTTTTTAAATATAATTATTTTATAAATCCTAAATTCTAAACCCTAAACCTCTAACCCTTAATCATAAACTCTAAATATTAAATTTTAAAATATAAATCTTAAATCATAAACCTCTAACCCTTAATCATAAACCTCTAACCCTTAATCATAAACTTTAAATCTTAAATCATAAACCTCTAACCCTTAATCATAAACCTCTAACCCTTAATCATAAACTCTAAATCTAAAACCCAATTTTTGTGACTAATTTGGGACTAATTTGCGACTAAATTTCAATAGTAGTCACAAAATAGTCCCAAATTTGGGATTAATTTGCAACTCCATTCGATTTTTTATTTAGAAAACAATAAATTCTAAACCCAAACCACAAACCCTTAACCCTAAACCCTAAACCTCTAACACTTACTCATAAACTTGATTTAAATATTAAATTGTAAACTAGATCTTACAAATAAACATCAAATAATATACAAAAAACCAACACTTACAATTTTTTTAAAAATAATCATTTTAAAAATCCTAAATTATAAACCCTAAACCTCTAACCCTTAATCATAAACTCTAAATCTTAAATTGTAAAATATATATTACACATAAACATCAAATAATATACAAAAAATATAACACTTACAAAAATTTCAATATAATCATAACATGAACTAAGTGTTACATGTGTTTTATAAAGAATGATTTTGAAAAATAGAAATTTTCTCAAAATTTATTTATTTTTAAGTTTTAACATATTTTTGAACATTTATATACACATAATTATTGTAAAGTGATATTCAAACCTTATAGGATCTTAAAGTTTAGGGTTTAGGGTAAAGATTTTTGATTATACTCATAACACGTATAAATAGTCACAAAATAGTCCCAAACTTGAGATTAATTTGCAACTTTAGTTCATTTTTTAATAATAGTCACAAAATAGTCTTTAATTTGCGACTAATTTGCGACAAAATGTCAAAATAATGAAAGATTCTCATTGGCTACTTCATTGAGACGAGGATTGAGATATGCACCGTTGATTGGTTTAATCCAAAGGACCAAATTTTTTTTTTTTTTTAATGAGTTAATCTCTCTCTCTCTCTCTCTCCTTCTGCGATTCTTCTTCTTCCTTCCTTCATCCTTCTCTTCGACAAATCCTTCTCTCCTTTCTCACTCTTTTTGTTTTCCAGATCCAGGTTCATCAATAGGAATGGAATCGACGACAAAGAGAAAGAGAGGAAGGATGACCGGCGGCGAGCGCTCATCGGCGAGGACTCATCGGCGAGGGCTCATCGGTGAGGGCTAGAGCTTGGAGTCGACGACAAAGAGAAAGAGATCTGCTCATCGGCGAGGGCTCACCAGCGAGGACTCACTGGCGGCGATGGCTCACCGGCGGCGATGGCTCACCGGCGGCGAGGAGGAGACCGACGGGCTCATCGGTGAGGGCTCACCGGCGGCAAGAGGAGACCGAAGGGTTTCCATCGTTTTTTTTTTCTTTTTTGTAATTATTTAATTAATGAAAATATATATATATATTTTTTTTGGAAAAATTAATTAAATTTATAAAAATATTTTGTTTTGTATTTTGTTTTTTGTCTTTTTTTTAATTTTTTTTTTACAATTAGTCGCAAAATCAGTCTTTAAATTATGACTGATATGTTAGTCACATATTAGTCGCAAAAGAGCAACTGTTTTGCGGCCATTCAATTTAGCGACCAAATATTAGCGACTAATTTTTTTAGTCTCAAAATAGTCGCAAATGAGTCATTTGCGACTATTTTGGGACTATTTTGGTAGTCACAAAAACTGTGTTTTCTTGTAGTGGCTCAACTCTTGGAGCTTCAACCTCATCATCCTTGCGAACCATCACCTCTTTAGCATCGACCTTGGAACCATAGAGAAGGGTGGATATCTCATCAATTGCCTTTTCATGCTCATCAATTGTCATTAATACCACGGCTTGTTCCTCAACCTTCTCCTTGCTAGCAACCATCAATTCTTTATATTTAGAGCCGTGGAGGACTTCCTCATTCTCTATTAGAGACTCTTCATTCTCATCAATCAAATGCTCCTCCACTTGGCTCCCATTACTTATTCCTTCGTGATTATCCATGTGTTTACTAAAAAGGGAACGTCCTTGAGCATTTTGATGATCTAGATGCATGATCTTAGAAGATAGGGCTCCAACCTTTCGGTGTATATCATCATAAGAGCAATCAACCTTGTCATGAATCTCGGCCACCATCTTATTCAACTCATTTGCTCTATTAGCTTGCCCGGTTAGGAGTTGTTGAAGCATGCCTTTCATTTCAAGGTCTTGTTGTATACCCAAATCCACATTATCCTCCTCAAACCGTGTAGTGGGATCAAAATCTCCATCAAAGTGAGCGGATTTTAGAGAGGCATTGATGAGCTTGTCTACCAATGTGGATTGCTTGTCCACTCTTTCGTTTAGAGCCTTCATTTCCTTAGTTCTCATTTGCTGCTCATTATCACTCGTGGTCCTTGTAACCCGAGCATACTCATCACCATAGTTATCTTCGCTTTGGGAAAAGTTCTCCACTAGTAGCTCTCCTTGTTCCACGGTGAGGTTAGTAAAACGCCCATTGCTAGCCCCATCCAAGGTCAATTTGTTTTCTTGATCAACTCCCAAATAGAAGATGCTAAGGATGGCTTCCTTCTTGAACCCGTGATGGAGACAATCTCGAGTATATCCTTTAAGTCTTCCCCATGCCTTATGAAAGCTTTCATGCATGCTTTGCTTGAAATTCGAGATGTCCCTTCTAGTTTGGACCGTTCTTTGTGTGGGGTAGAACTTATTAAGGAAGATCTCTTTGCAATCATCCCAAGACTTCACCAAGTGAGAAGGTAATGCTCTCTCCCATTGGCTTGCTTTTTCTTTAAGAGAAAACGGAAACAAGATGAGCTTGATATTCCCGTGGGGCACTTCGCCAATCCTAAACGTGTCACACAACCTCTCAAAGGAGTACAAATGATCATAAGGGTTCTCCACTTCCATCCCCAAGAACCTAGACTCTTGAATCAACCTAACCAAGCTTGCTTTGATATCATAGGCCTTGGCTTCAATTGGAGGAGGGTGGATTCCATATCTCGATCCACGACAAAAAGGAGAGTCAAAACTTCCAACCGTTGGCTTGTCCTTTGGAGTTTGGGTCGGACTTGATGCCAATACTTGAGGTCGTGGCATTTCTTGAGGTTTTGGAGCTTGAAGAATGCTTCTTTGGTCGTCCATCTCCAACACTTCAAATGGTATTGTCTTTCCATTTCTCTTCTTTTGAACTTGATACCTTTGAAAGCTCAAAATAATCAAGGAAGACAAGTTAGTAATGATGAACAAGAGAAAATTCATCATCTTAACAAGATGCATACTCTTAGTGATATGCATTAACATAGTAAAAATAAAAGTTTAGTATCAAGCAAAATCTAAATCATAATGGTTATTGCTATTGCCTCCCCGGCAACGGCGCCAAATTGATAGTGGATAATTGTGTGTATCCAAACCAATTACCCAAATGATATCGTTGTAGCACTTGGGGATCAATCCAATGAGGCACAAGAAGAACACAAGTAAACAAATGCTAAACAAGATTAATAAGATGATAAAAGGCGAATTCAAGGATAATGTAATTGAGATAAGGCAATCCAATGGCTAATTAATGATATCCAATGTTTAATGAAGACTAATCCCTAGGCAAAGATCACTAATCTTAACTAATCCCTCTCAAGGCATTAATTACTTTACTAATTACTAATTCAAGATCAAATTCTCATTTGTGAAACACTAATTAGCAAGCCTTAAGTTTATCATTCAAGATCAACAAAATAATCACTCTAGACAACTAATCCCTTAGGCTAGAAATGAATATCTCTTGAAAAGTTCATCAAGGCATTTCATCGAACACCTTGTGTGCATGAAATGCCTTTTGATCTAAATCCACTTTCTCAAGCTAGATCTAGCTTTAAAACCACTAATCAAGAAGATAAATCATATAATCTAATCCTAGACATCATTAATCATCCATCAAATTACCCTAAATCTACCAAATCCTCAAATCCTAAAAGATTACTCACTAATCATGAAGAACACACCAAATCTTGTGAAAGAGGTGATGTTAATCATGATTAGAGATTAGGAAGATGAAAGATTAAAGAAAGAAGACAAGAATTAAAACCAAACTTTCATTAATCAAAAAGATCATTGGGAAAAATCTCAAAAACCCTAAAAAGAGAGTTATTTGTTCTTGAGAGAAAAAGAGAGAGAAAAAGGGAGAAAATCATAAAAAGGGAGATAGATCTAAAAATGGGTTTCAACAATATTTAAAAGGTGTTTCTTGAGTTGGGTCGGACCGGGTCAACCCGGGATAAACCGGGTATTGACCCGGCCGAAATTTGGATTTTTGGTCGAAAGTTTTCTCGGCCAGGCGGATACGCCTTCAGTGAATCGTCCACAACTCCTGAACCTGACATCCAAATGACCTCAAATTACCTCCAGAAGACTTCTAACTCCTTCTTCTACAACCTATATGAAGAACACAGAAGCTTAATCGGAGTGTAATCCATTCGTCTGGGTTGATCTTTCAGACGTCGTATTTGGAGAATAACTCGTTTGGATGCCATACAGACATGTCCTTTCTATATTTGCCATATCTCTTGAACGGCGGATCTGAATGACATGAAACGTCCACTAAACCAAAGGTATCTCGATTGGCTATGACTTTCATCAAGACCTCATATTAAATTGGGCACGGGAAGGTCTTCATTTGGCCTGATCTTTGAGTCATTTCGGCTGATGCTGTAACTTGGATGTGTGAATGCTGCTGTGTTGGGCCGTGTGGCTTCTGGACGGTTGAGATAATGTATTCGGGCTGGTTAAGATTCCTGTGCTGGGACCGGATGGATCAGACTGGATGGAAGTGTTGTTAGCTTGAAATAACTTAGAGACTAAGTCAAGTATATTTAGGAGTTATCTAGATATACATGTCTAAGATTTGGGAGTTATCCAATGTGTTTTAGTTTCCTATTAGGATTAGGAATTATCAAGTCTTATATAAGGAGGTGATAAGATGTGGCACAACTCATGTGCTTGAGAACTTAAGGTTTTGAGTAATTTTCCTTAAGCAAATAAGAGAGTTATTCTTATTAATTTTTTGAGTTCGTGGTATCGACATTCTTTATTTGGTATCAGAGCTAAGATCAAACAAAATACTAGAAGCTTGAGAGAACACGACGTCCTCATGGGTGACACGAAGGACGACATGGCTGAGACAAAACCTAAGGAGAACAGACCCTCATCCATCCAATATCCTATGCTAACTAACTCAAATTACACTGTGTGGTCTATGCGAATGAAGATTGCGTTAAAGGTGAATAAAGTATGGGAAACCATAGACCCTGGAATCGCACATGAAGATAAAAACAACATGGCCATTGCCTTACTGTTTCAATCAATACCCGAAGCTCTAGTTCTACAAGTAGGAGATCTCGACACTTCAAAGGTGGTTTGGGAAGCAATAAAGGCAAGACATGTTGGAGCTGAGAGGGTAAAAGAAAGATTGACTAAAAACTCTGATGGCCGAGTTAGATAGGATCAAGATGAAGGAAGAAGACTCGATCGATGCATTCGTTGGTAAACTCTCTGAAATTTCTTCCAAATCAGCATCTCTCGGGGAAGTCATTGAGGAACCAAAGCTTGTGAAGAAATTCTTAAAGAGCTTACCGAGGAAACGATACATACACATAGTAGCACCACTCGAACAAGTTCTTGATCTAAAAACCACTAGCTTTGAGGATATAGTTGGACGATTAAACGCCTATGAAGAGAGGATCAGTGACGAAGAAGAAGAGCAACAAGATAATCAAGGAAAATTAATGTATGCTAACTCTGACTCACATGAAAATTACAGTAGTAGAGGACGAGGAAGAGGGAGAAGCCGAGGAAGAGGTAGAGGAAGAGGCCGTGGAAGAAACTATTACCAAAACTCGTATGGTGATCAAGGACGAGATGCGTCTCACATCCAGTATTATCGATGTGACAAATACGGTCACTATACCTCAGATTGTCCCGATAGACTGCTTAAGTTACAAGAAACTATTGAGAAAAGGGACGAAGAAGAGACTCAAACGGCTGATGAATTGATGATGCATGAGGTGTTGTATCTGAATGAGCAGAAGGTAAAGCCGGGTACCTTCGAAAGCAGTCTAGACACGAGTAATGTGTGGTATCTAGACAATGGAGCCAGCAATCATATGAGTGGAAACCGATCGTTCTTCTTCGACCTTGATGAGAATATTACGGGAAATGTAAAATTTGGAGATGACTCCCGCATAGACATAAGAGGAAAATGGTCCATACAGTTTAAATTTAATAATGGTGTGAAGAAGGTTCTAAACGATGTCTACTTCATTCCGGACCTAAGAAGCAACATTATAAGCCACATAGGCAGGTTGTGAAGGGCGAATGAAAGGAGAACTACTCAAGCTATTTGATTGAAACTCCAATCTTCTCGTGGAAATTCCTAGGTCCAAGAACCGGTTGTACAAGGTGATTTTGGAAGTAGACAACATAAATTGTTTGCAGTTAATGGAATTAACTGAGTCAAGCAAGTGGCACGCATGATTGGGGCATGTGAATCTCGAGACTATGAGAGTGATGGTGAACAAGGGACTTGTGAAAGGCATACCAAGAATGACAATCGAAAAGGAGAAGTGTGTATCATGCTTACGTGGAAAACAGACTCAATCACCATTCCCACAAGCAACGTCATACAGAGCATCTCAAGTCCTTGAACTTGTACATGGAGACTTGTGTGGACCTATTACACCCTCCACACCAGCGCATAAGAGTTACATATTTGTCCTTGTAGATGACTAATCCCGTTACATGTGGACAATTTTACTAAAAGAAAAGAGTGAAGCATTTGAGAAGTTTAAAGGTTTCAAGAGAATAGTAGAGCAAGAGACAAGAGCCAAAATTGAAACACTTCGTACAGATAGAGGAGGAGAGTTCATGTCTCAAGATTTCCAAGTTTTTCGCGAAAAACATGGTATCAAGAGATATCTAACAGCAGCTTACTCTCCTCAGCAAAATGGGGTTGTTGAACGAAGAAACATAAAATTACTTGAGATGACGAGAAGCATCCTGAAACACATGAACATACCAAACTATTTGTGGGGCGAAGCTGTAAGACATTCCACTTACCTGATCAATAGAGTGGCGACGAGGTCACTTACTGTCCAAACACCATATGAAGTATTCAAAGGAAGGAAACCAAATCTCGAACATCTTCGAGTATTTGGTTGTGTTAGTTATGTCAGAACAGAGGCAGCTGGAAGAAAAAAACTGGACGACAGATCAAGAACGTTGGTTCATCTAGGGATAGAACCAGGTTCCAAAACTTATCTATTATTTGACCCAACACATCAAAAAATCGGCATTAGCAGAGATGCAGTCTTTGATGAATCTAAGAGCTGGAAGTGGGATGGTCAAGGAATTGACAACACAAAGGAATCAGGAACGTTTACAGTAAGCTTGGGAGGTTTCGGTAACGACGGTACCATTGAAAATGGTCAAAACAGTCTCGAAGAAGAAACAGAGGAGAATCGTGACTATGATGTTGAGGATAGCATAGAGGAACAAGATGATGAGGAACAAGATCCTGATCAGCTGCCTTTACGACGAACAACAAGAGTAAGCCATAGACCTAGTTATTTGGATGATTACGTTTGTAATCAAGCTGAAAAGGAATGTGAACGTCTCCTAGTCATGATAAATGAAGAACCATGGTATTTTAATGAAGCTAAGGGATTGAAAGAATGGATGATGGCTTGCGAAGATGAACTCTGTTCAATTGAAAGGAATAAAACATGAAATCTAACTGATTTGCCAAGCGGATCCAAAGCAATTGGCCTGAAATGGATATTTGAATGGATGGGAGGTTCATCATCTTGATGTAAAGACAGCTTTTCTGCACGGAGAGTTAAAGGAAGTGGTATAGGTTACACAACCAGAGGGATTTGAGATCAAAGGGAATGAGAACAAAGTCTACAAGTTGAACAAAGCACTGTATGGGTTAAAGCAAGCGCCGAGAGCTTGGAATGAAAAGTTGAATAAGATTCTTGTTCGAATGAAGTTTAAAAGGTGCTCAAAGGAGCCATCACTCTATCGCAATGAAGAAAGCGGACATCTTCTGGTGGTTGCCGTGTATGTGGATGATCTCTTGGTGACAGGATCGAGCCTGAAGACGATAATGGAGTTTAAAGAAGACATGGCAACGACGTTTGAAATGAGTGATCTTGGTAGACTAACATACTATCTTGGCATTGAAGTACTTCAGTACAAGGATGGTATAACATTGAAACAAGAAAGATATGCGTCTAAGATACTAGAAGAAACTGGAATGAGAAAATGTAATGCATCTCATGCACCAATCGACCAAAACATAAAAGTGTCAAGGGACATAAAGAAGGTCACATTAAATGAAAAGGAGTATAGAAGAATCATTGGTTGCCTTCGATATCTTCTTCACACCAGACCGGATCTTTCTTCTAGTGTGGGAGTACTCAGTCGTTACATGCAAGAACCACAAGAAGCTCATGGCGCTGCACTGAAACAAGTACTAAGGTATTTGTGTGGAACTCTCTCTTATGGTCTTGTTTTTAAGCGATCAAGTGGCACAGGCTTGGTAGGTTACAGTGACAGCAGCCATAATGTTGATATGGATGATGGAAAGAGTATGACTGGTCATGTTTTCTATTTTGATAAATGCCCTATCACTTGGTGCTCACAAAAGCAAGAAACAGTGGCCCTTTCATCATGGGAAACTGAGTTTATGGCTGCTACTGAAGCTGCAAAACAAGCAATCTGTTTACAAAAACTTTTTGCAGAGATAGCGAACAGAGAATGTGAACGAGTGACCATTCGAGTAGATAACAAGTCAGCGATTGCACTCACCAAAAATTCGGTCTTTCATGGTCGCAACAAGCATATACAAACACGGTATCACTTTATACGTGAATGTGTCGAGAACGAGCAAGTGGAAGTTGAATCCAGGAAACGAGCAAAAGGCTGATATATTAACCAAAGCACTTGGAAGAGTCAAGTTTAAGGAAATGAGAAATCTTATTGGAGTTGAAAACGTGAAAGAGATTAATTTCAAGCTTAAGGGGGAGAATCTTGTTAGCTTGAAATCACTTAGAGACTAAGTCAAGTATATTTAGGAGTTATCTAGATATACATGTCTAAGATTTGGGAGTTATCTAATGTGTTTTAGTTTCCTATTAGGATTAGGAATTATCAAGTCTTATATAAGGAGGTGCTAAGATGTGGCACAACTCATGAGCTTGAGAACTTAAGGTTTTGAGTAAGAAAATAATAGAGTTATTCTTATTAATTGTTTGAGTTTTTGGTATCGACATTCTTTAGGAAGGCCCGCGGTGTGGTTGGTTGGTCCAAGGCACTAGTTTCTCGACCAGGCGGATATGTCTTCGTTAAAACCACAATAACGCCATAACCATATGTCCGAATGATCTGATTCAAACTCCCCTGGACAGCTAACTCACTCCTCTGAAACTTCCATGAAGGATGTGAAAGATGATTCAGAACGGAGGGCCTCCGTCCAGCCACAGCTTTCCGGCGTCTCGGATGGACTTTGCATTCTACTTCGGCCCATTTCTCTAAATATTGCCAAAATGCCTCCAATCCCCTAGAAAGTACTACAAAACATGCAAGAACTCACTAGACTTAATGCAAATGTCCTAATCTCTAAATGATACCTAAATGCAAGACAAAACCATGATTATGCATGTAAATGACACAAAGCTCTAAGTGAAATGTATGCTAAAACATGCAATATATGAGTATATCAAAACTTCAATTCTTATCTTGCTTCTTTCGCCAGACTACAGAACATGCCTTCAGTCAATTGGACTTATCTTGAGATATAACCGTTGGATGGTCTTGGAACCATCTGGGTATGAAAGGTGGTTCTCCCTTCTATCTTGTATCCAAATTTGAGCGTGATCGGATGGTGAGAAGGTCTCCATCAGATGTCGAACTTCTGATGGTTTGATTTAGGTGTTTTTACTAAGTCAATTAATAACTAAAGTGCACACTACTGCAATCATAAAAGTATATCGATGTAGTACTTTAGGATCAAATCCACAGAGACCAAGTGAAACACTACGAGAATGCTGGAGGAAAGTAAATCTAAGACAAATGCAATTGTTTATGGTTTGTAACTTCTAAAATCTAAGAATGCAGATAAATTGATGTAAGTTTGATGGAGGGAAACGCTAGGTCTTTGGGTAGTTCGCAGGAAATCAAGAATCACAAATCAGAGAATTAAACAGAAAATCATTAAGCACGTTCTAGAACTCAAATCAATATTTTATAATCAACCTACTGTCGTAGTATTAATTACTATGCCTAATAACATAATATTCTAAACTGTCGTTTGAATTCAGGAAACTAAACATGCTTTAAGATCAAGTTTAATATGTTCACAAAACGCCTTAACATCAGCTTTCGTTGGTTAATGACGTTTTGCTCATCTATGTTCTTTCAGGCTTTTAAGCAAACACTTTTGATGCGTTAAACAACCTAAGATCAGAAACTAGGTAGCTAATCAAGTTTCAGCACTAAGAACAACAATATATGAAGAACTTAGAAGATAGATCCCTATTATAACCACTCTGATTCAACGATTCATGAAGTTCCTTTAAAACCCTAAAACCTAACTAAGAGATTACTCAGACATAGAATCTGAGAAACCACAAAGAGATGAAGAAGAAATCATAATCCAATCAAAATAATAAATCAGGGTTCATAAATCTTCTCAAAAGCCTGTAGAGTCAGAGATTCGTTTCCCAAAGAAAGAGATGTAAAAGTCTGTAGAAAATAAAGCTTTGCCTAAACAATGGCTCAAAAATAGAATAAATAACCCTAAAACACGTTTTTTTCCAAATCCTGGGCGAAACCGGTTTAAAATAAGGAAAACCGAAATTTCTCCTTTTTGTGCGTTGGAGGTGGATCGATCGATCCAAGGGGTGGATCGATCGATCTGGCTAGCTCGGCTAAAATCTTCCCGTCTCGTCAAGGCTGGATCGATCGATCGAGTATGGGGATCGATCGATCTGAAAGTTTGAGATCGACTGATCTGGTGTTCTGCTCGATCCAGGAAGCTCACGCAAGGGGGGATCGATCGATCCAGAAGGGGATCGATCGATCCAATCTTTTTGGATCGGTTGATCTGGATGTTGAGTCGATCTGGGAAGCTCACGCAAGGGGGATCGATCGATCCAGTCCTTTTTGCTGAGCTTATGCCGTTTTTCCGCTCCTTAGTCTCCAAACTCCGTCCCGAAACGCCTTTCGACCTGAAATGACTCTAAAATGACTAAAAGACTCGATAAAGACTCAAAAACCTAGCAAAACAAGAGTTAGGGTGCGTTAAAAACACGACACATCAACTCCCACAGACTTAGTATTTTTCTTGCCCTCAATCAAACAGAAAACCAAGAATAAGAAAGAGGTTTGAAAACACAGAGATTCAACTTTTCTTCAGAACACTGTTTTGACCAACTAACTTAGTAATCCACATATTGCCGAACCAACTCCAAATCAAACCACCATGTAGTTCTCCGTGGATATCGCAGCCTTCCCAGATTCAACCCGCAGTCTCACAAAATAATTCAATAGCCATCATCGCTGGGTCTCACCAAAAGATCATAAGGCCAAGAACCTTCTAGACTCTTTCCCTTTCGATACCATGACAAGACAACAACACAACTTTTGGTACTCTTTCTCTCCCCTAGACTTATTCTTTTCTCATGTATTTTTTTCTCTTTTTCTTTTTGTTTCAAAGGTGTAGGCGAATAATGGTATCGTAGGAAATTTTCCTAAACCTCGCTTCCAACCTTAGTGTGATCATTTCTTTCGAAGTAAAATAATGGGATCGATGGAAATTTTCCTAACCCAAAAACAAATCATTTCATATTTTCAGCTTTATTTAAAACAATGGAGAGGAGTACATTACTTTCACACATGTTGTCTTGTCATATAAGAATGAGGAGTCAAGATCTGAAGGCATCAATCACAACGATGAGGTAAAAGGAAGAGCTTAGAAACTAGTTCAAGCTTTTTGAATTTTTCTCGAAACATGGATGCCTCCGATTAACTGGTCAGCCTTTGGATTTTTTATTAGTCTGGTATGAAGCTAATTCTGCAATATTGGTCACTTAGCCAAAAAATCATAACAAGAAATCCAAGATTGTGATTATCATCTCAAACAAATTTTGACTCAATAAAACGACTCAAGAAAAGCGCCAAATTGATTTAGGTGTTTTTACTAAGTCAATTAATAACTAAAGTGCACACTACTACAATCATAACATTATATCGATGTAGTATTTTAGGATCGAATCCACATAGACCAAGTAAAACACTACGAGAATGCAGGAAGAAAGTAAATCTAAGACGAATGCAATTGTTTATGGTTTGTAATTTCTAAAATCTAAGAATGCAGATAAAACGATGTAAGTTTGATGGATGGAAAAGCTAGATCTTTGGGTAGTTCGCATGAATCAAGAATCACAAATCAAAGAATTAAACAGAAAAATCATAAGCACGTTCTAGAACTCAAATCACCGTTTTATAATCAACCTACTGTCGTAGTATTAATTACTATGCCTAATAACCTAATATTCTAAACTGTCGTTTGAATTCAGGAAACTAAACATGCTTTAAGATCGAGTTTAATATGTTCACAAAACGCCTTACCATCAGCTTTCGTTGGTTAATGACGTTTTGCTCATCTATGTTCTTTCAGGCTTTTAAACAAACACTTTTGATGCGTTAAACAACCTAAGATCAGAAACTAGGTAGCTAATCATGTTTCAGCACTAAAAACAACAATATATGAAGAACTTAGAAGATAGATCCCTATTCTAACCAATCTGATTCAACGATTCATGAAGTTCCCTTGAAACCCTAAAACCTAACTAAGAGATTACTCATACATAGAATCAGAGAAACCACAGAGAGATGAAGAAGAAATCATAATCCAATCAAAATAATAAATTAGGGTTCATAAATTTCCTCAAAAGTCTGTAGAGTCAGAGATTAGTCTGTAGAAAAGTCTGTAGAAAATAAAGCTTTGCTTAAACAATGGCTCAAAAATAGAATAAATAGCCCTAAAACACGTTTTTTCCAAATCCTGGGCGAAACCGGTTCCTCGCGTCTCATGGAAACTTATCCAAGGAGGTGAACTGGGGATAAGGTGGCAAACGCCATCAATACTCGCGTCTCGTTTTCCTTAATTCCATGAAACAAAAGGAAAAAGAAGAAATCGATCTAAGGAAGAGAGAAAAAGGGAGAGGAAAGAAACCGGAATTAAGACTGTCAAGATAAGCAAGTGACTTGATTGAGGAAAGTCTACATGTTCTTTGATCGATACTCCCTCGATGAGACCGCATGTCCTCCTACGACTAAGCTCATCTCGCTACCAACGTCGAGCTAAACGACTTTAAACAAAAGCGCTCAATGGGAGGCAGCCCATTTTAGGTATGCTTTTTTTTTTAATTTCTTTTTCTATTAACGATTTCTTTTTCTTAGTTTCAGCTTCAAAAAACCCAAAAAGTCAAAAAACCGAAAAGACAAAAAGATGGAGACACGGTTCGAAGCTGCTCGGTCCAGCCCGAACCGAGAGGAAGGACTTGACCGCAAAAGAGGATCGGCCGCGGGTGCAGCACCCCAAGCCACGCCCAACCCTACATCCACTGCGGTCGCATCACCTCGACCCGCGGCCAATCTCTGTCGATCACGATCGATTTACTTCGATCCCCATCAATTCCCATTCACCCCAACACCCATTCCCCATCACCACAACACCATCTACCACCCGCACCACCATCATTCCATTCCCACATCAATTCCCCAACACTTTCAGATAAGTTTTCTTTTTCCTTCAACTTTTTCAATTATTACATACATCTATTTTCGCGACCTTGCTCGATTTATTTCACACTAGGGACAGTGTGATTTAAGTCTGGGAGAGGATTCCATCTCTTACAAAACTTTTTTAAGTTTTTCAATAAAAGTAGAAATACGTTTTGAGGGAATAATGAAAGAAATCCATGACGATAACCAACCAGTGTGCTTCTACGCTATTTCCTAGTAACATGCTCTTTCATAATTTGTTTCTAGCCTAGGCGGTAGCTAGAATTTCTGTAAATGCGAAATCGCAAGAGGAATTTAGTCCGTAAAGATTCTTTAGGAAGGAATATCTTAGCTCTATTATACTTGGACATTAACTTGACTTAATTTTCTCATCATAGGTTTAGGCAAAGATAATGAATCATACATTCATAACGTTATTTTACCTTTTACCACTCTTTGTCGTACCTGAATGGCCAGCTCTTCTTTAGTTGGTACCCCACCCGAAACTTAACCATTGTTCAAACCTTATGCATTTTCTCTTTGTGTCTCATGTGCATATATGTGCAAAAACGACGGAGAGGGAGGAACGACATCATTTTCAGTCACTAAAGACGAAGACTAAACACAATCGGTGGAGGTGAATTCAACAAAGATTGGTTCTGCCTTGGAAAACTCAAAACATGGTAAATTTTCGTGCCCCTAAGACTCTATCTCAATAAAAGGCATTTCCCCCTTTCAATAATAATAATAATAATAATAATAATAATAATAATAATCGAAAGGAAAAGGAAATGAGAGCCTAAAGAGAGTATAGGTTGGCGAACTTCTTATGAGGCATCCATAGTTAGTTTATAAGAAGCATGTCATTCCAAGCACACAGAAAATTCTAAGTCTAGGGGAATGACATAAAACTTATGTTTTTGGAGAATGGATGAAGTGCAACATTTTTACGCAAGAAGAAGTGGTTCTCAATAGGTCATTCCTCTCTTGTTGTTTTTCATAATATCTCGCACTTAACCTCACCTCTAAATGCCTTCAATACTTAGCATCGATTGTCTTGGTTTGATCCTTTTGATGAGAACTTCACGTTTGCACTTAATGAATTTAGAGAGCTAGTTGACCTAAATTTTGGATGTTGAAAGTTTAGATTTCGTATGACGGATACCGTGGACTAGTGTTATAGAAACTTCTGGTGAGAATTTTCTAGGTTAGGTTGCGATTGATGTAGTTCGAATCTTATGGTTTAGAAAGACGGTCTCCGAGATTTTAAGTTCCCTATGATTTTTGTTTGATCTTTCTGAGCTTTGGGTTTGTTTTCCTTAAGGACAAACAAAGTCTAAGTCTGGGGTTGATAACACCGTATTTGTACCTATTTTACTATCATTTTAGAACACTTTAATAAGTATTTAATTCGTTTTTATATATTTTTATTGCGGTTTCGCATATTTTTAGTTTCAAGACTCTTTTCAGATTACTTATGCAAACGCATTGCAAATTGGAGAAAACCCAGATTTTTGCCTCAAAGTCAAACCGTCAGAAGATCAACTGCCAAAGAGATTATTCTCACCGTCTGATCCAGCCCAATTTTGGAGATATTCATGAAGGACCAGCTACATTTCTATTCCAACTGATTTGAGGACGATCCAACGGTTCAATCAAAAGATACATCAAGATCAAGACGTTCAATCAGGCCACTCCTAGAAGCTCTGCACCCGCAGCCAAGAGGCAGTTCACTGCAGGCAGGAGCCTTCCACCCGAGGCCAAGGTGTGGTTCGCCGCGGCCAGACACAATGAACATGCGGCCAGCCCTTGATTCGTCTCGGAAGCCCATTTGCAAGACTCAATGAACCTGCGGCCCGTCATGGAGAAATCCTAAAGACCTACGAAAAAGAACTCAAGACCTATAAATATGTGTTTTAAGAGACAAAAACCATGTGTTTGCTTTTACACCATTTTTAGTTTATTTTTGTTCTTACTTTTTGCTCTTTAGTTTTGGTTAGATACTCTTCGAGATTGGTGAAGAGGTTTTCTCCGGACTTAGTTCTTAAAATCAAGAACCTTCTTTCATCAATCTCCTGCTTTTAATTTAATCATGTATTTTATTTCAATTATGTGCGAGTAGTTTAATCATTGGGTTTAAAGGGATTATCGAGGGGAATTCTATGTTCGATAAGGATTTCACAAGGTAAAACCCTAGCCGTATTCTATAGCTCTTTCTTATTGATCGTTTTTAATGCATGAATCTAGCGTCATGAACTAGAGGCTGATTCCTAGGTGTTAAAGAACCACCAAAAGTGCTGAATCTAAACACCTCAATCGTTTATCTATAAGAGCGTGTCGAATCGTAAGATACATTTTATCTATAAGAGCGTGTCGAATCGTAAGATACGTTTTATCTATAAGAGCGTGTTGAATCGTAAGATACGAAAGTATACTTACAGAGTGCCGTGAACTAAGAAGAACATGCGCAAACATCATGACCTTCTGCGCGGCCAGAGACGAAAGCTACTAGTCAAGTATAGAGGTTGTTGGTGCGTAAGATGTACAGAAGTAGGTTACGCCATTTATTCTGTTAAGTTCGTGGAGTTAAAATCTAGAATTGTGTTACTAAGAGCTAAGGGGCCGTATTTGAATCGAACATACCCTAAGATATCCCTGTCGACCTAACATCGTTTTATTATTGTTTACAAATCGATTTTCCTTTTTAGTTTATGCCATCGATTTTCTTAGTTTAATTTACAAGCAATTTTATGTTTTTCGTTCTTTACAATTTTCGTGACAAAAAACCCTAAAAAACCTTATTTTCGTTTTAGACTTCCTTGCTAATTCTCTGTCTAAGGTCTCACAAAAAAAGCATTACATCCCTGTGGATCGATACCTTAAGTCATACAATGCACATATGTGCACTTGCAGACTTTTAGGTTATTAAATTTGAAATCTGAAGTTTCAGAAACAAATCTGATCGCATCAGGCTGCCGACTAAAGATCTCGTCTAGGGTTTCCTATCGACTGGCCATGTATTGGGTCAATTAGCTCGGCCCATGATGATTGATACCCAACGTTGTTCTCGGCCCAGGAAGAGTCAGCTTCGGCCCAAGACATTGAACCAAGATGAATCGGATCATTATGACCTCGATCCAATTTCGGTTCGGTTTAGGAGGTGACATTGATTTAGCCTCGTCTCGGTCTCGTTTCGCATGAGGTGATCTAGCCGAGGCGGAAAGAGAGGGGCCAGCCAGGACGTTGGCTCAGTTGTCTTCTTCTTGTCTTTAACTCGGTTGTCTTCTAAGGTGATGTATCCACACTTGATCGTTTTCAAATGGTTAATATCAAGCGGGTGGAATCCGACCCCAACATGTATCGGCGAATTCGGGGTTCTTTGATTGACCTCACCCCTCTCTCTGACGACTCTGTTGATGATAAAGACTACCGGAAGATGTCCCATGCTACTATGCGGGTAGGCTCGGTCTCCAAGGTTCCTTTTGTTATCCAGGGTTTACTTCGTTAACAGACTTTTGTTTTTGTATCCAGCGGCCACTTATAACAATCGGAAGTTCAACAGGGATATTCAGGGGAAAGATGGCCTTCGGGATCAGCTGGACGCTGCTAGAAACCTAACGAAGGAGCTGGACGAAGCTCTGAACGAGTTGTCGGCTGTCAAGGCCGAGTTGATGGCCAAGAAAGATAAAGTTGCTGACTATGACAGGAAGTTTCAGGAGGTCGCTCAACGTGTGTCCGTCTTGGATGTAAAAAATGCTGAGTTGTAAAAGTCCAACGACGAATTGCTGGATGAGAAGGCCATTCTCGAAAAGAGGGTGCAGACCAATAGGATGGAGTTTTTAGAGTTGTGATGCGATCAAATTGTTTACGAAACTTCAGGTTTTAAATTTTTAAACCTAAAAGTTTGCAAGTGCACATATGTGAATTGTATGACTTAATTAAGGTATCGATCCACATGGAGGAGATACTTTTCTACGAGACCTTAGACAGAAAATTAGCAAGGAAGTCTAAAACGAGAATAATGTTTTGTAGGGTTTTTGTCACGAAAATTATAAAGCACGAAAAACAGAAAATTGCTTGTAAACTTAGAATAAAAATCGATGGCTTGAAAGTAAAAGGGGGAAAACGATTTGTAAACTATAATAAAATGATGTTGGGTCGACATGGATATCTTAGGGTATGTTCGATTAAAACACGGTTCCTAACCTCTTAGTAACAAAGTTTCTAGTAACTTCAGGAACTAAACATAATAAATGGCGTAACCTACTTTCGTACATCTTACGCACCAATAACTTATATACTCGACCGGTAGCTTTCGTCTCCGGCCACGCATAAAGTCATGATGTTCGAGCTGGTTCTTATTAGCTCACGGTACTCCGTAAGTATACTTTCATATTTTACGACGCGGCACACTCTTATAGATGAACGATTTGGGTGTTTAGATTCAACATTTTTGGTGGTTCTTTAACACCAAATAATTAGCCTCTAGTTCATGACAATACATTAACAACAATCTATAAGAAAGAGTTCTAGAAATCGGCTAGTGTTTTATCTTGTGAAATCATTATGGAACATAGAATTCCCCTCGATAATCTCTTTAAACCCAACGATTAAACTACTCGGACATAATTGAAATAAAAGACATGATTAAATAAATAAAGATTGATGAAGGAGCCTCTCGATTTTAAGAACTAAGTCTGGAGATAACCTCTTCACCAATCTCGAAAAGTATAGAACAAAGCTTAAGAAAAGAGATGTAAAAGTAAGCACAAAATAATATTAAATTAAAGCCTACCAAGTAACAATTAAATAAAAGCAGAAGATGGAAGAAGAATGCTCTCGAATTTAAGAACTATGTCCGGAGAGAACTACTCTTCCAATCTCGAAAGTAAAGGACAAAAGGTAAAGAGCAAAAAGTAAGAACAAAACTAATCCAAAATGGTGTAAAAGCAGGCACACGAAATTAGGTCTCTAAAACACATATTTATAGGTATTCTCTCTTGCTTTCGTCGGTCATTATGGTTTGTAGTTGACTGGATTTGAACGGGCCTTGCAAATAGGCTTACGGGATGAAACAGGGCTCGGTCACGGGTCCATGGTCTCTGGCCGCGGCGAAATGCACCTTGGCCGCAAGTGGAAGACACCTGCCCACGGTGAACTGCCTCTTGGCCGCGGGTCGATGGTTTATGCCCGTGTTGAAATGGGACTTCTTGCTTTTCATGTATCTTTTGATTGAACCGTTGGATTGTCCTCAAATCAGTTGGAATGGAAGGGTAGCTGTTCCTTCTTGAATATCTCCAAAATTGGGTTGGATCAGACGGTGAGAAGAACCTCTTTGGCAGTTGAACTTCTAATAGTTTGACTATGAGCTAAAAATCTGGGTTTTCTTTAATTTGCAATGCGTTTGCATAAGTAACCTGAAAAGAATCTTGAAACTACCAATATGCGAAAACTGTAATAAAAACATACGAAAGCAAATGAAACACTTATTAAAGTGTTCTAAAATAGAAATTAAAACATGTAAAAATACGGTGTTATCAACTCTCCCACACTTAGACTTTGTTTGTCATCAAACAAAAACAAAACCAAAGCTCGGAATTATCAAACAAAAATTCTAGGGAACTCGAAATTTTGGGGACCGTCCTTCTAATAACTCGTCTGAGAGTATGGTCAAGAAAAAAAATGAAAGTTGAAAAATCGACCGAGGGAATATGGATTCATCAAGGACAAACCAAAAGAAACGTTTTGGTCAAAGCAAAAATAAATTTGATAGAGTAAAATTAAAGTTATGGAGCCAGTAAAGATTTTACCCAATGAGGGAATTCTAGCCGAGAAGAAAATATTTTTGCCGAGGGAAATCCAGCGTGGGATGAGTCCTGAGAGTCCAACAAGAAGCGATGGTCGAATCGCCAAAAACGATCATGCCCAATTCCCGAGATGGACACACGTGTCGCGAGGGGAAAGAGACTTAGGCCGAAAGCTAAGGAAACTTGGGACGAAAGTGGTAGACGCTTGGGGTGAAAGTGAGGGAAATTTGGTCGGCAAGTGTGAGACACTTGAGCCGCAAGTCTTGGCATGTGTCGGGACACTTGTCGCCATGAGAAACAAGCTGCCATTTTTCAATCAATCAAAGGAAACTTGGACCGAAAGCTAGGGAAGATTTGTCGCCAAGTTAACCAAACTTGGGGTGAAAGTGTAAGAAACTTGGTCGGCAAGTTTGGGAAACTTGGGTCGAAAGTGTGGGCATGCAAGGGAGCATGTGTCGTCGCGTGAATTAGTTTAGTCACGCTTCGAGGCATGTGTCGCCGTACGGATGGGCTTAGTCGCGGACATGTGTCGTGACGGCAAAGCTTCGGGGGCAGCTCGTGCTTACCTAACCTGGCTATAAATAGGACCCAACCCCCCTTAGTTTAGATCATTTTTCGAAAACTCAGAAAATTAGAGAGAAGTGATCTCGAGGGAGGATATTTATCGGTTAAGGCTAAGGCCGAGATCGCGGAGGATTTAATCGAGGGAAGGTTTTGGCTCGGCTTAAATCGTGGGGATTTAACCGAGGAAAGGAGTTTTGGCTAGGAACAAGGTGGTTCAGAAGCTAGATTCTTCCTTTACGTCTTAAAACCCGAGGTGAGTTCCTGTAGCATAGGTTTTGCTTACCGATTTTTGCATGATTTGGTGGGAAGTAAACAAGGTATGTTTACTCCATCGTTTTGTGTTGCGTAGATTAACTAGAGGGAGGTTAATTTACATTTGGTCTTAGATGTTACTAGGTTGTGAATCTAAGAAAAATGACTAAGTGTTAGTTGTGTTTGCGTGTATGAGACTGGGCGTCTATGCATGGGCAAAAGGCAGCATAAGTAACACAAAGTAAGTAAAATGAGACCAAACGTGTTTACTCCGCCGGATGTTTGAGTTATAAGTTGCCTAGAGGGAGGGTTAATTTATAAAGAGATAGGTTTTGCTTGGTTGTGAAACAGTGAAATTGAGCCAAATATTAGTCGGAATACATGCATGAGTCTGAGCGCCTATGTGTGGCATGGTCGACAGAAATAACACAAACCTGAGAAATGGGATTCATGAATGAATCATGTGCGTGTGACGGGGGTCTACGCAAGTTAATTCTGGTGTTAGGAATTATGTTATTACGTGTCAAGTGGCCTTCGGGCATTTGTGTTGGAACTACATGCAATTGGCGGGAGGCCTATGCATGGTAGTTAGGTCGATTGAAAGGGGAATCTACATGCGACACGTGATCCATCTAGAGACGGACCCAAGTAAAGAGACGCGAGCCATCCGTGATGGTTGTTGTGTGTTTCCTTGCTGCTTGTTGGAACTATCTGTGGCAGGTGATCCCATAACTCGTTGTGTGGCAAAATGTACATTCTGGGAAGGAAGTAATTTGGTAAGATTTATATGTCGGTTAGGATATAAATCATATTAGCGATGTAGTCATCACCGCCACAATAAATCTCGGAGGGTACTTAGGTCATTCCCATGGCCGGGAAATGCACGACGGTGCGGCGGATCAACGTCCAGGACGGACAAGGATCGTAAGTGATGGGTTATCCATGATCCTTTGTGGTGAACGGATAAAAAAGGTCACGGTGGGGGCGAGTGGATGATGCATCTAGGAGCGCTCTAGGTTGTTAGATTTTATGCATAAAGGACTTTGCATATTTTCGTGATTAATTGCTAGATGGACTTTGCATGTTGTGTGATGATTGGGATATGTGGCTAAAAGGTATTAGCACATGTCGTTTGAATGTTTAGATTCCGCTGGTGCTTACTTGTGATAAGTAGGCTGATATATTGCTTGCTAGTAGAGAGAATTGGCTTACTTGTTGAAGGCGTGGTTTAAGTGCATATTGCTAGGCTTGCATGTGCATTTCTTTCCTTGTAGTATTTAGGCTTCGGCTATCTAGGGACATGATTGGGAAGGGACTAACGTGATGTTGAGGGTCTTGAGCTCAATGAGTATTCATTAGGAATGCTCATGATAAATTTGGTCTTGCATGTAACCTTAGTGCGTGGCTAGAAGGAAGGCATCCGGCACTAGGTGAGACAGAGTAGATTTGCGGTGTCTTTCTAAGAATCATTATGTGTTTAATATGTATATAGAGGCGTCGAGATTAGTCTTACGCTTTGTAAAATATTTTGAATATTAATAAAGGATGTGTTTTTGTGCATAAAACCTCGGTTCTTACGATACTAGACCATGTCCGGGTCGAAACAACTCACGGCCGCGGAACGGGTTGAAAAGCTTTAGGCTGTAAGTCGAGAGGAAAGGGTAACGGGGATTGACCTTTGGGCCGATCTAGCTCACGGGGTAATGTGAAGCTGCCTTCAGCTGGATTGTCTCGGCGAACGCCCCTATCTCGTGACACCACCCCGGTTTGCCTCAGCGGACGGATTCGTAGAACGGATTGGGGTGTTACAGTCCTTCTAAACCATAACCATTGAACTACATTAATTGCAACATAGCCTAGAAAATTTTCACCATAAGTTTCCGTAACACTAGTCCACGGTATCCGTCATACGAAATCTAAACTTTCAAAATCCAAAATTCCAGTCAACTATTTTTGATTTTATTTTATTTTTATTTTTTTGAAAGGTGGAAATGCCTTTTATTGAGATAGAGTCTTAGGGGCACATAAATTTACCATGATTTTGAGATTTCCAAGGCAGACCCAAGCTCTCGTCATTGTTGATTTCACCTCCACCGATCGCGTATAGTCTTCGTCTTTAGTGATTGAAAATTGTGTCGTTCCTCCCTCTCTGGCATTTTTTCACATATCTGCACATAAGACACAAAGAGAGAATGCATGAGGTTTGAAAAATGGTTAAGGTTCGGGTGGGGTAACAACTAAAGATGGGCTGGCCATTCAAGAACGACAAAGAGTGGTAAAAGGTAAAAGAACTTCATGAATGTATGATTCGTTATCTTTGACTAAACATATGATAAGAAAATTAAGTCAAGTTAAAGTCCAAATATAATAGAGCTATTATATTACATCCTAAAGAATATATACGGTCTATATTCCTCTGGGAATTTTGCATTAACAGAAACTCTAACTACCACCTAGTTTAGAACCAAATTACGAAAGAGCATGTTACTAGAAAATAGCGTAGAAGCACATTGGACGGTTATCGTCATGGATTTCTTTCATCATTCCCTCAAAACGTATTCCTACTTTATTGAAAAACTTGAAAAATTAATTGAAAAATCCAAAATGCAAAGACTCACGAAAGAAAAGGTGATTAGTAAGAGATGGAATCTTCCCCCAGACTTACATCACACTGTCCCCAGTGTAAAATAAATCGAGCAAGGACGAGAAATAGACGTATGTAATAATTGAAAAAGTGTAGGGAAAAAGAAAATTTACGTGGAAGTGGTGGGAATTGATATGGGAATGGAATGGTGGTGAATGGGGGATGGTAGATGGTGTTGTGGTGATGGGAAATGGGTGTGGGGGTGATTTGTAATGTATTGGGATCGATCATGAATCAAGATTAATCGACCGGGATTGACATAAACTTGGCTACGGGTCGAAGTGATGCGACTGTAGCCAAAGGGAGCTTAGCCTCGGGTGGAGGTCATGCGACGGCAGCCAAAGGGAGTTTCGCCGTGGGTGGAGGTGATGCGACCGTGGCCGAAGGCTGGTTCGTCATGGGTCAAGGTGTTGCACCCGCGGTCAAGCCTCTTTTACGGTCAAGTCATTCCTTGCGGTTTGTGTTGGACCGAGCAGTTCCGAACCGTGTTTCCATCTTTTTGTTTTTTCGGTTTTTTAATTTATTTTTTTGGGTTTTTTAATTTTTTAGAAATCTGAAATTAGGAAAACGAAAACGTTTATAGAAAAAGAAAGAAAAACTAAAAATAAAAACGTACCTAAAATGGGTTGCCTCCCATTCAACGTTTTTTTAAAAGTCATTTAGCTCGACGTTAGTAACGAGAAGAGCTCAATCATAGAAGGACAGTGTCTTTCGACCAGTCTTCTTCGATTTCCTTTCAGTTTATTCGTCATGTGTATCATCGCTCCATTGCAAGTTGGGATCGGGGTCGGAATCCTTGTACTTGAGGTGTCTCTCTTTCTCGAGTGGGACAGCGGTGTAGAATACATCTTTGTCGATGTTAGCAAAGGAACCACGTCGATTTGGCCAACCCATTATCGCTCCGACGGTTGACAAAAAAGGTCATCCTAGGAGTCGACTTGAGCTATGCAATCTCCGATCCTTAAGGGCATGCGATAGGCGATCCCCTTTGGTGTAGCACAAAATTGACCAGCCATGCTGATTTTCGTTCGGGTACGGTGCACATACTTAATACCCAGGCGTTTGGCGGTTAATGTTGATATGATGCTAGGGCAGGCTCCGGAGTCACAAATAATGTCTTTAAACTCGACTCCTCGGATGTTACAATTGATTAGAAACTGACATTTCTCTTGAATCTTATGGAGACTTCGAACATGTTTTCCGTTCATAGCTTTCGCGAAAAGATCTTCTATCTTCGAGATGGATTCTTTGCTTTCACAAAAGAAGTGACCAATCGTGTGGTCCATGCAAGCTCTAGCAAATGTGTTTCCTCGAGGTAGATCATGAACAATGCTGTTGAATTACTCTAACTTTTCCCGACTAATCCTATTCGGGTATCTTTTGTGTTTCTCAGGATGAAATAGACGGATGGCATAAGACGTACCATATGGTTTGGATGAATGCATTGCTCTCATGAAGTACGTATGAATGTCTTCTATGCTCTCATTGATGTAGCGGAACAAAGCTTGTAGACAACCTTCTTTCCACACGTCCGAGAAGGGCATGAACATAGGGATCGATTTCACGAACTTGTTAAATTCGATCAATCTTTCTTGGGAGATGCTTTGCGTCTTTGCCTCCTCGGGTAATGGACTTGCAGGAGATGTTGGTTTAAAGGCCGAGCCGTACATTGAACCAAAATTAGATTCGCGGAAGAGAAATCTTGAGTCTTCTTCTTCAGAGTATTGTTCTTCGACTATCTCGGATGATTGAGTAGATTGAATCATGTTGCAAGGTGCATAAGAATCTGATTCCAAGTTGCTTGAAGGCTTTGTTGAAGTTTGTGTATCGATGGAGAAGGAGACTTGCTCGAAGAAAGGTCACCGGGACACAAGAGGTCCAAAGCGAGGCGAGCAAGAGCTGGCCGCGAGTGAAGGAGGCGTGCCCACGGTGAAAGGCATGTCGGCCGCAGGTCGAGAGCATGCACCCACGGCGAAAGGCGAGCTGACCATGGGTCGGAGGGTCACGACCGCGGTGGGGAAAATCCATGGGGATTTGCTCGGTTCGTCGTCTTCTTCATCTCCAAAGGTGTTTTCTGGTTCTAAAGGATCATTTGGCTTCTCTTCTAGGTCAGGGGCAGGAACATCAAGTGTTGCTTCATGCTCCTCATGATCTTTAGAAATTTTAAATGAGTCGATCTAGTGTAAGATCGAGCTCTCTTGACTTGTCTTTGACTTCTCCTACTCCTTCTCACAACTCGAGGGTGTTGTCGTAGGCGATGTTTTTGTGGTCATTGATAGAGTTGTCCAAATCTTCAAGTTTGTCGTTCAAAGTACGTACTTCATCATTAGCTTTTTGGACATCGAACTTTTGTCTTCCTTGTTCTTCTTCAATGAGTTCCTTCCTCTCATTGAGTGTTGCAGCGTCATTAAGGGTCTGTTCTTCAAAGACTTTGACGTGGGCAGCAATATCATCGAATTTCTTGTTGAATTTGAAGGACATAGAGTGTATCTTCTCGTTCATGGCGGCTCCAGACTTAGTGATATATCATGGGTTTTACCCCCTTTAAGGCCATGATATAAGTCCGTTTTATAGAGTCTTTATGTTATTTCGTAGTCCTTTAGAGTATTTTACAGGTTTTAGCACGTTTGGAGCGTAATTGGAAGTATTGGAGCTTTCTGGAGCAGTTTGGAGCAAGGCTGAAGTTCGTGTTGCTGAGTATCTGATTTCACGACAAGCATCGATCGATACCCCTAGTATCGATCGATACCCATCGCAGCATGATAAGACACGGGACTTTTCCAAGAGTTGAAGAATTGCAGATTTGCCCCAGAAGTCTTTAATAATTACAAGAAGCCCCAATTCGTGATTTAGGTTATTTATAGGGACTTTACAGCCACTTTTAGGCTATGCTTTATTTTACTTTGGTTTTTGAGAGAGATTTTGAGGGAGACAAGTCTGAAACTCTGTTGATCCGAGAGAAGATTTCAAACCCTTGTTTTACTCTTTCTGATTATTTATTTGATGATTTATTCAGTTATGTTGATTGTTTCATTCTCCATGTCTGAATAGATCCACTTTAGGTTCAGGGTTCTCATAAGGGTTTTCTCTGAATGCTAGGTTGATTAGTTTATAGGATTCACCATCTGAATTAGTTCTTCGCTTAGGTTGTGTTCAAAGCTAATTCTAGGTTGACGAATCTGGAACTTAGATCTTAGGATAATTGATTAGGCACGACAGTGCGATTAATTACCTGATAGAACCTTAGGTGAGCAAATTGATTATTCGCAAAGAGATTTGGTTTAATTGATTTGTGAACATATCAAACCTGATATTAAAGCTGATTTAGACTTTAGGATTCGCAAAGAGATTTGGAATTCCTAGGATTTAGATTTAGATAATTTTCGCAACGACAGTTGGTTAATTATACCTTAGTGATTTGAGTTCAAGAACTGCGCTAAATCTGAATCCTGCTAGTTAGTTTATCTGCATTTGATTTCCTGAGAAATACCCTGGGCATATATTTCTTCCATCGAATTACAACTCGTTTACTGCTTATTGTCTTTTGTTTCATCTTATTTGCTTAGCTTGATTTGACACTATACAAAAAAGAAAAAATTTGTTTTAGAGTCGATTTTCTAACCTCTAAGGTGTGACAGAACAGTAGCGATTGCCTCCCCGGCAATGGCGCCAAAACTTGATGCGATCGGATTGTTTCCGAAACTTCAGGTTTTAAATTTATAAACCTAAAAGTCTGCAAGTGCACAAATGTGCATTGTATGACTTAAGGTATCGATCCACAGAGAAGGAATGCTTTTCTGTGAGAATTTAGACAGAGAATTAGCAAGGAAATCTAAAACGAGAATAAAATTTTGTAGGGTTTTTGTCACGAAAGTTGTAAAGAACAAAAAAACGGAAAATTGCTTGTAGACTTAGAATAAAAATCGATGGCTTGAAAGTAAAAGGAGAAAACGATTTGTAGACTATAATAAAACGATATTGGGTCGACAAGAATATCTTAGGGTATGTCGATTCAAACACGGTCCCTAAGATCTTAGTAACAAATTTTCTAGTAACTCCACAAACTGAACTTAATAAATGGCATAACCTACTTTCGTACACCTTACGCACCAGTAACTTATATACTTGACTGGAAGCTTTTGTCTTCGGCCACGCAGAAAATTATGATGGTCGAGCTGGTTCTTATTAGCTCACGGTACTCCGTAAGTATAATTCCGTATCTTGACGTGACATGCTCTTATAGATGAACGATTCGGGTGTTTAGATTCAGCACTTTTGGTGGTTTTTTAACACATAGGAATCAGCCTTTAGTTCATGACACTAGATTCATGCATTAACAACCATCTATAAGAAAGAGTTCTAGATATAGGCTAGGGATTTATCTTGTGAAATCCTTATCGAACATATAATTCTCCTCGATAATCCCTTTAAACCAGCGATTAAACTACTTCGACATAATTGAAATAAAATACATGATTAAATAAATAAAGATTGATGAAGGATGAGCCTCTAGATTTTAAGAACTAAGTCCTGAGAGAACCTTTTCACCAATCTCGAAAAGTAAAGAACAAAGCTTAAGAAAAGAGATGTCAAAGTAAGCACAAAATAATACTAAATTAAAGACTACAAAGTAACAATTAAATAAAAGCAGGAGATGGAAGTAGAAGGATCTCGAATTTATGAACTATGTCTGGAGAGAACTTCTCAACCAATCTCGAAAGTAAATGACAAAAGGTAAAGAGCAAAAAGTAAGAACAAAACTAATATAAAATGGTGTAAAAGCAAGCACATAAAACTAGGTCTCTAAAACATATATTTATAGGTCTTCTCTCTTGCTTTCTTCGGTCTTTAGAGTTTTGAGTTGACGGGATTTGAACGGGTCTTGCAAATGGGTTTACGGAACGAAACAGGGCTCGGTGGCGGGTCCATGGTCTATGGCCACGGCGAAACACACCTTGCCCGCGGTGAACGGCCCCTTGGCCGCGGGTCGGTCGCTTTTACCCGTGGTGAAATGCACTACAAGGAAACTGCCTATTTCCAACGAAATTTTACGTCAATGTTAAATCGTCGTAAATTACCAACGATATTACGACGAAATATGTTTTCGATGCAATTTCGTCGTCAATGTTCATCATCGTAATTGACCAACGATATTATGACGATATCAACAATCGTCGTAAATACGTTGTAAAGTTATGTCGAAATTACGACGAATATGACTTTAGTAATTTACGTTCTAAAGTCGATGTAATTTTACATCGGATTTACAACGACCTGGATTTGATGTAAATTTACAACGATTTCACGTCGCTTGTTTCCAGTTAGATGAACACGTTTTCCACCAGGTTTACATAATTATTTACGAGTAATCTACTCGTCGTAAATCTGTCATAAATTCGATGTAAAATCGTTGTAAATATTTTTTTGATATAAATTCGTTGTAAATTTTCGATGTAAATCCGTTGGTAATTCTGAAAACAAATTCTATAAATACGTCCGACTTTCAAACGAAAGTATCAAAAAAAAAGAACAAACACTTATACCCAAAAAAAACAGTATAAAATCTTTTTTTATAAAATGTCTATATACGATCTACAAAGATGGATGTATACGCAAAAAGATTCAGAGGGAGCGTTGACGAAAGATTTCAAAGAGAAGCTTAATATATTCATGTATCAGGCCGAAAATATGCAAACAACCCTGGAAAGTGGTAAGATGTTCTTTCCTTGTCGTAAATGAAAGAATACGAGATATATTCTTATTGAGACAGTGTGGAAGCATTTACTAAATAGAGGGTTTATGCCGCAATATTATATTTGGTATCAACATGGAGAGGGTTTTGAAAGAACGTCTCAAACAGGTCCTAGTAGTAGTAATTATCAAGGTCATGTAGATTTTGATCAGGTTAGTAGTTATCATCATGGTGAACATCATCAATTTGATCAGGGTCAAGATCATGATAGGATGCATGCCATGGTTACTGATGCATTTCATGAAACAAATGTTGATAATAGTGTTGAGGAACCCAACGTAGATGCGAAACGATTTTATGATATGCTAAACGCTGCAAATCAGCCACTCTACGATGGATGTAGAGAAGTTCAGTTTAAATTGTTGTTAGCAGCTAGGATGATGACAATTAAAATTGATAATAACTTAGCTAATGTTTGCATGGATGATTGGGCTGATCTTATTTAAGTGTATCTGCCAGAGGATAATTTGGCAGCCGAAACTTACAATGAGATACAAAAGTTGGTGTTTAGTCCTGGGTTGCCTTCTGAGATGATATATGTATGTGTTGACAATTGTATGATTTTTTGGAAAGATGATGATAAATAGCAAGAATGTCGCTTTTGCAAAAACCCGAGATTTAGGCCGCAAACTTTTGGGCGTAGTAAGAGACCGTACGAACGAATGAGGTATCTTCCTATAACTGATAGGTTGAAACGATTGTATCAATCTGAAAGGAAAGCTGCATCGATGAGGTGGCATGCAGAACATTCACAGAGAGAAGGAGAAGTGACTCACCCGTCAGATGCAAAAGCTTGGAAACACTTTAACACGGTACACCCAGACTTTGCTAAATCTAAGCGAAATGTGTATCTTGGTCTTTGCACTGATGGATTTAGTCAATTCGTTATCTCTGGTAGGCAATATTCTTTGTGGTCAGTTATCGTAACGCCTTATAACTTTCCCCCAGATATGTGCATGCAAAGGGAATTTCAATTCCTGAATATTTTAGTCCATGGTCCCAATCATCAAAAGAGGTCTCTTGATGTGTTTTTGCAGCCTCTCGTACATGATTTGAAACAGTTTTGGTATACAGGAGTTCGTACATATGACTGTTCGAGGAAAAAAAATTATATGATGCTTGCGGTCCTTATGTGGACAATAAGCGACTTCCCGGCATACGGGATGCTATCAGGTTAGACGACGCATGGGAGGTTATGTTGTCCTTACTGCCTCGATCGGACAGATGCGTTTCAACTGAAACATGGTCGAAAAAATGCTGGTTTTATTGTCACTGTCGGTTTCTACCAATCAACCATCCATATAGGAGAAACAAGCGGTTGTTTAGGAAGAACAAAATCGTGCGTGTCCCCCCACCATTACATATATCTGGGGAAGATCTAGAAGCGCAAATAGATCATTTTGAGGGGGCTAGAAATGGTGAATCGTGAGGGAAATTAGCACACTCCATATAATATGCATGATGGATACGGGGTCAATCATAATTGGCATAAGAAAAGAATGTTTTGGGAACTTCCATACTGGAAAGATCATCTGCTGAGACACAATCTTGATGTCATACACATTCAGAAAACATTCTTGATAACATCATGCATACAGTCTTAAACGTGAAAGGAAGAACCAAAGACAACGTAAATTTAAGGTTGGACTTGCCCGATATTTGCAACAGAACTGAGTTGCACATAATGAGCAATGGGAAATCACTAGTTCCTATATTTTGGTTGGGTGCAGAAGAAAAGGCATCGTTATTCAATTATGTTTCACCTGACGTGAAGTTTCCTGATGGGTACGTATCCAATCTTGCTAAATCTGTTGAGAAAGGATAAAAGTTTTCAGGGATGAAGAGTCATGACTGCCACGTGTTTATGCAACGATTACTTCCTTTCGCATATGCCGAATTAAGAACACTAAATAAGAAAGGAAAGCAAGGATTCATAACATAAGCATCATAAATCAATCACCAAATCATCATAATCAAGCAAACCATGATCCAACAAAAAGTCTAAAGTCTAAAGAACATGAAGAATAAAAGAGAAAAGGACATAAAGATAAACAAATTGCATAAATAAAAGATAGAGTTGAAAAAATCTTCTCTAGAGTGGCATTTGTGATGAAGATCCATCCAAAATCATCATAAGAAGAGTTTTGGATAAAACCCAACTCTAGAAAGAAGAAAACTTGGCATGAAAAATAAGGTTTTTGGGTATTTATAAGTTCTTGGGCGAACCGGGTCAACCCGGAACAAACCGGGTATTGACCCGGCCAAATCTAGGTTTTTGCTGATTCTGCGAGTTTGCACCGACCGGTCCTGGATCTGTGCAAATGGTCGGTGCAAACACTTTTGAGCATAACTCCTTTGGGCGCCAGACGGACACGTCCCCGCTAAATCTGATGTAACTTTAGAACCACCGCTCCGCATGACCTCAAACACCCTCCTGTGGACAGCTAACTCACTGGGATACAACTTTTGTAAAGACCACCGAGGCTAATTCGGATTGGAGACCCTTCGTCCAGCCAGGTATTTCAGGCACGTCGGGTCTGGATCAAACTGGTCCTGAGGAGTTTGCACCGACCCACAAGACCGACCCAGAATGGATCGGTGGAGTATTCTTCTTGCCTTGGCACTTCCTCCTGTGTCTACACCGACCCACTGCACCGACCCAGGATGGGTCGGTGCATCTTCTGAAAACTTCTTTCTTCTTTTCGGCGGCCAGACGGACATACTCTCAGTAAATCGGCCATATCTCATGAACCACATATCCGAATGACATGTAACCACATCCTGTAGTCAGCTAACTCACTTGGCTACAACTTGCATGAAGACCATTGAAGCTGAATCAGATTGGGGATCCTTCTTCCTTCCAGTTCTTTTAGACGCCAAATCCATTACTCTAAACTTCTCCAAAATGACTCCAAGCACCTATAAAACACTCCAAATGATGCAAGACTCACTAGGAATTAATGCAACCAATCTAGACTCTAATTTAGACCAAAACACTAAGTAAAACAATGATTATGCATGCATGCGACTCAAAACGATAAGTAGAATGCATGCTAAAACAAGTAAAATATGAGAATATCAGTATATTATATGGATGGTCGACTCATGGAAGGTTGGCGTGCCCGTATAAACAAGATAACACTGATGCGTTCCAATTAAAGCATGGTTCGATTGTCATCGACGATTTCTACCGCATGATCATCCATATCGCCGGAGCACGACATTGTTTAAGAAAAACAAAAACATATTTGATGATCCACCTCCTGAGCCGGATGGGAATACCATCATCACCCATTTGAGAGATTTTGGTGTTGAGAAGACGGTTTCATGTGGTGGTAATGGTCATTTTTCCCGTAGACGGTTGTGGCGAGTACCACAATTGGAACAAGAGGAGTTTTTTTTATGGGATTTGACATATTGGAAGAACCATCTGCTGCGCCATAATCTAGACGTCATGCACATTGAAAAAAAAAATTTCGACAACATCATGAATACTGTTCTAAATGTGCAAGGGAAGACGAAAGATAATTTGAAGGCCATATTGGACTTGCCAGATATTTGTTCGCGGAAGGACCTCCATGTAATGGCGAACAGGAAATCACTGCCCCCCCCCCCCCCCCCCCCCCGCTTTCCGTTTGGATGAGCCTTCAAAGGAAGAGTTCTTCGACTGGATTACGCATAGTGTTAAATTCCCAGACAGGATTAACCTTCGTAATTGCGTTAATATTGGGGAAGGAAAGTTTTCAGGGATGAAGAGTCATGATTGTCACGTTGTCATCCATCGCCTCCTTCCATTTTCGTTTGTCGGTCTTCTTCCTAGAAACGTCCATGGAGCTATTGCAGGTACATTTACACAATTCTATATTTTCTAATATTTTGCTAAATTTATTTTCAACATTTACAAAATTTATTTCTACATTTACATAATATTCTATATATATTATCTAAATTTAGCTAAATTTATTTATGATTTATGCAGGGATTGGTGCTTTCTTCTGGGATCTACGCACGAGATCACTTACAGCAGACGGTATTCAAAACCTGGATGAGAAGATACCGGTTCGTCTTTGAAACCTCGAGAAAATATTTCCATCAGCATTTTTCGATGTTATGGAACATCTTCCTATTCATCTCCCTAGAGAAACATCACTTGGTGTGCCTGTTCAAAATCGTTGGATGTATCTTTTTGAGCGGTATATGTTCCACCTAAAGAAGAAGGTGAAAAATCTTGCAAGAGTCAAGGGTTCTATTGTTGCACAGATCATTAATGAAGAAGCATCCAATTTTGCGAGCTACTACTTTCCATCTTCGGCCAAGGCTAAAAGTAGACGACCTGCAGGGCATGATGATGGCGGAGAAAAACCGTTGTATCCAGTCAATGTCCCAAATCTATTTGCACAAATTGGAAGGTTTAGTGGAAAAGGGAGGCATCAGCGACTAACAGAGGAGGAACAAAGGCATTTACATACATATATTCTGACAAACTACGACGACGTTTTGGAATATGAGAGGTACGTACCTGATTTTGATGTTTAGTATTACCAAAAATCATTTGATAGTATTTTGCATAATGTATTTAATTTTTTTTATACACTGGATATACATGGCCCAAATTCGTGATTGGTTTCCAAATTACACAAAGGATGAGCTTGCGGTCCATAAACAAAATGAATTCTCGGCTGGGTTGAAATATTACGTAAGTGCTCGATTTCCCTCAATTTTTATAAAATTACCATGGTTACATTTGCACATATTGTTTTATGATTGTCAACAATTTGTACATGTTGATCAGATGACTACTACTACAACCGGGGCAACGTTTTCCACGTTGTTAGTTGAGATGGTGTGTGGCCCTTGTTCCAATGATTTATCCGATATATTTCACTCGGGGTATGCTTTTAAGGCTTATCATGAAAGGGAGTTCAAGGACAACTAGCAATTACGGTATATCTTCTACACCCGTAGAATTTGCCTACTACGGTGATCCGCAGAATATTAGAAGTCAAATATCCAGGCATGATTGGTTTGAGGTGCATTGTGTTCTATTGCGATTGGTATGATCCAATGGAAGATCTACGTCAGGACGAATTCGGAGTAACATCTGTTCACTCTGCAAAGCGACATCGGAAATACAATCTATTTATTCTTGCTTCACAAGCGGACCAGGTTTCCTACATTCGATACCCCCGGGTTAGGAACAAGGAAGACCCGTGGATTGCAATAACATCGATACAACCAAGAGGAATGATATCTGGTGTTTCCCGATCATGACCTTTTATTGGAAACTCCAATTGGTAACTTATGTGAAATCGAGCATTCTCTTGAGGTTGACCTTGTGGTTGACTTCACCGGTATGGACGTGGATAACGAAGTATTTGAGGATTCTGAAGAAGAGAGAGGAGAATTTGATGAGGATTCCGATTCAACAACTTCAGATTATTCATCGGACTCATAATAAATTTGTAACAAATTTTTTATATGCATTTATTTTTAAGTAACAAATGTGAGAAACCTTTTTTTATTAATTATTTGTACGTTTTTTTTTTGGAAAAGTACCTGATTTAGTCGGGAATCAGAAAAAATTGTAACAAATTTTTTATATGCATTTATTTTTAAGTAACAATTTTATAAATTTTCTATATGCATTAAATAATTGTATGGTTTTTTTTTTGAAAATATTCCCGATATAGTCGGGAATTGGTCGGAAATTCCAGACCGATTCCCAACCATCTTAGCTGGGGCCGATCGGATTATGGTCGGGAATTTCTGACCATTTCCCGACTGTTGTTGAAATTTTTCAAATGCCTCACAATAAACGTGTTGATATATTTAGGAAAAACGTGTTCATCCATCCGTCGGAATATGGTCGGGAATTCCGACCAATTTCTGAACATTTGGAGTTTCAAAACCTTGAATGGCAAAAATTTGATTATGGTTATGTTTGCTAGGGTAAGATATGATATTTTGAAAGAATTCAATATTCAAATATCTTAAGAATCACTATTTTTGAGCATATAATCAAAACCTTACGAGAAACCGAAAAGTGTTAGTATAAGTTATATGTTTCGTTAAGTGATAAACTCGTAATCCTATCGATTCAAAACAAATTGACATATACTTTATTTTATGTTGATCTTGCCGATAGTTGTTAGACATAAGATGTTAATATGTTTTAGAACTCCTAATCGATGTGAAAATTAGTGGTTTCATACCCTAAATCTCATATAGTCGGAAATTGGTCGGAAATTCCTGACCGTATTCTGACCATCTTGCTTTGACCAGTCGGAAATTGGTCGAAATTCAAGCCGAATTCCAGACCGATTTCCGACGGATATTAAATTATTCGACATTAATATGTGTTTATTGACCAATCAAATAACATGCATTTTTTTAATTACCAAAATGCATTTTTTAAACCCTATATGGTCGGAAATCGGTCAGAAATTCCATACCGATTTCCGACCAATAAACTATATTTTTTTAATATTTATATTTCTTTTAGAGTTTTTATATTTTTATTTCTTTTAGGTTTTTTAGTTATTATAGATGATACTAAAATAATATTAAAAATTAATTTTGGTTGTATAACCGAATGATAACAATACTTTTATTCCGGGCTAACTTTATTGTATAACCGAACGATACTTTTATTCCAAGGAAACCAAATATATATGAAAATTTCTAAAATTTCATGAAAATTTTCCGAGAAAGTTATTTTCCCGAACGATAGAAATTTCTGAAATTTCTAAAATTCCTAGCAAACCATACAAAACTTTTATTCCGAGGAAACCAATAACTTGATTGTATGAAAATTTTCGAACATTTATAAGTGTTTATACATTTGTAAATCATTACACCAATATTGCCTTTCAAAAAATTAAGAAAAATTGATATCATATATTATAAAATTGATATCATTACACAAGTGCATAAACACTTAGCATGTTTCCAACACATTCCTATATGGTCAAAAATCAGTCGGAAATTACATACCGATTTCCGACCACACTGAAAAAATACCCGCGAAAATTGACCGCCAAACGAAATAATTTGCTGGTTAATTATTTGATTTCCGACCGATTCCCGACCGGAATCGACGGTCGGAAATCAATAGATCTAAATCATCCCATCTCTTCTTCTTCCTCATTTCGCCGATTCATCTTCAAAGTTTTCGTCAATTCTCTCTCAAAACAGACGATCTCGCCGCCGCCGCCAGTAAGTTCTTCTCCTTATCTTTCTCTTATCTCCCTCTTCGCTCCCTCTTCTCTTCTCCTAAATCTAATTTCTTCTATTGTTTTTAAGGACGCCGCTGCTGCCGCCGCCGATGTCCCTCCTCTGCCGCCGCCTTCTTCTAACCTTCACCATGTAAGATTATTAAGTTGTTAGTTTGTGGGATTTGTGAGATTTGAGGTTAGATTTGTGGTTAGATTTGTTGTTAGATTTGTTGTTAGATTTGTGGTTAGATTTGTTGATTTGTTGATAGATTTTTGTGAAATATTTTTGTGGTTAGATTTGTTGGTAGATTAGTATGAAATTTAGATTACTGGGTTGTAAATAATGTTTAAATTTTATAAAATCATGAAAGAATTCCGAAATTGTTTTTTGTATAAATTCAAAATTTGTTGTATGTATTTCACATTTTGTTTTTCATTTTACAAGTGAATTAAAATAAATTTAGAAGTGATTCTAAATTTTATAAGTGATTTTAATTTTTATAAAAATATTATTACATTTTTAAGATTTTACAAGTGATTTTAGAATTTTTAAATGTTATATAAATCGTTTTGTGAATAAAAAACAATTTCAGAATTTCTATAATTTATTTGTGGTTTTTAGTAATGTTTTTAGTAGTTTCTACATTTTTAATAATTCGAACAACTAACTAATTTATTTGTGGTTTTTTATGTGTTTTAAGTATTACGACGACATTACGACGATTGATGACATAATCGTCGTAATATTTAAACCATCAAATACAAATTTCAGTTTAAAGTATTACGACGATTGAAGACATAATCGTTGTAACATCGTCGTAATATTTAAACCATCAATTTCAAATTTTGGTTTAACGTTTACAATGACATTACGACGTTTTACTTGAAATCTTCGTAATGTCGCGTAAACCCAAAACCATAAAATTTAGGGTTTAGGGTTGATTAGGTTTGGATTTTCATCGTTTATCTTGTTTTCCGTAAGTTCTCTACTTATTTTATAAAATAAATTGAGTTATCACAAAAATCAATTACATTATATACTTCATGGATGTTACAAATAAATTTATAAGAATGAATGATATACATTATTATGTAAGATAAGGAAATGTTCAATAAATTAGGTTCAATCGTCATTATCGAATTTGTTGTATACAATGAGAAATCTTGGATTCAGAAATATACGTCGTTAATACAAGATGGTTTTGTGTATAAAGGTTTAGGGTTTAGATTTCTAATATTACGAATTACGATGGATCCGTCGTAATTTCGATGGTAAGTTACGACGACGTTAAGACGGATCTGTCGTAAATTCGTCGTAAATCAAAAACATTAAATTTACTGCGTGGGTGATGCGTACAGATTGTAACTAAGCTTCAGGTTTTATATTTATAACCCTAGTTGTCTACCAGTGCACATATATGCGTTGTAGTACTTAGGGGTCGAACAACATAGATTTTGTTGTTTCGGTACGAAGCAATCGGATACTTAAATCGAATTGGAACGCAAATAATTTGGAGTTGGTTTTGTATCACTAGAATATAAACTAGACGGGGGAATAGACGAGGTTGTAATCAATTAAACTAAACGCTGGGTTTAAGGGTATTCACAGTGATTCATGGCTAAAAACGATATAAAAATAAATGATAGAGGTAACCAACTATGAAAATTCTTGAACTCGAATCACGAATGTATGATTAGGTCACTACCGTGATCCTAACCAATTGTTACCGACCAACTCGACCAGTAGCTTCCGTCTCTGGCCGCGAAGTAGGTACGCATTATTTTGTTTAGGATTCGTCATCGCTCACATTACTCTATAAGTAGCTTTCGTCTTTTATAGCAAAATTGCTCGTTTCATTCTCGTTCAAGCAATTACAAAACACTTCAGCGAATCTAAATCAACCTAGGATCAGACTCTAAGTGGAACAAAGAATCATGCATTAACGAATAAGAAAAAACGAAGAACTCATAGAAGATTAGAAACCCTAAATCAAACACATCATCGAATTAAACCATGAAATACCCTTTGAAAAAATCCCTTTAAACCCAACTCGGGAATTACTCAATCATACTGTAGCAAAACATCATATAATTAATAAAGTATTACATAATTAAAGAGATAAAAAGTGAAGAACGAAGAACACGGGTGAAGACGGAGATCGAATGATGATCCTCTTGCGCCTCCTCTCTATCCTTCGATGTCGCCTCTTTTTCTTCCTCTTTCTTATGTCTAAAAATGAGCTGCCCTCTTTAGAGTGACCTAAAACGAGCTTATGTAGCTTCTTTTTTCGTCGGGAAACACTTAGGGTTTTATTAATAAGTGATGGGATTAGCTCGAGCTTTAAAACGGATCTCGGGATCGAAACAGGGGCTGGCCGCGGGCGCGTCATTCCGAACCATGGCAAAGTGGTGTTTGGCTGCCAGTGGAGCTCCTCTGGCCACGGTGAAATGGTGCTTGGCCGCTGGTCAGCTCCTCTAGCTGCGGCAGATTCCCCTCTGAGATAGTTTCATCTTTCTTCAATGCTTCAGGTATATTTGGCGATCCAACCGTTGGAATATCTCCAAACCAATTGCATTTGAAAACTGGTTGTTTCATCTTTGTTGTGTCTAAATTTTGTTATGATCAGACGGTGAAAAGGTCTCCATTAGCTGCAAGACGTTTTGACGGTCCAAGTTTATCCAAAAACGTACTTTTCTTCCGAAATGCACTTTTTTATTCCGAGTTACCTGAAACGTCTTTCAAATCTCTAAAATATGAAAATTACTTGAAAACCCTTGAAAACGGAGTTAAAAAACGTGCAAAATAATATGAAAGTGGTCCATAAAAATGGTCAAAAACCGGTGTTATCAACTCCCCCAAACTAAGATCTTTGTTTGTCCTCAAACAAACAAAACTCGGAAAGAGGTTTTCGAAAGTATAGGAACTAACAAAATTCTCAGCGACCATCCTTCTATACCATAACCAATGTAATTCATCAATCAGACTTAGTGTAGAAAATTCTCACTAAAGTACTACAACGCTAATCCACGGTATACGTCATGCGGAAGTCTAACCATATAGATCCTAACTTTCAGTCAACTAGCTCTTAACATTCATTAAATATTGTGTGATTCTTACCAAAAATATTAGACAAGACAATCGATGCTAGGTATTTAAGAGAAATTCAGAGGTGAGGCTAAAAATATTTCGGGTTACCGTATTTTCTTCGGAGGATGCTAGATATTATGCAAAACAACAAGAGATGATTGAGCTATTGGTACCCACAGCTTTCAGTCACTCCTTGCTCGCATAAGTGTTGCTGCAAAACTCTTCCTTCGTCGGGACTCTTCTCCCTTTGACATAACTTTTATGTCGTTCCCCCAGACTTAGATTTTTCTCCGGGTAATGATTCGAACGGCTTCTTACTCCTCACATAATGAAACATAGTTTCCTTGGTAAAAATATAGATTACTCTAAGACTCTTAGGCTTTTATTTCCTTTCCATTCGGTTTTCTCTTTTTATTTTTATTTTTTTAGAAAGGGGAAACGCCTTTAAACGGGAGCCTTAGAGAGTACGAAAATTACAGGTTATGAACGATTTCCAAGGAACTTTATAGCTTGATTTGTCGATACCTCCACAACCGAATCCGTCAAATCTTCTCGAGTGACTAAAAAACTGTGTCGTTCCACCCTCTCCGGCGTTTTTGCATATATCTGCACATAAGACAACAAGAGAGTTGCATGAGGTTTGAACAAAGGTTAAGTTTCGGGTGGGATACCAGCTAAAGATGAACCGAACAACTAGGACAACCAAAAGTGGTAAGAAAATGAAAAAGATGTCCTACATGTATGAATCGTTATTTCGCCTAAAACAATTGATAAGAAATTAAATATAGATTAAGTCCAAATAAAATGAGCTAGTATATCATGTCAGAAATAATTTTTATGGCTTGAAATCCTCTGGGGATGTCGCATTGAAAGCACTCTAGCTACCGCCTAGTCTAGTACTAAACCACAAAAGAGCTAGCACGAGAAAATAGCATAAAAGCACATAGGTCCCTGTTTTAAAAAATAGATAAGAAAATTCGAATAAAATTTTAAATTTTTTGTTCCAAATGAACAGAATTGCGTTAGTAAGGGATGAACATCCTCCCCCAGACTTAGATCACATTGTCCTCAGTGTAAAATAAATTTGGTAAGGACGAATAGATAGATGGATGTAATAATTGAAAAAGTTTAAGGAAAAATAAAACTTAACTAAAATGGGTTGCCTCCCATTGAGCGCTTTTGTTTAAAGTCGTTTAGCTCGACGTTGTTGCTGTTCAAGCTGGTGGTGGATCGATCAAGGCCATTATTTCCCTGTCGTTCTCTTCTTCGTCCACGAGGTATGGCTTGACACGATGTCCGTTCACCGTGAGTTCTCCACTTTTACCCCAGAGGACAATGGCTCCATATGGTTTGACTTCCTTTATTGTGAAGGGTACAAACCACCTCGATCGCAATTTTCCGGGAAAGAGTTTAAGACGGGAATTAAAAAGAAGAACATTGTCGTTCGCGGCGAAAGATCGTTTTATGATTTTCTTATCATGATACGCCTTTGTCTTTTCTTTGTATATTTTCGAGTTTTCATAGGCGTTGTGACGGATTTCATCTAGTTCGTGTAGTTGGAGTAGTATCATTTCCCCAATGATAGCCCATTGTGCTTTGTATTCGAGTTCCACAGGAAGAGGACATGCTTTTCCATATATGAGGTTGAATGGCGTCGTTCCTAAATGTGTCTTGAATACCGTTCGGTATGCCCAAACTGCGTCGTCGAGTTTCGCAGACCAATCCTTTCGATTTGCTCAGTTGTCTTTTGCAAAATCGACTTGATTTCCCTGTTGGAGATCTTCACTTGGCCATTTTTTTGAGGGTGGTATGGAGAGGCGACTTTGTGCGTAACTCCATTCTTCTTTAACAGTTTTTCAAAGACCTTGTTAATGAAATGAGACCCTCTATCGCTTAATACGATTCTAGGAACTCCGAAACACAGAAAATGATCGATTTAAACATCTTAATGACCACTTTCGCGTCGTTTGTAGGGCTAGAAATTGCTTCCACCCATTTAGAGACGTAGTCTACGGCAAATAGTATGTATTGGTTTCCGAAGGAGGTCGGGAAAGGTCCCATGAAATTAATTCCCCATACGTCAAAACTTTCGACTTCGAGGATAAAATTCTGGGGCATCTCGTTCCTCTTGTTTATACTCCCCATACGTTGGCACGAATTACAGCGCGAGACGTAAGCTTGTGTATCTTTAAACAAAGTTGGACACCAGAAGCCTGCCTTGAGAACTTTAGAGACGGTTTTAAAAGTTGTAAAATGGCCTGCATAAGCTGAGCTATGACATTTGAATAGTATCCCGCCCATTTCCTCTTTAGCCACGCATCTTCGGTATAAACCGTCTGCACATCTCTTGTAAAGGTAATGTTCATCCCAAAAGTAGTGTCTTATATCTCGCAAAATTTTCGTCTTCCTATACCCAGAGATTTGTGGTGGTTCGACGTCCGCAGCAAGGTAATTTGTAATGTGTCTAAACCACGGGGTGTCGAACGTGTCTACCCGCCGTTTAAGTGGCCATGAATGAATTCCGTGTGTGGTGTTAGGTATTGCGTCTATTGCATAGACGCTGTCATCCAGAAAACTATCATTCAAGGGCACTTTATCTTCCACTCGTATTCGATAAAGGTGATCTGCTACTCCGTTATCTACTCCTTTTCGATCTCGAATTTCGATGTCGAATTCTTGCAAGAGGAGTATCCACCTTATTAGTCTAGATTTCGCGTCTTTCTTAGATATCAAATATTTTATCGCCGCATGATCAGTATGGACTATCACCTTGTATCCAACAAGTTCCTTTTTTGTTGTCGCATAATTGCATTGAGCGTCGTCCATTGTTCTGCTTGCGTAATAGATCGCATGTAACTTCTTATCCTTCCGCTGCCCGAGTACTGCTCCAACTACAAAGTCGCTTGCGTCACACATGATTTCGAATGGTCATTCCCAATCAGGTAGCTGCACGACTGGAGAGGAGACAAGGGCGTCTTTGAGCTTATGGAACGCAGCTAGGCATTCGTCGTTGAATTCGAAGCTCGTTTCTTTGCATAATAGACGCGTGAGGGGCCTAGCTATTTAGGAAAAATCTTTTATGAATCTCCTACCAGATCCGGCTCGGTTATTGATAGAGTGAATAGATCTGCCATTTCTTGAAATCTCTCTTCTGACTCAAAATCGTGGCGTAACGTGAGATAAGAGATTCATATGAGAAAACATAAGTAAACGAGCCTCTGCTTGAGCCTCTAAAGATAAAGGCACATGAACAGCCATTTGATCCCCATCAAAGCTCGAAATGGGAGCAGGTTTGGAAAAGGATCTTAGAGTGTCTAGGGTTAGGCCAGTAGGGTCTCTTAACGCGGGAATGCTTCCCGTTTTCTCCCGTTGGGTCGTTTATAGGTGAGGCTTTCCCAGTTTGTTGCGTCTTTCTTTGTTTGTTGGTATGGGAATGTTGTGTTTTTTATCGGATCGAGCACATAGTAAGAAACCCTAAGTCAATTCATTCTCTTTGGTTGAAGTCAATCTTCATCAAGACAGTTGACCGAGTCGAAACCTACTGCTCAAGTCTCCAATTGAGCCTTATTATCTCATCGAGCTATGCCCCATACACCCGGGTGACCCAGTCGCATAGTAGCTCCAGACCTATACCCCTTCCCTTTTAATTGAAATACAAAAATTTATTGAGAATTACTCCTCAAAAGCATCCCTAGAGAGATAAAATACCCGTTTTACATTTGTAGGAGGTTGTATGCTCGTCATGACCTCGATTTTTGCTTTCTCCACTTCGATTCCTTTTTCTGAAATTTATGCCCGAGCACGATTCCGTCTCGCACCATAAAAGGACATTTTTCCTAGTTCAGGACCAGATGTTTGTCTTCGCATCTTTGTAGAACTTTCCCCAGGTTGGCCAAGCACGTTTGGAATGATGAACCGTGGACGGAAAATTTGTCCATGAAGACTTCCATAAAGTCTTTGATATATTCGGTAAATATCGACATCATGCACTGCTGGAAAGTTGCGGGCGCGTTACACAATCCAAAAGGCATTCGTTGGTAAGCAAACGTTCTGTACGGATAAGTGAATGTTTTCTTCTCTTGGTCTTCCGGTCGTATGGGAATCTGGAAAAATCCAGAATATCCATCGAGGAAGCAGTAGTACTGATGGTTAGCCAATCTCTCCAGCATTTGGTCTATAAATGTCAAAGGGAAATGGTCCTTCCTAGTTGCAGCGTTCAGCTTTCTGTAGTCGATGCACATGCGGTGTCCAGTGACGGTCCTTGTGGCAATCATTTCGTCTTTCTTGTTCTCGATCACTATGATCCCTCCTTTTTTCGGGACAACGTGAACTGGGCTAACCCAAGGGCTGTCCAAAATCGGGTAGATGATTCCGGCTTCTAAAAGCTTCATAATTTCCTTATTGACAACGCTCATCAAGTTAGGGTTCAACCTCCTTTGGTGCTCCAGTGAATTTTTGGCGTTGTTTTCGAGATGGATCTTGTGCATACAGAGATCCGGAGAGATTCCTGGTATGTCATCAAGCGAGTATCATATAGCCTTTCTGTGCTTTTTCAACTCGCATAGTAACATTGTTGTCTCTGCTTTACTCATACCAGAATGTATAATGAACGGGTAAGTCGAATTTGGTCCAAGGAATGTGTACTTGAGACCGACAGGCAGGGGTTTTAGCTCCACTTTAGGAGCTTTCAGCTCGCTCCACGGGTCATTTATTGCTGCAGAAGTGTCCTTCGGCATTGTTGGAATATCCATTTCGTTCTTTAAATCAAGGTAGCTCACAACTTTTTTGTAAATTTCAGCCTTATGGAGCATTTTCACACAATCCCTCAAGGCTTCTTCGAGAGTGCTGCCCCCATCTTTTGTGTTCGAGATTACGACTTTAAATGGGTCACTCAGGAGTAATTCTTCATAGAATTCCCCAGTGACCTTCTCGACCTCATCAAGCCAGAAAGCTTGGTCGTCTAGGGTTGCTTTATTAGGGCTTTCTCTCATATCGAAATGCATCACGAGGTCACCTAAGTGAAAGTCTATTTTCCCCTCTAGGACGTTGATCATCGCCCCTGCGGTGGATAGAAATGGTCGCCCAAGTATAAGGGGATCCGCAGGTTCCTTCTTTAACTCGAGTACCACGAAATTTGGTAGGAATGCAGCATTCTCCAATCACGATGGGTACATCGACGAGGACGCCTATCGGTCGTCGAACCGAACGATCCGCTAGTATTAGTAAAATCTTAGTTGGCCGGAAAGTGTGGTACCCTAAACATTTATCAACTGACAGTGGCATCATGTTTATGCCTGACCCCAAATCACATAGACATCGCTCAAATGTTACACCTTTTATGGTGCACGAGAGCACGAAGCTTCTTGGGTCACCTCTCTTTCGAGGGGAATGGTTTTGCAAAATTGAACTATATTCATGAGTGATCATCATAACTCCTTCTTCAAGTGTCAGGGACTTGGTCAGGATGCTTTTCATAAATTTTCTTAGTGGCGGGATCATTGCGCAATCTTCGACAAAAGGTAGTCTAACCGTTAGCTGCTCAATTATTTCCTTTAGTTTATCTCTTTCTTTCTTTTTCTTTGGCGCATCCAAGGCTTTTGGGTAGGGTTGTTTTTGTTTATGGGCACGGGCTGGTGGTTGAGTTATCAAGCCTTCCCCGAGGATTTCTCGGGCTGCTTCTTCTCTTTCATATTTTCCTTATACCTCAACTACCTTCTCTCCTTCTTCCCTAACCGTGTTTTCTTCCCTTCCCGTCTCTTCGTAATTTTTCAAGAATTCCGGCTCTTTGTAAATCGTGCCACTTCTAAGCATGATTGCATGCAAGTTGTCTATATCCTCGGAGGAGAATTCATTCAGCTCCTTTAAGACGAGCTCTCCTTTAAGAGGAGCTCTCCTTTGACCATTCAGTTTTTGCCTACTCGACTTGAGAAGAGAGACTTACGATGTTTTCATTCAAATCTACATTTTGTCCATTTTGGCACTCAATTCATCCGCGTCTTTCTTGCGGGAGGCTTCGAGTCTTCGTAACATCTGTTCAATTTTTTCAAGATCTGAGATGGGCGGATTTGCAGAGAGCATGAATTGGGATTGAACCCCTAACGTTGGCTCGAGAACACGCTGGTCATGGGAAAACTGCACCTGGTCGCGGCTCAGGAGACTACACCCACGGCGGGGTGTGCTTCTCTCTGGACCCTGGTTTCTGCATGCTTCTGCTTCGTTAGTTATCTTTTGGTTGAAAAGGTTAGTCCCTACTTTGAAATAGTCTATGTCCCCCCAGCTTTGTGAGCCATTTGGACTTCCAAAGCTATTAAGGTTGAGTGTTGCGCGTGACTTGTTTGATCGTACCGAAACGGTCCACCGTGAGTGTGAAGCATTCCGGGTTTTTCGTCTTCTCTTGTTCTTTCATGGAACGTCGAAGTTAGGCGAATTATGCTCAATTGTTGACACTCCTCACAAAGTTACTGATGAGGATGCGAGCGTCGTCCACAGATCTGGTGGCGAAGTCCTCATTGCTTGCGGTGTCGAGCGATTCTTGTGACTTTGGATCAATGCCTTGATAGAAGATGCTCATCAAATATTCTTCAGAAAATCCATGGTGTGGGCAGTCCCTCGCGTATTCTTTGAAGCGCTCTCAGGCATAATAGAGTGTTTATGTCTCTTCTTGTTGGAAGTTTTGTATTTTACCCCTATAGAGGTAAGTACAAGCTTTCATGAAGAAGAGATTTACAAAAGCTACTTTACAACATTCCCATGTCACGGTCTTTAGCCACTTGTTGGCTTTGTCATTCAAGCAGAACGAAAACAGTTTACATTGATGGTAATTTTTATTTGATTTTATGGTTGAACAGATATCTTCGAAAAATTCGATATGATCTATCGGATTTTCCGTTGAATTACCACTGAATTGGCGATCCAACCGTTGGAGTGTTTCCAAAATTGCATTTGAAAGCTGGTTGTGTCAACTTTGTTGTGTCCAAATTTGGTGATAATCAGACGGTTAAAAGGTCTCCCTTAGCTGCAAGGCTTCTTGACAGTCCAAGTTTATCCAAAAACGTACTTTTGTTCCGAAATGCACTCTTTTATTCCAAGTTACCTGAAACGTCTTTCAAATCTCTAAAATATGAAAATTACTTGAAAACCTTTGAAAACGGAGTTAAAACACTTGCAAAAGAATATGAAAGTGATCCATAAAAACGGTCAAAAACCAGTGTTATCAATGGGTGGAAATTTGATTGGTTTAATTTTTGGTATTAATTTTACGACGGTTTCGTCATAATTTCGATGGTAATTTACGACGACGTTATGACGGATCTGTCGTAAAATCATCGTAAATCAAAAACATTAAATTCACCGCGGGGAGGGGGGATCTGATTGGTTTAATTTTACGACGGTTCCGTCGTAAAATCGTCGTAAATTACCATCAAATTTATGACAACCACAAACTCTATATATACGAGCCGAACTTTTCCTCTACGAACATACAATCACATTTTCTCTCTCTCTCTCTCTCTCTCTCTCTCTCTCTCTCTCTCTCTCTCTCTCTCTCTCTCTCTCTCTCTCTCTCTCTCTCTCTCTCTCTCTCTCTCTCTCTCTCTCTCTCTCTCTCTCTCTCTCTCTCTCTCTCTCTCTCTCTCTCTCGCTCAGGTCATTTTTTTTTTGTAATTAAATAATTAATAGTATTATAATTGTTAGATAGGATTGTAGTTATTTTATAGGATTGGAATTATTAGATAGGATTGAAAATATTGGATTATATTTTTGATATTCGTTAATCTTGATATTAATTAGTTTTATATAATTATTTTGTATATATATATGGGGACACGCAAATCTCACTACCGCATGTTTATGGGTAACAAGTTGGGACCGAATACTAATTCGGAAGTCCCGTCATCTTCTGCCACACCGTCCGTGGTTCTGGATTATGGGTCTTCACCAGCGCTGCCGTCACCTCCTGCAACTGCACCTCGACCCCCATTGATATATGTGGAGTACATGGTGCAGGATTTTTTTGCTTTCGCCGGGTCGTGAGGGTTTACCCCGGTTAGATCCGAATCAGCCGCCAACTACTTTTTGATAGGTAACTTCAATTTTGTTTTTAACATTATTTTTTACTGATAATTATCGTTTTATTTTTCAAGTTGAATGAAGATAACAAAGTCAGACGGAGTGTGTCTGACTCAATTAAAGGCTATTTCCAGGAGCCTCACCACAATTGGTCTCCGGTTCCGAACGACGTAATCGAGACATGGTTCAAATGCTTCGCGGTAATTTAATTGTCGCTTCTAATTTTTTTTTCTTAGAATTGGTTATTTTTATTTAATCGTTTCTAATTCTTTTTTGTCTTTTTTTTATAGCAAAAATGGCACTGGGACATTGGGATCAATGAGATCGTGAAGACGCAATTTAAAAAGAAGGCAAAATTATGGCTCAATAATACCGTCTCCTATGGGAAGAGGAAGTGGGAGGTTGATGGCGATAAAGCGAATCCCCCATACATGTCTTCTAAAGTGTGGAACGGCTTGAAGGCCTACTGGACTAATCCGCATTCGCAGATAGTGGCCGGCAAGTGTTCAGCTTCTCATAACATTGTCGGTCCAGACGGTATTCCAGCGGTTATGGCACATACTTCGGATCAAACGTCTTTTGCGGGAAGGCGCCTTCAAATGGTATGATTTTTTCGGTTAATTTCTATTTTTGTTATTATCTTATTAATTAAAATTAACTAATAACCGTTAATTTAACTTTTTTGGAATGTTGTTTTTTAGGCAAACGGAGGCGAATTTCCTCCAATGACACGAGTTTTTGAGGAAACTCACAAAAAGAAAGATGGCTCTTTTGTGGATCCTCAAGCGGGCAGATTTACAATGACGTTATGGCAGTGATCGCCGAGCGTCAAACTCAGTTCTCTCAGCATCAATCATCTGGTAGCTCGGTCCAATCCACTGCGGCTTTGACCATAACTCAGATGGACCAGATATATGAAGAGGTAATAATAATCAAATTATATTTTTACGAAATTATTTTGTATTCAATTTTACCCCAAGATCGGCACTTTGTGGGCGAGGCAACATGTATACGATGAGAAGATGCAAGGATATGACTCTTTCTTTGATATTATTGCTGCGAGTAACCCTGCTTTGGCGTCCGCACTAAGGCAGCGGCAAGCATCGACATCGGGCCCGAGGGATGAGCATCAGGAAGCGATTATGTCCGTTGTAAAATGTATGTTTTCTTGTAGTGATGGGACTTCTTGATCTTCATGTATCTTTTGATTGAACCGTTGGATTATCCTCAAATCAGTTGGAATGGAAAGGTAGATGGTCTTTATTGAATATCTCCAAACTTCTTTCGCAATTGAACTTTTGACGGTTTGACTCTGAGCCGAATATCTAGTTTTCTCCAATTTTCAATGTTTTTGCCTAAATAACATGATAAGAGTCTTGAAATTACAAATATGCGAAAACCATAATAAAACATATGAAAACAAATGAAATACTTATTAAAGTATTCTAAAATAGATAGTAAAACGGGTAAAAATATGGTGATATCAAGTTGCTTCGAAAGAAGCAAGATCGGCTTCGGAGGTCGCGTGCAGTGGAGTTCCTCAAGGCAAAGATCGCCATGGCCGAACAGTTCCGGGTCCAGTTCCAAATGGTGAGATTATTTTGCCGATCAGGCTCGGACCAAGGATACTATGATGAAGCTCGTCCAGGTTCGCGGAACCTTGATTTGTATGAAGGTATAAAAAGAAAGTGGCATTCTGATCCCTGACGAAAAAATGCTCAGCTCGAGGATGAGGTAAGAATTTGGACCGACAAGGCGAGGGCGTTTGATATAGTACTCCCTGAGGACTGCGATCTAGAGGAGCCCGATTTCACGGATGTGAATATGTATGGGTCAAAAGTTGGCATCCTCACTCCAATGGTCACAGATGAGTTGAGGTCGAGCTCGACCTTGGTGGATTTTCGAGTTGAACAGGGTCAATGTGAGAGCAGAATCTCACAATCTCAATCCTTGGCCTTTTCAGGTCGTATGAACTTAGGAGAATTTAAAATGAGAGAAAAGTTGTATTATTGTTTTTTGCTAAGAATTCGATTTTTTACATTGTAGTCGATATTCTAAACTTATACATGCTCAAAAAAAAAGAATTTAACCGCTTAATCCTAAATATACGCAAACAATTCAGACTTAATTTTACAATCTAGGACTTTATTATTGAGCTTGATCTTGGGGTTTTGAATTAATGTGTTTGACTTGCTAGATGGCGTTACGAGGCCTTACCGTGAGATGGGCTTGATTCTAGGCCAACTTAATCAGGCTGGGCTTTGAGCGTGGAATTTGGGCCCAACAGTTACCCCCAGTATCTTTAATGATTTATCGTTGAGGATGCGGCACTGCGATCTCGGGATTTAATTGATCTTCTAGTTGATACGATCTCGCAATCTCAGGCTTCTGATTGATATCTTGCTTGCTCGTAGGGCGAGTTCGTAGAGATCCTGTAACGTTTGCACGACTTTTAAGGGATATGACAGGACGAGTGGGCGATTGGGTATAAAAGAGCGGTTCTCGTTGCTTCAACTTTCCACGCCGCCTCAGCTCCCACTTACCAAGGTAATGATGTCTTTTCGCTTTTCCCCTTTTTATTATTATTTCTACTCCATTAATTGAATTGTCTTCACCTCATTCTTACTTTTACCCGAGATATTTTCCTCTGTGAAAGTTCACCCTCCATCGTTTCCGGTCGGATTTCTTCCTTTTCAACCTCAATTTTTGCTTTTTTCTGCAATGACCTCTACTTCTCAGCTGGATACTCCTCTCCCCCTTGCCGAGCGGTTCGACTCTCACTCGAATAGCACAATTTTGGTTGCCGAGCTCGCGAATATCTCTTCCTTGTGCGGGCTTAATATCGGAGATCTGCTCATCCCGCCGAGTGATAGCTCTCCGGAGAATCCTCCGGAGGGTTATGCATGCGGTTATGTCGCGTTCTTCCTGAGATGCCGCCTCACTTTTCCCATCTCCGCAGCTATTTCTAATATCATCAGCGACCTCGGACTCGCCCTTCCACAGCTTATGCCCAGCGCGATGAGGTCCCTTGTCGCACTCTGGGTGCGTTCTAAGGAGTTTGGGATTGTGTTTGAAAGTGAGGTCTTTCGACAGCTCTTTAACGTCAAAGGGAACTCTCATCTTCGCGGGATCTATTATTTTCCGGCGAAGGTCAATCGTTCCGTTTTTAGATTCAATGTGAGGGATGATAAATGGTGGGAGGAATGGTTCTATTTCAGAATCTCCAGCGAATCCGTTGAGGGCGAGTCGGTACTTCGACATTCCTGGGCTCAGATTACTGGTCAGCGCGATCCCTCGGATGCTGATTCGAGCATCTCTTCTGGGGATTTCTTAATTGTCGTTTTCTTCTGTTCTAATATGATGACTTTTTTTTGTGCAGAGTCAATTGATTCTTCAAAGATAGTGACGGCTGAGGTTCAACAGCTTGTCGACCTTGTCAAGGGTGAGAGTTCCGACTGGAAGGGTTTCTCCCTCGATAGAATTCAGCAAGCTCGCGAACGCCGAGCTCCCGGGCTATCTGTTGCGTCTGCTTTCCGGCTCATAGGTTTGTGTGGATTTACATCATATCTTTTTAGATTAAGAATTGTTTCTTCATTTGGATCTCCTTTGTTTGATTCTGCAGATTCTCCGACTCCGTTTCCCTTACTTCAAATTCAAGCTTCGACTCCCGCTCCATCCATTATCCCGAGACTCGAGGCTGTTGCTAAAGATCTAGCCGGTATTGAGGTTGATCCTCCGGTTGGTTCCCAGGTGCCGGATACTGCTCTTACTACCTTCCAGATCGATCTTACTCGCAGCGACAGCTCCACCGAATCTAGCAAAATGGTTCCTCCTAAGAAACCGCAGTGCCTTTCTTACAAGGAGAGGATGCGATTGCGCCCTGCCCCGACGCAAGCCGATGCGATTGCGCCCTGCCCCGACGCCAGCCGATGCTCTTGATAAGAGGGTCAAGGAGGCTCTCGGTAAGTCTGCCTGTGTTGAGACCCCACATCGTGAGGAGATCGAGAGGGATGATCACTGCGAGCCCAAAGATGATCATGGTGATGGTGGCAGTTTTCCAACGGGTGGTGAAACTAAGATTGCCCAACATGATGTACGAGCTAGAGGTCCTCAAAGATCAACTTCCAGGGTGTCTTCTAAGGAACCAAGTCATTCTGTCGAACATCAGTCTCGCTCCAAGCGATCTCGTGGCGACGGGTTTGATGGCGAGGAAACATCAAGGAGGCACGTGGCACCTCGTTCTCAGGGTGGTGGAGCTAATTCTCTGAATGCCTTTAGGTTCGATTTCGATGGACATGAGGCAATCGTTGAGAACAGCTCCCAGATTACGAATCTCTTTAGGCGTGTTAGGCCTTCCTCATGCTTCTTGCCGTCCCTTAGGAACATGAAGAAGCCTGAGAGCTATATCTAGTTTTCGAGTGCGATGGGCCAGGTAGTTTTAGATGTCCTTACTTTATTTTTTATTATTTGGTTTTTCTCTGCTGAATTTTCATGCTCCTTTCTCAGGCCATCTCTGCCGCCAACGAGCTGATTAACTCTTTTGAGCAAGATCTCCGTTCTGCTACCCAGCCCAAGGAGGTGGAGAGGGCAGCTAGGACCATTGCCGACCTCGTTTCTGAACGGGACGAGCTGGTGAGGAGAATTACTTGCAACGAGGAGAAGATGGCTGAGGTCACCCTTTTGGAAGGTCAGGTTAAGGACTAAGCTGTTTTGGCCAAGAGATGGGAAGATTCCGCTCGAAAGCCTCAAGCTCCGGTTTCTGTGCTGGAGAAATTAAGTGAGGATTTGAAGGTGGATCTCCGCGTTGCCGAGGGGCGAGCTGGAGCTTCTGAGGTTGGTTTGCGCTCAGCCAGTGAGAATATAGTGGATTTAAGGGTCCAGATTGAGAAGGTTACGGAGGACTCGAAGAAGCTTGCTAGGACGCAGAAATAGGTGGTGAAGAAAGCTGAAAAGGCTACGAGGAGGGAGATATCCAAACAATATCACGCCATTCTTTTGGGGATAATTAAAGGATAAATGGGAGAAGAAGAAGATCTATGTTGACACCGAGACTAAGGTTATGGAGTGTAAATCCAATATCCTTATTCTTGATGATATTATCAACCAGACCATCAATGATTTTGAGGCTGAAAAGAAGAGTATCCAGGTTGAGAAGCTGAGGTTGGACGCGGAGCTTGCCATCGTCCAGGTATCAGATTTTTCCCTGGGTAAAATTGACATTGCGCAGGTATCCGATGATTCGGTTACGCTGCCTGCTGGGCCAAGCGCACAATTGAGTGATCAGCGGACCTTGGTTCTCAGGAGCTTAGGAATGAGTTCCCGCTGCCCTTGAATCAACTTGTCCCGGAGAATAAACCAGCTGAACCTGCCTGTTAAAGACTCCTTTACTATTTTCATCTTTTGTTGTTCTTCGAACTTGGTGCCTAGGGAGGCTTTTAAACCCGTTTCTGTTTGTTGTCGAACTTGTTATGCCTTGATGTTTTTTTTTTTTTTGAACTTATGCTCCTTTGAGGATGCTTTAAATTATTCTGATTTCTCTTTTGAAGATCTTCTTTTTGTTTGTTTTTTTTTTACGGTAACTTTTGCCGTTTAGAGGCTGATATTTTTAGATTGGAGGCAGTTTTTCAGCTAAGGATCCAGGTCGTTTGGAGACACTGCTCCCAGGTCGTTTAGAGACCATGGGAGCTGACCAGACAGTTTTAAGACGCAAGGTCGAAGCCGTTTAGAGGCGGGCATGCAACCTGAATAGTTTAGACGAGGAGGTTGTTGTCATTTAGAGACTAGGGAGGTTGTGACCTTGCAATTTAGACGCAAAGTCGAGTCATGCTAGCTGGTAGCATGCTCTAGCTCGTAGGGCTGTTCATTTATGGGTAAATCTTTTAGCTTGTAAAGTAGGAGTTTGGGTACCCAAGCTGCGTTTAACAGGCTTGATGGGAGAGATATTTTTTATTATTTTAATAGCTATACCCTTGTGAGGTTGCCTATGTACCCTATCGAGGGATCAAGTCTTTCGTAGTTCAATTTTTACAAGTGTCTTTTTAATGATAGTACTTCTTTAAATTCATGGCATTCCATGAGTTCCTTTCGGGTGTATTGTCTTGCACCCTGGCGAGCTTGTATACGCCATTCTTTACTACCTCGGAGATTCAGTATGGGCCTTCCCAGTTGGTGCCCAATTTTCCAGCGTTCCTTTCCTTTGTGTTTTCGTAGGTTTTTCGTAGGACGAGCTTGCCAACTCGAAATCTTCGCTGCTTGACCTTTGAATTATAGTAGTGTGTTTCCGCGTGTTAATAGTTTTGAAGATTAACGAGTGCTCGATCTCGACGCTCATCGATAACATCGAGTTGGTCGAGAAGAATTTCGTTATATAGTTCCTTGTTTACGGGGCACATGTCTACCCTCAGGGTGGGGACTGCGACCTCAGCAGGAACCACAACCTCAATCCCATAAGCCAAGGAGAATGGTGTTTCTGAGGTTACTTTGCGAGGTGAGGTCTGACAGGCCCAAAGTACTCCAGGGAGCTCGTCGGACCATTTTTGCTTTTTAGCATCCAGTCGTTTTTTGAGATAGCTCAGTATTAGCTTATTTGCTGCCTCGGCCTTCCCATTGCCTTGAGGGTAGCGTGGGGTCGAGGTTGTTAATCGGATTTCGTGATCTCCGCAGAACTCGAGGAACTGATTTGAGATGGATTGTGAACCGTTATCGGTTACAATCTCATATGGGACTCAGTACCGGCAGACTACGTTTTGCCATACGAATTCATGTACGTGGTTTGCTTTAATTTGCTGGAAAGCTCCTGCCTCCACCCATTTGGTGAAGTAGTCGGTGAGGACGAGTAGGAAGCGACACCTCCTTTTTCCCGAGGTTACCATGGGCCCAACTATATCCATTGACCACCTCATAAAGGGGTATGGAGATGAGATGGAAGATAAGTTTTCAGTATGTTGATGCAATGTGGGAGCATGCCGTTGGCATTTGTCGCATGCTTTGGAATGTTCTTCGCATTCAGCGACCAAGGTGGGCTAAAAGTATCCTTGCCTTTTGATCCTGATGGCTAATGCCCTTCCTCCTGAATGGCTGCATCATGAGCCTCCGTGTACTTCCGATAGTATCGTAAAAGTTTCGAGCCCGTGGACGCATACTAGGTAGGGACCGTTTACACTTCGCTTGTAAAGGCGGGGACTGATTATACAATATCTTGAAGCTATGGTTTTGAGCTTGCGAGCTTCCAACTTGCTGGGGAGAGCCTCTCCCCCCTCAATGTATTGTATAATTACTACTCGCCAGTCAGCTCTTGCAATCATTTTTTCGTGGAGGGTAACATGCCTGGCGTCAAGCGAGGCTAGCTCCGGGTCTTCAAGTTCTCCTATTTTGGGAGGGATTTTGTCCGTTATGGGGGGCTCGGAGAGGTACACCTTTACTTGTTTGAAGGCTTCCCCGCACTTGTCGTCCCAGATGAAGTTTTTGTTTCCTTTCAGTAATTGGTGAAAAGGGAGACATTTATCAGTCGACCTGGAGATAAATCAATTTAGTGCAGCAACGCGTTCTTAGAAATGCAACCTAGAAATGCAAACCCCAAACCCCAAACAAATCGGAGGTTGCATTTCTAAGAACGCGCTGATTTGTTTGGGGTTTGCTTATATTCCTCTTTGAGTCACTATTTTACCTAGGAATTCACCTGAAGCAACCCCGAAAGTGCACTTTGAAGGGTTCAGTTTCATCCCATACTTGTTTAGTAAGGTGAAATATTCCTCTAGCTGACTTACGTGGTTTTCCTCTTTCACAGATTTAACTAGCATGTCATCAATGTAGACCTCCATTGACTTACCCAGGAGGTCGGAAAACATCATGTTCATAAGTCTTTGGTAGGTTGCTCCCATATTTTTGAGACCAAATAGCATCACTTTATAACAGTACATTCATCTTTTTGTTATGAAAGATGTCTTATCTTGGTCCTCAGGGTTCATTTGTATTTGATTATACCCTGAGAACGCATCCATAAAACCGAGGAGCTGATGCCCTGCGGTAGCTTCCACCAGCTGGTCGATGTGAGGTAGTGGGAAGCTATCCTTAGGACACGCTTTGTTCAGATCTGTAAAATCCACACATACTCGCCAGGTACCGTTTTTCTTTTTTACTACGACCGGATTCGCTAGCCAGTCAGGATATTTCACTTCCTTGATGAATCCAACGCTTAGCAACCTGGTGACCTTGCTGTTAACAGCTTCGGTTTTGTCAGGCCCGAATTTCCGACGCTTTTGCCGTACTGGTTTGTGATTTGGATCCACATTGAGCACGTGCGAGATGATACTTAGATCGATTCCGGGCATATCGGTTGTTGTCCACGCGAATGACCCAGAGTTTTCTTTGAGGAATGTTATTAGTTGATCCTTTTGAGCCTTGGAGAGTTCAGACCCCATTCCTACCTTTAGGTCAGGATGAGACTCGTTGACCATAATTTTCTCGATAAGATCTTTGCGAGGTCCGATGATTCCTGAACCACTCTTCTTTTTGGTCAGGCGATATGCGAGCTCATCCCTACGTTGTAGTTGATATATGGCGCTTCCTTTGATATCTGGAAGGCTGCCATGTAACACATTCTGGATTCCTTTTGACTCCCATTAACTGTTGCGATTCCATGCTGGGTAGGGAATTTTATGCATTGATGGTAGGTTGAAGATACAGCCCTCATTGAATGTATCCATGTTCTTCCCAGGATGGCATTGAACGGGGCTGGCCTATCTATCACCATGAATTCGACCATCCTTCTTACTCCGGCTGCTATTACAGGGATTCTTATCATCCCGAGAGATAATGTGGTTTCACCGGAAAAGCCGGTTAACACCATTTTATTCTCCTCGATTTTTTGATCCGGTATATCTATTTCCCTAAGAACACTTAGGAGGATGAGCTCTACAGAGCTCCCTGTGTCCACGAGCATCTTAGTGAGCTCGTATTCACCCACTTTTAGCATGATTAAGAGAGCATCATCATGTGGGGAATCTAGGTCAACGGCCTCGCTTTCCCAGAACGAGATTTGTGTGTCAGGTCCCTTGAACGGGGTCTTATCGCGTACGTCGGTATTTACCCTTTGTTGATGTTTCTTAATTGAGTTTACGGAGTTGCGACATAGCTGGGATCCTCAATGAATAAAGTTAATTCTTTTCTTCGTGCTGGGAGGAGGCAGGTCTGTTTCCCTGTCTTTGGGGGGATCTCGCCTCGTCGCGTCATTGGCTTAACGTTCTCGCTTATGATCATCCTCGGATGGGCGATCCCGCCTTTCATCGTCTCGAGCTGGGTAATAGTTCTTCCTCGGAGGAGGTTTCTCCAGTTCGATTTTACCCAGCTCTCCTGCTGCAAATTTGGCGGCGGACTGCTTCTTCACCTCATGGCACTCCTCGGTCGAATAGCCCTTGATTTTATGAAAATCACACCACTTGCTGGGGTCGTAAGGCTTGAATCTGTTACGAGGTGGGCTTCCCACTGAGTATGAATGTATCCCCTGACTTTGTCTCTAATCTTGGGACTCTTTTTTCCCGGACTTTTTAGGTCCTTGGGAGTTGGTTATCTGAGCTTGCTTGGTCGAGGTTGCGGGTGCATGCTGCTTTGGTTGAGCTGCACTCGACTTTTTGAGAATAATCCAGCGCGAAACGCGGTGTAATGCATCATCTAGTGATACGGGCTCCAGAACCGTGAGCTCCTCAAAGAATTTTGAGGTTTTTAGCAGTCCGTTTTGGAGGGCTTTCAGGGCCGTTGGGTTATGTATATCGGCGATTTTTACTTTGACGGCTTTAAAGCTGTCAATATACTTTCGCAACGAGTCACCTGGTTTTTGAGTGAGTACCCACATATCGGCCTCTGAGGTCTCGATTTGGATAAATACCGAATATTGCTTCAAGAATGCCGCTTGAAGTTGGGTGAAGTTATCAATCAATTTTGGTTTCAAGGAGGTAAACCATTTTAAGGCCGAATCCGTTAGATTTTCGGCGAAGAAACGGCAGCGTGCTGACTCGAGGTCGCCCCCGAGTAGTCGCACCCTCGAAAAGGCGAATTTGAAACTTTTGATAAATGCCTTGGGGTTGGTTTCTCCGTTATACCAGGGAAATCGGATATTCCCGACATCGCCGAACTGTGGGCTTGCGATTCGTGAGGTGAATGGGGTCTGATTGACTTCATCAATCACTATGTCTATCTCAGGTGTTGAGCTTTGAACAGCGTGGACCTGCGATCTCATCCGCTGGAGTTCGGCGTTCGTTTCTTCGTAGTATTTCTTGATTGATTCAAACCCATGTGAGCTGCCGGATCCCGGGTGTTTTCATTATTGCTCGGGAAGCGGAGCAGGGATTCTCCGGCAGGCTGTGAATGATTGCTGCCACCGTTCTCAGGTCATGCTTCGACCTCGGGATTATCCCGAGGCTCGACCTCATTTGCGTTCCAATAGCGATCCTGACCGATTAGTGGATTTGAGGTCGGATCTACTCCAGGTAGGGTCGCAATTGGCGTAATTTTTCCTTAAGGCGGTGGCTGAGCCAACCATCATGCTGGTCGAAGCATTGATATCGGAAAAGTTTAGCCTTGTCACCGATGGAGGTAGGAATGGCAATCCTCCTTGCCCAGGGGCAAAAAAGGATTGTGTCCAAGGTGGGAGGGCAAACCGTCCGATGGCGCCTGCCCGAGACGTTCTTTCGAGGTCATCCTGGCGTGCTGCCATTGAGTGATTCTGCTCTATGAGAAATGATATCAGGTTCCGGATCTCACCTATTTGATCCTGAGCCGGCTGGTTTAAAGTTGCAGGTCCCGAGGGATCAGCAGTATTGTCGATCCCAGTCGAGACGTTCGCTCCCGAGGTGGTAGTGGGAACGTATGTTATTCCATCCAGGTATGTCGGAGTGATGTCATCAGACTGGGTTAGAGGGATGAAGGTGTTTATAACTCCGGATGAAGTAGTGACTATTGCACTTTGTTTAGTGATTAGTTTCGTAGGTTACAAGGAGGATGTGGTTTTGCTCCTCCCCATAGACGGTGCCAAATTGTGAGAGCAGAATCTCACAATCTCAATCTTTGGTCTTTTTTATGTAGTATGAACTTAGGAGAATTTAAAATGAGAGAAATGTTGTATTACTGTTTTTTTGCCAAGAATTCGATTTTTTACATTGTAGTCGATATTCTAAACTTATACATGCTCAAAAAAAGAATGTAACCGCTTAATCCTAATTATACGCATTCAATTCATACTTAATTTTACAATTTATGACTTTATTATTGAGCTTGATCATGGAGTTTTGAATTAATGTGTTTGACTTGCTAGCTGCGGGTTCCTTCTCCCAACGACCTCCCCCTTTTCTGCGTACTCGGCTCCTTCCCAGTTCGCGGGCTGGCGCTACGAGGCCTTACCGTGAGCTGGCTTGATTCTAGGCCTACTTATTCAGGTTGGGCTTTGAGCGTGGAATTTGGGCCTAACAGTCAAGTAGGGTCACAAGTCCAAGGGAATCAAGCTTGTTCATTGGAGATTCCTCTTACTGCAGACTATGTGCAAGACCAAGAGATCAATATCCAGTCTTTGGAGAATCTTCCGAGCTCGGAAGATCCTACTCGGGCCACGATTAGGGAGAGAAGTCGAGAGGTCGTCGTTCAATCTTCAGAGATTCCTCTAGCACTGACTTCGGATGAGCCGCAAGGTGAAATCAGAACCTGCGAGACCCTATTGAGCTCGAAGCTCGTCTAACTGAATGATTGCGTTAGTCTTTGATATTTTTGATTTACTTTCTACTTCTTCAAGTTTTTTTTTGTTAAGATGTTATCATACCATTCTGATGTAAGAATGGTGTATTAATGAAGCGGTTTGGTTATTTGTTCGTATTTTTATGTTTCATCATTGTTTGTGTTAACGTCGAATTAGATTTTAACTTGTCGCAACTTGTTTTTGACTCGGTTAAATTGTTTGAGAATTGTTACCCGATGTGAGTTTGAGAGAGTGTTCGATGTGTTTCGATATCGAGTTAAAGATTTAGGGACGAAAGCTAGGTTTGGTTTACCCTGTTAGGTGATGAGATTGGGTTCGGCTTAATTTTTAGGTGCAAGACAAGGCTCGGATTATCCTGTTTAATATTTATAAGTCTAGTACAAATGTGCGAGATGGGCTCGGCTTAATTTGTTCGTCTGACTTAGAACTCCATGCTGGATTGGCCCCGACTTTCATGTCGACGATCTAAGTTTTTTTATGCGTAAGCATCGAAGACATGGATTATTTCACCAATGCATTCATGGGGAACGCTTTGCGAGACAGATCTTGGCTTTTGGTTCGACGATTTCAGTTTTAACTGCATATCGTCAGAGTGGATTATTTCACCACGGTTTTCATGGAGAACGCGAATAAGGATCGATCTCGCCTGGCCAGTACGTCGACGTGAAAGTTTGTTTCAAAATTTTGAAAAACAATAATGTTAGAGGAGTTCGGAGATAAGGGATTACTTGACTGAATGATTGTAGTTCGGTATTTGTGCAAACTTGCGGGGTTTGGAGATGCGATGAACTACGGGAGTTCGTGGGAAATTAATGACTTGGTCAAAAATAAAATTTTATTAGATTTATAGCTGAACCCGGTGATGGGATGTCTATGTACCCTTTGAATAGGGATCAATTCATTCGTAGTTCATAGTATGTAAGTGAAGAGTTGTCGAGCGTAGCTCGTTTTTTTTTAGGCGTTATTGTCTATTTTCCTAACTAGTTGTAGTAGTTAATGATGTGTGGAGGTAGTTGTAGTAGCGTTTGAGATGTGCCGAATTCCACGAGCGCGAGATTGGTTCTCCTGCCATATTCATCAACTCATAGACTATAGGTTTGATGACCTTCATGACTTGATATGGTCCTTCCCAGTTAGCACCGAACTTGCCCGCATTCTTCTCTTTGTATTTTTGAAGACCTTCCGTATGACTAGGTCGCCGTCATGGAAACTCCTTCCTTTGACTTTCTTGTTGTAGTATCGTGGTTCCAAGTTCTGGTACGTAGTTTTTGATCCGTAGAAAGGCTTGATCGCGCTCTTCTTCCAACAAGTCGAGATCGTCACAGATCTTTTTGTTGTTTAGGTGAATGTCCTGAGTTAGCATGATCCGACGTAAACTGGGAATGCCGACCTCTGCTGGAGAAAGTGCTTCCATTCCGTGTGATAATGAAAAAGGGGGTTTTCCCGTCAATCTCTGAGGCGTAGTTCGGTGTGACCGGTGTACACCATCGATTTCGTCTGCCCAAAGTCCTTTCTTTGCCGTTAGTCTCTTCTTGAGTCTGTCGATAATGAATTTATTGGTGGCTTCGGCTTGTCCATTTCCTTTTGGGTAACTTAGTGTTGACTTGCTTAATCGTATTTTGCACTTTGCGCAGAAGTCTTCGAAGAGGTTCGAGGTGAATTAGGAGCCGTTATATGTGACGATCTCGTAAGGGACCCATGTCGGCAGATGATAAGTTTGCAGACGAACTTCTGGACATCTAGGGCGTGTATCTTGACGTATGATTCTATTTCGACCCACTTCGTGAAATAGTCTGTTACTATAAGGATGAATCGTTTTTGTCGCGAGGCTGGAATTGGGCCGACGATGTCCATTGCCTATCTCATGAATGGGTAGGAAGAAGTTTATGACATTAGAAGCTCCGCGTTACGTGGATAGTTGGTTCATGGCGTTGACACATTTCGCATCGGGCTACGAATATTTCGTAGTCGGCCACCATGGTCAGCCAATAGTGGTCGTGTTTCTTGATCTTTAGAGCTAGAGCTCGGCCACCGGAGTGATTTTCGTTTGCTCCTTTGTGAGTTTCTCTTATGAGGTCGGTCACCTCGTCACCATGCACGCAGTGTAACAATACTCCTCACGCGCTCCATCGAAGGAGGTGTTCACCTTCCATAATGTAATGTGCGGCCCTTGCCTTTAAGCACCGAGCTGCCCATCTGTCTTCCGGTAGCTCACCATCTGCGATACAGGCGATGATATCGACTCTCCAATCTAGTTCAAGTGGTTCTTCCTCGATCGCAGGTGGATCATGATCTGGTTTGGCTCCGTCTAGATGCTCTGGTTCGGCATCATCTAGGCCGTCAGCCATTTCGTTGATGAGGTTTACTCCGCGCGTGAGTTTGATACTCGGCGATGCAATGTTAGCAATAGGTATTATCCTCCGGAGGTCGGAGTCTGAAGCCGATGCGAGTGCTGCAAGTGCAGCGTCTGTGGTGTTATCTTCGCGAGGGATCTTGGTGAGGGTGAAGGATTCAAACTCCTTTGCAAGTCTTTGGACGACTTTGAGGTAGGCGTCCATATGATCGTTCTTTGCTTGATACTTGCCGTTGAATTGGTTTGCGGCGAGTTGTGAGTCGCAAAAAAGCTTGAATCTTGGTAGCTTTAATTTCCTTGACGAGACGTAGGCCATCGATTAATGCTTCGTACTCGGCTTCGTTGTTCGAGGCTGTGAAGCCGAGTAAGAAGGATTGTTCTAGTATTTCTCATGTTGGCGATTCGAGTTTTGCCCCTACTCCCGAGCCATGTTTGGACGAGGAGTCGTGGATGTGTAAGGCCCAAGTATCTGCTATTTGGAGATCCAAGATGATGAGCTCGGGAGAGAGTTTGATCAGGAAGTCGGCTAGGACCTAGGATTTTGCACTGGTTCCGATGCGGTATTCGATGTCATATTCTTTGAGTTCGATTGCCCATTTCGCCATTCTACCGGATTGGGTCGGGCTATGCAGGATTGTCCGCAGCGGTTGACTTGTGAGTACGGCAATGGAATGCGACTGGAAGTAAGGTCGGAGTTTTTGAGCTGAGGTGACTACTGTAAGGGCGAGTTTTTCCAAGGTCGGATATCGTATTTCTGCTCCGTCGAGGGTCTTGCTAACGTAGAAGATTGGTTTTTGCTCGCCTCGGTCTTCTCTGACTAAGACTCTGCTAACTGCCGAGCTGGATATGGAGTTATAAAGGTACATCGCCTCTTCTTATTTGGGTTTGGCTAGTATTGGCGGGGTGGAAAAATGTCCGACGTGTTCCTTTGCTGCAGAAGATTTGACGAGCATATCGTCGATGTAGACCTCCATTGTGTGTCCAAACTGCTTGGCGAACATCTGGTTGACGAGACATTGATATGTTGCTCCCGCGTTTTTTAGTCCGAAGGGCAAGACCCTGTAGGTACCTCGGTCTGTGATGAATGACGTCTTCTCGCGATCGTCTTGATGCATCATGATCTGGTTGTAACCTGAGAAGGCATCCATGAACAAAAGGAGCTCGTTCCCAGCAGTTGGCTCGGCTAAGCGGTCGATATGCGGAAGTGGAAAGTTGTCCTTTGGGCATGCCTTGTTGAGGTCGGTGAAGTCGACACAAATTTTCCACTTTCCGTTCTTCTTATTGACGACCACTAGGTTTGCTAGCCAGTTCGGGTATTTCACTTCAGTGATAGAACCTGCACCAAGTAACTTGTCTACCTCATCGTTGACCGCTTTGGATCGTTCGGGACCGAGCTTACGTCGCTTTGTTTAATCGGCTTGTAGGTCGGGTCGACGTTTAGTTCGTGCGACGTGATTCTTGGGTCAATTCCCGGCATGTCTTCTATGAACCAAGCGAAGGTGGAAACGTTTTGGCGGAGAAAACTGACCAGGTCGGCCTTAATTTCCTCGTCTAGATCGATTTCTTTTAACTTTTAGGATTATGAATCGATTATAAATTTTACTTTTATTGTTAATATAATATGTTAAAATATAATTGGAAATTTATTAAACATGTGTCAAAATATAATTGGAAATGTATTAAACACATATCAAAATCTAATCAATTAACTTAACACGTATCGCGATCATGCGAGATACTAATTTTCAAATATTCTATTTTATATAATAAGATATATTAAAAAAACGAGAGCTATGCAAGTCCAACAACTCTATTTGCACATGCGAAAATATGGTTTTACTCACTCATAAGCTCATATTGGTAACACTATATAATCGTGGTATAGCATAAATATAATTAAGCTGCGGAATGATTTTTTACGGAATGAAATCTACATAATGAATAATTGCGGAATGAAAATTTTGTCTTATTAGATAATTTATGCGGAATATAAACTATATGAAATAAATAAATAATTTGAAATAATTTTTCTCTATATATTATAGAGACAATTCATCAAAGTAACCTCGTGCATAAGGAATATTACTAGATTAACCTCTAGGGAGGGAGATCATACTAGACTAACTTCTAGGGAGGGAGGTCATACTAAACTAACCTTACTTTGTTGGTCAATGTCCATTCTATCCATATGTTGTATTGTATTACGGTTATGCCATTATTAATTACTTTTGATTTATTTTTTTTTTGAACAAAAGAAAACCTACCGTCATATATATGACGGTAGGTTTGTTTATATATGCTGGTAGGTTTGTGTAATCATTAAAAGTTAATGACAAAAAAAAAAACCTCTCGACAAAGGCGATATGAGGCGACGGCGACGTTTGGGACGACGTCTTGATTCCGACGCGATTCCGGCAAGGATTGAGCCGTTTCCGGTAAATCTCTTCATCATCTTGCTTTGTTTTAGGTTTCTTTTGCTTCCACGAAGAAGAACCGCGACGAAGAAGAAGTTATGGCGAAGGAGATTGACTTTGGCGAGGAGGGAGGGGTGTCGAGGGTTCCGGTGAGTCATCTTCCGCCGTGTCGGCGACGAATGGGTGAGAATGGCCGGTTGGCGGCGGCGGCCCTGAAAACCCTAATTTCATTTATTTTTCGGCGGCTAACCTAATCCTAATTTATTTTGGTTGCAGATAACTTGTTTCGTCTGTGTTTCCGGTCTACCGAACGGAATTCCGATGAGAGCAAAGATTTTCCGGTGAGGAATGTTAAATTTTGTATTTCTTTGGTGGTAGATTTTGTAACCCTTGATGGTAGATTTATTAGTAAGCTATATGTGGTTTGGTGAGTTTGGTAGGTTTGTTTATATATGACGGTATGTTTGTTTGTATATGACGGTAGGTTTGTTGATATATCACGGTAGATTTATTTTTATATGACGGTATGTAATTTGTATATGCGGTAGATTTGTTTGCTAGACTTATTGTTAACTACTGGTAGTAATGGTAGACTTATTGTTAACGACTGGCTTATTCTCTCTTTTCTCTGACATGTAGGTGGCGTCATCTCCGGTGATATTACCGGCGTCTGCAAATTCTGTTAACGAATTCAAAATGCAGAGAAATAAATGAACATTCTTGTATATGAATATAATTAGAGAAAGGGAGATATTAGAAATGTTTTTTGTGAGTTTAGAAATATTTGTTCTTAAACATGTTTGTATATGCCTTTTAGAATCTAAAAAATATAATTTTTCTCTCTAGAATTGAAGTACTAAGGAAATGGAAGTTGATCTATATTCAATTTTAATGTATTCTCATGCATTGTCTGAGTAAATTTGGATTCATTGTGCGAGTAGTAAATTCATCATAAAGATGAGTTAAAATACTACATTTATAAGTGACCACATGCGCCTCTTGCGAATGCACAACTACAGACGGCATGCCAACTTGTTCTATCGATCAATGAAGAAAACAAAATTCAAACAGTTATACTGTGGATGAGAAAAAAATAATTATCTTTGACAAATAAAATAATTTAATTAAGTCCTAACTACCAAAACAAGGGTTGTAAACAAACTTTCAATTAAGTAATGTGATTATGCATCATTGTCTCGAGGAGAAAGATATATTGAACCACTAACAAATAGTAATTGGAACAGACAATTAAACCCAACTAAAATCAAAGATCAACTACTACATATATTATGCTCAAGAACAAACACCATCAATGCACTAAATCAAATGTTCAAAAAATGTACACAAAATTGGTCTCTCTTTATGATTTAAGATAAAATGAAAAGTTAACTCCAGAAAAAAAAAATCAACAAAATAAATCTACCATCATTACAATAAATCTACCATCAAAGAAAAAAAATTCTCATACTTAGCAAATTTGGGTGCCTGATTTTTTCGTAGATATGAGTTTTAGTGTTGGGCAAAACCGTCATTTCTCACTCTGGAAAAAGTCAAATGTCTACCACCAAACAATGTCTATAAATCTACCGTAAAAAAAAGTATACCATTACACTACAAATAAGTCTACCAACTGAAGGTTATCTGAGTAAATACCAAAAGATTAACTAAATCTACCGCCATTAACAATAAATTTACAGTCATTAAAATTAAATCTACGACCATTACAAAACGAAGTCACCGAAATGTTAGACGGTTTTAAATCTACCCCAATTACAAACAAATCTACCAACCCAATAAAAATCTACCGTTGCCAATACAAATCTACCGTTAAATAAATAAATCTACCGTTACAATAAAATAATTCACATTGATTAACTTTACCAACAAAAGAAATAAGTCCACCAAAAAAGTCAAACAGAAGGTTATCTGAGTAAATACCAAAAATAAGTATACCATCAAAGAAAAAATATCTACCAACTCAATGTTGTCTAAGTAAATACCAAAAATAAGTCTACCATCAAAGAAAATATATCTACCAACTGAAGGTTATCTGAGCAAATACCAAAAATAAGTCTACCAAAAAGAAATATATCTACCGCGTCGTTAAAATGAGTCTACCAAAATAAGTCTACCAATATTTAACAAATCTACCATCTTTCAAACAAATCTACCATCCATCAAACAAATCTACCATCCATCATTTGAGTTGACCAACATTAAACAAGTATACCATCAAAGAACGGTATACTTATTAAATCAACTTTTGTCTACGTGCCAAATGAATAGTAATGGCTGTTTTGCAATTGCGATTTTCTCAACAAATGACATAGTGGTATTTTTGGTAATACGAATAAAATTAGGTTATTTTAGTAATAAAAATAAAAGTATGTCAAAATAATAAACATAGAAATAAAGGTTAGTACAGTAATTCACCCTATATTATATATTATTTTATATAATTTAAATATTATTGAAAAATATTTATTTTTCATTGTAATTATTTCTTACTTATTTTTTAATATAGTCATAGTACATAAAAATCTAATAATGCTGTAAAACCCAATCTCATTCATTACATAAATATTTATAGTGAACAAACAAAATTAAAATATCGTTATTTATTTTAAAAGTAAAAAACAATTACTAGTTATATAATTAAATAATGTGGAAAGTTAGTTTAATTCAACTAATTCCGTACATAATCTATTTGAAACTCACTTTTCTGCTTAATGACCGTTTCTTTGTATTTTGTTTTAGCAAAAATACTTTTCATTACACATATTTGCGTTTTTATTGATAAAATACTTGCAGAATCGGGCCATGGTTTTCTTAGCCGTTGTAAAATAAAAAGCAATGCGTACATAGAAGATAATTTTTTTTCTTCGACGGCTCCAAAATAACTTAAGCTCTGACAAAAATAAAACAGGAATTATATACTACCATTTACGAGCTAAATTTCTCCAACCTTGGAATGTTTTTGTGAAGGTAATATCATATTATAATTTATAAGACTATTCACAATGATTTCTCAATTCAACACCCATATTTTTATTTTTTAACACTTCACATCGTTTTCTCTCTCTTCCACCTAATAATTCAACACTTACTCAATTTTTACATTTTACAAATGTTTTGTTTAATAAAATTCAACATCCTACCCGATAAATTTTATTTCATATTCTTATTTTCTTTTATGTTTTTTGTGATTACATATTAATAACAATTATCGGTTGAAATTATTTTAAAATAATTAAGAGTTAAATATTTTTATTTTTTAAAAAAAAATATTTCTTAATTAAGGGTTATTATTGGAATCAATTTAACTAAAATGATGTTTAAAATTATAAATAAGAGTTTATTGGAGGTTAATATAAAAATTGTAGTAAAAAGCATTTTTCTGTGTCAAAATCAAATGAAACTAATATCTAATTATAGAATATAAAAAATGATGAATTTTGGTATAAAAAAAAATAATTTACTATGAAATAATTGACTTCAAATTAATTTACTATCAAAAATCTCAGCAGATAATAACAGCACTACACGTGTCCCAATCCTTTTTTATTTCTATAGTTAATCCTAATGCCCAATGATAGCGCACCATGTGGCATTGTCTCTCTCCTTCCGTGCATGATTTAATCTATTTGTGAACACCCGATCCCGCCTTCTTATTCAAGGATCCTGACAAATCGGCATGACACCTTCGACCCCGTCGATGGTTAAATGCGACATGTCGGCTTTGACATTATTCTTACCACATTTCTAAAGTCTCATTTTATTCCATTAAATAATTAAAGTCAAACAATTAATTCATAAACCGAATGAATAAATAAAACCGAAATAAAACCATCGATTGTCTTTTAAAAGTAAATGACTGAAATTCTAAATAAATAAATAAAACCCGATTCCCAAAAATGGTGCACCACACTGGAACTACTCGTCCAGCTCCACATACTCGTCCTCATCGGACTCACCTGAAAAGAAAAGAGAGGGATGAGTAATTTGGATTACCCAGTGAGAACTAAACCTACACTCTCAACATATTCAACCATTTCAATCCAATATGCCAAGTTTAAATCTACGCACGTATCAAACATAACGCTCTACCAGCGCACAATCAATCTACAAGCAAAGAAACTCCTCAGGCTCACTGGCCGTCTCATATTTGTCTCACTGGCCTTTTCTCGTAACCTGGCTCACTGGCCTAGAGCGCGGGAGAGCTCCTTTTAACCCTGTTAGAAGCCTATCAGCCCTGCTGAAGTCGGGTCCATCAATCAAATCGTACCACTGGTTCCTTCGCAGTGACGATGACCTCATTTCTAACTAAGTTACATTCACTATTCACACAACCGGGTGATAAAAAAAGGATGCAGGTTATTCATCTAATGCTTTCCTAATCCGTTTCATTCAGCAAATGTTATCAAACAATATGCACACTGAAAACGTGTATGTACTCCGTAACACGCCCTAACCTGAATAGATCTAGACCAAACACACTAAAAGGAAACAATTAAACATATAAAAAGCCTAGATCTAATCCTCACCTTTGATTTTCTGCAGATCTGACGAAGGAGAACGAATCTAGAAGACGACGTGAAGGCGGTGGTGCTCGGCGGCTCCTCCTCGGCTCCGGCGTGGCTCGCGGAGGCTGACTCGGCGGTGACTCGGCCGTGACTTGGTCGAACTCGGCCTGACTCGGTCCTGACTCGGGCTGACTCGGCCGACTCGGTCATGACTCGGTCCTGACTCGGGCTGACTCGGTCCTGACACGGGCTGACTCGGCCGACTCGGTCCTGACTCGGTCTAACTCGGTGACTCGGCGACTCGGCGGCGGCTACTCGGTGACTCGGCGACTCGTCGACGGCGGCGGGCGACAGACGGCGGTGGTCGGCGGTGGTCAACGGCGGCGGCGTGGCGGCGGCTCTAACGACTCTCTCTCTCCTCTCTCCGGCGAGACTTTCTCTCTCTCTCTCTCTCCCAATTTTTTTCTATGAGGCAAATGAGTCTCTACCCTCTCCTCTCCTTCTCTTATATAGGGGTCTAGCCCTAGGGTTTCCTGCAACTGGGCCTCTACTTTTTGGGCCTGCAGCTGGGCCTCTGGGATGGGTATGTTACAATTCTCCCCTGGTTGAAAGGAATTCGTCCCCAAATTCTCCCTTTCGTCTTCGGTTTCCATTCCGTCCTTAAATAGCTCAGGGTAAACTGTTCTCATCTGCTGCTCAGATTCCCACGTTTCCTCGCGGATACCCACTCCTTCCCAACTGACTCTTACTGAACATGTCCTCTTCCCGTTGACATATATTTCCTTAAACTCTAAGATCTCGGTTGGTTTACTCTGTACTGAAAAATTTATGTCCAGGTTACTTGGCATCTGAGACAAAATGAGCTTCGGCTCTCTCACTACCTTCTTCAAAATCGATACGTGGAACACGTCGTGCCATCCTGACAATTCTTGGGGCAACTTAAGTCGATACCCTACTTCCCCGATTCTCTCTACGATAGGGTACGGTCACATATATCTTGGCTTAAGCTTTTTCAGTTTCCGGTGCCTGTCATTTCCCCGAAACGTTCTCAACTTTAGGTACACCTCATCTCCAACTTCAAACGACAATTCTTTTTGGCGCTTATCTGCATAACTTTTCTGACGATCGTGAGTTTCCTTCAGCCTGACCTTGAGCATTTTCACTTGCTCTGCAGCTTCCTTTACCATTTCTGGATCCATATCCCTCATTTCACCTACCTCGGTTCAACAGAGGGGTGTACGACACGGTCTCCCATACAGGGCTTCGTACGGAGCCATCTTGATGCTAGCATGATAGATGTTGTTGTATGAAAACTGTACCAGCGGTAAATACTTCCCCCAATTTCCTTCCCAATCTAAGACACAAGCTCTCAGCATATCCTCCAAGGTTCTAATCGTCCTTTCCGATTGTCCATCCGTTTGAGGATGATATGCTGTACTCAAATGGACTTTCGTCCCCAATGCTTTCTGAAACGCTTTCCAAAACGTTGCTGTAAATTTCGCATCTCTGTCCGACACAATGCTAACCGGAACTCCGTGCAACCTTACGATTAGGTCCAGATACTTATGCACTAACTGTTTTGTTCCATCTGTCTTTTTAATTGGCACGAAATGGGCTGACTTAGTGAGGCGGTACAAGATTATCCAAATTGCATTTTTCTTATCCAAAGTCATTGGCAATCCCGTTACAAAATCCATAGTTACCATGTCCCATTTCCATTCTGGTAGTGGTAAAATTTGTAACAATCCGCTAGGTGTCATCTGTTCTGCTTTCACCTGGAGACACGTTTCACACTGCGATATCCATTTAGCGATGTCACGCTTCATTCCTCCCCAATGGTAGTACCTTTTCAAATCGTAGTACATCTTGGTGTTACCTGGGTGTACTGAAAATCGAGACTGGTGAGCTTGACTTAACACTTCGCTCCTCAACTTTTCGTCGTTGGGAACACATACCCAATTCCTATATAGGTAGGTCCCGTTGTCTACTATGTGGTATCCAACCACTTGCTTTTCGACTAACTCCTTCAAAGCGTCGTCCAATTTCTGAGCCTGACAAATTCTACGAAGAAGGTCTGCATTTTCCAATGCTTCTAGTCCTGCGTAATCCTCTCCCACTTATGTTACACACAACTTCAAGCTAGCCAGTGTTGCAGTCAGTTTATGGATTTCCTTCAACTCACACCATGCTGAAGATAGATGCTAGCCATGTCCTTTATGACTTCATGAGCATATGAGTTATGACCCACCACGCTTATGTTGCGCTCACTCTGATTACATAACTGGTTTTCTTTCCAAGGTTGTCCAACCTATCAAGACGTTGTAGTGTTTTTCTAACAATTACTTTGGGGATTCCCGTTCCAATTGGGATTTACGTTTCCATCTGATTCCCCGAAGTTACTTCCTAATGCGCCCTTGAAGTCCTTACACCAGAGATAGCTCCAACTGTTAGCAACTTCTCCTTACATTCTTGGTGAATTCCTTTTCACCGTCCTTAGTGAATTCCTTTCACCTTCCTTAGGAAAATTCAATTACCACATAGCCTTAGCGAATTCCTTTAACACCTGACCAAATTGGTAATTTCTACGCATTTAACAAGGGTTCTTCTTTCTACACCCCTATGTTCAACGGATGACCATTATCTGGGGCTCGTCCAAAAACCACACTGAACTATGCGGGTTATCCCGTCTATTTCTGCTTCTCCATTCTTTCTTACTCAGTCTGCCTTGCAATTACCCAAGTTGCATCATTACCGCCAATCCTTTTGGGCTGGCCAGTAGCATATTCCATTGTCACCATATCCCTTTCCGTCAGATAATCATCATCCAAACCCGTGCACGCTCCTTGAAGAAGTATATGTGTGGTGTCCTCCCACACTGGTCCTAATCACTCACTTTAGGTGCTTCCCTGACGAGTAGATAAATGTAGCTGGTGTGCTTGTTTTAAGATCTCGTCCTTCAGATCTTCTCTTAGGCACATCCAGCTATTAGTAGGAACGTTCCATTGTTCGCTACGTGATTCCCAATCACTATGTTGTTCATTGCCTACCTTAGAACTTCACCTTTGTTCTACGCCTCGCGTATCCTCCATTAAAATAACGCTTGGTCCAAGGCTTCCAAACCTTACAAGCCACGAAGCTCCTTGCGGCTAGTCCAACTACTGGGCAATCCAAAGTAACGGTTTTTTTCCTCGATGGTTACCTAATGCTCTCTTTGGTGACATCTGCACACACGATTGGAAGTGAGTCAGTCCGGTCCCGTAAAGACTGATATTCCTGCAAATAAAAGTAACACAAACCAGAGAGCTATTCTAGGTGGTGGTTTTACAAATTTTGAAAAATTCCCCTCCCGAAAAGATTTAACTGAAAACAGAACTTTAATTGAAATCCGAAAAATATATTTTTTTCCTTAAATCCAAAATCCAGAAAAACTTTTCTCTAAACCACTAATCCTAGAATTTTATCTCTCACTTCTCGTAACCATGCTCTGATACCACTTTGTGAACACCCGATCCCGCCTTCCTATTCAAGGATCCTGACGAACCGGCCTGACACCTTCGAGCCTCACTGGAACTACTCGTCAAGCTCCACATACTCGTCCTCATTGGACTCACCAGAAAAGAAAAAAGAGGGATGAGTAATTTGGATTACCCAGTGAGAACAAAACCTACACTCTCAACATATTCAACCGTTTCAATCCAATATGCCAAGTTTAAATCTACACACGTATCAAACATAACGCTCTACCAGCGCACAATCAATCTACAAGCAAAAGAACTCCTCAGGCTCACTGGCCGTCTCATATTTGGCTCACTGGTCTTTTCTGGTAACCTGGCTCACTGGCCTAGAGCGCGGGAGAGCTCCTTTTAACCCCGTTGGAAGCCTATCAGCCCTGCCGAAGTCGGGTCCATCAATCAAATCGTACCACTGGTTCCTTCGCAGTGACGATGACCTCATTTCTAACTAAGTTACATTCATTATTCACACAATCGGGTGATAAAACAAGGATGTATGTTATTCATCTAATGCTTCCCTAATCCGTTTCATTCAGCAAATGTTATCAAACAATATGCACACTGAAAACGTGTCCGTACTCCGTAACACGCCCTAACCTGAATAGATCTAGACTCAACACACTAAAAGGAAACAATTAAACATATAAAAAGCCTAGATCTAATCCTCACCTTTGATTTTCTGCAGATCTGACGAAGGAGAACGAATCTAGAAGATGACGTGAAGGTGGTGGTGCTCGGCGGCTCCTCCTCGGCTTCGGCGTGGCTCGCAGAGGCTGACTCGGCCGTGACTCGGTTGAACTCTGCCTGACTCGGTCCTGACTCGGGTTGACTCGGCCGACTCGGTCCTGACTCGGTCCAACTCGGTGACTCGGCGACTCGGTGGCGACGACTTGGTGACTCGGCGACTCGGCGGCGGTGACTCGGTGACTCGGCGACTCGACGGCGGCGGCGGGCAACGGACGGCGGCGGTCGGCGGTGGCCGGCGGTGGTCGGCGGCGGTGGTCAGCGGCGCGGCGGCGGACGGCGGCGGCTCCGGCAACTCTCTCTCTCCTTTCTCCGTCGAGACTTTCTCTCTCTCTCTCCCGATTTTTTTCTATGAGGCAAATGAGTCTCTACCCTCTCCCCTCCTTCTCTTATATAGGGGTCTAGCCCTAGGGTTTCCTGCAACTGGGCCTCTACTTTATGGGCCTGCAGCTGGGTCTCTGGGATGGGTATGTTACACTATTCAACTCGGTTTAATCCAAATCAGATTCAACACTCTCTGCAACACATCCATTAAAATAATTTAACAGTTGAATATATTTTTCAGCAACCTCATTATATGTAGTCCAAGTGGACTTAAGTATGCAGGAAAGCTATATATGGTTGACTACTTAAGTACATTTTATCATGGAATGTTAAAAAGATGAGTTAAAAAGAAGGGAAAAAAACTAGAATGACACTTATAAATTGGTTAATGACTAGAATAACACATAATAATTGGGAAGGAAAAAGTCTGTTTTTGGCCCATTTTACCCTTATTTTTGCTTGTTAGGAAAAACGAATTACGAAACTGCCATTACGAAATTATTTCCACGTAAGCAAAAGTTTGAGTTATTTACAAAAATGCCACCGCATTTTTCAGATTAAGTCTGCACAGACTTGTTATGCAGACTTGTTATGCAGATTTATTTTTCAATGTTGCAGACTTATTAAGTCTGCAAATATCTGCAGACTTGTTATGCAGACTTGTTATGCAGACTTATTTTGCAGACTTGTTATGCCGACTTATATTTCAATGTTGCAGACTTATTAAGTCTGCACACATCTGTAGACTTATTATGCGTGTTGCAGACTTTTCGACGCAGACTTAATGTGTTTTGATTGCAGACTTATTACGCATATTTATTCCCTTTGTCGCAGACTTATGTTCATTTGCAGACTTGTTATGCATACTTATAACAAATCTGCAACTGTTTGTTGCAGACTTAAATGCTTTGTTACAGATTTTTGGAAAATCTGCGACAAGAAGACAAGTCTGCGACACATGAAATGTCTTACTGAAATAACATCGCTTGTCGCAGATTTATTTACAATGTCGCAGATTTAATGCTTAACATCGCAGACTTATTTGTAAATTGCTTGCGTGGCATTAAAAACTGGAGACTTATTAGACTGTGTTGCAGACTTATTTTCTGACTAGAATAACACTTTGTTTGTCGCAGATTTGTTATGTTATGCAGACTTATTGAATGCGTTGCAGACTTATTCAATTTGTTGGTCGTTGCAGACTTATCCAATGTGTTGCAGACTTATTCAATGTGTTGCAGACTTAATATGTCCCTTATAAGTAACAAATTTATGAAAAATGCCACTACACTTATTTTGTTGCAGACTTATTTTGGTCAATCTTATTTTGGTCAGTTGTCGCAGACTTGTTTTGTTTATTGCAGACTTATTTTGTTTATTGCAGACTTGTTTTGTTTATTGCAGACTTGTTTGTTCATTACAGACTTATTTTGTTTTGTTGCAGACTTATTTTGGTCAGTTGTCGCAGACTTGTTTTGTTTATTGCAGACTTGTTTGTTCATTGCAAACTTATTTTGGTCAGTTGTCGCAGACTTGTTTTGTTTATTGCAGACTTGTTTTGTTTATTGCAGATTTGTTTTGTTTATTGCAGACTTGTTTGTTCATTGCAGACTTATTTTGGTCAGTTGTCGCAGACTTGTTTTGTTTATTGCAGACTTGTTGTGTTTATTGCAGACTTGTTTGTTCATTGCAGACTTATTTTGTTCATTGCAACACTGTCAATATAACAAGTCTGCAGACTTATTTTATTTTGTTGCAGACTTATTTTGGTCAGTTGTCGCAGACTTGTTTTGTTTATTGCAGACTTGTTTTGTTTTGTCGTAGACTTGTTTTGTTTTTTAGAAGTTTTGTATTCCCTTGTCGCATACTTATTGTTTTATGAATGTGACAGATGGAATACTGAAAAGCTTATCTAGCCTTAAAGCATGCACGGCTCTTGGCAATGGGTTCACTGGAGAGTGGATATGAGCAAATACCTTCGTACTTATACTTGATACGAAGAGCTGTCAATATAACAAGTCTGCAACACTGTCAATATAACAAGTCTGCAACACTGTCAATAAACATAAGTCTGCAACAAATGAAACAAGTCTGCAACAAATAAAACAAGTCTGCAACACTGTCAATATAAGTCTGCAACATATGAAACAAGTCTGCAACACTGTCAATATAAGTCTGCAACATATGAAATAAGTCTGCAACACTGTCAATATAAGTCTGCAACATATGAAACAAGTCAGTAACAACAAGTCTGCAACAAGGTTATAATAAGTCTGCAACAAGGTTATAATAAGTCTGCAATACAGTTAACATAAGTCTACATACAAAAGTCTGTGACAAAACGATCTAAGTACATAAACCAATATAAATAAGTCTGCAATACAGTTAACATAAGTCTACATATCTGGATCTAAGTACATAAACTGCGATTGTACATAAACCATTGGTCAAGGAAGGCAATTCTTTATGTCCGGAATGGGGTAGGTACTCGGAGAGACCTCTTCCGTAACAAATGCATGGAGGAGACCATATGCTGCAAAACAAAAGTAAGAAGATAAGTTTGCAACACAACAAATAAAACAAATCTGCAACAAATTAAACAAGTCTGCAACAAATTAAACAAGTCTGCAACACAACAATAAAATAAGTCTGCAACAAATAAAACAAGTCTGCAACAAATAAAACAAGTCTGCAACACAACAATAAAACAAGTCTGCAACAAATAAAATAAGTCTGCAACAAATAAAACAAGTCTGCAACACAACAATAAAACAAGTATGCAACAAATAAAACAAGTCTGCAACACAACAATAAAACAAGTCTGCAACAAATAAAACAAGTTTGCAACAAATAAAACAAGTCTGCAACACAACAATAAATCAAGTCTGCAACACAACAATAAAACAAGTATGTAAGGAATAAAACAAGTCTGCAACAACAACAAAAAACAAGTCAGCAACACAACAATAAAACAAGTTTGTAAGGAATAAAACAAGTCTGCGGAATAAAACAAGTATGCAACACATGAAAAAAAGTCTGCATCTAAGAGGAAGATGAAAAGACGCGAGAGAGAGAGAGAAAAAATAGAAAATGACGGCGACGACAATGATGAACGAGAACAGTTATGGACGCTGAAAACAAGTCTGCAACACAGGAAAACAAGTCTCCAACACATGAAAACAAGTCTGCATCTATGAGGAAGACGAAAAGTCGCGAGAGAGAGAGAGAGTGAGAGAATAGATGATGACGGCGACGACAATGATGAACGAGAACGAGGGCGGCGAGTCGCTGGTTCTGGTGGCTAGGGCGAGGCGAGGCGAGGCGCGGCGTGGGAGAGGTGAGGCGAGGCGAGGCGAGGAGAGGCGAGGCGAGGAGAGGCGAGGCGCGGCGAGGGCGAGGCGTGGCCAGGGCGAGGCGCGGCGAGGCACGATTTTTTTTTTTTTGGGTCTGAATAGATTTAAGGGAGAGAAGGGGTTTTTTTTAGTTTTATTTTTTTATTTTTATTTTTTGTAAAAAATAAATCAAAATGACAATTTTGTAAATAAAGAACTCAAATAGAGGGTTTCTGTCTTTTAACAAAAAAAGTTGTGTTATTCTAGTGAACTCGGTTTCGGAAGTGTTATTCTAGTAATTACATTAAAGATTAGTATTATTCTGGGTAATTTTCTCTAAAAAGAAAGAGATTATGTTTTTAATGGAAAATGACGAAAGAGAAAAGGTTCTCTAAAGATGACAAAGTGGCCAACTTTCAGCATCAACCGGTCTGACGCGACTACTCGACATTGAAATTATATATTTCCCGATCTAATTAAAATATTATTGACCCCTCAATATCAATTGAAACAAAATGTCGGATGCCCCAAAGCCACATTGAAAACCTATAATCTAAATAGTATTTGTCTTCCGCCTTTTCGCATTTTTGGAATATCTTTTCTATAAAAGTTTTATATGGACAAAAAAGATGATCCTCAACCACTCTAATTTGTGGTTAAAGTAGTGGTTGTCTTTGGAAGAACACATTTTGTGGTCTGTCTAGTGATGACTAATTAATGTGGTAACAAGATCCAAGTTCAAAACACATTTTCCAATATTACGACCTCTGTTCTTAGTAGAATGATTTTTTAGAGTTTTCACGCAAATTAAAAAATATAATTATTGTTTAGTTATAAATACATTATTTTTTTTCATTAAAACAATTTCTCATAACTATGAACCAATGATAATTCAACAAATTAAAATATTCTTAATTAATATCTTTTAAAGTGTATCATTTATTAATATTAATTAATAAATAATTAGAAAATCAGTCTCTGCAGAACAAGCACTACAAGAAAAACAGGTTTTAATAGCAATTCAGGATAGCGGTTTTTATCTTTCTGCTATCGTTGACATATGCATGACTTTTGCATAGCGTTTCGGAAATAGTAAACTCTATGATATGTTAGGCGGTAAAAATAATGTTCTCGCGCTTAATTTTTGCTTATCCAGTTATTCTATAATATCACATGTGAATTTTAAAACGTTATCGTAGGTTAACCGGGAATAAGAAAAATTTCATTAGCCGCCTAAGTAAAATAAATGGAACCAAAAATAATTTTGGTGAAAAGGTTTTTTTTTCAACCCAAAAACAAACATATGGTCGACTAACACTTAGTATTCTGGAAAAATCCTCTTTTGCTAGCTCTCTCTTCTCTCGTTCCTTTGTCTAGATCCCTCTCTTCTCTCTTCTACAGGAATATTGGGTTTTTATAGCACTATAATATAGCGTTTGTGGCCTTAATTCTATAGTTGTAAGCCCACATGTTTTTAGATAGCGTTTTGGTATATAGAAACGCTATGATATGTATGTATGTAAGACCGAAAATTTTCGCATCTACCTTTCATAGCAGATACATCATAGAAACGTCATAGTTGTCTTGGACGGTAATACTAAATTTGGATCCCGCGACACTTAGAAAATTTTAGGCTCGAGTTTGGTTTTTAGCTCCAAGGCAAAATCCCCAATTCCTCATACCTAAAAATTTTGTGTTCTTCCCTCTCACTCGTTTTGCTCGATTTTCACAATCCGACACAAATCTCAGTCACATTTGCTAATCCCAGACCAGAAATTCCATCTTCGTCTTTCTAATCTCCCATCGAGCTCCATTTTCGACTTTTCTCGTCTCCGAAATTCTCACTCTTTCGAACCAGAAACACTGCAATCCAGATTCTTCCTTCCCTGGATTTTGACTATAAACGCCTTTCCGAGTCTCGCAGACATTAGATCCATATTCGTTCACCTCGTTCGTGACAAAATTCCTTCTAAATACCACTAATCAAAGGTGAAATCGACTCTTTCCTTAAACATTTTTCTGGTTTCAGATAAAAAAATTTAGGGTTATTGAATGTTGCATTAACCTTTTCGATTGTGTTTACTCTTTTTCAGGAAGGTTTATTTGTAGATTAGGTGCGTCCGTTAAAGGTACTATGGCTATAAGTGTTTTTTCTATCAATGTGGATTTAGGATACATTTTTTCAGTTTAATCGATTAATACTTGAGCTTTTCTTTTGTATATAGATTTAAGCAAAAGAGAAGATAATCTAGAAGGTATCTCACTCAACCTTCGTATTTTTATCAGCTCTCGTTATATGTAGTTGTTGTGGTTTAACATTAGTCCTCTCTGATACCTCCTTGTATGCACATCTGGACGGAGCTGTTGACCTAATGGATAAAACTTGGGTCTGGTTACCAAGGTATTTACTTGCATGCTATTACATTTAGTCTTTTATTTCATTTCATGATTGGAGATTCTGAGTTTTTATATTTTCACTATATGTTACTTACAGGAATAGCCTTGAGTATGAGGAAGGAGCAACTAAGTTTGTGTTTGATTCTGCAAGATGTTTGGGTAATGTATCAGATATGTTCTGCCCTTGCCTTGATTGCCGCAATGTGGTTCATCAGTCAAATGAGACAGTTTTGGAGCATCTGGTGATTAGAGGGATGGATTTGAAGTACAAGAGAAGTAAATGTTGGAGTAAACACGGGGATGTAAGAAATGATAAGACAACAGATGTACCTACGTCTGAATATGAGGCTTATGAATTGATAAGGATAGCTTTTATGGCTACTGAAGGCAAGCAATCATCTCAGCAGCAGAATGTAGAAGATTTGGAGGATTTCAGCAGTCAAGAAGAAGCTAAGTTTAGGAAGAAGTTAGAGGATGCAGAAACTCCATTGTACTCAACTTCTCTAAACTACACCAAGGTTTCTGCAATCATGGGACTTTACCGGATAAAGGTCAAGAGTGGTATGTCAGAGAATGTTTTTGATCAGCTTCTCACACTAGTTCATGATATGCTACCTCGAGACAATGTACTGCCTAAGTCTACAGATGAGATGAAGAGATTTCTGAAGATTTTTGGTTTTGGTTATGATTCCATTCACGCCTGCAGAAATGATTGCATACTTTATTGGAATGAATATGAGGAGTTGGTGAGCTGCCCAAGATGTAATGAATCAAGGTGGGAAAAGGATAAACACTCTGGTGAGGATAAGAAAGGGATTCCAGCAAAGGTGTTAAGGTATTTTCCGATAAAAGACAGGTTTAGGAGGATGTTTAGATCAAAAAGGTTGGCTGAGAATTTGTGTTGGCACTTCAGTAATGCAAGTGAAGATGGTACAATGAGGCATCCAGTGGATTCCTTGACTTGGGGTCATGTAAACGAAAGATGGCCAGAGTTTGCTGCGGATGCGAGAAACCTAAGACTAGGTCTGTCTACTGATGGTATGAATCCATTCTCTATCCAAAACACCAAGTACAGCACATGGCCAGTGCTCTTAGTCAATTACAATATGGCTCCTACTGAATGTATGAAAGCATAGAACATCATTTTAACTATGTTGATACCTGGACCAACCGCACCAAGCAACAACATTGACATATATCTACAGTCGTTGATTGAAGACCTCAAGGACTTGTGGAATGAAGGTATTGAAGTTTTTGACTCGTTTAAAAAGGAGAATTTCACTCTAAGAGCTATGTTAATGTGGAGTATCACTGACTATCCTGCTTTAGGTACATTAGCTGGATGTAAAGTGAAGGGAAAGCAAGCTTGTAATGTCTGTGGGAAGGATACACCTCATAGGTGGTTAAAGTTTAGTCGAAAGCATGTATATATGGGCAACAGGTAGAGTCTGAGACCTGGTCATCCTTATAGACGTAGAAAAGGGTGGTTTGACAACACGGTGGAGGTTGGTACTGCAAAAATAATTCAGAGTGGATCAGAAATATTATCTTGCCTCAAAGACTTCAGAAATGAATTTGGTAGACCCTTAGATAAGAAAGGCAAGAGAAAAAGGAAACAGGTAGATGATGATGATGTGAGTTCAGTTGAAGAGTATGAAGAAGATGATGATCAGTGGCGGTGGAAAAAAAGATCAATATTTTTTGAATTACCTTACTGGAAGGTTAGTAGTTATTACATTTAAATTTGCGTCTGTGTTTTACTTTAGACTTGTAAAATGTGTTTCTTATAACTAATTGTGTTTCTTTTGTGGCAGGATATGCCTGTGAGGCATAACATTGATGTAATGCACGTTGAAAAAAATGTTTCCGATGCATTATTATCAATTCTGATGCATAGTGGGAAATCCAAGGATGGATTGAAAGCAAGAAAAGACTTAGAAGACATTGGGATTCGGAGCAACTTACATCCAGAGATACGTGGGAAGAGAACCTACTTACCTCCAGCTGCGTATTGGCTTTCAAAAGCTGAAAAACGTGTATTCTGCAGAAGGTTAAGCAAATTCAGAGGCCCTGATGGTTATTGTGCCAACATCTCCAATTGTGTGACAGTAGATCCTCCCAACATTGGTAGTATGAAGTCACATGACCATCATGTGCTTCTGCAGAATCTCTTACCTGTGGCATTGCGAGGTTTACTGCCTAAAGGACCTCGTATTGCAGTGAATCGACTCTGCAATTACTTCAATAGGTTGTGCCAACGTGTAATTGATCCAGAGAAGTTAGTTACATTAGAAGCTGAGTTTGTGGAGACAATGTGTCATCTGGAGAGATACTTTCCACCTTCACTCTTTGACATTATGTTTCACCTGCCAATACATCTAGCAAGAGAAGCACGCTTGGGTGGCCCTGTACACTACAGATGGATGTACCCTTTTGAGAGGTAATGTTTTTTTTTGGTTAAATACTTATATAGTAAACTGATAGTATGTTATCTATTACTTATTGATATGTAGGTATATGAAGACACTTAAGGCATATGTGAAGAATTTTGCAAGGCCAGAAGCTTGTATGGCTGAGGGCTACTTGGCTGGTGAATGCATTGCATTCTACATGGAGTTTCTTCAGAAGACTGTTCCAGTTCAAGAGATGATGAATCGCAATGAAGATGTTGAGGCAGATCAACATGTACTTGAAGGCCGACCATTGCAGAAAGCAACAGAAAAGACTCTTACTGATAAGGAGCGAGAGATAGCTCATCGATACATTCTCATAAATACAGCAATCATGGAGCCATATGTTGAGTAAGTGCAAATGTGATAGAGTTATTAACTTATCTTTTTTGTGAAATATACACTAACTTCGTCGAAAGCAGGTTGCACTTGGAAGAACTGCAAGCAATGGATGTAAGGTGCGCTAAAAATGAAACTTTGTTGTGGAAATATCATACAGAAAGGTTCATACATTGGATCAAAGAAAAGGTTAGAATAATGAATTGTTATAAACGTTATGTTTAGTTTGATGATAATGATCTGTTTTCTGTTTCATGCTAGATACCAAGTAACTCGAAGGACCATTCTGATAGACTGAGATGGCTTGCTTTTGGACCAAGACTTACTGCTCAAACGTACAAGGGATATATAGTTAATGGTCAGAGGTTCCATACAGATGATGTCAAGAAGAAGACTCAGAATAGTGGAGTAACTTATGAAGCATTTTCTATGTGTAGAGCTAGTGCTAAGGATGGCAGACAAATGGCAGATATAGTTTCATTCTATGGAGTGATAAAGGAGATCATCCTGTTGGACTACCACATGTTCCAGGTTCCACTATTTCGGTGTATTTGGGCTAATAAAGGAAATGGAGTGAAAGAGGAGGATTGTTTCACACTGGTCAATCTCCACATGAACCAGGCGTCATTATTAAATGATCCTTTCATTCTGCCATCGCAAGCTAAACAAGTTTTTTACAGTAGAGATGATGACTGCTCACCTTGGTATGTTGTTATGAGGGCGCCACCTAGAGGATATCATCTATAGTTTTGTCCATAACTTGTTATTGACGCACTACACAGCAGATTGGGATCTAATCATCTACCTGCTGGTAGATAATTCAAGGAGCAAAATCCATATGTTTCTCATTCGGTATGCATTTCAAATCTCCCTTCACTCCATATGGAGAGAAAGGAATAACATGAGATATGGGGAATCACCAAGGCAAGCGCCGCAGCTAGCAAAAATGATCGACAAGCAGATTCAGAACCGATTGACGTCTATACGACAAATGGGGAATTCAAGATACGAAGACGGGATGCAAACATGGATTGCTTCACGATAGAGTTATTTAAATTTCAAAATTAGATAGTTACAAAAATCTGTAATTTCCATTTCAAAGCACCTAGATGTAAAAACGTTTTTTTGTTTTGAATTAATTTTACATTCAATTCAAAAAACAAAAAAAAATGAGCTGAAGGTGTGCACATGGTACGATTGAGGACCGGCGATAAAGTATATCCAAGATGATAAAGTAGATCCAAGACGACCTCCTTCTCGATCGTCGTCCGGCGTCTTTGAGACGTCGGAACCCTCTTTCTCTCCCTTTTCTAGGCCTTCCCCTCCTCATGGGGAAGAAAAAACCTCCTAAATTATCGTCTCCGACGATGGTCTCACCGCAAGGTGAATCGCCTCCCACCTCACCAATCTCATATCTGACCGGCGCGTAGACGAATGTGGTTGTTCCGTGCTCAGAATCTTCTTCACTAGACCCTAATGCCCAAGCTATTGTTGTCACGACTAGCTTAGCCATGACCCCCAATTCTGATTTGGTTGTGGTGTTCTCCTCGTCGGATCCAATTTTAGGTCTTCCAGGCCAATCGGAAAATTTAGTTGTCATTTCCAACACAGATTCGGCTTCTCCTACTGCGAAAGCTGTAAACACGGCGGACTTAGAGAAACCACTTGTGGAAGGGAATGCTCTTCCTCATAGAATACCTGCGGAGATTGCCTCGGCGACTAACCCAAGAAGGGATACAGTAACAACTTATGCTGTTGAAAATTATGCGCACATCGCATCCGCGACAAACTCTGGTAACGAAATGGTGAAAATTCTTGGTGTTAGTTATTCAAGGGAGGTTCAAAGTGATTGGAGAAAAGGGTAAAGCTTTCACACTACCTTCAGGAGAGGCATGTTTAGAGATCCCTAACTCAGTAATCGAAAAGAGTAAGAGCTCGTGGGAAAGCTTCATTTTGGGCCAGTTCTACTCAGAACCACCAGCTCAAGGCATCGCTCATAACATCGTGAATGGAATTTGGAGTAGGCAATTCCGATATATTTTTGTGTCAAAAATGGAAGGGCATGCTTATCTTTTCAGGATTCCAAATACTTCCATCATAAACATGGTGCTAAATCAGAGGTTGTGGCAAATCGAAGGCCATACCATGTTTATGGCAAAGTGGGAACCGGGTCTCGTTCCGATAGAACTTGAGCTTTCCTCGGCTCCTATTTGGCTGGAACTACGGAATGTTCCATTGCAGTTTTTCAATGAAGAAGCGCTTGAGCACATAGCGGGTCTTGTAGGAGATCCCAAATTTCTACATCTGTCTACTGACAATAAGACTAACTTGGAAGTGGCAAGATTGTTCACTATAATAGACCCTCGAAAGCTGTTGCCAGAAGCTGTAATTGCTCAATTCGATTCAGGGGAAATAAGGAGAGTCGGGGAATCAAGTCCTTAGATGCCTCGGTCTGTGCATATTGCAAAGAAATTGGCCACAATATAAAGAGATGTAAGCTTGCTCCGCCCACCTGCAAAGTTTGCAACTCAACTAGTCACTTTTCTGGGAGCTGCCCGTGAATCAAAGAGAAGTCGAAAAAGAAGAAGCTAAGTAATAAAAGTGTTGATAAGCCTGCTGATTTTGTTGTTGATAAGAAGTATGTGGTAAAGTAAAGAAAATCTTGCAGGCTGAGCCTTCTATTGCAATTTCTGGTTCAGTCCACGGAAAAGTCTTTTTGATTGCGATGACTCCCTTCAAAAATCTGCAAAAAGGAGAAACTAATGGTACTACAGATCAAGCATATGTGAAGGGTATACATAAAAGCAGATCTTGAAGGCTAAAGTCATTGGCATAAGCTGTAGTTCAGTGTGTATCTGAGAATGTTTTTGATGCAGAGCCTGATTCTTCTGATACAGTAACTGAGATTGCCGACGATTTAGAAGAATGGGAAATATCTGATGAGTTGGAGGAAGCAGAGGATCCTCCTTACATTGAGGTGAGAAGTCGAGGTAAGAATAGAGACTCTAGGGGTAAGGGCCCTAAAATATCCTAATCCCCTATGTGTATAGACATTTTTTGTTGGAATGTACGTGGATTTAATATAGCTAGCCATCGTACCGGTTATAAGAAGTGGTTTAGGAAGAATAAGCCAATTTTTGGAGCCTATTAGAGACTTATGTAAAGCAGCCTAAGGATGGGAAGTTTATCACCGCTGTAATTCCAGGCTAGCATTTTGAGGAGAATTATGATTTTTCGGAGCTAGGCAAGATATGGGTGGTATGACATCCAAGTGTCAAGGTAACCATCATATCTAAGTCTTTACAAATAGTTACTTATGAGATCAAGTTTCCGGTGTACCCTACTACTTTGGTGGTTTCATTCATGTATGCTTCAAATGTTGAAGCTATAATGAAGGATTTATGGGCATAGATTGTTTCTTTATCATCTCACCAAGCGGTTGTTGGAAAATCTTGGACTATGTTAGGTGATTTTAACCAAGTCTTAAGCCCTAGAGAGCATTCTGACTTTTTAGTCTCTAAAGAGGTATCAATATCCCCAATACGATGTAGTAAGAAGGTTATCAATCCATAATTGGGATCATTCTAATCACTAAGAATGCAAGGGACTTAAAGCAAGTTAAGCTAAACAAGTGTGGTTGTTGTTAAGTATCCAATTCTAATTAAGCAAGCAAAAGCACTAAACAAGATAGTAAATCAATAAAAAAAAAGCGGAGCAAGATATAGGGTTATTGATGTAAGGTGATCCAAATCCAATTAGTGGTGTTCATTCACACAAATGAGCTAATTCCTAGGCAAGAGATCCTTAATCTTGCCTAAATCTCTTTCAAGCAACTAATCACTATGCTAATCTCCTAATTCATTAACAAACTTTCATTTGTGAATCATAAATTAGCAAGCATTAAGAATATAAGCAAGATCAACCAAAAATATACCCTAGACAACTATTATCATAGGCTAGGAGCATAAATCTCTTGTCTAGTTCATCAAGACATTTCATCAAACACTTGGTGTTCATGAAATGCCCTATGATCTAGATCCACTCTTTCAAGCTGAATCTAGCATTAGGGACACTAGACAAGAAATAATATAAGAATATCTAACCCTAAACACCACTAATCAAACCTTGGACCACCCTAATCTACCATATCTCAAGATCCTAAAGACTACTCACTAATCATCATGGGTTCAACAAATCCAAGAAAAGAGGAGTTAAAACTTATGATCAAGATGATTGGATGATTAGAAAGTAGAAGATAGATGGATTCAATCAAGAAAACAATACTCAAATTGCATAAATCAAAAGGATCAATCTCTTACAAATCACTCTTAGAGAGGGTTTTTGCTTAATAAAAAGACTTAGCCCATCAAAATTAGGTTTTTGGGCATAAATAGTGAATAGTAATGAACCGGGTCGACCCGGGACAAACCGGGTACCGACCCGGTTTAGATGAATAAAAGTTATAATTGGCTAATACCGAGGTCACTCGTCGGTGCAACACCTCGGTATTGAGCCTGGGTTTGTGCACCGACGAGGAGTACCGAGCAATGGCATCGGTATTGAGGGGAGATTGCTTGATGATCTTCAATGGATACCGAGGTCACTCCTCGGTATCGTTGCTCGGTATTAAGGGATTTTTCCCCCGAATTTCCTCCGAGAGCAGCACCGATCAGTTGTACCGAGCAGTGACGTCGGTACAATCCCCTGAAGCTTCGATACCGACATCACTCCTCGGTGTTGCACGTCGGTATTGGGGCTGTCTTCATCCGTCTTCTATACCGATCAGTTGCACCGAGCAGTGACCTCGGTGCAACCCTTCTGCCTTCAATACCGAGGACTAATACCGACCAGTGACGTCGGTACAATCTCTGTCTTCTCTTCTCGGGTCTCGAATCTCCTCTTTAGCACCTGAAATACGATCCAAAACATGCAAGGACTCCCTATGACTAAATGTGGACACATTAGACTCCTAAAATGACTAAAATGCTAAAGAGATAACATGAACTATATGCAAATGACTCGAAACCTAAGTGAAACTGATGCTAGAATGGTGCAAAATATGATGATATCAATTCCCCCAAACTTGCTTCTTTGCTTGTCCTCAAGCAAAAACATCACTAAAAGAGTTCAAGTCCAAGTGCAAACTCTAAGGTATGATCAAACATGTCTACTCAAAAGGGGCTAGCCATGTCCATCCTTACTTGAATCAAGCTTAAGCCTCAACCTACACAAGCCTTCCTATCATCCAATCCTTTGACATTCAATTAGCGGTTTCTAGTGGATCATGTTCATGCAATGCAAATAAACTCATTTGGTTAAGGATACGGTTTTGAGACAAAGATGATCTCAATGCATGAGGCGGTTTCCGAAAAAGGGATCTCTCATTGAAGGAATGGACCTTGGCAAAATGCTAAGGGTGAAAAGCAATCGATGCATACAAGGCTAGACTTCCATCTACCCAATGTCCCAACGCAAATTCGACCTTAATTCTAAACCCACAAGGAACCAATCCTAGCTACCCTTCTCAAGGCATTTTTGCCTTCTTATTCCACAACTCTTTCTCATCTTTCTTTTTCCATAAGCATTTAGGGGGTTTCTTCTTCAACCAATGGTTTGGCTTTCTTCACTTTCCTTGGCCTAGCTATTCTTTTAGATTCTTTAGTGATATGCTCAAATTAATACCCTAACAGTACTAAAGCAGTAGTTGTAATATAGCTAGGGGTCGAACCACAAAGACTCACAGAGATGCACAATAGATTATGTAGTTGAGAATTAAGCTAAGCCAAACAGATGTAATTGAAAGCAGTGCAGAAATTAAACAAGTTGTAATTCAATAGAGGAAATATAGGCCCAGGGTTTTTCTCAGAAAATCAATGAATGCAGCTAAATTAACTAAGATGATTCAGATTACGCACGGTTCTTGAACTCAAATCACTAAAATATAGCTAACCAACTATCGTTGCGAAAACTATCTAAATCTAAACCCTAGGAATTCCAAATCTCTTTGCGAATCCTAAAATATAAATCAGCTTTAGAGTTCATGTTTGATATGTTCACAAATCAATTATACCAAATCTCTTTGCGAGTAATCAATTTGCTCACCTAGGTTCTATCAGGTAATTAATCGTACTGTCGTGCCTAATCAATTATCCTAAGATCTAAGTTCCAGATTCGTCAACCTAGAATTAGTTTTGAACACAACCGAAGGCGAAGAACTAATTCAGATGGTGAATCCTAATACAGATAATCAACCTAGCATTCAGAGAAAACCCTTATGAGAAAACCCTAAACCTAAAGTGGACTTACTCAGACATGGAGAATGAAACAATCAACATGTTTGAATAAATCATCGATAGAAAATAAGATTAACAAGAGGTTTTGAGATCTGATCTCGGACAAAGGGAGATTCAGACTTTTCTCAAACCAAAGTATAGAAAAATAAAAGCTTAGAAAATAAAGCATAGCCTAAACAGGTGTCTGAAAACCTAATTTATAAGCTAAAACACGTTATGGGCCATCTTGTAATTATCAAAGTCTTCTGGGCCAATTCTGCAATTCTTCAACTCTTCAGTAAGTCGCGATCCTTCTGTTTCCTCGACGGGTATCGATCGATACTAGGCAGTATCGATCGATACTCAGGTGATTTTGATGTCTTAGCTATACGGATCTCTGCTTCGCTCCAGAATGTTCCAGAAAGCTCCAATATCTCCAATTATGCTCCAAACGTGCTATAACCTGTAAAAGACTCTAAAAGATTACAAAACACTAGAAAGACTCTATAAAAAGGACTTATATCATGGCCTAAACAGGGCAAAAAACCATGATATATCAACTCTCCCAGACTTAGCATTTGCTTGCCCTCAAGCAAATAGAAGACTAAACAGAGAAAGAGGTTTGAAAACGCGGAGACTCACCTGTTCATGAACCATCGAAATGACTTTTTTCCCAAGTATCCAAATGTCACCAAATCAGCTTTTGATCTAACCACCATGTACTTCTCCATAGACATTCACAGCTTTCCCAGACTCCACACATTATCCCACAGCATTGTTCAAATAAAACCATCCTCGCCAATTTCATCGCTGCAGCCAATGTTCAAGAACCTTCTAGATTCTTTACCATACAATATCATGACAAGGAACCACCATTTTTCACACTTTTTGGTATTAATTTCTCTCCCCCAGACTTATTTCTTATTATGTTCCTTCTTTTATTTTCAGCTTTGCATATACACATCAAGGTATGAGACGCGAGTATTGATGGTGTTTGCCACCAAATCCCCGGTTCTTCCCTCTCTATGTATCAAAGGATGTAGGCGAATAATGGCATCATAGGAAAATACTAGCCTCGCTTCCAATCCTTTGTGTGATCATTCCCTCTTAAGTAGAATAATGGGATCGCTGGAAATTTTTCTAGCCCTCTACTCAGAAGAAAATCATTTCATCTTTTATGCTCTTATTTATCAACTTATAACAGGGGAGAGAGATACCATAACTCTAAACACATGGGTTCCTTAATCAGATATGAATGATGAATTGAGCTCTATGAACACTAACCATATCGATGAAGTGCAAAAGTTGGCTCAGGTTTTAGAAGAACTCTGCTGGAAACATGGATGTTTTCTAGTCAACTGGTCAGTCTTTGGATTTTTCATTAGTCGATCTAGAACTGATCCTGTAACACTGTGCACTCAAAAACAAAATCAAATCAATAGGTTCAAGCACATGATCATTATCTCCAACAAGTTTTGACTCAATAAAACAATTTTGACTCGATAAAACGACTGACTCTAAGAAAAACAAACACAATGTCAGCAGACACCTCCCCCAGACTTGAACAACACTGTCCCCAGTGTTATCTAGCCTAGAGTCAGTGAAAGAAAACAAAATAACAGAATAAAATTGGAAAAAACAAGAAGTTACCTTGCTGGAACATAGAGTATCGACCGACACACAGCCTGTATCGATCGATACAGGCTTAAGTCGACACAGAATTTCATCATTGCCCGCATGGTTACCCTGGCGGTTTCGTCAAGGCCAGTTCAACTTCTCCTCGTTTGCTCCGATCTGATTCACTCAAGACACAAAAAACGAAAAATAAAAGAAATAAAAGACTCACCAGTGGGTTGCCTCCCACCAAGCGCTCGTTTAACATCAATAGCTTGATTGTAACGCCCTTCAGGCTGGATAAGAGTGAGAGTTCCACAACTTGACATCGCTAGCGTCAGAGTTCTGCTCATCATGCTGTCCACAAACTCCTGTCCTTTCTCTTTCAGCTCCGAAGTGAGAAGAATTCTAGCCTTAGAGAATGGCTTCGAAGCTCCTTTGATTTTGACCTTGTACTCAATCGAATTCCCATCACTCTTCTGAGGGATTAAAGTGATATGGGGATCCTCGACTCTTTTGCTCTTGGCCTTCTTCTTCTTTGTTTGACAACTTCCTTTGGGACGCTGGGTGGTTCAGCTGAAATGTCTGCGACAATAGGCTCATCAAGAGGCTCTTCCAAAAGATCAACTGCTAATGTCTCTCTTGTGACATCTTCAATGCAAGAGACACGTCCGGGAGTTCTTCTAGGGATGGCTTTGTAGTACATCTCCTTGTCAATGTATGAGAATGAGATGTGCTTGCTGGGTGTGTCCATAATGGCGCCAACCGTAGCCATGAACGGTCTTCCGAGAATCAACTGCGTACGAGATTTTGCATTCATCTCTACAACCTGAAAATCAGTAGGAACCAGGCAATCTCCTATTGTGATCATCAAATCAGCGATTGCCCCATATGGAAGAGAGGTGGAATCGTTCGCGAACGTGACAGATGTCTTTGGAGGTTGAATATCAGCTCCCAATCTCTCTGCAATTGCCCTGGACATGACATTGACGCAGGCTCCTGAGTCAACGAGAGACTCTTTGAATTCAACTCTAGAGATAGAGCATGGAACTGAGAAGATCCCTGGGTTTTCCCTCTTAGTCAACTGTCTCATTGGAGGTGTACTTCTAGCCTTAATGAAGAGTGCCTTGATCTCTTCCTCAGTTTCTCTGCAATCCTTGAAGTGACTTAGCAGAGGACGGGACTCTAGAACTTCTTCAAAAGTGAATGAGTGGGGAATCCTCCTTACCATATTCTCAAAGCCACGCAGCTGCTTTGGAGAAATAGGGTCCATGAGATGTTTAGGAGTAGGATTTGACTCCTTAATCTTATGCGCACGTTTCTCAGTTCGTTCCTTAGCTCTCTCTGCCTGATACTCGGTTTCCTGGTCTTCCCAAAATTGGGCGATATTGACTTTATGTATCGGCTTTTCATGATGGTGTCGATCGATGCTTGGTGAGTGTCGATCGATACTGGCTTTTTGCTTCGACTTTTCTTCGGGTGAGCATCGATCGATACAGACAGGGTATCGATCGATACTTTTGTAATCGAACACTGATGCAGCAAATTCAGGCTTGCGATCATCAAATCTCTCGGATTCTTCAGCACTGCTCCTGGTTATCACATTGACATACTGATTCGTCTGGGCCATCTTTCCTTTGACAGCAGCAGAAGTCTGAGCTACTTTAGTTTCCAGCATCTTCTGATGAGTATCAAGAGCATCGATTCTTCCACTCATATGGTCAATCTTCCCACTGAGATCAGTGTACAGATTGTCAATCTTCCCATTGAAATCCACTTGGATTTTTTGCTGTCCCTGAAGAATCTGCTCAAGCATGGATTCCATCTTATTATCCGTAGACTTTGGAGAGATGGGCTGGTACGAAGAATTCCCGTAATTGCGAGTGTTGTTGCTGAAGTTCCGGTTGTTGTTGTACCCAAATTGCTGACCCTGAAATCCAGAACCACCAACGTAGTTACAATCTTCCATTTCATCTCCACCGATATTATTGACTCCATCAGCAAACTGCACAGTCTTCTTCGATTTCCCAAGCAAAATATCTAGCTTCGCTTGAACTTCAGCAATCTGAGATCCATCAATTCCTGCAGCTTGCTTCTTCCTGTCGAAATCAGCATTCTTGGTGCTATTGCTAGATGCCAAGTTCTCAATCAGCACGACTGCATCATCTGGATACCTGGTATTGAAGTTCCCATTACTCGCAGTATCCAGAGCCATATGGTATCTCCAATCGATCCCTCTGTAGAAGGTGCCCAGCAGCTGAACCTGATTGAACCCATGGTGCGGACAATCTCTCTGATATGATTTGAAGCGAATCCAAGCTGCCTTGAGTCATTCTGTTGACCCTTGAGAAAATTGAGAAATTTTATTCCTGAGCTCTTCGGATCTCGCATCATCATAGAAATTGCACAGGAATGCATTCTTGGTCTCATCCCATGTAGTTAGCGAACCAAGAGTTAACTGCTTCAGCCAATAAGCAGCATCTCCACCAAGAGAGTACGGGAAGAGTTTGCAGAAAAGGTACTCATTGGGCACTCCATTATACTTCATACCAGTGACCAAATCTTCGAACCTCTCGATATGATCCATGGGATGCTCATGAGGTAGGCCATGGAAAGGACTCTGACTCACGAGAGCATAGTACGCAGGATTCAGCTCGAAGTCGTTCCTCTGAAAAGTTGGGATGCGAATCGCAGATCGATTGGCATAGAACTGATCAGGTCTGTTGTGCTCGCCAAGTGTCCTAGCTCGATCACCTGCAGCATTCCCAACGTTGGCGCGCCCAGCTGGCGCGACAATCTCAATAACAGCAGCAGGGACAACGACATTTCCAGCCTCATCAAGTCGCTGCCCTCTCTCATTGCACACATGACCCTCTTGGTCTCTCAGAACTTCAGCTTCATCAGCTCTTAAAACCACTGGGTTGTTCATCCCTGATGTTTGCTTGGTCTTTCTGTTTGTGCGTTCCACAAGTGCTAGCTGTTCCAATGACAGTCCAACTAGCTGAGTGCTCTTGTTTCTTCTGGTTTCACGAACAGGCATACACCTGCAAACAAAACAATAGACAAGGCACGTAAGTAACCAAAAAACATACGTTGACTATCAATCGATACTGGAAGGTATCGATCGATATCAACAAAGAAATCGCCGGAGTATCGACCGATACTAGTGAGTATCGATCGATACTGGCGGACTTAGTCGAAACTCGACAACTAAAATCTAAAGGCGAAATTGAGTCCCCGGCAACGGCGCCAAATTTGATATGCTCAAATTAATACCCTAACAGTACTAAAGCAGTAGTTGTAATATAGCTAGGGGTCGAACCACAAAGACTCACATAGATGCACAATAGATTATGTAGTTGAGAATTAAGCTAAGCCAAACAGATGTAATTGAAAGCAGTGCAGAAATTAAACAAGTTGTAATTCAATAGAGGAAATATAGGCCCATGATTTTTCTCTGGAAATCAATGAATGCAGCTAAATTAACTAACAGGATTCAGATTACGCATGGTTCTTGAACTTAAATCACTAAAATATAGCTAACCAACTCTCGTTGCAAAAACTATCTAAATCTAAACCCTAGGAATTCCAAATCTATTTCCGAATCCTAAAATATAAATCAGCTTTAGAGTTCAGGTTTGATATGTTCACAAATCAATTAGACCAAATATCTTTGCGAGTAATAAATTTGCTCACCTAGGTTCTATCAGGTAATTAATCGCACTGTCGTGCCTAATCAATTATCCTAAGATCTAAGTTCCAGATTCGTCAACCTAGAATTAGCTTTGAACACAACCTAAGGCGAAGAACTAATTCAGATGGTGAATCCTAATACAGATAATCAACCTAGCATTCAAAGAAAACCCTTATGAGAAACCCCTAAACCTAAAGTGGACTTACTCATACATGGAGAATAAAACAATCAACATGTTTGAATAAATCATCGATAGAAAATAAGATTAACAAGAGGTTTTGAGATCTGATCTCGGACGAAGGGAGATTCAGACTTGTCTCAAACCTAAGTATAGAAAAATAAAAGCTTAGAAAATAAAGCATAGCCTAAACAGGTGGCTGAAAACCTAATTTATAAGCTAAAACACGTTATGGGCCATCTTGTAATTATCAAAGTCTTCTGGGCCAATTCTGCAATTCTTCAACTCTTCAATAAGTCGCGATCCTTCTGTTTCCTCGACGGGTATCGATCGATACTAGGCAGTATCGATCGATACTCATGTGATTTTGATGTCTCAGCTACACGGATCTCTGATTCGCTCCAGAATGTTCCAAAAAGCTCCAATATCTCCAATTATGCTCCAAACGTGCTATAACCTGTAAAAGACTCTAAAAGACTACAAAACACTAGAAAGACTCTATAAAAATGACTTATATCATGGCCTAAAGAGGGTAAAAACCATGATATATCATTTAGTCTCTCTCATTTTTCTTTATGACTTGCCTTAGCCATTTTGGCTTATTTTCTTTCTTTTCACAACTAGAGACTATCTTTTCAACACTTTAGAGCTAACCCACATATATTCTTGCCAACCATTACAACCTTATTTCTTCCCCTAGTCATCCTTCCAAATCTCTTCCTTTCTTTCCACTTTTCCAATCCAAAAATCTTTCTTTTCCTTCTTTTTCATCCATTCTCCTCGTCCCGAATACCATCCTATCTAACTTAGCCTAATCTAGCTCATGATGTGCGAGCTAGTACTACATGGAAGCCTTTCCTTGTCTCTCTAGACCCAACACTTTTTGCTAAGTCCATTCGGAAAAAAATAAGGCCTCACAACGCTCACTAAACATGTAGGCTTGAAAGAAGGTTGGGTTCAAGGTGGGGTGAACCATTCCAAAGATAGGAATTGGCTACTTGGGCCAACAAGAATGGTAAAAAGGAATAAGATGACCCAAGTATGTATGCGGAATCCATGAGTTCATTATGCAATGCATGAATACGATAATTAATGTGTCAAAGTTAAGGTTCTCACTTAGATAGGATTGGATTCAAATCGAAACTTGATTCGCCTAAGACCTAAGTAATGAGACATGAAATCCAAACATGGTTCGACCTTGATTTCGAACACAAGATCTAGAGCATAGGACTTAAAATCTTAAAGCTACACTTCACAAGGAGGAATCATTCTAGCTCCTAATGCACATGCAATGCATTATCTACGTGCTATGCATCTAGACTCAATCATACATGAAGTGCAAATGCATCCTAAATGACTTCTTTTTGTCTTTTAATTTTCAATTTTTTTTTTCAAATTTGTTTGGTTTTTCTATGCCTTAGATGTATGCATGAGACTCAAGATGAAAATTGAAAATAAGACAAAGCAAATGTTATTAGATACCGGTCACTCTCCCAAACTTAAATCACACCGTCTCGGTGTGAAATAAGCCTAAGGTAAGGACCAAAAAACAAGAGATAACTATACAATGCAAGACTTAAAAGAAAAATATATACAAGAGTTATGGATTCGTACCTAGAAGGTTTGAGATGGAGATGTGGACCCCATTGAGTAAGATGGATTACTTGAGACGGGAGACGGGGACCGCATCGCTCTCCTCTTTGGTGCCTTTTCCGGTCGGGCCGTGGGTCGGCTAGAGCTCATGACCAATGCACAATCATCTCCTCGAGGCACGAGGTTAGTGTCCATGACGACGTCTCCTCCTTCACCGGCCCTTGATGAACTCGCTCCGCAACCTCCGTCCTTGAGCTCATTGATGGTTCGACCCATGGCTTTAACCGCCTTCTTCAAAGACTTGATCATTTTGACCATCTTCTTCATGTTTTTGTTTTGCCACTTGCACATGCGTTGGAGGAGGTGAGTTTGGTGGTGAGCGTGCCTTGTGGCCGCGTTAGTGATAGCCCCATCATAAGGGTCAAAGTGGTAGCACTCACTACCGTACACGGTCTCAGGTGACGACTCATTCGACACCTACTCGTCGAGATCAAGAGATTCGTCGGTAGCGGTTCTCCTTTGTGCTCTCTTGTGGAACACTTGCATAGGCGGATCGACGGTGGAGTTGTAGAGGTACTATTGGGGAGGAATAAACATGACGTTCCTCGGGTCATGGAAGTTGGTTAGCGCGGGATTAGGTAAGAGGACTTGTGCCATGGATGTCTCGGTGAGTTCGAGGTTGTAACCCATCTTGCCTTCGATATATCCCTTGAAGAACTTATTCTTTGAAAGGTAGGCCGCATCCAAAGATTTCCACTCATAGTGGCCAAGTGAAACCTTGATGCCCTTTGCCATGAGAATAGGCGTTATCATCCATCCGAGGCAAATCGCGGCCTTCTTCGACTTTGTCTTCCAAGCCCAATCCATGTAAGCGAACAAATGTCTCACCAAGAGTGTTGCGAGACAAGGGAGTCTCTCCGGCTCCTCGAATGCTTTACCGTTTCCGAGAACGGGGAGGATGGTCTTTAGACCAAGCCCCAACAACTCCATCTCCTCCGTAGTAACCGTGTCAATCTCCACCTTGTGGTAGAAATTGTGGACCAACGCCTTGTGTGCGTAGCGGAGAGCCGGGTGCCGTATGCTTGCACTCTTAGAGTCACCGGCTCTTAGAGGTCACTCGTCGGTACCACACCTCGGTATTGACTGATTTTTAAAAACAATTCATCGAATACCGACGTCACTCCTCGGTATTGCCATACCGATGTCACTCCTCGGTACCACACGTCGGTGCTAAGGGATTTTCCTTCTGTTTCCATACCGACATGTTGTACCGATCTATGACATCGGTATTGGTCCCTCGTTTGACACGGTCTATACCGAGGTCACTCCTCGGTATTGGGCATCAGTGTGACCATACCGTGGTCACTCATCGGTGCTGGTTATCGGTATACACATACCGATGTCACTCCTCGGTGCAAAAAATCCGTGTTAAGGAGGTTTTCCTTCTGTTTCCATACCGAGGTGTTGCACCGACCTGTGACGTCGGTATTGCCCTTGGCAAGTCCATACCGAGGTCACTCCTCGGTATCTCTCCTCGGTATTCCCCTTTTTGCCTTGGAACTCCTATGCACACTTAACAAAAAACATCAAAAAGATCTAGCAAAGATATAAAAAAGAGATAAACAAAAAGGAAATATATACAAGGATAAGCTTGGCGTGTCTCCCAAGAGCACTTTGTTTAACGTCACTAAGTTCGACGTTTGTTACCGTTCTCAAGCTAGAGGGACATCATCGAGGGGGATCGAGCCTCCCTTTTCGACGATTTGATTTGCTCGGTAGAGTTTGAGCCTTTGGCCATTTGAAATGAAATCTTGGCCCTCTTTGTTAACAAGCACCATGGCTCCATATGGCCTTACTTCTTTAACCTCAAACGGACCCGACCACCTTGACTTCAGTTTCCCGGGAAAGAGCTTCAACCGAGAATTGAACACCAACACTAGGTCCCCAACTTTGAAATCCTTGTGCACAATCCTCTTTTCATGGAATGTTTTGGTCTTATCCTTGTAGATTCTCGAGCTCTCATAGGCTTCAAGCCTAGTCTCCTCTAACTCTTGAAGTTGAATCAACCGCCTCTCTTGTGCGGTTTTGATGTCGAAGTTAAGAAGCTTCACCGCCCATAGGGCCTTGTATTCCAACTCAACCGGTAGATGGCATGAATTCCCATAAAGCAAGTTGAATGGTGTAGTCCTTATAGGTGTTTTAAAGGCGGTTCTGTATGCCCACAAAGCATCATCTAACTTGTTGGCCCAATCTTTTCTTGAACCCCCAATCGTCTTTTCTAGTATGGCCTTGATTTGCCGGTTGGATACTTCTACTTGGCCACTCGTTTGAGGATGGTAAGGTGTTGCTACCTTATGTCTCACACCATGCTTCTTAAGTAGACTTTCAAATAACTTATTGATGAAATGACTACCCCCATCACTAATGACCACCCTTGGAACTCCGAACATTGGGAAGATTACGGACTTGAACAGTATTAGAACGACCTTGGCATCGTTGGTCGGGCTTGCAATGGTTTCCACCCATTTGGAGACGTAATCGACCGCCACCAATATGTATTGGTTACCATATGATAATGGGAAAGGTCCCATAAAATCGATGCCCCACACGTCAAACATCTCCACCACAAGGATTGGGTTTTGGGGCATCTCATCTCTCCTCCCAATGTTCTCTTTCCTTTGGCACGCATCACATATCGAGACAAAGAGGTGCGCATCCTTGAATAATGAAGGCCACCAAAAACCGGACTGCAAGACCTTTGTAGCGATTTTGTAGCGTTTTTGTAGGATGCATGATGCCCACCATAGCTTGACCATTGACAATGGAGTAGGATCCCTTGGACTTCTTCTTCCTCCACGCATTTTCTATACAACCTATCCGAGCACAACTTGTATAAGTAGGGCTCGTCCCAATAGTATCTAGTCACATCGTGGAAGAACTTCTTCTTCTTATACCCATCCAAAGGCGGTTCCTTCCCGCACAGTAAGTAATTCACTAGATCTGCAAACCATGGTAGTTTCTCGTCTTGTAACCCATTAGCACTCTCTAGTCCTTGCACGGCTTCAACCCCTTTCTTCAAGACGCCAACCATCATGAAACTCTCCTCGGGGAGCTTATCATCAATTGGGACAAGGTCTTCAATCCTCACTCTAGACAAGTGATCTGCGACCCCATTATCTATCCCTTTCTTGTTAACTATCTCCAAGTCAAACTCTTGTAGAAGCAAGATCCAACGGAGTAGCATTGGCTTGGTGTCTTTCTTGGCATGAATGTATCTCAAAGCCGCGTGATCGGTGTAGACAATCACCCTTGATCCCACAACATAAGACCTAAACTTCTCCATTGCAAAAACCACGGCTAGCAACTCTTTTTCCGTTGTGGCATACCGGGTTTGAGTGTCATCTAAGGTCCTACTTGCATACTAGATGACATTGGTCTTCTTGTCCTTCCTTTGACCCAAAACCGCTCCAACCGCGTAGTCACTAGCATCACACATGATCTCGAAAGGAAGATTCCAATCCGGTGCTTGGACAATGGGAGCACTAACCAACGCCTTCTTGATCTCTAGAAACGCCACCATACACTCCTCATCAAACACGAACTCAACCTCCTTGCAAAGTAACCTTGTGAGAGGTCTTGTGGTTTTCGAGAAGTCCTTGATGAACCTTCGGTAAAATCCCGCATGACCCAAGAAAGACCGGATGTCTTTGACCGACTTGGGCGGCTCCAAGCTAACCATCACCTCTATCTTGGCCTTGTCTACCTCAATCCCCTTCTCGGAGATCTTATGCCCAAGCACAATATACCTTCACGTACCATGAAATGGCACTTCTCCCAATTGAGCACCAAGTTTGCTTCTTCGCATCGTTGCAAGACCCTACAAAGATTAGACAAGCAAACACCAAACGAAGAGCCATACACGGAGAAGTCGTCCATAAAGACTTATACCATGTCTTCAACAAGATCGGAAAAAATGGACATCATGCAACGTTGGAATGTCGCGGGCGCATTACACAACCCAAATGGCATCCTCCGATATGCGAAGGTGCCATAAGGGCACGTGAAAGTCGTTTTCTCTTGGTCATTCGGGTGTATGGGTATTTGAAAGAAACCCGAATAACCATCTAAAAAGCAATAAAATGAATGATTAGCTAGACGTTCAAGCATTTGATCTATGAAAGGTAACGGGAAATGATCCTTACGAGTGGATGAATTCAATTTCCTTTGGGAATGCCTGAAAAGTTTGTCTCTTAGATCTCAGAATGTATAGCTTTGGGAATGCCTGAAAAGTTTGTCTCTTAGATCTCAGAATGTATAGCAACGCCGTCTTTCTCAGTCTCGGTGAACGGACAATCAGGTGGTTTCTTTAAGAGTTCAAGAGGATTGAGGCAAGGGGATCCTCTCTTGTTATGCCTATGGCTACAGCATGTATCACCTGAATACACCAGAGCTGGAAATTTCACACCTTATGTTCGCCGACGACGTGATGATTCTCTTTGATGGAAGCAGCTCCTCTCTGCATGGTATCACATAAACACTATATGATTTTGCGTCTTGGTCTGGTTTGCATATGAACAGAGATAAAACACAACTATTCCATGCGGGTTTGAACCATAGTGAATCTAATGCTATCTCTAACTACATATTCTCGGTTAGTTCATTCCCCATTAGATACTCGGGGCTTCCTCTAATGTATCGGAAGCTGCGAATATCAGAATACGCTCCTCTCATTGAAAAGATCGATGGAAGATTCAGAGGCTGGGCTGTGAAATCCTTATCTTTTGCTGGCAGAATCGAGCTGGTCAATTCAGTTATAACAGGAACAGTGAACTTCTGGACTACAACGTTTATGTTACCAAAGGGCTGCATCAGAAAAATCGAAGCCATGTGCTCAAGATTTCTCGGGTTTGTTGCTATTGAAAACATATGTCTAGCTAAAGTTTCTTGGAACACAGTTTGCCTCCCAAAGAATGAATGAGGACTAGGGCTGAGAGGCTACTCGGTTTGGAACACCACCCTTTGCTTATGGTTAATATGGTTGTTGTTTTCAAACAGTGAGTCTCTATGGGTAGCGTGGCATAAGCATCACTGTCTCAGAAATATCAGCTTTTGGTCTGTAGAAGAGAAACATGGTGATTCTTGGAGTTGGAAATCATTGTTGAAGGTTAGAATTTTTGCTGAGAGATTCGTGAGATGTTCTGTAGGAAATGGAAAGTTAGCTCGTTTTTGGTTTGATTATTGGATCCCTCTTGGATCTCTCATCAATATGTTGGGTCCGGAAGGTCCAGGAAATCTGAGAATCCCCATAAATGCAAATGTGGAGGACGCAAATCCTAGATCATAGGAAGCTTTGGCTCTCCATTTGCATCTCACCACCATTCACCATCCACGAGCTTCTTTTGCGTAAGACTCTTTCTCATGGACAGTGGAAGGGGTAAACTGTCAAGGGTTCTCCTCTAAGTTGACATGGGAGGCAATCAGACCTAGAGAAAAAGAAAAATATTGGCACATGTTAGTGTGGTTCAAAGGAGCAACTCCCAAGAATACTTTTATGTTTTGGACAACTCAGTTAGATAGATTGCCTACTAGAAATAGGTTGGCAAATTTGGGAATGATCATACCTTCGTCTTGTGTTCTTTGTGCCTTAAATTCGGAGACACGAGACCATTTGTTGCTGAGTTGCAGCTATAGCAACGAAATATGGGCATGGATAAAGAATAGACTGCATCTTTCGACTCAAACGTTCCATGACTAGGCTTCTCTCCTATCGTGGGTAAAGGCTTCATATGTGGATTCGCCATCGCTGCTTCGTAAACTGGTTTCTCAGGCTACAATTTACACCATCTGGTTACAGAGAAATAACATGATCTATAATCAACAGGTGGTTCCTCCTTCGATTATGTTTAAGCGGATTGATCCACAAATTATAAACACTATCACGACAAAGAGGCATAAGAAACGCTTCAACAACTTGATGCAACTTTGGTTAAATTGAGTTGTAACTATTTGAGCTCTACAAATCTTCTGATACCTTGTTTCTTACATTTATTTTTGCCAATGTATCATGTATAGGGGTCAAGCTTTTGTAAGATCCAAACTTTCATTTTATACGATATTTACAAGTTAGCAAAAAAAATAATCAATTTCAATATGCGTTGTGCATTTGTGAAAGACTGGATTGCTAACTATGGGTCTGATTGGTAAAGTAATAAATAGTAGTGTGGTACAAAAAATTTAAATGGTACGAAAGATACAGTATAAATACGAGTGGTATAACATTACAGCAGTACAAACAATGATAGTACGAACATGAGATTTGATTGGTAGCATTGTAGTAGTAGAGATCGTAGTTGTTATAAGGGTTAGTTAAGTGTATATGAACGATTGATAATAATCAATACTGTGATATTAGTTCTCTCACCTATCACCGATTTTTCCTTCTCGTTTTGACCCTATAGCTGATGATGTCGGTGAAACCACCCACTTACACCTTGATTGAATAAAAAATAATAAAATATTCATTACTCTCTTTTAATGTTGCATATATTTTTTCTTTAACTAATGAAAAAATGTTATTTCGTATGGGAGCAACGTTAACGTTGGATGCGTGCATGATAACAACGCTGGTGCTAACTTAACTTTAGTTCATTTGAATTTGATAACGATAATAACTAGAGTTAGCGGTGAACAAAGTTATCATCCACCTTAGATACCGCATATTGGTGAATCTACCAGCACAAACAAAGTTATCATCCACCTTAGATACCACATATTGGTATTTATTTGTTATGTTGTTAAAGCAGTTATCATATAAAATGGTAATGTGCTAACAATGATTTTTGATACTTGTAACGTGCTAACAATAATATCTGATACTTTACATATATGTGTTAAACCTATACTTATTGGCTTAAATCAATTATTACATCAAACATGGTTTTGTTGATGAATTCGCGTTCATCGTCAACGAGGGCGACTTGTAACGTGCTAACAATAATATTTGATATTTGTAACGTGCTAACAATAAAAGAGTTAGCTGATAAGTTAAAATACAGTAATCAAAACAAATACGAAGGTCGTATGCATGGGTAAAACAATATGCTAATCAAGTTAGCGATTGTGTTATACAAATATTAGGGGAGAGTTATCATCTTTTTTTATTAGTTCCCGAATGGACGTGTAATTTCGTTAATATTGAATCATGTTAACGAATAATTTGTTAACATGATAAGGAGCAAAACAAGTTCAATATATCGTTACACAGACATTGAAGATAATCAAAGCATAGGTATATATATAAATATTGATAACAATTTATGAGGACAATATGCTAATCGGGTTAGCAATTGTGTTATAAAAATGTTAGGGGCGGGGGATAGTTGACAAATTTGTTATGTGAGTTCCCGAATGAATGTGTGGCTATCGTTAATTACGTTAACAAGAAACCATTACACAGACAAACCTGATGAAGGCGGTAAAAGAAAAAAAAAGTTCAATCTACTTTGGAACGTATAATCGTTTGATTAGTTCATCGTCAGTCCATGCATGATAGATCTTTCTCTTCAGATTGAATTTTATTTCGGGACGTATGATCGTTTCCACCTCAACCTGCGAAATGGATATGATAGAGAATTCGAGGTTTTAACACCAAATGTCTGATAACTTTGGTGACGTGAGAGATAAAATAATTAAACTAACAAATTACAAAAATGGTTGATAACTTAAATTGTTGGTTGTGGTCGCACAATTATCCTATACCTTATCTAGCTCTTGTCGCACACATGTAGGGGTGTATTGGTCTTTGTATGATGAACAATAGTGGTTGCACAATATCTTTATCTCATAACTAATATATAATCTATTAAATAGAGACACTTTTTGTGTCAAAATAGGAAAGATCTTCATTTTAGTCTATTCTTATCCTGGATAACAATTATTCCAGTTACAAAATAGATATTTTGGTTAAATTAAAAAAATAATTATATTTGGTTCAATATAGGGAATTTAGGGAATATACCCACTAATTTTTTAGAAAGAAAATCCTATCAATATCAGCCAATTAAATTCATTCTAAAATTATGATATATGAATCAAATAATTTTTTTTTAATTAAGATATATCCGAATTAATATTTTTCTAAAATCTTAACTTAGATAGATATATATCTTTAGAGAATATAATATTTCAATCCTAATAGGATCTAAGTCATGTTCATCTCATATCACTCGACTTTTCACAGCAAAAAATATATAATTGTTTTGACAATTTGATTGCGATTAGCAAAATAGAAATATATACATATATTTTGTGTGAGATAAGCTTTCATTATAGTTTTTTTTTAAATTTTTCAGGATGAGCTTAATGCAATATTTCTATTTGCTTGGACTCTCATACACTTGTGCCACGTTGGGATCTATTTTCTGGGCCACGATGAAGAATTTTGCCCTCACTTGAAGCATGAAGGTCATGCTTAAACATTTGGTTACATTTATTATTAATTTTTTTTTATAAATTAAAAATGTTACTATACGTGTTATCATTTCAAGTGTGATCTTATATATTCTTTTTTGAAATTAGTGTGCAATTTTGAATATCTTAATCTAACAAAAGCTAAGTTTGAGAATTTGTCTTTACGTCAGCATTTTATCCTGTCACACGTATGTCCATAATTCTTCATCGTATGGTTGATTTGGGAAGGTATGAATATAACCAAAATTATGCATATTTCAATTCTGCTTAAATATTATAACCAAAACATATAAATATTCCAATTCAGTTTAATACAAATTTCCTATGCATATTAATAATTGAATTTGCATAATTAATATCATTTTCTTGCATCATAACAGAAATCACGTCTTTGATCTAGGGTGATAAATCCGGATTTTGATCATTTTATTTGCTTTTATAAAACTGTAACAAAGGAATAAAATGATGGTTACAATCTTTTTTTAAGATCAATTTATATTGAAAATTTTGGATATCTAAAAAAATTTATAACTATTTACACCAAATTAAAGCATATTTTTATTTTTGAAATATTTATATGTTTAATCATGTTTTCCTTCTTTTTGTGTTTTGTATATACAAGAATTCTAAACTCCCATTGCTACAAATAGTATAACTCAAGATCTAGAATTCGATTCAGAATGATTTCTTGATTTTGAGGAAGAAGATATGGATAAAATGGAATAAGATTTGAAACATATGGCACCGAAGATTTATGTTGATTTAGTTTGATATTTTTATTGGTTTTGGTTCTATTGATTAGAGAGAGTTGCTCCTTTTTAGAGCTTGATACTCTGTTTTTCTTTATCTTCAAATTCAAAATAAACATCATTCATTGTTTTTTTAAAAACGAAATGTTGTTGTTGTCTATAGTTGTTTTGTTTTTAGAGCTTGTTGCCTTAACTTTTATTCTTTTATTTTACTTTGTTAATGATTAGATTTATTATTTGTAGACCACATTTATTTGTTTATTTATATTGTCAAACATAATTTATGGAGATGTGAACATTTAATTTACCAAATTTTAATAATTAGAAAACCATTTTATTAATCATATATTTTAAAAAGAAATTTGTTATAATTATATCGTATATTTGTATTATATATAAATATGAATAACAATATCAAGATGTGTATACCAATTGAGTGAGAGAGAGAGAGAGAGAGTTTTTATTACTGAGTGTGTATTTACAATGAATCGAATATGTTCCTTATATAGAGTAAAAATCGACACATATTACTGTAAGATATGATGGCATGGGCTCCATCACTATGCATATACGCAAAGTTTGTTTACTTAGGAACACTCCCCCTTGGAGTCCATTTGTCATGCATATCTCTTGCTATGTATTTTCAGTTGTCTCGTTAAAAACTTTTCTAAGAAAACCCTGTGGAAAAACCATAATAAGATTAAAAAAAAAAGTACAATTACGCAAGCTCCCCCTCAAATGACTAGGATAGGTCTCGTCGATGACGCATCCTAATATTGTGTACGTGTTTTCAGAACATTGAAGTAGGTAGCGACTTTGTGAAGAGGTCTGCAACATTATCATATGAACGATTATAATTCACTTCAATCTCTTTATTCTTCTCAAGCTCCTGGGTATATGAGAAGAACTTTGGTGGAATATGTTTGGTTTTGTCGCTTTTGATGTATCCTTCCTTTGTATGGGCAACGCATGCAACATTGTCTTCATATAAAATGGTCGGTTATGTATTAACGTAGATTCCACTACTTGATTTGATATGTTGGCTTATTGATATAAGCCATACACATTCTCTACTTGCTTCGTGGAGAGCGATGATTTCAGCATGGTTTGAGAAAGTGGCCACAAGTGTTTGTTTTTTAGAGCGCCATGATATAGCAGTTCCTCCGACTGTGAAAACGTATCATGTTTGTGATCGGGCCTTGTGAGGATCATATAGATATCATGCATTGGCAAAACCAACTATTTATTCATTTGAGTTTTTAGGATAAAATAATCCTAAATCAATCGTCCCTTGAAGATAACGAAAGACATGTTTGATTATGTTCCAATGTCTTTGTGTAGGAGACGAAGTGAATATGGCCAAAAGATTAATGGCAGATGATATATCGGATCGAGTGTAATTTTCATGGTACATAAGAGCTCCAATTGCACTTAGATACGGTACTTCAGGACCGATGAACTATTCATTTTCTTCATGTGGTCGGACTGGATTTCAACATTAAGTGATCTAACGATCATGGGGGGTACTAAGAGGATTTGCCTTATCCATGTTGAAAAGTTTTAACACTCTTTTGGTGTATGTAGATTGGTGCACAAATATACCTTTTGGAGAATGCTCAATTTGTAAGATGAGGTAGTACTTTGTCTGTCCGAGATCTTTCATCTCAAATTCCCCTTTTAAGTAATTTGATGCTTCTTGTATTTCCCTTTGAGTTTCGATAATATTTAGATCATCAACATATACCACGATAATTACAAATCCGGATATTGTTTTCTTGATGAAAACACATGGACATATAGGATTGTTCATGTATCCTTCTTTTGCTAGATGCTCACTGAGACAATTATACCACATGCGTCTAGATTTCTTTAGTCCGTATAATGATCTTTGTAGTTTTATTGCACATAACTCTTTTGGTTTTAAACTTAATGAAGTTGGCATCTTAAATACTTAGGGTATTCTCATATAGATATCATTATCTAGTGACCCATACATATATGATGTAAGAACGTCCATAAGACGCATCTTCAAATTTTCATTAGCCACTAGACTCATTAAAAATCTGAATGTGGTCGCATCCATAACATGAGAATATGTTTCCTTGTAATTTATCCCATGTCTTTGAGAAAATCTTTGAGCTACGAGACGAGCTTTGTATCTCATAACCTCGTTTTTCTCATTTCGCTTCCGAATAAAAACTCATTTGTATCCTACTTGTCTCACGGCTTTAGGTGTGAGTACAATTGGTCCGAACACTTCTCGTTTATTAAGCGAATCAAGTTTGACTTGAATTGCACTTTTCCATTTTATCCAGTCATGTCTCGCTTGACATTCTGATACTGACTTAGGTTATGGGTCTTCGGTTTCCTCCTCTATCTCCTTTGATACAAGGTATGAGAAAACGTCATCAACATCATCCATATCATTTCGATGTCATATATTTCCATTATGAATGTAGTTGATAGAAATCTCATGATTTTCTTTGAATTCATGATGTTCTACATTAGTTTATGTTTCATGACTTGTTTCTTCCGGAACACATTCCGTTATTTTAGGATCATTATATTTTTAAACTTCCTTCCGTTTTCTAGGGTCTTTATCCTTAGAACCAACAAGTATGCTACGCTTCAAGCGTGTTCTAGACTCATGTGTATTATTTTCTCTTTCACGTTCCTGTGACATTTCTATACGCTCATGGACATTTGCGGCTGGTATATGTGATTTTGTTACCGTCTTGGTATCCGTAAATGCATCAGGTAGTTGATTGGTTATACTTTGTAAATGCATAATTAGCCGAACTTTTAGTTTCAACTGTTTAGTAGGGGGATCAAGGTGTAACAGAGATGGTACACTCCATTTAATATATTTTCCTACTTGTTTGTTTTCTCCCCTAGAACCGGGAATAATTTTTCATCAAAATGGCAGTCGGCAAAACGTGCCATAAAGACGTCACCGGTTTGTGGTTCTAGGTATCGTATAATTGATGGAAAATCATAACCAACATATATCCTTGACCTTCTTTGTGGTCCCATCTTTATACTTTGTGGTGGTGCTATTGGCACATATACCGCACAACCAAAGATCCTTAAATGGAAATTATTTGGTTCTCAACCAAATGCAAACTGTAATGGAGAATATTTATGATATGCACTTGGTCTTACCCGAATTAGTGCTTCTGCATGCAAAATGGCATGTCCCCATATAGAGTTCGGGAGTTTTGATCTCATGATCAGTGGCCTTGCAATCAATTGCAGACGTTTAATTAATGATTCTGCCAAACCGTTTTGTGTATGAACATGGGCGACAGAATGTTCGACACCGATTCCTATTACCATACAATATCCATTAAATGCATGGGATATGAATTCACCAGTGTTGTCTAGTCTGACTCTATTTATCGGATAATCATGAAACTTAGCTCTTAGTTTGATTATTTGAGTTAGAAATCTCGCAAATGCCATATTTCGAGATGATAATAGACAAACATGTGACTATCTACTTGACGTTTCAATCATTACCATAAAATAGTAAAATGGCCCACATGATGGATCCACAAATATCACCTTGAATCCGTTCAAGGAACTTTGGTAACTATGTATCGATTTTGGTTGGCGATGGCCTTATGATCAATTTTCTGAGAGAACACGCAGCACATGTCATTCTATTTCCCTGATAAATCTCTTGGATTTTCAGTGAATGTCCATGTGAGTTTTCTATGATTTTTCGCATTATAGTGGTGCATGGATGACCAAGACGATCATGCCATTGTGTGAAATAATCAGGATTTTTTTTTATCACAAGATCTAATTATATCGCATTTATGTATGTATGATGTAAACCATAAGGGAGTTTTGATAACTTTTCCAATACATGCGTTTTTCCTGATATTTCAGAAGTTATATACATGTACTTCTTCCCATTCTCATTTGCAGACTGAGTATCAAATCTTTGAAGATATATATCTTTAAAACTCAACAAATTCTTTTTAGAATTCGGAAAAAATAAAGCATTATTTATCGAGAACTTTGTCCCATTAGGCAATGCAAAATTTGCTTTACCAGCCCCTTCAATCAGATCTTCAGGACCCGATATTGTGTTGACAATAATTTTTGTCGGTTTCAAATCAGAGAAGTATCTTCTATGTTTCAGAATAGTGTGCGTTGTTCCACTATATGGTATACAAATATCTTTAGCATTTATCTTGGATGAGATTCTGTTTGTATCGTAATCCATTTCTGAAATAAACAAAAACAATTAATAGTAATAAGATAATTCTATTCATGAAGCAAATATCATACAATAATTATACATTAATAAGAAAAGATCACACAATAATTATACATAAATAGTTAATGCAAGCAACATTAATATTACAAATATTTTACATAAGCGACAATTATTTATGGCATAACCGTAGAAATTTCAAGAGTCACATGATGGACATTTCAGGCTTTCGTAAGGGCGGTCTCATCAAAATCATTTGCAAATTTCAAAGCATCGAGGTGTGTTGTACCCTCAAAATGTTCTACGAGATTCACTTCCCTTCCCTTGCCTTTCGCGGATTCTTTGTATATCGCACAAAGATGCGGAGGAGTACGACATACCCGGGACCAATGTCCCTTGGTATCGCATCTGAAACAAGCATCCTCACGCTTCTGGGAAGTACTTCCTTGGTGTTCTTTTCTCTTCGGAGGTTGTTTAGAGCGGGTCCACTGGAATGAATTCATGTTCCGCGAGTTGTAATTTTTCCCACATCCGCGGTAGTTTTGACGGCCACGGCCCCGGGATGCTTTGTTTTCTTTCACCGGATTCTTAATGTCCAATGCGTTCGCTTCAGGGAACGCCTTAGATCTGGTAGGTCGTGTCATGTATTCTTCTCAGCTATCAGGAGCGCCACAATCAAATTTAAAAATTTAGTATACACACACAACCTATATTGTTGTTGCAGGGTGATGTGGTTTTGTGGAATGTGGTGTACGTTTTCTCAAGTATTTGAGATCCTGTTATGGTTTCACCACAATACCTTAATTTGGCCACAACTCCTAACACAGCGGAATTGTAGTTTATCACTTTGTCAAAATCCTGGAACCTCAGACTTTGCCACTTATATCAGGCAAGTGGAAGTGTTATGTCCCTCTGATGATCAAAACAATCCTTAAGGGGCTTCCAGAGCTCTTGGGGATCCTTCATGTGTGCGTAATCTTATATGATGCTTTCATCTAGGTGTCTTCTAAGGAAGATCACCGATTTTGCCTTCTCTTGGGGCGTTGAAGTATTTTTCTCTTTGATGGTTTCCGTTAAACTCAGAGATTGCAGGTGAAGTTCAACGTTGGTGGTCCAAGATATGTAATTAGCACCAGTGATGTCTAGAGCCGAGAATTGGAGCTTCTCAACGTTTGTCATGGAGTTTCTAAAATAAAATAACATGAAATATTGTTAGAGAGACGATTTTATTTAATTTAGAATACGCGAGGTGGTGGAATAAATAAAGAGATTACGAGGAATAAAATGCATAAAAAATCAAAATAAAAATCATCACATATTCTTCCAGGGAAAATTCCCCAACAAGTAAACTATAAAAAACAACAAATATATAACCTATTACAAAAACTAAAAACGGATGAACCATCTTTCTTATAAAACAAATGATTTTCTTGGAGAATGTTTTGATGGGGGATGAAATGTTTGAGTGAAATGAATGAATGAAAGATAAGTATAATTATAGATTAGAAAATACTGCTCATTAGCCGTTAAGTAGCCGTTTGAAAAATAGAAATTTTTTATTTTTTTTTGTTTTATGACCGTTGGGAGTAAAAGGTAAGATAAAAGTCAGTCTGAAAATTTAAATATGTAGTTAGAAATAACTTATCGGTTCATTTATATAATTATACATAGGTGACAGAAATTTATTTTATAATAATTATAATAGAAACAATAATTTAAAGTTAAATATATGGTGACCAAATCATCCATATTAAAACAGTAAATAAATAAGTGATGGTGACTTAAGTCATCCATATGAGCATGGTAAATAAATATATGGTGACCGAATCATCCATATTAGAACAATAAATAAATAAGCTATGGTGACTTGAGTCATCCATATAAACACAATAAATAAATAATACGAGTAATTAAATATGGTGACAAAGTCATCGATTATAATGACGATAACTTAAAAAATTTAGGCGGTTGAATGATGAGGGACTTTTGCAAGTCTCGAGATCAATTACTCGATATAATATTGCTAGTATAAGAGGTTCAATCCAATGGGCAAGATTCCAAAACAACAAGAATGCAAAGCACCTTTTAAGTTAAGCAAAATAAGCAAGATCTGTTGTTTAACAAGTGAACTAAGCAACTTAAAATAAGAACAAGAAATCGCAAACTAAACAAGTTGCAATGCAAGAAATATAAACGAATTCAAGGATGGGATAATCAAATTAAGATGATCCAAGACTAATTTATGATGCTCAATGTTCAAACAAAGCTATCCCTAGGCAATGATCACTAAGTGTGACTAATCCTCTCTCAAGGCATTAATCGCCATGCTAATTACTAATCCAAGAACAAACTCTCATTTGTGAATTACTAACTAGCAAGCATTAAATGCAAACAATCAAGATCAACCAAATAAACACCCTAGACAACTACTCTCATAGGCTAGGAATGAATATCTCTTGATTAGTTTATCAAGGCATTTCATCAAACACTTTGTGGGTGTGAAATGCCTCTTGATCTAGATTGGCTCTCTCAAGCCCAATCTAGCATTAGGATCACTAATCAAGAAGAGAAACATGATAATCTAACCCTAAGAATCATAAATCAATCTTGGAATCACCCTAAACCTAATCCATCCTCAAATTCTAAGAACTACTCACTAATCACCATGGTTTCAACAAATCTCATAAAAGAAGAGTTAAAACCCATGATCAAAATGATTGGATGATTAGAAAATATAAGATAAATAGATAGAATCAAAGGAAACAATACTCAAATTGCATAAATCAAAAGGATCAATCTCTTACAAATTACTCTAAATCACTCTAGAGAGGTTTTTGCTTAAGACTTAACCCATGAAAATTAGGTTTTTGGGTTTAAATAGTGAACATGGGAAAATCGGGTCGACCCGTGATATATCATAGTTTTTACCCCGTTTAAGCCATGATATAAGTCATTTTTATAGAGTCTTTCTACTATTGTGTAGTGTTTTAGAGTCTTTTACAGGTTTTAGCACGTTTGGAGCATAATTGAAGATATTGGAGCTTTTTGGAGCAAAGCAGAAGCTCGTGTAGCTGAGTACCCGATTTGAAGCCTCAGTATCGATCGATACTGACTAGTATCGGTCGATACTCACTGCAGCAAGACACGAGTCGCAACTTTTATGAAGAGTTGAAGAATTGCTGAATTGCCCAGAAGACTTTATTATTTACAATTTAGCCCGAAACGTGTTTAGTAGTATTTATTTTGGTTTTACAGCCACTTTGGTGGCTACGCTTTCATTACGCTTGATTTTACTTTGGTTTTTGGAGAGACAACTCTGAACTCCTGTTTCTTATTGATTTCTTTGATGATCTATTCAATCATGTTTTTTTCATTCTCCATGTCTGAGTAGATCCACTTTAGGTTTAGGGTTCTCATAAGGGTTTTCTCTGAATGCTAGGTTGATTAGTTGATTAGGATTCACCATCTGAATTAGTTCTTCACCATATGTTGTTCTCAAAGCTAATTCTAGGTTGACGAATCTGGAACTTAGATATTAGGATAATTGATTAGGCACGACAGTGCGATTAATTACCTGATAGAACTTAGGGTGAGCAAAATAACTATTCGCAAAGAGATTTGGTTTAGTTGTTTTTTGAACAAATCAAACTTGAACTAAAAGCTAGTTTAGACTTTAGGTTCCGCAAAGAGATTTGGAATTCTAGGATTTAGACTTATATAGTTTTCGCAACGAGAGTTGGTTAACTATACTTTAGTTATTTGAATTCAAGAACCGTGCGTAACCTGAACCCTGATTAGTTAGTTTGTCTGCATTCTTTGATTTCCTGAGAAATACCCTGAACCTATCTTTCTCCCAATCGAATTACAACTTGTTTAATTTACGTATTTGTTTTCAATTACATCTTTTGGTTTAGCTTAATTCGAATCTATCTGATCTATTGTGTGATTTCTTGAGTTCTTGTGTTCGACCCCTACATATACTATAACAACTGCTTTAGTACTTATAGGGTATTCATTTGAGCATATCAACCCATGACAAAGCGGGTACCGACCCGGTTGAGTTGGGTAAAAGTGTATCGGAGGTCAACACCGATGTCACTCATTAGTGCAACATCTCGGTGTTAGACTTGGGTTTGTGCACCGATGTAGCATACCGACTTGTGACATCGGTGTAGAAGTAGGATTTGCTCGAAGTTCGTGGGAGACGCACCGATGTCACACGTCGGTGTTAAGGATGATTTCCCTCGGGAGCTGCACCGATTTGCTGCATCGACTTGTGACCTCGGTGTTGAGGTGAGGTTTGCTCGAAGGAGTGGCACCGATCAGTTACACCGACTTGTGACGTCGGTGTAATCCCCTGAGGCTCCAACACCGATGTCTCTGGTCGGTGTGGGACGTCGGTGCGAAGGACGATTTCCCCCTGTTTCCACACCGTCGGTCACACCGATATGTGACCTCAGTGTTGATACTTGCCAAGCCTCCTCATGCCTTTGGCTTCCTCTCCTTGCTTCCAATCCGATCGGCCTCACGTCACGAGTCTCGAGTCTTTTCCAAAGTACCTAAAATACGTCCTGAAACATGCGAAACTCCCTAGGACCTATTGCAACATCCTAAACGCTAAAAGGGACCTAAATGCTAAACAAAGCTATGGTTATGCATGTAAATGACTAGAGAATGCAAACTAAAATGCATGATAGAACATGTAAATTATGAGAATTTCATTGAACCGTCCATTATGGTGTATTAAGAAACCATAATAAAAACTGTAAATAAATAATGGGGCGGCCGAGCCGCATTCCAATTACAATAACTATATAATTGAAATTATAGATCGTGGTGGTAGAGTGATCCAGCTGATAACATATTATAATTATATCGTATATTTGTATTATATATAAATATGAATAGCAATATCAAGATGTTAATTTGGAAAGAAATGTAGGAAGTAATGAAAAGAAATGTGTATACCAATTGAGTGAGAGAAAGAGAGAGAGTTTTTATTAATTATTGTGTATTTACATAGAATCGAATACGTTCCTTATAAATAGTAAAAATTGACACATATTACTGTTAGATATGATGGCATGAGCTCCATCACCATACATATAAGAAAATTTTGTTCACTCTGTAACAATATTCAACTTTTTAAATATTCAAAATAGTAGATGTATTGTTACTAAGCATAATAAAAAGTTGATCAAAAAAATAGTCAACCACACCAACCCATCTGTTGCAAAGGAGAAAATTTGATATACTGCTTCTGCAAATGATTTAGAAACTGTTTCTGCAAATGATTTAGAAATTGATAGAAACGCAATTTACAAACTACGGTAAGACTTAATATTGTAAAGAATTACATAAATAAATTATGATAAATTACAACATATTATACAGAAGAACATGAATGACATGATGTATTTGTAGAGTCGAGATACGATCTCTCTCCTTAAATCAAAAATTACCCCATAGTGTGACGGTTCTATGACGATTACAGTACCTATATTCAACTACGATAAACTTCTGATCATTAACACTCTATAAGAAGCCTAACGAACCTAAGAACAATATTGTACTCTCATACTCTAAACACATGAAAATAAAAAGAAGAGAGGGATTGATGTGTATTCAATCATTTGAAGAGAAAAAACATGATTGACTATATATAGCTAAAGCTCTCAACTTTATCAACGTCAAAGGCATAAAGAGGATAAATTGACTTTAATGAGAATTGATTTTGAACTTAAAATCACGATTGATTTTTTCTTTCAATGTTACAAAATTCAATCAAACTTTTTTCTTTGTAATTACAAAACCAAATTAAAAGAGTTGTGATATTTGTTGACTTATTAAACAATATATTAACAAAGGAAGTTGGGCCAAAAAATTAATTTTATTTGCCAAACTCTAAAACCTGACCCGAGTATCTCTTTTTACCAATACACCAAAGTGTATCCAAGGCTTTAAGTCTTGTTATAATTTCTCCACTTTATATATAAGAGGAATTTCATATCATATTTTCAATGTGGGACGTCTAGTACAAATGTTACGTTTTAAAACTTTACAAACAACCCACTTTGGATCTCCATTTCTCATTCAAATAATCTCTATTTTTGCCATATGACTACACTATCTTATAGTTCTCACAACAAAGAATCTAACGATTTCATGATTCGGTCATTCCGACAAATGAGTTGATCGGAATAGCAACCAAAATATGGTCTAAAACCATTTTGTCAAAAACAACATTCAATCGATAATCAGATGTAAGATTAAAATAATACAGAGACACAAATAAATAATCTAGATATGCAGCAATTTAATTGGGAAAAAACATTAAAAATTACAGAAAAACAGATCGGATAATCAGAAACGAAAAAGCTGAACAATGATTAGAATAAACATAAACATTCTCACAATCCAATCAGATTACAACCAATCGCGTAAACGGATTCCTGTTTATATAACCAGTCCTTATAGAAACACTTCACAATAATAAGTTCGGTTAGTGCACATAAGCAATAAGCGGATTTTTGAGTTAAGAGTCTTAATTACAATAAACAAAGATATTGTAAAAAGACTGATAGAACCGCAATTTACTTCACAATAATAAGACTGATAGAACCGCAATTTACGAACTACGTTAAGACTAAATATTGTAAAAAAATACATAAATAAACAAAGATAAATTACAATAAACTATAACAAAGAAAATGAATGGTATGACGGATTTACAGAGTCGAGATACGATCTCACTCCTTAACTACAAAATCACTCGTAGTATGCCGACAAGATACAACTACACTAAACTTATGGTCAGCAACAATCTATGATAAAAACAGATCGAATAATCAGAAACGAAAATCTGAACAATGATCAGAAAAAACATAAACAATCTAACAATCAAATCTAATTACAACCAATCGCGTAAACGATAGAATTAAACGGATTCCTATTTATATAACCAATTCTTATAGAAACACTTCACAATAATAAGTCCAGTTAGTGCACATACAGCAATAATCGGATTTTTGAGTTAAGACTGATAGAACCATAATTTACAAATTACGGTAAGACTAAATATTGTAAAGAATTACATAAATAAACTATGGTAAATTACAACAAATTATACCAAAGAAAATGAATGGGATGACATATTTGCTGAGTCGAGATACGATCTCTCTCCTTAACTAAAAAATCACCCATAGTATGCCCACATGATAGAACTACAATAACCTTCTGATAAGCAACACTCTCTAACAAAAACAGATCGAATAATAAAAAACAAAAAGCTAAACAACGATCAGGATAAACAGAAACAATTTGACAATCCAATCATATTACAATCAATCACGTAAACGATAAAAGTAATTTGATTCATGTTTATATAACCAGTTCTTATTAAAACACTTCACAATAATAAGTACGGTTAGTACACATAAAGCAATAAGCGGAATTTTCATTAAGACTGATAGAACCGCAATTTACAAAATACGGTAAGACTAAATATTGTAAAGAATTATATAAATAAATTAGGATAAATTACAACAGATAATATCGAAGAACATGAATGGTATGACGGATTTGCAGAGTCGATATACAATCTCTCTCCTTAACTAGAAAATCACTCGTAGTATGACTATCTATGACGATTACAGTCCCATGATTCAACTATGATAAACTTCTGATCATCAACACCCAATAAGAAGCCTAACGAACCTAACAACACTATTGTACACTTAGACTCTAAACACATGAAAAGAAGAGGAAGAGCGGGATTGATGTGTATGCAATCATTTGAAGAGAAAACATTCTTGACTATATATAGCTCAAGCTCTCAACCTTATCAATTTCAAAGCCATAAAGAGGAAAACTTGACTTTAATGAGAATTAATTCTCCACTTAAAGTCACGATTGATTTTTCCTTTTAATGTTACAAAATTCAATCAAACTTTTGTCTTTGTCGTTACAAAACTAAATTAAAAGAGATGCTATATTTGTTGATTTATTCAAAAATATATTAACAAATGAATTTGGGCTAAAAGTATTAATTTTATTAGCCAAATCCCGAAACCTGACCCGGGTATCTCTTTTTACCAATACACCAAAGTGTATCCAAGGTTTTTTTATTTTTTTTTTTATTTTTTTTGTCGACAGTCTAGATACCTAGAGCGGTTCGGAGATCCAAACCGGGGGTACCGAGTTTACGAAAGTAATATCCACTGGGTAGACGCGAGCACTCCTTGCTAACTTGTCTGCCGTTGTGTTGTTTACGCGCGGAATGAGTGTGATTGAGAAATAAGAAAACACCTCATTGCTCTTCTCGAATTCACTTTAAGCCTTGTTTTAAGCCGGGGGTATCCAAGGTTTTAAGCCTTGTTTTAATTTATCCACTTTATATACAAGAGGAATTTCACCTCATGTTTCCAATGTGGGACATTTTACAAATGTTACGTTTTTAAGCTTTACAAGCAACCCACTTTTGAACTCCATTTCTTATTCAAATAAACTATGTTTTTGACATATGACTACACTATCTCATTGTGCTCACAACAAAGAATCCAACGATTTCATGATCCGGTCATTCCGACAACTGAGTTGCTCGGAAAAACCACCGAAATATGATATAAAACCATTTTGTCAAAAATAACCTTCAATCGATAATAAAATGTGAGATTAAAACATTGGAGACACGCAAATAAATAACCTAGACAAGCAGCAATTTAATCGGAAATATCAGAATAAATTACAGAAAATAGAACGAATAATCAGAAATAAAAAATTGAACAACGATCATAATAAATAGAAACAATCTGACAACTCACTCAGATTACATCCGATCGCGTAAACGGTAGAAGTAAATGGTTTTTTGTTTATATAACATGTTTTTATAGATACACTTGACAATGATAAGTCCCGTTAGTGCACATAAAGCAATAAGCAGATTTTTTAGTTAAGACTGATAGAACAACAATTTACAAATTACGGTAAGACTGAATATTGTAAGAATTACATAAATAACTTATGATAAATTACAACATATTATATATAAGAACATGATTGGTATGACGGATTTGCAGAGTCGAGATACGATCTCTCTGTTTAATTCAAAAATCACACGTAGTATAACAGTTCTAGGGCTCAGCGTTCAGGTTCGGGTCGGGTATTTTGGGTTTCAGGTATTTCAGATTTAGGCTCAGAGGACCCGTTCGGGTATTTTAAACCATCGGGTTGGGTTCGGTTCGGTAGTAATTGGGTTAGGTTTGGATTTGGTTATAACCGAAGTAACTATGGTTTCGGGTAAGTTCAGGTAAGTTCGGGTAAAATCGGATATTTTCGGGTATTTTTACCTGAACTATGAAGAAAACCGGAAATAAAATCCACAAAATCCAGTTTTTATAAAGGACATACCCAACTTCGGATCACTTCGGGTATGACTTCGGATTTCGGTTTTTACCTGAATCCGACCCGATATCCGATCTACTTAGAGGTGAGACCGTTCGGGTATTTAAGAGGATCCAAACCCAATCCGAACCCGCTACTTCGGGTCGGGTTCTGGTTTCGGATAAAACACCCTGCCCTAAACGGTTCTATGATGATTACAGTCCCAGGATTCAACTACAACAAACTTCTGATCATCAACACCTTATAAGAAGCCTAACGAACCTAGCAACAATATTATACTCTCATACTCTAAACACATGAAAAGAAGAGGAAGATATGGATTTTCGTGTATAAGATCATTTGAAGAGAAAACATGCTTGACTATATATAGCTCAAGTTCTCAACCTTATCAACGTCAAAGGCATAAAGAGGAAAAATAACTTTAATGAGAATTGATTCTCCACTTAAAATCATGATTGATTTCTCCCTTTAATGTTATAAAATTCAATCAAACTTTTTTCTTTATCGTTACAAAGCCAAATAAGAGGAGATGCTATATTTGTTGATTTATTCAACAATATATTAACAAATGAATTTGGGCTAAAAATATTAATTTTATTAGCCAAATCCCGAAACCTGATCCGGGTGTCTCTTTTTACCAATACACCAAAGTGTATCCAAGGTTTTAAACCTTGTTATAATTTATCCACATTATATACAAGAGGAATTTCAACTCATGTTTCCAATGTGGGACATTTTACAAATGTTACGTTTTTAAACTTCACAAGCAATCCACTTTTAAACTCCATTTCTCATTCAAATAAACTACGTTTTTGACATATGACTACACTATCTAATAGTGTTTACAACAAAGAATCCAACGATTTCATGATCCGGTCATTCCGACAACTGAGTTGCTCAGAAAAGCCACTGAAATTTGATATAAAACCATTTTGTCAAAAATAACATTCAATCGATAATCATATGTGAGATTAAAATATTGGAGACACGCAAATAAATAACCTAGATAAGCAGCAATTTAATCGAAAATATCAGAATAAATTACAGAAAATAGATCGAATAATCAGAAACGAAAAGTTGAAAAGCGATCATAATAAATAGAAATAATCTAACAACTCACTCAGATTACATCCGATCGGGAAGTAATATAACATGTTTTTATAGATACACTTCACAATAATAAATCCGGTTAGTGCACATAAAGCAATAAGCGGATTTTTTAGTTAAGACTGATATAACAAGAATTTACAAATTACGGTAAGACTAAATATTGTAAGAATTACATAAATAAATTATGATAAATTACAACAGATTATACAGAAGAAAATGAATGGTATGCCGGATTTGCAGAGTCGAGATACCATCTCTCTCCTTAACTCAAAAATCACCCGTAGTATAACGGCTCTATGACGATTACAGTCCCAAGATTCAACTACAATAAACTTTTGATCATCAACACCCTATAAGAAGCCTAACGAACCTAGCAACAATATTGTACTCTCGTACTCTAAACACATGAAAAGAAGAGGAATATATGGATTGTTGTGTATAACATCATTTGAAGAGAAAACATGCTTGACTATATATATAGCTCAAATTCGCTACCTTATCAATGTCAAAGACATAAAGAGGAAAAAGTAACTTTAATGAAAATTGATTCTCCACTTAAAGTCACGATTGATTTCTCTTTAATGTTACAAAATTCAATCAAACTTTTGTCTTTGTCGTTACAAGCCAAAATAAAGGAGATGCTATATTTGTTGACTTATTTAACAATATATTAACAAATGAATTGGGCCAAAAAGATTAATTTTACTTGCCAAATCCCGACCCATGTATCTTTTTTCACCGATACACTGAAATGTATCCAAGGTTTTAAGCCTTATTATAATTTCTCCACTTTCTATACAAGATAAACTTCACCTAATGTTTCCAATGTGGAATATTTTACAAATGTTATGTTTTAAATTTTTACAAGCAACCCACTTTGGAGCTCAATTTCTCATTCAAATAAACTTTGTTTTTGGTATATGATTATACTATGTCATAGTGGTCACAAGTGGCAGATCTATAAAATATTTTGAGTGGGGGCATATAATAATAAATTAATATAATATACCTATTACATAAATTTTTTTAATATTTTCCATAGCAATTTTGATTTTTTTTTATAAACACTAAAACCAATAGCATCTTTTAGCACTTCAAAATATTTCATTAGAATTTTTTTATCTTAAAATTTTTTGTTTTGAAAACTAAAGCAAAATAAGAAAGAATAAAATCCAACTATTTTTTTGATCAAAAAATGAAATCCAACTAATGAAATAAAATAAAATAAAAGACGTTATAACATAAAACTGATTTATGGGTAAAAATAAATGAAGAACATAAATATACATAAAAAGAAAGAGGCGAGAAAGGAAAAATTAATTAAAGAGAAATAAAGAGGGGCAACTGTTAAGGTGGAGATTTGAAACATGATTCACTGGGTGCAATATAAGTGTCTGGACCAATTGAGCTGCGAAATATTTTCAAATTTTACGTACTTAAACATATTTGTATATGTTTCTGGTGGCAGCTGCCCCCACCTTACACTACCTAGATTTGCCCATGGTGGTCACAACAAGTAATCCATCGATTTCATGATCTGGTCATTCCGACAACTGGGTTGCTCATAATAGCCATCAAAATATGGTCTAAAACCATGTTGTCAAAACAACCGTCAATCGATAATCAAATGTGAGATTAAAATACTGCATAGACGCAAATAAATAACCTATATATGTAGCAATTTAATCGGAAATAGCAGAAAAAATTACAGAAAATAGATCGAATAATCAAAAACGTAAAGCTGAACAACGATCATAATAACCACAAACAAAATGACAACCCACTCATATTACATCCGATCGCGTAAACGATAGAAGTAAACAGTTTCCTGTTTATATAACTTGTTCTTATAGAAACACTTCACATTAATAAATCCGGTTAGTGCACATAAAACAATAAGCGGATTTTTCAGTTAAGACTGATAGAACTAATTTTTCAAACTACGGTAAGACTGAATATTGTAATGAATTACATAAATAAATTATGATAAATTACAAAAGCATTATACCGAAGAACATGAATGGTATGACGGATTTTCAGAGCCGAGATACGATCTCTCTCCTTAACTCAAAAATCACCCCGTAATATGACAGTTCTATGACGATTACAGTCCCATGATACAACTATGATAATCTCCTGATCAGAAACACTCTATCAAAAACCTAACAAATCTAGCAACATTGTTGTACTCTCAGACTCTAAACACATGAAAAGAACAGGAAGAGAGGGATTATTGTGTATTCAATCATTTGAAGAAAAGACATTCTTGACTATATATAGCCCAAGCTCTCACCGTTATTAATGTCAAAGCACGACTGATTTTTCCTTTTATTGTTAGAAAATACAATCAAACTTTTGTCTTTGTTGTCACAAAGCGAAATTAAAGGAGATATTATATTTGTTGTCTTATTCAACAATATATTAACAAATAAATTTGAGCCAAGAAAATTAATTTCATTTCTCAAATCCCGAAACCTAACCTGGGTATCTCTTTTTACCAATACACCAAAGTGTATCCAAGGTTTTAAACCTTGTTATAATTTTTCCACTTTATATACAAGAGAAATTTCATCTCATGTTTCCAATGTGGGATATTTTACCAATATTACGTTTTTAAGCTTTACAATCAACCCACTTGGGATCTTAATTTCTCATTCAAATAAACTATGTTTTTGACATATGACTACACTATCTCATAGTGCTCACAACAAAGAATATAACGATTTCATGATCCGAACATTCCTATAGAGGTTTGTAGAAGTGATAGCTTTATTATTACAGAAAAGGTAGAATATATATACAACGAGAGATGAGCTAGGGTATTCTACTGTAGTTAATAACAATATATTCTGTACATAATTAGCTCCTTGATATGAGCAATAATTGATCTGATTATATTCTAATATGCCCCCTCAAGATGGAGGTGCCTTGGTAACTCCAATCTTGTCCGAAAAGTTATGAAAAGCTGCCCGTGAAAGAGGTTTTGTTAAGGCATCAGCTAGTTGATCTCGAGTAGAAACATGGACAACGCGAAGAGCTCCTGATTGCGTATGAAATGATAGTTCAAAGCAATATGTTTCATCCTTGAGTGGAAAACCGGATTCGCGCAAAAATAGGTTGTGCCCACATTGTCACAATAAATAACTGGAGGTTTGGAAAGACTTATTCCTAATTCACCCATCAAGGAACATATCCATTTTAATTCTGATGCGGTATTAGCAACTGACCTGTATTCAGCTTCAGTAGAGGACCGTGAAACGCCTTTCTGCTTCTTGGAAGACCACGAGAGTGGGTGGGAGCATAGATACACAATGTATCCATTAGTGGAAACATAATCGTCTTTGTCGCCAGCTCAGTCTGCATCAGAATAGGCGTGAAGAGTTAAGACATTTCCTTTGCGCAGAAAAATTCCATGATCAAAGGTGCCAGTTAAGTATCGTAGAACTCGCTTCACAGCCTGCCAATGATCTTGTGTGGGTGCGTGCATGTATTGAGAGAGTCGATTGACCGCGTAAAACAAATCTGGTCTGGTGAACGCCAAATATTGCAAGCTCCCAACAATGCATCTGTATTCTGTTGGGTCTGATAGTCTCGTGCCTGAAAAGAGAGAAAGTGCAGGAGATGTCGCCATGGGAGTAGTCACGGGTTTTTCCTAGAGCATGTTTGTCCTTGCTAGAAGATCCTTTATGTATTTCTGTTGACTTAAGTGAATACCCGAAGGTACACGCTTTGCTTCTATACCCAAAAAATAATGCAAATCTTCGTGATCTTTGACTGAGAATCGAGTTGCCAAAGCCTCTAGAGTTTGTTGGAGAAGCTTGTTATCGTTTCCCGTGACCAAAATGTCGTCAACATAGATAAGCATATAGACAATGGACCTCCCTTTCCACAAAATAAACAGAGAAGTATCTGAAACAGAGTTAACAAAGCCGGCAGAAAGAAGATAAGTTCGATGTACCATGCTCTTGGTGCTTGTTTGAGACCGTAGATTGCTTTCCGTAATCGACAAACATAGTGCGGCCTTTCATCATCTACGAACCCAGGTGGTTGTGACATATACACCTCATCTGTCAGAGTTCCCTGCAAAAATGCGTTGTTGACGTCTAATTGGCGTATTGCCCAAGAGTGATCAATAGCCACACCAAGGACAAGACGAATCGTAGTAGACTTGATGACAGGACTGAACGTCTCAGCATAGTCGAGCCCAGGTCGTTGATTATACCCTTTGGCGACGAGACGCGCTTTATACCGGCTTAGCGAGCCATCTGGATTATATTTCTTGGTGAAGATCCATCGACAACCCACAATCGTGACTGTTGGTGACGGAGGCGGAACAAGATCCCAACTTCGATTCCCAATCTGAGCATTGTATTCGGACCCCATTGCATTTCTCCACTTCTCATTTTTGAGAGCTTGAAGTGCTGGTCGTGGTTCATCGTCAGAGGCAGAACCAGTAGTAATGGCGAGAGAGTATTTGATGTTGGGTTTTGTGATTCCAGCCTTCGCACGGGTGGACATGGGATGAGTATTTGGTGGTTTTACTGTTTCGGTAAGTTCAGGTTGCGATATTGGTTGAGAGGAGGAGGCTGGAGTCGGGTTTGGGGATCTTGTTTGAGGGTGATTTTGATTTTGGATATTTGTTTGTGAGGAAACGTGAATTGGAGGATGGGCTGTGTTTGAAGTTGATGGATTAATTTGTGGTGGTTGTTGGGCTTGATGTTGGTCCAAGGGTTGAATGCAAGTGGATTGTGTTTATGGTTACTGGGCCGTGGGTTGCGGCCCATTTTCAGTTGGAGCAGTGGGCTCAGACAAAGGAGAGGAAGAACGAGAGTTAGAGTTTAGCGGCGATACATGAGTTGGTGCGGAGGTTGTCGGCACCACGGTAAGGGACGGTCTGATTTTCTGGTTCGGTTTGGTGATGCCTTTCTTCAATCTTGTCAGCATCGGGTGTGAGTTTTGCGGTCGCTGAGGCAGAGGATCGACGACGGTAGTTCTGGGATTTCTCATCTCCGTCGAACGTGACTCAGGAAGTTGGACTTGTGTTGAATGTTGGATATGGGCCTAATCTGCAAGAGAATTTTGTAATGGGCCTAGTTGTATATTGGGCTCAATTGAAGTAGAAGCCCGATTTTCAGAAAAATCTGATTGTCGTGAATCTCTCTCACGATGCAGGTTTTGTGGCGGTGAGGAGTCGACCGCCGATGGAACCAGAGGCGACGAGACCGGAGGCGACGTGACCGGAGGTGACGCAACCGGTGGCGACACAACTAGTGGCAACGGCGCTGGTGATGGCGACGCGGCGACTCGATTGGAGATGGCAACTCGATCGTAGATAGTATCGGTCGGCGGCAAGCTTTCTCTTGGCGGTGGTGGCGGAGTTTGGAGTGGAACAGGAGTGATCAATGGCAGCCATCGTTGGGAATCGTGGTCTGTGAAGATCGGCGTTGTGGAATGTGGTAATTTGAAGGGGAAGCTTGCTTCATCAAATTGAACGTGCCGTGAGATGTATATACGATTGGTGGTAGCGTCGAGACACAGGTAAGCGCTCTGCGTAATCGAATAGCCGAGAAATACGCACAACTTGGATTTATCTTCGAGCTTGTGGGAATTGTATGGTCGGAGCCAAGGGAAACACGCACATCCAAAGATTCGCAATATGTTGTAGTTTGGTGGTCGATTGAACAATTTCTCAAATGGTGACATTAGAGAAAGGACTGGCGTTGGAAGACGGTTGATGAGAAAAACAGCAGTAGCAAATGCATATGGCCAATACGACTTGGAGACGGCAGCTTATGAGAGTAGTGTCAGGCCAGTTTCAACAATGTGTCTGTGTTTTCTCTCGGAGATCCCATTGTGCTCAGGCGTGTGCGGCGGAGTGGTGAGATGTGAGATTCCGTGTTCCGATAAATATGATCGAAGAGCGATGAATTCTCCACCATTGTCAGAGTATAATGTACCATCTCGTGTCTGGAAATGATTTTCCACCAAGGCTTTGAAGGCGATAAACGTACCACGGACGTGGGATTTTAGTTTGAGAGGGTAAAACCATGTGTATCTTGTGTAATGGTCGACTAGAATAAGATAATATCGGAGATTATCAATAGAGGTTATAGGCGAGCTCCAAACATCAGTGAAGATGTATTGAAGGGGTCGAGAAGAGATAATTGAGAATTCAGAGAAAGACAACTTATGGCTTTTATGGATAAGGCAATGAGTGCAGGACTGAGATTTGGGAGAGGAATGAGAAAGTGGTAAAGTAAATTTCAAGACAACAGTGTTTAGTATGGAAGGAGCTGGGTGACCAAGTCTTGAATGCCAAGAGGAGAGACTGGTTTTTGGTGTTGGGGAAGCAAAAAAGGCAGTGGTTGCAGATGATGATATTGGCCACTCATAAAGCTCATTTTTAGTGATTCCTTGGAGTAAGGGTGCCCCGGTGTTGAGGTCCTTCACTTGAAAATACGCCGGGAAGAATTCTACTGAAACTTGATTGATGTTACATAGCCGATAGACTGAAATGAGGTTTTTGTGGACGTTAGGTACGCATAGTACTTGGTTTAAAGAGAGGTTTCGAGACTGTGAAGGTAGTTGGGCAGAGCCTGTGTGCGAAATAGCGAGGCCTGAACCGTCACCAATTATAACTTTGTCGTCACCGGTATACGGCTGACGGAGTTGCAAGTTGTCGAGATCCGCGGTGATATGATGTGTAGCACCGCTGTCCATGAGCCAATTGTTTGGCTGGGATGAATGAGCAGCTGTTAGGTTGGCTCTCGTCTACGAAGATGTGAATGTATTCAGTGAGGTAGGATATGTGTAGGAAGCTTGATTTATGAGAGTAAGTTGTAAACATCTCCTGGCATTATGGCCTTTTATGCCACAGATCTGGCATCGACCAAAATAAGGTGGATTGTTTAGTGTTTTGTTGTAGTTTTGTTGTAGGTTGTGTTTGGGAGCCATGGAAGAAGGCCTAGTGGTAAAACAAAAAAGAAAAAAAAAGGTGATATACGGCCAAAGAAATTCAGAAAAGAAAAATGTTTTTAGGTTTTAGGTATCTTTATGCTCTGATACCATATAGAGGTTTGTAGAAGTGATAGCTTTATTATTACAGAAAAGGTAGAATATATATACAATGAGAGATGAGCTAGGGTATTCTACAGTAGTTAATAACAATATATTCTGTACATAATTAGCTCCTTGATATGAGCAATAATTGATCTGATTATATTCTAATAATTCCAACAACTGAGTTACTTAGAAAAGCCACCGAAATATGGTCTAAAACCATTTTGTCAAAACAACCTTCAATCGATAATCAGATGTTAGATTAAAATATTGTTGAGACGCAAATAAATAACCTAGATATGCAGTAATTCAATCGGAAAAGCAGAATAAATTACAAAAACCAGATTGAATAATCAAAAACGAAAAGTCAAACAACGATCAAAATAAACAGAAACAATATGACAATCCAATCAGATTACAACCAATCACGTAGACGATAGAAGTAAACGGATATTTGTTTATATAGCCAGTTCTCATAGAAACACTTCACAATAATAAGCACGGTTAGTGCACAAAAGCAATAAGCGGATTTTTGAGTTAAGACTGATAGAATCGTAATTTACAAACTACGGTAAGACTAAATATTGGAAAAAATTACATAAATAAACTATGATAAATTGAAACAGATTATACCGAAGAACATGAATGGTATGACGGATTTGCAGAGTCGAGATACTATCTCTCTCCTTAACTCAAAAATCACCCCGTAATATTTGCCGGAGCACTGTGAGGTCGGTGTCTAATCGGAACCATTCGAGCTCGCCGGCGTTTTGGTGGTGAAGTCAATTCTGGCTGAACCTGTAGATCGATGGCCATTTCCACAACTTGTTTGGCTGGCCGGTATGGTTTATTCACCATCTCCCTCCAAGCCACTTCCCGATCCTTCAAATATTGAACCACCTTCTTCACCTCTTCGTGTAGCTCACTTCGAAGAGTAACGAACTCTCCCGTCACGGCTGCATGTAGAACCTCCATTGATGGCTCTTCATCGTCGTAGACATCAAAGATTGGAGGTCCATAGATTTTGCTGTAGATATAATCTTCAGCTTGACGAGGTTGCTCGTCGTCAACCGCAAAATGACTCTCGTTGTTGAAGCTCACTTGCTGCTCTGGTGTTATCTCGTGAAAGTCGAAGTATTGACGAGCCTTGCTTAACCCCTCCGTCATATCGCCTCCTTGGAATCGTGGAGATTCAAGTTTGACATGGCGGTGGGGTGTCGTGATTGGTGCAGCAGCGAACGGCTTGACCTGTTCCCCACGATGGCCCGAAGTGTGGGGCTGATTTCCTTCGGTTATGTGGTTGCTGCGTGAATTAGAACCCCCATTGTCATGGTTGCTCGTCACAGCTTCCATCAGACGGCCAAAGGATTCCTCCATTCTCCGAAATTTGTCATCGATGCTCCCTTTCATGTCCAACATCACCATGGTCATCTTTTGCATTTCGTCCTGCATCATGCCGTAGCTGGTATCCAATTCCTCCAATCGTTCTTTCGTGGATGCTATTGGCTTGACAAGTGAGTTTTGTGCCACTACTTGTCTCGCCTTTTCGTTTAGAACGCCGGAGCGTATTTGTGACTGTATTTTTTTTTTTTTTCTTTTTCTTTTTTTTTGAGAAAAAAAGGAAAAGCGAATGAGATAGATGATGGATGAAGATTAACGAGAAAAAGTGAAAATTTGATAGATAGAGTGCTCTGATACCATTGATAGGTCCCTCCTCAGAAGCTAAGAGATTGTGATCTCAAGAACACAATAAGAACAAAATAACACAGTTTTCTTTTGGCAAATTTCAATCTGATTAATTATCTTAACCATGAGGCATTTAAATACACAAAGGAAAATAATTGATCGATCCTACAAATAAGGAGATAAGAAAGTGGAAAGTGAGAAGTGGAAAGTGGAAACTACTGGTCCTATAATTAAGCAGAAATTAAAAGAGTTAATTAACAATTAAATAGTCAATTAATCGATCTCATCATATGACAACAAGATACAACTACGATAACCTTCTGATCAGCAACACTCTATCAGAAGCCTAACAACCCTAGAACTAGTGTTATACTTTCAGACTCTAAACACATGAAAAGAAGAGGAAGAGAGGGATTTCTTAGTATTCGATCATTTGAAGAGAAGACATACTTGACTATATATAGCCCAAGCTCTCAACGTTATCAACGTCAAAGCCATAAAGAGGAGATATTGACTTTAATGAGAATTGATTCTCCACTTAAAATCACGATTGATTTTTCCTTTTAATGTTACAAAATTCAATCGAAATTTTATCTTTGTCGTTACAAAAACAAATGAAAGGAGATGTTATATTTGTTGACTTATTCAGTAATATATTAACAAATGAATTTGGGCCCAAAAAAAAAATCTTATTTGCCAAATCCCGAAACCTGACCCAAATATTTATTTTCATCAATACACCAAAGTGTATTCATGGTTTTAAGCCTTATTATAATGTATTCACTTTATATACAAGAGTAATTTCACCTCATATTTCCAATGTGGGACATTTTACAAATGTTACGTTTTTATACTTTATAAGCAACCCGCTTTGGACGTCCATTTATCATTCAAATAAACTATGTTTTGACGTATGAATACACTATCTCATAGTATTCACAAAAAATAATCTAACAATTCTATGATCCGGTCATTACGACAATTTAGTTTCTCGGAAAAGCCACATGAATATGGTCTAAAACCATTTTTTTCAAAAACAACATTCAATCGATATTCAGATATGAGATTAAAATATTGCAGAAACGCAAATAAATAACCCTGATATGCAGCAATTTAATAGGAAACTAGATTTTTGCCCGTGCGCCCGCACAAGAATTTTTTATTTGTTTATGAAATTTTTTAATATAATTTGTGTTTAATTTTGTGTTTAGATATAATTTGTTTTGTAGATTTAATTTTTGTAATATGAGACACATATTTATTTTGTGTTTAGATATAATTGTTTTTGTAGAATTAATTTTCGTAATATGAGACAAATTTATTTTGTGTTCAGATATAATTTATTTTTGTAGATTTAATTTTTGTAATATGCGACACATATTTATTTTGTGTGTTAGATATAAACGGGAGTTCATATTATTGAGGAGAACTCCAACGTTGTTCATAACAGTAGATAAACCTCATTTTCTTTCGTGCATGTATTCATGTCAATTAAAAAAATCTTAATTTACACCAATAATATGCAATGTATTATGCAACCATATAGAGTAATTTGGTTCATTGAAAGAAATTTTTGTGATAGTTCCCGAAGAAATGAGACTCTCTCATGGATTATCTTATATGTTGTCTTTTGTATGCAACAACAATTCAATTTCATCCATTTGAATAAGAATCTTCCGAGTCTCAATCTTGGCCACCTATCAAAAAGGAGAAATATTATATTATTAATAATCAATGAGAGATGAATATAAGTGTGCCTTGATGGAAATTTAGTATGAGGAAACATGATTGATCACTAAATAAGCTAATCAAATACTTTTTGAAATCTCAAAAAACATTAGAACTACTGTGAAATTTTACAAACAATCCAAACACCCAAAACCTTCCATTGAAACTCTCAAAGCCGATTAACAACCATAACCAATTAGCTAAAGAGACGATCAAAAACAAATAATCAACTTTTGCAGAAGAAGAGAACATCCACAGACAAAACTTGATCCATCTAAAAAGATCAGAACGTTAGTTTTAAAATGAAGAAAGAAATGTGAGATTAACATTGGTGCAATGTATATATTTATAAGTAGGGAAGCATATATGAGAAAAATTAGGTTTATCTATTTTAAAAATAAAATCAATATCTTAATTGATTAAATGCAGATTTTATATCCAAATTACTGTTACGAATTTATTTTTCAAATATTTCTAAATTTCCAAAATTAGTAGCAACAAAATTACTGGCAATGAATTAGGAAACAAAATATTTTAATAAGGATATATTTTATTCTTGGCTAGCCAATAATTGTTTTTAAACAATCCGCGTCCATTTGTTTTAGGTAGTAATCATAACTAACCAAATTTAATTAAATTTTGAAATAAATGCTAATAATAAAAAATTCTAATCATGTAATTATGTTTTTGTGTGTTTCAAAATATTAGGCTAAAAATAATAATTATATATTCAAATTTCTTATTTGGTGAGCTAAATTTTAATTGTTATGTATAATTTTAAATCATAACTATATCGATTAAGTAGTTGTTAGACTGAAAATTAGGAAACAATTGATTAAATGATATTCAAAGCATCATATACGATAGGATATAAATTGTTGAAGAGGAAAAACCGGAAAGAAATATGAAGAACCAAATATAATTAATTTTTAAATTTTTCAAAAAAATTCTGTTTAGCAACATGAATAAAAAGAACCCGTGTTCCCGTACAAAGTTTCTATAATTTATAAATTATATTACAAAGTTTTAAGAAAGAATATTATAATATCTTGGAGGTTAAGTTTTTTTACTATATTAATTTTGAAATTATGTATTAATATGTCAATTTATTACGTACACAATAAAAAAAAACTTAAGATATCGTTTGAAATGTTTTTGGGAAGCACCTATTCAAATACTTCCCGAATTATATGATACTAATTGACGATATTAACTACTTTCCCAAAAAAATGATTATGTGAGTTAATAATTTATTCTCATACATCAATTCCGTTTATGCAAGTAAAGATTTGCCGTTGGTAAGTGCTATTTATCAGGGATTTATATTCAGAATAGGAAATTATTATGATTTTTAATAGCCTAATAGGATTTGAAAATATTTGATATTATTAGTATAGAGAAGTCGTTCTTTTGGTGCTAATTACCATGGTGGCATGGTTTGATAATATTTACATTTCAAATTTAATTCAATATTAACAATTCCTAAAATTGTGTAATTCCTAAAATATTAATCATTTTATATATGTTAAAAAAAATTATTGAATTTGTATTAATAACTGAATGTTGTCTATTTGCATGATCGAATTTATGGTTGTGCAAATCTAATTAATAATATATTCCTTTTTCAGTTTGAAAAAATATTCAATTATAAATTCGATTGTATTAATAAGATTTGAATTTAGAAGTAAACATATTTTGTTATTAATTCCGAATATTTTGTTTGTAATTGTTGATGAAATCTCAGAAATTCTACATTAAATTCAAAATTTAAGATTATCTTTCAATGCAAATTGTTAATTTTGAATCTGTATCGCTTTTAAATAAGAGATAATTGGAAATATAGGACATTTTTACCTAAGAATTGTCCCTATAAGATTTATTGAACTAAGAATTGTCCCATTAGGATTTAGATTAATAGTTTTCCCACACTACCTTTAAATTATTAATTATAATTGTTTTAGAAAATAAAAAAAAATTATAAGAGATGAATATTATATCATTGGTCGACATAAAAAGGAAATGCAATATACACAAGATATTTTTAATTATTTTTTCGGCAAGAAGCAATATAGATAGTGTTTTAATTTTTTTCCTCAAAATAATATTTTCTTTTCATCTCCTCTCGACATCTCCGTCCAGAAAAACCCAGCCCTTTTCGACATCTCTGTCACTCTCCGGCATCTCCGTCACTCTCCGGCGAGTGAAATCCGGAGGATTTCGTCCTCCACGGTTCGTCCTCCGAGCCCAGTCAAATCCGGAGGATTTTGTCCTCCATCGTCTTCCACGGTTCGTCCTCCGATTTCGTCAGTCTCCGGCGAGTGAAATCCGTCCGATTTCGCCCTCTGTCTCATCTGCTGTCTTTACTCTTCATCATTCCGACCACCTCTCTCCGTCATCTCCCTCCTCTTTTCATCCTCATCGCTCATCAATTTCCATCGGGTCAGTGTTTCTTTATTCTTCAATTTGATTAAATTATGTGTTTGTGGTTTGTGTTGCCGATTTACTTGCTCATCTTCTTTGCAATTACTTTTCCTCATAGGGTTTCTTCAGCCCTTGTCGATTCCAGTGATTGAGAGTTTTGCAAGTTACTCGTCGATTCTAATCTCGGTATTCACCCACTCTCCATTCTCAATTTACTTGCATTATATTGATCAATTTTAGTTTTCTCTTATCTAAATTTTTGTTTTTTAAACATTTTGTGTTAACTCATATGTAGGTATGGATTCGACTGAGTTGCCAAAACTTCTATTTAAGCCTGGAAGTGAGCCTCAAGTTGAAAAGATCAACAACCGTTGTATGCTAACAACTCTAAACCTACTGAAGAAAAGGGTGCGGAATGAGTACGACAAAGTTTTGGTAGATCCTGTATTCAGTCCGATTCTGGCAATGCATCAACAGAGCCTCGTATACTCTGCGAGACTGATCCACATCTTCAAGAAACATGAGCTTTGGTTCGTGTTTGCAAGGAGGCCTCTTCGTTTTTCTCTGCAAGAATTCCACGCAGTTACTGGGCTCAACTACAAAGAACCTAAGAAATGCAACTTCACAAAATGGAAATATGATGGCGGGTTCTGGAGTAATTTGCTGCGGGATAGAACATGGATAACTTTACATAAGTTACTGTTAGAGTACCTCGACAATGCTAACGAGTGGACACGTGAAGACAGGTTGAGGTTGGTCTACTTGTTTGTTATTGCGGGTGTGGTAATGGCGCATGATAAGACCGTTAATATCCCATGAGAATACATCGTGCTGGTGATGGATATAAAGAAGTTGCAGATATATCCATGGGGACGTCATGCATTTGACATGCTGGTTGAGAACGTCATCAAAACTCGTGAGAAGCTGGCGCATCCCAAAGGCTATACGTTGCGAGGTTTCTCATTAGCTCTTCAGGTTTGGATCATGGAAGCAATTCCTGATTTTGGTACGTTGCTGGGAATAACAGTCCAGAATGAGAACACTACTGCTCGTAGATGTTCTGAGTGTAAATGAACTGCTAGAATATCATACTAAGAGTTTATTCAATTCGAATCCACTTTTCGGAAGGAGGTTAGTAGTGTAAAACATTTTTTTTAAAAGAGCAGACCTCTCTACAATTTTCCTGTTAACTTTTTTTTTTTTGGAAAAGCTTTTGTCTTGTCTTTTTATTCATTCTGATTTTGTTAGTGACGAGACATGAAGACCATTTTTGGAATTTGTTAGTTATATTGTAAAATTTCAAATAAATTGTATTCTCTCGTCGTTCAGCTGTAAATGTGACACACAAATTTATCGAGGTATTCTTCCTTGCATACCCAACACAATTTTTCAGTTGACAATCATTGACGATAATAACTGGGGGGAAATTCAATCAAATCGCTCGGTAGATAACTAAACTCGACATTCTGTTTGACTATTCCAAAGTCCTCCAAAACCATCGTTTTAACTCTTCAAGAGTAGTACTTGATTCCAAAGTTAGTAATCTACCTCTTTTTCCTTCATCAACAACAAAAACCCAGCCCTTATTGATATCCGACCTCTTCCATACACCAGTCGATACATATTTGTGCATCATATTTGCGATAGAGTAAACAACGTTAAGAGAAGAATTTTTTAAAAAAAATCGTGAAACCTGTCGTCGATGAAGAGAAGAAAAGAGAAGAAAAAGAAGTCGATGAAGAGAAGAAAAAGAAGGAAAAAAGTGAAAAAAACGTAGAGAAAAAATGGAAAAAGTTTGGATATTTGGATATACTAAGATCACCCATGATCCTAGATTTATTCAGATTTTGTTAACTACTTCCTAGAATAGGAAATATACATTCCATAGAACAAAGACATAGTTACAGAACTTATATTCTTTAAAAAGTAGAATATATTGTTAAATGTAGAATACGTAATCCAAAATCTATAGAATACATAATAAGTTGTAGAAACCGTATTCTAAAGGGCCCGTAGGAACCAAAAAACATTTCGCCCTAGTTCTCCCAGGTACGAAGCCCGAGGTAGCCGCACAACGCTCCTCTCAACGGCGTTCGCCTCCTCCGACGAGTCCTCCGCCTGCCGAAGCTGCTTCCTCTCTCTTGAGTCCGACCAAGCCTCATCCAAAGACTTGTTTACTATGATTTGAGGCTGCTCCGATGATCACCGTTGCGTTGTCACCCTCTGTATTGTCGAAGCGTAGTAGGTACTTCATCCTTCGGGCCACGACTCAACTTTCCAGCCGCTCGCTCCTCCGTAAGAGATCTTCTCTGGCGTTGCTGAACTCTACTCTTACGCCGGAGCCGCCATATCTTCTTGTAATACGGCTGTCGGAGCAAACCTTTGCAGCCTACCCATCTTTCATGGGATTCCTACTTCTGCCTGGTTCATATTTGCTGCAAATCTTAGACAACCGTTCGGGCTCGCAAATCTCACTTTCTGATGATTTTTCTAGTGCTATTCTGGATGAGAAGAATATATCAGCCGCCGCTTGTCTCGCCCTAAATTTTTTGGGGACTCAATGCCCCAGCTCGTCTCTTGTTTTCTCCGTCGAGAGAATCGTCCCTCCTTTTGAGATTTTGGGTCTGGCCCATACTGGTTTCTACCTGGGTATTGATTTTAAAGGCACACTAAGGTTGTGTGTATTTAAGCTCGGATTTGAAGGGAGCTGCTCCGACAGTGGTTTATTCAAATCTCTGACCATCCCTCACTTACATTCGTACTCTCTCGTCATCTCCGACAACGAGAGTAAGCTTCTCGGGGATAATTTGGGATGTACTTCTCCACACTTCTGTCACCGTGATGCAGTTACAAGGACGTTCCCCTCCGGCGTTTCTCCGGTCAAAGAAACATTAGGCTTTCTCGTCTGAGCCAAGGTATTCATCGTGGAGCAAATTTCCAAACCTAATCAAATTTGCACTGCCGCCCCTCTTCCCCTTCGGTTCAGCCACCGGTATCAGCTGTCTCCGCCACCCTCCCAGTTTGCTCGCTGCTCAATCTTCCTATAGAATCGATTGACCGAGTCCAATCCGTTATCGAGGATTTTTAGCCCATGGTCCTTCTCCATATTTGGCTCATCCCCCAGGTTCAAATCGGTTGCTGGCTTCTTTGGTCTTTCGATCGGGATAGTCAAAAATTCTTTAGATTTGGGGATGGTGGTTTTAACATCTTCCCTCTCTTTGAGAGGTGTACTTATCCCGAGCTCCTTGTTGGTAAATCTTATGAAGGTTCTTACCGAATTGTCTTCTTGCGTAGCGGTTTGTACGGGACCAGAAGAGGCAAACCGGATCGTTTCAGCGAACTCCGGAGGTAAGGCTTCAACCTCAACGTCACTTGCCAAAGTGACTAATTTCAAACATTCTGGCTCGGCCGTGAAGATGATTTTGACGCATTCGAACTTAGTTTTGAATTTGCTGTCATATTATCAAATTCTATCTATGCTAAACTTTATCGTCTTTAATTTGTATTTGAGTATTCAAAGAGGATAGATAATTCCCTTTTGTTGTTTTATGTTGATTAAGTAATGAGAAAAAAGAGTTGCACAAAAAAAAAGTGGCCCGTAGAAGGCAAAACAAGTAATAGAATGTCGAATCTACTTTTCGTAAATTAGAGAGGAAACAATAGAAAACATATTCTACGTTTGTAGAATAAATATTCTACGTTTCGTAGACAAGGTAAACAAATATTTTTTAAATCATAATTTTTCCTAAAATGATTATCGAATATATTGTATTTTCATTTTTGATATTTTTGAATTTTTTAGAAATTTAAAAATATTTATTTTCAATTATAAAACAATAATAATAGGGTATTTTTGTCAAAAAGTGGCAAAAGACTAATAAATCTTATAGGGACAATAGTTTGTTCAATGTGTCCATTATTTACAATTCTCCCTTTAAATAATGATTATTAAAATATTTGGCATAATTAAAATTCTAAAATTCAAAATAAGTAATATTATTTTTGTCACAAAATAATAATAAAATTTTAAATTATTTTTGTAATATGTAATTTATATTAATCAATTTTATTTATAATTTTAAATATTTAATTTAATGTTTGGCATAGTCTGAATTTTTCTAATTATGAATTAAAATTAATATATATATAATCAGATTAATTAATTAAACTACTTTTTAATTGAATCAAATATAATTAATTTTGTAATCTAACCAAAAATATTTGTTTGACAACAGAAATAAAAAGAAGAAAATAATAGTTATCCAGAATAAGAATAGACTAAATTATATTTTTTTCTGTTTGGACACAAATGTTACCCTACTTTAATAGTATAGATAGCAGAGTAAATTGCAAAAAAAAAAAAATATCGAATAATCTGAAACAAAAACCTGATTAACGATCATAATAAATAGAGACAATCTGACAACCCAATCAGATTGCAACTGATCGTGTAAACGATAAAAGTAACCATATTCTTGTTTATCTAGCATGTTCTTATAGAAACACTTTACAAAAATCAGTCCAGTTAGTGCACATAAAGCAATAAGCGGATTTTTGAGTTAATATTGATAGAAACGCAATTTACAAACTACGGTAAGACTGAATATTGTCAAAAATTACATAAATAAATTATGATAAATTACAACAGATTATGCCGAAGAACATAAATGCTATGATGTATTTGCATAGTCGAAATACGATTACTCTCCTTAACTCAAAAACCACCATGTAGTGTGACGGTTCTATGACGATTAAAGTCCCATGATACAACTGTGATAGTCTTCTGATCAGCAACACTCTATCAGAAGCCTAACAAACCTAGCAATAGTATTGTACTCTCAGACTCTAAACACATGAAAACAAAAGAAAGAAAGGGATTGTTGTGTATTCGATCATTTGAAGAGAAGACATGCTTGACTACATATAGCTCAAGCTCTCAACGTTATCAACGTCAAAGCCATAAAGAGGAGATATTAACTTTAATGAGAATTGATTCTCCACTTAAAATCACGATTGATTTTACATTTTTAAGGTTAAAAAAATAAATCAAACTTTTGGCTTTGTCGTTACAAAGCCAAATTAAAGAAGATGTTATATTTGTTGATTTATTCAACAATATATTAACAAATAAATTTGGGCCGAAAATATTAATCTTAATTCCGAAATCTCAAAACCCAATCTGAGTTATTCTTTTCACCAATACACCAAAATGTATCCAATGTTTTCAGCCTTGTTATAATTTCTCCACTTCATATACAAGAGAAATTTCACCTCATGTTTCCAATGTAGGAAATTTTACAATTGTTACGCGTCTTAAACTTTTCAAACAACCCACTTTTTACAAGCAACCCAATTTGAACCTCCGTTTCTCATTCGGATAAACTATGTTTTTGACATATGATGAATACACTATCTCATAGTGCAAATAAATATTGGAGAGACGCAAATAAATAACTCATATATGCAGAAATTTAATCAGAAATAGCAAAATAAATTGCAGAAAAAACATATCGAATAATCAGAAACGAAAAGCTGAACAACGATCATAATAAACATAAATAGTTTGACAACCCAATCAGATTACAACTGATCGCGTAAATGATAGAGATAAACGGATTCATGTGTATTCGATCATATAGCTTAAGCTCTCAACGTTATCAATGTCAGAGCCATAACGAGGAGAAATTGATTTGAATGAGAATTGATTCTCCACTTAAAGTCAGGATTGATTTTTTTGTTTTGTTTAATGGTACAAAATTCAATCAAACTTTTGTCTTTGTCGTTACAAAGCCAAATTATAGGAGATGTTATATTTGTTGACTTATTCAACAATATATTAAGAAATGAATATGTGCTAAAAAGATTAATCTTAATTGCCAAATCTCGGAACCCAACCCGAGTATCTCTTGTCACTTATACACCAAAGTGTATAAAAGGTTTTAAGACTTCTTATAATTTCTCCACTTTATAAACAAGAGAAATTTCACATAATTTTTCCAATGTCGGATATTTTACAAATGTTAGGTTTTTATGCTTTAAAAAAAATCCATTTTGAATCTCCATTTCTAATTCAAACAAACTTTATTTTTGACATATGAATAGATTATCTCATAGTGCTCACAACAAAGAATCTAACGATTCCATGATCCGGTCATTCCGACTACTGAGTTACCTGAAAAGCCACCAGAATATGGTCTAAAACTATTTTCTCAAAAATAAGTTCCAATAGAAATCGCTTGCTGCTTTTTAGACTTCCAACTTATGAGAGACGGGCCTAAGAATAGACTGAGGCCCGAAATTGAATGTCTTGCAAAAATTTTAAGAGTTGTTTTCAAAATGTTCTTGCTTCTGAAATGCTTCTCCTTCTTTAAAGATTCTATCAACAAATGTTTTTTTTTCTTTATATTGCCATCAATGTTTTTAGACATTAAGCCATCATCACCACCAACTTTAGCGTCAACAAATTACTTTTGAATCATCAGTCCGTTTAGCCTCATTCACACATTCTTCAGATTTTTTAGGCAAATTACCATCATCTTCTCCATCATTTAAATCACGTGACTCCTCATTCAAATTAATATTGACCTTACTTATTCGATCGTTATCTCTAACTTTAAATGTCACACACAACCATATCGTAATCTTTTTCTTAAAGACACAACCAAATTTCCAACTTACCGATCATTTTAATAAGAATCAGGGAGATTATAAGTTAATGATCAAATCACTCGGTAAATAATGAAATTCCACATTAACCATACTCTATCCTATTATGAAATCTTCTGAAACCATCATCTTTAGCTCTTCAAGAGAAGTAGTGGATTCCTAAATTAGTAATCTAGCATATTTTCTTGATCAACAATAAATCTTCACTCGTTGTTGAGAAACAATCTTCATACACCACACGTTACGTAGATCGGTAGCATATTCATCTGTGACACACAAAATTTATCATAAATTCCGTATATACAAAAACGATGTCTATACTATGCAAAAGAAGAATTCTAAACTACGCATAAGACAAACTCAGGTCGTGGAAGTTATTTTAATCTAGTATTTGACCAAATGTTCATTAATGTTTCTATATTAAGAGGTATGAGGTTGAAATTTTAGATAGTGTGATTTTCTTAATACAAATTAGTAATAATATTTCAGACTACAAAAAATTGATTAAATTTATTTTAGTTATTAATCAAGATTAATTAGTATAAGGTGTAGATTGACAAAGATGGTAGTATATTTGTTTACCAAAAAACAAAAAGATAGTAGTATATTTTTATTTTTTTTGGTCAAGTTATAGTAGTATATTTTTTTCTTCTCAATTTTCCGTAACTTTTTTAGAAAATGAGATGTGACCCTTATCCCGGTTCAATGCGAAATTAATTTGGGTTAGAAAAAACCGATTATTTCTTTCGAGGTTGAGGATGAGCTGAGAACCAAATCCAATCAACCTTAAAAAGCCATAAGAAGGTAGAAATTTTCCGGCGAAAGAAACTCGCTTTGTTCAATCTCTGATCGCTGTTCTCTCTCTCTCTCGATCGAACTTGGATTCTGAACAAGTTTTGCTTGAGAAAAGTGTGATCTTTTCGCGGCTACGATTTCTTTGTGTCTGTGTCTGGTGGTATTAAGGAACCGATTAAAATTGGTGCGAAACACTTTTTAGGGTTTTGTGTTAGGGATTGAAGAGCAATGTCGTCTTCTTCGGTGATTACACCAGAAGACGTGCTTGAATCTCTTATGAACGATGGGACCATCGATGCTCTCCGATTGAAGATCATCAATCAGCTCAAAGCCAATGTAATTTCGATTCAATCTCTCCAATTTTTCTGGGTCGAACCCTTTTTATTCCAAACTAATCTTCGCAAAAAGGCAACTTCTTTTCTTTTCTTTTCTGGGTTTAGTTTAGTTCTTAGATTTAGATTGATTTGACTGTTTGTAAAGGATTTGGGTCTTTTTCTGTGATGCTATTACTTATGTCTTAAAGTCAAAGTATAAGCTACGACATTGGATCTTGTCATTAAAAGTAATGTTTTTTTTGTGTGATTGTAACAGGAAGAGCTGAAGAGCACAACCATTAAAATGGCAGAGGAGAGTAAAGTTCTTAACACACCTGGTGCTGAGAAACAGACTAAACGAGAACTCTTTGATGCTCTTCGCCAAGAACTCGAGTACGATTCTTCTTTTGCTTTCTCTTTTAGAAGAATCTTTCGTTCACTGGTTTTTGTTAGCTAGTTCTGTGTATGGTCAAGTGTTTGTTCAAAACCTTTCTCTGTTGTCTCTGTTTTCTTGCAAACTAATACATTTTCAGCAGTGTACTTGCATATATGGATATCGATTTTTGCTTAATTCTGCGTCACATTCTTAGCTGTAGGCCGTTGATGATAGATAATGTTCTCAGTTCCTTGGAGCAGTATCGATCTTGTTTGGCTGGTTTACTCTCTTGTTGTCATATTTTTTTCGGAGAAAGTGTTTATGAAGTATCTTACCATGTTTCTGGTTGCTTTTGTGGGCAGAGGTCCAGTTCTAGAGAAGGCATCAAAATCAGTTTGGGAATTGATTCTTGAGAAGGATGGGTTAGGGAAAGAGATAAATGAAACAGTAGAGCGCGTCTTTTGTCGTCTAAGCGGGCGAGAACCGCCCTTGTTTTCGTCAGCAAACGTGGAAAACCCAATGGATATAGCAAAAGAGACAGAGAGAAAGGAGAATAATAGCTCAAAGACGAAACCAAAGAAAAGAAGTCTTAGTGAGGTGAGTCCCTCTGAAGGTATTGATGAAGTCGCAACGACGAAGAAGAAGCAAGGAGATTCCTCTATTTTACCTTTAGAGTCTGGAGAAACGCCTTGAGCGTTGTATGAGATAATCGATCATGTTCTGTTGTCCTGAGTCTTCTGATCTAATCTTGCTGTTTTATTGATGACCATTCTCTTCCCAACAATCTCTAATATAAATATAAGAAGCAAGGATTTTCTATATGGTTAAATTTATTTGAATAGTGTATAGTGTCGATTAAATAAAAAGCAAAATAGAGATACGAATACGGCGATAAAAAAAGCGAATTATTTACGGTTTCTTTTACAAGTATTTCCCTCAGTTGTTTGGTTTGATCTCTACTCTGAATCCCACGATTCTTAGTAATGTCCATGTTCCATCAATATCGGCAATATTGAGCGTTTATAAATCGAGTTTCACAGAATGGATTTCTTCATAAATCTTTCTGAAATCTCAAACAAAAACCCACTTTCCTTTTCGATTCTACAAAATCTTATTGAAGATGGCTAATAACTTGAGAAGAGCAATCCATGATCTCAACCTTGGAGCCGAAGATGCGTCGTTCGCTTTACCATTGGATGTGGTTAATCAGGCAGCGAATGAAAACCAATTGATCATCATGGGAAAACCCACAATCCCACTTCGAGGCGGACAAGTTCGTCTTGAAAAAAATATGGAGTGTACCTTGGCAAGGGGTACGTGAAGAACATACTGGTCAAGATGTGCGTCATTGCAAATGTTCCAGTTGCTTATTTGCTTAAGTCAATTAATATTTGGCATGAACATTTAAGACATGTTAATTATAAATTTATACAAAGATTAATTAACTTGAACCTAATCCTGAAATGCAAAACAAGCAAAGAAAAATGTGAAATGTGCGTGTACATGCCAAACTAACAAAAACAGTGCCACCCCAAGTTTAAAGAACAACCGAACCTCTATGTTTGATTCACACAGACTTATGTGATTTAAAATATATACCAACTAGATGCGGTAAAAGGTATTTTGTGACGTTCATAGCTGATCACACAAAATATTGCTATGTATATTTGTTACATAACAAAAATGAATTCTTGGATAAGTTCAAGGACTACAGGCGTGAAGTTGAAAATCAACTTAATAAAACTATAAAACTAGTTAGAAATTGATAGAAGAGGCGAATATGATGGATCATTTAATGCATTTTGTCAAGAATATGAGATATATCATCAAACAACAGCTCCCTATTCGCCATAATCTAACAGAGTTACGGAACAAAAAAAACTGAATTTTGAAAGAGATGATGAATCCACGTTGCAGAATCTCGGTTAGCCCAGAACATGTGGAGGGAAGCGTTGCTTACCAAAAACTACATCCTTAACAAGATACAACATAAAAGTCACGGGTAAAACGCCTTATAAACTCTGGAAAGGTACTACACCATTATAAAATACATGAAAGTGTGTGTGTGTGTTGGGGGGGGGAGGTATTTTTACCTATTTTACTATCTATTTTAGAACACTTTAATAAGTGTTTCACTTGGTTTTATATACTGTTACTATGATATTAGTAGTTCCAAGACTCTTTTCAGGTTCCTTAGGTAAAAACGACGCATATTGGAGAAGATCCAGATTTTGAACAATTTTGGACCGTCAGAAGTTTGGCATCAGATGGAGACCTTTTCACCGTCTGATCACGACCAAAGTTGAACAAACGATAGAAGGGAGAACCACCTTTTATACCTGTTGGTTTCAAGGCAATCCAACGGTTAGATCTCAAGATACATCCAATTGACTGAAGGCATGTGCTACAGTTTAGCGAGCGAAGCAAGAGAAGAATTGAAGTTTCAAAGCTATAGGCCAATCACCGCGGGTCCAGCACTCCTGGCCGCGGCGAAGACACTCCTGGCCGCTGGTCAAGACTCTCCAGCTGCGGCGAAACACCCTTTGGCCGCGGGTCCAAGCCTCGCACCAGTGGTGAAGCAGAAACGGCCCAAGACCATCTATTTCAAAGCCCATCTTCAAGCCCCTTCGTTTTCTCTTCAACTAAACCCTAAGGTCGACGAAATCAAGAGTGGAATACCTATAAATAGGTGTTCTAAGATAGAATTTCGCAGCCCCCTCTTGTTACACTTTTAGACTTGTTTTGCACCAAACTTTTGCTCTTGTTCTGTGTTCTTTGTTTTGGGAGATATGGATTTCCCTTGAACCCTTTTGTTCGATTCCGTATCTATTGATTTTGCAATTCAGAATCTTGATTTTGTCTTGCATGGTCGTGGTTGTGTAGTTCTCTCGTTGGGTATAGGGATTTGAAGGGGATCTCATGGTTTGATTTTTGATTGAGTTTTTCGACTAGGATACCGATTAGGGTTCTTCGTTCTATCCTTGTTGTTAATGCGTTACTTGACTAACCGTCTTAGCAACTGATATTAGGCGTTTTAGAGCCACAAGAGTGCTGAATCTAATCGCTTGACCTAGGGTAGACGAGCAAATACGTCGTAAGATTTCGGAAGTATACTTACGGAGGAATTGTGGGCGTAAACAACCTTTGAGAGTATCATTCACTTCTTGCGCGGGCGGAGAAGAAAGCTACCATCCGAGTAATGAAGTGAGTAGGTGTGTAAGATTACGGGAGTAGACTACACACATTACACACAGCGTACGGGTTCCAAGTTCAAGAACCCAAAGACGACAAAAAGTCGCTTTAGAAATCCTAGCGAATTCTCGGTGAAAATGGGCCATGAACCCTAAACAATTCCCGATTTCCCAATGCTTCGTTAATTGATTTACAACCTTGAAATAATTATTGCTTGCTACTGTTCACTTAGATTAGATTTATTTATTCGGTTAGTTTAGCTTAGTTTAGTCTCGTTCGCTTTCTATTATGTGAAATGGGTTTTCAAAATCATGTAACAGTCCCACCAGGAGGTCATAGATGTGGTTTATTAGTTCTATGGAAGCAATGAGTTGATCTTTATGTTTATTATTAATCTCTCTATCTTGTAGATTATTTTATTAAAAGTAATGGAATTGGTTTCTATTTGTCGTTTGTCTATGGATATATTTGCTACAATTTCAGTTGGATAAAGCTGTCTCTTCCAAAAATTCTTCTAGTTTCAAGAGGATAAAACTTAAGAAAGATTTACATCAAGCTTACATTGAAGAAGAAGTCCACTGAAAATGGAAAACCAGAAAGACGTGGCTTAATGCACGAGATTCTTTCAAGACACGAAAAATTTGCAACAAATTGAGTTCGATACAGGACAATTCTGGTGTTATCAGAAGAGAAGATACAACTATAGAAGATGTTATAGAAAAGTATTTCTCAATATTATTTGATTCGCAAGGGGTGTCAGATGCAATTATCAAAGAAGTGTTTGAAGAATTTCTACATAGGGTTTCAGACGAGATTAACTCAGACCTCACTAAACCCGTGACATTACAAGAAATCAAAGCTGTGGTGTTTTCAATCATAAGACACAAGGTTCTGACGGTTTTTCAAGAGATTTTTACCTGAAATTTTGAGAAGAAACACATATAACTCTTCCAAGGAAATTCAAACCCTCTTTGATAGTGGTGTGACGGATCAATGACACAACCACACAAATTTGTGTCTTATTCCAAAGTCTTTAATCACTGAAACTTATGTATGATTTCAGCCGATTGCGTAAGCAACGTAAGCTACAAATAATTCAAAGATTATGGTGAATAGGTTGAAGAAACATCTAGTTGGGATGGTAATCAAGCGGCGTTTATTCATGGTCGGATGATAACAAACAATATCATCATTGCTCATGAAATATACCATGCTCTAAAAGTTTGGAATAGACAAAAAGGCTTATGACCGATTAGAGTGGGATTCCTCAATGATGAGGACATCCCAACCGAACCAGACCAAAACAACCCGAAGCGGAACAAGTGCCGATCATTCCGCAAGGAGAAATCACAAGGACCCGTGCAAGACTTCTCCAACATAACACTACAAGAAAACAGGCATTTTGCAACGATTTTTTGCGACGATTTTATTTCGTTGCAAATTCCAATCGTTTTTGCGACGACTTTACGACGATTACTAAAGACGTCGTAAAATCGTCGCAAAATTGGGACGAAAATTTTCGGTGTAAAATCGTCGCTAATTAGCAACGATTTTACAACGATTACCGACGACATTACGACGATTATCAAAATCGTCGTAAAATCGTTGTAACTTAGCGACGATTTACCGAGGTTTATATAAAACGTTGTAATATCATCGTAAAATTACCCACGAATTAGCAATGATTATTATAATTTGAACTTTACATCGATTTCCCAACGATTAATCAGTTATGTGAGCACGTTTTAAGCTCACGGTGTTCGGTTAGGTAAACATGTTTAATATCGTTGTAAAGTCGATGTAAACATTTTTAGATTCGTTGTAAAATCGATGTAAAATCGTAGGTAATTCGATGGTAATGAAAATAAAAATCTATATATAGTGGCCAACTTCATAATAAAAATTTCATATTCAAAAACATTTACTTCTTTCTGACCAATAAAAAATGTCAATATACGAAATTAGAAGATGGATGTATAATCGTCTTGATTCAGAGGGATCGCTAACAAAGGAGTTCAGTGATGGGGTGGAGGGATTCATGCATCAGGCAGGAAGTATACATAATACGATTATATCAGTGGTAAGATGTACTGTCCTTATGCCAGATGCTTGAATAGGAAATTTATCATTATCTCGAAGGTGTGGTCGCATATATTAAATAGAGGGTTTATGCCGCATTACTTTATATGGTATTATCATGGAGAGGGTCATGGGAGAAATGCAGCTAGTAGTAGTAGCAATTATCAAGCATCGAATTTTGATGAGTCAAATAATTTTAATCAATTTGATGATCATGCGGAGCAGCATGGTGAAGATAATGATAGGATTCATGACATGGTTACGGATGCATTTCATGAAACCGTAAGTACATTTGCACATGATCATCATGATGAGGAACCCAATCTAGATGCAAATTTTTTTTATGATATGCTAGATGCTGCAAATCAGCTACTCTACGATGGATGTAGAGAAGGACATTCTAAATTGTCGTTGGCGGCTAGGATGATGACTATTAAAACTGATCATAACTTAGCTGAGGTTTGCATGGATGATTGGGCTGATTTGATTAAAGAGTATTTGCCAGAGGACAATTTAGCTGCTGAAACATACTATGAGATACAGAAGCTGGTTTATAGTCTTGGGTTGCCTTCTGAGATGATAGATGTCTGTGTTGACAATTGCATGATTTTTTGGAAAGATGATGATAAGTTGCTGGAATGTCGATTTTGCCATAAGCCAAGATATAAGCCACAAGGTACTGGTCGGAGTAAGGTACCGTTCCAGCGGATGTGGTACCTTCCTATAACTGATAGATTAAAAAGAATATATCAGTCTGAGAGGACAGCTGCATCGATGAGATGACATGCAGATCATTTGCAAACAGATGAGGAGGTTACTCATCCTTCAGATGCAAAAGCGTGGAAACACTTTACGACGGTACATCCAGACTTTGCTAGAGAGAAACGTAATGTGTATCTTGGTCTTTGCACATATGGATTTAGTCCATTTGGTATGTCTGGTAGGCAATATTCTTTATGGCCAGTAATCCTAACGCCTTACAACCTTCCCCCAGATATGTGCATGCAAAGGGAATTTTTATTCTTGAGTATTTTAGTACCAGGTCCGAAGCATCCGAAGCGTTCCCTTGATGTGTTTTTGCAGCCTCTGATACAGGAATTGGAGCAGTTGTGGTATACCGGGGTTCAGACATATGATTTTGCAAGGAAAATTTTTTTTACAATGCGTGTGGTGCTTATGTGGACAATAAGCGACTTCCCTGCTTACGGGATGTTATCAGGTTGGACTACTTATTGGCGATTGTCTTGTCCATATTTTCTCAATCGGACAGATGCATTTCAATTGAAACATGGTCGGAAAACAAGTTGGTTTGATTGTCACCGCCGATTTCTACCGATTCATCATGCATATCGAAGAAATAAGCGGTTGTTTAGAAAGAACAAAACTGTTCGTGTTCCTCCTTCTGTTTATATTTCCGGGGAAGATCTAGAAGCAGAAATTGATCATTATGGTGCATTGGAAACAGTCAATCGTGGTGGAAATTGGCACACTCCAGCTAATATGCCGGATGGATATGGGGAGCATCACAATTGGCATAAGAAAAGCATATTCTGGAAGCTTCCGTATTGGAAGGATCATTTGCTTAGACACAATTTGGATGTCATGCACATTGAGAAAAACTTTTTTGATAACATCATGCATACATTGTTAAACGTGCGTGGAAGAGCTACTGCCAACTTCGGGGTATGTGTGCGGGGCGAAATAGATTTTTATGGAGTGTTGCAAGACATGATTGAAGTTGAGTACCCTGGTTGCTTAGGTTTGAAATGCGTTATGTTCAAATGCGACTGGTTCGATCCAACAGTTGATAGAGGCGTCCGTAAAAACAAATTTGGGGCAGTAGATGTCAACCAATCACGACGTTACAATAAGTATGAGCCATTTATCCTAGCATCACAAGAAGAACAAGTCAGCTTTGTTATATATCCGCGAGTTCGCACCACCCGTATCTCATGGTTATCAGTTATAAAAGTTTCTCCGAGGGGTCGAATTGTGGGGGTTGATGAGGAACTACCAATGCAGCAAGATCATTGCTCTGATATGCCAGAACTAAATGAGAGCAATGAAGACATCCTTTTGATAGATCCTCAAAACAGGCAAGTTGAATATCTCCCAAACGATACAGAGGAAGAAGATGAGGAAGATGAGTTCGAAGAAAGTGATGAACCAGATGATCAAGATACGGATGTGTACTACTCTTCGTCCGAAAATGAATCAGAGTGACCACGCTAGCTAATAATTATTGTGAATTTAATATATTAATATAATATTGTGATCGAGTAATTATTGTGAAATTTAAGTGATATGATTTCTATGAAATCCCCTAAACCCCAAACTAAATTCCATCTCCGATCTCCATTCATTTTCCACCGTAGGTGCGGCGATTAATAAATTACGAGACATATGTGTCTATGTGTCATGTAATTTATTAATTGCCTCAACAACGGCGGGAAATGAGTGGTGATCGGAAATAGGATTTAGTTTGGGGTTTAGGGGATTTCAAATGAATCGTCGCTAAATCGTTGCAACATTTGCGACGATTTAGCAACGAATTGAGACTAATCGTGGCTAAATCGTCGCAAAATAAGAATGTTACAAAAGCGATGCAAATTTGCGACGATTTAGCCACGATTCGTTCATAAACCCTAAACCCTAACCCTTTGCCCTAAACCCTAAACCCTAAACCCTAACATATTACCATCTCATTGTATTATGCATATTTCAATGAAATTGATCGTGACTTTAGAGAATTGTCCGAAAATGAAAACTCGGTCAATCACAGTAATATCCACAAACTGAATCATTGTATTAATAATCTAACATGTACGCAAACTCTCTGTTTTACTTATTTTTCAATCTCGATGAATTTATTGATAATTTCATGAATTTGGATTTACAGTAAACATGTAAAGTTGTTTCTGGAATGTTGCAATCGATGTTACAATTTTGTACCTATACCCTAAACCCTAAAACATATTTTACAAATTTCCTCACTAATTCGTTGCAACATATGCGACGATTTAGCAACGAATTGAGACTAATCGTGGCTAAATCGTCGCAAAATAAGAATGTTACAAAATCGATGCAAATTTGCGACGATTTAGCCACGATTCGTCCATAAACCCTAAACCCTTTGCCCTAAACCCTAAACCCTAACATATTACCATCTCATTGTATTATGCATCTTTCAATGAAATTGATCGTGACTTTAGAGAATTGTCCGGAAATGAAAACTCGGTCAATCACAATAATATCCACAAACTGAATCATTGTATTAATAATCTAACATATACGCAAACTATATGTTTTACTTATTTTTCAATATCGATGAAATTATTGATAATTTCATGAATTTGGATTTACAGTAAACATGTCAAGTTGTTTATGGAATGTTGCAATCGACGTTACAATTTTGTACCTATACCCTAAACCCTAAAACATATTTTACAAATTTCCTCACTAATTCGTTGCAACATTTGCGACGATTTAGCAACGAATTGAGACTAATCGTGGCTAAATCGTCGCAAAATAAGAATGTTACAAAATCGATGCAAATTTGCGACGATTTAGCCACGATTCGTCCATAAACCCTAAACCCTTTGCCCTAAACCCTAAACCCTAACATATTACCATCTCATTGTATTATGCATCTTTCAATAAAATTGATCGTGACTTTAGAGAATTGTCCGGAAATGAAAACTCGGTCAATCACAATAATATCCACAAACTGAATCATTGTATTAATAATCTAACATATACGTAAACTATATGTTTTACTTATTTTTCAATATCGATGAAATTATTGATAATTTCATGAATTTGGATTTACAGTAAACATGTCAAGTTGTTTATGGAATGTTGCAATCGACGTTACAATTTTGTACCTATACCCTAAACCCTAAAACAGATTTTACAAATTTGCGACGATTTAGCAACGAATTGAGAATAATCGTGGCTAAATCGTTGCAAACTATGAATGTCACAAAATCGATGCAATTTTGCGACGATTTAGCAACGAATTGAGAATAATCTTGGCTAAATCGTTGAAAACTATGAATGTCACAAAATCGATGCAAATTTGCGACGATTTAGCAATGAATTTTCATAAAATTTACCGCGTGTCGGTCAATTAAACTCCCGCGTGTATGAATGTCACAAAATCGTTGCAAAGTTAGCGACGAATTAGCTACGGTTTTATTGCCTCGATATAGCGACGATTCGTCGCTAAATCGTCGCTAATTAGCGTCGATTTAGCGACGACAACTAATCTTATATATACACGCTCAGAATTCATTCATTCAATTACAAACAAATCACAAAAATACTGATCATAACTTCCTTACGAATTCCTTGCGAAAAAGGTAAATTTTTTTTTAATGTTTTTAATTAATTAGTATAGATAAAAATGGAACAATTTAGGTCGGTAGAAACGGAATCAAATTAGAAAAAATAGCAGACTGCCCGGATGTTTATAGATAGTAATTTTTTTTCATTTTTATGCAGATGGGCCAGCGTCGTGCACATTACGCTCAGTTTTTGAGAGATATTGGTGATGCTTCGGGTACCGGGTTGCCCATGTCTTCTGAGGCTACAGAGACGGATTTTGTCCCGGTGACGCAAACACATAGTGTTCCGCCGCCTCCACAACCACCTCAGATTCCGCAACCTGGAGGCCATGCCCCGGCTCCATATGCACACATGACGGTTCTTGATTTGCTTGCACAGCCAGGCCGTCATAGGCTTAAAAGATTAGATCCGGATCATACTGACAGATCGGAATGGTAATATATATAAATATATATTTTTTACATTTGTTATTACATATTTATATTTATTTCTAACAATTCAAAATTTTACAATTTTTTGTTTCAGGTTTGGAATTGAATCCAAAGTTGGACGCACCGTTTCCGAAATCATCAAGTCCTATTTTATCGAGCCTCATACCAATTTTACCCAGCTTCCTCCACACGTCAAGGAGACATGGTTCAAGATGTTTGCGGTACGTATGGAAAAAATATTTTTTTCTCCCATAATTATTTTAATTATATTTAAATATATATTTAATTTAATTTTATAAAATATGTAATTATTTTTGTTTCTCATGCAGCAAAAATATCACTGGGATCTTTCGATTCATGGCGAGGTTGAAACTTTGTTTCTCGAGAGGGTGAAGTTTCGTATCCAAGGCGTGGTTGGTGAGTGGAAGAAAGCATGGAAGATTTCTGGGGATTTAGCAAAGCCCCTGCACATGGATAAAGCCGTTTGGGACGGCTTGGTGCGGTATTGGATGGATCCGAAGTCCATCATAATTGCTGAGAAGTGTTCGGCTTCCCGCAACACCGTTGATTCGGACGGGAAACTCAAGGCTCTGCCTCATACAGCTGGGCAAACACCTTTTGCGGGTGTTCGTCTACAGATGGTAATTAAATTTATTTATTTAATTTACTTCGTCAATAACATAGTTTTTTTCTTTAGGCCGCCGAAGACGGAGGTGTACTCCCTCCGATGACCAAAGTTTTTGAGCGGACGCACCGGAAGAAGGATGGTTCCTTTGTTTCCGAGACTGCCGAGCACATCTTCAATGAGGTGACTTCCAAGGTCACCGAACGAGAGATACAACTCTCTCAACAGCTATCTCCAGGTGGTTCGTCGGTCATGTCTGGAGGGTTGACCACACCCGATATTGACCGGATCTTCGAGCAGGTATATAGAATAGTTAGTACTTATTAATTTATAGTTTTTGATTTTTTTAAAATTTCTAATTGTAAATTTTAATATAGGTTGCCCCTAAGAGAAAGGGGAAGGCTGTCGGGATGGGATCTATTCGAGATGTCTCGGCTGCTTCTTCATATGCTCCGCGACGACGATCGCCAAAAGATGATCCAGTCGTGTTACGTGCCACGATTACGAGTCTTCAGGAGCGGGTTGAGACCGAGGCTACTCGGTCTCAGGCATATCAGGCGAAGATTGCGAGTCTTCAGCAGCGGGTTGAACTGGATGCTACGCAAAATGACGAACTCTTCGACATCTTGGCAACAGGGAACCCGACAATGCAGGCCATGCTACGGGAAAAGCGAAGACTCCGAGCAGAGGCAGATGCAGCGGCAGAGGCAGAGGCAGAGGCAGCGGCAGGCCCATCCGGATCGTCGAGACATCCCGAAGACGATGTGAATCTCGACGATTACGATATAGTTATTTAGATTTATGATTTCGAATTCTAATTTTGGTTTTTTTTTTGAAACAGATTATAATATTTGTTTTTCTAATAAAATATTATTATATATTATTTATAAAATTTTCATTTTATAATTTCGAAATTAATAAAATTTTATAAATAATAATAAAAATCATATATAGAATCGTCGTTAATTCGATGGTAAACAATAATCCTCGTTGATTCGTTGCTAAATTAATCGTCATAAAATCGTGGCTAATTTACAACGATTATACGACGATTTATTAGCAACGATCTTGCGACGATTATTTAGCAACGATTTTATGACGATTGGTTAGCAACGAATTAACGACGACAATTTTTTGCCATCGAATTAACAATGAAATATTTCCCTTCGAATTTCCATCGTTTTTACGACGTATTTATATTCGTCGTAATTTCAATGTAATATTTACGACGATTTTACTACGAAAATTTACCGACGATTTAGCGACGAATTTTTGTCCCTCGTACTTTCCCGAAGAATTTACGACGATTTATCGTTTGCGACGATCAGTTAACGACGATCTCTTTTTCGTCGCAAATTCGATTCAAACCCTCTTTTGCAACGATTTTACAACGATTTCGTTCGTTACAAAAATGGTGTTTTCTTGTAGTGTAAGTTCAACATGTTTGCCAAAGGAGTCACGACGCTACCTGACCAAGACAGGCTCCTTAAACTTCTTCTCGGCTATAAGGAGGATTTTAAGGTTGGGATTGAAGGACATCAAAATGATGGAACTTCCACTAAGGAAAACCATTTCTACCAACCAAGTGACCCTAAAAATCACTTTGGTCGAGCCACTTTTGAGCTTACTCAAGTCGAACAAGTGGAGCCCATAAATGAGCCTTTTATCGACCCGTATGATGATCCAGAGGAGGAAGCCCAAGACGACGCCAAATCCAATAAAGGAGGATAGTTTAGTCGACCAAAGCCCCATGGGGAACAACTTGGTCGAGCCCAAACATGCCCAGAACAAGCCGAGCTAGAAGCCCCTTCACAAAGCTCATTTCGCGGCCCATTAGCTACCAAGGAAGAAGCATGGCCTCTTTTCTCAACAAAGGCCCAAATCCACTTGATCATATCTTGTGAGGATCACCAAAATGGAGCAGCTTAAGGAGAAGAATCAGCTCAAATTCAACTCAACAAATCACACCTTCCAAATCCGACATTAATCACATTTAACCAAAGGTATGCAAAGTAAGTTTTGAATTTGATTAAACTAATGTGATTTTATTTCTTGTTTCTTTTGCAGCTTTTAATTTAGCATAAGTTTATGAATTTTTATTTTGAATTATTTTGCTAGAATCTCTCTTTGTAATCTTTGATTTCTCCTTTTGTGATTTTTCGTTTGAATTTGGCATTTAATACCCGACCCTAGTAGGTCATAGCTGGTGAACTCTTTATAAATCTCCCCTGCAGCATTGTATTTTTCACACAATTTTGATATCAATAAAACGATAATTTCTTTCTAAGTTCTTTGACAAAAAGCCTTCATCGCTTAACGTCTTTTCTTGTTTTATTGTCGAGACCAGGCCTCCAAGAAATCTACCGTGATTTATCTTGTGACTTTCACATCACAAGTGGTTCACCTCACCCCACTGTTCGTGATCATCCTTCGGATCCAACCGGTTGAGTATCTCGCTTGTTGCCTCCAACCTTCGTTTTTGCGAAACGTTCACTCTTGTGCCAACCTTGTTTCACTCAAAGAAACAATGAAGCGAATGGGATTTGATCAAAGATGGATTCAATGGATTATGACATGTGTAACAACAATAAGCTTCTCGGTTCAAGTTAATGGTTATCCTATGAGTTTCATTCAACCAACATGTGGGATTAGACAAGGAGACCCATTATCTTCGTACTTATTCATTCTATGTGCTAAAGTTTCATCACATTTGTTGATACAAGAATCTGTAGAACGGAAGATTCAAAGAATGAAAATCAGTAATCAAAGTCATGCGGTGAATTATTTGTTATTCGTAGAGAAATCAATCGTGGGCTAACACTATATAAAGCTGCTTCTAGACAATCTGTCAATTTAATGAAATCAACTATAACATTTGGAAGTCAGGTCAAAGACACTGTTAAGACACAAATGAGACGATTGCTCAGAATCCATAATGAAGAAGGAGGAGGAAAATACTTTGGAATCCTAGAGCAATTTGGAAGGAAAAGACGGAAATATTTCAATACATTATCGATAAGATTAAAGGAAGAACGCAAGGATGGAGTAAGAAGTTTCTTTCTCACAGAGGTAAGGAAGTATTCCTTAAATCAGTGGCAACTTCTATGCCATTATACTATGTGAATGTCTTTAAGCTTCCTAAGAGTATTTGTGAAGAAATCAATGGTATTTTGGCCCGGTTTTGGTGGGGTAAAGGAGATGATACGCGAGAAATGTATTGGTTTGCTTGAGATCGATTAGTTTACCTAAAAAAAGAAGAGGGTCTCAGATTTAGGGATTTTGAAAGTTTAAATTTGGCATTACTTGGTAAGAAAGCGTGGAGAATACTTCAGCATCCTGATTGTTTGATGGCTAGAGTTCTCATGGAGTAGATATTTTTATGAGGAAAATACCTTAACTTTGGGAGAGAGTAAGAAGAGTTCTTACATTTGGAAATTAGTATTACAAGGTCGGGATTTATTGAAACAAGGTCTGAGATTCAACATTGGCAATGGTTCAAATGTAAGCACATGGATTGATCCTTGGTTACCAGTACATCCACCACATCCGCCTCAGCCAATAGATCAAGAAGTGGAACATTGTTTGGTCAAAGAATGGTTGAATGAAAATCATTCTGGTTGGAATGAAGAGAAAATTAGAATGATAGTAAGAGAAGAAGCTGATATGATTTTGTCAATGAGAGTTAATTCATGAAACTCGAAAAAATTGTTGGAATGGTATTACAACAAATCGGGTATCTATACGGTTAAATCAACTTATTGGTTAGCTATGCATATGCCTAATATATTACGGCCAGATCCTCTACCAGGAAATGCGCCTCTCAAAACCAAGATATGGAAACTACAAACAGCCTCAAAGATAAATCATTTCTTGTGGAATATGATATGAAATACTTTGCTTATTGGAGAGTGTCTAAAGAGAAGACTTTTCAGTCGAGTACAAACTCGTTCCTTGCTTAAAGCATAAGAAGCACAAGATTTAGGCCACAAAATATATATTAGTTTTTAGGGCTACATGTTTGATGCTTTGTTAGTCAAATTGGATGTGTGTTGTTTTAATATTTTTGGTGTCACAAGTTGGAAGCCCTTGGTAGCATCTTTTCTATAAACAATTGTGTGTATTTGGTGGCCCAAAATGATTTTCCATTTTGTTATCCTGGCCCACAATGATTTAATGCATTGTGTTAAATATGTTTGTTTCTGCTAAATATTCTTTTTGTTCATAATGTGTGATATGTTTGTGTATCATTAGTTATAACCTTATTAGTTGTCTAAAAAGTTATAAACTTATTATTTTATTTTTGTCAGAAAAATATAAATTTATAAGTATTTTTATACTTTTTATATAAAATTATTAACACTATATTTATATAAATTGTATAGTTTTAGAAAAAAAAATAACTTATATAAATCATAATTTTTAAAAACCTTAATATGCTTTTAAGAATTTAGCTTTATCAAATTATATGTCGGGTAATTCAAAGATATTCGATTTAAAAACACTTAAAGTAGCAAGTATATTTTACAAAATTTTAGACTCAAATATGTGTTTTATATTTTAAAGTAATTAATTAAGATAGTTAATTTTGTATGATAAAAATGACTTTTTGTGACACACAATGTGCTAGGTGTGGCGTGGAGGGGGAAACGATTAATCATGTTTTGTTTGAATGCCCACCAGCACTACAAACATGGGCACTCTCGCATATTCCATCGGCCCCGGGTGTTTTCCCGATGACATCGGTTTTCGCCAATTTTGATCATCTTTTCTGGAGACTTCCAGCTGAGGAAAGAAATTTAATGATTCCGTGGATTCTGTGGAACATTTGGAAAGCCAGGAATGATAAGGTGTTCTCAAATATGGACAGAAACCCACAAGAGATTTTGAGGATAGCGGAAACAGAAATAGCAACTTGGGATGCGGCACAAAATAGTGAACCTGACATATCTCACCAAAAATCACCGAGTCCCAACACCGGAATAAATGAACAAAATGAATATAACGGGCTCACATGCTATATTGACGGGTCATGGAAGGAAGGAGATAAATTTTCTGGTTTAGGTTGGTTTTGCTTTCAGGAAGGAATTGAAGGAAAGATTATGGGGGCCCGTAATCTACGAAGAAGCCTATCCCCGCTACACGTGGAGTTGGAAGCACTCATCTGGGCGATGCATTGCATGATAGCAAACAACAAGACGGCGATAGCCTTTGCCACAGACTGCTCAGAGTTGGTGAAGATGGTGTCTACACCGAACGAGTGGCCGGCATTTACGCTACAGTTGGAGGAGTTCATGAGGAGCAGGGAGGTTTTCACCTATTTCTCTATCACACAAATCCCACGCACGAGCAACACAGTGGCAGACAAGTTAGCACGAGGTGCTCGAGTCTACCCATCGGAAGTCACTTATGTAAACTCGATACCCCCGATTTGGTTCACCGAATAGGGCTAGGTATCAAGGCTGTTGACAAAAAAAAAAAAAAAAAAATGACTTTTTGTTTTGCTTTAGGCCACCAAAATTACCAGGACGGCAATATCAATGTGTCCGAGATGGTTTATTGGGGATGAAACAATTACTCATCTATTCTTCGATTATCAATATGCAATACCCATTTGGAGAGCTTCTGGATTTCCTAATCACACTTTCTAAATTCATGTTAATCAAGGATTATGTTTACCTTTTCTGAACTTTTTGGACAACAATGAAATAGTCTTCCTGGATTTTTAGACGTTTCTGAAGCTCTTATCAAAGAAGCTTCTCCACACCTACAAGCATTGGGCATACCTCTATGTTCTTCAGGATCACCACCACTCATACTTACACTAATCCCTGAAAATTTGAAATCGAAATTCAATTTTCTGATTTGAACATGACAAACCAACTAAACAACACAAAATCGCTATCCAAATATTTTAAAACTTAATTCACAACCCTAAAGCTTCCTGAAATCGTCGAGGAAGCGTTTGATTCGATACTGATTTCGAACACCACCTAAACCCTAGCTCTCGATGTTCTTCCCTAATTTTTGTGTTTAAAATCAACGAAGAAGAGAAGTTTTAGCCATTCATTAAAACGACGTCGTTTAACATTTTTCCGAAAATTATAACCTATGTTTAAGAATTCATGGAATTGACTAACAGAAATAGTCAATGCACGTTTTGGCCAAAACTAAATTGTATATGTTGTGATATTCAAATTTTTAGGGATTCATATACAAATTCAAACCAAAATTATTCGAGTACCTAATATACCCATTTGTACCGAAAAAGGTATGATAATTCCAGTAGCACCGAAATTATTACTAGAGTCTGAAGGTATCTAAAAACACAAGTTCCAATCTTGTACCTAACATAAGTAAACTTCCAAAAACTAAAAATTTCACAAAGTTCCAAAAACCAATGTTCACAACAGAAATATCATAAAACCAGAAATTCCAAGCAAGTTCCAAAAACCAGAAAATTAACAAAAACATTATAAGTCTTTTGTTTCTTCTTGTCTTTCTTCCCCTCTGTATAAGGGTCCTTGAACTTTGGTGGTACTCTTTTCCACTTTCTCTTTGTAGATGGAGTTGCATTCTTCACAGAAGCATACTTGTACCTCTTGAAGGGTCCCTTCTCAACTACGGCCTCAATTGTTTCTCCTTCATCAACAACATTGGCTGCTTTCTCCTCCTCAACAACAACTTCAGTTGCCTTATCCTCCTCGACAACAACATCAACTTCTTTCTCCACCTCGACAACAACATCAGCTTATGTCTCCTTATCACCAACAACCACATCGGCTTTTTTCTCTTTAGCTTCAGCCTCAACATCGGGTTTTCTCTTTCTCATCACCAACAAGTGCTTATGTCTCCTCACCATCAGTCTTTTCCTCCTCTCTCATTCCCGTTATCACCATCACCACGTTCAGCTGCATCAAAATTTAAAAAATCTTTTAAGAACAACAGAAAAATCATCAATAAATCCATCAAAGTTAAACAAAACACTCACAATTGTCTTGGTCGTTCACATAGTTTTCATCAGGAACAACATGTGTCCCAACTCCGGTTTCATCATCCTTGGTTAACTGGTCGTTCAAATAGTTTTCAACATCTTTCACTATCACATATATGTGATTGATTTTGTTATTCATGCCACCAAGTTTCTCCATGATTTCTTTAAACCCTTTCTCCATCATCTTCTGCAACTCCAACGTTGATGCAACCTTTTGAGACACATGTTCAGGTTCATGGACTTCAGGTCGAGAAGCCATGTCCAACTCGTACAGATCTTTCCAACTTATCTTCTTCTGTACGGTTAGATACTCTGTCCAACTCTCAACAATTGGATCAATATAACATATCTCATCAACAAAATCATTGTCTATGATGCGCACCATAAGAGCTTCGTTATGTTCCAAGATGCTAGTAATATTATGTGAATATCAATAAATATAATTCAAAATCAAACTCATATAAAAAAAATATTACCAACTATGAGAAGTAACTTTAACCTTAGTAATTCCAATCGTTTCATTTATGTCTTCTAATGTAAAACCTTTCATGCAACTTTATGTGAACTTGTGTTTGCACAACCTTGGACAGTCTTTCTCTGCGGCTACATCTTCTCAAAATATGCGTTCATGATTTGGAATACACTCAAATGGCAGAACCTACACCTAGAGTTACAATATCTCAAACTTAAAATCATAAAACTAATACTCACAACTAAAAGTTACCTCTAGAGGAAAATGAAAACATAAAATGTATGTGTTGCTTTTGGTTACACGGAGCCATTGAACTTCTTCATCATGCGCTGGATCTCATTGATACAATCATCAAATGTATAACGCCCCAAGGAAATGTTTTACGCACCTCCAAATCAACAACTCTAAGCAATAAGAGATCTATAAGTCCATCAATTTTAGCATTTGCTTAAGAAGTACAATGCAACAATCTTGATGAGACGTTGTAGATGAAAGCAAAGGTAAAAGTTGATGAACCCATAAATCCCTTCTTGGTTAGAGTTGTTGATGATTTGGAGGTGTGTAAAACATTTCATTGGGGACGTTATGCATTTGATGATTGTATCAATGAGATCCAGCACATGATAAAGAAGTTCAATGACTCCGTGAAACCAAAAACAACACGTATATTTTCTTGTTTCATTTTTCTTCTAGAGATAACTCTTAGTTGTGAGTATTAAAGTAATAGTTTTATGATTTTAAGTTTGAGATATTGTAACTTTATATGTAGGTTATGGTATTTGAGTGTATTTCAAATCTTGGACGCACATTTCAAGAAAATGTAGCCACATATAATGAATGTTAAAGGCTGTGCAAGCACAAGTTCACAGAAAGTTGCATGAAAGATTTTCCATTGTAAGACATAAATGAAGCGATTGGAAGTATTAAGGGTAGAGTTACTCCTCATAGTTGGTAATATATATATTTGTTATGAGATTGATTTTAAGTTATATATATTGATATTAACAGAATATTACTAGCATTTTAAAACTTGACTCGGATGAAGAAGTTCTCATGGCGCGCATCATAAACAATGATTTTGAGGATGGGATAGGTTATATTGATCCAATTATTGAGAGTTGGACATAGTATCTAACCGTACAGAAGAAGAAGAAGATAGGTTGGAAAGATTTGTACGAGTTGGACGTGGCTTCTCGACCTGAAGTCCCTGAACTTGAGCAGGAACCTGAAAATGTTGCATAAGTGCTGGAGCTACAGAAAGCGATGTAGAAAGGGTTTAAGAAAATCATGGAGAAGCTTGGTGGCGTGGATAACAGAATCGATCGTATAGATGGGAAAGTGAAAGATGTTGAAAACTATTTGAACGACCAACTAATCAAAGAAGTTTACAATGATGATGAAACCGAAGTTCGGACACATGTTGTTCCAGATGAAAACTATATGAACGACCAAGATAATCGTGAGTGTTTTGGTTAATTTTGATAGAGTTATTAATGATTTTTCATTTGTTCTTAAAAGATGTTTTTTTTAATTTTGATGCACCTGAGCATGGTGGTGGTGATAACGAGAATGAGAGAGGAAGAGAAAATGAGAAGATTGGTGGTGAGGAGAAAGAGAGAAAAGCGGTTGTTGGTGATGAGAATGAGACATATACCGATGTTGAAGCTGAAGCTGAGGAGAAAGAAGTCGATGTGGTTGTTGGTGATGAGAAGGAGACAAGCTAATGTTGTTTTCGAGGAGGAGAAAGAAGTTGATGTTGTTGTCTAAGAGGAGAAAGCACATGAAGTTGTAGTCGAGGAGGAGAAACACTACAAGAAAATACCCTTTTTGCAACGAACTATATCATTGTAAAATCGTTGCAAAAGAGGGTTTGAATCGAATTTGCGACGAAAAAGAGATCGTCGTTAATTGATCGTCGCAAACAACAAATCGTCGTAAATTCGTCGGGAAAGTACGATGGACAAAAATTCGTCGCTAAATCGTCGGTAAATTTTTGTAGTAAAATCGTCGTAAATATTACATTGAAATTACGACGAATATAAATACGTCGTAAAAACGATGGAAATTTGAAGGAAAATATTTCATTGTTAATTCGATGGCAAAAAATTGTCCTCGTTAATTCGTTACTAATTAATCATCATAAAATCGTTGCTAAATAATCGTCGCAACATCGTTGCTAATAAATCGTCGTACAATCGTTGTAAATTAGCCACGATTTTATGACGATTAATTAGCAACGAATCAACGAGGAGTAATAAATCGTCATACAATCGTTGTAAATTAGCCACAATTTTATGACGATTAATTTAGCAACGAATCAACGAAGATTATTGTTTACCATCGAATTAACGACGATTCTATATATGATTTTTATTATTATTTTTGAAATTTTATTAATTTCGAAATTATAAAATGAATTTTTTTTAAAATAATATATAATAATATTTTATTAGAAAAAAAATATTATAATCTGTTACAAAAAAAAACAAAATTTAGAATTCGAAATCCTAAATCTAAATAACTATATCGTAATCGTCGAGATTCACATCGTCTTCGGGACGTCTCGACGAACCGGATGTGCCTGCCGCTGCCGCTGCCGCTGCATCTGCCTCTGCTCGGAGTCTTCGCTTTTCCCGTAGCATGGCCTGCATTGTCGGGTTGCCTGTTGCCAAGATATCGAAGAGTTCGTCATTCTGCGTAGCATCCAGTTCAACCCGCTGCTGAAGACTCGCAATCTTCGCTTGATATGCCGTAGACCGAGTAGCCTCGGTCTCAACCCGCTCCTGAAGACTCGTAATCGTGGCACGTAACACGACTGGATCATCTTCTGGCGATCGTCGTCGTGGAGCATATGAAGAAGCCGCCGAGACATCTCGAATAGATCCCATCCCGACAACCTTCCCCTTTCTCTTAGGGGCAACCTATATTAAAATTTACAATTAGAATTTTTTAAAAAATCAAAAACTAAAAATTAATAAGTACTAACTATTCTATATACCTGCTCGAAGATCCGGTCAATATCGGGTGTGGTCAACCCTCCAGACATGACCGACGAACCACCTGGAGATAGCTGTTGAGAGAGCTGTGTCTCTCGTTCGGTGACCTTGGAAGTCACCTTATTGAAGATGTGCTCGGCAGTCTCGGAAACAAAGGAACCATCCTTCTTTCGGTGCGTCCGCTCAAAAACCTTGGTCATCGGAGGGAGTACATCTCCGTCTTCGGCGGCCTAAAGAAAAAAACTATGTTATTGACGAAGTAAATTAAATAAATTTAATTAATTTAAATAAATTTAATTACCATCTGTAGACGAACACCTGCAAAAGGTGTTTGCCCAGCTGTATGAGGCAAAGCCTTGAGTTTCCCGTCCGAATCAACGGTGTTGCAGGAAGCCGAACACTTCTCAGCAGTTATGATGGACTTCGGATCCATCCAATACCGCACCAAGCCATCCCAAACGGCTTTATCCATGTGCAGGGGCTTTGCTAAATCGCCAGAAATCTTCCATGCTTTCTTCCACTCACCAACCACGCCTTGGATACGAAACTTCACCCTCTCGAGAAACAAAGTTTCAACCTCGCAATGAATCGAAAGATCCCAGTGATATTTTTGCTGCATGAGAAACAAAAATAATTACATATTTTATAAAATTAAATTAAATATATATTTAAATATAATTAAAATAATTATGGGAGAAAAAATATTTTTTCATACGTACCGCAAACATCTTGAACCATGTCTCCTTGACGTGTGGAGGGAGCTGGGTAAAATTGGTATGCGGCTCGATAAAATAGGACTTGATGATGTCAGAAACGGTGCGTCCAACTTTGGATTCAACTCCACACCTGAAACAAAAAATTGTAAAATAATGAATTGTTAGAAATAAATATAAATATGTAATAATAAATGTAAAAAAATAAATATATATATTACCATTCCGACCCGTCAATATGATCCGGATCTAATCTCGTAAGCCTATGACGGCCCGGCTGTGCAAGCAAATCAAGAACCGTCATGTGTGCATATGGGGCCGGGGCACGGCCCCCAGGTTGCGGAATCTGAGGTGGTTGTGGCGGCGGAGCACTATGTGTTTGCGTCACCGGGACGAAATCCGTCTCTGTAGCCTCAGAAGACACAGGCAACCCGGTACCCGAAGCATCACCAATCTCTCTCAAAAACTGAGCGTAATGTGAACGACGCTGGCCCATCTGCATAAAAATGAAAAACAATTACTATCTATAAACATCCGGGCAGTATGCTATTTTTCCTAATTTGATTCCGTTTCTACCGACCTAAATTGTTCTATTCCTATCTATACTAATTAATTAAAAACATTAAAAAAAAATTACCTTTTTTCGCAAGGAATTCGCAAGGAAGTTAGGAGGATTTGTTTGTGATTTGTTTGTAAGTGAGTGAAGAAATTCTGAGCGTGTAATATATAGGATTAGTTGTCGTCGCTAAATCGATCCTAATTAGCGTCGATTTAGCGACGAATCGTCGCTACATCGAAGCAATCAAACCGTGGCTAATTCGTCGCTAACTTTGCAACGATTTTGTGACATTCATACACGCGGGAGTTTAATTGACCGACACGCGGTAAATTAAATTCATAATTTATGACAATTCGTTGCTAAATCGTCGCAAATTTGCATCAATTTTGTGACATTCATAGTTTGCAACGATTTAGCCACGATTAGTCTCAATTCGTTGCTAAATCGTCGCAACTTTGCATCGATTTTGTGACATTTATAGTTTGCGACGATTTAGCCACGATTAGTGTTAATTCGTTGCTAACTCGTCGTCAATTTTGCAACGAATTAGTGAGGAAATTTGTATAATCTGTTTTAGGGTTTAGGGTATAGGTACAAAATTTTAAGTCGATTGCAACATTCCAGAAACAACTTTACATGTTTACCGTAAATCCAAAATCATGAAATTATCAATAAGTTCATCGAGATTGAAAAATAAGTAAAACATATAGTTTGCGTATATGTTAGATTATTAATACAATGATTCAGTTTGTGGATATTACTGTGATTGACCGAGTTTTTATTTGCGGATAATTCTCTAAAATCACGATCAATTTCATTGAAAGATGCATAATACAATGAGATGGTAATATGTTAGGGTTTAGGGTTTAGGGCAAAGGGTTTAGGGTTTATGACAATTCGTTGCTAAATCGTCGCAACTTTGCATCGATTTTGTGACATTTATAGTTTGCGACGATTTAGCCACGATTAGTGTTAATTCGTTGCTAACTCGTCGCCAATTTTGCAACGATTTAGTTAGGAAATTTGTAAAATCTGTTTTAGGGTTTAGGGTATAGGTACAAAATTGTAAGTCGATTGCAACATTCTAGAAACAACTTTACATGTTTACCGTAAATCTAAAATCATGAAATTATCAATAAGTTCACCGAGATTGAAAAATAAGTAAAACACATAGTTTGCGTATATGTTAGATTATTAATACAATGATTCAGTTTGTGGATATTACTGTGATTGACCGAGTTTTTATTTTCGGACAATTCTCTAAAGTCACGATCAATTTCATTGAAAGATGCATAATACAATGAGATGGTAATATGTTAGGGTTTAGGGTTTAGGGCAAAGGGTTTAGGGTTTATGACAATTCGTTGCTAAATCGTCGCAACTTTGCATCGATTTTGTGACATTTATAGTTTGCGACGATTTAGCCACAATTAGTGTTAATGCGTTGCTAAATCGTCGCTAATGTTGCAACGAATTAGTGAGGAAATTTGTAAAATCTGTTTTAGGGTTTAGGGTATAGGTACAAAATTGTAACGTCGATTGCAACATTCCAGAAACAACTTTACATGTTTACTGTAAATCCAAATTCATGAAATTATCAATAAGTTCATCGAGATTGAAAAATAAGTAAAACATATAGTTTGCGTATATGTTAGATTATTAATACAATGATTCAGTTTGTGGATAAGTAAAACATAGGGTTTAGGGTTTAGGGCAAAGGGTTATGGTTTAGGGTTTATGGACGAATCGTGGCTAAATCGTCGCAAATTTGCATCGATTTTGTAACATTCTTATTTTGCGACGATTTAGCCACGATTAGTCATAATTCGTTGCTAAATCGTCGCAAATATTGCAACGATTTTGTGACAATCACAATTAGCGACGATTTAGCGACGATTCCTTTGAAATCCCCTAAACCCCAAACTAAATCCCATTTCCGATCACCACTCATTTCCCGCCGTTGTTGAGGCAATTAATAAATTACATGACACATAGACACATATGTCTTGTAATTTATTAATCGCCGCACCTACGGCGGAAAATGAATGGAGATCGGAGATGGAATTTAGTTTGGGGTTTAGGGGATTTCATAGAAATCATATCACTTAAATTTCACAATAATTACTCGATCACAATATTATATTAATACATTAAATTCACAATAATTACTAGCTAGCGCGTTCACTCTGATTCATTTTCGGACGAAGAGTAGTACACATCCGTTTCTTGATCATCTGGTTCATCACTTTCTTCGAACTCATCTTCCTCATCTTCTTCCTCTGTATCGTCTGGGAGATATTCAACTTGCCTGTTTTGAAGATCTATCAAAAGGATGTCTTCATTGCTCTCATTTAGTTCTGGCATATCAGAGCAATGATCTTGCTGCATTGGTAGTTCCTAATCAACCCCCACAATTCGACCCCTCGGAGAAACTTTTATAACTGATAACCATGAGATACGGGTGGTGCGAACTCGCGGATATGGAACAAAGCTGACTTGTTCTGCTTGTGATGCTAGGATAAATGGCTCATACTTATTGTAACGTCGTGATTGGTTGACATCTACTGCCCCAAATTTGTTTTTACGGACGCCTCGATCAACTGTTGGATCGAACCAGTCGCATTTGAACAGAACGCATTTCAAACCTAAGCAATCAGGGTACTCAACTTCAATTATGTCTTGCAGCACTCCATAAAAATCTATTTCGCCCCGCACACATACCCCGTAGTTGGCAGTAGCTCTTTGATTTCCGTATTTGAATGTATGAAATATATATCCGCCTGTGCAATACATGGGTGCACTCGTTATCTTCGATATGGGGCCTTTTATTAACTCATGGAACCAGAGTGGATATGCGGTATCCCCATACTCGACCTATATCATTAATTAATTTAATTAAAAAAGTAATCAAAATATGTATTAGGTTAATTGTCCAAGTTAGTAATTAATCAGATCACTTAAAATTTTACGTACTTGCGTCTTCAACCACGGGGCAAAATGTTGATCTTTACGCTTGTTGATTTCATCGTTTGAGATTCCTTCAATGACTTCTCGGACTTGTCTAACAAATTCACTGCATACAAAAGTATTTGTAATGTGTATAAAGCTAGCATATATATAATTTAGCCATATATATAAGACGTATGTTTATACACTTACGTCTCAAATTGACTAACTTCTTCGCAATTTAAGAGGATACACGTTTGTGCACTATGATGGTCTTTTTCATTGGTAAACCAAACTGACTTCACTCTTCCACATAATCGACCGATTGAAGAAAAGATATCTGGGACGCCTTCATTAGCATATGTTCGGCCTACACCTCCATCATCATATCGCTGTGCTGCCATTTTCCGTGTGCGAACCTTCGAGCCAAAATATTACCCCGTGAAGTGAGAAGTTTCTTCTGTTAAACTTCGTGCTACTATTGAGCCTTCAACTTTGGCTAGATTTTTAGCCTTCCGCTTCAAATGTCCCATGAATCGCTCGAATGGGTACATCCATCGATACTGCACAGGTCCCCCAAGTTCTACTTCGTGAGGTAGATGAATAGGTACATGTTCTATAACATCAAAAAAGGCTGGGGGAAATATTTTCTCCATGTTGCACAACAAAATAGGAATACTAGCATCAAGTTGTGTAATAACATCTTCTGACAAAGTACGGGTACAAAGATCCCGAAAAACCCTCCAATGCCTACAATAACAATCACATGATATATAAGGTAATAATGTTAATTTTCCATTTCATATATATATATATATATATATATATATATATATATATATATTAATTATATAAAATCTTAAATTCGCAATTAATATGTGATTAGTTTAAATTTATATACCTGCAATTGCTTCGTGTACATTTCCTGGTAGAAGTTCAGCAAATGCAAAAGGAAGTAGTCGTTGCATAAAGACGTGACAGTCATGACTCTTCATCCCGGAAAACTTTTGGCCATTCTCAACACATTTAGCTAAATTAGATACGTACCCGTCCGGGAGCTTCACATCAGATGTCGCCCATTTGAACAAAGCTGACTTTTCTTCCGCACCCACTCGAAATATGGGGACAGGTGCTTTCCCATTGCTTGTAATATGTAACTCATTCCGACAACAAAGATCAGGCAAGTATAACCTTGACTTACCGCTGTCTTTAGTCCTTCCACGCACGTTTAACAATGTATGCATGATGTTATCAAAATTTTTTTTCTCAATGTGCATGACATCCAAATTGTGTCTAAGCAAATGATCCTTCCAATACGGAAGCTTCCAGAATATGCTTTTCTTATGCCAATTGTGATGCTCCCCATATCCATCCGGCATATTAGCTGGAGTGTGCCAATTTCCACCACCATTGACTGTTTCCAATGCACCATAATGATCAATTTCTGCTTCTAGATCTTCCCCGGAAATATAAACAGGAGGAGGAACACGAACAGTTTTGTTCTTTCTAAACAACCGCTTATTTCTTCGATATGCATGATGAATCGGTAGAAATCGGCGGTGACAATCAAACCAACTTGTTTTCCGACCATGTTTCAATTGAAACGCATCTGTCCGATTGAGACAATACGGACAAGACAATCGCCCATGCGTAGTCCAACCTGATAACATCCCGTAATCAGGGAAGTCGCTTATTGTCCACATAAGCACCGCACGCATTGTAAATTTTTTTTCCTTGCAAAATCATATGTCCGAACCCCGGTATACCACAACTGCTCCAATTCCTCTATCAGAGGCTGCAAAAACACATCAAGGGAACGCTTCGGATGCTTCGGACCTGGTACTAAAATACTCGAGAATAAAAATTCCCTTTGCATGCACATATCTGGGGGAAGGTTGTAAGGCGTTAGGATTACTGACCATAAAGAATATTGCCTACCAGACATACCAAATGGACTAAATCCATATGTGCAAAGACCAAGATACACATTACGTTTCTCTCTAGCAAAGTCTGGATGTACCGTTTTAAAGTGTTTCCACGCTTTTGCATCTGAAGGATGAGTAACCTCCTCATCTGTTTGCAAATGATCTGCATGCCATCTCATCGATGCAGCTGTCCTCTCAGACTGATACATTCTTTTTAATCTATCAGTTATAGGAAGGTACCACATCCGCTGGAACGGTACCTTACTCCGACCAGTACCTTGCGGCTTATATCTTGGCTTATGGCAAAATCGACATTCCTGCAACTTATCATCATCTTTCCAAAAAAGCATGCAATTGTCAACACAGACATCTATCATCTCAGAAGGCAACCCAAGACTATAAACCAGCTTCTGTATCTCATAGTAAGTTTCGGCAGCTAAATTGTCCTCTGGCAAATACTCTTTAATCAAATCAGCCCAATCATCCATGCAAACCTCAGCTAAGTTATGATCAGTTTTAATAGTCATCATCCTAGCCGCCAACGACAATTTAGAATGTCCTTCTCTACATCCATCGTAGAGTGGCTGATTTGCAGCATCTAGCATATCATAAAAAAAATTTGCATCTAGATTGGGTTCCTCATCATGATGATCATGTGCAAATGTACTTACGGTTTCATGAAATGCATCTGTAACCATGTCATGAATCATATCATTATCTTCACCATGCTGCTCCGCATGATCATCAAATTGATTAAAATTATTTGACTCATCAAAATTCGATGCTTGATAATTGCTACTACTACTAGGTGCATTTCCCCCATGACCCTCTCCATGATAATATCATATATAGTAATGCGGCATAAACCCTCTATTTAATATATGCGACCACACCTTTGAGATAATGATAAATTTCCTATTCAAGCATCTGGCACAAGGACAGTACATCTTACCACTGATAATCGTATTATGTATACTTCCTGCCTGATGCATGAATCCCTCCACCCCATCACTGAACTCCTTTGTTAGCGATCCCTCTGAATCAAGACGATTATACATCCATCTTCTAATTTCGTATATTGACATTTTTTGTTGGTCAGAAAGAAGTAAATGTTTTTGAATATGAAATTTTTATTATGAAGTTGGCCACTATATATAGATTTTTATTTTCATTACCATCGAATTACCTACGATTTTACATCGATTTTACAACGAATCTAAAAATGTTTACATCGACTTTACAACGACATTAAACATGTCTACCTAACCGAACACCGTGAACTTAAAACGTGCTCACCTAACTGATTAATCGTTGGGAAATCGATGTAAAGTTCAACTTATAATAATCATTGCTAATTCGTGGGTAATTTTACGATGATATTACAACGTTTTATATAAACCTCGGTAAATCGTCGCTAAGTTACAACGATTTTACGACGATTTTGATAATCGTCGTAATGTCGTCGGTAATCGTTGACAACGAAAATTTCCGTCCCAATTTTGCGACGATTTTACGACGTCTTTAAGAATCGTCGTAAAGTCGTCGTAAAAACGATTGCAATTTGCAACGAAATAAAATCGTCGCAAAAAATCGTTGCAAAATGCCTGTTTTCTTGTAGTGAAAGCAGCCGATGTTGTTGTTGAAGGAGAAACAAATGAGGTCGTAGCTGAGAAGGGACCCTTCAAAAGGTACAAGGGTGCTTCTGTCAAGAATGCAACTCCATCTACGAAGAGTACAAAGAGGAAGCAAAAACGAGTATCATCAAAGTTCAAGAAGGACCCTTATATAGAGGGAAGAAAGACAAGAAGAAACAAAAGACTTATGATGTTTTTGTATAATTTTAGGAAAACGGATAAACGACGTCATTTTAATGAATGGCTAAAAGTTGTCTTCTTCGTCGATTGCAAACACAAAAATTAGGGAAAAACATAGAGCTATGGTTTATGTGGTGTTCGAAATCAGTACAAAATGGCTACAACATCAAATTCAAACGCTTCCTCAGCGATTTCATATAGGTTTAGGGTTGTGAATTAAGTTTTGAAATATTTGGATAATGATTTCGTGTTGTTTAGTTGGTTTGACATGTTCAAATCAGAAAATTGAATTTTGTAGCCCATGCTGCCTTATGCTCAGCAGTAGACTTGATGTCGAAATTCATCAACTTTGTAGCCCATGCTGCCTTATGCTCGATTTCCACTGGAAGATGGCATGCTTTTCCATACAGCAAGTGAAACGGTGTAGTCCCAAGTGGTGTCTTGAAAGCAGTCTTGTAAGCCCAAAGTGCGTCATCCAGCTTCACAGACCAATCCTTCCTGGTAACACTCAATGGCCGATCAACATCTAAAGGTGCATTTGTCATGGTAGCAGAAGTTGTATAATTTCGACCCTCTGGATATTTATTTCCAGGCTCAACGGAGGCTATTGAAGGAATTTGAGATCCATCAGAAAGAGAAGTGACAGCTCTCTGATTTTGACCTGGGGGACGACCTGTAAAAAAAATGATGTTGTTGAGATTCTTGTGAACACTATCTTCTGATGCATGTATGTGAAAACTATTAAGCAATGTGTGAGTTATATACCTAAAGTAGTAGAGCTTGGTACGTTAACTAACTGTTTTAGAACTCCTGAACCCTGGTTATTTCTCACATCTGTAATAGATGGCTTGTTCTTTACAGCATCTGTATTGCTTCCCAAGGAATCCTCCGATGTATTTAAGGGCTGAACATGTGATCCAGAACCAAAACCAAGCGGTGCATCTAGATCAGCTGCTACGTCTGGTTTGTTTTTAATGCACTGCAGACTACTCTCTTGTAGGGAGACAACAAGAGAGGGCTGCACACCAGTAGAATCAGAATGCACAGAAGGCTCTGCCTCAAGATTTGAAGTACTTCCTTCAATAAGTGTAGGGACTTTCGCTTTAATCTCAGCCGAAGAGACAGGAACAATTACTAATTTTGACGCTACATGATCACCAGAAATAGATGCAAGGGCATTAGTTCTTAGTACCTAGAGAACTTTCAGTACCATGCAACATATTTTCCACTCTCCTTCCCCTTCCTGCACCATGTCCCTTGCCTCTTCCCCTGCCCCGACCCCTCGTTGGCATTGGAGCAAAATTGGAGGCTGAATGTGGTTGAAAACCAAGAGGAACATATAAATTTGGCGAAGTAAGAGGACGAGCCGAACTAGATGTTTCATCCTTTCCTCTAGGGATAACAACATCAGAACCAATAACTGTCAATGATCTAGCCTCCCATGTTGCATGTGTCCTGCCTGAAACTGATACAGATAAATGATTCAACGTTTTATCGGCTCTTTTTGGCCTACCACGGCCCCGTTTTACAGGTTATGTTACTTCTTTCAGACCAATCCTTCCTGGTAACAGGATCTGCATGTTGGAAACCTCAACTTGCCCACTAGTCTGAGGGGGGGAGGGGAAACGGCCAATTCCTACCTGGACTATTCCAAATGGTGCAGATTTGTACCTGACAAATTCAAGTGTCCAATTTCATACATAGACTTTGTAAAATTTGAATATTCATACCTGGACTATTTGTTTTTTGGCGAAAACTAACATTAACCAACACTCCGTTAGTCAAACCCGTAACACCGTTGACGGTGAGAACTCCCATGCCACGTAAGATGCCCGTTGTCACTGATTGACAAAACGCCAATTTTTATTTTTGAAAAATATGCTCAAAACGTCGTCGTTTTGTTTTAGAGCATAGGAACGATGTTCGTGAAAAGGAATCTGATTAGAGGGATCTCCGCCGGGAAGAACTCTTCGCCGCCACCGCCTGTGAATGGTAAAACTGAAGCGATTGTTTCTCGTTTTGATCTTTCTCGCTTTCTCTTCTAACTCCCGTTTTCCTCTGATTTTTTTATTTTTTTTTACAGTTGTAGTCGCGCACATTATTAGAGTCGGATCTTACTACGAAATCGATTCATCGATTCTCCCTCAGAGATCGCCGGAGCAAGTTAAATCGATCAGAGTCATCATGGTATCAACGGATCCTCTGTTTCTTTTTCCGTCACGGATCTCGTTCTATTCGTCTGAGTTTTCTCTGGGTTTTAGAATGATATATTTTTTTTTGTCGCTCTGGGTTTCGTTGGGGGTTTTTTTTTTGCAGGTGAGCAAAATCACGGCGAGCGACGTCTCTCTCCGATACCCGAGCATGTACTCACTCAGACCGCATTTCGATTCCGGCGGTAGCAACATGACTAAACCGGATGGTGGTAGTCTTCTTCCCGTTTAGGAAGAGAGCCATGTGATGGCGGTGGAGCTTGCCAGAGATTTTCTTTACAGTAGAATCGCACCTCACAAAGTTTCTGTGAATAGAAATTCGTGGAGTTTCTGGGTCTCTGCTGCTTTTCGCAGGAAATTTATTGACAGATGGTCTGTTGAGAGGTAAAGAGCATATTTTAACGATCTCTGAAATTGGATTTGCACTTGATTCATCTGATTTTTATGGTTCAATTTTGGAAATTGAAGGTACAAACTAGTGTTGAAATCACTATGTGTGTTCTCTGGTTTAGGTTTGCCGTGGAACTGCCGTGATGCTCATCTCACCAACTGATGGCACTGAAGAAATTGCTAACCCTTTCGTTCAACCAGAAGCTGTCTAAGGAGTTTTGTTCCAAAAGATTCTCTCTTTATTAGTTGAAATTAGTTGCTTCGTCAAATTCGAGTTTGATTTTTTTTTGTTTTCAATACTTACACCACATACCAGTATCAAATCGTATTTGGATTTATAGCGTGATTTGAGCTTTTTCGGAGTTTATCGTGGACAAGATGAAGTCGGTTGCGACAAAGCTCAAACTCCTTAGACCAGTCTTCATGTTACGGTATTGTTACAGCTCTGCCGATCAAACTCTTCTTCTTAATGGAATTCACAAGATTCTGTTACCAGAGAAACCTTCCCGGAGCTCTGAGAGCAATGGATTCGTTGCAAAGTCATGCTCTTTGGGCAGAGTGAGCGACTTACTCTGAGCTCATCAAGTGTTGTTTGTCTCATAATGTTGTTCATGAAGGGAATCTCGTTTGTCGTCACTTATACTTCAACGGGCATTAACCGATGATCTTTTTCTCTTCTTGTTATAGATTCATTTTTTTCTGCAATTTTGGTCTACAATAAGAACCTTAGTATGCTGAGAAGAACATGTTAAAAGTGATGAAGGAGAAAAATGCCGATTTTGATCAACATAATCTGGTGAATTGAATAACGAATGAGACCCTCGTTTCGAATCAAAGTAAATCAAAGTAAATGAGACCCTCGTTTCGAATTTTGATCATCATCGTGATTAGGTTAAATTGAATAACGAACATCTTGACAACAAAATTGAGAAACACAGGAACGATCAAAAGTTCATCTCCTCTATTATAATTCGATTACATGTTTACAAAGTCCTAAGCGATTCGAGAAACAGAGAGACACGGGGGAAAAATCTCAACCGTCACTCTTCGATTAGATCAAAAAGAGGAGAAATTAAAATCCAAAATCAAAATCTCTAAAAAGTCTTCAACAGATCAGAAATCGACGAGACGAGAAGAGAAGTCTGGAATCGGCGACGGCCGATTAGTACTCGACGGAGAAGGACAAGGCAAGGAGGAACCACTGATCCGTACGACGTGGCTGTCGCCTTGCCGTCTCGTAAGAATCCTGGCGGTGAGTTTAGCGAGAGTAATGGAAATTTGATGGAAACCCTAGCCTTCTGTGTTCTTCCCCAACTCGTCGACGAAGAAGAAGACTTTAATGTAAGTTTTTTTTTTTAATCTTTGCTTCTCTCCCATACGACGACGTAGTTTAGGTTTTATTTTTTTATGTCAGGCCCAATTGTTTAAGCCCATTTTTTCACAACTTTTAAAAACCAAAACGACTTCGTTTTATCTTCCCGTGCCAACGGGGCAGCTTACGTGGCACGAGAGTTCTCACCGTTAACGGTGTTATGGGGTTGACTAACGAAAAGTTGGTCAATATTTGTTTTCGCCAAAAAAAAATAGTCGAGGTATGAATATTCAAATTTTTAAAAGTTTGGGTATGAAATTGGACACTTAAATTTGTCGGGTACAAATCCGCACCATTTGGAATAGTTTGGGTAGGGATCGACCATTTTCCCAGTCTGAGGGTGATAAGGAGTAGCAACACGATGGTTCACACCATACTTCTTCAGCAACCTCTCAAAAATCTTGTTGATAAAGTGAGAGCCACCATCACTTATCACAATTCGAGGTACTCCAAATCGATGGAAAATGATGGTCTAAAACAACTTAAAGACCACCGAAGAATCATTGGTTCTGTTAGCAATGGCTTCAACCCACTTAGACACATAATCCACAGCAACCAAGATGTATTTGGTCCCATATGACGAAGGAAAGGGACCCATAAAATCAATGCCCCAACAATCAAATATCTCAACCTCAATGATGAAATTCTGTGGCATCTCATGTCTCTTACTGATCTTCCCTCTCCTTTGACAGGCATCGCATTGCGAAATGAATGTATGAGCATCCTTAAACATAGTATGCCACCAGAAGCCTGCTTGAAGAACCCTGGACACTGTCTTGAAAGTGGCAAAATGTCCAGCATAGTCGGATCCATGGCAATGAAATAAAACATTAGGTACCTCTGATTCAACAATGCATCTCCTGTAAATACTATCAGAACAATGCTTGTACAGGTAAGGTTCATCCCAAAAGAATCGCCTTATGTCATGCATGAACTTCTTCTTGTTATATTTCTTGAGGTGCTTTGGCTCTGCATCTGCAGCGAGGTAGTTGGCAATATCAGCATACCATGGTTGATCAAAATCGGTTGCAGCGACTAGATACTCCTCTGAAACACCAAGGTGTTCAACAGTCAAAACCGATTCGGAAATCGCCGGGTATCGAACACAATAGGAGTGTCAATCAATACCGAGACCTGCAATTAGTGGGAATTGCTAAGTTTCTGCGAAACCCATCTGAAACTCAGTTTCAATGAAGTAAATGGATTCCTCTGGTAGTTGATCATCAATAGGGACGTCTGCATCGATCTAAATCCTCGAGAGATGGTCAGCGACCCCGTTCTCTATTCCTTTCTTGTCCTTAAACTCAATGTCAAAACCTTGTAGCAAGAGAACCCATCGACAAAGGCGAGGCTTGAGGTCCTTATTTTGCATCACATATTTGAGAGCAGCATGATCAGTATGAACAATCACTTTGCTCCGAATAAGGTAGGATCGAAATTTCTCAAAGGAGAAAACAACTGCAAGTAGTTCTTTCTATGTGGTGCTGTAATTCCTCTGAGCATCATCCAATGTCCTGCTGGCATAGTAGATAACGTGCAGCTTCTTATCCTTTCTCTGACCCAAGACTGATCCAACAGCAAAATCGCTAGCGTCGCACATGACCTCAAAAGGTAAAGTCCAATCACGAGGTTGCACAATAGGAGCACTCACCAAAGCCTTTTTAATCTCCTCATAGGCTGCAAGACATTCTGGTGTGAAGTCGAATTTGATATCCTTGCATAATAGAGCAGTGAGTGGGCGTGCTAGCTTGGAGAAATCCTTGATGAATCTCCTGTAAAACCCAGCATTACCAAGGAAGCTTCGAATATCCTTCAAAGAATTTGGTGGTTGGAGGCTTGTCATGACTTGAATCTTGGCTTTGTCAACTTCGGAAACCTTGTGCCCAAGCACGATGCCATTCTGAACCATAAAGTGACATTTTTCACAATTAAGGACCAAGTGTTTCTCTTCACACCTCTGTAGCACCTTGCACAAATTAGCCAAACAGTCCTTGAACGAAGATCCATACACTGAAAAATCATCCATGAACACCTCCATAAAATCATCAATCATGTTTGTGAAGATAGACATCATGCATCTCTGAAAAGTAGCTGGAGCGTTACACATTCCAAATGGCATTCTCCTGTATGCGAATGTGCCATATGGACATGTAAAAGTCGTCTTCCCTTGGTCATCGGGATGTATCGGAATCTGGAAGAAATCTGAATACCCATCGAGAAAACAGTAGTAGGCATGACTAGCCAACCTCTCCAACATTTGGTCAATGAATGGCAATGGGAAATGATCATTCCGTGTAGCTGCATTCAACTACCTGTAGTCAATGCACATTCGATGCCCAGTGATAGTCCTAGTAGGAACCATCTCATCGTTCTCATTTTTCACCACATTTATCCCTCCTTTCTTAGGGACAACGTGCACTGGGCTGACCCAAGAGCTATCCGAAATAGCATAGATGACCCCAACTTTCAAAAGCTTCATCACCTCCTTTTTGACCACTTCCTTCAGATTCGGATTCAGCCTCCTCTGATGCTCAATTGAAGCCTTTGACTCGTCCTCAAGATGAATCCTATGCATGCACAGGTCCGGTGATATACCTGAAATATCATCAAGAGAATAGCCAAGAGTTTTGCGATACTTGCGCAGCTTGCGCAGCTTGCGCAGCTTGTTCAGTAGTATGACAATCTCTGTGTTGTTCAAAGAAGCATTAACAATTATTGCGTATGTGAAATTAGGACCAATAAAACTATACCTCATGTTTGCTGGAAGTGGCTTGAGTTCCACCTTAGGAGCATTTTCCTCGCTCCAATCTCCAAGCCCAGCAGCTTGCTTAGAACTTTCGGCCAACTCTCCTTCTAGTCGTAGGGTATCGACCGATACTAGGGGAGTATCGATCGATACCGGCGATGCTGAATCGAGCATGTTCGAGTATCCAGTAGTATCATCACACGAATGGACCTCTGAAGTGGCTGAACATACCAATGCTCTCTCCAGTGGATCCTCATGATGCATCTCCAAGAAATACTCTTCAGCTATGTCACTGAAAGAGTCGACAAAGAAAGTCTGCCCATCGATGGTTGATCTCTTCATCATCTTATCCATATTCAAAGTCATGACCAAATCACCGATGTTGAGAGAGATCTTCCCATTCCTGCAATCAATCAAAGCACCAGCTGTTGCAAGGAATGATCTGCCTAGGATAAGAGGATCCTTAGGCTCAGTATCATACTCCAGGACGATGAAATCAGTTGGGATCAAGCAATTCCCAATCTTAATCGGGACATCTTCGAGTAACCCCTCTGGAAGTATAACTGAACGATCAGCAAGTATCAGGGAGATCCTTGTGGTTTTGAAGTCTGTCATCCCCATCCTTTTGGCAACTGAATATGGCATGAGGTTGACACTTGAGCCAAGGTCACAAACAGAACGCTCAAATCTGTCTGTGAATATCGTACAATCAAACACAAAGCTCCCTGGATCTGGTAGCTTCTTTGGGATCCTGTTGGTCAAGATTGCACTGCAGTCGTGAGTAATCATCAAGCATCCTTCTTCAAGGTTCACGTTGCTGGACACCATCCTCTTGACATTTATCATGAAGATTGGAGAAGTCTTGATAGCATCGATGAAAGGAAGTTCAACAATAAACTTATCCATAATTGCCTTGCATCTAGAGTCCTCTACCTCCTTCTTAGTCTTCCCAGAAGCCCTGGGATAAGGTATCATCGGTGTGTAAACTTTATTTGCAACTACATTAGGTACTTCCTTCGAAACCTTAGGAGTTGATTCGACTGCAGGATCAGTATCGACCGATACCGGAGTGGTATCGATCGATACACGGAGTTTTGATTTGTCTCGTGAAAGTATCGTGATAGGTGTCGATCGATGCGGGCTAGTGTCGATCGATACTGGAGCGACTTCAGTATCCTCATCGTCAAGATCGATGAAAATATCTGCAGTTTGGCCAATTTTAACTCCTGGATTGACCTCTTTTCCACTCCTCAAGGTGATTGCATTGATGTGAGCCCTTGGGTTCTCTCCTTTCCCTAGAAGAAAACCTTCTTGCCTTTTCACAACCTTTAATTTCTAAGCTACCTGAAGTTCCAGCTTCTTCTGCTGAATATTAATAGCATCGATCATTCCACTCAGATCATTGTACAGGACATCAATCTTCCCATTGAAATCCACAATGAGCTTCTTCTGTCATTGAATAAGCTGTTCAAACATAGACTCGATCTTGCTATCTGGGAGCTTAGCAGGTATAGGCTGATAAGATGAATTTCCATAGTTCCTGGTATAACCACTGTTCTGAGATGATTTCTGGCCAAACTGATTCGAACCTCCTTGCTGAAAGTTGTTGTTGAAGTTTCGGTTGTTGTTGAATTGATTCCTCTGACCTTGAAAACCTCAACATCTTCAGCAAAATGAACGACCTTCATTGTCTTGCCCATCAGAAGACTGTGCATAGAATCTAACTTGGCTTGAACCTCAGCAATATGTGAACCTTCCATGCCACCAGCTTGCCTCTTGCGCTCAAAATCTGCATTCTTAGTGCTATTGCTAGACGCCAAGTTCTCAATCTGCACGATCGCCTCGTCTGGATACCTGGTGTTGAAGTTTCCATTACTCGCAGCGTCCAAACCTGTCTGGTACCTCCAATCGATCCCTCTGTAGAAAGTACCCAGCAACTGAACCTGAGTGGACCCATGGTGCAGACAATCTCTCTGATATGACTTGAAACGAATCCAAGAAGCCTTGAGTGCCTCAGTTGGTCCTTGAAAAAACTGAGAAATATTGTTCCTGAGATCCTCGGATCGTTCATCATCATAGAAATTATTCAGGAATGCATTCTTCGTCTCATTCCAGGTTAGTTAGCGAACCAGGAGATAACTGTTTCAGCCAATAAGCTGCATCCCCACTAAGAGAGTATGGGAAAAGCTTGCAGAAAATGAACTCGTTGGGCACTCCATTGTACTTCATACCAGTGACCAAATCCTCGAATTTCTCGATATGATCCATGGGATGTTCGTGAGATAGACCATGGAAAAGGTGCTGACTCACAAGAGCGTAGTACGCAGGTTTCAGCTCAAAGTCATTCCTCTGAAAAGTTGGAATGCGAATCGCAACTCGATTGGCATAGAACTGATCAGGTCTGTTGTGCTCACCAAGCGTCCTCCCACGATTAACCAAAACTCTCCCTGCATTAGCAGCATTCACAGCGAAAATTTCCTCGACAACAACAGGAGGTGGGATGATGTTCCCCTGGCCATCCAATCGTTGTCCTCTCTCATTGCACAATTGACCCTCTTGGTCTCTGTAAGTACCAGCTTCATCTTGAACCAAAACCACTGGATTGTTGTTCATCTCTGCTGGCTTCTTTGCTTTTCTGTTTGTGCGTTCCACAAGTGCTAGCTGCTCCCATGACAGTTCAACTAGCTGAGTGCTCTTGCTCCTTCTAGTTTCACGAATAGGCATACACTTGAAAACAAAAGTGAAGAACGTAAGTAACACGGTAATACGAATGAGTATCTACCGACACTGGGTGGTGTCGATCGATATCAACAAAAAGAAAACGACAAGTATCGACCGACACTGGCTAGTATCGATCGATACCGACGAACTTAGTCGAAATTCTCAAACTAAAATCTAATGGCGAATTGAGTCCCCGACAACGGCGCCAAAATTGATAAGCTCAAATTAATACCCTAAAAGTACTAAAACTTTGTCGATTGTAATAATTAGGGATCGAATCCACAGAGACTCAAGGAAACACACAATAGATTATATATAGGAGAATCAAGCTAAGAGATCAATGTAATTGAAAGCGATACGTAAATTAAACTGGTTGTAAGTTCGATTAGGAGAAAGATAGGTTCAGGGTATTTCTCAGGAAATTAATGAATGCAGACAAACTAATTAATCAGGGTTCAGGTTGCGCACGGTTCTTGAACTCAATTCACTAAGGTATAGCTAACCAACTCTCGTTGCGAAAACTATCTAAGTCTAAATCCTAGAATTCCAAATCTCTTTGCGAATCATAAAGTCAAAACCAGCTTTTAATTCAAGTTCGATTTGTTCACAAAACAACTAAACCAAATCTCTTTGCGAATAGTTATTTTCCTCACCCTAAGTTCTATCAGGTAATTAATCGCACTCTCGTGCCTAATCAATTATCCTAAGATCTAAGTTCTAGGTGATCAATATAGAATTAGCTTTGGAAACAACCTATGGCGAATAACTAATTCATATTATGAACCCTAAACAACTAATCAATCTAGCATTCAAAGAAATCTCGTATGAGAACCCTAAACCAAACATGAGATCTACTCAGACATGGAAATTAAAGCAATAAACATGACTGAATAAATACTCAAATAAATAATAAGAAAGAGTAACAAGAGGGTTCGAAATCTTCTCTCGGACGAACAGAGTTTCAGACTTGTCTCCCTTCAAAAGCTCTCTCACAAAACCAAAGTAAAATAAAGCATAGCCATCAAAGTGGCTGTGAAATACTAATAAATAATCTAAGTCACGTTTTGGGGCTTCTTGTAAATAATAAAGTCTTGAACTCTTCATTAAAGTCGCGGCTCGTGTCTGCTGCAATGAGTATCGACTGATACTAGTCAGTATCGATCGACACCGAGGATTCAAATCGGGTACTCAGCTACACGAACTTCTGCTTTGCTCCAAAATGCTCCAAAAAGCTCAAATATATCCAATTATGCTCCAAACATGCTAAAACCTGTAAAAGACTCTAAAACACTACATAAGATATATATCATTCGCCAAACTCACGGTCTCGCCTCTCCTGGTCGACTCGGGCAATATCATGTAGAATGAGAGAAGTGAAGTCAAATTCGTCAGCGAGAGCATCTCTGCCGGTGAAAGTGACAGTCGCGGTGTAGAAATCTCCGCCGGGAAGAGATTCATGTGAAGAGGTGTACGGTGCTCGAGAAGGAATTCGAAGCGTTCCGAGAAAGACTTGGCTTTGATATTGGTCTTTGTTAAGAAACGAATAATTATCCATCACCGCCTCCTAAGTTTTACCACATACTCTCCTATTATTTTATGTATTACTCTACTATAAATATCTTATGGACATTGTGAATGCATATTTATAGGGATCACTTGATAGTGATATATCCATGAAAATCCCATAAGGATCATATATGCCTGAAGCATCTGGGAAAATTTGTTCGGTCAAGTTACAGAGATCACTACTCAAAAGAAGACTGATGATGCAAGAACTCATATGAAAGAAGAATTTGAAATGAAAGATATCGGAAATGCAAAATTTTGTCTTGGGATATACATAGAGTATTTCCATGATGGAATATTCATGCATCAATCAAATTATACCAAAAAGGTGAACAAGCGTTTTAAAATAGATAAAGGGAATCCTTTGAGTACTGCAATGGTTAATAGATCACTCGATCATGAAAAATATCTATTTTGACCTTGCGAAGATAACAAAAAATTATTAGGTCCTGAAGTACCTTATGTGAGCCTCGGTACGGATTACGTGTTGTTTTACTGCAAAATAAGGAAGAAAGTCGGAATAGTTATTTCGTGAAAAGAGCATGACCAACTCGAACATTATGGACCGAAAGTCCAATGATCCGAGAAAATATATGACGATCATACGAGATTGTTCACTAAAGCTCTACTTATAAAAATTCACAAAAGATGAGATATATTGTTGGAATGCATCTCCTGAAGAGGATGCTTACAGAGGGAGAAATGTGATGATGTGCGTGACTGCACTCTTTTTCCTTTGCTATGGTTTTTGTTCCACTAGATTTTTCCATAACAAAGTTTTTAACGAGGCAACAAAGAACTCGCAAAAAGTTAGACATCTGAAAGGAAATTCTATAATCCCAATGAAGAGAGATTATTACATTGACGAGATCAAGAGAAGCAAAGAAAATGATTGAGACGAATCATCTTCAAGATCCATGAAAACAACAAGACTCATCTTTCTCGGGGGAGATTGCGTTACTGTACTCTTTTTCCCCTTGTTATGGTTTTTTATCCCATCGGATTTTTCCATAATAAGATTTTTTAACGAGACAGTACATAATTCGTCAATGGGATAATAGATAATTAAGATGGAGTGTTAAAAACGGATAATTATCCATCACCGCCTCCTAAGTTTTACCGACATACTCTCCTATTATTTTATGTATTTTACTCTACTATAAATATGTGTATCACGCATTTGTAATAATATATGCGTGAAGTGAAAAAGTAAGGAGAGAGCATTTACAATCTTCTATCTTTCTCGTTCTCTCTCTCTTATCTCTCTTATATAACTATGTATAGATATATACAAACATATACATATCTCACCAAATATGTTACAATTTATAACACGTTATCAGCACGATCGTCTCTCGATCCGTTTTAATACCAAAAATGTCATGCTTTCCTCGAACCGATTGTTATAATAGGCTATGCCTTCACGATCATGATTATATGATAGACTATGTTTCCTCAGATCATATGGCAGGCTATGCCTCCTCAAATATATGGTTGGCTTATGATCATATGATAGATGTCTCTTCAGATCACTGCCTCCATAAAATAAATGTCCCGAAGACATTTAAGAAAAGTTCATGAAGAACTAAATGAAAATAGGTCCAAAAGACATACTTGAAAAAATGTCTCAAAGACATTTATGAAAGGTTCCAGATAATGTTCAAAATTGTGCTAGACGCTAGTCGGGCTGTCGGGTTGGGCCTACCGCCTAGCCGAAAAATTGGAAATTAATCGAGGATTAGTTTTTAACTAATTTTTAATTACTAATATATATATATATATATATATATATATATATCTATAAATGTATGCGTAAAAAACACAATGATACATCTGGCATAGTAGTTTGTTCTTCCAACTCATGCTGAGAATGCGGGTTCGACCCGGCCGTAATGCACTTTTTAATTTATCTGATTTTTGACTTTTATGAACGTAAAATGACACAAATATCTGATATGCTCAAATTAATACCCTATTAAGATACTAAAGCAGTAGTTATAGTATAGCTAGGGTCGAACCACAAAGACTCACAGAGATGCACAATAGATTGTATAGTATCGAATTAATCTAAGCCAATAGATGTAATTGAAAGCAGTGCAGAAATTAAAAGAGTTGTAATTCAATTGGAGAAAGATAGGCTCAGGGTATTTCTCAAGCAATCAATGAATGCAGATAAAATAACTAGCAGGATTCAGATTTAGCGCAGTTCTTGAACTCAAATCACTAAGGTATAATTAACCAACTGTCGTTGCGAGATTTATCTAAACCTAAATCCTAGGAATTCCAAATCTCTTTGCGAATCCTAAAGTCTAAATCAGCTTTAATATCAGGTTTGATATGTTCACAAATCAATTAAACCAAATCTCTATGCGAATAATCAATTTGATCACATAAGGTTCTATCAGGTAATTAATCGCACTGTCGTGCCTAATCAATTATCCTAAGATCTAAGTTCCAGATTCGTCAACCTAGAATTAGCTTTGAGAACAACCTAAGCGAAGAACTAATTCAGATGGTGAATCCTATAAACTAATCAACCTAGCATTCAGAGAAAACCCTTATGAGAACCCTGAACCTAAAGTGGATCTACTCAGACATGGAGAATGAAACAATCAACATGTTTGAATAAATCATCAAATAAAAAAGAAAGAGTAACAAGAGGGTTCCAAATCCGATCTTGGACGAAGGGAGTTTCAGATTTGTCTTCCTCACAAACCAAAGTAAAATAAATCTTAACCAACAAAGTGGCTGTAAAATCTCTATAAATAACCTAAATACGAATTGGGGTCTTCTTGTAAATATCAAAGTCTACTAGACCAAGTTGCAATTCTTCAACTTTTCATTAAAGTCACGAGTCGTGTCTGCCTCGATGAGTGTCGATCGATACCAGGGGGTAACGATCGATGCTCGACGTGAAATCGGGTACTCAGCAACACGATCTTCAGCTTTGCTCCAAAATGCTCCAGAAAGCTCCAATATCTCCAATTGTGCTCCAAACGTGCTAAGACCTGTAAAAGACTCTAAAACACTACGAAATAGCATAAAGACTCTATAAAACGGACTTATATCATGGCCTAAAAGGGGTAAAAACCATGATATATCAACTCCCACAGACTTAGCCTTTACTTGCCCTCAAGCAGAACAGAAAACTAAACCAGATAAAGAGGTTTGAAAACGTGGAGACTCACCTGTTCAGGAACCATCGCAGAGATCCTTTTCCCAAGCACCCAAATGTTACCTAACCAGCTTTTGATCTAACCACCATGTACTTCTCCGTAGACATTCGCAACTTTTCCAGACTCCACACAAAATCCCACAGCATTGTTCAAATACAACCCTCATCGCCAGTTTCATCGCTGCAGCTTATGTTCAAGAACCTTCTAGATTCTTTACCAGACAATATCATGACAAGGAACCACCCATTTTCACACTTTTTGTATCACTTTTCTCCCCCAAACTTATTTCTTATTATGTTCTCTTTTTTTTAGATCTGCATATACACATCAAGGTCCGAAACGCGAGTATTGATGGTGTTTGCCACTGAATCCCCGATTCTTCCCTCTCTATGTATCAAAGGTTTAGGCGAATAGTGGTATCACGGGAAATTTTCCTAACCTCGCTTTTAACCTTTGTGTGATCATTCCCTCTTAAGTAGAATAATGGGATCGCTGGAAATTTTCCTAGCCCTCTACTCAGAAGAAAATCATCTCATCTTTTATGCTCTTATTTATCAACTTATAATAGGGGAGAGAGATAATATTACTCTAAACACATGGGTTCCTTTATCAGATATGAATGATGAATCAAGCTCTAAAAACACTAACCACATTGATGAAGTGCAAAAATTTGGCTCAGGTTTCAGAAGAACTCTGCTGGAGACATGGATGTTTTCTGGTCAACTGGTCAGTCGGATTTTTCATTAGTCGATCTAGAGCTGATCCTGCAACACTGGTCAGTCAAAAATAAAATCAAAACAACAATTCAAGCACATGATCATCATCTCCAACAAGTTTTGACTCAATAAATCGATTTTGACTCGATAAAACAACTGACTCTAAGAAAAACAAAAACAATGTCAGCAGACACCTCCCCCAGACTTGAACAACACTGTCCCCAGTGTTATCTAGCATAGAGTCAGTGAAAGAAAATAAAAGAACAGAATAAAATTGGGAAAAACAAGAAGTTACCTTGTTGGAACATCGAGTATCGATCGACACACAGCCTGGTATCGATCGATACCAGGCTTAAATCGATATGATGAACCGTCTATTCGTGATTGGTGTCGACCGATACCAACAGGGTATCGATCGACACTAAGGCGATTTTGAGTTATGCTCCTTGTTTATCCTGACACAAAACGAAAAATAAAAGAAAGATACTTATATATATAGACTCACCAGTGGGTTGCCTCCCACCAAGCGCTCGTTTAACGTCAGTAGCTTGAATGTACTGCCGTTCAGGCAGGATAAGAATGAGAGCTTGCACCAAAACAGGCTCCACAACTTGACATTACTAGCTTCAGAGTTCTGCTCAGCATGCCATCCACAAACTCTTTTCCTTTTTCCTTCAGCTCCGAAGTGAGGAGGACCCTAGCCTTAGAGAATGGCTTCGAAGCTCCTTTGCACTTCACCTTGTACTCAATCGAGTCTCCATCGTATTTCTGAGGTATCAAAGTGACATGGGGATTCTCGACTCTTTTGCTCTTCACCTTCTTCTTTGTTGCCTTAGCCTTCTTGACAACTTCCTTGGGGATGCTGGGCGGTTCAATCGAGACGTCTGTGCCAGTATGCACGTCAGGAGGCTCTTCCAAAAGATCAACTGCTAATGTCTCTCATGTGACAACCTCAATGCAAGAGACACGTGTGGGAGCACCTCTAGGGGGAATGACATCATAATAGACCCCTCCGTCAATGTAAGAGAAAGAGATTATCTTATTAGGCGTGTCTATGATTGCGCCAGCAGTAGCCATGAACGGTCGTCCCAGGAGTAAATGCATACGAGATATTGCACTCATCTCTACAACCTAAAAATCAGTAGGCACCAGACAATCTCCTACTTTGACAAGAAAACCGTGGACAGTACCGTATGGAAGCGAGGTAGAATCATTTGCGAATGTGATAGATGTCTTTGAAGATCGAATATCAGCGCCCAACCGTTCTGCAATTGCCCTTGAGATGACATTGACACTAGCTCATGAGTCAACGAGAGACTCTTTGAATTCAACTCCAGAGATGGAGCATGGAACTGCGAATCTTCATGGGTCTTCCCTTTGGGTCAGCTGTCTTAGTGGAGGTGGTGCACCTCTAGCCTTAATGAAGAGTGCCTTAATCTCTTTCTCAGTTTCTCTGCAATCTTTGAAGTGACTTAGCAGAGGACGGGACTCTAGAGCTTCTTCAAAAGACGATTCCTGGGAGATCCATCGTACCATCTTCTCAAAACCACACAGCTACTTTGGAGAAATGGGATCTCTGAGGTGTCGAGGAATAGGATTTCGCTTCTTGGGCTTGCAAACTCTTTCTTCGATCAACTCTGGTGTTTTCACAGTTTATGGCTCGATCTGCGATGGGTATCGATCGACACCAGGCAGGGTATCGATCGATGCTAGAGCTGTTGAATCGTCCTTGGCAGATATATCATCACCAATAGGAAGCTCCACAATCAGCTTATCCAGCGTAGCCTGGCATCTGGCGTCCTCTACCTCCTTCCTAGTCTTCCCAGCAGCTCTGGGATAAGGTATCCTCGGTATATAGACTCGTTCTTGAACTTCTTTAGGCACCACAGTCGAAGTCTCAAGTGTTTCCTAAAAAATCGCCTCAGTATCGACCGATACCAATGGGGTATCGATCGATACACGGGTTTTGGAAGCGTCCCGTTTCAGAATTGTAACCGGAATCGATCGACACTTGGGGGTATCGATCGATGCTCTGGCGATTTTAGGATCCTCATCGTAATTTTTTGCACTTGAGGAGATTGCATTGACGTGTGCATTGTGTGAATGAACCGTCTTTCCCTTGGCATTTGCTGCAGTCTGAGCTACTTGCGCTTACAGCATCCTGTGACTGGTATTGAGAGCCTCGATCCTTCCACTCAAATCGGTGTACACAGCATCCAGTTTCCCATTGAAGGTTACTGTCATCTTCTCCTGCCCTTGAACCATCTGTTCAAGCAGACCCTCAATTTTACTCTCAGGAGCTTTGGGTGGTGGGGATTGGTACCCTACTTGCTGAGCATAGTTGGTGAAGTTTCGATTGGTGTTGTACCCAAATCGCTGACCCTGAAAACCAGAACCACCAATGTAGTTAACATCTTCCACTTCATTCTCATCAGCATAGTGGACCACTCTTTGATTTTTCCCGATCAGGAAATCCAGCTTGGCTTGAACTTCAGCAATCTGCGAAGCGTCGATTCCTCCAGCCTGATTCTTCCGCTCGAAATCAGCATTCTTGGTGCTATTGCTAGACGCCAAGTTCTCAATCAGTACAAACACATTGTCTGGATACCTGGTGTTGAAGTTCCCATTACTCGCAGTATCCAAAGTCATATGGTACCTCCAATCGATCCCTCTGTAGAAGATACCTAGCAGCTGAACCCTAGTGAACCCATGGTGCGGACAGTCTCTCTGATAGGACTTGAAACGAATCCAAGCAGCTTTGAGTGCCTCTGTCGGACCTTGAGAAAACTGAGAGATCTTGTTCCTCAGATCTTCATATCGTGCATCATCGTAGAAATTGATCAGGAAAGCTTTCTTAGTCTCCTCCCAGGTAGTCAGTGATCCAGGAGGTAGCTGCCTCAACCAGTAAGTCGCATCTCCACCTAGAGAGTAGGGAAAGAGCTTGCAGAAAAGATAGTCGTAGGACACTCCGTTACTCTTGATGCTAGTAACCAAGTCCTCGAACTTCTCGATATGATCCATAGGATGCTCATTGGGAAGACCATGAAAGAGATGCTGTCCCACAAGATTGTAGTATGCATGTTTCAGCTCAAAGTCATTCCTCTCAAACGCAGGAGGACGAATTGCTGATCGATTGGCGTAAAACTGATCAGGCCTGTTGTACTCACCAATCGTTTGACCACGATTAACCACAGCATTCCTAGAGTTGGCTTGCGCAGCTGGCGCGACAATCTGACCAACAACAGCTGGAGGGGCAATGACGTTTCCAGTCTCATCAAGTCGTTGCCCTCTCTCATTACACACTTGACCCTCTTGGTCTCTCAAGACTCTAGCTTCATCAGCTCTTAAATCACTGGGTCGTTCAACCCTGATGTCTGCTTTGTCTTTCTGTTTGCGCGTTCCACAAGTGCTAGCTGTTCCAATGACAGTTCAACTAGCTGAGTACTCTTGTTGCTTCTGGTTTCACGAACAGGCATACACCTGAAAACAAAAAACTAGACAAGGCACGTACGTAACCAAAAACACAATGAGTATCGATCGATACCAAGTGGTGTCGATCGATATCAACAAAAGAAAAAGACGAGTATCGACGGGCTTAGTCGAAACTCGATATGTAAAATCTAATGGCGAAATTGAGTCCCCGGCAACGGCGCCAAATTTGATATGCTCAAATTAATACCCTATTAAGATACTAAAGCAGTAGTTATAGTATAGCTAGGGGTCGAACCACAAAGACTCACAGAGATGCACAATAGATTGTATAGTATCGAATTAAGCTAAGTCAAGAGATGTAATTGAAAGCAGTGCAGAAATTAAAAGAGTTGTAATTCAATTGGAGAAAGATAGGCTCAGGGTATTTCTCATTAAATCAATGAATGCAGATAAACTAACTAGCAGGATTCAGATTTAGCACAGTTCTTGAACTCAAATCACTAAGGTATAATTAACCAACTGTCGTTGCGAGATTTATCTAAACCTAAATCCTAGGAATTCCAAATCTCTTTGCGAATCCTAAAGTCTAAATCAGTTTTAATATCAGGTTTGATATGTTCACAAATCAATTAAACCAAATCTCTATGCGAATAATCAATTTGCTCACATAAGGTTCTATCAGGTAATTAATCGCACTGTCGTGCCTAATCAATTATCCTAAGATCTAAGTTCCAGATTCGTCAACCTAGAATTAGCTTTGAGAACAACCTAAGCGAAGAACTAATTCAGATGGTGAATCCTATAAACTAATCAACCTAGCATTCAGAGAAAACCCTTATGAGAACCCTGAACCTAAAGTGGATCTACTCAGACATGGAGAATGAAACAATCAACATGTTTGAATAAATCATCAAATAAAACAGAAAGAGTAACAAGAGGGTTCCAAATTCGATCTTGGACGAAGGGAGTTTCAGATTTGTCTTCCTCACAAACCAAAGTAAAATAAAGCATAGCCAACAAAGTGGCTGTAAAATCTCTATAAATAACCTAAATACGAATTGGGGTCTTCTTGTAAATATCAAAGTCTACTGGACCAAGTTGCAATTCTTCAACTTTTCATTAAAGTCACGGGTCGTGTCTGCCTCGATGAGTGTCGATCGATACCAGGGGGTACGGATCGATGCTCGACGTGAAATCGGGTACTCAGCAACACGATCTTCAGCTTTGCTCCAAAATGCTCCAGAAAGCTCCAATATCTCCAATTGTGTTCCAAACGTGCTAAGACCTGTAAAAGACTCTAAAACACTACGAAATAGCATAAAGACTCTATAAAACGGACTTATATCATGGCCTAAAAGGGGTAAAAACCATGATATATCAACTCCCACATACTTAGCCTTTACTTGCCCTCAAGCAAAACAGAAAACTAAACCAGATAAAGAGGTTTGAAAATGCGGAGACTCACCTGTTCAGGAACCATCGCAGAGATCCTTTTCCCAAGCACCCAAATGTTACCTAACCAGCTTTTGATCTAACCACCATGTACTTCTCCGTAGACATTCGCAGCTTTTCCAGACTCCACACAAAATCCCACAGCATTGTTCAAATAAAACCCTCATCGCCAGTTTCATCGCTGCAGCTTATGTCCTGAAGACATTTAAGAAAAGTTCATGAAGAACTAAATGAAAATAGGTCCAAAAGACATACTTGAAAAAAATGTCTCAAAGACATTTATGAAAGGTTCCAGACAATGTTCAAAATTATGCAAAACGCTAGTCGGGCTGTCGGGTTGGGCCTACCGCCTAGCCCAAAAATTGGAGATTAATCGAGGATTAGTTTTTAAATAATTTTTTAATTACTAATATATATATATATATATATATATATCTATAAATGTATGCGTAAAAAACACAATGATACATCTGGCATAGTAGTTTGTTCTTCCAACTCATGCTGAGAATGCGGGTTCGACCCGGCCGTAATGCACTTTTTAATTTATATGATTTTTTACTTTTATGAACGTAAAATGACACAAATATCTGATATGCTCAAATTAATACCCTATTAAGATACTAAAGCAGTAGTTATAGTATAGCTAGGGTCCAACCACAAAGACTCACAGAGATGCACAATAGATTGTATAGTATCGAATTAAGCTAAGCCAAGAGATGTAATTGAAAGCAGTGCAGAAATTAAAAGAGTTGTAATTCAATTGGAGAAAGATAGGCTCAGGGTATTTCTCACGAAATCAATGAATGCAGATAAACTAACTAGCAGGATTCAGATTTAGCGCAGTTCTTGAACTCAAATCACTAAGGTATAATTAACCAACTGTCGTTGCGAGATTTATCTAAACCTAAATCCTAGGAATTCCAAATCTCTTTGCGAATACTAAAGTCTAAATCATCTTTAATATCAGGTTTGATATGTTCACAAATAAATTAAACCAAATCTCTATGCGAATAATCAATTTGCTCACATAAGGTTCTATCAGGTAATTAATCGCACTGTCGTGCCTAATCAATTATCCTAAGATCTAAGTTCCAGATTCGTCAACCTAGAATTAGCTTTGAGAACAACCTAAGCGAAGAACTAATTCAGATGGTGAATCCTATAAACTAATCAACCTAGCATTCAGAGAAAACCCTTATGAGAACCCTGAACCTAAAGTGGATCTCCTCAGACATGGAGAATGAAACAATCAACATGTTTGAATAAATCATCAAATAAAACAGAAAGAGTAACAAGAGGGTTCCAAATCCGATCTTGGACGAAGGGAGTTTCAGATTTGTCTTCCTCACAAACCAAAGTAAAATAAAGCTTAGCCAACAAAGTGGCTGTAAAATCTCTATAAATAACCTAAATACGAATTGGGGTCTTCTTGTAAATATCAAAGTCTACTGGACCAAGTTGCAATTCTTCAACTTTTCATTAAAGTCACGGGTCGTGTCTGCCTCGATGAGTGTCGATCGATACCAGGGGGTACCGATCGATGCTCGACGTGAAATCGGGTACTCAGCAACACGATCTTCAGCTTTGCTCCAAAATGCTCCAGAAAGCTCCAATATCTCCAATTGTGTTCCAAACGTGCTAAGACCTGTAAAAGACTCTAAAACACTACGAAATAGCATAAAGACTATAAAACGGACTTATATCATGGCCTAAAAGGGGTAAAAACCATGATATATCAACTCCCACATACTTAGCCTTTACTTGCCCTCAAGCAAAACAGAAAACTAAACCAGATAAAGAGGTTTGAAAACGCGGAGACTCACCTGTTCAGGAACCATCGCAGATATCCTTTTCCCAAGCACCCAAATGTTACCTAACCAGCTTTTGATCTAACCATCATGTACTTCTCCGTAGACATTCGCAGCTTTTCCAGACTCCACACAAAATCCCACAGCATTGTTCAAATAAAACCATCATCGCCAGTTTCATTGCTGCAGCTTATGTCCCGAAGACATTTAAGAAAAGTTCATGAAGAACTAAATGAAAATAGGTCCAAAAGACATACTTGAAAAAAATGTCTCAACGAAATTTATGAAAGGTTCCAGACAATGTTCAAAATTATGCAAGACGCTAGTCGGGCTGTCGGGTTGGGCCTACCGCCTAGCCCAAAAATTGGAGATTAATCGAGGATTAGTTTTTAACTAATTTTTTAATTACTAATATATATATATATATATATATATATATATCTATAAATGTATGCGTAAAAAACACAATGATACATCTGGCATAGTAGTTTGTTCTTCCAACTCATGCTGAGAATGCGGGTTCGACCCGGCCGTAATGCACTTTTTAATTTATCTGATTTTTTACTTTTATGAACGTAAAATGACACAAATATCTGATATGCTCAAATTAATACCCTATTAAGATACTAAAGCAGTAGTTATAGTATAGCTAGGGTCGAACCACAATGACTCACACAGATGCACAATAGATTGTATAGTATCGAATTAAGCTAAGCCAAGAGATGTAATTGAAAGCAGTGCAGAAATTAAAAGAGTTGTAGTTCAATTAGAGAAAGATAGGCTCATGGTATTTCTCAGGAAATCAATGAATGCAGATAAACTAACTAGCAAGATTCAGATTTAGCGCAGTTCTTGAACTCAAATCACTAAGGTATAATTAACCAACTGTCGTTGCGAGATTTATCTAAACCTAAATCCTAGGAATTCCAAATCTCTTTGCGAATCCTAAAGTCTAAATCAGCTTTAATATCAGGTTTGATATGTTCACAAATCAATTAAACCAAATCTCTATGCGAATAATCAATTTGCTCACATAAGGTTCTATCAGGTAATTAATCGCACTGTCGTGCCTAATCAATTATCATAAGAAACGCTCCCGATGAGCGAAACGCTCCCGATGAGCGAAACGCTCCCGATGAGCGAAACGCTCCCGATGAGCGAAACGCTCTCGATGAGCAAAACGCTCCCGATGAGCGAAACACTCCCGATGAGCGAAACGCTCCCGATGAGCGCGATGAGCGAAACGATCCCGATGAGCGAAACTTTCTCGTTCAGCGAAACGCTCCCGATGAGCGAAACACTCCAGAAAAGCGAAACGTTCCAGAAGAGCAAAACACTCTTGAAAAACTAAAACTCTCCAAAAGAATAAAACGCTCTAGCAGAGCGAACGTTTTAGAAAATCACATGATGGAGACATGCATAAAGATGGCAAAATTGTATACGATAAGTAAACATGAAGTTTACCAATATATAACATAACCGGTTTAAGCCATCCCGGTGTAATAATGATATCAAATATTATTGAGAATTTATGTTGAAAAACTAGAAGTTTTTCACCATAGCATGTCTTAGCAAAAATAAAATAAAATGAAACCATCATGTGAAATGAATCACCATTTTTGGTTGAACAAATTCATTGGATATGATGATTTGATTTCTTTGAGAGTCCCCAAATTATACCCCGAATATAACTGATTTAAAAAGCGAAAATATGTTAAACATGAATAGGCAAGAAAAGCCATCATCTTGAGAAGGGGTACAAAAATTTCCACATCAAAAGATTTGATGCATAATACATGATCCAAAATGGGTAATTGGATATGTTATTGATCCTAAAGTGGGATTTAATTCGAGATAGATGGACATGAAATGTCATCATCTCGAGGGGGTGAATTAAAGAATCTCATATCAAAAGTAAGTGGAACATCCAGAAGATTGTGTTTACACTTAAAATGGATCTGATGGTTCATTTATAAAGTAAATCCATAAGATTACAAGATCAACTATGGTGAAATTCTCTCATCTAATGGATTCAATTAAAGATTAACTATTCCTTGTTTGGAAATTTATGGATATGCAATATATGCATCCACCACACTGCATAAAAGTGAGACCCATAAAGTATATTGAATCATCAGTGAATCATCAGTCGAAGATGTGCTTATCACAAGATTTGCATATCATTATTACCGAGATAATGGTTGAATAATTTGGATCCTTTAACAAATCAATGCGAACTTGAATTTCAAAATTCAAAGGATCACTAGTCATGATGTGTTGCAAATCAAATGCCATAAGCATTTATAAACATCTAATAGATGAAATTTCTCGAAATGAATTATCATTGGAAACTATGGATCCTCGTATAAATGAATATGAACATGAAGTTCAAAGGATAATTCATATGTAAATTAACTGGCAACCATATAATTGCATAAAGGAACATCTCATTTCTAGCTGAAAATGCTCCAATAAGAATATATGTCCTAAAGGACGATTAATCAATAGTAAGTTTATGACAAGCAAGAAATGTGATATCGATAGACTATTTTGGTTCCAAAGAAATCCTCAATTGGAAAGGAACATATATATATAATTATTGAATAGAGGATTAATCTCTTGAAGAGACCGATGACATGGTTAATAATAAAATCATGTACCTGAATGAAATCATTGATAATGATAAAGATATCTCGATTAACCATGTCATTACGGGAAAAGTTGGAACCAAAGAAAACGAATTATCGACAATAAACAAGATATCGCGCGATATAAATAATAGAAATGAGGATCATAAATCTACCTCTATAGATGAGTGTAGAAAGAGAAAAAAATATTAGCCAAAAAGGTGAAAAAGGAAATCAAGTCTATGTTAAGCTCATATGAGAAATTTTTGGACCAGTATTCCAAGTATCAAAAGGGTATGTGTCTTCCTAGAATAAAGAATGAGAAAATGACCTAACGGTATGGAAAAAAAAATGGCTTGTTACATAAGGTCATACCCGATATTAAATGAATATTCAAATGTGGTGGATGCACTGAGTAAGTCTGGCAGTACATAAGCGACTTGAATTGCGTTTGATGGATATCACAAAAATCCATGAAAGATTCAATCCCTGAAGGATTAATGTTAACTGAATTATGTTCCCGGAAACTCTACTCGATGAATATATGTTGCATGGAATTTAATAATTTAATTAAGGTTAACCGATATACTCATGCATAATTATCAAAAGATTATGGATCAAAGGAAAGGATCCTTGATTTAATCATAATCAGAACTCCTGAATAGTTGTCACAAACCGTATAGTATTTAAAGATATAATTTGGGATAAGAAACCTTTGAAAATGAGAAATCTTTTCAGGCATCCCAATTGAACTGCTCACTTCGTACGATTGGAATGGAATAAAACATATATTTCATTATCTCCAAGGTACGATTGATTTGAGATTATTTTATTTTAGAAACTCCAAAGTTGGTTTAGTCGGTTTTTCAAGTATCCCAATTGAACATCTCATCTCAAAAGATCCCAGCATGATCTAACATATAGTAAAACTCACATTTAAGCATTTTGGAAGGAAATGCTATTTGATCCTGAAGTATCAGACTATGTGAGTAATACCTTATGGTATAAAAATATTGTGGTATACAATGTGCTTTCGTATGGTAAGAAGGAAAGCCAAAATGTTATAAATTCCAAACATTATGGGGAAAGGTTAAATAAGTGTCAAAAGATATTACATGGTGAACACCATCTTTGGTATATCTTAACCCTCCATCAAGAATTAATGTTCGTGAAGAACAAAATTTATGGGAGCAGAGTAAATGAACCCAAGGTTTGGTTTAAAAAAGGGGAGGATGATGGACTCTAAATATAATATTCTCTAGAAGAGAAAGAAAATTAGAGAACAAAATGAAAAGGTTCCAGAAGAATCAATAAAAGGAAAATGTCGAGAAAATAATATATGCAGAATTTTCGAATGACCACATAAAGAGATTCGTTCAGAAGACGAACTTGATACATAAAGTAAAAGATTTCCATTAATTACGCCGAAAATGGAAAATTAATGGAATAATCTGTATCGATAGAGATCGATCAGTAAAAATGATTACTCATACCCAAGGTCCATGTCAAAGTGCCACAAAAGGCATATTACTAGGAGAAATGACAAATGGCCATGAGAAATATTCTGAAATGTCTAAGACCTATAGTCATTACACCTGAAGATGTAATGCCATTCAGGTCCAAATGGTTTTTTTTTTTGTGAATACAATGAGGAAAAACGAGGTCACAAGATATAAAACCCGATTTGTGGCATGCAGTTATTCTCAAAGACATGTAATTGATTATAAAAAAAATATTCCCTTGTTATAGATGCAATCTCATTCAAATATTTGATGAGCCTAATGACATCTAAAAATCTAAATATATATATCTTATGGATGTTGTGATTGCATATTTATAGGGATCACTTGATAATGATATATCCATGAAAATCTGAGAAAATTTGTTCGGTCAAGTTACAGAGATCACTACTCAAAAGAAGATTGATGATGCAAGAACTCATATGAAAGAAGAGTTTGAAATGAAAGATCTTGGAAAGACAAAATTTTGTCTTGGGATCTACATAGAGTATTTCCATGATGGAATATTCATGCATCAATCAAATTATACCAAAAGGGTGAAAAAGCGTTTTAAATAGATAAAGTGAATCATTTGAGTACTGCAATGGTTAATAGATCACTCGATGTTGAAAAATATATATTTCGACCTTGCGAAGATAACAAACAAGTATTAGGTCTTGAAGTACCTTATGTGAGCCTCGGTACGGATTACGTGTTGTTTTACTGCAAAATAAGGAGGAAAGTCGGAATAATATATTTTGTGAAAAGATTATGACCAACTCGAATATTATGGACCGGAAGTCCAATGATCCGAGAAAATATATGACGATCATACGAGTTTGTTCACTAAAGCTCTACTTATAAAGATTCCCAAAAGATGAGATATATTGTTGGAATGTATATCCTGAAGAGGATGCTTCCAGAGGGAGAAATGTGATGATGTGCGTGACTGCGCTCTTTTTCTCTTGCTATGGTTTTTGTTCCACTAGGGTTTTCCATAACAAGGATTTTAACGAGGCAGCAAAGAACACACAAGAAAGTTAGACATCTGAAAGGAAATTCTATAATCCTAATGAAGAGAGATTATTACATTGACGAGATCAAGAGAAGCAAAGAAAATGATTGAGACGAATCATCTTCAAGATCCATGAAGAGAACAAGACTCATCTTTCTCGGGTGAGATTGCGTTAGTGTACTATTTTTCCCTTATTATGGTTTTTTTATCTCATTGAGTTTTTTCATGATAAGGTTTTTTAACGAGACAGTACATAATTCGTCAATGAGATAATAAATAATTAAGAGGGAGTGTTAAGAAATGGATAATTATCCATCACCACCTCCTAAGTTTTACCGACATACTCTCCTATTATTTTATGTATTTTGCTTTACTATAAATATGTGTATCACGCATTTGTAATAATGTATGCGTGAAGTGAAAAACTAAGGAAAGAGCATTTACAATCATCTATCTTTCTCGTTCTCTCGTTCTCTCGTATATAACTATGTATAGATATATACAAACATATACATATCTCACCAAATATGTTATAATATAATTTATAACAGTCTTTTGTTTTTACTTTTTTCCTATTAATGAATAATTAATTAGATTAGTTTTTATATAAAAATTAAAAATAAATCCATGTCATTATATTATAAATATATTAGATTAGTTTTACCTAAAGTCTTTGTTGGGACATTGTCAGATCGCTCTAGTATATTTTTTGTAATGAAATTAATGAATATTAATGGATAACCAATTAATTAGTTATCTAACAATCTATATTATTAAAACAGATACACTTTTTGGGGGTATATTGAACTGAGTATTAAGAGTGATTTGAGTTTTAATAAGATTTCAGATGATTTTGATCGTTTTGGCTGATTTTAAAGAATTTGTTATGATTTTGTATTAAAATCCCCTACAATCCCACATAAAACCATGAGATTTGGATCTTTGTATTTTTAACTAAGAAAGTCTCCTAAAATCATCTAAAATCTCCTGCAGTCATTAAAATCCCAATACTTAAAACATTTTCAATAACAGTGGATTTGATATGATTTTAACAAATTCGTGTTTGAATAACAGAGGATTGTAGATGATTTTGAGTGACTTTACATAAATCTCATGTTCAATAACACTGGATTTGAGAAGATATTTTAAAATCCTTAGTTGAATAACAGGGGATTTTAATAAAATCTCAAAATCTCTTAAAATCCACAGTTCAATACACCCCTCTTTTGTATTCAAACAAAGACATTTTTTTTGTATACAAATAGGAAAAATACATTTAAGGTTATAATTTATGTTGATAAATATACATGTTGCCAAACCGATTAATTTGGTGTAATATTAATATAAGAAAGTTTATTTTAATTTATATTTCAATTAAATTCCAAAAATTTAAATAATAATTTATATTATTTTGGAAAACCTTAAATATATGTTAGCTTACTTACCAAAAATCATAAAAACAGTTGTTATTATATCTTTATAAAAATAATAACTGGATATTAATTTAGATTTAATTTATTTATTGTACTTTAAATAATATATATACTATTAGAAAGCTTTATTAAGATTACCAATACCATTTTATTTGAAATAAAAAAAGATAATTCACATATGGAAAATAATGGTCATATTTGAAATATAAAATATTTATGATGATTTGTAGCTGTAAATGATATGATATTTATGCTAATTATATAAAATATTTATGATAATGCTTTATTCGAAAATTAATAACAAAATAATGGGTAAGAGTCTGAATGGATAATTTATGTATTAAAAACATATTTTTAATAAAATATAGAACTAAAAATACATATAAAAAAACGGGTCAAAAAATTTGGGTAGCTAAAATCAGTAATTTTGAATCATACATGTCATATCAAAAATATATTTTTTCATACAAAATAAAAAACATAAAAACAAAAACAGTTAAAAATTATCGCATGCCCTCATTGTGGATTAAAATTTCATAAAACTATATAATACATTCTATACCAAAAATAAAACTGTTAACACATCTCAAACTTTTACAGCCACACATACATTTTGTCCAAAAAATAGAACTAAACATCCGAAAACAAAAATTAAAACTTACCTCCGTTCTAGGGCGGATTCGAAAAAGATTATGTCTACATAATTGATATGCTTGGTTTTTTATCCGACAACTTGAAGCCCATCGATGCATCACCCTCCGTAGAGAAAAATTGATCGATGCAAGGAGTGCATCGATCGATGGAACATGCACAGAAAGTCCAAAATCGATCGATGCAATATGTGCATCGATCGATGCAAGTCGGCGAGAAGGAAAAGGAAATTTCTGATTTTCCTGTTTTGCCCCGGAAACTGCCTATTCTGACCTAATTCGCACAAACCCATATTTATACTTTATTCTCAGCCACTTTTTAGGCTATATATCTTTTACTGCTCTCTATTCTATTAAGACTTTTGGTGATTAATATTGTAAGCTTGGAGAAGAATCTATGCATCCATTGAGAAGAATTCTAAACCCTTTCCTCTCTTTAATTCTTATTATGAGTTTCTCTCTATCTCCTTACTTGTTCTCTGTTGCCATGTCCGAGTAGTTTCATAGTTAGGTTAGGGTTTCAACGGGATCCATGAATCATTGAATTAGACATAGATAGGGATTTATCTTTTGTGGTTTTCGCTTATTGTTGTGTTTATTCCTTAGGCTAAGTTGACCGCTTTGCCTCTGAACTAGGGTTTAATCTATACCACGGAAGTGTCGTAGGTTGCTATAAAGAACATAAGCGAGCAAATTGTCCTTAGACAACGGAAGTTGATGTTAATGCGATTCGTGAACATATTGAACCTATTCATTAATGCTGGTCTAGAACTCTAGGTTCAATGGAAGTTAGGATTTTAGGTTGCTAGATTTAGTAATCAATGCCACGGAAGTGGATTGGTTAGATATTTATGTTTGAGTTTGAAACTTGTGTTTAATCGTTCCCTGAATAGTTGTTTGATTCATGATCTCTGAATTTCCGCAAAAAAACCCTCAACCTAACGTTTTTCTCTTATTGAATTTACACCGTATTTAGTTATTTTTATTACTTTGCAATTCAAACCTTATTCTCGTCTTAGCTTAATTTCATCTTCAGAGAATCGTAGTGTAACCTTGGTATCTGTGGATTCAATCCTAAAGTACTACATTGATATACTGTTATTATTGCAGTAGTGTGCACTTTAGTTATTAATTGACTACGTGGTAAAACACCTAAATCAATTTTGGCGCTGTTGCCTGAGACTAATACAATTGCCTACGAGTTTCGGACTAGAGTTCAGTCTAAGGTACTTAGTTTTCGTTTTTATTTTTTATTGTCATCACTTTTCTCTATCTCTGTGTGTTTCAGGTTCTCTTGAGTAAGAGATGTAAATATTTTAAGAAGCAATAAAGACGCATATACGGATGGATCTTCAAAACCGAACAATTGGAGAATTCGATTCGTTAGACATCTTCTTCACGAAACGCCAACCAATCTACCCTCCACCACCTCCTGGAGAGTTTAAGATCAGCTCAAAACTCATTGCTTTGGTGGAGCAGCATCAATTTCGTGGCTTAGATGAGGAGCAGCCCATAGATCATATCGAAAGGTTCGAAGAAATATGTAGTACAAGGAGATCCAATGGAGTTCATGAAGACTACTTGAAGTGAAATTTATTCTCATTTTCTTTGGTTGAGAAAGCCTACAAATGGATGAAGTCTCTTCCAGCAGGAGCAATCACTACTTGGGATGAGTACCAGAGAGCTTTCTTGAAGCACTTTTACCCGAAAGATAGATTGAAACGGATGAGAAGCAGAAAACCCAAAAATATCATTCTCTTTTCATTTTATTACACAAAATACCACTGATATGTAAACTGTTTTCCGACGAAATATGCCGGTGATATTGTTCATCAAATGATCGCCGATATTGTTCATCCAACGTCGAAGACATTGTTCATCTACTGATAACACTGTTCACTGTTAACTCAATTATTATATAGTATGTTAACGTGCTAACAATAATATTCGATACATGTAATGTGCTAACAATAATATCTGATATTTATAACATGCTAACATAGTAGATATCCGGATAATATTTGTGGATAACATAAAATCGTATGGGTTTTTAATGCATAATTATTTCGTTAACATGCTAATTAATATGTTATTACGATAAGTTTATGTTTATCTCTGCAATGAAATGGAGACCCTCAATACTCTTTCTCTCTGCAAAAACACATATCGCCGGAAAATTCCGCCAACTGGGGCGGCGTTTTCGTCACCAACATTGGTTTTGGCGGTGAAGGGCTCGTCGGAATTGTGTAATCCTGAAGTGATCGAAGGTTGTTTGTGTTTAAAGGAGGAGTACATAGAATCTTGAAACACAAGTATTTTGCCGATGAAAAAAGGTGAGGGGGTAAACGGTAATTATCTTTCTCAAACTACTGTTTAAAAAATCCACTTTATGCTCACCTAATTTTACAATTATCTATTGCCCTGCGTTACAATTACTCATATTTGAAAGCCAATTATTCGTGCAAAATCAAAAGAATCAATGAAGTTATGTAAAACTCTTGAAAGAAACATATTCTTCCATCATTGCACATCGAAGACATTGAAGAAAGTTGATACCAAAAAAGAATGAAGAAAGGTAATAATATATAAATAAGATTAACCCAGTCAAAGCAAAACGCTACTGGGAAAGATTAGGCAAGTGTGATTATATAGGTAGGTCGCAACTGATTTTCCATCGATGTTCACATTTAAAGACTTATCATAATTTTTAAGAGTGAATTGAGTATATATCATTGGTTGACTATGTAATTAGGTAATTTTGAACTAATAATTAAAATTAGTTTCAACTTTCCATGTCAACCATTTGTTCCATTTTTGCCTCTATTACCCATGAAGTCATTGAATTTGCTCTCCTGCGAATTAATGTTATCAGCCGACAAGAACATTTAATGCAAAGATACTCTGAAGATACACAAGATTTAGTGTATCATAATTTTGTGTGGTGGATAATAAGGGAGCAAACATCTGATAAATTAAAATACGGTTTTGTTGATGAATTCGCGTTGATCGTCAATGAGAGTGACTTGTAACGTGCTAACAATAAAAGAATTAGCTGATAAGTTAAAATACGGTAATCAAAACAAATACGCAGGTCATATGCATGGGTAAAACAATATGCTAATCAAGTTAGCGATTGTGTTATACAAATGTTAGAGGAGAGTTAACATCTTTATGTATTAGTTCCTGGATGAACGTGTAACTATCGTTAATTTTGTTAGCAGTGAATCTTATTAACGAATAATTTGTTAACATGATAAAGAAAAAAACAAGTTCAATATACCGTTACACATACATTGAAGATAGTCAAAGCAGGTTTCTAAATATAAAATACTGATAGCAATTTATGAGGACAATATGCTAATCGGATTAGTGATTGTGTTATAAAAATGTTGACATCTTTGTTGTGTGAGTTCCCGAATGAATGTGTGGCTGTCGTTAACTACGTTAACAGGAAACCGTTAAACATGCACACCTGCTGAAGGCGGTTAAAAAAAGTTCAATCTACTTTGGGGCGTATGATCGTTTGATTAGTTTATCGCCAGTCCATGATAGGTCTTCCTCTTCAAAGTTGAATTATATTTTGGGACATATGATTGTTTACACCTCAGCCTGCAAAACGGAGATGATAGAGAAGTTGAGGTTTCAACACCAAATGTCTGATAACTTTGGTGACACGAGATATAAACTAATTACACTTACATAATACAAAAATGGTTGATAACTTAAATTGTTGATTGTTAACAAGTTTATCATATTTAACGACTTGTTATCACAAATTACAATTATCCGTTAACATCCTTACTTAAACCTGAAACAAAACCATCTACTAACCATGAAATTAATAAACGTTTGTACGGAAGAAATTGATGTTCATAGCACAACCGATAATATTTCAAGAAGAATGAATACCTCTGCTTCGTCGTCAAGCGGCGAGTATCTGCAGATAACTACCTTAAGGATCAACGACGAATATCCAAATCTAAAATCTCAAGAAAAGTCAAATTTAGAATTCTCTGGGGCAGATCGGTGCCAACCATCTGTTGAAGATGACAGAGAAATTAGAAAACGCAACCTTTTAATCATGAATCGGTGAAACAAAAATTAAAACAAATACCGATTCAAGAACCGGAGCCCCCAAAGCGGCACCAATCAGTGGAAAAATAATATAAGAAATTTCAATTTAAGGGGGCTGAGCGAGGAAATCAAACTTACGAATTCAGTCGGTGCCTCCAGTTAGGTGTAACAATGATTTGTTTTTGGGGATCTCGGAAAATTAAACAAAAAAGGAAGAGTTGAGAGAAGAAGTTGTTTGGAAGACCTGTTTTTCTTCTCACAAATATCAGAATAACCCCTAAAAGGATAGACCTTTCAGTTTCCTGACTTTTCTCAGTATATTGATTATTTTATTTTTGAAAAAAAAATAAAATCTAACTACAATTTTTTTACTGACATGGTTTTGGTAGCCCCATTATTTTCTTAAGTAATCACGCAATATGACATCTAATGGAAATAGGGGTGGGAAAGTCTTTTTTAGTGTGAACATAACTTCTCACATAGTGGTCAAAAGTGAAACTTAATTTTGCGTTATTTAATAGCATTTGTTGCTATTACCCAATTTTCAAAGGTCAAATAGCAACACCTTTGAGAAACTTACTAAGGATAAACTTAATGGAACATAGTGGGGTCTAGGCCATCATAATATGTAATATCAGACATACATGTTAAGGCAGAACAATCCTTTGAATTTTATTTCTTCACTATAAATTGTGATCCTCTTACTTGCGACAAAACACAAAAGACCGGTGGAGAAAATTTTAAGGATGTGTAAATACACCTATTCAAAAAATCGGACGCCTAGTCGATTAATCGTCCGATTTTACCATAGTCGGCTTAAAAAATTGTATTGTCGATTAATCATCCGACTAGACTGATTAATCGGATAAATGGGCGATTTTAACCAAATTTTTTTTTTTACTTTTGGACTCAAAACATTCCGAATGGGTCTTGGTGTAGAAAAACCCAATACAGAAACACCTACTATTGATATAAAGTGTTGAGTGTTACAAAGTCAACAAACTTTGCGTATATGCATGGTGATGGAGCCCATACCATCATATCTTACAGTAATATGTGAGAGAATACCTAAAAACCATGAATTCATAACATTCAGCCAAAAAAACTCAAACTACGCGATGGAAAAAATAAATCTTCAACTTTCGTTGACTAATCCGTTTAATCCCCAATTTTTAATGACCAAGCCATTTTAGACCCAACGTTAGTCAACTATAATGGTTGACTAACGGTTGACTAACGGCATGACTAAAAGGCTGGATAAAGGTTGGTGAAAATGCCAAAAAAAATCATGAAGTCACAATTTTCAGTCAAAAAAGCTCCAACCACTCGATGGATAAAATAAACCTTCAACTTTCGTTGATTAATCCGTTTAATCCCTAACTTTTTTTCGACCAATATTTTGAAGTTTTTTTAATAAAAACTTTACCATAGTATAAAAATGAAATTAGCCTTTTAAAAAATAAAATCAATTTCTGAGAAAGATAACCCAAATATAATTTTTTATTCGTAATTTTTTTGGAAATAATTACTAAAATTTGGAATATTTTCTAACTACTTTATAATATAAACATTAAAATGTTAGTTCACACAATGAAAATGTTACTAAACTTAATAACTATTAACTTACTTAGTAAAGTTGAAATAAATTACTCTGTGTGCAATTATGTCTTTTAACTATTTTAATATATGTAAAAAAAAACTATTTTAATCTAAAATTTTGTAAAAAAATTTCAACTTTTTATTTATCAAAAAAATCCCCAACTTTTATTGACCAAGCCATTTTAGTCATGCCGTTAGTCAACTATAGTCCTATCGTTAGTTGGCAAACGTTGGGTCTAAAATGGCTTGGTCAATAAAAGTTGGGGATTAAACAGATTAGTCAACAAAAATTGAAGGTTTATTTTGTCCATCACGTAGTTGGAGCTTTTTTTGCTGAAAGTTGTGAGTTCGGGGGTTTTTAGGCATTTTTCCTGTAATATGTATTGATTTTTACTCTATATAAGGGACGTATTCGATTCATTGTAAATACACACTCAATAATAAAATCTCTCTCTCTCTCTCTCTCTCTCTCTCTCTCTCTCTCTCTCTCTCTCTCTCTCTCTCAATTGGTATACACATTTCTTTTCATTACTTCCTACAATCCTTTCCAAATTAACATTTTGATATTGCTATTCATATTTATATAGAATACAAATATACGATATAATTATAACACTTAGAGTGCGGCCATACCTCTTTCCACCGCAAGGTAAACTCCATGCAAGCGGCAAAACAACCCTCCACCGCAACCACGAACCATCTGAGTGCGGTAAACCCATCTGTAACTCAACACCACCACTGCCCCCATCCAACCACTTACAGGTAAGTTTTCAAATCCTTTTTCCTTCAACTTTTCCATCATGTCTCGATTTATTTCACACTAGGGACAATGTGATTTAAGTATGGGGGATGATTTCATCTCTTACTAACAACATTTTCTTTCTTGAGTCTTTTCATTGTCATGTTTTCTTTTAATTTCTGGTTTTTCGTTTCAAATAGAAACACAACTTTTTAAGAAATAATGATACAAATCTATGATGAGTTCGACATGTGTGTGTGTTTTAAGCTATTCCCAGTAACAAGTATTTTGTGATTTAGTTCTAGACTAGACGGTTGTTGGGGTCGGATTTCACCCTTTCGAGATTAACAGTTGTAGATGATAGGGCATTCCGACCCAAAAAGGCAAGAAAGGCCCGAGCCGTTATACGATAGTCCTGAACAATCTGCCCAGAATGTCTCGTTTCGGCAAAGGAATCTTGAGCAGAGCAGAACCGAGCCGAGGTGAAAGACAATGATACCTTTCCAGACAAAACGAGGCAAGCCGGCTCGCCCAAGAAGAATGGCCGAACCCATCTGAATACGAGTGGGCCGAGATGAACGGTCATGGGCCGAATCACAAATCATTCACCAACTTTTGCGGGCCGACCTAAAGGCCCAAATCATCGATTACCTTAGTCTTAGTAGGTGGCCGCAAAAGCAAAAGGAAATATTCTTTTTCTCCGAGATCCTCGCTTACGAATTTGTATAAATAGCAGACATAATCCATTGTACCAAATCATCTTGAAACCCTAGCACTAGCTCTTAACAACTTGACTATGTATTCATACGCTTACAAATAGCAATAAAAACCATCTTTGGATCTTTACATGTGTTACTTCCTCAGAAACTTCTGTTCCCCTAAAAGTCTTTTACAAATATTGATTGTGTGAATTTCGGCTCACACAACGGTAGCTAGAGTACCTGTGACGCGAAGGTCCCCAGAGGAATTTGAACTATAGAGATTCTAGAGGATGGAATATACTACCTCTACTTAACTTGGCTTATTTTTCTCATTAAAGGTGTTATATCAGGGAAACGAACCATACATTCAAGACTTTTTTTATCTATTTTACCACTCTCTGCTGATCCTCAATGGCCAGCTCACATTTAGTTGGTTCCCCACCTTACATTACCTCTTTTAAACTCCATGCACTCTTGTTTTTATTGTCTTATATGCATATATGTGCAAAAACGTCGGAGAGGAAGGAACGACACAATTTGCAGTAACTAACGATTCAAGATTGGAAACAAACTTGGTGGGGAGATTTCAAAAAGTCAAGAGCCTAGTTTTCCCTTGGAATTTACAAAGGCATTTCCTATTAAGACTCTATCACAAAGGCATTTCCCCTTTAAAAAAACGTGAAAATGAGAAAAGAAAAGGAAATAGAAACCTGGAGAAGTCTTAATAGCCAAACATGAGTTCAAAGGAAGAGAAGAATCGTTCTAGAGAGAGTTGGAGGCTTCCTCAGTGATTACCGAAGAAAATCTAAGTCTAGGGGAATGGAAAGCAGTACCAAAGAAAAATCTAAGTCCATGGGAATGTGCAACAAAATTTGTGCAAAGAGAAGTGACTGAAAAATATGGACACAAGATAGAAGAATCAACCATCTTTCATATGCCATTGGTTTGAAGACGATCCAATGGTTCAAACTCAAGTTACATGGTTTGGATAAACTCGGACCGTCAGAAGTCTTGCAATCAAAGAAAATCTTCTCACCGTCTTATCATCACCAAATTTGGACGCTTCAAATAAGACACAACTAGCTTTCAAATGCAATTTGTTAGGAGACATTACAACGGTTGGATCATCAAATATACTCAAAGCACTGAAGGCAAAAGAAGCTGCCTCAAAGAGGAGTCCACCGCGGCCGGAGGAGCTCCACCCGTGGCCAACCACAACTTCACCGCGGTAGGCAAGCTCCACCCGCGGCCAAACACCATCTCGCCGTGGGTTGAGATGACGCACCCGCGGCCACAATCCCGAGGCCCGTTTCAAGCCCAATTTGATCTCATCACTTATTAATGAAGCCCTAAAACATTCCCGTCAAATTAGAAGGCTATATATACTCGTTTTAGGTCATTCTAAAGGGGCATCTTGTTTTTAGACAGAAGAAGAGAGGAGAAAGAGAGGTGACGCCAAAGAAGAGGAGGAGGCGCGAGGGGATCATCATTCGATCTTCGTCTTCACCCGTGCTCTTCATTCTTCACTTTTTTATCTCTTTAATTATGTTGTCCTTTATTACTTTTTATGATGTTTTGTTGCACTATGATTGAGTAGTTCCCTCTTTGGGCATAGGGTTCCCAAGGGGTCTCATGGATCGATTTATTATTAATTGGATTAAAACTTTGTTTAGGGTTCTTCATTCTATCCTTATTGTTAATGCTTTTGCTTGATTAATCATCTTTACAATTGAAATTAAGTATTTTTAGAACTATGAATGTATTGGAACTATATGTTTGACCTAGGGTAGACGAGCAAAACCGTCACAAGATACGAAAGTATACTTGTGGAGGGATTGTGAGCGTTGATGACCATTGCGTATCATCATTTCTTTTTGTGCGGCCGAAGACGAAAGCTACCGGCCGAGTACTAAAGTTATTGATTTGTAGGATTTACGAAAGTAGGCTATACACAGTGTATGTATTCCAAGTTTTAGAACCAATGAACAAAAGGAAGTCGTCTTTAAAATCTTAGTCAATCGCTTAATATAATCGACCGTGATCCCTAAAGAGTTCTCGAATGCCTAGCATTACGTTTAATTTGTTACAACCTCGTTTATTTTATTCTTTAGTTTAGACATTAGTGACACAAAACCAACTCAAAATTATTTTTGTTCTAGTTTGATTTAAGTATCGTATTGATTTGTACCGAAACAACAAAATCTTTGTGGTTCGACCCTTAAGTATTACAACGCACATATGTGCACTTGCAGACTTTTAGGGTTATAAATTTTAGACATGAAGCGTAGTTAAATTTGTACGCATCAAGTTTTTGGCGCCTTTCCCTTGGATTTTGATTTGTTTTCTTGCGAATCTCTGCTTAAATCCATAGAATGTTTTCATACTTTTATTTTTCTTTTGCATTTTTAGGATATTTCTCGAAGAGAGATCGGGAATTCATTCCCGAGCCTCTCGGTGATCTGCCACCTCTACTAGATGGTGATCCATGTGATGATGTGCATACTAATTCTTTCGATGAAGACGATGAGAAGATCGGTGATATAGAATATGTCAAGGAATGATAGCAAATAATTGGTGAATCCGATGCACTTTATAAGTTCCTCTTTGATCGAAGAGCTATTCGACCACCCTTACCCAAGGATGGCTATTCTGGAACTAAGGTACATTTCATCGATTTAGTTAAACAAAGTCAATATCATGGTTATTCGACGGAAAACCCGATAGATCATATCGAGTCTTTCGAAGAAATATGTTCAACTACAAAGTCGAATGGAGATACTCTTTGAACGATAGAGCCAGCAAGTGGCTAAAAACTTTGCAACCCGCGTCTATCACGACGTGGGAAGAATGTAGAGTGGCTTTTCTTAGCCACTTCTACACAAAATCTCGTAGCTACCTCTAAAGGGACAAGATACAATATTTTCAACAAGTAAAGATGGAAACCCTCTATGATGCTTGGGAGCGGTTTAGGGACTATGAAAGAGACTGTCCACACCACGGATTTTCCAAAGAATGCTTGATGAGCACCTTCTATCGAGGCATCGATGGAGAATCGCAAAATTCGCTCGACGTTGCAAGCAATTGGGATTTCGCCACTAAATCCGCGAATAACGCTCGCGTTCTTATCAACAATCTAGCAAGAAGTACCCATGACAGAGCACAACTCGCCAAATCCCATCTCCCTAAGGAAAAACAAAAGAGTTGGGAAGAACTAGAATGTCCCCACCTCGTGATGGATCATTTTGGAATACAACGACCGGATAAGTCGCACGCCACACGTCGTTTTAGTAAGTAAAGGTATATTTATAATGGAGAGGACATGAACTACTTCGAAGCACGAACAGGCTATCAAAACCACGAGATAACGAACAAAACATAAGCTTATCAAATCCAAGATTCAGGCCGCAACCTGATCTGCCGCGGGTGCAGCCCTCACGACCGCGACCATCACTCGTTCCACCGCGGGTACAACCTTCCGGACCGCGGCCAAACCCAATTTGACCGCGGGTGTGCAGCTTCCAGAACAACGGTCAGCTTTTTTACGAGCCAATGTTAGCAGTTCAATCCCAACCTATACTCCCTGGAAGTCCACCCATCTTAAATTTTGAAAGAATCGAACCAATGATGCAAAGACTTGAAGCATCTCGCAAAAAAAGATGTGGATGAATTGAGTGCCAAAACGGACAGGATGTATGAGGATTTGAACGGAAAAATCGACAGTCTCTTTATTCAAACCAGAGAAGCCAAGGATGAGTGGACAAAGATAAATTCATCAGGGAAGGAGCATAATGAACTTTCTTCCAAGAACAGGATCACTTACAAGCAATCATGCTTAGGAATGGTACAACCTACAAGGAGCCGGAGTTCCCAATAAATACGGAAGAAGAAACTACATTAGAGAAGGAAGAAGAAATGGTAATTGAGGGAGGAGAAAAAGATGGAAGAGAAGAAGTATCCCGATAAATTCTTAGAGAAGGCTTGATACCTCCACCACCAGCAAGTGTTTACAAGCCAAAACCACCATATCCAAGAGCCTTGAAGGCACCAAAGAAGGAAAAAGAAAGAACTAATCTAAAGGAGTTAATCGAGCAACTAACAGTTAGGTTACCTTTTGTCGAAGCTTATGCAATGATCCCTCGTCTAAGAAAAATTATGAAGAACATCCTAACCAACTCTCTGACGCTTGAAGAAGGCGTTATGATGATCACTCACGAATGCAGTTCGATCTTGCAAAACCATGTCCCGCAAAAGAGAGGAGACCCGGGAAGTTACGTACTCTCCTGCACTATCAAAGGCATAACGTTCGAGTGCTCTTTATGCGACTTGGAGTCGAGCATAAACATGATGCCACTATCAGTTGCTAAGCGTTTAGGATATCACACTTTCCAGCCCACTAAGATTTCATTAATACTAGAGAATCGTTTGTTTCGACGACCAGTAGGCGTCCTCATCGATGTATATGTCATGATCGAAGATTGCTGCATACATTTCGACCGATTTCATAGTGTTAGAGCTAGAGAGAGAGCCCAGAGACCCCCGTATACTTGTTCGACCATTCCTATCTACAGCAGAAGCAGTAATCGATGTCCCGCAAGGAAAGATCGATCTACGTTTAGGCGATCTCGTAATGCACTTCGACTTGAACGAAACTTAGGGTAAACCAACTTTAGACGGCCAAGTCTTATGGATCGACGAACTTAATGGAGTAATTATAACACCGTATTTTTACCCGTTTTACTATATATTTTAGAACACTTTAATAAGTGTTCCACTTATTTTCCTATGCTTTTATTACGAGTTTCGCATATTTGCGGTTTTAAAACTCTTTTCAGGTAACTCGGGATTAAAGAGTGCATTTCGGAATAAAAGTACGTTTTTGGATAAACTTGGACCGTCAAGAATTCTTGCAGCTTATGAAGATCTTTTCACCGTCCGATCATCCCCAAATTTGGATACAACAAAGTAGAGACAACCAGATTTAAAATTCAAGTGGATTGGAGACAATCCAACGGTTGGATCCTTAATTATACCTGAAGCACTGAAGACAAATGAAGCTACCCTAAAGAAGCAGTTCACCGTGCCTGGAGGACTCCCAGCCGCGGCCAAGCATCAGTTCGCCACCCATGGAGCCATTCCACCCGCGGCTAGGGTCCATTTCGCTGGGGCCAGGTAGGTCGCACCCGCGGCCAAGCCTAGTTCCGCCCGAGATTATCCGTTTCTTAACTCGAGGCTAAAACCGTCTTTTTCCGTCAAACCCTAAAACGACCCAAGCATGTTGAAGAACTATAAATACTTGTTTTAAACAGAAATTTCGTGGAGAACCTTCTACACATTAGTTTTGCTTTCATTCTTGTATTCTTGCATCGAGATTTTCGGGAATGGTGTGGAGGTTTCTCACCGAACTTAGTTCTTGAATTCGTGAGGCTTCTTCACCAATCTCATGTTTAATTTAATCATGTCTTTTTCCAGTAGGTGTGAGTAGTTTAGATTGTTGAGTTTACAAGATTATCGAGGGGAATTCTATGTTCGATAAGGATTTTACTCAGTAACCCCTAGCCGATTTTTAGAGCTCTTTCTTGTGAAAAGTTGTTAATGCATGAATCTAGTGTCATGAACTAGAGGCTGATGAGGGGGGTTTAGAACCACGAAAGTGTTGCATCTAATCACCAGCAAAGTCACTAGGAAATCACAATCTTACGCATGGCCAGAGACGAAAGCTACTGGTCGAGTGAATCGATTGTAGGATGTAGGTTGTACGGAATTAGACTACGTCATTATTCTATCATGTTCGTGGATTTATAATCTAGAAACACCGGTTACTAATGAGTTAGGGGCCGCTTGATTGAATCGAGCATACCCTGAGATATTCCTCTCGACCTAGCAACGTTTTAGAATAGCTACAACCATCTCTAGTAGTGTATTTTAGCAATAGAGTCCGTAGAAGTAGTTTAGTTATCGATTTCATTAGGTTTAGGTTAGTAGTCGATTTTTTTAGGTATTAGGTTAGTCTTAGAATTTCTTAGGTTTAGGTTTAGAGTCTCTTAGTGTTTAGATTATAAATTAGATTCCCTTAGATTAAAGTAGCCATTGATTTCCTTAGAAATAGTTTAGTAGAAATTTTCCGTTTTTCGTTCTTTACAATTCTAGTTACAAAAACCCTATAAAATATATTCGTTCTAGGTTTATTTACTATACAGTGTCTAAGGTCTCATAGAACAACACCCTCTCCATGTGGATCAATACCTCAAGTACTACAATGCACATCTGTGCACTTGCAGGCTTTAAGGTCTATAAATTTAAGACCTGGAGTTTCGGAGACGAATCCGATTCGCATCAAGTAACGGAAGAATTCTACGAAGAATTACTCCTCGATGACCCACTAAAAATTGTGCTTGCAACTGCAAAAGATGAACACAACCTTCTTGAGGAAACCTCGAGAGATTGCACAAGAATGCTTGGGGAGGATGAAACGTATACTAAACATGTGAGTTACCTCGATCTAAAAGACGAAACAGATATTTATACAGCACCTAAAGACACGCCTACAGCAGTAAATGATCCATGGAGCGATCTAAAAGCCCAAAAAATTGAACTAAAACCTTTTCTTGTCGGACTCAAGTACGCTTTTCTTGGACCAAATTCGACTTATCCCGTCATCATAAATTCTGGTATGAGTGAAGCTGAGACGACAATGCTATTACGTGAGTTGAAGAAGCATAGGAAAACTATAGGCTATTCGCTTGATGACACACCATGAATCTCACCAGATATTTGTATGAACAAGATCCACCTTGAGGAGAATGCTAAAAATTCAGTTGAGCATCAAAGGAGATTGAATCATAACTTAATGAACGTCGTCAAGAAGGAAGTTATGAAGCTTTTAGAAGCAGGAATCATCTTCCCAATCTCGGACAACCCTTGGGTTAGTCCAGTTCACGTTGTCCCTAAGAAAAGAGGAGTCACAGTAATCAAAAACGATAAAGATGAGATGATCGCTATAAGAACAGTAACTGGACATCGCATGTGTAATGATTATCGGAAGTTGAACTCCGCAACGAGAAAATGTCACTTTCATCTACCTTTAATCGACCAAATGCTTGAAAGGTTAGCTAATCATCAATACTATTGTTTCCTTGATGAGATTTCTGGATTTTTCCAAATTCCTATTCGACCAGAAGATCATTAGAAAACAACATTCACTTGTCCATACATGATATTTTCTTACCGGAGAATGTCTTTTGGTTTGTATAATGCGCCCGCGACTTTTCAGAGATGCATGATATCGATATTCATCGAATTCATTGAAGATTTCATGGAAGTCTTCATGAACAATTTCTCGGTCTACGGATCTTCATTCCAAACATGTTTAACTAATCTAGGCAAAGTTTTATAGCGGTGTGAAGACAAACATATGGTTTTAAATTGGGAAAAACGTCATTTTATGGTACGAGAAGGAATTGTGCTCGAACATAGAATTTCAGGAAAAGGAATCGAAGTGGATAAGGCAAAAATCGAAGTCATGACGAGCCTGCAACCTCCTACAAATGTGAAAGGTATCCGAAGTTTCCTAGGACACGCCAGATTTTATTGGAGATTCATAAAGGATTTTTCTCAAATTCCTAGACCACTTAGACGCTTAATATGCATGGAAACGAACTTCGAGTTCGACAACGAATGTCTAGTTGCATTTCAAAAAATCAAGGACGCCCTTGTATCTGCTCCAGTCATGCAATTGTCTGATTGTGAACAACCATTCGAGATCATGTGTGATGCAAGCGATTTTGCAGTTGGAGCTGTACTCGGGTAGCAAAAAGACAAGAAACTGCACGCGATCTACTACGAAAGCATGACGATGGATGAAGCTCAATGCAATTATGCGACAACGGAGAAAGAATTTTTAGATGTCGTATTCGCCTTTGAGAAATTTCGATCCTATCTTGTCGGATCTAAAGTCATAGTTCACACAGATCATGCGGCGATCAAATATTTGATGTCAAAGAAAGACGGAAACCCTAGATTAATAAGATGGCTACTCCTACTGAAAGAATTCGACATTGAAATTTGAGATCGAAAAGGAGCAGACAACGGAGTAGCAGATCACCTTACGTGAATACGAGTAGAAGACAAAATACCTTTGAATGATAGTTTGTTGGATAACAATGTCTACGCAATAGACATGGTACCTCTCGCCGTGCATGAAACACATCCACGACCTCTTATACGACGGTTAGACGCTTTCAACACCCCATGGTTCATGCACATTGCCAACTATCTCGCTGCAGACGTGGAACCACCACAATTCTTTGGCTATAAAAATAAGAAATTCATGCGAGAAATAAGGCACTACTTTTGGGATGAACCGTACATTTACAAGAGATGTGCAGATGGTTTGTATCGACGATGCGTAGCTTAGGAAGAAATTGAGGGAATATTATTTGGATGTCATAGCTCAGCTTATGCAGGTTATTTTGCTACTTTCAAGACTGTCTCTATAGTTTTTCAAGCGGGTGTTTGGTGGCCGACTTTGTTTAAAGATACACAAGCTTACGTCTCACGCTGTAATTCATGCCAACGTATAGGAAATATAAGTAAGAGGAACGAGATGCCTCAAAATTTTATCCTAGAAGTTGAAATTTTTGATTTATGGGGAATCGATTTCATGGGACCATTCCCAACTTATTTCGGAAACCAATACATCCTAGTTGATATTGACTATGTTTCTAAGTGGGTTGAAGCAATCGCAAGCCCCACAAATGATGCAAAGTTAGTTATTAAGATGTTCAAATCGATCATCTTTCCGCGCTTTGGGGTTCCTAGAATCGTGATAAGCGACGGAGGGTCTCGCACAAAGTCACATCTCCGTATCATCCTCAGACAAGCGGCCATGTGGAGATCTCCAAGAGAGAGATCAAGTCGATCTTCCAGAAGACGACCGGAGATAATCGCATGGATTGGTATACCAAACTCGACGATGCACTTTGGGCATACCAAACAGCATTCAAAACACCTTTAGGCACGATACCATTCAATCTTGTTTATGGAAAAGCCGATCACCTTCCTATAGAGCTCGAATACAAAGCACAATGGGCTATTAAGGAGATGAATTTGAACATTAAGACAACTGGAGAAAGGAGATTACTCCAACTACATGAGATGGACGAAATCCGGCACAACGCCTATGAAAATTCAAAAATATACAAATAGAAGACGAAGGAATACAATGACTAGAAGATAATACACCGATCCTTTGCTACAAATGACAAGGTTCTTCTTTTCAATTCCCGTCTCAAACTATTTCCAGGAAAGTTACGATCAAGGTGGTCCGGACCCTTCACAATAAACGAGGTTAAACCATACGTAGCCATCATTCTTTGGAATAAAAGTGGAAATACATTCACGGTTAACGGACAGCGTATAAAGCCATATCTCGCAAAACCAGAAGAAGACGAAAGAGAAGTACATGCCCTGATCGATCCACCATCAGCTTGATCCAGCAACTAAGTCAAGCTAGAGACTTAAAACAAGCGCTTAGTGGGAGACAACCCACTCGGTATTTCTACTATTTCCTTTTAAATTGCATTTTACATTATTGTTATTTGGTTTTTGTTTCTTTTAATTTAAAGTTCTTAAAAAAGAACGAATAAAAGACGAGTAAAAATCGCAAAGACAGAAAATCAGCTACGACCTCTTTATATCAGTTTGCAAGCATCCCGGTAAGGTAAGTATACTTCATCATATCAAATTCAAATTGAATTTCTTTACCATCTTCTCATATATTTTTCACACTAGGGACAATACGATTTAAGTCTGAGGGAGGATGTTCATCCTTTACTAACGTCATTTTGTTTGCTCTGAGTTTGTTGTTTCTCTTGGAGCAAATTTTATTCGGATTTTTCAAAACAGGGACATGTGTGCTTCTACGATATTTTCTCGTGCCAGCTCTTTTGTGGTTTGGTACTAGACTAGGCAGTAATTAGAGTGCTTGCAATGCGACATCCCCAGAGGATTTCGATCCATATAGATTCTTTCTGACATGATATACTAGCTCACTTTATTTGAACTTAATCTAAATTTTTTTTTTTCATCAATTGTTTTAGGCAAGACAACAACTCATACATCTAGGACATCTTTTCATTTTTTTACCATTCTTTATTGTCCTAGATGGCCAGTTCATCTTTAGCTGGTACCCTACCCCGAACCTTAACCATTTCATTTTCAAACCTCATGCATTCTTCTCTTGTTGTATTATGTGCATATATGTGCAAAAACGCCGGAATAGGAAGAACGACACAATTTTCAGTCACTCGAGAAAACAGAGGACGAGATGGATTTGGTTATGGAGGTATCAACAAATCACTTAAAAGTTTCCTTGGAAATCTATTATCACTGGTAAATTTTCGTCCTTCCTAAGACTCCAATTAAAGACGTTTCTCCTTTCAAAAAAAATCGAAAGGAAAGGAAACAAAAACCTAAGAGTCTTAGGGTAGTATATATTCTTTACACCATGGCAACCATGATCGTATATGAGGAGTCAGAAGGCATTCAAATCATTTCCCGAAGAAAATTCTAAGTCTGGGGGAATGGCAGAAAAGTTCTGTCAAAGGCAGAAAAGTACCGGAGAAGAAAGAATTCGCAACTACACTTATGCGAGTAGGAACTGACTGGAAACTGTGGATATCAAAAGCTCTACCCTCTCTTGTTTTTTTGCATAATATCTAGCATCCTCCGGCGGAAATACGGTAACCCGAAACACTTTCAACCACACCTATAAAAAGCCCTTAATACCTAGCCTCGATTGTCTTGGCTAGTATTTTTGATGAGAATCATGCAACCTTTTAATGAATGTTAAAATCTAGTTGGCTGAAAGTTAGGGTTTAAGTGGTTAGATTTTCGAATGACGGATACCGTGGACTAGCGTTGCAGTACTTTAGTGAGAATTTTCTAGACTAAGTTTGATTGATGCATTACGTTGGTTATGGTTTAGAAGGACGGTTACTAAGATTTTTGTTAGTTCCTATGTTTTCAAAACTTCTTTCTAAGGTTAGATTTCTGTTTTGTTTGAGGACAAACAAAGATCTAAGTATGGGGAGTTAATAACACCGGATTTTGACCATTTTTATGGATCGCTTTAATATCTTTTACAGGTGTTTTAACTCCGTTTTTAATGGTTTTCAAGTAATTTTCATGTTTTAGTGTTTTGAAAGACATTTACGGTAACTTGGGATAAAGAAGTGCATTTCAGAACAAAAGTACATTTTTGGATGAACTCGAACCGTCAGAAGTCTTGCAATCAATGAAGTCTCACCGTCTGATCATCACCAAATTTGGACACAACAAAGAAGACACAACCAGCTTTCAAATGCAATTAGTTTGGAGACATTCCAACGGTTGTATCATCAAATATACCCGAAGAACTGAAGGCAAATGAAGCTGCCTCGAAGAGGAGTCCACTGCGGCCGGAGGAGCTCCACCCGCGGCCAGGAAAGTTCTACCCACGGCCAACCACCATCTCGCCGCGGGTCGATAGCACGGACCCGCAGCCACCTTCTGTTTCGATCCCGAGGCCCATTTCAAGCCCAGTTTGATCCCGTCACTTATTAATGAAGCCCTAAAACGTTCTCGTCGAATTACAATGCTATATATTCTCGTTTCAGGTCATTCTAAAGGGGCAGATCATTTTTAGACAAAAGAAGAGAGGAGAAAGAGAGGCGACGCCGAAGAAGAGGAGGAGGCGTGATATTCCCATATTTTGTCCCTTTCATGCATTCATTTAGCATAAGTTTCATCTCATATGCATATGATTTCTTAGCTTTTTCTTAATTGTTTTGTCCAAATTAGAGTTTAGGTGTCTCATGGTATGTCCTAGAGAGTCCTGCATGTTTTGGAGTCTTTATTAGGTACTTTGGAGGCTTTCGGATAAAATGGGGAAGTTCGCACTTACCTCGAATAAATCCCTCAGCACCGGCCCCATCGTCCCGGCTAACATCAGCCCGGGATTGCCTCTCTTGGCTAAAACAGCTAATGCCGGCTAGAATCATCTCGGCACGGATTTGTCCCTCAGCCGGCACAAGATTTCTCCTCGGGCAGGAGATATGTCGGCCATCGTTCCGTCTTGAATCTCCCCGGGATCAAACCTATCGGCTAAATCTCCTCTCCTTCGTCCCGCGTAGAAACAAACCGGCACGAAAGCTTTCCCTCAGCCGGCACGCATTCTTCCCTCGGGCAGGAGCTATGCCGGCCATCGTCCCGCCGAGAATCTCCCCGGGATTGATTCCCTCAGCAGAAAACTCTCGTCCCGGCCTGCATCATCCCGGATTCACACAGCCCGGGATCGATTCCCTCGGCTAAATCACTCGTGGCTGCCTCTCGTCCCGATGTGAATCAGCCCGGCACACAAAGCTTCTACGAATTGCGATCCGAAATGTCCGGGTCAAAACCCGGTTTGTTCCGGGTTGACCCGGTTCCCTTCTCTTTATTTTAAATACTCTAAAACCCCTAATTTGATGTTTATGCTTTCTTTTGTCTAAGAAACCTTTTCCCCTTTGAGAGAGTTCTTGGATTTGTAAGAGAGGATCTTATACTTTTTATGCAATTAAGTCTTTGTTTTCATTTATTCCTTCCATTTAATCTTCTTTCTATCTTATCTATTCAAGATTCATCCATGAAAACCTCTCCTATCCAAATCGATTTTGAGGGGCTTTTAATGGGTCTTGAGTAGTCTTTTAGGGTTTAGAGATGTGATAGATTAGGATGTTCCAAGGCTTGATTCATGATGTTTAGGGGTAGATCTTCTTATATCCTTTCTTGTTTGATGTTCTTAAGGCTAAATCTAGCTTGAAAAAGTAGGTTTAGATCATAAGGCATTGCATGCACACCAAGTGTTTGATGAAATGCCTTGATGAATTAAACAAGAAGTTTACATTCCTAGCCTATGACAATAGTTGTCTAGGGTGTATTTTTGGTTGATCTTGTTGATTTAAACTTAATGCTTGCTAATCAATGATCCACAAATGAGAGTTTGTTAATGGGTTAGGTGATTAGCATAGTGATTAATTGCTTGAAAGAGAATTAGTCAAGTTTGGGATCTTGTGCCTAGGGATTATCTTATTTGAGTAAATGAACATCATGAATTGAACTTGGGACTTCTTATATCGATAACCCTATCTCTAGATTCGCTTTTGCTTATTGAATTACATCTTGCTTAGTTGTTTATTCGCTTTAAATTAGTTACTTAATCACAACACACTTGTTTAGCTTAACTTATATGAGTTCCTTACATTTTTAGTGATTAGGATAAATCCTTTTATGGATTGATAACCTTCATACTACACGTATTGGAGTTATTGATACCTCCTAAAGACTAAAAAGTCTTGTATCAAGGCGCGAGTGGATTATCATTCGATCTCCGTCTTCACCTGTGTTCTTCATTCCTCACTTTTTATCTCTTTAATTCTGATGTCCTTTATTACTTTTATGATGTTTTGCTGCACTATGATTGAGTAGTTCTCTAGTAGGGCATAGGATTCCCAAGGGGCTCTCATGGATTGCTTTATTATTAAGCTATTGTATTAAAACTTTGATTAGGGTTCTTCATTCTATCCTTATTGTTAATGCTTATGCTTGATTAATCATCTCTGAAATTGAACTTAGGTATTTTTAGAACTATGAAAGTACTGGATATATATGCTTGACCTAGGGTACACGAGAAAATCCGTCACAAGATACGAAAGTATCCTTGTGGAGGGATTGTGAGCGTTAACGACCATTGCGTATCATCATAACTTTTTGCGCGGCCGGAGACGAAAGCTATCGGTGGAGTACTAAAGTTATCAGTGTGTAGGATGTACGAAAGTAGGCTACAGAAAGTGTTTGTGTTCCAAGTTTAAGAATCAATGAACGACAGAAAGTCTTCTTAAAAATCTTATTCAATCGCTTAATATAATCGACCGTGATCCCTAAAGAGTTTCCGAAGGCCTAGCGTTCCATTTAATTTGTTATAACCTCATTTATTTTATTCGTTAGTTTAGACTTTAGTGACACAAAACCAACTCAATTTTATTTTTTAGTTTGATTTAAGTATCGGATTGATTCGTACCGAAACAACAAAATCTATGTGGTTCGACCCCTAAGTACTACAACGCACATATGTGCACTTGCAGACTTTTAGGATTATAAATTTAAGACCTGCAGCTTAGTTAAATCTGTACGCATCAGATATCGAAAAGTCGTCGGAAAGTTCTCAAAAGTTTGTTTACGACTTTCCAAAAAAATAATATTTTAATAATATTTTCTCGGAAATTCGTCGGAAATATGCCAAAAAAATTCCGACAAAATTAATCTAAAAGTCATCGGAATGTTTCCGAGTAATTCCCAAGAATTTTTAAAATTTTATTTTCTAGAAATAAATCGGAAAAGTTCTCTGAAATTAATCTAAAATTGATTTGATGAAAAAAATTGATTCGATTATTAATTTTTCGAAGGAATTACCGAGGAAAAAGAAAAAAAAATAAATAAAAAAACATCCTAAAAGGCTAAATTTAAAATCAAAATTGCAAATTATATAAAAAATGCAAAAGTCATCATGCAAAATAAAAATCCAGAAAACTAATTTATAATTCAAAGTTTGCAAAATCGATATTATTAGTTCCATCTTGATCAGTAGTAGTTTCTGGATTGGTGTTGTTTCTGCGGAAGGGGGATATGGTCGGGAAACATTTGGCTCATCACGTTACTCCAGTAGGACAAATCAGTCCTCAACTCCTTCACCTCTTTTTGCGTCTCATGGTACAACCGTTCATAGTCGGCCGAATCAATTACGTTACTTGGACCGGATTCATCAGGCATCATAATATAATCATTTTTTTTTAATATAACCATATATGTAATACAATCCTTTTTTAGTTTGAACTTCCTAAAAAATGTATAAATTTTACATTAAAGAAAAAGTCTACAAACACATAAAATGAAATATAAATAGGGTGGATTACTGTACTAATCTTTATTTATATGTTTATTTTTAGTTTGGCCTACTTTTATTTTTATTACTACAATAACCTAATTTTATTCGTATTACCCAAAGTACCCTTATGACATTTGTTGAGAAAAACGCAATTACAAAACTGTCATTACTATTCATTTGCCACGTAGGCAAAAGTTGATTTAACAAGTCTACCGCTCTTTGAAGGTAGACTTGTTTGATGTTAGTCAACTCAAATTTTGGTCCGTAAATTTGTTTGATGGATGATAGATTTGTTTGAAAGATGGTAGATTTGTTAAATATTGGTAGACTTATTTTGGTAGACTCATTTTAACGACTCGGTAGATATATTTATTTTTGGTAGACTTATTTTTGGTATTTGCTCAGATAACCTTAAGTTGGTAGATATATTTTTCTTTGATGGTAGACTTATTTTTGGTATTTACTCAGATAACCTTCAGTTGATAGATATATTTTCTTTGATGGTAGACTTATTTTTGGCATTTACTCAGATAACCTTCAGTTTGACTTTTTTGGTAGACTTATTTCTTTTGGTGGTAGAGTTAATCATTGTGAATTATTTTATCGTGACGGTAGATTTATTTATTTGACGGTAGATTTGTATTGGCAACGGTAGATTTTTATTGGGTTGGTAGATTTGTTTGTAATGGCGGTAGATTTAAAACCGTCAAATATTTCGGTGACTTCGTTTTGTAATGGTGGCAGATTTAATTTTAATGACGGTAGATTTATTGTTAATGGCGGTAGATTTAGTAAATATTTTGGTATTTACTCAGATAACCTTCAGTTGGTAGACTTATTATTTCACGTTGTGGTAGACTTTTATTGACGGTAGATTTATCGACATTGTTTGGTGGTAGACATTTGACTTTTTCGAGAATGAGAAATGACGTTTTTTCTCTACACTAAAACTCATATCTACGAAAAAAAACCAGGTACCCAAATTTGCTAAGTATGAGAATTTGTTTTATTTGATGGTAGATTTATTGTAATGATTGTAGATTTATTTTGTTGATTTTTTTTCTGGAGTTAACTTTTCATTTCATCTTAAATCACAAAGAGAGACCTATTTTATGTATATTTTTTGAACCTTTTATTTAGTGCATTGAGGGTGTTTGTTCTTGAGCATAATATATGTAGTAGTTGATCTTTGATTTTAGTTGGGTTTAATTGTCTGTTCCAATTACTATTTGTTAGTGGTTCAATATATCTTCCTCCTCGAGAAAATGATGCATAATCACCTTACTTAATTGAAAGTTTGTTTACAACACTTGTCTTGGTACTTATGACTTAATTAAATGCTTTTATTTGTCAAAAATAATTATTATTTTTCTCATCCACGGTATACTTGTTTGAATTTTGTTTTCTTCATTGATCGATAGAACAAGTTGGCATGCCGTCTGTAGTTGTGCATTCGTAAGAGGCGCATGTGGTCACTTATAAATGTAATATTTTAACTCATCTTTATGATGAATTTACTACTCGCACAATGAATCCAAATTTACTCAGACTATGCATGGGAAGACATTAAAATTGAATATAGATCAACTTCCATTTCCTTAGTACTTCAATTCCAGAGAGAAAATATATTTTTTAGATTCTAAAAGGCATATATAAACATGTTCAAGAACAAATATTTCTAAACTCGCAAAAAAAAAAAAATTCTAATATCTCCCTTTCTCTAATTATATTCATATACAAGCATGTTCATTTATCTCACTGCATTTTGGATTCGTTAACAGAATTTGCAGACGCCGGTAATATCACCGGAGATGACGCCACCTACATGTCAGAGAAAATAGAGAATAAGTCAGTCGTTAACAATAAGTCTACCATTACTACCAGTAGTTAACAATACGTCTAGCAAACAAATCTACCGCATATACAAACTACCTACCGTTATATAAAAATAAATATATCGTCATATATAAACAAACCTACCGTCATATACAATCAAACCTACCGTCATATACAAAAAAACCTACCGTCATATATAAACAAACCTACCAAACTCACCAAACCACATATAGCTTACTAATAAATCTACCATCAAGCGTTACAAAATCTACCACCAAAGAAATACAAAATTTAACATTCCTCACCGGAAAATCTTTGCTCTCACTGGAATTCTGTTCGGTAGACCGGAAACACAGACAAAACAAGTTATCTGCAACCAAAATAAATTAGGGTTAGGTTCGCCGCCGAACAAAAAATGAAATCAGGGTTTTCAGCGCCGCTGCCGCCAACCGACCATTCTCCCCCATTCGTCGCCGACACGGCGGAAGATGACTCGCCGGAACCCTCGACACGCCTCCCTCCTCGCCAAAGTCAATCTCCTTCGCCGTAACTTCTTCTTCGTCGCTGTTCTTCTTCGTGGAAGCAAGAGAAACCTAAAACAAAGCAAGAGGATGAAGATACTTACCGGAAACGGCTCATTCCTCGCCGGAATCAAGCCGGAATCGTGTCGGAATCAAGACGTCGTCCCAAACGTCGCCGTCGCCTCATATCGCCTTTTTCGAGAGGTTGTTTTTTTTTGTAAACCATGTTTTTTTTTGTTTTTTTTTGTCATTAACTTTTAATGATGACACAAACCTACCGTCATATATAAACAAACCTACCGTCATATATATGACGGTAGATTTTCTTTTGTTCAACAAAAATAAATCAAAAGTAATTAATAATGGCATAATCGTAATACAATACAACATATAGATAAAATGGACATTGACCAACAAAGTAAGGTTAGTCTAGTATGACCTCCCTCCCTAGTAATATTCCTTATGCACAAGGTTACTTTGATGAATTTTCTCATATTAAATATTAAAAGATATATATATACCGAGTTAAATATTGCGTCTTTCTCGGCTTGTGTGAGGTGGATATCACAAGGGGTTTCTTGACCTTGCGTCATCGAAGTAAGCTTCTCTTGATCCAATTCTATGCACCTACGTGTACTAGCCATGCCCTTTTTATCGACAAAAAATCACGTCCGATTTGCGTTTATGGGTTTCCTCCATAAACGAAACCATGTAAGGAAGTTCACCCGTTTCCTCGTCTCGCTAAAAATAATTCTGAGAAAATTCTGATATTTTTTTTCTCTCATCGAAATTTTCTAGGTTTCCCGTCGGAAAGTTTCCAACCAAGAATCTCGTCGAAAATTCTCGGCGGAAATGCACATGTTTTCTTGTAGTGTATATTCTCGACTCCAAAATAGCCTCGGCCTTTTCATGTTTTCTCGTCCCGTTATCAATTTATGTGGAATAACATCACTCTTCTCGACATCAAAATTACGATTGGGCAAGAACCAGAGTCAAAGAAGTCGAATTTCAACATCCCCAAGAAGCTGTGGTTTGAGGGATTACCTGAATACCAGCACGAGCAGAGGGAGAAATAGATTTCTTGTTGTCCTTGTTACCAGACATCGTCTTTGCAGCTACAACCCTTTTCCCTTCCTTGCATGCTATGTTCGTTGAAACTAATGCTGCCCTCTTCTAGATCTTTGGGCTATCTCTAGGGGATGGCAAGAGGAGCCTAGGCCAAAAATTTTAAAAATGTTTAAGAAAAAAGCCAAAAAAAAAAATTTGAAAAAAGTGCAAAAATAAATAAATTATACCATTAAAATAATATTCAGGTTTTTATTTTTTTGCGTATGGCTTAATAAAAAAAAAGGATAAACGACATATTTTTCCCTCGGAAATATCATATAGTAATAGATTCACCAAAAGTTTCGACATCGGCCTAGATCCTCATGATTTGAAAGTTTGAAAGTAAAAAATGTATGTCCCTCAATTGAAAAGTTCAAAATATATTTATCCATAATCGTTGGTTTGAATGGTTTGTAAGCTAAAAATGATACGAAACCACTTAAACTGGATACCATACCGCATTAAAAACCTCATCCGAACTCCAAACTCAAATCTGATCCGTAAACCCGACCCAACCTCAAATCAAGTTTAAATCTGAAAATCCCCAAATCAATTCGTAAACCCGAACCTTCTGAAGTGTTAGATATCGGAGAAATACTATTTTCCAGCGATCGAGCTCTCGTCCACCTCAAATCGTCCGTAGATTTTCTAGTTTCCTTAACTCCGTTCTCTAGATTCACCATTAACACCGGCGCAGAGCCACCAGAAACTGACAAATTCCGGCAAGACGATGAAGCAGACAACGAAGGTTCTCCTCCTTTCATCTTCCCAAGCTCAATCTGTGAGCAGAGATTGGATCTAAACGATGAATGGACAGAGTGAGGATCATGGTTCATATTTTCCGGTGTTGTTTCCGCCAAAAGCCACGCCTTGTTGTTCTCTGCGCCGCTTCCGTTGTTGTCGGAGCTCTCGATTGAGCTTGATCCAGCTGAAGGAGGAAGGAAACAAGCGAAACCCAAATCAAAGATCATCTTTTTCAAACCAGTTTTGATTCCTTTCTCATTGTAATATCCGTCAAGATCTGGAGAAGCTGAAGAAGTGAGAATTGAAATATTTACGGAATTGCCCTGAAGATTTGTTTCTGGGTTTCGTGGATGAAGATTTCACAGTGTTTTGTTCAAAATTGAAAGATTAATGGAATAAAATTGGTACTTAGACAGTTTCTTAACTCTATTACTTGATTAGTATCTGAATATGATGATCCTATGAAGCAAATGTTGTAGTATTTTTTCCCGGCATCCGGTTTCTCTATGATGTTATGTTTGAGTTCAAGCACTGTCTTTTTGAGCTATTTAAACCATCTGTCGGAATTCGATTATTGGCTCGTTTGTCGTTTGTAAGACTAGACCGCACCAGAGACAATTCTTGAAGGTAATCCATCTTTGCTCTTTGACTCTGTCACACTCAATGGATATCAAGAACACTGGCTCAAACTTAATTGGCTAATTCGAAACTTATGATTTTCGATTGATGAGTTTCTTGACTTCTACTCTTCAATGTAACAAAAGTGAGGCGTTAACGTAAGAGGATGTGGATGATCCGACGGAGCTTGAATCAAACTTTTTTTGTTTTTAGGGATTTGGGGTTTAATTTGGGGATTTTTTTGGTTTAGATTTCTGGTTTGTGTACTTTTGGTTTACCAGTTTTAATTGGGTCGAAATCCGGTTTAGTTATATTTTTAACTGGTTAAGTTTCATTCGGTAAATAGTAAACCGTGATTAATCGTGGTATGTGTAGATTTTAGTTTCGAACTTTTGTTTTGTGGGTAAATATGTTTCGAATTTTCCAATGGGGGACATACATGTTAGAATATGCGGAATATGAGACTCGAGATTAAAGGGAGACATGGAGACTAATAGAAGAACTAGCTAGAGATTTAAGAGAGAATATAGAAGAAGAGAATGCTTCGATTGATCTGAAAACAATGTGAATTACATCTTTTAAATAGAGAAACAAGTGGTGAATGATCAAACCAAGGAGAGGAAATCATGGAGGAAAAAGGAGTACGAAAACACAAAAGTCAAAAAGAGGAAGAAATCATAGAGCGCTAGAGGTGGAGATTTCTAGAAGGCTCTTTATGATTATTTTACTTGATCAATACTCCCCCTCAAGCTTAGTCGTAGAGACATCGAAGACTAAACTTGGAACCTGAGGAACATCACCTCATTAAAAAAACCTTAACAACCACTTGGGAGAAAACTATGTTAAGGGAAAAAGAGTGTGATGTCCATGGGTTAGAGAACATGAGATCAATGGTGTGAAAGATCTACAAGCCCGAGTTTGCTATGTATGCGAGTGCAATCTTTGAGACTTGCAGCCTTGGTGAAGATATCCGCTAGTTGATCTTCACTTCGAGTGTAGCATGGGAGTATAATGCCTTCTTCAATCTTTTCTCGAACTTTATGGCAATCCACTTCAATATGCTTGGTCCTTTCAGGGAAAACCAAGTTGGTTGCAATGTGAATTGCGGCTTGGTTATCACAATGCATGGTGATGGGGCTAGAAGACTCAATGCCGAGATCTTTAAGAAGAGCTTTGAGCCAAGTCAGCTCATTTGTTAGCTTCCTCATTGCCCGGTACTCTGCTTCCGTACTAGAACACGACACCACCTTTTGCTTCTTCGATTTCTAAGTCACCAAATTTCCTCCAATGAAGGTGCAATAACCGGATGTTGACTTTCTATCCTGCCTATCTCCAGCATAATCAGCATCACAATATCCTACTATTTCGGTGTTAGCGTTTCTCCCCATCCAAATGCCTTGGCCCGGGCTACCTTTGAGGTATCTAAGAATTCGCTCCACCATACTCCAATGGTATATAAGCTAGGGGTTTGCATGTGTTGACTGACCTGATTCACATCATAACAAAGATCAGGCCTTGTGATAGTCAAATAGATCATCTTACCTACAAGACGGCGATATTGGGAGACGTCTTCAAATGGCTCGTCTTCTTTCTCCCCCTTTCGATTGACCTTGTAGCCATCCTCAAGCGGTATCTTTGCTGGTTTTGCTCTAAGTTTACCTATCTCATTCAACAAATCAAGTGTGTACTTCCTTTGTGAAAGAAATAAGCCTTCCGGAGAACGGCAAACTTTAATCCCTAGGAAGTACTTTAGCTCGCCTAGGTCTTTAATATCGAAAACAGATTTAAGAAAGGTTTTAGTTGATTGGATACCTTCCTTATCATCGTCGGAGATGATAAGATCATCTACATAGATGAGAACTACAATGATACCTTGAGAGCTTTGGAGTTTGAATAAGGTATGATCAGCTTCAGATCTCTTGAAGCCTCGATCGTCGAGTGTGGAGCTCAACTTGTGGTACCAAGCCCTTGGTGATTGCTTCAGTCCATATATAGCTTTTCTAAGCCTCAAAACAAGACCGGGAGGAGGAGTCATGTAAACTTCTTCCTCAAGCTCGCCTTGTAGAAATGCATTCTTGACATCCATCTGTCATAACTCCCAATAAAGGTTAGTAGCCAAAGAAAGAACAACTCTTACCGTGTTAAGTTTGGCTACGGGAGCAAAGGTATCTGTGTAGTCATCTCCATAGGTTTGTGTGAAACCTCTTGCCACCAAGCGAGCTTTGTACCGTTCAATGTCTCCATTGCTTAAGTATTTTATAGTGAAGACCCACTTGGAGCTAACCGCCTTTTTCCCGGGTGGAAGATCCGCTTCATCCCATGTGTGGTTGCGAGTCATAGCACTGGTCTCGTCATCCACTGCATCCAACCATTCTTTAATTTCCTTACCCTCCTCATAGCTTTGCGGTATCCGGTGTAGCTCTATTTTACCAAGAAATGCTTGATGATCGGTTGGCAAAAGGGCAAGAGAACAAACAACTTGGATGGGATGAGCCATGGCTTGATTGTTGTAGTAGACTTGGGTGTAACCCTCCAAATGGGATGGAGGATTTCGCTGCCTAGTGTTGCGCCTAAGTGGAGGAGGGAGATCTCCTATATCCACGTTTTCTTCCTCATCCGGTGCAAGCTCCTCATTAGGAGTCATTTGCTCTTCTACATCCGAATCACCCGATCCTTGAACTTGGTTTTGGGTTGATTCCTTATGTTGAGTTTGGTCACTCAAAGGTAGCGTTATTGTTCTCTCCCTTTCTATATTCCTAGGTGTCTCTTGTGCCTTTGGTGTAGTGGGGTCCGTATTTCCGAGATGTTCCAAAAAAAACTTCAAGGTAGCGGCCCGATCCGAAGTGGAGTGGGAGAGATCTTGTAGGCTTGCCCAATCTTTCTTCTCATAGTACCCTTGCTCCTCAAGAAATTTTACATCCCAGGACACATACATGCGGCTATTTGACGGGTCATAGCACTTGTACCCCTTTTGGGTTGTTGAATATCCAATGAACATGCATCTAGTACTTTTTGCATCAAGCTTGCTCCTTTGTTCACCTGGTATTAATACAAAGCAAACACACCCAAAAACTCGTAAGTGATCTAAAGATGGTTTGGTTTTATTGAGTACTTCAAATGGTGATACATCTTTCAAGACTTTGGTCGGAGTTCGGTTGATAAGGTAGCATGCCATCATTACCGCATCTCCCCAAAACATTTTGGAGACATTCTTATGGAACATCATTGATCTTGCAACCTCCATGACGTGTCGATTCTTCCATTCTGCCACTCCATTTTGTCGTGGTGTGTATGAGCAGCTTGTTTGGTGTATAATGCCATGCTTATTTAGATGTTCTTTGAATTTTTGGCTTGTGTATTCTCCTCCATTATCTGATCTCAACACCTTAATCTTAGAATTAAATTGATTAGTAACATAATTTTGAAAATTAATGAATGCATCAATCACACGATCTTTAGATGTGATTAAAGTGATCCAAGTATATTTTGATTTTTCATCGATAAATTACACAAAATATTTGTTATTATCCCTAGATACACATGGTGATGTCGCATGGTGATGTCCAAACATCCGAATGCACTAAATCAAAGCAATTCTCAATGATAGTAGACTTAGGAAAAATAGATTTGCAATCTTTTCCTAGAATACAAGCTTCACATTTCGAGTGATCAAAAGTGAATTTAGGCAACATCAATTCAAATGCATGAGAATGAGGGTGACCTAATCTAGCATGCCACACCTCATTAGAACTAATAGTAATACACGATTTAAAAGAAAACGAAGTAGCATCGCCTGGTAATGTTTTATCAAGGACATAAAGATCATCTTTCGCCTTTCCTTCCCCAAGAATCTTTCCGGTTTCAATATCCTGAAAATAAACTTCATTAGGTCCAAATATCATATAGCAATTTAAATCACAAGTAGCCCTTTTTACCGATAAGAGGTTTGATGTAAACGTGGGCATAAAGAAAGCTTTGGAATTTTTATCAAATAATTTTAAATTCCCTACACCTTTTACGGGAATCCGATCACCATTAGCTATAATAACATTACCATTAGCCGGTTTTATATTTTCAATGAGATTCGGGTTACTAATCATATGATGAGAAGCACCTGAATCAATGACAAGTGTTTTACTTGGTTTAGAGGCAAAGAGAGTGGTATCGGAATACTTTAAGGAGACGATGGATCGGATGAGGGCTTCCACGTCTGATTTCCTCACAACATCATTGTTGAATGCAACCATGGCCAGCTCCTCTTCTTGCTTGGATGTACCGGTTTGTCCGTGTTCATCCGAGGTTTCGTGAGAAAGGTTGGCCTTGAACTTGCTTGGTTTAAGGTGAGGATGAAGAATCCAACATTTGTCCTTGGTATGCCCTTTCTTCTTACAATGATCGCAGATCCATACCTTTCTTTCTTCACGCTTGTAAGTCCCCTTATTTGCCATGAGGAGTTCCCCTTTTTCGCTAAAGAGGCCGAGAGACCCTTGTTCTTTTTGTACTTGGGAACATACCTCATCAAGATTTGGGAGCTTGTCGGCTCTTAGGAGATATTTGATGAGGTCATTGTAGGTAGGGTTTAAGGTAAGCAAGAGGCCAAAGACCTTGTCTTGCTCTCTTCTTTCATTGAGTACGGCCGAATCCATGGTGCTTGGCCGGAGCATCTCAAGTTCAGCCCATAAACTCCGAAACTTTCCGAAATGCTTGGTGAACTCTAATTCTTCTTGACTTAGATTATTGACGGCCTTCTTTACCTCAAACACTCGGGTTAAGTTTGAGATATTTCCATATACAATCTTGAGAGTTTCCCATAACTCTTTAGTGGTTTCACAATAAGAGTACGCTTCAAGGATGGGAGCTTCAAGTGAACTTTGAAGAATGGCTAGAACGGCTTGATCTTCTTGAACCCATTTTCATTCCTTCTCGAGATCAACCTCTTCTCCTTTTTATTTGGTGGCTTCCTTTGGAGCTTGAGCCTCTTCGACATGGCTCCAAAGTCCGCGGCCACAAAGCACGGTCCTTGTGGTTCTATACCACAACAAATAGTTTGCTCCCTTGAGAACAACCGGAATCATAACGGGTTTTGAATTTTCCATAGTGAAAAAAAGTTCAAGAAATACACAAATCTAGCCTTTCACAACTCAAGAATCAATGATTTTGAGGACTTAGTCTCAGAGTGAAAAGAATTAGAAAGATGTATTGCAAGAAAAAAAAATTGAAGGGAGAATAAGAGCATAACGATTTTGGAGAATGATTTTGAGATTTTGAGATTTTGAGAATAAGAGAGTCAAGAACAAGATTCAATTAAGAACCCGCTCTGATACCACGTTAGAATATGCGGAATATGAGACTAGAGATTAAAGGGAGACATGAAGACTAATAGAAGAACTAGCTAGAGATTTAAGAGAGAATATAGAAGAAGAGAATGCTTCGATTGATCTGAAAACAATGTGAGTTACATCTTTTAAATTGAGAAACAAGTGGTGAATGATCAAAGCAAGGAGAGGAAATCATGGAGGAAAAAGGAGTAGGAAAACACAAAAGTCAAAAAGAGGAGGAAATCATAGAGCGCTAGAGATGGAGATTTCTAGAAGGCTCTTTATGATTATTTTACTTGATCAATAATACGCATTTAATTTTCAAATCAGAGAGATCTAGGCCGAAGTCAAAATTTTGGGTGGATTTGTTACTATATGATACCTCCGAAGAAGAAATAGGTCGTTTACCCATAAAAAAAATAGAGAGGCCTGCTAGATCCAACCATACTCTTTATCAAGAAAAAAAAACGATCCAACCGTACATAGTCAAACAAAAACAAGAAAACCCTCTGAAAAGCAAAATAATGAAACCTGATATATTGTACAAGCATGAAGAATAGGAGAATCTTAAAGAAGACTACACCAAACAATACATGATCTGAAGCGTTTTGTCGATAAACACTAACAGATCCCGATTCGTGGAGAGAGGAGAGACAAGTACCTGAGACGACGAGACGAGAGGATAAAAAGGAAGGACGATGAAACGGTAGGAGAAATCGTTTTAAACTTGGAAGTTTGGTTGAAGTTTTTAAATATTTTAAAAATCTTTGGGGGAACCTTACACTTGGCGGTTAAAAGTTTTGCAAAAGTTTTCCACGTTTTGCCATTATACCCTCGAATTCTTAGCAAATTTTTTTGAGCTTTCATTATACAAAAAAAAAAAAAATTATGTGAGTAAGCACTTTAGCTTGTGACTGTCTAGCGCTTACACCGAGTCACCGACTAATGAGCGGGGAAATGGGAACTCTTGGTAGTAAGCGATAACATTTTATGTAAAAGGGCGTATCATGATTTTTAATAGAATTTAAATGCAATCACAATCCACTGTTATTTTTATAATGATTATAAATTATGCTTTAAATTTAAGTGTTATTGGATTTTTTGTTAGTAAATTATGTTTACAAGATTTTAAAGTTTGGTGTTATTCAATAAATATTTCAAATACTTCATTAAAAACCAGTGTTATTCAAAACTAACTAATTTATTTATTTTTTGCATATTGAGTTATTTGAAATGAATTCTAATGGAGTTTCAGGAGTAAATTGTTACAAACCAAAACCAAGGTATTCTTCAGAGAATTTAGAATCCACATAGATGAGTTTTTAATTTTTTTTTATCAAATTTAAAATCTTAAAGATTATAAAATCTTTAAAAATTAGCTTTAAATCCTTAGTCATAAACCAAAAATAAAAGAGACAATAGTTTATCCTTAGTCAAAACGGAGCTTGGTTCAAATTCATCTTCTTCATCTCTCGAAAGCGACTAATCTCCAACTGATAAGTTTTTGAGGTTGAACTGTCGCTCGAAGAGCCGCTTTAGTTGCGATTTCGACATCTGCCTCATCGCCGGCGGGAAAGCTGGCTCCTCTGCTAAACCATCACCTACGATTGGTTGGACTTTGGTATGGAAATGCATTTTTTCAAATTTCTCTCAAATAAAACCTTAAAGAGGGATATTTTTTCTCGTAACTGCAAAAATTCTAGAGAAGTCAAACATGTATATATTCGCTTACCAACAAAAATATGGAGAAGGAAGGAATGAAAAATGAGATGAAACAAATGTCAAAATCAAGAGAAAGAAAAAAAATATGTGAGAAAATCCAAACGGTTTTGATCAGTATATATTTAAAATTTCGCTATGAAAGATATGAAAACTTAGAGACATAAATTAGAGAAAACAAAATAAAGATCAAAAGGGAAATGCCACTTGAATCGAGGGATTTTAGATACTGATTATGACTCGGCGTTTCGAGAACGTTAAGCTTTAATGCTTTTGAAAATTATCATAATAAGACATAGACGCAAATCACAATGTGGATTATAGTATCTAGTTAGATTTCGACTTATGCATACAAAATTGAAAATTAAATTTTAATTCAACAAGAGAGAAATTGATAGAACGTTAGGGAAGAAGAGTAATCTTTGAGGGCGATTTGGTTTCGGTCGATTTCCCAACATTCATATATAGGAGAAGAAAAAAAAAATTCACGCGTTTTTGTATTTTAGGGTATCAAATTTATTACTTTAATTTTTTGGAATTGATTAACTTTACATATGATAATCTAGTAAATAGATTCACGTTGAACTTTTTTATTATTTAAAGATAATATTGACGTGTGTCTAATAAAAACCACTCAAGACGTAAACATAGTCTGGTACACTAATTTACATCAAAAAAGTTGATGCGTAACTAAATACTATTAGAAAATTAGCTTCTTTGACACTTGTACTTCATAAAAACTGTTTTGATGTAAATCATTGTACCAAACTATGTTTACGTCTTGAGTGGTTTTTATTAGACACACGTCAATATTATTTTTAAATAATAAGTAAAAAGTTCATAGTGAATCTATTTACTATAGATTATCATATGTAAAGTTCATTAATTCCAAAACTTTGACAGTAATAAATTTTATACCTTAAAATAAAACTTTGAACATAAATAGTTTAGTCAAAAAAATTTAATTATTGGATTCATCTAGTCTAGGATTCCAAATGTATTGCCTAAAAAAAATAGAACACAAATCATAATCCTAGCCTATTTAAGACAAAACGACCAAAAATCACAAAGTCTTTAACAACTCATTCATCACAAAGCAAAATCACAAAGTTTTTTCCCAAGAAAATTGCAAAGCTTACTCTTGAATCTTATGAGGTGAATATCATAATCAATCACGGAATCAACATTGTTACTATATTGATTTGATTTATCGAGTTATTATTTTATCGAATCTTTCTGAAAAACATTAACACTATCTATAAGTAGTTACATAACTCGATCTTTGTTCAAGATATAATTTCCAATACTAAATGCATTCTCGGATATGAGAATGACGAAAGTCACCAAAAAAATATTTTACATTCCTACTAAAAATGGATACTTTGTTATATTGGCAAACTTGAAACCCAATATATTTTCTTTTGGATTCTCAATAATCTCCATTAGATAAGAGTAAGACATTTGATTTATAAATTCATTCCATAAACCAATCAAATTAATTATACAGAGATTTTAGAATCCACGGAAATGATTTTTTAAAAATAATGATAGCAAATTTAAAACCAAGATTATAAAATCCTTAGAAAATTAACTTTAAATCCATGATTGAATAAGTGTATAGGGTTTAATAAAGTCATAAAACAAAAGTAAAAGAGACATTAATTTATTATTAGACACACGTCAATATTATTTTTAAATAATAAGTAAAAATTTTAACGTGAATCTATTTTACTAAATTATCATATGCAAAGTTCATCAATTCCAAAAAAACTGACAGTAATAAATTTTATACCCTAAAATACAACTTTAAACATAAATAGGTTAGTCAAAAACATTTAATTGTTGGATTTATCTAGTCTTGGATATCAACTGTATTGCCTAAAAGACAAATTGAACACCAATCATAATCCTATCCTATTTAAGACGAAACGACTATAAATCACAAAGTCTTTAACAGCTCATTCATCACAAAGAAAAATCACAGAGTTTTTTTCCATGAATAGTTTAAAGCTAATAGTTTTTTTCTCCATGAATAGTTAAAAAATTTATTACCATCATTTTTTTGGAATTGATGAACTTTGCATATGATAATTTAGTAAAATAGATTCACGTTAAAATTTTTACTTATTATTTAAAAATATTATTGACGCATGTCTAATAATAAATTAATGTCTCTTTTACTTTTGTTTTATGACTTTATTAAACCCTATACACTTATTCAATCATGGATTTAAAGTTAATTTTCTAAGGATTTTATAATCTTGGTTTTAATTTGCTATCATTATTTTTTAAAATTCATTTATGTGGATTCTAAAATCTCTGTAGAATTAATTTGATTGGTTTATGGATTGTAGTGAATTTATAAATCAAATGTCTTACTCTTATCTAATGGAGATTATTGAGAATCCAAAAGAAAATATATTGGGTTTCAAGTTTGCCAATATAACAAAGTATCCATTTTTAGTAGGAATGTAAAATATTTTTTTGTGACTTTCGTCTTCATTCTCATATCCGAGTATGCATTTAGTATTGGAAATTATATCTTGAACAAAGATCGAGTTATGTAACTACTTATATATAGTATTAATGTTTTTCAGAAAGATTTGATAAATTAATAACTCGATAAATCAAATCAATATAGTAACAATGTTGATTCCATGATTGATTATGATATTCACCTCATAAGATTCAAGAGTAAGCTTTACACTTTTCTTGGGAAAAAAACTTTGTGATTTTGCTTTGTGATGAATGAGTTGTTAAAGACTTTGTGATTTAGGGTCGTTTCGTCTTAAATAGGTTAGGATTATGATTTGTGCTCTATTTTTTTTAGGCAATGCATTTGGTATCCTAGACTAGATGAATCCAATAATTAAATGTTTTTGACTAAACTATTTATGTTCAAAGTTGTATTTTAAGGTATAAAATTTATTACTGTCAAAGTTTTGGAATTAATGAATTTTACATATGATAATCTAGTAAACAGATTCACTTTAAACTTTTTACTTATTATTTAAAAATAATATTGACGCGTGTCTAATAAAAACCACTCAAGACGTAAACATAGTTTGGTACAATGATTTACATCAAAACAGTTTTTATGAAGTACATGTGTCAAAGAAGCATGTTTTCTAATAGTATCAGTTACGCATCAGCTTGTTTTTGATGTAAATTAGTGTACCATACTATGTTTACATCTTGAGTGGTTTTTATTAGACATGCGTCAATATTATCTCTAAATAATAAATAAAAAGTTCAACGTGAATCTATTTACTAGATTATCATATGTAAAGTTCATCAATTCCAAAAAATAAAAGTAATAAATTTGATACCCTGAAATACAAAAACGCGTGAATTTTTTTTTTCTTCTCCTATATATGAATGTTGGGAGATCGACCGAAACCAAATCGCCCTCAAAGATTACTCTTCTTCCCTAAGGTTCTATCAATTTCTCTCTTGCCGGATCAAAATTTAATTTTCAATTTTGTATGCATATAAGTCGAAATCTAACTAGATACTATCATCCACATTGTGATTTGCGTCTATGTCTTATTATGATAATATTCAAAAGCATTAAAGCTTAACGTTCTCAAAACGCCGAGTCATAATCAGTATCTAAAATCCCTCGATTCAAGTGGCATTTCCCTTTTGATCTTTATTTTGTTTTCTCTAATTTATGTCTCTAAGTTTTCATATCTTTCATAGCGAAATTTTAAATATATACTGATCAAAATCGTTTGGATTTTCTCACATATTTTTTTGTTTCTCTTGATTTTAACATTTGTTTCATCTCATTTTTCATTCCTTCCTTCTCCATATTTTTTTTGGTAAGCGAATATATACATGTTTGACTTTTCTAAAATTTTTGCAGTTACGAGAAAAAATTTCCCTCTTTAAGGTTTTGTTTGAGAGAAATTTGAAAAATGCATTTCCATACCAAAGTCCAACCAATCGTCGGTGATGGTTTAGCAGAGGAGCCAGCTTTCCCGCAGGCGATGAGGCAGATGCCAAAATCGCGACTAAAACAGCTCTTCGAGCGACAATTCAGCCTCAAAAACTTATCAGTTGGAGATCAGTGGCTTTCGAGAGGTGATGAAGATGAATTTGAACCAAGCTCCATTTGTCTAAGGAAGTTGGTTCAAAAATACATGGAGGATCCCAATAGTGGGAATCAACAGTTTGGTGGCCGCTACAGCTGCAACAACTGTTTCAGCGGGAGTGGCACTGATAGCTCCTCGGACGAAGAAGAAGATTCTTCTTCTGGCGGATATCTTACAAGTGTCAAGGTATGTTTACGCTATTTATTGATGTGTAGAAAAGCTATTAAGAAAATTATGATTTTACACAATTTTCAATATTTTGTAGAATCTACTTCTTTGTGCTAACATCTCTGAGGGAGAGAGGAACCTGGTGACAAAGACGACAGAGATCGTTGAAACAAACAATCATAATTCACAATTGCAAACTTTCGTCGATGAATTGGTGGCTTTAGGCTACGATGCAGCAATATGCAAATCTCATTGGGAGAAATCGAGAAATCCTGTGTATTTTGCTGGTACGTGTCTTCAATTTTTTTTATCTAATCCTCCTTAAGTTTACAAATTGTTAGGTATAAGAACTGTGCAAAAATGATAACAGGAGAATATGAGTATTTGGATGTGATGGTTGGAGGAGAAAGAGTGTTGATCGACATTGATTTCAAGTCAAAATTCGAGATTGCTCGTCCCACCAAGACCTATAAGTCGATATCACATACACTTCCTTACGTTTTCGTGGGACAGGTGGATCGGTTGAAGAAGATTGTGGTTGTTGTGTCTAATGCTGCAAAGAAAAGTTTAAAAAAGACAGGGCTTCAGGTGCCGCCATGGAGGAGAGCTGAGTATGTGCTAACCAAATGGTTGGCTCCTTATGTTCGTACTAAACAAACGGAAGGAGAAACCAATGAAAATATTGGTTTTGAAGGTTAAAATGTTAGACTTTTAATAGTAGGTTATGAATAAGAGATGGGCTGAATCTCTTTTTTTGGTTTTTTTTTTGTAAGGATATGGTTTTAAGGAATATGTCATCTTATAACCAAATGCTTGTTTTTTCAATTTAAATGAATCTCTTTTTTTTTGCTAACCAAATGCTTGTTTTTTCAATTTAAATGAAAGCTTATATCTAATAAAATAGTAAAAACTCTATAAATTAATAATGTTGGGACTATAATGTTTTATTATTATATAGCGAATTAATTTATGAAAACATATCCTAAAATAGGATCAAAACAAGTTTTTAATTGATAAATTCATCAAAACTAAAAAATTTGTTTTAAGTTCATATTTTTCTTGAATTTTCCTTTATTTAAAAGTTAATTTACTTTATATTTTTCACCACAATCTAAAGAAAATCAAGCCGATTAAACAAAAACAGGAAAATAAAGAAAACCTAGCGAGGTTTTTTCCCCCTTATTATGTTGGTGTAAAAGTAATATAAAACATAATTCAACCAATGATAAACCAATATACATAAAATAAATGGTTAAAAAAAATAAAAAAATATTAATTAACTTTTCATTGAAAGTTGAAAATATTATATCATTTGAAACAAACTTTTTCCCCCTAAAACATAATTTATTGTGAAACGAAGGTAGTATATACTAATTCTTATTTTATGAGATTAATGAGACCATATATTTGTATAGGATTTTTAAATTTTTTATTATCATATTATTTTATCGAATTTTGTTTTATTTTAAACCGGCCCAACTCGAGACCGGATAAATTTATTAATTTATCGTGTTTACTAATTTATCGAGTAGTAATTTGTAGAGTTTCTACTGTATGTGATAACTAACACTAGGTAAATTAAAACCATTGAGCCCATATTTTTATACACTAAATTGATTTCTTAGCATGAGAATCAAACCTAGACCACTAAAGAAGAAGAAGAGGATGAAAACAAGTAAAATTTTATAAGTTTCTCATCAACACACCTTTGAATAAATTGGCATATCTTCTGGACGAGTACTGAAAAAGTCGGAAAGGAAAAAATCAAGGTCGTAATGGGCTAGCTCCTGAGTTCGAGCCCTGTAAACATTAATATAGGCACGTGGCCACCAACGGTTTTCACATGGTCCCATGTTTAGTCGGTGTAGGAGGATACGTTTGAACGCCGGTGGAAAAAGGTCGTAAAGGGCTAACACCGGTCGAGTCAGCGGTCCTTAATTCAACCGGATTACCTGAGTTATCAAAAAAAAAAAAAAAAAGTTACTGCAGCGGAAGATAGATGGCAAACGTTGGCAGACATGCGTCAACGAGTAAGGGTATACTTCTCCACATTAAAGTCTCATTTTAGACTATTCAAGATAATTTTGCCTAAATCCTAATGAATTTCTTAAAAATATTTTACAGCTACAAGGTTTTTTTAATTACTAATGGCGACACGAATTAAATACTGAATGTTTTTTGGTCAACAAATACTACATGATTTTTTCCATGTTTTCTTTAAAACTTTTAAATTAATAGGACCAATCTATTTGAGTCTAAATCATATCATCCAAATTAAATACTTTACTAAAATGCTAATTAATTTCTTAAAAGTATCTCACAAATACAACATCTTTTTATTTAAAACTGGATCACATGCACATTAAATACATGCATATTCTTTTGGTCAACAAATAGTACATGATTTTTTCCCATTTTTAAGAAAAAAACTTATCAAATTAAGAGGCTTTGACTAGAAAGCATATAATCCAAATTGGATACTGTACAAAAATGTTAATGAATTTCTTAATAGAGTATCTTACAATTACATTTTTAATTTTATTTTTGATGATAAAACAATTATGCAAAAAGGGTAACTTAAGTTTTTGTCTCTTACGTTGGCATACATGCATCAACGAGTAAAGGTATACTCCTCCACATTAAAACCTCATCCCTTATATATTAACTAAGAAGGAATGAAAAAAAAACACCTTAGTTTCATGTGTGATTTACAAACAAATGTGCAATTGCTGAGGTATCATTAATATAGAGTTTCTCAAAACTTTTATAAAAATGGTTTTAACTTACTAGACTAATTAGGTTAGTGCTATTCACATTAAACCATTGCATAATTTTAATTATATTTTATGTCATACCAATTTTTGCATATTCAAATTCAGTGTAAGTCACAAATTTGTATATGATTGTTTGTTATTATTATTAGTTTTTTTGTACAAAATCTCTTAGTTATATTTTATTTCATACAAATTTTTACACATTCAAGTTCAAATTAAAATATGAAATCTAGCTTTCATATTATTGTTATTATTATTGAGATATAAAGCGTATATTATAACGAAAATATGCGGCGGCGGCGATTAGGGTTCTCTCGAAAGCGATTTTTCTAGGGTTCCACATATATTAGATCGGAACTCCTCGGAAGCCTTTTCTCTGAGGAATATCTCTCAGTAGCCCGCCTTTGTGTTCCCACAAGCTACGCAGTATCGCGTTTTACTTGCAACTTATTGCTGTCCTATTATTGAATATTCTTCTCACTCAAAGGATGTCGAGATCTCGCTCGTATGCTCTAGCTTCTGACCCAAGTAAGGAACCCTTGTCTCGCCGCTATACTAGGGATGAGAAGGGGAAAGGTATTGCGGGATCCCATAAATGGATCCGAGAACCCCCAATCCGTCTCACTGACGAGGCAGACGTAAAGCTGATCGAAGCTAATAAACTAACCCTAATCGGTAGGGTTCTCAATCCAGAGATCCAAAAACCTCGAACTCTAATTGCCTTCATGCTCACAGTAGGAGACTTGAATGCAGAATAACGGGGAGAGAAATCGGTAGAGACAGATTCCAATTCCGATTTAAACTGGAAGCGGATCTTCTCTCTGTTCTCAATGAAGCCCCGTTTCACTACAAACGTTGGATGATTATCTTACAACGCTGGGAGCCGATAATTTCAGACGCCTTCCCATCTCAAATCCCGTTCAGGATAACCATCCATGGGATTCCCCTGCACTGCTTCACGGAGAGGAATCTCAAGGCTATAGGCGGTGATTTGGGAACGTACCTAGATCACGACGTGGAAGAAGGCAGAGTGCGCGTTTCGATTAATGCCCTAAAGCCACTCACTATGCGCAAATCAGTCCAATTCCCATCTGTAGATGAAGTCTCAATTGAGCTGGAATATGGGAAGCTTGAGAAACACTGTTTTCTATGCCTCTCCCTATCCCATGAAAATGGATCGTGTCCCCTCTTTAATTCATCGGACAAACGAGTCTCATAGGGTGTCCGCCCATGAATTAATCAACAACACACCATGATGAACCTGGGAGAAAATCGTGTGCGCCGTGACGAGAAGAAAGAGAAAAGACAACCTTTGGATCGGGGCAAGAAACCTTCTGAAATCCTTTGAATTTTATGTAATATCAGACATACATGTTAAGGCAGAACAATCCTTTGAATTTTATTTCTTCACTATAAATTGCGATCCTCTTACTTGCTACAAAACACAAAAAACCCGTGGAGAAAATTTTAAGGATGTGTAAATACACCTATTCAAAAAATCGGACGCCTAGTCGATTAATCGTCCGATTTTACCATAGTCGGCTTAAAAAATTATATTGTCGATTAATCGTCCGACTAGACTGATTAATCGGATAAATGGGCAATTTTAACCAAATTTTTTTTTTAACTTTTGGACTCAAAACATTATGAATGGGTCTTGATGTAGAAAAACCCAATAGAGAAACACCTACTATTGATATAAAGTGTTGAGTGTTACAAAGTCAACAAACTTTGCGTATATGCATGATGATGGAGCCCATATCATCATATCTTACAGTAATATGTGAGAGAAAATACCTAAAAACCATGAATTCATAACATTCAGCCAAAAAAACTCAAACTACGCGATGGACGAAATAAACCTTCAACTTTCATTGACTAATCCGTTTAATCCCCAATTTTTAATGACCAAGCTATTTTAGACCCAACGTTAGTCAACTATAACGGTTGACTAACGGCATGACTAAAAGGCTGGATAAAGGTTGGGGAAAATGCCAAAAAAAATCATGAAGTCACAATTTTCAGACAAAAAAGCTCCAACCACTCGATGGATAAAATAAACCTTCAACTTTCGTTGACTAATCCGTTTAATCCCCAACTTTTTTTCGACCAATATTTTGAAGTTTTTTTAATAAAAACTTTACCATAGTACAAAAATGAAATTAGCGTTTTTAAAAATAAAATCAATTTCTGAGAAAGATAACCCAAATATAATTTTTTTGGAAATGATTACTAAAATTTGGAATATTTTCTAACTACTTTATAATATAAACATTAAAATGTTAGTTCACACAATGAAAATGTTACTAAACTTTATAACTATTAACTTACTAAGTAAAGTTGAAATAAATGAATCTGTGTGCAATTATGTCTTTTAACTATTTTAATATATGTAAAAAATTTATTTTAATCTAAAATTTTGTAAAAAAATTTCAACTTTTTATTTATCAAAAAAATCCATAACTTTTATTGACCAAGCCATTTTAGTCATGCCGTTAGTCAACTATAGTCCTATCGTTAGTTGGCTAACGTTGGGTCTAAAATGGTTTGGTCAATACAAGTTGGGGATTAAACAGATTAATCAACAAAAATTGAAGGTTTATTTTGTCCATCACGTAGTTGGAGCTTTTTTTTGCTGAAAGTTGTGAATTCGAGATTTTTAGGCATTTTTCCTGTAATATGTATTGATTTTTACTCTATATAAGGGACGTATTCGATTCATTGTAAATACACACTCAATAATTAAAACTCTCTCTCTCTCTCAATTGGTATACACATTTCTTTTCATTACTTCCTACAATCCTTTCCAAATTAACATTTTGATATTGCTATTCATATTTATATAGAATACAAATATACGATATAATTATAACACTTAGAGTGCGGCCATACCTCTTTCCACCGCAAGGTAAACTCCAGGCAAGCGGCAAAACAACCCTCCACCGCAACCACGACCCATCTGAGTGCAATAAACCCATCCGTAACTCAACACCACCACTGCCCCCATCCAACCACTTACAAGTAAGTTTTCAAATCCTTTTTCCTTCAACTTTTCCATCATGTCTCGATTTATTTTACACTAGGGACAATATGATTTAAGTATGGGGGATGATTTCATCTCTTACTAACAACATTTTCTTTCTTGAGTCTTTTCTTTGTCATGTTTTCTTTTCATTTCTGGCTTTTCGTTTCAAATAGAAACACAACTTTTTAAGAAATAATGATACAAATCTATGATGAGTTCGACATGTGTGTGTTTTAAGCTATTCCCAGTAACAAGTGTTTTGTGATTTAGTTCTAGACTAGACGGTTGTTGGGGTCGATTTTCACCCTTTCGAGATTAACAGTTGTAGATGATAGGGCATTCCGAACCGAAAAGGCAAGAAAGGCCCGAGCCGTTATACGATAGTCCTGAACAATCTGCCCTGAATGTCTCGCTTCGGCAAAGGAATCTTGAGCAGAGCAGAGCCGAGCCGAGGTGAAAGACAATGATACCTTTCCAGACAAACCGAGGCAAGCCGGCTCGCCCAAGAAGAATGGCCGAAACCATCTGAATACGAGTGGGCCGAGATGAACGGTCATGGGCCGAATCACAAATCATTCACCAACTTTTGCGGGCCGACCTAAAGGCCCAAATCATCGATTACCTTAGTCTTAGTAGGTGGCCTCAAAAGCAAAAGGAAATATTCTTTTTCTCCGAGATCCTCGCTTACGAATTTGTATAAATAGCAGACATAATCCATTGTACCAAATCATCTTGAAACCCTAGCACTAGCTCTTAACAACTTGACTATGTATTCATACACTTACAAATAGCAATAAATACCATCTTTGGATCTTTACATGTGTTATTTCCTCAGAAACTTATGTTCCCCTAAAAGTCCTTTACAAATATCGATTGTGTGAATTTCGGCTCACACAACGGTAGCTAGAGTACCTGTGACGCGAAGATCCCCAGAGGAATTTGAACTATAGAGATTCTAGAGTATGGAATATACTAGCTCTACTTAACTTGGCTTATTTTTCTCATTAAAGGCGTTATATCAGGGAAACGAACAATACATTCAAGACTTTTTTTTATCTATTTTACCACTTTCTGCTGATCCTCAATGGCCAGCTCACATTTAGTTGGTTCCCCACCTTACATTACCTCTTTTAAACTCCATGCACTCTTGTTTTTATTGTCTTATATGCATATATGTGAAAAAACGTCGGAGAGGAAGGAACGACACAATTTGCAGTCACTAAAGATTCAAGATTGGAAACAAACTTGGTGGGGGAGATTTCAAAAAGTCAAGAGCCTAGTTTTCCCTTGGAATTTACAAACTCAAAAGTATCAATTCGTTCCAATTAAGACTCTATCACACAGGCATTTCCCCTTTAAAAAAACGTAAAAAGGAGAAAAGAAAAGGAAATAGAAACATGGAGAAGTCTTAATAGCCAAACATGAGTTCCAAGGAAGAGAAGAATCGTTCTAGAGAGAGTTGGAGGCTTCCCGAAGAAAAATCTAAGTCTAGGGGAATGGAAAGAAGTACCAAAGAAAAATCTAAGTCCATGGGAATGTGCAACAACATTTGTGCAAAGAGAAGTGACTGAAAAATATGGACACAAGATAGAAGAATCAACCATCTTTCATATGCCATTGGTTTGAAGACGATCCAATGGTTCAAACTCAAGTTACATGGTTTGGATAAACTCGAACCGTCAGAAGTCTTGCAATCAAAGAAAATATTCTCACCGTCTTATCATCACAAAATTTGGACACACCAAATAAGACAAAACTAGCTTTCAAATGCAATTTGTTAGGAGACATTACAACGGTTGGATCATCAAATATACTCAAAGCACTGAAGGCAAAAGAAGCTGCCTCAAAGAGGAGTCCTCCACGGCCGGAGGAGCTCCACCCGCGGCCAAACACCATCTCGCCGTGGGTTGAGATGACGCACCCGCGGCCACAATCCCGAGGCCCGTTTCAAGCCAAATTTGATCTCATCACTTATTAATGAAGCCCTAAAACATTCCCGTCAAATTAGAAGGCTATATATACTCGTTTTATGTCATTCTAAAGGGGCATCTTGTTTTTAGACAGAAGAAGAGAGGAGAAAGAGAGGTGACACCAAAGAAGAGGAGGAGCCGCGAGGGGATCATCATTCGATCTTCGTCTTCACCCGTGTTCTTCATTCTTCACTTTTTTATCTCTTTAATTATGTTGTCCTTTATTACTTTTTATGATGTTTTGCTGCATTATGATTGAGTAGTTCCCTCTTTGGGCATAGGTTTCCCAAGGGGTCTCATGGATCGATTTATTATTAATTAGATTAAAATTTTGATTAGGGTTCTTCGTTATATCCTTATTGTTAATGCTTTTGCTTGATTAATCATCTTTACAATTGAAATTAGGTATTTTTAGAACTATGACTGTATTGGAACTATATGTTTGACCTAGAGTAGACGAGCAAAACCATCACAAGATACGAAAGTATACTTGTGGAGGGATTTTGAGCGTTGACGACCATTGCGTATCATCATTTCTTTTTGTGCGGCCGGAGACGAAAGCTACCGGCCGAGTACTAAAGTTATTGGTTTGTAGGATGTACGAAAGTAGGCTATACACAGTGTATGTCTTCCAAGTTTTAGAACCAATGAACAAAAGGAAGTCGTCTTAAAAATCTTAGTCAATCGCTTAATATAATCGACCGTGATTCCTAAAGAGTTCCCGAATGCCTAGCATTACGTTTAATTTGTTACAACCTCGTTTATTTTATTATTTAGTTTAGACTTTAGTGACACAAAACCAACTCAAAATTATTTTTGTTCTAATTTGATTTAAGTATCGTATTGATTTGTACCGAAACAACAAAATCTTTGTGGTTCGACCCTTAAGTATTACAACGCACATATGTGAACTTACAGACTTTTAGGGTTATAAATTTTAGACATGAAGCGTAGTTAAATTTGTACGCATCAAGTTTTTGGCGCCTTTGCCTGGGATTTTGATTTGTTTTCTTGCGAATCTCTGCTTAAATCCATAGAACGTTTTCATACTTTTATTTTTCTTTTGCATTTTTAGGATATTTCTCGATGAGAGATCGGGAATTCATTCCCGAGCCTCTCGGTGATCTGCCACCTCTACTAGATGGTGATCCGTGTGATGATGTGCATACTAATCCTTTCGATGAAGACGATGAGAAGATCGGTGAAATAGAATATGTCAAGGAATGATAGCAAATAATTGGTGAATCCGATGCACTTCATAAGTTCCTATTTGATCGAAGAGCTATTCGACCACCCTTACACAAGGATGGCTATTCTGGAACTAAAGTACGTTTCATCGATTTAGTTAAACAAAGTCAATATCATGGTTATTCGACGGAAAAACCGATAGATCATATCGAGTCTTTCGAAGAAATATGTTCAACTATAAAGTCGAATGGAGATTCTCTTTGAACGATAGAGCCAGCAAGTGGCTAAAAACTTTGCAACCCGCGTCTATCACGACGTGGGAAGAATGTAGAGTGGCTTTTCTTAGCCACTTCTACACAAAATCTCGTAGCTACCTCTATAGGGACAAGATACAATATTTTCAACAAGTAAAGACGGAAACCCTCTATGATGCTTGGGAGCGGTTTAGGGACTATGAAAGAGACTGTCCACACCACGGAATTTCCAAAGAATGCTTGATGAGCACCTTCTATCGAGGCGAGGATGGCTTTACTTGAACAATGCTGTGGGATAATGTGTGGAGTCTGGGAAATCTGCGAATATCTACGGAGAAGTACATGGTGGTTAGATAAAAATCTGATTTGGTGACATTTGGGTACTTGGGAAAAAGGTCATTTCGATGGTTCGTGAACAGGTGAGTCTCCGCGTTTTCAAACCTCTTTCTCTGTTTAGTCTTCTATTTGCTTGAGGGCAAGCAAAGGCTAAGTCTGGGGGAGTTGATATATCATTGTTTTTACCCTGTTTAGGCCATGATATAAGTCCTTTTTATAGAGTCTTTCTAGTATTTTGTAGTCTTTTAGAGTCTTTTACAGGTTATAGCACGTTTGGAGCATAATTGGAGATATTGGAGCTTTCTGGAACATTCTGGAGCGAAGCAGAGATCCCTGTAGCTGAGACATCAAAATCACCTGAGTATCGATCGATACTGCCTATTATCGATCGATACCTGTCGAGGAAACAGAAGGATCGCGACTTATTGAAGAGTTGAAGAATTGCAGAATTGGCCCAGAAGACTTTGATATTTACAAGATGGCCCAATTCGTGTGTTAGCTTATAAATAGGGATTTTTACAGCCAATTTTAGGTTATGCTTTATTTTGCTTTGGTTTAAGAGAGAATTTGGTGAGAGAGACAAGTCTGAATCTTCCTTCGTCCGAGATCAGATCTCAAAACCTTTGTTTCTCTTTCTGATTTTATATTGAGTATTTATTCAAACATGTCTATTGATTCAATTTCCATGTCTGAGTAGATCTCTTGTTAGGTTTGGGGATTCTCATAAGGGATTTATTTGAATGCTAGGTTGATTAGTTATTTAGGGTTCATAATCTGAATTAGTTCTTTACCTTAGGTTGTTCTCAAAACTAATTCTAGATTGATCACATGGAACTTAGATCTTAGGATAATTGATTAGGCACGACAGTGCGATTAATTACCTGATAGAACTTTAGGTGAGCAAATTGATTATTCGCAAAGAGATTTGTGAACATATCAAACTTGAAATTAAGGCTGATTTATTCTTAGGGATTTGCAAAGAAATTTGGGATTCTGAAGTTTAGATTTAGATAGTTTTTGCAACGACAGTTGGTTGATTATACTTTAGTGATTTGAGTTCGAGAACCATGTGTAACCTGAGCCTTGATTAGTTAGTTTATTTTGCATTCATTGATTTCCTGAGAAATATCCCTGAACCTATCTCTTTCCCATCGAATTACAACTCGTTTACTACTTTCTGCTTTCTGTCAAACCTGAACTGCTTAGCTTAGCTCGATACTATACAATTTATTGGGTGATTTCTGTGAGTCCTTGTGTTCGACCCCTAACTATATTACAACTACTGCTTTAGTACTGTTAGGGTATTAAATTGAGCATATCAATTTTGGCGCCGTTGCCGGGGATTCAATTTCACCATTAAATTTTAGCTGTCGAGTTTCGACTAAGCCCGTCTGTATCGATCGATACTACCTAGTATCGGTCGATACTGAGGCGATTTTCTTTGTTGATATCGATCGATACCATTTAGTATCGGTCGATACTCATCGTCTCTTTGGTTACTTACGTTCTTGATCTTGGTGTTTCAGGTGCATGCCTAATCGTGAAACCAGAAGAAACAAGAGCACTCCGCTAGTCAATCTATCGTTAGAGAAGCTAGCACGTTTAGAACGCACAAACAGAAAGATCAAGCAAACATCAGGGATGTACAACCAAGTGGTTTTAAGAACTGATGAAGCTGGAATTTTGAGAGACCAAGAGGGTCAAGTGTGCAATGAGAGAGGGCAGCGACTTGATGAAGCGGAAAACGTCGTTGTTGTCCCTGCGCCAGTTGTTATGATTGTCGCGCCAGCTGGACGTGCCAACGTTGGGAATGCTGCAGGTGATCGAGCTAGAACACTTGGTGAGCACAACATGCCTGATCAGTTCTATGCCAATCGAGTTGCGATTCGCATCCCGACTTTTCAGAGGAATGACTTCGAGTTGAAGCCTGCGTATTACGCTCTCGTAAGTCATAACCCATTCCATGGCCTACCGCATGAGCATCCCATGGATCACATCGAAAGGTTCGAGGACTTGGTCACTGGTATGAAGTACAATGGAGTACCCAATGAGTTCCTTTTCTGTAAACTCTTCCCGTACTCTCTTGGTGGAGATGCTGCTTATTGGCTGAAGCAGCTAGCTCCTGATTCACTAACTACATGGGATGAGACGAAGAATGCGTTCCTGATTAATTTCTATGATGATGCAAGATCCGAGGAGCTCAGGAACAAGATCTCTCAGTTCGCTCAGGGTTTGACAGAGGCATTCAAGGCTTCATGGATTCGTTTCAAATCTTATCAGAGAGATTGCCCGCACCATGGGTTCACTCAGGTGCAGCTGCTGGGCACTTTCTACAGAGGAGTTTATTGGAGATACCAGATGGGTATGGATGCTGCAAGTAATGGGAACTTCTTCACCAGGTATCCAGATGATGCGGTTGTGCTGATCGAGAACTTGGCGTCTAGTAATAGCACCAAGAATGCTGATTTCGAGAGGAAAAAGCAAGCTGGAGGAATTGATGGGTCGCAGATTGCTGACGTGCAGGCCAAACTGGATTTCTTGATCGGGAAATCAAAGAAATATGTGCATTTTGCTGATGAAGTCGCTAATGTGGAAGAAGAAGAAGAAGAGGATGTTAACTACGTTGGTGGTTATAGTTTTCAGGGTCAGCGATTTGGGTACAACAACAACAGAAACTTCAACAGCAACAATCAACAAGGTGGGTACAAGTTAGAGGGGAACCAATCTGGTTTCGGAGCGAAGCAATTTACTCAGAAACCACTTCAGAGCAGCGATTTCACTCGCAATTATGGGAACTCTTCGTACCAACCAGCATCTCCCAAGTCCACATACAATAAAATGGAGTCTATGATGGAACAAATTCTTCTGGGACAGCAGAAGTTGCAAGTGGATTTCAATGGGAAGTTTGACTCTCTGTACATCGATCTGAATGAGAAAATCGAAGCCATAAATCTTTCCCAGAAGAAGCTGGAAACTCAGGTGGCTCAGACAGCAGCAGCTGTAAAGAGGCAGGATGGTTTTCTTCCAGGGAAAACTGAGAATCCAAGGGCACACATCAATGCTATCACCTTAAGGAGTGGAAAAGAGGTGCTTACAGGAGTGAAGAACAGCCCAATTGCAGAAAATCTCATCGTTCTTGCTGGAGATGACGATTGGGATTCTGAAAATCCACATGTATCGATCGATACCAGGCAGTGTCGATCGACACCAGCCAAGACATCTTCCCGTTTGAATTCAAAATCCCGTGTATCGATCGATACCCCTGAAGTATCGATCGATGCTGAGACACAGCCAGAGAAGGAACCCGAGATTGTCAAGGAGAGGGTGTATACACTCAAGGCACCTTATCCTATACTACCTAAGCTGACAAGGAAGGAATGGGAAGACGCCAGATGCAAGGCCATGCTGGATAAATTGGTTGTGGAGCTTCCTTTTGTTGATGCTATTAAGACCTCTCCAGCTTTCAGGAGATATGTGAAGAAGATGGTCTCTAGCAATGTGAACCTCGAGGAAGGTGTCATGATGATCACAGCTGAGTGCAGTGCGATCCTGCTCAACAAAATTCCTAAGAAGCTACCAGACCCAGGAAGATTTGTTTTGGACTGCACTATCTTCACAGAGAGATTTGAGCGAGCTCTCTGCGATATTGGGTCGAGTGTGAACCTTATGCCACACTCAGTTGCCAAGCGAATGGGGATGACAGATTTCCAATCTACAAGGATTTCGCTGGTACTTGCTGATCGCTCAGTGCGACTTCCAGAGGGACTACTTGAAGATATCCCATTCAAGATCGGGAATTGCTTGATCCCAACAGATTTCATCGTCCTGAAGTACGATGCTGAGCCTAAGGATTCTCTTATCCTGGGCAGACCATTCCTTGCAACTGCTGGAGCCTTAATTGACTGCAAGAATGGACAGATCGCTCTCAACATCGGTGACTTGGTGATGTCCTTTAACATGGAAAAGATGATGAAAAGGCCAACCATCGATGGGCAGACATTCTATGTGGACACCTTCAGTGACATAGCTGAAGAGTACTTCCTGGAGATGCACCCTGAGGATCCACTGGAGAGAGCATTGGTCTGTTCGACCACTTCAGAAGTCCGTTCATGTGACGAAACTGCTGGATACTCGAAGATGCTTGATTCAGCATCGCCAGTATCGATCGATACCCCCTTGGTATCGATCGATACCCTACGGCCAGAAAGAGGGTTGGTCGATGGTTCTAAGCAAGCTGCTGGGCTTGGAGATTGGAGTACAGAGAATGCTCCTAAGGTGGAACTAAAGCCACTTCCAGCGAATCTGAGGTATAGTTTTCTTGGTCCTAATTTCACATACCTAGTTATCGTTAATGCTTCTTTGAATACCACAGAGGTTGCTTTACTGCTGAGCAAGCTGCGCAAGTATCACAAAGCACTTGGCTATTCTCTTGCTGACATTTCAGGTATAGCACCAGACTTGTGCATGCATCGGATTCACCTGGAGGACGAGTCAAAGTCTTCGATTGAGTGTCAGAGGAGGCTGAATCCGAACCTGAAGGAAGTGGTCAGGAAGGAAGTGATGAAACGGTTGGAAGCAGAGATTATCTATGTCATCTCGGATAGTTCTTGGGTTAGTCCAGTTCACGTTATGCCTAAGAAAGGAGGCATAACTGTGGTGAAGAACGAGAAGGACGAGCTGATCCCTACAAGGACAATCACTGGTCACATGATGTGCATTGACTACAGGAAGCTGAATGCAGCTACAAGGAAGGATCACTTCCCTTTGCCATTCATTGACCAGATGCTGGAGAGGTTGGCGAGTCACCCATACTACTGTTTTCTTGATGGGTACTCAGGCTTTTTTCATATTCCTATACATCCAGAGGACCAGGGAAAGACGACCTTCACATGTCCCTATGGCACATTCGCCTACAGAAGAATGCCGTTCGGATTATGTAACGCTCCAGCGACCTTTCAGCGATGCATGATGTCGATTTTCACAGATATGACTGAGGAGTTTATGGAGGTTTTCATGGATGATTTTCTGTGTATGGATCGTCGTTCAAAGATTGTCTGGATAACTTGTGTAAGGTACTGCAAAGATACGAGGAGAAGCACTTGGTTCTTAATTGGGAGAAATGCCATTTCATGGTACAAGATGGCATTGTTCTGGGGCACAAGGTTTCTAAGGCAGGGATCGAAGTCGACAAGGCTAAGATTCAGGTCATGACAAGCTTGCAACCTCCGCGATATGTTCCTGAGATACGAAGCTTCCTTGGTCATGCTGGGTTTTATAGGAGGTTCATCAAATATTTCTCTAAGCTTGCTCGTCCACTCACAGCCCTGTTATGTAAGGAAGTCAAGTTTGATTTCACATCTAATTGCCTTGTAGCCTTCGAGGAAATCAAGAAGGCATTGGTGAGTGCTCATGTAGTCCAACCACCTGATTGGAGCTTGCCTTTTGAGGTTATGTGTGATGCCAGTGATTTTGCTGTTGGAGCTGTGTTGGGTCAGAGGAAAGACAAGAAACTCCATGCTATTTATTATGCCAGCAGAACGTTGGATGATGCTCGGCGAAATTACAGCACCACTAAGAAGGAGTTGCTGGCATTTGTTTTCTCTTTTGAGAAATTCCGGTCCTACTTGATTGGGAGCAAGGTCATTGTTCACACAGCCCATGCTGCTCTCAAATACTTGCTGAAGAACAAGGACCTCAAGCCTCGTCTATGCCGATGGGTTCTATTGCTCCAAAGTTTCGACATCGAGATCAAGGACAAGAAAGGACTTGAGAATGGCGTTGCTGACCCCTTATCGCGACTAATGGTCGATGAGGTCGTCCCTATTGATGATTGTTTGCCAGAGGAAGGTGTTTACCTCATTGAAGCTCAGCTTCAAGACCTCTATCCCGAAAATCTGCAATTTTCACGAATTCAGACTTTCGGTATCGATCGATCGATCGGTATCCAAGGTTCTTCAAGCAGGCTTCTGGTGGCCTACTATGTTCAAGGATGCTCACGCCTATGTCTCACGGTGTGATGTCTGTCAGAGAGAGGGAACATCAGCAAGAGACATGAGATGCCACAGAATTTCATCCTTGAGGTTGAAGTTTTCGATTGCTGGGGCATCGATTTTATGGGTCCTTTCCCCTCGTCACAAAAAAAGATACATCTTGGTTGCTGTGGACTATGTGTCCAAATGGGTGGAAGCGATAGCTAGTGAGAAAAATGACTCTGCGGTGGTTCTTAAGCTGTTTAAGACCATCATCTTCCCACGATTTGGAGTGCCGCGAATTGTTATAAGTGATGGTGGTAGCCACTTTATTAACAAGGTTTTCGAGAGGTTGCTGAAGAAGTATGGTGTAAACCATCGATTGGCTACTCCATATCACCCTCAAACCAGTGGGCAAGTCGAAGTCTCCAACAGGCAAATCAAGGAGATTCAAGCTCTAGGAAGGATTGGTCTACAAAGTTGGATGATGCGCTATGGGCTTACATGACTGCTTTCAAGACACCGTTGGGTACTACACCATTTCACTTGCTGTATGGGAAAGCATGTCACCTTCCAGTGGAGATTGAGCACAATACAGCATGGGCGACGAAGCTGCTGAACTTTGACATCAAGCCTGCTGCAGAAAGAAGATTGATCCAGCTGAACGAGTTGGATGAGATTAAGCACCACGCCTACGAGAACTCAAAGCTGTACAAGGAGAGAACAAAGGCTTATCATGATAAGAAGATCATCTCCAGACACTTCGAACCAAATGACCAGGTACTTCTGTATAACTCTCGTTTGCAATTGTTTCCTGGTAAACTGCGTTCTCGTTGGTCAGGTCCCTTCACCATCAAGGAGGTCAGACCACATGGAGCTTTCGTGCTGATTAGTCCTACAGGCGATGAGTTCACTGCCAATGGACAGAGGGTGAAACACTATTGGGCGAAAGCTGAGATTCCAACAGGGCAGATAATGCCTTTGGATGATGCACCAACAGCCTGAATGGCGTTACAGTCAAGCCATTGACGTTAAACGAGCGCTTGGTGGGAGGCAACCCACTGGTGAGTCTGTCTTTGAGTCGTTTTTTCTTTTATTTTCGTTCGTTTTGTGTTTGTGTCAGGATAAACAAGGAGAAGACTCGAAATCTACTTAGTATCGATCGATACCCCTTGGTATCGATCGACACCGATCGCAAATGTACGGTTCATCAAGTCGAATTAAGCCTAGTATCGATCGATACCAGGCTGTGTGTCGATCGATACTTGATGTTCCTGCAAGGTAACTTCTTGTTTCCCTTCGTTTCTTCCATTCATTTGTCTTCTTTTACCTACTCTAGGCTAGATAACACTGGGGACAGTGTTGTTCAAGTCTGGGGGAGGTCTCTGCTGACATTGTGTTTGTTTTTCTTAGAGTCAGTTGTTTTATCGAGTCAAAATTATTTTTATTGAGTCAAAACTTGTTGGAGATAATGATCATGTGCTTGAACCTATTGATTTGATTTTGTTTTTGAGTGCACAGTGTTACAGGATCAGTTCTAGATCGACTAATGAAAAATCCAAATACTGACCAGTTGACTAGAAAACATCCATGTTTCCAGCAGAGTTCTTCTGAAGCCTGAGCCAACTTTTGCACTTCATCAATGTGGTTAGTGTTCATAGAGATTGATTCATCATTCATATCTGATAAAGGAACCCATGTGTTTATAGTTATGGTATCTCTCTCCCCTGTTATAAGTTGATAAATAAGAGCATAAAAGATTGAAATGATTTTCTTCTGAGTAGAGGGTTAGGAAAATTTCCAGCGATCCCATTATTCTACTTAAAAGGGGATGATCACAAAGAGGATTGGAAGCGAGGCTAGGATTTTCCTATGATGCCATTATTCGCCTACATCCTTTGATACATTGAGAGGGAAGAACCGGGGATTTGGTGGCAAACACCATCAATACTCGTGTCTCATACCTTGATGTGTATATGCAAAGCTGAAAAGAAAATAAAGAACATAATAATAAATAAGTCTGGGGGAGAGAAATTGATACAAAAAGTGTGAAAAAGGGTGGCGAGGATGGCTTTACTTGAACAATGTTGTGGGATAATGTGTGGAGTCTGGGAAAGCTGCGAATGTCTACGGAGAAGTACATGGTGGTTAGATCAAAATCTGATTTGGTGAGATTTGGGTACTTGGGAAAAAGGTCATTTCGATGGTTCGTGAACAGGTGAGTCTCCGCGTTTTCAAACCTCTTTCTCTGTTTAGTCTTCTATTTGCTTGAGGGCAAGCAAAGGCTAAGTCTGGGGGAGTTGATATATCATGGTTTTTACCCTGTTTAGGCCATGATATAAGTCCTTTTTATAGAGTCTTTCTAGTATTTTGTAGTCTTTTAGAGTCTTTTAAAGGTTATAGCACGTTTGGAGCATAATTGGAGATATTGGAGCTTTTGGAACATTCTGGAGCGAAGCAGAGATCCGTGTAGCTGAGACATCAAAATCACCTGAGTATCGATCGATACTGCCTAGTATCGATCGATACCCGTCGAGGAAACAGAAGGATCGCGACTTATTGAAGAGTTGAAGAATTGCATAATTGGCACAGAAGACTTTGATATTTACAAGATGGCCCAATTCGTGTGTTAGCTTATAAATAGGGATTTTTATAGCCACTTTTAGGTTATGCTTTATTTTGCTTTGGTTTAAGAGAGAATTTGGTGAGAGAGACAAGTCTGAATCTTCCTTCGTCCGAGATCAGATCTCAAAACCTTTGTTTCTCTTTCTGATTTTATATTGAGTATTTATTCAAACATGTCTATTGATTCAATTTCCATGTCTGAGTAGATCTCTTGTTAGGTTTGGGGATTCTCATAAGGGATTTCTTTGAATGCTAGGTTGATTAGTTATTTAGGGTTCATAATCTGAATTAGTTCTTCACCTTAGGTTGTTCTCAAAGCTAATTCTAGATTGATCACCTGGAACTTAGATCTTAGGATAATTGATTAGGCACGACAGTGCGATTAATTACCTGATAGAACTTTAGGTGAGCAAATTGATTATTCGCAAAGAGATTTGGTTTAATTGATTTTTGAACATATCAAACTTGAAATTAAGGCTGATTTATTCTTAGGGATTTGCAAAGAAATTTGGGATTCTGAAGTTTAGATTTAGATAGTTTTCGCAACGACAGTTGGTTGATTATACTTTAGTGATTTGAGTTCGAGAACCGTGCGTAACCTGAGCCCTGATTAGACGGCCAAGTCTTCTGGATCGACGAACTTAATGGAGTAATGATAACACCGTATTTTTACCCGTTTTACTATATATTTTAGAACACTTTAATAAGTGTTCCATTTGATTTCCTATGCTTTTATTACGATTTTCGCATATTTGCGGTTTTAAGACTCTTTTCAGGTAACTCGGGATTAAAGAGTGCATTTCAGAGTAAATGTACGTTTTGGATAAACTTGGACCGTCAAGAAATCTTGCATCTTATGAAGACCTTTTCACCGTCCGATCATCCCCAAATTTGGATACAACAAAGTAGAGACAACCAGATTTCAAATGCAAGTGGATTGGAGACAATCCAACGGTTGGATCCTTAATTATACCCGAAGCACTAAAGACAAATGAAGCTACCCTGAAGAAGCAGTTCACCGTGCCTGGAGGACTCCCAGCCGCGGCCAAGCATCTGTTCGCCGCCCATGGAGCCATTCCACCCGCGGCCAGGGTCCATTTCGCTGGGGCCAGGTAGGTCGCACCCGCGGCCAAGCCCAGTTCCGCCCGAGATTATCCGTTTCTTAACTCGAGGCTAAAACCGTCTTTTCTCGTCAAACCCTAAAACGACCCAAGCATGTTGAAGAACTATAAATACTTGTTTTAAACAGAAAGTTCGTGGAGAACCTTCTACACATTAGTTTTGCTTTTATTCTTGTACTCTTGCATCGAGATTTTTGGGAATGGTGAGGAGGTTTCTCACCGAACTTAGTTCTTGAATTCGTGAGGCTTCTTCACCAATCTCATGTTTAATTTAATCATGTCTTTTTCCAGTAGGTGTGAGTAGTTTAGATTGTTGAGTTTAAAAGATTATCGAGGGGAATTCTATGTTCGATAAGGATTTTACTCGGTAAACCCTAGCCGATTTTTAGAGCTCTTTCTTGTGAAAAGTTGTTAATGCATGAATCCCTAAAACCCTAAAACGACAAAATTGTTGCATCTAATCACCAGCAAAGTCACTAGAAAATCACAATCTTACGCGTGGCCAGAGACGAAAGCTACTGGTCGAGTGAATCGATTGTAGGATGTAGGTTGTAAGGAAGTAGACTACGTCATTATTATGTCATGTTCGTGGAGTTATAATCTAGAAACACCGGTTACTAATGAGTTAGGAGCCGCTTGATTGAATCGAGCATACCCTGAGGTATTTCTCTCGACCTAGCAACATTTTAGAATAGCTACAACCGTCTCTAGTAGTGTAGTTTAGCAATAGAGTCCGTAGAAGTAGTTTAGTTATCGATTTCATTAGGTTTAGGTTAGTAGTTGATTTTTTTAGGTATTGGGTTAGTCTTTGAATTTCTTAGGTTTAGGTTTAGAGTCTCTTAGTGTTTAGATTATAAATTAGATTCTCCTAGATTAAGGTAGCCATTGATTTCCTTAGAAATAGTTTAGTAGAAATTTTCCGTTTTTCGTTCTTTACAATTCTAGTTACAAAAACCCTATAAAAATATATTCGTTCTAGGTTTATTTACTATACAGTGTCTAAGGTCTCATAGAACAACACCCTCTCCCTGTGGATCAATACCTCAAGTACTACAACGCACATATGTGCACTTGCAGGCTTTAAGGTCTATAAATTTAAGACCTGGAGTTTCGGAGACGAATCCGATTCGCATCAAGTAACGGAAGAATTCTACGAAGAATTACTCCTCGATGACCCACTAAAAATTGTGCTTGCAACTGCAAAAGATGAACACAACCTTCTTGAGGAAACCTCGAGAGATTGCACAAGAATTCTTGGGAAGGCTGAAACGTATACTAAACATGTGAGTTACCTCGATCTAAAAGACGAAACAGATATTTCTTCAGCACCTAAAGACACGCCTACATCAGTAAATGATCCATGGAGCGATCTAAAAGCCCAAAAAATCGAACTAAAACCTTTTCTTGTCGGACTCAAGTACGCTTTTCTTAGACCAAATTCGACTTATCCCGTCATCATAAATTCTGGTATGAGTGAAGCTGAGACGACAATGCTATTACATGAGTTGAAGAAGAATAGGAAAACTATAGGCTATTCGCTTGATGACACACCATGAATCTCACCAGATATTTGTATGCACTAGATCCACCTTGAGGAGAATGCTAAGAATTCAGTTGAGCATCAAAGGAGATTGAATCCTAACTTAATGAACATCGTCAAGAAGGAATTTATGAAGCTTTTAGAAGCAGGAATCATCTTCCCAATCTCGGATAACCCTTGGGTTAGCCCAGTTCACGTTGTCCCTAAGAAAAGAGGAGTCACAGTAATCAAAAACGATAAAGATGAGATGATCGCTACAAGAACAGTCACTGTACATCGCATGTGTATTGATTATCGGAAGTTGAACTCCACAACGAGAAAATGTCACTTTCATCTACCTTTAATTGACCAAATGCTTGAAAGGTTAGCTAATCATCAATACTATTGTTTCCTTGATGAGTATTCTGGATTTTTCCAAATTCCTATTCGACCAGAAGATCATCAGAAAACAACATTCACTTGTCCATACATGATATTTTCTTACCGGCGAATGCCTTTTGGTTTGTATAATGCGCCCGCGACTTTTCAGAGATGCATGATATCGATATTCATCGAATTCATTGAAGATTTCATGGAAGTCTTCATGAACAATTTCTCGGTCTACGGATCTTCATTTAAAACATGTTTAACTAATCTAGGCAAAATTTTATAGCGGTGTGAAGACAAACATATGGTTTTAAATTGGGAAAAACGTCATTTTATGGTACGAGAAGGAATTGTGCTCGAACATAGAATTTCAGGAAAATGAATCGAAGTGGATAAGGCAAAAATCGAAGTCATGACGAGCCTGCAACCTCCTACAAATGTGAAAGGTATCCGAAGTTTCCTAGGACATGCCGGATTTTATTGGAAATTCATAAATGATTCACTACAAGAAAACAGGGTTTTCACGACTACAGGTTGCGACTACATGTGTAGTCGTAAATAATCACGACTAATTAGCGACTAATGTGCGACTAGATTACGACTACATGAATATAGTCGCATTATACTCGGTAATTTGCGACCAAATTTATTAGTCGGGCAATAGTCGCGTATTTACGACCAAACTACGACTACTATTGAGTCGGAAAATTTAGTCGTAAAGTTGTCGCAACTTTGCGACTTTTTCGGCGGGTCGCAAACCAGTCGTTTGTTGGTCGTAAAATAACAACATTTAACACGTGTAATTGTTGTTGAACCTACTTGTACCTAATTTTTGCGACTACAACTCGTAGTCGTACAGCAGTCGCTATATAGTCGCAAATCAGTCGGAAAATTGTCTATAAATGAAAACTTCATACCATCGTTCGCCTCATTCTCACAATCTCCTTTCTCTTAAAAAAAACACGAAATTTAGAAGAGAAACAATTTTTTTTTTTAATAATGTCAGGAAATTACAATTATAGTAATTCTCGGGAGTGGATGTTTAAGCGGATCGATGAAGAGACGGGAAATTTCTCGGTAGAGTTCGGCACGGGGGTGGAACAATTCATGGCATTTGCAAATAACCAGCCTCTAGCGCAGAGCAATGGGGGTAAGTTTTACTGCCCTTGTAATATTTGCAAGAACGACAAATTTCTCCCGGGGACTAGAATTTGGAATCATCTATATAGTAGAGGATTTATGCCAGATTATTATGTTTGGTATAAGCATGGAGAAGAAATCAATATGGATTTAGGAACGAGTTATGTTGATCCGACGCATTTAAGTGGGAGTGAAGAAGTGGGTACTGTAGTAGAAGATAGATATGTGGATATGGTGAATGATGCATTTCGTGATAACGTGAGTTTTGATAACTATCATCAGGATGGTAGTTACCAGAATGTAGAAGAACCGGTACGTAACCATTCAAATAAATTCTACGACTTGTTAGAAGGAGCGAATACTCCATTATATGATGGTTGTCGTGAAGGTCACTCGCAGTTATCCTTAGCTGCTCGAGTCATGCAAAATAAGGCATAATATAATATGAGTGAAAAGTTAGTGGATTCGGTTTGCGGAATCTTGACAGACTATTTACCAGAAGAAAACAATTCAACCGGTTCACATTACGAGACAGAAAAATTGATGCGCAATTTAGGTCTCCCATATCATATAATTGATATTTGTATTAACAATTGTATGATCTTCTGGAAAGAGGACGAGAAGGAGGATAAATATCGGTTTTGTGGTGCACAAAGATGGAAGTCTAAGAACGACCGGCGTAGAACCAAAGTACCATACAGTCGTATGTGGTATCTACCTATTGCTGACAGATTAAAGAGAATGTATCAAAGTGAGAAGACTGCAGCGGCAATGCGATGGCATGCCGAGCACCAAGCAAAGGAGGGAGAAATGGGTCATCCTTCTGATGTGGCGGAGTGGAGATATTTTCAAGAGCAAAATCCCCGGTTTGCCGAAGAACCCCGTAACGTTTATCTTGGATTATATACGGATGGGTTCAATCCATTTGGCATGTCTCGTAATCATTCGTTGTGGCCTGTAATCTTGACTCCATATAATTTACCCCCTGGTATGTGCATGAATACAAAGTATTTATTTCTTACAATTCTGAATTATGGGCCAAATCATCCGCGAACTAGTCTTGATATCTTCATCCGACCTCTCATTGAGGATTTGAAAGAGTTGTGGTCTAATGTCGTTGATGCATACGATGTGTCCTTGAATCAAAATTTCAATCTAAAAGCAGTGATGATGTGGACGATACGCGACTTTCCGGCGTATAGCATGTTATCCGGATGGACAACCCATGGTAAATTGTCTTGTCCAGTTTGCATGGAAGATACAAAGTCTTTTTATCTACCTAAGGGAAGGAAGACGTGTTGGTTTGATTGTCACCGAAGATTTTTTCCTCATGGTCATCCACTGAGGAGGAATAAAAAAAAACTTCCTAAAGGGAAAAGACGCTTCGAGAGAGTATCCACCTCCGTCTTTGACCGGTGAGCAAGTTTATTACGAGCGGTTGGCTGGTGTAAGTCCATCGAAAACAAATGACGTCGGTGGAAACGGTAACGAAAAGAAGAAGCCGGGTTATGGGAAGCAACATAACTGGCACAAGGAAAGCATATTCTGGGAGCTGCCGTACTGGAGGGACCTCAATCTCCGTCACTGTCTTGATGTGATGCATATAGAGAAGAACTTTTTTGACAACATCATGTATACTCTTATGAGTGTGAAGGGTAAATTGAAAGAAAATATCATGTCAAGATTGGATATAGAACAATTTTGTTCTCGGCCACACTTACATATTGATAGTGAGGGTAAAGCTCCATTCCCAGCCTTCACATTGACAGAAGAAGCCAGAAAAAGTTTATTGGAATGTGTGAAACATGCAGTTAAATTCCCAGATGGTTATTCTTCAGACTTAGCTACATGTGTTGATATGAACAACCAAAAGTTTTCAGGCATGAATAGTCATGACTGCCATGTTTTTATGGAGCGGTTACTTCCATTTATCTTTGTAGAACTCCTAGACCGGATTGTACATGTAACATCCCGATTTCTTGTATATGCGGAGAGGCTTATAAGAATTGATTTGGCTACCTATGTCACCAAAGTGCACTTATCTTTTCGGGAACTTGTCCAGAGAGAACTCCAGAGTTAAGCGTGCTTGAGCTGGAGCAATTTAAGGATGGGTGACCTACCGGGAAGTGATTCGCGGTATCGTGTGAGTGAGGACAAAACACGGGGAAAGATCACGTGGTGATTGCAGGGTCACTAAACAAGTATTTACAAGCCTCCCGGACTAACGCACCGGCCGTCGGACAAGGGTGGGGCCCACGGGCCGAGAGAGGGCATGGGGCCCACAGGTAGGGGCGGTCGGGGCGTTATAAGTGGTATCAGAGCCGAACCCAAACACGTGTGTGGAGTCAGGTGGGCTCACACCGTCTAGGGTGACGATCCTGGTGCGCAACGAGGACGTAACGAGGACGTTGCGCTCTATGAGTGGGGGTGATTGTAACATCCCGATTTCTTGTATATGCGGAGAGGCTTATAAGAATTGATTTGGCTACCTATGTCACCAAAGTGCACTTATCTTTTCGGGAACTTGTCCAGAGAGAACTCCAGAGTTAAGCGTGCTTGAGCTGGAGCAATTTAAAGATGGGTGACCTACCGGGAAGTGATTCGCGGTATCGTGTGAGTGAGGACAAAACACGCGGAAAGATCACGTGGTGATTGCAGGGTCAGTAAACAAGTATTTACAAGCCTCCCGGACTAACGCACCGGCCGTCGGACAAGGGTGGGGCCCACGGGCCGAGAGAGGGCATGGGGCCCACAGGTAGGGGCGGTCGGGGCGTTATAGTACACCTTGTGTTATCAGGTACTAATTACGACTATTTCTTTATATAGATATATAATAGTAACTTATATAGTAACCTCATGCAATTTTCACGTATATTGTAGGGGTTGGAGCATTTTTCCGAGACTTATGTTCGAGAACTTTGCAAATAAGTCGCATTCAAATTCTAAAACAGACCATAGTTTTAATACTATGCAATTTAGAAAAGATCTTTCCACCTTAATTTTTCGATGTGATGGAGCACCTTCCTATACATCTCCCCTACAAAGTTGAATTAGGAGGCCCTGTCCAGTATAGGTGGATGTATCCTTTTGAAAGGTTTTTCAAAAAGTTGAAAGGGAAAGCAAAGAACAAAAGATATGCGGCAGGATCAATTGTTGAATCATATATCAATGACGAGATTGCTTATTTCTCAGAGCATTACTTTGCTGCGAATATACAAACGAAATCAAGGTAACTGCTTAAATCAATCACATCATGCCCACTTTGCCATTTAATTTGTATACACATGCTATGTATTTTAATGTGAATAACTTTTTCACTCATTTGGTCAGATTAACAAGATTCGACGGAGGTAAAGTCCCCGTATATCATGTCCCAGGAGTACCTTCTATATTTACTCACGTAGGGCGTCCAAGTGGAGAAATGCATGAAATAGGGCTCTCAGAGAGAGACTATCAATGCGCACATGCATATGTTTTACGAAATTGTGAGTATTTTCAACCAATTGAGAGGTATATATATAAGTTGGCATCTCTCCCATTTTGCGTTTTAATATATATTTCTTGTTTAATTTCTCTTATTTATGTTGGTCTTGTGTAGAATGTTCGAGAATTTTATTTCTGCAAAATATCCGGAACTTTCCGAAAAAGAACTCTCTGCGAAAAGAGCTGACGAATATCATTTATGGGTGAAAGAATATGTATGTATAAAAAATATTCATAACTATGCATATATTTATACTTATATATATTTACGCTATTTTTTATATATATGCAGGTTACTTACTGGAACGCACGAATCCATTTCCTACTTGGGTTCAAGAGATAGTGCATGGGCCTTTGAATAAGGTCAAAACATGGCCAATGTATTTTACAATAGGCTATTTGTTTCATACGCACTCACGGCGCTGGACGAAAGACATGTAACTACGTGGTCTGTGTTAAAGGTCAAAATTATACTGATGCATCTGATGAAGAGGATTTCTACGGGACCTTAAATGATATCATAGAACTCGAGTACGAGGGGATGGTCAATTTGAGAATCACACTTGTAAGTGTAATTGGTATGACTATGTTACCGGTAGAGGCACTCGGAGGAGCAATGTTGGTGTTGTAGACGTTCTTTCATCGAGAAAATACAATAAATACGAACCATTTATTCTAGGTACGTACTTATTAATGTCGGTATCATATATATATATATATATATATATATATATATATATATATATATATATACTGATGTATAACTTATATATACATTTTTATATTGCAAACAGCCTCGCAAGCGGATCAAGTTTGTTATATTTTGTGCCCATACATAAAGAAACCGAAGCAGTTGTGGCTCAATGTTCTAAAAGTGAATCCGAGGGGAAACATTTCAGGGGAATATGAAAAAAGAACCGACTATTTTGCAAACAGAAAATGATGATGCTGTATTGATGACTACAATTGAAGATCTCGTACTCGACAATTTTGTACAAGGAGACCAAATAAACCTCGATTACGATGTTGGAGATGCAGAACCAGAAGATGAATTTCGTTGTAATTTGTCGTCTTCTAATGAAGAATTAGATGACGAAAAACCGTACTAATTACTATGTTACAATTTCGGTGTAATTTATCTTTAACATTACTTGTCGTTTTGAATAATAAAAACAAAAAAACCTTGTCCTCACCACAACTCGAACCTTGGGGGGGATCTGAAACAAGTGTGAGAGATTTACCATTACGCTTTAGGCTAGAGTAACTAATTGGTATGTATCACACAAAATAATACTTAACTAGATGATTTTTCATTCAGATAAAAAAAAGAACCAAAACCTGTCCCAACATGATTCGAACCGTGGTGGAGACATATACAGTTAGGACTTTAACCGATATGCCAAAGTAACTAATTGCTATCTATCACACATAATAATACTTAAATATGACTTTTCATTCAAATTAAAAAAACCAAGACTGGTCCTCACCACGATTCGAACCGTGGTGTGAAAGGGAAATTTTCTTGAGTTTTACAATTATGCCAAAGTAACTAATTGCTATATCTCGCACATAATAATACTTAACTATACCCGAAAAGATAAAAAAATAAACCTACGAAACACTAAGTCCCTCACCTTCGTCTCTGATTAATCAAAATCCCCTTTCAATCGCCTCTTCGCATTTCCAGTTCTTCTTTACCGTGAATCTCTTCTTCTCCTTTCAATTTTCCGGCAAGTCTTGAGTCACACGATGCCGGCAGATAAGAACGGTGGTGGACGTCAGAAAACCTCGTTCCCAACATTTCCCAACCACCCGGAGCTTCGTCGCGAGCACCGCCGCAGTACACCTTTACACAGGTGGCCCATGTTTTTCCAAATATGTCATCACCACCTCTGAACCCCGTGTAGACTCAACCGACAAGGTCTGCACCAAATGTCCGGGACTTTCCACCGCCCACAGAGCTTTTCCGACAATCCTCTGAACCACCAGCGCAGTCGACTCCAAGACATGCCAATCCGGGTGTTCCTCTGCAGAACTCCGACGGTCAGAGCAATCAGTCGTCTGAAGCTCATAACTCCAACAACTTTGAAGTTAATCCCATTGACGACAATGCACAGATTGGAGCCGATCTCCAGGAAGATCAAATTATGGTGCTTGAGGCGCTGCTAAGGGTGCCTAATCGGCATGAGTATACAACCGTGCTATCTCCGACACGCCCTCATCCGCCAAACAACACTTGGTAAGTTTCTATCCATTCCTGTCTAAATTCATGAGTCTTTGTTAGTTTATTAGTTTCCATTCCGAGACATGTTAATGCAGTTTATGAAATGGATAATAAAGTTTGTTAGTTTGTTGATATTGCTTGTGTTTCCTGATATTGCTTGTGTTTGCTTGTGTTTAGAAATTGCTTGTGTTCACATAGATATTGTTGTTGTCACTTGTTCTACGAATCATCATTGGAAGCCTATTCTGTCTTATTGTGTAGTGAAGAAAATGTGGCAAATATAAGGAAATGAAATTAATCAGATAGTCAATGTATCTGTTGTGTTTTTGAGATTAGATCCGGCTCTGTGTTTTACAAATTGAGCAGACATTGGTCTTGTAATGATATCATCAGCTTATGTTTGGTGAATATTGATATCATCAGAACCGACTCTTGTAATGTTTAGAAGTATAAACCTGATCTACAATAGGGTTGCAAGTGATCTTGTGTCAGAGTCTCAGAGATAGTTTAGGCCATTTTTTTATCTTTGGTGAATATTGATATCATTAGATTATGTTATTGTAATGTTTAGAAGTATAAGCCTGATATTGTGTTTCCTGATATTGCTTGTGTTTGCTTGTGTTTAGAAATTGCTTGTGTTTCCTGAGGGATTTCAGCCTATTCCCCCATGAACTACTTAAAATTTTGAATTTCCTACGTGAACTTTTGAAAATTGGCCAATTCCACCAAAATTTTGGTTTAATCGCAAACCAAACTAAACCATTAAGCCACGTGTCAGCCACGTCATATTCCGTTAACGGAAACCAAACACCGTTTACGGTTTTGGTGGAATTGGCCAATTTTCAAAAGTTCATGTAGGAAATTCAAAATTATAAATAGTTCATGATAGTTTTGGCATTCCTCGATACCTCGTGTATGAATAATCAGGAGCCGAATAGTTCATGGGGGAATAGGCTAAAATCCCAGTTTCCTGATATTGCTTGTCTTTGCTTGTGTTTAGAAATTGCTGGTGTCTCAGAGATAGTTTTGGCCATTTCTTTGTTGTTTGTCTGAGTTTCCTAACTCTGAAATTTCCTTTCTGTTGTATACTTTGGATCATCACTAGTGTTCACAAACAAGTTTGCCATTCATGTCTTCTCTGATATGTGGTTAGTGTTCACAAACAAGTTTGCTAATTCATGTCTTCTCTGTCTAGGTTTGGCCGTGACAAGGGGAAGCTGACAAGGAAGATCACCAAGGTGTTCACAAACAAGTTTGATGGTCCATACTACAGTTGGACTGTTGTGCCTCGGGATAGACAGGAAAGGTATTTCGTCGAGTTCGCGGTAAGCATTTCTCTTATGTCCATGCTATTCTTCATATGTCTTTCTTTCTATTATGTTCACTAACCCGAATCACATTTCTCTTGTAGAAAACGCACACATGGGATCCATTAATCTCAGGGGTTGTACAACAACATTTAGAGAGGATTTGTCAAAGGCGAATGAAGGATATGGTAAGCACCACAAGGACTTCTCGACAGCGACCACACTGGATTAACCCAAATCTGTGGACAACAATGACAGAGCAATGGGACACTGACGAAGCTAAAGATAGGTCTCAGACCACATCCGCTGCTCGGAAATATGACCGTAAAGGCCTTGGTGTGCACAAGCACGTATCAGACCAAAAGTCATATCAACAAATCCAACAAGAAATGGTAAGTTTAAATTCTATATCTAATACTTTGCAACTTTCTATTATGTAACAACTTTATATGTTACATTTTCAGGAAGAGGAATTGGGAAGACCGGTTAGTATCAGTGAGGTTTTTGTGAAGACTCACACAAAATCAGATGGGACATTTGTTGATCTGAAGGCTGAGAGGATCTCCCACACTTATCAGAAGAACCTGCAAGCTACAATGCAAGAGATCGGGCCTGAAACTTCAAACGGTACGTCGGTACCGCGAGAGCTAACCACAGAGGACTACAACAAAGTCTTTCTTCAGATAAATACAAAATCCATTCATGTTATGTTTCGTTTTCTGTCCTTTGCATTTCATAAATCTGTCATTCCTGTCCTTTGCATTTCATAAGTCTGTCATTTGCATTACTGTCCTTTGCATTTCATAACTATGTCATTTGCATTTCATAAATCTGTCATTTGCATTTCATAAATCTATGGTTTATTGATGCAGTCAACTTTCATGGATGAAAGAGGCATCCCATATGGAATAGGAAGCCTCGCAGAGTCTCATGTTGGTGGAAAACGCAAGTTCGAGGAAAGCTCATCATCGTTTCAAGCCTTGCAAGATAAGTTGGAAGAAGCTCAACGCCAAATAGAAGAACAAGCTGCTTCTAACGCTCGGCGTGAGGCTGACAACCAAAGCAAGCTTACCCAACTTGCAGCTGAGCACAAAGACAAGTTCGAGCATTATTCACTCGTGGAAAGGTATCTTCGTGAAACCGATCCAAATTTTCTGGAGTTCATGGCTTCTCATTCTGGTCCTGAGCATGATTCTAAACCCTAGTCTATCATTTATTTCATGTTTTTGAACTTTAGAATATTAAGTTTTCTTTGTATTCGGTTTGTACTTGATATGTTAAAATAATGTATGATGATTTCTTTGTATTAATGTTTCTTTCATTTTAATGTGTGTAGTCTTCTTATTAGTTTGCATATGATTTGCAAATTGCTAGGTAATACAAAACTGGTACAGTATTAACATTTTGAATTTCATCAATAAAATCAGTCGCTACGTAGTCGCAAATCAGTCGCTACGTAGTCGCAATTCAGTAGCAACACAGTCGTAAAAGATGACCAAATCGCTATTCGGATTAACATATTAGTCGCAAATCAGTCGCTAATATAGACGCATAGTAGTCGTGAAGTAGTCGGAAAATTTCACGACTATTTAACGACTCCATCTGGCTGTTGCATCCACCTGTGGTCGATGTAAACGTCCTGAAGCTGAACATCAACGCAACTGGTCGATGTAGACGTCATGAGGCAACTTCAGTATAAAACCGCGGTAGCTCTCAAACCACGCGTCCAAATTGCCTTATTCAACTTCTCCTGGACAGCTAACTCACCCCTCTAGACAATCGTGGATCATTGATTAGCAAGTATTAAGTTTAAATCAACAAGATCAACCAAAAATACACCCTAGACAACTATTGTCATAGGCTAGGAATATAAATCTCTTGTTTAATTCATCAAGGCATTTCATCAAACACTTGGTGTGCATGAAATATCTTATGATCTAAACCTACTTTTTCAAGCTCGATTTAGCCTTAAGAACATTAAACAAGAAAGGATATAAGAAGATCTACCCCTAAACACCATGAATCAAGCCTTGGAACATCCTAATCTATCCCATCTCTAAACCCTAAAAGACTACTCAAGACCCATTAAGAACCCCTCAAAATTGATTTGGATAGAGGATGATTCCATGGATAGATGTTGAATAACCAAGCTAGAAAGAAGATAGATAGAAGAGATTCAATGAGATAAACACTTAAATGCATAAACTTCAAAGATCTCTCTTACAAAATCCAAGTTCTCTCTCAAAGGGGAAAGGTTTTTGACTAAGAAAAAGCATGAAACAAAAATAAGGTTTAGATGGGTATTTATAAGAAAAGTGGGCGACAGGATTAACATCAACGTAACAGGTTGATGTAACTGGTTGATGGTAAGGGCCTGATCTTCCATCCGGCTGTTACATCCACATGTGGTCGATGTAAAGCTGAACATTAACGCAACTGGTTGATGCAACTGGTTGATGCTAAGGGCCTGATCTTCCATCTGGCTGTTGCATCCACATGTGGTTGATGTAAACGTCCTGAAGATGAACATCAACGAAACTGGTTGATGCAACTGGTTGATGCTTAAGGCATGATCTTCCATCTGGCTGTTGCATCCACATGTGGTCGATGTAAACGTCCTGAAGCTGAACATCAATGCAACTGGTCCATGTAGACGTCACGAGGCGACTTCAGTAAAACCGCGGTAGCTCTCAAACCACGCGTCCAAATTGCCTGATTGAACTTCTCCTGGATAGCTAACTCACCCCTCTAGACAATCGTGGATCATTGATTAGCAAGTATTAAGTTTAAATCAACAAGATCAACTAAAAATACACCCTAGACAACTATTGTCATAGGCTAGGAATATAAATCTCTTGTTTAATTCATCAAGGCATTTCATCAAACACTTGGTGTGCATGAAATGCCTTATGATCTAAACCTACTTTTCAAACTAGATTTAGCCTTAAGAACATTAAACAAGAAAGGATATAAGAAGATCTACCCCTAAACACCATGAATCAAGCCTTGGAACATCCTAATCTATCTCATCTCTAAACCCTAAAAGACTACTCAAGACCCATTAAGAACCCCTCAAAATTGATTTGGATAGAGGATGATTCCATGGATAGATGTTGAATAATCAAGCTAGAAAGAAGATAGATAGAAGAGATTCAATGAGATAAACACTTAAATGCATAAACTTCAAAGATCTCTCTTACAAAATCCAAGTTCTCTCTCAAAGGGGAAAGGTTTTTGACTAAGAAAAAGCATGAAACAAAAATTAGGTTTTGATGGGTATTTATAAGAAAAATGGCCGACAGGATTAACATCAACGTAACAGGTTGATGTAACTGGTTGATGCTAAGGGCCTGATCTTCCATCCGGCTGTTGCATCCACATGTGTCGATGTAAAGCTGAACATCAACGCAACTGGTTGATGCAACTGGTTGATGCTAAGGGCTTGATCTTTCCATCTGGCTGTTGCATCCACCACTACAAAAAAATGAAGTTATTGTGACTAAAAATTGAGACTGTAATTAAGCGTCACAATTCTGTGTCGGTTTGATACGGATTTGTGACCATATATCTACGTCGCAAATTAGTAGTTGTTTCGTCACAATATTGTGACATAATTAAACGTATTCATAATTTGTCGCAGCTTGTGACCAAAGTATTTGTCATAATAACTAGGACGATATTATGACCAATTTTTGTAGCAAATTAGCTACAAACTTGAGACGGAACAATGATTCTCAATTTGTGACGATGTAATAACTAAATATCAGTCACTAATTGGAACTAATGGAATTGTGTAACAAATTCGTTGCAATGAGTTACTAATTTACCAACTTTTTATTTTGTTACAAATTGTGATAAAAATAGTTATATATATATATATATATATATATATATATAACACAAATTTATATATATATATAAGAAAATTGTTCGTTAGCTACACGAACTATACGAGAACGCATGACTACACATCTGAACCAAAACAATGTGTTGATAACTACATCATCTATTGATATAGCATAGACACACATCCGAACTAACATAAGTCATGTGCCCAACACCATGACCATCACTTTTTTTTACTTTTCTATACTGTTCGACTGACTCCGGCGTTGACTCATTATTTTTTGTTCTTCAACGAAAATTCCTACTTCTCAGGTCAAATCTCAAATTCTTTCAAAACCATAGATTCTTTTCAAGAACTTGATCTTAGCAACAACAAATTCTCCGACTCTTTCTCTCTAGTCACAATCAACATCCTAAATCTCGTTCACCTCGTTCTTCGGTTCAACAATTTCACAAGCTCGATTCCAGAAATCTCGATTGAAATCAAAATACACATCCACCACTAGAGCTTGCCGTGTAGATCGAGATCCTTTAGATATACATGGCCACGTTCTCCGCTTCATCTTCTCCGGCGAAGAAGACCACCATCGATTTCAAGAGGGAAAAGCGAAATGTTTCGCTTTCAATGAGGGTCCAAAGCGAAAGTTTTGAGAAAGCTCCGATCAATTCTCACCGAAAATTTCACCAAGTTCCGATCAATTCTCACCGGAAACAGCTACCGCATCAGCACCACCACCACCAGTTCCACAATACATCTCAAACGGTTTCCCAAAGATCAGATCATTACTTTTTTGCTTCATATACGCAAAAAAAAAAAAACAAGCACGCTTCCTGTGAAACACACCGACGCTGTAGGAGCTACGACGAAGCATGAATGTAGATGCGGTGGGTATGTTTGTGGTTAAGAGATGCCTCGCCGATGGAAATCAAAGAAAATTGGAAGAAGAGGAGGACGAGTACATCTTTAGTTAAGAGATTGCAGATCGATTCGTCCAAGAAATTCGTGTAGATTTTAGGAAAATTTAAAACCAGAAAGTTTCTGGGACGGAGAGAAAGAGAAGAAGAGAGTTCGAGAGATAATTGTGAGTGACGGGAAGGGCTCATGGCGGTTCGCTTGGATTGGATTTTCTTAATTCTCCTATCACCCAAATTAGCAAACGATTTTGGGAATTTCGTAAACCCTAACCGCCCACTATTTTGATGTTCATCAATACTCAAAAATTAAATGAACGGAAAAATCGAATTCAATGAAATTGAGAGAACCTACCGAATCAAAATCCTATCTGTAAATCAGAATTGACGAGGAAGAAGAAGCTGAGGAGGTCATTTTTTATGTTTTTATTTTTAAGTTTTTATTTAATTTGGGTCGGATTTAATGAGTTAATGCGGGTCAGCGCCGGAGTCCGTCGACCAATACACCGGAAAAGCAAAGAAAATGATGGTCATGGTGTTGGGCACATGACTCATGTTAGTTCGGATGTGTGTCTATACTATATCAATAGATGATATAGTTATCAACACATTATTTTAGTTCGGATATGTAGTCATGCATTATAGTATAGTTCGTGTAGCTAACGAACAATTTTCCATATATATATAACACAAATTTGGTCACATATCCATAGCAATATGTAAACTTAGAGAAATTTGTGAAAATACATGTAGGTCACATAAAGCGTTATGAGAAATACAATTTTTTATTTTAATAGATGAAATATGCATCTTATGTACTGCATTCACAGGTAACTCTCAAAATAAAGTTCTATAATCGTGATACAACTAAAAAGAACATTATCTCTTAGTCAAAATTTGGATTTTACTGAAATGCAATATGAAAATGATAATCCAGATGTTTATGTTGATTCGTTGCAAGCCAAGGCACTAAGAGATCTACATGGTCAAGCAGTAGATTTTGATGATATTGAAAATTCTAATACTCCATTAGACTAATTGATTACTGATGAAAAATCTGAATGATATTTTAGAATTCTAGAATGTTTTCTTAGTTTATTAGTTTATTTAATGAAAGTTGATATTTTATTAGCTTCTTACATACGTAATTCTAAATTTTATTATAGAAGTATATTTTTTAGAAATTTATTTATTATTTTTGTGAAAAAATGGCCAAAAAAATAAAAATCGGCTACACAGGCTGTAAATATTTTGGGGAAAAATGTCTAAAAAACCTTAAATTCACACATTTCAACCAAAAAAAACTTCAAAATATTTTCATGGACTTCTTATTTTAATCTCAGATTTTTGTTGATGAAGCCAATTTAGATTCGCCGTGAACAAGATTAACAGATCTATTTGGTAGAGTTAAATCCACTTAGACGGGGTTAATCAAAACGACACAGTTTTGTTTTGAAACACAAAATCCCCAAATCTACCTAAAACCCCTAAATCGTGTTCTTCCCAAATCAGTTTTCTCTCACTCAATTTTTTTACCAAATCGATTTTCTATCACTCATGGAGCTTGTTCACCTCAAGCTTTGTAATATTTTTTCAACTCTGTTTTGACTCTTATAAGATGGAGGTTGAGCGAGCAGATCCGGAGCCGGAGACTACCTCCGATCCGCTTCTCGGTGACTCTCCTCGCTGTTCTTGCCTCTCCGTTGGTGGGTAAGGGCGATTCTGAAGATCCGCGAGTGGTGACTCTCCTAAACTGTCGCAAACTCTAAATTTAACTCAGTATATAAAGGATCTTATAACCTAACCCAGCGGTTAACCCTACAAGGAACCCTTTTTCTATGAGTATTTTGATTTGGTTTCACTTGCCGCCGGCTCCGTCGTAGCCACAATCAATAGTTTCAAGGTATGTGTCGTGTCATCCCTAATCTGCGTTTATTTATCACATTCATTGAAATCTGGATTTCTCTTTGCAAAAAATCATTAATCTTTTTAGGCTGGACGTGATTCAATATTCTAAATCATTAATCTTTGCAACGATTTTTTCTTGTTCTGAACCCCTTATGCTTGAATCCTTTGGATTCTGTTTTAGCACTTTTATAACAAAAGCAAATTTGTATATGGTGGAGACGATTACATAATATATTCTAAATCTAACCGTCTACGTATAGTTAACTTTGCTGGTGATTTTCTGGATTTGGGTTTATTGGATAAAACATAAGATTTTTATATTAGGTTTAATTCCTAGCTACAAAATCACCTTCGTTGAGATCAAACTGATCTTCTATGGTAAAGTTTCTTGTTTAAGTAAATAGAGTTGGGTCTGATCTTGTAGCATCAATGTCCTCTTTGATCTGGTTTTTTTTTTTTTTTGCTTTTCATTATTATATGTTCTCTGATTTGACTAATTCTTCAAGATTTCGTACTTGTGGACTTTTCGAAAGTCTTTTTAATAGAACATGTTGTGCTAATACTATTGGTTTCTGTAGAGTCTCGTAGAGAGTAGGCGACAAGCTCCGTAGGCGTAGAATTCAAGTGTAACAACTCTACTTCTTCCTCTTGTCCACGCGATTCCTCCACTGGAGCAGCATCTTCAGCATTGGCAACAATGTGCCATTCGTGAATCCCGTCTTCCCTTTTAATGATGTTATGCATAGCACAAGCCACAATAACAAGATCCCTCTGGCGTAGATTTCATGATAGGAAACCGGGTTCTAAGAATGTTGAATGATCTTTGGATGAAGTTGCTTAGACACATGTGCTATGATTGAAAAGACCGTGTGCGTTTTGCGCCAGGGAATTCGTGTTTGTTTGTTTTCTCATGTTGCTTAATTTTAAATTATATCTCTATAATATTATTTAAGAAAACGTTTTTAAAAATGAACTTTGTTTTGTAAGTTATTACATAAAATGCCATTACAAATAACAAAGAATAATTGAAATAGGAAATGATATAATAATTTTTAAAAATTATTGATTAGAATATGTAAAGTATATATTTTGTATTAAAGAGATCATTTATTATTTAATTTCTTAATTATTTTTAATACTATATATTTTAAAATAATAATCAATTCATATATATTAAAAAAATCTATTCAAAATCTTGCTGTATTTTTCACTGTAATTTATTATATTTTATTTGAATATATATCAAACCAAAAGTTAAAAAATATTTTACTAATTTTATAAAAAGTTAGACACACGAAAACTATTTTTTTATAAGTTCGTAGACTAACCAAAACAACTAGTCATTTAACGGTGTATATTAGAGTTATGTTTTTAAGATTATAAGTTTTTGGGTTAGCCCGAATAATATTTTAATTCACTACAAAACGGGTTAAATAGACAAATTATTACAAATTGACAGTTTTATCTATAATCATTAGTTAGCTATATTGTAAAATTTAGATAAAACCAATTTTAAAAAATTTAAAAATAATTTATTTTAAAAAATTACCCCACGCTATAATAAGCGCGGCTTAAATCCTAGTTTTATGTATGAACTATTTTTATTTTGAATGTTGTTTTTTTGGATAATTTATTTGTCAATTAATATATTTATCTAATGATATCGTATTTATAATATATGAGTTGCCAAAATCAGTATCTTATTTTGTTCGATATGTGACGATAATTTAATAAAGAATGATGAAAATTTTGAAATGCAAAAAAAGTAGTTAATTAAAACAGATTTGTGACGGAGTTTTAGTGATAAGATGTGACAGAATTAAGATAGTGAAATTGTCGCAAATTTGGATGGATAGGTGACGACTTTTTAGTCATTATTCGTGACGATTTGAGACTATAGTTTTGTCGTATTAAGTGAAAAAAATTGAGACCTTATGATAGTCACACATTATGATGGTTTTGAGACGTTTTTATTAGTCAATAATTGTGACAATTTAGTTACTCTTATGCCTCGTCACCGTTTGTGACATAATGGTTGCTAGACACATTTGTCGCAATGCTTGTGACGTTTTTGTTACAAAAAGAAGTTTGTGACGACTGTATTGTGACCATTCACAAATGGTCACAAATATGTTATAATATTTTTATTGTTACGAAATAATTTTTATTGTGACAAAATATTCCGTCTCAATATGATCATTTTCTTGTAGTGGACCTGTGGTCGATGTAAACGTCCTGAAGCTGAACATCAACGCAACTGGTTGATGCTAAGGGCATGATCTTCCATCTGGCTGTTGCATCCACATGTGGTCGATGTAAACATCATGAAGCTGAACATCAATGCAACTGGTCGATGTAGACGTCATGAGGCGACTTCAGTAAAACCGCGGTAGCTCTCAAATCACGCGTCCAAATTGCCTTATTCAACTTCTCCTGGACAGCTAACTCACCCCTCTAGACAATCGTGGATCATTGATTAACAAGTATTAAGTTTAAATCAACAAAATCAACCAAACATACACCCTAGACAACTATTGTCATAGCCTAGGAATATAAATCTCTTGTTTAATTCATCAAGGCATTTCATCAAACACTTGGTGTGCATGAAATGCCTTATGATCTAAACCTACTTTTTCAAGCTCGATTTAGCCTTAAGAACATTAAACAAGAAATGATATAAGAAGATCTACCCCTAAACACCATGAATCAAGCCTTGGACATCATAATCTAAACCCTAAAAGACTACTCAAGACCCATTAAGAACCCCTCAAAATCGATTTGGATAGAGGATGATTCCATGGATAGATGTTGAATAATCAAGCTAGAAAGAAGATAGATAGAAGAGATTCAATGAGATAAACACTTAAATGCATAAACTTCAAAGATCTCTCTTACAAAATCCAAGTTCTCTCTCAAAGGGGAAAGGTTTTTGACTAACAAAAAGCATGAAACAAAAATTAGGTTTAGATGGGTATTTATAAGAAAAGTGGGTGACAGGATTAACATCAACGTAACAGGTTGATGTAACTGGTTGATGCTAAGTGCATGATCTTCCATCCGGCTGTTGCATCCACATGTGGTCAATGTAAAGCTGAACATCAACGCAACTGGTTGATGCAACTGGTTGATGCTAAGGGCCTGATCTTCTATCTGGCTGTTGCATCCACCTGTGTTCGATGTAAACGTCCTGAAGCTAAACATCAACGCAACTGGTTGATGCAACTGGTTGATGCTAAGGGCCTGATCTTCCATCTGGCTATTGCATCCACCTATGGTCGATGTAAACGTCCTGAAGCTAAAAATCAACGCAACTGGTTGATGCTAAGGGCCTAATCTTCCATCTTGCTGTTGCATCCACCTCTGGTCGATGTAAACGTCCTGAAGCTGAACATCAACGCAACTGGTCGATGTAGACATCCTGAGGGGACTTCAGTAAAACCGCGGTATCTCTTAAACCACGCGTCCAAATTGCCTGATTCAACTTCTTGTGGACAACTAACTCACCTCTATACAACATTCATGAAGGTCGCCAAGGCTGATTCAGATCGGAGGGTTGTCGTCCATACATATCTTTCCGGCGTCTCGGATGGACTTCGCATTCTTCTTAGATCCAACTCTCCAAATATGTCCAACCGCCTCCAATTACCTAGAAAATACTCCAAAACATGCAAGAATACACTAAACCTAATGCAAATGTCTTAATCTCTAATTGAGACCTAAATGCAGGAAAAGACCATAATCATGCATGAGAATTACACAAAACTCTAAATGAAATGTATGCTAAAACATGCAATTAATGAGTATATCAATCGATCGATGCACCTATCCGGCGTTGATTATCTACAAGACCTGTACCGGCCAGCATCCAGCCGGTATGGAGGCAGTGACGAATGCCGGCCCACTTCTCTTTCCCATACCGGCCAGCACCCATCCGCGTGGATTATCTCCAAGACATGTACTGCCCAACATCCATCCGGCACTGTCCAGCCGGTATGGAGGCATTGACGAATGTCGACCCACTTCTCCTTCTCGTCCCGGCCAGCTCCCATGCGGCACTCAGCTCCAAGGCCAATACTGACATGCATCCTTCTTGCATCACTAACCAGTACAGACCATCAAGACCAACTCGACCCAGTTTCGGCTGGGTCAACACCGGATTTGTCCCGGGTTGACCCGGTCCGTCCAGCACCCTTTAAATATTCTAAAACCTAACTTTTTCGTTCCAAACTTTATTTTTCTAAGTTTTCTTCTTAAGCAAAAACCTCTTTTTTTTAGTGTTCTTTAGATTTTTGTAAAAGAGATCTTCATCTTATTTTTATACAATCTAAGTTTTAAGCTTCTAAGTTTCTTAATCTCTTCTAATTTTTCATCTTTCTATTCTATAATCATGATTAACAACACCTCTTTCATGAGATTTGGTGTGTTCTTCATGATTAGTACGTGAGTAGTCTTTTTAGAGCTCATGGATGAGGTTGATTTAGGGGATTTTGTGATAGATTTATGATGTCTAGGGCTTAGTTTACATATTTCCTCTCTTATTTAGTGTTCATAATGCTAGATTAAGTTTGAGAGAGTTAACCTAGATCATAGGGAATTTCATGCACACAATGTGTTCGATGAAATTCCCCAAAGAACTAAATAAGAGATTTTACTTGCTTAGCATATGAGATTAGTTGTTTAAGGAGTAGTATGGCTATTGGAACCTATGATTAATTCTTGTTGATTAACTTTTCACAAATGAGAGTTTGTTCTTGATTTATTAATTAGCAAAGTGATTAGTGCCATGACAGTGGATTAGTCTTGTTTAAGTGTTATAGGCTAAGGAAAATTGCTTGATTGTGTGTAATGACATCATAGGTTGATCATAAAAGTCCCAAAAGTCCATAACCTCATCCAAGATTTTGCCTTTATCAATTTGTTAATCTCGTTTAGTGCTTATTTAGTCTTGTTTCTTGTTTGACTTGTTACATTTGAATTAGGTTAGAATTGAAACCAAAAACCACTTTGTTAGCTTAAATTAGAGAGTTTCTTGCATTCTTGTTGCATTAAACTAAACTCCAATTGGATTGACACCTTAAGTACTACAATGATATGAGTAAACTTAAGGATTGATTCAAAAGAAAAAAAATCCTATTTATCAATCTTGCTGCTCTGATCTGGATTGCAGCATTCAACTGGGTGTCATTAACTCACAAAAATCACATCTTGGAGGAGAGTGCCACACCAAATTGTTTCATGGGATCCGAGTTGATTTTGGCCAGATGGTTTTCAAGCAGGTGATGGGATTGAGTAAGCTCAAGAAGAATGACACTCGCTGGCTGTTGTTCCCGTGTATTATCATTGCTGTTCTTGAGTCACATCATCAGATTGTATTAGAGGCTGAGGAAACTCATGTACTTCCGGCACAATACAAGAAGGATCCAAGGAGTGGTGAGGGGTTCATCAAGAAGGAAGCAGCTGAGATAAAGACAAAGAAGCAACATCACCCAGCCGTAAATTAAGGAATCTGTGCCATCACCAGCATCAACTGCACTTGAACCATCTGCTGTTGCATCAACAAGTAAGGCACCTGACTCATCAGAAAACATCCATCTACCGGTAGGCTTTGCAAGCGCAGAGGCGATGCGTAATGCCCTAGAGGACACAGCCCGTTCGCATTAAACCCTCACTGTCATTGTTCAAATGCTGCAACAGTCCATCCAAGGGGGAGAAAGTGGCTAAAGGGGGAGTAAAGGGAATCCGGAGTGTAACTTGATGTTTTTGGTGATTCAGTTTACTAGATTAGGATTTTGGGAGAGTTTCTGTTTTTCCACTGTTTGGAAGTTTGAAATTTTTTAGTAATTTCATATTGTTTGCTTCAAGTACATGTGTTTTTAACTTGTTCTCACAAGCAGGGGGAGATGAGAATTGTGGGGGAGTAACCAAATCAAAGATTCTGGGGGAGTCATGGAGATCTTTGTTACTCATGTGCTTGAGAGAAACACCAATCTAAAAAAGGGGAGATTGAAGATGCAACGGCCTGATGCATCTCATGTACCATTGGCGATGTAGCTCACGTGGTAGCTCAAGGAAGCGAGACGACCCGGCTGGTGACGTGGAACTTACTCGACAAAGTAGCTGAGCTGGACAAGTTAAGATGAGTGACGCAAAACAGCAACTAAGCTGGAACGAAGATCTTATTAAAGATATTGGAGCTTGGAAGATTTACTTATTCTTAGGAGAAGAATAAGGGAACAAAGAATATCTTTGAAGATTTGGAGTGATCTTCAAGGGCAAGGATCATCTGGAAAGGCATCTTATGTGCCTTAACACAATTGGAGAATTTTTATCATAGGGCGAGTGATTATCTTGTAAGAAATCAGGGGTTATAAGGGCTAATGGATTCGATTGAGAGGTTCTTGGATCACGTATAGATCCACAAACTTGTGAGGCTAGAACGACAAGTCAATGTGTGTCTTGAGCTTGTCTAAAATCGTGTTAGGTAAGACTTGTAAATGTACTTAACAGATTTTCTAGCAACAAAGTTTTCGTGTAGAGAAATCCCTATGTTACATTGTGCTCTAGTTCCTGTACTACAGCTCTTGCATTTTCAAATATAAGACATTAGTTAAGGCTATTAGATCATAGAGGTTTGACTCCATAAACATCAAATTTATGGTGTGTCACAGGCTGCTACGATCTTTGTATTTACACCCACCAAGTTAGACCATTCTATATAATAATGATTATTGAGTATAAGCTCTAAAAATCTAATCACACATTTACAAATACAAATAACTCAGCATATTAGACTCTTTGTAAATATATCAAGAAACTCACTTGGACTCTTGGGGTTAAACTTGTTTGTTTTCCCTTGCCACCTTTGAAGATATTCATCATCTTTTCGTTTGAGTCGTTCTGAGATTTGCTTTTATTTCCTTAACCAGCAACCAATTTCAAATTTCCTAAAACGGACCACAGAAGAAAGTTAGATAGAAAGACTATAAACAAATCTATATTAATATGAAAAGACTAACTGTAACATCCCGATTTATGCTATATGGTGTTACATACAGATATGCTTATAAGAATTGATTTGGCTACTTATGTTACCAAAGTGCACTTATTTTTTCGGTCAGTTGTCCAGAAAGAATTCCAAAGTTAAGTGTGCTTGAGCTGGAGCAATTTAAGGATAGGTGACCTACCGGGAAGTAATTCGTGGTACTGTGCGAGTGAGGACAAAACATGAAGAAAGATCACGTGTTGATTTTTAGGGTCAGTAGACAAGACTTGCTAGCCTCCCGGACTAGCGCACTGGTCGATGGATGAGGGTGGGGCCCACGGGCCGAGAGTGTGTGGGGGCCTACGATTAGTGGCGGTCGTGGCGTTACAAGTGTTATCAGAGCCGAACCCAAAAACGAGTGTGGAGTTATGTGGACTCACACCGTCAAAGGTAACGGTCCGGACCGAGAGAGGGTGTGTGGGCCCACGAACGGTGACGGTCAGGACGTTACACTAAATGTGATATTTTGATTACAAACAAATCCTCGACATATTTATATGTGAGCAATTGTGATCTCTAGGCCGTTGCAAGAAAGTTAAGAAGATGGCAAATTAGCCTAAAAAAACTACACAATCACAAAATTAGGTTTTAAACTACACCAACATTCAAACAATCATACACAGAACATATAAAATTCAAAGAAAATAATCGAATAAGAACAAAAAACCAAGATCTCTCGTATAGAAATCCCAAAATAATAATAATCAATAAACTATAACGATAAAAAAAAAAAGACCGCTCTGAATAATAGAGATTTAGGAATCAATATATATTGTTTTCTGTAAGGTTAGGGTTTTGAATTTTTTTCCTTTTTAAAATTTATTTTAGTTTTCTGTAAGGTAACCGTAGTAAATCCAAGGCAAAGTTGCATGTGGTATCCATACCCTTCCTTGAAACTCTCACAGTTGTTAAATGCCAATCTGAGGGTCATATGATCCAAGGCTTCTTTGCATGTGGTGTCAATTCGTGCACCTTTTTTTCAAACTGCATCTGAAAAAATAAGGACTTTCTCGGTAGAATTGGATTCCTTACAATTGGTTAGAGCCATTTTCTCAGACTCTTGTGTTCCTGAACTTCTTGGTATCTTCGAGGACATCACAATCCTCACCAGAAGTTTAGTTTCCAGTACTTTCAAGTTTATCATATCGATGCATTCGAGCCTAGTCTTGAATTCGATATCTTTTGATCACACTCTATCTGCTTCAAGCTTTATTGTTTTTAATTTGTATTGCCATTATCAAAGAGGATGGATAATTCTCTCTACATGTATTGTGGAAGTTTAAGCAATGAGAAGAAATTGTTACCCAAAAAAAAGAAAAGAGATAAACACAAATATTATTTACGCGGTTGCTGACTTAAAAAAGTATGGGTTATATAGCCCAAAACGATATATCCCTGTTGATCTCTGAAACAAACGCAAAATCACAAAAAAAAAAGGGTTTTAGTCCAATAACAAAAATAGCGACATCAGATAAAACGACACATTAGATTAATGAAAAACCAATAAAAAGCAAACAAAACGCCACATCGTATTAATGAAAATACGTCATATCATATTAATACTCCTAAAATCATGAAGAGGATGACACATCAGATTTTTGACTTCGCAAATTTATTACTAATAAAAGTTGAATCTATAGATTTTTCAGGGCGTCCACATAAATTTTTAAACGACCAATTAAAATATGACAAATCATCATTTTAATTAAATTTAAAATAATTTCAAAAATTCCAAAATATTATGTCTTTTAAAATTGAAATAAATATCAAAAGACCTAAATTTACAAAAGGAAAAATCATTTAAAAGAAAGTTAACTTGATATTTTTACTAATTTTATAGAAAATCAAAATAAAAACGTAACAAACAAAAAAGAAAAATGAAAATATATGATAAAATAAAATCTTATACTAATAAAAGTTGATGCTATATGTATCTAAAGGTTTCCACATATAATTTTAAACGACCACTTAAAATATGCGAAATCAGCATTCTAAAAAAAACGTATCTTTTAAAATAGAAATAAATATCAAAAGTGCTAAACTAAAAAAAGAAAAAAAAATATTTAAAATAAGATTAATTTGATATCTATGATAACTATATAGAAAATCAACATAAAAAAGCTTAACAAACTATGGAAAACAGGTCGCGGTGTATGGTAATACAATGTGTTCGTTTCTCTCCATGCGATTTTCATGGCGGTTTCAGAAACGGTTTTGCTTTCTCTCTTCTGAGTCTTCGTCCGACAGTTACTTACCGTTTTCTTGCCGGTTATTGTCCGTTGAGAATCTTCTCTGGCGGTTGTGTGAGGTTTTTCCTCTCTAGTTTCAGTCGAATCCCAAAACCGCCATGGATTCTCTCATCTTAAATATTTTCGTCTCTGCCTTTGAATCAGTTTCTGTTCGTCAAATCTCTACAACGATGAGCGATAATATCATGATGAAGATGCAGGACATCACACTGGGCATGAATGATGCCCCGATTGCACTCTCGCAGGCACTTTGTGCCCAAGCGGCACAAGCGAACCGTCTTGCAATTGTGGGGGTTCTTCTCAATCCAAAGAAGCAGAATATGCGTGTGTTCATCAACCAGATGCCTCGGCTGTGGGGATTGAGTTTTGATGTGGTTGGAAGAATTGTTTCTCCGACGAGATTTCAATTAGCTTTCCAATCGGAAGAAGCGCTCAACTTGGTTCTCAGGCGAGGACCGTGGTCGTTTAGTGAGTGTATGCTAGTCACTCAACGATGGTATCCAAACTTATCGGAAGATGAGATGAAGACAATTCCATTTTGGATCCAGATTCGTGGGATCCCGTCACAGTTTTTAAATCGTGAAATGGTGGATTTCATTGGCCGTACTCTTGGACCGATGGTCGATTCTGACTTCGATGAAGCAGCAAATCTGATCGACTGTGTGAGAGTCAAAGTGAATTGGAACATTGATAATCCCTTACGTTTCAAGCGAAACTTCCAATTATCTACGGATGAAAACACGATTCTGAGTTTTCATTATGAAAGAATGAGAAATTTTTGTGTGAAGTGTGGACTCCTTTCTCATGAATCGAAAGACTACCCCTGCATTTTGATGATGCAGATGATGATTAAGATGAAATTGGAGACGATGGTAATGATGATGTTTCCTAACAGAGGAATGATGGTGAGTTTTGTTCTGATGATATTGCAAATCCTAATCAAAATACGACAATTGCTGGATCGTATTCTGGACAAATTGATGATGTTGAAAGGAGCCTTTCTGTGGAGATTGATATTGATATGATGGCTGAGAAATGGCGCTATGTCCAGTCTCAATTGAAGCAAGCGAATTCTCCGGGTTTTGGAAAGAGGAAAAGGGATGAGATTGGAGTAATGTTGCGCTGCTATGACAATGCCCACTCTGAAGTTAATACTTCGCATATGTATGGAGATTCGAATCTAATTACTATACCATGTATTCATTGCTCTAATGTTGATGCTTCAAATGGTATATAATGCTCCAAAATGTCACCTCGTATGGATAATTATTTAAAACATATAGAGGATGATGAATTTCAGAAGCGTAGATTGGCAAAAGGAAAGTTTATAGAAGAGGAATTTTTGGATGTTTTTGATGCGTATGTGAATCATGATGATGTTTCTGGTTTGCGTAAAAAGAAGAGAACTGCAGTGAATGATATTCTTGATGCACCACTAGCCATCCTACCTGAACGGAAGGACATTTTTCTGTTCCAAGATGTAATGTGTGAATCTACAAGTTCGTGCTCTGAAATCAAGTTAATCGACGGAGGCGGGGGCCCGGTACCCCCACAGTCAATATGAAGATTTGCTCCTGGAATTGTAGGGGTTTACAAGCTCCATTTACTAATGACAGACTGAAAAAACTAAGCAAAACAGTTTCTCCAAACTTATTATGTTTAGTGGAGACTCTAAATAAGTGTGATATTGTAAGGGATATGTGTGTATCTTTAGGATTTGACTTTGTAATTTCAGTTCCTCCTTGTGGCAGAAGTGGAGGACTAGCTCTATTATTGAAGAAAACTGTATGTATTAAAAATCTTTTCCAATCTGTAAGAATAATTGAGGTCTATGTTGAATACAATGGCATGTATTTATATTTGTCATGTGTTTATGGTGATCCAAATCAATCTAAACGGCATGAATTTTAGGAAATGATTGAGAGAATGAATCAATCACGACAAGGACCATGGTTACTTATCGGTGATTTCAATGAAATTTTATCGAATGAGGAAAATGATGGAGGACCACAACGTGATAAACGAAGCTTCCAAGATTTTAGGAACATGTATAGTTCGTGTGATCTTGCGGATCTCAGATACAAAGGAAATATATTTTCCTGGGTTGGACAGCGAGGCAAACATTTAGTTAAATGTTGCATGGACCGAGTGGTAACAAATGCAGAATGGTTAGCGAAGTTCCCTGCTTCAAAAGTGGAATTTCTCCGGTAATTTGGTTCCGACCATCGGCCCGTTAAAGCTACAGTGGCGTTTGTTGAAAAAAAAATCCAAAAAACAATTTCGTTTTGATAAACGTCTTTTACAAATAAAGGATTTCAAAGAGTATGTTGACCATGGATGGAACTTGATATATCATGGTTTTTACCCTGTTTAAGCCATGATATAAGTCATTTTTATAGAGTATTTCTAGTGTTTTGTAGTCTTTTACAGGTCATAGCACGTTTGGATCATTATTGGAGGTATTGGAGCTTTCTGGAGCAGTTTGGAGCAAGGTTGAAGTTCGTGTTGCTGAGTATCTGATTTCACGTCAAGCATCGATCGATACCCCCTGGTATCGATCGATACCCATCGCAGCATGACAAGACACGCGACTTAATGAAGAGTTGAAGAACTGCAGATTTGCCCCAGAAGTCTTTAATAATTACAAGAAGCCCCAATTCGTGTTTTAGGTTATTTATAGGGATTTTTACAGCCACTTTTAGGCTAAGCTTTATTTTCTATACTTTGATTTTATTTTGGTTTGAGAGAGACAAGTCTGAATCTCCCTTCGTCCGAGATCAGATCTCAAAACCTCTTGTTACTCTTATTTTCTATAGATGATTTATTCAGTTATGTTGATTGTTTCATTCTCCATGTCTGAGTAGATCCACTTTAGGTTTAGGGTTTTCTCAAAAAGGATTTCTTTGAATGCTATGTTGATTATCTGTTTAGGATTCACCATCTGAATTAGTTCTTCGCCTTAGGTTGTGTTCAAAGCTAATTATAGGTCGACGAATCTGGAACTTAGATCTTAGGATAATTGATTAGGCACGACAGTGCGATTAATTACGTGATAGAACCTAGGTGAGTAAATTGATTATTCGCAAAGAGATTTGGTTTAATTGATTTGTGAACACATCAAACCTGATATTAAAGCTGATTTAGACTTTAGGATTCGCAAAGAGATTTGGAATTCCTAGGATTTAGATTTAGATCATTCTCGCAACTACAGTTGGTTAATTATACCTTAGTGATTTGAGTTCAAGAACTGCGCTAAATCTGAATCCTGCTAGTTAGTTTATCTGCATTCATTGATTTCCTGAGAAATACCCTAGGCCTATATTTTCCCAATTGAATTACAACTCTTTTAATTTCTGCACTGCTTTCAATTACATCTGTTTGGCTTAGCTTAATTCGATACTATACAATCTATTGTGCGTCTCTTTGAGTCTTTGTGGATTCGATCACTAGCTATATTACAACTACCGCTTTAGTACTGTTAGGGTATTAATTTGAGCATATCAAATTTGGCGCCATTGCTGGTGACTCAATTCGCCATTAGATTTTAGTTTGAGAATTTCGACTAAGTTCGTCTGTATCGATCGATACTCAATGGGAAAATTGACCACCTGAATGGGAAGATTGAAGCTGTTAACCTTAGTCAGAGGAAGCTGGAAACTCAGGTCGCTCAGACCGCATCAGCTGTGCAGAGGCTGGAAGGTTTTCTTCCAGGGAGAACTGAAAATCCAAGAGCACACGTCAAAGCGATATCCTCAAGTGCAGAAAATTTCGATGAGGATCCTGAAATCGCCAGGGAATTGATCGATACCCCCAAGTGTCGATCGATGCCGGTTACAATTCTGAAACGGGATACTTACAAATCTCGTGTATCAATCGATACCCCATTAGTATCGGTCGATACTGAGGTGATTTCTGAGGAGACACCTGAGGTTTCGACTGTGGTGCCTAAGGTAGTTGCAGAACGAGTGTATATACCCAAGATGCCTTATCCTATAATTCCTAAGCTGACAAGGAAGGAATGGGAGGACGCTAGATGCAAGTATTTGCTGAATAAGCAGAATGTGGAGCTTCTTTCTGATGATGATGTATCTGCCAAGGACGATTCAACTGCACTAGTATCGATCGATACCCTACCTGGTGTCGATCGATACCCCTCGCAGAACGAGCCATAAATTGTGAAAACGCCTGAGGTGATCAAAGAACGAGTTCACAAGCCCAAAAAGATGAATCCTATTCCTCAGCATCTCAGAGATCCCATCACTCCAAAGCAGCTGCGTGGCTTTGAGAAGAGAGTACGAAGGATACCCCACTCGTTCACTTTTGAAGAAGCTCTAGAGGGCTGGCCTCTGCTAAGTCACTTCAAAGATTGCAGAGAAACTGAGGAAGAGATCAAGGCACTCTTCATTAAGGCCAGAGGTACACCTCCACTGAGACAGTTGACTAAGAGGGAAGACCCAGGGATCTTCTCAGTTCTATGCTCTATCTCTAGAGTTGAATTCAAAGAGTCTCTCGTTGACTCAAGAGCCTGCGTCAATGTCATGTCCAGGGCAATTGCAGAGAGATTGGAAGCTGATATTCAACCTCCAAAGACATCTATCACGTTCACGAACGATTCCACCTCTCTTCCATATTGGGCGATTGCTGATTTGATGATCACAATAGGAGATTGCCTGGTTCCTACTGACTTTCAGGTTGTAGAGATGAATGCAAAATCTCGTACGCAGCTGATTCTCGGAAGACCGTTCATGGCTACAGTTGGTGCGATTATGGACACACCCAGAAAGCACATCTCATTCTCATACATTGATAAGGATGTGTACTACAAGGCCATCCCTAGAGGAACTCCCACACGTATCTCTTGCATCGATGCTGTAATAGGAGCGACATTGATATCATATCCTTTGGAAGAGCCTCCTGATAAGCCTACTGTCGCAGACATTTCAGCTGAACCGCCCAAGGAAGTTGTCAAGAAGGCTAAGGCAAGGCAGAAGGCCAAGAGCAAAAACTTCAAGAATCCCCATGTCACTTTAATCCCTCAGAAGAGTGATGGGAATTCGATTGAGTACAAGGTCAAGTGCAAAGGAGATTCGAAGCCATTCTATAAGGCTAGAATTCTTCTTACTTCGGAGCTGAAAGAGAAATGACAGGAGTTTGTGGACAACATGATGAGCAGAACTCTGACGCTAGAAATGTCAAGTTGTGGAGCCTGTTTTGGTGCAAGATCTCATTCCCAGGCGTTACAGTCAAGCTAATGACGTAAAACGAGCGCTTGGTGGGAGGCAACCCACTGGTGAGTCTGTCTTTGAGTCGTTTTTCCTTTTATTTTCGTTCGTTTTGTGTTTGTGTCAGGATAAACAAGGAGCAGACTCGAAATCGCCTAAGTGTCGATCGATACCCCCTGGTATCGGTCGACACCAATCGCGAATAGAAGGTTCATCATATCGATTTAAGCTAGGTATCGATCGATACTAGGCTGTGTGTCGATCGATACTCGATGTTCCAGCAAGGTAACTTCTTGTTTTTCCTAATTTTATTATGTTCTTTTGTTTTATTTCACTGACTATAGGCTAGATAACACTGGGGACAGTGTTGTTCAAGTCTGGGGGAGGTGTCTGCTGACATTGTGTTTGTTTTTCTTGGAGTCATAAAATAAAATAAAAAATTTCGTTTTATTGAGTCAAAACTTGTTGGAGATGATGATCTTGTGCTTGAATTGTTGCTTTGATTTGGTTTTTGAGTGACCAGTGTTACAGAATCAGTTCTAGATAGACTAATAAAAAATCCAAAGACTGACCAGTTGACTAGAAAACATCCATGTTTCCAGCAGAGTTCTTCTGAAGCCTGAGCCAAAATTTTGCACTTCATTAATGTGGTTAGTGTTTTTAGAGCTTGATTCATCATTCATATCTGATAAAGGAACCCATGTGTTTAGAGTTATGGTATCTCTCTCCCCTGTTATAAGTTGATAAATAAGAGCATAAAAGATTGAAATGATTTTCTTCCGAGTAGAGAGTTAGGAAAATTTCCAGCGATCCCATTATTCTACTTAAGAGGGGATGATCACACAGAGGATTGGAAACGAGGCTAGGATTTTCCTATGATGCCATTATTCGCCTACATCCTTTGATACATAGAGAGGGAAGAACCGGGGATTTGGTGGCAAAAACCATCAATACTCGCGTCTCATACCTTGATGTGTATATGCAAAGCTGAAAAGAAAAAAAAGAACACAATAAGAAATAAGTCTGGGGGAGAGAAATAAAACCAAAAGTGTGAAAAATGGTGGTTCCTTGTCATGATATTGTCTGGTAAAGAATCTAGAAGGTTCTTGAACATTGGCTGCAGCGATGAAACTGGCGAGGATGGTTTTATTTGAACAATGTTGTGGGATAATGTGTGGAGTCTGGGAAAGCTGCAAATGTCTACGGAGAAGTACATAGTGGTTAGATCAAAAGCTGGTTAGATAACACTTGGGTACTTGGGAAAAGGATATCTGCAATGGTTCGTGAACAGGTGAGTCTCTACGTTTTCAAACCTTTTTCTCTGGTTTAGTCTTCTATTTGCTTGAGGGCAAGCAAAGGCTAAGTCTGGGGGAGTTGATATATCATGGTTTTTACCCTGTTTAAGCCATGATATAAGTCCTTTTTATAGAGTCTTTCTAGTGTTTTGTAGTCTTTTAGAGTCTTTTACAGGTCATAGCACGTTTGGATCATTATTGGAGGTATTGGAGCTTTCTGAAGCAGTTTGGAGCAAGGCTGGAAGTTCGTGTTGCTAAGTATCTGATTTCACGTCAAGCATCGATCGATACCCCCTGGTATCGATCGATACCCATCGCAGCATGACAAGACACGCGACTTAATGAAGAGTT